>OY728156.1:1351561194-1354487597 GCA_963277665.1 Viscum album | reverse complement strand
AATGTAAAAAATTTTGTATATTTGAAGGATTTGAAGTTGATTGGTATGAAATCTCATGATTGTCACATCATGATGCAACAACTTCTACCCGTTTCATTGCGTGGAATATTTCCCATCCGTGTCAGAAAGACTATAATGAAGATGTTTTATTTTTTCAATTCAATTTGCAAGAAGGTGATTGATGTGAATACTTTGATCATTTTGGAAAAGGATAAAATTTATATACTTTTTCAATTGGAAATGTATTTTCCTCCTTTTTTGATATAATGGTGTATTTAATGGTTCATCTGGTTTGAGAAATGAAGCTTTATGGACCTTTATATCTTTATTGGATGTATCCTTTTGAAAGGTATATGAAAATATTGAAGGGGTATGTTATGAATCCATATCAACCTGAAGCCTCCATTATTAAAAATTATATTTCTGAGGAGGTTGTGGAGTTTTGTACGAGCTATTTAGATACGGTGGAGCACATAGGTTTGCCTCCATCTCACCATGAATGAGTTAATAATGAGGGAAAGGGGATTCATGGATCCAAATTCAAATCATTTTCAGTTGAATAGATGAATAAGGTTAAATTATAAATATTTAATATCATAGCTGATGCTCAACTGTATATCATATTGGATATTAAAGAGTTGAAACAATTTCATCCAAAGAAGAAAGAAATTTTGATTTTTAATGAGCACAACAAAACATTTTTTCCATGGTTTAAAAATACCTTGTTTGGTAGATCAGATATATCAGAGACATTATGATGGTTAGTGGGCGTTCCATGTTAAAATGTGATAACATGGTTCGGTTATGACAATAATGGCTATAAATTTCATACGAAAGCTCAGGAAAATAGGGGTACAATTCAGAATAGTGTTGTATTGGTGTTTACAGAAGCAATTCATTTTTCAAGTTCTAAAGAAAAAACCCCAATTTATGCATCAAGTGAATATTATAGAGTCATTGAAGAAATATGGGAGGTTGATTACTTTAAAATTAAAGTACCTATTTTTAACTGCAAATGTTTTATCGATAAAAATAGTGTCAGACACGATGAATTTAGAATGATAGTTATTAATCTGAATAGATTGGAAGACACAGAAGATTATTTTATAATGGAAACACATGAAAAACATATTTTCTATGTTGTTGATCAATCAGATATGTAGTGGTCTATTGTTTTACAAGGAAAAAAATATGTTGGTGAGGATCAACTTGATGAAGATGTTGATTTATATGAGATCCCTACTTCCATGGAAAGATTAGTAGAAAATAATGATGAGCATGTTGAATATATGGTTTGTTCCATAAGGAACGATCATGAAGAATGAATTTGGGAAAACAATCCATTTGTACATTCCTAATATTTCAGGTAGCATATGCTTATTTCTTGTTTACATTTATTAATTTTATAAAATATTAGATATTATAATTTTTTTGTTTATTAAAACACATATTAAAACAAATAAGTAGAAATGCTTGTTTAATTTAATTTTTTTTAGTTTATTTTATCATGTTTACCATTATGTAACTTATATATCTATTGATTTTGTTGAATGACAATTACTTTACCATCTTTACCATGTTTACCATGTTTACCATGTTTACCATGTTTACCATGTTTACCATGTTTACCATGTTTACTATTTTTACCATGTTTACCATGTTTACCATGTTTACCATGTTTACCATAGTTTACCAGAGTTTACCTATACATAACTTATATATTTATTGATTTTGTTGGATGAAACTTGCACTACCATGTTTACCATGTTTACCATTTTTACCATTTTTTAACATGCTTAGAATATTTACCATGTTTACTATTATGTAACTTAGTTCAATTTTTCATTTTTTGTTTACATTAGTATTGTAATATTTGAATTTATATATTTTTGAACTAATGTTTGATTTTTTTATTGAAGGATAATGAAAGATCAATTAGTTGATCAACTACATGATTCTGGAGATGAGAATCACCATCAAACCTCTGGGGAGGAACATTCACATTCTCTTGATGTTCCCCAATCTTTCTCATGTTCTCCCATAACAACAAATCAGAGTTCAAGAGTTGGTAAATGTGGTTGTACACATTTACCAAAATTATCAATTACATGTATCCAGGACCAAAGGATACTCATTAGGTTTGATGACAATGATATTTATATAGGTCCAAATACAAAATATTTTAAGAGTTTTGTATCAAATCAAGGTAAAAGTAAAGTAATAATTTTCTATGATGATTGGAGAAGTGTGGACAAAGTGATAATATCTCAGTTATGGGAGAAAATTTTTGTAAGATCTTTTGATATTATTTGACTTATCTTTAAATGTTTATAGTATAACATGTTTTACCTCTTCTTTATCAGATGAAATTTGATATTCCTAGCACTGGAGGAGTCAAGAGGAAATTTTTATCGATGGCTGCTAGGAGATGGAGGGATTTCAAATCAACCCTCACATCTGATTTCATTTTTGGTCATAGGAAATATGACATTTCATGTTATATATATCCTTTCACAGATAAAGACACATGGAAACAATTTTTTGATAGTAGAAGAAAAGATTCATTTTTGGTAAGGGAAATGTAAAATTTTATAAGTTTTATTACATAAATGATCTTATTAATATTTTTTTAATTATTTCTTATTCTTAATTTACAGAAAACAAGGGAATAACATTAGAAGATCCAATCTAAAAATGTATACCCTCATAGTTTATCTCAGGGAGTGTATAGTTTAATAGAAGAACAAATGATGGAAGAAATATTACAAAAACTTAGAGCTGAGTCTTCAAGATTTGGGGAGGTTTCCCCTCTATCCCTTCTATCTAGACATGAAAATTATAAGAGAGTTCGGATGAGCAGAAAGGGGAAATATATTTTGGAAGAATCAATAATTGTAGCTGAGAGGATTGTAAGATATTTATTTTATTTATTTATGTTAATTCTATTCTTTATATGCTTTGAATAATTACATAAATGTTCAATTAATTAATACAGAATTCTCTTTTGGAGCATAGCACACAGGGGGTATTTATAACTACGGATAGGAAGGATATTTTATCTGCAGCATTGGGAAATCCCGAACACCCCAGTCGTGTACGAGGATACCCGATAGGCGTATCAGTAAGAAAAGTGTTTCCATGTTCTTAAACTTCTTCCATAGAGGGAGTTTATAAAAAATAGAATCCTTGGAGGCTGAAGTTCATAATATCAATGTGATGATGGAGAAAAATATTATAGCTTCGGTACAGTCTATGTTTACAGACATACAAAGACAATTTCAAACTGCAACTCTCACTCCTCCACCTACCCCTGTAGACCCCATTATTTATCCTCCACCTCTTCCAGTAGCTCCCACTCCCCCACCTCCAGACCCCATTATTTATCCTCCACCTCAGCCTGCGGACCCCATTTGTTATCCTACTCCTCCACCACAGCTTCCTAATTATTGTGAGTTGTATGTTGATGATCCTCACCATTACATAGTTGCATATAGGCTGGTATATTGTATAGGAGATACAGTTCATCATCAATAGTTAGAGGTAGAGCATCATAGGGTCACTATATAGAATATTATATATAGATCATCTCGAGTACCATTACCTATAGATGAGATGATGACATTTGGACATAGTATCAGTCACTTTTTAGTTTGGACATTTAGACTTCTACGACTCATTACCATAGAGGTATGTATGTTATATCTTTTATTTTATTTTTTGTTAAAAAAAATTTAACATTTGAAAACTAATATATTTTTCTATTTATTTAGATTAATGCTTCAAAGGTAAATAAATATTGTATGGACAACAACAGAGGCAAATGGGTATGAAATCAGATACAAATTCTAGTAGTCTTGACATATTGTCAAGATATTATAATTTGTTGGTAGCTCATTATTCTTTTCCAATGTAATATCATGTTTGTAGAAATGCAATAAATGTGGGGATTTTGAAAAATGATATCATGGAGCTTGTTACTGGAGATAAGTTGGGTATCAACGTAGTGAAAATTTTTTCTATATAAGTCTTAAAACTTTTCCCTTCATTATATTTATTAAAAATGTATACTTATGTATATTTTGTATTAGGTATCTTTATAACATGTGTGAGAATAATGAGAGAACAGATGTATATGGATTCATGGACCCGCATTTGATTTCCCATGAAGCACATGCATTGGATGAGGAACAAAGAACACTTTATATTGCTGAAAGATTATAACAGAATATAATCACACAACATTGGATGATGCCTTTTTGTGAGAGGTATGAAACATATATCTGAAAAATTATTCATTATCTTTTAAAATAAAAAACCACTAACCTTAAATTTTTTTTATATCAGTGATCATTGGATGTTAGGTGTTTTTTGTCCAAGGGAGAAAATACTTTATTGGATATTCTCTATCCATGGCGATGTGTGGGGAAGTTTTAAGAATATGTTGAAAAAGTAAGTTTAAATTTCTTAATAGTTGTTTATATTATAAGTAATTTTAAATTTATCCCATTCATATTATTTTCTAACAAGGGATGGTCCTACTTTCAAAAAAACTCAAATAAAAAGAGTTCCAAGATCAAATGTGTAAAAGTAAAGGTAAATATCCATTTATAATTTTTACTTTTCAATGTATTACATAAAAATGATATTTTAAACTGACACTCATTTAAATATAATTTTTTGGAAAAAAAATGCATCATTGAATGCGGATATTATATGTTAAGATTTAAGTATCAAATAATTACAATTGGAGCACTTGTAAAGTTTTACTTGGTAATATTTCTTTATAAACACTTCCATAATATTTCATTTGATTTATTCATTATACATGTTAACTACTTTCCTTTTAATTGGTATCTATTTTATGACCCTCAACCCTATAGTTCTCAAGAGGTCAAACACTTAAAAGTGGAATGGTCAAATTATTTTACATGTTTGATTGTATTTTAGTTTGTTTGTAGTGTAAAATGTAATTTTTAATATTGTAATTATAATTGTGTATTTGGTAGTTATTTTGGTTGGATTTAGGTTTTTTTAGTTTACATTGTTAGTTTTAAATTTTATATATGTGAATGTATAATTTTTCTATAGTTATTATTGTTTTGGTCTAGTTATGATGTTTTTATGGTATGGATTCTGGTCTGGTTTTGGTCTGGTTTCTATTTATTTCATACTTTGGCATAACATAGTAATGGTTTCATGGGGGGTGGGGGTCCAAGGGGGTGGGAGCTGTCCAAGGGGTAGGGGTGTCCAGGGGGTGGGGGATATCTAGAGGGGGTGGGGGCTATCCAAGGGGGTGGGAGGGTGTCTAGGGTATGGGAGTGTGTCCAAGGGGGTAGTGGTGGGAGGGTGTCAAGGGGGTGGGGGTTGTCCAGTGGGGTGGGGTGGTGTCTAGGGGGTGGGGGCTGTCCAAGGGGGTGGGGGCTGTCTAGGGGGTGGGGGTGTCCAGTGGGGTGGGGGTGATGTCCAGTGGGGTGGGGTGATGTCCAGGGGGTGGGTGATATCCAGGGGTGGGGGTTGTCTAGGGGGTGGGGGTTGTCCAGTGGGGTGGGGGGCTATCCAGGGGGTGGGGGATGTCTAGGGGGGTGGGGCTATCTAGGGGGTGGGGGCTGTCCATGGGAGATGAGGTGGTGTCTAGGGGGTGGAAGGGTGTCCAAGGGGGTAGGGGTCGGAGGGTGTATAGGGGTGGGGTTTTCCAGTGGGGTGGGGTGGTGTCTAGGGGGTGGGGCTGTCTAAGGGGGTGAGAGGGAGGTCCAGGGGGTCAGGGTGTCCAAGGGGTTGGGGGTATCCATGGGGGTGGGAGGGTGTCCAGGGGAGTGGGGGGTTTTCTAGGGGGTGGGGGGGTCAAGGGGGTGGGCAGGTATCTAGGGGGTGGGGGTTGTCTAGGGGGTGGGGGTTGTCCAGGGGGTGGGGGTTGTCTAGGGGGTGGGGGTGTCTAGGAGGTGGAGGTTGTCCAGGGGTAGGGGTTATCCAGGGGGTGGGGGTGTCCACGGGGGTGGGAGGGTGTCCAGGGGGTGGGGGTGTCCAGGGGGTGGGGTGTATAGGGGGTGGGCGGGTGTCTAGGGGTGGGGGTTGTCCAGTGGGGTGGGGTGGTGTCCAGGGTGTGTGAGGGTGTCCAGGGGGTGGGGGTTGTCTAGGGGTGGGGGAGGGTGTCCAGGGTTGGGGGTTGTCTAGGGGGTGGGGGTTGTCCAGTGAGGTGGGGTGGTGTTCAGGGGAGTGGGAGGGTGTCCAGGAGGAGGGGGCTATATAGGGGGTGGGAGGGTGTCCAGGGGGTAAGGGGTGTCCAGGGGGTGGAGTGGTTGTCCAAGGGGGTAGGGGTGTCTAGTGGGTGGGGGGATATTTAGTGGGGGTATGTCCAGTGGTGTACGGTGGTGTCTAGGGGGTGGGGGTTGTCCAGGCGGTGGGGGTTGTCCAAGGGGGTAGGGGTGTCTAGAGAGGTGGGAGTGTGTCCAAGGGGGTAGGGGGTGGGAGGGTGTCCAGGGGTGGGGGTTGTCCAGTGCGGTGGGGTGGTGTCTAGGGGGTGGGGGATTGTCCAGGGGGTGGGGGCTGTCCAGGGGGTGGGAGGGTGTCGATGGGGTTGGGGACTATCCAGGGGGTGGGGGTGTCTAGGGGGTGGGCGGGTGTCCAGGGGTGGGGGGTTGTCTCGTGGGGTGGGGTAGTGTCTAGGGGGTGGGGGTGGGGGGTTTTCCAGGGGGTTTGGTCTATTCAAATTGGTGGGTGTAACACCCCAAGTTTCCATGATATATTTCTCTTTGAATAATACAATAGTGTACGATGTCCGCAACACCAAGTTCAAGCGCACCATGACCTATTAAACTATCCATTTAAAAAGAGGTTATGAATATTATTAACAAAATTTTGAATTTTATATATCCCATATAATTTTAACATTCATCTATTTTGTTTCTTAGACATAATATAAGGACAAATTCAATTTTATGAGAAAAAAGAAGTATTTTTCAAAAAACACGGTTTTTCCATCTTTTAATGGAGAACCCTTTTTTAATCTAATATTCGACATTTTTATATATTCAATTTGATGAAATTAAATTCTTCTTTAGAATCAGGATACAAAAATTTCATTTGGTAAATTTTTGGAACTTTTCTGATAACTTTCATATTTTGATGAATAGTGAAAATACTAAATTTTAATTAAAAACATCTTTTTTAATCATAATAATTTATAGTGTTAAATTATACATTTGAGTGGTTTTAAAGTATCATTAGATTATATTTTTATCATTTAATATAATTTAGGTTATTGTATGTAATTTTACATTTAAATTGAACATAAACATATGTCAATCTTTTGATAGTTTTTACTTCTTAAAAACCTGCTTTTTGGTTTCTACAACGAGAATTAATTTTAAATTAATTTCTGAAACTTCTGTGTTTTGAATTTGGAAAAATGGATTTCATATTTGGAATCAGGAGGTACAAATTTTTTAAATAGGTAACTTTTATTTTTAGACATTATGAATAGTTACTTCAGTAAATATTTTATTTACCACGGTTAAAGGGTAAATCTGGTAAATAAGAGTGAAAAATAATATTATAATAATATTAAAATTACCCTAAAAATTTCTTAACCCTATTGGATGATACATTCCTAACCATTGGAATCCTTGGGTTGATTTTGAGACCTCATGGAGCCACTTTGGAGTGATAATGACATTTTATATTAATTAATTTAAAGTAATGACAAAAATAACATAAGCATGTATCTTTTAGTAACACAATTTTTATATGAGGTTATATAATTGATCTCTTCGACTATAAATAGTCATTAGAAATATAAAAATATTTCATACATTATTATATTTTATTTATAATTTTTAGACATTAAATAACTATATTTATTTATGACACAATAATGATGCAGTATTTTCATTATTAATTAAAGAATCAAATAAATGATATTATAAATATCAAAATAAATGTAAATTTAGACTTATGATGCCATAAACTAATTTTCAAGCTGAATATGATATGTTAGGGTTGATATAATGTATTTTTTTCTAAGTAATAAAGCTTTTTTTTCTTTTACAAAAACCAAATACTAAAGTGTCAAAATTGACATAAATGAGTTTTTAAAACAAATACTATATTATTAAATGATATATAATTTCTAAAAATATTAGGATCAGAAAAAATACCTATATAAGGTTATATATTTCAATAATAAACCACTTGGGGTTCTATTATATTTTTATAGTAATTTTATTAACCATTAATAAAAAAATACAAGAAGACATGGTAAAAGTTAATCTATTTAACTAAGAGTTAAAACTAAAAGATAAGGTTAATTTGGTGAAATAAACTTGTATAAAACCTATTTTTTAAGAGTATTTAGACCAAAACTCTCCTTATCCTCTAAATAAATCTTTTTTGAGCCATTAGAAACCGAAAATTATTTTATAATTAAATAATATTTCAATCTTTTCTTAAAGTGACAATCACCTCTCTTATAAAAGGGTACTTTCATTTCCCTTAATTTTACACCTCCAAAGCCTTTTGGATCAGCCAAAAACTGATCAAATATCCTCTAAAATACCCTAAATTTAACCTAAAGGCCTTAATTTGATCATAAATCCAACCTATGGAGCCCTTTTGTTCAAATCAAAAGGAAGAACCTAAAGAAGAGGTAATTACTTCATCACCTCTTTCAAAGTTATTTTCTTCTTCCATTTCCTGTTTCTTTGTTGATTCCATACCAAAATAATAAATCCAGTACCTTATCAATACTAATATGTTATTATAAATATGGTACAACCATATTCATTATTTTATCCATCCTATGAATGACAATGTTACCATACGTGCATATGTGCGGCTTACCGTCTCCATGTCGTAGTGTAGTTGTGTTATTCAACTCTTCATTATTAGGATGGGTATAATAATGGGTATAATTTATGTAAATTATAAATATAAAAATTTTTGATTCTTTATATATAATATACCATCCATTTACACATTTTTTCACCATCAAAATAATGATATTGTTGCTCGTGCATACGTACGGCTTACCGTCTCCACGACGCGATAAGATTTATTTCCACGTTCACCATTCAATGATGATTATAAAAATACATATTATTAATAAGTATGTAATATATGACATAATAATTCTACTGTAAATATATATATATATATATATATTTGTGTATTTACATTTATCTCATTCACTTACTTCCATTCAATATGATATGAAAATGGAAATAGCGTTTATGCATACGTACGGCCTACTTTCTCCATAAATGGTGTATTTCATTTCATATATCTATCAGTTATACATATTTATATTCTGAATATATATGATATATAAATAATGTTTTATATTCTGGAAGCAATTAAATTATGATATAAGTGATATGATCAAGAATAACAAGTCAAAACACTTATAATAAAGTAAAAGATTATTACTCAAAATGTTACTTTAACATGGAAATAATTGTTAAATGGATAGTATAAAGTCATAAATGAATCATGTATGATATCATAAATATTAATATGGTTCTCTTATAATTTAATAATATACAATTTTCATTATACAGTTGGTTAAATGTACCCTCGACCAAAGGAAAGTACAAGGTAAGGGTCAATTCCTCGATCTCATTATTATCCGAGATTATTCATGTATAAGTATTTACTGGGGAAAATTTACTATCCATGTACATGTTTCATAAAATATTTTTCAAAAAGTTTTTTTTAAGGGACTCTTTAACTAAAACATCAATTTAAATGTTTTAAATATTTTTTCTTCTAAATATTTCTCATTAATGTCCATGTTTCCAAAATGGTTTCAGGGATTTATTTATATGGACATGAATGTTTTAAAATGTTAATTTCTTTCAAAAGTTTCAAAGTTGTATGGGACACTTTGATTCAAAAATATCTTTTAAATTTCTTCCTTTATAAATTGTGTGACTTTTAAATGATTTCATGAAAAATTTATATTTCTCTCAAAAAGTTTTACTAATCATTTTCAACTATTTCAACATCCTTTACTAGATATTATTCTTGATTGAGGTTGATTTATTATAATACAATCTTCCATATTATATTGAATTAGTTATGATATGTTTGACTATGGATGTGATATTTTTATACCATTCATGGTTTATGGTTAAAGTATTGACATTTTGTATACTAGTTTTAATACAAATGTTTATGTTATGTTTCAATATTTTCATATAAGGAATGCATTGGACTTAGTAAGTGATGGGTGGGGCCCGCTATAGCCCCTCGATACATCGGTAGGTCTCAGGAGACAAAATAGTTTCTTGGCACAAGTTCTTGACAAAATTCATAATTAGGGTCTTGGCACGAGGCCTTGACTTTGTGGTTAAGATGTCTGGCATTATGCATTCCATCATTATGAGAATAGTTATTAATGTAACATGTGATTATTAGACTAGTATAATATCCATGTTAATAAGTAAATGGAATTATTTGATTTATATTTTTCCATATTATGTTGAAGTTTATGTTTAAAGGGGTTTACGCATGCTTTTCGCAGGGCGTGGACAAAAACAATTATATTTTTTTCATAGTGCAGCACAGTGGCTGACCAGGGTCGTCTCTCTTGAGAAGCCTTTCAATTTGGTTCACTTAATTTATATAATTCACCTAATATATCTATTTTTGATATTTTGTTATTTAAATGAAAGTGATAACAATATTTTTAGGTTTTTTGATTTAATAATATAAACAATCATGCAATTATAAACAGAATGAGTTAATGAAGAAAGAACTTGGTTTGGGGTTCAGTCTTGGATTCAATAATTATATTCCTTTATGTGTTTGATTTTAGTTTGATAATACAAACATGAAATCTCATATTTGAATCACTACCCTTTTCCAGAATATAAATAGTTTGAGTTTCATATCATTGGGGGTCGTCACCCAATCGGGGACATTCGCCTCACCAATGAATGCTACTCAAATCTACCACAAACATAAAATAAACTTTAAAGAAAATTCAAGAACACCTTGAACTCCCCTCGAGCCAAGTCTCAGGGTTATACTCTCATTTTTTAGAGTAAGATATCACAATGGTGGATGGATGTAGGAAGATAGAGAGATTGAGAGAGAAATGAAGTGAAGAAAAGTGGGTGGAGAAACACAAAGGCATGGATTGATTAAACTATAATTTAAATTACAAATGAAAATAAAGCTAAAATAAAAAAATGAAAATAAAATAAAAAGAATAAATGAGGGGTGTAGAGAGGAGTAGAAGAAGCCTGTGCCCCGGTGGGATCCCTCCTTGGCTTTGGGTGTCAAGCTGATGATTTGAGAAGGAGGGGAGAGCCTCTTTTTATAGGAAGATTTTTTCCTCTGTATGTTTGCACGTGGATGGCCCCATAATGACATTTTTCGCGTTTCCTCCTGCTTAAAAGATGTTTATAAATGTCTTGTACGTTCACCCTCCAAATTTCATCATATTTGGACCTAGTATGAAGGCGTTATGAATTTTTCATTGAAGTCTTATGTTTCTGGATGAATCTTCCAGGAAGGTTCCTCCAAAATTATGTCATTCAATGGCTAACTTAATAATTCAAAACTCCACCAAATTTGGTTTAGAGTCATTCCTATATGTCCTAGTTCTATACAAGGTGTAAACACCTCATTTTGATGTGTGTAGGCCTAGTTGTGATTCCGTTACAGTTGTGGTGTCCGTGTTGTCCGCCCGGAAAAATATCCAACTTCAATGAATTTTTAGACCCTCTAGATGGATGAATCAGCTCCTGGTCCAGAAGACAAAAATTTAGGAAATAAAATAAGTATTCAAAAAAAAATTGAATAAGAAAATTTAGAATTATATTTTTCAGGAAATGACCAAAATACCCTTGATGTAAAAATCTGTCAAAAATTCAGAATTAGTCATTTTTCACAATTTTGCTCCTTTTCATTATAAACCTCAAATTACCCAATATTTTTATAAAACAATGAAATACATGGATTTTATCATTGAAAAACAGTAATAAATACTCATTATTTTATAAAAAATATGCATGTAAATTTGATCTATCAAATACCCCCACACTTAAACTATGCTTGTCCTCAAGCACTAAATCTCAACATGGAAATCATAGAACACCAATGTTACCAATTTTCAAATTTCAATGCAATAAAATAAAAAAAAATTCAATATAAAATCAAACTTTCAAAAATTAGCATAAATTATCAATTTAAGTTCCCATTTTTCAAAAAACTAATAAATCACATATTTTACTTTTCCCATTTGAAAATTGATGGAACTTATCTTTTCATTCATTCAAGCTCCTTGATTCATCATTATTAAACATGTCATGTCTTGATTTACCTCACTTTTTTTCTCTCATCACTCATGATACAATTAAATTAGAGTTATGCTCATATCATGAGAACATGCTCCTTATCCATAGTCTTGTAAATGAACTACTTTCTCCACTTTTTAAAGACAAAAGGCACATAAAATCATGAGGACTTGAAATAAAGGATCAAATGACTCTGAGGCTTAAGGTTGGTAGGATTTGATGCTTTAAAAATTAAGGCTCAAGGAGGAGGCTGATCTCTAAATTAAAATGCATGATATTAAAATTAAAAGTGTAATGAAATTCTCCGCTTCAAAAATAGCAACACCCACTTCCCAAAACTCAAAGAAAAGGTTATGATCAAGTAAGCATAATGGATGATTTGTGCACCCTCTTGATTTTTTTATTTTTTACTTTTTTCATTTTTTTGAAAGTTATTATTAGATCAAAACTCACATCCATCACCTAACCACATACAATCATAAGTTTTTTGGTCTGGAAAATGGTGATTTTTGGTTCTCCCAAATCAAAACTCATTTTTCTTTTTTTCTTTTTTGGATCTTTTTGTCATTTTTTGTCATTTTTTTTAATTCAGGAGGGGCAAAAAATAGAGCATAATGAATGATTTCACAACCTTTTAAAATTACCACAATAACACCCCCACACTTCTTCCTCATAATGTGTATCATCCCATCCACCATGATTCCCTTTACCCCCACACTTCAATTTTAAAATATCATGCAAATACCAAGATTTGGGTAGGAATGGATAAAAATGGCTTGAAACATGGTTCATTCCTATAAATGTCATTCATGGTCTCTATGGGCTAAAAGAAGGATTGATTTAAAGATGGTATTTTAAGGATAAGTGGATTTTCAAAGGATTCCTCAATCATTTTAAATGTGTTTTTGTACAGTCATAGCTTTGACAAGTTTCAATACAAGTTCTGGTTGGTTACATGTCCCAAGATCACTCAATAAATATGCTCAAGAAAAAATAGGAAGTACTTGGTATAGAAATCCTCTTGGGAATGAGAAATATAATATTTGACAATCACTCATGGCATGAATAATAATAATAAATCAATTCACATAAATTTCAGAAATTCAAATCATGAAATATGGTTGAGAAATTTCATTTACATGAATTAATTAATTCCTTCAAATCATGAGTCATCATTTCAATATCTATGCTTCATATTTAAAAATTCAATTCTGCATTTAAATCATTTAATCATATCAACATTTAAATCTAAAACATGGAATCATTGGGTTTCTAAGAAACTCATGTCTCCTAGATAAGTTGAGTAAAACATTAATTCAAGTGTGGGCATGTAATTTTATTTTTAAATCTCAAAACATGTTGTGGACTAAAATGTGGAGAGTTTAAAAGATAAAACACTAAAATTGAACTCACTTTTTCCATGAAAATTAGTTCTTCCACTTTATTTTATGGGGCTGCCTTCCACAATTATGAACCTATAAAAAAAACAACTCAATTAAGTATAAAGATCAATTCATTAAAGCTCAAAAAGATAGAGGGAGTGGGATGCATGCTACACTAAATCTAAGAAAATAAATTGAAATCTAAATTCCTAGAAAGCATGTAAAGATAAATCTTGGTATGATCCCCCAAGTGGGCCCTGAATTTTTACTGCCTCTAGAGGGCAGTACCAGCTATTATCCAAAATCAGATGGTGGATGAAGCTTCTTTGATTTGAACCACCACATGTGACTTTTCCAATATTTTGCTTCATCCCTGTTCTTAAGGAATGATCCATGGATAGAGTACACCATATCCTCCCCCTTTACAATGAGGTATAGCTTTAATGGTGGGGGTAGGATGAAGTATGAATCATCCTCCATATTGGTTGCTACATGTGCAACCTCTTCTTCTATGTCTAGTGGTTCCTCAAGGTATGCTGCATCAAAAGAATAGTCAATGGGAAAGTTAGAATTTAATTCTATTTGAAAAAAATTAAAACAAGAAGTATTAATATCAAATTCTTACCCATAAATGTAAGCATATTTTTTCATGGTCTCCTTAGGGAAATCCAGTAGAATCTCTTCATGAGATTCCTTCAATAAATATTCAACTTGTCCAGGGAGCTCCATATGTTCCTCAGCAGGTGCACATCCAGGTTCTTCATCATCCTCCAAGGCATAGCTGAGATTGTCTGAATCTATATAATCAAAATCACAAGGAGTGATGTAGAATTAAGATTAAATAAAATTATGAGAGATAGAGTAAGTGAATGGTTCAACTCCCTGAGTTGGTTCAGCCTCAATCTCTGCCTCAGTGGTAAGTGCCTCTTGGAGTGGACTCTTAGAAGATGGAAGAAGGTAGTCGGGCTCCTCCATCTTGACTACAAATTCCACCACTTGGGTGGTGTCTTCCTTAGGTGGTGCTAGTTCTTATTCCTTGTATTATATGTGTAGATCAGTTAGTTCCTCACATTTAATCAAAAAATCATTCAATCCTTCTTGATCTCCCACTTGTATCTCAGCAGGCAAGTCATCATCCTTTGCCACCTCAGGTTCTTGATCCCGCTCAAGGTTGGGTTGCTCTATTAATGCACGAACATATTCAAATGATCTTTCAACTTCTCTTTTCAGTTGTTCAATGCTTTCTCTATGTTCTTTAACCTGAGCCCTTCTAAAATCTTCTTCTTCCTCTTTTTGTTGATGCACCAGTGAGTAATTGTCAGTCCATGCATAATAATAATCATTTAAATTCATCATGGAAAGAATTTTTTTGTTTTTTTTATTTTATAAAAAGAAATTAAATCTAACTAAGATGTGAAAATATAAATAGTAAATGGAATAATGATTGGATCCCCGGCAACGGTGCCAGTTTTGATGCACGCCTGTCACGGGGCGTGGACAGAAACAATTATATTTTTTTCCTAGTGTAGCATAGTGGCTGACCAGGGTCTTCTCTCTTGAGGAGCCTTTAAATTTGGTTCACTTACTTTATCTAATTCACCTAATATATATATTTTTGATATTTTTTTATTTAAATGAAAGTGATAACAATATTTTTAGGGTTTTTTATTTAATAATATAAACAATCATGCAATTATAAATAGAATGAGTTAATGAAGAAAGAACTTAGTTTGGGGTTCAGTCTTGGATTCAATAATTATATTCCTTTATGTGTTTGATTTTAGTTTGATAATAAAAACATTAAATCTCATATTTTAATCACTACTCTTTTCTAGAATAGAAATAGTTTGAGTTTCATATCATTGGGGGCTGTCACCCAATCGGGGACATTCGCCTCACCAATGAATGCTACTCAAATCCACCACAAACATAAAATAAAATTTAAAGAAAATTCAAGAAAACCTTGACCTCCCCCAGAGACAAGTATTGGGGTTATACTCTCATTTACAAGAGTAATATATCACAATGGTGGATGGATGTAGGAAGATAGAGAGATTGAGAGAGAAATGAAGTGAAGAAAAGTGGGTGGAGAAACACAAAGGCATAGATTGATTAAACTAGAATTTAAATTACAAATGAAAATAAAGCTAAAATAATACAAAAATGAAAATAAAATAAAAAATATAAATGAGGGGGGAATAGAGGATCAGAAGCAGCCCGTGCCCCGGTGGGAACCCTCCTTGGCTTTGGGTGTCAAGCTGATGATTTGAGAAGGAGGGGAGAGCCTCCTTTTATAGGGAGATTTTTTCCTCCAGATTTTTTCACGTGGATGGCCCCTTAAATGAAATTATTTTGCGTTTCCTCCTTCATAAAAGATGTTCATAAATGTCTTTTCCATTCACCCTCCAAATTTCAACATATGTGGACTGAGGATTAAGGAGTTATGAATTTTTCATTGAAGTATTCTTTTTCTAGATGAAGCTTCCAAGAAGGTTCCTCCAAAACTATGTCATTCAATGGCCGCCTTAATGAATTCAAAACTCCACCAAATTTTTTTTAATGTCGTTACTATAAGTCCTAGTTCTATAACAGGTGGAAATACATCATTTGGATATGTGTAGGTAGAGTTGTGATTCCATTACAGTTGTGGTGTCCATGCTGTCCGCCCTGAAAAATGTCCACCTTCAATGAATTTTTAGACCCTCTAGATGGACGAATCAGCTCCTGGTCCAGAAGAAAAAAAATGAAGCAAATAAAATAAGGATTTTAAAAATAATTTAATCAGAAAATTTGGAATTATATTTTCAAGAAATGACCAAAATATCCTTGATGTAAAAATATGTCAAAAATCCAGAATTAGTCATTTTTCACAATTTTGCTCCTTTTCATTCTAAAACTCAAATTACCCAATATTTTTATAAAACAATGAAATATATGGGTTTTATCATTGAAAAACAGTAAGAAATACTCATTATTTGATAAAAAATATGCATGTAAATTTGCTCTGTCAGGGGTTTACTTTCAATTTTATTCCTTGTTATAAAAGTTTGTGATTATTTATGATAGCTTCTGCTACATTTTTTACCCTTACTAAGCATCTAATCTCACTGTTTTATTATATTTTATTTTTTACAAGATTCCAAGAAGTGTATTATGATTTATATTCAGGTTTAAGCTAAGGTAATAATGGAATTCTCAAAGGATTATTTATGCTGTGTTTTATTTTAGAAATTATAATGTAAAGTTCATGTATGTAATCTATTTTCTAAGACTGTTAAATTGATCATTATTTTCAGACTTGATTCCTTGTAATCATTCCAATGTATTAAAATAATGCACCAACTCTGGGTAACTGGGTATGGGGTGTTAAAGTTGGTATCAAAGGAAGTTTAATAATAACCTTAGAAACTAGATTTATATAAACTCTGATTAGGAAACATTACCCTTAGACTTTGAGGATTGGTATAGAAGAACATCCAAAAAAATTAGTAATGTAGATATTATGTGGGTTTTCAAAAAAAAATACATCCATGTCTGGATACTACAAGTCGACTTGGTTCTGGCCCAAATGTTCCTAGGAGTGAAAACTCTGACAATGAGTTTTGGGCTTGACCTAAGGTATCCTTGTACACGACAATGGGCCTTACAGGGTACCTAGTTTGACACTCCCAGGGGATATTCTTAGGATAATTCACATTTTATTTGAAAACCATTATGAAGGATTTATGAGTAAATATTACAGAAAAGAAACTGTTTTTATGATTATGAGACCATATGTGTAAAAATATTCAATTAATGTTGAGAATTTTTCTAGTTTTTTTATTAAACAGTATGATATGATCTAACCTAGTGTATGTCGTCATTTAGAAATGGCTCCCATTAAAATGAATGAGAACTTCAGTAATAATCATGATGCAAAGAGTCAAAAGTGTCATATATTTCATGGTCTTAAGACATCATTTAGAAGGGAAATAGTCTCCAACATATTCTCATCATATGAAGAAATAGTATCATGTGTTAATAAGATTAGAAATGAATTCTATGAGTCCTATTGATTTGAAGGGAAACAATAGAAGAAGATGATGGAATATAAAAAATGGATAAAGGGAATAAGGGAAAGAAGGAATTTCCCACATGTGATAAATGTGGAAAGGATCACCTTGGTAAATTCTTGAAGGGAATGAGAGTTTGTTATAAGTGTAGAGAAAAATAACACCAAGTTCATGATTGTTAGGGTAAGAAAAAGGTTTCAAATGTACAATGCTTCATCTGAAATAATTTGGGTCACTATGAAAATCAATTTCCCAATCATCAGAGTATACCCCAAATGATGCTATTGGATAATAATCAAGTTATGATACTACCACAGATAAAGAAGAATGATTAGTGTTCTTATGTTGTTATTAAATAATTGTGTCATTTGAGTATTGTATTAATGATGTAAAAGTTATAAGAATTATATAGTATATAAGGATTGTACTATAGTACTATTTCATTAAGGATTTGAGATTTTATAGTACCAAGTAATGTGACACAGTTTCAATTTAAACATTTTGGAAAATATATGGTTAGGGGAAATATAACCCTTAATATGTTTCTAAAACTGAGATAATGATATTAGAATAAGAGATAATTGATTTGGAAAAAGTATATTGGATATTATTTACATCCTTGTAGCTGATTAATGGTTTGTTTAAAAAGTGGTTTATACCATCATTATTGGGAGTTTTCAATATTTATGGATTTAATGAGTATATCTAGTATTCTATGTTTTACAGAAGGAATAATAAAGTACATACATATTCAAATAAGTTTTTATGGTAATTCAGATTGTTACCATGTTTTAATAGAATACATGATGAAGGTATTCATATGTTGTTATGTGACAAAAGAGATATTCATTATGTTTACCTTATAAATTTTGGACTGTGAATTTGGACAGAAGTATTTTGGATTAGTCTAAAGGTTGGAATGGAATAAGTTGGAAATTCGATAATATTATTTAAGGTTAAAACATTTCCTATAATTATTTTTTTATTTTTGAAAAAAGTAAAACCTGGAGTTCGGGTGATAACCTGTCGTGTTTGGTAAGGCCGTGAGACTTGAACCCGCAACCAAAAGGAGATAAGGGTGCATCACCTACTACTGGCTTATGTGATTTCCTAGTTTATATAATGTAGTTTTTTTTAAATGGTCTGACAGATGAACTATAAATTATTATTTTTTGAACCCTATACGACTAAGATAAATATAATGTTTTTGATTTCTAAGATGAGTTTGTGGTAGAAATTAAAGTATGGGACTCTATTTTTCAAGTATTATTTTTTCTTCTTATTCTATGAAGAAATTAATTCTTAAACATTAGGGAAAAGATCTTAAAACCAAAAATGTGTTATCCTAATACATTATGTTTTGTTGAACTGATGATATTTTAAATCATCATAGATTTATAGCTTTGAAGCCCTCATTTTTTCATTCACTTGTTTGTGATTTATGGCATCAATTACTCCCTATAAATATATACATTTTTCCTCCAATTATAATTGCCACCAATTTTCTTCTATTTGAAATCCTAATTTGGTGGTGACTTTTTTATTTCTCTTTCCCTCTTATTAAGACTAAATTTTATTAACCCTATTTTCGATGTGGTCTTCCACAAAGGTATTTTCTATTTTAAACCTTTTATTTTATAATAAAAATTTAAAATTTTGATGATGAAATTTATTAAAGGAGGGAAGAATGTAACACTCCAATCTTACATGATATGTTTTTCTTTGAATAATACAACAGTGTGCGATGTACTCAACACTGAGTTCAAGCACACCATGACCTATTAAACTAACCGTTTAAAAAGTGGTTATGAATAGTATTAACCACATTTTGAATTTTATATATCCCATATAATTTTAACATTCATCTATTGTGTTTCTTAGACATAATATAAGGATAAATTTAATTTTATGAGATAAAAGAAGTATTTTTAAAAAAACATAGTTTTTTCACCTTTTAATAGAGAACCCTTTTTAAATCCAATATTTGACACTTTTATGTATTAAACTTTATGAAATTAAATTATTATTTAGAATCAAAACATAAAAATTTAGTTTGGATAATTTTTTGGAACTTTTTTGATAACTTTCATATTTTGATGAATAATGAAAAATACTAAATTTTAATTAAAAAAACTTTTTAATCGAAATAATTTATAGTGTTAATTTATACATTTGAGTGGTTTTAAAGTATAATTATATTATATTTTTATAATTTAACATAATTTAGGTCATTTTATGTAATTTCACATTTAAATTGTATATAAACATATCTCAATCTTTTGATAGTTTTTACTTCTTAAAAACCCACTTTTTGGTTTCGACAACGGGAATTAATTTTAAATTAATTTCTGAAATATCTGTGTTTGTAATTTGGAAAATTGGATTAAATATTTTTAATTAGGAGGTAAAAATTGTTAAAATAGTTAACTTTTATTTTTAGACATTATGAACAGTTACTTCAGTAAATATTTTATTTACCATGGTTAAAGGGTAAATTCGGTAAATAAGAGTAAAAAATAATATTATAATAATATTAAAATTACCCTAACACATGTTATAAACCTATTTTCGGATAGATTACCAACCATGGGCATCCTTTGGTCTATTTTGGGACCACATGGAGCCACTTGGGAGTGATAATGACATTTTATATTAATTAATTTAATGTAAAGAAAAAAATAACCTGAGCATGTATCTTTTAGTAAAACAATTTTTATATGAAGTTATATAATTGATATCTTTGAATATAAATATTAATTAGAAATATAAAAAAAATTCCTACATTGTAAAATTTTATTTATAATTTTTAGACATAAAATAAATATATTTATTTATGACACAATAATGATGTCGTATTTTTCTTATTAATGAACGAATCAAATAAATGATATTATAAATATAAAAATAAATTTAGATTTAGATTTTTTATTCCATACAAGAATTTTCTAGGTGAATATGACATGTTAGGGTTGATTTAATGTATTTTTTGTTAATTAATAAATCTTTTTTTACTTTCAAAAAAACCAAATACTAAATAGTGTCAAAATTGACATAAATGAGTTTCTAAAACAAATACTATATTATTAAATGATATAATATTCCTAAACATATTCATTTTGGAAAAAGGACCAAGATAAGGTTATATATGTCAATAATGAACCACTTGGGGTTATCTTGGCTTTTTATATTAATTTTATTAACCATTTATTATAATAATACAAGAAGACATGGTAAAAGCTAAACTATTTAACTAAGAGTTAAAACTAAAAGATATGGTTAATATGGTGACCTAAACTTGTCTAAAACCTATTGGTTGAGAGTATTTATACCCAACCCACCTTATCCTTGAAATAAATCCTTTTGGAGCCATTATAAACTGAAAATTATTTTATAATAAAATAATATTTCAAGCTTTTCCTAAAGTGACCCTCACCTCTCTTATAAAAGGGTACATTCCCTTCTCTTAATTTCACACCTCCAAAGCATTTTGGCTCAGCCAAAACCTGATAAAATATCCTCCCAAATACCCTCACTTAAACCTATAGGCCTTAATTTGATCATAAATCCAACCTATAGATCCTTTTTGTTCAAATCAAAATGAAGAACCCGAAGAAGAGGTAATTACTTCATCACCTCTTTCAAAGTTCTTTTCTTCATCCATTTCCTCTTTATTTGTTGATTCCATACCACAATAATAACTCTAGTACCTTATAAATACTTAAATTTTATTATAAATATGGTAAAACCATATTCATTATTCTATCCATCCTATGAATGACAAAGTCACCATACGTGCGTACGTATGGCTTACCGTCTCCACGTCGTGGTGTAGTTTGTTATTCAACGCTTCATTATTTAGATGGGTATAATAATGAGTATAATTGATGTAAATAATAAATATAACATTATAATAATTCTTTATATATAATATAACATCCATTTACATATTATTTTACCATTAAAATAATGATATTGTCACTCGTGCGTACGTATGGCTTACCGGCTCCGTGACACGATAAGATTCATTTTCACATTCACCATTCAACAATGATTATAAAAATACATATTATTAATAAGTATGTAATATATGAAATAATAATTCTACTAGAAATATATATATATATATATATGAATGTATGTATTTATTTACATTTATCTTATTCACTTACTTCCATTCAATATGATATGAAAATGGAAACGGCGTTTATGCGTACGTACGGCCTACTGTCTCATTAAATGGTGGATTCCATTTCATATATATATATTAATAATACATATTTATTTTCTGAATATATATGATATATAAATAATTTTTTATATTTTTGAAGCAGTTAAATCATGATATAAGTGATACGATTAAGAATAACAAGTTAAAACACTTACAATAAAGTAAACGATTATTACGCGAAATGTTACTTTAACATGGAAATAATTGTTAAATGGATATTATAAAGTCATAAATGAATTTTGTATGATATCATAAATATTAATATGGTTCTTTTATAATTTAATAACATACAATGTTCATTATACATGAGGTTAAACGTACCCTTGACCAAAGGAAAGTACAAGGTAAGGGTTAATTCCTCAATATCATTATTATCTGAGATTGTTCATGTGTAAGTATTTACTGGGACATATTTATTTTTCATTTCTATGTTTTATAAAATATTTTTCAAAAGGATTCTTTTTTAAGGTATTCTTTAACTAAAACATTATTTTAAATGTTTTAAATATTTATTCTTATAAATCTTTCTCATTAATGTCCATGTTTTCAAAATGGTTTTAAAGATTTATTTATATGGACATGAATGTTTTAAAATGTTAATTCCTTTCAAAAGTTTAAAATTGATATGGGAAACTTTGATTCAAAAATATATTTTAAATTTCTTCCTTTATAAATTGTGTTACTTTTAAATGATTTCATGAAAAATGTATATTTCACTCAAAGTGTTTTACTAGTCATTTTCAACTATATTGACATCATTTACTAGATATTATACTTGATTAAGGTTGATTTATTATAATACAACCTTCCATATTGTATTTAATGAGTTATGATATGTTTTACTATGGATGATATATTTTTATACCATTCATGGTTCATGGTTAACGTATTGACATTTCGTATTCTAGTTTTAATATGAATGTTTATGTTATGTTTCAACATTTTCATATGAGGAATGCATTGGACTTAGTAAGTGACGAGTGGGGCCCACTATATCCCCTCGATGCATCGGTAGGTCTCACGAGACAAACTAGTTTCTTGGAATAAGGCCTTGACAAAATTCATATTTAGGGTCTTGGAACGAGGTCTTGAATTTGTGGTTAAGATGTCCGAAATTATGCATTTCATCATTATGAGATTAGTTATTAATGTTAAATGTGATTATTCAACTAGTAGAATATCCATGTGAATAAGTAAATGGAATTATTTGATTTATCTTTTCCATATTATGTTTAAGTTTATGTTTAAAGGTATTGTCTTTCAATTTTATGTCTTGCCATAAATGTTTATAATTTTTTATAATAGCTTCTGCTATATTATTTACCCTTACTAATCATTTGAGCTCACCCTTTTCTTATGTTTTATTTTTCCTAGGATGCCAAGAAGTGTATTATGATTTATATTCAGGTTTAAGCCAAGGGAATAATGGCATCCTCAAAGGATCGTTTATGCTATGTTTTATGTTAGAAATTGTAAAGTAAAGTTCATGTATGTAATATATTTTCCAAGACTGCTAAACTGATCGGTATTTTGGGACTTTATTCCCTGTAATCATACCAATTTATTAAAATAATGCACTGAATCTCAGTAACTAGGGTCGGGTCATTACAGTGGGGGTGTCCAGGGGGTGGGGGTGTCTAGGGGGGTTGTTTAAGGGGGTGGGGGGGTTTCCAGGGTGTGGGGGGCTATCCATGGGGGTAGGGGTTGTTCAAGGGGTTTTAGGTTTTTCTTAGTTGGCATTGTAAGTTTTGAATGTTATGTATGTGAATGTTTAATTTTTCTTTGGTTCTTCTTATTTTGGTCTAGTTCTGATGTTTTTTTTTGTATGTATTTTGGTCTGGTTTTGGTATGTTTTCTGCTTGTTCCGGGTCTTCTTTGGCAGAGAATATTAATGGTTGAGTGGTTTTATTAAAAAAATGGTTTTTACGTCGGTTATTTTATAACCAACATAATAAATTTATGGGAATGGTTTTTTACATAGGTTATTTAATTACCGACGTAGTATATCTGTTTTTACATCGGTTATTGTTTAACCGGCCTCATAAAATTCTTTGTGGACTAGTTTATCATGTCGGGTATAAAAATAACAGATGTGATAAACCTGATTTTCATGTCGATTTTTTAATAACTGATGTGAAAAATGCTTTGGAGACGCATTATATTACATCGGTTATTACATAACTGACATAATAAACTATATACCATGTCGTTTATTTAAAAACCGATGTAATAAATCATGAATCCAAAGCATTTTCCACATCATTTTTTTAGGAACCGATGTCAAAAATGTTTCAGACTTATGTTTTTTACATCGGCTTTAAAATAATCGATGTAAAAACAATATTTATAACGTTTCATGTAATAACCTTGGCCAAAAACTAACATAAAAAATAAAAAATAACTGATGTAAAAAACATTTTCTACACTAGTGATGCTTTTGTTTGTAATGTGTATCCCCAAAAGAATAATTGAATACCCACATGGCCCATCATTGATCTCACTATGTCCAACAAGGTGTGGTTCCTCCTTTCTCTTACACCATTCCACTGAGGAGTATAAAGAGGAGTGAGTTAAGATAGTATCCCAAACTCCCGTAAATAATCAATGGAGTCTAGATTAAGATATTATCCACTAATGTCTGAGTGGAGTTTCTTAATATTATTACCAAGAGGGTTCTCAACTTAATTCTTTAATTCCTTGAATTTATAAAAAAATATGACTTATACCTCATTAAGTAGACATATTCATATCTACTAAAATAATCAGTAAAATTTAGGATGTATGAGTATCCACCCTTTTCTTCAACATGAAATTTTCCACACATATCAGTATGAACTTATTCAATAAGCTCTTTAGCCCTTTCAATTTCCCACTAAATGGAGATTTGTTCATTTTTTCATATAAACATGTGTCACATTCACCAAGTGTTTTTATTTTAAAAGAATCTAAATATCCATATTTATGTAATTTAGTCAAGAGTTTTTTGTTTACATGGCCTATTCAGTGATACCAATGTTGGGTGTGGTACGATTCATGTGAAATAACTTTGTTATTGATTTTCATTACCAGTGTTGGACCCAATTATGTGTATGTTAGAGTCCCAATTTTTTTACCTCCTACATGTATTTATTTTCTTCTATCTATAAAGGAAGGTCTCCACCTGTTTTTAAGGGAATAATTTTACTGATCTACATGGTATAAAAGGGATACCCTCTCCAGTAATTTTTTTAACTACACCCTGATCCATTTATTTTTCTTCCCCCCATTACAGACTATTTCCCCGCCTTATTTTCTGGTCCCTACCATGCCCTACCATCCTCATCACTCCCTTTCCTTCTCTTCGGCCTCCCCTGAGTTTTGTCTCCTCCCTTCATCCAGCCATGCCTCACCTCACATCATCTCCCTCCTCCACGCATGAGCCTTATATGTATCTCTATCTAATCATGATTTCATCATACCTACCAAGAACACCCCTCCACCCCTAATGTTGTCGGCCTTCCCAGTCACACTCTACCATCCTAAATGATGTCGTCCATACATGCAATTTTCCCCTGAACGGACACCCTCTCTTGTTCTCCATCTCCCTACGCCTCTCCCTTGATGGTTGTTTCTCTTATTGTGCTATCTACATCCAATGATTTTTTTCTGCACCCACAAATTCAGCCAACACCCCCAGCAGCACCTCCAGTATAATTGAGTGCCTCTCATCAAACCACCTGAAGATTTTAACCTACCCCTTATGAAGATATATTCCTGTTATTGAACCCCTAATAGAATCAGACTACCTAGGCACACCTCAACACCCTTGCTGATGATGATCCTTCTAGAGCACATTCCTCGACAAATGCTACACTCTCCTATCACACATTGACAATCCCATCTGTGGTCCTTACTATACACACCTATGTGCCGACTGCGGCCAATGCCCCTAGAAATCACCTCTAGTTTCCCCTTCCTCTGATGCCACTTGTAACATGACACGTGTTCCTGTGTGCTCCTCTTATTATCTCACTGCATAATTCATGCACTATCACTGTTCCTACCCAAAATTCTATTAGTATCATATTGTGTGTTTTTTATACATGCCTTGATACTACTGGCCCATCTATTATTTCTAAGGCATTATCTAGCTATCCATTACAACCTCGAACTCTCTATAGATTAGATTGCACTTATACACTCTCATCAGGATACTTTACCACCTTCCTCTTCTTCAGCCTTTATTGATCAGATGGTTGGCTCTATATCTTATGGATCTCATTGACCAACAGCTTGGATGCTTGATTTTGGTTCTTTTGATCATCTCACGGGTGATGATGGTGTTCTTACTACCTATCATCTATATACCGGTGTCATTGTAAATACTATTTTTGATATATATATAATACCTATTTTAGGATTTGGCACATTCTCATTGACTTATTCTACTCATCTGGCTTCAGTTGATCATGTTCCTCACAACCCTTTTAATCTTCTCCCTGTTAGTAAACTCACAAAGGACTTAAATTGTGTTGCTATTTTTATATCTTCTAGTGTTATTTTTTAGGAGTATTCAACAAATTAGGAACTTAGTAGAGGTCTTCCTAGTTATGTGGTGTGAATGTTTGATACCCCACCATGCCTTGCTTTCTCATCCACTTATTCTCGTACTCTTGCCCTACATTTTCTCCATGGTCATCCACCATCTTAAGTTTTACATAAGCTTTCCCCCCATTTTAGTACACACCTTTCCTTATATTTTGAATATTTTAAGTTTTCTAAACATCATCAGATTACTTATGTTTCTCATTTGGTGATGAATTTGGATAATCCCTTCTACTTAGTTCATTCCAATGTATGATGTCTCTGTAGGGATCCCAGTCAGTTGGGGAATAATTTTTATGTATCTTTATTGATGACTTCTCTCAGATGACATGAATATATCTCATTCGTGATCGTTCATAGGTGGGTGATATTTTCAAAACTTTTTACCATGAAATTCACACTCAATTATACAAACCTATTAAATTTATCCACTCAAACAATGGCTAAGAATATTCATCTTCTTTTATTCATCAATTTCCCAAAGATCACAGTGTCCTCTATAAAATATTCCACCCCAATACCCCTCAATAGAATGGTTTGGTTGTGTGTAAACATTATCATATTCTGGAAAAAAATTTGGGCCTTATTATTTCACATGCTAGTTCCCCTTTCTTTTTGGGGGGATGAAATTCTTACTGCCACATATCTTATCAATTGTCTTCATTATTCTATCATTCGGTTGGAGGGCCTGTTTTCAATTATGTTCCCATATTTTCCTTCTCACCCTCTTCCACTTCACATGTTTGGGTGTCTTTGTTATGTTCATGACAATCGTCCATGTCTCTCTAAATTTTCCCCAAAGGCCCTCCATTACATCTTTCTATTCTACTCTCATACCCATATTGAATACCATTGTTTCTATCATAACTTGAGATGTTATATCATCTATTTTGATGTCTCATTCATTGAGAACTCTTCACTGTTATCCACTTCACCCTCTCCCCATCCTAATACCATCATTGATGATTGTCTTCCTCTCACCATCCACCCAACCATGGCTCCATTGACCTAATCAAATGATCTTCGCATTGGATTTTTCTACTCTCATCGTCCATCAAACATGCCCCTTTTCCATATTAAGGATACCATTTCCTTGACGTCATCTGCCACTTCAACTATTAGAACCGATGACTTGCTGACTATATTACGGAAAGGTAATCACTCTTTCCAGAATAATTCTTTATAAAGAAAACTTCATACAAATTTTTATCCACTCTAGAGATGATATTTTTTCCTTTATGTTGGTTGAATCTAAATCTCACATTTGAATCTAAATCTCACATTTGTTGGTGAATAATTATAGTCATTGAATGAAAATCACACCTGGGATCCAATCCCCCTTCCAGTAGCTAAATAGGTTATTGGAAAAAAAAATGGATTTATTTGGTCCATCTAAATACATATGGTACTATTCATAACCTTAAAACTTGTCTCATGGAAAAATTATTCACTCATACATATGGTGCTAATTATTCGGATACCTTCTCTCCGGTTTCTATAATGGCCTATGTTTGATTATCTATATCTCTTACAGTTTCTCATAACTGGAATATTTATCAACTTGATTTCAAGAATTCATTTCTCCATGGTTTTATTGAAGAAGAAATATATCTAAAATAACTTCTCAGATTCCTTACCTCTGGGACCAGGTCTCATGTTTGTCGGCTTCATCAGTGTCTTTATGGGCTCAAACAGTCTCCTCATGCATGTTTTGGAATATTTTTCACCATCATCACTACCTTTGTTTTATCTCATAGTGTGAAGAATCACACTATTTTCTATCAAAAATAATCTAATGGTTTTATCATGTTAGTTGTGTATGTTGATGATATCATTATTACAAGGAGTGATTCACAATGAATTACCCATCTCAAGAATTGTATTCAAAAACAGTTTCATACCAAAGACCCGGGTCCTTTGACATATTTTTTTGGCATTTAAGTCTCCCATTCTCCAACTAGTATCTTCTTTTCACAAATAAAATATGCATTGGATATCTTGAAGGATACTAGATTGTATCAAGAAACTATCATTGACACTCCTCTAGAACCATGGGAACAGTCTCTCCATACTGCCACTAGACCATATTCTCAACCGGATTGGTATCTTTGTCTTATGGGAAAACTCAATTATCTTACCATGAATCATCTGGATATTTTCTATGTTGTCAGAATGGTCAGTCAATTCATAAAACATTTAAAAAAATATCAGTGGTACATTATCCTTCACAATGTAAAATACATTAAGAAAGAACCAACCCATGGTCTTTGGAATTTTCATCACGATCATATGAACATTGAGGCCTTTTGTGATGTCGACTACACTAGATTATTATCTACCAAGAAGTATACTTATGGGTTTGTGGTTTTTCTGGCTGGTAAATTAATCTCCTAGAAAATAAAGAAAAAAAATTCATCTCTAGATCTATTGTTGAATCTAATTACCATGTGATGGTCATGATCACTACTGAAATTCTATGGCTTCGTCAACTTCTTCATGAAATTATTTTTCCCCCACAGAATTTATCTCATGTTTGGTGTGATATTTAGGAGACCATAAACATTTATTTTAATCTAGTTTTCCTTGAAAAAATGAAACATATTGAGATTGATTGTCACTTTCTTCTCCATCACATACTGAAAAAACATATCAGCTTTATCTTCATTCCAATAACTCATCATCTTACTGACATCATCACCAAAGGTATTCCAGGAGCTAAACTAGATTCTCTATGCAAAAATATGGGAATCCACTACATTCGCAACCCATGTAGAGGGGGAGTGTGTTTGGTATTTTTTATTTTCATCTCTTTGTTTTTTTTTGTGGGACTGTTATTCAAAGAAAAACCTAATCTACCTTGAGGGGGAGTTTTGGACACAATTATGTGTATGTTAGAGTCCCGCATCATTTTACTCCTACATTTATTTATTTTATCCTATCTATAAATGAAGGTCTCCACCACTCTTTGAAGGAGTAATTTTACTAATATACAACTTGGTCCGTGTAATTCAATACATAAATACCATTATTTAAATGTGTATTATTATAAAAAATTTAATCATTATAAAAAAGAAACATGTATTCCAAAATTTAAAAATAAACATATATGTATCAATTATGGATACAGAATTAATGTTTTTGGTAACACATGACACATAATAAAAACCCTTAAAAACCAAGATCATTTTTGTCAGCAATGTGAGGTGGTATCCCCCAATAGCTACAACAGCATGTTTAGATCTGCTGGAAGTTCATAGATCTACTTCCCCTCATTCATTATTTCTAAATCTGCTTGGTTTGTGTATTTGAATATATATGTGATCACCACAAGATGTATCTAATACCCAATTTGTATAAAATGATAAATTTTACTCGATAACAAATGCACTTGAAGTTTCCTCTTGCTTCATTGTATGGGTGTATTTTTTCTTCCAGTGGCCTTTATTTCCACATGTGAAATAGATAGCATCTTTTCCCCTTGGTTTCCCCTTAATCTTCCTCTACTTGGAAGGGAGTGAAGATGCTTTGGGATTAGAGATCTTTGCTTTCCATTTTCATTTATTCACAATAAGGGCGAAAGTATTTCCATGCTATGCATCCTTATATACTTGGAAAAGGAGAGTAAATAGATCTAGGAAAGACTTATCAATGTTTTTCATATTAAAAATTAAAATAAATATGGAGATGATCTAAGGGAGTGATGCAAGAATGAGATCGGTGCCCAATTCTTCAAGGAGTTTAAACCCTAGAACTTTTAGGCGCTCAATGTAGCCAATGAGCTTAACTACATGAGGCCCTACTGGCACACCCTCCATAATATTACTCTAAAAGAGTGATTTATAAATTTTAAACCTTTCCTGTCTAGTTATCTCCTGGTATAAACCTTAGAGGTGCTCAAGAATTCTAAACATATCCATGTTTTTGTGATACTTTATGAGTTCACTAGACATTGATAAAATCATAAAACATTAAACATTGACCACATCGCTCAAAGTTTTTTCATAAAAAATGAATTCTTCATCACTCGCTCCTTGGAAGGTGAATCAGGCATTGAGGATTCTAACACATTAGGTTTTTCTTTATGGTGTAGCACAACCTGATGGAATCTCAACCACTCCAAGAAGTTACTGCTAGTAAGGATGTTGTATTTATCCAATATTGATCATAGGGATAGTTTGAATGATGATATTTCCATTTTATTCTACAATTAAAGAGAATATTATTCATATTTTTTATTACAAATTATTTGAGTAATAATAAATTAATTAATTTTATTAATTTTATTAATTAAATCACTCACTATTTTATCAAGTCTAAATAGCCCTCATCATTTAACTCAAAATTTCAGTTGCTAATAAATTCTAGTGGAAAGGATCCCCATTACATTTCTTAATGATCCAGACTTTGGTCATAAAAACCATAAGAAAGTTGTCAGGTAGGCGTTCATTATAACTATGAGATTGTATCTCCTTGATCTGTTGAGTGGATTCCCCTATCATGAAATCCTGATATGGATTTCCTCAACACTTGCCTCTAAATTTTTATTGATCATACTTTGGATTAAATCAACCCAAAACCCTCATGATAACTCCTCGATAAAATTAAGTGTTCACACTTTGGTCATTTACTACACTTAGTTCTATAGTTTCATTCACAATCAAGTAATGGAAAGATTATTCTAACTTAATATTAGGTTAAGGAATTTTCATTAATTATGCATAAATTATATTTTTCTTTATCCTTTATATTTCTTGTTAATATATGATCACAATCTTTCACATTAATTCATTTATTTATGTGATCATGGTATTGCATCCATAAAATAATTCATAGATAGAAATAAATAAATAAATGACCTGATTGTGATCTTATCTAATAGTTGATTTAATGAGAGGGCATTAAATCAACCTTTGACCTGGGGTAAATAAATCTTATTCTTGTTCATAACATGAGTTACAACATTCAAATTTTCCACCTGTGTATCTATTGGGTTAAAATCCTTATGGTTCCACCTTGAATGGCCTCAATGCATCTTGAGAAGATCCATTAATTACATGTATTTATAACTCACACATGAGTGATAGGAACTAAAGGATTGGTTAAGCTGAATTACATAAATAACCATGTACATGTAGGTCCTGTATAATAATGGAGGAATAGAATAATCACATAACATTATATTTAATTTAATAATAAATAGTTGATAAATCATGCAATAAATTAAATTAAAACATCCAATGCATACACTGGTCTTGGTTAATCTCATGAACGGTCATACATACAACGTATAAGCAAAAGTAAATGTCTAGTATTTATTTTTTATTTTTATTTACTATTAAGATAAATGTGTGTACATTAATTAATTAATTAATTATATTTTATCATAATGGCCATCTGAATCCTCTTGGAGATAACAATCATAAAGTCATTAATTTCAAATAAACGGCAGAACCAATATTTAATGATTTATTGCAATAAATTAATTGATCATTTAATATTCTTTAAAACCCTTATTAAATTGTAAAAAACATAATTTTCAATCAAAGAAATAAGGTTTTAATGTTATAATTTTCAATTTAATGTAATTTAATTCTATTAGTAATTGAGAGAATACATGGTGTGTACTATCCGGTTACACGTTGTGTGCCTCGATTGCTGTGTACCTAGGTTACATGCCTAGGGATTCACCGTGTTGACTCAACCAGGCTACACAGCATGTACATTCTAGCTACAAGCGATTTATTTTCCTATCATGTTCTCAAGACACTTTTATTGGGTCTTCAGGGTGTATCTGTATGGGATCACACAACATGTACAAGCCAGCCACATGTCGTGTATCCCTTATTTCATGTGTCTGATACTCTCACCAAATGGATAGGCATGTATTTTGGATGTGGGATGTACTGAACTACATGATTTTTAAACCATATACACGTCATGTGTATCATAAATACTATAGGGTGTTAGTCTCACACAGTTTGACTATATACAATTACCACACGAATTGCGTGATTTACACCAATAACCAATGCAGACTACACGGTGTGTATGTCATATACACATTGTGTAATCTAGTATACTGCGTGTCTGGTTGGTCGATCAACACATGGCATACACCATGTGTAATAATTGTGTGTAATTTTTTGTATCCCATGACATGTCTAGGTGCGGCATACTAGGGTGCACGTCATGTACTCCAGCAACACGCCATGAAACTCTGTCTTACTGGAAAAAAAATTGATAGTACCTGATTGAATATTTTGTCATTCTTCATCTTTTCTTATAACTTTAATAAAATTAAACACTGAATAAACATGATGAATATTTCAATAACATGTTAATTAAAAATAATTTAAAGAATGAATAATATGAAATGGAAATTCAACCATGATTGTGCATAGATCAAAAATCAAATAAATAATTAAAAATTTAAATGTGACAACTCTAATACCACTTTATGGTTTTGGAATCAGTGAAAGTGTGTGGTAGAGGGTGATAAATTAAAATCTATTTTAATATTGACTTGCTCAAAAAATCGAGTGAGGATCTTACACATAAAATTTATAATTAATTTATTTAATATTGGAAGAAATGATTACCTAATCTGAGGATTATTTCATCAATGTAGACATCTATAACATTCGGTTTTCCTTCGTTACGATGTAATCATTCAAGGATAAAATACCTATAGTAGTGATTTACACGTTATCATTTGATCTTTGAGTAACACCAATTGATCTCTAAGTGCTAGCATGGCGAGTCGATTGTATTGCGTTATCTGTGTTCATCCTTCAATCTTAAAGGGATATCTCTTTTATTTTTCATTCTTGAGAAGGAGACAGAAATGAGGAGAATATAGAGAGTTTTTTTTCGAAATGATTCTCAATTTTTGATTTTTGGATGCGACACGCAAGAGAAATAATTGTCTATTTATAGAGATAGGGTTTAGGTTAAAATGTTATTTAATTTCATATCATCCCTTAAATAATATTATAATCTTTAATAAACCTCATGTCACATAATAATATTATTATTATTTGGGGTGCATCAACTTTCTCAATAACAAATATTATTTATCTAGCTTGTTAATTAATATTTTTCACCAAATACAGTATTTATTTGTTAAAAATCCTCTAGAATTTATTGATCACCCAAATAAATATATAATATAACTATTTAATTCATTAATAAATATTTTTTATAGATAAAACATGAATAAAATTATCTCTCGATCTTGAGAATAATATTTATTCAATTAATTAAATTTAAATATAATTTAATCAAGATCATCGGAAACACTTGGTGTGTGTCCCTCTAAGTTTCTTTCACATTGTCTTTAGATAGGTTTACCTAAAATCCAAGATTAATATATAAAAATGGTTCAAGGTACCCCAAATAAAGAACATAATATTGTAATGATGATTACCACATATGAATGTTTACTGTGTAATATAATATATTTATCACAGTGTATGATAAAATGGGTTGCACGTTCATTTCACCAACATATATGTTCGATATATCTTTCTTTGACTATTTGAAATAAAAATGACCTTACACCATGTCCATATAATTTAGTATGGCAGTTCTATTTCAATCGAAGGAATGAGATATCATCTTTCCTAAATATGGAAGGAAAAAATCCTTCCTTGAGTTATCCATTAATAACATGTTACTTGTGATGCACCCAATGTATCCAACTTTGCTATGATCTGTTATCATTGTGGTTTACAAAATACATCTAAGTACATGAGTCATAAAATTCATTAATAACAATATTTAAAGTCCAAGTACCATTACACATGCTCGTAGATAGAAATATATGATGACACTAAAACATGTGGAATTTCTACTGATGATTCTGTTCTAATAATCTTTCATCTTAGAGATTACCATATATGAACTTCATGAGAAGAATCCTTCATTATCTTATGAGTATTATCACCTATCGGTCTATGTAATATATGTCTCATAATATTACTTTATCCAATCGAAAAACATTATTTAAGAATATCATCATATCACTTCAAGGTTCTCATCATCGTAAGGAACTTCTATAGACTTATCAATGTGACGGTATACTCTAGGACATTATTACATTAGAGTTATGCAGAAAAATGAACAATATGTAATAAGAGGTTTTATTAATAATCAATACAGAGAATATCCATGTAATTAAAGCACAAATAGTTTTCCTTGGGAAACTAACTCAAATAATTATTAAGGTGGGATGATTATTTCAAAGAATTCACTTATAATGGTTGAGGTACGGTGAATGTTTCTCAATATTTAGGTTTCCATAATACTAAGAAACTAATTTTCTACTATTTTCTTTCCATGAGATTAGTTTTTTATGTGTATGAAAAATTTCATGTTCAATCATTATCCAATATAGAAATTAAAAAAACTATAAATTTTATTTATTTTCTAATTTATTTTTGTTAATTTTTATGTAAAGGATTTTGTATCCTTTTAAGGAGTCCATGAGATCATCAATTTGGTATTCATGATAGGTTTGCATATGCATGTTCTTTCATTAGTTTTTGCGTAACATCTGGAGGAAAGTGATCCAAAAGGCATCCTGGAATGTATTTGATGAATCTTGTGTGACTCATTAGCATGGCTATATTACCTCCCAATCATGGTAGGGGGTTGTATGAATACTAGATATATTGGACTTTCTAGAGAATATTATCTACAAGTAGATATATTCAAGCAAGTTATGATGTGATTTACAAAATTGTTAGTCAATTTTTTGATCGGTATCGACAATTAAAGATAGGTATCATAGTTCATTTTACTTATTCCTTAATTTTTATATATTGTTAATATAAAATGTATATTTTATTTACATAAACTATGAGAGATCATTTTTCTAGTTTGAGTTGCACAAGATATAAAAATTGTACTAAGGAACAAGTTGTTAGTGAGCGAGAATGTATGATTGTTTCTTTTATATCTTCTATTAATTTTAAACTAATATATAAATATATTCATATAAACACTTTGGGTAACCTCTCAATATATAAGGTAATATTCAAAACACCCCTTAAATGTAAGGTCTTTGGATCATATCTCAATGTAAGGCTTCAGGTCACCCCCTTGTATATAAGGACTCCATGTAAATCCCTTGGGTCAAGGGCTTCGGGCATGCTTAAAAAAATCACACAAAAACATATATAATAATTATAAATTTTATTTCATTATTAAAACTTGTTTATAATATTTTATTATTAAAATTTTGTATATTATATAAGATATACATAAGACACAGATAATTATTTCATGTGGGAGAATCAGGATAAGACTTGCAGTAGAGGATATATTGTTGAGTGTCAAAGAAAAAGTCAGTCATACTTCAATGAGGAAGTGTGGCTCAGGTCAACTAGTACCAGGAAGCATCAAGTGATCAAGGTCGGTTCATGATTGACACTGACCTATTTATATGGTACCTTATTTATTTCATCATCTATCACCAAGTAAGAATTTCATGTTAGGTCATTATCATTTTCTGCACCCCAATAGGAAAATAGATAAAGATCTCAGAATAAATTTATCAATATAAAGAAACATGAAGAGTTGACTCGGAACAATGATGCTCATAATCAAATATTTGAGGGATGAGTCACTTTACACAAGCTTTAAAGATGATGTTATGTGAACCCATATATTCTTAGGGTGATTAATTTTGTTTATATTAATAACTACAATTTGAAACTGATATTGTAATAATTTTCTAAAATATTTAAATAAATTTATATTTTTTATTATTAATTTTTAGTGTAGATATTTTTTATATATATTTTCTTTATCTTTATCTTTTTCGGTGACATTTAGTCATCACATCAACTTAATTACAACACCTAAAGCCAATTACAATGAATGTTTAAACTAATATTCAAATATATTTGTGATGAGTTTTTTTACAGTGAATATAATATATTTCTTTAAATTAATTATGACTAAATATTGAATTATTATTAAAATAACAAAGAAAAGACTCGAAATAGTGATTTTTAATCCTAACAAGTCACCATTATGACATGATTTTTAATGATGGCAATTAACCCATGAAAGGAGAATGCCAAAACCAGCTGACCTCTTAGGGTGAAAATTATCCTCTCCATGTCTTGGAGGGTCTGGTACACATTTTTTAGCCAAGTTACATTAGAACTTTGGTTTTAGTGAAAATTATATGCCAATTTTCACTAGAATAGTGAAATTTACCTTGGAACTTGTCCTAGAAATTTTCACCATACCCTCCATGACATCGAGAGGATTCTGGTCCCTCATAAGATAATACCAACAAGATTTCTTCAATAAAGTATGAATGTTCCACTTCATTTTGTATGATAAAACATCATAACATTTTTCTATTATTTGACCAATATTGTGGGTGTTAAATAGAAGATATGATCTTCAATATGTTTTTTTTGTTTATTGTATAAATGTCTTTAGTGTATCATATGGTACAATAATTGTTCAAAGAGTGCATCATACCATATGTTACATGAATTTCATATGATAATCATGAATTACATATGATATAATATATTTATCTTAGTCTTTGACAATCATGTAGTGTTATCAAATGTGATAAGATATAAATGTTATACTTTTTATCTAAAGGATGAAATGACATAAAATTTCTTCAAAACAAACTTAATATATTCTAAAATAGTGTAGATTATTTTTATTTTCTTAATAAATACCAACTCTTTATATTCTAGGATTGAAAAATAAATTCTCATGAATTCATATAAAACACTTTGAATAGAAAATTATTTATGGACAAGAGTAAGTATTTGGAAGTAATTTCGAACTAAGAAATCAATTAACAAGTTATATTGAAAAAATCTCTCGAATGAAAAACATCATACTATAATAATGCTTCTTAATCCTAATATTTCACATAACAGTGATAAACTAAATACATTAAATGTAAAAAGGTTCAATGGATTTATTATTAAGAAATCATATGTCCTGGATAAATAACATTATTCTACATGATTATAGTAGTTATAAATATTGTTAATTAATGAACATATGGAAACACACATCCTAATAATGATAACTTCCTTTTTTCATATAAAGAACAATTTATTAAATATTTAATATAGAAATCATAATAACTAACATACATACAATACATAAAATATTATTTAATAAATTTTTTGAAATAATTATAGAAAAAAATAATCCAAAATACAATTATATCCAAACTACAGTTATTTTAAAAAAATTTAGAAATTTTGGATCATTGATCAAACAATCTCACTATTTTTTATAATTATAATAAGGTTTTTCATTTTTTTAGAAAACTTGTAAGAATAAATTCATGCACACCCTTTAAATTTATGTTATATTTATCTTCCAATGTGATTATCACAAACAAAATATCATGGATAGAAACTAGAACTTAAATCCAAATAGATAATAACTAGCAGAAACATTTCAAATGATAGAAAGTCAAAGTAATATTTGTAGACAAAACCCAATAGCCTATTTGTACATGAACCAATTAAATCATGAGACGTGGACAAAATATGAATGAAATATGAATTTATACATTTAAAAAAAACAAATACATTAATAATATTAAAATATATATAGAAAAAAAATACTTTTTTAATCCAACATGGTCATCACTAATCAGCATTGTTTGCTTCGTCGCCATTATCTTAATCCTCCAGTTTGTTATTCATAAAGAAAAATTTGTATTTAGTAGTTAATAAATTCATAACATTATGGATGGACTCACCAAATAGAAGACAATATGGGATGGTTTTCCTACACAATATTTTGAATAGAGATAGATGTTACTTTTTTGGGACCCTAGAGACATGAGAGACTGGTCTTAAAAATGAATTATCAATAGAGGATTATGGAAGTGAGCTATCATATTAGAAAAAAATAAATCTTAATGAAAATAAATTTTGGATCATTAGCGTTTTAAATACCATATGAGTTAGTGTTTGAAAATAATTTTTTATATAAATTTTCTATCAAAATTCAAGTATGGACATAGTATAAGTCAAATATAATGATGTGGTTGACACGGGAAAAAAATTATAACTTCACATTTTTCACTATGTTGAGCTTCTATTTATGTGCCTAAAGTATATCCTTCAAATTAGATTTTGAAGTTCACAAGAAATAGGATCTAATGAGAAGAGAAGAGTGTGGATTAGTGAATAATAAAACTTTTTCAAAATTTTAAAAACCATTTTACCTATGATACAAGAATTACACCTCCATTCATTAGTAAGATAATTGACCACCTCCTTAATTTTATCTTCCTTACTTGTGTGTAGATAAATAAATAATTCAAAGATTATGTTTATTTTTATATAGTTAACCCTAAACATGATAATCTAGATCATAAAGATACATTCACAGAAATCAAAAATGAATTCTACATGAATTTATATGTGTAAAAAGAAGGTGAAATAGAGGGTAAATTAAAGCTGATAAAAATGTCTAAACCAACAACTCATGCATACCTTTTTCTGAAGAACCCAAAAAAAAATTCTTCAAAATATTGCAATTCTGAAATTTCATTAGAGGTCAAGGGTTGGGGGTGACTAACAATATCCAAAAAGGACCTTCCCTATCTTCAGCAATGTTTCCACCCTCATTCTTAGATGACCGTTGTTTCTTTTATTATTACTCCATGAGTTTCCCAGTTTAGTTTTTTGGGAGAATGTTTAAAAAAGGTTCCTCCTATTTTTGGAAAGAATTTGGGATCAAGATTTCCCTAAAATATTTTCTTTTCATGATGAAAATAGTTTTAAAATTTCATGTTTGGATTAATTTATTCTAGGGTTTCAGAGGAACCATCCTTAATATCCTCAGTTTCAGTGGTTTCACCATCCAGGGTGCTCAGAAGTTCTTGATCAGTCTTGAACACTTTTAGTCACTAACAATGAGCCACTGAAACTTATAGGATTTCATCTTCTTTAGAACCCATAACTTCACCTACAACAAGTCATTGTGATCTATTCAACGTAACTTCATTGAATATTAAGGTAAACAAATGTGGAAACCCTAATGATGACCCGAGATCCATTCTTTCATGAACTATTCCTCCATGAAATATCCCAAAGGGACACCTTGAAAACATAGAGAACCCTGAGCATGGAAGAGAACCATACTGCTATGTAGTCATATGCAACAATCCAGATATCTATGGAGCCACCACCTCACCTCTTCCTCCTGAACTCACCTCAATGATGAGTGTGGATCTCTACAAATGATGTTTAAGAAAATTAAATTGTTAAAATAAAAGAAAATAAATTTTTTTGTGATACACAATGAAAATTGATGATGATATGCCCTAAATCATGGTATGTATATGATAAATGTTTGCCTATATCATAGGGTGTGATATAGAGATGTCGTGTTGGAAAATATCCATTATCCCAAGTTAAAATATATGTCATGGATAGGAATATCATTTTATGTGATATTAAGATACCATATATCTGCTGACTAATCTAGGTCGTAAGGCATTGTATGATTCATATTTCTCCTATGACTGGTCAAGGAAATTAAAGGTTAATAAGTTAACATTTTAATCTCTTCCACATAAGTTATCAATGAATACTAACGTTTTATATGACGAACCATATGAGCAGTTATAGAATGAATTTATTTGATAAATGCATGAACATATAAATTGTTTACCCATACATTTTGTAATGTGAGAGAAAATGTGTGGATGTTTAGGGATTGTCCCCAAGGTCTATATAAGAAGGATGGAACTATTGATATGGTCATCTAAGGTTTCCCAAGCCTCATCTTGAATCTCCCAAAGCTCCCTTCCTCCCTTTCCCTTCACCTCAATAGATTATACCATATTATGGGAATTGATGAAGGTACTATTTAAGTGTTGGGTGACTTATTGGGCTCATGGATACGGTTGGGGATCCAAGGAATCACTCTATCCATTACACCAGATGAGCCTAAAAATCATAATGTATACCAGACTAGAATTTGTCTAATCACCTCAGCCTATGCAGTGGAAACAACCATAATGCTACTGGACTGATTTTTTCTGATATACCCCTCATCCATGTTTGTGAACTAGAACTAGGATGAGATTCCACCTAATCACCATACAAAAATTTGAAAACACACTTCACATACAAACAAAAAAATAAAAAATAACAAACAAGATTTATGTGGTTTGTAAAAATGTCATACATCCATGAGAGAACACTGTAACCATTTTCATTACAAAGATACAAGTGAATACAAAGATCATTTCTCATTTCCTCTCTATTTACAAAGTCTCAGAAAGTTAAGTAAAAAAATCTCACTATTCAATATAGAAATCATATAGAAACCACACACACCAGAGCTGGGCCACCACCTATATATATAAAGGTATTTGTTTAGTGAACAAGTTTCACCAACCTATGATATTCACGATCAACATCTTTTTGACATGGGAAACCTCTGATACATTATTGAACCATCCGATGAAACTACCGATCACCGATAACCAAGAAAATAGCCCATGTATTGAGTCGCCACCCCCGGTGAACACCACATGTGAAAGCTTCATTTGATAACTCTATTATTTCATCTATGCCTTATGAATTATGTTCAATGGATCTTTATACCTGACTTATCTGAAAAAATTATCAATAGGAAATATCTATCTGGTGGTCATCATCTAATGATCTTTGTATGATCATCTCAATCTAATGGTCTCTATCTAGAAAACTTTATCTGATGAAACTAAAAAACATTCCAAAAACCCAATAATCTCCCACTTGAAAATTGATTTAGTATTCCGGGATTCATCAACCATCCACCTGATCTCATCCTTTGTCTAATTCATGCAATGTTATCCAATCTGTTTGATCAATCGATTCCAACTGAGGCACAATGATGCCTCGTAATTTCTTAAACTATCACCTTTATAAACATATCTGTATGATTTTTCTTCCCAGTAATCTTTTTCATCTCCATCATTTTAACTTCTAATAGATTTTTATAAAGTGATAATTCAAGTCAATGTGTTTTTTTCTTTCATGAAACACTATATTATGAGTAAGATTAATGACACAATGACTATCACAAAATAACATTCCTCTGTCTGATCCCTTTTTGAGTTCCTTAAACAATTACATCAACCATATCAACTCTTTCCCTAATTCAATAGTAGGAACATACTCTATTTTTTTTTGTTGATAAAGTAAAAACCAGATGCAATCGAGAAATCCAACTAACTGTTGTTCCACCAAAAGTAAATACAAAACATGTAGTAATTTTATGTGAGTCCATGTCAACAACAAAATCTACATCTTCAAAACCTTTTAACTATTAATAATAACTGAAACATAAAGATTCATTCTCCAACCCCTTCAAGTATCAAATGATCTATTTCACAACTTCCTAATGTTTCCTTCCAATATTTGATATGAAAATGGTTAACAACTCCCACTACAAACATAATGTTTGGTCAAGTAAAAACCATTGCATACATAAAAATTCCTACAACCAAAGAATAATGAACCTTCTTCACATCATGAACTTCTCCATACATTGATGGTGCCTATGATTTAGAAATTTTTAAATATCCAGCAAGGGGGGTTGATACAGTTTTAGAATTGTTCATTCTAAACCTTTCGATAACCATCTTTATGTATTCCTTCTACGATGAAACAAAAGAGTTGGATTTATTATCCCTTTCAATTCTCATCACCAAGAATTTCTTATCTTGACAAAGGTTTTTCATATCAAACCTTATTTACATCTTCCTCTTTAGTTCATCAATCTGATGGAACTCCAAACCAATAATCAATATATCATCCAAATACAATATCAGTATAATATATATTTCATTTCATCATTTATTCATGTAATAAAAATGATCAAACTCACATTGACTAAAACATTACTCTATCATGAAAGTGTTGAACTTATTATTCCACTTTCTTGGAGATTTCTTCAATCTACAAAGAATTCATTTTGTTCTACAAACCAAATCCTCCTTCCAATGAAATTCATAACCCTTGGTTTGAACCATGTAAATTTCTTTATCCAAATACCCGTGAAGAAAGGTTGTCTTTAAATATATCTAATCTATGTGTAGATCATGATATGAAATAATGATAATCACTATTTTAATGGTTGTGTGCTTCACCACTAGTGAGAAATTTTCTGAATAGTCAATCACTTCTTTTTACCGAAAACCCTTCACCACCAACCTTTCATTGTATATCTTACTTCCATATGCTTCCATTTTCAAATGAAAAATAAATTTGTTTTATTGATATTTAATTCCTTCTAGCAGTTCACCCACCTCCAAAGTATTATTATGACTTAAGGAATTCATTTCTTCTTACATGGATAACTACCACTATTTTGAGTCTAAAGAGTAGCTGCCTCCTCTAAACATTCTGGTTTCCCTACATTTTTAGAAGTAGAAAGTTTATATCAGCTCTAAATCTATGAATTGGTTTTTTAATATGATTGTATTTATTCAGAACAACCTTAGGATTTTCCATTCAAACCACTTTATACAATAGTCATCCATATAAAATTTCTCTTCCGAGTAAAATTCTATCCAATTATTCTCTAAATGATAATGGTATGCCTGGTCATCCTTTTTTGGTCAATGGTTTGTCTGATCATTCTTTGTTCAGTATCCTAACTATTAAATTCTTAAACTATTAAGTTTCCCTTGAAGTCTTTGGTATGAGAGTCTATCTAATAACCTCTATATGATCATCCTAAACTTCGATGGGTGATCTAACCTCAAATTATTTCTCATCAAAGTTATGATCTTTCCACAGAATCTCTTCTTTGAAAATAACATCTCAACTTCGGATGATCTATTTTTTTTCATCATCCCACTGGCAGTAACCAAGGTTATCATCACCATATCCAATAAGAAAATATACCTTATATTTCACCTCCAACTTATCTCTATATTTAGTATCGATATGAACATATGTGACACTTATAAAGAATTTAAGATGGATCACTACTAGTCTCTTACCAGACCAAAGTTATTTTATTAAATATTTTCCCACAGAAGAATCTAGACATTTGTTCACTAAATACGCTATTGTATTTATTGCTTATACCCAAATTCCCTTAGACACACTAGAGTGAATCCTCATACTCCAAGATTTCACTTATAGAGTCTAATTCATTCTTTCATCTACTTTATTTTATTGTGGAGTTATTGGAACAATATTATCATTCCTGATTCTTTTCATTCAAAAAATTTTATGAAAGTTGTGTCCAGTGTATTCTCCACCATTGTCTGTCTAGAGAAATTTCAACATTCATTCACACTCTTTTTCATACAAAACTTTCCACAGAACAAATGCCTAAAACACATCAAATTTATTCTTTGGGAAGTAACCCCAGACCTTCTGAGGAACATCATCAACAAAGGTAATAAAGTATAGTGATCCTCTATCTGAGTGAACAGGGTATGATCCCCAATTTTAAAAAAACTTTTTTCTATTTTCCTAACATATAACTCTCGCATATTTTAAGGTCTGTGTGATCAAGTACAATTATTCCCTTTACTATTATAAATTTCATATACTTTTCACTGAGGTTACTAAACCTACAATTCCACATTTCTAGACCATCATATGATGTGATTCTGATTATTTTAACTTCATCGCTTCTTTCAGCCAAATATAAGGTTCCATTCTTAACTCCGTGAGTAATCACCATGGATCCTTTTTTGATCTTCCAAAGTCCATTAAAATTTCATCCTAAAACTTTCATCACCATGTTGTACTATTAATATGAGTTTCTTCTAGAGACCTGGAATAAGTCTAACATATTTTAGTCTCAAGATACTTTTATTTTTCATTAAAATTTTCACATCACCATTACCAAAAATATTCACTGCTTCATCCCCCACTATATTTACTCTCCCAAGCATCCTGGTGCATAATCAACCATAAATCCACACTCACCAGTTTAATGAAAATATTAACCTGAGTCAATAACCCATGAATCCACTAGAATGATCATACATAATATCAAACTAGAAACTTTTTTTTGTACTTTCTGAGTTTATATTCCCGAAATTTGAATCCTCAAACTGATTCTTACAATCTTTCTTGGTGTGTCCCTTATTACCATAAAGCCAACATTTAAGACACGTACTAGTTGATTTTCCTAAAATTATTCTCTAGTAATTATCCTCTGAATATTTATCCTTATGATGGTCATTTCAATGATGTGACTTTACCCATATGAAAGTATTGAGAGAACTTTTAGATGGAGTCTAGACTTCCTTCCACCTCAAATCCTCGTTCAAGATCAAAATTTCTTCCCATTGGAGTTTCTCACTACTGACACTATGACATCCCATCTCTCTAGAAATAAATACATAATAAAAAAATCCCAAAAATCATCTATGAAGTTACCTTCACCAATTTGAGTTGTCCACGGATCATTTTGAAGTCATTCACAAGATCAGTAGTAAGCCTTTTGTCCGATAACCTCAAACTGAACAATCTTTTCATTATAAAAACTTTGTTAAGATATGTTGGTTTTTCATACATGGAATCCAAGGATTTCATAACATCTAAAGTAGTTTTCTTATCTCTATTATTGAAGGGAACATTTCAAGCATGAGATGTCTTGATCAAGACTAAAGCCTTCATATCTAACCGCTCTCATTTCGTATTGTCCTTTATTTTAGAACATTTTCCAAAGAAAGGAGAATCCATGTATTTTTATATCAAAATATCCCTCAATTTAATTCTCCAATTGTAAAATTCAGTTCCATAAAACTTATTGATATGAACCTCACCTTCCACTAAAGTGATTCTTTCGATAATAGTAGAAACAACTAAAATAAAATAACTTAAAATCCAAGGAGAGGAGAAACCTGAATTTTGTGACTGAATTAGAACCAATCCTCTGATACAACATATTGGGGATATAAGTAATCACTTCTTCCATTTCACCAGATAAACCTAACAATCACAATATACACTGAACTGGCATTCTCCCAATCGCCTCATCCTGTATAGAAAAAATCACTATAACACTACTAAACTTGTGTTTGATATATACCTCCTTCAAGTTTCTTCCCTAGAACTATGATGATAGACCATATAATAACCATAAAAATATTTAAAACACGCTTCACATAAAAATAAAAATAATAAAAATTAACATACAAGATTTATGTGGTTTGGATAAATGTCATACATACATTAGAGAACACTGCTAAAATTTTCATTACTGTAGATATAAGAAAATTCAAAGATCATTGATTAATTTCTCTCCACTTAAAAAATCTTAGATAGTTAATTCTAAAATTTTCACTATTATGCATAATAATCATACAATAATCACACAAGCTAGATCTGTTCCACCACCTCTCTATATAAAGGTATTCATCTAGTGAATAGGTTTCACCAACCTCCAAGATTCACAGTCAATATCCAATGACTTAGGAAAATTCTAATACACTGTTGAACCATTTGATGAATCTTCCAACAACCATTCACCCAAAAAAACAACCCATGCATTAAGTCACCACTCTAGATGAACACCAGCTATGAAAACCTCATTTGATAATTATTTCATGTCATCTCTATCTGATGAAGTCTATCTAATAGACATTTCTTCATGATCGCTCTAAAAACTGATAAGAAGGAAACATCCATCTGGTGGTCATTATCTGATGATCTCTGTTAAATCATCCCAAACTAATGACCTCCATCCAAAAATCTCTATATGTTAAAACTAAATAACTTTCCACAAAACCCATAAAATACACCTTAAAGGTAAGATCCCTTTGTATGTTACTAGTGATATTCAACAAGAAATTTATTAAAGAAGGTGGTTTGACTATATATGGTGATATGTATTAATGTTATTCATTTATATTAATACATGTTTTTAGTTTTTCAATGTGTGTCAATCTTGAGAATTTTGGTTTCTATTTCCTCCCACTTCATTGAGAAGTTTTTATTAGATATTTAAAAATCCTTTAGTGGTATTAATGCATTTCCATGATTTTTTATTCACAAAATCTTAGTGAAAATGAAGAAACGTGGAGTGTAATATTGGATATTGTAGTCTATTGTATAAATTTTCTATTGAAAAATGAATATTGTAAAAATATATTGTTACATATGTTTACATTTTTCATTTTGTCTTGTTTTGCGATATATGATATCGTAAGCTACGATATAGTCATTTCTTATTATATGTAATATCATAAAATGAAATCTAGTGTAATCCTTTGGTTTTTGGTATATCATAACATAAAATATGGGAAGAATTATGAGATGAAAAAATAATTTCATTCATGAAAAACATGACATAATATCACCTTTACGTTATAAGTAATATCGTAGAATACAACACCTAGGCTCTAAAGGGTGATGTCACAGTCTAATCGTAAAATACAATAAAGTCTAATTCTCAAGTTGGGGTATAGGGTAATTGTAAAACATGACTAATAATTCTAAATTATCCTTAGTTTGTCATGACATACAAATCATGAGGCGTGATAACTGTATCATAGATTATGATATGGCTTATATTGTTAAATACAATATTTCTAAAAATTTAATTTTTATAAATTTCAATTCTGAATTGAATTATATGATTTAGAAATTATTTATAAATTATGGAAAAAGGTATTTTGGGATGTCTATTTAGTACATAAAATTTCTTATAAATTAATTAATGATTAAATATTTATAATTAATTATTAAATGTTTATGAAACATTTAATAATTACATAATCAATAATATTAATTATTAGTATTAAATTTATTTTGGTTTATATGAAATGAATTATAATTTGGATATAAATAGTTTATATAGAACTTATAGATTCATTTATAAAGTATTCAGAAACTAAAAAATATGGCTAAATATAAAAAGATTTTGTTTTAAATTATAAATTTTTCATAATTTTTGATATGAAATGTTCAAACAATAGTTATGTTTTTAAAATTATTTAAACCATATCAAAATGGGTTTTGATGATTAATATAGTTAATATTTAAATAATAAATATGTGATATTGGGAATTTTTTCATATTATGTGAATATTTTATATATATAATATTTATATTTTAAATATCATACATTTATGTAAAATTTAATATAAAGGATAATATGAAGGAATTCATATTATAAGTAAACATATAAGTGTTTAAATTTATTTATTTATAAAATTTCCATAATGTTTATCTCCTGTATAATTTATGAAATGTTTAGTTTTTGTATTCCCTTATATATTCATTAAAATAAATATTATATTATGAATTGTTGTATGCTTTAGTTTAAAGTATTAAAAAGCTTCTAAATATTATTATACATGCATATAATGAGTTACATGTTTAGTATGATAATTGATTTTGTGGAATGAATAAGGATTCAAAAAATCAATAGATATAAAGACCCCAACCCTTATAGCCCATAAATGGTGGTAACTTTATTACAATGACACTAGATACAAGAAATCACATCTCAATGGACTAAATAGTTTAGTATTCTTGGTAAACTAGATACATAATTGAAACTCATATTACATTTGAAAATATAAAATAAAATATAGTATCTTCATTGAGAAAATCATTATTATCTCTAGAATATCCTTGCATATCATTCATAGAACACTTCTAGAAATCCTGGGGAAGGAAACATAATAAAGGGGTGACCTCAAATACTCAGTAAGGGAATCCGTATAATGAAATCTATCATAAAATAAATAAGGCACGGATAATATGGGAGGAATAGATGATGATAAACTAATTTCATATAAATAATCAAATGAGCTAGAAACTATTCCATGGATATCATAACCATTTGAATAATCACATGGACATCATTAACGAATTTCATAATCATGTAAATCATAATATTGGACATCTAAAACTTATCATTGAGGCCTTGTGCCATGACATCTTACATAAATGGGTAAGTTCTCAACCAAATACCCAACTTGTTTTGTCTCATGATACCTATTGATGATTCGAGGGGATATCTATAAACAAACCTCATCCTTCACCTAATAAGTCCAATGCATTCATTATATGAATTTACAATACAACAAAATCAATCTTCCATAATAATCAATAATTATCTGTATTAGAAGAACTAGCATATAGAATGTCAATATTTTCCCCAGTAAAACAAATCATAATACATACAGAGAAATATTATGGATGGTATTATTAGAGTATAACCTTAATAAAGCACAAGATTCATCAAAATGTATTTATATAGATGAAAATACTTTTAAAATATCACAAGAACATTTCTTGAGTAAAATAACTTTCTCTTTTTGAAATCGCTTATTTAAAAATAAATTTCCAAAATATTAGGAAAAACATTTTCTTTGAAAATAAATATATAAAACTATAAAAAAAGATTAAAATTAAGGATTATTCATGATGGTGGTAAAATATATTTTTTTCGTGTATATTAAAATAAATATTCGATTCACACCTTTGGTAAAAAATGCCTCATACAGAAAACAAAAAAATATATATTCCTTTTAAATTTTTTATATAAATTCAAACATGGTAAAATATGAATTTAATAAATAATTTAAGAATAGTAAAAACTTTCATGAAGACATATTAAATAAAATATTGATATTAAAGAAAAAATTTCATGACAAAGTATAAAAATAATTTCAGCTTTCTATAAAAACATTCATTTGGTATTTTTGAGTGCCAACGAATGTAAAAATGGAAATAATACTTGAAAACCACAAAAATAACTATATATGAAGAAAAATTATGTATTTTAATATATAAAGTTCATATAATTATCCCAATGGAAAATTAAATATAAACAATCCCAAATAAGGAAGATATTTTAAAATAAACCCTTACCACTTTGGTATCTTTTGAATCATAACTCCCATGAAAGAAATAACTTCAAATGAAACTTTAAATTCCATGAGTATAAAGTTATTAATGATTTATCATATCAAATGGTAAATATATACACCAAATTAAATAAACAAAGGTTGAATATTATATATGTATCACATAAACAAAAGTGAGACTAGAAACCCTTGCCACAAGTTCGACATGCTTCGTAAGTGATTTTAACCTCATGTATAATAAATTTAAATTTATTAAACTTCTATAACAGAACCATATACATAATTTTACTATAATATATAATCCACTTACAATATTTCAATACCCATTTATTAATAATTCTTTATCAAAATCATGATTTTTGAGTGTTAACTATTTTGTTTTTCATGTATATTTCAGTTCGATTATTTCATTACTTGCACCTTTCTCATGATTAAATCATATATATAATTTTAATAATGATATAAATATAATAAATATTCATTATATAAATATTTATAATTATCCATGAAATAAAAATATGAAAAATTAATCATACCACTTCGTGGAGGTGGTAGTCCTCATGTACGTACAAGCGACATTATCGATTTTAAACGAGTGCAAGGGTAAGAAGGTAACTGATAGATTATATTCAAAGAACCATAATTATTTCATATATATTCATTGTTTTCATCCTTATAACCATCCAATTAAAATGGTTATGAAAAACAAATTACACCACTATGTGGAGACAGTGAGTCGTACGTACGCGTGAGCGATGTTTTCGCTTTTTACGGGATGGAAAATAGGTAGAAAGTTGTTGTACCATAATCATAACAAAATATTAGTATATTTATTATACCAAATTAATTATTTTAGTATGTTTACAATATATTATGTGAAATTAAAATAATAAATAAACTTAAAAGAGTCGATAAACACGATTACCTCTTATTTGAGAATCCTCCTTTAACTTACATGGTATGCCTTAAAAGATTAGACTTAAGAGAAGAACAGGGGATCTAGGATAAACTAATAAATCAAGGAAGTTATTAGGGTAGATATTATCTAATATATATTGCTCAAAAAAATTTGAATAAGGGAGGATATGAGGTTTCATTTTATAAGTGAGGGAAAAGACACATTTGGAATTACTTAAAAGATTATATAATATATATATTGTAATCATGAGTGTAACCAGGGCACTCTATATTTGAATATAAGATGATATAGGGTCTTAATAAATTCAAAAAATCACATTTAGACAAGTTTTGGATACATTTTAAGCCTTAAATTCAAGATAATCCACTTTAAACCCATTTTAACCTTAACTATGATAACTTAACTTTATATCATTATAACTTAGTTATATGACCAAAAATAAAAGGGCCTTCTATTTTTTTTGGAAGTGATGATTCAAAATTTGGAATAAATTTTATCAAATTCAATTTCAATTGTTGTAATAAATTAATTTTAATATAAGAACACAAAATTCATAAAAAACAATTATTATGGAAATACCTTATTTAAGTGTAAAAAACATTTTACCTTGAAATCAAGATAAGTTGGTTTCCACAAATTTTTTTAGTTAAATAATAAAAAATAAATGTTTTTAGACTTTTTTATCAACCCAAAAATAAATGGAATCTTCTAACCATTACATTAAATGCAAAGTCCCAAATATAGTTTTTAACTTGAATAAAATATTACTTATCTTCTGAAAAGTCAATCTTGGGTTCCCAAATTCAAAATAATGTTATAAAATACATTATTTAACTACTTAAAAATTTATTTTTTCAAAAAACACCCATGCAATAGAATAAAGGATAAATTCAAGTGTTAGGTAGATTTTAAAGTTTTACACTATAGTTTAAACCCAGTTTTACATTATTTACTCTTACTGTAGTGAAACAAATTTACTATGATTACTATTCATAATGAAAAAAAAAATTAAGTTAATATTATTACCTAATATTAATTATTATGATTCCAAATATTTAATCCATTTAAAAAAATCAATTTTCCTAAGTTTCAAAAAATTATTCTAATATAATTGCGTAAAATGTGATGAAAATCATTTTTTAGAAAAAAATGTGTTTTTAATCCTAAAAAAGATATTATATGAAAATAAAGTATTATTTTGATTCCTATATAATTAATTATATTATATTTAATTAAATTTTAATTATGTTACATGAATATCAAATTAAAAACATAATGGTGTTTTTTAAATTTCTTGATTGAATGAAAAGAAATGATAATTTTACAAAAATTGGTAATTTTCACTATTCACTGAAAAATATATAATTTTATAAAAATTAAAAAAAACATCTTAATATGATATTGAAATTATTATTTCAAAAAATATATTCATATACTAAAATAAAATTTCTAAAAATTATAGGAAAAAATATTATGTCTATGCACAAAAGGAAATAAAAACATTTTTGAAGTAAACATAAATTGACTTTACTACAAATTGAGTACTTATTTATTATAAATTAATCAATACATTTGAATTATAGAAAACCTTAATACATATTTTTTATAATGTGTTTATTCATATTCATATCTCCAATTTAATGGCTAAGTTATAATGATCACATTTAAATAATAATATTTTTATTTTGGCTTGCTTAATGGTTGTTGTTCCGTGTTAAGAAAACTATGAAGGATAGTATTGTTTTTTAAAAAAAATTGGGGTGTTACATTCTCCCCCTAAATAAATTATTTCCTTGAAATTTTTATCTCAATAATCATGGGTTCAATATTTTAAAATAGTTTTCTTGAAAATCCACATCGTACAAAGGAATAATAAAACTTTCCTTAAAAAGGGAATTGAGAAACATAAAGGTTTCCCAAAATAATATATAATCACATTATCAAATCATAAAAAATTTAAGGAAATGTGAAAATATGGATATAGAGGATAAATAATAATGTTCAAGGAATAATAGTAATAGAGAATATGATCATAATAATGTTAATGGCCACAAAACTATAAATCGGTAAGGGGTAAAGAAGACCAAAAATTCATCATAAATGAAGGTAAAAGGATAAAAAAATTATTTCAAGATCCTTTAACTATATTATTTTATGAATCATATACTAATTATTAAATCCCCAAAAATAAAATAAACCCAAAAATTAGTATTATTTGAAATCCAAACATTAGTATAACAACCATGTTTACAACAAGGTAATAATTGTTCATCTTAAATAAAACTACTCGATATATTATAACTAGATTCTTATTGGGAGTCTTGTTTGATAATTATTTCATCAATGATTCAAGGTATGATTCTTTATCAATAAAAAAAATTCCATAGATTTGAAATCAAATAAAGCACAAGTTTATGATCAAAGTACTTATTATCACAACTTAAGGTATTTCAACATCAGTTATAGTAATTACATAAGCTTGAACTTAATCCCTTAAACTTTTATAAGATAAATTATCTTGATTCTTGGAGAATTATTTTACATTGTTCCCTATATCCTTATAGTTAAAATAAAATATATTGGTGGATTCTTTCTTACCCTTACACTCATGTGCCTGGTGGACTTTGTCTCAAGTACCAGGGTGTTTCTTTCCATAGTTATCACAGGTGGAAAATTGAATCCTTCCCTTATTTTCAATCACCTAAATTATTTTGTCTTACTGCTTATTCATCCTCTTCTCTTCTTAATTTACTTTGAAAATATATGACTTGGTGAATTATTTCTCTGTCTAGATGGAACATGGCATCACATCATTATATGATGAAAACATTTGAGAGACTAGTTTCCTTTAAAGGCTTGGCTTAATCCCATCAAATAAATAATCAATCTTACTTCCTATATTATATACATAGTCTATAGCATGAATTTATAATATTTAAAAGTTTTCCTCATACTCAATAACACTTGCCTTTTCCTTCTATATTAGATTGAAAAATTTCCTTTCTATATCATCTCATTTCTCAAGAGGATAGTATTTTTTGAAGAATATCTCCTTAAAAATATTCTATTCCATTATATCTATCTCCTCCTTCCCCTATATATTTTGAATCAATGACCACCATTTATCAGTATTTTCCTTTAAACAATAAACTGTTAGAATAACCTTCTCGCTTTTATTACTTATCTAAACTAGAAATATCTTTTCTAGAAACTTGATCCATTATTCATCTATCGATGGATTTTTAGTTCCATTAAAGGATGAAGGTTTCTACAACATGAATTGGTTCAACATCAATGAATCATGATATTAAGTAATAATTTATTCCATACTGGCAATATTTTTGTTCATAACCTAAGCCAATTATCTTAATTTGGTGATAATATGATTAGATATAATATAATTCATGTTTACTTTCTCATTAGTTAAATACCTACATTGATTACGGGTATTGACACATTTTTAATTCCTTACACTATGTTCCATTTATAAATAATGGTATACACTAGATTAGATCATAACATTATGAATTATAATGTATAATTCTGAAATTGATGAAACGGTTAACATAAATTTAAAATTTATACATAGCTAATCTCAAAATCATAATCTTGTTTTATTTGGGAATATTATCAAATCATAAAAATATTTTCTAATATTTTATAATTATCTATAAATAAAAATGTGAATTAACCCAATCATATCCCCAATAGTGTCAAACCATGTTCTCATTAACAACTCATTCAACGTGCACCAGAATTATAACAAAGATATACTTGGCCTACTCTTTTAAGGGTTATTGCATCTAGATGATTTTTACCAAAACCATGCCCAATTATAGTATCTAGATATGAATGCATTTCTAGGAAAACTACACAATATATACATTATAAAAACTTTTGGATGTTATAATATACTTAGACTTATTCTTAAAGTCTGTAAAATGGTTATGTTCCCTAATTGTTGTTTTATGAAATCTTATTCCCAAGGTTTCTAATAAACTTTTTTTATACCAATAGTGAATTCCATGACCCTAGTAGCCTAAAGTTAGTAGTTACTTTATTATAATGGAACTAGATACAATCTATCATATCCCAAGTGACCAAATAGTTTAGTAGTCTTGGTAAACTAAATACATGCTTCAAACTCAAATTACATTTGAAAATATAAAATACAACATAGAATTTTATTTGATAAGATCATTGTATATCATTCATATTACACTTCCTGAAATCTTGGGGAGGAAAGCATAAGAAAGGGGTGGGCTCATATTCTTAGTAATAGAATGTGTATAGCAGGAGTAATCATAAAATAAACAAGGCCTGAATAATATGTAAGGAGTAAATAATGAACAAATAATGTCATATAAATAATCATGTGATCTTGAAACTTATTAATGGATATCATAAATATTATAATAATCAAACAGACATCAATATCTGATTTCATAAAGATAGAATACATAATTTTGAACATCATAAACTAATCATCGAGGCCTCATTCTAAGAAATATTACATAAATGGGTATGGCCTCGGTCAAATACTTAACATGTTTTGTCTCATTATACATACCGATGCATCATAGGGATATTTATAATTAGGCCCCACCCATCAATTAATAAGTATAATGCATTCATCATATGAATAAACAATAGAACTTAATCAATATGTGATAATAATCAATAAATGTCTGTATTAGAAGAACTAGAATACAAAATGCCAATGCTTTCCTTAGTTAAACTAATCATAAGACATCCATAGAAATATGGTACATGGTATCATTAGATTATGACCTAAATAAAGCATAATATTCATCAAATTATGTTTTCATAAATGAAAATAATTTTAAAAAATCATTGGAACATTTATTAAGAAAAATATCCTTTTCGTTTTGAAATAAATTATTTAAAAAGAAATTCCCAAAATATTTGGAAAAACATTTTCTTTGGAAAGAATTGTGTAAAATTGTAAAGGAAAATTCAAATAAATTTTTAGTCATTAAATCAGGAAAATTCATTTATGTCATTTACATTAAAATAAATATTTGGTTCACACCTTCGATAAAAAGTGAATCATTCAAAAAATGACAAAAACATTCATTTTAATTTTTTTATATAAATTAAAACATGGGTAAAAATTAATTTAATAAATCATTTAATAATAGTAAAAATTTTCTTGGAAACATTTTAAATAGAATATGTACATGAAAGAAAAATATTCCTGACTAAGTAGAAAAATAAAGTTAGTTTTCCTTAAAAAAAATCATTTGCTATTTTTGAGTGACAAATAAGGTAAAAATGGGAATAATAATTAAAAAAACCATAAATAATAAAATCATAATAAAATTTATGGGGTTTAATATAGAAAGATAATATAATTCTTTAAACATAGATGTGATTGTGAAATAAAATCTTACAGCTTCGGTATCTTTTGAAAAATAACACCGATGAAAGAAATAAATTAAAATTAAACTTTAAATAAAATTAATATAATATTATTCATGATATATCATATAAAAGGGCTATTATATACACCAAAAGAAAGAAAAAATTGGTGAATATGGAATATTTATCATAGAAACAAAAGTGAGACGAGAAACCTATACCTCAAGTCCGAATTTCTATGTAATTTATTTTAACCTCCCATATAATAAATTTAAATTTATTATAATTCTTCAAAATTAACATATAAATACTTTTAATGTCATATATAATCAACTAAAAATATTTTAATACCAATTTATTAATAATTCTTTATCAAAACCATCATTTATGATTGTTAACTGTTTCGTTTTTCATGTTTGTTTTGATTTGGTAGTTATGGTCTTTGCATATTACTCATGGTTCCATCATATAAAAAACATTAATAATGATATAAAATCGTATATAATAATTAAATAAATATTTATAATCACCCATGAAATGCTTACATGAAAAATGAATTACATTGCTTCGTGGATGTGGTAGTCTACAAGTACACAAGAGCGATATTATCATTTTTAATGAGTTGATGGGTAAGAAGGTAAATGATATATTATAATAAAAGAAATATAATTATTTCATTAATATCATATATAATTATTTGTTAAAACTTTATAACCATCCATATAAAATGATGACAAAAATGAATTACACCACTATGTGGAGATGGTAAGTTGTACATACACACAAGTGATGTTTTTTTCCGTGGGATATGAAATAGGTGGAAAATGGTTGTCCCAAAATCATAATAACTTCTAAGCATATTAATTATAATTTATTAATTATTTTCGGATGGTTATAACAGATTTAGAGTGGGTATAATAATAAATAAACTTAAAAGATTCGGTAAATATGATTACATCTTCTTTAAGATACCTCCTTTAGATTACACCTTAATCCTTAAAATATTTTTATTAGGAGAAAACAAGAGGATCTAGGATAAAGGAAAAAAATTTAGTAAGGTGTTAAATTAGTTGTTGGCTGAGCTAGAGTGCTCAAACTTTGTGAATAAGTGAGGAGAGGAGGTTCCCTTTTATAAGTGAGGGAAAGGATACACTTTGAGTTACTTACAAGATTAAATAATATATATATATATCATAATCATGTCAAGTGGAACCAAGGCACCACATATTCAAATATAAGGTGTTATAGGGTTGATATAAACTCAATAAATCACATTTAGAAAAAAATTTGATACATTGTAATCCTTATCTTCTAGTTAAACCATTTTAAACCCATTTTAACCATAATCATGATAACTTGAATTTTTAACATGATAACTTAATTATATAAACAAAAATAAAAGGTAACTATTTTTTGAAAAATTTTATTCCAAAATTAAAATCCATTTTATAAGATTCAATTTATATAGGTTTGAAAAAATAATTTTAATATAAGAACACAAAATGCATTAAAAACAGGCTTTAGGAAAATACCTGATTTAAGAATAAAAATAATTTTATGTTGAAATAAAGTAATAATTTGGTTTCCATTGTTTGTATAAATAATAAAAAATGAAGGTTTTTAGAATTTTTTATCAATCAAAAACCTAATTAAATCTTACAAAATTTTTATTAAATACAATACCCAAAAAAAGTTTTTAATTTGAATAAAATATAACTTATCTTCTCAAAAGTCAAGCTTGGGTTCCCAAATTAAAAATAATGTTGTAAAATAAATTATTTAACTTCTAAAATATTTTTTTTTTCAATTAATACTCATCCAATATGATAAATCCAAGTGTTATAGATATTTGAAAGCATTACCCCATAGTTTTAAACCATTTTTACCTGATTTACCATTATTGATGTGACAAATATTTATCATTATTACTATTCATAATGACCAATAATTAATTTTAAATTATTAAATATTAAATTTTATAAGTGTAAGAAATTAATTTTAATATAGGTGCGTAAAACAAAAAGAAAAGTATTTTTTAGAAAAATGTGTTTTTAATCCAAAAAATGAACTTATACGAAAATCAAGTATAATGATGATAAATTTTTAATTAATTAGATTATATCTAATTAAATCATACTTATGTTGATTTAGAACAAAATTAAATATATAATGAGACTTTAAATTACTTGATTTAAAGAAAATAAATGAGAGTTTTACAAAAAACAGAATTTCTCACTATTCATTGAAAAATATATCATTTAAGAAGAATCCAAAAAATTAATCCTAAGATAATATTAATATAGTGATTTAAAAAATTATATTAATTTACTCAAATAAAATTTATAAAAATTATATAAAATAATTATTATTTCCATGCCCAAAATGAAATAAAAAAACATTTTTGAAGAAAACATGTTTTTGAAACATAAAAATACTTTATTAAAAAATGATTACTTAATTATTATGAATTAAATAATACATTTTCAATATATAAAACCTTTATAAATATCTTTCATAATGTGTTTATTTCTATTCATACCACCAAGTTTACGACTAGGTTATAATGTCTATATTTAAATAATAATATTTTAATTGTGGTTCGCTTAAGGCTCAGTGTTATGTATTAAGAAAGTTGTCAAGCATAGTATTCTTTTAAAAAAAATTAAGAGTGTTACAATAGAAGCATGCATAAATTTAAAGGAAATAACATGAGATAATATAGTGAGATAATAAACAAACTTTATAATACTAAGTGTCAGATTCCATATAGAGAAAACAATTGTGAAGACCTTGATCATTTAATCAAGTAAGTTCTTCCAAAGTAGGGTGTCCCTGGATTATCTTATGCAAGTAAAAATAGTAAATAGTTTAACCTAATCATTATGTGCCTTATTTTTTATCATGTTATTTGGTTTACACATAGGTGTGAAACACTAACCGTTAGGATACCAGATAAATAGAGTTGAAATATTTCATATGATGGTTTGGAAAAAAATTATCCACCCAACTATACAAGAATAATATAAGATATGGTTGACATGATTGTATACCATATATATTCATGGATTAAGTTACAAGATTTTATGGGATAATCCATGATTAAATATGGTTTATAAGCCATTAGTGGATATATTGCAACTTAATGGGGTCATCATCATAGTGGGAGCATATTTAATAAAATCCATTATTAAAATAATGTAAAACAGGGTACTCATATAATAAGAGATTCTATTATAGTTAAATCGAATCATCATTATCAAATTTACTTTGAGATCAATCCTATAGAAAGAAAAAAAAATATGTAAGAAACTTTATTAACTGATACAAAAATGTAAGAATTATTCTTTCATAAGAAGAAAAATTATATGCAAAAGTGGCACACATTCCTGAGTAACCAAATATTATTTAATAAATGGATCTAGATACTTATAATAAACATAAATAAATTCATTTAATGATTAAAAGGAATTATATGAAATATGAATAAAGGTTCTTTTTTATCCACTCATGTACTCATGTACTCAATATTATTGGGCAAGATGACTAAAAGTACTTTTGTATCCACTCATGTACTCAATATGATTAGGTAAGTTCATGGCTAGGTGAGATTGAAAATATACTCTAAGGCTTGGTTTAGATATTAAATGCACTCTTTAATCATTATTGGAAGTGTTTCAACAATGTAAATGAGTTCAATAGAAGTTTATCCAATTTACTCAAAGTGTTGAGCATGAAATTGGATGTCTAGACTCTTGTGTTGTATTGAAAACACATAAGGGTAAACGTTTAATCCAAAAAAAAGATTGTATTTTCCCAATATTCAGCCTTTGTAATTATAAAAAAGTTAATATGAAGGCATGGTATATTTCCATTGGATGGAAATTCCTAGATTTCCTGAAAGGGTTTTAAAAACTCTATGTAAATTCCACATTATGTGTTAGTGTTATAAAAATAAATTCTATGATTTTGAAAGGTATATTTTACCAAATGTATACTTTAAAAAAAATATAGGAGTTCAAAATCGAGTTAAGAATTTATGGAGTTTATAGTTTTCATTCAATTGATAAAGCATAGAGTCTTTACATCAATGATTTGGATGCAAAACAATATTTCAATCTTAGATGAATATATATAAAAGATGTGTATTTTCATCTTGTATTCTCTTATATGATAATATAAGTTGTCTGTAATTGAAGAGTTATTATGAATAACAATAGATGATGATTTTGATACACCTAGTTTAAGATTAATTAAATTATGTAACATGTTTCTAAATGAAGATAAGGATAAAGGGGGTTTTATCTAAGATAAAAGTGTTTATCTAAATATTTATTAAAATATGAGTGCTGGTTTAAGTGGACAACTCAAGAGGGGTGAATTGAGTTTCCAAAAAATATATATATAATGATTTAAAATATAAATCCTCCAAATTATAAAATATATCCCAGTTAACTAAAATAGTAGAGATATATAATTTGATCTTTTCAAAAACCTTCTTATAAGTTTGATCACAACTCAATTAAAACTAGTCTAAAACTCTTATAACTTTTGAAAAAAAAATACTATAATCAAACATCATATATCAAATAAAAATTAAATTTATTTATCATAGAAAAAAATTTATATAGTTTATAAAATATATATAGATTAGTTTTGAAAATAGAGTAAAATAAAACATATAAAAACATAGTGGAATAAACATGAGGTTTGGTCTCAAGACAAGTCCTAATAATCGCCACTTGGAAATCACCAACTTCCAAGTAGTTTATTATAAAATAAACCAATCCAAAACCTAGTATGAATTTTACACAACAACACACAAGGATTCCCAGACTACATATATCCTCTTCCATAGTTCTATGTGGAAGAAATAAATGACAACAACTACACAAAAAAAATCTAGGCTACATAGCCACTTCCATAGTTCTACTTGGAAGAAAATATAAAGAAATAAGAGATTGTATCTTGCACTCTCTAGTTTAGAAAATAATCTATTTATAAAAGACAAATAGTGTACAACACACACGTCTCAAATTTAATAAAAGTATAGTAAGGGAAAGGAAATAATTTGATGCAATAGAGTATGTAGTTCTAATATTATGCAAGAGATTATTCTCTTATCATTGTAGTCTTTTGATTTGTAATTGATGTGTGAATAATTTCAGATGTTCTCTTGATGCATCATTGAAGTTCATGTGAGAACATAGTAGAATTCATTCAAATAATAGATCATATGTTCATCATTTTTGTTCGTGAAGAAATCTAAGTTATTTTTCACATGCATAACTATCTTCTATTGTGTCAACATAATCATACCACACATCACCAGTCTTTTAAACACATTCCTCAAAAAAATTCCATTTAAAAAACATCATTGAACATCCTCATACTTTAATAGGAAATCCAGGTTTAATAAATACATCTAAAATACATTTAATTCTGCATCAAAAAGTGTTTGGATTAATATATTTAATAATATAATAATAAAATACTTACTTTTATATACAATAATTTTAAAGTTTCCACATCATCATCTACATCCACTTTAGGTTTTCAATGTCAGCATTCACGGATTCTTTCATACTTTATAGATTCTTAATATGTTGTACAACTGATCACTTGTACCTTTGGTCAATAATTTTTTATTATCACTCATTTTTCTTATATTTTATCACTTTGTACTTACAGTCAGTCATTTGTTCTTATAGTTGATCACTTTGTACTTATGATTGGTCAAAGTGTACTTACGGTCAGTCCAATAATTTGTTAAATTGGGAAAACTAACCACAGTCGCTTCACTTATTCTTGTGGTAAATTATTTACTTTTTTGAAATACTATTTCACAAATAGTTTCTTTCATTTTTTCCTTGTAGTCATATGGTTGTTCATGTGGTCGAACAAACTAGTATTGCGGTCAATCTGTTAGGCATGTGGTCGATCCATCTATCATGTCGTCAATCTATTAATCCTATAGTTTCCTAGATCCATTTTCATATACACACCGCAGTCGATCAGGTGGAAATGTTGATAAGTGTTTTTCATGTATACATTTTAGAGTGTTTTAATGTATTTATTTATATATTTAAATGAATAATATAGCTAATATTTGGAACATTTGACTTATTTAATGTTTTATGGTATAAAATGATTAATATTTGAAAAAGGAATGAAAAGGGGTGAAATCTAGAGCTAAAAGAAACTTTGTGCCACTTTTCTTCGCTCATGGTGCAACACAGATTTTTGAAGATGGAGAAAGCTAGAAAACTGGACAAAAACCAATTTCACATCATGTAATGCAATTAAAATGTCATGAGTTTTCAAAATAAGTTGTCGTGCAAGACAATCCATGAAACCATTACATGTTATGAAAGACCCTTACACATCGTGTATTCTCATTACAAAATGTGCCTTTTTTTGAGATATGTTTTTGGAGAAGTTACGTCGAGAATTGGAACACCTGAGGTTTGAAGGATTATAGATAGTGTAACTGATTTTCACATCATGAAAATGGTAGGATACAGAAAAATAAATACTATTCAGCCGAGGTTTGACAGGGATTTCCTATAAAAAGAGCCCTCAGCCACACATTACCAATATGCTGGGACCAGAGGAGACCAAGCGACACTGACGAGAGACTATTAGATGATGGAGTGATGATCTGGAGCCCTACATCACCACTGTTCTTCACCACCATTCTTCCTCAGGTACCCATGATACTCATTCTCATCATGCCTAGCATGAGCGAGTCGTTTCTTTTGTGTTGGTTGATGTGATTGTAGGGTGATGTTTTGTTAGGGATTATTTCTTTTTTTATTTTTCATGTTTTGGATTGATGAATATCATTCTATCAATTCTAATTCATCTTCTTTTCATATTACATGACCATTGTTGCATTTGGAGGTTGTTTATTTAATTGCATCAATTAATTAGATTATTTTTTGTTTGACCGTTATGCAATCTAAGTTAGTTATGTTTAAATATGGTTTTGGGTCACCTATTTCTATAATTGAACCAAATAGATGACCATTCTAATGGTGCAATTATAGGATTAGTGTAGGGTATCCATACCAAGGATCCCTGCTTACCCAATTCTCACACCAAACCTAAATAAACATATTATCAATTGAATCCCTAGTGCACAAACCTAAAAATCACTAAACCCGGCATGTCTCTCTCCTAATTTTAAAAGTCAATCCTTGTTTTTATTTCTTTTTCTTCCAAAATAATCAAACAATTCCAATTTTAATTTCATTAATTAATTTTGAATGTACAATCCATCCCTGTGGGTTCAACACTCAAACTTGATAAATACTACACTTTTAATTAGTTTGTTTGAGTTTTATAAATTATTAAATTTTTGTATCCCTGTAGGAATTAATGACACACTACATGATGTCAAATGTGTTCGATGCATATTCCGTGAGTTCGATTGTATGAATTGTGTGATCGATTCTTGTTGTAGAAAAATTTCCATTCTTTTTTAAAAAATGATTTAACTTTCATATGGTATAAAATGGATTAGAAATAATATAAACATGATTTCTGATTATTAGAATAAGGAATTGCTATACTGATCCAAAAATCTCCTCCTTTTTATGGTCATAAATCATGGTAGAAATAATTATCCATGGTATTATATATTAAACATTAAAGATTACAATCTGATGTAGTAAGAAATTGAAAATAATGAATAATCATTTTCAATTTTATAAAAATCTATATTCTCAAATTAAATAATTAATTAATAATTTATTTCACCTTTTTTTATGATATATATTTTACTACCCCTTTTGAATTATTAAAAATAATTTATAAAGGGTTAAATATTAAATATAAAATAAACAAAAAATAAAGCATACAAAATAAAAATATCAGATAAATAAAATAAAAATAAAGAGGTATTTTCATTAAATGTTCAAAAAGTGTACATTATACCTATCAGATTCTAATAAGAATTGGAGTCCTTAGGCTTTAGATGGGTAGAAGGATCAAAGGGATCCTTCCCTTTTCCAAGAATAGGAATAGAAGCAGGTGGAGCAGGAGGATGAGGATCAGCAGGATCTCCATGAATGAAGATTCCTTTGGCGATAGGTTAGATCTGTCTAAGGGATTGAGAAACATAGATATTAAAGGTTCATATAGGAGGTATATGTGAAGTAGGTGTTGTAATAGATGAATTAATATTTGAGAGTAGGGAAGTAAAGATATATATGCAAGTTAAAGGAAGAGAAGGAGGGGATAACACAAAAGAATTAAAAACATACATGAAAGGATCTAATATCTTATTAATATTAGTGACAACTCTTGTCTTATGTTCCATAAATTGAAGGAAAAAATATTTTGATAACATAAACTGATTGAGAATAGGAGTTGTTAACAATAACTTCTCTACAGTACCTTTGAAAGCAACTGTCATAGGTGGTATCTTCAAATCTATAACCAACAAAAGGAATTAAGTTTTAGTGTCAACCTTAGTGTAAATCATTCTAAGATAACACATTATTTCAGCCTTGATTACACTTTCATCCTTGGTAGTATTAGTAAATTCGTTTTTAATTAGTTCAAATTACTTTTATCTATGAGAAGGAATATCCCTTTGAACTTGATTTCTAACATCCTCTACATTTTCCAAGATATTTTGAATCTCTTATGGAATCAACCTTTGAATCAAATCCTCATCAACTAAAATTGAATCAATTGGATGTGCTGATACATAATTTGAAGTTCTAGATGGACTAGTTATCATTGAGAGATATCTATCATCTATCTTAGCCAATATATCTATCATATCAGCTTTCAGGGCTCCAATGTGACTTAAAAAACTTTCCATTTGTCTTTTAGAAGACTAAATCTCTTGGTGAATATGGTCTATTTTTGGAAAAAACCTTGTGTTGAATGTGTGAAACGTTATATTGAATAGTGTATGAAATATCCTCATCCCTACCATGAGTAGTATCCCAACTAATAGTCAAAAAACTTATTTAAGACTTCTAAAAGGTCAGTCTTGAACTGAATGAAGTTTTTAGAATTTATTATAGCGGAAGGTATAGAAGAGGGTCTAGCTTCTTGATCTGGAGTAGTTCTAGATTGTGAGGGAGAAGATTCAGGAATAAAATGATCATTTGAATCATAAGAATAGTCACTAAACTCAATAATATTTCTACAATATTCTCCTTTGGTAGTGAAAATCCTAGGAGGTCTCTCAATTTCTTTAAGAGAGGATTTAGATTCTTCTTCAGAATCTTCCATAGAAACCTCTTTGATTCTAGGAAAATGGTCATAAATTGAATCTTCTTGAGAAATATTTTTAGGAACATCTCCAGGAGAAGGTTTAGTATCCAATAACTTTAAAAAAAATACTCATATGAGTCAAACTTTACTGTTCTCTATGAAATAGGAGTAGAAGTAAGCTTTGACATAACAGAAACATCTTCTCTTGAATCAATAGTAAGAGAAGGTTCTTGTAGATTTAAAAGATCGTCATTAGCATTATCACCATTTTCATCCTCATCACCCTTTTTAGCCTTATAATATTATATATCATCATTTTCATCCTTCTTTATATGAACATCACTAGGAGAAGCTACACCCATGTTAAAGAAAGGGTTATCTGTAGGGGATTTTTCACTAGAAGGAGGGGAATCAAAGATATAAAATCCACCTATCTCAAACATAGGTGGATTCTCCACTAATGTAGGATCCATATCCTTATCAATTTATGAATCAGTGAGAGCTGATCAAAACAACATAGACCTAGGAACTCTCTCCCCCTTAGGAGGTACATCTCCTTCTACTGATTCAACCAAAAAAGTTAATTCAGGCTCTTTAGAACCTTCAATTGAAACTTTATGAATCCTTTTAATTTCATGAGTAGAAGATACCTCTTCTATTATATGTTCTCCTTCATCTGTATCCTCATGAAAAAGAGTTCCACCAAATATCTCCTCAAAATATCTCTTAACATCCTCAACCATATCCATATGAGATAGATATTCATCCTCATTAGAGTAGTAATAAGCATCAACAATTTCATTTTTTCCCAAAATAGGATCAATTAAATATTTTGGACTCAAAGGATGACAGATTAGATTGAATTCCTCATACAACTTATCATCATTAGAAATCTGCATCCTTTTTCAAGGATTCCAACTGATCTTCATCCTTTTACAGGTGGTCCATTTTAAATAGACACCACTAAGAAACATTATCCTTTCAACTCTAATAGGGACCAAAATTTTCTATTCCATCAAAACTAAAATAAACATTATATATAGAACATTGTTAAATCTTGAATATGGTTTAGTTAAGTCATACATATCTCTCATCAAGAAATAAGGAAATCTTATCTGAATTCCATAAACAATCAGGTATAAAAAGAAAAAATATTGATACCTTACTGAGCTAAAATCTCCCTTCCTAGGGAAAATCATGTGTTGAATAAACTTCAAAAATATTATACATCATTCACTTATCTCATTTGAAACTCATCTCAGGTAGGTTCTTTTATCTATTAATTCTTCCATCTCATTTCTAATCATGAAATAGGGATGGTTTATAGGATAAAAGATCTGATAGTCCTCATATTCTCTAATATACAGGACTCTCATACAATCATCCCAAAAGGTCAAAGTGAATTCACAATCTTGACCATCAATAACTTTTTGAATCACATATTCAAATTATCTAGCTTCAAACACCATGTTTAGATAAAACATGTTTACAAGGTAAAAATAGAAGGGTTGGTTTTCATATAAAAACCAACTTTCCTAGTTCTGATGAAAAATGGATCTCCACAGAAAGGAGTGACTTGTTCTAAACCACTCGACATTGAATTATCTCTCAAACCTGACTTTTTGTTAAAGTTAATACAGTTTTAAAAGCTTCCTAGACTTTCCTGGACTGGACTTTAATCTCTTAGATGATTCAATAAAATCATATCCACAATATTTATTCACCTTTACTACACATACTGATAATCATTAGGTAAGAATCTAGGGATTCGAAGAGGTTTGAGAAAATGGGTTTGAAATGTGGATTTGAAATGTGGTTCTGGTTCGGGTTAGAATAGGTGTAGAGATTCGACTCTGATTTGACATTTCAATCATTTAGGGATTTATTTATACAGTAACACATGGTAAATAATAATAATCATTTAATATATTTATAAACCCATAGGATATATTTTAAAATGAAATAACTAAACAGAATACTCAATAAGAGAAGAACTTAAATATTTAAAAAATATTGATAAGAATATAAAAAATAAACAATTTCTAAAAAAAATTAAACAAAATTAATCATACCTAATTCATGTTTTATATAACTTAATCTCTCATAATTTAATGTATTTGTGAAAATTTCAGCAAGATAATGCTTTGTACCAATAAATTCAAGATTGATATCCCTTTTTTGAAAATGATCTCTCAAAAATTGATGTTGTATATCAATATGTTTTGTTTTGGAATGTGATAAATTCTTTTTAAAAATGTTTGTCACACTTTTATTATCACAATTTATAGAGGCATGGATGAATTGATATTCATCAGCTAATAATGTTTGTTTCAAATATATAATTTTTACACAACAATTATCTATAGCTATATATGCATCTTCAGTAGTAGATAATGTAAAAAAATTATGTTTCTTACTATACCATGAAATGAAAGACTTTTCCAAAAGATGACATGTTGTAGAGGTTCTATTTTCATCTAACTTACAACCATAAAAATCAGCATATGAATAACTAACTAATTCAAATTCATGTCCTTTAGAGGAAAATAGTCTAAAATTGGTTGTATTCTTGAGGTATTTAAAATCATTTTAACAGTATTTAAATGTGATTCTTTATGTTTTTCTTGAAAAAGTACACACATTGACATACTAAAGATAATATCAGGTCAGCTATAAGTTTGTATAATAAAGTTCTAATCATACCTCTATAAGTAGTTTGATATACTGGATTTCCAATTTCATCAAGATCTAACTTACATCTTGTACTCATGGGAATGTTACTATATTTGTTGTGATCCAAAAAAACATTTTAAAATTCACTTTGTTTATTTTCTTTAATTTAAAACAATTCCTTGTTTTTTTTTGAAAATTTTAAAATCCAATAAAGTATTTTAACTCACCCATTAAACTCATTTAAAATTTATTTTTCATTATTTTGGAAAATCAAATACACAAGGAGTCTTTGGATGATCCAAAAATAATATCATCAACATATGTTTGTACTACTAAAACATCATTTGAAATCATTTTTATAATTAAATTAGGGTTAGAAACACCTTTTTTAAAATTATTCTAAATAAAAAAAGTGTTAATATAATCATACCAAACTCTATGATCTTGTTTTAAACCATAAAAATATTTTGTTAATTTAAAAACATGATTTGGAAAATGAGGGTTTTGAAATACTAGAGCTTGGTTTAAGATCCTTTATGATGTTTTTTTTTGTTAAAATGTTTTTTATTTGTTGAAAACTAATATTTTGTAAAAGAATATTTGTATTCTTCAGGATCAGACCCAGTCCATCGAAATGTTTTTTTATAATAAATTTTAAAGTTCATGATTGTTTGAACCCAAATTAAAAGGGGTAGAATTTTTTTTATGAGAAAGCTATTTTCTAGACGCAGTATATCAGAATAAGAAGAATCGAATGCTAATGTTTTTAGAAAGATGAATTCTTATAGTTTTGTAAAGTTTTTGATATGTCACACCATCAGTCTTAGATCTATCGGCATGAAGTTCAAGATCAATTAGACGCGGTGTTTGTTATAAATTAAATAGAAGTTGTGATAGAAATTTAAATTGTTACTGAAGTGTGGAATGTAAGTTTAAAGGGAGTCATGATTTAGAAATTTATTTACTTTATAACCATAAATCAGACGATGATTTTTTGATCTTATAGTTCTCATAAATCATGAAAAATCATCATGATAAAATATTTTAAAGAAATTAGGGAATCAAAATATTGTATCGATTCTAAAAATCAAGAAAAATTTTGAATCAGATCCAAAAGTACCAAACATAGAAGTTTTCATATGGCTAAATGAGTTATAGTTGATGAGGTTTGAAGAATTTGAAATTCACTAAGCATAGACGTCATTGGATGTAGAACATCATAATGATTATTCCATCATAATGAGAAATATGTCGTAATGAAAATTAAATCGGACTGAAGTGGAGGAAGAAAGTTAGTATGATTGAACTAAGGAAGATCCTTCAGATTGGGAGTAGATATTGATCCATCATATTAGAAGAAAATGTTGATCCATCAAATCAGGAACAGGCACCGATCTATCATAAGGATGCATCACACTGATAAATCATCAATATGAGTAAGTTGTATGAAGAATGTCATCGAGATAAAAAAACTATCATAATGAGGAAGAATTTGAAGATGTGAGATGTTTTGAGTTTCCAAATATATCTGAAGTCTTTAGAAGTTCCAACCATGTTTATGGAAGATTCACTTCAGTTGGTTGATTCGTCAAATAGATGCCTCTAACCATTTCACCAGACATGTCTTGACACTGAATCATCGGATGACCTACTGAGAAGTTCAACGTAATAAAAAATTCTTTTTTTTTGTTTCATTTGGGTTAAGAGGAAAGGTTGTATAGTCAGAAGTGGTGAAGATATGGTCCATTAGACATACCTTTTATAAGGAAGTCCATCAGACACGTTTTCTATAATAAAGTTCATCTGACTAATTCTAAGGAAGGAAAATCTATTAGAGTCACAAAATTAAATCAGAGTCACCTAATTAGACTAAAGAAAAGTTAGTAAGTTTGAGAAGGTTGATTTCTAATAATACTCAATATGATTTAAAAAGGTTCCATAAGAGTTAAATTGGTTAACAAGAAGTTCAAATATGAGTGAGTTTTAGAGGTTTTTGAATTTGAGTAAGCGGGAAAAATTTTCAGTTTCCTGCCTTTACCATTTTAGGATGCCTATAAATATATTCACATTAAATTCATACAATTCAACCTTTTCACATGAGAAAAAGGTGTAACACTGTGCAGTTTGAGTCAGAGTTTTTTTTGAGAAAGAGATATTGTAAGAAGATCAGACCACTATAATTTTTTTTACTAGACTGAGGAAGATCAGACCAAGGAAGATCAAACTGAGCAATTTGAGTAGAGTTTGAGAATTTTATATTGATAATAGATCCATCATATTGAGTCTATTTGAAACATCCTAGGTATTTATAAAATAATAATTTTTCATATCTATTAATATTTGTGAATAAGTTATTAATTTTACATTAAAATGGACACTTTTTCTGATAGCGTACTTAGCACACAACAACGGGTTTCTCTGAAATCTTACGTTGCATACAACATTGAGTTATACCAAAAAATAATACAATAAAAATATTATTATTTTAAATGGTAGTTAACGCCTAGCTGTTGTATTAGTAGGAATGAACATAAATTACTACAATATGATTACACATTTTTCTTAAATATTTTTACATTTATCCAATTAATTTTAGAGTCTTAAAATGATAATGAATCCAATTTTAAGTATAAAATACTCTAATATTTTTAAAAGGTCGTTTTACCACCTTTTGATGGCGAACCCTTTTTAAATCTAGTTTTTTTCACCTTTATATATTATATTTGACAAAATAAACTTCTTATTTAGAAGTGGGACATCAAAATTTAATTTGTTTGAAATTTTGGTATTTTTATGATAAAATTCATATTTTAATGAATAGTGAAAATACAGCATTTTAATTCAAAATAGCCTTTTCATCTAATTTATTTATATAGTTAGATTGTCCTTTTAATTTGTTTTAAAGTTTAATCAAATTAAGTTTTTATTATTTAATCCAAATTTTTTTCATTGAAAGTAATTTCATGTTTAAATTGGATATAAACACATGTCAATCTTTTGATAGTTTTTACTTCTTAAAAACCCGCTTTTTCATTTTGACAATGGAAATTGATTTTAAATTAATTTCTGCCAAATCTGTATTTTGAATTTAGAAAAATGGATTCCATATTTTCAATCAGAATGTACAAATTGTGTAAATAGGTACCTTTTATTTTTCGACATTATGAATAGTAACTTCAATAATTATTTTTATTTACCATGATTAAATGGTAAATCGGGTAAATAAAAGTAAAAAATAATATTATAACAATATAAAACTGCCATAAAACATATCCTAATCCTATTGGATGAGATATTTATGACCATGGGTATCCTTGGGTCGATTTTAGGACCCCATGGATCTACTTGGGTGTGATAGTGACATTTTATAATTTTTAATTTAAATAAAAGGGAAGTATAACATAAACATGTATCTCCTAACTAAAAAAATTAATTTGGTTTATATAAATGATATATTCAACTATAAATAGTCATTAAAAAGCTAAAAATATTTCCTACATAATGGTATTTTATTTATAATTTTTATACTTTAAATAAATAAATTTATTTATGACACAATGATGATGCAGTGATTGCCTTATTAATAAAAGATTTAAATGAATGATATTATAAATATTAAAATAAATGTAATTTGAACATTTTGATGACATCCATAAATTTTATGTATTATTATGACATATTAAATTTTATTTAATTTCTTTGGTTCAAAGTAATCAAGTTGTTATGAATTTAACAAAAATCAATTACTAAATAGTGTCAAAATTGACATAAATGGGTTTTTAAAACAAATACTATTTTATTAAATGATATAATAGTCATAAAAAACTAATATTCGAACAAATACCTTATATAATATTACAAATTTCATTAATGGTCTATTTTTGGTTCTATTGGCATCTTTTATTAACCATATTAACCATATAATGTAAAAATACAAGAAGACATGGTAAGAGTTAATTTATTTAACTAAGGGTTAAAACCCAAAGATAAGATTAAATTTTGACCTAAACTTATCTAAAAACTATTGTTTGAGATGATTTAGATACATCCTCACCTTATACTCAAAATTTATAACTTTGTAACTATTATAATTCAAAAAACAATTTATAATAAAATAATATTTCAAAACATTCCAAAAGTGTCCCTCCTCCCTCTTATAAAAGGCATCCACCTCTACCCACTTACTTACACCTCTCAAGCCCCTGGTCTCATCCAAATTCTGCTGAAATAATCTCCCAACATCCCTCCCTTCCTCCTAGAAGCCCTACCTTAGATAGAAGGTAATTCAAGAAAGCCTTTTGACTCAAATCAAAAGAAGTTACCTGATTTAGAGGAAATTAAAGAATGAACGAGACAAGTCAGACTCAAGGTAAGGGAACTTATTAACCTAATTTCCATTATTTGGGTTGATCTTCTACTTCTTGACTATGTCATGATATGATTATGTGAGAAATGAATTTTGATATCTTATCTTGTATTTATACTTGCCTTATAGGGATTTATAGCAAATACACATAATAAATCTATTTGATTAATAAAATGATCTTTGTAAGGGAATATCTAAACTCAATTTCCACTTATTTTGTTTTACGCATAATTCATTGATTATATTATTCCAAGATTATGTGTGTAATCATTGTTTACTTATTTATGTTGTAATTTCCACTAGCCTTTGTGTGTCTATACTGTTTCTACCCATAATCACTCCCATTGATAAATTATTACATCATTTATACGAACCTTGCAAGGGAAATCATAACTCAATTTCTATTGATTGAGTTAAATATCCATGTAATTGGATTTGTTTTTCCAATAATATGTGGGAATGGTCGTTTGTTTTTTTACACTGAATATCCACTTATATTGAGTGTATTTATATTTTTCACACATAATTATGTCATTTATTTATCCTTAATATAAGGATACAATCTTTGTAAGGTATTTCATCTCAATTTACATTCCATTGAGACTTATTTGTTGTTATACACCAATTAACTTTTATATTGTGTATATACTGCCCTTTGACATATTATATTATGAATCTTCTTATTCTCATGATATTATAAGTTTTGTTTAATGTTATTCCATAATGATTTTTATTCAATTGATCCTCAAGTGGCAAGGGAATCTTTAACTTAAACATCATTTTAAATATTTTACAGATTTATTCTTCTAAAACCTTCTATTTCATGTCCATTTTTTCAAAATGGTTTTTATGAATTTATTTATATGGACATGAATGTTTTAAAATTTCAATTTCTTTTAAAATATTCAAAGTGGTATAGGACACTTTAATTAAAAAGTAATTTTATTAAATGTTTTAAATGGTTTTTTGAAATAGATTGAATATTTAAATATCTTGAAATGATTTATTGTGATTGGAAATGAAATGTTATGATTGAAATGATGATAATTTCAATATTTTATCTTTTGAGGTTATATAATGGTACTTGGACATTTAACTGGTGGTTATGTGATAAACCAATGATGGGTGGTTACATGATAAACCAAAGGTGGGTGGTTATGTGATAAACTAAAGATGGGTGGTTCTGTGATAAACTAAGGATGGGTGGTTACGTTATAACCTCCAATTCATTGGGTATGGAAGTCGACTATATGGCTAATAAATTTAGTGATATGTGTGGAAGTCGACCGTATGGTTATTCCATTTAAGTATGTTTATGTCCCAGGTTACCTTTATATATTATATGTTTCTTTCTATAGGCTTTATGGTAATCTTTTGGTTACAAAAATAGTAAGAAATGAGCTTATATTCAGTGAAGTATATTTACTACTTCCTAAATGTGAAGAGTATTACTTTATGATAAAGTACTCATGATTTACATGTTTTTACAAGACTAACAGTTTTAATTATTTATGTATCTCTTACTGATATTTTTATTCTCATCCCAAGTTTTGAAATATTTGTCATAGGTCTTAAAAAATATTAGAATCAAGGATGGGATCAAGGAAAATTCATGTTGTTAAAACATGAAATGATGCCATGTTTCTTTTTAAAGAGTATTTGTTTTGTGAAAAAAATGGATAGTGAGTAGAAGTGTCTAATTGTAATATTTAAGTTGTTATGTGTGAGTTATGATCTAATTCTCTAAAGATCTAATCCTGAAAATATCCTCGATGTGAATGAAATTCAAATTATTTACTTTTCTCAAGATTATGTAATGTTTAAGTATAAGTCCTTATAGTTGGTATCAAAGGTCAGTTTAGATAAATTTAGAGGTTAGGGTGTTATTTAAGCATAAGTGACAAGTTATATATAACCATAATGGTTATCATATTAGAAAGATTCATTGTTATTTTAGATAATTTGAATTAATTTAAGATAACATGAACAAGTATATCTTACTATTTACCCTCCTTATAAGATAGTATATGATGATTTTACTGATATAATCACAGTAATCCTTTTGGTTTTAGTAAATGGATGGATCTAGCAGGCACCAAAGTATTAATGGATGTGAAGGAAACTATAATGGTTTTCTGAATAAGAAATCGAATGAAATGGTATATGCAATGAGAACTCTTGTGGTTATTCTAAACCAACTATCTGGAGTCATGATTAACCACTTGAAACTTAGTGATTATTATAAGGCATTATATATAAGAGAAACGAAACCCTATAGAAGTTTAAGTAATAATCATAAAGGTAAGTATATTCAAAAACCTATGTATCAAGGATGTAGAAAGAAACACCTAGGAAAATGTTTCAAAGGTATGGGAATATGTTATAGATGTGATAATGAAGGTCATAAAGTAATAACCTGTCATGGAAAAATTAAGCATTCAGTTGACTCTAGGAAAGGTAATGATGTTCTTTCTAGGGGATCAATTGAATGTTTTAAATTTATTGTGCATGGTGATTATACAAATAGATTTCCTATAAATAAGGTTTGGGAATGGGATCAGCAGGATCGTACAAATATATGTTTACCAATACCTAATGTCATTCTAATTGAAGATGAGGAAACAAAAAATGACCTATGAAAGGTATGGATTATTTCTTGTCTCATGTTTTGAAATTATTGAATCTTAAGACATGATTCATGTTTTCTATTTTTAGGAAATAAGTATTAAGGAATAAGATTTAAAATTCTTGTTATGGTATTAGGAAGAACGTTGAATGATTAAAAAGTCTACATATAAGGGATTCAAGAGTTATGGTAGATTGGTGGATGATGAAATGTTTAAAAGTATTAATGTTCTTTTGATGATGGGATTGTATTGTAAGACTTTTTCTTGAATGTGTAACCCTATAGTTTGTTATGTGAAAATGTTATTCGAGGAAGTATTACATTTTCTTTTGTAAACATAATTATAAAGTAATGGATAACCTTTATATGATCTTTGATTTTGAGGTAATTAGAAGATATTACTTTTTGGGATAAAAAATGAAGGACATGAGATAAACATTGAGATTAAAATATGTTATGGTTAATTTTGAAGATTTTATCTCATTTTGGGAATGATATATGAATTATATAGTTTTAGAAAAATGGAAACCTGCAGGATGGGTGACAAACCATCGTGTCTGGCAAGGCCATAGGAATCAAACCCACAACCAAAGGGCAAAAAGGGTGCATCGTCTACCACTGTCCTACGTGAAGTCCCTTGTTAGTATGACTTATTCTCTTTAGTTAAATGATTTTATAGATTAATAATAAGTTGATTTTTGGAACTTATGTTTTATCAAATGGATATATTTAGTATAGAAAAATGATTTGGTGATTAAGCGATAAATGTTATTTTGGAAGGCATTTTATCTTTTGGGAACACTATATGCCTAAGGAAAATATAATACTATAGAATTTTATTTGAGGAGTAATGGTTGAATTTTATTTTGGAATAATCTATGTTTTTATTGTGGAAAAATGGAGATTTAATTTATTTGTAGAAATTATTAACCTGTCATGGAGAAAATTTGATTGGGTTAATTACTTTTTGGTATGAGATATTAAGAGTGGTTGATGTTATTTGGAGATAAATATTAAAATTTATCTTGGAAAACTATGTGATCAAATGCTTCTGAGTTTTGGGTTTCAATATTAGTTGAATTATTTTAATGAATTTTAATGAATTTTGTTTGTTGAATGATCTATGTAGAACTTGGGTATTACTGTTGAATTTTGGAGATTAAAGGTAGTCCTTCTCCTTATAAAGGATTATTATTTTTAAGGGATTATATGATCTTGTACTAACCATTTTGGTTTTGGTTGATGTCTAAATATGGTGGAAATATATAGTTCATCCTTTTTGGATTATTTGATTCTCAATAAGTTTATTCTAGTACTTTAGGTATGACCAAGTCATCTTGAATACTCATCATTTGGAGAAAAGATGAGTGTGTGGTAGAAATTTATTAAAGGATGAAAATCTACTTGTCAAGTAAGTATATTTATTTATGTTCTTATTCTAAGTAGTAAATGAATTCCTCAACTTTATGAAAAAGATCTTAAAAAAATATATTTACTTTTCCTATTGTGAAATCAATGACCATTTAACCCATCACATGTTTGTGGTTTTATAGTTATTAACTTTCTCCTGATCATGTTTTTTATCACTCTCCATCAGAACAAAATGGTTAGTTTTTCTTTCATATGTATGTTTTACTACATGGAATCCTAGTATGTGTTATATTGGGTGAACTTTGTACTTCTCTTTCATTCTTTTAAAGTAGTAGTTTTGTTGATTCTTTTTCTGATGTGGGGTTTTCAATGAATTTAATGATCCAAATTTTAAAATTGTGAGGACGCAATTTTCAAAAGAGGGGAATGATGTAACATCCCAGGTATTTATAGAATAATAATTTTTCAAATCTATTAATATTTATGAATAATATATTAATTTTTTGTTAAAGGGGGCTCTTTGTCTGATAGCATACTCGGCACGCAACAATGGGTTTCTCTAAAATATTACATTTCACACAACATTGAGTTATACTGAAAAATAATACAATAAAAATATTATTATTTTAAATGGTAGTTAACACCCAATCGTTGTATTGGCAAGAATGAATGGAACTAACTACAATATGATTACATGTATTTGTTAAAAAAAGTTACATTTATCCAATGAATTTTTTAGGCTTAAAATGAGAATGAATTCAATTTTAAACATAAAATACTCTAATATTTTTAAAAGGTTGTTTTACCGCCTTTTGATGGTGAACACTTTTTAAATTTAGTTTTTTTTCACTTTTATATGTTCTATTTGAAAAAATAAACTTCTTATTTAGAAGCAGGGAATAAAAAATTACTTTGGTTGAAATTTTGGTATTTTTATGATAGATCTATATTTTAATAAATAGTGAAAAATACTACATTTTAATTCAAAACTACATTTTCATCTAATTTATTTATATAGTTAGAATATCCTTTTAATTGGTTTTAAAGTATAGTTGTATTAATTTTATATCGTTTAATCTAATGTTGGTCATTGGAAGTAATTTCACATTTAAATTGGATATAAATACATGTTAATCTTTTGATAGTTTTTATTTCTTAAAAACCTGCTTTCTGGTTTTGACAATGGGAATTAATTTTAAATTAATTTCTGCCAATTCTGTATTTTGAATTTGAAAAAAAGGATTCTATATTTGTAATCAGAAGATCCAAATTTTTTAAATAGGTACCTTTTATTTGTGTACATTATGAATAGAAACTTCAGAAATTATTTTTATTTACCATAGTTTAAGGGTAAATCAAGTAAATAAGGGTAAAAAATAATATTATAATAATATAAAACTACCCTAAAACGTGTCTTAATCCTATTGGATGAGATATGTCTGACTATGGACATCCTTGGGTCAATTTTAGAACCTCATGGATCCACTTGGGTGTGATAGTGTCTTTTTATAAATTTTAATTTAAAGAAAAGAGAAGTATAACATAAACATGTATCTCCTAACTAAAAAAAATTAATTTGGTTTATATAAATAATATATTTGACTATAAATAGTCATTGAAAAGATAAAAATACTTCCTACATCATATTATTTTATTTATAATTTTTATAATTTAAATAAATAAATGTATTTATGACACAATGATAATGCAATGATTACCTTATTATTAAAAGATTCAAATAAATGGTATTATAAATATTAAAATAAATGTAATTTGAACATTTTGATGACATCCATGAATTTTAGGGATGATTATGACATGTTAAATTTGAGTTAATTTCTTTGGTTGGAAGGTTTCACGTTGTTATAACTTTAACAAAAATCAATTACTGAATAGTGTCAAAATTGAAATAAATGAGTTTTTAAAACAAATACTATTTTATTAAATGATATAATAGTCCTAAAAATATAAGATCTGTCCAAATAACTTATATAATGTTAGAAATATCATTAATCATCCACTTGTGGTTTGATTGGCATCGTATAGTAACTATATTAACCATATGATGTAAAAATACAAGAAGATATGGCAAGAGTTAATTTATTTAATTAAGTGTTAAAGACAAAAGATAAGGTTAAATTTGGGACCTAAACTTGTCTAAAACCTATTGGTTGAGAGTATTTAGACCCATCATCATCTTATACTCTAAATTTATTACTTTGAAACTATTATAATTCAAAAATCAATTTATAATAAAATAATATTTCAAAACTTTCCTAAAGTTCCCCTCCTACCTTTTATAAAAGGTTGTCACCTCTACCCACTTACTCACACCTCTAAAGACCCTTAGCTTGTACAAATTCTACTAAAATAATATCCCAACATCCCTCTCTTCCTCATAGAAGTCTTACTATAGGAATAAGTGAATTCAAGAAATCCTTTTGGCTCAAATCAAAATAAATTACCCAATTTAGAGGAAATTAAAGAACTAACTAGACAAGTCAGACTTAAGGTAAGGGAACTTCTTAACCCAATTTCTATTCTTTGGTTGATCTTCTAATTCTTGACTATGTCATTATATGATTATTTGAGAAATGCATTTTGATATCTTATCTTGTATTTATACTTTCATTATGGGGATTTATAGCGAATACACATAATCAATCTATTTGATTAACAAAATGATCTTTGTAAGGGAATTTCTAAACTCAATTTCAACTCATTAGGTTTTATGTATAATTCATTGATTATATTATTCCAATATTATGTGTGGAATCACTGTTTACTTATTTATGTTGTAATTTTCATTTCCCTTTGTGTGGATATACTGTTTCTACACATAATCACTCCATTGATAAATTCTTACGTCATTTATACGAACTTTGTAAGGGAAATCATAACTCAATTTCCATTCATTTAGTTAAATATCCATGTCATTGTATTTATTTTTACAATAATATGTGTGAATGATATTTGATTGTTTTACACTGAATATCCACTTATATTGAGTGTATTTATATTTTTCACACATAATTATGTCATTGATTTTTTCTTAATCTAATGATACAATCTTTGTAAGAGATTTTGTCTCAATTTACATTCCATTGAGAATTATTTATTATTATGCACAAATTCACTTTTATATGGTGTATATACTTCCCTTTGAAATATTATATCATGAATCTTCTTATTCTCATGATATTATAAGTTTTGTTTAATGTCATTCCTTAATGATTTATATTCAAGTGTTCCTCAAGTGGCAAGGGAATCTTTAACTAAAACATCATTTAAAATGTTTTTCAGATTTATTCTTCTAAAACCTTCTATTTTATGTCCATGTTTTCAAAATGGTTTTTATGAATTTATTTATATAGAAATGAATGTTTTAAAATGTCAATTTCTTTTAAAATATTCAAAGTGGTATGGGACACTTTGATTCAAAAGTATTTTTATTAAATGTTTTAAATGGTTTTTGATATGGATTGAATATTTCAATATCTTGAAATGATTTCTTGTGATTGGAAATGAAATGTTATGAGTGAAATGTTGATAATTTAAATATTTTATCTTTTGAGATTATATAATGGTACTTGATATTTAACAGGTGGTTGTGTGATAAACTAATGATGGGTGGTTATGTGATAAAGAAAAGATGAGTGGTTACGTGAGAAACTAAAGACGGGTGGTTCTATGATAAACCAAGGATGGTTGGTTACATTATAACCACCAATGAATTGGGTATGAAAGTCGGTCCTATGGCTATCCAATTAGTGATATGTGTGGAATCTGACCGTATGGTTATTCCATTTAAGTATATTTATGTCCCAAGTTACCTTTATATGTTATATGCTGCTTCTATAGGATTTATGGTAATCTTTTGGTTACAAAAATGGTAAGCAATGAGATTATATTCAGTAAAGTATATTTACTACTTCTTAAAGGTGAAAAGTATTATTTTATGATAAAGTGTTCATGGTTTACATGTTTTCACAAGACTAACAGTTTTAATTAGTTATGTATCCCTTACTGAGTTTTTTATCCACATCCCATGTTTTGAAATATTTTCCACAGGACTTAAAGAAGATTAGAGTTAAAGATGGGATCAAGGAAAATTCATGTTGTTAAAACATGAAATGATACCATGTTTCTTTTTATAAATAGTTTTTTTTATGAAAAAATGGATAGTGAGTATAAGTGTCTAGTTTTAATATTTAAGATGTTATGTATGAATTATGAGCTAATTCTCTAAAGTTCTAAACCAGAAAAGATTCTCGATGTGAATTAAAGTCAAATTATTGATTTATCTCAAGATTATGTAACGTTTAAGTCTAGGTCCTTATACTATTGGACTCAGTTCAACAGAATGAGCCAATTGGACCTAGTTTCATCAGATTGAGGTTCCATAATGAGTTTTGTAGAGAAAAAGTTGTTTGGTGTTCACTATTTTTTGGATCAATTGTTTGTAAGTAAACTTTGTAAACTGAAGGGGGTTAGTATAATCATACCTATCAGAAAATATAAGGTGTCTAATGGGATTTGGCACAAGTTGTATTCACTTATTCATTATAGTGAATTTTCATAGACTTGCAAAAGTGGCTATAATAAGGATATAGGTTCTCATGTTTAGGTTGAACCTTGTAAATCTCATGTGCTTTACTTGCTTTCCTATTTTTAAATGCATGATTTTTTACAAAAATATAATAAGGAAATAAAATTTAATAGTTTACAAGGGTTAAGTTTCTAAAAGTATTGAAACTTATAAAAAGTGAACAACTTATTCAACCTCCATCTTAGTTGTTGTTAAATCCTTTGAAACTTCAATTGGTATCATAGGGAAGGTTCCCTTGTTGAATCCTTATCATGGATAACATCAATTCTGTCAAAAGTAGAGGAATTCCTATATTTGATGAAAAAATTATTATGGATAGAAAAATAGGATGATTCCTTATCTCCTATCTCTTGGCCGAGAGGTTTTTGATGTTGCTACAATTGGGTTTCCACCTATTGATAAAAATTCCCCAATGACTTTTGTTGATAAGAAAAATATTGAAGTTATTGGAAAATCTAGGATTCTATTCGTATGAATCTATCAGAAAATGTTTATATGAAGGTGGTGAGTCTTAAAACATCAAAGAGTATCTAAGATAAGCTGAAAAGTATTTTTGAATGGAATACTAAAGTGAAGGAAGAAAAGCAAAAAATCTGGCGTAGTAAGTTTGAAGACATAAGAATGAAATATGGAGAAACTATTGATGAATAATTCACAAGGGTAAATTAAATTTTTTGCAACATCAAAGGATTTGGAGAAGTTTTGGAAGATTCTAATATAGTGAATAAACTTATGAGAAACTTTCCTAACATGTTTGATTCTAAAATTTACACTTTAAAAGATAAATATTATTTATCTCATGATGAAATGCATAAATTTCTTATTGTGTATGAAATGAGAAAAGCCACAATTTTCAAAAAGAAGATGAAAAATGAAATGGCTTTTGAAGCTATGAGAAAGATGAAAATTCAATATGTTGAAGATATTGATCCTTGTGACTTTGAAGATAAAGAGGATGATAAGATAAATGAAAAAATCATATCTCTTATATCTGAAAACTATCAAAGAGGAAGAGGAACGTATAGAGGTAAAATTCCTCTAAAATGATTTGATTGTTGTGGAATCAGACACTTTTCTATGAATTTCCCCAGGAATAAAGTTAGAGAATATCAAGATGATTCTAATGAAAAAATTTGATGGAAGAATTGGATCAAAAGTTCTAAAGAAGAAAATTTATCCAACAAATATAAGAAGTTCACTGGAAACAAAAGAAGTATGTTGAGTAAGAAAGATGAATCAAAATCAACCAAAAACATTTATTTAGAAGATTAAAGTTCATAAAAGGTTAGAAATTTCATTGAAAATATTGAGAAAACAAAATATTCCTCACATAGTGATTAAGAAAAAGGAGGTAAAGAATCTTACAGAGAATATCATCTCAGAATAAAACTTGTTGCATGCCTTGAGGAAAACAAATCTCTCAAAAAATAAATCAGAATAATAAATAAAGATAGTGGAAAAGTTTTTTAAGGGGAAAAATATGTTTTCAAGAAAGAAGAAGAATACATCCAGAAGATCTTAAGTTAAAAACTTATAATTTATGAACAAGGAAATATGGTTAAAGATCTCAGTAATAAGTTGAAATCTAAGGAAGAAGAAGTTAACAAGTTTCGATCAAAACTTTTTGAGTCTGAAAGTACATTGAAGAAGATGAATGAAAACTTCAGCAAAGCCTTAGAAGTAAAATCTGAGACTTCTAAAGTTGATGAGAAAGATCAAATCAATATTCAGGTAAAATCCTCACCCTAAAAAATAATGTTTTGTCTAATTTTTCTACCACATCCAATCCATGGTCTGAGGATGAGAAATGGTATGATCAGATTGTCCAGTTAAAGCATAATATGTATGAGATGCATGAGATTTATTGCCAATAGATTACTTTATAGCACTATATAAATAACACTAAAGATGTCCAATCTGATTATAGATGTGACACACTTTGGGTTGTGTCATACAATCTCACTTCAAATGCTTGAACGAACCACATTGAAACATCCAGGCTTTCTTTTGAGTCATTGAGGAAAGTAAACCAATTCAGTGGTTTTATTATGAGATGTTCCACCACCTTAGAAGTAGGTTCCCCACTTCCACTTATTCCCAACATTAGAGTTCACATATGTTCCCATGGAGACAAACATACTTCCTCTAGTCATATTTCTAGAGATATATCTTTCCACCATTGTCTCTCTATTAACCATCTTTGTATAATCAGTAATACAGAGCAAAAATATCTTAGAGTGAATCATTGGTCGCAGTCCAAACTCAAAGATGTGTTCCTTCAAAGATGCGGTAGCAGCTACTTCTAAAGAAAAACAAACTAGGTTTATAAACTTATATGTGTATTCTGTTACTAATGGATTTTATTTATCGTTCTAGCTATCTTGAAGGTGTGATGATAGAATTGTTTGTTGGAAAATTCTTCAAATCCTTCCCATTTAAGGCCTTGTTCAGCTTTATCCTAGACAGTTAAATCTCACCATTGGCATGCAATATCCTTCAGTATGTATACTGATAAATTTATTTTTGGATCATTTGGTGTTCCATGGAAATCAAAGATTTGATTCATTATATTATGCCAAAATTCTACTTTTTTAGGTTACAAATCCCCCTGAAAAATTGGTGGATTCTGTTTCAAAAACTGCATAGAATTATCCTCTTGAAATGGTTCATCATTTTGATTTCCCTTATCTAAAACTTGAAATACTTGAACAATGTTATGCACAAGTTGTTGGTTCACCTAGAGTTCAGTTGCAACAACATTTTCTACTGCCTCCTCGGGGGGGGTTCTACATCGTCTAATCGATGTCATTTCTCTATAGTTAGAACAAAATACCACTTAGTAATACACATTAGAACCTGAAGATTTGGAATATTTCAAATCATCATAATAAACAATCGTTATCAACACTTTCTAAATATCATAAAACATAACATGAGAAATGCAGTCCTAGTGAGAATCCTTACTACTAATTCATGATATGTTACACTCATCATCTAAACCCATGATGATAAGATGACAACACACCTAGAAGTGTTATACAACACTTTTTGTATTGGATCGATAGTGATGAAAATAATGACTATAGGGGGTGAATGGTAGTTTAAATTTTTTTATTAGAAATCAATCAGAGATTATAAAATAAGGATCTATAGTGAGTGTTGTGTTCTTGAAATTAATTGTAATAGAAATAAAAAAATATAGAACAAAAATATTTATAGTGGTTCAGATCTTAAATATCCTAGTCCACACCTCAACCTTCTCTACTCTACGAGAAGATTGGTACCCACTAAGAATCTCACTTTTAAATGTGTGGGTACATATTACAGACTCTTCCTTTTATAAATACCTGAAGGCACAACCCAGTCTTTTTACAGGAGACTAAATCTAGTTGGTGACCTGACTTTTGATCAGGAGTCACAACCCAAACTTTTTTTTGATAACAGAATAACCAGACAGGGAAAGACTTTCTTTTGATTTGGAAAAGCATAAACTAGACTCAAATAATTACAAATAGAAGAAATAAAAGATAACATGAGTAAAAATAAATACAAAGAAACCATAATATGATCAAATGATGTGAAATATGATGAAGCGCTGTAATATCCCAAGTTTTTTAGTGGGTCAAAATTCCCAACCTTTTTGAGTTTTTGAGTTTGGTGGTCAGACCAACTTTTCTTTTGGGCTTCGGAACCTAATATTGAGAGTTTTAATGCTCCAGATCCTTTTTTTAGATGGGTTTAAAGGCTCGTTGAGTTGCTTGGGGGTTCATATGGGTTTTGGGAGTGTTGGGCCCCGAAAAAACACTTTTCAAAAGTTACAGACTGAGGTGCATAGTTAGATTTAACCGTGTGGACTCCCAAAAGAAACTTTTCATCCCACCAGTTGCACTGGACATGGTTTGTCAAATCGTGCAGGTGAGGGTGCATGACTATGTGACACCTCTGCTGTTTTGAACAGAGGTGATATGCATGGTTTGAAAAATTGTGCGCCTAACCCATGCGCATGTGGTGCTTGGGCAGTGGGTGCCACACGGTTGGTACACAATTATCCAAACTGTGTGGTCAAACTATGTGGGTCTTCAAAAGGGGAGAAATTAAATTTTTTCCCACCCCACTATTTATGTTTTCCTCTCATTTCTCCATCATTCCACCGCACGCGCAGCAGGGGCTCTCCCATTTTCCTCCTCTCTAGGATTTGACGGATCTTCATCATCTGAGCTTTGATCTGAGCTTCATTGTTCATGTTGGAAGTGCATCGTTAATACCTTTAGTCCTCTTGCTTCTCTTTCCAATTTATCTCACTATACGAAATCCTAAATTTGTACAAACTCTTTACCCTATTTTTAGGGGGTTCATCTAAAACACCGATTTCTCTCATTCTGGATCGAGTTAGAGGTCGATATTATATTAGAAAGTGCCTAATGGTACAAGGTAGGTGGTGCCTAGATTTCTCCTTGTTTTTGCAGATGTTTTGTGGGTTCATTCTATATACACCATGTGGGAAGTCTGAGAGAGACCCCTATTTAATTAATGCATATCTTTCTAAATTTTTCTAAATATGATATGAGATGCATGGGGGAATGCTCTTGCTTCACTACAAATTGTTAAGACGAGTAAGGGGCTTGGATCAATTTGGTCAGTCTAAGTCAGGTGTGCAATTTGATTATTTAAATTGACTAAATTGAAATGATTGGTTCCATGGGAACGTGAAGGGCTTGGCCTAAGGATTTAGGTGATATTGATCACCTGGATTTAGGCGGCATGGTTTGTTGGGTTATTCTTGTCCCAAGATACACTAGGTGATGTTGATCATCAGGTTGAGGTGACATGGTCATCGAGTTGAGGCGGCAAGGTCATCAAGATGAGTGTGTGGCTCTTGGGACTTAAGATAGTGTTGACCATTAGGATTTAACAATGTGGTTGCAGGGGCATGAGGTTTCAGATGATGTGTCTTAGGTTATTTTTGGTGATGTCACTCACTGTTGTTGGTTGACACACCGTTAGAGTCATGTCCACATATATAGGACTCAGTTGAGGTGGTTTTGACTACTCATTGTGGGTGGAGGCCCTCATAGAATATGCGGCTTAGGGGATGGTGTTGGCCATAAGATATGTTATGGGTGCTCACTATAGAAAATCACATGGATGGTGATAGACTATCAATTGATGGTGTTGAGACCATCGGTTGGGGTTGAGGCTCACCATTACGCTTGAGGTCGTGGGCTGAGATATTGGGAGAACGGATATCGCCTTCCTTGGGATTTTGATTATTGAGTTGACGGTGATTATTTGTTGAAGGATATGTATCGTTGTGCCTTAGGACGTCAGGTTGTTGAGCTGACGGGGACTTCTAAGAAGAGGTCCAAGGGACTAGGTACTTATGTTTAGCCATGCCATTTGGATGCCAGATATTTGACTGATGGAAAGAGGTGTCGAGTAACATGATTATGGGCGGAACCTGAGGGTTCACCTGGTATGAATTTCGTCAAGGGATGCCTTGGGCGCTTAGCCAGCCATGGTACCTCACCACCGCATATATATATATATGCAGACGTGTGTTATATGCCATATATATATTTAGGGGCACATATTCAAACATTTATACCAGCAATGGCCGAAGCAGGTGGACACTTCCTTGTGGTTGTTGAGCACAAGGAAAATGGTTTAATTCATGAATGTGTGTGTTTTACTGCTTTATTTATATTAGCATACACCTGCATAAATTATGGATGTATTACATGCACACGTTGGTGGTGGCCTACTGAGATTATTCTCACACCCTACACGGGCCCTTCAGGATGTGTATAGACTATATATATCTGATATCATGTAAGGGATCAGGCTCAGGAGATGGACCTTAGTGGTCAAGTTGGACCTTTTGTATGGGATGGATGGAATTGGACCATGGTGGTTCCTCTGCAATAGTTGGAGTTTACTTTTGAGTTTTAGCATGTGTTATATGTATGTATTGATACAATCAGTCATGGGAGACACTGCATGCCTATTGTTTTGTATGACCTATAATGATATGTATTATCTAAAAATGGTATGATTTGGGGATTGTTATTTATTATTGTTTCTTCTTGATTATGTTTCTATTAAGTTATTATGTTGCTTCTTTTATTTATTTCCCTTCTTCTGCTACTATATTTATATTTAGACCACTATTATTATAATCACCAGAGGGTACAATCTCCTCACTATCACCTCTCAAACCCTCGTTGCTAATTGGCAGCCTTTTCCACATAGGGAGGCATGCCTAAGGCCTAGTGGTCATCTGACCCGAAGCACTGTTTAGGTGGAAAACCGAGTCAGGGCACTATGAATGGTATCATGGGAGTTTTCTTTTCCTTTTTGGTCTTACTATTTGGGATATGGTAGACTAGAGACTAGGATATAGTCGGAACTGGGTACAGAGCTTGTGTTTGGGTGCCTGCAGCCCATGCACAAGGGGGGAAGTTTCCAGGGGTGGGAAATTGATGTTATAATTTGCGCCTTTACAATTGATTTGATTTCAACCTCGAGTGACGCACTTGGGTGTGATGTTATATGTTATCTGGTTTGACCGTTAGCCCAGTATGGAAAGGGAAGTTTGATTATGCATCATGATAGACACTTAGGCACATATGATGTGTTTTTCTTATGATTATCATTGAGAATCTAAAATGCACTGAGGGTTTGGTCTGTTTAAATTGTCAACAAAAAAGATAAACAATGCTTTACTGCTTAGCCTCTTTTGGTGGAATTATACACAAATTTCCCAAGCATGTTGTTCCAATGAGATCTGTATGTGATTATATATGTTTGAGATATATGGGCCGGACTCTGATAAGGGTGGTTAGGGATGATAACAGGGGTGAGTTGTTTAAAGTGTTAGAAAATAGGCTAAACAATGTATTCCTGTATAGCCTATTTAGTGGAATTCTACTCAACTACCCTGGATTGATACATGATATGTGATGTCTGACTTCGATGTGGGTAGGTAGGGATCCTTGAGGCTAGGGTGCATGTGATATCTGACCTTGATATGGGTGGTTAAGGGGCCTTGAGACCATATTTCATGAGGTAGGGTGAGGTAGAGGAGTGTAAGGGTGGTGAGATATGTTTTCTATTATAGCTTTCCTTATCTGTGATATATGTATATTATTATGGTTGTCTGACCATCGTGATTGGTATTCAGTGGGATGCCACCTAGATGGATTCTAGCGAAGTGTCTGGAGGGCGATGATATGGTATCGCATGAGCATGCCCAGGATGAGGCCCCAGAGGGTCCAGTTGATCATGAGCCACAAGTACATGCTCTAATATAGGCAGGGCAGTCATAAATGGAAAACTTTGGGTCATGGATTAACGAGAAGCTCAGGGCGAGCTTGGTTTGAGTTATAATGGGTATTGACAAGGGAACCCAGGGAGTTGATCCATTTATGGTGTACTTGACTCAAGAGTTCTAATCTCAACACCCACCACTATTCCAGGGTGGAGTTGGACCACAGATAGCAAAGAACTCAATCGAGTTGGTCAAAAATATTTTCGATCAGCTTGAGACACACCCAGGTCAGAGGGTGAAGCTGATATCGTACATGGTCAAGGGATCGAAAAAGCGTTGGTGGGATGTACAGGTCCAGGCAGGAAGACATGAGGGACTGGCTTGAAAGGATTTTGATGTCAGGTTCTTCGATCACTTCTTCCCAGAGACTAAGGGAAGATTGAGCCCGAGAGTTCGTGAATTTCTAGTAAGGGGATACATCAGTCATGGACTATGCAGCCAACTTCACATACTTGTCTCGTTTTTCATTTTCTATGATGGGCGGCAACATCACCAGGGTACTGTGCTTTAAATATGGCTTGCGTCGTGCCATCAAGGTGTAGGTGAACATCTTCAAGCTGACATCCTTCTTAGAGGCGGTCAATCTGGAACTGATAGCTGAGGGGAACATGAAGGACCATTCTTATATGAGTCGGGTGACGATGTCAGGTGAGCTTAGTGGTGACACTTCAGGTAGCAGGAAGTGGGTCCATGAGGAGTCTTAGTAGGGAAGTCATGCCAAAGATTCAAGTAGACCATTGAGGAGTGGGTCTTCAGCAGTATTCTTCCAGTGTGGAAAGTTGGGGCATGTTCAAACACAGTGTGAATAGGTTCCAAAGGTGTGTCGGGTGTACAGCCAGATGGGTCATCTAGAGAGTTTTGTAGGAAGCCTTCTCAGGTAGCTGGGAGCCGGGGACCAAGGAAAACTCAGGGATCTGAGGTTGGACTGGGAGTGGTACTAGTAGTTGGTAGCTAGGATTCAACTTCATGCGGAGGTCATGGTAGAGACAGTGGGACCCAGTAGTGAGGTCAGTGGCCGGTAGCTAGAGTAGCTCTGTGGGGATTTCAGGCCTCAGGTAGTCGGGCTTCAAGCCAGATGCATGTTGTTGAACTGTCAGGGTCAGATCAAGCTAGGGAACCATGACATTTAGAGGTATATCGTGGGCATGACCCGGTTTCCCTTTTGTTTTATCTTGGGCCAGTTTTGGTGCACGAGGTGCACGAGTATTGATTTTAGACTAACCATTTGTTGGTTAGTAGGTTGGAATCGGTAATGATACATTATATATATATGGATATGGATGAGGTGTGTTGGCACCGAGACTTATCATGGGAATCAATGTGATGCGGTTTTGTATGTGAGGTGCATAGGCATCTGGGCATCGATGCAATGTAGGTTCTATCTAAGGTGCATAGGCATCGGGATTTTGATGAGCATGCATATGTATATATGATACAGGATTATTTTGAGCATTTTTTGAGATGTAGAATCAATGGGAATCAGATGAGATGTGGGTTATTATGACTGTCGTGTATGGAACAGGTACTTATAGGCATATGATGAGATGCAGGACTTGATGAGTTTCATATGTGACACATGCATGATTTGAGCACCTGATGAGGTGAAAGAATGATGATGCATCATGGGAGGACTTTTGAGTCCAGGAATGGTCAATGGAACCATCATGATGATTTTTTGGGATGGGAAGCAACCGGGTAGATAACTCCTATGATGGGGAGTGCCTTGAGGGAAGTTGACATGTGTTTTATAACTATGGTATACCGGGTTGATTTAGATGATATGGGTATGTTCGGTACCATATTTGGGTAAAGCTTGATAGCTTAGGGATGATCTATATTAAGGTGGAGAGACTGTAAAGTCCCAAGTTTTTGAGAGGGTTTAAATTCCCAACCTTTTGAATTTTTAAGTTTGGTGGGTGGACCAACTTTTCTTTTGGGCTTTGGAACCTAATCACGAGAGTTTGAACACTTAAAGACCTTGTTTTTAGATGTATTTAAAGGCTCATTGAGTGCCTTGGGAGTTTGGTTGGGTTTTGGGAGCATCAGGCCCCGAAAACCCACTTTTCAAAAGTTGCAAATAGAGGCACATTGTTAGATTTAACTGTGCGGCCTCCTAGGAGAAACCATGTGGCCCACCAGTTGCTCTGGACAAGATTTGTCAAACTGTTCAGGTGGTGGTGCATGGTTGTGTGGCACCTCTGCAGTTTTTAGTAGAGGTGATATGCACAGTTTTACAAATCGTGCACCTAGCATGTGCACGTGTGGTGCTTGGGTAGTGGGCACTGCACAGTTGGTGCACGGTTAGCCAAATCGTGCAGTTAAATCATGTGGGACTTTAAAAAGAGAAAAATTACATTTTTTACCTCCCCTCTATTTATGTTTTTCCTCCCATTTCTCCTTCATTCCACTACACGTGCAGTAAGGGCTCTCCCATTTTCCTCTTCCCATGGATCTTCGCCATCCGAGCTCTGATCCGAGCTTTGTTGGTCTCGTTAGAAGCGCATCAGTAAGACCTTTAATACTCTTTATTCACTTTCCAATTTATCTTTCCACAGAAAATTCTAAATATGTGCAAGATCTTTTACCCAATTTCAGGGCGTTCATCTGAAAAGCTGATTTCTCTCATTCATGATGGAGTTAGAGGATGATATACTAGTACAAGGTAGGTGGTTCCTAGCTTTCTCCTTGATTTTATGGATGGTTTGGGGTGTGTTTTATATATTCCATGTGGGTATTCTGAGCGATACCCCTAATTAATCAATGTGTGTCTTTTTAAATTGTTCTAAATATGATATGAGATGTCTATGGGCATGCTCTTGCTTCACTGCAAATGGTTATACCGACTAAGGGGCTTGGACCAACTTGGGAAGTGTAGGTCGGGTGTGTAATTTGATTATTTAAATTGTCTAAATTGATATGATTGGTTCCATGGGAACGTGAAGGGCTTGGACTGAGGATTGAGGTGATGTTGATCACCTGGATTTAGGTGGCATGGTTCGTCGGGTTAGGCTTGGCTTGTGATACAAAGGGTGATGTTGATCACCAGGTTGAGGTGACATGGTCGTCGGGTTGAGGCAGTGAGGCCATTAGGATGAGTGTGTGGGTCTTGGGACTTAAGATGGTAATGAACATCGAGATTTAGTGACGTGGTCGTAGGATCATGACGTGTTGAATGATGCGGCTTAGGTTATTGTTGGTGATGTCGATCACCGTTGTTGGTTGACGCGTCATTGGAGTTGTATGCACACAGATAGGACTTGGTTAAGGTGGTGTTGACCACTCATTGTGGGTGGAGGCCCCCGTGGAATATGTGACTTAGGGGATGGTGTTGACCATCAGATATATTGTGGGTGCTCGCCGTAGAAATCTGCATGGATGATGATGGACTATTGATCGATGGTGTTGAGACCATCAGATGGGGTTGAGGCTCTCCGTTACACTTGAGGTCGAGGGCCGGGATATTGGGAGGACGGATATCATCATACCTCAGGACGTCAGCTGTTGAGTCGACGATGATTATTTATTGGAGGATAGGTATCATTGTCCCTCAGGATGTTGGGTTGTTGAGCTGACAAGGACTTTTGAGCGGAGGTCCGGGGGACCAGGTACTTATTGTTTGGGCATTCCATTTGGACGTCGGATATTTGACTGATGGCACAAGGTGTTGGGTGACATGATAATGGGTGGAACCCGAGGGTTCAGTCGGTATGACTTTCATCAGGGGTTTCCTTGGGCATTAATCCATGGTTCCTCACCACTACAAATATATATATATATATATATATATATCCAAACACGTGTTTTATGCCATATATATATATATTTGGGGGCACATATTTAGATATTTATATCGGTGATGGAAGAAGTAGTTAGACACTTCCTTGTGGTTGTTGAGAACAAGGAAAGTGGTTTAATTCATGAATGTGTATGTTTTACCACTTTATTTATATTAGCATACACCTGCATAAATTATGGATGTAAGATAGGCACACGTTGGTGGTGGCATACTGGGATTATTCTCACACCCTACACGAGCCATTTGGGATGCGTGTAGACTTTATGTCTCTGAGATTAGGTAAGGGATCAAGTTCAGGAGATGAAGTTTACTGATCGACTTGGACCTTTTTCATGGGATGAATGGCATTGGACCATGGTGGTTCCTCTACATCACCTGGAGTTTACTAGTTGGTTTTATCATGTTTTATATGTATGTATTGATACAGTCGACCATGGGCGACCCTACATGCCTATTGTTTTGTATGACCTCTTATGATATGTATTATCTACAAATGGTATGCATTTGGGCTTGTTATTTATTGTTGTTTCCGCTTGATTATGCTTTTGCTGAGTTATTATATTGCTTCTTTTTCTTATGGTCCATTTTTTGCTGATATATTTATATTTGGACCATTATTATTATCATCACCATAGGGTACAGTCTCCCCACTATCACCTCTCAAACCCACACTGGTAGTTAGTAGCCTTTGATGTATGGGGATGCACGCCTAAGGTTTAGTGGTCAACCGTCCCGGAGCACTTTTGGGTGGAAAACCAAGTCGAGGCACTACAATCTCGATGATTGTTGATCACTTCAATGGAAGAAGGTCAAATGTTGAATTTCTTCTGTGATCACAACCAAGGAACAGAAGTCGAAGTAGTATCTTGATTGTATGAGAGTAACAATAATTGTGTCACAGTTATCTGAAGAATGATCTGCATGAATGTTGTTTTATGTCTTGAAGACATCTCTAAAGAATTAATCATGCTTCATTAAAACAAAGAACTTCACAAAGCATCTACACAACCAATGGTTTCATTCCACTTGTTACATTTGATTGTAAATGTCATACTGAATAACAAGGACCTTTCGCACTATTTATTTCTTCATGAAATATCAGTATAAAACTTCCATCATGCTAAGTAAAACAAATATATATAATTAATATTTATAAAATAGTTAAAATATAAAGAATAAACTTCCAGTTTATTAAAACATTAAAAATGTCGTAAAAAAGAGCATCGCAAACAATTTCAAAAGCATGTATATATGCATATAAAATATGCTCAAAATTATTTTAACACAACATATAATTATATTTTAGAAAAATATAATGAAATGTTTATCAAAAAAATATTTTAATTATATCAATTAAATGATAAGAATTGTATTTTAATAAAAAAATTATTTGAACTAATGGTAGATTGAAATACCTGGCGGTAGCTGACAAGCTATCGTCGCATTGATCTATTGTTGGTGTCAAACAAGATCCATCGTTGTTGTAAAGAACAGAGGATCTACCATTTTCTAGTAGTAGATTGATCTACCGTTGCTTCACTATTTCAAGCATTGGATATATCTACTGTTGAGGTCCAGCGGTAGATAGAAAAGTGGTGGTTCATGGCGATGCAACTATGCAGAGAGTTGTTTCCGCGACATTGTGCAACTGAAGGAGAGCTATCGTTGCAGTAAAAAGATTATTCCATTGAAACATGGATCTACCAGTGAATTATAGATCTACTGATGAAGAGAGATCTATCGGTTGAGAGAGATATATAGTTGATCGAATGGTCAACCATTGATGTGATCTATTAGTGGACTGTGATCTACCATTGCACATCTATACTTCTGTTGTGGGATGGTGGTTCCACCGTTAAAGGATCAACCATTCACTGTGACGAATGATGCTTTTGTTGAATCATGATCTACTGTCAAACATGGATCTTCCATTATGCAACGGTGGATTGATCAATCGTTGAGAAATGGTAGGTTGATCTATCGATGATGCAAGGAGCTACTTGTGGAAGTCTAGTGATCTACCTTTGATATAAAAGAGAGATCGAATCAGTGTTGGAGATGAGCGTCGGTCTGGAAGAATCGGATGAAAGATGCAATGCTCGAACTACCATACTAAAAGGAAGAGAAGTTGCAATACAACAATGAAGGTCTTGAGGAAGTATAATGAAAATGAAACTCCAGGATGATCACAAGACATTCGAAAGCACGGTTGGACTTGTCGGTATGTCTTTACATGGAGAGCATCGGTGTATAGTGATACCGTCGAGGGACTGGAGGAAGAAGACGACGGATTTTAAAGAGGTGAAGCACGGGAGATCAATCAAGGCGCAAGAGATCAAATTCTTGATCACGTGAAACCAATCAGACAATTGAGCATATGTTCGAAATTTTTAAACTGGATGAACTGTGTTGCGAGACCCGCATCGCACGTCAATTTCGCGATGCAGCAAGCTTGTGGTTTATCATTCAACTCACCCCATGCCATATTTGAGCTGGTAGTGAGGGATCAGCACTCGTACACCCATTCACTAATACACAGGCTATGGCCCAGTGGGCTTACTAGGACAAACTCATGCGCTCCTCTGGGCGCGTTCCATTGGGCCTTATACACGGGCTCACTCTGCCTCCTTGTGAGCTCATTGGGTTGGACCTCCCACAGGGTATACCTGCAGGTCCCCTATATGTGGTTGGTAGGCTGGCCCAATAGGTTTGCATTGGTTGGCCTATTTTTTTACTTAAGCCACTTGAACAAATTTCATTAACAAAGATAAATTAAATTTAAAATAATAACAATCATTAATCAATTAAAAACATTAAAACATTTCATAGATTAAATGTCATTAATCATTAAAAAAATAAAATAAAATAAAATAAAATAATTACATATTATAAATAATCTGAATTTAATTAAATGTGATGAAACATTAATTTATCAAAACAAAGAAAACTGTTAAAGTATTAAAACCCAATTTTAAATACTAATAATCTTCCCCTTTCTGTAAATTACAAAACAGAACATTTATTAAATTTTTTTAAAAAAATCTCTCCCTTCTTAAAATTTATTAAAAAGTAAATTAAATTGAACTTTGAAATCATTATCCACTTTAAACAGTAAAAAAATTAACATCCAATTACAGAACATATGTAAAAGGATATTTAATAACAGTGAAAAAATAGTAATTATACTAAACAAAAATTTTAAGCTTCTAGCATTCCCAATCAAACTTCATTTTCACAAATTTAACAGAATCTAAAGGTTCAGTGAAAATATTAGTCAACTTTTTCTTAGTAGGAACAAATTCTAAACATGTATCACCTTTATTTACATGATCTCTCAGAAAATGAAATAGCACGTCTATGTGTTTTGTTTTAGAGTGTTGAAGTGGGTTTTTAGAAATTGAAATATAACTTGAATTATCACAGAAAATTGGAACTTTATCAAAAATGATATTAAAATAAAATAAAGTTTGTTTAATTCATATAATTTGTGAATAGAAACTAGCAGTAGCAACATATTCAACCTCAACTGTAGACGGTGCTACTGAAAGTTGTTTCTTAGAAATCCATGAAATTAAACTTTTACCTGGAAAATGACACATACTTGTAGTGCTTTTTCGGTCGAATCTACAACCTCCAAAATCAGAATCAGAGTAATATAGTAAATCAAAACAACTCTCATTAGAATAAAATAATCTAGTACAAATAGTACCCTTGATATATCTAATTACACTCTTAATAGTGTTAAGATGACTTTCTTTAGGGTTAGATTGAAATCTAGCACACAAATAAACTGAGAAGATTATGTCTGGTCTAGATGTAGTGAGATGGAATAAATTGTCTATCATGCATCTATACAGCTTAATATCAGCACACTTTCCAGATTTAAGTAAGCCCAATTTTGAATTAGTGCTTATCGGAGTTTTCATAGATTTACTAGAATCAAGCCCAAACCTCTTAACAAGTTCTTTAGCATAATTAGCTTTATTTAAGAAAATATCATCTTGCTTTTGATTAATTTGTAGACCAAGGAAAAAATTTAGTTCTCCCATTAAACTCATATCAAATTCAATTATCATGAATTTAGAAAAATCATTACACATTAAATCATTTATTGATCCAAATATTATATCATCAATATAAATTTTTATAATCAATATATCATTTGAAACTCTTTTTATAAACAAGGTTGGATCAACCTTACCTTTAACAAAATCATTATCTAATAAAAATTATGTTAGTATTTCATACCAACCAAGCTCTTGGAGCTTTCTTAATACCATATAAGTCTTTATTAAGTTTAAAAATATAATTTTGAAAACTTTTCATTTTTAAATCGAGGTGGTTGTCTAACATAGACGTCTTCTGAAATTATTCCATTTTAAAAAGAACTTTTACATCCATTTGAAATAATTTAATGTTTTGAAAACAAACATAGGATAATAGAAATCTAATTTCTTTCATCCTAGAAATAGGAGCAAAAGAATCTTCAAAGTCAATTCCCTTTTCTGGGGAATAACCTTGAGCTACTAGTCTTGACTTATTTTTAACTATGTTTCCAGCTTTTTCAAGCTTATTACAAAAAATCCATTTAGTTCTTATTACATATTTATCTTTTGGTAATTCAACTAAATTCCACACTTTATTTATTTCAAATTGATTTAATTCATCATGCATAACATTAATCCAATTTGAATCAATTAAAGCATTATTAATATTAACAGGAACAAAATCAGCAACAAAAGAAGAGTTTGCAAAGTAAAGTAATACAAATTTTCTGGTTTGTATACTAGATTCTACATTACCAATTACTTTTTCAATTGGATGATCTTTAAGTGTGCTATTCTTTAGGATCAATTTGAGAAGAGATATCCCCCCCCAACTGATGCATTCTCATTATCCTAGTCACTATCTTTACCAAAATTGAATTCCCTGAATTCATCATTGTCTTTGTTTGAATTGGAATCCCGCTTGCTAGAATTATTTTCATTAAACTTAATATACACATAATCTTAAACAACTAAAGTTTTCTTATTGAAAACTCTATAAACTTTTCTAGTATTGGAGTATCCTAAAAATATCCCTTCATCACTTTTAGAATTGAATTTATCAAAATTATATTTTGTGTTTAAGATATAGACTTTACAACCAAATACCCTAAAATATCCAACTTTAGGTTTAAACCCTTTAAACAGTTCATAAGGGGTCTTATTTAAAAATGGTCAAATAGAAACTCTATTTAAAACATGGAAAACTGTATTAACAACTTCTGCCCAAAAGTATTTAGGTACACTAAATTCCATTAGCATTGACATAACCATTTCTTGAATAGATCAATTCTTTCATTTAACCACAACATTCTATTGTGGTGTCCTAGGGGTTGAAAATAATATTTATATCCATTTGCTTCACAAGATTTATCAAATTTGAAATTAACAAATTCACCACCTCCATCACTTCTGAGAAAGATGATTGGCCAATTTTTTATGTTTAGAATTAATTTACAAAATGCACAGAATTTGGTTAAAGTTTCATTTTTATGGGATAATAAATAAATCGATAAATATTTATTGTAATCATCTACAATTACAAATACATACTTTTTACAGCCAAAACTAACATGTTGTATAGGTCCAAACAAGTCAAGATGTAATAGTTCTAAACATCTAGTAGTACTGACATCATTTACATATTTAAATCTTTCTTTGTACGGGTTACCCTTTAAACAAGAATCACACATAAAGTACTTGTATGTAATTTTGGCCATTGCAGAACGTGTTCATCATTTGAAAATTTGTGCAACAGTCTAAAATTTTCATGTCCAAGCCTTTTATGCCACAGAATGTCATCTAGTTCTACAACATTCAAACACTTAACCTTTTGTTTGGTTAGATCAAAGAAATCAATAGTGTAAACATTCTTTTTTCTATTTGCAGAAAATAAAATAGATTTATTTATCAAAACATTACATTTATCATTTTCAAAATAACATTCAATCCATCAACACACAGTTGTGATATACTTATTAGATTATGTTTTAAACCATTTACATATAATATTTTTAAAATAATAAGTGTTTTAAAAAACAAACTTCAACAATACCTTTAATTTGACCTTTAGAGTTGTCTTCAAATGTGACAAGGTCACCATCATATGAATTGAAGGATATAAAATTTGAAATATCACATGTCATGAGTCTAGAGTAGTCGTTGTCTAAATACCATGAGTCTTTAAGACTTCTAAGGTAAATTTCCTAAAATTAAACAATCAAACAGACTGTTTTGGTACCCATGCTAACTTGGGTCCAATTGGATTAGTAACAGAAAATTTTGGAACCTAAATTGATTTAAAGCATTTATTAGTGTGCTATTTAGAAAATAAATCTCTATCGATGAAAGTTCTAGTATTCCCAAATGATTGTGTAAATCTCAGCAAACACTCTTTAGCATAATGCCCTTTCATTCTACATTTAAAACAGGTTAAACTGGAAATACTTCCTTTTGAGCTTTTAACAAAGTTAATCTTATTTAAACTTGGTGATAAATTGTTATAACCAAAACCATTCTTATTTATGTTTAGTTTCATCAATGACATCATTTTATCAGATTGTTCTTTACTTTTAACAAATGTAGATAAATTCTCTTTAAGATTAAAAACTTCATTTTTCGAATTCATATTCTCTTTTTGAATAGTTTATAAATATGTACAAACTTTATTATCAGGTCCAGAAGCTGTGTTTCTTAATTTCTTATTTTCTTGATTAAATTTCTTACAATCATTTTCAACTTTAGTTAAATCATCCAGAACTAAATTAAATCTTCTTTCTTGATCTTTATCATTTACTACAATAATTTTTTTAACTTTTTCATTTTCCTCTTTTTGTTTTAAAAACACTAAATCATAATTCTCTTTAGATCTATCATTATGGGAAACATGGATTTTTAGATTGTCACATTCCTTTTTTATTTTTTTCATTTTCTTTAATCAACTTCTTGTTTTTAATTTTTTATGTCAATATACTTTTCAATTATTATGACTCCATCATTTCTTAATTCTTCATTTTCTTTAAGTAATTATTTAATTTTGGAATTAACAGAATCAGAATTAGAACATGAATCAGAATTATTTTCATCATCAGAAATAATATTATGATCTACATTAGCATGAGTTATTAACTGAGTAAAGAATGAATCATTTATCTCACATTGTATACCCATTAGGGTAAGATTCTCTATATTTTGTTCACTTCCAAAATCACTACTAGAGTGTCTGAGCAGACCCAACCTCCAAACAATGCTTGTTTTTCTTTTCTTCTTTTCTCTGTATTTCTTTGGATGTTTGAGTTTAGGGCATTCAGTCCTTATGTTTCATTTATTCCTGCACTCATAACATGTTAATTTTGAAACATCGTTATTGTTACTGATATTACCTTTCTTATAATCCTTTGTAAACTTCCTCTTGAACTACTTCTTTCCACCTTTGTTTTTCATGAACTTGAAAAACTTCTTATTAAAGCGAGTCATCTCCATGTTACTTTCATAGAACTCAGATTCAAAGGCATTAGAGGAATCAATAACATTATATTTAAATGCAATACTTTTTCTATTTATAGTATCCTCGTCAGTAATGTTTTTCAACTCAAATTCGTACTGTAATAGATAGCCTATTAGTTCCTATAATGTATACTCTTTAAAATTCTTACTCTCATCAATGACCACCTTCTTTGCATGTCATCTTTTTAGAAGAGCTTTCAATACTCTTTCCACTTGAGTTGTGTTGTCCAAAACTTCTCCAAGAGCACTCATACCGTTAGTAAGACTTGTAAATCGATGGAACATCTAGTTCACTGATTCTTCATCTCTCATCTTGAAGTCTTGGTATCCTGCTTGGAGCATTCCTAGTTTGGTTCTCTTGAGCTTGTCAATCCCATAGTGAGTCACTTAAAGTACTCCCCATATATTGTGGGCTATCTTACAAGTTGAGACATGGCTATAGACACTTCTTATAGAACAGTACAACATATTTTTAACTTTATAATTCAAAACATATTTTACCATATCATTACCTACAAGTGTCTCCGGATCAACTTTGGGTAGCTCATATGACTTATCCATGATAGTCCAGTGATCCACACTCAACTGTTTCAAGTAGGGTTACATTTTTTCTTGCCAGTAGTCGTAGTCACTTTCATCGAAGAATGAGGGTTTTGTGGAATCCATCCATCGTTCGCATTTACACTCGCCATCTTAAAAGAAGCATTTTCTTTTCTTCCTTAGACTGCTAATTCTAGGATGTCAGGTTAGTACAGAGTTAAAAATAAAAAACAAAAACAATCGGAGACTCTTAAAATCCTTTTAAGGAAAATTATCCTCTGATACCAATTGTTTGGTATCATATTAAAATAATCAGAAAGACTAACTATCCTTTAAGGAATGTCCTACCCTCTCATATCAATTATTAAATCGATAGTGATGGCAATAATGACTAAATGGGGTGAATAGTTGTTTAGAAACATTTATTAGAAATCAATCAGAGTTTATAAAATAACGATCTACAATGAGTGGTGTGTTCTTGAAATGAAGTGCATCGGAAATAAAAGAAATAGGACACAAAGATTTATAGTGTTCGGATCACAAAGATCCTAGTCTACTCATCAACCTTTTCTACTCCACAAGAAGATTGGTGCCCACTACGAACCTCACTTTTAAATGTGTGAGAACCTGTTACAAACTCTACCTTTTACAAATACCCAGAGGCACAACCCAGTCTTTTTACAGGAGACTAAACATAGTCTGTGACCTAGCTTTTGATCGGGAGTCACAACCCAAATTTCCTTTTGGCAGTGAAATAACCAGACAAGGCAAGACTTTCTTTTGATTGGGAAAAGCATAAACCAGACTCTAAAATTACAAACATAAGAAATAAAAGACAACATGAGTAACAACAAATACAAAGAAACCAACAGATGATCAAATAATGTCGAAGATGATGAAGCTCAATGATCGTTGATCACTTCAATGGAAGAAGGTTGAACGTTGAAGTTCTTCTGTGATCGCACCCAAGGAACAGAAGTCACAGTGGTTTCTTGATTGTATGAGAGCAGTAAGAATTGTATCACGGTTATCAAACGAATGATCTGCAAGAAAGTTGTTTTATGTCTTGAAGACATCTCTAAAGAATTAATATCCCTTCATTAAAACAAAGATCTTCCTAGAGCATCTACACGACCAACGGTTGCATGTCACTTGTTAGTGCATAACAAAAATATAATATTATTGTTACCTTTGATTGTAAATGTCGCGTTGAATAACAATGAAATTCCACGCTCTTTATTTCTTCATGAAATATCAGTATAAAACTTTCAATATGTTAAGTAGAACAAATATGTATAATTCGTATTGATAAAACAGTTAAAATAAAAAGAATAAACTTCCAGTTTATTTAAACATTAAAAATGTCATAAAACAGAGCAACGTAAACAATTTCAACAACATATATATATGCGTGTATAAAAAATGTTCAAACTTAATTTTACACAACATAATTATATTTTAGCAAAATATAATATAACATTTATCAAAAAAAAGTATTTTAAGTATATCAATTAAAAGATAAGAATTATATTTTTAAGAAAAAAATTATTTGAACTAACGGTAGATTGAAATACCTAGCGATGGATGACAAGCTACCGTCGCACTGATCTACCATTGGTGTCGAACAAGATCTATCGTTGATGTAAAGAATAGAGGATCTACCGTTGTCCAACAGTAGATTGATCTACTATTACTTCACTATGTCGAGTGGTAGATAGAAAATCAGTGGTGCATGGCGATGCAACTATGCAGAGAGCTACTGCCGCGACACTGTGCAACTGAAGGAGATCTATCGTTGCAACAAAAGTTGCTTCCATTGAAACATGGACTTACCGGTGAAGGAGAGATCTACCGATGAAGAGAGATCTGTCGATGAAGAGATATCTACCATTGGTCGAATGATCAACCGTTGATGTGATCTACCGGTGGTATGTGATCTACTGTTGTCCATATGTACTTCGGTTGTGGGTTGGCGGTTCCACCATTGAAGGATCAACCATTCACTGTGACAAACGGTGCTTCTGTTGAAGCATGATCTACCGTCGAACATGAATATGTCGTTATGCAACGGTGAATTGATCTACCATTGAGCAACGGTAGATTGATCTACCAGTGAAGCAAAGAGTTATCTATTGAAGTCCAGGGATCTACCTTTGTTATAAAAGAGAGGTCGAACTAGTGTTGGAGATGAGCGTCGGTCTGGAAGAACCAGATGAAAGATGTAATGCTCGGACTGCCATACTAAAAGAGAAGTTGCAGCGCAACAAAGAAGGACTTGAGGAAGAAGAATGAAAACAAAACTCCAAGACGATCACAAGACATTTGAAAGCATGGTTGGACTTGTCGGGATGTCATTACATGAAGAGAACTGATGTACAGTGATACCATCAATAGACTGGAGGAAGAAGATGACAAATTTCAAAGAGGTGAAGCGTGGGAGATCAATCGAGGCACGGGAGATCAAATGCTTGATCGGACGGTTCACATGAAACTGATTGGACGATCGAGCGTATGTTTGAAATTTTTAAATAGGGTGAACAATGTTGTGAGACCTGCGTCCCACATTGGTTTCGTGATTCGACAAGCTTGCGATTTATCAACCAACTCGCCCCATGCCACCTTTGAGCTTCCAACAGGGGATCAGCACTCGCACACTCATTCACCTATACACGGTCTACAGCCCAACGGGCTTACCAAGCACAACTCATGCAATCCTCCGGGCGCGTTCCAACGGGCCTTATACACGGGCTCGCTCTGCCTCCTTGTGGGCTCATTGGGCCGGACCTCCCACAGGGTAGACTTGCGGGTCCCCTATATGTGGTTCATGGGTTGGACCAATAGGCTTGCATTGGTTGGCCTGTTTTTTTACTTAAGCCACTTAAACAAATTTCATTAACAAAGATAAAATAAATTTAAAATAATAACAATCATTAATCAATTCAAAACATTAAAACATTTCAATGATTAAATGACATTAATCATTAACAAAAATAATAAAAGTAAAATAAAATGATTACATGTTATAAACAATTTGAATTTAATTAAATGTGATGAAACATTAATTTATCAAAACAAAGAAAAATGTTTATTAAAACCCAATTTTAAATACTAACATTTTGTACTCATAACACCCTGGTAACTTGAAGTCTGGTATAAAGAGGTTAGTTGCATCTTCTTATGTTGTACATTGAAAGTTCTAGCATTCTCATCTCCTTGCTACCATCCCAAGATGACAAACCGACCAAGAATGATATCATTTGTAACATCTGCATCCAACCCATTGGCTTTAACCGGGTCGGAGGTGTCACTAACCTTAGGTGACGTCCCCAAGACACCAAAGACTGGAACTAAATATCAAGGGCTTACCTGAACATTGGGGGATGATTTTCACTTTTTAGAAAAAACACAACCAGACAAGACAAAATATAAATCAAACCAATTATATGATACATGTGAATAAATACAACTCACATGAAAACCAATAAAACAACAATATCATAGTAATAGAGACAAAGTAAAGCAACTCAAGGAAACCAAAAGACGTCATGACGCAACAACACTGATTATCACTTCAACAACTCCATAAGAGAAACTCCAAACTCCAAACACCATCCCAATAGAAAGGCATAATGATGCTCCACTAGAGAAATACAAGACTTTCTTTACCTGTGTCATGAAGAATGACGTCTCATACCCATTAAGTTTTTCTCAAGCAACTTTCCAACTCACGTCTCTAGGACAAGAACATGTTAGCTCACAGCTCAAAAAACATAATTTATAACAAAGAGAGGAACATCAAAATAGTTAACCAATTTAAAAACATTTTAAATTGAAAACAGAAACAATCTCTCCATTTATTCCACTTGGCAAAACCAAGCCACATCCATCCACTCACACACATGCATGCTAGGTGACAGTCTCATACTCATGAGTGATTATTCGCTAATCCACCAAGTCATCACTAGCTGATCAGTCCTCAAGTGCCTCTCATCTAACACCATGCCCCTTATTCAGGGTCACGTCCAATACAAATGAACTCATGCCAACCATGTATGCCAAGTTCACAAATCAAATCATTCCACATAAAACATCCATTCCCTTTAAAACATTTCATCGAACATCTTGCTTGCATTAAACCAAAACCATGATTTTAAAACCATAATTTAAAATTATAAATCGAGGGGTTTTCCAAAATCCATTAAAATTCTCATGTTCTCAAACCATAAACCAAAAGGGTTTCCTTCAAGAAATCATTCAACGTTGCCTTTGCAATTCCAAGCAAAGCATTCAAATAAAACTAAGCCTTTCATATTCAACAATAAGTGGAGAAGAGAGAGAATCCACCCACCTCACAACATGTGACAAAAATGGTGAAATACACTATGAAACCTCTAGATTCGGGCTTGGAGCCTCTTTCTTTCAATAGATCCAATCAAGATCTCGCCAAAAACAAATCATAGATCATAGATTTATCCATAATGGATTAGATCTAACATTCTGAGTGATAGGAGATGAAAATATTTAAAGAAAATGAGAGAAAATAGGGACTTAATGTTGATTCCAGAGATCCAATGCACTTAGATCCGTCAAAATTGGCTTATGGATCAAAAGAAATTGCCAAGAATGCTTAAGAGATGAGAGGAGTTCGAGAGCCTAAAAGGATGTGAAATTGGGGGTTTCGAGGTGTAAAACCAAGTTAAACTCTAATTTTCAAAGCTTTTAATGCACGTTGCACGGTTAGGCAACACAGTTTGGGAAATTGTGCGCTAACCATGCGCATGCAACTATCTCCAAATCATCCCCTCACACAGTTCGTTTGCACGGTTTGACAAACCATGTGTCAACCGTGTTTTTCCTTTTGTCTCCACTTGCATGGTTTCTCCTGGCCACCTGCATGATTTGGACAAGTTATGCGTCAACTATGCACTTGCCTAGAAAGTCTCAGAATCTCTTGCACGGTTTCCTGGAGAAGGTGCGCGGTTTCCTCTAACCGTACTCAAACTGTACACCCTAAAAAACCCTTTCAAAACATGCCAAAACCATCTTAAAACTCTCGAAACTCAACTAAAGTATTATATAACTTCAAAATATATAATAAAAGGGTAAAGTACCTGAAATAAAAGGTGTTACAGGACGACACAGGGAGTTTGAAATTTCAACCAGCAGAAGATATGCCTGAAAGCTCGAGAACTGGTGAAGCTCGGTTTAGAGTTCCATATGACGAAATTCTAGAGGCTTCAGTTTTGAAGAGAGCAGAGTTGCAGACAGAATTGCAAAGGTCAACAAGGGTCAACCGACCAATGTAGGGGTATGAAGTTAACTTGCACTTCTTACTTTTAATGGATGCAGGATAACCATAAATCCTGAAATCAACAGCTAGCCTCAGTGATTCTAGTATGTGGGAGTTGGTTATGAAGGATGAGTTGGGTTCACTCATGTGAACAACACCTAGAAGCTAACAAAACTAACACCCAGAAAAAAAAGGCACTTGAAAACAAGTGGGTCATCTGGTTAAAAGAAGAATCTGATGGAAGAGGAAGGTATAAAACAACGCTGGTAGTGAAAGGATTTCAATAGAATGAGGGCATTGAATTCTCTAAGATATTTTCACCATCAGTAAAACATACAACCTTTTGTACCGTGTTCAGCTTGGTTGGTTCTGAAGGATTACATCTGGAAAAAATTGACATGAAGATGATTTTTCTTCACGTGGATCTAGAGGAAGAAATTTATATGAATCAACATGTTAGTTTCGTGGATCGGCGGAATCGGGACTTGGTGTGCAAACTCAAGAGGAGTCTCTACAGTTTAAAAAAACATCAAGGCAATGAAACCAGAAATTCAACTCATTCATGGAGGAGAAATGTTTCAAATAAAGCAACTCAAACCATTTTTGTTACCGAAAGGAGTACAGTAACAAGGACTTCATCATTTTGTTATTGTGCATGGATGATATGCTATTGATGGGCCCGTCAATTCAGTGAATTCAGGAGTAGAAGGGCTTATCTGGAAAGTTTGGAATGAATGGTATTGGAGAAGAAAAGAAGACATTGGGCATACATATTGAGCAAGATAGGAAGACTATAAGTTTAGTTCTATCGCATAAAGACTGCATCAGAAAGATTGTTGAAAGGTTTGGCATGAGCGGATGTAAGTCAATCTTAACTCCTTTTATCGGTCATATTAAACATTCAATGGAACAAACACCACGAATGGAGGAAGAGGCAAAGCACGTGGAGAAAGTATTGTATGCATCAACGTTAAGAAGTCTCATGTATGTCATGGTATGCACTCATCCAGACATAGCTCATGCAGTGGGAGTGGTCAACCGATGCATGGAAAATCTGTGGAAAGATCATTGGGAAGCTGTAAAATGGATTATTTAATATCTCAAAGGAAAGGGAAATACTACTCTTTATTTCGGAGAAGATGATTTATTGCAGGGGTACGTTGACGTAGACTTTAGGGGTGACTCGGACACACGGAAGAGCACAACCAGATATGTTTTCACTTTCGGTGGAACCATGATGTTGGATGTCGAAGTTGCAACTGATGATTGCACTCTCCACAATAGAAGCAAGGTATGTGTAAGCAACGGAAGCAAGCAAAGAAATGGTATGGTTGAGGCATCTAATAGAGGAGCCCAGATGCAGCCAGGAAAGTTAACTACTTTACTGCGACATCCAAAGTGCAATCCACTAAGTTAAAAATTTGGTGTTTCATGCAAGGACAAAACACATCGACTATAAGTGCCACTTTATCTAGAAGATGGAGAGTTTGAGTTCTGGAAAAATGTTGGAAGGAAAAATCCAGTGAATATGCTCACCAGGTGTTTTGTCCAGGGGAGTTTGAGGCAACATTGTGCATCAGTCGGACTTGGGTGAATGGAAGGAAATTTGGAAGAATTATATGCAACAGAATTTGAAGGTTATTATTTTTCGAAAGTGTTGGAGGATGTCATGGGAGTCATTGAAGCAGTATTCACGTGAGAGATTATTGGGATTTGGAAAGCCTCTTCAAGTGCCAGACTCATTTGACCGAAAGGAGAAATTTCAGAAGACCCTTCGGTTTTGTGAAGGTAACAACAGCAAGCATCAGTGGTTGGCAGTAACATTGTCAGAAGGTTCCATCTTCTAATGGATGCAAATGCATGGTGGTCAGTTCACCGGATGTTCAGCTATGTTGGAGTCAAACCATCGAAAGGAGGGTATGTTTGACATTTTGAATCACTCCCAACATGGTTTTGCGGCGAAGGAGTGAGGCGATGGTGCACTGCTCATCTACTAGTGCTTGGCGGTCGGACCAGGAAATGCTACAGGGAATCAACAGTCGTTCAGTGCAATGGACGAATCCCCACAAATGTTGGAGGTTGGAGCAAACGATTGATTGGTCAGGACTTGCTATAAATATATGGGTGGGACCACATGTTGAGTTGTCATGAGATCATCGAGTTTAGTGATCTATGTAGCTCTAAGTCAAAATGATTGTAAACCATTGTACTTCGATGAAATGAAAAGTTGTAATACTTCTCTCGTGGATGCAGGAGAAAAATCTGAACCATGTAAAACCACTTATGTCTTTTACTTGCTTTCATATCTTATTCATGTTTTGCATTGAATGTGTGTATGAGTTGTGAGTGAACAGGTTAGAGTAAGTCGAACTCAGTGCAATGATTAGAGTGAGTGCGTGATTAGAGTGAGGTGATTCCTTCATTGACTTATCATTCGATGGTTTAAGTTTGGTGCAGGATTCTCGATAGTTAGGTTGTCATAGTACTAAGAAACTACTTTTCTACTATTTGCTTTCCATGAGATTAGTTTTTGATGGATATGCAAAATTGCATGTTCAACCATTGACAAATATGGAAATTAAAAAAACTCTAAAATTTATTTAATTTCTAATTTATTTTTGTTAATGTTTATGAAGAGGCTTTGGTATCCTATTATGGAGTCCATGAGATCATCAATTAGGGATGCATGAGAGGTTTGCATATGCAAGCATATTCATCAGTTTTTGTGTAACATTTAGAGGAAAGTGATCCAAAAAGCTTCCTGGATTGTATTTAATGAGTCTTGTGCGACTCATCCGCTTGGATATATTCCCTCCCAAGCATGGTAGGGGTTGTATGCATACCGGATGGAATGGTCTTTCAAGATAATGTGATTTACATAGAGTCAAACTTTTGGTCAATATCAACAAACGAAGGTAGGTATCATTGTTCATTTTAATTATTCATAAATTTTTATATATTTTTAATATAAAATGTTCATTTTCTTTACACAAACTAAGAGAGATTCTTTTGCCATTTTGAGGTGCACAAGATATACAAATTGTACTACGAAACAAGTTGTTGGTGCACAAGTGTTTAGATTGTTGATTGGTGGTGGGTGGTAAGGGTTTGGGTGGGATGAGGGACAGATCGCGAGGTCAAGTCCTCGGATCTGTGATTTAATGTAATTTTTTTTATGTCGTGTTCCACAATGGCGGATGTAATCGACTTAGTATATATATGCATATAAAGACTTGAGTCACCCCCTCAATATGTGAGGTCTTCTTCAAAACGTCCCTTAAATGTAAGGTCTTCGGGTCATAATGTTTCACATAACACTGATGAACTGAATACATTAAAGGTCCAAAGGTTCAATGGCTTTGTTATTAAGAATTCATATGTCCTGGATAAATAACATCATTCTAAATGATTATAACGGTTCTAAATAATGTTAAATAATGAACATATGAAAATACACAGCCTAAGAATGAACATACATACCATACATAAAAGATTATTTAATATATTTTTTGAAATAAATCTAGAAAAAACCAAGCCAAAATACAACTATATCCAAACTACTGTGATTTTAGAAAACATGAGAAATTAATGACCATTGATCAAACAATCTCGCTATTTTTGATAATTACAATAAGATTTTGCATTATTATTATTATTTTTTTCTTTTTTTGAGAAAACCTGTAAGAATAAATTCATGCACACCCATTGAATTTATGTTATATTTCTCCTCCAATGTGATTACCAAAAACAAAATATCATGGATAGAAAACTAGAACTTAAATCCAAATAGAAAATAATTAACAGAAACATTTCAAATGATAGAAAGTCATAGTAATATTTGTAGACAAATCCCAATAGCCCCATTCATACATGAACCTATTCAATCATGAGACATGGAAAAAATGAATGAAATAGGAATTTATACATCTAAACAAAAACAAAGACATTAAGAACATTAAAATATATATAGAAAAAAAATACATTTTTAATCAAACACAACAAGTCATCACTGATCAGCATTGTTAGCTTCATCACCATTGTCTTCATCCTCCAGTTCGTTATTCCCAAAGAAGAATTTATATTTAGCAGTTGAGAAATTCATAACATTATGGATGGACTCGCCAAATAGAAGACAATTTGAGATAGGATGGGTGTCGTGCACAAGATTTGGAATAGAGATAGATGCAACTTTGTTGGGATCTTAAGACATGAGAGACTAGTTTTAAAAATGAAGTATCAATAGAGGATTCTGGAAGTGACCAATCAGATTAGAAAAAATTAAATCTTCATGCAAATAAGATGAGTGTCATGCACAAGATTTGGAATAGACATAAATGTTACTTTGTTGGGGCCTTAGAGACATGAGAGACTGGTTTTAAAAATAAAGTATTAATAGAGGATTCTGAGAGTGAACTAGCAGATTAAAAAAAAAAAATCTTCATGCAAATAGATTTTGGCTCATCAGCGTTTTAGAGACCACGGGAGTTAGTGTTTGAAAAGTGTTTTTAATAGGAAGTTTCTATCAACATTCAAGGATGGATGCAGTGGAAGTCAAATATAGTGATGTGGTTGACACAGGGAAAAATTATATCTTCACATTTTTCACTATGTTGAGCTTCTATTTATGTGCCTAAAGTATATCCTTCAAAGTGGATTTTGAAGTTCACAAGAGATAGGATTCAATGAGAAGAGGAGACTGTGGATTAGTGAATCATAAAACTTTTTCCCAATTTTACAAACCATTTTACCAAAATTATACAATAATTGCACCTCCATTCCTTGGTAAGATAATTGACCAACTCTTTAATTTTATCTTCCTTACTTGTGTGTAGATCAATAAATAATGCAAAGTTCATGTTGATTTTTATGTAGTTCAGCCTCAACATGATAATCTAGTCCACGATGATACATTCACAGAAATCACAAATGAATGCTACATGAAGTTATATGTGTAACGAGAAGATGGCAGATAGGGTAAAGCAAAGCTGATAAAAATGTCTAAACCAACAAGTCATGCATACCTTTTTCTGAAGAACCCAACAAATTTTCTTCAGAAGATTGCAATCCTGAAATTGCATAAAAGATCAGGGGTTGGGGGTGACCGATAATATCCGCAGAGGCACTTCTCTACTCTTCAGCAACGCTGCCACCCTCCTGCTCAGACGACTGCTGCTGCTTTTCTTGTTGCTCCATGAGTTGACAGATTGCCTTCTGCGTTCGTCTCTCAAGCTTATCAAGTTTCTTTTGGACATCTCTTCGAAGGTCCCAGTTCGGTTTTTTGGGAGCAATGTTTAAAAAAGGGTCCTCCTCTTTCTTCTCCAAAGGTGGAGGTGCCAGGGCAACGGGATCTTCAAACTTCGGTAGAATTGGGGGAGCAAGCTTTCCCTCCTGCAGTTGCTTGTCATGAGGAACGTAGTTCCGAAATTTCATGTTTGGATTACTTTCTTCTAGGGTTTCAGAAGAACCATCCTTAACATCCTCGGTTTCAAGAGATTCGCCGTCCGGGGTGCTCAGAAGTTCCTGAGCAGTCCTCAACGCTCTCAGTCGCTCGCGACGAGCCGCTGCAACTTCTAGGATTGCGTCTTCTTCAGAACCCATAACTTCACCTCCAACAAGGCACCGTGCTCTATTCAATGTAACTTCGTTTAAGATTAAGGTAAACAAACGCGGGAACCCTAACGATGAGCCGAGATCCGTTCTTTCAGGAACAGTTCTTCCACGAAACTGCCCGAGGGAACACCTTGAAAACTCAGAGAACCCTGGCTGTGGAAGAGAACCGTACCGCTATGCAGTAACATACAGCGCCCCAGATATCCGCGGAGCCGCCGCCTCGCCTCGCCTCGCCCCGCCCTCCCGCACTCGCCTCAACGACGAGTGTCGATCTCTACGAAAGATGTGTACGATAATTGAATTGTTAAAATAAAAGAAAATAAATTCTTTTGTAATACATGCAAATTGATATGCCCTAAAATCTGGTACTTATATGATACATCTTAGCCGCTATCATAGGGTGTGACATGGAGATATTGTATGGGACAGTATCCATTATTCCAAGGCAAAATATATGTCATGGATAAACATATCATTTGACGCGATATTAAGATATCATATAACTGATGCCTAAGTTGGTCGTAAGGCATGATGAATCGTATTGTATGATTCATATTTCTCCTATGACTGATCAAGAATCTCTTCCACTTAAGTTATCATTGATCACTAATGTTTCATATGATGAATCATATGAGCGGTTCTAGAATGCATTTACATGATAAATGCATGAGCAACCAAAGTATTTACCCATACTTGTAACATGTGAGCAAATGCATGGATGTTCAGGAAGTGTCCCAAGGGCTATATAAGGAGGCCAGCACTATTGAGATGGGGATACGAGCTTTCTCAAGCTTCCTCTCGAATCTCCCAAACTCTCTTCCTCCCTTTCCCTTCGCCCCGAGAGATTCAAACATATAATGGGAATTGAGGAAGATACTGCTTAAGTGTTGGGTGACTTAGTGGGCGCGTGGATACGGTTGGAGATCCAAGGAAGCACTCTGTCTGTTGCACCTGATGAGCCTGGCAAGCGCAATGTATACTAGACCAGCGTTTGTCTAATCGCCTCAACCTACGCGGTGGAAATCACCACCATACTACTGGTCTCATGTTTGTCTGATATACGCCTTCTCCAAGTCTGTGCGTTGGAACTAGGGTGAGAGTCTACCTAATCACCACACAAACATTGCAGACACACTTCACATACAAACAACAAAACAAAAACAGAAAAACAAATTTTACGTGGTTTGAAAAAATGTCCTACATTCATGGGATAAAACTGTAAACATTTTCATTACTAGAGATACAAGCAAATACAAAGCTCATCGCTTATTTCCTCTCTACTTAAAAAGTCTCAGACAATTATGTCAGAAAATCTCACTATTTAGTATATGAATCATACAGGAATTACACCCACCAGAGCTGAGACACCACCTCTGTATATAAAGGTCTTTGTTCGGTTAACAGGCTGCACCAACCTCTGAGATTCACTGTTAACATCTTGTTGACCTGAGCAACCTTCGATACATTGTTGAACCATCTGATGAAACCGCCAACAGTCGGTCACCAAGAAAACAACCAATGTATTGAGTCGCCACCTCCAGTGAACACCACAAGTGAGAACTTTGTTCAATGACTCTATTCGATCATCTCTATCCGATGAAGTATATTCGATGGACCTTTCTTCCCAACAACTCTGAAAAACTGATTAGCGGGAAATGTACATCTGGTGTTCATTGTCTGATACTCTTCATCTGATCATCTTGGTACAATAGCCTCCATTTGGAAATCTTTGTTCAATGAAACTAAAGAACTTTCCACAAAACCCAAAAATCTCCCACTTGGAAATTGATTCAGGATTCTAACCTTCATCAACCATCCATCTGAGCTCTTCCTCTGTTCGATGCATGCAATGTTCTCCACTCTATTTGATCATTTGAGTCCAACTGAGGCAAAGGGTTGCCTCAAACATTCTTGAACTGTCACCTTTATAAACATATCTGTAGGATTTTTCTTCCCGACAATCTTTTATAGCTCTATCATTTTACCTTCCAACAAACTTCAATAAAGTGACACTTCTGGTCAATGTGTTTTATTCTTGCATGAAACACTAGATTATGAGAAAGATGAATGACACTTTGACCATCACAGAATAACATTCCTCTGTCTGATCCCTTTCCGAGTTCCTTCAGCTTGTACATCAACCATATCAACTCTTTCCCTGCTTTAGTAGTAGGAACATACTCTGTTTCAATTGTTAATAAAGTAATAATAAGCTGCAACCAAGACATCCAACTAACCACTGTTCCACCAAAAGTAAATACAAAACATGTAGTACTTTTCTGCGAGCCCATGTCTCCAACAAAATCTGCATCTAAAAATACTTTCAACTGGTTATCATCCCTGAAACATAAATCAACATTGTTCAATCCCTTCAAGTATCAATGATCCATTTCAAAACTTCCCAATGTCTCCTTACAAGATTTGACATGAAAATGATTAATAACTCTCACTACAAACACAATGTTTTGTTGAGTACAAACCATCGCATGCATCAAAACTCCTACAGCCAGAGCATAAGGCACCTTCCTCACATCATGAACTTCTCCATACATTTATGGTGCCTATGCTTTAGAATGTTTGAAATTTTCAACAAGGGGGGTCAAGACAGGTGTAACGTCCCAGTTACGAGTGCCACGCAACGGGTGCCCCGAATCCGGTTCGCCACGTGGCCTCAAGCACATTTCCCCAAACACCAGAGGCTGCTGACTAGCAGCGAGGGTCCAGGTCTGATAGCGGGGAAACTATGCCCTCATTTGTCAAAGTGTAGCGCAACAGAATACAAAATAAAACATACAACAAACAGTGGAAACAGTAAACCATACACAACTGAAATAAACAACAGCAGTGGATATAACCAACAGTATATAAATGATGATGCTACATGTCTCAAGTTCTAAGAAAATAGCCAGAACATGTTATACATCAATACGATACAACTAAATGCAGAGTACAACAAAACAAAGAAAAACAGCTGGCAGTGGCATCACGAGCCTAGGCTCGGTCCCATGCCCTCCTATTCCTCAGCAACAATCATGTACCTGTATAGGGACTCTTGCCCCTATCTACACCTGCAGTAACGTAATCTGTTTGGTCCGAAAAGCATGACCCAAACAGGGTGTGAGAAATATATCTCAGTAGGCACCCACCAAAGGCTCGTGCCCAACTACGTGTAAGCATGCAACAACATTGTGAAATAGTAAAATGCAATAAAGTAAGCAGTACTAAAAAGTAACTAACTTAAGAATTAAATTTCCATTTTAGTATTCATTTAATCCATTAAATATTAGAAATCACCACAGTGCATTTCTAAGTAAACAGTCCACGTCCTCAGACAAGCAAAACCTTACCCTCAGGTAAGTAGAATCCAACCCGCAGGTATAGCCCTCAGGCGTAACAGAATTTGCCCTCAGACATAGTAAGTGTCGCCCTCAGGCACAGAAGTCAAGCCCTCAGGCACGAAAGGTTTCCCTCAGGCGAAATAACTACATCCCTCAGGCTAAACAGTACAGTGCCCTCAGGCTAATCACAACAACGCCCTCAGGCTAAACAGGTAAACGGGTCATGCCCAACATGGAAACAAGCAGCAACAATCAATTCCTCTCAAGGAAATTTTACAGTTATTACTTTAAAGGCATACCCTCGGGTATCCCGACCAAATGGCTAAATAGTGGAACACACCCCCGGGGTGGTTCCAAATCCAAGCAACGATCTCAACCAGCATTTTAATAACATAATTAAATACCTAATCAATTCTAGGTGTTTTAATATAGCAATGGACTCAGCCACACGACACCCCAACATGGTTTCGTGGCACAAAAACGTTCAAAACACACAGCAGTTGGAAAACTAAACACCAAGCCACCTACCTTAAACGCCAACGAACGTTATACTCGAACGCCGACTCCAGAAACGCCCAAGAACGGCATAGATCTGACGAAGAACAAAACCCACTAAAACTTAAATAACTTACGTTAGGAGAAGAATTGGTAAGCAAAACTCTAGGAGAGGAGAGGTCTTACCCAAACGGTTCCAACGAGATCGTCCGAAGCAGAATCGGATTCCAGACGAACACCCGGCGGATCTTCAAAGGCCCGGCTTCCTCCTTTGTCTCCAAAATGGATCAAATGCCTCCTCTGCCAAATGAGGAGGCTACTGCCTATTTTAAATCGAAAAAACAAAGTACACGGCGTGTAATTCCAAGTACACGACGTGTACTCATTTTCATTTAACTGTTCACCTGGTGGATTTCCGCCAGCACGACATTGTTCACCTGTTGACAGGAGTACACGTCATGTACTCTTGAGTACACGACGTGTACTGCCACCCAGCTGGCGGCTGCTCTACCGCCTTACAATTTTGGCCTGCCGACTGACTACACGACGTGTAAGTACCACTACACGGCGTGTAGTTGGTTCCTACACCCCTTGTGGTCGACAAGGCTACACGCCCCATGTACTCATCCCCACATGGCCAGAAGTACACGACGTGTAGAAAAAGTACATGGCGTGTAGTTCCAAAATTTAGGATTTTTCCCCATTTTCCATATTTTATCAAAAACATTTAAGGAAAAGAGAAAAGAAGAAACTCGTACCTCAAAGAGAAGAACCGAGTTCTTACAAACTTCCCCCCTTATAGCAATTCGTCCCCGAATTTCCCTTCTAAGGGTGGAGAAGATATAGCCGTGAACAACTCCAGCCACTGAGCACGTATGTCGGTCTCCCGCTCCCAGGTTTCGTCCTGCACTCGACCATGCTGCCATATCACCCGTACAAGAGGAACCGAACGACCTCAGAGAACCTTGGTTCTCCTGTCAACGATACGAATCAGATGCTCCTGAAAGGACGCATCTGCCTCCAGCTCAACCTCCTCGGGCTAAAGGACGTGAGATGGGTTTGAATGATAGCGACGCAACTGAGATATGTGGAAGACGTCGTGCATGACCCGGTACCGTTGCGGTAACCGTAACCGATAAGCAACTAGCCCGACCCTCTCCAGAATCTCAAATGGCCCCACATACTGCAGTGAAAGTTTACCCTACCTCTTGATCCGCTTGTGTCCAAGCCTCGGCAAAACATTCAAGAAAACCTCATCCCCGACCACGAACTCCAAAGGTCATCTGCGGCGATCAGCATAAGACTTCTGACGAGACTGCGCGGTAGCCATCCTCTTCTGAATCAACTGGACCTGCTCAGATGTCTCTTGCACGAGCTGTGGCCCCAGTAAAGCTGCCTCACCTGCCTCTAAACAACACAAAGGTGATCGGCACGGCCTATCGTATAATGCCTCATATGGTGCCATCTCAATAGTCGCCTGAAAGCTATTGTTATAGGCAAACTCGACTAAGGGTACATGCTTCTCCCAAGAACCCCCAAAGTCTAGGATGCATGCACGCAGCATGTCCTCTAGCACCTGTATCGTACGCTCTGACTGACCATCTGTCTGAGGGTGGTATGCTGTGCTCAGAAGCACCTGTGTACCCAATGCCCTCTGAAAACTCTTCCAGAAAGAGATGTAAAGCGGGAGTCCCTATCAAAAATGATAGAATGAGGGACCCATGAAGACGTACGATCTCTCGGATATACAGTCGTCTGAGCTCACCAACACCGAAGGTCTCCTTGATCGGTAAAAAGTGAGCTACCTTCATGAGTCTATCCACAACAACCCACACGACATCATTGTCACGAGGTGACCTCGGCAACCCAGTCATGAAATCCATCGCGACATCACCCCATTTCCACTCTGGAATGGGTAACTACTGTAATAGTCCAGCTGGTCTCTGGTGCTCTGCCTTCACCTGCTAACAGGTGGAACACCTCGTAACCAAACCAGATACATCTCTCTTCATACCCGGCCACCATTACTGACGTCTCAAGTCATTGTACATATTGGTAACCTCGGGATGAACTGCCCAAGCTGAAGCATGAAACTCTCGCATCAGCTCCTCGTGTATATCCCCTGGAACCCATACTCGTCTATGGAAACGCAAAACCTCATCATCGCCTATCGTCCAACCAGGAGGAGGGTCCTCACTTGCCACCGACTCCCATAGAACTAGGCCTTCTGAATCAGATAGTTGTCTCATCCTCACTCTATCCAGCAGGGTAGAAGTCACAACTAAAGAGGAAAGATAAATCTGCCCCTGACTATCGTGCACCTCCAGATGCATCTCAGATAACAAGGCCATGAGCTCCCACTCACCATTGGCCTCCTGCACTGCCTGTATCTGAGTCTTCTTGCTCAGTGCATCAGCTACTGCATTACCTTTACCAGGTGTATAGGCAAGCTCAAAATCAAAGGACTGTAGGTATTCAACCCACCTCCTCTACCTCAGATTCAAGTCACGCTGAGTAAATATATACTTGAGGCAATTGTGGTTGGTGAAAACCACAAAATTCTCCCCTAATAGATAATGTTTCCAACAGTGCAATGCATGTACAACTACAACTAACTCGAGATCATGCATCGGGTAATTCCTCTCATGCAGCCTCAACTGCCGAGACCCGTACGCAACAACTCGATCGCCATGCATCAACACTGCTCCCAGTCCAATACCTGATGCATCATAGTAAACTGTATATCTCTTCCCCTGCTCTGGGAGTATCAGGATCGGTGCTGATGTCAACCTTCCTTTCAGGTCCTGAAAAGCTGCCTCGCAAGCTTCCGACCAAACGAACTTCACACCCTTCTCCGTCAACGGTGCTGCTAAGCAGAAGAAGTCCTGTATAAAACTCCTGTAGTAACCAACCATCCCTAAGAAACTCCGTATTTCAAACACATTCTTAGGCTGCTCCCAGGAAACTACTGCTCTCATCTTCTCTGGGTCTACTAAAACTCCTGCTTCTAAGATGATATGACCCAAGAAGTGAATCTGGTCCATCCAAAAGTGGTACTTTGAGAGCTTAGCATATAGCCGATGCTCTCTCAGTGTACTCAGTACGATCTCAAGATGGGTGGCATGGTCGTGTCGAGTGTAAGAGTACACCAAGATGTCTTCCACGAATACCACCACAAAAGAATCCAGATAAGGATGGAACACACGATTCATCAGAGCCATAAAAACTGCTGGCACGTTCGTGAGTCCGAACGACATAACCGTATACTCATATAGACCATACCTGCTCCTGAAAGCTGTGAGAGGTATATCAGATGGTCTAACGTGCAACTGATGATATCCTGACCTCAAATCAATCTTCGAGAACACTCGTGCTCCACGAAGCTGATAAAAAAGATCATCAATCCTCAGTAAGGGATATCGGTTCTTAATCATCAACTGGTTCAACTTCCGATAATCCACGCAAAGTATGAGGGTACCATCCACCTTATTTGCAAAAAGGACCGGAGAACCCCAAGGAGAAGTACTAGGTCGGATAAAGCCCGTTTTCTACAACTCCTCCAACTGCCTCTTGAGATCCTGTAACTCAGGTGTAGACATCCTATATGGAGGAATGGACACCGGTGCTGCTCCTAGCACAAGCTCAATGGAGAAATCCACCTCTCTCTTCGGAGGTAGACCCGGAAAGTCTTCTGGGAAAACATCCCTGAAATGATCAAAAACTGGAGGGAAATTTGTCTGACAAGTCCCCTGGTCATCCAGATATAAGCTCGCAATCTGGGTTGTGACTCCACCTCGCCCACGATGCTCTGGTCCAGCTTGACTCGCCTGAACATCCCATTCTCCCTTGTATAGAAACTCTCCGCCCTCTAGTGACGTGAAACACACCCTACAACGATAGCAGTCTACAAAGGCTCGAAAGGGAACTAACCAGTCCATCCCAAGAATGACATCATAGCTCGTCATCTCTAAGAAATAGAGGTCCCAAAGGAAGTGACACCCACCAACCTCAAAGGGTCACTCCTTGCATTGACGCACACCAGTCATTCTAGTCCCCAACAGAGTGTCTAGCGTCATGATAACAGAAGATAAAGAAACACAGAGCCCAAGGCTCTCCACAACGGGTACAGATACAAAACTATGTGTAGCACCCATATCAAAAAGTACTGTAGACAAGACAGAAGATACTAGAATAGTACCTCTGACTGTAGAAGGTCTGGGATCCTACTCCTGCTGGGTCTATTGCATTGCATATGCTTGCCCAGTGCCGCGGACCTGCGACACAGCCTGGCTACCCTGAGCTGTCCCGCCCTACTACCTCTGAGATCCTGGTGTCTGGCTACCACGGTCATGACCACCATCTCTGCCTGCACACCCTGACGTGTTCCAGTTCCCTGACTGGTAAGAAGCCATTGGTCCTGCTCCCACACGCGGAGTCTGCACAGAACCCCTCTCACTAGCCACCGGTGGAAACGCCCTACAAAAACACTGCAGATGACCCATCTTACCACAAGCTCGACACTCCACTGGGTCTCGTGGACACTGCAGCCTCTTGTCCCCCTCTCTGCCACACTGGTAGCACCTGACTGGACCACCTGAAGAAGCTGCCTGGCTGGTACTGCCACCCTGAGAGAAGTCTATCTGTCTCTTCCTCTTGCCAGCAGAAATAGTACCAGTAACTGGTGCTGAAACGCCCTGACCCACACCACTAGATTCTCACAGGTTCCTCTCCGTAATTAGTGCCTGGTTCATGATGGCATGTACACTAGGCAACCTGAAGACATTCACGAGCGCTCGGATGTCATACCGAAGACCATCCTCAAAACATCTAGCTCTCAGCATCTCATCACCCACCAACACGAGTGCAAAGCACTGAAGCTCCGTAAAACGAGTAGAATAGTCCATCACTGACATAGTTACCTACTGCAGATTCATGAACTCTCGATCTCTATCTACCCTCAGTGTCTCGGGAAAGAAAAAGTCATAAAAGACTGCCTAAAAGTCTTCCCACGCCATGTCCCTGTGACGCTCTGACTGGGTGGTAACATCCCACCACCTCTTGGCGGAATCACGCAGAATGTACGTCGCGAGCTTGACCCTCTGCCCTAGAGGCGTCTCAAGATGCTTGAAAATAGTCTGCATCGACCCCAGCCTAGACTCCGCAGCCTGTGGTCCTCCATCCCCTGAAAACGTAGGCGGATGCTGCTGCTGAAAAATACGCGTCAGCTCGGCCATAGATGTGGCAGCCTGCGGTACTCCCTGAAAGGTCTGCATAAACCGCATAAAGCCTTCATGGAACTGCGCCTCAGCGCCTATATCCGGTATAGCAGCTGGCGCCACATTTGGCTCTGCTGGAGGATAAACTGGTAGCCCATGGCCTACCATCTCCGGAGTATAATCGTCACCGCTCTCCTGGAGAACAACTCACGGTCGTCTAGGCGGCATGACACTACAGGGTCAAAAGCGTGCCACAGATTCAAAGTTATTAATGCTGAAATGAAGAAACCACAAAGGAAACAAGAGGAAGAAGGCATCTCAAAATTTTCAAAACAAGACTACACGGCGTGTATACTGACTACACGACGTGTACTTGAATTTCCTTCCCATGCCCGGGTCCCTACACACAGCTAAGCCACACGGCTTCCGCTGAACAAAAACTACACAGTGTGTATAATATCTACACGGCGTGTACGGTGTTATTTTCCAAATGACCGTGTCGTCTGTGACATGACCGACTACTCGGATTACAACTACACGGCGTGTTACACCCATACACGGCGTGTACAGCACCCCGTTTTCTAGCCACACGGCTAAAACCATACGGTTTGTCCTCGTAAAAGACCACACGGTGTGTCCCATAGGTACACGGCGTGTTCAAGGAGAGGTGACACCGACCCATGTTTGTTAGTTACATGGCCGAGTCCCTAGGTCACACTACACTGCGTGTTCATCATTGAAACGGCGTGTTCTATACAGGAGTTCACCAACTTGTGTTGTTAGTTACACGACCAGATTCCGGGTCACAATACACGACATGTACAAAAGCTACACGGCGTGTTTTACCCAAGCCTTTCCCTACCCTGTGTCGCCGCCCACACGGTTTATGACACGAGAAGAGACTACACGGTGTGTACTCAAAGTACACGAAATGTACTTAAAAAGTTCATTTTTTTCTTTCTTCCCGAATAGAAGAACATACACGGCGTGTATAAAAATAATACATGGCGTGTATACTGGGTTTCCAGACAGTATGCCTCAGAAACTTCCCCAGAACCCAGAAAATACCGAAAAAACAACACCTAAGTGTCACATTCTGACCTGTGGGGGCCCATACTCCCCACAAATCAAATTTTGACATCTCATATGTGTTATAACCAATAAACAGTCAATGATCCACCACATTCCGGTCAATGGGGGCCCATACTACCCAAAAACCAAAGTTTGGCGTCCATTCTATAAACAAGCTCATACAAAGAATACCCTATCACAGAGAAGGTATGTATCAAGCAGCTATCACTACAACATGCTTTAGTAGCACAACAGCTATCACAACAACATGAATATTCTAATGCACCTACATGGCATGAAAACTATGCATGACATGTGATATCTAGCATGTGCCTATATGATACATGAGACGACATACCCTCATCTCATCGGGTTGCAACTAAAGAGAACCCATAAATAAATTATAACAGCACAATCTCAAGTGCGTCACCCAACGGTGAAAACATATCAACTGTAAATTGCAAAATCAGTAAATTGAAAAATATACGAGGAAGACTGAATTTTCCCTGTACACGGGTTAGCTACACCCAGGCACAACTTATTACCAACTATCGTTCATCCTATCCCTGACTACGACTCCAAATAGTAAGTCAAAGAAAATAACCCCTCTAATACCACTTTGTAACGTCCCGGTTCCGGGTGCCACGCAACGGGTGCCCCGAATCCGGTTCACCACGTGACCTCAAGCGCATTTCCCCAAACGCCAGAGGCTGCCGACTAGTAGCGAGGGCCCAGGTCTGATAGCGGGAAAACTATGCCCTCATTTGTCAAAGTGTAGCGTAGCGGAATACAAAATAAAACATACAACAAAGAGAGGAAACAGTAAACCATACACAACTGAAATAAACAACAGTAGTGGATATAACCAAGAGTATATAAATGATGATGCTACATGTCTCAAGTTCTAAGAAAACAGCCAGAACATGTTATACATCAATACGATACAACCAAATGCAGAGTATAACATAACAAAGCAAAACAGCTGGCAGTGACATCGCGAGCCTAGGCTCGGTCCCATGCCCTCATATTCCTCAGCAGCAATCATGTACCTGTATAGGGACTCTTTCCCCTATCTACACCTACAACAACGTAATCTATTTGGGCCGAAAAGCGTGACCCAAACAGGGTGTGAGAAATATATCTCAGTAGGCACCCACCAAAGGCCCGTTCCCAACTGCGTGTAAGCATACAACAATAGTGTGCAATAGTAAAATGCAATAAAGTAAGCAATACTGAAAAGTAACTAACTTAACAATTAAATTTCCATTTTATTATTCATTTAATCTGTTAAATATTAGAAATCACCACAGTGCATTTCTAAGTAAACAGTCCACGTCCTCAGACAAGAAAAACCTTACCCTCAGGTAAGCAGAATCCAACCCACAGGTATAGCCCTCAGGCATAATATAATTTTCCCTTAGGTTTAGGGAGTGTCGCCCTCAGGCACATAAGTCAAGCCCTCAGGCACGAAAGGTTTCCCTCAGGAGAAATAACTATAGCCCTCAGGCTAAACAGTGCAGTGCCCTCAGGCTAATCACAACAACGCCCTCAGGCTAAACAGGTAAACGGGCCATGCCCAACATGGAAACAACCAGCAACAAGCAGTTCCTCTCAAGTCAATTTTACAATTACTACTTTAAAGGCATACCCTCGGGTATCCCGGCCAAACGGCTAAACAGTGGAACACACCCCGGGGTGGTTCCGGATCCAAGCAACGATCCCAACCATCATTTTAATAACATAATTAAATACTTAATCAATTTTAGGTGTTTTAATATAGCAATGGCCTCAGCCACACGACACCCCAACATGGGTTCATGGCACAAAAATGCACAAAACACACAACGGTTGGAAAACCAAACACCAAGCCACCTACCTTAAACGCCAACGAACGTTATACCCGAATGCCGAATCTAGAAAATCCCAAGAACGACATAGATATAACGAATAAAAAAACCCACTCAAACATAAATAACTTACGTTAGGAGAAGAATTGGTAAGCAAAACGCTAGGAGAGGAGAGGGATTACCCACGCGGTTCCAACAAGATCATCCGAATCAGAATCAGATTCCAGACGAACACCTAGCAGATCTTCAAAGGTCCGGCTCCCTCCTTTGGCTCCAAAATGGCTCAAATTCCTCCTCTACCAAATGAGGAGGCTACTTCCTATTTTAAACCGAAAAAAAAAGTACACGACGTGTACTTCCAAGTACACGGCGTGTAATCCTTTTCATTTAACTGTTCACCTGGTGGTTTTTCGCCAGCGCGACACTGTTCACCTGTCGACAGGAGTACACGACATGTACTCCTGAGTACACGATGTGTACTGCCGCCCAGCTGGCGGCTGCTCCACCGCCGTACAATTTTGGCCTGCCGACTGACTACACAGCATGTAAGTACCACTACACGGCGTGTAGTTAGTTCCTATACTCCTCATGGCCGACAAGGCTACACGCCCCGTGTACTCATCCCCACATGGCCAGAAGTACACGGCATGTGGAAAAAGTACACGGTGTGTAGTTCCTAAATTTAGGATTTTCCACCATTTTCCATATTTTATCAAAAAAACTCAAGGAAAAGAGAAAAGAAGAAGCTCATACCTCAAAGAGAAGAACCGGGTTCTTACAACAGGTGATGAGTTTACAACCATTCATTTTGAACCTTTCGATGACCTTCCTTGTGAATTCCTTTTATGATGAAACCAAAGAGCTAGATTTCCTATCCCTTTCAATTCTCACCACCAAGAACTTCTTAACTTGCATAAGGTTTTTCATCTCAAGCCTTCTTGACATCTTCCTCTCTAGTTCCTCAATCTGATGGAAGCCCAGACTATTAATCAAAATATCATCCACATACAACAACAATATGATATATGTTCCATCGCCCCATTTATTCGCGTAACAATAATGATCAAACTCACATTGGCTGAAACTTTCCTCAAGCATGAAAGTTTCAAACTTTTGATTCCACTATCTTGGATTTTGATTTAATACATAAATAATTCATTTCAACTTACCAATAAAATCCTCCCTCTAATGAACTTCATAACCTTGGATTGAACTATGTAAATTTATTTATCTAAATCCCCATGAAGAAAGGTTATATTTACATCCTTCTGTTCTGAGTGTAGATCATCGGATACAACAACACTAAACAATTTTTGAATGGTTGTGTGCTTCACCACTAGTGAGAAAATTTCTAAAAAGTTAATCCCTTCCTATTGTTGAAAACCCTTCACCGCCAACCTTTCTTTGTATATCTTACTTCAATATCTTTCAACTTTCAAATGAAAAACTATTTTGTTTTTTAGAACTATCATTCCTTATAGTAGTTCATCCAAATACCAAGTTTTATTGGGACTTGAGGAATTCATTTCTTCTTTCATGGATAAATCCAACTGTTTTGAGTCTCTAAGAGTATCTTCCTCCTCTAGATAATTTGGTTTCCCTATGTTCGTTAGAAGCATAAATTTCATATCATCTCCAAACCTATGAATTGGGTCTTTAATACAAGTGGATCTCTTCTTCACAACCTTAGATTGTCAATTTGAACCTCTCTATCTAATATTCATCCGTCTAAACTTTCCCTTCCTGGTAAAGCATTGTATAATCATTCTCTATATGAAAGTGGTTTGTTTGATCATCCTTTTTATAGAAATGGTATTTCTAATCATTCTTTGTTCAGTAGCCTAACTATTAGAGTTAAAACCTCTAAAGTTTCCCCTGAAGTCTTTGGTCTGAGAGTACATCTGGTAACCTTTTTCTGATCATCTTGAACTTTGATAGTTGATCTAACCTCAAATTCTTTTTCATCCAAGTTATGATCTCTCCACAAAAGTTCTTCATTGAAAAAAACATACCGACTTTAGATGATCTATTTATTTTCATCACCCCACACACAATAACCAAAGTTATCATCACCATATATGAAAATAAAACACACCTTGGATTTCTCCTCTAACTTATCTCTATCTTTAGCATCAATATGAACATATGTGACACTTCCAAAGACTTTAAGATGGATCGCCTCTAGTCTCTTACCTGACCAAATTTCTTTTGGTAGATCTTTTCCCATAGTTGAATCTAGAATTATGGTCACTAAATACACTACTGTATTTATTGATTCTACCCAAATTACATTAGGAATACTACAGTGAAGCCTTATACTCCAAGTTTTCTCTTGTAGAGTCTGATTTATTCTTCCAACTACTCCATTTTATTATGGAGTTCCTAGAACAATCCTCTCATTCCTAATTCCTTTCCCTCAACAAAAGTTATAAAAATTTATGTCTAATGTATTTCCCACCATTGATTGTTCAGATACATTTTAACTTTCGTTCACACTCTTTTTCAACCAAAACTTTCCACTGAATAATTGCCTAAAACACATCAGATTTATTCTTTAGGAAGTAACCTCAGACCTTCTGAGTAACATCACTAAAAAAGGTCATAAAGTATAGTGACCCTATATCTGAGTGAACAGGGGTTGATACCTAAGTTTAAGAAAAATATTTTCTATTTTCCTAACATATAAATCTCACATATTCCAAGGTTTGTGTGATCAAGTTTATGTATGCCCTTTTCTATTAGAACATTCAGATACTTTTCACTGAGGTGACCAAACCTGAAATTCCACATTTATAGATCATATTATGAAGTGCTTATGATTTTTTTAACTTCGTCAATTTTTTCATTCAAGTAAAACATTACATTCTTAACTCCATGATTTATCACCATAGATCCATTGTTGATCTTCTAAACTCCATTCAAAAAAATCATTCTGAAACTTGAATTACCATTTTTCCTACTAATATGAGGTTCTTCCAGAGACCTGTAATATATCTAACATATTTTAGTCTCAATACACTTCCATTTTTAATTCAAATGTTAACATCACATTTCCCAAAAATATCTATATCTTCATCATCTTCTAGATGTACTCTGTCCAAGATTCCCGATACATAATCAACCATGCATCCATGCTCACTAGTTGAATGAAAAGATGTACCTAAGTCAATGACCCATGAATCCTATGGAACGATCATAATTAGTATCAATCTAGAAAATCTATTTTCTATACTTACTGATTTCACATGTATAGAATTTGAATCCTTGGATTGATTCTTGAAATCATTCTTGATATGTCCCTTCTTCACACAAAGCCAACATGTAAGGCTCATACTGGTAAATTTTCCTCAACTTATTCTTTGGGAGTTATCATCTGAATATTTATTCTTCTAATGTTCCTTTCATTGTGGTGACCATCCCCATATGATAACATTGATATCAATTTTAGACAGATTTTGTACCTCCTTCCATCTCAACTCCTCATTCAAGATTAAGTTTCGAATGACATCAAACACAAGATATTCCTTCCCATTGGAGTTGATCACTACTAACACCATGAAATCCTAGATATATGGAAATAAAGAAAGAATAATAAACTCCCAAAAATTCTCTATGAAAGTTACCTTCACCGATTAGAGTTTACCTCAAATCATATTGAAGTCATTCACATGACCAGTAGTAGGCCTTTCATCTGATAACCTCAAGTTGAACAACCTTTGCATTATGAAAACTTTATTAAGAGAAGTTTTATTCTAATACATGTCATCCAAGGCTTTTATAACATATATAATAGTTTACTTCTCTATAATGTTGAACACAACATTTCAAGTAAGATACATCATGATCAATACTAAAGCCTTTATATCTAACCACTCTCATTTCGTATTGTCCTTTATTTTAGAAAATTTACTAGAAAAAGGATCATCTATATATTTTTATATAAAAATAACCTCCAGTTTAATTATGTAAAAAGAAAATTATGTGCCATAAAACTTATCGATACGAAACTCACCTTACTCTAAAGTCATTCTTCTAATAATAATAGAAACAACTAAAATAAAATAACTTGCAAGACAAGGATAGGAGAAACATGAATATTGTAATTGAAGTTGAACCAAACCTATAATAAAACTGGTTGGGGATATAAGTAAGAACTTTTTCCATTGAACCAAAAGAACTTGGAAATCAAAAAATACACCAGACTAACATTTTTTTGATCGCTTCAACATACATAGAAAAAAGAACCCCAATGCTATCGAACTGATGTTTTTTCGATATGTGCCTCTTTCAAGTTTGTGCACCAGAAATTGGATGATAGACCATCAAATCACCATAAAAATATTTAAAACAAACTTCACATACAAATAAAAAAAATGAAAAAAAAAGATTTATGTGGTTTTGAAAAAATGTCCTACATCCATGGGGGAACTCTAAATTCTTTTTAATTACTGTATACACAAGTGAATAAAAAGATCATTAGTCACTTCATCTCCACTTAAAAATTCTCTAATAGTTAATTTGGAAACTCTAACTATTTAGTATAATAATCATATAATAATAATACAAGAATCACACAAGCCAGAGTTGTTCCACCACCTCTCTATATAGAGGTTTTCATTCGGTGAACAAGTTGTACCAAAATCTAAGATTCATAGTCAACATCCCATTGACATGGGAAACCTCTGATATACTATTTAACCATTTTATGAAATCACAAAAAAACTAGTCACCAAGAAAAAAAACCCATGCATTGAGTCGCCACCCTCAGTGAGCACCACCTCTGAGAACTTCATTTGATGACTATGTCCAGTTATCTCTGTCTGATGAAGTCTATATAATGTAAATTTCCTCAAAATTGCTCTAAAAAAATAATTAGCAGAAAACACCCATCTGGTGGTCATTGTCTGATTATCTTTGTTCAATAATATTAGTATGATTACCTCCATTTGGAATGTTCTATGTAGTTAAACTAAATAACTTTCCACAAAACCCAATAAATACACCCAAGAGGGAAGATCCCTTTTACTATTACTAATGATCTTCATCAAGCACTTGATTAAAGAAGGAGGATCGACTATTTATGGTGAAAGGTATTCATGTTCTTCATTTATATTAATACATGTTTTCAATTTTTCAATGTATGTTGATCTTGGGAATTGTTGTTTCTATTACATCCCGCTACATTGAAAAGGTGTTATTTGATCCTTAAAAACACTTCAGTGGTATTAAAGCTTTTCTATGATTCTTTATTCAAAAAACCATGTTGAAAATGAAGAAACATGGTGATTCATATTGGATATTGTAGGCTATGATATAGATTTTCTATTGAAAAATGAATACTGTAAACAATATTGTTAAATATGATTACATTTTGTATTGTGGATTGGTTTATGATATATGATATTGTAAGCTATGATATGGTCATTTCTTATGATATGTAATATCATAAAACAAAATCCAGTGTAATCATTTAGTTTTTGATATATCATAACATAAAATATGGGAAGTTGTATGGGGTGATAAAAGCATTTCATGCATGAAAAACAAAGCATCGTATAGGGGATATCATAAAATACAACACCTAGTCACTGAAGGGTGATGTTTCAGGCTAATCATAAAATAAAATAAAGTTTAATTGGCAGGACATGATATAGGGTAATTGTAAAATATGAATTATAATTCTGAATTATCTTTCGTAAGTCGTGACATACTAATTGTGATCCATGATGACTGTATCACATATTATGATATGGACTATATCATTAAATACAATATTTATAAAAATTTAATTTTTCTAAATTTCAATTGAGAATCGAATTATATGATTTTTAATTTGTTTATAAATTATTGAAAAAGGTATTTTTGGATGTTTATTTAGTTCATAAAATGTTTATAAATTAATTAATGATTAAATGTTTATGAAAAATTTAATTAATTAATATTCCATAATATTAATTGTTAGTATTAAATTTATTTTGGTTTATATAACATGAATTATAATTTGGATAAAAATGGTTTATATAGAACATAAAAAGTCATTTATAAAGTGTTCAGAAACTACAAAATAATGCTAAATATAAAGGAGTTTGTATTAAATTATGAAAAGTTCATAATTTTTAATATGAAATGTTCAAACAAAGGCTATGTTTTTGAAATTATTTAAACTATATAAAAACAAGTTTTGATAATTGATATAATTAAGATTTAAATAATAAATATGTGATATTTTGAATGATTTCATAATATATGAATAGTTTTTATATATAATGTTTATATTTTAAATATCATATATTTAAGTATAATTTCATATAAAGGTTAATATGAAGGAGTTCATACTAGAATTAAACATAATTTTTTTTAAATTTATTTATTTATGAAATTTCCATAATGTTTATCTCATGTCTAAATTTATGAAATGTTAATTTATTTTATTCCTTGATGTATTCATTGAAATAAATATTATATTATGAATTGTTGTATGTTTTATTTTTAAGTATTAAACTAATTCTAGATACTATTATACATGCATATAAGGAGTTATAGGTTTAGTATGATAATTGATTTGGTGGAATGTATAAGGATTAAAAAAAATGAAATCAATTGATGTAAAGACCCCAACCCTTGTAGACCAAATCCAATGGTTACTTAATTACAACGACACTAGATATAGGAAGTCACATCCTGATTAGCCACTAAAGTAGGCTAATATTCATTATTAATATATATAATATTCATATTCTTTATTATTCATAAACACCATTTTTAATTCATTTTACAAATTGAACATTATTTCACATTATGATTGTAATTACTTCTTAAAATGCACTATTGCACGGTACATTTTTAAACACCTCATAAAACAAAAAATGGTATTGATTTTATTTTCATATTTTATGTTAAGTTCCCCCATGCTATAAAAAAAATTCATGATTTTGGATCACTTGAATATTCTCATGGGAATACCACCAAAATGGGCCTTGAACCAAGAACATTCTGGGTGAAGTGAATTAGAAAACAACCCAATAAAAGTACTGTAGATTTCAAGATCCAAGACTAATGATTATCAAAATTTAAGTGGAGATATAATACATCATGGGTAAAATTTAATTAAATAGCGACCCAAGCTAATTCAGATGTTTTAATGGAGTTCCAGGTGGACCAATGTGATGACACAATTTTGGGCTAGATTTTTTGATCTAGAAAAACATCCCACCACTTCAATTATATCTCAAAAACAAAAAATCCTTTTGGGATTAAATTTTACAGGATATCATAGTACATCTGAATCTCTATTTTTTTTCTTTTATGGACCACATAAATTAGTCCATATAAAAGCTCATTTAGGAGCCTTTATTTGGTGGATGCAAGCTGACTTCCATTTCGGGTCAAGGGTGGAAAATTCCAAATTACACAAACTTTACACCACCCTAGGCTTACCATAATCAAATGGGAAGATATGGATTGTTGGGGGATCGAACCAAGACTTTTGAAATGTCTATTTAATATAGTTTTGGTGAAGGAGTTGAGGCATCTTGGTGTTTAGTTTCTTTATAATGTTATGCTAGTGCTTTGAGTTTGTAACCACATTTTATTCTCTTGTAAGTTATTCAAATCACCTTAGTTTTTAATAAAATTTATTCATATTATCTTATTCTGGTATTCTTATTATCATTTTGAAACTTTTTTCTCAAGGTGTGAACTTATTCACTCCAAACCTTGTGAAATTATTCACACAACAATGGATTGATCATTTTCTTTTTATCATTTTCTTTTTATCATTTTTTTACTTCTTCAATTCCTTGATCGTGAGTCTACTTCCCACTTCCATTGAAAACATAGAATCAATTGAGGGATAAAACACTTATGGTTTTATCCAAGGGAGTATAAAGGGGCTATATTGGATGTTATTTATCACTCCATTAATGTCAAATAACTTCTTTTAATTGAGATTTTTTTGACGATATTTAAACTCATTTGTCCTTGTTTAATTAAAGGCCACACACTTCAAGTGATAACATGAACCTTTGCCTTGGAGTGATAAAAACTTTGATCCTACAAGTGTATGTGTGATTAGTATTAGGGTGTGTAGGTATTAAACCAGTGAGTTATTATGCTGTTTGATCTTCTTAAATGAACCCATCTCAAATATAAGAAATTGAAATAGTTGAAAAAGGAATGCATCCAATCCACCCCAAATGATAACCTAGGATCAAGTCATTATTTTAAATTGAATTCAATTAATTATATTAGTGTTAACTTAAACCTTTATAAAATAAACCCAAATTGGGACACTTCATAGCAAAAAAAAGTCCATAGAATATACGTGTCTATAGGTTTATTCTTAGGTCTCTAAGGATTCGACAACCCAATCTAAACTACAAGTGACCGCTTAACACTAAAAACTTGGATAAATTTGGGTGAGACCACATCCTAATATACAAAATAGTCTATTAGTATTAATAAACTAGATACATAATTGCAACTTATATTATATTTGAAAATATAAAATAAAACATAGTATTTTCTTTAAGAACATCATTATTCTCTCTAAAATATCCTCACATATCATTAATAGTACACTTTTTGACATCCTAGGGAAGGAAACACAAGAAATGGGTGAGCTCAAATGCTCAGAAAGAGAATTCGTACAATGAAATCTATCATAGAATAAATAAGGCATAAATAATATGGTAGTAATAAATGATGATCAAATAATTCCATATACATAATCACATGATCTTGAAACATATCCATGGATAACATAACTATTTGAATGATCACATGGACATCGATAAATGATTTTATAATGATAAAATGCATAATTATGGATATCTAAAACTTACCGTCGAGGCCTTGTACCAAGACATATTACATAAATAGGAAAATCCTCAACCAAATACCCAACTTGTTTTGTCTCATGAGACCTACCAATTCATCGAGGGACTATCTATAACTGGACCCCATCCTTCACTTAATATGCCCAATGAATTAATCATATGAATAAACAATGCACCTTAATAAACATTCTATAATAATCAATAATTATCTATATTGAAAGAACTAGCATACAAAATATCAATACATTCCCCAGTAAAACTGATCATAATATATCTAGAGAAATATGGTAGATGGTATCATCATAGCCTAACCTCATTAAAGCATATGATTCATCAAATGACCACTACCACAAAATGGGGCAAGGGAAGTGCTACCCCTTTAACAACTCTAGTAAAAAAGTGCTGATAAAGGGGTACCTTTATCAACACTTTTTTAGCGCTGATAAAGGTACCCCTTTATCAGCGCTTTTTTACTAGCGTTGTTAAAGGTGACCCCCTTTATCTGTGATTTAATAAAAGTGATGATAAAGGGAAAATTTAAAAAAAAGACATTAAAAATCATATATGAATGTATAAATATATAAATCTATTTTATATTGATATAAATATAATATATATTTTTTAAATATGTTTTAGATAAAGCTAAATAGAAATCTAAAATTAATGTATATGATATTTAGTAAAATAGGCTTATAAAATATTTTTAAAAATATTTTCAATTAATAATTTGGTAATTTTTATCGAGTCATAGTCATTTAATAATAGTTTGAATATAAAAAAATAAAAAAAATTAATAAAAGATAAAAAATAAGTTGAAAATGCAACTCAAACTTCATACGATCATAACTTTTGATACAAGTGTTCATTTGAGCTCTACATCATATCAAATTAAATCCTGAAATGATCTCTATGCGCTATTAACCCAAGGTAACCTTCTATTACATTTTTGAGGTAAAAAAGGCCCAGAATGCCTCTAAAACTGAGTTTTTAGTCGAGATACCTCGATTTTTTAACATTCAAACAACTATAAATTCTGATCTGGATGTCTGTTAGGACTGTACCACATATCATATCGAAGATCATTTCATGTCATTTGATTTGACTAGTTTTAGATTTAAAACAAACTTCTAGATTAGAATTTATGGTCATTTTAACATTATATGGCTTTTCAGATACACATATATATGTATTTATTCGTAAATATGTGTGTGTGTGTGTGTTTTATATATGTATGTATGTATTTATGTATTTATTTATTTATAAACACACATAAGAAAACATATTTTATAAATTTATTTAAAACTAATCTTATAAATATATATTAATATACTAATAAATATACGGATAAAAAATTATAACTATATATATATTAATTTACGAATAAATATAACTATATATATATAAAAAAATAAATATATAATTAAATTGAAAAAAACTAAATTGATTAGTGGTAAAGGTGCATGCGTGCAAGGGGGGAGGTCTAGGGTTCGAGTTCTAGTGGAGGCAGGGTCACGCGCGGGCAAGTGTATAGGGGGATATCGCTATTAAAGGGAGGGTGTTGCGTGGGTAACTGCAGCGTGTGGTGAGAGGGAGGGGGCTCCACCTAGTGCTGATAAAAGGGGAGAAAAGACTGATAAATGTGGGGGTCAAGCACTATTAAAACCTCATTGGATTATATATTCTTTTTAACTTTTTTTTTAATTTTTTTTGCCTTTTATCAGCGCTAAAAAAAGAACTGATAAAATCCGCTTTTATCAGCACTAAAAAAACACTAATAAAAGACCCTTTTTATTAGTGCTCAGAAAAGGGGTCTTTTATCAGCGCTGATAATGGGGGCCCCCTATCATCACTGTAATTAACAGCGCTTTTCTAGCACTGTTAAAAGCAGTTTCGAGCACTGATAAAACCCCGTTTTGTAGTAGTGGATGTTTATATAGAAGAAAATACTTTTAAAATACAACTAGACTATTTCTTGAGGAAAATAACTTTTTATTTTGAAATCACTTATTTAAAAAGAAATCTCCAAAATATAATGAATTTTTTTCTTTGGAAAGAAATATGAAAACTTGTAAAGGAAGCTTCAAAGTAAGTATTATTCATGATGGTGGGAAAATTTTTTGGTTCTGTGTTTGTTAAAATAAATATTCAGTTCACACATTCGGTAAAAATTTCCTCATATAGAAAACGAAAAAAAGATTCCTTTTAAACATTTTCATAGAAATTAAAAAATGGGGAGATATGAATTCAATAAATCATTAGATATTAGTATAGACTTTCTTGAAAACATTTTAAATAAAATATGGAAATTAAAGAAAAATATTCTTGATCGAGTAGAAAGACAACATCGATTTTCCATAAATACATTAATTAGGTATTTTTGAGTGATAAAGAATGTAAAAATGAAACTAATACTTGAAAAACCAAAAACTAACTAGATAAGAGTAAAATTTATGTGTTATAAGATACAAATATCATATAATTCCCCCAATTGAAACATAAACATAAACAATCCTAAACAAGGAAGATATTGTGAAATAAACCCTTACTACTTTGGTATCTTTTTGAATCATAACCCCCATAAAAGAAATAACTTCAAATAAAAATTTAAATACCATTAATATAATGGTATTAATTATATATCATATCAAATGAGCAGTATATATACCATATGAAATAAACATGTGGTGAATATGACATATGTATCACTGAAACAAATGTGAGAAAAGAAACCCTTGCCTCAAGTTCGACTCACTTCGTATGTGATTTTAACCTCATGTATAATAAATTTAAATTTATTAAAATTTTATGCTAGAAATATAAATAACTATATTATTATATATAATTCAATTACAATATTTCAATACCCATTTATTAATAATTCTTTATCAAAATCAACATTTCTGAGTGTTAACTGTTTTGTTTTTCATGTATGTTTCAGTTCAGTAGTTTCAATAATTTCATAATTATCATGATTAAATCATATATTTAATTTTAATTATGATATAAATATCATATATATTCATTATATATATATATATTTATAATCATACATGAAATACATACATTAAAAATGAATCACATCGCTTCGTGGAGGTGGTAGTCCACATGTACGCACGAGCGACGTTATCATTTTTTAATGAGTGGAAGGTTAAGAATTTAAATGAAATATTATATTAAAAGAAACATAAATATTTCATAAATATTCATTATTTTTATATTTATAACCATCCAAGTAAAATGGTGATGAAAAACAAATTACACCTCCACATGGAGACGGTAAACCGTATGTAAAAATGAGCGACATTTTTGCATTTTTTGGGATGGAAAAGAGGTGAAAAATGGTTATACTATAGTGATAATAACATATTAGTATATTTATTATACTGGATTAATTATTTTATTATGGTTTCAATATATTTAGTGGAAGTAGAATAAGAAATAAACTTGAAAGAGTCAGTAAAGACGATTACCTCTTCTTTGAGAGACCTCCTTTGACTTACACCTTAAGCCTTGAAATATTGGTCTTAAGAGAAGACCTGAGGATATATGATGAAGTTAAGAAATTAATGAAGGTATTAGGGTAGATATTTTCTAATATATAGTGCTAAAAATTTGTGAATAATATAGGATAAGAGGATCCCTTTTATAAATGAGGGAAATGACACACTTAGAATTACATAAAATATTAAATAATATATATATGATAATCATGAGTGGAACCAAGGAAAACCATATTTAAAGATAAGAAGTTATAGGGTCTAAAAACTCAACCAATCACATTTAGAAAAGTGTGGGATACATTTTAAGTATTATCTTCAAGTTAACCCACTTTAAACCCATTTTAACCTTAACCGTGACAACATAACTTTGTTACCATGATAACTTAATTATATGAAAAAAAATAAAAGGTTCCATATATTTATTTTGGAAATAATAATTCAAAAGTTTTAATAAATTTAATCATATTAAATTTATATAGGTGGAATTAATTAATTTTAATATAAGAACACAAAATTACTGAAAAACAATTATTAGGAAAATATCTGATTTAAGCGTAAAAATCATTTTACCTTGAAATCAAGTAATAAGTTGGTTTACAAATTTTTTTAGTTAAATAATAATAAAGGTTTTTATAATTTTGGATCAATAAAAAATTGAATGTAAACATCCAACCATTCCATTAAACAAAAAGTCTCAAAAATAGTTTTTAACTTGAATAAAATATTACTTATCTTCTCAAAAGTCAATCTTGGGTTCCCAAATTCAAAACAATGTTTTAAAATACATCATTTAACTACTTAAAAAGTTATTTTTTAAAACACCACTCATAAAATAGGATAAAGTCAAGTTTTAGATATTTTTTAAAGCTTTACCACATATTTTTAACCTAGTTTTACTTTATTTACTCTTACCATGGTGACAAATATTTACAATGATTACTATTCATAATGATAAAAAATTAAGTTAATATTATTTCCTAATATTAATTATGATGATTCCAAATATGGAATAAATTTGAAAATATTAAATGTATATAAATGGAAGAAATTAATTCTTATATAAGTGTGCAAAATGCAATGAAAATCGTTTTTAGAAAATTTTGTTTTTAATCCTAAAAATGAACTTATAAGAAAATCAAGTATAATTTTGATTAATATGTAATTAATTAGATTATATATAATTAACGTTGAATTATTTTACTTCAATATCAAATTATAAACATAATGGGATTTTTTAAATTACTTGATTAAATGAAAAGAAATGACAATTTTATAAAAATCAGAAATTTTCACTATTCACTGAAAATATATCATTTTAGATAAATTCCAAAAATTCACCCTAAGATAATATTGAAAATTTTATTTTAAAAATTATATTCATATAATAAAATAATATTTCTAAAAATTAGAGAAAATAAATATTATGTCTGCACAAAAGGCCATAAAAACATTTTTGAAGAAAACATATTTTTGAAACATAAAACGACTTTACTAAAAATTGAGTACTTATTTATTATAAATTAATTAATAAATTTTCATTATATAAAACATTCATGATTATTTTTCATAGTGTTTTTATTCCTATTCATACCACCAATTTAATTGCTAGGTTATAACGATCACATTTAAATAATAATATTTTTATTTTGGTTCGCTTAAAGCTTGGTGTTGTGTGTTAAAAAGGATATAGAGAATAGTATTATTTTAAAAAAATTGGGGTATTACATTATCCCACATTAATAAATTACACCCTTGAAATTTTTATCTTGGAAATCAATGGTTCAATATTTGAAAATACTTTTATTGAAAATCAACATTGTACAAAGGAGTAATAAAACTTTCTTTGAAAAGGGGAAGTGAGAAACATAAAGGTTACAAAAAATAATACATAATTCAGTTCTTAGATAAATATAACTTTGAAAAAATGTGAAAATATGGATATGGAAGAAAAATAATAATTTCCAATGAATAATAGTGATAGATAATATGATCATAAGAAAGTTAATGTCCATAAATCCATAAATTAGTAAGGGATTTATTGGACCGCCAATTCACCAGTAAAAGGATAACATTTTTATTTCAAGATCATTTTACTATATTATTTTATGTTCCATATACTAATTATGAAATCACTAAAACCAAATAAACCCCAAAAATAAATATTATTTTAAATGCAAACATAAGTATAACAATCATGTTTACAACTAGGGAATAATTGTTAATCTTAACTAAAACCGCTCAATATATTATAACCAGATTCCCACTAGGAGTCTTGTTTTATAATTATTTCCTCAAAGTTTCAAGGTATGATTCACTATCCAATCCAAATATAAAAGATTTCATAGATTTTAAATCAAATAAAGCATGATTTTATGATCAAAGTGGATATTATCACAACTCAATGGATTTCAACATTAGTTGTAGTAATTGTATAAGCTTTACCTTTCTCCATTAGCCTTTTCTAAGATAAATTCTCTTGATTCTTGGGAAATTCATTTTCATTGTTCCCCATATCCTTATAGTTAAAATATTGTACATTATAAAATTATTTCTTTCCCTTACACTCATATTTCTGATGGCCTTTCTCTCCACACTTAAAAGAAAACCCCCTTTACCTTCAAGAAAGTATCAGGGTGTTTCTTTCCATAGTTATCACATGTGGGAAATTACATTATTCCCTTATTTTCCTTCACCTCATTTATTTTTTCTTAGTTATTAGTCATCCTCTTATTCTATTTATTTCCTTTAAAAAAAATAACTTGGTGAATTCTGTCTCCATCCTGATGGCAGTTGACACCGTATCATTATATGATGAAAATGTTTGAGAGACTAGTGACCTTTAGAGGCTTGGATTAATCCCATAAAATAAATGATCAATATTAATTTTTGGATTATGTACATAGTTCATAACATTCCTTTCTAATCTTTTAATGTTTTCCTCATACTTAATAACACTTTCCTCTTCCTTCTGTTCTAGATTAAGGAATTTCCTTTCCATATAATCTCATTACTCATGATGAAAGTATCTTTTGAATAATATCTCCTTAAAAGTATTCTATTCCATTCTATCTATCTCCTCCTTCTACATTTTATTTTTAATCAATGAACACCATATATGAATATTTTCCTTTATACAATAAACTTACAAAATAACCTTCTCCCTTTTATTAATTCTAAAATCTATAAATATATTTTCAAGGGACTTGATATACTATTTAGCTATCGATGGATTAATAGTTACATTAAAGTATGGAGGTTTATACCACATGAATTAGTCCAAAATAAATGAATTATTCTTTAAAGAAATAGGTTGTTCCATAAAGGTAAGGTTCGTGGTCATAACTTAAATCAAATATCCGAATATAGTCATAATCCTCTCATCTCCAACATTAGTCGTGTTGAATTTCTCACTAGGGAAATCCCTAAACTGATTACGGGTGTTGACATGTTTTATATTCCTTCCACTATGTTATATTTCTAAACAATGACTTATACAAGATTAGATCACAATGAATTATAATATATAATTTTAAAACTACTGAAATAGTTAACATAAATTAATATTTATGCATAACTAATATCATAATCATAAGCATGGTTTTTTAGAAATATTCTCAAATAATAAAAATATTTTCAAATATTTTATAATTATTTGTAAATAAAAATTTTAATTAATACAATCATATCCCCCAAGAGTGTCAAATTGTGTGCGCAATAACAACCCATTCACCATGCACCAGAATGATGGATGAGATATACTTGAACAACTATTTTAAGGGTTATTACCTCTAGATTCATTTGTACCAAAACCATGTCCAACTATAGTATCCATACATGGATATATTTTAAGGAAAACCACATAATCTATAAATTACAAAAACATTAGAATGTTATTCTATACTTACACTTATCATCAAAGTTTTTGAAAGGGTTATATTCCCTAATCTATGTTTTCTAAAATCTTGTTCTCAAGGTTTCTAGTAAACTTTATTTTATACCAATTGTAAATATCCCAACCCTACTATCCTAAAGTTAGTGGTTACTTTATTTTAATGGCACTCGATACAGGTGATCATATCCCAAGTGACCAAATAGTTTTTTAGTATTGGTAAACTAAATACATTATTGAAACTCATATTACATTTGAAAATATAAAATACAACATAACATTTTCTTTTATAAGATAGTCGTATATCATTCATAGTATACTTCCTAGAATAATAGGGAAGAAAGAATATTCAAGGGGTGAGATCGGATTCTCAGTAAGGGAATGTGTATACTGGAATCTATCATAGAATAAACAAGGCATGAATAACATGGAATAAATAAATAATGATCAAATAATTCCATATAAATAATCACATGAGTTTGAAACTTAAACATGGATATAATAACTATTCAAATAATTTCATTGAAATCAATAACTGATTTCATAATGATGGAATGTATAATGTTGAACATTATAAACTTATCTTCAAGGACTCAGGCCAAGAAATATTACATAAATGGGTATGGACTCGGCTAAATACCCAACCTATTTTGTCTCATGAGACCTACCGATACATAGAGAGGAAATATATAATTGATCCCCACCCATTAGTTAATAATTAAAATGCATTCATCATATGAATAAACAATATAACTTTATCAGCATGCCATAATAATCAATAATTGTCCATATTGGAAGAACTATAATACAAAATGTTAATACTTTCTTTAGTCAAACTAATAATAAGCCATCCAGATAAATATTTTAGATGGTATCATTAGAGTATAACCTTAATAAATCACACTATTCATCAAAGGCTATTTCCATAGATGAAAATACTTTTAAAAAATCACTAGAACATTTCTTAAGGGAAAACCCTTTTCATTTTGAAATCAGTTATTTAAAAAAATTACCAAAATATTTAGCACAAAATTTTCTTTGTAAATAACTATGTAAACTTTTAAAGTAAACTTTAAAGAAAAGAGAAGTCATGAGGGAGGGAAAATCCATTCATGTCATGTATATTAAAATAAATATTCGGTTCACACATATAGTAAAAATTGAATATTTCAAAAAATAACAAAAAGATTTATTTTAAAAAAATTATAGAAATTAGAAAATGGGTAAAAATGACTTTAATAAATCATTGAATAATTTTAAAATGTTTCATGAAAACATTTTAAGAAAAATATGCACATTAAAGAAAAATATTCATGACTGAGTAAAAAAAAAGTTGGTTTTCCTTAAAAACATTCATTTTGTATTTTTGAGTGCCAAAGAAGTTAAAAATGGGACCAATACTTGAAGAAAATAGAAATAAAAAAATGATAAGGGAATTAATGGGGTTTAATATATAAATATAATATAACTTTCTCAATGGAAACATAAATATAAACAATCCCCAGTAAGGATGTGATTGTGAAATAAACCCTTTCTGATTTGATATATTTAGAATCATAACCCCAATGAAAGAAATAACTTTAAATGAAACTTTAAATAACATGAAAATAAATAGATTCATGATATATCATATCAAATGTATATTATATATACCAAATAAAATAAACAAGTGATGAATATGGAAAACTTCTCACAGTAATAAAAGTGAGATGAGAAACCCTTATCTCAAGTATGAATTTCTTTATAAGTGATTTTAATCTCCATTATAATAAATTTAAATTTATAATAATTATATAAAATAAACATATAAATACTTATAATATCATATATATCCCACTTAAAATATTTCAATACTTGTTTATTAATAATTCTTTTTCAAAATCATTGTTTATGATTGTTAATTGTTCCGTTTTTCATGTATGTTTCAGTTCGATAGTTTTGGTCCTTGAATCTCAGTCATAGTTACATCATATCCAAAATTTTAATCATGATATAAAATCATATATAATCATTATATACATATTTATAATCGTCCATGAAGGGTATACATTAAAAATTAATCACATCGCTTCATGGATGTGGTGGTCTACAGGTACACAAGAGTGATATTATCATTTTTAATGAGTGGATGAGTAAGAAGGTAAATGATATATTATATTAAAATAATTATCTCATAAATATAATATATAATCATTAGTTAAATATTTATAACCATCCATGTAAAATTATTATGAAAGAAAATTACACCGCCATGTGGAGATAATAAGATGTACATACTCATGAGTGATGTTTTTACTTTCTGTGGGATATAAAAGAGTTGGAAAATGGTTATATCATAGTAATAATAACTTATTGGTATATTTATTATACTTTATTAATTATTTTAGTATTTTTTTCAATAGATTTAGTGAGATTATAATAATAAATAAACTTGAAAGAGTCAGTAAAGATGATTGCCTCTTCTTTGAGTGACATCATTTGACTTATAACTTAATCATTGAAAGATTGGTCTTAGGAGAATAAAAGAGGATCTAGGGTAATTAAAATAAATCTATTAAGGTATTATTATAGTTATTGGCTGATATATAGTGCTCAAACATTTTGAAAAAGGGAGGATAGAAGGTTCCCTTTTATAAGTGAGGGAAAAGACACACTTGGAATTACTTAAAATATTAAATAATATATATATATATCATAATCATGTCATGTGGAACCAAAGAATCCCATATTAGAAGATAATTTTTTATAGGGTTGAGATAAACTCAATAAATCACATCTAGAAAAGTGTTTAATACAGTTTAATCCTTATCTCATAGTTAAATCATTTTAAACCCATTTTAACCTTAACCTTGATAACTTAATTTTCTACCATGATAACTTAATTATATGACCAAAAATAAAAGGGACCATATATATATTTTGAAATTTTTATTCCAAATTTATAATCTATTTTATCATATTTAATTTATATATGTGGAATAAATTACTTTTAATATAATAATACAAAACACATGAAAAAATAATTTTTAGGAAAATACCCGATTTAAGCGTAAAAACCACTTTAGATTGAAATAATATAATAATTTTTTTCCACGTTTTTTGGTTAAATAATAAAAATGGAAGGTTTTTATAATTTTGGATTAATCCAAAATCGAATTAAATATTCCAACAATTTCATTAAATGAAAAACCCAAAAATAGTTTTTAATTTGAATAAAATATAACTTATCTTCTCAAAAGTCAATCTTGGGTTCCCAAATTCAAAAAAATGTTTTAAAATACATTATTTAACTCTATAAATAGGTTTTTTTTTTCAAAAAATAGTCATCCAATTTGATAAATTAATGTGTTAGAGAGATTTTAAAGCTTTACCTCATAGTTTTAACTTACTTTTACCTGATTTACCCTTACTAAGGTGACAAATATTTACCATGGTTACTATTCATAATGAAAAAAGATTAAGTTAAAACTATTAACTAATATTAATTATTTTAATTAAAAATATTAATTCCACTAAACAATATTAAGTTTTTATAAGTGGCAGAATTTAATTTTAATATAATTGTTTAAAACACAAAGAAAACCGTTTAAAAAAATGTGTTTTTAATCCTAAAAATGAACTTATACAGAAATAATGTATAATGATGATCCCTATATAATTAATTATATTATATATAATTAAATTTGACTTATGTTAGTTTAATATTAAATTAAATATATAATGATTCTTTTTAAATTACTTGATTTAATGAAAATAATTGACAGTTTTACAGAAATCATAAATTTTCACTATTCACTGAAAAATATATCATTTCAGAAAAATCCCAAAAATCAATACAAAGATAATATTGACATGATATTTTAAAAATGATATTAATTTACTCAAATAAAATTTCTAAAAATGTTATAAAATAATTTTTATTTCCACACACAAAATGAAATAATTTTTTTTGAAGAAAACATGTTTTTGAATCATAAAATGAATTTACTAAAAATTGAGTAATTATATATTATTAATTAATCAATACATTCTCATTATATAAAACATTTATACATATTTTTCATAATGTGGTTATTTGTATTCATACTTCCAATTTTACAGCTAGGTTATAATGTCGACATTTAAATAATAATATTTTAATTGTGGTTCTCTTAAATCTCAGTGTTATGTGTTAAGAAAGCTATAAATCATATTATTATTATAAAGAAATTTTTGGGGGTGTTATTATAGAATCATATATACATTTAAATGTAATAACATGAGATAATATGGCGAGATAATAAACCAACTATATAATACTAAGTTCCAGATTCCTTCTAAAGAAAACACTTTTCAAGGTCTCAATCATTCAATTAGGTAAGTTATACCAAAGTAGGGTGTCCCTAGATTATCTTGTGTAAATAGAAATAGAAATTAGGTGACCCTAACCATTATTTGACTCTATTTTGTTCATGTGATTTGGTTTACACTTAGCTGGGAAAACACTAACCATTTGGATACCAGATAAATAGAGTTGAGATATTCATATGATGGATTGGAAAAAAATATTTGTCCACCCAACTATCCAAGAGTCATATAAGATATTAGTGGCATTATTTTCTACCATATATTTTAATTTATTGAGTTAAAAACTTTTCTAGGATAAGTTATGATGAAATATGTTTCTTAGCCCACTAATAGATATAATGCATCTTAAAGGGTCATCATTATAGTGGGAGAATATTTAATAAAATCCCCTATTAAATTAATTTAAAACATGGTAGTCATATAAAAAGATATTATATTATAGTCAAATAGAATAACCATCATAAAATATTACTTTGAGATCGATCCTAGAGAAAGACAAATATTTATGTAAGCAACTTTATTGAAAGATACAAAAATTGAAGAATTATTCTTAAGTAAGAAGAAAAATTCTATGCAAAAAAGGCACACTTTGATGAGTAACTAAATATTGTTTAATAAATGGATCAAGTTTCTTATAATAAATATACATAAATTATTTTAAGGTTTAAAAGGCATTAGATGCAAGATGACTAAAGGTATTTTTTATCCACTCATGTACTCTATGATTCGGTAAGTTAATGGATATGTGAGACTGAAGATATTATCTAAGGCTTGTTCTATCTATTAAATTCACTCTAAAATTATTATTTGAAATGGTTCAATATTTTAAATGATTTCAATAGAAGTTTATCTGATTTACTCAAAGTTTTGGGAATGAAATTGGATTTCTAGACACTTGTGCTTCATTGAAAACACATAAGGGTAAAATTTTAAGCCAAAAAAGATTATATTTTACCAATATTTAGTCTTATTCATTATAAAGTAGGTGATATGAAGGTGTCTTGTGTTTCCATTGGATAAAAATTACCAGATTACCTGAAGGGGTTTTAAAGACTCCATGGAAATTCCACACTATGTATTAGTGGTATAAAAATAAATTCAATGATTTTGAAAGGTATATGATACCAAATGTATACTTTACAAATGTTGTAAATATATAGGAGTTAAAAATAAAGTTAATAATTGATTGAGTTTGTAGTTTTATTTCAATTTATGAAGAAAAGAGTTTCTACATCATTGATTTGGATTCAAAATAATATTTCAAGCTTAGGTGAATCTATATAAAATATGTGTATTATCATCTTATATTCTATTATATGATAAGAGAAGTTGTCTATAAAGAAAGAGTTATTATAAACAAAAAGAGATGATGGTTTTGATACACCTTGTTTAAGATTAATTAAATTATGTAACATGTTTTAAAATGAAGATAAAGATAAAAGGGGTTTTATCTATGATAAAAGTGTTTATCCAAATATTTTCTAAAATATGAGTGATGGTTGGAGTGGAGAACTCGGGGGGGGGGGGGGGGGGGGGTTGAATTGAATTTTCAATAAAAACTTCTATTTAAAACGATTTAAAATTTAAATCCCCCCAATTATAAAATATATCCTAGTTAACTAAAATAATAGAGATATATAATTTTATCTTTTCAGAAATCATCTTAGAAGTTTGATCACAATTTAGTTAAAATAGGTTTAAAACTCATTTAACTTTTGAAACAAATTTACAAAAATAAAACAAGATATATAAAACACAAATTAATGTTAATTATCAAATCAATGCTTTATTATATAGTTTATAAAATAGATACAAATTAGTTTTAAAAATAGAGTAAAACAAAATAGATAAAATCATAGTGGAATAAACAAGTGGTTTGGTCTTAAGCCAACACCTAATCCTATCCACTTGGAAATAACCCACTACCAAGTAGTTTATTATAAAATAAATAAATCTAAAACTTATATCAAGTTTTATAAAACAACACACAAGTATATCTAAGACACACTTAACCTCTTCCATAGCTCTACATAAGAGAAATAAATGATAACAACTGCACAAATGAAATCCAGTCTACACTACCTCTTCTATAATTATACATGTGAGAAAAGATAAATAAATAATAGAGAGTGTTTATTTCACTCTTCAGTTAAGTGAAAGAGCTAGTGCTAAAAGATAAACAGTGTATAACACACACATCTCAAAAGTAATAAAAATAGAGTAAGAGGAAGGAAAGAATTCAGTGCAACAAAGTATGTAGTTCTATTGTTTTTTAGAATATTATTCTATTACCATTGTATAATTTTGATTTGAAATTGATGTGTGAATAATTTCATAAGTTCTCTTGATGCATCATTGAAGCTCATGTGATAATAGAGTTTCATAAATTCAAATAACAGAGCATATTTTTCCCATTTTTGTTCATGAATAAATATGAATTATTTTTAATGTGCATCTCTATATTCTATTGTGTCATTATAATCATGAAACACATGTCTGATATTTTAAATACTTTATTAAAAAAATAGCCATTGAAAAATCATCATTTAAGATCCTCATACTTAGGAAATCCAGGTTCAATGAATGCTTCTGAACAATATTTAATTCTATATAGAAAAGTGGTTGGAATAATATATTTAATAATATAATAATAAAATACTTACATTTAGACATAATAATTTCAAAGTTTCCACATCATCATATACGATCACTTTGGGTTTTCCATGCCAGCATTCATGATTACTTTCATACTTTACGAATTCTTTATATAATGTACCATCAATCACTTTTACCATTAGTTGATAATTTTTTCTTACGATTAATAATTTATTCTTAAATTCAAACACATTGTACTTATAATTAGTCATTTGTTCTTACGGTCAACCAATTTTTACTTATAGTTGGTCACCTTGTACTTACAGTCAATCCAATACTTTGTCAAATTGGGACAACTGACCACAGTTTCTTCACTTAGTCTTGTGGTTGATTCTTTACTTTTTTAAAATAACATTTCAAAAACAGCTTCTTTAATTTTTCCTTATAGTCACATAGTTGTTCATATGGCTGATCCAACCAATCTTTTGGTTGATCTATAAGGTGTGTGGTTGATCCAGTTATTGTGTGGTTGATCTATTAGTCTTATAGTCACCTATATCCTTTATCATATACTCACCATGGTCAATTAGGCAGACATATTGTCGATGCATAAATCATGTGGTTGATTGTATGTTCTATGTGGTCGATTCTTGATATTGAGATAATCTATTCTTTTCCAAAATACGATTTAACTTTTATAAGACATAAAATGGATTAGAAATTACATAAACATGATTTATTATTATTAAAATAAATAATGTATGTGAAAATATAAAAATATCCCCCTTTTTTATGGTAAAAAATCATGGGATAAATTATTTTCCATGGGATTAGAGATTTATTATTAAATATTATAATCTTTCATAGCAAGAAATTTGAAATAATGAATAATCATTGTTAGTTTTTTAAAAAGATACATTTTACTCAAATGAAATAAATTATTAATAATTTATTCTACCTTTGTGTATTCCATCTATTTTACTCCCCCATTGGGATTATACAAAATAATTCATAAAGGGTTAAAGATTAAAGATAAAATAAACAATAAGTAAAGTATAAAAAATAAAAATAACAAAGATATATAAAATAAAAATAAAGAGATATTTTCATTAAATGTTCAAAAAGTGTACATTATACCTATTAGAGTCTAATAAGAATTAAATTTCTTAGGCACTCTATGGGTACAAGGTTAAAAGGGAACCTTCCATTTTATAAGAACAAGAATAGGAGTAGGTGTAGCAGGAGGATGAGGAGAAGTAGGATCTCCATGAATTGAGATTCTGCTAGAAATAGGTCATATTTGTACAAGGTCTTGAGAAATAGAGAGACCAAAGGGTCCTATAGGAGTTATATGTAAGGTAGAGGTTATAATAGATGGATCAGCAGTTGAGGCTTGGACATGAGAGGTATATATGCCAAGTAAAGGAAGATAAGGATGGGATAACAATAAAGAATTAACAACATACATGTAAGGCTTTAAGATCCTTATGATATCATCCAAAACTCTTGTCCTATGTTTTATAATTTGAAGGAACTCATATTTTTCTAACATGAATTTATTGATCATAGTATTGATTACCAATAACTTCTCTACAATAACTTTGAAAGGAACTATGTTTTAAGATATTCCATAGTGTAAATCATTCTTAGATAATACTTTATCACACCCTCGACTACACTTTTATCCTTGGTAGTCTTAATAGATTTAGTTTTAATTAGATCAGATTATTTTTATCCATGAGAATAAATATCTATTTGAAATTTATTTCTAACATCCTTTATATTGTCTATGATATTCTCAATCTATTCTTGGATCAACCTTCAAATCAAATCCTCATCAATTGAAATTGAAGCAAGTGGATATACTGATGCAGAAGTTATAGGTCTATAGGGATTGATTATCACTAAGAGATATATTTTATCTATAGTATCCAACATATCTATAATATTATATTGAAAGGATCCACTTTTACTTATAAAAGTTTCCATTTCTATTCTTAAAGACCAAATCTCTTAGTGCATATGGTCTATTTTTAGAAACAACCCTGTACTGAATGTGTGAAACATCACATTAAATAATGTGTGCAATATCATTATCTATGTTATAAGTATTATCCAATATAATAGTCAAAAAAATTATTTAATAATTCTAAAAGGTTATAATTTAACTAAATGAAGTTTTTAGAAGTTATTACAGAGGGAGGTATAGAATAGGGTCTAACTTATTGAGATGGAGAAGTTCAAGCTTGAGAATGAGAAGACTCAAGAATAAAATCATCATCTAGATTAGATGAATGATCAATAAACTCAGTAAATTATCTCCAAGATTCTACTTTAGAAGATAAAATCCTAGTATGTCCCTAAATTTCCTTAATATAAGCTTCAAAATCTTCTTCAGAATCTTCGATGGAAACCACTTCGATTCTAGGAAAATAGCTATAAACTGACTCTTCTTGAGAAATATTTTTAGGAAAATATCTATGAGAAGGTTTAATAGCCAAGAACATTAAAAAATTCTTAGAGGATTCAGTATTTACTGGTCTATATGAAATAGGTGTAGAATGAATATTTTATATAATAGAAACTTCTTCTCTTGAAACAACAACAAGGGCAAGTTCTTATGGATTTAAAATATCATCACCATCATCATCATCACCATTGAAACCCTCATCAAAATTATCATCCTTATAAGATAATTTATCATCATTTTCAAAACCTCCTAAAACATTAAATACAAAATTATTCTTCATCCCTTTCATGAACATTGGCTCAAATGATCTTAAAATCTCAGCAAAAAATCACGCATTTTACTTTTTGAATCATATACTTAGATATCCATCATGTAATAATCATATAATAAATTTTTGGTAACTTTAACCACTATAAGTTATACTCACTTTAATTCTATAATGAAATCTTTTATTTTTTGGCTTTTTTTAAACTCAAAATACTTAGTTGTTTTTCCCTTATGATCATAATAATTCAACATACATGCACACATAAAATTCACTACCTAATATATCTTCCAAATAATTGGATTTTACTCTACGAAATAGAAAAAAAATTGAGTTTTTAATCCCCTATAATCATCTAACATTTATCCTATTCTTCTAGTGTCTATATCCATTACACTAACATTTTTTTGAGCATTGGATTTCATATGTTCAACTCATATTTAGATTCTTCAAGGATTTATTTTCTGTCTTTCTCAACCTACCAAAAACATCACACTCTTCCCAAAAATCATACTTAGATCTATATGTATTAATTAGTATATAAATTTTCTTAATTGTGGTGTAGAGTTCATCTTCTTAAGAAAACAAATATTTGATATATCTTGGATCACATTAATACCTCCACTACTGTGATGTTTTTCATTAGCAGGACATTGGAGCATTTTCATGTTAAATTAAACTTAATACATAGATCATTATTTCAGATAAATCATCTTATTCCATCCTTTTCATAATTATAAAAATCTAGATTCTTTAGATTTATACACAAGTATCTCTGGGTCATAAGAATTAGGTCACCTTTCAATAGTCTTTAAGGATGGATCACAATAGCATTGTGATATTAAATACTTTGAAAGAACAATGCCTACATCACAATATTTAGTTATTTGGTAAGAATTCCAAATAATTATAATACACCTTTACTTTATCACATGATCTTATTTTTTAGAAAACCCATGAACTATCCATCTTTTTATGCATTTGCCACCAGTTTTTACATTTCTAACGACTTTACAAAAAACTTTAACTGGAAGTATCGATATCTCATGTTTTAACCTTCCAATAACTTAGAAGATCACTCATGAATAATGTGGATGAACTAAACTCACCTGTTTCAATCATTCAGATTCTAAAATATAAACCCTAATTCACGATTTTGAAGATGATATACGATATCTTTGTTTAAAATAATATATAGTGCACATATATTTTTTAAGAAGTGAACAATGTATGATGTAAGTAATCCCATATATTATTTTCAAGAGGGATTCACTATGCCTTATTATACATTGTGTGCCTCACTACTTCAAAACAAACCCATTGGGGCCACACTGGTCCACCTATGTTGCCTTGCATAGTGGTTTCAACCTTTTTCTTCTTAGTGATAACCCACATACAATTTCCCCCATGCTTATATTTTTCCACCACTATGCTTCTATATGTACAACTTGAAGTTAGGTTCCTTTATTCTTGGTTAGTATACTTGTACTAGGAATCTTGGGTGGCTATATTATGTTGGAAACACATAGTTTTTTAAATAAACTCATAAAAAATGTTTTTCCTTTATAGATCCTAAAAAATTAAAAAATGCATCTTTTAGTCATATAAATAGATAAGCTTCAATGAAACTTCAAAACTCAGATCACTAGAACCAATAACTTCATTTATAATTGTAACATCAATAAAATTTGAACAAAAATTTGACAAAAAATAAAATTAATTTAATAATTCCAAACCATGAGATCTTAAATATTTATCTTTGGATTTGTTTTCAATGCTAATATCACCAACTCTTACATTAACTACTCTCAAAATTCCATAAAACTATATATTTTCTCATTTAGAGGAATTATGAAACCACATTTTTGTATTATGAAATGTTTTTGAACAAATTTCATCCCTTAGTGATAATAAATTGTATGTACATAATATATATGTACCCCCCTAAATTATTCTATAAAGGTTTACCTTTTAAATATTTTAATCCCCCTTTTTGTGATAGAATTAGCTTCATATTCACAATATATAAAGGAGGTAAAAAGTTGTTTACTTATTCTAACCTCTTAAAAAAAAATCCAAATAAAAATGGGGGTATCTAAAAAACGTTCTTAAGTGAGTGGTGGAGGATGCACAAGATATTTCTACCTCAATTCCTAAAATCTTTCCCATGGAATAACTTTGGCCAACACATCAAAAAATTGATCATTTTTTGAAATATAATCTTGATTTATATCTCCATTTGAAACTTCCTCCTTTATGAAATGATACTTAATATCAATATTCTTGGATCAAGAGTGCTTCACTAGATTTTTAGATAGATCAAATACACTTTGATTGTCACAGATAATTTTCAAAGGTTTTTCAACATTAACCCTCAAAACTTATATTTGAACATTTATCCACATCATTTTTGTACATACATGTATGGAAACAATATACTTTTCTTACACTATACATAAAGCAACATTACATTTTTTTACTATGTTAGTTGATATAACTTTATTTGAAGAACAAAGTTTGACTTGATATTGATACTAATTTATTACAATATCCTACCCAATTAGTGTCAGTGAAACTAAGTAAATTTAACTCATTACTCTTATACATAAATCCATATTTTTATATTCCTTTAACATACATAATTATTATTTTTTCTTCCATCATGTGTGATACTTTTGGATCACTCTTATGTCTTTAGTGTAAAGTTAATATATATACATTTTCTATCCATGATTCATTAATACAAAGAAAACTTCGGATTAAATTCTGAAATTCCTTTTGATTCACACTATTTCTAGCTTCATCTTTTCTCATTTTTACATAAACTTTAATCGGTGTTCATACTTTATTTGAGTCTTTTATACCATTTTCTAAATTCCTTTGCATACTTTTTTTTTCTAAAAGGATTTTGTATATTATTTTCAATTGAACTTGTAGTCCAAAAAATAAATTCAACTCTCTAATAATTGACATCTCAACATTCCTCTTCATCTATTCTATAAATTCATCACAAGATTTATCCCTATCATTGGAATAATTTTTATCATCAATGTAAATAGTGAAAATTAGAGACCTGTAATAATTTTATTCACATATAAATTTCTATCAACCATTCCTTTATAAAATTTTAACTTATTCAGGATATTATCATGTTTAGAGTTCCAAGCATGAGGAGCCCACTTCGACCCATATGAATATTTCCTTTGTCTACATATGATAGTTCCATTTCTATCTAGGATTAAACCTTTGTGCTGTTCAACATAAAATTATTCTTCAAATTAACTATTAAAAAATGAAGACTTTAAATACATTTGATATACTTTATAGTTTTGATGAGTAGAAACAACCAAAAACATTATAATGGTATAATTTCTTACAAAAAGAGTAGTTTTTTTTTTCAAATTCAACACCTTCCACCCATGAATATAGTTTTCAAACTAAAAATATTTAGTTATCAAAATATATAATTTTTTATTGAGTTTATTTCTAAGAACCCACTTTATTCCTCTAAAATAAAATCCTTGTAATATAAGAACAAGATATCATGTGTTATTTTTGTTTATTTTATCCAAATATTCATTCAAGTTTTTAAAAATTATTTATGCTCAAATACTTCCAAAATGGATTTCTATTCCTCCTTTGAGATAAGTTTCATTTGATTTTAAAACCTAAACTTTCATCTGGTCTGAACTAAAGTTGCCTAAATTCTGATGATATTACCCAGTTTAACCTATTTTTCTAAATTATATAATTCTAAAGTTTTTCTTATAGTCTTAATATCTTTATCATTATAGTAATCAAAATCTTCTTGTACAAATTTAGGCTCACAGTCATCTTCCTTTTCATGAACTCCATCATAAGTTATCATTTTTTCCTATTAAACATTCAATAATTTCTTACCATTACAATGGACCTATTTTCAATGAATTTGACATCAAAAAAATCAACCCACTTATTTCTTCATTTATTCCATCATCTGTAGCTTCCTCCATTAGATAAAAATCTTATGAAGACACCTTCTTCTTCCTATTCATCATACTTTCTGAAATCATGATTTTTAATATTCATTAAGTAAAGAATCCTATAAGATTTAAAGTATTTCAATTTAGTATTATTATTATAAAAAATATCTATGTAGCCTTTTCAAATTCTAGTTTTAGTAAAAATTTATTATAGTCATGCATAGCTATACATATATCTTCCATCTAGACAGACTTTGAAATTTTATATTCAACAAGTATGGTTCATCCCATTTTAACTAAACTTCTATTTTTTTTATTTCTATAACTCCATTTTACTAATAAGTGTATAGATTATTTTAATAGTGTTTAATCCCATGTTTCTTCAAGTAGGAATAAAAATAATTACTTGTACACTCCTTTTCATTTTATGTTATTATCATTGAATTCTATATACCCAGCTCCTTATTAAATTCCCTTCTGAAAATTTTAAACAACTCCACAACTTTTGATTTATCTTTCATGAACATTATGTTGGTAATCTGATAGAAATAATCAATTAAAGTAACATAATTTAAATAAAACTTTTTTTTATTGATGTGTCATCATCCCACATAGGATATAATTTATAAGCTCAAGTGGTCCATTGAACTAAATTTCTACTTACTTATAACTTTCACTAATAATTCATCCTTTCTAGAAAGTTATTCCAATACCATCATATTTCCTTATTAGTTATGTAAGATGTTTTAAAACATCTTCATTTGAAATTATTCTCATACTATTTAGTACAATATTGCCATATATTCAGTTCCACAACTTGTTTTAATCCCCAGTACTCAAATAGTAAGAGTCACTAGGATCTCCAATCTAGAATAAATTACCACTTGTTCTATCTCTCTTAGATTTTTTTTTTCATGTTTTAGTCATTAGATTATACATGAATATTTCTTAAAGAAAACTTACTTACCATAATCAAATAGGTGGTTAAAACTTATTTGGTTGTATTTAAGTCTATCAACAAATATAACTTCCTTTAACTTTAACGTTCGAGCTTCGATTTCCGAAGTACCAATTACTCTTATTTTTAAAGAACTATTATTTCCAATGGTAAATGATCCCTCATGTTCTTAAATGTTTTTCATTTTTTTAAAATCATCTATTATATGTGAGTAAAATAAACTATCAATTATCCATGGATTTCCCTTTTTTCTAGATTTCAGTGTAATATCAACAATAAAATATTTTTCTTCTATCTTCCCTTTCCCAAATTCCTTTTCCATTTCAATACAAGTAAATTACCTTGGAAGTGTTGTCATGTACTCTTTAGAATAGTGAAACAGTTGGTCACATATTCAAAAAATATTATCTAATAAGTAAAATTGGTTCTTCCTTTAGGGGTTTTTAACTTTTGGCTTCCTCATTTTTGTATTTTCCTTTAACATCAGAAAGTTGTTTCATTTTATTCTACTATCCCCCAAATTCATGACCACTCTTAGGGAGTGAAATGTCGTTCCTTCAATTATATTTTTTTTTTTGAAGATCCCAAAACACCAAAAATATAAATTTAACATAAATATTCTATATAAGTATGAATTTATCTTAGGATGAGTTTATTGAGATTCATCAAACATTACAACATCCATTTTCCCTTGGTAGGGGGAATCATTTTTCAAAAAGTCAGTCTTAACTTTTGTTGATGTGTAAGATTTATCAAATTCTTTCTACACCCAATCTCCCCATTATTAGTTCTTAAATTTTCATGGTTAGTAAAACTAGATTATCTTTTAATTTTATTGGGAGTATATTTAACTTGAATTTTTGGCCGAGTTTTCTCATTCTCCTGAGATAATTTAGCCTTAAATTCTAAATATTTTTTGAAATTATAATTTATTCAAATTAATGTATTTTTAACCTCAATAAAACTATATTGTGTCTTAAATAGATCTTATTAATTATAAATAAGTTTTTTATGAAGTAATCTCACCATTTTTCCTTATTTCGCAACTTTTAGTTTGATATTTTTAATTTCCTCAATGTTAGGATCTTCCTTTTTGATTGATTCTTCTTTTCAACATCCTTTTTCAATACCCTAACTTCTTTCTACAGTTTAGTGTTTTTTTCAAGAAAATACTCAAGTTATGATATCATCATGTGTTCCAAGTAAATTTCTTCACCACCCCCTTCTTCACAACTTGATGAATCATTATTTATTTCAGCATGATCTATAAAGTTTATGAATTTATTCAGAACATCATTTTCTGAAGGAATACTATTAGTGGAGTAGTTATCCTATTATTTACTTATTATTCTTATTATTATTAATCTAATGAAATTTTTATTTCTTATGATATAATTTTTAACTTCCTTTAAAGTATCACCCCACTTCATCCTTTGAGTTTTTTCTTTATGAATATCATTATCATTTTCTGCACCTTTCTTATTGAAACAATTTGCTATAAAGTATCTCACCCCCACCCAAAGAATTTGAGTTGGAGATTGTATTTATACTTTCATTTAACTTTTCAAAAATTACTATATATAAGGGACACAATCTTATTATTTTCTTCATTATCATCTTTCTTATCTTTTGATTCTTTAGAGCACATAATCTCATTTTTAAGTTCTTGGATTTTAAGCTTCCTCATAGATTTAAAGGCCATTCCATCCTTAATATTATTTTTGAATGATAGATATTTCTTCATTTAATACAGAACAAGTATATTATATAATCCATCAAGAGATAAATCTTATCTATCTTTTTATTCATATATTCTAGGATCATATATGTTTGGAAAGTTCCTTATTATTTTTTAACAATATTTGAGTCTTTTAGAATATATTTTAACCCTATGATGTTTTTGAAAACTTAATTCGCTCTATTGAAGTATTAATAAATAGTTTATTCCTATGTTATCCTGATATATTTGAACTTTATTTTAGAGATTTGAAAATTTTCTTACTTTACTTTTACATTTCCCTCAAAGACAATTTCAAATTTGTCTCATATCTCCTTCATAGTTTGGATACCCATCACCTTTATATACAACTTGTTTGATAAGTACATAATAATGTAATTATGAGATTTTACAACTACCTCAAGATTCCTCTTGTGAGTAAAATATATAAGAGAATATTTATCCCTTGGTGGAAATAATATAGTAGCTATATCAATCACCTCCAGGCCAAGAGGTATAAGATAAGGTATCATTCTATTTTTCAATCCATGATAATTTTTTCCATAAAAGGTAGGAATAACTCTTCCTTTAACTATAATGACATTTTTCATTATAAATATATAGGGATATTACAGAGTGAACCTGGGTTTCTCTGATACTAATTGAATTTCATAGAAATATATAAACCCCTGAGAAGGTTGGGGGATTAAATCAGTGGTGATCATTTATAATTTCCTTTACTTCTAAGATCAACATATGCAACTTGTTAGAGTTTCAATCCTATCAATATTAAAATCCAAACATCACCTACATGGAGATATAATAAAATTAATTATAGGGATTATAGGTTTATACAAGGTTCAGTCCTAATGTGGGTACCCAATCCTTTATGTGTCTGGTTATTATCCTAGGATATAAATATTCACTAAATACCACAACTGAATACAAATGTGAAATATCCCTTAAAGCTTCTTATATATATCAATATAAAATAATAGTGGTTCCCAGTAGTTATAAGACATGGTTCTTATTTTGATAAACATAATAGTAGAACATTGATTTTTCATCACAATGTAACTTTTCAAAAATAAATTCTCAGAAACACCAATAATTAGAATATGTACTTATAGTTTCTCAACTCTGTAATTCTTTATAATATGTCACTTATTATTCAACTCTGAAAACCTTTGTATCATTAGTACTTCTTCGACTCATATGATTTTCTAAACAAATTTTATCATATAATCTTCAATAAAAACTTATCTTTGAGTTCTCAAAAAATGACCATTAGCGATATTTAAAATAATCTACCCATTTATAACCATCAATTACTGAAAAGTTTGGAGGTTAATGGTATTTTAAATTCTTGACTTTCACACTTTCATAATTCTAGTATAATTACTTCAAAGAATCCTAAAACTTATAAGACAACATTATTCACCACCCCTCCTAAAATATCAGCTTTAAAAATTTTCAAATCACACTAAAATATCGACAATAATTCCAAATTTTACTTTGTGAATGAGATCCTTGGACATATATCATGGCATAATTAAAATTTGAATTTACTTGTACTTTAACCACTGTGAGTTATAATCACTTTAATTATCCCATGAAATCACTTATTCTTTATCTTTTCATAAACTCAAAATACATAGTTGTCTTATATCTTCTGATCATAACAATTCAGACTGTATGCACACCCCAAATTAACTCCCTACAATATCATATAGATACCTAGATTTTACTCTTCACAACACCCAATCAATTTGAAGTTTTTAATCCCTGAAAAACCTCTATATTTTATCATGTGATCCTAGTGTACTATATGTGTTACACTTACATTTTCATTCAAGAATTGTAATTTATATAATCAAATCACATTTATATGCTTTTAGACTTAATCTTCCATCTTCCTCAACCTATCACCAACTTTACACTTTGCACAAACTAGTACAAAAATTTTCCTGTATGAATTAGTATATACACATCCATAATTACAACTTATAATATATATTTTGAAGCACACAAACATTCGACACAAATTGGATCATAATAACACTTCCACTACTAATATATTTAGTAGTCTTCAATAACCAAATACATACAAAATTCCCATATTACATTGGAAATATAAAATACATAGAATCAGAAACACTCTTACATCCTTGATATTAATCATATTATCCTTCTTCATATCTTGGGAATGTAAAAAACTAAAGTGCGATCTCAAATGATCAGTAATAGTTATGCATGGTAGAATGTGTCACGAGTAAACAAGACATAATCAATATGGAAAGGTAAATAACTGAAAATATATTCCATTTAATCAATAACTTGAGCATGTAATTAATCCATGGATAATATTAATATAGTAATCTTATGGATAATAATAAAAAAATTATCAATAAATGAAATGATCAATATTGGACGTCATGATCTTAGACTTCATGATATATTTATTTTTAATTCTCTTGTGCTAATAAAGTTTAATCGATGGGTGGGTATATACCAAAAACCCATTTAATAATTTTGGCTAACTGATTTTTCACATGAGACCTATCGATGCATCAAGGGTCTATCTATAACCAATCCCCAAATATCACTACATGTCCATTGAATTACTCATATATTTAATGATTAATTTTACTCATAAATCATATACCTTATCAAAAAATATCCACATTGAGTTAATAATATGAAATATTAAGATTTTCATAGTCAATCAAATAATTTTCATAGTAAAACATCATATGTTAAAATGGTATACATTTTAAGAAATAATAATATCCGTGATAAAATTAGTATGAATATTTAAGAGAAATGTAATGTATAATTAATAATGATCATAATAAATTTAATGTTTCAGGAGAAAGTTAATGATCACAAAATTAATAAGAGGCAAAAGATGACCATCAATTCATCAGAAATATATGTTTTATAATAAAATCATGTACTTTATAGAATAAAATAAAATTAAAGAAAAATATTAACATGATCTTTCTTGAAATATTTTTCTTTATAAAACCATTATTTTTTTATAATAATATAAAAAAGCAATAAAAGGTTTTGTAAGTGGTCCGTTAATGCTGTATACATTAAAAAAACATTCATTTGACTTTAGAAACAAAAGTAAAAAAAGACCCTTTTAGAAAAAATTATAAATATTCCTTTAAAACATTTTAAAAATTCTTGTATAACATAAAATTTCCTTAATAATTCATTTGAGTAAATAAAAATCACTTTTTTAAAATAATTTTGAAAAATATATACATAAAATAAAAATATACCTAATCAAAATAGAAATAAGACCAACTTTTCTTTTAAAAATTTATTTGATTGATTCAAGTTCAAAATAGGGGAAAATTTAGAAGAAAATATGGAATTTTTTTAAATATCTATAGGATAAGAAAATAGATGAATTTTATGAGGGATATATTATAATATTCCTTCATTGAAAAATATGATCAATCCCAAATAATGATATTTTAAAATAACTTCTTACCTCTTTAATAACTTTTAAATTATAACATATTAAAAGATTAAAATTGAATAGAAACTTTAATAATAAATAATAAATATATATTAATGTTAAATACATAAAATGGGTTTTATATACTCTATATAAAAAATAAATAGGTTCATAATACCCAATATGTCTCAATAAAGTGGAAATTGAGATGAAACCCCTTACCTCAAGTTCAGTTTTCCTCATAAGTTATTTTAACCTCATATATAATAAATTTAGATTTATTATAATTGAATAAAATATACATATAAATATATATAATATCATATATGATATATTTATAACATCTTATCACCTTTTATTAATAATATTTTATTATTATCAATGTTTTGGGTGTTAACTACTTTGTTTTTCATGATAATTTTTGTTCAGTAGTTTCGATACTTGTACTTTTATAATAGTTCATTAATATAATTTTTTTAATAATCATATAAACATAATATATATTCTTTATATAAATATTTATAATTATACATAAAATTTATAGATAGAAAAATGAATTACACCGTTCATGGAGATGATAGTCTGTATGTACACATGGACGATGTTTTCACTTTTTGACAGATGGAAGAAAATAATGGTAAATAATAATTCAAATTTAAAGAATAATTATTATATCATATATATAATATATATTCATTAAATATATCCTTATTACCATCCATGTAAATCTAAAATGAAAAATGAATCACATCGGTTCGTGGAGGTGGTAGTCAACATGTACGCACGAGCGACATTATCATTTTCAAATGAATTAGAAGGTAAGTAGGTACATATAATAATATAATTCCATATGAATAATTATGTCATAAATATAATATATATTCACCATTATCATCTTTATAAAAATCCATGTGAGGTGGTTATAGAAAAAAAATTACATCGATTTGCGAGGCGATGGTCTCCCGTACACACCAGCGATGGTTTTGTTTTCCAATTGAAGGAGAAGGAGATCAATAAATATTTTTAAATAGACAAAATAATATATAAGTATATGTAAGATAATATTTTTATTATATTTTAATGGTTTTTAAATAATTTAATGTGGTAAAATAAGAATAAAAATGAAAGTGCTCGGTGAAGATGATTACCTATTGTTTGAAAGAGCTCCATTAGATCTCCTATTAAATGAACTAGGGTTGGTATTTTTGGAAGAAAAACACATCTATAACTTGGATAAGGATGTAGAGAAGATTAGTTTTTAGGTTTTTTTGATATATATGGTTCAAATTTGTGTAAATAAAATAAATAAGGGGTTTCCTTTTATATGTGAAGGGAGGGGAATTTTTAGAAATTCATGAAACATTATAATATAATATGTGTATAAATCATGTGAAATTCTTCCAAAATAGAATAAATTCAAGGATACAGATGTTATGGTATTAATATAATCATAAAATAAAACTTTTATAGGTTTAAATATAATTTTAAACCTTATACTTTAGATTAGCACCTTGATTAACCAATTTTAACCTTAAATATGGTAATTATTACTTAAATATTAAAAGGATATAATTTTACTTATAAAGTGAAAATTAGATCATAAATGTATAATTTATAAATTTTTTAACCATATATTACCACCCATGTATTTCTACATGTTTTTTAGTATTTTTAAATAATTAAATAAAATATTATTTTTATAAAATATCATTAATGTCGATTTTCACAGTATTCATTTAATTTAACTTTAAATACCTCAAGAAAAATATGGAATTAGAATATAATCCTTTAAAACATAAATAATATGATATATTAATCTATTAAATTCATGGAACATAAACTTTTAATTCAATTTTTCTTACTTGAAGTATTTTTAAAATCATTTATTTTATTTTTCTTTTAATTGAATAAATACCCTATCAACTTTTCATAAGCATTTAAGGTAATTATTCAATCACTAAAAATTAAAAATAAATTACCATGAAAAAGAATAATAATTAATATTTAAAATTAACCTTTAAAACTAAACATAACCAATTTTTATCATTATGGTAAAGTATTAGAGATATTAAAGTTAAGAGTGTGATATTTTGTTTTTATTATTTTCTTAAAATAATATAAAGGTCAATATCATAGAAAAAAGAACTAAGTTCCCATATTTTAACTAATTTCATGATAATGGTCTAAATAAACCCATATAAAATGATAAAGTATTGTTTTATAGGATGTTAAATACTTATCCCTATGTTTTAACCTTGTTTTACCCATTTTACCCTTACCGAGGTGACAAATATTTACTAATGTTACTATTCATAATGATAAAAAATAAAAGGGAAATTTTTACTAAATTTAAAACTAATTATTCTAAATGTGGAATATATTTTATCAAATTAAATTCCTATAATTTTCATAAATTAATTTAAAAATAAATCTGCAAAATGCGATGAAAAATAGTTTTCTAGAGAATGCATTTTTAAACGCAAAAATTAACTTATATATAAATTTTATAAAATAATGATTCTAATTAAATTAATTAAATTATTATAAATTAAATTAATATTATATCACTTTAATACCAAATAAAAAATATAATGGGAATTTTAAATTAATTAATTTAATTAATAAATGACAGTTTTACAAAAAAGGTAATTTTTTCACCATTCACCGAAAAATCAATCTTTTCAGAAAAATCCCAAAATCTAAACCTAATATAATATTGACATAATGAATTCAAAAAAGATATAATTTTTACATAATAATATTTTAATTTATTTTGTGGTTATTTTAAACTCAGTGTTGCGTGTAATGTAAGCCATCAAAGAAATTTATTTAAAGAGAAATATATCATAAAATCTTCGGCTGTTACATTCTAAAAACTTATAAAAATATATCCCATGAAATTCCATCAATCCAATACAAAAAAATGAGGATAAATTTTCCTCATGACATCATCGGGTTCCCATGTAACTTCCTTAATTTTATGATTTCACTACAAATATTTGACTAGATTAGTGGTCTTATTTTGTAGCACCTTCTCCCTATGATGCAGAATCTCCATTGGTTATTCATCATAAGAAAAATATTACTCCAATAGTACAACAAGTGAGTTTAATATATGTGAAGTATCTAGTATTTACTTTCATAGGAGATATATATGGAACACATCGTGAACTTGAGAGATTAGGTGGAAGTTCCAAGTGATAAGCTACTGTCCTGATGCTATAAAGAATTTCAAAAGGACCAATATATCTGGGGATCATCTTTCCATTATTTAAAAATTTCAAAACCTTATTCCAAGGATATATTCATAGTAATACCTTGACATAAACATTAGACTACAGATCTCACTGATTATTATCAACATAAAATTTTTGTCGACTTTGAGATACCCTTATGTGTTGTTGAATGAATCTAAAATTCTATGCCATTTTCTTAGATATATCAGGTCCCAATAAATTTATTTCTCTAACTTCATCCTAAAACATTATAGTTATAAACTTCCTTCCATATATTGACTCATAATGATACATATTAATGATCGAGTGAAAGCTATTATTTTAAGAAAATTCCACCAAAGGTGTTGTTATTAACCACCTTTGACATCCATAGATAAAGATATCAAAATGTATTATAGAGTTTTAATGGTCCTATTAGATTGAACATCTATCTGAGGATGATAAGAAGCACTGAAACTCAACACTATATTTAGATAATCTTAAAGGATTCTCCAAAACATCGAGGTAAACCTCAAATACCAATCATATACAATAGAGAGTGATACTCCATGCAATATCATAACTTCCTTAATGTATAACCGCATAAGTTGTTTAAGAGTTAAATCTTATCTAATAGAAATAAAATGTTCTGACTTCATAAGGATATCAACTATAACCCAAATAAAATTGTTCACTTTAGATGTTTTGGGGATTTCGATGACGAAATCTAGGGAATTATTTTCCCATTTCCATTATGGTATGGGTAATGGTCTTAATACCCCCTTAGACTTCTATCTCTTATAATTAAATTTCTGACACATGAGGGATTAAGATACATACCCGACAATGTTCCTTTTCATGTTATCCCACCATAAATTATCTTTCAAATATATATACATCTCCATACTTATGGGATGAATAGAGAATGATGAACCATGAGCTTCATCTAACAAATCATTCTTCAACTATATTATTGAATGGAAACATAATCTGTTCCTGAACCTTATCATTCTATAATTATTATGATTGAACTTAGGAACATTTATTTCATTCTTATATAATTCCACATCTTCCATCTATGCCTTATTAATACTCTCATGAATGGATGATTGAATATTCATATGAGAAAGATAATATATGTCCCCTTTCCTACAGATTCTAAGATCCAACTTATGAAAAACCATTAACATTGGATCTCTTTAAATCTTCATCATGAAAAAACTAGCATGATCTTTCTAACTCAAAGAATCATCCACCTTGTTCTCCTTTCCAGGGAGGTAATGCAATGAATAGTCATAATCTTTGATCTACTCAAACCATATTCTATAAAACATATTCAAATATTTTTATGTAAATATATATTTAATGCATTTATTATTAGTATATATATCACACCTTTAAACATATTGATAATATCTTGATATATTCAATGAAAAAATTACCACTTCCAGCTCCAAATCATGAGTCAGGTAATTCTGATAATGAATTTTCAATTGGCAGGAGGCATAAGTTATCACCATATCATTATGCATGAAGAAACATCCCAATAAATTCTTTTATATATCACTATATTTCAAAAACCCTTCTTTACTATAGGTTAATGTAATAACTGGTGTGTAGACCATCCTTATCTTCTATTATTTGAAATCATCCTCACATTCATCTATCCACAAGAACTTAACCCCCTTATGAGACAACTTGGTGAGTGGATTAGATAGTATTGTGAAATATCTCACAAAGCATTGGTAGTATCCAGCCAATCGAATAAAACTAAAAATCTCAATTACCATGGTTAGTATAGGACATTTATTAATAAAATTTTTCTTTCAAGGATCCACTAATATACATTCACATGAAATTATATTACCCAAGAATGAGATTTTTTGTAGCCAAAATTCACACTTGGTAAATTTGGAATATAGAATCTCCTTCCTCAGGGTATTTAGAACGATTCTCAAACGTTCTTCATGTTCTTTGTTGATCTTTAAATATATAAGAAAACTATATATAAATAATACCAAAAATTTATCATGGTAATATATAAAGTATCTATTCATTAAATCTATGAAGATATTAGGAGAATCAGTAAGTCCAAAAAACATTATTAAAAATTCATAATGACCATACCTTGTATGAAAGGCTTTTGAGTATATCCTCCTTCTTGAACCTTAGCTCATGATATATAGATCAAAGATAAATATTGGAAAAAAATTGATCTCCTCATATTTGATCATAAATTTTTGATACGGGGTAGTGGATACTTGTTCATAATAGAAAATTTTCTAAGTTCCTGATAATCAATGAAAAGAAAAACTGAATCATATTTATTTTTAACAAAAAAGAACAGGTGAAGCCCATGGGGAAGAAACAGTACAAATAAATCCTTTATCTATATTTTCCTAGAGTTACTTATTCGATTCATAAAACTCAATTAGGTTTGTTCTATATGGATCCTTTGAGATAGGTGTAACACTAGATTTGTGTTTTATTGAAAACTCAACTTCATGATTTAGTGGAAGACTATAAAACTCTTTTGGAATGTCATCAAAAAACTCATGTAAAATAATCATATCCTAAATTTTGAGTTTCTATGAAACCATATGAGATAAATATACCTCATTAATAGGTAGTAAAACCCATATAATGGAATAAATTTCTATTAGAAGTTCAGGTTCATCCTGTAATTGAAAGACTATTGTAGTTTGATTCATAATATCAAATGTAACTTCCCTCCACCAACAATTGATATGGGATCTATAATGAGAGAGGAAATCCATACCCAAAATTACATCAAATTCAACTAGAAGAAGAATAAAAATATTTTCAAGAAGCACATTCCAAAAAACATCTATCAGATAAAAGATATAGACTTGAGTTGCGATCATTATACCATTATGAGTTTTTATTGCAAACTCAACATCTAATCATTGAGGCAGTGATTTGATAAACTTAGAAAATTATTCAGGTATGAATGAGTGGGTAGAACCCAAATCATATAAAACATTTACACATCTAGAGTTGATAATAAATATACCTTTCTACACATCATTAGGAACTTACAACTATGCTATAGTAATTCCATATGCTTGGACTTCTCCCCATGGAACTTCTTTGGTAAGTTCCATTGACACTTAGGGAACTAGTTTTAATAATGAAACATCTCTTTACTGTTGAAACATTGGATAGCGGTGGTTTCTTTCTTTTAATTACAATCATTATCCAGACGACCCTTCTTCTTCTTTGACGTGTTCCCTTTTTCATGGTGCTCAAATTAACTCTTTTTCTCTTGATTTCCCTTGAACATATAGACTCTAGAAGTTTCATTCTCTATATTAATGAAAATTGATACTATATCATCATATGATGAAAATGTTTGAAAAAGTAGTGCCCTTTGGAGATTTGGATTGATCCCATCAATGAAATGGTCAATCTTGCTTTACAGATTATATATATAGTCTGATGAATTTCTGGATAATCCTATAAAGTTAGCCTCATACTCTACCACACTTTATTCCTCCTTATGCTTTAAAGTGAAGAATTTTATATCCATTTTATCTTGTTGTTCTCAGGGGAAGTATTTTTTAAGAAAATCACTTTAACAATTATCCATTCTATGATTTCTATCTCTCCATCTTCTTTAGTATTTTGGATTAATAACCAAAATTGATAAACATATCCATTCAAAAAATGTATTTCCTTAATAAACATTTGACTCCCATTACATCTCAAGTACAAGATTATCATTTTGAGAGACTTAATCCATTTTTTATATACCAATGGATTAGTAGTTCAATTAAAATATTGAGGCTTCTTTCACATGAAGAAACATGACATAGGTAATTCATACTGTGGAAAAATAGTTTGTTCCATTTAGGTGGGGTTATTTATCATAATTTGATTAAGCTTCCCTAATATGGCCATGATCTTCTCAGTTCCAACACCAACTGTATTGTCTTACTTAGTAGAAAATCCCTACATTTTCTATTGGTTTTGATTCCCTTTCTTTCATTAGGTTCCATTACTAAATAATGTAACACTTAAAGTTATCTCATAATTATCATGAATATATAGTCATAAAATCCCTTTAATGATAAAAGTTCTCAATTACTATCAGGTATTATAATAATTCTCATGTTATCTAGGTTTATTTTAAATCTAGTTCCCAGAGTTTCTACTAAACTTTCCTTTGATACAGAGTATGGAAACCCCAAATCGAGTAAACTAGAGACAATGTATACTTTATTACATAAGTATATGATAAAATGGATCTCATTATAAATGAATGATCAGTTTAGTAGTCTTAAAGAACCAGATACATACATGATTGTTATATTATGTTGTAAAAATAAAATACAAAGCATACACACTTTCATCCTTGATATTATTTATAATATTCTTATTTATATCCTAGGTAAAGGAAAAAATAAGAGGGTGAGATTAGATTATTAGTAAGAGTTACATATAAAATAATCCATCATGAGTAAATAAGGTATAATCAACATGGAAAGATAAATAATTAAAAACACATTCCATTTAATCAATAACTTGATCATAAAATTCATCAATATATAATGTCAATGTATTAATATCATGTATAATAATAACTAAATTATCAATGAAGGAAATTATCAATATTGGATTTCATGATCTTATACATCATGATATATTTACCATCAAATCATTGTACCAAGACAGTTCAATCGATGGGAAGGTATATACCAAAAAACCATTTAATAATTTTGGCCAAATGATTTGTCTCATGAGACCTACCAATGCATCGAGGGGATATCTCTAACTGAGAACCACTATTCAATGTAAGTCTAATTAATTCTTAATATATTTAATGATAAATTTAATTCATAAACTCTATTCCTTATTAATAAATATACATATTGAGTAAAAAATATGGAATATTAATATTTCCCCAGTTAATCAAATAAATTTTATAATAAAAAACCTTATATAAAAATGGTATACTGTTTAAGAAATAATCATATCTCTGATAGAAAGAGTTTGGGTATTTAAGATAAATTTAATGCATAATTAAAATGATCACAAGAAACTAAATGTTTCCAGATAAAGTAAATGAATAAAAAATTAATAAGAGATAAAAGATGATAATCAATTCATAAAAAATATAGGATTTGTAATAAAATAAATTCCTTTGGACAATAAATGAAAATGTAAGAAAAAAATTAAAATAATATTTCATGAATGAGTTTTATTTGTAAAACCATTGAAATTTTGTATAAGAAACTTAAAGATAATAAAACATTTTTGGTGGTGGTAAAATATGTTAATGCCATATATGTTAAAAAGAAACATTCCTTTTTGAATTTTAAAAAGAAATTAAAAAAGGAATATTTTAGAAATCTTTTGAAATATTCATTTAAAACCTTTTAAAAATTCAAGGATATCATATAATTTCATTAATAAATAATTTTTGTAAATAAAAAACAATTTTGTAAAACAATTTTGAGAAACATGTACATAAAAAGAAAATATACTCGATTAAAAAAGAAATAAGATCATATTTTATTTTAAACATTTATTTGCTTGACTCAAGTTAAAAAGGGAGGAAAAGTTGAAATAAAATATGGAAAATCATTAAATATTAATAGGATAATAAAATAGATGATTTTTTATGAAGTATATATTATAATATTCTTTCAACAAAAAATATAAGTAATCCCAAAAAAATGAGATTGTAAAATAAATTCTTACCTCTTTAGTAACTTTTAAACTGTAACCTATCGGAAGAGTAAACATGAATTGAAAATTTAATCATCATGAATATATATATATATATTCATGTTAAATAAATCATATGGGAAATATATAAACTACATAAATATAAATAGGTTCATAATACCAAATATGTATCAATGGAGTGGAAATTGAGACGAAATCCCTTACCTCAAGTTCTAATACCCTCATAAGTTTTTTAACCTTTTGTATAATAAATTTATATTTTCTATAATTATATGAAATAAAAATAAAAATATTTATAATATCATATATGATACATTTAAAATATCTTATCAGACATTTGTTAATAATCTTTTATTATTATCATTATTCTGAGTGTTAACTGCTTCATTTTTCATGAGAATTTTGATTAGGTATTTCTATTCCTTGTACTTTGATTATGGTTAAATTATATCCGTAATATTAATAATCATATATATATCATATATATTCATTATTTAAATACTTAGAGTCATACATAATTGTTATATATAGAAAAATTAATTACATCTTTCATGGAGACAGTAGGTCGTATGTACGCATAAACACTGCTTTCAATTTTTAACGGATGGAAAAAAAGAAAGCTAAATAATAATTCACCTTTAAATAATAAAAATTATACCATATATATCAGAAATATTCATTAAATATATCCTTATTACCATCCATGTAAATCAAAAAACAAAAAATGTATCACATCGCTTCATGGAGGTGGTAGTCCACACATACACACAGACAATGTTATCATTTTCCACTGGATTTAAAGGTAAGAAGGTAGATATCATATTATAACTATAGAAGAATAATTATTAAATAGATTTCATATATATTCATTAGTACCATATTTATAATAATCCATGTGAGGTGGTAATGGAAAACAAATTACACCACTTCATGAGGCTGTAGTATGTCTTACACACAAGCGATGGTTTTGTTTCCCAGTTGATGGAGAATGAGATAGATAAATATTATTAAATAAACATAATAAAATATAATAATATGGTAGATACTAGTATTATTATATTTTTATGGTTATGAAATAATTTAATGTGGTAAAAGAAGAAGAAAAATGATATTTCTCAGTGAAGATGATTACCTATTCTTTGAAAGAGCTCATTTAGATCTCCTCTTAAGGGACCCAAGTTTAGTATTTTGGGAATAATAGAACACAAATAACTTAGAAAAGGACGTTTAGAATACTTTTTTAATGTTTTTTTGATCAATATGGATAAAATTTATGTAAATAAAATAGAGATGTGGTGTCCTTTTATAAGTGAGGGAAAGAGCACTTTTGGAAATTCATGAAATATTAGAATATAATATGTTTCTAACTCATGTAAAATGGTTCAAAAATGGAATATATTATAAGATAACAAAGTTATGGTATTAATATAATCATAAAATCAAATTTTTATAGTTTTATATATCATTTTAAACCTTATACTTTGGATTAACCCCTTGGTTATCCAATTTTAACCTTAAATGTGGTAATGAATTTTTAAAAATCAAAGGGTTAAAATTTTACTTATAAGGTAAACAGTGGATCATAATTGGAAATGGGATAAAATTTTAGACTATATATTATCACCTTGTATTCTTTTAATATTTTAATTATTTTTAAATAATTTAATAAAATATTTTTTTTCATAAAATATCCTTAATGTCATTTTCAACACTATTCATTTAATTTAACTTTAAATGCATCATGTAAAATATGAAATTATAATATAATCCTTAAAAAATACCAAATATGATATATTAATCTATTAAATTCATGTAACACAATAATTAATCCAAATTTTATGACTTTTAATAAATTTAAAATCAATTATTTTATTTTTCTATTAATTGAATAAACAGTGTGTTTTCATTGTGTAAGAATTTAAGATAATTATTGAATCCATAAAAATTACCATAATAAAATAAATTAATTTATATTTAAAAATAAAATTTATATTTTTTTAATCCTTATGGAAAAATATTACATATATTAAAGTCATGAGTGTGACATTTTGTTTTTATTCGCTTCCTAAAATAATATAAAGGTCAATATCAAAGAAAATGGCCCTGATAGGCCATATTTTTAAGAATTGGGTGATAATGTTAGAAATAATATTATCAAATAAGGTAAATTCAAGTGTTATATAAAATTTAAAGACTTATTTGTAAGTTTTAACCATGTTATTCCCATTTTACCCTGATTAAGGTGACAAATATTTACCAAGGTTACTATTCATAATAAAAAAAATTAAAAGGAAAATATTTAATAAATTTGAAAACATTGATTCTAAATAGTTATTCCATTTTATCAAATTAAATTCCTATAATTCATAAAAAATTAATTTAAAAATAAATCCACTAAATATGATGAAAAGCAGTTTTCCTATTTTTGTTGATTTTAAGTCTAAAAATTGACTTATATCTTAATCATGTAAAATTATGATCATAATGGAATTAATTAAATTATTATAACTCAAATGTGTATTATATAACATTAATACCAAATATAAAATATAATGGTACTTTTAAATTAGTTTTTTTTAATAAAAGAAATGACAGTTTTATAAAAATAGATATTTTTTCACTATTCACTGAAAAATTAATATTTTCAAAAAAATACCAAAATATCAAACTAAGATAATATTTAAATGATTTATTTAAAAATGATATATTTTTCACATACAAATATTTTACTATTTTTTCATGTTTTTTTAATCTTAGTGTTTAATGTAAAGAAATATTTCAAAGAAATTTATTTAAAGAGAAATATATCATAAAATCTCAGGTAGTTACACTTCATCTAGAGTTCATTTTCTCAGTTGAATAAGATAATATCATGCATTTTCATACTTCAAAAAATATATATTCATCATATTTAGAATAAATTATCTTCCGATCATGGTAATCAGGCCACCTTCCAGTAATATTTAAGCATAAATCACAATAACACTATGATATTTATTATATTGAAGGATTAGTGTGTTTATTTCCAAATTTAATTGTTTGATAATAATATAAGATAATTATCATATACCTATAATTCACCACATAGTATTAATTTTTTGGAAAATCATGAACCATCCATCTTTTTATGTATTTACTATCAATGTTTATAATTTCGATGACTTCACATAAAAAATTAAATATAAGTATTGATATATCAGGTTTTAACCTTCCAAAAACTCAACATATCTCTCATACATATCAAGGATAAAATGAACTCAATTTTTTCAATCATTTGGATTCTATCATGTGAAACCTACTTCATAATGTTAAATATGATTTATGGTGTCATTTTTAAAATAAAATCCAGCACATTTATATTTTTTAAGAAGTGAACATTGTTTAATGGAAGAAATATGAAATAAAATTTTCAAAAGGGATTCCCTATGACTTATTATACATAGTGAACCTAATTTCCTTCTAGAAAACCCACTTTGGGGACCAAGATCAGTGGTCCACCTATTCCACCCTAATTAGTGGTTCGACCTTTCCCCCACTAGGTGCTAACCGACATACAATGCCCTCATGACAATGCCGGATTGCACTTGTGCTTTTCCACCACTATGATTATCCATGGCCATCCTAGAGTTGGTTTCCTGTAATATTATCCAGTATAATTATGTGATACTTCTAGGGTGAATAGATTAGGCTGGAATTTTTTTTTTAAAAAAACTTATAAAAAAAATTTCCTTTGAAAAGCACACAAAATTTAACAAATGTATCTTCTGGTTACATAACTAGATAACCTTCAATGAATTTTCCAACTCATATCATCAAAACTAATAAATTCATCTATAATAGCAACATCAGAAACATTTAAACCAAATAGATGACAAAAAATACAATAATTTTAACAATTTTAAACCATGGGTTCTTCATATTTGATAACATAAAAGATTTTGTATATATTATCCTAATATTCAAAAAATAATATAGTTTCTAAAGAGGTTATTGGAAGTATATTTGGACATAAATAAGTTCAATGTGTAAAAAATAAAATATTATTCCTTTCAAAATTTGAAGTTAATGTCATTTTTATTTAATAAGATTTTATGTTATTCTAGTAAATAAAAATTTAAAGAGATATATTTTGTTACTAAAATGAACTCATGAAAAAACTCTGATGGAAAAGTTACAAGAATGATGAAGATTGTGAACTTTGAAAGATTTATAAGTAGAAAAAATAAGTTATTATCATAATAAAATTTAATATTGTGAAGTAAAGGAGTTTGAATACTTTTTTTAAATAGTCAAACCTTAGAAATTTTTTTCTTATGTCTCACCATTATTTAAAGATACTTTATTTATAAATGTTACCCATTAAAGTGTTTAGTGGAAGGGTTTTATCATATGGTCACATATATATGTGGTAGAAATTGAATACAGATGTAATGTGTTTAACAAAACCTTAAGTGTGTAGAAAAAATAAGGACTCTCTTGTGGTATATCATATGGTAAATGATTAGATGGATTTCTATGTATTGGTTTGTTAATATTCATAAAGGTGTTTAAAAATATAGAATGTATCATGTTATGTAAAATAAAATTTCCAATTTATCATTTTTTAATTTTGGTTACATATATTGCATGAAGTGAAATGATAATTAACCTCCCAAAGTATCAATTTTTTAATGTCTCATCCTGGCTCACTCTATAGTAACCAGATCAATTTGTTACGTGACCTTAGGAACACCTCCTTGTATGCTATAGGCTATCGACTATATACGAAGGTCTAAGGTAATACTATGGGGATACTATTCCCTCATATTAGTGTAAATTAAAATAAAAAATAATAATGTACAACCAGTCATAAAAAACCAAATGAATAAATAAACAACACAACCAATCCACCAAAAATAAATAACATACCCCTACTATAACAAATAAATTATCTAAAATGGATCTTGATTCTAGAAAACATAAAAAATATATCCTATTAAAGTATTATATAAAAATAAAAACAAAATAAAAAAATATAATAAATAGCCACCATGTGGTTTGAAGTACCACACCAGACCCCATATCTTAACTCCACCTAATCTATCTAGCTCAACCATCCAATTATGAGACTAGAACCTACCTGTATCCATGATCATGAGTTTTGTTTAGGTACTAAAGTGTTAGGGTCACCTTAAAAGGATGTGAGTATAACTCAATAGGCCACCATTAATGGTTTCCCTAACATAAATATTATATATGTGATATGATCAAAATAATAGATAAAGTAGGAAAGTGCAATAAAATAATCATCATTGATCCTCGAGTTTTAAGGAGACACCCATGGTTGACTATGGATTATTCATCCACTTCTGGATATCTCTAAACATGTCATATCACCACCCACGAGGAACCACATCTTACCATGGAACCTGTTTAGAATATCCCTATAGAAACCATATCCTACCCTTAGACCTATTTAGGATATCACTTAGGGGAAACCACATCCTTCATGGAACCTATTTAAAATATCACCCAGGGGGAACCACATCCACCCCTAGAACCTGTTTAGAATATCACACATCTGGGGGCCACATCTCACTCTAGAAACTATACCAAAATATCACATACTCAGGTGTCATATCCCACCTTTAAAACTATTCCAGAATCTGATAGACTTAAGGGGGCTGTATCCCACCCCATAACCTCACATAACATACACCTGGGGGTCCACATCCCACCTTGTAACTATCAACTTTCATAAACCTAGGGGACCACATCCCATACTAGAACAATCATAAGTTATGGTCTTAGTCAAGGGGTATACAATTTTCCCAAACCCCATATAAATTTACAAGGTAAGCCTCCTAAGTGAACAACCCATTCTCAACACCACGTGCATACTAAGCTATCACCGAGCTAGATCCCTTTTTATACTTCTCATATTCATCACAAAAATAGGCACCCATTATAGTCACCTAGGTCACATAATTTCCTAAGAAATCCATATAAGTTACTTTATCTCATTCCCTACTCTAGGGTTAAATATCATCAATCATGGGAATCATTTCCCTCAATAAATACACATTTTCATTATGTCCTCAATTGTTATACTAGATATTCTATATAAATAAACACAAGGGAGTGGCACACTATCTGCCTCACTTAACAAATTAAGTTTGGTTGGTCCTATCACACCAAACCAATATATACATCCTTACCATGATATCCTCACTCTAATACACATAGGTATAAGTGTAGGATGAACACTCACTCCACACACAAACTATCTTTTAAAGAGGCTCTAAGGTACTCCAAGGTTCCATATGTCCTACCCCTAGGCCAACCATTACAAATATATCACCATATTATATATGTAGAGGACTTAGGGAACCTATCTCAAGGACCACTATGTCTTATTAAACTCATTTATAACCCTATAGGTTATTTATATCACATAAAAGATATTTAAGTTTAAAACCTCATCCATCAGCGACCGATGCCACACACTACTTACCAAGGGTTAGTTAAGTCCCAAGAAACTTCCATTATACTAAGAATTTTTAAATGAAACAATTTAATTATAATTTAAGGTCTATTTTATAAAAGTGTAAAGACCATATATTTCATGCTACATCAGGCAAAGAATAAACTTTAGGGGTAGGTTTAGGGACTACCTGTTGAACCCTAGAGGATGATACTGTATTTTTTTCAATATATTTTTAGTTGTTATGATTTATGTGATTATATTTATGGAGTTATGAAATGTTATAAATATGAGGAATCAATCTCTATAACAATTTGTAAAGAGATTGTTGAGAAGCTTCTTTGTACATACTTAAGATCTGTTATTTTAAATATTTAAAACTAGTATGAATAGAATATGAATAAGTTGGAGATATAAAGAGTAAATCCATAGTGTTTTGTGTATAAAAGAAACTATGAATACCCCTTAGATAATGTTCTGAAGTGATTGAGAGGGGATATAGTTTCTTTGAAGAAGGCCATAAGTCATATGAAGAAATTATGCAACTTGGAGATGAAACTAGAAAATTGGAGACTTCCTTAATCTTAAGTCTTTAAAGATGAATTTGAATATTCATTATAAATATTTTATTGAACATAAGGTTTTGGTATGAGGTATAAAAAATGAAAAGTAAATTACTGAAAGTATTTTTCTACAGATTTTAAATCTTCATCATAAACTTTTTATTTAATTGCAAGTCCTTAATCTTAAAGATTTATTATCATAATGATTCATTATAAGTATTTAAGTTCAATGGAAATAATTTTCCACAGAACAAGAAAAATTTAAAATTCCCTAAAATTAAGTCTTTTTAGTCTCTTCCAAATTCACCCTATAGTTATAACTGATCATTGGTGTACAAGTAAAGGTCAAATCCATAGTGTCCTAAGAAGTAAAATTGAGACACTCAGAATTGCTATGAATTTTGGATATGAAGTGGCTAACTTTGGGGTTGATCAAAATTGGTATACTAGAATAATAAATTATCTAAGAGAATGAGTTTAATTGAAGAAATAAAACACCTTTATATTTTTAAATAAAATAATTAAAGAAGATGGATCGATCCAAGGTTGTTGCTAAGACTAGAATTTATGTAATTGTTTTACTTAGAAATTTCATCTCACTAGTTTGATAAGTTTCTAATAAATGAGATAAGTATCCAATATAATTCACTAATTTAATATCTATAAAATTAAATTTATAATCACTAATCCAATTATAGGATCACTTTAATGATCACTATGAGTAATTTGATCACAATATCACTTAAAATATACGATCGTTAAAATTGGTGAAGATGAATAAAAAAATAATTCATTGAATTGAACTCTTAAAATAATGAACTAATTTAATAATAAAATAAAATATATCCCAATGAAACTACCTATAATTGACCCATAATATTTTTATTCTTCCATTAATGCAAACCTCTCAATGAAAGGTGTAAGTCGACTTAAATAAGTGGGACTGAAGAAGAGAAAACAAACAAAAAAAGAACACTCCACCATTATGTGAAGGATTTATCTCTTTTTTGTGTAAATAATTTCACACCTTAATGAAATTGTATCATATTTTTAGAAAAAAATAAAAAATGAGAAGAATAATAAGTTTAATTTAGAAGACAATGTGATTCTAGAAACTTGCAATTGAAGAAATACAATTACAACATCAAATTGGAAGCATAACATTAAAATGAAAACATATAAAACTATCCTCAAATATTCCAATAAAAATTATTTAAATAGTAATTATGGAAGACTTGGGTCAATTCCCCAATATTATATTTCTTCCCAATTGATTATAGTAGGCCTAGGGTGGTGGAAAGTTTGTGGAATGCGGAATTTTCCACCCTTGACCCAAAATAGAAGCCAACTTGCATCCACCAAGAAGAGTATCCAAAAATACCTTATATTTTAACTAATTTGGGTGGTCCATAGAAGAGGAAAATTATGACCCATATGTTTAGTGACATATTGTAAAATTTCATCCCAATTTAACTTTTGGTTTTCAATATATGATTGAAATGATGGGATGTTTTTCAGGGCCATAGAACATGTCCTAGAAAATTATCTTCAACTCGCCCCTATAAATCCCTTTAAAACTGATAATTATCTCTTGTAACTATTTTATTAAATGTTTATAATCATTTAATCTATCTAAATTTTAAATTTTATCTTTACTAGGTTGTATCTTGGCCTATAAAGTATTTTTATTGGGCTGCTACCCACTTCACTTCGCCCAACATGTTCTTGGTTCAAGGCCCAATTTGGTCGTCTTTAAAATTGAATCTTCAATATATACAAAAGTATAGAATGTTACTAATATCATGGGAGACATGAAAATCAAATATTAAAATAAAATCAAGACCATTGGGTGTTTTATAAGTTGTTTAAAAACGTACCATGTAATAGTTCATTTTAGAAGGAATTACAAACATGTTAAGAAATGAAGTTCAAATTGTAAAATGAAATAACATTGGTGTTTATAAACATTTAATCATATGAATATTATAATATAATCAATTAATATTAGCCTATTTTAGTGGATAATAACACCCCCAACTTTATTTTTTCTAGTCCCAAGAAAAAGTATCTCAAAAATATTAAAATTGAATTCTCTTTTCCAAGCACACTCTAACATACTATGCTTACCATTTTAACTTCACATCAAAAAATAATCAAACCTATAAAAATTATTTTAAAAAATATAAGAACAAAATCATATCCTAATCCCAATACCATTCCATTGTTCAAATTCATCATCAAATTTCAATTAAGAATAATGATGTGATGTATATCACAATAGAAATGGGTGTTCATTTTTATTCAAGGGGGAGAAGATGAAAGTGCTAGATGGAATAAAATTTTAATATTAATATGAGTATTCATTTTTATTTTATTTTTGTTTTTTCCAATTTTTCCATGGTAATATTAATTTTAGTTAATCAAGTCAACCCATACAGTAAGAATTTTCTGATGACTCCCAAGCTCAAAGACCTTAGGGAATCAAGCGAATCTCACATACTCAAGCATCAACTCAAGTTATCTCAATAAAAAAAATTCAAATTACTATAAATAGAGATAAAATGACAAAATAAGGAAAAAAAATCTATGGATTCATGATCCCTAAGTGCCGAAATCCACACATTAGGTCAATCCATTTATCTACGCATAATTGTAATGTTATTATTATTTTTTATTTTGTTTTTTTGAATAATCATGCTGAAATTAAAACATTCACTAAACCTACGCTAGTTATTATGGGACTCTAAGAACTCAAATTAATACCCAAAAATCCAAAGGATATGTATTATGAATTTTTTATTAAATGGATGGAAATATTAACAGTTAAAAATCAAATTAGACAATTGAACTTTCCAAAATCTATGCTCATGAACTTAAACTTTCATTAAAACCAGAATCAAGGAAAATAAAATTATTTGATATTTAGTTTTAATGTTTGAAAAATATATTATCACATAAATGTTTAATGAAATTTTATTTTTCATTGACACACGTTTTATTATTAATTTTTTTTGACACACACAAAATATTTTATTATGTCACCCCAAAATTAGAATAAAACTATCCCATGTGTTTAAATAAATGAAAATTCATAAGGGGGTAGAGGTATAGAAGAGGGGTTTTAAAAATAATTTGAGTGAAAAAAGGAACAAAGTCACTTGGTGTTTGAATTTGAAGCTCATGATGCTCATGATTACTCCTTTAATCTTCTTGTGACATGCAAGCTCATCATGGAAGATTGAGGATTGGTTTTGAACTCTTGGTGAGCTTTATTTTAATTTAAAACATTCAACTTATTAAGCATAAAAACATCACACTCAAACAAAATTATAGCACAGTGGAAACCCCAAGGGGTTCCCTTAACTAAAAATAATAATAAAAAAAGTTGGATTGAAAAAAACACCCTTTTTTTATTTTAGGTAATATGAAAAAACAAAAACAAATGAAAACAACAAAATAAGTCGGGTTTACTCCTAGAAAGATATTAGTTTAAAGTTGTTAGATTGACTTGGACCCCCCAACTAACCTAATACCAACTTTCAACACTTTAAAGACCACATTTTTCACAACTTATAATATATTTCGAGTGATTATTTGTTTATAATTTGGTTCATGTACAAACCTATGCTATACAATGAGTGGGAAAATCCAAGGAATATCAATAATGGTTGATCCATTTGCCTCTATAGAGTTTTCTAATACATTAATGATCATAACACTGTTATTAGTATCAAGAGAAGAAACAATAACAACTAGAAGTTTTTGGATATCCCCAATTAATGAAAAGTTGAGGTTGGATGGAAATACCTTATTCTAAAGTTTGGGTTGATAAAAATTAAATGAGAGAGATTGGGAGTTATAAAACAGGTTAATTGATTCATTTAGAATAGATTTTTTTGACCTGAATATTTTTGATTCAATGAAATTAATGGGCACAAACTGGGAGTTCATGATTTTTTCTAAGTGTTCATTGATTTGTGGTTTTGAAATATCATTAATGGATATAGATTTCTGGGATTAAATACATGATTTTCCCCCAAATTTGAATAAATTAAATCTATTTTCTTTTGACTTAAACAACTATCAACAATTCCTTGATCCTCTTCAACTATCCATAATTCAAATTTTAATTATATAGTGTTATCATAAGAGGTTTGTGGGAAACCATAAACTCTATATAAGGTTAATAAAGGTAAATTTAGTGTAGGGATGGCCTCCTCACAAGTTTTAATACTTTTTAGTTCTAATATCAAAGATGAAGCCTCAAAATTAATTCTCTCAATTTGATTACACAAATTTTCAATTAATGTATTTAGAATAGATTTGATAGGAGGTTGAACATCATGGACTTCCCTAATATTTATATCTTTGAACACCCTTAAGAGGGTCATAAATTCATCCTTTAAACATTCATCATCTAAATTATTTTACATCTCACTTGGTGTGGCATAATAAAAGTAGGGAGAGGTTCCCCATGTTTGGATTTGTTCATAGAGGCCTTATATAAGAGTGAAATTAGGGGTGAGAATAGATAAGTGAGGTGATAATAAGATGTGAGTGTCTAAGATAAATTAATTAAGTCCCTATAAGCGGGTCCAAAATTTGGTCTCACCCAAATTTACCCTGCAAGTATAAGCAATCATTTTAGTACAAGTAGGAGTTGAATCCATAGGGTTCAAAGAAGTAACATTGAGACACTCATAATTTTTATGAATTTTGGATATGAAGTGGAAAACTAAAGGGTGGATTGAAATTGGTATACTAGAATACTAAATTACCTAAGATAATGATTTTATTTGAAGAAATAAAACACATTAATATTTTGAAATAAAACAATTAAAGAATATTGGATGATCCTAGGTTGTTGTTAAGACTAGAATGGATGTAATTTTTTTATTTAGAATTTTCAGCTCACCAGTTCAAGAAGTTTCCAATAAACGGGATAAGCATCCAACATCATTCACCAATTTAATCCCTAAAAAATTACAAGGCTAATAAAAAAAATTCAATTATAGTATCACTTTAATGATCACTATGAGAAATTGGATCATACTAGCACTCAAAATATACCATCATTAAAATTGGTGAAGATGAAAAAGTAACTAAGACATTGAATTAAACTCTTAAAACAATGAAATAATTTAAAAATATAATAAAATAAAATAAAATCCAATCCATCCCCATGAAACTACATAGAATATAACCATAATAGTTTTGTTCTTCTATTGATTTAAAGCTATCAATGTAAGGTGTAAAGAAACTTAAAGAAGTGGGATTGAAGAAGAGAAAGAAAATAAAAAATGAATACCCCACCTTTGTGTAAAGGATTTATCTCTTTTATGTGTGAATAAAGTCACACATTAACAAAATAGTATCAAATTTTTTAAAAAAATAACAGAAAATGAGAAGAATAAAAAGTTTAATTAAGAAGATAAGGTGATTCGAGAAACTTATAATTGAAGAAATGGGATTACAACATCCAATTGGAAGCATAACATTGAAATGAAAACATACACAACTCTCCTAAAACCATCCAAAACCACTACCTTAAATAGGAATTTTAGAATAATTAGGTCAATCCCTAAATATTCCAAATCTTCTTAGTTTATTATGGTAGTCCTAGGGTTGTTGAAATTTTGTGGAATTTGGAATTTTCCACCCTTGACATGAAATAGGAGCTAACTTGCATCCACCAAATAGAGTCACAGAAATGACCTTTTAGATGACCAATTTTTGGTGGGACATAGAATAATAAAATTAATCCCTAGATTTTGAATTATAGACTAGAAAATTTCATCCCAATTGGTTTTTTGTTTTTTGAGATTTGATTGAAATGGTGGGATGTTTCTCTAGGCCAAATAATATAGCCCAGAATTTTATCTTTAACTTGGGAAGCCTGTAAATCCATTAAAAACCTAGAATTATATCTTGTCACTATTTTATTAAATTTTCCTCATAATTTTCTCTATCTCAAGTTCAAATTTTATCTTCATTTATCTTGCATATTATCCTATACAGTATTTTTATTGGGCTTCTATTTAGTTCAATTCACCCGGAATGTTCTTAGTTCATGGCCCAATTTGGTTATCTTACCAGTTGAATATTCAATAGATACATAAGTATAGAATGTTAATAATATCATGGGAGACCTGAAAATTAAATATTAAAATAAAATCAAGACTATTGAGTATTTTAAAAGATGTTTAAAAATGTACCATGTAATAGTTCATTTTAGAAGGAATTACAAACATGTAAAGAAAAGAATTTTAAATTATAAAATTAACTTGTACAGGTGTTTATGAACATTGAATTACATGAATATTATAATATAAGAAATTAATATTATCCTATTTCAGTGGATAATAACTTTTCCAACTAATTATAATGCTTCAACATTGAGTGATTTTTTGAGGATCCTACTGAGTGAATAATCACGATTCTAAAATTTTTATTCTGAAGAAATAAAAGATGAAATAACTTAGATGATGAAAGTGAGAAATTATTAATGGATCAAAAATAAAGATCAAACACATGGTCATTATCCAAGATGAGATCAAGGAGAATGAAATATATGAATAAGTTGACACTAAGGGTGTTCCATATCACACAATGAAGTTCCACATCACAAGGCGCATAAAGTTATGATTATGTGGAAATATAAAAGTGAACTAATTGTTGTGGATTTTTTAGAAATATTAAATGAAGATTATTCCTTAAATAATTATAATATCATAAGAATGAAACAAACCAAGACTTCAAGAATTTTTTTTGATAGTTTTGAAAGAACCTTTGACTCAAAATTTATGAATTTGAATGAGTCATGAAAATCCACCATAAGTAAAGGGAGGTTTCTATAGATAAATATGGAAACAAAATTTATGTGCGATTTAGTGAATAACAATAAAAATAAATGAAGTAAGAGATCATTATGATAAGATAAACCAATACATAGCTATATCAAAGGCCAAAAAGAAGAATTGAGAACATATATTGGAAATTTCTATGCAAGTAGGAGGAAGATCATCATTTGGAGTCAGGTGATGGATCATATGATCATTTATAATCTTGATTCAAAATAAATCATCTATTATATGTTAAAAAAAGATTGTAACTAGTTGGAACTAGTATATTGTATGATTTTAAGGTCATACTCTTGCTTGAGTTCCTTTTGATAATAAGAAGGGGAATGTGCACATGGGATAATAACTACATGTCACTGGAGACATAGTCACCCAAAAAGAGGAAAACCTTATTAACAAACTTGTTGTGTCATTTTATATCCTTCATCGGTGAGTATCATAAGAGAGGTATTGAAAAATCTCAAGATAATAAGAGATTTAGAATTGGTATACACACTGATTTACCTCCCTATTAGGGTGTATCATCCTCATGTGACCCAACACCACCTACCTCATTCATAGTCATTTCCTTTTAAGCATATCTCATCCAAAAAAACATAGCTCATCCCAATATGATCAGACATAACCCATCATTGGGTGGCCCTAACTCCATTATATATCTAATTTAATTAATTATAAAATATTTATAATTAATTCATAGATTAAATTAATATTAATTCCACAATTAACATTGATGGAATAATTAATGAATTAATCTTTGGGTGATCTATCACAATTAAAATATAAGAAATGTGGTATGCACTATCCTTGATATCCATCCAAACCTCTAACACATAAAAGCTCTAATTTCTCATTTCAACTAACCCATCAATTCTACTCAAATTAGTGTAAATTCATAAATAAATTAAATCTGAGACATACCTTAATGAATCTACTAAAAACCTAGTACGTTCATCTTCTTGATATTCCCTTTAGCTTAGCCACACCAAAACCCCTTTATATTATAATGATTCCACCATACCTTGGTTGAATCATTACCAAAACTTATCCCAGATAAACCAAAGTCAATGGCTATAAATAGAGGATAATAAATAATAAATAATAGATATAGAATGATAGATTTACCATTTACTATCACCTAGAACAAATGACACATGAATTGGGAAATAATTGGGGAATATTTTAAACTTGATTTAAGAAGTGGATTAGAGAACAATTTAGGGTTTATTTTTGGTATTTTGATTGAAAATACCTTAAATCATCCTTTTTAATTCATTTAAAAATTTCATTAATATTTTAGATAAATCTGAAAAATTTCATCAAAATCAATTTTTTTACAAAATCCACAAGTCATAATTATTTCCTCTATGGACCCTTCACATCACCCCAACCAAAATATGGTCATTATATAATGATTTTTTTTAAAAATGTACTAGAATAAATGAAAGAGAAAATTACAAAAGTTGGAAAGTGGGGATTTTATTACAGTCATTCTGATAAATAGGGGTGATATCAGTAGGCATATTCTCCTTGTATGTACTATTTCTATCGACACCCTTGTTGGAAAGACCATATTCCACTTTGTTCACCTCTCTGTAGGTGTGCATGATGATGTGGTTAAGTCTTGATAGGTGTTGTAGGCAAATTATCCATTTAGTAGTAAGTGCCCAATCCAGGTGAGATGTATCATGTATAAGGGCTTGAATGATGGTAGTTGAGTCACTTTCAATCCAAATATTGTTCCATCCTTGTTTCCTTATCAAATCAACTACACTAATGACGCTGTACATCTCTACTTCGAGGGATGAGGCATGACCACATGAACCATAACGGCATCTAAGAATGTTCTCATTGTGATCTCTACATATGATTCCGTATCCAGCAGGTCATGGGTTTCCTTTTGAAGCACCATCTATATTAATTTTAATCTATCCAAGAATAGGTGGTTTCCAGAAAACTTCCAATAAACCTCTTATCGGGAAGTATTTTCCTTTGAACATAATTTTCCTCATGATGCAGAAATCCTTGATTGAGTTGTGGCAAGTCCCTGTTTGCATGATTCCAGCTTCCTTGATCACAATGTGGATTGTGCTGCATAAAAATTGAAAGTATTATTTTTGTGCTTAATTGAATTTCTTTCATACCAAATAAGATGAATCAGTTCTTTCACAATAGTAGTTAAGAGATGGTAAATTTGTGGAGAGGCATCTATAGTAGTGCATCTTTGAAGATGTGATCTGATAGAGTCTAAACCTGTCCATCTGAGATCAAAAATGTCAAAAATATATTTCTATAAAGCAGAATCAATATAACATGTTAGAAATAGGTGGTCTGCGTCCTCTTTGTGTTGGTTACATATGGAACATTTAGAACAAAGTTGTATACCACACATCTGGAGGTTGCAATCCGTGGGGAGACTATTGTGAGCAATTCTCCAAATTAATGTGAGCCGTGAGGGACTAATACAGTTTTTTTTGAAAGTATTCAACCAGGAAAATTTATTATTGTTGGAAGTGACATTATGACTATAGTAAAGTTTAGAGGTTAGCAGACCATTATGGGCTGGTTCCTAGACTAAAAAGACATTAGTGTTAAAAAAAGTGTATTTGTTGATAATTGAAGAGATTTCATCTGGTAGATCTAAATCAGGAGAGTTTATACAGTCATTTATGGTGATGTTTTAAGTGTTAGACAAAGGGGTAGGGTATATCATGTTACAGATAGGTATACCATTCCAGTTATCTTTCCAAAAGAGAATAGAAGAATTATTATTGACTATCCATCAAGAGTTAGATAATTTTTTTGAGAAGCTATGTTTGATGTAAGGCCAAATTGATGAATCCATAAAAGTGTACTTGCCTTTCCTGAGGTTATTATAAAATATAACATTAAGGAACTCATATGTCTGAGAGTTTTTGCTCACAATATTCTAGATAAATTTAGCTTGGAGGGCTTCATTAAAATTCTTGAGTTTTTTAATACCAATCCCCCCATTATCGATTGGAGTGCAGCATGTTTTCTAGGAAACAGTGACAAGTTTTCTTTCGAGCGTGTTGCTGCTCCAGATAATTTTTTTATTCTTATATTTATCTTTTTAATTAAATCAGTGGGTCATTTGTACACCCTCATAGAGCATACCATTTTAGATACAATGGTGTGTTTGACAAGGAAAATTATATCTGCCATCGAAATATTTTTTCCCTTCTAGGAGGATAGTTGGTTATTTATTTGATCTAAGATGTTGAGGAAGTAAGTGTTTTTGGGATTCCACCAGAAAATGGGTACCCCAAGATAGGTAAAAGGGAATAATACTTCTTTTATACCCAATTCATTTATTACATCAATTTTTCTGATGGCAGAAAAACATTTGTTAAATAAAATGGAATATTTTCTCCAATTTATAGATTGGCCAGAGACCTTATCATAATGTGAGAGAACACATTTGATATTTTTAATATTTTTCTTATCTCCTTGGAGGAATAAGATAATATCATCAGCATATAAAAGATGAGAGGGAACAATTAAAGTTCTAGAGGCAAAGATGGGCTTTAATGTACCCTGATTGATCGAATCAGTGATGAGTCTGCTGAGGCAGTCTTAAGAAATAACAAAAAGGATGAAATAGAGGTGGTCACCTTGTCTGACACCCTTTGTACAAGTGAAGTATCCCTTTGGGGAACCATTTATTAGAACAGAAATGTGAGCAGATTTAAAAGGTGTTTTTATTTTGTTGACAAAAGCATCATTAAATCCATGTCCAGAAATAATTTTGAAGATGAAATTACAATCGATGGTATCAAATGATTTCCTAATATCCAATTTGATAGCAACACTTCCCCCTCTTTGTTTCTTTTTTAATAGGTTAACACTTTCATAGGAAATGAATATACAATCTTGGATATTTCTCCCCTTAAGGAAACCAAATTGGTTCCAGGATATAATTTTGTTGGAAATAGGGGACATTCTCATATCTAGGAGCTTGGAAATAATTTTAAACATGGTGTTAATAAGAGAAATCAGTCTAAAAATATGAATTCCCGAAGCATTATCAACTTTGGGAATGAGGGTAAGAGATTGTGCATTTATACCATAAGGGAGGAACCCATTAGTGAAGAAGTATCTAACAAGGTGAAAAACATCATTGCAAACAATGTCCCAATGATGCTGAAAGAAAGCATTATAGAAACCATCAAGGCTAGGGGCACTATCAGGATTTAAGTTAAAAAACACCTCTTTAATTTCATGCTCAATTGGAATACTGTTCAAGATGTCATTATCATTGTTCACTACTAGGAGGGGAATGATGTCAAGATTGATGTCCTTATTCTGAGTAGGTCCATTGAAAATGTTACTAAAGTAGGTAGTGACATGATTGGTCAAAATCTCTTCATTATCAATGGTATTTTACCCATCCTTAAGTAAAGAAAGGGGCCTACAAGTCTTTCTAGCTATTTGAAGAGAGTTAAAGAATTTAGTGTTTATGTCACCATCTTTAAGCCAGTTGATTTTAAGGGTTTGTTTCCTAAGGTTTTCATTCAAAGACAAAAGAGATTTGAGTTTATTACTGATCTCTATTTCTTGATTTAGATCCCTAGTAAAATAATTATTGGCTGTGTCAGTTTTAATTTGATTAAGGTCATTCTCTAGGGAGTTAATTTCATTATCGGTTTGTTGGGATCTATCTTTTCACCATAGCTTTAATTTTTGTTTCAGGAGTTTCAACTTCATAATGAAAGTAAAGGCATCATTTGAGTGAATTGAATTCCAGGTATCTTCGACAATTTTATTACAATTTGGAATAGTGTTCCAGGCATTGTTGAACCTAAAAGGAAAAATAGGCTTATTATCTCTAGTTTTTAGGCTCACCAGAATAGGATGATGATCTGGATTTAGTTTAGGAAAGGTGATACTAGAGATGGTATTCCAATTATCATGGGCCACAAAATTTGGGAAGCCTCTATCCACCTTACTTACTAAGACTCTATTATGTTTTTTTCTATACCAAGTGTATTTTTCACCAACAATATTAATCTCCACTAGGTTGTTAACATCAATACAAGATTTGAACTCTTTAGTGGAAGCATTTGATTGTAGATGTCCCAGTTTTTCACTAGGTCTGAGAGTGGCATTAAAGTCCCCAACAATGATCCAAGGTACTTGAATGTTGTTATTTAGGGAGGATATATGATTCCATATAGTTCTTATATTATGATATCTATAATTCTTATGAATTGGGGGAGTTAGCCTTACATATGTTGAATGACCCTTATACATAACATGGACTCTCTATTCTTAACCAATTTTCCAAAGGAAAAAGACCCTTATGTATCAAGTGACCTTTAAATATAAGGGGATTACCCTTACATATTACAAGGAATTTACACACATTTCCACTTAGATGACTTAGGGTGACCCTTACATATCAAAGGGAGAACCACAATTACCCTTATCTATCACTATATCTATCCTTATATATCACTGGCTGGATTTAACACTTATCCAATTTTCTAAATAAGAATAACCCTTACATATTCCTTTGCTGATGGTTTACTCTTACATATATAAGGTTACTCTAGGATGACTCTTATGTATCATCAGTGTAACTCTTACATATCAAAGAGTTACTCTTATAGGTCAGGGGGTACTTTACATATCACCCCTTTACAATTTCTAGACCCTTATGTATACAAGGTTTTATACATGTAGAACAAAATTTCCGTATATAAGGGTTTACTTTTATGCATAAAACTTAACCAAATTTCCCAAATAGTATGAACTTTATGCATGATGACTCATACACATCATAAAATAACTCTTATGTATGATAGTTTTCCAATATTTTATAAATATATTGCAACTCCCAAAAATTCCCAAAATCATCTCAAAATCATTTTTAAAATATTGCAGTACTTGAAAACACTCTCTAAACCTATAAAAAATGAGAAAAATAGAAACAAATAGCCCCAAAACCTGCTAACTCACAATATTTAATTCCCAAACTATTAGAACACCTCCAACCCCTCTATGGGGACTCAATACTCACTCCTGAACCAAGATCTAACCCAAATAACCATTTCCACATACACGATCATTATTTAATAATTTTAATCATTAAAAAATATATATTTTTGTAAAAATTAAAACAAGTTTGTATTTTTGGTAAAAATTAAAACTTCTTCATACCTAGACTGGTCTAGTATATTAAAACCTCCCAATAATAATACTTCTCATCCTTGATAAGCATTCAATAACATTTTAAAATTTCTATCCATCAATCAGAATATGATATCACTCTTCATTATCAATTCTAAACCTGAATCTATATGGCTCAACTACCTATACACCAAACCTGTATACACCTCTTTTTCCAAGAATAACACATTGATCCCCAAAACACACTAGCCAAATCCTAAACAATGCTCTCGATGTATTTTCCAACTCACTACATTTAATTCCATGTAACAAAACTAGATAATCCCTATTTAGTAGATCTTTCCCAAAAACACTTAGCCTCAACTACTGATACATATTTACACCTCCTAATAATGATGCCTTAATTTTTTATAGGCACCACTAAATCATACAAACAACCACACCAAATTTCTAACCAGAAGATTTGTGAAATTCCATTGTTAGATCCTCAAACAACCAAAATCATTATCGTACCCAAACCATGGGTACCAATGTATCTTTGATCCAAATCACTCTTAAATTCAACCAAATTCCACCCTAAGATCGATGCCAATAAACAATCCACAAACCCAAACCAATGTATTGAACCAAAAACCAAACTTAATATTAACTAAGGAACCTGATAAATCAGATCTATATACTCACTAACATCCCAATGCCATCACAACTATCCACCAACTAGTTTCACTACATCTATGATAATTCTAATAGGAGGGTCATACATCTATTACCAATTTGATGATCCCCACCATAGTATCATCCTAATTCTTTCCCCATTGAACTAAAACATCCAATATCTATAGCCCATGAATTGTTTATTACTAAATGTAATTCTTGGTCATAACCACCCCAATCGTATGAAAGCATCAACTTGAAAAACCAATCGATACCCATTTCTGACTTACTAGGAACATCATCCCCCACATTCACCAAAATTCATCCATAATGAGGGAGACACCCTCTAATATCCAATGGTGTGATTTCCACCATATATATTCCCTTACACCACTTCTTAGGCGCAATACCTATACATATCCAACATTACATGCATGTCACTTCTTTTGAGCCTCGTTCATCCCATTTTTGGTAAATACTATTAAGGACCTTTCTTGGATCGATCATACCATATTAATCTGATCCATTTTTTATGTATCCTTTCATCATAAAGGGACATTGTAACAACTCAACTCCAGTAACCCAGAGTCAGTGTATACTTTATTAAATTTGAATAAGATACAATGGATCACATCGCCTAAGATTGATAAGTTTAGTAGTCTTGAAGAACCAAATATATACATGATTCCAATTTTACATTGGAAAAAAATATAAAACAAAGTAAAGGAAATTAATCTGCATCCTTAAAACTCATTCAAAGATTCCTTCTTAATAACCTAGGTAAAGGAAAACAAATAAAGGGTGATCTCAAATTCTCTGTAAGGGTTGTGTACAGTGGAAAGTATCATGAGTAAATATGGAATAATCAATATGGTAGAGTGGATAATCTAAATTCATTCCATTTAATAAATTACTTGAGTTAAATGATAATACATGACTAATATAAATATTGAAAACACATGTATAATGAAAACTAAATTCTTAATAAAGGAATGCATAAATCTAATAATTCATGATCAATCCCTCTCAACCAAGATATCATGAATCTTATTGTCAAGGCCTTTCATTGAAGAAATAATTCTTAATGAATGGGTAGGTGTAAATTAAATACCTATATAACGTGGAATACTATTTTTTCTCATGAGACCTATAAATGCATAAAGGATTTATCTATAATCATGTCCCACACATCACTTACACATCTTATGCATTCCCCATATTTTAAATGATCAATACAATTTGTTCTCAAATACCTTATAAGTAAAAATTTATTCATATTGAATCAAGAATACTGAACATCAATATTTTATTGTCATATAACATATATATAAAACAATAAATATGGTATCATTGGATCATATCCATATAAAAATCAATGGTTGCTGTCATAGATGAAAATATCATTGGAACATTTCTTGAAGAAAATACCCTTTTCATTTTTAAATAAATAATTTAAAATCTAAATATTTGAAGAATATTAGGAAATAATTTTATTTGAAAACAACAAAGGAACATTATAAAGTAATATTTAAATAAATTATTAGTTATTACAAAAGAAAAATCTATTTGTTTAGTGTACATTAAAATAAGTATTCTATTCACGCTTTTGGTAAAAATTACCTCATTCTAAAAATGTCAAGAAGATTCCTTTTAAAAAATTATATAAAAAGTAAAACATGGGAAAAATGAATTCAATAAATCATTATATAATATTAAAAACTTTCTTGAAAACATTTTAAATAAAATATAGACATGGAAGAAAAATAGTTTCAAATAAATCTTCAAAATAATATTTTTAAAATAAAGTCCCTTATATGTAAGATACTTGTGGATTCCTGATCCAAAAAGGGAAGAAATGAAAAATAAACATTTAAAACCAAAAAATAACAAAAGTATAATAAAATTTATGGATTTTATGATATTAGTATAATATAATTTTCTCAAATTAAAACTGAACATAAACAATCCTAAAATAAAATGTGACTGTAAAACAAATGCCTTACCGCTTTGGTATGTTTTGAATCATAACCCCCATGAAAGATATAAATTCAAATGAAACTTTAAATAACATGAATATAAATTTATTTATTATATATCATATCAAATGGGTAGTATATAAACCACATGAAAGAAACAAGTGGTTAATATAGCATATGTATCATAGAAACAAAAGTGAGATGAGAAACCCTTACCTCTAGTCTGAAATGCTTTGTATGTTATTTTATCATTTTGTATAATAAATTTAAATTAATTTTAATTATATAACAGAATCATATAAATAATTATAATATCATATACAATCCGATTATAACATTTAAACACTCATTTATCAGTAACTCTTTATTAAAATCGTTGTTTCTAAGTGTAAAATGTTTTTGTTTTTCATGTAAGTTTCAGTCCGATAGATTTGGTACTTGAATATAGATCATGGTTAAATTATATATAAAATTTTAATAGTGGTATAAATATTATATATATTCATTATATACATATTTATAATCATCCATGTAAGGTGTACATGAAAAATTAATCACATCGCTTTGTGGAGATGGTAGTCCACACGTAGGCATGAGCAACATTATCATTTTCAACAGGTGGAAGGGTAAGAAGGTAAATGATATATTATATTTAAAAAACCATAATTATGTCACAAATATCATATATATTCATTATTTAGATATTTATAACCATCCAAGTGAAATAGTGATGAAAAAAATTACACTACTACGTGGAGACAATAAGCCATACGTACGCATGAGCGATGTTTTCACTTTCCATAGGATGGAAAAAAGGTGGATAAAGGTTGAAACATAATAATAATAAAATATCATTATATTTATGATACTATATTCACTACTTTATTATGGTTACTATATAATTTTATGAATTAGAAAAAGAAATAAATTTAAAAGAGTCATAAAAATGATTACCTCTTCTTTATAAAACTCATTTAGATACCTATTAAGGACCCTTGTAATGGTATTTTAAGAATGAAAAAACATTTAATTAACATATAGGAAATTTTATAAGATAATTGGTTAGGGTTTTTTCTATATAGGTGTCTCAATGTGGTGTAAATAAGAGAGGTGATGGGTGTCCTTTTATTAGTGGCGGAAAGGAAACACATGGAATTAATAAAAATATTTAAATATAATAAATTCATTTTCATTTGAAAGTGTCACCATGTTTATAAAATTTCAAAGATAATATATAACATGTTTGAAATAAATTCAAAAAATAAAATTTGGATAAGTTTATGTTGTATTTTAAACCTTATCTTTTTTTATCCCATTTGTTAACCATTTTTAACCTTAACCTTAGAAATGATTTTTTTTCAATATTAAAGGGTTATAATTTTACTTATATGGTAAAAATTGGATCATAAATTTCAAATATATTTAATTTTAGATCATTTATAATCCTATTTTTTATATTTAAATATTTTATTATTTTTAAAAAATTTAATAAAACATTATTTAACATAAATTACTATTAAAGTACTTTTAATAAATATTCACAAAATTTGAATTTTAGGAAATAAAAAAAGAAATGGAATGAGAATATAATCAATTTAACCATAAATAATAAATTATTATTAACTATAAAATTCGTTTGGATCCAAAATTAATCCCAAATACATTACTTTTAATATTTTTAAAATTTTTTAATTTTATTTTTCCACTGCATGCACAAAAATAGTGCCAGTGTTGTATAAGAATTTAAGGTAATTATATAATCATTAAAAATTATAAATAAATTTAAATCATGAAAATAATTTTATTATTATCAAAATAATATTTAATATTCATTCACAAATTATTTTTTTTCCAGTGTGAATATATAATAGAAATTTAAAACCAAGAGAGTGAAATTTTGTATTTTTCTTTACTTAAAATATTTTATCAGTCATTATGAAAGAAAAAGGATCCAAGTTTTCATGACCTAACCCATATCAGGGCTTGAGCCGCAACTCCCCCAAGCCTGTCTCCATAGGCTAGGGGTTGGTGACTAGCACTGAAGGCACAAAAAACTTGGGGAGATCTTTGCCTAAGAAACTGTACACACACACACAACCAACTCAATGCAAAAGTACAGAGGAAAAGAAAAGAAAGATACAACACTACTATATAAAGGGGAAAAAATATATGAATCAACCTCTAAATAGTACAAGTACAATAAAAGTAAATTTGAAAGGGAAAGAGGAAAAAATATACATCCAACTAGAAAATTTCCACAACCCAACAATAAGTGAAAAAGTAAAATAGTTAGGAGAGTCCAACTCCTGAATCCCAAGCTACGACCACCACACGTGGTCTAAGAACCCCATATCCCTAATCTCCTCTAGTATCACGATCAACTTGTCCATTGTTTTCAAGGTCACACTAAATACGGGCAAATCCTAAGAAGGGGTGAGTATAAAAATACTCAGTAGGATGCCCCGGAGGCTCAAGGGAGAAGAAAGAGAGGTACTAAAGAGGGGAACCGTAAGATATATAACATAAGAAGACTAGTATGGGAACAAGGTATAGAAAAGAGAGTGAAACTCCACCCAAAAATATACATTCTTGCTCAAAGAAACCCAAACGAGAGAGTAAGGGGATCTCCATCTCACAACTCACACCAAGTACATTCTAGGGTAGTAAAAGTGGAAGCATTAGTCACATTTTTGAACACCTCAACTACTGGATAAATCCTCCTCTAATGAGTATAGTGGGCATGCCATGTCATGAAGAAGTGCTTCCCACTAACCTTGGACTTCTTGGGTACACCTCCCCATCGTGTACCATGGGTCTTCAAAGTCATAGAGAGGTGCTTCCCAATAGTCATGGCCTATTGAGGTAATCCTCCTCGTCGTATACCGTGGGCCTACAAAGTCATAGAGAAAGTGTTTCCCACTGGGCCAAAAGTCGGTAGTCTTTAGGTCTCAGCCAGTCGCAGGGTTCTGTACGTAGCGTGCTTGGGAGACCCTCTCCTCAATCCCTTCGTCACATCTCAAATTCCATGAGAGTATTCATAGATCATTCCAAAAGATCCACCTCGTCAAGAGGGTCCCAATTCTACAGACGGCTCGTCAATCAGACACATGGTTTGCAAGATACGAGTGTTTTAGTAATCAGGGGACCAGTTGCAACGGGGCCTGGTCCGACCCAGTTAGACTGACCTGACCAACCCAGCCCTGGGGCCCTGCATGCCCCACCCCGGTTCGACCAATCCAACCCGACCCAGTTCACGTCTAGGCCAACCCGGTCTGGCCCAGCCATTAGGACATGCCCATTGGGCCTTGCTGGGTGGTACCTCTTAGAAAAGCATCAAGGAACTCTAATCACCCATAATGGATGGTACCTCTTGAAAAAGCATTGAGGGAATATGATCATCCCTACTAGATGGTACCTCTCGGAAAAGCATTGAGGAACTCTGATCATCCCTGTTGGAGTCATCAGGTGCTGCCCCAGATATGCGTCACATCTGGAACATCTTGCATCATATCCCAAAAGCCATTATGTAAGGCACCATCGCATTCTACATGAAAAAAACTCAAGATAGGCTACTCATATACCAAATTCCAATTCCAAAAGAGGGAGATACGAGAGATAGAGAATTTGTAAAGTGGTACACGATGCGTGTGGGGACCACACGTCATGTGGCCCCACCTCTTCTCTTGGCCATTTCCTATCCATACTTGGGTACTAAACTATAAATCAAGTACCCTTAACCGTGCTAGTGTACTCCCAAAGTACATGACATCTCAAACCAAAAGGCTAATGAGCACACATTGCTCATTGTAAAACCGAAGGGTGAAACGTACTTTTACTGGAAAGCCTCCTCAATGGAATTGGATAACCAAACAGGTCACACCGTTGTGATCCATAGAGGAAAACATACAAGATCAACTATTCATTCACCCTAAATGGACATCCGATGGAAAAGTCATATATTACTGCATTGTGCTTGAATGACATCACATGTGGCCCACGCCTTGGTACCAAAACAAATTATATGGATTGCGCCGTTGTGATCCTCTTAGAAAAACACACGGGATTGACTTGTTCGCCCAAAATGGATACCTGGTTAAAAAGTTGCATTCCACCGTAATGCGTGTGAACTGGCTTTGTGGGTTCCGCACATCAACCTTGGTTTAAACACCTACAATTAGTCCTAAAAATTCCACCTCAATGTCAGGGTCATGATGCTGCTGATGGCTCACAAATCCAATGTCATATGGGACAGTTATGAACGATACAATATTCAGCAACAATATTATTATTATTATTATTGGGGTGTTTCGAGGGTCCTAGCCACGAATCAGAATTTAATATTCAACATTGGACTTGAATCTACCGTCTTAATGATAGGATCTTGTCGCCACTAATGGAAAGTCAATCGGACGTCACACATAGGAGTTATGGTGGGTCGAAGATTTAATAATAATATTAAATATATTATTTCACGAGTGTTTTGGGTACCCGATATGAAAACCCAAAAAAGACATCCAATATTGGAATTGAAATGTTCTTCTTGAAGTTAGGGTCACACTGCCATTGATGGTTTGTGAAACCGAGGTCGCACGGATAAGTTACGGACGAATTATGGTTTTACAACTAAAAATAATAATATCATTATATTATTATTATTATTATTATTTACAATTTATTTCCCTTAATCTCACATGCCACACACAACCCAAAAGTGGCGCCCTTTTTTTCCAAAGTCCTTCCATACTAGGTAACCTCTCTAATCTTCTTCTTTTATTACTTTAAATTTTAATACTATTGTTATTATGTTTTAGTTTCTCTCTCCAATATTCTTCTTCCCATGAATTCACGTGGGGTATCCCTGTAAACCCTGCCTCTGCATCCGCTGGATCCACCTCCTCTGGCCTCGCTCACCTGAACCGCCAGCCAACTTTCCACCTCATCTTGCTGCTCGACCGTCGTAGTATGTCACACCGCCTACCTCGCCCGGAGCTGCACCCTAAAGACACGCCAGAATCGCACCGCCATGTTACCCCTTTCACAGGATACTGCATCTTCATTCTAAGCCTTAAAATTGTGATGATTGCAAATTTATGATCCTTAGCCTGAGATATCTGCGTCTGTATGATGCACTCGACAAAACATTGATTTTTTGAAGTTCTTAATTATTTGGCGCCAAAGAACATGCAGAGAACGCGCGAAGAATGAAATAGAAAAGGTTATGGACTATGTGTGGATCAATGGTCGTGCTTGTTTGGCCATCGTCATTGAGAATTAAGAACATGGGGAATTGTAAAATAAATATTTATCATACTTCAAGAATTTCAATTTCAAGATAAACAAGAAGAAATTTATTTAACCAATTGTTTTTCTATCCACGAATTAATTCACTTAATTCGCATTCATCATGAAAATTCAACCGGTGTAAGGATTTCAGAAAGATAAATCCTACCTGGATTGGATCCATTGTCATTGATAAATATCACACCTACAAAACGATCAGAATAAGTTTTTATGTTCATCGCATTTCAATTCTCTTGGATCTAAGGCTTCGTTGTTCTTCATTCGTCATTCGTCAACGGGGAGGAGAGGAGAGGAGAGGAGTTGCCATCATTAGCCAAACTAAATTATGAGGCCAAAACCCTCTAAAAAAAGAATTTATAACCTATAATTAGGTTAAAAGAAATTAATCAAATAATTAAATAAAAAATTATTTAATTATTTAATTAATCTTCCATGCTGGCACATAAACCAACCTCCTGACACCGACAAAGGTTATAGCCTGCCTAGGGTAAAACCTACGTTTTGAACTCAACGGTGGTCTCTGATTTCTCATCTGAGCCCCCATCCACGAGTTCTTTAAGTTTAAGCCATTAAATTAATAAATTAGTAATTTAATTTATCCATTTAACACAACTCCAATGAGCGAGGGGTCCAAATGTCCCATGCCGACTCATTTTATGTCGTGCTTAGGGGAAACACCGCGTTTTGGACCCAACTGTGGTCTCAGATTTTTGATCCAATCAATTGTTTAAGATATATCCCATTTTATTTAGTTAACCAAACGTGTGTAATATAAAAACACTTAACACTTTTATGAAATTAATTTCAGGCACACCAAGACTCAGAATTACACTCCGTCTCAGCGCCCAGCTCTATAAATATTCTTAGAAATATTTCAAAGTCTTATTATCAAAAACCAGTTCTCTACACAAGTGGCCATAAATTTGAAACATATATGAGTATGGAAAAAATAAACTCATCAAATATCATAAAGGAAAGTGTTAGGTATATTTTAAATCCTTTTCACATTAGTTTTATCCTTAATTAACCTGATTTACCCTTTACTATGGTTATAACTATTTATCATAGTTACTATTCAAAATGACCAAAAAATGAAATTGAAATCATTAATAAATTTGGAAATAATTATTAAAAATATGGAATCTATTTTTTAAGATTCATTCTCTATATATATAAAAAATTAATTTAATATAAAAAATCAAAATGGAACTAAAAACAATTTTATGAAAAATGTATTTTTTAAGTCTAAAAGTATTTTTATACCAAGATCAAGTATAATGTTTATTAATATGTAATTAATTATATTTTTTATTATTAAATGAAACTTATTATAATTTAATATTAAATTAAAATCATAATATTACTTTTAAATTACTTTATTTAATGAAAATAAATGTTTTTTTACAAAAAAAATGTTATTTTTCACTATTTAATGAAGAATAAATGTTTTTAGAAAAAACCCAACCATTAACCCTAATTTATTATTGAAATTATGATTTAAAAAATTATACTCATTACCCCTAATAAAATTTAATTTTTTTACAAATTAGTTATAATTTCCACGCACAAAATGTAATAAAAATCATTTTTCTAAGAAAACATATTTTTGAAGCATAAAACAACTTTACTAAAAATTGGGTACTTATTTATTATGAATTATTTAATACATTTACATTATTTAAAACATGATTGTATTTCATAATGTTGTTACTATTTTTCATACCTTCCAAATTAATGGATAGGTTATAACAATCACATTAGAATAATATTATTTTGATAGTATATCAAAGTTCTCTTAAAAGATCGGCGTTTCATGTTAAGTGTGCCATTAAGAATAATATTACTTTAAACAAAATTTTTTGGGTGTTACTTTCTTCCCCCTTAAATAAATTAACTACTCAAAATTATTTTATCTTGGTAATAAATGGTTCAAAATTTGAAAATAACTTTTTTGAAACCCACATCATACAAAGGGATAATAAAACATTCTTTAAAAAGGGAAGTGGGAAATGTAATGTTTACCTGAAAAAACACATAATTGCATATCGAGATAAAGAGAGAATTATAAAAGAGTTAAAATATAGACATGTAGGATAAATTTAACATCCAAGGACTAATATAGATTGATATAGAACATGGTCATGAGAAATTTGATAACCAAATAACCATAAATACGTGAGGGGTTAAAAAACCATAAATTCATCAGAAATAAAGATAAAAGAATAATGTTTTATTTCAAGATTTTTCCCTAAATTTGAGGGAATATCTTACTCTAAAGATATAGAACATGATAAACTATAGATACTTGATATATTTCCATTTTATAAGAACAATTTTATCCTTTGATTGTGTTCTGATCAGTTACCACTTCATCACTTACTCTAAATAATGAATATTCAAGATGATTTCTTCATGCTTGATGTAATAAAATTAAATTTTAATGGATAATAATATCTATAAAATAATGATAATTCATTTCTTCCTTATCTACATATTTACCAAAACTAAATTAGTTATCACACATTATCCAATATGGATAAATATAACACATTAATCTCTAAAACATCAATCAAAACACTCTAGATTTAACTTAATACATTCTATAAATATATAACCTTAAGTATCCTATAAAATATGTTTTATAAAAAACCAAAAATCCAAATTATTTTTTCACATATCTTTTTACAAATAAAATTTAACATTTATCCCCAGATAATTTTCTCATAATGTCACATACCAAGCATGTGAATACCTTGATCATATATTTTCCTAAAACATGTTAATAAAACGAATCACCATAAAACCTCAATGGAAACATATATGATTACAAAAATTTACTCTATCCTTATTCCTTAAATAGAATCATAGTTAATGGAATATATTCCATAAATCCAAAAATTAAATAATCTTCCTCATAAATCACTTTTCTAATTTATCGGTACCATTCAACATATACTTGAAAATCCTTACAAAAACCTACCATAGGACTATCCTTATATGCTTCATGATTCTTATAACCAAAATATCATTTATATAACACTTATATAATATAATTATTGAATCCAAATACATAATCACTTCAATCCTTCCACTTCAATGACTAGAATAACATAGGCCATTCTTTGGTCCAGGAGTTGGCCTTTAGATTAAGGTATTGAATCTAATAATTCCCAAGTTCCCTACACATATGAAATCAAATTCCTTAGAAATACAGTGATCTATTTCATTCATCTTCACACATCAAACATCTTATCCTTCCTTTGATACATTTTCTTGGGTTCTTCTCACCACATTATTGACATGAAGTAAATTTAACATTATTTAATCCAAGATCATTGACACCCAAATTTCTATATAATTTCATTTTCCTCTTATTTAACATGTTAGAAAAATTACCTATGTTTATTTTGTTAATCATATATCATGATAAATGGTTAGGTATAATCATAATGTTTCTCATTCTAGTTCTCATCTCATTCAGTTTATTAGGAGGACAATCGTTTCATTATTTATCACATTCATAATTAACTTGATTCCTCATAGTTATAGACATTGAATAAAACCATGAAGCATGTTTTGAGAAATAATAATCGTACTAAAAAACCATATAATCATGAAAAAATCATTCATAATATGTCTAAATCATGAAACTTTATTTTCACTTTATGACACCTTAGGTTTAGACTAGATCATCCATGGTCATTAGTTATTAAAATAATTCATAATGGTTCATAAATAAAATGTAAATTAACCCAAGAATATCTCCTTAGAGTGTCTATATAGGTGTGAAGTATTAGGTCCACTCATAATGCAATGTTGATGATTAAGTTAATACCCAATCCACCCATTTTAATTTTTTAACCTAGGTGCATCTGTGCTACAACTTTTCCATATTCTAGTATCTATATAGAGTTGTATTTTCTAATAAAACCACAGTTCTTTATTTACCATAACTTAGGATATTCTCTTATAATTAGACTTATCCTCACAGTTAGTCATAGGGTTATGCTCTCTAATATATCTTTACCTATATCTAGTTCCCAAGGTTTATACTAAAATTTATCTGATACCAACTATAACAACCCAACTCCAGTAACCTAGGGTCAATTTCAAATTTATTACACTGGAATAAGATACAATGGATCACAAAACCAAGTATTTATTAGTTTAGTAGTCTTGAAGAACCAAATACATACATGATTCTCATTTTACATTGGAAATAAAATATAAAACATAGTAAAATAAAATAATATACATCATTTAAACTCATTAAATGATTCATTATTCATAACATGAGTTAAGAAAAACAAATAAAGGGTTATCTCAAATGATCAGTAAGGGTTTCATACCGTGGAAGATATCATGAGTAAATAAGGCATAGTTAATATGGAATATTGGTTAATCAAAACAAATTCTATTCAGTCAACAACTATAGTTCAATGAGAATCCATGAAAAATATCAACATGAAAAAACATGGATAATGAAAAATTAATTTGTAATAATAAAAATTTATAAATCTATAAATTCATGATCAAGGCCTCTAAACCAAGATATCACGATTCTTACTATCATGTCCTCTCAAACAAGATATAATTCTTAATAAAAGGGTAGGTGTAAACCAAATACCCATCTAATGTGGACACCTATTTTGTATCATGATTCCCATTGATACATCAAGGAAATATCTATAACCGATATGTGACACCACTATTTTTTCTATGCCTCTTTTAACATTTTATATAAATTTTGAACGTGTTTTAAGTGTTTATAGGTGGGCTAGAGGCGTTCGGGGGGTAGAAAAAGGATGAGGCAGGGTTGAGAGACTTATTTTAGCTTCTCGAGCCATAATAATCCCATCAGCTAGCTTATAGTTCTCATTGATAGAACCATATATTCCTAGTGGACACTGAGTAGTTGGTGGAGGCCGTCAACTAGCTTATGGCATTTGAAGGAGCCCATTTAGGATACCGAGTTTATAGGTTTTTTTAAAATCCACCCACCAACCATTTTTACTTATTATAATTAGATCCATTCAAATACCAACACCGTAGGGATTATCTATGTTGATTTTTATCTTCTCTCACTCCCTTTTAACACCTGTGTTCGATTCCCAAACAATGGATCTATCCTAAACTCTTCATCTGATGAGTTTTTATTCAATCCAAATCATTTCTATTCTATTTTACTTAATAAAAACTGAGTATATCCATGATTTTTGATCAGATCTAAGGGTTTGGTATGATATAAAAAATATTCTTGGATCATTGATAGAATCATCACCTGAATTAAGATAATTAGTGTCTGCATAACCTTTGGACCAAGATCATTGTCAACAAAAAATTGTCTTGGGTATGTTTGAGTTTTTCCTACTTCTAGGGTATGTTTTCTTCTTAAAATTTATCCTAGATTTATAAATTTTATTGTATTGGTTTTGGCTCTAGGATCTAGTGGTGCTTTTAGACTCAAACAATGACCCTTCCTTCTGAATCTTCATGTACCTAAGGTAGTAATCCCTTGAATTTAGGGAATATTTTATATGGGTTTTTGTAATGTTTTTGGTGTGTGTGTGTAACCTAGTGAGAACTATATCTTATGTTTGATCACATTAGGTGTGCATGTTTAGGCTTGTTGAGAATTATTATTGATGTTTAATTACATATAGAATGTTATGGATTATGTTTCTTTCTTGATAAAACGTGATTTTGATATATCTTTGGTATCTTGTATTGTATGTGCTGTTTTCTATCATCTATAGTTGAGTGTGTGGGTTGAGCCTATTGGACTACCCCCAAATATGAATGTGTCATAAATTTTTTGGAATGTACTTGGGATATCCTAATAGGTGGGATGTATCACACATGTTTTTGGGATATCCGATCAAGGGGAATGTGTCAGGAGGATGGCCAATGTTCCTTCTGACATGGTTCTGAAGAAGTTAGATCTAGTCTCTTAGGGCCTATCATATGTGTTGTGATTGTGTGATATTTTTTTTATATTTATCATGTTTAATTTCATATAATTCACCTTTATACCTTTTGAACATATGTTAAGGGTCACTGGTGGTGTCCTACCAAGTCTTGTACTCAAAACATACTTGATAATTTTGGTGTGCTTATAGATTTCATGGGCAGGGGCCCGATGAAGGTAAAGGTTCTTATTTTTTACAGTTAACCAAGCTAGAAAGAGGATGAAGTCATTTCTAGATAGAGTTTATGCTAAGTATAAACTGATGCATTTATTTACTATCTTCCTCATACTTTATATCCTTTTATTTAGTTTTTATTTATGTATCTGGAATTCCATATTGATACTATATGGGTTTTATTTTTTTATAATTCTACCTTAGTGATTGATTATTTATTTATTCATTATTTTTTTTATTATATCACTTCCATTATTTGTACTCTAATGTTTACTTATTACTAAGGTAATAATATCCCCATGATGTTCTATAGTCCCATTCCACTAGTTTTCAACCTCTTACATATGGGGAGGCGCACATGATGTTGTGTGGAAACCCCATCCCAGACCTAGTGGTTCAGGTCGAGGTGTTACAAAATGGTATCAGAGCACCATGTTCACTAACTTGTTCTTATCTTTTTTTTTGATTTAGGATATGGTAGAGAATAGATATAATGTTGGGACTTGGTTAGGGGAACTATGTTAGTGCTTTTCCACAACTGTATAATAGAACTCTGAGTTTCCATAAAGTGGTATTTTGTGCTATTTTTTTTGATTTTACCATTGATCAAATCCACTTGGGTGATGAACATGATGTTTTTATATTGATTTATTAGATTTAGTGTGAATTCATGACTCATTTTATACATGTAGGGTCACATTCCATATATATATTACATACATTATATAGATCCGAAATAACTAATTGTCCCTTGAAATTGTGATTGTTCTTTGGTGCATTATTTCTTTAATTCTTTTATTTTATCTTGTTATATTCTATAAGTGAGTTTATATCCATTTCTCTAACTAATATACAATAAATTGAGGATTTGATTGGGTTATGGGTAGTTTTTAGGTGGTTATTTCTTATTCATGTGGGTAACATCTTAGGTTGACCCTTGTTTTGAACCCTTATGTGTTCCTGTGTTATGTAATTAATTATCTTATTTAAGCTATTGGATTTATATGAGTTTTGTTTTAGTATTTCTAGAAATTTCACCCTATATAAATCTTGTACTACCAATTTCATTCCCTATTTTATAGGAGAATTCAATCGAACAAGTTTCCTTAGTAGATCAAGTGGGTCAAGTAATAGAACCAATCCAACCAAAACTCTTTTAACTAGTTCCTGTTCATGGAAGAGGATCCCATAGGGGTGGGTTGATGATGGCCAATTCTATTTTTGACTTATAGATTTAGAAACCCATCCTTTCAGTAAACTTTAGGCCCTCAGGATATCGAGGAATATATATAGTTCATTGAGAGATTTTTGACTTGGTAGAAACACCATAGGATCATAAGGTTAATCTTGCAACCTTAATGCTTCAAGAAATAACTAGAACATTATGGGATGTCATGATGTAGAATCATATACAAGAAGGTATGACTTGGGTGACCTTCAAGGATCTCTTATTCAAGGAGTTATTCCCTAATTCAATAAAGTTAGACTGTGCTCAGGAGTTCATGGAGCTCCAACAGGGGATGATAACAATGTCTACATACTTAGTATGATTCATAGATATGATTTTATTTTCTCCAATTATGGTGGTAAATGAGGTGTAGAAGTCCAAAAAGTTTAAGATTGGTCTTCTCCCATAGTTAAAGTGAGAGGCCCAAAACTTTGATCTGACAACCTATGTTGTTGTGCTTCATAAGGCACCGATGATCAAGAAGGGCATTAAAGAAGATTGAACTATTGATCTTATTCTATATATCAGTGGATGAACATATAATTTCTTTAGTGAAATCCTAGTTAACTATTATAATAATAAGAAGATATGGGTAGAGGATGGAAACTAGGATAGTGGTCGGTAGTTAGTGTAGAGAAGAGGGTCATCAACTCCCTATGTGGGAGATGAATATTCTAAGTGCTAAAACTAAGGGAAAAAGGGAAATTTTCTCAAGGATTATACCTATTTATCAAGAACTATAACTGATGTGGAATGATATAGAATCCAAAGTGGTTATATGAAAGGGATTTGAGGATGCACTCAGTAGGAGTAGGAATAAGACCACAACAGTTGGTGCAAACCCCACAAGGGTCAGTAAATCATCTGAATTAAGAGCCTTTGGGGAATAATGGAGTGGTGAATGGTTGATATTATGAAATTGATCATGCACTGACTAATGTTGTAGAGAGACCTTCCATAGTTTTAGTTATAGTCCTAATTTATTCTACTCTACCTATTTTTTTTCAAATAGGATCATCTCATTCGTTCATATTGATCAAGTAGTTTTCATGTTGGATTTAGTTGTTAAATTCTTTAATGAGTTTTTTTATCAATACACCCCCATAAAAGAAAGTATATTATATTTATTTATATCTTGTAAAGACCCAACCCAATGAGGATTGAGTCTCAATTACCCTAAGATCACCTATATTGGACAGGGGATAACAACAAGCACCAAAAAGCATATCTAATATGAGATTCCTTTCCCTAATGTATCTATACGCATACACCATATGATATTGATGTAAAATTGCAGAGTAATAATAATAGAAAAAGATGAAACATCTTGAATATCAATCAACTATGAAACATTTATAGGGTGTATAAGAGTACAATAGTGAAAATTGAAAGTAAAGGGGAAAAATACACACCCAACCAGAAATATGTCACAACTTAAAAAAACTGTAAAAGTAAAAGGATGAGAGAGACCAACTCATTATCTCCAAGATCTGACTACTATACATGGTCCAATGAATCAAGTATCTCTATTCTTATCTGTATTCACCGCATACCTATCTGTCATTTGCATAATATACAACATGTGCAGGAAATTACCATATAGGGGTGAGTATATACATATCCAGTAGGACACCCTGAAAAAAGATGGGGGAGCAGTAAGAGACATGATAGGAATAAACATTAGATAGCTCAACCCAAAGAAATAGTGTATGAAATATTATGACGTGGATATATATATGCTCAAACCAAATAAGACCAAATGAGAGATAAATGGGATCTCCATATCACAACTCATCCTAGGAAAGAGTGCCAACTGTTCCAAGAAGTCCATCAATGATTCCCAACATATCATGCTTCTGTTCAGTAGGAAATATCTAAGTCAAACCACACCTCACCAATATTTCAAACAGTAGAGGGTCCACAATATATCAGTAGAGGACCCATGCCCTAATAAAACAGGAGGGTTCCACTTAGTATATATCTTGAGGACCCATTCCCTATCCCAAAAGGAGGGTTCCACTAAAGTAATCAATAGAGGACCCATGCCCAACTTAACTGGAGGGTGCTATTCTAATAGTCGGTAGAGGACCCATGGATAGCCCAACTAGAGGATTCCACTCTAGAATTCAAGGACCCATACACTAAATTAGTAGGAGGATTCCACTTGGATATAAGATAGAGGAACCATTACCTTTCCACGAGGTGGGTTCCACTCTCATAGTTGAGGACCCATACCCTGAATCTGTAGGAGGGTTCCACTCGGGGGATAGGTAGAGGACTCATTCCCTATCTCAGTAAGAGGGTTCCACTCTAATAGTCAGTTGAGGACCCATGCCTATCCCACCTAGAGGATTCCACTCTAATAGTTAATCGAGGATCCTTGCCCTACCCACCAAGAGGGTTCCATTCAGATCTATCTGATGATCCTTCCTGATCATTATCATCATAAATCATCACCTAAAGAAACATCCAACTTAGAAAGTCTCACATAATATCTCAAAAGACACTACGTATACTGCCACCACATTCTACATAGAAAAACACTTAGGAAAATATACTCATAGAAAAAAAATCCAAGTTGAAATGAAGGATACACGAGAGTTTGAATATCCATAAAAAAGGAACAAGGGGTAAATGTGTGTAAGGGGAGACACATGGCATGTGGTCCCAAATCTCTGCTTGGTCGTTCCCTTACAAGTACATTTCTCACTAACCATGCATCACTATATGGTGTATAGGTGTACTTCACAACATGCCTCAACCACCCGAGGTCTTTCTTATGCTCCCTGTTTGTGTTTGTGTAAAATAATTATGTCAATTTACTTTGGTACATGGAGTGTAAGGGCCATGCTGACACTCGTCATGTGCCACCAGCTCAATCATGTGTACTCTTCGAAGTACACAGTGTGACTCCCTCTATACATAATGTTCAAGGTAACATGTGATCCTAGGTGTACCCTCTGTAATTATTGATCTAGTCATCTAGGGTTACCTATCATGTGGTCCCTTCACACTACATGTCATATTTAACTCCAAGAGAAACCCTAGCCACCGTAGAAATCAGGGTACATGATGTGTGTTCCTCAAACTATAAGGAGTGTAGTCAGAATTTTCATAGAAACTCAAATCCACTTCTATAATTCTAGATCCATCCTCTCCACCTCTAAATATTCCAATTAAACACCTAAAAATAGTGTATCTTCCTATGGATGACAATTCCCAACTCTCTAGTGGCCAGAAATCGAACTCCAGTTCTTATTGCATGAACCCAAACATCCTCGTAAAAAATTGGGCCACACCATCTCCGATTTGGATCCAAGATCAATAAATAATTCACAAAAACCTCACAAATTATTCCCAAATCTATCCTTGATCACCAATCCATTCATCCCATGTGAAACCATCTTGAATACGGGGGGTATGATCAGGCTCGTTCTGACCCAAAAATGTTGAATTGTGACCCCGTGGTCCAATGATGACTAATGTGAAGAATTATTGGGAGAAATAAATAAAACCAAAGGATTAACAATCATTGTCAAGAATTCTTGGACAACAAACACAAATGGGGATACATAGTGTGAGAAAACTAAATGAAAAATTTAATGTTAGTATACAGGCACATGAAATGGATAATTTAAATGTATATCAAGGAAACAATATGATCATACTCAAACATTTAATCAATAGGGGAAGAATTCATAAATTGATGAGTCATACCTAGTTTTGTATATTTTTTCATCGAAGAATGAGCTCTCCAATGAAGAATAGGAGTTATTTTATCTGCAATGTCTCGATCTTCCAGGATCCAGTGGTTCATCATCATCTGATTTTGATTTTCCAACAAGATGTAGAAGGGGAACCTATCAACAGTCCCAAGGTTATATGAATAAACCTGGAGATAATACCATACAAAAATATATAAAGGGAAAAAAATTATTTTAATTAGATTAAATAAATAAATAAATTTATTTATTTAACCAAACACACTCTCCAATGGATTCTTTTATCTGAACATCCCACGGCGACCTATTTTAGGTCACACCTAAGGTAAGTCTTGCATTACAAAATCAAACATGTTCTCAGATTTATGATCTGAGGTTCCATTTAAGAGTTATCCCATTTTCTTTAAGAAACCATGTGTGCATAATATACAATATTTTTAATATTTTTATAAATTTAATTCTGGGCATATCGGGCCTCAGAATCACACACCGTCTCAGCGCCTAGCTCTGAAAATATATCCAAAAATATTTCAAGGTATTACAAGGAAAAAATAGTGTCTCTAAATCATTCCCTCCAAGATTTTCATCCCCAAAAAACAAAACTAAACAAAAATATTAGGATATTAAGCCTGCATATGGCTCTCCTGCTACCAGGAACTCTCCTTCAAGCTTCAGTGCTGCTATAACACATGAACCAAAGGGATGGTCCATCCATACAGGATCCTCTCCCACCAATACTCAATATCCATTGGGTGCTCTGTAAAAGTCACTCCATCCTTGATGTCCATCCCCCAGTCAATAATTTTCATAGGGTCTTGCACGTATCTCCTCAACTGTGACACATGGAAGACGTCATGCACCCCCTCCAACTGTGGGGGTAAGGTGAGGTGGTAAACAATCTTACCAACCTTATGTAAGATCTCTAATGGCCCGATGAACCTAGGGTATAGCTTGCCTCCCCGACTGAACCTCTTCAATCCTCCTAATAGGGAGACACTTAGGAAAATATGGTCTCCCTACATGAACTCCAAGGGCCTATTATATTGATCTTTGTAAGATTTATGTGTTCCCTGGGCTGTCCTCATTTTCTTGCAGATGACCTGTACCTTCTTTATCATTGCCTACACCATCATTGTCCCAACCATAGATGCCTCACTAATCACTGTCCAATACAGGGGGACCTGTAAGGTCTCCCATACAGGTCCTCAAAAGTTGTCATGCAGATAGTAGCGCGGTAGCTATTATTGTACAGAAAATCTACTAGGGGAAAGTGATCCTCCCAGATCTGGATGAAGTCTAACATGAAAGACCTCAATATATCCCCTAAAACCTAGATAGTTTTCTTGGTATTCCCATCGGTTTGGGTGTGAAAGGTTGTAATCACCCTCATATGTGTCCTAAATGTATTCTGCAGGACTCTCCACAATTGTTACATGAACCGCACATCATGATGATAGAAAATAGTCCAGAGAACCCCATGACAGAAAATAATCTCCCATACATACAACTACCCCTAACTCCCCACCGAACTCTTCTCCCTGATAGCAAGGAAGTATGTATACTTCGTGAGTCAGTCAACTATCTCTGAGATAGCATCGTGATGTATCTCTATCCATGGAATCCCTGTCATGAAGTCCATGGACATGTCATCTCATTTTTACTCTGAGATCGCAAGGGGATGCAAAAAAACCTACCATAACCTAGTGCCTAGTCTTCAACTACTAACAGGTGAGACACTATGAGATGAACTCAGCCATGATTAATCTCATGTTGTCCCACTAAAATTGTGGCTAAAGGTATCTATACAACTTCCCACACCAGGATGTATAACCAATGGATATGCATGGAACTCTCATATCACCTCCTCACACATCGTGACTAAGACCATTGTCTATCCCTTGAAAATTAAGACATGATTCTATCCTTAAAAAAATCCATCTGGTGAATCTCCTAAGGATATATGTTCATGTAAGATCTCAATGATGATGTCTCCCAACTGGGGATCTCTCACATGCTCGAGAAGTGGATGAGTCAAAACCATTGATCAAAGAACAGTTGAACCCCCCCTGCTCAACTAGGGTTAGTTGTAAGGAAACCAATTTCTAATAATCCTCCTAAACCAAATTAGCCTGAGACTTCATACTAAGGGAATCTGCCACCATGTTTCCCTTCCTAGGAGTATAGACTATCTCAAAGTCATATTCTTATTGGAAATATAACCAAAAACTCTATCTCAGGTTCAAGTATCTCTATGTGAAGATGTATTTGAGACTTTGATGGTCTAAGTAAACCATAAATCACTCCCCTAGAAGACAGTGCCTCCACATCCTCAGAGAAAATAATATCATTTCCATATCAAGGTTGTGAGTCAAATAGTTCTACTCATGGGGCCTCAAATGCCTTGACACATATGTGATAACTTCTTATTGTTTCATCAACACACAACTGATCTTAGATCCTAAGGCATCGTAATACACTACGTACTCCATAACCACCTCAGGTAGTCTCAAAATAGGATCAATTTTCAAGAATAGACTCAACTCCTCAAAGGATATCTATAACTACTCAGTCTAGGTAAACAGATTCTCTTTTTGATGTCTGGATGGTCAAAGGGGATACAATCCTGAATAATTATTCCACAAACCTCTGATAGTACCCCTCCAAGCCAAGAGAACTCTACACCTCTGACATGCTCTTGGGTGGCTCCCAAGCAAGCACTGCATCAATATTCATCAGGTCCATGGCTAAACCATGATAATAAATGACATGCCCCATGAAGTAAACATCATGAATCTAGAACTAGAACTTTGAGATCTTTCCATAAATCTAGTTCTCTAGAAGTAAATCTAGGACCTCCCTCGAGTTCTCTGCATACTCCTCCTCTGATACAAAGTATATGAGCATGTCATATATGAAGACAATAATGAAATAGTCCAAGTATGGATGGAAGATCCAGTTCATCAACACCATAACATAGATGGAGATTTTTTCACACAAAATGGAATCAACAGGAACTCATATTGTCCATAGTGATATCAGAATTACAACTTTGGAATATCAACCCTATGAACTCTCAACTGGTGGCAGCCGAACTAGAGATCGATCTTCAAGAAGCACCTCATGCCTCTTAACCGATCAAAGAGATCATCAATCCTTAGTAAGGGGTAATTTTTCTTCATCATGTCTTGGTTTAAGTGATGATAATACACACAAATATGCAAGCTCATATCTTCCTTTTTCATGAACAACACTAGAGTTGTCCAAAGGGACACACTAGGCCTGATAAAACCCTTCTCTCGAAGGTCCTCCAACTACAACCATAACTCTAAGAGCTCAGTAGGGTCCATATGATATGCCAAATAATATATTAGAGTGGTAATAGGATTAATGTTGATGAAAAACTCCATCTCATTCCTCAGAGGTAGTCCCAGAACATCCTCGGGGAAGATGTCCATAAAATCCACCATGACTGAAGGAATATATATGTCTAAAAAGCCTACTGAACCAAGGTATACACTCACCAACTTATGGGTGATGGGGTGAAGCCTCCTGCTATCAAAACCCATTCATCCCACCATGAGATCTCTCTCTCTCATAAAGGAGAATATCTTCCTATCAGCATGAAGGAATATGAATTGTCTATGATGATAGTCAATCTAGGATCGTACCATGGACAACCAATAAATACCCAAGATGACATCATAGGGTTACATAATGATGACCAAAAGGTTCCACGAGAACGTCTCTCTACCGAGATATGGTTTTCACAGGCAGAAAATAAAATATATAGAAGAAGAATTATCTGTAAGAACCTCAAGAAAAAAATGCTAGGCTACTGCCTCAACTGGGAGCTCCAACTCTTGTATCAGGAGTAAAGATATGAAGGAGTGACTCACACATGTATCTAATAATACTGAGGTAAGAGTATAATAAACATATATAGCACCTATAATCATATTTTTCACTATTGGGTTATATGTCTTCACAGCTTGCAGCTTTCCGGGACCTCGACTGCCAACTCCCTGAGCCAGACATGGGCCACAAGGTGGTGGTGGTGGAAGGATATCATAGCATCTTAGACTACCCAAAAATCATCTTGGAGATATACTTTCTCATTTTCCATCTTTTCCATACTAGGGAAAACCCTTCCCTATCTTAGGAGATCCTTGATCATGGTGCTGCCTCTACCGCGACGGTCTATCTACTATCTGCCTACACTCCTCAGTACATCAGGTTAGGCAATCAAACGTCATGCGACCTTGACCATCACATGCATAGAACCACCCCTCTATAGGCTTCCTTGGTCCTCTATTATTCCCTTCAACATGTTCTTGATTATAATCCTAGGAATATTCATGCACCGAGATCTTGTTGACTGACGTCTTTCAGCTGCTGTAGACGAATTAACTTTGTTATGCCCACTGCCAGCTCCAGCTATCTGGTGTCCCTTTGACAGGAATCTCTCCACTACCAGTGCCCAATCCAACACCCCAAAATGGGTGGGAATGAACAAGGTAACCACACTAGCATGGATATCTATGCAGAGACCCTGCTCAAACTTCCGTGATCAGAAGTATATATCCCGGATCATATCAAGGGAGCACCGTGTAAGGTATATAAACCTTTCCACGTACTCATCAACTATCATACCTCCCTAATACAACTTTAGAAGCTCCTAGATATGAACTGAGAAAAAAAAGGAGGGATAGTACTTCTCATGAAATAGCTGCTAGAAGGTGGTCCATGAGAGTGTCGACTCATCATACATCTATATAGGAAGACTCCACCAGCACCCAACTGCTTCATGGAAAAGGCTAGATAACTGTTCAACCACCTGATACATTGATGTCTAGATAAGAATAAAACATGGATCATAAAATCTATCCAATCCTCCACTACCTGGGGATCTATATCACCATGGAACCTTAGCAAATTATGGTGTTGGAACTTGCAGAGCACGCTAAGACCGCACACATCCTTAGCCTGCTCCATAGGCATGATCTACTAATCAACAGGTATGGGAACTGTAACCTATTCACTTGGAAGAAAGATATTGTGGTATGTAACCTAAAATAAAGCTTCATCACTCATCAAACCATCTTCAAAATCTAGAACTAGTAACCTAACTGGCTGTCATCATGGAGGCATCTTGAAAATTTAATCAAGACATACCATGGTTAGATGAGCATATATATATATACAATGGGGAGATAACTAAAGAAGGATAGTCAAAAGAATCAATCCTATATGATGCATAAAAATTGATCCCTGTAACCAGTTTCTTGGTATGATCATTTGACAAGAAGGCATTTAATGCCCTAGTGAATGGATACATTGGCTGTAACACCAACATTAGATTCCCTAGATAGAAATCTGTACTTGAAATTATTTGACAATGTTTACCTAAATACCAACTAAATATTCATAAGGGGAATACTCTAAACACTTTACCAAGGATTGAACTACCTTTGATTCAATATTTCACAACCCATCCCAATGGGGCTCAAGCCTCAATGACCCCAAGTTTTCCTCTATAGGCCAGGGGCTAGTGATAAACATCGAAAGGAATATCTAACATGGGAGGCCTTTTCCTAATTTACTTGTATGAACACACCTGACCATATTGATGATAAATTATAGAGGAATAATAAAAGATAAAGACACTATAGACAGAATATAAATCAATTATGAAAACTCTCTAGGGTGTACAAGAGTACGAAATTGCAAACTGGAAGTAAAGATAAAAAATACATGCTCAACCAGAAAGATGTCCCGACCCAAAAAACTGGAAAAGTAAAAGGTTGAGAGATCCCATCTCATGATCTCCAATCTCTGACCACCATACACAGTCCAATGCACCAGGTGTCCCTATACTACTTTGTAGTCACCACCGACCTATCCATCATCTGTATAAGACATGAAATGTGTGGTAAAATCTCATGCAAGTGTGAGTATATATGTACCTAGTAGGACACCCCAAAATCCGAAGGGGGAGTAGTAAGAGACATGAAAGGAATAGACAGTAGATAGCTCAACCCAAAGAAAGAGAGTAAGAAATCCAACGACATAGATAAAAATATATATATGCTCAAACCAAATAATATGAAATGAGAGAGAAAGGGGATATCCATCTCATAGTTCATCCCATGAAAGAGTGCCAAAATTTACATGAAGTCCATCAAGGATGCCCAATATCTCACCTGTCTTCCTAGAAGAAAATATACAAGTAAAGAAAAACCTCATCACTATGTCTCATAGTCAAGGGGACACAATATTTCAGAAGCAGACTCATGCCCTAATACAATAGGATAATTCCACTTAGTAGATTACTAAAGGACCCATGACCTATCTTGGTAGGTGGGTACCACTCAAGTAATAGATAGAGGAACCATTCCTATCCTAGCTGAAGGGTTCCACTATAATGGTCAGTAGAGGAACCATGCCTAGCCCAGTTCGAGGGTTCCACTCAGATAGTAGATAGAATACCCATGCCCTACCCAACATGAGGGTTCCACTCTTATAGTAGTGGACCCATACCCTAACTCTATATGAGGGTGACACTTGGTGGATATGTAGAGGAACCATGCCTTATACCAATAGGAGTGTGACACTATAATAGTTAGTAGAGGACCCATTCCCAGCCCGGTTTGAGGTTTCCACTATGTCGATCGAGGACCAATGCCCTAACTAGCATGAGGGCGCCACTCTAATCTCTTTAATGATCCTGCCTAATTGTTTCCATAATCAAGCATCACCTAAAGAAAAATACCACCCATAACATCTCATTTAATATCTCAAAATCTAATATGGATTGAACCATCATGTTCTATGTAAAAAAAACTCAGGATAGGATACCCATAGATAAAAATCCTAGTTTAAATGAAAGAGATATGAGAGGTTAAAGATTCCTCAAAAAGGAGAAATGGGTACACGACATTTAAGGGGAAACACATGACATGTGGCCCCACACCATTGTGTGGACATGTCCCTACTGATACAAAGATCACTAACTTTATAGCATTAAATGGTGTGTAGGTGTACTACATGGTGTGTAGGTGTACTACATGGTGTACCTTAGCCACTCGGGGGCCTTCCCGCGATCCCTGGCTGTTTCTTTGTAAAGTACCAGTGTCTGTGTACTCTAGTAAATGGTGTGTAATAGCCAGGCTGACACCTGATGTGTGTCACCTTCTCAATCGTGTGTACTCTTCAAAGTACACTATGATTCTCTATCTATATACATCATAAAAGGGAATATGTTCTCCAAGGCATGTAACCTCTATATACACTGATTTGGTTAGCTAGGGTTACACCGTGTAGGGTCCCTACACATGATGTGTCATATTTAACTCCAAGTGAAACCCTATCCACTACAGAAACTGAGGTACATGGTGTATGTTCTTTGAACTACATGAAATGTAGTCAGGATTTACATAGATACCAAGATTCCCTTCCAACGTTCCAAATCCAGCCTCTCTAACTCCGAATTTGCCGATTAACCACTCGAAAATGGTGGATCTTCCTCTGACTAGTGATTCCCATGGCTGGAAATAGAACTCTGATTCTTCCCACATGACCTTGAATTCCCTCAAACAAACCCATTCAATACCATCTTTGATTTGTATCAGAGATAAAAAAACCATTCACTCAAACCCCAAAAATCATCCCCAAATCCATCCTTATTCACCAATCCATTCATCACATGTAAAATTTTCATGAATCCAGGGGTCCGATCAGGCTCAATCCCGCCTAAAAATGTTGAGTCATGACCCCATGGTTTATCGATGACTAACATGAATAATTATAGGAAGAAAGTAATAAAAAAGGTTTAACAATCATTTCTAAGCATTTTGGGCCAACGAGCACAGACTGGGATATCCAAGGTAAGAAAAACAGAATAAACAATTTAATGTTAGTACACAGGCGCAAGAAATGGCTCAATTAAATGCAGATCAAGGAAACAATATGATCACACTCAAACATTTAATAAATAGGGGCACACTACTACAAAAAAAACCATTAACAATGTCGGCCTTTATCAGTGCTAGCAAAAAGTGCTGATAAAAGGTATATTTTATTAGCACTTTTTTTAACACTGATAAAGGGGAACCATTATTAGCATTGATAAAAGGAAACCTTTATGAGTGCTTTATTTTAAGCGCTGATAAAGTTATTTTTTAGTGCTAAAGGTCCTGAATAAAATGAAATAATTAAACAAATAAAAATTGAAAATAAGTAAATTAAAAAAAATATTAGAAATTTTATTAATTAAATAATTATTAATAAAAATGAATAAATTTAATATATATATATTATAAATATTAATAAATAGTATATATTAAATATATCAATATTTAAAATGAATAAAATGAAATAACTCAACAAATAAAAATTTAAAAGGAGTAAATTAATAAAAATATTAATCATTTTATTAATTAAATAATTATTGATAAAAGTGAATAAATTTAATAGACATATATATAGATTATAAATATTAATAAATAGTATATTATATATATATATAATGAATAAATTTTAATAATTTAAAAAAATAAAAAAGGAATAAATTGTAATAATTAAACAAAAAATTTAAAAATGAATAAATTACAAAAATATAAGAAATTTTATTAATGAAAAATTATTAATAAACACAAATAAGATTAATATATAAATTTATATATATATTAATTATAAATATTAATAAGTAATTTATATTAAATAGAAATATAGAAAATGAATAAAATGTAATAATTAAAAACATATTAATGTCTTATTCATTTTTTATGGTTTTTATAAAAATTTATTCATTAATACATTTAATTTAGAAATATATTCATATATATATATATCAATGTATATAATATTTCTTAAAATATTATTTATATAATACTAAATATTTATTCTTACATTAAATAAGTCATATATTTAGTGTAAATGGTTTATAATTAAAAATTAATATTAATTAAAAATAATGACCAATTGCATCGAGTAATGAACATAATTGAATGTTGTTTTATTTTTCAATTTAACATATATCAAATATGTGTTACATTGATTTCACATACATATACATAATTAATGCATTTTTGTATACAACACACACACAAAAATATTTATGTAATTAATAATGAAATATTCTATAAAAACACATACACCTAATATTTATGTAATTTATTTAAATTTTACTATTAATTTTAGAATTTAATTATAGTAGTTTGGGGGAGGCTCAGACGGAAGCCTGTATAGTGATGCGGCTGGGCCGACGGTTAGAATCAGATGAACGAAAGTTCGTTTGGGGGGTCACAATGAGGTGATGCGGTATGAAGGAGAATGCAGGGCTGGTGGTTTGGCTTGGATGACACATCAGGAGATGGTCCGGTTGGTTTGAGGGGATCTGTGATATGGCTGGATGATACCGGTGCAAGTCGCGGATGATGACAAACATACAGTGCAATGATTTATGAAGCAGTGAGGTGATGTCACCGCAAGTCTTGGATGTCGACAAACAGGTGGTGTGGTTGATGACAGATAGGTTGCTGGTTGGCGGTGGGTCCCTACGGGGGCTGTTGCGGAGCATGGAACATGGCACAAAAAAATCAGAAAGAATCTTTTGTGGGAGATGGGTGCAAGAGGTTGGATGGTGGGGGTGGGGATGTAGGGTTACTTTGGATCTGTGTCAAGCCTACAGGTTAGGTTTTCATGGGTTTAACACTCATTGGGCCTACGGGGCATGTAATGGGTCTACGGGCCCTACTCTAAATAAATAGGGCTTGATGGGTAGGCTATTCCCTTGGGGAGGCTATGACCTACCTTTCTAGCCTGTGTGTGTGGTGTATGTGTGTTTGAATGTAATTGTACCCCCAAGCACCTAATATATATTATTTATCCATTTTTAATATTTTTTTTTAAATTTAATCATTTTCTATTATCTATTTATATATATTTATTTACTATGTTTTAGTATTTTCAATATGTATTCATCTTTACTTTAATATATATCTATATTTTTAAAAATTTATATTTAATTAATAAAACTTATCAATTTTCCAATATTTTTAAAGTGTACTTATTTTTAATTATTCAATTTCACTAATCTTTAAAATATATGAATTTAAGATTATATATTCATTAAAAATGTCAAAAATATATTTGTAAATAAATATTTATAAATAAATATATTTATAAATGTATATTTACTATATTTATACATTTATAATTATAAAAAATAAATATTATATTTCAAAATGGTATTTATATAATTATAAATAAATAATTATATATATTTAAATAATTATAAAATTCTAATATTTTTTTTAAATAATGAATATTTTTACTATATTTATTTTTATATTTATATTTTTTAATTTGAAAGAGTATGGGTGCGACACTTGGGAGATCCTCGCACGAGCGATTCAATGGCGTTTAGGGTTTCCAAATTAAAATCATGGAATTTTCAAAGGTTGATGCAATTGAAACAGAAAATCTACTTGTGGGTGTATGTGTTATTGTTGAAAGGGCCAAATCTTGTGAAGATCAGGAATCAACGCTTAGGGTTCAACCTATGATCAAAGGTAAATGTTTAAATCACATGCTTTTCTCCTCGAGTCAAAGTTCTAAAAATGGTAGGTTTGTTAAAAAGGGTAACATCACACATGTTTTTGAAAGAAATGAGGTAATTATGGACCATATTGAGTCCTTTCATCATTTGATCATTTATAGAAATATGCTTTTGAAGGACAATAACAGTTGGAAAACCCTAGATCTGATTTGAAGGCTTTCTTTAATATGTGGATTCTTGGACTGGAAATGTATTCCATTAGAAAGGGGATTATTTCATATCCCCTTCCCTAATGATGAATTGAAAAGGTGTAATTTGGGATTTAGCATGGTATCTTTGAAACCTGGTTCTCTAAGCATTTATGAGTGGAGTTCAACATCAATCCATTTTAAGTAAAGAACCAATTTTCTCAAGTATGGGTAAAGATATTTGGGATGAACTAGATCATGTGGCACCTAGATATATTATTTTATATCACTAGTTCAATCAGAGTTCCTATAAAAATGGAAAAATAAATAGAGAAGGCTCGGTATGGTTACTTCACTCATGTTCTTATAGAGGTTGATCTCAGCCAGACTCTTGAAAACAAGGTAATTATTTCCACGGATACCGATGAACAGAATATGAGAATTGACTATGAGAAATTACCAACTTTTTTTGAATAAAAGATTATAGTAAACTCTCTAGAATCCTACCAAAGGATCACAATTTTTTCATTATTTATAAAAAATGGTCATGATCACACTGGCTATAGGAATATCTAGAGGAAGGTGTTGAGGTTTTTGGTGATCAAAACATTACAATCAATTACACCAATGACACTAGAGTTGGCCCATATGAACATGGAATGAAAGCATCTCAAATACTCAAACATAATATTGGTATTGAATCTCATTTATCTACTAAGAAGACTCTTAATTCTGTTATTATGAATTTCATGGTCAAGAAGGCATGGCTTATTGTAATACTCAAGTTACAACATAGAGGGAACCTACCCGCTATTCAGTTTCTGATGGATTATATAGGGATAAAATGCTTAGTGGAGATAAATCCATCATAAAGGATGGGGTTTCATTCAAGGATACCTTGGTCAAGAGTCCCTTGAAAGGGGGTACTAGTATACCAACACTGTTATCCCATGCTGTGGATGGAGAAGTTTCAATGTAGAAGGCTATTTTGGATAATAATTACGTGTTTGTGAAAGGTATTGAAGTTATGGACACATATGGTGCCAATAGGATTAGAAATGACCAATAAGAAGTGGGAAAAAACATTGAGATGGATCCCCTGGATGAGAAAGATCTCAATGAAATTTGTATCCAGGATGTGGGTGATGAATAAATCATACATGAACATAAGATTATAGTGAGAAATCAAAAAGGGAAGAAAAAATTGATTATTGATTCCCCTATGAGGTATAAAATAAAGGAGGCAAAATTTGTGCTTCAACCTAATGTTGAACAAGCTTTTTCTCTGGTGTCTAAGCAAGTGGATGAGAAGGTTGAAAAAAGATCACCCTCCTTCGTCATGTATGACTTGAAATCATATGTTTTCACTAGTAAGGAAGAGGCTTATAATCCAAGTAATCCCTCATCCAATGTGATTACAGTGGATGAAGAGGGATTCCAGATGGTTCCCTTTAAAAAGACCAGGCCATATTATGAGCTTGGAAAAATCTCTCTAAATTTCTACTAAATAATTGAGTTCATTCCCTTCTTTGATGAATAATCAAATGGAGTCTCCAGATCACTCCCAAAAATATGGATAAGTCAATACTACAGAATGGAACTTTCCTCATCAGTTTACTGAGATTATGAGGAATGCGTATGACTCCTTTGGATTAGAATCTGAGTAGGATTGTGAAGATGTTATTTCCTGAAATAATAAAATTAACATTCCAGTTGAGATCTTGGAATGGAAAGTATTTCCAAGTGGTATTTGAGAAGAGGATGTGGTGTGGTTTAATTCATAGATAGAATTTCTTCTTTCAATAATGGAACTAGAAACCTTTGAATTCAAGGATTTCCTTATAGTAGATAAATTATTAACCATCAATATGGAAGATAGATTGTAAGGTAACTCAGAATTGAAGTTATGTGATCTTTCTTGGGAGTATAATACTTGATCCATCTTGGACGATGATGCTGATTTATCTTTAGATAATGAACATAAGACCTTCTAGGAAACCAAATCATGGAGGAGAGGGAATTATCCTCCGAGAGGAGGCAGGTTTCCTAGGAACATGGGTTCCAGAATGAGTTATTAATGTCTGATCCGTTTTTCACTTTGAGTCTTTCTTGACTTTTTGTCCCCACCCTTCCTCTTATACCATTTTCTTAGTTTATCTAGAGGCCATTCCTCATCTTTAAATACAAATATATTTATATATATACATATATAATTATATAAATATATATAATGATATAAATATATAAATATTTTTTTAAAAGTATTTATATATTTATAAATAAATAATTATATATTTAAATAATTATAAAATTATAACAAATATATTTCAATAATGAATATATTTACTATATTTATATACATTTATTAAATATATATATTTATTAAATATATATATTTATATAAATATATATAATGATATAAATATATTTATAATTTTAAAATTATAATAAATATACTTAAATAATGAATATATTATATATATATAATTATATAAATATATATAATGATATAAATATATTTATAATTATAAATAAATAAATATAAATATATTTAAAAATATATTTATTTATAAATATATTTATAAATGTATATTTACTATATTTATAAAATTATATATTTATAATTATAAATAAAAAAATAATTTTTTAAAAAAAAGTAATTATATAATTATCAATAAATAATTATATATTTAAATAATTATAAAATTATAATAAATAAATATATAATTATATAAATATATTTACAAATTTTTTACTTATAATTATAATTATAAATCCTTTATCAATGCTAAAAAAGTGCTGATAAAGGTCTCCATGATCTATTTAAAAGAACCCTAACCACAAAAGATTTAGTCACGATTCTCAAGATTTTGTGGAACTCCCCAAATATTTTCATTCCTCCTCAACGTTATCTTAGAAAAATCATGGCTATAATCCAAATGAAGTTATTTTCTCCTCCTCACTCATTAATTGCTTATTTGGGTTCTATGGTTTGTGTTATTATGGTGTTCTCAATCATGAATAACCCTATTTCTCTTCTCCCATAACTCTGTAGGGCTTGTATTGTCTCAACAATACTCTATAATTTATTATTATTTTTATTCTCACAAATACCCTTGTTTGTTTTAACAATGATTTCTTCTTTAAGTGTATTTCAGGGAATTAATATTCTTTATACTATTTATTCTGAAATTATTTTCATGCTTTTAATTTGCAAGGAATATTTATTAAAGTGTTTAGGATGCATTTTTAAGTATTATAAAAACACTGTTCATACCCTACATGGATTAGCATAATGTAAGAAATTAACCCAACACTGTGTACAATGCATATGGATCACGAACCCTATATTTGTATTCAACCTTACTCTAGAAGAATAATGTATGGTATCTCAACCTTACGTTCAAAACAATACATATATTCAATCAACCTTACATTATTAGAAAAGAATGGTTAAAGAATATTACGTTTGAAAGGAACCTTATGTTTTTCAAGAGAGGAATGTATGGTTAAAGAACCCTATGTAATTAATGAATCTTACATTTTAGAGAAAAATGTATGGATCATAAACTATACTTTTATGATCAACCCTATATTTTCAACCTTACATTTGGAATATGAACGCTACGTAGTTGAACCCTATTTTTGGTATTTTTTCACTTTGTGGAGGAACCCTATGTTTGAATTTTCAACATCAGAAATTTATTTTCGTGATATTTTTCGTGATTTCTACAATAGTCTTGATAGAGTTACAAGCTATTTCAAAAATTATTTTTGAACATTTTAAAGATCATTTTATTTGATTCAAAGAACCATATTCAACGGATATTTTCAATCCTATTATTTAGGCAATTTATGAGTCTCCTATCTATTTTTGAATTTGAATATCTACAGTATATCAGGAATCTTTTGTGGATCTATAATTCAAAAGAAGGAAATTTTCTTTATATATTCTATCATTATATCGATTTTAAATATGAGATATTTTTTCAAGGGACCTATATTCTGCATATAAAATCATAATGTAGTAAAAATATTTTTACAGTGCTATAGAAAATGAACAACTCTGATAGAGAACTACATTTTAGAGATATACATGTTCTATCTTGTTCTTCTATAAGTTTGCGACTGCTCTATTTTGTTGCTGCTTTTAAATTGAAGATCTTTATGCAACTGAGATTTCTTTAGAATTGTTATATATTAAATACTATTATTTCTAAATAATAATATCCATCTAATTTTAATTTCTACTAATATAATTGTGAAGTTCAACCAATTTCAAAAAATCAATTTCTTTTGATTTATTTGAGTTTCAACTACCCGTACTCAATTGTAGTGGAGTATCAGATTATCGATCTAAGATGTGGATAACCCATTCTCTGTTATATAACTAGAATAATTTGTTATTAGTCTTGTTTGTAAAGGTTTCAACTACCTTCACTCAGTTTTGGAATTTCGGTCTTGTGATAAGAGGAACATTCTAGTGAAATTCACCAAGCTCACAGAGAGAGTATTTAGTTGAGTGGACTAGGGGATCTTTGTGCCCCGAACCACTATAAATAGATGTGCTATTTCTTTCTATTATGCTACAAAGTTTCATATATAAGAAAAATTTTTCTTATCCACTTCAATTATAGAGGTCGTTGAATGCCAGAATTGTGAATGTTTTTGAAAAGGCACAATTCACCTCCTCTTGTATATTACTTTTTATATTGAAACCTAATAATTGGTATCAGAGGAGAGATTTTGGACAAAGCTACATAAAGTTGAAAGTTTAAAATTATATAGAAATATGGAAATTGATGATTCTAGAGAAGGTATATCCATGGTTCGTGCTCCATAATTCAATGGTGAAAATTATGGGTGTTGGAATTCAAGGATGATTATCTATATAAAGAATATTGGATTTAGAGTCTACTTAAAAATCATTACACCTTATAAGATTCTTGAGAAACCAAAAACTTGGGATGCTACAATAAAAGATTAATATGATATGAATTCAAAATCCATGAATGAAATTATCTGTAGTGTTGGACCATATTAGTTCAATCGAGTATCACAATGTCCTACTGCCTATGAAATGTAGAAAACCATTGTAGTTACTTATGAAGGGACTAACAATTTAAGACATATGATGTATGCTATATCCAAGTTAAATTTAAAAACATTAAGAATGTTTGATGGTCAAATCACTACATAGATGAATGAAATGATTAGTATAATTATCAATAATATTACAACCTTAAGAGAAAACATCACAAAATTTTATCAATCTTTGAAATCACTCATAATAATGCCCTCAAAATGGAATGACATATCTGCTGTTATTCGACAATAATTGCCTATCAAAGATTAGACAATGAAAGAACTAATTGGGACACTGATGATTTATGAATTTGAGATGCAAGATAATGTTGATGATCATAATATTATAGTGAAGAAAGAAAATACTGATCTAAAAGTGACATCTCATAAGCATAGTAGAAAAAAAACAAGAAGACAAAAAGGAGAAAAATTCAGATTCCTTAAATTTTGAAATGGAATCGGATCAGCTATCTAGAATGTTCCTTTAAGGTTTAAAAAAAGAAAATAGGATTCAAAAAATCCTTCAGGAAGGATGATAAAAAACCAAGATAATTTTTTTTCTATGAGTGCAAGAAATTGGGTCATATCAGACCATACTTTCCTTGACTGAAAGATGAAAGAAACAATCCAGAGAAGAGATACAAGAAAAATTATGATTTTGAACATAAAGTAAAAATAGAAATAAAAGCTACATGGAGTATTTTTGAAGACTCCAACAACTCATCAAGATCTAACTCAGAAAAATAAAAATTAAATATGAAAGCAAATATGTGCTTTATGGTTAAAGAGGAGAAGGTACATACCTATTAATCATCTAATTCTTATTCTAATTTTTCAAGTTACTCAAACAATAAAATAACTACCTATTATTCTTTTTTAGAATAAAAATATGATGCTTTGATAAAGAAAAACATGAATTTAAAAAATATTCATAATTCCATTTTAGGTGAAAGAGATACATTTCTTAAATAGCATTAAGAGTTGATGGAAAAATTTAATTCATCTACTATAAACTATGTTGATCATGAAAAAAAGAATAAAATCATTACAAGATGAAGTATAAAATTATAATAATGTTTCTATTTAATTTACAAAAGGAGAAAATATTCTAAATGAAAATTTTTGGAAATAATGTCAATAGAAAGGGGAATAGGAAGTAAGGGTGTAAAACATAAACTATATATGAATTATTTTGTCCCCAACTCAAAAAATGAAACTTTTCATTTTTGTGAAATAAAAGGGCATGTAACTAATAACTTTTATTTAATAAATCCTCAAATTAGTGGAATTAAAAGAGATTTTGTTTCAAAAATTTTATCTAAATCTAATGATATAAATTGTTGAAAAACAAAGAAGATCTCGATTCCCAGATCTCTTCTATCTAACACAGCTAGACCCAAGAAAGTGTGGGTACCAAAACAAACATTTTTTTAAAGGATTTGGAAGGTAACATGACACAAGATCAAAAATTCTATATAGTATATAGAAAATTTATGTTTGAGGAATATGAGTGTAGATCCATAAAATTTTCATACGTTGACTCAAATGGATGGAGGTCTTGTCACTTTTGATGATAATTCCAAAGGAAAAATAGTTGGAGATAGAACTGTTAGAGATCTAAAGACCGTATCAAGCAAAAAAGTACTTTATGTAAAAGGGATGAAGAAAAATATAATAAGTATTTATCAAATTTGTGATGATGGTTTTTATGTTGATTTTTCTAAAAAATATTTTTTAGTTTTTAAAGATAAATTTCTTAAATTTAGAGTACCTAGAACTGACAATGTTTATACTCTGGAATTAAATTCCTTGTGTAAAAAAAAGTGAATTGTTTAACAGAAAAGACAAATGTGTCATGGATATGTCATAAGATAATTGGTCATTGTAATATTTATTCTTTACATAAATTATCTAAGAAATAGTTAGTTTCTGATTTTCCCAGTCTTAAATTTGATAATGACAGATTTTGTGATGCATGCTGAATTGGAAAGCAATATAAATATTCTCTCAAATCAATTAATAAAATTTCTACATCCAAACATTTATAACTTATCCATATGGGTTTTTTTGGACCATTCTGAGTAGCAAGTTTGGATAAAAAATTATATTTTTATGTTTTAGTTGATGATTATTCTATATTTACTTCTATTTATTTTCTAAAACTTAAAAGTGAAGTTTTCACAGTCTTTGAATGTTTTTGAAAAATTGTTCAAAATGAAAAATGTTTAAAATAATTTTATTAATAATTGATAGTGGTGGAGAATTTGAGAATCAAGAATTCAATTATTTTTTCTCAAATCTAGTTATTAAACACACCTTATGTACACCAACAACACATAAAAAATGAAATTATTGAAAGAAGAAATAGAATTATTCAAGAAATAGAAAGGACTATGCTAAATGAATACAATTTTACTACCTATTTTGGGCAGAAGATATAAGAACAACCTACTATATCATGAATATAGTTTTAATTCAGCCTATTTTCAAAAATTCAACTTATGAACATTATAATAATATAAAACCTAAAGTAAATTACTTTAAAGTTTTTGGATGTAAGGTGTATATCTTGAAGACCAAGGATAATCTTGGTAAGTTTGATACAAAATCTAATGAAATAATATTTTTAGGATATTCTACTACCTCTAAGGCTTATATAGTGTTTAATAAAAGTTACAGGATTGTTGAAAAATTAGTTCATGTGAAGTTTGATGAAACTGACCCTTTCATTAAATAGAAGTATCAAACTGATGAAGTCACTCACTCCTTTGATAACATGAGACTTGAAACCCTTAAAAATGATTCTAAAAATGATATTAATGAAATTTAGTCTAGTTCAGAAGAACATGATATTGAATAACCGGAAAGTTTTCTTCCTAGATAGTCTAGAATCCTAATGAACCATCCTTTAGAAACTGTTATAGGAGACCTATACATAGGTATTTGAACAAGAAGAAATGTAGGAAACGTAGCAGAATTTTTTTCCTTTATATCTATGTTAGAACCTAAGACTATTGAAGAAGCCTTAGAAGATGAAATTTGGATGTCATAAATGCATGAAGAACTAAATCAATTTAAAAGTAATGAAGTTTGTAAAATAGTAGAGAAACCAAAAAATTATATAGTAATAGGAACAAAGTTTGTTTTTAGAAACAAACAAGATGATCAAGGGATCATAACCCAAGATAAAGCTAGATTATTAGCCAAAGGTTATAATATGGAAGAAGGTATAGATTATGATAAAACCTTTGCACCTATGGCTAGATTATAATATATAAGAATCCTTTTATCTTATGCATCTCATATGAATTTTATGTTATATCAGATGAATGTCAAATATTCCTTTTAAATTGTTATTTAAGTGAGTAAGTTTATGTCAAACAACCTCCTAGTTTTGAAAATCCCCTTAAACCAAATCCAGTTTTTAAACTTACTAAATCTCCCTATGGCCTTAAGCAAGCACCTAGAGATTGGTATGAAATATTTAGTTCTTTTATTTTAAAAATTGATACACTATTGGTTTGGAAGATCCAACACTTTTTAAGAAAATAGTTTGTTCTGATATTTTATTATTTAAAATTTATGTTGATGATGTTATTTTTGGTTCTTCGAATAAACATATTTTTCATGATTTTTTATAATTAATGAAAAAATAATTTGCAATGAGTGTGATGGGAGAACTGAATTTATTTTTAGGATTTCAAATTTATCAAAAAGATTTTGGAAATGTTTTAAATCAATGTAAGTATATTATTGATTTATTAAAAAAAGTTGGACTTTAAAAAAACAATACATAGACAACTTTTATGTGTACCAATATAAACTTGATTTAGATGAAGCTAGAAAACCAGTAGACAACAAGTTATATAGAGGTATGATTGGAAGATTGTTATATCTTACTATTCTTTTACCAGGCATTATATTTTCTGTGTGTCTATGTGCTATATTTCAATAAAATCCAAAATAATCTTATATTACTTCTATTAAAATAATTTTTAGATATTTAAAAGGATTTTTTTAATATCTTATTTACCCAAAAAACTTATTATTTTAATTTGATTTCATATTCAGATGCTGATTTTGGAGGTTGTAGATTAGATAGAAAAAGTACCTCCGGAACTTTTTAATTTTTAAGAAAATATTTAGTATCTTGTTCTAGTAAGAAACAATACTCAATTTCTCTATCAACAGTCGAGGAAAAATATGTATCTACTGGAAGTTTCTATGCACAAGTATTGTGGATGAAAAACACTCTACTAGACATTGGACTAAATTTTAATAGTATAACTATTTTATGTGATAACACTAGTGCTATTAACATTTCTAAAAATCCTATAAGTCATTCTAGGACTAAGCAAATTGATATAAGACATCATTTTCTAAGATATAATATGCTTTAAAAGGATATATATTTAGAATTTGTTAATACTAAATATCAATTGGATGATATTTTCACTAAACCACTTCTCACCGCTGGTTTTGATTTTATTAAGGAGGAGTTAGGATTATTTAACTTCAAATAAATACTCGTTAATTTATTTCATTTTTAATGAATATTTTTAAAAAAAAAATTTGTTTACTATTTATTTTACTCTTGTTTATTTGCTTAAATATATTATTTTTTAGTTTTTAAGTCACGTGTTTTAAAAAACTGTAATAATTACCCTATATAATTGGCTCACGAAACAAGGCTATGTCACTATCTACCAGAAACCTTTCGACTTACCTAACCCCTTTGTTTCTCAAACTATTTCATCTACCAAAACCTTTATCTACCTTCAGTACCCTAGAATCTAAAAACCTCATGACATTTGATTCTCAGAAATAGAAAAGACTAAGAAAACCGATGAAGGAGAACCCAGTGACCCGAAGTGTCAACCAGTTTCATTAAGGAATGTTATTAAAGGTAAGGTCATAGAATTAGAGTAGTTATATGAAATGAACCTTCTGATTAATACAACTTTAGCATTTCAAGGTTTTGAATTTTTATTCAATGATGTAAATAAAGATTTTGATTATGAGGTAGAACTGAAGAATTTATACAGTAGTGTCCTGTTCAGTTTTGGTGAAATAGAAGATGATATATTTGAAAAAAATAGAAGACAAGGAATTGTTGATTTCTTCTATCAAAATAGATCAGATTTGGAAATTTCCTCATGAAGGTGTATTTCATTTTGATATTCAATATATTGTTAATCATGATCATAAATCTGCAGACATTATGTCTTTTCTGTTTGGATCAAGGAATATTGAGAAAATGTTTGTTAAGGATCTTGAGTCCAATCAAAATGTGTTGGTTAAGTTCATTCAAACTGAAATTACCCCAAGAGTAGCTAAAATGGATAAATTCTTGTACCCAAATATATACATTTTTTTTATAAGTGAATTCAAGTTCAATTTTCCTAGATATATATGGTGATATTTGAATTATTATTGCCAAGAAGAGGCTCATATGTCATTTTATCCCTATGGAAGGATACTCTATTTAATTATATTTATAAAGGAGTCTATTTGTTTATTTGATACAAGAGTAAAATTTCATCATAGTAATGTTCTAAATGCTGGTAATCTAAGGAATTTTGGATTTTAATGTAGAACTGTGAAAGAGAATCTTATGTTAGTTGGTACAGATGACCAATACAAGTATAGATCATTTTCTCAGGGGGAGAAAACTATTATAAGAAATGAAATAATTAGAGAATATAGAACTGAAGGTGTTTTTAAAATTTCTAAGAGAAAATTAAGGTTTAATGGTTTAGATGATTATGAAGAAGAAGTTATAGAGGATCTGGTTATGAAACCAAGAAACAGAGAAGAACCACCAACTGAAGAACCAGTGTTAGGTTCATGAGATGCTACCCATTCGGTTCATTTAGAAGAACTAGTACATAAAGAAGATCAAGAGGTTGAAATTCATATTTAAGATCTTTAGGATGTTCCTATGGAACAAGTTGAGGCTGCTCAAGATGAATCTATTCATGAAGAGGCTTCCCAAGAAGAACAACAAGTGAACAGATCAGAAAATGAGGCTATAGATGTTGTTAAACATCAGGCTATCTTAGCCATTGACCAGTCATTGGAGAGACCGTGATCTGTATTTGGAGAAAAGAAAGAGGTATTTGATAATGTTTCATTCTTGAGTGAAAAGTTTGTTGAGAAGTATTCTACTAATCCTTTATCTATTATGGCTATTTATCAGTCAAATAATCAAAGATGAAGGGACATATAACTCCCTGATGAACCAAATTGAAGATCTTGTGATTAAGTTCAATAAAGTTTATGAGAATAATTCTATTTTCAAATAGGATCTAGAAGCCTCAAAAAATCATTTTCTAATTTGTAGAAATCATCAACCCCAAGGTTTGAGTTTGAGTCTCTTTAGACTCAGATTCAAAAAATTAAAGAAAATTCTATGTTGAAAATGGATTTTGATTCTTTTAAGAGGGATATGTTAGATCAGATTGGAAGGATCGAGTTTGATTATATTTCCAGAACAGATTTTGTAGATCTGAAGTGGTATTTGGGAAGTTAGTTTGAATCAATTAAGGGAAGTGTTACTCAAGTCAGTACTTCAATGTCTACCCCTTCAACCTCACCAGATTTGATTACAATATTTCAATAAATCACAACTATTTTGGCTATTATGAACGACATATTGAAAAACCTTCAATGTAATGGTGCCCCTTTGTCAGTCTTATTGGAAAATCAGAGATATCTCATTGAGAAATTGACTGCAAGTGAACCGAGTATTAGGTTTCTACTCAACAAGTTAAGCAATAAGTTGGCTAAGTCTATGTATCAGGAAGATAGTTTTCATGATTTTTTGAAATTCAATTTAGTTGAAAGTCTTCATGTGAGTCAAGATTCTATAGTTTTGATAAAGAAATTGGGAGATAATATTATAGAAAATTTGTTGGTGTAGATGGAAGAATTGAAAGAAGTGTTTCAAGCTGTTCATGCCCCTTTAAAACCTATACTATAAATAGACCTTGATTAAACCCTTTTAACTTCTACCAGATCAATTGACTTACCTATTTTCCCAAATCCAATCTATCTACTATAAATTTACATTTTTTATTAATAAAATTTCGTTATTCTTATTTTTCTGTGCCTTATTTGATATCCTTTTATTTTTATCTCAATTATTAGAACCAATGTCTTGTTTATCCAAAAAGTACATTATAAAATTCATTTACTGTTCTATGTAAAATTAAATGTGTTTTAATCCTTTTTTTCCTTTTTTTCTATATAATTTCTTTTTTATATCCAAAATGTTTATGAAAATTGGATAAACACAACATTTCATTTTATCAAAATAATACTATGAAATCGAAATATTGTTATAAATATTTTCCTTAAGTATGTTTACAAAATTATATATTGTGTTAATAATTTTATGGGTTTTGTGATCATCAAAAAGTGGGATATTGTTGGGCATGTGTTGTCTTAACAATACTCTATAATTTATTATGATTTTGATGCTCAAAAATACCCTTGTTTGTTTTATTAATGATTTTTATTTAATTGTATTTCAGGGAATTAATATTATTTATACTATTTATTATAAAATTATTTTCAAGATTTTAATTTTCAAGGAATATTTATTAAAGTGTTTGGGATGAATTTTTAAGTTTTCTGGAAACAATATTCATACCCTACGTGGATTTTCATAACGCAAGGAATAATCCTTATGTTGTGTACAACATGTATGGATCATGAACCCTATGTTTGTATTCAACCTTACAATTGAAGAAGAAAGTATGATATCTCAACCCTATGTTCATAATAGTATGTATGGTCGATCAACCCTACATTATCAGAAAAGTGTGGTTAAATAACCTTACATTTTAAAGGAACCTTACATTTTTCAAGATAGGAAAGAATGGTTAAATAACACTACGTAAGTAATGAACCTTACATTTTAGAGAAAAATGTATGGATCATCAACCTTAATTTTATGATCAACCTTACATTTTCATCCTTATGTTCAGAATATGAACGCTATGTAGTAGAACCCTACATGTGGTATTTTTTCACTTTGTGAAAGAACCCTATCTTTGACTTTTCAACGTTGAAATTTTTTTCCATGATATTTTCTATGAGTTTTGCAATGTTCTTGGTAGAGTTACATGATGTTTCAAAGATTATTTTTGACTGATTTAAATCTCGTTTTATTTGATTCAAAGAACCGCATTCAACATAGATTTTCACTCCTATTCTTAAGGGAAGTTATGAATCTTCTGATCTATTTTTGAATTTGAATATCTATGATATATTAGACATATTTTGTGGATCTAGAATTAAAAATAAGGATATTTAATTTATATATTCTACCAATGTATCGATTTTAAATATAGGATCTTTTTGAAAGGGACATATATTCTTTATATAAAATCATACACTGGTGAAAATATTTTTACAGTGCTATAAAAAACAAACAACTCTGATAGAGGACTACATTTTGGAGATATACATGTTCTATCATGTTATATTGTATGTTTGTGACTCCTCTATTTTTTGCTGCTTTTAAATTGAAGATCTTTGTACAATTGGTATTTCTTCAGACCCATACTCTCTTAAAGACTATTATTTTTTAAATAAGAAGACCCATCTACTGTAAATTGTTGTTGCTTCAATTTTGAAGTTCAAATAGTTTCAAAAAATCAATTTATTTTGATTTATTTGAGTTTAAAAATCTCGTACTCAGTTGTGGTGGAGTATCAGCTTCTCAATCTAAGCTATGGATAGTTGGTTCTCTATTATAGTACTAGAAGAATTTTTTATTAGTCTTGTTTGTAAAGGTGTAAACTTCCTACAATCAGTTGTGGAATTTTAGTCTTATGATAAGAGGACCATTATAGTGAAATCCACCAAGCTCGCAGAGAGAGTATTTGGTGGGGTATACTTGGGGATATTTTTTCCTCGAACCACTATAAAGAGATGTGTTCTTTATTTCTATTCATATGCTTATAGTTTCATACAGAAGAAAAATGTTGCATATCTGCTTAAATTACAGAGGGTGTTGAAAACCAAAATTGTGTAAGTTTTTGAAAAGACATAATTCAACCCCCTCTCGTGTGTTAATTTTAATATTCCGACATAACAAACTTTAGTCATGATTGGTATCTCTAATTATTTATCATTGTTTCCATTCTTATCGCCACCTTCACTCATGGATCTTTCCATCATTAGCACAATTGTTATCACCATCACCACATTTATCATAAACTTTAAATTTTATTCTTCCTCTAAAACTACACCTCTTTGATATTTCTACATGATTTTTAATCATAGTTCTATTTTTTTCACACATCCAAGGTTCGTTTTATTTGATAAATTTTGGTTTTGGGCATGTGGTTTTCTTGTATGATTATTTGATGAATGGATGTTATAAATCATGTTGATTTACTTATAAATGTGTGTCTAAGTTATGTTTAGTAGGTTATATATTTGAATGAATGATTATTTAATGTGTGTTAGGACAACTAAGGTATTTTTAATTTTCATCAATGATTATTTAACTGGTGTTATATTTTAAGGAATGATTTTTTGATGAATGAGTGTCTTGTAAATATTCTATTGATTTTTAATGACATTTAAAGTATGTTTAATTTACTTATTAATATTTTTACAGCATGTAAGGTATGTATAATTTACCAAATGAGCATTTTTATGATTGATGAATGTTGTTTTCTTGCATTGTGAATGGGTGTTTTGAAGGTATAATGGATTATGGAGTTTGAATACAGAGTATTGCTAATATATATTTAAATGATCATCCTGGGAAAGTTTTTATTTTATTGATTGTGTAATTTTTGTATAGGGTAAATTAGTTTATAATGAAGTTTGAATAACACAAGAATAATATATGATTTTTTAGTGTTATCCCCCATTTATTTTTCATTCTATAGTTTAATATTTATATAAAATTCCTATGGAAATTTATCAACTTAACCCTCATCAAGTACTATAACTATTTCATCAAAAAAAATTATCACTTCAATAATGTTACTTTCTATATCATCCCTAGTCATAGATTACACTAATATTGATCGTTTTAAAATTATATTGTAACATACTGAGTTTTTGAATCCATCAAAAAACCTATCCCATTTTGAACTTTTGAATTAGTGGCTATTACGTTTTCTTTTTCGTTGATAAAAACCAAATTTTGAGAGTTCCTTCAACCTTATGTAATGTTTTTGGATGGGTTTAGAGTCTTAGAAAGTTTGTTGGGTGTTTTTAAGGGCTTAGGGAGTATTGTAGACCCAAAGAACTAGTTTTTGTGTTGTGGGTCAAGGCGCACAGTTTAGGGTAAACCAGGTGCTTCTTCCTATAACACCCCAAGATTTCATAGTACGTTATTTCTTTAAAGTAATTCAATAACTTTCACTACACGCAACACCGAGTTCAAGCGCACCACAAGATTACCAAACTAGTCATTCAAAAGTGGTTATGAATATTATTAACTGAATTTTGAACATTATATAATCCTTATAATTTTATAATCTATATTATGAGTTTCTTAGACACAATGTAAGAACTAATTCATTTTTTTAGATAAAGGAAGTATTTTTCAGAAAATGAAATTTTACCACCTTTTGAGGGAGAACCTTTTTTAAATCCAATATTTGACACATTTATATATTCAATTTGACCAAATAAACTTCTTATTTAGAATCGAGAGATAAAAATTTAGTTTTGATAATTTTTTGGTATTTTTCAAATAACTTTCATATTTTGGTGAATAATGAAAAATACTAAATTTTAATTAAAAAAACTTTTTTAATTGAAATAATTTATAGTATTAAATTATAAATTTTAATGGTTTGTAATTATAAATAGATTATATTCTTACAATTTAATCCAATGCTGGTCATTGTAAGTAATTTCATTTTGAAATTGGACATAAACAAGTGTCAATATTTTGATAGTTATTATTTCTTAAAAATACGCCTTTTGGTTTTGACAACAGGAATTAATTTTAAATTAATAAATAAAACTTATATTTTTTGAATTTGGTAAAATAGACTTCATTTTTTAATTTGTAATATCAAAATTAGCTTACGGTGAATTTTTTGTATTTTTCTGAAAACTTTCAATTTTTGATGAATAGTGAAAAACACTGAATTATAGTTTAAAACCGAATTTTTATTTAAATAATTATTTATTTTATTTAAATTAATTTATATCAAAATAGATTAATAATACTTATATAAGTTCATTTTAATTCATTGGAGTCAGTTTATAACAATTTTAGATATATAAATATTTTATCGAACTTTTCACCGTCTTTTACCCACCACCTAGGAGAATTTGCAAATTCACATAAAACTTAATTTTACCGCTTCTGTGAGTTGAATTTCAAAAATTCGAGGGAAATTGTTAATATAAATAAGTAAAATGTGGTTCAATAAGATAAAAATAATTTTTGGTGAATAGTAACTTTTTACTTTTATTTACCGCGGTTAAAGGTAAATTGGGTAATTCAAGGTAAACAATATTGTAAAAATTCACAATTACCTTAACACATGTCCAAAACTTATTGGATGAGTAATGACCGACCATGGGAATCTTTGGGTCGATTTTGGGACCCCATGGAGCCACTTATGAATGATAATGACACTTTAGATTAATTAATTTAATGTAAAGGCAAAACTAACAAAAACAAAAAAATTTTAGTAATTAATTTCTATATGGTGTTATATAAGTAATATTTTAGACTATAAATATTCATTGGAAATATAAAAATATTTCCTACATCATTGTATTTTTTTTATAATTTTTAGAAATCATATAATTAAATTATTTAGGACAATATAATGATGAAATATTTACCTCATTAATAAATGATTTAAATAAAGTAGATTATAAATATTAAAATAATATCCAAAACATGTCCAATTATTATTGGATGATTTTATTTCCACCATGAGTCATCTTATATTTTACTCTAATTATTTTTGGACCTTTAGAAACTGAATATCATTATATAATAAAATAATATTTTCACACTTTTCTAAAGAGCCCCTCCTCCCCATTATAAAAGGAGACCACTTATAACCAATTCCTAACACCTCTCAAGCCTTTAGGATCATCCAAAATCTACCCAATTAATCTCCCTACATCCCTATAATACTCCTAGAAGCCTTACCTTATGCATAAGGCCCTTCAAGGAGTCATTTGGGTTCCAACCAAAGAAAGTTACCCAAATTAAAGGTAACAATTTCTCTTAACTTCTTTTCTTTTATTTTACTCATCCAACCCCTAAAACATTTTTATTCCTTTATTTTATAACAAAAAAAGTATCCTAAATATATTAGTATTTTGTTATTAGAATTATTTGAATTACACTTACACACACCTCCATCTAATAGGTGAAGAAAATAATGTTTCTGTGGATGGAAAACTAACGCCTCACGAAACGATGATTGTTCAATTACCTCCTAACACCTCTCATGGTGGCCATTATGATGGAACTGTATTTATATATGATATATATTATGTTTTTTTCTTTATTCTTCTATATTTTTCTTTTATATCATACCTTAATGGTTTCCATTATGGGTAAATGTGATAATTCCATTTGAGGAAGTGCGGACTACCGCCCCCTCAAAGTGATATGACTCGTTATACCATATGTGGGACATATAAAGGATGTAGTTAATGATATTATATATGATATTATACTCAAATTATAATTTAACTATGTATCATTATGTTTTAAGTCCATTAAAATAATAAATAGAAATGAATGTAGCGTTCATGCGTACGTACGACTTACCGTCTCCATGAACGGTGCATTTCATTATTACCCAAAAATGATATGTACTATTATAAATACATTTATATACTAGATATATATGATATATATGACATATAAATCATGAATATCATTATTAATATAATGATATTTTGACCATTTGAAAAACTTGTAACTAGAAGGTGTTCATTTTTGACTCAAGTGCCAAATATTGAAAAAACGAATGTTATTAACTTAAATGATCACACAATGTTTATAAAATGGTAATAAGTGATATAAAAGGAATAATAAACTTGAAAAAGGTTCTTAATCAATTATAAATTAACTTTATTTTATTATTCAGGACATTAAAGAACGAACGGGTCAAGTCAGACATGAGGTAAGGGTTTCTTATCTCACTTTTAATTCTGTGAGATTTCCATTGTTCACCACTTATTTATTTAATGTGGTGTATTTTGTACTTCCATTTGATATATATATTATCATTATTCTATTTATATTCATGATATTATGTGATTCATTTGGTGGTTATTGACTATTTTTCATATGACTTGATTGATTACAACTTGGTAAGGGGTTTTCATCTCACTCCTTATTCCCATGAGATTCATGCCATATTGCAACTATTAACTTTTGTGTGGTGTATTTACTAACCATAATTGTATTCTTTGTGTAATACATTTTAATTTATATGTATTTACATATTCATTGTATGATACTTCTTTCATGGGGTGTATGTTTTGTATGTTACCAAATTGGTAAGGGTTTCTTATCTCACTTTTAATTCCATGAGATTTCCATTGTTCACCACTTATTTATTTCATGTGGTTTATTTTGTACTGCCATTTGATATATATATTATCATTATTCTATTTATATTCATGATATTATGTGATTCATTTTGTGGTTATTAACTATTGTTCATACGACTTGATTGATTACAATGAGGTAAGGGGTTTTCATCTCACTCCTTATTCCCATGAGATTCATGCCATATTGAAACTATTACCTTTTGTGTGGTGTATGTACTGCCCATAATTGTATTCTTTGTGTAATAAACTTTAATTTATGTGTATTTAAATATTCATTGTATGATAGCTCTTTCATGGGGGGTATGTTTCGTAAGTTACCAAATTGGTAAGGGTTAATTTCACAATCTATTTATTATCAGATTTTGTTTTTACGTAAGTATCTATTGAGACATATTTATTATCCATGTACATGTTTCATAAAATTGTTTTCAAATGAATTATTTTAAGGGGCTTTTTACTAAGACATCATTTTAAATGTTTTAAAGATTTATTCTTGTAAACCATTATCATTAATGTCCATGTCTTCAAAATGGTTTTAAATATTTATTTAAATGTACATGAATGTTTTAAAATGTTAATTAATTTCAAAAGTTTCAAAGTGGTATGGGACACTTTGATTCAAAAATTTATTTAAATGTCTTCCTTTTTAAATTGTTTGACTTTTAAATGTTTTCATGAAAATGGATATTTCTCTCAAAGAGTTTTAAAAATAATTTTAATCTATGTCAAAATCCTTTAATAGATTTTATACTTGCTTGAAGTTTATTTAATATGATAAAAATCTTCCGTATTGTATTGAAGGTTTTGTGATATGTTTGACTGTGGATGTGTAATTTTTATACCATTCATGGTTTATGGGTAAAGTATTGACATTTCGTATGCCAGTTTTAATATGAATGTTTATGTTATGTTTAAACCTTTTCATATGAGGAATGCATTGAACTTTATAAGTGATGGGTGGAGCCCACTATAGCTTCTTGATGCATCGGTAGGTCTCATGAGACAAACTAGTGTCTTGGCACAAGGCCTTGACAAAATCTTATTTGTATTCTTGAAACAAGGCCTTGACTATGCGGTTATGATAGTCTGGAATTTTTCATTCCATAATTATAAAAGTGGTTAGTGATATTGCATGTGACTATTCGACTAGTAGAATATCCATGTGAATAAGTAAATGGAATTACTTTATTTTATTTTTTTCATATTATGCTGAAGTTCAAGTTTAAAAGGCTTTTGTTTTAGTTATACATTGTCTTAAATGTTTATGCTTATTTTTGAAAGTTTCCACTGTATTGTTATCCTTACTGAGAATTTGAGATCACCCCTTTCTATGTTTTATTTTTACTAGGATGTGAAGAAGTATTTTATGAATGACCTTCAGGGATAGTATGAGGGGATATGAGTGTAGAGACAAGATGTTATTTTATTTTTCATTTTATGATGTAATGTAAGACTTATGAATATATCTAGTGTTTCCAAGGCTACTAAACGAATCGGTCTTTCGAGATTTGATCTTTTGTGATCATGCCAATGTTATGTAATAATGCACCGACTCTGGGTATTTGGGGTCGGGGCATTACAGTTGGTATCAGATGAAGTTTAGTACAAACCTTGGAAGATAAATTTAGATAAACTCTGATTAGAACACATAGCCCTAAGATAGACTTTGAGGATTAGTATATAAGAACTTCCTAGAATATTGTTATTGTAGAGATCTTGTGAGTTTTCCAAGCAATACATCCCGATCTGGATACGAGCAGGTAGAGGCGGCTCTGGCACATATGTACCTAGGGGTAAAACCCGAAAACACCGCTTTGAGCTAGAATCGAACGGGAACTGGTGCACGACAATGGGCCTTGCTGCACTCTTGGTTACGACACTCCCAGGGGATATGCTTAGGATAATTCTCATTTTCTTTACAAATAATTATGAAGGGTTTGTGAGCATATAATTCCTCAATGAAAACAAATTTATGATTATGGATTATATCCATAAACCATTCAATTTATGTTAGGTATTTTACAAGTTTGGAATTATTGAAATTCATAAACCGACCTAGTTTATGCTATTGTATAGAAATGACACCCAGTAGAAGGAATGTGAACTCCTGCAATACGTATGATCCAAAGAGTAAGAAGGATCATATCTTTCATGGTATTAAGCCAACATTTAGAAGATAAATAGTCTCCCATGTATTCCCAACATATGAAAAAATAGTATCATGTGTTAATAAGATAAGTAAAGAATTCTCTAAGCCCTATGGATTTGAAGGGAAGCAAGAGAAGAAAAGGATGGAAGAGAGAAAGATGGATAAAGGGAAGAGGGAAAAGAAGAATTTTCCCATATGTGATAATTGTGGGAATAAACACCCTGGAACTTTCCTGAAGGGAATGGGAGTTTGTTATAAGTGTGGAGAAAAAAGACACCATGTACGTGACTGCAAGGGTAAGAAAAATGTTTCAAATATACAATGCTTCATCTGCAAGGATTTGAGACACTATGCGAACCAATGTTCAAATCATCATAGTATGCCCAAAATGATGCTATTGGATAATAATCAAGTTATGATACTACCACAGATGAGGAGGAATGATTAGAGTTCTTATGTTGTTATTAGAGAATTATTTAATTTGAGTGTTGTATCAACAATGTACTGGTTATAATAATTATGGAGTATATAAGGATTTTACTACAATACTATTTCATTAAGGACTTGAAATTGTGTGGAACCAAGAAAAGTGACTCAATAACAGGTTAAATTTTTGTAAAATATATGGTTAAGAGAAAGATAAACCATAATATGGTTTTGATAACGAGGTAGTGATTTTGGAATAATACATGATTGATTTGGATAAATTATATTGGATATTCTTGACTACCTTGAAACTGATTAATGATTTGTATATTCCATCATTTTTGGAGTTTACAACATTTTTGGATAGAAGGAGTATATCCATTATTCTATAAGGAATAAGGGATCATGAATATAATCAATAAGGTTTTATGGTAATTCAGGATGTTGCAGTGTTATAAAAGAATACATGATGAAGGTGTCCACATATTATTACACGACAAAAAATATCCTCATTATTTTTACCTTCCTTATAAATTTTGGATTGTGAGTTTTGGAAAAAAGTATTTTGGATAATTCTAGTTTGATATTATTTTTGGATTTCCATAAAAGAACAACTCGAAGGTCGGGCGGAAACCCGTCGCGTCTGGCAAGGCCGCGAGACTTGAACCCACAACCGAAGGGTGAAAAGGGTGTATCACCTACCAATGGCTCACATGATGTCCTGGATTGAATAATGTAGTTTTTTTAAAGGGTCTGGTAGATGAATTATAAATTCATTTTTTTGGAACCCTATACGAATAGGATAAGCAAAATAGTTTTTTTAAGTTCTATTATCTTTTAGAGTGAAAGATGAGTTTGTGGTAGAAATTAGTTAAAGGATGGAAATATATTTGACAAGTATACATTTTTTCTTCTCTTATTCTATGAAGAAATAAATTCTTAAACTTTAGGTATGGAATCCTAAAACCAAAAATGTGTTATCCTAATACCTTATGTTTTGTTGAACCGATGGTATTTTAAATCATCATAGATTGGTGGCTTTGAGGCCCAAAATTATACAATTGTTTGTGATTGATGACCTCAATAACTCCCTATAAATATTTAAATTTTTCCTCCAATTAGGTGTCTCTAATTTCCACAAATGTTCTCCTAATCAAGATTATAATTTGGTGGTGACTTTTTCATTCCACTTTTCCTCTTATTAAGACTAAATTTTATTAAAACAATTTCTGATGTGGGTTTCCCCACAAAGGTATTTTCTATTTTCAACCTTTTATTTTATAAGAACAATTTCAAATTGCGAGGATGAAATTTATTGAAGGAGGGAAGAATGTAACACCCCAATATTTCATAGTACGTTATTTCTTCAAAGTAATTCAATAACTTACACTACATGCAACACCAAGTTCATGCGCACCACAAGATTACCAAACTAGCCGTTCAAAAGTGGTTATGAATAGTATTAACTGAATTTTGAACATTATATAATCCTTATAATTTTAGAATCTATATTATGAGTTTCTTAGACATAATTTAAGAACTAATTCATTTTTTCAGATAAACGAAGTATTTTTTAGAAAATTTAATTTTATCGCCTTTTGAGGGTGAACCTTTTTAAAATCCAATATTTGACACTTTTATATATTCAATTTGACTAAATAAACTTCTTATTTAGAATCTATAGATAAAAATTTAGTTTTGATAAATTTTTGGTATTTTTCTAATAACTTTCATATTTTGGTGAATAGTGAAAAATACTAAATTTTAATTAAAAACAACTTTTTTAATCGAAATAATTTATAGTGTTAAATTATAAATTTTAATGGTTTGGAAGTATAAATAGATTATAGTTTTATCATTTAATCTAATGCTGGTCATTGTAAGTAATTTCATTTTGAAATTGGACATAAACAAGTGTCAATCTTTTGATAGTTATTATTTCTTAAAAACATGCCTTTTGGTTTTGACAACATGAATTAATTTTAAATTAATAAATGAAACTTATATGTTTTTAATTTGGTAAAATAGACTTAATTTTTGAATTTGGAATATCAAAATTAGCTTAGGGTGAATTTTCTATATTTTTCTGAAAACTTTCAATTTTTGATGAATAGTGAAAAACACTGAATTATAGTTTAAAACTGAATTTTTATTTAAATAATTATTTATTTTATTTAAATTAATTTATGTCAAAATATATTCATAATAATTATATAAGTTCATTTTAATTAATTGGAGTTAGTTTATAATAATTTTAGATATATAAAAATTTTATCGAACTTTTCAGCGTCTTTTACCCACCACCTAGGAGAATTTGAAAATTCACATAAAACTTAATTTTACCACTTCTGTGAGTTGAATTTAGAAAATAAGAAAGACACAGTTAATATCAAGGAGTAAAATGTGGTTCTATAAGATAAAAATAATTTTTGGTGAATAGTAACTTGTTACTTTTATTTACCGCGGTTAAAGGTAAATAGGGTAATTCAAGGTAAATTTTTTTTTAAAAACTTAAAATTACCTTAATACATGTCCTAACCTTATTTTATGAGTAATGGCCAACCATGGGTAACTTTGGGTCTATTTTGGGACCCCATGGAGCCACTTATGAATGATAATGACACTTTAGATTAAGTAATTTAATGTAAAGGCAAAATTGACAAAAACAAAAACCTTTTAGTAATTAATTTTTATATGGTGTTATATAAGTAATATTTTTGACTATAAATATTCATTGGAAAGATAAAAAGATTTCATACATCATGATATTTTTTTTATAATTTTTAGATATCGAATAACTAAAATTATTTAGGACAATATAATGAAGCAGTATTTACCTCATTAATAAAATATTTAAATAAATTAGATTATAAATATTAAAATAATATACAAAACATGTCCAATTCTTATTTTATGATTTTAATTAGACCATGAGTCATCTTATATTCTACTCTAATGATTTTTGGACCTTTAGAAACCTAATATCATTATATAATAAAATATTATTTTCACACTTTCCTAAAGAGCCCCTCCTCCCCCTTATAAAAGAAGACCACTTATAACCAATTAATCACACCTCTCAAGCCTTTAGAATCATCCAAACTCTGCCAAATTAATCTCCCTACATCCCTATCCTCCTTATAGAAGACTTAAATTAGGCATAAGGCACTTCAAGGAGTCCTTTTGGTTCAAACTAAAAGAAGTTACCCAAATTAACGGTAACAATTTCTCTGTACTTCTTTTCTTTTATTTTACTCCTCCAACCCCTAAAATCTTTTTATTAATTTATTTTATAACAAAACATGTATCCTAAATATACTAGGATGTTGTTATGAGAAGTATTTTAATTAAAATTACACACACCTCCATCTAATGGGTGAAGAACATAATGTTTCTGTGGATGGAAAACTAACGCCTCACAAAACGATGATTGTTCAATTACCTCATACCACCTATAATGGTGGCCATTATGATGGAAATGTATTTATATATGATATATATTATGTTTTTGTTTTCTTCATGCTTATGTATTTTTGTTTTATAGCATACCTTAATGGTTTCCATTATGGGTAAACGCGATAATTTCATTTGAGGAAGTGCGGACTACCACACCCTCAAAGTGATATGACTTGTTAATACCATATGTGGGATGTATAAAGGATGGAATTAATGATATTATATATGATATTATACTAGAATTATAATATACCTATGTATCATTATTTTTTAAGTCTATTAAAATAAGAAATATAAATGAATGTAGCGTTCATGCGTACGTACGACTTACCGTCTCCAGGAACGGTGCATTTCATTCTTACCCCAAAATGATATGTACTATTATAAATACATGTATATACTGGATATATATGATATATATGACATCTAAATCATGAATACCACTCTGGATATAATGATCTTTTTACCATGTGAACAACTTGAAACTATAAGGTGTTCATTTTTGACTCAAGTGCCAAATATCGACGAAACGAACATTATTAACTTAAATGATTACATAATGTTTATAACATGGTAATAAGTGATATAAAAGAAATAATAAAATTGAAAAATGTTCTTAAGCAAGTATAAATTAACTTTAGTTTATTATTCAGGATATTAAAGAACGAACGGGTCAAGTTGGACACGAGGTAAGGGTTTCTTATCTCACCTTTAATTCCGTGAGATTTCCATTGTTCACCACTTATTTATTTCATGTGGTGTATTTTGTACTTACATTTGATATATATATTATCATTATTCTCTTTATATTCATGATATTATGTGATTAATTTTTTGGTTGTTGACTATTGTTCATACGACTTGATTGATTACAACGAGGTAAGGGGTTTTCATCTCACTCCTTATTCCCATGAGATTCATGCCATATTGCCACTATTACCTTTTGTGTGGTGTATGTACTGCCCATAATTGTATTATTTGTGTAATAAACTTTAATTTATATGTCTTTACATATTCATTTTATGATAATTCTTTCATGGGGTGTATGTTTCGTATGTTACCAAATTGGTAAGGGTTTCTTATCTCACTTTTAATTCCGTGAGATTTCCATTGTTCACCACTTATTTATTTCATGTGGTGTATTTTGTACTGCCATTTAATATACATATTATCATGATTATATTTATATTCATGATATTATGTGATTCATTTGGTGGTTATTGACTATTGTTCATACGACTTGATTGATTACAACGAGGTAAGGGGTTTTCATCTCACTCCTTATTCCCGTGAGATTCATGCCATATTGACACTATTACATTTTGTGTGGTGTATGTACTTCCCATAATTGTATTCTTTGTGTAATACAATTTAATTTATGTGTATTTACATATTCATTGTATGATACCTCTTTCATGGGGTGTATGTTTCGTAAGTTACCAAATTGGTAAGGGTTAATATCACAATCACTTTATTATCAGAGGTTGTTTTTACGTAAGTATCTAATGAGACATATTTATTATCCATGTCCATGTTTCATAAAATTGTTTTCAAATGAATTATTTTAAGATACTTTTTACTAAGACATCATTTTAAACGTTTTAAAGATTTATTCTTCTAAACCATTATCATTAATGTCCATGTCTTCAAAATGGTTTTAAGGATTTATTTAAATATACATGAATGTTTTAAAATGTTAAGTACTTTCAAAAGTTTCAAAGTGGTATGGGACACTTTGATTCAAAAATGTATTTAAATGTCTTCCTTTCTAAATTGTGTGACTTTTAAATGTTTTCATGAAAATGGATATTTCTCTCAAAGAGTTTTATAAATCATTTTAATCTATGTCAAAATCCTTTAATGGATTTTAAAATTGTTTGAAGTTGATTTAATATGATACAAATTTTCCATATTGTATTAAAGGTTTTGTGATATGTTTGACTATGGAAGTGTTATTTTTATACCATTCATGGTTTATGGTTAAATTATTGACATTTCGTATGCCAGTTTTAATACGAATGTTTATGTTATGTTTAAACCTTTTCATATGAGGAATGCATTGGACTTAGTAAGTGATAGGTGGATCCCACTATAGCTCCTCGATGCATCGGTAGGTCTCATGAGACAAATTAGTGTCTTGGAAGAAGGCCTTGACAAAATCTTGTTTGTAGTCTTGGCACAAGGCCTTGACTATGTGGTTATGATAGTATGGCATTATGCATTCCATCATTATGAAAGTGGTTAGTGATATTGCATGTGATTATTCGACTAGTAGAATATCCATGTGAATAAGTTAATGGCATTACTTCATTTTATTTTTTCCATATTATGCTAAAGTTCAAGTTTAAAAGGCTTTTGTTTTAGTTATACATTTCCTTAAATGTTTATGATTATTTTTGAAAGTTTACACTATATTGTTATCCTTAATGATCATTTGAGCTTACCCCTTTCTATGTTTTATTTTTATCAGGATGTGAAGAAGTATTTTATGAATAACCTGTTGGGATAATATGAGGGGATATGAGTGTGGAGACAAGATGTTGTTGTAGTTTTCATTTTATGATGTAATGTAAGACTTATGAATATATCTAGTGTTTCCAAGGCTAATAAACTAATTGGTCTTTTGAGATTTGATCTTTTGTGATCATGCCAATGTTATGTAATAATGTACCGACTCTAGGTAACTGGGGTCAGGGCGTTACACTTCCAGCTAACTGTGTGCCCTATTTTTGAACTGCCGCATGGTTTGGGTAAACCATGTGTGGGAGACTCATAGCTATATATCCTTGTATATATTTTTACAGAGTCTTGCGCATGGTTATAGGAAACCGTGTGTCAAGATGTATGGGTAATACCACTTGGGAAGAGCCCATGCAATGTAGCCTGCTCAATTTGTGTACAGTTTGGAAAACTGTATGAGATAACCATGTGGCCCTTTATCGAGGAAAAATTATGATTTTATCCTCCTTACTTATTAGATTTTCTATCATATTTCTCTCCTCATGGGCCATATACAACAAGGGGAGATCACCCCTTTCCATCCTATACTAGATTCTCTCTCTCTCCTTTTTTGGTTCCCCATTTTGGTCATTGTCAAGTGAAATAGAACCATATCGATAAGGATCTCCTCATCCTTGCCTATCTTATTCATTTATTTCTCCTCACAGAGCACTGAATCTGTTTCTATAATTTTTCCATATTTTTAGGGTGCTCAATAGAATCATTGATTAATTCTAAACCGCTTGGATTTAGACACTAATACCATATGTGACTCCATCTATGAGTCTAAGGTAGGTGGTGTATACCTTAATTTGTGTTTTACATCATTTTGGGGGCATGTTTTTTAGAGCACCATTGGGTAATTGAGTGGGACCCATTTTAAATTGATTTCTTGATATCAAATTGATCATGTGACCCTATGGTATTCCTTTAGGAATTCCCTATCCAGTTCCACTCATGCGAGGCTGGGTTAGATGCCATTAACCACCTTGGGTAGTTAGGATGGGCTGAGTTCTTGATTTAATTTGAGTTTTTTGTTTAAATTTTTTTGTTTACTTAAAATTTAATTTATCATTTGAGTTTGAGTTAGCCAATTAAATTAAATTAAATTAAATTTTTATGTTGATTTAAATTGTACAATTCAATAATATGAAATTTAATTGTTTACTAAAGTTATTTGTTTATTAAATTCGAGATGTGTGATTCAATTACATTGAATTTATTATTTATTTGAAAGTTAATTATTTATATATGATGATTTTTATATACTGTTGAGACCCATGGGGTCGTGATGGGTGTGACCTATGGAATCAGGGTGGAATGGTCATCAAGATTGAGGTGGCATTGCTCATCTGGTTGGGATTGGCCCAGATTTCTTGGGTGACATGATCATCAGTTGGGCATCATGGATGTCAGATGGAGATGGAAGGGCCATCATGTTGGAGCATGTCCTATGTTATTGGATAGAAAGGCCATCAAACTTGAGGGATATGGTCACAAGGTAATAAGGTACCACTCGGATGTGTCTTAGGTACTAATTTTTGTGATTTCCACTCACCCATGTCGGCCAAAATGCCATTGGAGTTGTGTTTACATAGGTTGACTAAGACAATTAGGTGGTTTTAACCACTCGTGTGGGTAGCGTCCCCCAATAGGATGACTTAGAATTTTTTTAGTGGTTTTTACCATAGAAAGCCATAGGGAAGGTGACAATCCTTTGGTTAATAGCGATGAGGCAATCAGTTGGGGGTAGAGGATCACTGTATTGAGGCCATGGGCCTGAATTAATTTGGGAGGATGTAGATTTCCATTCCTCGGTATATCGAACTATAAGCCGATGGTGATATTGATTTGAGGGAATATATCATTGTGCTTATGGGTTTTAGGCTTCGAGACGATGAGTGCTTTTGAATAGGGGTCCGAGGGACTAGTTACTTGGGTTTGTAAATGCCTTCAGGATATTGATACTTTGTTGAGACATGATGTGTCAGGAGGAACATGGTGTAGGGTGAATTTTGAGCTGGAACATGAGTTTTCACCTGGGCTATTTAATATCAGGGGATACATTGGGCCATGGGACAAGGATCATTTCCACTTCAGTGATTCCAACATTGGCAGAAGCAGTTGAAAATTTCCTGGTGGATGTTGAGAACTAGAGAAGTTTTTTTGTTTAATGTAAATTTCATGAGATGTTGTATCTATTTTATTAAAACATAATTAAACACTTATGTTGGGTATGCACACTTGGGTGGTATCCTACTGAGACTATTTCTCACACCCTACACGGGCCCTTTAGAACTCGTGTAGACTTTATTTTTCTTACGTTCAGGTAAAGGATCAGCCTCATGAGCTAGATTATAGTAACTGTTTTGTATGAGATATTGGCATGGTACCTTAAGGTATTTCCTTGGATGAAATTTATGTTTTAGTTTTTTTAATATCTGTATAATTATATGTATTTCACTATTGATCATACATTGGAGACCCCTTTCTGTATTTTGATATGTATGACTTATATTGTATGCATGTTATGCTTTAGTTTCTACAAGTATTATACTAACATGTTATTTATTTCTGCTAATTCTGTTATTATTACTTCCTCTTTTATTATATGATATTGTCTAAACTTCCACCATTAGAGGGTTTAGTTCGAGTATGATGAATATTTATTTCTCCTACATATTATATATTATTACTTAGACCTTTAATATATCATTCCCTTGAGGGTATATCCTCCGCTATATCCCATATTACACCCTCAGTACTAGTTCTTAGCCTTTGACATTTGAGAAGGTGCGCCTAAGGCCAGTGGAACCTAACTCGATAACACTGTTCGGGTGGTTAATCGGGCCAGGGATGATATAAGTGGTATCAAAGCAGTTCTTGAATGGGATTTAGTAGCATTGTTTGGATGACTTCTAATGATATCGAGAATGATTTTTATTTTCTTTTCTACTAGTATTACTATTTGGTTTAAGGTAGACTGGAGATTAGTATGTGGTCAGAACTAGATTCATAGCTCATTCTTGGGTGCCTGCATCCCCATGTACAAGAGATGTACCAAGTTACAATGGGCGGGAATTTTTGTTCTATTTTTCTCTTTTTGCAGTCGGTTTGATTTTCACATAGAGTGTATTTTTTATTAAATGTGAATTTTAATGGTTGTGATATGTGGCCCCTGAACTAGTGAGGTGAGGGAGAACAAGTGATCCTTAGCCTAGTATGCAAGGAAGAGATTTGGGACCTTGGACTGGTGAGTCACTATATGTTTGATATGCTATTCTTGTTTAAGCTTTTTTTAGGCACATATTAGGATGATTTAAAATTGAATATGCATGTGTTTTCAATATGAATTGTTTAAAATGTGAAATTCCATGTGATATATAAGTAAATTTCTTATGATGTGTCAAATGGTCCTGACTCTTATAAGAGAACGTAGGTACTATGAAATGGGGTGATGTTGATCACCATGTTGGGTGATGAGGTCATCATTTTGAGAAAAAGTTGGTTGTTAGGACTAGCATGGATCAAGTGATTTTGATAATTAGCCATATTGAGGGAGGGTAAGTAGGCCATGAGACTGAGATGCCGTGTATAATGGTTGTGATAGGAAAGGGTGAGGGTAGTGGGAATGCGATGCCTATTAATACTTTTCCTATCTATGAAATATATATATATATATATGTATATATATGTGTTATTGGGCTGTCTGACCATGTGGATGGTATTCAGTGGGTTCCACCTAGACAGCTCAAATGGAGCATCAAGCAGGTGTTGGCTTGGTTCCATAAGACCACGAGCAGGTTGATACCCATGAGGGTTAGGTAGATTAGGTACATGATCAGGGTCAGGTTTGGTCTCAACCACACGTACAGGCTCAGACACAGTTTCCAATGTAGTCATGGAAGCTAATAGACTTGGTAGTTTTTGTGCCATGGTTGGACGAGTAGCTCACAGTGATCCCGGTATGTGTCATCCAGGGGATTGAAAGGGGTGATCAGGGAGTTGATCCATTTATGGCATACCTTACTCAGGATATACAGTCATATAAACCTTTGTTGTTTTAGGGTGAGGGTGGTATAAAGGCAGTTTTGAATTAGATAAAGTCCATGAAAATGATATTCAAGTAGTTAGAGAATCCCCCAAGGTAGAGGATAATGCTGGAAACCAACATGCTCAGAGAACCGACTAAGCGATGGTGGGACGTGTAGGTTCAGGTAGGTAGATATGAGGGACTAACCTAGAAGGACTTTGAGGTTAGGTTATTCGATAATTTCTTCCCAGAGATGCTGAGGGTGGAAAGTGCTCAAGAGTTCATAAGCATTAAGTAGGGCGACATGTCCATCATCAACAATGTAGTGGATTTCAATGAATTGTCTCACTTTTCACTTAGCTTGGTGAGTGATGAAACATCAAGGGTGAGGAACTTCGAGGATTGTTTACAACACGCCATTAGAGTGAAGGTAAATATATTTAGGTTGGCCTCATTCTCGGTTGCAGTAAACTAGGTACTCATAGCCAAGGGAAAAGTGACGGCTAGGTCATACTCGATCTAGATTATGACTTCAGGTGACTTCAGTTGTGATTCTTCATATGACATGAATTGAGGTAGAAATAAGTTTTAGTAGGGAATACAGGCCAAGGATTCAAGAAGACCACATAAAAGTGGGTCTTTGATGGTTTTATTTCAGTGTGAGTAGCCAGGACTTGTTCATACTCAGTGTGAGCTGCATCCAAAGGAGTTCATAGCATTTGGATAAGTCACATATCTTGAGAGGTTCTGTAGGAATCCTTCTCAAACAACCATAATCTAGGGACCATGGTAGACTAAAGGTTCTGAGGTTGAATCAATATCGGTACTAGGTGATGGTATTAAAGATATAACTGCACATGGAGGTTGTGGAAGAGATATCAAGACCCACAAATGGGGTTAGTGTCTTGTGGATGGTATAGCACCATAGGGAGTTCAAGTGTCAGGTAGTCGAGATTCAGGCTAAGTGCATGCTGTGGAGCTGTCAGGGGTTGGACAGGCTGGTGAGATGATGATGGTTAGAGTTATTCCATGGGTTCATCCTAAATGCTTTTGTTTTCTTTTAAAATATCCTATTATGAAATGCCCATTTTTAGTTAATGAGGTGAATAGGAGATGTACATGGACTAACTATATGTTGTTTAATAGGTTGGAACCAGCTCTATTGAGTGATATATATATATATATATATATATATATATATATATATGAGTTGTGGGGAAACATTTTCTATATTTGAGCATCTTTAGATGAAGGATTTATGAGATGTGATGGAATTAGGGCATTGAGGATATGCGAGTTACTTGAGGTGTAAGGTACTAGGTTTGTTTTGAGAAACTTATGAGATGTGGGACCTCCTTGGTTCCATGTGAGACATGGGTATGAGGCGGGTGCCGACACCGTGTGGGATTTTTATGGGTTTCGTCTGAGAAACAGAAGTACCGATGAGGTTCCAGAGTCACGATGCATCATGGGAGGAATTTGAGTTTAGGATATTCTTGATGGACCATTGCTTTATTTGAGTTTTTGGGTCTATTGAGACCGAGGTTGGTCACTCCTAAGGTGGGGGGGGGGATCTTGAGGCGGTTGACCTATTCGCTTGAGACCGGGATAGTCCATTTTGTTTTTAAATGGGATGGGTATGTTCGGTACCATATCCATGTTTTTTTTATAGCTTGGGGATGATATATGTTAAGGTGGGGAGATTATAACATCCTGAGTTTTTGAATTAGGTCAAAAACATCTCTTGTTTTTTACTTTTGAGTTAGTGGATATGCCATTTTATTTCTTTTTTTGATTGGAACCAAATTTTGAGAGTTCATTCATCCTTATATAATGTTTTTGGATGGGTTTAGAGGCTTGGAGAGTGTATCAGGTGTCCTAAATGGATTTGGAAGCATCAGAGGCCTAAATACCTAGTTGTTGTGTTGTAGGTCAAGGCACAAAATTTAGGGTAAACTGTGTAGAATCTTCCAACTAATCGTGCACCTTCTTTTTTAACTGCCACACAGTTTGGGTGAATCGTTCGGGGGCGGTTCATGACCATTCATCCTTATCTAAAGTTTTTGTAGAGGCTTCTGTATAGTTTTCTCATGGTTTGGAAAACTGTGCGAGATAACCTTGGGGCCCTTTAAATAGGAAAAATTATGATTTTACTATCCTTCCTTATTATGTTTTATATACTCCTTTTCTCCCCTAGGTCATGTACAACAAGTGGAGATTTTCCATTTCCTTCCTCCCTTGGATTCACTATCCCTTCTTCACCGGTGCTTTGTTTTGGTCATCATCAGGTGCAATAGAACTATATCAGTAAGGATCTCCTCACCCTTTCCTATCTTCTTCGTTTCTTTCTCCTCATAAAGTGCTAAATCCATTTTAGTTTTTTTCATTATTTTCAGGGTTCTCGATGGAATATTTTATTTCTTCCAAACCTCTTAGATCTAGAAAATAATACTAGACTTTACTATGCCTATGAGTTTAAGGTAGGTGGTGCATGACTTAATTTGTGTTTTTGCAGTCGTTTTGTGGGTGTAGATTTTAGCGCACTATTGGGTAATTTAGCTGGACCCATTTTAAATTGATTTATTGATATCAAATTGACCTTGTGACCCTATAGGATTCCGTTAGGAACACCCTATCCATTTTAGGTGGTGCAAGGCTAGGTTATAGGCCATTGACCACCTTGGGAAGTTGATTCAATTTGAGTTGTTTAGTTTAATTTGTTTTGTTTAATTAAAATTGAATTTATCATTTGAGGATGAGTTAGTCAATTCAATTAAACTGAATTGTTATGTTGATTTAAATTGTAAAATTCAATAGTATTAAATTGAATTGTTTACTCAAGTGATTTGTTTATTGAATTTGAGATGTATGATTCAATTATAATGAATTTATTATTTATTTAAAAGTTAATTATTTATATATGATGCTTGTGATATAATTTTGAGACCCATGGGGTTGTGATGGGTGTGGCATGAGGGATTGAGGTATAATGGTCATTAGGATTGATGTGGCATTGTTCATATGGTTGTGATTTTCCCAAATTGCTTGGGTGATGTGATCAATGGTTGGGTGTCATAGACATCAGATTGAGATGTGAAGGCCATCAGGTTGGGGATGACCTATGTTATTGGATGGTAAGGCCATCAGACATGAGTGACATGGTTGTAGGGGCATGATGTGCCAGTTGGATGTGGCTTAGGTACTAATTTTGGTGATTTATGCTCACCCGTGTTGTCCAAATCACCATTGGAGTCACGTGCACACATGTTGACTCAGATGATGAGGTGGCTTTGACCAATCATGTGGGTAGAGGCCCCCTGTAGTGTGGCTTATGAAATTTTGTTGGGGTGATTTTCATATAAATACACAGGGAAGGTGAAAATACTTCAGTTGATAATGATGAGGCTATCGGTTGGGGGAAGAGGCTCACCTTATTAAGGCTATAATCCTAGATTAATTTGGGAGGATGGAGATCGTTGTTCCTTGGGATGTCGTGATATGATCTGAAGTTGATATTTATATGAGGATAGATATTGTTGTGACTTTGGGTGTCAGGATTCAAGATAAAGAGTGATTTTAAGAAGGGTTTTGAGGGACTTGTTATGTGGGTTTGGACATGACTTCGGGACGTTGGTACTTTTTTGACACATGAGGTGTTAAGAGGCACATGGTTTAGGGTGACTTTTGAGGTGGAACCTGACGGTTCACCTGAGCTGTTTGACATTAGGGGATACCTTTGGCCATGGTCCAAGGATCCTTTCCTCTTTAATGATTTTGATATTTGATGAATTAGGTGAAAAATTCCTAGTGGCTACTGATCACCAAATAAGTTTTTTTGTTTAATGTAAATCGCATGAGTTTTTGTCTATATTTTATTACAACATGCTTAAAAACTTATGTTGGCTAAGCAAATGTGGGTGGTATCCTACTAAGACTCATTCCCACACCATATAGGGGAACTTCGGGATGCATGTAGGATTTTTTTTACGTTCAGGTAAAAGATCAGCCTCAAGAGTTGGATCATAGTAGCTGTTTTACATGGGATATTGGCATGGGACCTTATAGTCTTACCTTGGCTGGAGTTTCTGTTTTAGTTATTTTATCAACATTCTTATATGTATTGTACTATTGGTCAACCATTGTAGACCCCTTTCTGTATATTGATATTCATGACCTATATTGTATACATGCTCTTCGTTAGTTTCTACAATTCGTATGATGGAATGTTATTTACTTTATCTACTTTTGTTATTATTGATTTCGATTTTGTTATATGATATTGTCTGCGCTTCCGCCTTTGGAGGGCCGAGTTCGAGTTTTCTGATTCATTATTTCCACTACATATTATATAATATTACTCAAACCTTTAATATATCATTTCCTTGAGGGTATAGCCTTCCCACTATCCCATTTTACACCCTCTCTTATAAGAGCCTTTTCCATTTGGGGAGGTGCGCCTAAGGCCATTGGCACTCGACACGATAACACTATTTGGGTGGCTAATCTGGTTGGGTATGCTACAGATATTATAAGGATAAGAAGATTGAAAATTATTTTTAATATAATTAGAAAAAATATAATCAAATTATATCCTTATTTAATCATGTTCATAGTATATTTATCGCATTGTTGAGCGCGAAAAATTAGATGTTTAGTTTTACAAGAATTTCTACAGTATAGCAGAAACCTTAGGTCGTCTCTCAATGGAGACTTAGATCATTTATAAAAGAAAAATGTTTTGATTATGATAATAAAAGTGGAATGGTATTTTGGAAATATGGGGGTTGATAATTTAAGAAGTCAACAGAAAAATGAAAGTGATAAAACAAAGAGGGAATTAACAGAATTGATTAAGTGTGATCAACCTGATTAAATCTCATGATTCTCATCATTCATCACTTCAAGATATAGGATTATGATATTTTAATACTTAGTTTTTAACACCTAAAACTATTTTATTACTGATTTTACACTAGGATAACTCCTAGGTTTTATTCGAAAACACAAAATGATTCATAGGATACCACTGATGATTGGGTAAATTGTGTTCAACTTCATAACCAAAGATCACCAAGGAAACAAACATAGAACTAAATATTATGTACATGTTTTTATGTTATTTATTTTTGATACCATGAAATAAATGTTCATGGTATTTATAGTTTTTATGAAAGTGATATTGACCAATATGAACCACACAAACACCATAATTGAAAATGGGAAGAAAAAGGGATGAACAATGTGTGAAACATCACATAAAAGGGTACCCCCAAACATGATCAAATGAGTTTGAGAATTAAATACTAGTAAATTAATCAATTAAATAAGAATAGAGGATGAAAAAAACAATATAAAACCTATAATTAAAAAGATAATTCAAAATAATACGAACATGAAGCTTAGGATTACATCACGTTCCTCCCCAGGTGATCATGAGGAGTTTAGAAATCCATGGGATGGGAGGAAGAATAATATGTTGAAGTAGAACTTACCATAGCATCAAAAACTTATAGATATGATGATATAAATCCTTTGGGAATCCAAAATGGAATCACCTTTCCTCCTGGCCGAACTACTAAATGAGGTTCTGATGGGGCTCTTTTATAGCCAAAATGGGAGGTGGTTTTGGGAACCCTGATTTTGAGAAACCACATGGCCCATAGTTTTAGGCCAATATAAAATATTATAACACTTTTTAAAAAACTAGACACTTTTTGTATGACCTCTTGTATTTATCCCTGTAAAATTTGGCAGCTAGATATCGTTTATAATAAGAGATATTTCTAAAATACAGAGGTAATCTTTTGACTCTGTGCATATTTGTTTTATTGGACATATCATTTTAAATGGTCCTTTTAATGGAATAATTGGGATTAGGTTCCTTTATTAAATTTTTATAATGATAAATTTTGTATTAGTAAACAAAATTTCAGAACAATTGGATGCAGGGATCAGTATAAGTATGCGGTTGAGTCCATATATGTTCTTGGATTCTTATGTAATTTTCCCCATTTTTCATAAACTTCATCTTGGGCCTTCCAAATCACCTCCACCTATAAAAAAACATAAAAACAAGTGAAATAGACCCTTTAAATAGTGATAATAATTAAATTTTTTAACAATGAATGAAGTGAAATTTTTTATTACTTGGAATATTCAATATAAAACCAGTTTAATACATTAGTATAAGGGTAAAATAAAATAGTGAATCGTGGTACGATTACACGCCCACACCTAAACATTTTCACTCCTGGTAAAAGTCTAATATCCTAATCATGTACCATTTCTAAATAAATGGTGTAAAAACATCCAATATTATTTTGAAATTAAATTCATCATGTCTCATTTATAGAATCAATTTTCCTATAATTTGTATTCCATCACATTCAAATTTGTTCAACTTAATTTGTTCACCCAAGAAATATTTCAAAACCTACCTCACCTTGAAATTTTCCCTATTCTCTCAAGGAATATATTAAAGTGAAGTTTTTCTCTTTTCCCAGAGTTCATGTAATCATACAATATGATTTCCAAGATTCTAAGTTCTCTACCGGTAGAAACTAGTGTGCCACACAAGAGTACATCCAACATGTTGTTCTGAGGTTCAAGGGTTGGTAGGATTTAATGTTTAAAAATATGCGGAAAAAGAGGAGTGTTTAATCTATTACGTAAAAAACATGTCACAATTAAGCATGTGTTTATAATTAATGTAAACACTCAACCCCTCACAAAGTGTATCACCTCCAACTCACTATCCCAATTATCCATTTGTGTGGGTCACAACCAAGCAGTGAGTAATAATGAGTAAACATCCTCTTTTATCCATTTTTTTCTTTTGTTATATTTTTTAAATGTACAGAACTATTTTTTATATATATATTTTTTAGATAAATAGGGAAAAATGTGTAAAAAATGATGCAATATGGCTTATGAACCCACTTCCTAATAAAAATGTTGGCGCCCTTAATATCAACCCATAATAATGATTCTCTCCCAATAATTACCTTGGAAACACCCTCTCCCCCACATTTGATAAAAATAAAACAATATTATACACAAGATATGGGTATCTAGGGATAAATTATCTTGTAATGTGGATACCTAACATGCATTTCATGGTCTCTAAGGCTTAAGAAGGGTAAAATGTCACAGTGGAAAAAAATAGAGGTTAATTTTACAAAGGGATTTTCAACGAATGATTGTCTCTATCATGAATGTAGCGTACTCGAATCTTATAGATTCAAATAGAATCAAGGAAAGTTCTAGTTTCTCTACATGACTCAAGACTCTCAAAAAAGTGATTAAAAGTAAGAATATGAAATAAAGGGCTTAGAATGTCTCTCAGGTAAGGGATTAAAATATTGGTCAGTGCTAATGAGGCATGGGAATCAAAAATCAATTAAACACCTAAGATTGATTTGAAAATAAAAATTCATGAAAAGGATTCCATATCAACATTAATTTGAAAATCATTTTACCAAAAACAATGAATTTTTTCACACAATAGACTCAAGCAAGAAAAATGATTTTGGATATTATTTTTAAGATCATTTTTTCTAAAAACACAAAATAAATAAAAACAAATAAAAAACAAAAATGATTTTTTTTTGTTTTTTGTTTTCTAAATTCTAACTATGACATGTCACCCTCCCCACACCAAAAAATTACATTATACTCACTGTAAATATTTTAAATAAATAGAAAATTAAGTAAAGTTAGGGAAAAGAGATATCCTGCTAAGTGGTTTCATATGTGGCATCCATCAGTTGGATTTCCTCCACAAGATGCTTTGGAAAATACTCATAGAAGTGTTTGAGACTCTGCCCAATGACAGTAAACCATTGTCCAATCTTCTCCTGAAAAACCTATATATCACCAAAATTGTAAACATTTGTAATAGTATAAGGACCGAGCTATCAGTAATTAATATTACCGAGGTGAAGATTTATCATGGAATTATACATGAGGACTTTCTCACCAATATGAAACTTCCACTGATGAATAATCCCATCATGGATTTCCTTTGTTTTATCTTTATATATTTGGGAGTTCTCATATGCATCACACAGAATTTCTTCCAACTCTTGAATTTTCAACTTCCTATACTTACCTATATCTGAGAGATTCATATTACATTGTTTAAAAGCCCAATATGCACGGTGATCTACCTCCACTGGGAGGTGAAAATAATTTCCAAACACAATCCTATATAGTGACATTCTAATCGGGTTTTTAAACGATGTATGGTACAACCAATGTGAATCATCCAATTGAAAACTCTAATCTTTCCTATTGGGTTATACCATTTTTTCCAATATTCACTTAACTTACCAATTTTATATTTTTGCTTTTTCTTTGGTTTGGGGGTGATATGTAGTGGATACTTTGTGAACAACCCCATACTTATGGAGTAATTTTTTCTTGTTATGATTGAAAAAATGTGAACCCTGGTCACTATTGATGAATATCAGCAAACCAAACCCACTATAAAATTGGGACCTCATAAAATCAACAAAAACTCAAGATTCATTAATCCTGGTGTCTTTTGATTCTACCCATTTAGATACATAGTCAACAACCAATAAGATGTTCACAAAGAAAAATGAATTTGGAAAAGGCCCCATGAAGTAAATTCCCCATTCATTGAAGATCTCTCAATATAATATGGGTTGTTGGGGAATTTAATTCATCTTATATATATTCCCTATTAATTGACATTAAGTACATGCCTTTCAAAACCGATGAGCATACCTATAGAATGTTAGATAGTAAAGACCTGATTCTAGGGAACTCCATGTTGAGAGCTAAAGTGGCCCCACAAGAAAAAGTGTGACAAAATGTCAAAACAGTGGTGAAATCAGGATCAGGGAAACACTAATGGAAAACTTGGTCACTACAAATTCTCTACAAATATGGGTCATACCAAATCTACCATCGAGAATCATGCTTAAGTATCTGGGATTTTGAAGTGCAGAAATCAGTGGGGACCCAGGATGATGCTAGAAAATTCAAAATGTTTGCATACTAGGGGGTATGGTCTACAATTTCACAAAGGTTCTCATCAAGAAATAATTCTCAAATGGGGAGGGGTGAGTCAACATTATGGTCTAGTGGTGGGTAAATCCTACTAATGTGGTAAACTAAAACATTTTTCACTCTTATCTTATCAAAAATCTCAAGTTCTAAATCATAGAGGAGTAGCATCCACTGTATGAGGCGGGGCTTAGAATCAAATTTCTTTAGGAGAAAATGAAGGGAATCATGATCAGAAAAGATAATAATTTTTGATCGAATAAGATATGATTTTTTTTCCAAGGAAAACACAACATAAATAAGCTATTTTTCAGTGTTGTGTTGTTTTCCCAGGCAGGGTCAAGGGTACATGAGGAATATGAAATGACATGAGGATCCTTCTCAACCATTTGTGATAAAACTTCCCCAACTGAAAAGTTATAGGCGTCACAAAAAATCTCAAAGGAGAGATATGACCTTGTGGTTGGATGATGAGAGGTGATGTGAGACTCCTTTTTTGTGAATTGAAAGCATCCTCATAATTTTTATCAAACACAAACTCAGAATATTTTTGTAATAATTGGGACAAGTGAAGTGAGATCTTACTAAAGTATTTAATGAATCAGTGGTAAAAACCAGTATAAACCAAGAACTATCACACCTGACAAACACTTTTTAGATATGGAAGGGTTGAAATTAATTCAATTTTTTATTTATACACTTAAATTACATGATTTTATATAACATTACCAAGAACTATCCCCTGGTCAACCATGAAATTACATTTCTCATAATTTAATATGAGATTTTTTTAATGAAATGGTGGAGGATAGAACCTAGGTGTTCCAAATAGTCATCAAATGAAGTTCTATAAATTTTGAAATCATCCATAAATACTTCCATTAAATTCTCAAGGTACTCTAAAAAAATATTCAACATACATCATTAAAAAGTACCAGGATAAATACATAGAACAAAAAGCATCCTTCTATATGAAAATATGCCGAATGGATAGGTAAATGTTTTCTTTTATTGATACTTAGGAGCTATATGGATTTGTAAATAACCTGAGTAGCCATCAGGGAAAAATAATGGGACTTATCTTCCAGTATTTCTAAAATTTGGTCAATTATAGGTAGAGGAAAGTGGTCCTTTCATGTGGGTTGATTCAGTCAGTAATAATCAATATAGTCTCACTAACTGTTTTTTCACATGTGTTGGAAAGAATTCATTCCTTTCATTTGACACAATCGTTATTACAGTTTTTAGGCACAATTTGCACTAGGCTAACCCATTTACTATTAGATATAGGATAAATGATCTCAATAGCAAGTAATTTACTGAATTCTAATTTTACCACTTCACGGAGAGTGATATTTAACTAGTGTTGGTCTTTCCTTATGTTCTTAGCCTCATCATATAAAAGTATATAGTGTATATAAATAGATGGGATAATCCCAGAAATATTAGAAAATTTCTATCCAATTTCCTTTTTTACACTCTCTCAAAAGGTAGAGCGGTTTTGATTCTTGATTTATAGAGAGGTTATTAGAAATAATAATAGTTAATTGGTCAATACCCTCAAGATAGGCATATTTCAAATTAGATGGCATTGGTTTTAATTCCAACATCAGTTTTTTTTGTATTGAGGGAGGGGATTTAGGGAGAGTGAGGTCTATGAAACTGTCTATGTACTCTTGTTTATTCTCAAAGGATAGAGAATCTATCAAAATGAGATTTTCAGAATCATCGATGATCATGGGTACCTCAGAATGAATGCACTCATCAATTAAAGCACAAAATTTACACTTTTCAAATCCCACACAAGACACAAAACATGAAATAAAACTCAAATAATCCAAGGGTGAAGAAGAGGAAAATGAATCAAATTATGGGTCAAAGAGAGAATTGAGTGTGTGTGAGTATCATTTTAGAGTACTTTTATCAAATAGATAGGAAGAGTGGAGTGCTCTTCAATGGGGTGTTTCATAGCCTCAAGGATATTAAATCTTAAATTTTCTCCATCGAACTTCATGGAAATCATACCATTGTGAACATTGATTATTGTCTTTGTTGTATTGAGGAATGACCTCCACAGTATGAGAGGGGAATGTCCTTGGGTTTTGGTATCTTCCTTCTTCAAAATGTAGAAATTTTCAGGGAAGATGAGATTATTCACTTTTATTAGTACATCCTCGATCACTCCGGATCGTTGTGTTGTGATCTAGTTGAAAAGTTTCATGACAATGCCCATTGGTTAAATCTCTACAACCTATAGAGAAGTGTAAACAGAGTAATACATTACATCAATTGAAGAACCTAAGTCTAGAATATCATCTTAAATTAATGTATCTCCAATGTTGGAAGGTATCATAAAAGTTCTTGGATCCTTGCATTTGGTTGAAATTACTGGTTAAATCAAGTTTGATACATTCCTTCCCATGTTAACTCTTTCATTCCCCTTCATTATCCATCTATGGGTACAAAAATATTTAATAAATTCAGCATAATGAAGAATTTACTTAACTACATCCAATAAAGTAATGTTAACTTGAACCTTTTTAATGTATCAATTATTTATTTATCAATATCATTATCAAAATCTTTCTTAGATTTAGATATTATTTGAGGGAAAGGAAGAGAAATGGATTGTTTAGGGGAATCCTTAATGATAATTTTATTATCCTTTTTGTCTTTTTTTTATGACACGAAACTTTTAAGGGTTGGTAAAAAGAGTTTTCAAGAGGGGGACATACCTTTTGGGTAGAATCATTCGATGAAGAAACTTAGTTAGCACTATGAACTGAATTTCACATACATTAACTTTTTAATTCGTATTAAAAACTGTTTGGGATGGTAGTTTCCTAGAACCTTGCATCTTAATCTCATCAATAGTGTTTTCCAGTTGTCCCACTTGAGTTCGTAGGTCTCAAATTGCTGATTGTGTGGTCTGTTCGAATTGGAGGTTCTGGTTTTCCATTTTCTTCACCGTGTCCTTGAGGCTTGGTTTATATTTGGGAGGAGTAGTATTGTTTCAAGATATTTAAGGATAATAAGGTTTCATACCTTGTCCTTGCCGATACCAATTCTGCTTAGGGTATCTTGGGTTTCCTCCTTGTAGGTACTGTGGTGTGCTTGCCAATCATAGTTTGGATTTGGCCAGAATGGTTCTTTCTTTAAGGGTGGTGTTTGTTTAAAATAATTCCCAGGGAATACTACTACACAAGACTTAGATGAATCCTGATGCTGTATGAACTGGTCAGAAAAATGAGTATTATTTGAAAAAATATCACAATGTAATGGAATATAAGATTAGTGTGTGTTACCTTGTGCTTGAGATAATTTCCTTAAAAGGGTATGAATCTCATCAAGTTTATTATCTACCTTTTTTTCTAGGGATGAATGACTTACCTCATGAACTGCTCGAGTTAGTGAAATTTCTCATGTACTGAATTATTGTGCATTTTGATCCATGCTGGCTATTAAGTCACAAGTAGTGGAAGAAGTTTTATCAACTAGGGAACCACCAACTATAGAATAAATCATTCCATGATCCATGGGGATAAGTACCTCATAGAAGTATTGGATTAATAGATTTTCACTAATCTATTGGTGGGGGAATCTAAAGCAAAGTCTTTTGAATATCTCCCAGTATTCAGGAAGGGTCTCTCCTTGTGATTGCCTAATGCCACATATTTATTTCTTAATTGAAGTAGTTTGGGTGGTTGGGAATAAATTCTCTAGAGAGAGTATTTTCAGGTCATTCAAGCCCCCAATTATGGTAGGTAGATAGCATATCCAGTCTTTGGCTACACCATCAAGGGATAAAGGGAAATCCCTAAACTTAATTAGGTCCTCAAACACATTTTGGGGTTTCATGGTGAAGCAAACTATGTTAAACTATTTGAGATGTTTGTGAGGGTCATCACCAGGAAGACCATGGAATTTTGGAAGGAGGTGGATGAGACTAATTTTAGCTCAAAGATGGATGCTTCCTCAGGATATTGGATGTATTCAAGTTGGTACTCCACATCCAAGGTAGTCAATTATTATAAAGTCTGGTTATTTGCAGCCATGTTTTTTGGGGTTTGATTCGGTTGAATTTTTGATTTGTTTTATATCACTTAAAGTTAAAAAATGGGTTCCTAAGTGTTACTTAATTTTCCTACTCTAGATGACTTAATTTGTGAGTGAATTTTCATTTCAATTTCTGAGTCAAATTCAAGCATTTTTTCTTTTTCTGATCAGGTCATGAAAATAAGTTGTGAAGTTTGTTTTTTTAGATTTTTTTTATTTTTATGATTAAATATGGGTAAAATAAAATCTATTTAGAAGGGTGAAAGGGGAAAATAAAATATAATTTTATATTATATAATTATAGAGAGAAATAGAGAGAGAAGAACAAACACACAAAAATAAACAAAAGAAAAAACAAAAACAAAAGTTAATAAAAAAGGATCAGGGGATATTGAAAGGACTATTGATTAAGAAGTAAAATAAAGAAATAAAAGGAAATAAAAAGAAAAAAAATGATATTGGATCCCTGGAAATGGTGAAAAAATTTAATCACGTTGTCGAGCACATCAAATTTGATGTTTAGTTTTACTAGAATTTCTTCAGTATAGTAGGAACCCTAAGTAATCTCTAAAGAGAGCCTTAGATAATTTATAAAAGGAAAAAGGTTTGATTATTATAATAAAAGGGTAATGGGATTTTTCAAAACATGGGGTTTGATAATTTAAGAAGTCAATAGAAAAACTAAAGTGATAAAACAAAGAAAAAATTAACAGAATTGATTAAGTGTGATCAACCCAGGGAAATATTATGATGCTCATAATTCATAGCTTCAAGAGATAGAATTATGATATTTTAATCCCTAGTTTTTAACTCCTAAAACTATATTATTTCTAATTTTACACTAGGATAGCTCCTAGGGTTTAGTTAAAAACACAAAATGATTCATGAGATACTGCTGATGATTGGGTAAATGGTGTTCGACTTCATAACTGAAACTCACCAAGGCAACACACGAAGAATTAGATGTGATTTCTATGTTTGTATGTTTTTTATTTGTGATACCATGACATAAATTTTCATGGCCTTGATAGTGTTTATGAGAGTTTGAAAGGGGGAATAAAAAGGGATGAACAGTGTGTGAAACATCACATGAAAGGGTACCCCCAAACATGATCATATGAGTTTGAGCATGATATATCAGTACATAAATCAATTAAATAAGAATATAAGATGAATAAAAACTACATACAACATAGAATTAAAAATATCATTCAAAATAATAAAAACATGAATCTTTGAATTACATAACGTTCCTCCCAGGGTGATCACAAGGAGTTTATAAATTCATGGGAGGGGAGGAAGAATAAGATGTTGAATTATCACTTCAAATAGCCTCTATAGCTTATAGATATTATGAGTGGACTACTTTGGGACTCCAAAATGGCATCAAATTTTCTCCTGGTTGAACTACTAAATGAGGTGCCCAAGGTGCTCCTTTATAGCCAAAATGGGAGGTGGTTTTGGGAACCCTAATTTCGGTAAACCAATTGGACCATGGGTTTTAGATACTAGAAAATCTTATCTCAATTTACAAAAAACTAGATACTTTTTGTAAGACCTCTTTTATTTCTCCAAATCAAATTTGGTGGCTAGATATTTTTTATAATAAGAGATATTTCCAAAATACATAGGCAATCTTTTGACTTAGTGTAGATTTATTTTATTGGACAGATTGGTTAGGATGGGACTTTTAATGAATGAATTGGGATTGGTTTCCTTCATAAATGTTGGGGACCACTAAATTATGGATAATAAATCAAAATTAACACCCAATTGGACACATGTAACAGTATAAGTATGTGGTTGAGTCCATAGATGTTATTGAATTCCTGCACAATTTGGTCCATTTTTATCAACTTCGTCTTGGGCATTCCAAATCACCTCCACCTATAACAAAAACATAAAAACAAGTGAAATAGACCTTTTTAACAGTGATACTAATTAAATTACTTAACAAAACATAAAGTGAATTTTTTTATTATACTTTTAATTTTCAATACAAAACTAGTTTAATACATTTGCATAAGGGTGAAATAAAATAGTGAATCATGGTACGATCATATATATCACTTCATATTTTCTACATGGAGTAAAATTTTCATTTTTAGTATGCTGTATGAAATAGTATTACTCCTTTTGGATCCTTATCACTATAAATTTTTTTTTCATCACTAATATATTATTCCTAATGTTATTTTATAATTTATATTTATTTATATATTTTGAAAAATATTAATTACCATATTATATAATTAAGAGAAATAAAAGTTGAGTTTTATTTGAGGTCAAAATTTTAAAATCAATGTTAAGATTTATTTATTTTGTAGATTTTTTTTCTAAATGTGTTATAATTGAATAAGTCTACGGTGAAAACTTTTTTTGAACCTTTATTTTATTTGGGAAATATTTTTCATTTCATTGATTTTATTTTTATTTATAATGTTAAATTTGAACTTAATTTTTCAAAACAAATTATATTTAATACTTGAAATTTATTATAGGTGATAATGAATCATAGTTGTATTACAAAACTATGAATAAGTGATGAATATAAGGAAAGGGTTGATTATTTGTTAGAATTTTTAAAATAGAATGTTCCAAAAAATGACATATATTTATATATTTGTTTGAAATATTTAAATATGATAGATTTTCAAAGTAGACAAATTAAAGTTCATTTAATTTTTTAGGGTTTTAATACATGTTGTAGTCCTTGGATTTGACATGATGAAATTGGGTAGAATTTAATATCTATTAATGGTAAATATTATCAGGTTGAAAAGTTTGATCAAATTGAATAAATTATTTTTTGGATATTAAAGTAGTGGAAATTAAGAAGACACTAATGATCTGACACTTATATGGTGATACTGAAAAACCATTGTATATAGGTTGTAGAAAATGTATGGTTTCATTAATGAATTTCTAAATCAAAATCTGGGTAATTTATTGGCTGAGGTATTAGGTTGTTTGTTAAATCTTATCTCATTCCCTTTCATGAGCTAGACTAGGAGATTTCAAGGGAAGGATCCCAATCTAATTGTAATATAGAAAACTAGGACCAATATTTTGATCTTGTTCCCAGTTTTTTAGTTGCACCTAATGCATCTGGACTAGAAATCACATCTGGACCAAAGAGTGGTTTCCAATCTGAGTAGATCCAATTTACTAGACCAAACATATGAAAACTACATTACTTTATAGATCTTAAAATGTTTGGGAGATTATATAATTTCTAAGGACGAACATATATAAATGAAAGAATATAAATCATTAAAGAACACAAGTACAAACATTAATTTCATAGAATAAATAATTTTAAAATAAGTAAACATGATTACATACTTTACATAATAAACCAAGAATAAATATATAATATAAAAACACACATGATGTGGTTTCCATATCACTACACCCAATATCATATAAAAAAATTATTCGGTAGTGGTTGAATAAGAGGGACATAAGGGAAATCATGGATTATTGAAGTATATGACTTGAATTTCATGTGTATTTTGAGTGTTACTACATTGAACATATACTCAAATATATTAATTTTTGTATATTTTAGGGTCCCTGTTAGTATTTACTTGTTTATTTTTATACCCACACCCTACACACAAACCTCAGTATACATAGAGATCTTATATTTGAGATAAAGGTGAGGGAAAAGGGATAGTAACATAGATTAGAATTGGTGCAACTCAGTGTGGATGAGTTGATGTTCTCATGGTAGTTTCATGGATCTTTTATCATTTTGAGATGACATTTGAAATTTTAAATTATTATGTGGTAATTTAAAAAGTTTTAAGGATACAACTATCACCCCCACCATATTCATATCCCAAATAGTTATTATTTAATTTTGTTTCTTGAGACTAATCTCCCATTTCTTCTATGTTTCTTGAACTAATATGAGTAGTATTCATAAAAAATGATCACCAGTACCTGATATGGGATGAATCCTACTCAGATTAGTTCAAGAAACATAAGTTCATGTATAGTAGAGATGTAGGATGAGTCTTAAGTAAAAAATGGAATAATAACTATTTAGGAGATAGAGTTGATGAGGATGAAATTTGTCTATAACTTTCACCTTTGGATGAATTCAAAGGATGACACCTACCATAGTGGATTAATTATTTTATTAAATTAAATTACCCATTTCCTTCAAAATGTATGAACGCTAATCATTTGAAAAAAATAGTATATAGATAAAGTTAAAGAGTTCATCAATTTTTCAATAGAGCATATATATGACCCTTCTCAAATCCTTTGTCCATGTTTACGTTATTGTTATTCAAAACAAATTAAATGGTTGACTACTCAAACAAACAATGTCTTCTGCACATGATGATATTACCAATCCTAAGGAAGAATAGTTTATTGATGGTAAAACTGCAAAATCATTAGGGGATTAACAACATGTTTATTAAAAAAACTAATAATGAAGTATCATCACAGTGTTGAATAAAATTATCAAGGAAATAATTAAGGGTATAAAATTTGAGGTTAGTTGGAATCAATGGGCTAAGCTATTGAACCCAACAATTAAATGTTCATTAGTTATTTTGGGGCTCCCAAAAAGGATGAATATACCAATTGATATTGATTCATGGAACCAATTATTTCTTTTAACAAACTGAACCCTTTGGATAGATATAACGGTAATGTTACAATATACTTTCTCTATTTTACCAAAAAATTATATAATAAAATGTTGATTTAATTTCATTATTCCTTGAATATTTCATTTATTTTAGAATATTTCCTTAATAAATTTGTCTTAATGGCCACTAGAAAATCCCATAGAGGCTTCCAGACTCTTCTTACCAAGTTACATCTTAGGTATGCTGAGGGGAAAGTAAAGAACCACCCTCCAGTTAGTTATGCACTCATTATAAAGTAGGAATCATGGAATTATTTCATCATTCATTGTAATGAGAAATAATTTTAGGTGCATTTAAGTTTATAATATATTATTTGACATTATTTATTTTATCCAATTTAATTCAAAATTATTAATATATGAAAAACAAAAGATTTTTGAAAATAAAGAATGTGCATAAAAACCAATTACCCCTATCACAAAGAAAGTTTGGAGTAAGATTTACTTGAAAAGAAATTGGTATGTATTTTAATTCAATAATAATAGTTTTATGTGATATGAAACATTATATATTCCTTTTTTTATATGAATATTGGTGAATCAAAATATAGAGCCACTTCCATCCCATGCCATGTTCTATAGAAGGAGGATCACATAAATAAGGAGGGTAAAATAGTTTATGAAAACAAAAAAGCAGTATGATAAACATGTTTAAGTATGAAATAATAGTAATTATTCATACTTTATAATAGTATTACATAAAAATATCTATTTATGTTCATATTTTTTTATATGTTTTAGACATAAAAATTGGCAGTGACCTTATTAGAATAGAAACTACTTTCAGTAGATTTGAAGTGGTCAAAAAAATATAGCCATGGTAGAGGATTAATTTTTGGAGTATCTCCTTAAACATATTTTGAGAAGATAAAACCTCATGAAGATACATATAATATGGTGAAATGATTTCAGGCATAAATAGATTCTTTGAAAGATATTATTGTCTGTTCTTATTTGGAAGACCAATGTATGAGAAAGGATTAAAGAGAATCAGAAGCGGAAAAATGTTCTACACATAAACCAAATGACCCCACTAGCTTTGAATATATTCATTTCCCTAAACCATATACCTTACCAATTATAATCAATTTTTTCATTATTATTTATCTTAAATGTGATTCAAAAAAACTTTTGATAAATTTATATTACTAAACTTATAAAGGGTATAGTTGTATATGATTTCTATCTGTCAACACCTATGCACTAACTTATTGTGAGAGATACAATGTATAATATCTCAAGAGATAATTTTCACTAGAAAGAACTCCTAAAATATCACAAGAGAGTGGGGATTGAGTTAGATCATGATCTAATTGCTGAGTTTCTTGTTCCACTTGATGATCTAGATATTATAACGGTCAATGATTCTATTTGAACTTTCATATCATGAAGTTCAAATATTATAAAGATAAATTATGTATGTATTTAACAAAACCTTTCATATGAAAAACCTATAACAGTTGATGAAAAAAGTCTTTAAGTGAGGTATGATATTACATATGGATAAAGCAATGGGGAAATTGAAGGTTGGATCAATAAAATCTAGTGAATCACCAAGTAATCAAAACGACCTTCTGGGAGTACCTTCTCCCCACTAGTTGCAAAACATAATTTATTATCATTACAACTTCATGCAGAGTCCACATTTGAAGATGAAAATAGGTCTTATATTCCATATAAAAAATAAATATATTGAACTTCCATGATAGGCATAGTTGGTCTTGAGAGTATAAATGAGATTCTCAATCATGAAAGGTTGGGATCCACAGTTTTAAATACACACATAAGGTACATTTTCATAATAATTCTGTTCAAATAGTGAGATAATATGTTTATTAAAGTTAATAAGTATTAATATTTTCTACAGGAATTTATATTACTACTATATAAAGGGTAAACTGTGAAAATAATGATTTGGATTAATTAATCCCTGTATCATTTTTATAGAAAAACTTACTTTGGATAAGGAAGAAATTGAGAATAAAATAGATGAGCTACTCAAAGAGTTTTAGAAAAAAATAATATACAATAGACACTTTTCAATTCCTATAATGCGGAAGTAAAAATTTACAATCTAATCGCATAAAATATATATATTTTTGTATTAATTATTTGTTTTTGTTTTTTTAGGTAGTACTAGATATTGATCACTGTCAATCTGGATACCCCAAATATTTATTTTTTGGATCCAATGCATGAATATCCAACAAACTGACCACACATGATGTGTATTGAGAATTTGTAATACACAACAATCAATATTTTATAGATAAACATCAAATTATATGTTTCAGTTTTTGATTTAACAATAATTTTGTTATGATATAGAGGTTTCTAAATATAGGATAAATTATAGAATGAAGTTAATGATTGAACATAAAAAACATATGGATTACTACAAATGGAAACATTTTAAGGTATATATAGAAATATTTACCTATGAAAACATATTTAAAAACAAGTTACTTATTTTGTTCAATTTTTCTACAGTTTCAGAAGCAAGATAATGGCAATGATTATGGATACTATTTTTGAAAATTTATGAGAGATATCACAAAACCTCAAAATACCAGCACCCCCAAATAATTAATTTTTGAAGGTAATTACAATTTCATTAAAAAAATTCTTAATCATTTGTTTGACTATATTTTCTTAGTTCTACAAATATTTTTAAAAACCTTAACACTTAATTAGGAAGTAATTTTTTTTAAAGATGAGTGGGCAATGCACATGGTGTTTGATTGTTTTCCAAAAAAATTTAGGCCATTACCTCTTATGTTTGTGATCTAGTGCATGCTATGACCTTAGAAATATATTTGGGGGGTAAATCATTAGTGTTAGAATGATTATATTTTATTATTGATTTTTTTCTCAAGGATAAGTATAATGGAGGAAATGAATTTGTTTATAAGTGATAACCAACAAACAATAAAATTGTTAGTAAATAGAGGAGGCGAAGGCAGAGTCAGAGGATGAGGTATAGGTGAAGGTGAAGGTGGAGGTAGAGACGGAGGAATAGGTAGAGGTAGGGATGGAGTCGTATACTGAGGTGGAGGAGGAGGTAGATGCAGAGGAGGAGATAAAGCACTAGCTTGTAAACAATAAAATTATTAGGAAATGGAGTAGAACGGGTATCATAACAAAGTTGTGTTTGAGAGAAATTGGTTAAAATTGCACAAAAAACTTTTCAATTAATATAAGATTTATTTTGAAAGTGTTTTAGGTTGTTTATTAAAAATTGTTTTTCAGCACTTATCTAAGTGATTTTGTATAGGAATTTAAGTGGAATATTTTTTTTAGAAACAAAAAAAACACCACTTATTTTTTCAAACTGATTATTATAGGATATAATTTATATTACTGCATTCCATGTACTATTAAATATCACTAAAGTGTGAAAGAAACCCCTAACCAAGAATAAATTGAACAACAACAAAAAATAGATGCAGTTTCTTTCCCATGGCTTCTCTACACTACAAAGAAAGGGTTTTAGCAGTGAATAAAATTGTCACTTGAGAGTTATACAACACCAATCCAATCATAAAATATGTATATAATCTATCTCAAATGTTTGAATAAATATGCATATAATCAACCACTAAACCCATAAGGTGTATGAGAGAACTATTGGGGGGATAACCAGAATTGAGAGATCATGGTCATCGAGGTGGGTTGGTGTTAAATGAAACATGGAATCAAATGAAAAGAAATATCTTTATGAATAAATCCCTAAAAATGAAAAATATGATTCAAATGAAATCTTGAATCACTGAAAATGAAAAATAAGACCCCTTAGAAAAATATTCTAGTAGATTAATCAAAAATGTCTAAAAAAATATAGAAATACAAAATTTTATACACCAAATCATGAATTTTTAGAAAAGAAAAATAATGTGGTTTCACTTTAGTGGGTGGTGGAATTATTCAAGCAATTAGATAATCAATTATATACATGATATAATATCACAAATTCTTGTGAAATCCATACAACTAACATTCATTATGAATTTTCACATTCATTATGTAAAATGATTCATGTTCACAAACTCATTAATAAAAAACTCATCATCAATATTAATAAAAAATACTTGAAAATAGGTATATTCCCATTTTGATGAAAATATAATTATGATGTTATGTTAGAATATATCATCACCCAAAATATTGAAAATGATATATTAATCTATAACACAATCCAAGAAGACTTAATGAATTCACTATATTTTAGTGTCATTTGGATTCTATAAAGGGATATACTAATGTTTAATAATATCAAAAAGGGGTAAAAATTTTATAATGAAGTTTAGTATCTTCTGAAAATACATAATGGTTGACACTGATGTTTTTTTTCATTAAATAAGGTAAATGTTCTATCATGGAGTTTTTAAAATCTATGACGGTGAAAGGGAAAGATATATTTTATTATGTTACATAAAAAATCATATGTAAATATTTATTTTATCCCAATCAATTAATTCTAATAGGTTTAACTAATGGTTACTGTTTTCTATAAATAAATGACTCTGTCAACAATGATGATTCACTTCTGTAATATGATCATGCACTCAATAAAGATGACTCACTCATGATGATGAAATTTTATTTTTATTCTACAATGGATTCAACTTTATGGGTTATCAAACTACAATATTTCTAGTTGACCCGGAGTGTTGAATGCACTGTAGGATAAAAAGACATGGTGGAATCAAACATTCCTCAAATAAATACAGGATATTCCCAATATGACTCAAATTGTGTGGTTTCAATTTAAAATTGATATTTTATTAATGTATTGTTTCATATTTATGTTTAATTTATTTATTTATAGTATCACTAACATAAGAATATTTTTCTTATGTTGGTGGATTATTTTGTTCAAGTTGGGGTGGTTTGTTTGAAGCTGCACATGCTTGTGAGAGATTAGAATTTGAGGCTACAACTGAGATAACAACAACAAGAAAATGGGTCAAGAATTGATGAAACCATCATGAAAAGGTGAATTTCAATTACTTATTTACTTATTTTTTTCACCATTTTATCTACTATTTTTAAGTTAATTTTTTTTATCATTTTTATCTAATAATTATTTTTTTCACAGATCTTTTGGGAAGTCATATTTTTTCTTCAATAGCTTGCAAAAATCCAGAAAAGAGAGAACATGTTGCATTTGAATGAGACATTTCAGGTAGCACAGGGTTTCCTCTTCATCCAAATGGAACATTTCTTTCTTTTTTGGATTATTGTAGATGATTTAAAGAAACACACATCACATATTCAATCAGTTGTACCTACATTCGATGCACGGTGTGACATGTATGACTTGAATTGTATGTTTTTAGTTTATAATTTATAATTTAGCTTAAAAACAATCACATACTAAAAACTAGGAAACACATTAATATTTTTGTGATAATATAGGAAAAAAATCCATAAGTCATTCGTGATGTGTAGGAATTATCCACACCTTAATCCGATGCACGGTGTGCCTAATATGTCTTAAAGTTTCTGTTTTCAGTTTAAAATAAACATTTTAGATCAAAAAGTGACACTCATTGAAAACCAATTAAATGTGGTCATATTTTCTTGATAATTTATAAAAAAAATTATATGTCATTTTTGACATATAGGAATCAGTCTAACATCAACCCGACACATGATGTGACTGGTATGACTCAAAGTGCGTGTTTCCAGTTTAAAATGAAATTTTAGTAAAAAAAATGATGTACTAAAAACAAATAAAACACATTATTTTTTTTCACATTAATATAATGATCCATAATTATTTTGGGATATGCATAAATCAACTGCACCTCAATCCAATGCACGATGTGGCTGATATGACTCCAAGGGTGTCTTTTTATTTAAAATTGACATTAATTTTAGTAAAAAATAAAAGTGAGATACTTAAAACTGAGAAAAAAAATTTATATTCTTTTTATACTTTAGGAAAACGATCTTTAAGACATTTTTAACATTTAGAAAGTATCCACACTTTAATATGACGCATGATGTGCTCGATATGAATCAAAGTGTCTGTCATCAGTTTTAAATAAACATTTAAGTTCCAAAAGTTTCACTCACTAAAAACTAAAAAAATTCACTCATATCATCTTGAAAATTTAGTAAAATTATTCATTATTCATTTGTGATGTGTAGGAATCAATATCACATTAAACTAACACACTTTGTGACTAGTATTACTCAAAGTGTGTGTTTCCAATTTAAAATGACATTTTAGTAAAAAACAAAAGTGACTAACTAAAAACCAATAAAACACATTAATATTGTTTTTATACTTTAGAAATATTATCCATAAGTTATTTGGTACATGTAGAAATCAGTTGCACCTCAATCTGACATATGGTTTGACCAGTATGACTCCAAGTGTGTCTTTTTATTTAAAATTGATATTATTTTTAGTAAAAAATAAAACTGACATAATCAAAACCGAGAAAACACATTTATATATTTTTTAAACTTTAGTAAAATGATACATAAGTCATTTGTGACATGTAGTAATCAACTTCACCTCAATCTGATACATGATGTGCTCAACATGACTCAAAGTGTCTGTTATCATTTTAAAATTGAAATTTTAGTTAAACAATGTCACTCATTGAAAATCATTCTAATGTGCTCGGATTGTGTTGATAATTTATGAAACTTATTCATAATTAATTTTTGACATTTAGAATTTAGTCTCAAATCAAACCGACACATGATGTGACCAGTATGACTCAAAGTGCATGTTTCAAGTTTAAAATGACATTTTAGTAAAAACACAGGTGACATACTCAAAACCAAGAAAATACATTCATATTGTTTTTATACTTTATGAAAATTATAAATAAGTCATTTGGAATGTGTAGTAATCAGACACACCATAATCTGATGCACAATGTGACCAGTATGACTCCATGTGCATCTTTTTATTTATAATTGATATTAATTTTAGTAAAAAAGACAACTAACATTCTCAAAACTGAGAAACACATTCAGATTATTTTCATACATTATTAAAACAATCCATATTTCATTTGTGATGATTATGAATTATCCTCACCTCAATACGATACTTAATTTTACCGACATGACTCAAAGTGTCTGTTATTAGTTTAAAATTGACATTTAAGTTCAAAAAGTGTCACTCACAAAAAACCAAAAAAATGTGTTCAGATTATTTGATAATTTACGAAAATGATTCGTAAGCCATTTCTGACCTGTAGGAATAAATATCTTTTAAAACCGACACATGATGTGATAATTATTACTCAAAGTATGTGTTTCCAGTTTAAAATAACATTTCAGTAAAAAAAGTGATGTACTCAAACTTGAGAAAATACAATTGTATTGTTTTGATACTTTAGAAAAATGATCCATAAGTCATTTGGAATTTGTAGGAATCATACTCACCTAAATTCAATGCATGGTGTGATCGGTATGACTCAAAGTACGTCTTTTCAATATATAAGTGTCATTTTACTTTAAAATGCGCATCACATCACAAAAATCGAGAAAATGAGCCTAGATTGTTTTATCATCATTCTACCTGCTATTAATTAATTAATTTCATTATAATTTTTATTTTATACTTATTTAGTTAATTTTCATAGAGATATTTCCTAAAGATGAACAATAAATTGTGTGATGTGAAAGAATCAACCGCAACTCAATTCGATACATAGTGTTCCTGGTATGACTCAAAGTTTATTTTAACATTAACAATTTTTGTTTAATTTATTTATTTATATTATTACTAACATAATATATGTTTTAATATAGGTATATTATTTTTCTTGAGAAGGGGCATTTTTTTATTCTTTACAGGTGTATTGTTTTGCTCTATAATAGTGTTTTTTTCTTGTATTTGTGTTTAAATTTTATTTTATTTTAATTTTGTATTTGTATTTGATTTTGATAATTTATAGTGCTGTTTATAGTGATTTATTATTCTATTACATCACACTATAGTATTCCCTTTTATCAGTTCTTTTATTTCATTGATAAAAGCTTAGGTATTTTAATCACACTCTGGCAGTCAGTGATTTTTTATCACTGATAAAAGCCAATTCTAGTGATGTTAAAGGCATGTTTTATAGTGGTGGGAGAATAAAAAAATTGATTATTCATACATGGTTTTGGATCATTCTTCATTAAAGAATTCACTCTCTAATTAAGAATAGGATTCATTGCATCCATAACATCTTGATCTTCCTGGATCTAGAGGTTTTTCTTCACCTGATTCCGATTCTCCAATGAGATGTGGAAAGTGAACCACTCAATAGTCCTAGAACTATGTGGGTAACCCTGAAAATCCCACCATAATTACATATTTAAAGGGAAATTTAATTAGGTTAATTAAATTAAATAAATAAATATAATTATTTATTTTACTAAATGTACCTTCCAATGACCACTTTTATCCAAACATCCTACACTGACCTATTTTAGGCTAAACCTAGGTTAAAACTTGAATTTTGGACTCAACCATGGTCTCATATTTCTAAAATGAGATTATTTTTATGAGTCATACCATTTTATTTAATAAACCATGCACACATAATATAAAATATACTTAATATTTTTATAAAATCAATTACAAGCACATCGGATCTCAGAATCGCACGTTGTCTCAGCACCTAACACTAACAATATATCTAGAAATATTTTAAAGCATTATATGGAAAAATAATATCTCTATATATAATACCATATGATGGTGGTTCGTAGATTTTTTCATGTTTGGAGCTTTTCAATTTAGTATATGAATTATTTTTACATAATCCTTAGCATGAAATGGATGAACAATTACTGTGTTGTCACACCTGGACCTCATTTTTCATTTATTTCATTTATTTTTATTTTCTTCTAGATTTTTGATATAATCTATTGAGGTTTAGGTCAAGGTTACAATGAGTATTAATTTGAGTATTGGAGGTTTTGGATGGTTTTAAACCTTATTCATGGTTAGTGTAAAAGTTATGGGAAGAAAATGGTTGAGTGGGGAGTTTGTGACACCCCTTTTGTCACTTTTCTATGGGGTGTGTTTGTTACATAGTTTAGTCCCATGATTTTGAAGAGTTTTTGGGTGAAAAGGGCAATGTTTGGGGACTTTTTCTAGGTTGCACGGTTAAGGTGTACAATTATTTTAACCATGCATCCAAAGTGTGCACAAGTGACATGGTTATGGGGAATGGTTAAACTAACCATATAGCCTAAGTGTACATCATGTGAAACTCTTAACAGTGGGTAATTGTATGGTTTCCACATGTTTTTTTAACTGTGCGAGCTAACCCTGAAACCCACCCAAGGAAGGGTATTTTTTACACTTCTTATTCTTTTTAATTGGGTTTTCTTCCCTTGTCCTTCACTATTCAAACCCCATGACCTAGACTCATTCCATAGAGATTTTTGGCTTCTCCAAGAACCTCTAAGTGGATTTCAAGGTGGGTTCTTGGTGATTATTCACCCAGATTGAAAGGTTAGGACCTCCTCTCTTTCTACTTTGGTTTTCTTCCATTTTACATTTCTCTTCTAACCCTAGAGGACATGTTTTTCCAATTTTGATACTTAGGGTGGTGGTAAATTGAGGGTATTACTTTCTTAGGGTTGTGAGTCATGGTAGGAGTGTCTTTACACTGGATTTTATCGAAGGAAACATGATTCTTCCACTTGAGGTAGGTGTTTTTGTAATTTTATTTTCCGAAACATGCCATTGATGCTTGAGTTTTCCTTGATTGTATCTAAAATATGTTAATCATATTTTGTGTGTGTTTTTTTGATTTATTATGGTGTTTTTATAGTGTAAATTTGAATAAAATGGGTTTTCAAAGGGTTTCTAAAATTATGATTATATGTATATTCATGTTAAGTGTTTTATAAAATTCTATTTGGCCTTTGGAGATGAAATTTGGGGTTGGGGTTGTGTTTAGACTAGCTAGAGATTTGGTGATTTGGTTTTCCTTGTGAAATTGAGCATTGGGTGTAAGTGTATTTTCCTATTTTTGTTTTAATACTTGTGTTAAATTATTGCATTTAGGGGTAGTGTAAATGGGGTCTTTCAAAAATGGTTCTTGGATGTTCTCTTAGTTTTCAATGAGTGTTCCATTTGATGTGGGAACATCCATACGTGTACAGGGTGCACATTTGGATGGGTACACAAATGAAAACGGTCATAGATAAAAATTCTTTACATAACACCTATATTTCAAAACACTTATCTAACCTCATTCCTTTCTTATTTAACTCCCTTCTTCTAAAATGGTTCTTTCAAACCCTAAGTGTTTTAGTAAATTTCACTTTGTTCTAATGACTCAAATTCAGTTTAAAATTAGTGTTTAAAATTATGGCCCATTTGGTACTTTGGAATATGGTTGGTCTCTAAATGGTATGAAGGACCATTTGGAATTTTGGTGTATGTTTTATATTTTATTATTGATTTTTGAAATGGAATTGGAAATAGAATTGGATTTGGAAATGTAAGACTTGGTTGGAAGTTTTAGATTCTTTGGATATTTTTTTTGAAACTCATGTGATGTAAAGGCCCAGTTGGAACTTTATGGTATTTTTGGAAAATGGTTTAAGACTCATATGATGTGGTGGCCCAATTGGAATCTATACTTGGTTGATGTGTGATGGTCACCCCTATGGTGGATTCTCCAAGGATAGGGACATCTCATAGGTGGTGTCAGTGTTTGGGCTAGGAAAGCATGTTGGCTGTGGGTTATTGGTTTAGGCCACACATGTCTGGACCTCCCCAATCACTATATACTATTATCATGAGATTAATGAGAGTAATCTAGAGGGTCGAGTGATAGTTTCATATTAAACCTGATTATATGGGTTGGTACCCCTATATTTTCTAAGAGTCCAGGTGAGATATGCCACTAGATTAGCTAGTTTAGAGTGGAAAGTTAGTTATGGACTTTGGAGCCACACCATACACTAATAGGTGAGTCTGAAATGAGTGCGTCTAGGGATTTCTCCTAGATATGTTTCGGAAATTACCATTATTATTATCTATATGTTCTGTTTTTCTTATGCTACACCTTGGTTACCTACACTGCTAGTATTTTCATTTCATTATCTGTTTTCTTTAATTTCCACCATATCACCTTTGATCTTTTGGTTTGGATTTTGATTGGGGTTTTGGACTGTCAAAATGGTTTTTTTCTTGAAATGGTATCATGGTTTGTTTTCAAATTAGAATTTATATATAACATTTTTGGGTATTTTAAAAAGATAAAACACTAATTTCATAAATACGTTTCAAACTAGTTTTTATGGACTATTTCAGGAAAGGGCATGTACGGATTATGTGGTGCTTACATACTGAACTTTTTTTTCTCACACCCTATTTTTTCCACTCAAAATCAATAAACCCGATCTATTTTGCAGGTTTAGGTTTTTGTTTTGGTTATAATTTTGAGAAAGTTAGTCTTATGGATGGTGGTGACTATTAGTTCACATGAAGATCATGCTAGTTGAGTTGCTTTGGTTTTTTTGTAGTTTCTATTCCATTTAGCTATTGTTGTATGTAGATATAGTTTGATTTTATTGTTGTTCAATGGTTATTGGTTATGTTTCATGATCTGTTATAGTTATTTGATCCAATTTTTCTTTGGGATAAATCTTTCCCATGGTGATATCATTGATTCCCAATGCTAATTGCCATCCCAGGATATTCAGGAAAGCCCCTCGGGCCTTGTCTTAGACTGTATCGGGTGCTGAGTTAGATGGAAGCCCAACTTGGTTTGTGAAAAAATGGTATCAGAGTATCCCCTTTTTTATTTGGGGTGCTAGGTATACTAGAGATTAGGACTGTTAGGACTTGGGAGGTAGGTTCTAGAAGAGCTTTATGAACTCTTTCTCATTTTAATCCTCAATTTTCTAGGGGTAGTCTAAGATTTGAGTAGTTTTCTTCTTCTTTTTGGCTGTGTGGATGGGTACTAAAAATGGAAGTGATTTGGTGTTTTATGGTGGGATTATGTGGAGTATTTACCCATGTGGATCCTGCATGCATGGTTTAAGATATTCCAAGTGGTTGATTCTCTCTTGGGGAATAGTCTACTAAACCATGTCACTTGGTTTTTCATCATCACTAGTTCCCCATTCTAGTTGTTTGGTGTGGTTTATGTTTTGGATTGGTTTTGGTCGGTGTGAATAAATTTTGGAATGGAAAATGGGTTTTTGGGAAAATCTTTTTAAGAAAGGAAAATGATTTCAGGATTGGTTTTATTTAAGAAGTTCGCTTGGGTGTTTAAAATTGTATTTGGAAGTGAATTTTGGTAATAGGAAAGTGGCCTTGGAAGAAGGAGGTTTTGATATTGAAATGAAAATGGTGGTTTTTGAATATATTATTTTTTTTGTTTTTTTGTGATGTTTGGATCATGAGATGGTTTCTTTTATATGAGGTGTTCTATTTGGTTGAGTGTTTGTTGATATTGATTTCAGTTTTGTGTTTTCCTTATTCTCAAATTATGCCACCTAGAAAGGTTCCCAAAGTTTCTAGTGAGTCTCTTTTTTCTTTTAGACCTCCACAAGATCTCAGTGGAGTTAAAGTTGAGTTCTTCATAGTTTTATATTATCCTCCATAATGATCAAGGTCCGTTAGAGGATGCAAATTAGATTGAGAAAGTCGAAGGTTTCTTCAGGTCATTTGGAAATCACAAAGCTATGAGAATCCATGATTTTTTGGATTCATTTGAGGGTCCAACCTTGGATTGAGGGAAGGTGATATTCTTAGAATCATTTAATGTTGGGATGACTTGGTATGTGTTTAAGATCACTTTTTTCTGATGGTTTATAAATGAGGAGGTGAAGATGAGGAAGGTAGAAGCACTCATGAATTTTGAACAAGGTCAACGGATGGTGAAGGCCTATGTTGACCACTTTAAGGATCTGGGTTTTTTACTCTATAGGTAGTGTTTCTGGATTAGTTGAAAGATCCTATTTTTTTGTGGTGTTTATATAGAGATCAAGGAGAAAGTCCTCTCATCTGGTGAAGTTCTATTTGAGAAGCTAGTGGATGGTTCATTCTTAGTTGAGTTGGTTTCTGGAACACAAGAAGTTGGAAATCAAATATATCTTACCACTCGTGAAGGATCCCCATCTAGTGAGAGGTATGTGATAGAGAAACCTATTCATGAGGAGTCTCTTTTAGCAGTTCTGACTTCTTAATCATCAGACCAGTCATTTGTGTTCTTCCAATGCGGCTAATTCAGACATTAAAAGCTATAATGTCATAATCTTATGAAGGTATGTCATTGATGTGGCCCCTTGGGTCATTTGGAAAAATTCTACAAGAATCATGGTCAGAAGAGGAAGCCTGAATCAGAGAATATTAACACATTAATACAAGGTAGTGGATCCTTCAGACATCAGGGCTCCATCGATAGGCCCCAGAGTGAAGTTTATAGGTATTTAGGAATTATTGTATATGGGTTTGTGGCCCATCTTTTTGTATCTGATACTAGAATGAAAAGGTTTAAGTTTTATATTGTAGTTCCATTAAATTTTGTAACATTTTGTTTTTTGTAAAGGGTTTGATGGTTCCATTTTCTTTGTAATTATGTGGTTGTGATTTTTGGATGTGCGTTTATAAATGGTCATCTTTTTCAATCAGCATGGGTTTTATGTTATGCCCATTGTGAAGATGTGTCTATCTTATGAAAATAATTAATTGTGTTCCAACTCATGGTGTGGTATTTTTATCCAGTCATGCTCTATTTAGAGATGATTTTTCCTTGATTAAATTATGGATCATGCTTTGGTTATTTGTTTGTTTTGAGAACCGTCTATGGGTTTCCCTAGTGGCAGAGGTATTTGGTCCATATTGGGAGTTCCCATATCAGTTCTATAGACTGGGTCAATCTTTGGGTTGGGGAGAACCTTTCGGTTCTCTGCATAGTTAATTTTTGTTGTGGGTTTCTAAGGAATAGGTCAAGTATTAATTATGGAGTAAAATATCACCCCAAATTTTATGGTTCCATTCGGCCTCATTCGGTTCTGAGTTTGAGTTTTGGTTCTCCTTCGTCTTGGTGACCTTATTGGGGTAGAAAGTTTTTCCGGTGGGGATAATTTTCACACCCCAAACTCTATTTTCATTTATTTCTTTATTTTTATTTTCTTTTAGATTCTTTATATTTTATATTGAGGTTTGGGTCAAGGTTTCAGTGAGTATTTATTTGAGTTTTGGAGATTTTGGGTGCTTTCTGGACTTATTCATGGTTAGTGTGAAATTTATGGGGAGAAAATGAAATGATGGGATGTTTGGGATACGCTAGTATCAATTACATTTGGGGTGTGTTTGTTGGATGGTTTATTCCCTTGAGTTAGAAGAGTTTTGGGGTGAAAAGGGTGATGTTTGGGGCCTTTTTTCCATGTCACATGGTTAAGGTGAAAAGTTAGTTCAACCATGTATCCAAAGTGTGCATAAGTTTCATCATTATGGACAATGGCTAAACTAACCATTAAACCTAAGTGTGCATCCCGTAAAACTCTTGACAGTTGGTAATTACAAGGTTTGTTCATAGTTTGTTTAACCGTTCAAGCTAACCATGTAACCCACCTGAAGAAGAGTATTTTTGACATTTCTTATTGTTTTTAACTAGGGGTTATTCCCCTGGCCTTCCCTATTCAAAACCCACAACCTAGAAACCTCCCATGGATCTTTTTGGATTCTCCAATGACCTCTAATGGATTTCAAGGTGGTTTCTTGGTGGGTTTTCACCTCAATTTAAAGGTTAGGGATCTCATCTCTTTCTACTTTGGTTTTATTCCATTTTACCTTTCCCCACTAAACCCAGTGGTCATATTTGTACGATTTAGATACCTATGGTGGTGGGAAATTTGGGTTTTTGATTTCATAGTGATGTGAGCCATTGTAGGAGTGTCCTTTTAGTGTATTTCATTGAAGGAGACACGTTTTTTCTGCTTCAGGCAGGTGTTTCCAATATTTTCGTTTTCGAAACATTCCATTGATGCTTGATTTTTACTATATTATCTCTAAAATGTATTGATAATATTTTTTTCTGGTTGTTTAATTTATTATGGTGTTTTTATAGTGATAATTTGAAAAAATTGGTTTTCAAAGGGTTTCTACAATTATGATTATGTGTATATGCCTGAAAAGTGTTTGATAAAATTACATTTGTCCTTTAGAGATTAAATTGTGTGTTTTGGTTGTGTTTATACTTACTATAGATTTGATGATATGGTATTCCTTATGAATTTGATCCTTGGGTGTAAGTGTACATTCCAATTTGTGTTTTAGTTCTTGGGTGAAATTGTTGTGTTTGGTGGTAGTGTAAATGGTGGCTTTTAAAAATGGTTCTTGGGTAATCTCTTGGTTTTCAATGGGTGTTACATTATATGTGGGAACATCCATATGTTCACGGGGTGCATATATGGATGGGAAAACAAATTAAAATGGTCTTAGATAAACTTGATCCACTTAAAACCCTAATTTCAAAACACTTATCCATCCTCCTTTGTTTATTCTTCAACTATATTCTTCTCAAATGGTTATTTAAAACCCTTGGTGTTTTACTAAATTTCCTTTTTTTTCTAATGAATCAAATGTGGCTTAAAATTTTTGTTTGAAATTATGTCCCATTTGGTACTTTAGGATATGGTTGGACTTTAAATAGTATGAATACCCATTAGGCATTTTTGTGTATGCTGTTTATTTTCATCTTGGTTTTTGAAATGGTATTGGAAATGGAATTTGATTTGGAAATGTAAGTCCCAGTTTATACTTTGAGATACTTTGAATATTTGTTTTGAAACTCATGTTATGTGAAGGCCTGATTGGAAATTTGTGGTATTTTTTGAAAATGGTTTAAGAATTATATGATGTGATGACCTAATTAGCACCGAAAATTGGTTGAATTTTGATGGGAACACCTATGGTGGATCCTATGAGGATAGGGTCATCGTATATGTGGCGTTGGTGCTTGGGATAGGAAAAAATTATAGATGTGGGTTGTTGGTTTGAGCCACGCATGTGAGGACCTCCAAAATCGCTGTCTATTATTATCATGGGATTCTTGGACATCATTTAGAGGCTCGAGTGATAGTCTCTTATCAACCTTGATTAGATAGGTTGGTACCTCTAGATTTACTAAGAGTCCATGTAGGATGTACCACTAGATTGGTTAGTTTAGAGTGTGTAGTTGGTTATTGAATATGGATATGGACCACATACTGGTGGGTGAGTCTGAACTGAGTACATTCAAGGATTTATTCTAGTGATGTTTAGGAAATGACCAAGTTTGTTATCTGTATGTTCTATTTTTCTTATGATATACCTTGGTTACCTTCTTTGATAGTATTTTCCTTGATTTTTATGTTTTATTTATTTTCCATCATAACACCTTTTATCTTTTAGTTTATATTTTGATTGAGGTTTTGGATTGTCAAACTAGTTTGTTTCCAAAATGGGTATCATGGTTTCTTTTCAAAGTGGAATTTCTAGAAAATAGTGTTGATTGTTTTAAAAATATAAAACCTTAATTTCATAAATGTATTTAAAACTAGTGTTTATGGATTATTTCAATAAAGTACATGTAAGGATTCTATGGTGATTACTTACTGAGCTATTTTTTCTCACAACCTACTTATGCCACTCAGCATCGGTAAGCCTGAGTTGTTTTACAGGATCAGGTTTCTAGATTGGCTATCCTCTAGAGTAGTATGATCTTATAAATGGAGGTTACTAGGAGGTAACATTAAGATCATTTTCATAAAGTTGGTTTGATTTTTCTCCTTTTTCAGTTTCTATTCTGTTTAGTTGTTGTTATATTTGGTTTTAGTTTGTGTTTATTATTTTTCAGTGGTCATTGGTTATTCACTATAATCTATTTTATTTATTTTATCCCAATTTTATTTGGGATAAATTGTTCCCATGGTGATATATTTGATTCCCTATGCTATTTTCCAGCCCAGGAGCATCAAGAACACCTATAGGGCCTTATCTCATACCAGGTTGGGTTCCGAGTTAGATGGTATCCTGACTTGGTTCGTGACACGTGCACTCATCAATTGTTATCAGTGAAAGGTAAATTTAATTTCACCTAAAGGGGAAAAGTTCATGTTTATTAGTGAATGGGATATTGAGGTAGATAGAGTGGGACTAGGTGTTTATCAAAGAGAAGTGTTTTTTTGTAGAAGTGGCTAGTATGATCATTCTAGTGGATCAGGTGACCACTCCATCCTCTTTCCCTCCAATGGTGTACTTGTACTAAGATTTGTTTATAGATTATTTAATAGGGTTACCTCTATATATGGGATATTAGTTTGAGATCGAACTTATGCCTGATGCACAACCCGTATAGATTCCACCATACTTCATGGCACTGGCCGAGTTAAAATAACTCAAGGTTCAATTGGATGATCTTGAGGATAAAGGATTTATCATACCAATAACTTCCCCTTGGGGTCCTCTTACATTGTTCTCCAAGAAGGAATATGATAGTATTTGTATTTTTATAGACTACCATAAGCTAAATCATATAACTATGAAGAACTTGTACCCATTTCCAAAAAAAGTTTAATTTTTTTGATTAATTGAGGGGATACTAATGATTTTCAAATATTGATCTATGTTCTAGATACCATGAACTTCGGTTTAGAGAGGAATACATACCAAATACAAAATTTAAGCATTGCTACATATTTTATGAGTATCTCATTATGCCCTTTGGATCAGTAAATTCTTCATAAGTGTTCATAGACCCTATAAACAAGATATTTCACCCATATTTGGACTCTTTTGACATTGTCTTCATGGAAAAAATCTTTAGATATTCCAAGACATCAAAATAACATGTGATACACTTGGATTTCATATTGAGCTTGCTTTAGGCACATCAGATTTATGAAAAGTACTCAAAGTTTCACTTTTGGATAGATGAGGTGGGATTCCTTACGCATGTGGTTTATTAATCTTGAATATCAATTGATCCAGAGAATTTTTATGCAATCACGTCTTGGGAATGATTGAGAAATGTGTTTGAGATATAAATTTTTCTCAGGTAGGCTAGGTACTATAGGAGAATCATTTAAAACTTTTCATTCCTGGCAGCATCCATAACCATATTGAGAAATAAGAGGGGAAATTTTTAATGGAAAAAAATGTTATGAGGTTTTCTTATAGAATAAGAAAAGGTTAAAATCGAATTTGATCCTTATTCTTCTAGATCCTAGAGTTGGGAATGCAATTTACAATGAAATTTATTGAATTAGACTAGGGGGTGTTCTAATATAGGGTGAAATGGTAGTTTCTTATGGGTCTCATCATCTATTACTCTATAATAAAAACTACCCTACCCATGGTTTTCACTTCATGGAAGTGGTTCTTGTGTTGAAATATTGGTGATACCACCTCTTTAGTGAGATATTTTTCATATATACTAACCATAGTAGTCTATGTTATTTCTTCTCCCAGCATGACTTGAATCTTCATCAGAGGCATTGAGTTGATTACTTGTAGGCATTTGACATTGATATGGAGTATTATCCTAGGAAAGGCAATGTAGTTACAAATACACTGATAAGAAGTACACAAGAAGTGGGAGAAGAGATGTAATAAGCGAGATGGAAGCCCATGGATCTATTGGAAGATTGGTAGGTGGGCATATCAGAATATAAAGGGGTAGTAGTTTGTTCAAAATTAGTGATCACATACTCATTGGTGGAATGAGTAAAGGCCAATTAGGATATTGATCCAAAATATTGGGTGATGCGTGAGTGGTTGTAAGCAAGTGGTTTTATCCTAGGTTGGGATTTTTATAAATGTGGAGTGATTTTGGTTCATGATAGAGTGATTGTTCTATCTTCCATGAGGAAAGAGATAATTAGAGCCTCTCATGCTTCCTAGTGGTAAGTACACTTGGGGGAAACCAAGTTATATCATGATGTTAATTGGAAGTTTTGGTGTCCTGATATAAAGAAATATATTGCAGGCTTTATCTATTATTGTCGAACATATCAAAGAATCAAGTTTGAGCATTAGATAACTAGAGGTTTACTCTAGCCACTTCCAGTTCCTGTACAGAATTGGGATGATGTGATGAAATCTTTTGTGATAGGGTTTCCCAAGACTCCGAGACAATAAGAATTTTTTTGGGCGGTATTGTATCATTTGACCAAGGTGGATTACTTTGTACCAATCTAAGATATGAACTTATTGGATGAGCTAGGAAATTTCTACATTCGAGATATTGTGTGGTCTTATAGAGTGACTTTTAATGTGGTATCTGATAGAGATTCCCATTTTACCACATGGTTTTGGAAAGGCTTAAAGAAGGTGATGGGTACTTGGTTGAATATGAGTATGACCTTTCATCCTTAGATCAATAAGAAGTTAAAAATTACAATAAAAAATTTATAGGGTATGATTAGAGCATGTATTATAGATTTATGAGGATTTTGGGATGATCACATGGATCTAGTGGAGTTCGCCTATAATAAAAACTTCTATTCCTTGATTCATATGGATCCATTTGAGGCTCTATACAAGAATCCATATCATTCACCACTATTTTGGCTTGAGGTTAGTGAGTCTTTGGTTGCTGGGATGAGTATATTATATTAGAAATTAGATATGTTGTAGCTAATTCATAAATGGATGGTTATGACATAAAAAAGATAAATACTTATGATGACTGAACGATATGGCTCTTGGAGTTCACTTTGGGTGACCACATCTTCTTGCAGGTGTCCCCTCAGTTGGGGCATAGGCAGTTGAGGAGGTGAGATAGGTTGGAACCACTATAAGCCTTACCATTTGAGATTATCAAATGCATTGGTTATAAGTGATCCACTTTGGTTAATTGATCCATAATCACCAACAATACATCACTAACATGGGGTGTCCTTGACAAACCCATCACAAAGTTCATCATCACATCATCCCAATTTCACTTTGGAATGGGTAGTGACTAGAGAAGACTCAAAGGTAATTGTTTCTTGGACTTCACCTACTGAGAGGTGGAGCACTACATAAGAAAACCTGTAATGTCTCTCTTCATCTCAACCAACCAATACTTCCTACATTTATCCTAGTACATCTTGGTTAAACTTGGATATACCACCAAACTGAAAGCTTGTAAGTCCCTCATTAGCTTCTCATGGATACTTGTAGTGACAAAAACCCGACCTCAGACATAAAGAACATTTTTTGTATCAAGATACAAGTCTAGTGGCTAATCCCTAGTATATATATTTTACCTCATGAATAGACAATATAAATTTTATAGTTGAATCCTCTTTAGTGAATAAGTAATGGATAATTATGCGAGGGTCACTTGACCCTGATATTATTAGATATCATGATGCATCTTGGAAAAGAGTTCCATCATCTTCCATTCATTAGTGGACTCATACACCACCTAAGTTATAGGATTTATACTTAGTGAATCTCAAACAACATTCACCTTTCAAAGGGAATATACCAACCCAAAATCAAAATTCCCAAGGTACTTAACCCACCATTACTTCCAATGGTTTCGGTACCACTATAATAGAATTTATTTTAGGCACTTGTGGTTGGTTTATACTACAAAACTCTATCCCAAAAGGTAATTCCACTAGTATCTTAGAGAATTCACCAACATTTTCAGCTAAAGATCTTGCATCATGTTGTTTTTCTCATGCAACCTCACCTGCCTGGAACCATAAGCAACTACATGACCATCCTAAATTAGAACTATCTCTATACCAACTCATGAGGTATCAAAATATAAAGTACATGACTTAACCATCTCACTTAAGTTCAAAATTGGTGCATATGTAAATCTCCCCTTCAAATCATGAAATTATTTATCAAAATACTATGACAAAAAAAATACTTCACTCCCTTTTTGGTTAGTCCTTTCATCTATGTTTCAAAGAAGGATAATTCCTGAATAATTATTTGTTAATACCTGGCTAGTCCCAAAAATATACGGATCTCAAAAACATTCTTAGGTTTCTCCCTAGAAAATAATTCCTTGAAAATTTTAGGTTTAAATGGTACTTCATCCTTTAATATCACTTTCCCTAATAAGTGCACTTGGTCGATCCAAAAATGAAACTTTGAGATATGAGAATATAAGTGATGATACCTAAGTTGGATAGAAATAATATCTAGATATAGAGAATGATCCTTCCTTTAATTAGAGTAAATGATAATATCATCAATGAATAAAATAAAAAAAGTATCTAGGTAAGTATGGAAGAACCAATTCATTAGGTCTATAAACACTACTGAAATGATCATTAGACCCAAAAATATCAATAAGTACTCATATAAACCACACCTAATATTGAATTCTATTTGAGGTATGTCTGAATAACTGACCCCCAATTTGTGATAACCCAATCTCAAGTCAATCATAGAGAAAACTTTGTCTCCTATAAGATGATCAAACAAGACTTCAATAAATGGAATTAGATATAGGTTATTGAATGCCACTTGGTTTAGCCTATGATAGTCCACTCATAGCCTCAAAGGGCTGTCAACCTTCTTAGAGAATAGGATTAGATCACCCAAGGGGATATACTCTACTATATAAAAATATTTTACTCTAATTCCTCTAGCTAATAATTTAGTTCTTTGATCTCCATATGATCCATCCTATAAGGTGGAATAGAAATTGTCTCTCCACCTAGCATGTGATTGATAGTAAACATAGCTTCTCTCTTGGGTGTAAAACCTAATAAATACTTATGAAAAACATCCTAGAACTTATCAATATGTGACCGAAAGTTCTCCTAATGTGTTTCTCCATCTTCCAACACAATTCTAGAAACCTGGGATGTAATACCACCCAACTAATGATGGTCATGTTTCTTGGTTTATTAATTTTTCATTAAAAGTATTTTCTTAATAAAAAAGTTAATTTTCAGTAAATATGGGCTTGAGAATGTGTAAAAATTTATCCAAAGGATAATTTTAAAGCTTTATATCTCTAGTATAAAGAAACACCATTGGAATTTGTATCCACAAATCATTAGGGTGCACTACTTAAATCAATAAATTTATTCAAATCACACCCATAAAGGTATGTCGATCGACATCACCCAATATAAATTATCTATATCTAAACCAAGAAATATAAGAACTAATAAGATATAAAATAATTTGATATTCCTATATAAAAAAATATTCTAGAGTGTAAAACACTAAAAACATACTTTGGATAGTTAACGATCTGATATCCTGGTTAGAAACAGTAGGCTAAATGGCATACAACTACCCTATGACTTATTCATATGCCCTACTTGTGTCCCCTATTAAGAACCAGTCTACTAGAATTTCCTCCATACCCTAGAGAATCACATCCTCAATCCCAACTTGAATGGTCAATGGAAGTTGAGTTACCAATATGTGGCGATATACATGAATTATTTCCCAAACCATATGTCTAACCCGATCCCCTATCATTGGATTTATACTAGGCTATACTATACATTCCCAGTCATCTTGAAAAATCAACTCTAAAGTGATAGATGAGTATACTAAGGAATAGTATTCCCCTACCATCCATACTGATAACACTCTATCAAACTACATCCCCAATGAAGAAGTGGTGAAATGAAAATCTTTCTACTCTATCTATAAAGACTCTATAAAGATTCATCAAATTAATAATTCCTACTACCTAAGGATCCACTATTGGGTCCATTAGTTGATTCATTCTACTCCAAGACTCTTCCCTCACTCAGGATCCTCTCCTTGGAGAGGGCTTGGTTCATAACCTTTAAAAAATATTACAGGAAAATACGTTCACCTAATTCGAAATCTCATATCTCATCCCATCCTCAAAATGTATCAATCTATATATATAATATTCATATGGAATCAGGGAAAATTGATATAAATATATGAAATAATCACCACAATCAATAAATGATATACTGTAACGACCCAAACTTTTTAAATAGTATATTAACTTACTCTTAACGATTTAATAGAGATGTTAATGGTTAATGCAGAAAGAGGAGTCGATGGCTTCATCCAGTAGACTCGAACCTTATGAAGCCCACTTATCAGAGCTTGGGAAGGAGGTAAAATCTGTGGGCTTCGCTTTGGTCCAAGCCCAAGCCGAACTCTAGCGTGTCAAGCTTGAACGGAAATGCCTGCGGGAGAAGTTCAAGTTAGTAGAGATTACTACTAGGGCAATGTTATCTGAGCCTCCCTCAGATTCTCTCACCATATCACACCTTACACTTAGGTCATATTCCGGTGTTATAAGGGGCTATGTGATGAGACCCTAGCTTCTTTGTGTAATCCTTTGGGATGAATGAATTAAGATTTCTTCCTTTAGTGATGTTTGTGAAACTTCAAATGTCCGGATAATTTTAGGATGTATTTTATTGATGAATTTTGGAAAAAAGGATATTTTAAAATATTTATGTAAACCCTAAATAATTAATGATGTGTAATGATTTTCAAAAAATGGTCTTCTAAAAAAGTGTTCAGTAAAGAATTTTGAGACTAATAAGATCAACTTAATTTTTGATGAACAGTAAATTATGAATAGTGATTTTACGCTTAGGATTAGTAATGTGACCAAATAGATTAGTAATTTCACTCAAAGAAAGTTTTAATATAATTTAGACACCTAGATTAAGTAATGTGATTCAATAAAATGGGTAAATAACAGTTTCATAAATTATTAGTCAAGTATTAGTTTTTTTTTGGGTAAATAGTGTTTTTTAATTAAAAATTTAATTAAAAATAATTAAAAAATTATTTTTATAAAAATGAAATTATTTTTGAACTCAGAGCATCAATATTATGTTATGGTAATATTTGGGGATTTTTCTGAAAAAAATGAATTCTCGATGAATAGTTTTTTTATTTATTAAATTAAAAATATTTAGAAAATTATTTTTATAAAATGGAGTTCATAAATGTAATTAGAGCATCGATATTTGGTTAAGGTGAAATTTTGGGATTTTTCTGAGAAAGATGAATTTTTCAGTGAATAGTAAAAATGCAGTTTTAGGGTTTCGGTATGTTTAATGACATCATAACTGTGTCATGATGATTTCATGAGATATTTTAAGGGTTGGCCGGCAAAAGGTGATGAATTATTGTTTTGGGGGCCCCATGTGGCCTAACTCCATGGTAAATGCCATGGGAGAGCACATGGTTTTGAGAAAAGCACTTGTGAGGTGTCCCTTGGCCATTAATGCCTTGTCCCCTCACTTTCCCTATAAATACCCACCCTTTACTCCTTTAGTTTTCACTCCCAAATCTCCCCCAATTAAGTTATCGTCTCCTTACCTCCCAATGAGTCCTCCCAAGGTGCCCCCATGCCCTCAAGGTCCAAACCTTTGAGTTTTAAGAGTTACGTTTTAAGTTAAGGGATCCGACCTCTCTCTTTCTTTTCATGTAATCTCTTTTATGTCATTCCTTTTATGCTCCATGTTCTTATGTGAGAGGATGTTCTTTTATATTCCTCTTAATGCCTTTTAATTTTTATATGATGAGAGATCCCCTATTACTCTCATCATTTCGTTTTATGAAAGTTTAAGTGACGCCGTTAGGCTGCCGAATTTTTAAGGGATTCTTTCACCCTTCTCATTTTTCAAGTTCGATTTTCATGTCAAGTCTTTCAAGTTCCTTTTTATTATTTTGGGGTATTATATCTATATCTATCATACTGATATCTTATGATCATATGATGAGAGACCCTATTTGATCTTGTCAAATCATTTTTATTGAAGTATAAGTGATGCCGTTAGGCTGCCGAATTTTCACAAGAGAAATCTTATTTTTGTCTCATTTCCATGTTTTTCATTTCATATGGTATATCTTTCAAATTTCATTACCATGTTCTTAAATCGCTTATATTCTGTTCCCCTACTATTTTATGAATTATTTATGAGTGGGTGACCCATGTCCCCTCTCTTTTCAATTTTTTCTAAAACCTTGTAACATAGCCGTTATACTGCAGAATTTTCGTCTCAAAATGCCTCTCTCTTTTCTCAAAATTATTTTATGTTATATAGTGAATACTCAAAGCTCTTATTTCTACAAGGGTATTCAAATATATATCAAAATGTTCTATTTTAAATTCTGGTATTTACATACATGAGACCCGCTTTCCCTTTCCGTGGGTTTTAAAGTGACATAAAGATCATGTCTTTAAAGCAGTTATAAAACGTTATGATTATGAAATGAAACCCATTTATTTTATTCTATATGGGTTATTTATGAAATTTTTGATGATGATATATGTGGATCACATGATAATAAAAGCAAATTTAAGGGTGCTCCCTGATAGCGCTCCAATGCAATGGGTAATGATGTAACCACTAGAGATTACAATTTTCACGATACCTTGGTGAATAACCTTGGTAATTTTCAAATGACACCTTGGGGATGGACCTTGGTGATATGTTCATGATTGTCTATTTTAAATGATGTAGCCACATCTTCAAGTTATGAAAAATGTTATTTTATTATGAAATTCCTCATGATTCCTTTCTCATGCCTTAAAGTTCTTTTCTTGACCTTATTGAAGTATCTCAAGTTCACATGTAAAATGTTTCTCTTGTTTCCCTTACTGGGCCTTCTGCTCACACCTTCTTTTGATGTATGTCCCTAGGTTATGAGATACAGTAATGAACCTAGGATGAACTTAAGGAGAAGCCTTTCAAGTGTTTAAGAATAATTTTTTATGTTGTTTTCATGTATTATGTTCTTGGTTTCCAAGACACTAAACCTTAAAGATCCTCAGTGTTGTGTAATGTAATGGAAGTTTATGTTATAAAAAGGAGGGATGATATATTTGGTATCAGAGGAAGGTTTAGTTATTTGTAGAAATTCGGATATAAAAACGTCATGAAGAACCCTATAGAAAAGTTTAAATATAGGAAAACTTCCTGGTAGTTTGGTAAGTACTGAGTAAGTGGTTTATCAAACAAATACATCCCTGTCTGGATACGAGCAGGTAGAGGCGGCTCTGGCACAGATGTACATAGGGGTAAAACCTGAAAACACCACTTTGATCTAGACTCGAATGGGAACTGGTGCACGATAATGGGCCTTGCTGCACTATTGGTTACGACACTCCTAGGGGATATGTTTGGTTAATCACAAGCTTTTTATGAATCATTATGAAGGAATTATAGAGAAGTGTAATAGTATAATCATGAAGTCTTAGTTAAAAGATTCATAAATTAAATAAGTTTCTCACTAAGGTTTTATTATTTTAGAAAATGGAGGGCAATAGGAGGAACCGTGCAGATGGTGACCGCAATGCACCATGTGCTGATGGCCCTCCGATGGAAGCCGGAATGGAAACATTCATGCGAATGATGAACCAACTGACTCAAGTTATGAGTAATAACTTGAATCAAGCTGAGAGTCCGATCTCACCACGAAGGGAAAATCATTCTGTTGAGTCCTTCATGCTTTAATGACCACCAACATTCAGTGGATCTACTGACCCTTTGGTTGCGGAACAATGGATAAGCTCCATTGAAAAGATCTTTTCTGTACTTCATTGTTCGGAACAAGAAAAAGTCACCCTTGCTGTTTACCGCCTAGAGGGAGAAGCTGATCAGTGGTGGTCACTGATCAAAAACATGAAGCCAAGAGGAGAGATTGAAGCTATGGAGTGGGAAGAGTTCCAGGGAATATTCTTTAATAAGTATTTCCCTTGTTCGATGAGAACGAGAATGGAGAAAGAATTTCTCGAGCTGAAGAAAAAGGAGAATGAATCAGTTGGAACCTACGAGATGAACTTCACAAGGCTTTCCCGTTATACCTCAAGATTCGTCATGGACCCTAATAGGAAGGTTGATAGATTCTTTGTTGGACTACGACCTCATCTGCGGAAGAATCTATCCAACAGGGACTATGATAGATATGAAGAAATAGTTCTAAGTGCTATGAAAGTTGAACTAGAGTTTGGGGAGACATAGTGGTCTCACAAATCTAATGAGAAGAATAGAAATCTAGAACCAATCCTGGGAATAAGTTTTGATCAGGAAAGAGGTGGAAAGCATATGCAACATTCCATATGCAATAAATGTGGGAAGAAGCATTCAGGGAACTGCTTGATCGGAAGTGGTAAGTGATAAAGGTGTGGAAGAGAAGGACATATTTCTAGGAAATGTCGTCGTGATGTGAAGCCTCAACTTCCCAACACTAATGACAGAGGAAATATGGCTCTGGCCCTACCCGAAGTCACATGCTTCAAGTGCGGACAACTTGGGCACTTTGCTAATCAATGTCCAAATCCGAGGGTGGTGGAGGGGAATCACCATCAACCTCAGCAGAGGCCAAGGGAGCAAGGTCGTGCTTTCGCTATCACAACAACTGAAGTTGAAGTTCCGAACGATGTGGTAGCAGGTACTTTTGTATTCCTCTCAAAACTAGAAAGTACTTTATTTGATTCTGTTTCTACGCATTCCTTTATTTCCTCCAAGTTTGCAAGGAATATAGAATCAATCCCCAAACTGATAGAGGTAGAGTTTTCAGTCAAGACTCCAAGTGGGATTATCCTTGCATCAACAGTATTTAGAGACTCTAGTGTTTACTTTGGTGAGAACAATCTTATCGCAAATCTAGTAGTCATTCCCATGATGGAATTCGACATTATACTAGGGATGGACTGGCTCTCAAAGTATAATGCTAAGATCAAATGCAGAAGTAAGGAAATCTCAGTAGTCTTGAATGAACGACTGACAGTTATCTTCCAAGGAGAGATATCCCGAACTGATCCCTATCTAGAAGCACCTCCTATAGCTTTCTTTATGGAGTTAATCGGTGATGATGAGGAAGGAAAAGGGAGCATACAAATATAAGATGTTCCGATTATTCAAGAATACATGGATTTATTTCCTGAGGAGTTACCTAGACCTCCCCCAGAAAGAGAGGTAGAGTTCTCCATTGAACTCGTACCTGGGTCTCAACCGATATCAAAGACTCCATACAGAATGGAAAATGTGGAGCTAGAAGAGTTAAAGAAACAACTCCAAGACTTGTTGGATAAGGGGTTTATCCATCCGAGTGTGTCTCCTTGGGGAGCACCAGTTCTCTTTGTGAAGAAGAAGGATGGATCAATGCGGATATTCATTGATTATAGAGAACTGAATGGGATCACAGTGAAGAACAAATACCCTCTTCCAAGAATTGATGATTTATTTGACCAACTTCGTGGGGCTCAATTCTTCTATAAGATTGAGCTTCGATCTGGTTATCATCAACTGAGGGTGAAGAAGGAAGATATTCCAAAGACTGCCTTCCGATCAAGATATAGGCATTATGAGTTTACTGTTATGCCCTTAGGCTTGACTAATGCTCCTGCTATTTTCATGGATTTGATGAATAGAGTCTTTAAGGACTACCTTGATAACTTTGTGGTAGTTTTTATTGATGATATTATGATATATTCAAGAAGTCGTGAGGAGCATGAAGATCATCTGAGGGTTATTTTGAAAACTCTGCGGAAGGAGAGGCTCTTTGGAAAGTTCAGCAAGTGTGAGTTTTGGTTACAACAAGTGGATTTCTTGGGGCACATCGTAACCAATAAAGGAATCTCGGTTCACCCTGCAAAGACTATGGTTGTGGAGGAGTGGCCTCAACCCACAACAGTAACTGAGATTCGTAGTTTCCTTGGTTTAGAAGGATATTATAGGAGGTTTTTGAAAAACTTTTCATGACTTTCTAATACACTAACCAAGTTGACTCGAAAAGGGGTTAAGTTCATCTGGACAAAGGAATGAAAGGAAAGTTTCCAAGAGCTGAAGAAGAGATTGGTTACTTCTCCTGTGTTAACACTACCCTCTATCGGAGAAGGATTCGTTATTTTTAGCGATGCATCTCTGAAAGGGATTGGATGCGTCCTCATGAAAAATGACAAGGTAATTGCTTATGCATCTCGACAGTTGAAGATTCATGAGCAGAATTATCCTACGCATGATCTAGAGCTAGCGGAAGTTGTTTTTTCTCTAAAGATATAGAGGCACTATCTTTATGGGGAGAAATGTGATATATACACCGACCACCAAAGTTTAAAGTATATTTTCACGTAGAAAGAATTGAACATGAGACAAAGGAGATGGTTAGAGCTTATTAAAGACTATGATTTTTCAATTCATTATCACCCTAGAAGAGCAAACAAAGTCGCGGATGCGTTAAGCAGGAAAGATCCTGTTGTTCTGGAAACAATGAGGATCCTAGGAGATCCCTTGATTAAAGATATAGTAAAACTGGACATGGGAATTGTAAGGTAAGGGACATCATCAACCTTATCCCAAATGATTTCTCAACCTTCATTACTACAGAAGATCAAGAAGGCTTAAAAAGAAGATCCTTTGCTGCAGGAGAAGTTTGAGGCTGTAAAGGATGGGAAGTTCCCTGATTTCAATATTGATCAAGAAGGTGTATTGAAATTTCGTACAAGACTATGTGTTCCATCTATTCCAGAGATAAAGAAAGAATTGATGGATGAAGCTCATATCTCTACCTTCTCTATACATCTGGGAAGTACTAAAATATATAGAGACCTTCGTGATCATTATTGGTGGGATAAAAAGAAGAGGGAGATTGATGATTTCACTACAAGGTGCCTGGTGTGTCAGCAAGTAAAGGAAGAACGACAACTTCCCAAGGGGGTATTACAACTACTACCCATACCAGTATGGAAGTGGGATAATATCACCATGGACTTTGTAACTGGTCTCCCAAAAACATCCAAAGGAAATAATGTGATATGGGTTATTGTGGAACGTCTCACCAGGACCGCCCATTTTATCTCTATTCGGGAAGATTTCTCTCTAGATCAACTTGACAAGATATACGTAAAGGAAGTGGTGAGGCTGCATGGGGTACCACTATCCATCGTGTCTGATCGTGATCCAAGATTCACATCAAAATTCTGGAGAAGTCTTCAACATGCTATGAATACTGAATTGAATTTTAGTACGACCAATCATCCTTAAACTGATGGCCAATCTGAAAGGACTATTCAAACACTTGAAGACATGCTGAGATTATGCTCAATGGAATTTAAAGGTGGATGGGATCAACACCTCCCATTATTTGAGTTCTCCTATAACAACAGCTTCCATTCGAGTATTCAGATGGCACCCTATGAAGCTCTATATGGAAAGCGATGTAGAACTCCTACTTGTTGGGATGAAGCTAGTGAGAGAAAGCTTCTTGGACCTGATCTTGTGCAAGAGATGACAGAACAGGTTTATGACATCCAACAACACATAAAGGCTGCTCAGATTCGGCAGAAGAGCTATGCTGACAATCGTCGAAGGGAATTGGAGTTTGGTGTTGGCGACAAAGTCTTCCTTCGAATTTCTCCATGGAAGAGAGTCATGCAGTTTGGGAAGAAAGGGAAGCTCAGCCCTAGGTACATTGGGCCCTATGAAATCCTTGATCACATAGGAGCAGTGGCCTATCGTGTAGCACTTCCACCGAACCTAGCTCAAGCTCATGATGTCTTCCATGTATCTCTCTTGAGGAAGTACATACCTGACCCTTCACATGTACTGAACCCAGAGGTGGTACAACTGGAACATGACCTCTCTTATGAGGAGCAGCCAGTGGAGATCTTGGACCGTAGAGACAAGGTTCTACGAAACAAGACTACCCACCTTGTGAAAGTGTTGTGGAGGAATCATAAATATGAAGAAGCGACTTGGGAGCCTGAGGAAACAATGAAGCAAAAGTACCCTCACCTTTTCGACTAGGACTCAAGTATAAAATTACGGGGACAAAATTTCTTAAGGGGGGAAGAATGTAACGACCCAAACTTTTTAAATAGTATATTAACTTACTCTTAGCGATTTAATAGAGATGTTAATGGTTAATGCAGAAAGAGGAGTCGATGGCTTCATCCAGTAGACTCGAACCTTATGAAGCCCACTTATCAGAGCTTGGGAAGGAGGTAGAATCTGTGGGCTTCGCTTTGGTCCAAGCCCAATCCGAACTCTAGCGTGTCAAGCTTGAACGGAAATGCCTGCGGGAGAAGTTCAAGTTAGTAGAGATTACTACTAGGGCAATGTTATCTGAGCCTCCCTCAGATTCTCTCAACATATCACACCTTACACTTTGGTCATATGCCGGTGTTATAAGGGGCTATGTGATGAGACCCTAGCTTCTTTGTGTAATCCTTTGGGATGAATGAATTAAGATTTCTTCCTTTAGTGATGTTTGTGAAACTTCAAATGTCCGGATAATTTTAGGATGTATTTTATTGATGAATTTTGGAAAAAAAGATATTTTAAAATATTTATGTAAACCCTAAATAACTAATGATGTGTAATGATTTTAAAAAAATGGTCTTCTACAAAAGTGTTCAGTAAAGAATTTGGAGTCTAATAAGATCAACTTAATTTTTGATGAATAGTAAATTATGAATAGTGATTTTACGCTTAGGATTAGTAATGTGACCAAATGGATTAGTAATTTCACTCAAAGAAAGTTTTAATATAATTTAGACACCTAGATTAAGTACTGTGAGTCAATAAAATGGGTAAATAACGGTTTCATAAATTATTACTCAAGTATTAGTTTTTTCAGGTGAATAGTGTTTTTTAATTAAAAATTTAATTAAAAATAATTAGAAAATTATTTTTATAAAAAGTACTTTATTTTTGAACTCAGAGCATCGATATTATGTTATGGTAATTTTTGGGGATTTTTCTGAAAAAAATGAATTCTCGATGAATAGTGTTTTTATTTATTAAATTAAAAATATTTAGAAAATTATTTTTTATAAAATGGAGTTCATAAATGTAATTAGAGCATCGATATTTGGTTAAGGTGAAATTTTGGGATTTTCTGAGAAAGATGAATTTTTCAGTGAATAGTAAAAATGCAGTTTTAGGGTTTCAGTATGTTTAATGACATCATAACTATGTCATGATGATGTCATGAAATATTTTAAGGGTTGGCCGACCAAAGGTGATGAATTATTGTTTTGGGTGCCCCATGTGGCCTAATTCCATGGTAAATGCCATGAGAGAGCACATGGTTTTGAGAAAAGCACTTGTGAGGTGTCCCTTGGCCATTAATGCCTTGTCCCCTCACTTTACCTATAAATACCCACCCTTTACTCCTTTAGTTTTTACTCCCAACTCTCCCCCAACGAAGTTATGGTCTTCTTACCTTCCAAGGAGTCCTCCCAAGGTGTCCCCAAGCCATCAAGGTCCAAACCTTTGAGTTTTAAGAGTTACGTTTTAAGGTAAGGGATCCGACCTCTCTCTTTCTTTTCATGTAATCTCTTTTATGTCATTCCTTTTATGCTCCATGTTATTATGTGAGAGGATGTTCTTTTATATTCCTCTTACTTCCCTTTTCATGTTTATATGATGAGAGATCCCCTATTACTCTCATCATTTCTTTTTATGAAAGTTTAAGTGACGCCGTTAGGCTGCCGAATTTTTAAGGGATTCTTTCACCCTTCTCATTTTTCAAGTTCGATTTTCATGTCAAGTCTTTCAAGTTCCTTTTTATTATGTTGGGGTATTATCTCTATATCTATCATACTGATCTCTTATTATCATATGATGAGAGACCCTATTTGATCTTTTCAAATCATTTTTATTGAAGTTTAAGTGACGCCGTTAGGCTGCTGAATTTTCACAAGAGAAATCTTATTTTTGTCTCACTTCCATGTTTTTCATTTCATATGGTATATCTTTCAAATTTTATTACCATGTTCTTAAATCACTTATATTCTATTCCCCTACTGTTTTATTAATCATTTATGAGTGGGTGACCCATGTCCCCTCTCTTTTCAATGTTTTCTAAAACCTTGTAACATAGCCGTTATGCTGCAGAATTTTCGTCTCAAAATGCCTCTCTCTTTTCTCAAAATTATTTTATGTTATAAAGTGAATACTCAAAGCTCTTATTTATACAAGGGTATTCACATATATATCAAAATGTTCTATTTTAAATTCTGCAATTTACATACATGAGACCCACTTTCCCTTTCCGTTGGTTTTAAAGTGACGTAAAGATCATGTCTTTAAAGCAGTTATAAAACGTTATGATTATGAAATGAAACCCATTTATTTTATGTTATATGGGTTATTTATGAAATGCTTGATGATGATATATGTGAATCACATGATAATAAAGGCAAATTTAAGGGTACGCCCTGATAGCTCTCCAATGCATTGGGTAATGATGTAACCACTAGAGATTACAATTTTCACGATACCTTGGTGAATAACCTTGGTAATTTTCAAATGAAACCTTGGGGATGGACCTTGGCGATATGTTCATGATTGTATATGTTAAATGATGTAGACACATCTTCAAGTTATGAAAAATTTTATTTTATTATGAAATGCCTCATGATTCCTTTCTCATGCCTTAAAGTTATTTTCTTGACCTTATTGAAGTATCTCAAGTTCACATGTAAAATGTTTCTCTTGTTTCCTTTACTGGGCCTTATGCTCACCCCTTCTTTTGATGTATGCCCCCAGGTTATGAGATATAGTAATGAGACAAGTATTAACTTAAGGAGAATCCTTTAAAGTGTTTAAGAAGAATGTTTTATGTTGTTTTCATGTATTATGTTCTTGGTTTCCAAGACACTAAACCTTAAAGATCCTCAGTGTTGTGTAATGTAATGGAAGTTTATGTTATAAAAATGTAGGATGCTATATATACCCCCTAATTATGTGCATGAAATCTCAAGCCCTATCTACCCTTAGAGTCTCTAGAATGAAATGATCAAAGAATATAGAATGGAATCCTATCCAGGAAAGCCCCACTTGTTGATCTAACTAGACCAAAATCTTCCCCAACACTTTTTTAGGCCTCATAACATATAAAATTTAAACATAACAGTCCTCTTAAGGGGTGTCTTAAGGTGATCAAAAACATTTTTAATAGGCTCTACCCAGATCTGAACTGCTCGAGGACCACCTTAACCCATACAAAAATGGATACTTTATTTTGAAATCTCATGTTCGATCAAACATTATAGGTTTAGCTCATGGTACCTCTATCTCTCTATAGATTTCACAACTCTTAATAATATCTCATGAAGATGATCATCCATCACCTTCACCAACACTAGATGAGGGTTTATAACAACCGCTTGTAGGGAATTATCATCTCTTCCCACCTAGAACTCTATAGGTGGTTTCTGAGGTGGAATATCTCCACAATTCAAAACACATACAACAAAAAAATTTATATTATAATTCTAAATATCACAGTTTATAAAAAATAGTAACATAAATAAAATCCTTATCTCTTATAAACCCCATAACATAAATATATCTTAAAAAATATTCCCTCTATAGCCCCATCTACCCATACTCATGATCAACATCATGTATATATAGGATCCAAAATATTTGTTTTATTTTTCTTTTAACAATATTTTCATAACCGAGGTTCATTTAAATTAAATTTTAATTATAGGAAGAAAATTTATAAGTTGTAATTATCATTTGATTTAACTAAAACAATATAGTAAATAGAAATAACGACAATGGATAAAATTTTAAATCATTTAAATAACTAGTTAGATAATATTTCATCATCATGCTATATGTGTAAACACCATAGAATTTAGTTTTAACACTTTAAATAACCAATCCCTATTTCAAAATCATGTAAAAAATAATAGGAAAGTACATTAATAACATGTAAATCTAACATACCTGATATGATGTATGACCACACACCATTTTTCCATTCCAACCAAGATTATAAATCCCATAAATCATAAATAAAAAAATAAAGTGCATCATACTAGGTGAAATAGCTCAACCATAAATGTGAAAACCAATAATAACAATCCAATACCCAATAAATTAGACTTCCCACATACATGGGTTATCTATTTCTAGACAAAAGTTTCCTTAAAAGTTCTGAAAACATCCTATATTCTATCTACCTTCCAAAAAAGTAAGATAAAGGAAAAGATACAACACTCTGATACCACTTTGTAATTCCCTAACTTGGTTCACTTTATAATATTTAGATCATAAGGTTACTAGACCTTAGGTGTGCCTCCCTCTACTCCAAAGACTGATGAATAGTAGAGATGGTCTATGGTGATACCATGGGAAAACTATACCCTTATATTAGAGTGAGTAATAATAGTGAAAATAACACAAATATAATATATCTATTCAATAAGGTATCAAGATTTACAAAAAGTTCCAATAATAATATACACAACCCCTGTTATATAAAAATTAATTTTTTTAAAGTCGTATAATGTATATAGATAACATCAAGATATCCAATGGGTGAATCATATATATATATATATATATATATATCCCAAAACTAATCAAAATAAAAAAAATCATAAAACTAAAAAACTATTCCTAGCCCGGTCTCAACTCCCATGTTCTATCACAGTGATCTAGATCAACCATTTATCATAGGGAATTTCCCCTTATCCTATCGTACAACAATGAAGTCTACTCAGGTACCCATGGTGGTCTGAGTGGGGTGTGAGTACAACTCTATAGAAAACTACCAACGATGTCCCTAAATGTATCAATTTTGAGTAAATCAAATGATGATATGAATAATAAATAAAATAAATGCATAATAAATAAACCACCATCAATCATGGGGTTCTAAGGTGACACCCAGGTTCAACCATACCTATTTTGGACAATGTCAAATATCTTTGAATAGATACATAACCACAATGGGGGAACCAAATCCAGCCTCAAAACCATGAGAATACTACCTAGGAGGACCCCACACTTACCATAATCCATGAAAATTCTATATAATGGGAACCAATATTCCCCTATAACCATGAACAAATCAACCCAAGGGGTCCCCATATCACCCTAAAACCATCAAAATTATACCCATCATAAAGATCCTACCCATGGGGACCCCACACTACCCCAAAACCATGAAAATATCTTCCTAAGGGACCCCATATTTCCCCATAACTATGAAAATACTACCCATAGGGACCCCATATGGCCCCAGAACCAGTTATTTTATTATCAATCAGTTACCAAATAATTTATATTTCATGTTTTTACCAATTATAACTTTTTAACAAGAGGTCATTTCTTGACCTTGGTTCTCGTTCTATGAATCATCCTTTAGAATTTACAGACACTTTCCAGTTTAATTTTAGTTTAGGATACCCCTAGGGTCACCTTTCTAATTTTAGTTTTCTCTAAAATCAGGATAACCTCACTTGGTAGCCAAAATTCTAGGTTTATATCCACAAATGACTATTCATATCCTGAAGAAGGGTTTAGTCATGAATAATAAAAGTATATGTTATTTATTTATGTTTTTGGTCATGTATCTATTAGGTCGGTGTGACCACACATCACCTACAATTCGAAAATACATTGGAATTTTAGTATATCTTAGATACCACCTACCTTAGGCTTATAAAAGGACATTCATCATATATCAGTTGATGATTCAAGATCAAATAGTGGAAATTATGGCAATATATGAAAACCCTAAAATAGAGGAAAATGTACATAATTAGAATATGACCAAGAGATTGAATTATAAACTGATAAATAAGAGTCATGGATTGAAATATTTACTTTTAGATATAACTCCAATCAAATAGAGTGTGAAACAATTTATAATTAAGGGGGATCTCACTTGGAAGAGGAGGAACTCATGGAGTAGAGTGGAGTGAGATTGTGCATGTTGTAGTAACAAGAACCCCCTATATATTATTAGTAATAGTAAAACTATTTCTTTAATTAGTTATTTTAAAAACATTAATATCATAAGTAATGACACAACCATATAGGCTGCAGTGCAGTGACCCTTTAGGGTCTCATCATGATATGGCCTTTCTAGATGCGATGTGGTGCATCCCTCTTAGGAAGTGACAAGGAATCCCTATGCTTTAGTACTTCATGAAATTATTCACATGTTCATAATGTGAAGTTCCATCCAAGTTTATCCCTATAATATAACATCTCACAATAAAATTATCTCTCACTAGGTCGTGCGACACAACACCCATGGTTGCAACACAATCTAATTTCCTTATCAAACTTTCATAAAAGATAATAATGTAAGATTTATATCTACCTATTCATAATATTTTGGACTTAGAATAATTCATAACAATTTCTAATGTAAAATTCATCACCATAGTTCCTAAGAATCATGGTCATGACATGACTTCCAACTTCATGGTGTGACAAGGGATTTCTATTGAAAACCTCACAAAAGTTCAAACATAAGCGTGGTTTTAATTTTTTTAAGGATCACAGTCATGGAAATAATTCCTTCATAATAGTGTGACATGGTGTTTCCTTTTAAAAAATCTAAAAGGAATGATAATAAGTGTCATCACCCCAAACCACCCATCACAGCATGACCCATACCTATCATGGTGTGATGGTCCCTCTGACATAGTTTCCAACCCCGACTATAGTTTTTAGTCTCAACCACTAATAAACCTTCTTGATTAACTTTGATTCATTTTCCAACACCCCAAAATTTATAAATAGTTAAAAACATGAGGATGAAGAAAATTTAAATGGGTTTATACCTTAGTAAGATCTGAGTCGTTACATCAAACTCAACTCACTTTATAGTAACCAACCCATATACTAGAGCTTGTCAACATGTAATGAGGGTCTAAGATAATACAATGGGGAGACTATTCCCTCATATCAGTATAAATTAAAATACTAGAAATAACATGGAAAAAATTATTATAGGAACCAAATGAATAAATAGACAATGTATCCAATTCACCAGAAACAAATAACATACCCATGTTATGACAAATAAACAATCTAAAATGAAACAAAAGTTATGAAGTCATAAAAAATATCTCATATGGGTAGATAATATAAAACTCATACCAAAATTAACATAATAAAAGAAATAACCAACACTTGGTCTCAAGTCTCATACATGGACCCATATCTTGACTCTAACCAAGCTATTAAACTATAATATCCAACTCTAGGAATCTTCCCTACATGTACCTATGATCACGAGGTATACTAGGGTACTAAAGTTCTAGGGCCTCCCAAGTAGGGTGTGATTATAACTTAGTAGGCCCCCACTAATGGTGTCTCAAATATCACTACTATAAGCAATGCCTGTATGATGTGATTTTGATTAGAATAAGAAATAAAGTATATAAGTGTAATAAAATAATCACTGTTAATCCTTGAGTTTTAAGGATACACCTGAGGTATACTATACCCACTTTTCTAGTACCATATATCTCTAATCGTGTCATATCACCCCCTTGGGGGATCCATATCCTACCCCAAAAACTATTTAGAGTTTCACCTAGGGGAACCATGTCCTTCCCCATAACCTATTTAGAATATCATCTAGTGGAACACATCCTAACCTAAAACCTATTTGGAATATCATACACTCGGGGGGGGGGGGGGGAGGGGGATCCCACCCCATAACATATATAATAATATCATACAATCAAGGGGATACATCCCACCATGGAACCTATGCCAAAATGTAATTTATATGAGAGGATGGATCCCACCCTAGAACCACACAAAATATACTCCCAAGGGCTCTCATCCCACCCTAGAACCAACATATAACATACACCCATGGGGATATATCCCTCCCCAAAATTTTCATATATAATAATCATAATCAAATGGTTGAATATTCATGTGAAGCCTACATAAATTTTTTAGGTTATCCTATCAAGTGCATAATCTATTCTTTACCCCATATGCATACTAGGTTATAAATGATTTATACCCGTTATTCTACTCCTTAGAGTCAACACAAAACTAGGAACCTTCTATGGTCCCATAGGTCTCACGAAAACCTATTCACCCGACACAGGTTTCTCTATGTCATTGTTCACTCCAAAGTCAAATCCCATCCCTCATGGGCATCAGTTCTCTCAAAATATCCATGCTCACATCATGGACTAACTAGTAATACTATAATTTCCATATAAATAAACATGAGGGAGTGACACACAAACCACCTCACTTTCTAAATTAAACATGTTTGGTGCTTTCAAAATGAACTGATATATACCCGTGGAATCCCCACATAGATATAGATGTATATAAGTGTATGTGAAACACTCAACCTAGACAAAAATCATCATTCCTAGAGGTGATAAGGTACTCCAAGGGTCTATATAGCCTACCTCTATGCTAACCATCTCAAATCTAACACCCTACTTTAGATGTATAAGACTAAGGGAACCCATAAAGAGGTCCAATATATCTCATTAAAAATATTTATACCTTTATAGGATATTTATATCATAAAACACATATTTAATTCCAAAACCTCAACCATCAGAGACCAAGGTATCACACTAGTTCCCAAGGGTCAATCACCCTCTATTATATGCATAGATTTTAAAGGAAAAAAAATCAATTATAAATTATGGTTGATCACACACACATAAGTGGTGATACAACCTATCACATGCTACATCATATAAAGCATAAAATTTAGGGAGATGTTTAGTGTCCACTTACCTTATTCAGACACATTTTCTTTTAAGCATAGCTTAACCATCAATGCCAGAGATCATCCAAGTTTAACCATCCATATCCCATCATCTTGAGGCCCTGACTCCATAAAATACCCAATATAACCAATTTTAAAATATTTATAATTAATTAAAAGAATAAATAAATATTAATTCCACAATTAAAACTTAGAATATAATTAAATAATTACTCATCAGGTGATTTATCATGACTAAACTATGATAAATGAAGTGCTTAACACCCTCTGTATCCACGTGGACCTCTAATAAAAAACCCAAATTTCACATTTCAACTCATTCATGAATTTTTCTTAAATACATGGAAATACATAAATAAATATAATTAGAAAAATACCTTAATTAATCTATTTAAAACCTTGTACATTCATCCTTATAAGATCCCCTTTATCCTAGGCACACCAAATCCCCTTAATATTGAGATTATTCCACCATGACTTGATGGAATAATTTCCAAATTTATCTTATTGACACCAAAATTACTGACTAAAAAGGGAAGAGAAGTAAGAATAAATAATCAATACGGAGTGATACATTTACTTTTATCTATCACACAGGAGAAATGATACATGAATCAGGTAATAATAGGCAAATACTCACTCTTATATTGGAGGAGGATAATAGAACAATCTGGGGTGTATTTCTAGTATTTTGGATGAAAATAACCTAAATCCCATTTTTTACTTTATTAATGAATTTGATTAATATTTTAGATAAATATGGAAAAATAATTCAAATTCATTTTTTAAAACACTCCCTAACTCTTATATATTTTCTATGGGGAACCTTATATATCACCATGGTCATAATTATCTAAGTTTATAACCCTTACATATTAGTGGATTTACTCTTATATATGCTCAACATAACCCTTACACATCACAAGGTCAATCTATGTTTAACCATTTTTTTGAAGGAAAAGATTACATATATAATAAATGACCTTTAGATACATGGATATTACCATTATGTATTATATGGTAATTTCTCACTTTACCATTTATTCAATTTAGGGTAACCCATATGTATCATATAGTGACCCATATTTACCATTATGTATCACCAATTTTACCCTTATATATCATAGGGTGGCTTAAACACTTAGGTAATTTTCCAAATAGGAATGACCCTTATGAATTCCTTTAATGATGGTTTATCTTATATATAGAGGGTACCTATAATATGAAACTTACATTTCATTAATGTTTCTACTATATGCTAAATATTTACTGTTACAAATTATGGGATTAATTTTACATATCACCCCTTTACCATTTACTGACCCTTATATATACAAGGTTTTCCACACTTCATAAAATTTTCTACACATAGGGGGTTACTTTTATAAAAAAGACATAACCAAATTCCCCAAACACAAGTACCTTTATGCATAATGACTCTTAAAAATTATAAAATGAATCTTATATATGGGGTTTTCCACAATTCCATGAAATAGAGAAAACTCCCAAAAATTCCCAAAATCTCCCAAAATAATTTTTAAAATATTTTAGCACCTTCAAATTCCTCAAAACCCAAAACAAATAATAAAAATAGAATCAAACAATATAAATATTTTCCAAATCCCAAGACTTGATTCCTAACCTATTTCGACACCTCCAACACCTCTATGGGGACTCAATACATATTTTTGATCCAAGATCTAATACAAATCACCTTTTCTACATACTAAGTCATTATTTGATAGTTTTAAACACTTAAATATATAAATTTAAGTAAATTTTTTAAAAATATGATGGTTTTTAGTGAAAATTAAATCAAGTTTGTGCCTCGACCAATCTAGGATGTTACAACTATGAGTTATCACTAACTGATGTTCATCATGAAGAATTATAGGTTATGATGAAATGTTATTGTTAGTATGGATATGATTTTGTATATAGGAATGGAATAGTCTCATCCGGCACAAAAATAGTTTTTTATGGATAACCTACCATGTATACCACATGGAGTGTCACACACTATGTATTTGGTTCTCAAGGGTATCATTTATTATATTGGGACCCTATAAATGAGGTGGAATGATACCTTGTATAATAAACTTCATAATTTGATATATTTATTATATATTACTTTAGGATTAGACAATCAAGGGTGGTTATGTATGTTGTTGACCATGCAATCAAGTGAGGCTTAACTGAGATGGGATTTTCCATCTCATGTGACAAGAAAGAAATCTAGGCCCTTGATTGATATAGACTAAGAAAAATTTCATGGTCATACCAAGATAAGGTTTATGTGGTTTGACTATCTATTTGGGTAAGGGATATGTGATGTGATCATCTACTTAGATGAATGACATGTGTTGTGTTTATCAACCGGGTTAGTCTATACTCATAGAATCATGAATATATGAGTTGGATATATGGGATTGATATATTCTATGTCCCTTGGTCACTCGATGTATTAGATAATAGATTATATGATTATGCATAATTGAATACGATATAGCTAGCTGACATAGGTATATAGATACCTATGTTTGATTAATATTACACCATATCCATTAGTTACTTGACTGGAATTGATGCTTTACTAGAGGAAACTCTTTTATTACATTTATAAATTAGGGGTTTAATATTTTTTTTAATGCTATAAAGTATGATAGGGCCACACATTGTGGTTGACTGAATTGGGATTGAGTTTTACAAAATTATAAATCTTATCTAAAAGTGTTTATAGTATATTATAAATGAGTTATAGATGGATATTCACAAAGGGATTACATATTATGTGAGACATGGTGAAATTAATAACAACATTCTAGAATTTTTTAGAAAATATCCAACATGTTTTTTGGATTTGGTTTCAAATGTTATTATATATGATACGATATAAGATAATATGTCACAAATAATTTATCAATTTTGTGAAAGTGGGAGATTGATAGAGAAATTCCTTTAATCCTAATATTTATATGACACATGTTAGTGTATATAATAGGGTATGATATAAGGATATTTTAGGGGATGATATCCCTTATTACAAGGAAAAACATACGCCTTCGATAGGAATATCTTTTGATATGATATGAAGATATCATGTTAATATTTCTTATGATATCCATAATGTAAAATTTGTTCTATATAATAAGGCATAATTAATAACATTGTACAATTCATATTTCTCATAATATTGATTAAGTAAATTGAACATTAATAAGTTAATGTTTTAATTTTTTACCCATAATATATTATTGATGACTAACATTTCATATGATAAAATGTATAGAATGTTATAAAATAAATGTATTATTAGGGAGAATCCTTGTGGTCTATATAAGGAGGTTGAAAAAATTTAGATGGTTATATGATCTTGTACAAGACTCTTATCAAATCTCCCAAAGATCCCTACCTCCATCTTTATTTTCCTCAAGAGATACTATCTTGTCATAGAAATCGAGGAAGGTCCTACCCAAGTGTTGGGTGATTTAGTAGTTATGTGGATACACCTTGGATGGAAGATTCCCTTTCCTGTTCCGAGTGATCATTATCAAGCACTTGATTGAATAAGTATTGATCATCTATGGTTAAAGGTAAACAAGTTCTTCATTTATATTAATACATGTTTTTTATTTTTCAATACATAAGGATATTGGGAATTATGGTTTATATTATCTTATGATGCATTAAATAAGTGTTATTAAATTATTATAAACCCTTAACTAATAACCTTTATTAAAAAATATAAACTTATATTAATTTTTTCATATAAATCAAATTTTTGTTTTTTAAAATTTACCACTTATTTATATATCAAGAAAATTATATATGCATCCAATTTTATATAATATATTAATATCATTAATCAAAATTTGGCTAATTTTATAATTTTATACAAAGTAAATATACACATATATTATAATATAATTATATAATAGTGAAAGTTGGATGATATAAAGAATTTGAAAATTTCATCACTAACTCACATGATTTCCATACAAATCTTCACATTTTTATTACTTTATTTTCTTAAAAATAAAAAAACAATATTTTTTAAATCCACTAATGCATGACTATCACGGGGAATGGAAAAAAATATTTAAATTACCTATCTATAGTATATTAGTTAACTTTAAGTAGTATACTGAAGAGGAGTTCACACAAAACAAAGTTGTCGCTTTTTATTAATTTTCTAAAAAAGTTTGGTTTTAATTAATTTTGAGAATGTGATACCAAGAAATAGTTTGATTAATGTATTTTTAGAACAACTGATAAATATGATGATTGAAGTAGTTTTGGCTAGACCTAGTGTCACACTACCATTGTTTCAAAATTTTACCCCTTTTTCTTCTACAAGACTGGTAAGAAAGAGATTCATTTATAGAGTCTTCTATACCCCTTGAAAAAATGGTTATGATGAGAAAATTATTATCTGAAACCTTAGGTTGGTATACCCTCCTTCCTATGTGTGTATCATTTGCAACTTGTTTTCTTGATTAATTAGGGAAATCTATGACCAGGTATTTTTGTTCCCTACTAAACCAATATTCAAATGTACAATATTACACATGTGTTGACAACCATCGAGAACTCACCACCCAACCCTAATATGTTTCACCATATATAGAAAATAATTCGGTGTATGGAGATATTTATCATCAAACAAATCAATTAAAATTAAAAGAATCAAAACCTAAGAAACCATATTCAGAATTTAAAACTGAATTAAGAATTGAAATGAGATGTAGAAAGAAGAAGAGATCTTATTGAATTGAATAAAAAAACTCAAGTAATAAAATATTTCCAGCCTCCCCCTTTCCCAATAACTCAATGAAACCACCCCTCCATGGAAGGGTAAGTCTTGTTGATGTGAGATAGGGGAGATATCATGGATTAAATAAAATAATAGAAGAATAATGTAGAGAAATAAATCTACAGAAGGAAATCATCAGTTATTCCCTCACCAATAGATATACTCTTTAATACACCACTGGCCTCTTATTTATAGGAATTTAATATAATTTAAGGTGTCATAATGGTTCATTAATGGGTTTCAGGACATAATGGGTCATCAATAGTTGATAATTTGGCTCTAAAATTTTACTTCAAAAGTTTAAACATAGTATCCACTCATTTGGACCGAATCAGTGAAGGTGGTATTAATGAAACTTGTTCAAAAATATGTTTTCCCTTTATGCACAAAAGTTCATCTCCATCATCCACATTTAATATAAGTGATAGCCAATATACTCTAAAAATTTATTCTATCCAGGAAAAATCTTTGAATTTCAAAAATACTATTTATCATGCATTAGTGGCCTTGATTTTAGTACAATCAAGTGGGTCCATATTTATGAAAGTTTTTTATAAAGATTTTATATTTATCATTGTCTAATTTAAGGTCCATTTTGTCATAAATATATGACATATAGGCCCATCTTTAAAAATACCCATATTTGTGCACAAATTATGTGGCTTGAATTATGAGCTTATTTTGGGCCTCCAAATTTTTTATTCAACTCTTGGTCCAAAAAAATGAAATAAATTCTAGGATGTATTTAAGCATAAAAAAAGTAATTTCATAAATTAAATAATTCTATAATATTTATGTAAAAAATACTTAAATAAATTAAAATAGTTATATCCCAAAATTAGGCCATTTTTTTAATTAAGTTCAAATAGCTTCTAAAACCATAAATTGTGACAATTGATATTAAAATATAATTTTTTTATGATTTATTACATTGAAATGTATTTAAAAATATGAATAAAAATTGAGTGTGTCATCAAGAATTCTATTTTTATATCAAAACAATTATATATACATCCAATTTTAAGAAATATATTTATATAATTATTTAAATTTTATGAAATTTATAATAATATACATATGTATTTTGAACTAATTAAATAATAGGTAAATAAGGTTGATGTAGAGAATTATAAAATTTATTCACCATTCCACATGATTTATATCCAAATCATCCCAATTTTTGAATGATTCAAAATTATTGTTATAGATAAATTGATTTCTCCCCATATCCTTACAAGTTATATTTTATCCCATATTTTGATTTTTTTCCCAATGGAATTATCAGAATATCTTCCTAATATTTCTTTTCAACCTAAATCATGGATGTTTAACAAGTTATAAGTGTATACGTTAATGAGGAAGAAGAAGTCTTTGTCACCAAAACATCCATAGCAACCAATTTTTAATATCTATTATAGGATCTTCTTAATATTATTATTTGAGTTAAATAGTCTAATTTCATCTTATAAATATGTGTATCCCCCAATATCAAAATTTTATGGTCAATTTTTTTATATTAATATCATCATTATAATAATAAAAAATCATTAAATGATGGTTTTTAAAAATAACTATTTTTTTAAAAAAATTTAACTTTTACAAAGTTTTCTAAGAATCATTGCTAATTATTTTATTTATAGATGTTTTTAGAAACACCATCTCTAAATACATTAATAATAATAATTAATGATAAATAATTAAATTTTAGTGATTTTTAATTAAAAATTAGAAATTAATATCTAATAATTAATATTAATATAATTTAATAAGTAATTAATAATAAATATTCAATAATTGTAATGAATTTAATATGGGTCATCCTAATTTCACGATTGGGGATTCTCATAGGCTTTATTCCCATGCGTAGTAATTTTCATGTCCATACATTTCTCAAGATCAATTATATGTAAAAAATATTAGTCATTAGAATATTAATAGGGAATATGGATAAATTTACACTATTGTTCATATTCACATGTTGCAACAACTTCAAGTTTTCATGTGAATTTGTTTTTAATTATAATTGAATTTGTCTTAATGCTAATTAAATTAGTGATTAATTTGGAATTTTTCATAAAGGAAGGAAGAATAGGATCAGAGAGAGGTATAAATTTATTTAATTTTGTACCTTTTACCACTAAAAAACTTGGTAGTAATATACCTGATACCTAATGGAGGAGGTGGAGGTTCTTGGTGTTCTGGACTAGCCATTTTACGACCAATTGACTCATGTAAAGCAGTTAGTAGATGTTGATTAGTCAGTGGCTAAGAACCAAGTACCCAGTGTTCTACTAGGTGTTTTTTTAACTTGAGACATTTTTATAATTATATAGTAATGGTATTTGGGAATTTATATACAATTACTTATCTCCAAATTCAAAATTATGAACATTTATCTATCCAATACCTATCTCACTTTTTTTTATCTCCCATGGATGATTTGTTCTTCAATTTTAAGTGGAATTTTGACGCACTAGTGTAATTATATTCATAATTATAATGGATTTAAAGACCCATAAATTTTTGTGAAGGAATCAGAATTTGTATAATTCTATATTCTATTCCTATTCCATTCAATTAGTTCACTGTAATTATGAATTACAAGCATTTGATGAAGGATTAAATATATATTTTTGGAAATTTGGTTTTCTATGTAAGAATTAGGTGGAATATCTCATTCTTTGGAATTTAATTAAGTGTTTATATATATATATATATTGTGGGTTATTGTTGTGATTTAATAGTGAATGTGAACTTAATGTGATGATATTTAAGATAAATTTTATTGAAATAATTTTATATTAATTGTTATATGTTAATTACATAATATAAATATGATTTATGGATATAAATGTGTATTAACATATGTAAAATGTTAAATAAGTGGGATAAATGCTATATAAATTCTTGAGTTTGATGATAAAATTACCAAAGGAATTAATAATGAGTTTTTATGTTGATAATTATTGTTTTGGTGTTGTATTATTCTTGTAAATTGTTGAGTTATGTGGAATAATTGTATGTTGTTGTTGAGTGATTTTAAGTGAATGATAAAGGATTAAATGGTAAAAAATTACAAGTTTTAGCATATGTTAGGTATTGGAGTATTTATTTACTTCTTGTAATTATAAGTGTAATGGGTTTATAACTCATGAAAATGAGTTAGGATTTGTGGTTTTGTAATTATAGTAATTTTTATGACTTAATATGTTTTAAATAGATGTTATATCATTGAAAATTATAACTCAATAAAATTAAAATGAATAAAGTAAAAGAGATACCTGTATAACACTGATAATGAATGTTAATGTAGAATTAAGAGTTTGAATTTTGTATTTTAAGAGGATTTTATTTGATTGAAATTCTGAATTAATGTTTAAACAAATTTATTGGTATTTAGGTATTTTCATGAGTGTTTGAAAAAAATGAATTATTAATATGGTATAAATAATTATTAATAATGGATTCATGTGCTAAATTATAAGTTATGTTTTTTATATTATGATATGTTTGATTTTTTGTTAATAGTCCATGAGTTAAGATAACTTGTAGAGAACTTTAGTGTATGATATGACATGTGGTGGTGATATGTGACCCACCGGTTTTTCTATACCTCATGTTGGGCCTGAGATAATATTTAAACCATTTTATTGTAATAATATTCTTACGATCCATGTGTTTGTCTGTTATATTCCTTGGTTGATGTTCATATCTTCTAATGACATTTACAAAAGGAAGTAAATGAGTTCTTAGGTGACTTTGTTAACACCTAATTCATTAACATATCCGATGTAAATTATATAATTAAATATTTTAATAACTTTACACCATTTATATATAATCACATTAAACTCTAGGGGATGTTTTGTGTTATAATGGTTTCTATTAATAATTATTATTACTCTCTATCTGCACACTAATCATGTGTATAGAAATTACATGCATAGTGATTCAAGTAAAGGAAAGGGCCCTAATAGTTGGTAGATGGTTTCAAATAACACAAAAAAATTGATTTATTATTCTCACAGTGTAATGTGGAGGGTTTATCCAAACTTTATTTTTCTAGTTATTTCTGTTTTATAGTCTATAATATTTAGACTTTGGATATAATTTTTAATTTTTTTGGATGCACGTTTCATTTAAGAATTTATGAGATATAGTTTTAGATTTTATTGGGGATTTCATATATTATTTCCTTTAATTATGGAATTTGATTAGTTTATTTTTATGCCTTATTATTATGTACCATGAATAGATAAATAGCTCCCCAAGTAATGCTTATAGACCATTACTGCTTGAAAACCACTAGTTATTGAGAAGTGTACTTGATGTTATGTTTAATTTCATCTCAGCTACAAAATCATGCATGTTAAGGATTGTATAAAACAATATCAAATAATTTTATGATCTAATGTCTTGATATTTAAGAAATGGTAGAAAAGGTATTATAGGTTGGACCTGGTATGGAAGCTATGTATATGTGCCTATCTAGAATAACCATAGTATAAGTCCAATTTACCTTGTATGTAAGAGAACATATTTAATAAATTGATAAATTATATTTGGGGATGTTATATTCACTCTAATTGAGGGTGAGTGGTAGGATATTCTTTTAAAATTTTTATACATAGGAACATGGCATATTTTTTTGAATACGTGCATGTTTTATCAGTGATCTAATTTTAGTTAAATTATTTAATTATTAAAAAACTAACAGCATTTTCTTGAATAGGTTATTAATATTGGACAAGTTAAAAAAATTGTTCAGATGAATTTGATGATGGGTTGAGATTAGTTTTATTTGACTAATTATCTTGTTAAATTTTATAGAAAATGATGTATGATATGATTACTTGATGAAAATGTTGATGTTAATTAATAATTAGTGTATTAATTAATATAGAATCAGAGATCCAAAGAACTATACCAATTAATCTCATGGGAAAAGGTAGATAATGGATGACCTAATAAGGGGAACATAAAATAAAAAGTCAAGAATATTCCCCCATTAAGAGTATTAAAGACTCAATTTGATTAGAAAATTATTGAGAGCATGCTTAAAGTTATTTAGAACATGAAAAACAATCAATATCATGAACCAGTGGTGGTAATAAATGTAGTTTTTTATTTCTGGGCATAATAACATCTTATCGTTTGAGGAGGTGATGGGTATGATGATTCTAAAGAGTTATTGGAAGGAATACACAATATCTTTGAGACGATTTATGTGACAAAGGAGAATAAAGTCAAGATTTCAATATCTATTCATGAAGGACTAACATGATTTTTGTGGGATATTTTGGTTGAGGAAAATAAAATCAAGGTATTAATTTTGGATGCTTTTCAAGATCTATTATTTAAAAATTCCCCCAAAAAAATTGACAATGGATAAATACTGGAAGTCTATGAAGTTTATGTATATACTATTTTATGAACATTCCATATTTTTCTCTTATATTTTGTGGTGATAATATTTTTAAAGCTCTTTATTTTGAGTATGGGTTGAATTTAAAGCTTCATTTGAGAGTTTAAATATTTTTTTATTTACTTTTTTAGATGTTATAAATTAATATATTAACGAAAAGAAGGATCTAGTGAAGGAAAGGAGGAATTCAGTGGATCTGGGGGTAGTAAGAATAGAAAGGTGGATGATTAGTATAGATATATTGAGCGATCATGGGGGAAAGAAAATAATTTTTCTTCTTATTATTTATGATTCGAGGAATTGTTTGAGTGCTATCAGTGTGTTCAAATAGAATATAACCAATTTGTTTTTCCTAGTGTGCCAAAGAATTTTCATTTTTTCGGTAAATTAAGATATATTTATAAATTATATTATAAGGTGACTCATAGGAGTAGAGGTCAATATTCTTCTTTTACTCAAGCATCATGTTCATGGTTCATTGCATCATAATAGAGCGTTAATCATATATCAAATAGAAGGTCTAGTACCATTAATGGAAAGTCTCTTTAGGGATAAGATTAGTGTGAAGATTTAGTATAGGGGAGTCAAGAAACAAAATATAAGGGTTGAGGTTTAGGGTATGGCTAGTTATTCTCTATGGAGAAGGAACCTATTGATCTTGGAAAGAGGTATTTAATAGTAAGAGACATGATTCTAGTTACGTCTTCCTTATATAGTGTTCTATTTAATGCTTGTGCTTCTTATTCACTTATTTTTTTCTTTTTTGGAATCTGATCCAAGTTTGGATGGTGTGTTTTTTCCTAGAGCTTTGGATATGAATACTCGTTTGTGAAAGATAGAGGAACCAATCCCAACATAATCAGCATGGGTCATTTTTGTTCAAAAATTTTGGATTTATTTATTTTAGTGATTAAAGTTTTTTACATGATTATTGAATTGGATTAGTTTATAAGCATCTAAGAACATATCAATTGTTGTTGAATATGAGTTTCTTTATTTTCATATTGTGATAAGTCTTATATTTTTTTGGGAGAGTGTGACAATTATTCCAACTAGGTAGGATATAATATAGGATAGTAGGGGTTTATCCCATATCAAACAATACATATGGATATTTAGTCAATTGATGGCATTGATAATGTTTTCCCATCCTAAAATTGATATGTATTATGATGTGTTTACTGAAGATATTAGATGGTTTACACTGGGAAGGGAAGTAGATTTTTTGATTTAATTGGTACTAGATATTAAGCCTATATATATTCCACTTCATCTCATGGATCCTTCTAAGATTACGGAATTGAAAACTCATTTGTAATATCTTAAATCCATGGGATTAATTAGGAAAAGTGTGTCTCTATGGGGTGATGAAGTGGTTTTTTCCAGTAAGTCTGATGAGAGGTCCTGATTGCGTGTTTCTTATCATCGAAAAAATTTGGTTACCATCATGAAAAAATACGCACTAGAACGAATAAATGATTATTTTGACCATATGAGAGGAGATAAATGGTTTATAAATATTGGTATTTAGATGAGTTATTAGCATCTAAAAGTGAATGATGAATATTTTATAAATATATATTTTTTAACTTGATATATCCATTATGAATTTTTATTGACATTGTTAAAGGTATCAAATGCATGAACTATTTTATGCCCTTGATGAAATGAGTTTTTCATATCTATCTTGAATCATTTGTGATCATATTTATCCATGATATATTTATATATTTATGATCTTATGAAGATATTGAGAAGAATTTGGCCACTGTCTTTAACACATCAAGAGATCACCAATTATATGTTAATATATTAAAATTACATTTTCATCTAAGAGTTAAAAAAAATCCTTGGTCTTGTCTTTTTTAAACTAGAATATATTTTAATCCTGAGAAGGTTTTATTTGTGGTGTCTTGGGAGATACTGAATATCATTTTCAAAACTAGAATTTTCTTGGGGTTTTCTGGTTAATACCATCAATAAATTTAATCATTATTTTACTTAGATGCATTAATGAAGATGTTAACAAATAAGGGGGTGAATTTACATTATAATGATAAGTTTGGGGATAAATATCAAGAGTTGAATAAAAGGTTGACATTAACACAAATTCTCATTTTACTTGATCCAATTCCATGCAGCTTGTTATGATTTATTTTTCATGGGTTTAGGGTGTGAACTAATTTAAGAGTTATGGGTGGTGGTATATTGTTCTTGATATCTAATTATACATGAAAATAATTACCCTAACCATGATCTAAAGTTGGGAACAAAGGTCCATAACTTAATAATTTGAGGCATTATCTATCTAGTTAGTAGTTTTTCATATACACTAATAATAAAATACCAAATTATATATATATATATATATATATAATATTAGTAGGATTTAAATATTCAATAGTTTTTATAGGTTTAATATCTTTATTAATTTTAATTTGAGATGATATATACTCCAGAAAAAGTGAATTTAATTGCTAATTATTTGAGTAAGAAGTATTAGGTGGATGTAGTTCACGAATCAAAGGCTGAGTGTAAGATTAGGGTTATTTTCTCTGAGTTTTATCTTAATTTTTTCAAGGAAGGATATTGTGCAGTCTCAAACCAATTGAAAATAACTTTATCCATGATGGAGTGAGTGAAGAAGGGTCAAAGTTTATATTTTTAATTTTCGTTTTTTCACAGTATATTATATGGTCGAGAGTAGATGCATGGGTGGAACCATGAGGATGATCTATAACTATATTTACATGGATATGATTTTATTATATTGGAATTAAGAGAATAATTATGATATAATTCTATATTTCATCAAGGGTTTATATTATTCTAAATAAGATGTATAAAATTTTATTTATAGCACTTTAGGTGGCTAAAAATGATGCAAGACATGGGAAGATTTATTTTGAGATTCTTTACCTGCCAATGGTTAAGTTTTAATATTAAATACCAATGGTTATGGTTTAGTAATTACATATTCTATAGTGGAAATGGGTTGATGTTACCATGAATTCATTACTGATTTCCCAAGATTACCAGAAAATAGAGATGGAGTTTTGGTTGGTGTTAATCAATTGACTAATGTTTCATATTTTCTTTTGATAAAAAAACTTAAATAGTTTATGGGACTAGGAAGAATAATGTTTTAAAGATTTTAAGACTTCATTGGATACTCAAAAATATTTTTTCTTATTATAATTAATGATTTACATCAAGATTATATAAATTATTTCAAAAGGATTTGTTTACTCATGTAAATTTGGGTGTGACTTTCCATCCCAAAATATATGGACAATCTGAATATATATATATATTTATAAGGATTTTCTTAATACATGTATCCATTATTTTGGTGGTTTATATATATTTGGTAGGGTTTTTTATATTAATAACTACCAATTATCTATTATATATACCCATTTGATGCATCATGCAGGAGGCCATGTTGATCACATTTATGTTGGGTAAAGGATGTTAAGGCATCTTCCATTAGGACTAGTATGGTATAAGAGACTTATAATTGGGTGAAAATCACTCAGAAGAGATTATTTATGGTTAAAAGTAAAAAAAAAGTCATATGCAGATCAAAGACACTAACCTCTTAAGTTTTTTATTAGAGATCATTTATTTATTTATCCCTGACCTTGAATGAGATATCAGTGGCCAGGTATATAAATAAAATTGGGTTTGAAATTTATTAGATGATTTTATATCCTATAGATGGTTAGGGAGGTTTCTTATTGATTGTAATTACCTATGAAATATAGTATGATGCATGATATAAATTATATATCTTATCCAAGGAAATAAAAATCTGATCTATCTCATAAAATTTATTGTGAAGATGAATAATCGGATTAAGATGAATCCTTCATTGAGAGACTCATATGAGTTATAGATCAAAGTGAGAAGAAATTTTGGAGGAAAATAATCCAACTTATACATGTTAAAGGGTAGCATGGATGGTTATATATAGAGACTTAGGAGTGAGAAGTAGAAATATGGTCTCAATGATAATAGTTGTCCATTAAAGACTCTCAATGATTCTTCTTGACAATGAGAAGCCCCATGGTTACAATTTTTAACTAATTCAAAATTTCAAGTATATTTTTTAATTTTAGTTGAATTTATATTCTTGATAATTTAATTGGAGATGAATTTGGGAGTTTTGGGTGAAATAGGAAAGAGAAGGGGGGAAAACAGGTATACCTTTCCAGAATTCCACACTTGGTATTATTGGGTACCTGATGTCAATGTACCAAGTAATTTATAAAGGAGGAATAGGTGTTGAGGATTCTAGATTATCCACTGATTTGTTATTTGGATCATACCAGGTCATTGATGGACAATGGGTTGTTGGTGGCTAGGCACTGGGTTTTTGATGTTCTCCAAGGGAATATTTTTAACCAATGTAATACTTCAAATTTTTTAGTCATATAATTAAGGAATTTAAGTGTAATTAATCATCCCTTGATCCATAATGATGAAATTCATATATTTAATCTCCCCTATTTATATTCCTTGAATGATTTATTCTTCAATTCTAAGAAGAATTTTTATTCATCGATTGTGTTAGAGTCAAAATAATAAGATTTTTGTAATCCCTATAATTTTTTTGTGAAAGAGAAATGGGGTTTCCACTAATATATTATAATTTCATCCATCCTTCTAGTTTAGAATAATTTTGAATTCTAAGTGTTTATGGAAGGATTAAAGATTTGTTATTGGTATAGTTTATTCAACAAGTAGGATTTAGGTAACCTATCCCATTTTTGGTATTTAATTGGGTGTTTACATATTAATTTTGAACTATTATTTTGATTTAATTGTATATATGAACTTATTGTGATGAGTGATAAGTTTAATTTAATATAAATAGTTTTATAGGCATATTTACAAGATAAATACACATTAAAAAGTCATTAATGGGAGGAAATGTGAATTAACATATAGAAAATGTTAAGTGGGAGAATTTATAGATAAATTCATATGTTTGATGATATCATTATTAATGTAATTAATAATGTTTTGTGTGTGTTGATAATTCGTGTTTTGGTATTATATTATTACTGTAAAGTGTTGATTGATTTATTATAATTAAAAATTATTAATCTATGATTTTATGTGAAATATGTAGGATTTAATGGGTGAAAAATACATGTTTTAGTGTTTATTAGGTATTTTAAAAAAAATTATACTTAAAATTATAAGTTTAATGGGTTAAAAAACATTAAAATGAGTTAGGATAAGTGGTGTTGTATCTATATTAATTTTTTAATAATTAACTATGTTATATATTGACAATAAATTATTGGAAATTATAATTGAATAAATTAAAATGAGTGAAGTAATGGATATATACTAATATTGAAAAATAAAGGAAATATGAGATTAAGGATTTTAAATGAGTAATTTAATATGAATTTATTTTCTATAAATTTTTAATTAATGTTAAAATAAAGTGGTTAAGTTTTGGGCGTTTTCATGTTTCTTTTCAAAATAAATGATATATTATTTTTTGGATGAATAGAATACGATTAATGGATTTATGTGATAAATTTAAAATTGTATTTATGATATTATGAAATAACTATTTTGTTGTGAAATATCCATGAGTTTGGATAACTTAAATGGAGACTTAGGTTAGGGTATAACATGGGATAATGTCAGGTGACCAATAGGTTCAGATAAGCCTATAATACTTTATATGTCTTGTGTTTAGCATAAGATTAATATCTTCCATCTGTGTGGCTATTATATTTCTATGTTGTTGTTCATATCTTTTATCGAGATTGAGTAAAACTAGTGTATAAGTTCTTAGATGATTTATTTGTCAACTAATTATTTTAAATAGATATTTTAAATAATATAATTTAATCATTTAATAGGTTTATACATTTTTTTATATTATCATGATAATATCTAATATATTTTTGGGGTTATTATGGTTTCTATTGATAATTATTTCTCACTTCTTATACATACACCTCATGAGTGCATGTAAATTACATGCATGGGGACATAAGTAAAGAAAAAGGTCCCCAGTTACTAGGATATGGTATCAAGAAACATCATGAATGTGATACCCTAATACTTTAATATATGATCACCTTTAAATAGTTTAATGTGTTTGATATCTTTCTCCACAGGCAACAATAAAGTTAAACAAAACCACAATATATTTAGATAAAATATAAATATTTAAGTATAACCATTAAAACCTAGGCATTTAATTAATATAAATGAATAAGATTAAACCCTTTTTGAAATACATGTATAAATAAAATAAAAGATACTTTTAATATGAATGAAATTCAATTAGTTTAACAAAAATGTATAATAAGAAAATTTATTGTTTAGAAAAATATTATTATAAAAAATTTCCTTTTATGTTATCCACAATTCTATTTCTAGAAATATATAATAAATGAAAATTATATATGATCTTAATAATTTGTTAGTATAAATTTAGTTGGTAAATGATATGAAATTTGAATAGTAATAGTTCATATTTGAGAATCTCATTTTCTAATAAAAACATTTTTCTCATTATATTTTATGATTTTATTAAAAAACTGAATTTATAAATTTTAGAATTTAAAAATAATAAATATGAAATTCATTTTTATTTACTTATATCAAACTTGAATTAGTATGAATTTTTTATATTTTTCTAAAACGGTTGTTTTTTATTTGAAAAATGGCTATCATGAAACTTGTTCTTTGTATGAATTTACCATTATATAATAATGACCTAGAAATTTATAAAAACACTTATGTAAGAAAATATGAATTTTATTAATAAAATTATTAATTTTAAAATATTCTTTAAACTTACAAAACCTATGGAAAATATTTTTATAACTAATTAAAATGGCGTATTAATATAAAAAGTTCTTTCAATTTTTTATTTGAAACAATTATTTTTCAAGGGATATTTAGTTTTTTCCTGAACTGAAAGCCTCATATACTTTATTTTCTTTATAATAATTTATTTTTTATATTAAAATAAGTATCCAAGGTAATTTTATCTTATATAGAAATTTAAATCTTAAATATATTATTTATCTAAAAACTATTTTTACGCGATTAAGTGTATTTATTTTAAAATTACCTTTCACACCTTTAGAAATTTTATTTGAAAAAATGATTTTAAAATGTAAAATTTTAAGTTTAAAATTTAAAATTTTAACCTTGAAATTAGGTAAAAAGGTCAATCTTTATATTTTTAATTAAAATTATTTACTAAGGTTAGAAACTAATTACTATGGTAAAAGTAAATTAGGGTGAAAGAAAAAAGTTAAAAAAAGAATTAAAACATCAATGTTTCCTAAAAAATGAGTTTTGAGGTTATTTTAGACCCATACTAATTTTAATATCCCATTATTTCTATTTTCTTGTAACACCTTGGCATGAATCTCCTCATAGATGGTGGTCAGACTGGTGGGTCACATGACCTCAAGCGCATCTCCTTAAATGCCCGAGGTTGCCAACTAGCAGAAAATCCCAAGTGTGTGTTCATGGGGAGACTATGCCCTCATATATCAGAGTATGCAGAGTTATTAACAATATATAATAGATATCAGAAGAATAATAAAAACAAACAACATTATAAAAAATAATAAATAATTGAAAATGTGGCAGAGGACAATAATTAACAATTTAATAAAAGTGTCCAATGCCAGTTTATACAATAGATGAATGCATGACATGGTAATGATACATGATAGAAATTAGTAAACAATAAAACATGATTTACAAGATAGTACAATAATAAATAAAAGACATAAATCCCCACGGGCGATCTGCATGAGCATGTCGAGCTCTAGTTCCATCCTTTTCTTCTAACTCCCAAGTACAAGCAATAAAACAAACAACCTATATCCTACAAATATAAGGTACACCCAGGTACCAAGGGTAACCGAGTATGGTGTGAGGTATAAATCTCAATAGTCTATCACCCATGATGTCTAGCCAAATCTAGACAATGCAATATAAATTAAGAAGTGTGTCATATAAAATAAATGCCGATTGATAATAAGTAATAATAAAAACTTGGTCCAGGTTCCTAAACGAATACCAATCCCGTACAACCTACTTCGGCCTAAGCCAGAAATCTAAAAAGTATAGTTGTGAAAGGAAGAATATATAGACAAGGACCAATAGTAACATAGAAACCCAAGGAAGGAAGATCCCCAAGCCTGTTCTTTAATTTGGGTTCTAAATATCATGTCACCACATAAGTAAACTAGTAAGGTAACAGAAAAATCTCAAGTGAAATCACAATACATAACAATAAAGAAGGATGTATCTCAAGAATTTACATTAAAAACTATCAATTTTAGATATAGAGTCTGAGCCTATTCCTGAGGTATTGCTATGGTACATCCATTCAAAATACCCAATGTCACCAAGCACATCCAAGGCGATCCTTTCAAAAGCACAGGTATTGCTCATGATATGATAACTATAAGTCCATACTGGGTATTACATGTAAGGGACTGAGTATTAACCAAGGTCTGGTATATCCATCTTGATAATGGTTTCATCCGTAGTTACCCCTTATGGAACCGATGCCACCCAATTGTATAATAGAAAGCCCAGGGATCCCTTACCCGACGAGCCTAAAACATCACTTCCCCAACATGTCGTGTTGTAACCTATCGAGTCTGGAGAGTCCAATTGTGGGTTCTTAATACATGACCCACATTCTCTCCCCGACATGATTTCATTTAAAACAACAAGAGAGGAAAATATCACAGAGCAAGCAAGGTATGTGGCTTAAGCTACATGGAATAATCCTTAAATAATTGCATGCCAACAGATGAAACTAAATTTCACAAGCTAGCAATGTTAACGAGGAATTTCATATGGTTTAAGCCACTAACAAGGGCATAAGCAATAAAGAAACTTGCATAATCAAGGAATTATAAACAAGTCATGTGGAATCAAACCGCCTCTTACCAAATTTCATCAATGACATTTCATCATCTCAAGGTATCATGCTTGACCAAGTGTCACAATCCATCCAAACCATTTAAATGGCTCAAGAAAGGAGCAGAAAACAAGGCACAAGGAGTTCATTAATAGGAAAATTACTCATGTAAATTGAAATGAGTAATTTTTTATATAAGTAATATTGCATTCAAAGAAACCCCAAGTATTCCATAGGTGGGAGGCACCACACATGGGATAAAATATTATGTTCACTCTTAGGAATTACCAAGAGGTACCCAATTAATAATTAATTTCTATTTTAAACTATTTAAGGCATAACTAAGTTGTCACACAAAACCCATGGAAATTTTACACATTTTATATAGAGATAACTTAGTCCATTTAGGATGTCTCACCTAAAGGGGTGTCCCATAGGAAAGGCAAACACCCCAAATAGGTTTCTCCATAAGATAAGGTTACAATGGACATGATATAAAAACCTAAAAAATTTAATAAAACAATAAATAGGCATTGTTGGAATGTTTTGGTGAGTGCCACTACGAAACAACATGAAATAAGAGACAATGAAAAGGGGAAGAGGGTGGACTCAAACAATAGTAATTCTAATTAATAGTTGGGACATGCACTTAGGAGGTGTATTGGCCTATTTATAATTTTTTTCAAAGGAAACAAAGTCATTTAGAAATAACCCAAATGGACATGTATAATCAAGCCATAAATCTGTACAAGGCATTAAGCAATAAATAATAACTTAAGTAGTAATACCAAGAAATCTAAATAAAATAAATGACCATTGTGATTTTTCACAAAAAGTGCAGTTCAACATTGGGGTTTTATTTTAAAACTATGATTTTTTATCAAACAAATCATTTAACAAGATTAAACATTTATTCTAAAAAAATATCAATAACATTAATTAAATGAAATAAAATTTATAAAGGAAGGAAATTAATTAATTAATGTACTTTTAAAATTAAGGGGTTATGGAAAGGGATCCTACATCAAAATTAGTACCAATTTGACATTCGTCACTTGAATGATTTATCAGCGACCACTTGGAACTGCTCAAAACACACACACATACCTTCATATAAATATATACATATCTCTTAACCCAATGAACATATTCCCCATTCCATGTGGGAATACATACATGGAAGATATATATATATTATATAAATATACATACCTAGATACATGTGTTCACGAACCTCCAAAGCTGATCAAAACACCCTAAAGTAAAATCCAGGCATCCTAAATCCTCAAAGGACCCAAAATAATAGGGGAGAAACCAAAAAATGGGTATAAAACTCATCTCAGAAGGTGAAAAAAACTTGAAACCACACGACACCAACCAAATCACTACCAATAAAGTAATAGAAAGTCAGCAACACTCAAAGACTATAATAACAGAGGTGCAAAACAACATTTTGGAAGAAAACCTCACATTAAACCATTGGCAGTGAACCAAAACGACCCAAACTGCTTCACCTCTGGTGGAGGTTATTGGAATACACAAGAACACAACCTGAGAGGCCATTAACATGCCTTATTGAAGGAAAAAACATGCAAATATGTCAAACCCAAATTCTAGGGTTTCAGACAAATTGAGCAGGGCATTAGGAATTTCGAAAAATCACCAAAAATTGAGAGAAGAGAGGAGAGAGAGACCTACCTCAACAGATCGAAGGATAACTATGAATAAATGAGGTGAAAACAGTTATCATATAGGGATCCTAGATGAGAGGGTTGCATGCTATAGGGTTTCATCCAGGGGTGATCTGCATGGAGGGAGGTCACGCCATAGTGGGTTTCAGATAAGGGAGCTTGTGAGGAGGGAGGTCACATAGAGGGAGGTCCGCCATGGAGGGTGTCTCACTGCAGAGGGTCATGGCTAGGGGGTGTATGATGTAGGTAATAAGGAGAACCCTATTTGGGTTCTCCAAAACCTAAAACTAAATAATAATAATAATTACAAAAATTATAATAATAGTAATAATAATAACAACAAAAATAAAAATAAAAATAATAAAATAATAATAATAATAATATTGTTCTTATTTGAACATTTCTTTATTATTATTTTTCCATTTAATTATTATTTAATTTATTTTACATTTTAACTTTAATTTAATTAAAATAAATTCTTTAAAAGAAAACACATTAAAATGTTCCGAATCAAAGAAAAATACATTTCGATTCTCAGTTTTAAAAACGACCAATACAATAAATAACAATTTTTAAACAGCCCTAGAATTTTTTGTTCAGTTCAAAATGCAGGATGTTACAACCTTTTCACCTTATAAATTATAATTCCCATGAATTATTTTGGAAAAATGAAAACACTACCCAACCTATAGGGGTCATGAAGTCTCATTCAAACGATCACATTGTGTTTCCCAAAACCCAACACACCTTTCAACACTCCTTAAACCCACAACACATAAGTTTTAAAAACTCAATCCAACAATCACTCTCCAACTGAAACACCAAGACAGATCTTACCCAAGGCCATTTTGTTATAGGCATGATTACATTATTATCTTGTTGAAAAACTGGCCAAAGGTACTTCTCACATTAGGGTTTAACATTAAGAAGCCAATTCAAAACTAGAGTTCAAACTAAGTGAGAATTGTCTTATAAGAATTCCTAAAAGTGTTTTAACAATGCTCATGATGTGATTTTGAAATGGTGAAGTTGTTGATCTCCTATAAACCTCAGTTAGACAGGTTGAGCTGACTTTTCATGAAAGGCCCAGACCGACACAAACCACACTCGTCTTCACCTGCACTCAGTATGGACGACTAGTGTTTTCCAAGTGGAACTGTGATGCCTCCTCCCAAGGAATCTCACATTCCCCATGGACACATCCACCAGAGTCCATAATATACTTCCAATGACGTTAATTTATTTAAGCATCACCAAGACCGACAAAAAGTCTGGGATAACCTCATATTGGTAGGACATATGTACAAGGAACTAACCTAAGGTAGTCTATACTCCATGTTTATGAGTGAGATGTTGGTAAACCGTAAAGATGTCCACATAAGATAATTGAGTGATCCCAATGTAGAATCATCCTGGTGGTCAATTTAGTAGAAATGATGAGTGTACAAGAGTTCATCCAAGGCATTCCTACATAGGAATCCAAGGGTCGCTCAATACTAACCAAGGTTTGATTATAACCACGTATTTATCATGAAACACTAAAAGAACCAATCATACAATCCCAACAGATTTAAAACATTAGCGTGGTGTAATATTGATTCTCCCTTAGTGTACCAAAAAGATGTCAAGATATGGGACATGATCATAAATAAAAAAGATACACTAAGAGGATTTAAATGGATTTCACTCGAACATTCCCAACATCTAGAAAGAAAAATAGTCGAAAAACAACTGGTCGACATCTAAGAAGAAACTCGTCTTCACCTGTCGATGTACTGTCATTAATTGATCACCAAGACTTTACCACCTAAAGCATTCCATGATCATTCTAGATTAACGACCAAAGTCTATCCATGACTAATGAAGTTTCTCAAAGGTTGTGTATAGAGTCAAACTCATCGATGACGTGCTGTTGAGTAAGCACAAATATGTTTTAATGTTCACAAGCCTCAAGATATTTAAGTCAGCCTGACCGTTCTTTAATGACCCTCTTTTGTTGTGTTATTTCTACCTAAAAGGATGAATATTTAACAGAATAGACATGAAACACCCCACCTTAGGAGTGTATTAATTATCAAAAAAATTGATAGACTAGCAGTTCAAAAGCACACTATTTTAGAACTTCCATAATGTAAAAATTTAATCAATTGGTATGAAAAAAAACCAAACTGACTGGTGTGTCAAAACACCCAAGTCTCTGGAAGTCATCCCAATCATTAGGACAAACTTTATTTCTTTATTCCCAGGTCACTATACTTCAGAGATTACCTGAGATTGCAATCAATAACGTAAGTCTCAACAACCCAACCAAACTCAACCGGTATGTTACGTCCTTAAGAACTCGATGGGTACCATGTATACTGACACATACTAACCTGATATTTTATGTGAAATGAAACATTATGAATACCATCCATAGGATTTCCACCACATGGATTCAATAATTAGATGGTCTATAAAAAATAATTTACTTAGATGATGATATACCAAGTCATTCATCATTGAATAATGAAAAGAGTCAAGTGACCTACGAAGTGACCGATCATGCCCAATTCATGTCAAACCATCTTAAACCGAGCATTGATCTATTCTCACACCCATAATTAGGCCATGTAAAACATGACCACCCATCTGAACAAGCGTTTCATTTTAATCAAGGGGGTATGACTAGGGACACCAACACACGAATAACACCAAAAGGCAGAAAAATCATGGAATTAGTAAGGATTTTTAGTTTTTAGGGTGCAACCTACCATAGGCTAGGACCTTATAAAGAAAAGGTATCAAAAATAACATTGGTTCATGCTAAAATAAGTCACTAGGCTCAAAATAAAACCATCTAATTAATTTCTAAAAGAAAGTGTTCCTACAGAAAATGCTCACACTTTCATTCTAAGGAAAATTTAAGAATATTTATCTACCCTTAGGGTCTTAAACAGAGGACACCTCTACATGTTCCATATTAAATACCTTTACATTTAAAACCATTTCATATTACAACATGCACATGTTCTATAGTCCAGTCATATGGAAGGCCATCTACGAATCCATAAAGATCCCATACACATTACATGTGGCATTTGGATCCCATTTAATTGCAAACAATCTATTTAGACTATGCAATCAATTACATCAAAAAAACTATCATGTCATCACAAGAATATAACATAATGAAGAATTTCTGTTGGAATAGTAATATGGCATATTAACACCAAAGTATGTTATACAAATTGGAATGCTAGTAAACATAACAACATGGCATGGCATTTAAGGAACCCAATCATATCAGTAGGAAACCTATGAATTCAGCTACATGGTATGTCATATCCATGACATATGAATCCCTAGGTTCCTATTATGATGCATGTAATGCTTCATCATTGCCTTAACAAGCCAAAGGTAAAATACCATAAACTCAATAAATACATAAGTAGTATAAATTAAACCAATCACTCAAGGTGAAATCAAATCAACTGTCATATTGAAAATCATGAACATCAATTCCCAACCCTGGACACTTGGTCATTTCCCGTACGTAGGGTGATCGGTCCTAGGAACAAATATTAAACAGGAACTGATAAATTCTTAGTCTCCTGTATACCAACCTAAAACATCAAGAAAAAGGAAAATAAACCCCTCAAATACCCCTTTTAACATCCGGACCTGAATCACCTCTAAGACGGTGGACAGACCGATGGGTGACATGACCTCAGGTGAATATTCAAATGATCGAGGTTGCCGACTAGTAGTGAGGGCCTAGGGTGTGTCCATGGGGAGACTATTCCCTCATAGATTAGAGTATGCATAGTGATTAATAATATATAATAGATAAAAAAACCATAAAAAGAACAAAAATTAGTAAAAACTAAAATATATAATTGAAAAAGTAGCAGAGAACAATAATTAACAATTTAATAAAAGTGGCCAACGCCAATTTATACAATAGATTAATGTATGAAATGGTAATGATACATGAAAAAAAGTATTAAACAATATAGTATGCTTTACAATATAGTATAATAATAAAGAAAATATAGAAATCTTCATAAGCAATCTCCATGGGCATCCCGAGCTCCAACTCAGTACCTTGCTCCTAACTACCAGGTATAAGAAATACAACAAAAAACCTTGATCCTGCAAATATAAGGTCTACTCAGGTACCAAGGGTACCTCAGAAGGGTGTGAGATATAAATATTAGTAGGCCGGCACCTATAGTGTCTATCCCAATCCAGGGAATGAAATATAAATTAATAAGTGTGTCATATAAGATAAATGCCGAGTGATAACAATTAATAATAACAAATTGGTCCGGGTTCCTAAATAGACACCCATCCCTTACCACATACTTTGATCTAAGACAGAAATATAAAAAGTATAGTCGAGAAAGGAAGAATATATAAACAAGGTCCAATAGTAACATGGACACCTAAGTAAGGAAAATCCCCAAGATTGTTCTTTAACTTGGTGTTTCAATCTCATGTCATCACATAAGTAAGATAGTAATGTAAGGGAAACATCTCAATTTCAATCAAAATACATAATAATGAATAAGTATGCGTCTCAATAATTTACATTAAAAACCATTAATTTCTGAGGTTGAGTCTAATACCATCCCTTAGGTATTACTACAGTACATCCATTAAAAATATCCAATTCTACCGAGCCCATCCAAGGCGATCCTTTCAAACATCCAAGTATTTATCATGGTATGTTAACCATGAGTCCATCCCTGGTATCACACGTAAGTGATTGACTATCAACCAAGGCTTGTCGTAGTCATATTTCCAATAGTTCCTTCCTCATTTACCCCTTAGGTAACCGATATCACCCAATAGTATAATATAAATCATGGGGGAGCCCTTTCCTGGAGAGCCTAAAATATCTCTTCCCCGATGCGTCATGTTGTAACCTATCGAGTATAAAGATTACAATTGTGGGTTATTAATAAGATAACCGCATTATATCCCTGCCCCAATTTCATTTAAAATAATAAGAGATGAAAATATAATAGAGCATGCAAGGTATGAGTCTTAAGCTACATGGAATAAGCCTTAAACAATTTCATGTCAACATATGCAACTCAATTTTACAAGCTAGAAATGTTAACAAGGCATATCATGTGGTTAAATCCACCAATAAGGGCATAATAAATAAAGAAACTTGCATAATCAATAAATTATAAACAAGGAATGTGGCACCAAGGAGCCTATTACCAAATGTCATCAATGAAATTTCTTCATCTCAAGCTATCAAGCTTGAATAAGTGTCACTATCTATCCAAACCGTTTAAAGGGATCAAGGAAGGAGCAGAAAAAAGGCACAATGCGTCCATTAATAAGAAAAGTACTCATCTAACTTGAAACAAGTAATTTTTTATGCAAGGCATATTGCATTCAAATAAACCTCAAGTATTTCATAGGTGGGAGGCACTGAATATGGTATAAAAGATTGTGTTCAAGCTTAGGCATTATCAAGAGGGACCCAATTCTTAATTCATTTATAATTTAATAAATTTAAGCCATTATAAGGTTCCACAAACAACCAATGAAAATTTTCCACATTTTATATTAAGGGAACTTAGGGTATTTAGGATGGATCACACATAGGGGTGGCTGAGAGTCAATGAAAACACCCCAAACAAGGTTCTCTATAAGATAATGTTACAATGAAAATGATAAAACAAACCAAACAATTTAATACAATGATAAATAGGAATCGTTGGAAGGTTTCGACGAGAAGCACTATGACACGACATAAAATAAGAGAAGAAGGAATGGGGAAGAGGGTAGATGCCTATACTAGTAATTCTAATTAATAGTTGGGGCACATAATAAGGAGGATTCTTAGACCATCTATCATTTTTTTTCAAAGGAAGAAACATCGTTTAGAAATAATCCAAAGGGCCATGTATAAGAATGCCATAAATCTAGGCAAGGAATTGGGCAATAAAGAAGAACTTAAGTAGAAATTCCAAGAAAGATAAATAAATTAAACTATCATTGTGAGTTTTCGTAGATAGCACTCCTCAATAGAGGGGTTTTATTATAAAACCATGATTTTTTATCAAACAAATAATTTAACAAGATTAAAAATTTATTCTAAAAAAACCAACAACATAAATTAAATGAAATAAAATTGATAAAGGAAGGAAATTAATTAATTAATGAACTTTTAAACTTAAGGGGTTATGGAAAAGGATCCTACCTCAAAATTACAACGAATTTAACATTCAGAACTTGACAAATTTTTCAGTAACTACTCAGAACTGCTCCACATACACGCAAATACCTTCATATAAATATATACATATCCCTCAACCCAATGCACATATTCCCAAAGACACGAGGTAATACATACATGGAAGATATATATATATATATATTATTAATACTTGAATACATTCATGTGAGAACCTCCAAAGCTAGTCAAAACACCCTAAAATAAAAGCTAGGCATCCTAAATCATCAAATGACCCAAAATAATAATGGAGAAAACAAACATAGGGTATAAAACTCACCCAAAAGGAAGATACAATCCAAAACCACACCAAAAAAACCAAAACACTACTGATAAATTAATAAAAGTCAGCAACACTAAAAGATCATAATAATAGAGGTGTAAAATAACACTACGGAAGAAAAACTCTCCTTAAACCATTGGTAGCGAATCAAAATGACCTAAACCACTTCGCCTTCGGCGTCGGTTTTTGGAATACACAAAAACACAACACGAGAGGCTATTCTCATACCTTATCAAAGGAATAAACATGATAATAGGTCAAACCCAAATTATAGGTTTTGGCCAAATCGAGCAGGGCAATGGGGAGTCTGAAAAATCACTAAAAGTAGAGAGAAGAGAAGAGAGAGATACCTAAATTTCCGAATTGAAGGATAAATGTGAATAAATTATGTGAAAATAGTTATTAGAGAGGTATCTTGGAGGAGGGGGTCACACGCTGTAGGGTTTCAGCTAGGGGGTGCATCGTGCGGAGGGAGGTGAGGCTGTAGGGGGTTCGACCAAGGGAGCTCATGAGGAGGGTGGTCACATGGAGGGAGGTTCTCCATGGAGGGCGTCGCACAACAGGGTGGTTGCGACCAAGGGGTGTGCGATGCAGGTAAGAAGGATAACCATCTTTGGGTTCTCTAAATCCTAAAACTAAATAATACTAATAATTATAAAAATATAATAATAATAAGAAGAATAATAATCATAATTATAACTATATTGTTATTATTATAATTAAATAATTTCTTTACTATTATTTTCCCATTTAATTTTCATTTAATTTATTTTCCATTTTAACTTTAATTTAAATAAAATAACTTCTTTAAAAGAAAACACATCATAGGGTTCTAAATCTAGGAAAAATACATTTCGATGCTCAGTTTTAAAAATGGCCCGTGCAATAAACAAAAAATTTTAAATTCCCTTGGAATTTTTCATCCAGTTCAAAAAAATGGTATGTTGCATTTTTTTTGAATTTTATACTTAAATATTAATCACACATTATTGAAAATATAAGGGCTACACCAAAAACTACCATTTCCTTCACTTATAAAAGGTTAACATCTTCACCACTTCAAGACACACCTTTACTTAAAATTTATCCTTTTAAAATCATAAATTTTCTCCTCTAATAACCCTCTCAAACATTAAAAATATTTTGGTCACCATTATCTAGTATAAGGCCTTAATTTCCAAGGACACATCCATGGAGAATTCAAGTCCTCGATGTGAGTGTTATCAAAAACTCAGTTTTTTCTTCTTAATTAGCTGATTTAAAATTTATTCCAACCACAATAATATAATGATATTATTATAATTTATATAATATAATTTTAATATATTTAGGGTATTACTATTTTTTATTTATATACTATATCTATTAAGAAAAAAACTATTGTTCGTATGTTGCGCAGACTACCTCCTCTATGGTGCAACATGTATTGTTTATCTTTATCAATTTTCAAGGATGGATCTATGGATGGTATTAAAATAAAAATATTATTTTAATGATATCATTATGTTTTTTATGAAAAATTAGATAATCTAATAATGATATGATCAAAAAATGATCATTATTAATATAATCGTTTAAAATAATCAAGCTAAGAGGATATTTTTTTTTCAAATTGTAAAATATATTAATACCCATTATTTATAATTATATTTTATTAAAATTATGATTTATAAAACTAATAAACATTAAATAATATCATTATGTGTCTGTTATAATGATATTACAACAAAACCACCTCATAATCATTAATGCAAGTTCATGTTTGGGTCAATTTAACCACATAATTAATGATAATCTGAATTTATTCCATGAATTTATATGGTAACATAATTAATGGTATAATATGAAATAAAAGTGTAAATAATTATTTTTATTGGTTATGTAGATTTTATATAAATATTTAATTCATTAATTAATAAAACACACTTCAATTGTTAAGAATCATTGAAACATGCTTCTTATCAATTTCATCTTCAAGGATAAAGAATAAAAAACTCAGGAAAGGATATTTTAAAATATTAAATAATTTTAAAAAATCCATATAAGTAACATTAATTACCTATTAATTATTAATTTTGGAGTAATAATGATTACATACACCACTATTATGAAGCTAGTACAAACGATCAAGACCATAAACACCCGTTGTGGAAGATCAGAAGAATTCATATTGAGAATGAATATTTATGAAAGGAATAAAATAAAATGGATATGAGTATGGTTATATATTAAGTTATTAATATATATATATTTTCTATATATGGGGTTAAAGTATGTTCATGAAATTTAGGATAAGAGGTATGGGGTTTTCGTCTCAAATTCCTCTCTTTGAGACATGTTTGGTATTATGCACATAATTTATTTTTTTGTGGTGTATATAACACCTATATGATCTATATTATCCTAAATTAACTTTTAATTATGGTATTTTAAGTTCAATTACAATCACTATATTTAAATGGGGTTTGATTAAAGTGTTACTCAAGCCACTGAGGTTTTCTTGGTCTCAATTCTGATTCTTTGAGATATAATGAATTTTATGCACTATGTTTTCTTTAAATGGTGTATTTAGTACCAATGGATATATTTATATCACAATCGTTGTATTTAATGAAATTTACTATCCAAAGAATGTTCCCTTATTCAAATGGTTATCAATTAAGTCGTTTCCCTTGAAGTAATAGTTTTTGGAAACTCAATTTTCATTCAATTAAACATATTTTATATAAGCTATGTATATTCTAACCTTTGATTATATTATGTGGTATTAACTTTTTTCCAAGGATATAAATTCCAAACAACTAAACTCTTTTGAAAAATATTCCTCACTTATTGGGTTATGTACTTTTGAAACCATCAACCTTATTTCTCTGGATGGATTATGATCATGTTATTCAAGTATTGACTTAGCCGTGTAATAATTTCTCTATAAGCTGTGAACATCACATTTAAACATAATTCATATTGGATTATTTTCACCTAGAAATATTTCTATTCTATTGAAATGGGAAAAAATATTGGAATTACATATGTTTTTATTCCAATATGGATGACTCTTGGAAATTTGGATATGTATTGTTTATCAATGAACCTTATTCCCATGGATGGGTTATGATTATGTTATCCCTTTTATTAAAATTGGGAAAATTGTTTTCATTCAAGATGATTATTAACTACTAACATAGGTTGATTATGTATTTTTTTATTTCCCATTATACGAATAGCCAAGTTTTATTGTCTAAGATGTTCCTTAGTGAATGATATGAAATATATTGATGAATTGTATAGTTAATGAATTGGAAAAAAATAAGGTTATGGGTGAGACCTCGAGTTATATATCCCCTTTATACATCAACATGCCTCATGAAAAAAAACATGTTTTAGTATTTAGTGTATGGTTTCCAAATTTAAAAAGATTTCATGAATACAATCTCGACAATAAGTAAAGAGTATTGGAACAAGGCCTTGACAATGGAGTTTTTTATGTAAAAAATTATACATTCCCTCAACATGGGACCAATATTATTGATATCAAAGTTTTTATTTATTTTCATGGATATAAAATTCTATCAGTTTAATGTTTATTATAGATTTATATTGTTTACCTATTCCTATCACAATATTTATGCCATGTTTATACCATGATTTAGTCAGTTAAATATTTTCCTTACTGAGCATTTGATCTCACCTATTATTATGTCTATATTTCCCTAAGTTGTGAAGAAAATTAGTACACATAACATGTTTATAAGGATAAATTTTTGGAATAATTTATGGGAGATTTTGAAGATTCATTATTAATTAAGTAGTTTCATATATAATGGAAAATTTCATATCTAATACAAAGAACATGGACTTTGATAGTTATTATTTTATCATAATTCTCTAAATCTCTAAACCTAAAAATATCCTTTATATATAATAAATTCAATCATCATTATTTGTTTTTTAATTTAAGGATGGTTATAACTAGGCTTTTATAGATGGTATCAAATAAAGTATGTAAATTACATGTCTATGAGCACCGAATATGGGAGCACGAGTCTTAGTAATCATAGTGAATTTGATTCATTATTCGTATGGACTAATATAGAGGTTCCATCCATAATTTATTTTTTTGGTTATTTTGGTGATATTTTCCTTGATATTTACACTTCAGATATACTTCATACTTTGTTTGGATGTATATTTAATTTGAGAATTTATGTGATGTTTTTTAAAATTATATTATGGATATTTCATTTTATTTCCACTACTTATAGTTATTAAGTAATTTTTTTATTATTATTTATATGATTAAACATGAGAGGGTAAATAATCCACTATGTTATAATTTTGGATCCTTGACACTAATATCCAATATCTTATGATCAGGGAGAACACTTGAGGTTATTTGGTGTATTTTCTTGGATATATAGTTGTTCTAGGGAAGTACGTTACACATGTTTTCTATATTGATATAAATATACACTGAAGATAAAAACATGTTATATTATTATTAACCATATCATATTTTTTACTTAGGGAAAACACATCATGGTAAATGCCACTATGTCATGGTTCTGTATATTATAGTTTATGTGTTATATAATAATACATGTTATTTGATTAATCCTATATCTAAGATATCATGACCAGTTTATGATATCATTTCAAGATATTCCAAGGAGTTTTAATAGCCTATTATTATTTAAAAATTAAAAAATTATTAAGAGGAACTTTATAAATAGTTATAAAGAGTTGTAAATTTTTTAATTTTTCACCAATAGGCTGAATATTTGAGGTCTTTAAAGGCCTATATAAAAATAATTAATCCTTATATAATTATAGGTATTATAATAGCAGATTCATGTTGTAAAATTCCGTGAACAAAATATATTTCCCCCTCTCTTCCTTACAATCTCTCTAAATAAGGTTCTAGTAAACTACAAGGAAGTGAGGATCCTTATCAAGAGTTTGTCGATTCAGATTTCCTATGGATACCTTATGAGGAAAGATCATGTTTGTTTCTTATCATTTATCCCTATCAATATCATTTATAGGATCTTGGATAGATAATTCTTAATAGATTAAAGGTACATATTCATCATTTATTTTATTTAGTCAAAAATTAATGGTTTGATATTAGGCAATCAAATTTTTATTCAATTGTTTTACACTATGTTTAAACAAGTATTTTTACCTCTAAAAAACATTAGTGGTATCAGAGTCTCTTTCATGTCATATGAATTTATTTTTTAGATAAATAATAAAATTGGGAAAATATGATTTTCTCAAACTATGTTGTGTTTTTTATAAAAAATTCATGTTTTATAAATATTTCCAAATCATGATGTATTTTAATAAGAAAATGTAGGAAGTTTTATAAATTTTATAAATCTCATCATGGTTTATAAAAAATGTGTACTGAAAATATTCATGAAAAATATATCATCATAAAAATTATAATACTATATCACAGTTTACCAGAAAAATACTAATGGTTAGTATTGAAAGTCGATTTCCATAAGAAAACCATGATATAGATGGATGAAAACACATTTTTGTTTGAAAGTAGGAATTTTGAAAGATATACTCAAAATAAATTATCTCAAATAAAACAAAAAAGGTTCCTCTAGATAAAAATTTTCACCTAGGTGAAACCATGTGATGGTTTTAGTAAAAAATGGTCATGATTTTATATTTTAATGTAAAAATATTTTTTTCTTAAAATTTTTAAAATCCTTCATTTGTGCCGGACCGTTAAGCCTATAATATATCCAGACCAGCTCACCCAATATATGAGAAAACCAATTTCATTAATTAACCTAAATCACACCTCCCCTTATACTCGAGGTTGCTGAATAGTAGCGGGGGACTATAGATAATTTACGGAGACTATATCCTCATGGTCAAATAATAGAAAATAATTTATAAATAAATAATAGTAATTAATAAACCAAAATTAATTTCATAATATGTACAATATAACTATAATATAACCAAAAAATAAATAATATACAACATACTATATAAAAATCAACAACTAGAATTCCACACCAATCATACATCTGTAAAATATATTGACATAGGGGGTAATCATATACATGCATGATCAAAATAAAAAAAGAAGGGAAACTATTATAAACTATGTATGATTTCCAAACAAATATATATACTATATATATATTCATTGGATTTTGTTTGGTTACATAATCTTTTATTATATAATTTTAGTGTTTTTTGTTTTATTTTAAAAAAATAATTATATTTAGAATTTGAAGAAGTTACAGTGAGTTTGGATGTTTTTATGGAGGAATATAGATATAAATAGTGAAAAGGAAAACATATTTTTAAAAAGTGAATAAAAAATATGGTAACCCTCAAATAGACCCACTAGAGCAAGGTTAGCTAAGGGAGGAAATAATGATGACGGAAACACTAACCTTTATGACATAGAGGAGCATAACCCAATGTAGGTCAGCATTGGGTGAGTGGTGTATAGTGTAAGATCCTATATTTCTATAGGTATTCCCATATTTAAGTTTTCATAAGCCTCAATAAGTTAATTGTTTTTGGTTTTAACCTTAGTTGTTGAGCCTTATTCTAGATAGGGTTGTCCTGGGAGGAAGCATGAAGTTTAGACGGTTATGTGCTGTGGAGTTCTTGGATGTACTGTATGGCTAGTGGTTATGGTTTGGATCTCCAAGACACATCATAGTGTCCTGGGTGGAAGAGAATCCAAGCTATTTACAAATTTTTCATATCTATGGCTAGGGGATTTATGTTGTATAGTAAGGGTGGTAGCTGTGGCGTGGAAGCTTAGGTTATGATATAGGGAGCTCGAGGGAGGAAATTCAGAGCCACATCCATTTTTTGCATGGATACTCCATGGAGGGAGGCTTTTATGTAGTAGTTGAGTGGATATACTATGGAGTATAAGGCCACTGTGTGAGGGCCTTGGGGTGGGATTTGGTCTGTTCTTCCAAATATGGAACCCTTGTGGTGTGGATATCAGCTACAATGTATTATCCATTCATACTTCTGGGTGTTATGGAATGGTATCTTAGTATGAATCATAGAATATCCCTGGGATTATAGGATCTATGATATAGAAGCCTCCATGGATCTTAAAAGTAGATTTGACCAGGGAAGCTACGGTGTAGTCCCTTGTGTTGTGTCGTAGTTCCCCTCATGCCATCCTTTTCTACGGTGTGGTCCAAGGGGCTACATCATGGTCTTCTATTTTATAGGTTATCTATAAATACTTCCAAACCCATCATAACTCTATTTTCCATCATCTATTCCACTCAATACTTAGAAACAACAAAGATATTTTCTTAGTATTTTTAATCTCCTTTCAATTAGATTCAACCCCCACCTTCTAGGGATCAATCCATGGTTATCCAATCCTTCTAGTGATGACCTTTGAGTCTCCTCTTCGAACCAAATGAAGATCTATTAGATCTTGGTGTTATGGTCATAGAGTTAAAGGAAAGATGAATCTAATTGTAATTTATTATGTTGAGGATCTATCCACACAATCTCCAATTTTGATTTAGGTGGTCTAGAACAACTACCTATAAGTACTTTTTCAATCATTATAGTATGTGAAATAATTGTGATCATGCCATATGCATGACCTATCTAATAGAATAAAAAATTGATGATTATAATCACATTTCATAGACATCCTATTTGATCCCATTAGGTACATTTTCATTGATATTAGGATTGAATCCACTTGAAAGGTGAGCCTACCCTTGGAATCATAATGACACAATAGTTTGGATAATACAAATTTTGACATAAAAATGTGAGTTGTTTGTTGAATTAATATAATGAATTTTCATACTATGTGAATTTTAGTGATTTATTAAAATATAATTACATGGAATAAAATGGATATATTGGAATGTAATTGGTTTATCATGTTGACATAATGAGATATAGACATATATTAGTATGTTAATGACTTTTGGGATAAAATGATGAATGGAACAGAAAGTGTTTTAATTGATATGATAATTAGGAACATGAATTTATAGAATGTAAATGGCTAGATAAACTTCAATTGGGTTAATTAATAATTATGGTTTATGATGACATGTATGACATTCTTGGCACTTGGTTATGTGTTTTTCTTTCTTATTGTTCTATCTTTATTTATCATTGTTTGCGATTGATTCAAGAGGGTGGGATGTTATGTGACTTATGGAGTTTTTTTTCTTTTCATTACTTATGAATGTATTTGGTTATTGAGAGCACCACAAGTTACTCTTGAGGATAAGGTGCATGGTAACATTTCTACCAGAGGGTAATATGCATGGTGTTTAAAACCACCTAAGGGTAAGATGCATGGGATACGAACCACCAGAGGGTAAGTTGTATAGTCACTGGATTCCTTAGGGATATATTCCTATATATTGAGGATATGAACCATTTTTTCATGATATGATATGTGTGATTCATCCCCAACAATAGAATCTTACACCTACTTGGGTGATCTATCCTAATACTAGAGGATCCACTACTAGACAGAGATACACAACATGGTATCAATGTAGGTTTTGGATAGACCTGTGTTTCATCTCAGAACTTGAGTTTTAGTGAGTTTACTTCATATACAATATTAATTTATTGAATTAATACCCTTATTTTTTTGCTTTATTGAATGCACTATATACTCAGACTAGATTTTCCTAGACACTGTTGGTGGTGGCCTACAGAGTTGTACTCATACCCTGTTTGGGATATCATTTGGTACCCAAACAGACTACATGGATGTATTTATGGACAAGGGAAATGGATCCAATTATGGATTATTGCTTCCTGGATTGGTTGGAGGTTGGAGACGGGAGTGGAATAGGGTTCAGAACCAGGGTATTTGGATTATTTTATAGACTCTAATGGTATATTATTTGTCTAAATTTTAGTATTCCGTTTATATATATTAATCATTCTATTACATGATTCTATTTTTATTGGATTTTCCAATTTTACCCTTTATTATATTGTGGTTTCTTGTTTTATTATTTATGTTTCTTTAATTATTTATGCTACTATGTTATTAGTTATTATTTTATTCTAAATATGTACCAGAGGGTAGAGTCTTACCATTATATTTATTATTCAATCACTACTAGTCAGTAGCCTCTAGCACTCAGGGAGGTGTTCCTGAGGTCATGTATCCAACCTGGTTCAATTACATGAGGGAGTATTGGCCCAAGTATGTTACAAAGTGGTATTAGAGGACTTGTTTCTTTTTTATCACTTTACTATTTATGAATGGTAGAAATAAAACTAGGATGTTTCAGGGATTGGTAATGATCTTGTTAATGGGGATAACTAACCCCTGTATGGGGGGGTGGGAGTGCTCGCAGATGGGTTTTTTGTTCATGTTGTTTTATTGTTATATATTTGATGTTATTTCACCTTAGATGATTCTCTTTTTGTGAGATGTTACTATTTATTGATATTTTTCTCATGGGATGGTATGAAATGATATGAGTATACATGCATAATTATAGGGACATAGGGATATATGTTGACATGAATTATTAATGTTACATAAATATTTATTTCATGTGACATATTTTTTCATATGAACCATGAAAAGAAAACACTTTATATAACTAATAAAAATAAATGAAAGAATCCATTGTGTTATGTAAAATCCGATGTTAATCCAAGTGTAGAGGAACCTTGAGCTAGTGTTCCTATGTTTTTTTTCACCGGTTGAGGTTGATCTTATTGTGTACCATGTGTTCTATGGTGTTTTTTAATCCTTATAGAGAAAATTCATCCTCATTGACTTCATATTGAGTGTTAGGAGAGTGGTAATCAGAAAACTCTTAATGCAGCAAAGATAGAACGTCCTGTATATCTAGAGAATAAAATGGAAAAATAGATTAATGATAGTTTCCATAGGTTCATATTGTCCATGGATAGGGAGACTATTTTCTCTTTATCATCTATGTTTGAGATGATGAGAGAGTTCCAACTACAACATCCACCTATATTCACTAGGGAGGGAGGCCCACAAGCAGCTAAGTTTTAGATTGAATCAATCCAGATGATATTTAATAACCTCAATACACATGTTTATAGAAGGTTAAATATTATTTTTTACATTCTTCAAGGACCATCCAAGTGCTGGTGGGATATTTTAGATAAATCTAGGAAGCAAGAAGAGTTATCCTATAAGGATTTCGAGGAAAAGTTCCCGAGCTGATTTTTTTCTAAATACATTGATGGATGAGAGGTATCATGAGTTTATGAACATGAAATAGGTGGGAGTGTTAGTGATGTTCTATTAAGTACACTTCAATGACCTATAAATTTTTTCTCTATCATTTGAAACTGATGAGATTTCTAGGGTGAGACATTTCCAGGATGGGCTTTGCTATAAGATAAGGTCACAACTAAACATATTTTTCTTAAGAAGCCTTATAGACATGATGAACCAAGATCTCATCATAGAAATGAATCTAAGATGGTCCCTGAGTGGTGGCCATAAAATTTCAATAGGGTGATCTACGATATCTTCTTCTTATCGAAAGAAGTTCCACTATGATATTTCTCACTAGAGTAGTAGCGGGTAGAGCAACAAGAGAAGTGGGTAGAAATCTCAAAATTATGGTCTATTTAAATGCTTTTAGAGTGGAAATTTGGACCATAAGAACCTATAGTGTCCTTACCCTATAGTTTGGTTCCATTCTTATGGTAGTTTGGTCTATTTATAGTAGTTATATAAAAGATTTACATAATAGAATAGTGTTAGGGGATCATGACATACATTAGATTCTAGAAATGACTCATCTACCCCTAAACAGACTAGTAGCTGGAGTTCCACTAAAAGTTTAGTCCAAGGAAATGGATGTGGTACCCCAGTACAAGAGTGATAGTACCAACTAGAGGGAACAACATAGGGGATTCAGAATAGATCCCATGTGAGATGGGTGAGTCATCCACATGCTATGAAATACACTCTGATATGTTTGTATTTATGACCTTCTACCATCAGATATATGATTATTGTATCATTTAACTTTCATGCATTTTTTTTGAAACATGATCATCACATTCATTTATATATTCTCATTTTAGAAATTTCCAGGTCTTGGTTTTGGAGATCTTATATGGAATTATGATAATCAAAACATTATTTGGAGTGCAATCAGAGGATATAAAGCATTTTTTGGAGTGTTCTCTTGAAATTTGTGGCTATAATTTCTTTTGGTAATGATTTTTGTAGTAAATAAAAGGATTTTATTTTATTAGTAGAATAGATTGGATAGTTATCTACTAGGATCATATCGACTATTATTGGAAGAGAGTTAATTTTTTATCTTCAGAAGGGGGTAGCAATTTTCACTAGGGTGAGTGGGATCTTCAACCTGGTCATGTGAGACCAATTAAATAAATATTGTATTAACTCATAACAGAGATAAAAATCCTTCTTCTAGATGGTGGTGGAATAAAAAAACATGATTTCCCTTCAGTAGTGGACCATTATTAGGATGTCCTTCCTGAAGAGTTATTTGAATTACCACCCAAGTGAGATATTGAGTTCACGATTGAGTCAATAATGAGAGTTGATCTAGTTTCTATGTTACCTTACATAATGGAATCAATATAGATTTGTGATTTGAAATTTTTGTTGGAAGATCTGGAAGAATAGTTTTTCATAAGGCCTAGTATATCTCAATAGGGATCTTTCATTCTTTTCTCTAAGAAGACCGATGAGACTTTTATCATATGCGTTGATTATCAGAGACTGAGCTAAATGATGGTCAAGAATAAATATCCCCAATTACACATTGATGATATCTTCAACAATCTAAGTGGTTATAATATTCTATACAAGATTAAATTGAGGTTATAGTAACATCAGTGGAGGGTGAGACCATTAAACATACCCCCGACTAATTTTAAGATAAGGTTTGTACTGTATGAGTTCATGGTGATGTCATTTGGTCTGATGAACATGCCATTAGTATTCATAAAATTGATGAACATGACATTTAATCCTTTCCTAGATTATTTTTGGTGGTTTTTTTCAATTAAATCTTGGTATACTCAAATTATTTTAATGATCCTTCCTAACATATTGACATAATCTTTAGTACACTAAGAGAGCATCAACTTTAGTCCAATATATCTAAATGAAACTTATGGATTTATAGAGTGCACTTCTTGGGCCATGTTATCTTTTAAACTAGAGTGGAAGTGGTCCTATAGAAATTTAAAGCTATGGTATCTTGGAAGAAACTCAATAATGTCTTCAAAATTCAGAGTTTTCTTGATCTAGCATAATATTATTGGCGTTTCATCTAGGACTTCTCCCATATGGCAGTACCAAAGATTGGGATGACCAAGAAATGGGTGAAGTTTGTTTGGATATATTCTTGTGAAAGATATTTTTAAGTGCTAAAGAGCAATCTTACCACAACACCTATTCTGACCTTTCTAGTGTTGGTTAAAGAATATACCATGTATTGCAATGCATATGGAATTAGACTCCAAGATGTTATGATGTAGTAGGACTAATTGGATACTTATGGCTCCAAATTGATGATACCACATGAGTAAAATTTTCCTACTCATGATATAGAGATATCTTTGGTGGTAAAAACCTTAAAATTATAGAGGTACTATCTATTGGGTGAGAGGATCATGGTTTACATGGACCACAAGAGCCACAAGTACATATTTTATCCATGAGACTTGAAATTTCATAAGTGGAGGTGGGTCGAGTATTTATAGTCCATTGAATTGGATTTGAATTACACACCTGGAAAAGGAAGCATCATTGTTGATGACTTGATTCAAAATACATAGATAGAGGGAGTGTGGGAGTCTTTCAATGAGTATAGGCTAAGGGATCACTTTACATATATCCATATAGACATCTAGGAGTCCCAAGAATGGTTAGATTTGAATTCAACATATTTTATACCTGTGTCTATTTATTGAATCAAGAAATAGAAGGTATCTAATCCAAAGGTCTTATCTCTAGTGGAAAATTTATATGTTGGGGAGACACCATTAGGATGGTCAATTGGAAACAATGATATTATTCTTTTTCATGGTCGTGTATAGGTTCTAATGGGTTTTAATGAGGAACTGATGAGATAATTCATTATTTTAAATGGGAAGTACATCTATGTTTGAAAAATATATATCATGAACTCCATAGACAATACTGGTGGCTTGGATTTAAAAAGGAGGTATTTTTTTGGAGAGATGTTTTACCTATCAGTAGGAAAAGGATGAGAACCAGAGGCATGTTGGGTTATTGTAGTCTTTACCCATTTTTAAGTGGAAGTGGGATTATGTCACTATATATTTCTTGTATAGATTACCTAGGAAACATCATAAGAATGATGTAGTGTAGGTGATCATGGATTCACTGAGGAATGTATCCAACTTTTTTCCTATCATGGATACCTTCAACATCAATGTTTTAGATAGTCTCTATGTGTGGGATATAGTTTGGTTTCATAGTGTTCTGAGGAGTTTCATTTCAGATCAAGATCCTTATTTCACATCTCATTTATAGAAGGGATTCAAAAGGCCTTGAGATCGTAGGTTCTTCTGAGTACAACCTATCATCCTTATACTTATAAATAATATGAATGAAAAATTTAGATTCTGAAGGATATGTTATGATACTATGTTCTAGTCTTCAGTGGTTCTTTGGTGAAGAATCTAGTGCTCATAGAGTTCCATAATAATATAATATTCCAGGAATTTATCCAAATGGATCCTTACAAGGATTTATATGGAAGACCACTCTGTTTTACTATTTTTTAGATAGAGACAAGAGAGTAAGTTCTCATTAGAAATAATCTCATACAGGAGATGTATGAGTAGGTTCAGTTGATTAGAAATTAGTTTGTGACAATATAGAGCTAAAAAAAATCATACAATGACTATAAAAGATGTTCTCTAGAGTTTTAGGCTAGTCATTGTGTTTTCCTTCAAGTGTTACCTAATATGGTGAAACCCTATTTTATAAAGAAAGGGAATCTAACAACTAGCTTTGTCAGGATGTTTGATATAGTGGAAAAGGTTGGTCTAGTGACGTATCGTTTAGCCCTTCCATAGTGCTATAGTTCTCTTCATGATGTGTTTCGTGTGTCACAACTTTATAGATATCATACCAAACCTTCTCACATGATAGATATTTATGATGTAAACATAGATATTGATGAATTCATTGAGGAGAATATAATATGTATCATGGACCATAGTGAGAATAATCTCTCAGGGTAGACTATACCTCTAGTGCTAGTGTAGTGGAAGCATGATCATATACAATAGGATAACTGGGAGAGAGAGTTTTATTTGTGGACATAGTGGCTGGACCTTTTTGTAATACCCACCAATATTCTTTGGATAATATTTTGGGGATGAGCTATTATATGGTGGGAAGGTTGAAAGATCCCATATTTTTCTAGGTATGCCCCTTTTTATGTTTTCTTAAACCACTTTGAACTGGTTATTTTTTGTTCGAACCTTATTTTTCGAGCCTTAATTTTGCAATGTTTATCCTAGGGGAAGAAGGAAGTGTATAGTATTATATTCCATTGAGCTCTTAGATGCGCCTTGGGGCTAGTGGCTATGGTGTAGGGTCCTGAGAGGAGGATAATTTTAGCTACTTCCAAATTTGGAATAGATTTGGTGTAAGGATTTGTTCTAAATTATTAAGGTTTTAGATATGGAATGGAATCTCAGGTTGTGATGTAGGGATCTTGAGGGAAAAAATTTAGAGCAACTTTCATTTTTGGCATAGATACACCATGGAGGGAGGTTGCGGTCTTACAGTTGAGTGGATACACTATGGAGAATAAGGCCACAACACAAGGGCCTCAAGGTGGGATTTGTTCAGTTCTACCAAATATAGATCCACTGTAGCATGTATCTTGGATAAAAAACAGTCTCTATTCATATTTCCAAGTGCTTCAATGTGTTTTCTTAGGCTATGATGTAGCCTATCACTATATGTATAGGATCTTCGATATAGAATCCACCATAGATCTTGGGAGTGGATTTGAATAGGGATTATAGGGTGTGGTCCCTTTCATTACTCCATAGTTTCCCCTATGCCAGCCTTTTCTATAGTGTGGTCCAAGGGTCTACACTATGGTTGTTTGTTTTACAGAATGTTTATAAATACCTATAAAATCCTTCAAACTGAATTTTCTCTAATCTCTTCCACTGAAACCTTAGGCTCCCTAAAGAGATTTTATAAGGATTTTGAAACTTCTTTCAATCAAATTCAACCCCATCCTTATAGGGATCAATATGTGGTGATACAAGCCTTCCAGTGGTGACCTATGAGCATCCTCTTTGAACCAATAGTAAGATCCATTATATCTTGGTGCTCCAATCCTAGATTCAAAGTAAATAAGCATCTAAATAATATATTAGATGTCAAGGATTTGTCCAAAAATTCTCATATTTTGAGGTCGGTGGTCTAGAACAACTCCATTCATGTATGTTTTCAATCCTTCTAGTATATAAAATAATTGCGATCGTGCAACACACATCCCATCTAATAGAATAAATTATGTATGATGATAATAATGGTTCATAGACCTCCCATTGAATCCCACAAGGCCCATTAGTATTGATATCAGGCTTGCATCCACCCATGAGGTTATCCTACCTTTGGAATCATAATAATATGATAGTTTGATAATGTGGATTTTGACTTAACAATGTGAGTTGTTTGCTAGATTAATATTTTGAATTCACATAAAAAGTGAATCATAGTGATTTCTTGAAATAAAATCACATGGACTAAAATGTCTATATTATCATACAATTGGTCTAGAATGTTTTCATGATGATATATGAATGTAAATTGGAATGTTAATGAATTTTTGGATAAAATGATGAATTGAATGGAAAGTGTTATAATTGATATTATAATTTGGAACCTTAATTTATGGAATGTAAATGGATAGATAAATGGTAATTGGGTGAAATGAGTATTATGGTTTATGATAACTTGTATGATATGCTTGAAACTTCGTTGTGTGTTTTTCTTGCTTAGCATTCTGTCTTTATTTGACACTTTTTGTGATTGTTTCCTGAGGGTGGGATGTTACATGAATTATAGATCTTTTTTACATGTTATGATTTATTCTTGTGTTTAGATATTGGGAAAACCATAAGTGATGCCTAAGTCTGTGGTGCATGGTTATCTTTCTTCCTGAAGGTAAAATGCATGGTGTTCAACACCACCTAAGGGTAAGATACATGGGATATGGAATGCCTAAGGTTAAGTTTCACAATCATTGGATGATTGAGGGTGATATTCTTATATCCCGAGGGCATGGACCATTTTTTCATGATATTATGTATGTGATTAATCCTTGATAGGATAATATACCACCTATTTGGGTGATCCATCCTGATATAGGAGGGTCCACCCCTGGATAGAGATAACTTGAAAGGTACTGAATTAGGTTTTTTTTGTTTTCCATATATGTAAAATCATAAATTGATGGTCAATGAGTTTATTTCATGTATAATATTAATTTTTTGAATTAATACCCCTTTATCACTTTATTACATGCACTATATTCTCATACTGGATTAGTTTACACACCGTTGGTGGTGGCCTAATAAGTTATACTCACACACTATTTGGGATTCCATTTGGTAATAAAAAAAATAATGGATGTAGGTATGGAAAATGGCATAAGACCCTATTGCTAAATTTTTCTTTCTGGATGAGTTGGATCTTGGAGATGAAATAGACACGGGTTTGGGATTGGGTTATTTGGAGACTTTAATTGAGTATTCTAGTCTTTTATTTGGTTTACTTTTAGAATTATATTTAGATACATTCATCCTATCATTACATGAATCTATTATTATTGAATTTTTCGGTTATGGCCTTTATTCTTACTTTGGATTCTTGTTTTTTTATTTATTTCAATTTTTATATTTCTTCTACTTTGTTATTATTTCCACTATTATTGAAAATTTGTACCAAATTTTATAGTCTCTCCACTATATTCCTTACACCCTCGCCGTTATTCGGAAACCTCTATCATTTAGAGAGGCACACCTGAGGTCATTTAGCCAATTAATTTTGGTCATGTGAGGGTGTACCATGTAGGGGATGTTACATATAGCCCTATGTAGGGAAGAACTAAACAAGATGTGTAGTGTCCGTAGTTAAGGGAGGAACCATGGTAGGATAACAATTGGTCCTTAAAGCATCCTAGATTATTAATGATTCATTAGAAGAGTGAATATATGATATGGGACAACAGAAATGAAAGATCTATTAAAGATTTAAAATGCACACAATAATGTATACAAAGAAACCATATTACCTATGATATAACCATGAGATAGGGGTTACTTACATTCCACCATGGATGTATCAATCACATTTAGGAATGTCTTGGAAGACTTTAGAGTGTTAAAGAGGGTTTTTTCCTTATATGATAACCAAGAATAACTACACCATAAGAATACAACCATAATTAGTTTTAGTTTTTGTGTGCACAAGTTGATATGTGAAGGTAGCCACACCTCTCCTAGATATGTCACCCCATAAGATAAATGATGATATGTAAGGTTAGTGGGAACCAGTATGATTGATATATAAGATTAACAATGGAGTGACTATGGATGTTTTTTAGTTTTTTCACCTTTATGATGTTTCGATGAAGTATGCTTGTGTCATGTCATATGCATGTTTAATGGAGGTGGAAACCTATATGGAGATATCAAAAAATGAAGAGTATATTGGCTCCATGACATACAACCCCACATGGATCTATTAACATAATGTGGTTTGAATCTCATGAATGTGAAGAAGATGATAGAAATAAAATAGTACAGAAGACAAGATTTTTAGGGTTATTGCTTGTTAGCACCAAAAAATTATCTAGATCCCAAGAAGGTAATTTTTTCCTAAAAAAGAAAATCCTAGACCAAAGGAACATTCTAAAACCATGGAACCATCTGTACACAACATTTATGATTTACGTGAAACTTTTACATCACACACATAACCCGTTTTCACCCAAAAGGTGATGCTGAATATCAAAGTTTCATAATTTTTCTATAAGCCCTGAAAAAATTGAAAAGGTTCTTACATGAAACATTGGAATCTTATGAAAAATTCCAAAATTTTCATGTGAAACTCCTTTGTTAAAGAAATACAATGAGGAACCACCAGATTACACATCCACGTATCTATGGTAAAGTAATGGGAAGATAACAACCAACTTTCATGACCTAGTAGGGTTGTGCACCACTACTCACCCCATTTTGGTTATAAATAGAACCTCACCCCCAATTTTTAGGATGGATCTCTAGCAAAAAAATGCCATCTCTCACTCACACAAACCTCTCTTTCATGATATCTTACAACTCCATACTTAAATGGATTCCCAAAGGTTGGTAACATGCACAATTGAACTCCCATGGGCCCTTATGTGTCTTGTCCTATGGTTGAGACTTACTTTAACAACACCCATTAGGGATAGTTGGGTGCACACAATAAGATCTACCTTATCATAACCCTGATACATGCACAACCTCATAAGTTTCACATGCCTATACCTCTAGGATATATGTATTATTATTCCACTAGAGCCCATGGTTCACTCAACCCCATTTTCATGAAGTACAATAGAGTTATATGCAACAAAAATCAGGTCCCTAACCCAATTCCTCCTATTTCCTAAAAATGTTACATGAAAGTTGAGTGCCTAGGTGCCTTGTAACCATTAAAACCGGCACATCCACACCCCAAATTACTTTATGAACATTATCAACAACCATTTTCCACCCCCTTTTCTTCAAGAACATCCTATACAATTACATTTAATTTTTTTTCCTTTAATCATAATAACCCTAATGCCTTTTGATCCTATACATAGACACCCTAAGACCATGAAAAATTATTTACACTCATCTATAAAAGTGTTTATTCCATGCCCCACCCATAGGTTCATGAGTAGTAGAAACATAAGCCTCAAAGGTGGAGTTATCATAGGAAACTACCAAACATTCCTTGTATATGGGCCTTTTGTTGGATATTCATATCCCACTTCGAAATGGTCTCTCTCGGTGTAGGCCCCACCAATGTCTAAACTGTATGATTTAAAAATGACGAGCCCTATGACTTAGTCATATAAAAATAAATTATAGGAAAACATCCTTACCACATGACTTTAAACTATAGACTTACCCTATGTGATGAGAACAATATTCCACATATACTATCATCATGGGATACCACCTTCTCCCTCATTATGGGATGATTCTACTACTTTAGGAAACCCACATGCATAATGCACACACCATCCTTTCCCACAATGGGATGACCCCCCTCCTTTAGGAAGCTTACATGTGTAAGCCCCACACCATTCCTCATTGACTCTCCTTCCATAATAAGAGCATCCTTACCGTAATAAATTAAACCACACAGACCAATCCTATCACACGACCTTAACTTGTAGTATCAAACTATGTGGGTTTTGGTCCCTGTATACTAACAGTGTATGTTATAAACCTCCATGAGTTTCAATCTTGAAATCTAAAAATATATGGGACACCTTCATGAGGTTCAATCCCTATATACCAACAAATCTGGGGTACCTCCCTGATGTTCAATCCAAACACCCCCAACATCACCATCAAATCCCAAGTGTGAAATATTTCTCCCTGGTCACACACTTAACCAAATCCCAAGTGTAAAATATTCCATCCTAAAGACACACTTAATCAAATACCAAGTGTGAAACCTCCCCCACTAGTGACACACTTAACCAAATCCCAAGTGTAAAATTTCCACCCTTGGACCATTTCTCAACTTTAGAAATAATGTAAGAAATTGATTCATTAGGAATCTCATTAAATATATCTCTATTGAAGGCTGATTCCATATTTCTTACAAGACTCAAGCTATAAAAGATCAATAATATACCTCATACAGGAATAGGGGTAGGGGGAATGTTGGTATAGAAATCTTGCCCAACTACATTCCTTCCATGAAAACAACTGCATCCTCAGCTACTGGGTTCCCACTCCTCATCTCACCCTTTGATCTCATCTAAAGGTTGGTGATAAGTACCCTTATTCATCTATATGAACAAGAAGTGTTAATTCACATTTTGAATGTGATGCTCTAAGATCTCATAGCATCAGAAACCTAATGAAACAACCACCCCCAAGGATCACATAGGGGAAAAACCTAGTTATAATGAAGAACACTTTGGGTGCCTTTCCTCAGAGAATTCAGAAAACTCACTCCCCTATGCCAAGGAGGTAGGAGATGTTCAAGCCATACCTACAGTGGCCATTGATCAGGAGATACCTAGGATGCCTCCCACCTGGCCATGTCAACATAGGAACTGATTAGTCCCATTGGACGATGAGAAGAACAATCCAATTCCCACTCCACATACCCTAGTATAGAACAGTTGATGCTAATGTCGATGGAAGTCCCAGAACATTTCCCAACGAGAGGCATCTTCTGCAGCTCGAGTGGACCAAACCACCACCGACATATCCCATAAGACCCCCTCAATCACGTCATGGGAACCTATCTTTTCTTTGATGGTATATAGACCCAAAACTCTTATCAGGAAGGATGTGTGGATTATATTAGTCATAGGTGCCATCAAAAACTGTTATGGGTCATCCTAAAATAAGGAACCCAAGTGAATATAAATAACTTGCACTTGGGGACATGCGGTACAATTAGTGGTAGGATCCTAGGAATAATTGTGTCATCATCGTCCTCTCAAACTCCGATAGCACTGATGACTGGATGAGGAAAACTTTACCCCCACTACTTGATCTATGGATTGAATCATGTCAATTGAGGATTATAATTTCTAAAGACAAGGTCTATAAGATACAAAAATCCTTTCATAGGTATCTACAGGTCAAGGATGTTCTTTCCTACTTCTGATGACTCACAACAAAACCATCTTCATCACCATATATTTTCTTCCTCTCGACATCCACACTGGAGGTTGGAGAGACATTAGGGTCTTGGTTGACACCCTCAGATGACGGTGAGAACTCCACTAAGCCCCAAAGATATGTTACGAATCTCTAACATGAGGAGGTATTAAAAAACTCATCCTATATGGATAGGATCTTGAATTTGGATCTACCACTGAGAGACATTTAAATATGTAGCGGTTTGGGCCATGAGGTTCCCCCTCTCCTAGTAAATCAACAATAAATAAGATCTACATCAGTGCTACTGCTAGTTTCTCAGCCTGCATTAATAGATGCTTGGAGTGACCAATACCAAGATCACCATCACGTTGATGAACAAGAGGAATTGTGGGGACTCTTGGACACTAACTAACTATTAGTAATTTTTGGGCCACCTACAACTCTAACATTTTTCATCCCAGAGCCCCTCACTGAGGACTAGGGGGTATTTATTCTATAATATTTGGGAGATGTTCAATCACCTTCAAGACCATCAACTAAACTAACTAGGAAGCTATGAGAACCTCGATTACATTCACCAATAGTGTAAGACGGTTTAGATAACATCACTTCCAATATCTCAGTACCCTGAATCATACGTCTACCACAAAATCTTTAATGTAATTAAATTGTATCTAGGGACTTACTTTTCACCAGTGATTCTTGGTAGAGTCAGATTAATATGTAAATATTATAGGATTGAAATAGTACGGTGCCCTATATTTCAGTCCCATACCACAACAATAACATGACCATTAAAATTGACCTCCCATTGATAGTGAAGGTTCCTCTCTAACCCCCACCATGGTGAACATAATCACTATAGAACCTTCTGAGGATCATAGAAACTTGGCCACCAGCATGGGGAATGATAGGGATAACCACCTTAAGGGGTGATACAATACCCAGTTGATCCCTTGATAGGTGCCTATAACTATCATCAGAGACTGTTATTGGTCCTTAGGAGTCCCCCAATGAGACATTACTATCTTCTCTCTAATATTTCGACAAAGGAAAGGGGATTTACAACCTTACTGATCCATTTGAGACTGCAATAGAGACTAATTCAGACTTCATAATAGCCCTTTACTCATGGATATAAATGGATATAAAAGGATTACTACATAACTTATGTTTGAGTAGCACCCATTCCATGAAAACATAAAAAGGGACATCATCTCTCCTCTAGTTGGGAACCCAATACTTCTTGGAAAGACACCCATATTTGAACCTGGTGGACCCATGTATCAAACCATGGAAGAATCCATAGGATATGAAAAATAATCTAGATATGAGTTTCCCACTCCATTTGATTAGTGTACTTATCCACTTAGAGATCAAGGCCACACAACCTCCCAGATTGATGAGATATTTAGAGCACTGATGACAAAAAATACTCATCAGGATGATGTGATATCTTGTCTCACTACTCACCTTGAGGCTTTTGAAATAAGAAAGGTGTCAATTCCACATGAAGGAAATCCAAATCTGGCATGGGTAGACCAGATGTTCTCATCAATAGAATTAGAAAATATAAGTTTCACCCAATGTAATGGTATAGGTGATACACTACAAATTTCAGACCACTTCTCCTTAATGTGAGGCCCAATGTTGGGGACTTTAGAATAGTTGGAAGCTGATAAAATATGATCTTTTATCCAAAACCACGAAGGAACTACTTTATTGTGGTACAAAAAGATAGCCTCTAGATCCATTACTGGATATAAGGATCTTCGTAGAAAATTTCTCCATTAGTTCAGATCCACATCAAGAAAGACCATTATCTCTGACTTCTCCAAATGAAAATAGTGTTCAGATGAGTGAGTGGTTGAATTTATTTCATGATGGAAAGGAATCACATACTTGCTCGACATACCGCTTTACCCAAAATAGTTTCTTACATTATACATAGGGAATTTCATTGATGAGATGGTCCTTAACCTCATTTCCCTAAATTATCTTGATGGATTTTGAGAGTTCCAAAAAAAGTTTCAGTGTCAGGAAGTAGTCTTTCTACAGAAAAAGAAATGGTCATTTCCATTTCCCCTTCCAACTCTTGTGAGAAGTCTTGTAAAAGTAGAGACAACTTCTTCCATGCATGAAGAGTCTTATGATATGGTCCAATTACTCACCCCTTTATCAGATAATCCCATCCAAGTGCATCCCCACCAGGAGCTACCTCACCTGGTGATACCTCATCAGGCATAGGCATAGCCTCGTTGAGAGAATATTTCCCCCACCCCTTATTAGGTCCAGGAACCCAAGGTTCCTTTCAAAAAAAAGATGGAATAAGTCTTAAACCATAAAACATGAATAATTCCCAAGTTATTTTATCTGCAACCAAGAAAAAGGGATCTTGAAGATGAAAAAGTGAAAGATTCCCCAAGAGGAAAAACTTATTGATCATGCCAATAACTTCCCGTACCACAAGATCCTTGGACGACCATAAAATAATGTTTTTTATGAAAATATTGTCTTTAGTACCAGTTCAATAATGAATTATCCAAATTGGGCGACATCACAAAATAGGTAGCGCATGTATCTACTGAACATGATAGTGAAACACAAATACTCTAATGAGTGTCAGTAGGTTCCCGGCCTAGGAATTCATAATTACAATGTCAGGTTGGCTTGAAAGATATTTGACCACACCCATGGTATTATCCATGCTTTCATGAGAAAAATAGAAACTACTGCAGTCACTATGGATCTTATGATCACCAAATCTATATATACACCATATAATTAGATGTATCAAAAGTGTAAACATCAGAATTATAATAGAATTAATATTACCTCATTGGTACCAAAACCATCCTGCACCCTCAGTGATTTCATGACTTATAATTTGGGAGTCACATGTAGGGTTCATCCAGTCTTTGAATACTCCACTAAAGAAAATAAATATTACACATCCATGAAATTTGTTAAACTGGTGGATTTTTAAACAATTTACAAAGATGAAGAATGTTATGAAAACCCCTTTAACACTTCTGGATGACACTATCAAAGGAGAGGTATAGGATACACCAGTAGGAAGAATTTGTAATCCCTTGTTTTAAGCCTGATGAATGTGTAGGATATCACTTAGAACATGGATACTGATTCTACTAAAACTAGGTAGAAGGCCTTGCATAGGGATTATCAAGTATATCCTTCCACATGTACTTTGTCAGGAATGCCTCCAAAATCGACTATATTAGTTGACCGTGTGAATTAGTTATGACTACAACGCGATCATCCACATCCAACCTAGGCCCCACCTTATCCATCTAGTTCCTAGACATTAGAAATTCAGAGAAAATAAACTCAATAAAAAAATTATATCAAAAAAAAAATAGGATCCTATGCCTTAGCTAATGGAACCTACTTCACCCCCTCTAAAGAATGAACTTCTATTGGGAAAAAACATGCCCCTCATCTAGAAGTATAATTTGCTGAAGCACCTCACTAGCATGCTAGTGAGGCTATCAATCCTCGAGGAACTTCAAATGTCAAATGAAATGTGTGAATACATCATTGATTATTTGAAGATACCCCTTTTGTTTGATATTGTGGTAGCTACTGCTGAGGCTTATTATATAGAGAAATTCAAGTAGGAGAAATATAGAGCCATCATTTTATCCTCTAAAGAAAATGAGGGTTCCACCAATCAGGGGTACATACATTTGTTTTATATCACTAGAAACTTCAATGTTGTGGAATTCCACCACTAATTAGTGTATAATGGATTTGGGATCAATCTCATCACAACCTAAACAATCCAAAATATGAGAATCATAGAAGAGGATATGATCCCATGTAAACTAAAAACATAGGGATATGATAAGAGCGTACAAAATCCACGTGAAAAGATTCAGTTAAAGACTCAATTCATTGGCATGTTGAAAATACCTATATTTATGGTAGTCTCATAGAATATAGCCTAAAATGAATTGTTAGGAAGGACCTAAATCTATATACATTCAGTGGTACCCTCTTTGTACAACCAGTGCCTCAAATTCTCTATCGATGGTCAAGTAAGGGTACTATAGGGTAATGCTTCTCCCTTAAAATCATATGATTCCCATTGTCTAGATGCTAGAAACTAAAAAAGGAAAGGAAAAATCCAATATTGATTAAGTTAAGAATATTAATTATCCCAATGATCTAACAAACACTACATTATATCCTTGTTCAGACTTTAAAGATAACTTTTTTCCTTCCAATCCATCGATTAGAACCCATGAAACAGGATCTAGGAAGTTTTTTTTACAGTCCCCAAGAAAAAAGAGTGCTCATAGATTACCTCATACTTATACATGGGATAGAACTGACCAATATCATAATACCCTACCCCTATAAAGTTACAATATGTTCGATTCATGGCCACTAATCCACAACACAGTTGCATATTCCACAAGGCAGTAATGACTCGATGGAAGTTGACTCATCATCATTGCTTTGATATCAAGAATGAACCTTACAGTTGGTAGCTGGACAATATTGGATCATAATATTTTTCACTATAATATCCATAGATTAAGAGACCCTAATTTAAGGTTTCTCCCCCAAAATATCAGGTTCTGATGCTGTCCCCAAGCATGAAGTGTCGAGAGACTTGTTTCCGCCATCTAACTATCATATATCAGACAATGAAGAGGATCTGGAAGGTGACCCTCTTATATTGAAAAGGGCGTGTCCACCAATTTTAAAGAATATAATTAGGTGAACCTTGGAACTAAGGAAGATCCAAGGATAATATTTATTAGTGAAGTAATGTAATTAGTGGAATAACAATAGTATGTGGCCTTCTTGAAGTAGCACCACGATGTGTTTTCCTAGAGCTATGACATGATTATAGGGATTAATCCTTAGATTTAAATCCATCACCTTCACTGCCTAGTGGGTATTTTGGGTTTAAAGTAGCCTTAAATAAAAAATTCACCCTTCATATGGTGTCATGTTTTTGGCTGAAGTTGAAAATATTGTTAAGGACAAATTCATCAAGGAGGTCTAGTACCCCAGGTGGATAACCAACATTGTCCTAGTTGGTAAGAAGAATGAGCAGATCAAATTCTATATCAACTTATGGGACCTAAATTACCATTGTTTGGAGGATGATTTTCCCCATCAATGAAAATTTTATTGATTGATACTATAGATGGGTTCCAAGAACTCTCCTTCATGAACATATATTCTATTTAAAATTAGATATGGATGGACCCCAAGTATGATGAGTACATTTCCATCAGGGAACCCTATTGAATATTTTTCCACTAGGTAATGCCTTTCAATTAGAATAATTATAGATCCACTTACCAGTGTTCCATGCACCATATCTTCAAATTGCTCCTTAGGACACAACATAATGTTACATGGATGATTTGGTGGTTAAGTCTCACCAACACTAAGACTACCACCAAGATCCCAAAAAAGTGTTTGATTTCTTCTATTCCCACCACTTGTGGATAAACCCCATAATGTGAAAATTATAGGTCACCTATGGAAAATTTATTAGATTCCTTGTTAGATATAGTGTAATTGATATCAACCTAGATAAAATTAAGTATATCACCAAAATTACTCCACACATCCTTCAAAAATTCTGAGACCTCCAAGGCCAATGAGCCTATATTATCCAATTTATTGAAAATATGAATGACATGTGTACTAAATTTTCAAGGATAATGAAGAAAGGAACTATTTACTAATGGGATGGGACTACTAGAAATACTTTGAGGACATTAATAAGTATCTGGTACAACCTCTGGTTATGATTCCACCTATCCTAGGAAATCCTCTAGTACTTTATGTGACCACCTTGGAATGATCTCTTGGTCATCTCATAGACCATAAAAAACAATGAGTTTAGGGAGAAAAAAATATATTATATCAGTCACATGATCCTTGATACAGAGGATAAATAATCCTCCATCAAGAAGAGTTGACTGGCATAGGTCTTTTCAGTGCAGAAGTTGTAAAATTATTTGTAGTACCATGAGATACAGTTAGTGTCATGAGTTGAAACACTAAAACACATCCTCAAACACCCCATTCTAATAGGGTGATTGACACACTATGTAATAATCCTCCAATAGTTCAAAATCAGGTATATCCTAAAGAAAGATGTCAAGTTTGAAGTGCTGTTAGACTTCTTATCTGCACATCCAAATCACAAGGAACTACCTATTGACATTGATTTACTATATGAATCTATTATTTTAGTGGATTAGGATATTCCTTGTTAGAAGATGCATTTAAAACTTTCCTCCTTAATTATGACTAGTATAAGGCTCAATAACTCTAAACTCGGTAGGGAAGACTCGTTTATTTTCATCATCACTCCTGCACAAGATGTCTTGCTATACTCATTTATGTTGTTATAAGGCTAAAATAGCAATGTTGTGAAGTATTAGGATCTTATTAATGGTCTCGATTTGTCCCTGAATATTGATTTACCCTTTTTACATGTTTATTGAGACTCTGAGCAGTTAATTAAGTAGATAATGGGTGAATATATCACTGTAATGAAATATCGTATACCCCTATTGGATATAATTTTTTAGTTAATGGACTAGTTCATTTGTCAGATGAAGGTAAAACATGTTCTGTGGTCACATAATGGCGGAGCCAACACTATGGAAAGCTCAGTCCTATCCCTTACTAATCCTTATCAAGAAGACCTGGTCATTCATTTAGTAAACTAAAGGGTCATCACCCCCACCACTTTCAAATACTTTGACAACTACAAGTGTACCAACTAGATATCCATACTTTTGTGCTGGGTCCCTCAAATTCCACTATGATTTGGGAGATACATGATTGAATGAATCCCTTCATTGAGTATCTTCAATATGGAATTAAACTACCAGGATGAGCCAAGTGTGAGCGAATCCACCAGCATGAATCAATTTTTACCCTCCAGAGTAGCCTAAATATTGAGCAGGCTCTCTATAGGCATAGGTTCGATAGAATTATTCTCTATTGCATCCAATGATATGAGACATTTTTGGTCATACAAGAGGTCCATTCCAGTTTGTATGTATCTCACTAGGTAGTATTGAATCTCTCTCACTAAATCTAGAGGTTTCGTTACTTTTGGTTCGTCATTGTTTATCACAACATCAAATTCATCAAGAGGTTTCATGCATATTAGATCCATGCCAACTTTGTGCATCAACCACTTAAGCTTCTCCACACTACTAAATACTATTATCCCTTTTTTAGTTTGGAGAGTCAACATTTTGGGTCCCTACCCATTGGTGATGACCCAACAATGTAAGTTCATTTTGACCATGATGGATTTATTCTCAAAGGGATCAGAAGCAATTTTTCTTATAGAAGATAAAACCCATTCCATGATCGAGTTTATGAACTCTAATACCATTCATTAGTTTGGGATTCCTCACACTATTATCATAGAAAACAACACTAATTTTGAGGATAAAAATTTGAGAAAATTGTACACCAAGTAAAACATCTAGTCCAACCACACTTCCCGCTATCATGCACAAGTGAATGGATAGATCGAGGTGTTAAACAAAACCCTCTCTATCATCTTGCATAATATGGTGGTCCAAATCAAAAAGAGTTATCCCAAAAATCACCTTAATTTCCTATTTTACTATTAGAATACTACATTAAATTACACCTAGGCAACCCCATACTCCATGGTGTATGGAAGATAGGTTATTTTACCCATTTAGGTTCAGTTTTCTTCACTTTGAATGATTTTTTATGACCACCAGATACCCTAAAAAATAGTATAATTCCATATAACTGAGTTGGAAATCCTCAAGGAAAATAGACTTATATAATTGAATAGTTTAGCGAGACACTAGTATATGGTTGAATGAGAATTCAAAAAAAGGTCTTCATCCGCTCCTTCCTTTAGGGTGACATGGTACAGGCTCTAAAAGTTCCGATGATACCTAAAAAAGTTGTAGAATCTAGAACCTAAGTGTGAAGGATCATAAATTATCCATAAGGTATATTCTAATGGATAATACTCTTTAATCACCATAGATAGATAGTGTATCACACCTCCCACCAATGCCAATTTTATTAATAAATACTTCACACGAATCTGGATTGTTAAATATTTACAACCTCAAAGTGTAGCAATTTAGTTCAAAGAATTATGAACATACACTATTTGCAACCATGGTCTAAGATCTATGACCTTAAACTATCATATTCCCCTATGGTCTAAGATTTATGACCTTAAACTAGTAGAAAATATAGTTCAATCTATATGACTCTAAACTATAAATCCCAACATCCTCATCAAACGATGTTAAACTGTAACCCTAACCCATAAAAACCTAAGATTCCTCATAGTATAAATATGATATGAACAAAAAACATGTCCTCAGAACATGATGTTAAACTATAGCCTTACCCTATGTGATGACCTTTTGAAGCCTCATATGATAAATATGTGATTATTTGATGTCCTCACTAGAGAGGACATCACCCCATCAACATCAATATTTTACCATGTCATGTTTCAGAACTACTTATGGATTGATTCCCATTACCATGAAATACATAGGGATGCCTGGATATAATATCCTAACCCCAGCCTTGACACCAACCTATTTTCAGGGCCTCCCCTAGTCTAATCCTCATGAACCTAAATTACATACAACTAGTTTCAAGATTACTTTGTGTGGTGTAGGGAATCCTTAGATTCCTCTTCGCATCAGGTTTTAACTCTTTTTCACCACATGAAAATCCTCAAAGTACCTACTCACCTTTAGGTTCAAGCATTATGACCTTAAAAAATGTTAATCTAACCACTTGTGTCCCTCATTCACAAATTTTGTTTCATTCTTGGTGTTTCAAAAAACCAATGACTCTTATTTTTTTTATAACATCCTTTCCAGAGAGGACTCCACCCAACTAACACAAGTATTTTACCACACTGTGTTCTAGAACTACATATTTCCTAATTACCATTCCTGTGGTATATATAGTGATTCCCAAATCTCTTATCCTGGGTCTATTCCCCGATGTCAACTTATTTTGAGGTTATTCCTCTCTCAGCATCATGATGTCAAATTGTGTGCAGTTTTCTTGGGAATTTATGCAGAAAAGGGTATCTATATCCCTTATTTTTTCCAAGTTATCACCCTTTCATTCCAAACAAGCCTCTTTAGGACACCCACACCCTTTGGTCCAAGATCTAGAATTTTAAACTAGATGTATCTGTAGTATAAATTATATGACTCTAAACTACAAAGTCCAACATCCTCAACACATGATGTTAAATTTTATATTTAACCTGTATGATAAATAATGTATGCCTCACATGAAAATTTTGAGATTAACCAAATCAACATCCTCATCACAAGAAATTAAACTATAGTCTTACCTGATGTGATGAACATAAGGTGCCTCATATGATAAATATGAGATGAAAAAAAACAAAATCCTCAAAGCACTACGTTAAACTAAATCCTTACCCTATGCAATGAACATATGATGCCTCATATGATAAATATGATATTAACACACACAAAAACTTCCTTAACACATGATGCTAAACTATATCCTTAACCCATGTGATAAATATGGGATGCCTCACATGAAAAATTTGAGATAAACCAAATCAACATCATCAACAAATGATGATAAATTGTAGCCTTACCCTATGTAATGAACATAGGATGCCCCATATTAAAAATATAGATGATTCAATGTACTATCCAAATAGGATTTCACCACTTTAGTATCAAAATTCTACCACACCTTGTTTCAAAACTATATATGGATTGATTCCAATTCCCATGAGATTCATAGAAAAACGTATATCTCCAATCCTAGGTCCAGCCCCACCACTAAGTTACTTATGGGTCTTTCCCCTCCAAGTTATATCTGATCCTTTCATACGGACAAGATCATCTAGAACATTTGAGTGCATGTCCAGATAGCTCCTAGAGAACTCAATAACACCCATAGGACATTACCTATTTCTATTTTCACACTACATGCTTCCATCGATTTGGATCCTCATTATACCCTAAATCTAAATAAAATCCCCTAAAAATAATGGTTTTTAGCCATTCTAGATTACTTACTATCCTATACACAAAACTCGAAGGATCCCTGGTGATATATAGTAGTTACAGTGTTTTAAACATGTTCAACGGTCGATCCCACATTTTTTCTCCCTATCCTTGACTAGTGTGGGTGTAGAACATGTGTTTCAAACTTGGTCAAAAATTTTCCCAATACATGAGTCTTCCCCTTTTCACCATCTAAGTCTTGTAAGTTCCAATTTACCTTATTTTTCATTTCCATTTTCTTTGGTGGGAATCCCAACACCCTGTGCATCATTTCCACACACACATGTGCATGGTGAAAAAATAAGATGACACCTTTGGATACTTCCCCATGTTAGCCACTTTTTAACCATTATTATATTCACCCCTGTACAAAAAGGGAACTCCATACCACTCCTTGTTTCTCACCTCGAGCATGGCTCATGTGGGTTTAAGATTTAGGGAGGAATTTCCCCATCCAAAGTTGAAATACACCGGTTCTCCTTGATAGAGCATCAAATCTATGGTCCAATTTCTATTAACTTAAAATAGGAGTCTAGGTCTAAGAATAATCACCTTAAATTACGATAGATTTGTGTCATAAATGTTTTGTGTAGAATTGGGTCTCCTTGGAACTCAATTCATGTTAGGTTACCTCTCCTTTATTACAAACACACACTCCTTTGGAGCCTCTCCTTTATTTCAACCAAATTAGTGTTCCCTATGGATTTTCCACAACAACCGAGTGCTCTAATATAGCTAGAATTTTGAGAGTGGATTCCATAACTTATTTTATTTTAAAAAGCTCTATCACTTCCACCTTGGCCATCGGGTGAACTTATTCACCCCTAATTTACACCCATTCCTACTCATCTTGGAACTCAACCACCAGTGATGCTACCTATGATATTTTATCCACGATCACCACCAACTAGGAACTAAATTGGCTGCTGATCCTATCTTGAGTATTTAAAATGGATGCGTGTTCATGCACTTCTATTCTATCCATGTGAGTTGTTGTTTATATTCTAGGAGCCTCTTGGTAACCACATTTTTTTCCTTGTATCAAGAAAAAATGAATAATTTATTTTCCACATGAACCTTCTCAGTGACATAATCAAAATCCAACACATGGAGAGCACATGAATTAACCTCTTCAGTGCTCAAGTGCAGCATCTAGTTATGGAGAGACCCCATCTATCTCACTAGATCTGGCTTCAAAGTATAGGTGATGAAGTTATGCATGCTCCTCCATGCTCTAAGATGGAAAATGTGATTATCATTAGAAATATCATACCAGTAATATTATAATTATTTGTGTGGAACTAGATCATACTCTAGAAAATCCATGAGAATAGTGGAAGAAAGGTATTATTATGGGGTCCTCTTGGATGGACTGAGCTCTGAGTTGAGAGGAAATTCATTCTGATCTGATTCATCACCATCAGTTAAATCTTCCCCAGCTTCACATTTGACCTCACCTTCAACCAAATCCATGACTACATCGGGTTTAACTATTAGTAATAAGGCCATATCACCCTAAATGGATGGATCACCAAGAGTTGGATCGGATTTTAAGAGATCCACCCTGACTTCCCCAGCTACATCTGTTTGCTGGGAACACACTCTATCAAGTACTACTTCAAATAGAATGCATGTTATTAATTTTTAAATATGATAGAAAACATTTCAAACCTGATTTTTGTAGGAGAAAAGAACATAAAAGAGGATAGATTTTGAAGTAAATCCATCCCTAGGGCCTCAAAGGGCAATTGCACCACTAGGGACACCTCAGTGTCGGTGGGAATCTCAATAGCCAGCACTAAACTACTCATTACATCAAGGATGTAAGTTTCAGAAAAAATAAGTATGTTAATAAAATGGGAGTAGAAAACCCTATTAAGTATTAAGTAATATCTATCCTATTGATAATTGAGATTCAAAATCACCCTAAGGTGTGGGGATTTTAATAATAAGTCACCTGGGTGATATTCCTCACTAGGAGTAGGATCCATCATCGAAATGTTGGTACATGGTCCCCCGTAGAAGACCGAGAAGGTCGAAGAGTCAGAAACCTCATATTAAAAACCCTCTGTAGGAATAGATCTTGCTAAAACTTTTGAAGAAGAATCAAAGGTGGGATCCTCAGACTTCATTGAGGCACTCTCTCACCCCATTACCGAGGCCACTTGGGTCTCCATGACTACGTATGGTATAAAAAATACATTAGTTTAGAACCTTCAAATAAAATAAAGGATAGAAAAGGAAATAAAGTAAACAAAAAAACATACCATGCTGAAAAATATCTCGGTCAGGTCATCATCCCCAGGAGTGACCTCTCCAATATCTTTAGAGGTTTCTCGTCCATTGATGGATCTCTAGGACTCATCATCATTGGAACCCTACCCATCATTCTATAAGGCTGATATATCATGGGTTGTCTCCTCAATGGACTTAGTATTTTTAGGTTCCACACCGAACATCACTTTTATCAAAGTGGAGGTAGGACTGGCTTCCCTATACTATTGTGAGAAGAAATCCATATTCTGCAGATAGGAAAATTGATTTTGGAAACCCATGGTAGCCATTAACCTAAGGAGACCAACCTCTAGTAGTTCGAGCCTATCATGGGGAATCCTCTTCCATAGTTTCCCCATAGTCAGGAAAAACTAAACATACCTCATGAAACCCAAAGTGTAGGATCAGTGGCATTGATGACTAACTCTAACAGATACTTAGGTTTCTTCATTGGAGCCTCCCTATCTAGAGGGCTCTCCGCTTTCTCTTGTGGCTACTTATGAGGGATCCACCTACCACTAGAGGGAGGGAGTGTGGCTGAACCCAGAGATTCCACCACCACTACTTTGGATTGATCCCTCAATGCCTAGTAGGAACTTCTAAGAGTAGCTCGTCTTTCACCCTACTACCCCTAATGATCACCTGACAGTACAATCCTCCACACACGCTAATGTAGGATCTCACTTGGGTATGCTACTACTCAATTACTAATCTAGTTTGAAGAGAATCCGACATTTAGATAGTTTTGTGGAACCTGAATACATCCCCCATACCTTCTGTTGTAAACATACACCACTTTTGATGAAGGATACTGAGATTCATTTCATTATGGATCCCGATGCAGACTCTCTTTGTCAAATTTTGAATGCATCCAAATTTCCTGTTGAATCAAGACGACGTTTATGGTTTTCAATAGGGTTTTACATCTATCTTAGAATCTAACAATCCACCTTGGAAGTCATGAAGGTACTCTTCTTGCTCTAGATTCCCCTCCTGGTTATCATCCATCTCTCCAAAAGGGGTTAGTAAAGGGTGAAAATTAAAATTCCTATGATTTCTAATACTGATCGCAGCCCCCAAATTATCAAGATTACTGGTCAAACCTCAAAATTATTGAGAAGAAAAGGTTACATGCCAGTATTTAGGGGAGTAATAATATTTGGGAACTCATACCCCCCAAAGTGTGTTGTGACCCACCGATAAAGGAACTAGAATGAACCATAGATGCACCTAAGAGTTCTTCCCCTCATGATATTCCCAAGTTGGATATATAACTGATCTAGAACCTTGAATCCAAAGTTCACATGGTTTCTAGACTCTAGAATAATCACCATCACTAGTATACTAGGATACATGCTCATAATATAATCCCATACTAGAAGTATCCACCTACTGAAGAAGGTGGACAAAAATGTCGTGTATATAATTGCTAGTTAACAATCTATATACTGTATCCCCATTCATGGTAGAAACATTCCTCTTAGATCCTCTAGTAAGACCCCATTATTCTCCTATACTATACCACTAAACATTTCATTGGATTCCCTAGAATCATCACAACTGGTACATTTAAAAACAATCCTATCCAAGACTTGAAGGCAATTTCCCAATAGAATGGAGGATGATTTTTCAAAACCTCACATAGCACATCTAAAAGAATTTGTGCTACGATGAAGGTCTTGACCCTATCCACCCCTAAGATGGAAACTGTAAAAAAAATTTCATAGTGGAATCCGATTAGTGGGATGACACTGATGAAATAAAGACCCCATAGACTAATCCCACCTCCCCATGATGAAATTATAAGGTGTTGGTGTCTGGGGACCACCAAATGAGAAGCTACGGCAGCAACTCTTGTTGATGGTAGATTTGGAATTTGGACATCCACATAGCCTCATATAAACCAATATGTCATAGATCAAGCCCATACACTTATCATATAAAGAATACTAGTGCACATGAGCCTCAACCCAGTTGGTGAGATATCCTTAAGTGCATCCACAAGACCCAGGTTCAAAACCAGGTAGAGGCATATTTACGATGTACTGTAGCAGTACTGTAGAAGGTACTGTAGCAGGAATTGTAGTAGAACTATTCACTATGTGGGTATTGTAGCATAACTGTATGCTGTACAGGTACTATACAGAATTGCACACAAGGCAGGTATTGTAGAAGTTACTGTAGCAAGTATTGTTCGGTACTATAGCAGCTAGAACTATTCACCTTGGGCCATCGGTTTGGGCTTGGAGTCCTTAAGGATTTCAGGCCACCTAGGACTTCGGGTCTGTAGGGCTTTCGGGCCACCTCAAGGCCTTCGGGCCATATGTAGTTTCCCCAGACACACTAGAAAAAAGGAGCAGCCCTAGAAGAGGATTTAGAGAAGGTGCAATCACCAGAGCAGAGCCAAATGGATTTTTCAGAATAAGAGGGTATGGCTATTCCATTGGGAATAGCCTGTGCTTGCATAAGAATCCTAGACAGACGGACATGTGAAGGTGGAGAGCTACTATCAAGATGCAAATGCTGGGGAGGGGTAGTTCCTTGTAGATAGTCTGGTTGAATTCCCTAAGACCTTCGGGTCATGTAATATCCTAAGCCTATGGGCCATGTAATCTATGAGCCTACTGGCCTTGTAAGGGTTCCACCTCATCCCTTGAAAGGGGGTTTATCAAAAATAAATAAAAATGAAGGGCTTCAGGCCATTCAGGCTATATAAAGAATACTAGTGTGACCACACCCACTCATCAGTGAAGTTTCTCAAAATTTGTAGGTCCCAGTATTCATACTAGTCCATGTTGTTATTCTGAATAATGATCTGAATAATTCTTACATATAAAGTGGGGAAATATTCATTTACTAGCTATTCTAATGTCACTATCTACATCCTTCCATTGAGGGTTTAGACTGTAATAACATCATGATCCCTAGATGGGTGACCAATAACGGTAATATTCCAATGGTTAAGTTCATCATGATGGGTGAACCAAAACCATGGAGCATTGGCTTTCATTGCCAATCTTGTCACATCATCCAAGAGCCCAAAATTTTATAATGGTAGAATTTTCTAAATAAGTACCCCTAATGACCCTCTTTTAGTAGAGAAAATAGTGTGGTGTTATTATATAAAACTTTCTTGACATGATAAATTGTAGGGTTATTTTCTATTTCCAACCTTGAAGTAGTAACAATAGAATCAGTGATCGCTTGGTCAATAGGGTTATCCATTTTTAAGATGTTATGATAATATTAAAACATTGGGTCATGAAAATTAGATTTTGTTCATGAAAAAGGCACCTAATTATACAAATTTTTTATAATTCATGCATGTGGGTGGGGGGGGGGAGCATGTAAGTCCAATCACATAAGAAGGTATTGTGTGAATGTCGCAGCTTAAGGCTCAAAAGTTTTCACAAAGTTCAGAGTTCCATGTATGAGAGACCTCTTATTGGTCACTAGAGTAATGTGATCATACAAGCCCTCTAACCCTATTTATGGGCATTATACCCCTTTGTGTTTTAGGATCATGAAACTATCTTTCACGACCAGGTGAGAAAGTTGCATGACAAAATAGAAATGAACTCTATCCTCCCATGTTTTCCCTTAGAAATTGACCTTCTAGTCCTCTTTTAGCTCCAATTCTAGTGGGATTCATTGGTGCATAAAACTTATCTCAATCCCTATAAGGTTAGTTTTCCATAAAATAAAATACCATTCTAAACTAAAGGACCATTCTACGACCAAGGAATCAGGTACACACAATATTCATGGTTTGCATTTACCTTTTAAATCATGTGTGAAACACATTTTCATATGGAAAGAAACATTGAAGATTAATGTTTCACATGATATAAAATAGCCAGGAAACAATTGAAAATGTGTTCATGCACAATATTGACCTCTTTCACAAAATACCAACATTTGCATGCCATAAACCTTTTTGTGACAAAGGAAACAAGAAACCACCAAATTTTGTGGTCACGTATTTTTAGAAAAGGAATGGAATGTGAAAAACTACTTTGTGTGACCTAGAATGATTTCATGCCACTAGAGACCCATTTAATATTTAAATAAAACCTCACACCCATTTTTAGGATGGATCTATAGAATAATAAGTGTTGAATATATATCTTAGAAACCTATATTTTGTGATATCACACAACTCTATTATTTGATGGATTCCAAAAGGTAGGGATCATGAATTACTAACCTCCCATAAGCCCCAATATTTCTGGGATAACGGTCAAGAGTTCCTCATGCAACAACCCTTAGGACTATTCAGTTTCTCACAAGAGAAGCTGCCTTTGTGCAACCCTAAGATGTGTGTGACCTCATAAGTTGTGTGCGAATATGCCTCCTGGATCTATACAATGGTCCTGTGCTAGAGACCATGGATCAGGAAACCCCATTTTCATGTAGTACAATAGAGTTTCATGCAACAAACTTTATGTCCCTAACCCAATGCCTCCTACCACCAAAACAAAGTTTTCTGCAAGATGAGGGCCTAAGTACTATATACCCATTCGAACATTCTCACCTAAACCCCAAATTCTTATGTGATCAGTATCACTAAACCATGTGTTTTCACTTTTTTGTTTAAGAATTAATAGAACCATTAATTTACCCTTTTCTTATAAGCATAGAAACCATAATGCCTATTACTCTTAATAATAGGTACCCTAACATTATGAAGCCTAATTTACACTCCTCCATAGTAGTGTTTACGACATGCCCCACCTAGAGGAACATGAGAAGTAGAAATGTAATCCATAAAGGTGGAGTCATAAAGGAAAACTACCAACCTTTTTTAACAGAGAGGCCTTTTACTAGATCTTCTTCTCCTACTTCGAAATGGTCTCCCTAAGTGTAGGCCTTTACAAATTCTAAACTATATGATGTAAAACTGCCTATCCCAACATCCAATTTTAATGACATTAAGATCTATGAAAATATCTTCATCACATGAAGTTAAACTATAGCCTTACCCTATGTGATGAGCACATGATTACCATGTATAACCATAATGGGATTCCACCTTCTCCCTCACTATGGGATGATCCTACTTCTTTGATAACTCAACATGTTTAAGCCCCACACCATCCTTCCCCAGCAGGGGGTGATCCTCCTCCTTTGAGAAGCTTCCACACTCAATCCCTATACCTTCCCTCATTGAAGATCCTTCCATGTCATGATCGTCCTTACCTCAAGACACTAAACTACATTGAATAGTTCTATCACATGACCTTAAACTGTAGTATTGAATTATATGGGTTTTGATCACTATATACTAACAAGGTATTTAGGACATCTCCATGAGGTTAAATCATGACATCTCAATAATTATGGGACAAATTCACAATGTTAAATCCTAACATACCAACACATCTAAAATAACTCCCTAAGGTTCAATCCCAACACCCAACATCACCATAAAACCCAATGTGTGAAATATCCCCCTTAGGGACACACTTAACCAAATCCCAAGTGTGAAATATCCCCCCTTGGGGAAACACTAAATAAAATATCATATGTGAAATATCCTCCATAGGGACACACTTAACCAAATCCTAAATGTAAAATCCTCCCCCCTAGGGACACACTTAACCTCAAACCTTTCCCCACAAGACGTTAAACTTATGAAACACTTTCCACAACAAGGAAATAAATCTATACCCAACTTTTCCCAACAGTATGTTAAACCTATGGGCCATATCAATAAAATATCTACCCCATAAAATAAACATGGGATGTTTGTGGTAAAAAGTCTCATATGCATTATGCCCATGGAATTAACGACCCTTTGGCTGACATGAGATGCCTTGGGTACCAGGCCTAAGATACCTCACACATGAGATGCCTCTAAATTTAAAAGGGTGAGACTTTATAGATATAAAACATAACCAATGTCCAGAGATTACCAAATTTTCCCAACATTAGAATCTACTCTAACTGAAGGTTCCTTATCTATCGAGATAAAAGTAGTGTAGTGAAATGATATCCACCTCTATATAACATTAGGAATGAGGTTTATGAACATGAATTAAATCTATAAGGGAAAATACAAGAAAAAATGGTGATTATAAGGGGTTATTTTTTCATTTAGAGGGGGTTATAACCCCCTATAAAGACTTTAGCGGTGGTTATGGGTAACCGATGCTAAAGTGGGTTCCTTATGTTGTTTGGGGCGGTTTTTCAAAAAAAACTGGTATATCATGGTGAGATTTATATGTTGTTACATTATAGTGGGTTTAAAACCCCTCTAATTTTGACCGAAGTTTTTAGAAAGATCTATTTTAGGTGGGGTTTAAAACCCCTCTAATTAACATATCAACTCTAAGGTCAGTTTAAACAGCCCCCAATTCATATCATGATGAAAATTTAGGGGATGTTTTTAATAAACACCGTTAATTTAACAAAACTTTAGACCCAAAATTCAAATTTTCCCAGATTTTCCCAACATTACTATCTACTCTAACCGAAGGTTTATTCTCTATCGATATAGAAGCAGTGTAGTTAAATTATATCCACCTTGAGATGGAATTGGGAATGAGGTTCATGAGCATGAATCAAATCTATTAGGGACACTACAAAAAATTAGGGTGATTAGAAGGGGTTATAACCCCCTCTAAAGACTTTAGTAGTGGCTATGGGTAACCGTCACTAAAGTGGTTGCCCTATATTGTTAAGGACAGTTTTTAGAAAGAAATAGTATATCATGGTGATATATAGAGGCAGTTACAATATAGGGGGTTTAAACCCCCACTCTAATGATGACCAAAGTCTCTAGAAAGATCTCTTTTAGGCGGAGTTTAAACCCCCTCTAATTAATATAACAACTTTAGGGGCTATAAGGCCCCAACCATAAACCTTACTTAATCTTGAATTAAATTGAATAATTCACATTGAGGATCTTTTCAGGTTTAGAGTTTTTGAGAATTAGGACCTAGCTATTACATCTCAAAGATTAAAAAGTAGACAAATCTACATAGTTTCCATTTTTTTCCACAAAATAAAAACTCTTGAACAAAAGAGTCATGTCTAGTTCCTTGTTTTAGACAGCCTGACATTTCCTTGATCCCATCCTTGACCCTATTCAACTTTATATCCTGTAAAAACATTTAAAAAACATGGGATGAGCATAAAAATATCAGTAAGGGATACACACAGAAGGAAAACTATTAGTTTTTAAAAACAAAAAGTAAACCATGAATACTTTACCAAAGTAATAATTTTCACCATTATGAAGTAGTAAAAACTCTTCACTGAATAAAGGACCCTTACTTACCCTTTTGTAACCAAAAGATTACCATAAAACCCATATAAAGAACACATAACATATAAAGTTAACTTGGGACATTAACATGCTTAAATGGAATAACCATATGGTCGACTTCCACACATACTTAATGGAATAGCCGTACGTCTGACTTCCATACCCAATGCATTGGAGGTTATAACATAACCACCCGTCCTGGTATTCATGGCACCACCCGTCATATGGTTTATCACGTAACCACCCATAAAATGTCCAAGTACCATCATTACACATAAAATATTTCAAATATAAACATTTCAATAACAATATTTCATTTTCAATCACAATAAGTAATTCCAAGATATTGAATTAATCAATCCATTTTCAAAAACCATTTAAAAGAGATTTTTGAATCAAAGTGTCCCATACCACTTTGAAGCTTTTAATGGAATTATAATTTTAAAACATTAATTTACATATAAATAAATACTGAAAACCATTTTGAAAACATGGAAATTAAAGATAAAGATTTAGAATAATAAATCTATAAAACATTTAAAATGATATTTTTGTTAAAGAGTTTTTTAACAAAATAAGAGACTCTTGAATACAAATAATTGTGGAATAACATTTAATAAGAACTTTATAATATCATGAGAATAAAATAATTCATGATATAATATGTAAAAGGATAGTATATACACCATATAAGAGTGAATTGGTGCATAACAACAACAAAGTCTCAATGGAAATGTAAATTGAGATGAAATCCATTATAAAGATGGTATCCTTAAATTAAGGATAAATCTATCACATAATTATGTGTGAGAAATATAAATACACCCAATATAAGTGTATATCAAGCGTGAAACAATAATAGGTCATTCACACATATTCATTGGATGACATGTTCAAGAAGTACAAGTTGAACCCCAAAGAAATCAAAATTGGGTTAAGACGTTCCCTTGTAAAAATTCGACAGCCTAACGACGTCACTTTAAAATTCAGAAAATGAGTTGATGAGAAAAAAAGGGTATCTCATAACTTGGAAATAAATTTTACATAAATAAGGATACATAAGAACATATACCAACATAATAATATGTAAATTAAAAGACATAACAAAAATAAGTCTTCTAAAAAGAGGAGGGTGAAAGGTTCCCTTACCGACTTGGGTAACTTTCGAAATGTACACCCCATGAAAGAAGGACTATAAAACATTTATGTAAATACTCATAAATGAATGTAAATTACACAAATATTAGAATAATGGTCAGTACATACACCACTCAAAGTAAATGTTGGAAAATGTAGCATAAATCTCACAGGAATAAAAGTGAGATGAAAAAAATCCCTTACGAAAACTCGGCAGCCTAACAGCGCCACTTAAAACTTCCAAAAATGGATTTATGATATCAAATAGTGTATCTAGTAATATGAAAATAAAAATTACATAATGAGGAATATAAAATAATATCCCCAAACATAATAAATATGATATTAAAAGAAATGACATAAAAGGGAGTACTTAAAAAGAAAGAGAGAGGTAGGATCCCTTATAAAAATTTGGCAGCCTAACGATGCCACTCAAAACTTCCAAAATGGATTGATGAGATAAAAAATGGTCTCTCATCATATGAAAATAAAATATACAGAAAGAGGAATATAAAATAACATCCCCCAACATAACAAATAGGAGCTTAAAAGAAGTGACATAACAAGAGTACTTAAAATTAAAGAGAGAGGTAGGATCCCTTACCTCAAGTCCGACTTGTCATGATTGTTTCTTTATATTCCTGAATAATAAATGTTTGTAAATTTATAATTGATTAATTACCTCTTTTAAAGATTATTATTCCATTCATATCACATATTATAATGTTATAATAATTGGTTAATAATTTGAGTTCATATCAGACGTTTTTGTCGATGTTTGGAACATGAGTCAAAAATGAACTTGTTTGAAAATGATTGTCCATGTAGTTATAAGTAAATTATCTAAAGAATAGTATTAATGATTTAAATATCATATATATATCCAGTACATATTCGTTTTATACTACTCCATAACATTATAAGATAAAAATAAATGAAATTCACTGTTCATGGAGACGGTAGGTCGTACGTACGCATGAACGCTACTTTCATTTCTTTGTCATATTAATGGAAATAAAAATAATTGAGAGAGATATATATTATAATTTAAGTATAATATATATGTTATATAGGTCACATATGTTCATTAATTTCATTCTTTATACAGTCTATGTATTGCATGAACGAGTCACATCACTTGAGGGGGCGGTAGTCCACACTTCCTCATATGAAATTATCGCATTTTCACAACATGAAAAGCATAAAGGCATGTTTTAAATATAAAATTCAGAAGCATATAGAAAACATAAATACCATATATATCATATATAAAATATAGTGACATCATAATGGCCACCATGAAAGGTGTTAAGAGAATATTGAACAATCATCGTTTCGTGAGGCAAAAATTCTCCATCCACAGAAACAGTATGTTCTTTAACCATTAGACGAAGGTGTGTGTACGTTTATCTCTAATAATTCACATAAAAATATCATAGTGTATTGAAGATACTGGTGTTGTTACAAAATAAAGGAATAAAAAGAGTTTAGGGGCTTGGAGAAGCAAAATAAAACAAAAGAACACAAGGGAAGAAATTACCTTTAAATCGAGTAACTCTTTTTTATTTGAGCTGAAAGGCTTCCTTGGAAAGGATTCTGCCCAAATTTGAGGATTGAATGATGAATATAGGGATGTGGAGAGATGAAATTGGCAGGGTTTGGACGATCCAAAGGCATTAGAGGTGTGAGGAAGGTGGTAGAGGTGGGGGCCTTTTATAAGAGGAGAGGAGGGGCACTCTTGGAAAGTTATAAAATATTACTTTATTATAAAATGATTTTCGGATTTTAAAGGTCCCAAAAGGATATATTTAGAGGATAAGGTGATAAGGGTTCGAAATACACCCATCCAATAGGTTTGTGACAAGTTTAGGTCTTATATTTTACATTATCATTTCATTTTATTTAAATCGTTAAATAATGAGGTAATCGCTGCATCATCATGGTGTCATAAATAATTTAATTTATTTAGTGTCTAAAATTTATAAAAAACTATCATGATGTAGGAAATATTTTTAGCTTTCTAATTAATATTTATAGTTAAAAATATGATTTGTATAACCCCATGTAAAAGTTGTTTTAGTAAAACAACACATGTTTGTGACATTTTAACTTTAATTTTAAATAAAAAGGTATTAATGTCATTTTCCTACCATAATGGCTCCATGGGGTCCCCAAGTTGACCCATGGATTTTCGTGGTCGTACATGACTCATCCAATAAGGTTAGGACATGTTTCATGGTCATTTCATATTATTAAAACATTATTTTTACCTTAAATTATACTAATTATCTCTAATCGCGATTAAAAACATAAAAGTTACTATTCACAAAAAAAATATTTTAATCCCATTGAACCACATTTTACATAATAATGAAAACCATGTATGTCAGATTTTTGAAATTAAAATCACAGAAGTGGTAAAGTTTCATTTAAATGAAAAATCGGTTTTTAAACTACCACTTAGTGGTTTCACTATTCATCAAAAATTGAAGTTTTTCAGAAAAAACCAAAAATTCACCCTAAGCTATATTTGATATTACAAATTCAAAAATGATTTCTATTTTACAAAATTCAAAACATATAAGTTTCATTAATTAATTTAATAATTAATCCCCGCTGTCAAAACAAATAGCGTGTTTTTAAGAAACAATATCTATTAAAAGATTGACACTAGTTTAAGTCCAATTTCAAAGCGAAATTAATTCCAATGACCACTATTGGATTAAAGGGTAAAAATATATTCTAATTTCACTTTAAAACCAATTCAAAAGATAATCTAATCATATAAATAAATTATATTAAAAAGAGGTTTTGAATTAAAATAAAACATTTTCACTATTCATTAAAAAAATGAACTTTATCGGAAAAATACCAAAAAATTACACAAAGTAAATTTTGATGTCCCGATTATAAAGAAGAATTTTATTTTTTAAAATATAACACATAAAAGTTTCAAAAAGTGGATTTAAAATAGGTTCGCCATCAAAAGGCGGTTAATCGACATTTTAAAGAATATTAGAATGTTTACGCTTAAAATTGGATTCATTTGCATTTTTAATCCTCTAACATTTATTGTAAAAAGTAAAAATATTTGACAAATATATATAATCATTTTGTATTTAGTTCCAGTTATTACAACGGATAGGTGTTAACTACCATTTAAAATAAAATTATTTTATTATTAGAGTGCAACATAAGATTCCCAAAAAACTCGTTGTTGCGTATTGGGTACGCCATCGAGCATAGCGCTCCATTTAAATTAATATTAATATTTTATTCACAAATATGGATAAATATGAAAATGTAATATTATTTATTTACCTGGGGTGTTACATCCTTCTCCCCCTTTTGGGAATTGCGTCCTCACAATTTTAAAATTGGGCTTGGAAACTTCATTGGAAATCCCACATCGGAACAAGAGTCAGTAAAACTATCACTTTAAAATAAAGAAAGAGAAGTACAAAGGTCACCCGAGTTAACCCATACTAGGATTCCATGTAGGAAAACATGGACATGGAGGAAAAATCAATGGTTCATGTTCTGAGGGAGAGTGATAGGAAACATGTTTAGGAGAAAGTTAACCACAAGAAGATCACAAACTTGTGGTGGGTTAAACGGTATTCGATTCCCCAATAGGAAAAGTTAATAGACAACATTTTTGTTTTAAGTTACTTTTCATTGAGGTATTTATTTTTGATCTTAAGGAAACATACTTACTTGTCATGTTGACTTTCAACTTTTACTATATTTCTTACACAAACTCATACTTTCCCCAAATGATGAGTATTTAGGAAGACTTGTTTACATTAAGAGAGCTATAATCAACTTCTATAGAATCACCTAATCCCAAAAAAGAGAACTATATACTTCCCAAGTCTTTAGACTTTAAGCAAAACCAAAACCAAAAAGGTTAGTACAAGATCAGATAATCCAGAAAAGGATAACCCTTTATAAAAAGAAAATCTATTCTTAATCTCCAAAATTTCTCCAAAAAAACCCAAAGTTCAACGAAGACCATTCAATAAACAATTTTTCCATAAAATTATTCAAAGTAAACCAAACTAAGATTGAAACCCAAATATTTTAAGGATTTAATCACATAGTCTTCCAAGGTACAAATTAACACTTATCTCCAAATAACATGAGTTTCTCTTAAAGTATCATATTGAAAAGTAATTAACCTAATCACATATCCTCCATGATAGGTTAATAATTTCCATAGATAACCGAAAATCAACTTATTCTAGATTCATAAGATCGTCCAACAAGAATAATTAGTCAAACTAACCAGGGACTTCATGTAGTCCAGTGGTAGGTGATAAATACCAGTCGCACTTTGGTTGTTTTCGATTCCCACAGATTTTTCTGACGCGACGGGTTGTCACACGGTCTGTGTGTTGTCCTTTTTCCAAACTATATAATTCTAAAAACATTCCACAAAAAGAGGTAAAATCTTCAAAAATAATCATAACATATTTTAACCTCAAGTTTATCTCATGACTTTTATTTTACATCATAACATATAGTAACCCATAATTACCTCAAAAGTAAGGATCATATAAACCCTAATGGTTACCTGAACTTCCACATCGAGTTGGTTCTCTCGTACAAGATGCATTAGAGAACTTGCCAAGGTTCAAGTGGTTGATCATGACTCCCGATAGTTGGTTTAGAATAACCACAAGATTTCTCATTGAATCCCCCATTTCATCTAGTCTCTTAATCAGAGAACCACCACAGTTTCCTTCAAACCAATTGTCACTTTGGTGTCTGCTTGATCCATCCATTTACTAAAACCAGAAATTTCAGTGTGAGTATATCAACAAAACCATCATATACTAATGAGGAAGATGAAAACTAAGATATACTTACTCATTCACATTATCTAAAAACTATGACTCTTTCTGAAATCCTAGCCATTATGGTAATGTCACTTATGCTTAAAGAATACCCTAACCTCTATGGTTATCTAAACCGACCTTTGATACCAACAATAAGGCCCCGGCCATAAACCTTACTTAATCTTGAATTAAATTGAATAATTCGCATTGAGGATCTTTTTAGGTTTAGAGTTTTAGATAATTAGGACCTAGATATTACATCTCAAAGATTACAAAGTAGACAAATCTACATAGTTTCCATTTTTATCCACAAAATAAAAACTGTTGAACAAATGAGTAATGTCTAGTTCCTTGTTTTAGATAGCCTGACATTTCCTTGATCCCATCCTTGACCCTATTCAACTTTAAGTCCTGTGAAAACATTTAAAAATCTTGGGATGAGCATAAAAAGCTCAGTAAGGGATACACACAGAAGGAAAACTGTTAGTTTTTTAAAACAACAAGTAAACCATGAATACTTTACCAAATTAATACTTTTCACCTTTATAAAGTAGTAAAAAATCTTCACTGAATAAAAGACCATTACTTACCCTTTTGTAACCAAAAGATTACCATAAAACCAATATAAAGAACACATAACATATAAAGTTAACTTGGGACATTAACATACTTAAATGGAATAACCATATGGTCGAATTCCACACATACTTAATGGAATAGCCGTACATCCGAATTCCATACCCAATGCATTGGAGGTTATAATGTAACCACTCGTCCTGGTATTCACGGCACCACCCGTCATATGGTTTATCACGTAACCACCCGTAAAATGTCCAAGTACCATCATTACAAATAAAATATTGAAAATATAAACATTTCAATAACAAAATTCATTTTCAATCACAATAAGTAATTCCAAGATATTGAATTAATCAATCCATTTTCAAAAACCATTTAAAAGATATTTTTGAATCAAAGTGTCCCATACCACTTTGAAGCTTTTAATGGAATTATAATTTTAAAACATTAATTTCCATATAAATAAATACTGAAAACCATTTTGAAAACATGGACATTAAATATTAATATTTAGAATAATAAATCTTTAAAACATTTAAAACGATATTTTTGTTAAAGAGTTTTTAACAAAATGAGATACTCTTGAATACAAATAATTGCGGAATAACATTTAATCAGAACTTTATAATATCATGAGAATAAAGGAATTCATGATATAATATGTCAAAGGACAATATATACACCATATAAGAGTGAATTGGTGCATAACAACAATAAAGTCTCAATGGAAATGTAAATTGAGATGAAATCCATTATAAAGATGGTATCCTTAAATTAAGGATAGATCTATAACATAATTATGTGTGAGAAATATAAATACACCCAATATAAGTGGATATCAATTGTGAAACAATCAGAGGTCATTCAAACATATTCATTGGATGACATGTTCAATAAGTACAAGTTGAACCCAAATAAATCAAAATAGGGTTAAGACGTTCCCTTGTAAAAATTCGACACCCTAACGACGTCACTTTAAAATTCAGAAAATGAGTTGATGAGACAAAAAAGGTATCTCATCACTAAAAATTAAAGAATTAGGAATATAAAATAATATCCCCAAACATAAGAAATATGAGTTTAAAAGAAATGACATAAAAGGGAGTACTTAAAAAGAAAGAGAGAGGTAGGATCCCTTACGAAAATTCGGCATCCTAATGGCGCCACTCAAAACTTCCAAAATAGATTGATGAGATCAAATAGAGTCTCTAATAATATTAAAATAATATATACAGAAATAGTAATATAAAAGAACATCCCCCATCATAACAAAGAGGATCTTAAAAGAAGTGACATAACAAGAGTACTTAAAAATAAAGAGAGAGGTAAGATTCCTTAGCTCAAGTCCAACTTGTCTTGCTTGTTTATTTATATTCCTGAATAATAAAAGTTTGTCAATTTATAATTGCTTAATTACCTCTTTTAAATATTATTATTCCGTTCATATCACATATTATAATGTTATAATAATTGGTTAATAATTTGAGTTCATATCAGACGATTTTGTCGATGTGTGGTACATGAGTCAAAAATGAACTTGTTTGAAAATGATTGTCCATGTAGTTATAAGTAAATCATCTCCAGAATAGTATTAGTGATTTAAATATCGTATATATCCAGTAAATATTCATTTTATACTACTCCATAACATTTGGAGATAAAAAGAAATGAAATGCACCGTTCATGGAGACGGTAGGCCGTATGTACACATGAACACTACTTTCATTTCTTTGTAATATTAATGGAAATAAAAATAATTGATAGATATATATATTATAATTTCAGTATAATATATATGTTATATAGATAACATATGTTCATTAATTTCATTCTTTATACATTCCATGTATTGCATGAACGAGTCACATCACTTGAGGGGGCGGTAGTCCACACTTTCTCATATGAAATTATCGCATTTGCACAACATGAAAAGCATAAAGGCATGTTTTAAATATAAAATTAAGAAGAATATAGAAAACATAAATACCATATATATCATATATAAAATAGAGTGACATAATAATGGCCACCATGAAAGGTGTTAAGAGAATATTGAACAATCATCATTTTGTGAGGCAGAAATTCGCCATCCACAGAAACAGTATGTTCTTTAACCATTAGATGAAGGTGTGTGTAAGTGTAGCTCTAATACTTCACATAACAACATAATATTATATTTAAGATACTGGTTTTATTACAAAATTAATTAATAAAAAGATTTTAGGGGTTTGTAGAAGCAAAATAAATCAAAAGAACACAAGGGAAGACATTACCTTTAAATCAGGTAACTCTTTTTTATTTGAGCTCAAAGGCTTCCTTGGAAAGGATTCTGCCCAAAGGTGAGGCTTCAATGATGAATAGAGAGATGTGGAGAGATGAAATGGGTAGGTTTTGGCCGATCCAAAGGCTTTATATGTGTGGGTAAGGTGGTAGATGTGGGGGCCTTTTATAAGAGGAGAGGAGGGGCACTCTTGGAAAGTTATAAAATATTATTTTATTATAAAATTCTTTTCAGATTTTAAAGTTCCCAAAAAGATATATTTCGAGGATAATGTGATAAGGGTTAGAAATCCACCCATCCAATAGGTTTGTGACAAGTTTAGGTCTTAGATTTTACATTATCATTTAATTTTATTTAAATCGTTAAATAATGAGGTAATCACTGCATCATCATGGTGTCATAAATAATTTAATTTATTTAGTGTCTAAAAATTATAAAAAACTATCATGATGTCGGAAATATTTCTAGATTTATAATGAATATTTATATTCAAAAATATGACTAGTATAACCCCATGTAAAAATTGTTTTAGTAAAACAACACATGTTTGTGACATTTTAACATTAACTTTAAATAAAAAGGTATTAATGTCATTTTCCTACCAAAGTGGCTCCATGGGGTCCCCAAGTTGACCCATGGATTGTCCTGGTCGGCCATGACTCATCAAATAAGGGTAGAACATGTTTCATGGTCATTTCATATTATTAAAACATTATTTTTACCTTAAATTACACTAATTACCTCTAATCGCGATTAAAAACTTAAAAGTTACTATTCACCCAAAAATTATTTTAATCCCATTGAAACAAATTTTACATTCTAATGACAACCATTTATGTCAGATTTTTGAAATTCAAATCACAGAAGTGGTAAAGTTTCATTTTAATGAAAAATCGGTTTTTAAACTACCACTTAGTGGTTTCATTATTCATCAAAAATTGAAGTTTTTCAGAAAAATACCAAAAATTCACCCTAAGCTATATTTGATATTCCGAATTCAAAACTGATGTATATTTTACAAAATTCAAAACATATAGTTGCATTAATTAATTTAATAATTAATCCTCGTTGTCAAAACAAATAGCGTGTTTTTAAGAAACAATATCTATTAAAAGATTGACACTAGTTTAAGTCCAATTTCAAAGCGAAATTAATTCCAATGACCACTATTGGATTAAAGGGTAAAAATATATTCTAATTTCACTTTAAAACCAATTCAAAAGATAATCTAATCATATAAATAAATTATATTAAAAAGAGTTTTTGAATTAAAATAAAACATTTTCACTATTCATTAAAAAATGAACTTTATCGGAAAAATACCAAAAATTTACACAAAGTAAATTTTGATGTCTCGATTCTAAATAAGAATTTTATTTTTTCAAATATAACACATAAAATTGTCAAAAGGTGTATTTAAAAGAGGTTCACCATCAAAAGGTAGTTAATCGACATTTTAAAGAATATTATAATGTTTACGCTTAAAATTGGATTCATTTGCATTTTTAATCCTCTAACATTTATTGTGAAAAGTAAAAATATTTTACAAACATATATAATCATTTTGTAGTTAGTTCCCATTATTACAAAAGCTAGGTGTTAACTACCATTTAAAATAAAATTATTTTATTATTAGAGTGCAACGTAAGATTCCCAAAAAACTCGTTGTTGCGTATTGGGTACGCCATCGAGCATAGCGCTCCCTTTAAATTAATATTAATATTTTATTCACAAATATGGATAAATATGAAAATTTCATATTCTTTATTTACCTGGGGTGTTACAGGGGAAGTTTAAACCGCCCCAAATTCATATCATGATGAAACTTTAGGGGTAGTTTTTAATAACCACCACTAATTTAACACAACTTTAGGGATAATATAAACCACCCCTAATGTTTTTATAAATAGTTTTTTTCACCCGCCTTCTCCAGTTCCCCCAATCCCCTGCTCCTCCCCTCCAGTCTCTACCCACTCCTCCATTGACCTTGAACGTGCCTCAATAATATATCATCGTCTCATATATGTAAAATTTCATGCATAGGTTTTGAAACCCAAACCTATTCAAACCCCAGCCGCCAGCGACTTTCCCCATTACCACTATAACATTTTAACTTTTATATTAATTATACAAATGATGATATTTATATATATGGTATTGTTTATTCTACTAAATATTATTTCCATAATATATTTAAATATGTTTATATAATAATATATAAATTATTTAATATATTTATATGTATATTATATATGTATATAATATATTTTCCCCACCGTTGGTGGTGGGGTGGTAAGGGTTTGGGGGGTGGGGTGAGGGGTAGGTCACGAGGTCAAGTCCCTAGGCTTGCGATTTAATGTAATTTTCTCCATTGTGTCGTGTGCCCCTTTCGCGGTTGTACCCAATTTTTATATGTATATAATATATTTATATATATTATGTATTTATATATATTATATATTTACTATATTTATATGTTTATACAAATATATATATATATATGTGTGTGTGTGTATTATATATTTATATGCTTACAAATATGTATTATATATTTTATAAATACATTAATATTATATTTATTATATATTTATATATGTATACACTTTAATATATTTATATTATATTATATTTAATATACATACAATTTATAAAATATATGTTTAATTTAATTATTATATATATAATATAATATTTTTATATAGATGAAATTTTATATACATTTATATATAAATATATTTTACCTATATAAATATATTTATACACATATTTTTATTTATATATATACAATATATAATTATAATATATATATGTATATAAATTTATATTTAATTTGTCTATATTATATATATTTAGAAACATAATATAATATAAAAGTATTTATACATAAATATAAATTACAAATTTTTTTAATATATTATATGTATAATATAAATCATATCATAAATGAATTTAATAAATGTATAATATTTATAAAACCATATATAAATTTTATATATTTATATTTTTTTGTGTCTGTTTATGTATTTATATGATATATATAGATATAATATAATTATAATATATATATATATATATTTTATTTTTTTATACTTATATGTGTGTGTGTGTGATTCCAATAATAATATTAATTATTATTATTGTTATTACAACCATTTTTTATACTATAAATATTATATATTGATTTTATAATATTTTATGATTTATATCAAACATATGTTATATTAAATGCATTTATATTATATATTTATATAAATTATTTATATACTTACATACATATTTATATATTATATACATATTTTTTAAAGAATATATATATATATATACGTATTTACTTAATATATTTATATAAAAGGTCTTTAAAAATATATCTATATAATGTATTTCAATACATATATTTATTATTATTTACATTAATATATATTTATTTGTATAAAAAATATAATATTACATATAATTAATATATAATTATTATTATATGAAATGCAATTTATACAAATGTTTATATTATATATATATAATATTATATGAAATATAATTTATACAAATATTTATATAATGTTATATGAAATACAATTTTAATTTATATATAATTAATATGTATATTATGTATAATTAATATTATATGAAATGCAATTTATAAAAATATATAATTAATATTATATGAAATAAAATTTATACAAATATTTATATAATGTATTTCAATACATATATTTATTATTATGCACATTAATATATATGCATTTCAATAAATATAAATATATAATATTATGTAAATAAATATATATTTATTTGCATAAATTATATTTCATATAATATTAATTATATATAATATAAAAGCATAAACATATTATTTAAAATATATATTTTCTATTATTATAATATAAAGTATGAAAACCACAAGCTTGGGTTTTTATATGATATATTTTTTAAATAAATTATATTTATGTATATGTTTATGATTTTATATTATAAATAATTAATATTATATGAAATAAAATTTATACAAATAAATATATATTAATGTACATAATATTATACAATTATATTTATGTATACATATAAATACAATTAAATATAGTCTTATAAATATTTTATATAATATTTTCATATAATGTATTTAAATACATTTATATATTATGATTTAATTATATATGTATATATTGAAAGTTGTTTTAAAAAAAAATCATGGGTTCACAACCCCCTTTAATCTCTTAAATTAGAGGGGGTTTTGAACCCCCTCTATTTTGAAGACATTAGAAGGGGTTCTGAACCCATTCTAAATTAAGAAATTAGGGAGTGGGGGGGGGGGGGGGGGGTTGAACACCCTCTAATTTAATATATTAGAGGGGAGTTTTGAACCCCCTATAAAAGTCAACTAGGTATTAAAAAATCAATGTTAAAAAATTTAGAGGGGGTTTAAAACCCTTTCTAATTTAAGAATTTATAGGGGGTCCATAACCCCCTCTAAATTTGTTGATTAGCGAGGGCTATAAATAACCCCCTCTAATTTTTATAGAAAATTAATTTAGAGGGGGTCCATAACCCCCTCTAAATTTGTTGATTAGCGAGGGCTATAAATAACCCCCCTCTAATTTTTATAGAAAATGAATTTAGAGGGGGTTCATAACCCCTTCTAAATTCTATGATTATGGGGGTTGTGTAGAACCCCCTATAATTATATAGAAAATGAATTTAGAGGGGGTTGTGCATAACCCCCTCTAAATAACCCCCTATAATGTTGTGTTTTTATGGAAGTGGGAGACCCATACAAGTTGAAAAGATCCAAGGAATAATCCATATATCGAGGAACTGATATACCATCATACCATTTCAATCAAGAAGTTTACATCACTAACCAGGTGGAATAATCCTCCTACCTTTGTAAAGAGGGAATATAGTACCAAAAAACATGTGACGCATGGCCCTAATAGAAAGCATCAGAAACAATCATGCACCATGATGAGCGGTTCACTTCATGTAAAATATTCATTCCTTGTATGAGGAACAATCAAATTTTTTGGCTAATATAATGTTATAGGATAGAGAATAAGGAAGATAGCGTTAGTCTACATATGAATCTCCTTTTCCATGACATGCATAGTGGTGGATATTGAATTATACAATCTCATATATTTTTTTGGAGAGATAATACATTTTGAAGGGGATATAGTGTGTGGATTTATGAGAGTATTTAAAGGAAAAATCATCCAATTTACAGGAATAAGATGATGGGAGAGGACTACAATGCATTGACCTGATGCTCACAGTAGCTATGGTTTAATATATTTTTTTATTTAGTTTTTTCTTATAAAATTATGGAACTCATGTTCTATGTATGATCTTTCATTTTGGTAATATATTCATTATTATGTAATAATTTATTAGTTTTTTAATTAAATTTTATCCTCTATGTAGTATAACATACTTTTTTTGGTGACTACTTTTTAATTAATGGATAAACCCATATGAGAGAGTGGGATCAATTAAAGAGGGTGTGCACTGAAATTTTATTATTCCACTTCAATCACACGATAATATTATTTAGTAATACTGTTCTCTAACCTAATCTATATATATTATTTGTTATTATATCACTGAATTAGTGTATTTAATAATAGATAAATCTTAACATTATAGAGGTAACAATTTCATTAATAGTGAATGAATTATTATTTTACTTTTTTGATATAAACTTCATGAATTTTAGTTTTTTTGGTTATTTTAATCTTGAGTGTTATGATTATAGGGTATTATTGATTGAGTTTAATCAAATTGATATTGATTACATTGATGATTGTTAAATTATGGATTCTGAGTGTTTTGTGAGTGAAGAATAGATATTCTTTTAGAAAAACCATCCTCAGATATTGATTACCCTATCTTCATACATTTATTTTAAATTTTTATATATTGATTATTTTTTGTTTTTAGTTTAATTTATTTTATATTTTATTTATAGTCTATAAATGACTGTAAGGACTGAATTTTTTTTGGATTTGTGTCTAGGATTCTGTGTTTCTATTGGGTCAAATTCTAAAATTTTCTATTCTACACACTATTAGTTAGTGTACTTTGAGAAAATATAAATTCTAAAATCTAGTATCTTTTCAAAGTAAACAAATTTGGTAGGTCTTGAAATATTTTTGGTGCTATTTTTGGGGACCAATAGAAACCAGTAAATGAAAAAAATAAATTTCATAGATTGAATATTTCTCTCTCCTCATTTATGTTTCCAAGATTTAGTTTAGGTTTTATTTGTTTTTTTTTATTTTTTTGGTTTTTATAATTTCATAAGCTTGGTGTTAATGGTTCATTATGAAGGATATATTACATGACCATCCAATATTATACTATAAAAATGAAGTATATATGTTTTCAAGAGTCTAACATGTAGGAAAAACCAAATTATAAGTGGTGTATAGAGTAAGGATAAGGATTAGGTGAATAATATTCTTATAATATGAAAAATTTAGAAAATAAAAATCAAGTGACACATTCTATCACTCATATTAAAGAGCTCCAAACATTCATAACTACTAAGGTAAATAATGGGATGAGTAGTTCTACTGAGGAGGTTATGTATTTCAAGTACCTAAAAAGAAAAAATAACAAGAATTATTCATATAAACACAATAAATGTACACAAAAATTTATTATATTAAGATCAAATAACGTGATTCATAGCTTAAGGATGAATATGAGATAGCCCACACCATTTCTAAACAGATAAAATTTTAGATTATATTATGAAAAACTCATATTTTCATCATGATATATGGAATAATGAAGATATAAAGAATGTAAAAGAGGTAAAGGTTTCTAATGTGAACAAAAATGAGGGAAAATAAGAAGAAATTGAGTGTATTTACTTTACTAAAAATCAATAAGGAAGAACTTTCAAGACATGAAAAAGAGGAAAATACTTTTGGAATTCAAATATTCATCAAAGAACCAGAGGAAAAAGAACCTCCAATACTTGATATCATAAATAAGGTGATAATAAGTGTATAAATATGGAATAAGAAGATTAAATCATAATATTATGGAATAATAAACATATAAAAACATAAAACATGATATCATAAATATAAGTTGAGGGTCACTCCCAAGACCCAGATCATGAACTAGTTAGAGTCCCATTATAGATTAGGTTCACTCACTAATCCTGTACATGATATCTCATGAGATATAAATCTTGACATAAAAATTTGAGAACAAAAATCACATAAATGAAAATCATACATATGCATCCTACATGAAGAAAATAAACCATACATAAACCATAAGCATGATCAAACCCATGAGAAGAAAGTAAGTTTTATAATTATGATTCAAGGAATAAAAAAATTATAAATCACAAGGATTACCAATATAATAAGGAATTAAATAATTTGGATGTTCATATTTGAAAATAAAACATTTTCCTTGATCATTATGTTCCAATATATAGATTTAATGAGAAAGATCTGGGAGAAGAAATAATAAAAACATACCACTTGGGTGAAGCTTTATGAAATAAGTAAAGGATATTTTTAAATATAGAAAGACCTTACCATGTTCTATAAAACTATAATTTAACCAATATAATTATTTATAAAAATAATGAGTTTGATGAGAATCTATTTTTGGTTTTAAAAATATTTTATGGGGGTTATTATTGATACGAGACAACAAATTGGAAAGTTCCCTTAAACCGGGTTTACTTAAAACTGAGGATTTATAAGGGAACTAAAAACATGTATAAAAATAAAAATGAAAAGGATATTTACCTAGGTATATATTTAAGATATATATATACAAAAATATAAGCGGTATATGAGAATATTATTGTGTAAAAGGGAGAGAAATAAAGAGAAATTTTAATTGACAATTTATAAAGGAGGTACAGAAGATCCCTTATGACATGAGTAACATTTAAATCAAAACACTTGAAAGAGAGAGAGAGAGATATTGATGTTAAAACTAAAATTCCATGAATAGAAGATAATTAATGATATAATATGACAAATAGAAATCATAAACACCATATAATTATAAATTGGTGCATAAAGAAAAACATGTCTCAACGAAGGGAATTTGAAATTAAAATCCTTACATATTAAGAAACATTCGAAAAAACCCCATTAAAAAATATGAATATTAATATTAAAGATAATATATCATTAATAAATATAATAATTATATTATATATCCAATTTAAATTATACACACCATTTAAATTAAATTAGGTGTATAAAATAATATGTGTGTCAAAGAAAGAAGTTTTGAGATGAAACGCTTATGTGTTTCGTAATTTTTGAATCAAAACTATTTGGAAGATTAAAAATAATATTATTCTGTAAGAACCATTAATTAGATAATTTATTTTAAAAAATAAATTCTAAGGTCATATATACACTATATGTATAATAATTGGTGCATGACATTGAAACATGTCTCAATGTAGAGAAATTGATACGAAAACCCTTACCTTGTTTAAGATTCATTATGTACACGTGACTAACATCCTAAATAACAAAATTAGGTTTATTATATAACTTATTATGAACCTTATAAATATTTATTTAATGTAATATCTTCAATTTTTTAAAATATTATATTTATCTATTATATAATTTTCTTACCTATGTTAGTCACTTGAGGTTATTCAGTCAATTTTTCTGTAAGACCTTCTGTATGTTGGCCATGGTACATAGCATCGTAATATAGATTAATAGTATCCATAATATTAATAGTTTTATAGAAATATTTTTTATATATTAAATATAATTTTAAGGTCAACCATTATGGGTGTTGATAACAAATGAAACTCATTACTTGCGAAGGTGAGAGTTTGCACGTATGCATGATTAATGTTTCCATTTCGCAACGAATGAGAGTGAATAAAGGTAAATGATAATTTGAAATTTATTAATGATAATTATATTATATATATCATATTTATTCATCCATTAATTCATTTTTATCATCTATGGATGGTGGTGATGAAAAATGAAAGATGTTTCTTTATGGAGGCGGTAGTCCGCACAACACACTAATGATGCTGTTGTTTTTCTTAGTGGATGGAGAGGTATGAATAATAGTTATGAAAATAATATAATAACAAATAAGTACAATATTTATAATAATGTCATTATATTTTAAGGATTTAAGATATTTATAAGATAAATATTAAGAAGAAAAAGTTATGAAGAAGGTAATACTTACATTAGAGACTTGATATTCTCTTACATATTTCCTTAGAAGTGAATTCCTTAGGATAACTTATAGATACTAAGGGATTAAGGATGATAATATAAATTCTATTAGAGGTTTTTTGGTCATATGTTCAAGGAAAATTCAAATGGGAAGTGCGACCATGGAATGGGGGAATTGATCCCCTTTTATAAGTGAAGAAAATGGCACTTTTGAGAATACCATTACAATTTCATGATATCAATACACTATTCTTGTAAAATGAAACCAAAATTTCATAATAATATAGTTTTTTGGAGAAATTTAGTAGATAAATCATCATATGATATTTATTCACATGTTTTAAACTTTTTTCATGTATTTTACCATAGGTTTTTACATTTTAACTTTTTGATTTTTACCTTGGTAACTAGTTTTTAACTAAGTTATTTATATTTTATTTAAAATTATATGGTAACTAATATTAAGAATTTTTATGTTTTTAACCTAAAATTAGTCTCTATTTAATCTGACTAAACTGATAAATATCATAAAAATGAATTTAAAATTAAAATATATAAAATAAAAATAGTTTTCGTAGAAACAATGACTTTTAACCATTATGTGTTCTCTAATATTATTTAGTACTAAATAAAACTGAATGATTGATAATATAGTTATATATAGGTATAAAAATTATATTTGGACTATAATTTAAGTTATATCCATTTAATTGATTAGATAAAAATTTCATAAATTAAAAAAAAACAATTCATTAAGAAAACTATTTCACCATTATGGCGTTAATTAACATTAATATGAATAAAATTTTACATACCTAAAAATGAAATTAAACTTATTAAATAATATTTAAATTTTGAAAATAAATTGTTAATAATTTTTTTTATTTAATTTATAAAATTTTTAAATTCTAATTTTTAATATAAGCATGCACAAATATTTTTTAGAATTAAATATTACTTGAGTTTCAAAAATGGTAAACATGTGTTTTATAAATTCAACATGGTATTTTTAAATGATTTGTATAGTTTATTAAGTAAATATTTTTTTTATCTAAAAGGGGTTTATTAATCTTTTAAGTCATTCTTGTCTTATAAATGTTTTAGTATTGAGTAAAATCGATATTTTTACTATTCACATAAAAATCTATTATTTCATAAAAATATCTGAAAATTCATACTATGTTATTTTTGATATAATTAATTAAAAAATAATTTTATCATATAAAATTAAAATTTTACAATTTATTTATTTATATTTTAAATGAAAAATATAAAATATAAAAAAACTACTTTTACTAGAGAAATGGTGTTTTTAAACATTATGTGTTCTTAATATTATTTCATATTGACTTCAATTTGATCTGATGTTAGTAAATTAGTTCATATATAATAATATTTTGAGGTTTCAATTTAGTTTATTAGGAAAAAATATACAATACTTAATAAAACAGTTCTTTGAAAATAATTGTCACTTTTATACGAAATACTCTTTAAAAAATACCATTAATTAATTATTTATATTCTAAAATTTACTTTTTACTATTACATGGATATTGAAATATTTATTTGAATTTTATATATACAATATATCATATTTTAATAATGATAATATTATTTATATGTAAAATGTGAATAAATAAATAAATAAATAAATAAATAAATAAATAAATAAATAAATAAATATATAATTATTATATTTGAATATCATATTTTTATTTCATTATGAGTTATATTATTTTAAATTTTCCAATTAACAATACATGACTTCAGTATACTTGTAGGATATATAACCAAGGACCATAATTAGAATCACAATATTTTCAATGACCATAATTACAATAACCATAATATCAATGAAAATATTTCATTCATATATATATACTTGCTAAACTATTCATTCATTCCAATCACACTTTAAAAGGCATTATTAATATTTAATATTTTTCATAATGTTTTATACTTTCATGGTGTTGTTCATCATTGTAGATTTTGTTTGGATATTGGTGATCCTCAAGGTTGAAGATGATTTAAGAGATTTCATAGTCATGATGATTTTATTATTTTATTTATTTATTGTCCCCTATTGATTTTTCTTCTTTTAATGGATGTACTTTATCCATGATGTGTAATAATCCATTATATGATATAAATGGTTTCATATACCTTCATTTTAATTCTCTATTATAATTAAATAATGTGTCACTATCTTGTATTATATCTTTTATGAACCAATATCTAATCAAGTGTTAATTATTTTGAAATAATAGATAAACATTATTCAAAATTATAGACATAAATAATAATAATAATAATAATAGTAATAATAATAATAATAATAATGGATCATAAAACCCTGGGTGTTATATTCTCACACCCTTAAATAAATTTCATCTAAAAGGTGACTCAAGATTTAATTCATAGCATGATATAAAGCTTAAAAACTATGGAAAATATATTTTTTTCTTTAGAATGGGATCATCCCTTATATTGAGTTTTCTCTAACCATTTTAGAAAAGAATCTACAATTATTCATTATTGATACTCATTTTGTTTATTTTTCTTAAAAATGGTGTTCATAATCATCATTTCATAGACTATCATATTTTGATACAAAATTTGATATCTTTATTCCCAATAAATTTCCTCACTAATTAAATAGAACTAATCAATTTCCAAAATCACATTAAATTTATCAAGGAAGGATATTAATATTTTCATAATACACTTTCCCAGAAACATAATATTGTAATTCAATTATAATTCTACTAGATTTTTTTATTAATAGTTCAACATTTATACTTCAAAGTAATAATTTTATGTTCTTAAAAAACATTCTAGATACAAATAAGTGGGTTGAACAAGATAGAAATATAATACTCAGAGTTATTTTTTGAATGATAATTGTTCCTTACTCCACATAATTTTTGGAAGCCACTTCCATAGTTATGATTGCGTAGGTTTTCTTTTGTTCATATTTTACATGGAAATTGCGGATTCATATCATTCTTATTATCATTTAGAACAGAGAATTTACATGGATAATGACTAAGTTTTCAACACTTAAGGAATTGAACTATTAATGGTGATTTAAAATACCTGATTTCCACTCCCATCATGCTAACCAACCTCTCAATATTCCTATGATGGTTTGATTATTGATAACCCGCTCTTCCATAAGTAAAGAATTTTTCTGTCCCCTTGAGGAAATTTACTTAGTTCTTCTTCCCATATTATTGACACAAATTAAATTGAGTATTTTTATTTTATCATCTTCATTGCCTGAATTTTCATGAGCCTCCATCCTTCTATTCTTCATAAAACTCATGTTTTAAAACATGGTTACATTTTTAATCATATTTCATGACAGTTGGTAAGGCATAATACCTAGATTTCTTAGTCTATTTCCAATTATAATGGGTTGATCATTGAGGTAATCATTACATTTTACTTTACACCTAATGTTAACTCGGTTCCTTCTATTTGTAGATATAAAAAACCTTATATTTTTTAAAAATTAATACATGATTTAATTACATAAAATTATAATTAATACAACCCAAAATATCATTAAGTCTAGTGTCTTTGTAAACTAGGTAAATTGAATTATTAATTTAAACATTAATTACAACATATTTATTGAAAAATTATTTAGCATTATTAAGCTTAAAACTGCATTGGATGACCTAGGGAAATTCATAAGAAAGGGGTAATACATGAAGCTCATTAAGGGAATAAACATGGAATAACATGAAGATAATAATACATGTTAAACAAGTCATATCAATGAGGTATAAAGGAACATGAATAATAATGCATGATATGTCATGATAATCAAAACTTTGGAAATGTGGAAACAACATAAAACACTACTTTATAAACATAGGTCAAGGACAAACTGCCAAGAATTCATGGTGGACAAAGTCCCATAAAGGAATTAGGTATGCCCCCTGTCCCAAAATAATGTATCATTATACTAATCATTACCAAATTTATTTGAGTGCTATATAATTTCAGGAACATCCATAACTTTTATTTCATTATCATGCTTAAGTGTACCACATAGATCATAAAATATGGATTCATTCATAATAATAATTTATTATAGTATGAAGAAGTGTTGACTACATATATTTAAGTCCCTATAAAAAGGTATATGTTCATAAAAGTGAACAACCTAAAGTTTCCCATTCAGGATCTATGTATCACTAAGAGGGGGAGGGGGTGAATTAGTGATATATTTTTCTTTTTATATTTCCATATTTTTGAAAAAACCTTCACCCCCTGTTAAAGAGTTATTTCTCTACTAAACATAATCAAAACACACATCCATAGGAACACAAGATTTACAAGGTTCACTACTCAACAAGAGTAGCTACTTCCTTGGTATGGTACCGAAATAATCTAGTACCACAAAATCCACTAGAAAATAATACATTTATGTAGAATACAACTAGTAGGATATACAATTACACTCATGTTGAACTTGGAAAACATTCCGAAAGTATGTTTTTACCCTCTTAGCACTAATAGTGAAAAAAACATTTCAGTGCTTCTTAATCATATTTCATAGTTTGATCGTTCAAAACAATTATTCTCTTTCATACCTAGAAGCGGGTAAGAATTACTTTACACACAACTTGCTGATTTTTCTAAACTCAAACCTTTCACTGACACTTTTAGGTGTCTTGAACACAACTTTTTTTCTTTGCACGGAAGATTATACTTTTTTTTGTGAAACACCTCTTGTGCGCACCTTCAATATTGCACGCAACTCTATTCTTTCCCAAAACTTCTTATTCTTACACGCAACTCTATTTATTTCATGCAACCCCCTATACTTAAAATAATTCAGTGCTTTAGAACTCAGGATTTCTCTAAGTGTCGAGTTTATCAAATGAGAGGGGGTCACCTCTTATTTATAGGCATCGCTGACCCCCATACGCAAAAACCATGATACGTCGTGCAAGATACTAATGTTTAGATCTTGTAACTCCACTTGTGAACAACATACCAAGACATCTTCAAACTTTCATGCATCATTATTTTCCAAAAGAACATTTCTCCAACTCTCGATTTTTAGCCCCAAAAATTTGGAAAACACTAGAAAATAACACCACCTTAAAATCCTTTTCGGAAAGAACACCAATGCTGCCTCACTATAATCTGGAATATTCAAAAAACAAATACTTTCATGATGAACCATATCTACCATGATAAATAGTCTTTGATCAAAGACCTTTAGCATCGTTAGATTTTCAATGGAAAGTACTGCAACTTCTCTATCTTCCAGTAATATCTATCTTTCCAAAAAAACTGAATACGATTGGCATCAAATTTTATCCCTTTACCTTTATAATGATTTCATCACAAATTTTGAAAAATATGATATTTGGGAAATGAAAATAAGAAAATCATCATTAGATTTACCGTGGAATGTATTGTAACTTTCCTATCTTTCCTCACCCACTTGTACAAAGTGAGGTGATTTCCTTTATTCTCAAACTTCCTTGACAACAAAATAAAATACTTCATGCATCCAAAAAATTCATCATCAAACTTGGTACCAACACAACATTGATAGAAAATTGGTATGGTATTCACCACACAATTAGTTTGGCATGGAAAATCATGGTGAAAATTCAGCAGCATAACGATGTCACTTAAAATTTCATAAAATGGGTTGAAGAGATCTAAATGGGTATCTAAAAATTTGGAAATTAAGTGGAAAATAATAGGGATATGGAAGGAAATTTACATAAATTTATAATTAGAAAAAAGTCATATGATAATAAATAATCTTGAATAAAAATAGTAAGGAAAGGATGCTTGTGAAATTTCAGCATAGTAACGGGTGTACATGGGAGGGATTAATGAGAGAGAAAGGGGTCTATCATAATTTATAAATAATCAGGGAAGTATGGGGGAGGAGTTAAAACATACCCCATAATTATGAATTTAAAATAAAAAGGGAAAAACAAGATAAATAAACTTGGATAAAGATGAGAAAGGAAAGAACCCATACTTGTGTGCGTGGATCCAAAATCTTGAAAAAGAGATTCTTGAGAGATTGGGGTGCCTTAGGAGGATTATAGAGAGTGGAAGACATATTAAGGAAAATATCAAAGTATTTTTAGTTAATATAAGTTGGATATTTATTGGGGTTATATAGGATATGAGAGAGGAATTATTTAGTATTTCAAAAACTTAGGTTTTGGACTCTATATAATAAAATATTCAAAATCACAAACCCTACCATGGTTTTTTCCAATAGTTTTTTAAAAATATGATTTCTTTTAGTCATTTTATTATTAAAAGGTATGAAACTATTAAAATAATGTTTTTTCTTCCGTGGAGGTGAGTTACACTTTTAAAGAAATGAATTAAAAACTCTAAAATATATTAATGATTTTGGAGGATTCGTAAAGGCTTAATAAAAATAATCAAATAAACATAAAATCACATTATTAAAAGGGTAAAACATATATTTGGCTATGGATACCCATTTTAGTATTTATTACATCATTTTTGGGTCATTTTTATTTCATTAAACACATTGTATATTTATATAGTATTTAATTTTTACCCAAAAATTCAACTATTTTGCAAAATTATGAAAAATTCCCCACTAGATAATTTTAAAGTTCTGATTGAAAAAATAATATTTATTTTATCTAAATATTTTTATAAGTATTTTCATTTTCAATTTTAAAATAATATTCATCATTTATTGAAAGATATTGGGTTTTTGACAATAATAGTTTTTGAACCCTTATAAAAAGTATATTTCACTTCATAAAAATTATATTACTATTTATAATTAATAAAATTTATTTAATAATAATATTTTTAAAAAATAATATTTATTTCAATAATCTATTAATTCAAAAAAAAATCCCTTAATTGAATTTGAATATTACCTGATAATACAATTTGTGTTTAATTGAATCAAAATCAAAATCATTTATAAAATAATAATAAAAATGAAAATAAATTTATTATTATAAAAAATATACCTATTCATATTATTATTTTCTTGATACATAAACCATTATTACATCAGTGTACACCCTAAGAGTTTGGTGCATGATGGTGTGACTTTCATAGGGCCGTTCGATGAACATGATTTGGGTCATGATCTTGATGGGCTTAAAATTATACTATAAATGTATTTTATCATGCTTAAGTTGTTGGATCTTAGCTTGGTCTTGGTCAAGGGAAAAACCCAGAGATTTTATCCCCCTTATAATCTTTGACAAATGGGATTCATAAGATATAATTATAATGGATGAGGCAATCAATTCCTTTTTCTATTTCAATTGGATTTGTTAAAGAACTATATTTATACTAATAATGTGATCACTGTTTAACAACAATATTATCATCGATAAATATTATTAAAGGTATTTTTAATTCAATTGGATATAATAAAACATATGAATCTGTTTTCCATAACCATATAGCATAATAAAACAACAAATGATAAGGGAATTTTAATTATAATAGTTCGGGTCATTACAATCACCCCCTTAATAAATTTTCCATTAAAAATATTCATTTCACCCCCTTAAAATAAATGAGGGTAACTCTATTTCATAAACTCCTATGGTTCCTATGTCTCTTCTTCAAACTTGTGGTTTCTACAAAGCACTTTGACAAGGTGAATTATCTTATATTGTAGAACTTTGTCTCTATAATCTAAGATATTCACTGGATGATCCTCATAGAAGATATCATTATCCAATAGTAACACCTCATGATTGAGTAATTTTAAGGGGTCAAGTATGTACTTATTCAAAATTGATACATAGAATTGATCATGAACTCGAGATGTGTTAGGTGGCAGTGAAATTCTATAGGCCACTACTCCGATGTGATCAATGATCTCAATGGGGATGATGTATCAAGGACGAAGATTTCCCTTATTCCCAATCTCATCACTTTATTCCATGAATATATGCAGAGGAATAACATGTATCCAACATAAAACTCTAGGTCTCATCAAATATTTTTAGCATAGCTCTATTTTAACTCTAAGAATCCTTGATGTGCTGCTGAATGGTCTTAACCTTTTCCTCTATGTCCTTGACCATTTCTGGACCTAGTAGTTTTTTTCCCCAACTTCATCCTAACATGCAGGTGTCCTACACCTCTTCCCATAAAGGGATTCATAAGTATCAATTTGGATACTCGTGTGGAAACTATTATTGTAAGAGAACTTGACCATACAAAGATGTTGATCCCATCATCCTTTGAAGTCAATTGAGCATACTCTCACCATGTCCTCAATTGTATAGATTTTTCAATCTGATTGGACATCAGTTTGAGTGTGATAAACCATGTTGAAGTTAAACTCAGTATTTAGAGCATGCTGGGGACTCTTCTAGAACTTAGAGGTGAATCTTGGATCTCGATCAGATATAATCAATAGTAGTACTCTATACAGCCTAACCAATTCCCTGATATATATCCATACAAGTAGATCTAGTGAGAATTAATCTCGTATTACAATGAAGTGTGTAGTCTTTATAAGATGATCCACCACAACTCATATAGTATTATTCCATCTTGATGTATTTTGAAGATCAGTGATAAAGTTCATGGCAATTTTTTCCCATTTCCATCTAGGTATGGGTAATGGGTGAATCATCCCCTTGGATTTTGGCCTTTCCACTTTCATTTTATGACATACAAGACATCTTGATGTATATTCTGTAACCTCCTTCTTCATATTGTCCCACTAATAGTGTTCTTAGAGATCTCGATACATCTTTGTGATTCTTGGGTGGATGGAGAAGGTTGAGCTATGTGAATCATCTAAAATCTCATTCTTTAACTTGGGATTTGATGGTACACATAGTCTTGACCTAAATCTCACAACACCTTCATCATTAACATTGAACTTCAAGGATTTACCTTTCTTTATAGATTCTAATTTCTTATTAATTCCCACATAAACTCTTTGAGAGTACTTTAACCTCTCCAGAAGATATTTTTGAACAATAATTTTTGAAAGGATTGATTATGTTCCTTCCTTTATTATTCTCATGTACAACATTTCCAAATCTAAGAATATTAGATCCCTTTAAATTCTCATCAATGAAATAATTTTCGGATCCTTTCCAATTAGAGCATCTGACACATTATTTGCTTTTCCCGGATGGTAGTGGATTGAGTGGTAATAGTCTTTGATCAGTTCTAACCATCTTCATTGGTGAATATTTAGCTATTTTTGTGTGAATATATACTTGAGACTTTTGTGATCTGTATATATTTTACACTTCTCCATAATGAGAAAATGTTATGAAATTTTTAAAGAGAAAGTCCCTATATCCAACTCAATATCATGTGTTCGGTAATTTTTCATGATATTTCAATTACCTTGAAGCATATGGAATGCATTTTTCATTTTGAATCAATACAAAATCCATTCCCTTTTTCAAAGCATCACTGAATACCATGAAAACCTATCTACTTGAAGGTAGTGTGAGCACTAATGTAGTGATACACCTCATTTTGAACTCCCTGAATCTCTTTTAACATTAATCATTCTAAGAAAACTTTTCACCCTTTATAGTTAGCTTGGTAGGAGGGTTTAATAATCATGATAAATTTCTCACAAATCGATGTTAATACCCAGCTAACCCAAGGAAACTATAGATATCTATCACTGATATTGGCCTAAGAAATATTTCAATTTCTTCAGTCTTTGAAGGGTTCACATATATCCTATTTCTTGTGATGATATTCACCATGAATGACACTTCCTTCAACCATAACTCGCACTTGTTGTACATTAAATAAATCTTCTCCTTTCATAAGGTCTTTCGCATAGTGTTCAAATGATCCTCATGTCACTCTTTTTTTAGATTATATTAGAATATCATATATAAATACTACCACAAAGTTATAGAGGTAATACTTAAAGACTCTATTCATCAAGTTAATGAATATTTATGTAGAATTAATGATTTAAAAAGGCATCACTATGAACTTAAAGTGCCCGTACCTTGTATGAAAAGCAGTCTTGGGGATATCCTCCTTCTTCACCCTAACTTGGTAATATCTTGACCGCAGATCCACCATGGATAAGTATTGTGTTCCCTGTATCTAATCTAAAAATTCATTAATTTGAGGTAGATGATACTTGTTCTTTATCGTGATCTTGTTGAGATATTGATAATCGATGAAAAGGTGTATTGGACCATCCTTCTTCTCGACGAAAAGAACTGGTGCACCCCATGGTGAAGCACTTAGGCATATGAAAAATTTATCTTGACTATTAGGTAATTGTTTCTTTATCCACTCATGTTATAAAAAACCATTCTATATAGAATGTTTGATAATGGTAACTCCTTAGGTATACACATGATTGAAAATTAAACATCTTGGAAATGCGTAAGACCAGGCAATTCTTCAGGAAACAAATCAGCATATTCTCTCATAATGGGAATGTCTTCTAGGATGATTCTTTACATAGAATAAATCATTTGAGCTTGGTACTCTTTCTCATAGGGAAATAATATCCATACTTTAAATGATGGTGCTAAATAAGATTCATCCTCCTCATTTCACTTGTACAGAATTGGGGGCCAATTTGCAATTCAGAGAGAGATTTCATTCTTGCAGCAATTTATGTTGGCTATATATAGGGAAAGCCAATACATGCCTATAATTGAATAAAATTCCACCAAAGGGAGTATTAAATGGTTCTCTATAAAGTTCATCCCACAAACTTTGATAGGGGATGAGTTATATACTTGGGATGCAATAATTTCCCCATTTTAGATTTTCTTCGACATCTCTACTTCCAAGCTTTGTGGTGGTGCTTGGATAGTTCTACTAAAATTTCATGATATGAAGGAATGTGTATAACAAGAATAAAAAATCATTCTCTCTATTCTTGAATGAATAACTAGCATACCCGCCGCCACTTATTTTTCAGGATTCAATTTAGCAGTAGTGATGGAAAAAAGCTTGACCAAATTGCCTTAGAAGTTGTTAGTTATCTCCAAAAACCCTTGTCTCAGTGCATTGGTTTTCAAAGTGCCCTATTTCCTTTTATTTTTAACAATGAACAATACGTTGAGGGTTGACCAAAGAATTATTTTCCTCCACTGTAGTAGCAAGTTTATCATACCAGAAATCACTAGCTAGGTGCCCTTCCTTCCCATAACTAAAGTATTTCCTCATCCCCTTCTGGAAATTTCCATGGTGCTTCTTTTCAAACCTTTAGAAAGAAGGATTTTCAAATTTCATGGCATTGTTAGATCTATCTATTGGACCACCACAATTGATATCCACTCTTCTCTTATTATCCCCATGATACCCCTATGATTATCTGATCTCCATTTCGTTTTTGAGGGAACATCAGACAATTTCCTCATAGATTTCAAAGTCACATATCACTAAGGATTTCCATTGGTTAGGTTTTATCCAACCAATGAAGCGTCTAACCTTGCACTCAGGGGTAACAAAAAAGAGGGAGGTGTATCATGAAACTATTTTGAAGTTTTCTTCATATTCCTCGATAGATTATCCATATTTTTTCTTGAGGGAAAGGAAATCCTTTTCCATTTTATGTCGGAGGGTGTGGGGAAAATATTTATCAAAAAACTTTTTCCCAAAATCATTCCACACCATTTCGTTGATCTCTTCCTCAATATTTTTATTTTTGATTAATGTCCACCACTGATGAGATTCACCTTCCATGTGATAAACAACAATCTGAACATTCTCTTGTTCAGAAAATTAAAGGATAGAGAAGATCTTTTCAATGGAGTTGATCCATTGTTTAGGGAAAAAAGGGATCAAATACTCCATTAAAAGTAGGATTCCTTTGTCTCATGAAGCTTTGGATTGTGTCTTGCTCTATTTTACGGGGATTTCGATGCTCCTCCTGATCTAGGTTTCTTTTCAGAACCTGATTTAGTTGAGAGTGTATCATTATGAAGTGTGAAATTCCTACTCCCATCAGGTTAGGCATCTCATTGGGGTAGTCATCACATTGATCTTCACATTAATTGTTTACTCGGTTCCTTCTATTTTTAGCCATTGGCTAGAATAAAATAAAAAATAAGGATGAGTATATTTAACTTTCAAACACATAAACGGAAATTTAATGAAATTAATGGGATAATTTAAATCATACATGTATTTCCTTAACTTATGGATTTCTAGGATTCAGTCTTTTTTATCCATGATCTATTTCCTAAGTTATACTCTTATGGGAATTTTTTTACTACCTTAATAATAGTTTTCAATGAGATTATGAATTACCAAAGCATATAGCCCATGGGTGTCAAACTAGGTGTATAGTAAGGCTCATTATTACGTACCAGGTTACCCCGATTTAGGCTCGGAACACCTTTTTAGAGTTGTTACTCCTAGGTACATATGTTCCAGAACCAAGTCCACTTGCAGTATCCAAATAGGGATTTATTTTCTTGATAAAACACTCAATCTATACTAAACAAAATTTAGGGGTGTTTTATTATATATAGTCTTATCTATATAGATTTCTATAGAGTTTTCTAATCCTAATCCCAAAAATAACTGAAATTTTCTTCTTATACCAACTATAACAACAATTATATTTATTAAAAATTAATACATGATTTAATTACATAAAATTAAACTTAATACAATCCGAATGATCAAGAATTCTAGTCTCTTTGGGAATTAAGGACATTGCATTACAATTTTAAACATGAATTACTACATCTTTATTGAAAAATTCTTTAAAATTCTTGAGATTAAAACTACATTGGATAACCCAAGGAAATACATAAGAAAGGGGTGAGCCATAAATCCCAATAAGGAAATAAACATGGAATAACAAGAAGATAATAATACATTTTAAACAAGGAATATCAATGATTCATAAAGGAACATGAATAATAAGGCATGATATGGCATGATAATCATAACTTGGGAAATGTGGAAACAACTTAAAACACTGCATCATAAACATAGGTCAAGGATAAACTGCCAAGACTTTATAGTGGACAATGTCTGATAAAGGAATGAGGTATACCCCTATCCCAACATGACGTATCATGATTGTAACGACACAAAGTTTCATTAATGAAAATCACTCTTGATCTAATTAAATGTCTGTTTATGTTTATATAAAATTTCAACTTCTTTGGTTTTATGTTAATAATTTTGACCTTTTCTAATATATTTGTTGAACAATGATCACATGATTAGTATAAATATAGGGCTTTAACAAATCTAAATTTACTCAGACAAAGGAAGCGATGGCCTCATCTAGTAGAATTGCCCCATAAAAAGCCCATTTATTGGAGCTCGGAAAAGATGTGGCATACTTGAGCTTCTCTCTTGACCAAGCCCAAGCTGAGCTTCATCATGTCAAGCTCGAACGTGACAATCTACAGGAGAAGTGGAAGTTGATAGAAATTACCACTCGAGCGATGTTATCCGAGCCACCCCAAGAGTCTGTCACCATCGCACACCTTACCCTTAGGTCTTATACATCTGTTTTAAGGGTTTATGTAACAAAAAAATTGTACAATGTTCATGTACATTATTTTTTTATATAATAATGAATATAATTTCTAGTCATTATTGATACATTGTAAATAGTTTATAAAGTACAAATAGTGTTTTTAGTTATTATTTAATTAAGAATTATATTTTATTAAATTAAAGGATTTTTGAATTTAATAATATTTTAATAAAATATTATTATTATTATGAAATTAATTTTTATTAAATATAAATGATCTTATAATTTTATGAATGCAATTATAATTTTTATTAATGTTTGAAAGCCATTTCTTTCAAAATCCGTGAATTTTTGATAAATGTTGGTTTTTATTTTAAAAGTGAAAATTAAAATATTTAGAAAATTATATAGATAAAATAAATGTTATTTTTGGAATCAGGGTGTCAAAATTATCCAACAGTGAATTTTTCATAATTTTCTAAGACAGTCAAATTTTTGGGTAAAAGTTAAATACCTTTAAAATATATAATGTGTTTTATGACATCATAATGGCCCAATAGTTATTTAATAAAATACTATAATCTTTATGTTCGGCCAATATATGTTTTACCATTAAAAATATGTGATTTTGGGTTTGTTTGACTTACTTTTCAAAGCATTAATGGACCCCTCAAGACTTATTAAACATCTTGTGTTTTTAAATTATTTTCCATCAGAGTGTGACTCACCTCTACATAAGCAACCCTATTATTTTAATAAGTTCAGACTCTGGCCTTATAAAATATTGTTTTCATCTTCCCTTTTCCAAAAACCATGGGCAAAAACCATTGGATGGTTGTGGTTTGGATTAATTTAATATAAGGGGTCCCAAACCTAAATAATAAAAAATTCCCTCACCTTTCCTATATAAACCCACACAAGATCCCACTTCCTCCTCACTCAAATCCTTTGGAGTTAGTCCAACCTCTTCCCTACTCTCTCTATAATCCTCCCAAGGTTCCCAAAGCTCTCAAGAAGCCTCTCTCAAGCCTTTGGAAGCACACTTCCAAGTAAGGGTTTTTTTCTTCCTTTCTCTTTTTTGTCCAATTTTCTTTAAGTTGTTTTGCCCTTTTAATTTCAATTTTTAATGTTGGGGTATGGTCTTGAACCTCCCTCATACTGCCCTATTTATGTTTAAATTATGGGAGACCCCTTTATCTCTCATTAAATTCCTCCCATGTACACCCGTTACTATGCCGAAATTCCGAAAGGAACTTCTCTATCCTCTTTTACATTCAAGAAATACTTTTGTATCATGAATCTAAATTCCATTACAATTGTTGGGAAATGTATCTATATGACCTCTTTACTGTCCATTACATGTAGATATGATGAGGAACCCCTTTATCTCTCATCAAACATTTTTATTAATCCTTATTTCACGTCGTTACGCTGCCGAAATCGCACCGATTTTCTAAGACAATGCCATTGTGTAGTGAATATCATGCCCATTTCTCCATCAAGGGTATTCAACTTTATGCAAATTTACTTATTTATTATAATTTTCATGTATTAATTCCACATTCCTTCATCCTGGAATAAGTGATTATGTTTTATGAATCCATGTTTTATGATCCATGTGGCACACTTATGCATGAAATGAAATGTTTAAGAAAGGTGCACCCTTATAGCACTCCAACACATTGGGTAAAGTATAGTATCATGATACGTCATGTGAAATGAGTGTTGACTCATGCTAATTCAAGTGCAACGAGGGTTTACTCGTGCTTCATGTGCAATGAGGATTTACTCATGATCCACATGCAATGGGCCTTGGATCATGCTAATTCCATGTTAAGTGTTGTTGCCACATTTCTATGTTATGATTATCATGATTTATCATGACTTTATGTTCATGTTTCTCTTATTATTTATTGATATTCTTATTTCCTAACATGTATTTTACTCCTCATGTTATTCCATGTGTACTCTCTTACTGGGCTTTGTAGCTCACCCTTTTCTTATGGATGTCCTCAGGTTATCCCATGCAATGCTAAGTTAGAGGGAAGGTAGTGGTCATGTAAAGGAAGTTTTCAATAAAGATGTTGTATTTCATGTTTTAAGTTTTTATGTAATGATCCTAATCTCCAAAGACACTAAACCTCTCGATCTTCTTTGTTGCATCAAGTGAATTTTTATGTAATAAATCATGTTTAAGTTTGTAATAAAAAGCAGGGTTGTCAGAGTTGGTATTAGAGGATAGGTTTAGTTATTTTTAGGATTAGGATTAGAAAACCCTAGTAAATCCTTAGATACAAGACTAAGTACAATAGATATGTCCCTAAGTTTTGGTGAGTATTGAGTAAGTGGTTTATCAAGCAAATATATCCCTGTTTGGATATGATCTGGTAGAGACGGATCTGGCACAGATGTATCCTAGGGGTAAAACCCGAAAACACTGCTTTGAGATAGACTCGAACGAGAACTGGTGCATGACAACGGGCCTTGATACACTCTTGGTTATGACACTCTCGAGGGATATGTTTTGATAAATTCACAAGCTTAGTATGAAACCTTATTAAGGGAATTAAAAAAATGCCCCTAAGAATATATGTTATAAAGTATATCATGAAAAGCCTAGATTGAAGCCTATAGACTCATGAGTTTAGGAAATAAAAGTTTATTTATAAGTTGTCAACTTTTGTCTCTGGATTACCCTTTATTTTTTACCCCTAACTTTCCTTTTATTCCATCCAATGGCCGGTAATATGAGGACTCGGGCTACAAACTGTTGTGAAGATTAGTGTGATGACTGTACTAATGAGATGCCCAATTCAATGGGAGCGGGAATCGAGAACTTTGTCCCACTTCTCTCTCAGCTAACTCAAGTTTTGAATAGAAACATGGGTCAAGAGGAATGTTCAACCCCCCCTAAGAAAGAACAAGTCTCTATCGAGAGCTTCATGAGAAAAAGGCCTCCTACTTTTAGTGGATCATCCAATCCCACGATCGTTGAACAATGGATCAACTCCATTGAAAATAACTTCTCCATCCTTCAATGTTATGAACAAGAGAAGGTTCTCCTGGAGGCTTATTGTATGGAGGGTGAAGCTGATCAATGGTGGACATTGATAAAAAATACGAAGCCTGAGGAGGAGATCAATTCATTGGAATGGAAGGATTTCCAGAAGATGTTTTTCGATAAATATTTTCCACGTACCCTCTGTCTTAAGATGGAAAGGGACTTCTTTTCCCTCAAGAAAAAAGATGAAGAATATGTTGGAGCATACGAGGAAAACTTCACAAGGCTTGCACGATACGCTTCCGGCTTTTTCGATACCCCAGAATTCAAAGTTGACCGCTTCTTTGGTGGGATGAAGCGTAGACTGTGAAAAGCATTGGCGATCCGTGACTTCTACAGCTATGAGGAAATTGTACGATTTGAACTCAAGGTCAAAATGGAGATCAGAGAATCATAGGTGTATCATGGAGATAATAAGCATAAGGTGGACTTTAATGCTGGTGGTCCGATGGATAAATCCAACGGTGCTAAGAAGATTCAGCACCCCACTTTCCAAAAGTGCAGAAAGAAGCACCCTAGAAATTTCCTTAAGGGGACGAGGAAATACTTCAGGTGTGGAAGAGAAGGGAACCTAGCTATTAACTGTCGGCAATAAAGACCCGCGACTATGATAGAGGATAGGAACACTCTGTTCGAACCTAAATGCATTGTTCAATGCTACAAATGCAAAGAACCAGGTCATTTTGCAAATCAGTTCCCTAATATAAGGGTTTTTAGAGGAAACCAACAACCTCCAAGGCAGCAAGGAAGAGCTTTTTCCATCACTTCTACCAAAGTGAACCCCGAAAAAAAAGTGGTGACAGGTACGCTAGTTATTCATTCAAGAATAGAGAACGTACTTTTTGATTCAGGTTCTATGCATTCTTTTATATCTCGAAAGTTTAGTAGAACAATCACAACACCACCGCAAATCATGGAAGTGAAGATGTTGGTGAGTACGGAAAATGGGTCTATCATTGCATCCCATGAATATAAGTCCTCCACTATTATAATATGTGGATTGAATTTCCCAGCGAACCTTGTCATACTCCCTCTGGTGGAATTTGATGCAATTCTTGGCATGGATTGACTTTCCTTATATAGATCCAATATAAATTGTCGGGAGAGGGAAATCACACTCCATATAAAGAATCGACCCCCGATTCTTTACAAGTGTCAGGAGAAAGATGAATCTCCTTTAGCTCCATTATCTCAAGCATGGATATTACTACCCTATTAGCATGCGTATCTGGCTCAGATGATTGTGTCCAAGGAAGAAACCATCCTTCAATAAATGCATATTGTGAGGGAATTTGCGGAAGTGTTTCCCGAGGAACTTCATGGTCTTCCTCCTAGAAGAGATGTTGAATTCTCAATTGAACTTATACCCAAGGATTTACCAATATCCAAGACTCCATATAGAATGGTTGTTGTAGAGCTTGAAGAGCTGAAGAAACAACTATAGGAGAATTTTGATAAAGGGTTTATGCGCCCATGTGCTTCACCATGGGGCGCACGAGTCCTCTTAGTCAAGAAGAAGGATGGGTCAATGCGGCTTTGCATCGATTATTGTGAACTTAACAAAATCACGATAAAGAACAAGTATCTTCCCCCAAGAATTGATGACTTATCGATCAGTTACGTGGATCACAATACATCTCCAAGGTAGATTTGCGATCGGGATATTATCAAGTAAGGGTGAAGAAGGAAGATGTCCCCAAGACTGCTTTTCGTACAAGATAAGGGCACTATGAATTCATAGTAATTCTTTTCGGACTCACTAATGCTCCATCAATCTTCATGGACTTAATGAATAGAGTCTTTATAGATTACCTCGACAAATTTGTGGTAGTCTTTATAGATGATATTCTAATACACTCCAAAACCAAGGAGGATCATGAGGAGCATTTAAGAACTATACTAGAGACTTTGTGCAAGGAGAAGCTCTACGCAAAGTATAGAAAGTTTATGTTTTGGTTGAAGGAGGTCTCATTCTTGGGCCATATCATCACAAGCAATGGGATATCTATGGATCCCTCCAAAACAGATGCAATTGAGGGATGGCCGAGGACAACATCGGTAACAGATATCCATATCTTCTTGGGGTTAGCTGGATATTATCGACGATTTGTGAGAAATTTCTCATGATTTTCCAACCCTCTTACCAAGCTAACTCAGAAGGGAGTAAAGTTTTCTTTGAGTGATGAATGCAAAGAAAGCTTCAAGGAGCTGAAAAGGAGTCTTATCACTGTGCCCGTGCTCACTTTACCCACAAGTGGGGAACATTTTGTTGTATTCAGTGATGCTTCAAAGAAGGGATTAGGTTGTGTGCTAATGCAGAATGATAAAGTGATATCCTATGCCTCAAGGTAGTTGAAAATCCATGAGCGAAACTATCCAACGCATGATATGGAGTTGGCGGCGGTGATCTTTGCCTTGAAAATCTAGCGGAATTATCTCTATAGAAAGAAATGTGAGATATATACTGACCACAAGAGTATTAAATATATATTCACACAGAAAGAGCTTAATATGAACCAGAGAATATGGATAGAGCTCATCAAGGATTATGACTATTTAATACATTACCACCCTGGGAAAGCGAAAAAGGTGGCAGATGCCCTAAGTAGAAAGGACCCAACAATTCTATCAATAATGAGAATTGAGAAGGATCCAATCTTCTTAGACTTGATGATGACGGACATGGGAATCATAAAGAATGGAACATAATCAATCCTTTCACAAATGATTGCTCAACCGTCTCTTTTGGAAAGGTTAAAGGATGCTCAAAAGGATGATGTGGGAATTCAGAAAAAATTATAAGATATCAAAAAAGGGAAATCCTCAGAGTTTAATTTTAATGAATAAGGAGTTGTGCAGTTTGGGAAAAGAATATGTGTGTCATCAAGTCCGGAGATGAAGAAGGAACTTTTGGATGACGCACATAGTTCAAATTTCTCTATTCACCCAGGGAGCACAAAGATGTATCGAGATCTCTGAGAAAACTTTTGGTGGGATAATATGAAGAAGGAGATCGCTGAATATACATCAAAGTGCCACGTGTGTCAGCAAGTGAAGGCATAGAGGCAGAAGTCTAAGGGGATGATACAACCACTACCCACACCATAATGAATATGGGAGAACATCACCATGGACTTTTTCCCCGAACATCCAAGGACATCCAAAGGCAACAATGCAATCTGGGTTGTTGTGGATCATCTTACGAAGACTACACACTTCATTTCTATTCAGGAGGTTTTATCATTGGATCAACTGACACAGATATATATCAAGGAAGTGGTAAGGTTGCATGGAGTACCACTATCTATTGTGTCTGACTAAGATCCAAGATTCACCTCTATGTTTTGGAGGAGTCTTCAACATGCTCTGAATACTGAACTAAACTTCAGTACGGCCTATCATCCTCAAACTGATGGCCAATCCGAGCGGACTATACAAACACTTGAGGACATGTTGATAGCGTGATCAATGGACTTTAATGGAGGATGGGATAAACATATTCCTCTAGTTGAGTTCTCTTATAATAACAATTTCCACTCGAGAATCCAAATGGAACCATATGAAGCCCTTTATGGGAAAAGGTGCAGAACACTGGCGTGTTGGGATGAGGTCGGTGAATGTAAGCTGCTTGGACTGGAAATGGTCGAGGAAATGGTGGATAAGGTGAAAACCATTCAGTAGCATATCAAGGCCCCTCAGAGTTGACAGAAGAGTTATGCAGATAATCGTCGGCGAGACCTTGAGTTTAAAGTTAGAGAAATAGTTTTTCTACGCATATATCCATGGATAAAGGTTATGAGGTTTGGAAAGAAAGGGAAGTTATGTCCAAGTACATTGGACCCTTTGAGATTCTTGATCGTGTCGGGGCTGTGGCTTATCGACTAGCACTTCCACCTACCATGGCCAAAGTACATGATGTATTTTATGTATCCCTCTTAAGGAAGTACATACCAGACCCTTCACATGTACTCTCTTCTGAGGTGGTACAATTGGAATATTATCTTTTTTATGAGGAGCAACCAGTGAAGATCTTAGATCATAAAGAGAAAGTTCTACGAAATAAGACAATGTTCCTCATCAAGGTGTTGTGGAGAAACCACAAGTTTGAAGAAGAAAATTGGGAATCAGAGGAAATGATGAAGCTGAGTTACCCACATCTGTTTTAGTGTGGGAAAATGAAAATTTTGAGGGAGAAATTTCTTAAGGGGGGAATATTGTAATGACCCAAAGTTTCATTAATATAAATTCCTCTTGATCTAATTAAATGTCTCTTTATGTTTATATAGAATTTCAAATTCTTTGGTTTTATGTTAAGAATTTTGACCATTGATAATATAGCTGTTGAACAGTGATCACATGATTAGTATAAATATTGGGCTTTAAGAAATCCAAATTTACTCAGACAAAGGAACCGATGGCCTCATCCAGTAGAATTGCCCCATACGAAGCCCATTTTTCGGAACTCGGAAAATAGGTGGCATCCCTGGGCTTCGCTCTTGACCAAGCCCAAGCTGAGCTTCATCATGTCAGGCTCAAAAGGGACCGTCTATGGGAGAAGTGGAAGTTGATAGAAATTACAACTCGAGCGATGTTATCCGAGCCACCCCAAGAGTCTGTCACCATCGCACACCTTACCCTTAGGTATTATGCGGCTATTTTAAGGGGTTATGTAACAAATAAATAGTACAATGTTCATGTAAATTATTATTTTTATATAATAATGAATATAATTTCTAGTCATTATTGATACATTTTAAATAGTTTTTAAAGTACAAATAGTGTTTTTAGTTATTATTTAATTAAAAATTCTATTTTATTAAATTAAGGGATTTTTGAATTAAATAATATTTTAATAAAATATTATTATTATTATTAAATTAATTTTTCTTAAATATAAATGACTTTATAATTTTATGAATGCAATTATAATTTTTATTAAGGTTTGAAATCCATTTCTTTCAAAACCTGTGAATTTTCGATAAATGTTGGTTTTTATTTTAAAAGTGAAAATTAACATATTTAGAAAATTATTTAGATAAAATAAATTTTATTTCTATAATCATGGCGTTGAAATTATCCAACGGTGAATTTTTCATAATTTTCTGAGACAGTCAATTTTTTGGGTAAAAATTAAATACCGTTTAAATATATAATGTGTTTTATGACATCATAATGACCCAATAGTGATGTAATAAAATACTATAATCTTTATGTTTGTCCAATATATGTTTTACCATTAAAATAATGTGATTTTGGGTTTTTTTGACTTACTTTTCAAAGCATTAATGGACCCCTCAAGACTTATTAGTCTTTTTAAATTATTTTCCATGGGAGCGTGACTCACCTCCACATAAGAAAACCTATTATTTTAAGAAGTTCGGACTTTGGCCTTATAAAATATTTTTTTCCTCTTCCCTTTTCCAAAAACCATGGGAAAAAACCATAGGACGGTTGTGGTTTGGATTAATTTAATATAAGGGGTCCCAAACCTAAATAATAAAAAATTCCCTCACCTTTCCTATATAAACCCACCCAAGCTCCCACTTCCTCCTCACTCAAAGCCTTTGGATTTCATACAACCTCTGCCCTACTCTCTTTATAATCCTCCCAAGGTTCCCCAAGATCCCAAGAAGACTCTCTCAAGCCTTTGGAAGCACACTTCCAAGTAAGAGTTTTTTTCTTCCTTTCTCTTTTTTGTCCAATTTTCTTTAAGTTGTTTTGCCCTTTTAATTTAAATTATGAATGTTGGGGTACGGTTCCAAACCTCCCTCATACTGCCCTCTTTATGTTTGAATGATGGTAGACCCCTTTCTCTCTCATTAAATGAATCCCATGTACACCCGTTACTATGAAAAAAATTCCAAAAGGAACTTCTCTCTCCTCTTTTACATTCAAGAAATACTTTTGTATCATGAATCTAAATTCCATTACAATTGTTGGTACATGTATCTATATGACCTAATTACTGTCCATTACATGTAGATTTGATGAGGAACCCCTTTCTCTCTCATCAACCATTTTTATGAATTCTTATGTCACGTCGTTACACTGCCGAAATCGCACCGATTTTCTAAGCCAATGCCATTGTGTAGTGAATACCATGCCCATTTCTCCATCAAGGGTATTCACCTTTATGAAAATTTACTTATTGATTATAAAGTTTCATGTATGAATTCCACATTCCTTAATCATGGAATAAGTGATTATGTTTTATGAATCTATGTTTTATGATCCATTTGGCACACTTATTCATGAAATGAAATGTTTAAGAAGGGTGCGCCCTTATAGCGCTTCAATGCATTGGGTAAAGTATAGTATCATGATACGTCATGTGCAATGAGTGTTGACTCATGCTAATTCAAGTGCAACGAGGGTTTACTCGTGATTCATGTGAAATGATGATTTACTCATGCTCCACGTGCAGTAGGCCTTGACTTATGCTAATTCCTTGTTAAGTGTTGTTGCCACATTTCCATGTTATGATTATCATGCTTTATCATACCTTTATGTTCATGTTTCTCTTATGATCTATTGATATTCTTATTGCCTAACATGTATTGTACTCCTCATGTTATTCCATGTGTACTCCCTTACTGGGCTTTATAGCTCACCCTTTTCTTATGCATGTCCTCAGGTTATCCCATGCAATTCTAAGTACGAGGGAATGTAGTGGTCATGTAAAGGAAGTTTCCAATAAATATGTTGTATTTCATGTTTTAAGTTTTTATGTAATGGTCCTAAGCCCCAAAGACACTAAACCTCTCAATCTTCTTTGTTGTATCAAGTAAAGTTTTATGTAATAAATCATGTTTAAGTTTGTAATAAAAAGCAGGGTTATCTTAGTGATACTAAACATTACCCAATGCGTTAGAGTGCTATATAATTTTGGGTTCACCCGTCACTTTCATTTAATTCTCATTCTTAAGTGTGTCACATAGATCATAAAAAATGGATTCATTCATCATCATTATTTATTCCAAGATCAAGGAGTGTGGAATAAATACATGTATGTCCCAAATAAAAAAGTATATATTCATAAAAGTTAACACCCTTTATAGGTAATGGGTATGAAATTCACCAAACAATTGGTTTGGCATGGAAAATCGTGGTGAATATTCGGCAGCATAACAGAGTCACTTAAATATTGAAAAAATGTGTTGATGAGAGATAAACCATTATCTCATATTTTTTACATGAAGTGAAAAGTAATTGGGACATTTAAGGACATTTAAACACATTTATAATTATAAAAAATTATTATGATAATAAATAATCTTGAATAAAAAGAGGAAGGAAAGAATGCTTATGAAATTTCAGCATGGTAATAGGTGTACATGGGAGGGATTAATGAAAGATACATGGGTATATCATCATTAATACATAATAAGGTTAGTATGGGGGAGGTTTGAAAACATAAACCATTATTATTAATTGAAAATAAAATGTTCATTACAAGATAATGAAACCTAGATAAAGATGAGAAAGGAAAGAACCCTTACTTGAGTGTGTGGCCCAAAAAGCTTGAAAAGAGGTTTCTTTAGAGCTTGGGGTACCTTGAGGGGATTATAGATAAAGGAGGGAAGAGTAAGGAAGTTCTAAAAAGATTTAAATTGAAGATAATTTGGATATTGGGTGGATTTATATAGGAAATTAGAGGGGGATTCTTTAATATTTCACAAACTTAGGTTTTGGACTCTATATAATAAAATATTCAAAACCAAAAAACCTCCCATGGTTTTCCAATGGTTTTTACCAAATGATATTTTTTTAATCATTTTATTAATAAATGGGCCTAACTTATTAAAATAATGTAATTTCTTATGTGGAGGTGATTCACACTTTTAAATAAATGAATTTAAAACTCTAAAATATATTAATGGTTTTGGAGGATTCATAAAGGCTTAAAAAAATATTAAAATAAAAATAAAATCATATTATTTAAATGGTAAAATATATTTTTCCTAACATACCCATTATCATATTTATTACATCATTTTATGTCATTTTGATGTCATAAAACACACTATATATTTATACGGTATTTAATTTTTACTCAAAAATTAAACTCTCTCAGAAAACTATGAAAAACACACCATTGGATAATTTCAAAATTAATATTCTAAAAATAATATTTATTTTATCTAAATAATTTTATAAATATTTTCATTTCACTTTTAAAATAATATTTTACATTTATTGAAAAATACTGGGTTTTTGACAATAACATTTTTTGAACTGTTATAAAAAGTACATTTCACTACATAAAAATTATATGACCATTTATAATTAACAAAAATCATTTAATAATAATCTATTATTAAAATTTTATTTATTTAAAAATAAATTAATTCATCAAAATAAATCCCTTAATTAAATTTGAATATTACCAAAAAATATAGTTTTTGTTTAATTGAATCAAAATGAAAATCATTTATAATGTAACAATAAAAATGAAAATAAATTATTTATTTTACAGAATATACATATTCATAGTATTAATTTATTGATATATATACCTTTATTACACCAGCATACTCCTTATGAGTAAGGTGCATGATGATGAGACTTTCATGGGGACGTTCGGTGAACATGGTTTGGGATGTGATCTTGATGAGCTTGAACTTATACTGTAAATGGTTTTTCTCATGATTAAGTTATTAGATCTCAAATTGGGATTGGTAAAGGGAAAATACCATAGATGATATTTCCCTCAGAATCTCTAACAAATGGGACTTTAGGGTACAATTCTACTAGATGAGGCCATCACTTCCTTTTTCTGCGTCAATTGAATTTGTTAAATCCCTACATTTAAACTAATCATGTGATCACTGTTTAATGGATATATTGTCACTTTTAAATAATATTAATGGTATTTTTAATCCAATTGAATATAATAAAATAATTTAATGAGTTTTCTATAATCATATTACATAATAAAGCATTAAATAATAATTAAATTTTATTTATAACAGTTAGGGTCATTAAAAAATCCATCACTAAAACCAAAATGGTTAACATGAGTGATGAAAATTTATAATCATAGGGGGGTTATCATAATCAGTCACATAAAAGGGATTCAACCTTTAAAGATTCTACCCATTTACATCATCACATTATCCTATAATTCATTTAGTTCAACCTATACCAATATTCGATTAACCAAGGTTATGTTAAGTTGGTTTATCTTATATTTCTCATCCTAGTACCTCAAAGTAATTATGAAATAAATAATTTGTAGTGGTTTGTAAAGAGAATATTATTAACAAAATAATATCCCCAGGGAGTATAAAACCAGGTGGGAAGTTAGGCCTTTTTATCATGAACTAGGTGATGACCGATTTAATACCCAATACATCCATTTTAGGGTCATTACCCATAGGTATATCTATATAATAGAGTGAATCCACCTATAGTATCTAGATATAGATGTATTATTAGGAAAACACACACTTTATACATTACAAAAACTCCAGGATATTATCCTATACTTTGAATTTTCCTTCATACAAATACTTAAAATTTTCATTAATGTTTCTAATAATAACATCGAAAAATAACTAGACCTTGAACTAATAAAATATATGGAAAACCAAGACATAATAATACTTCAATTCATGATTTATAACATTGTTTTCCAACAATACATTCCAAGGATCAATATTTATAGTGTATTGGGAAGATTGTACATACAAATACATTATCTTAAACATAAAAATATCATATTTAATTAAATATCCTCATAGAAATCCTAACTCCAAAATATATTTTAAAACTATATAGGATATCCTAGGGATAATAAATAAGGAAAAGGGTGATCTAGAAATCCCAATAAGGGAATGAATATGTAAATAAAGTGTAACATGAGAATCAGAAGGAAAAACATGATATCATAAAGAGGATGATCATAAGAATAGAAATATGGACTAGGGAAATGATATCATAAGATAATGGAATAAAAAAATGTAGAAAAAAATAAAACATGATATCATAAACACAAGTTTTGGGTTACTACCAAAACCAACATCATAAAGTGAATAGATTCCGATGGTGGATTTGGTTCACTTCCTAATCCCTTACATAACGTATCACGAGTTATAAATCATTACCCAATGCATTGAAGGGATATATAATTTTAGGATCACCCATTACAAAAATTAAAATCCCACATATTTATTCCAAAAGAGGAAAATAAACCATACATAAATAATAAGTATGATTAAACTCATGAGAAGTAAGTGAGTTCAATAATTTTGATTCAAGGAATAAAGAAAGGATAAATGATAAGGATTCCTAAGAGAAGAAGAAATAAAATAATTTTTTTGTTTATATTTTAAAATTAAACATATTTATTTGTCATTGAATTCAAATATATATATTTCATTAAAATGATCTATGAAAATAAAGAAAAAAATACACCACTTGGGTGAAGCTTTATGAAATTAGTAAAGGATATTTTTAAAGAAAGAATGAACTTATTATTTTCCATAAAATCATTATTGAAACAATAGTGTTATCTATAAAACAATTAATATTTTTATAATCTATTAATGTTTTAATTTTTTTTATGGGTGATTCTCAACATGAGACAATAAATTGGAATGTTCCCTTAAATAGAGTTTACATAAAAGTGGGAATTTCGAAGGGAACTAAAAACTTGTATAACCCCAAAAATTAAAAGATTATTTAACTAGGTATATATATAAGGGATATATATACAAAATTATAAGTGGTATATGATAATAATATTGCATAAAATATAGAAAGATAAATAGAACTTCAAACTCACAAGTCATGAAGGAGGTATTGAAGATCCCTTATGGATTGAGTAAAATTTTAATAAAAACACTTGAACGAGAGGGATATTATAATTTAAATTCAAATAAACTTAATATAATATAATTAATGATATAATATGACAAATATAAACCATATAGACCATATAAATATAAATTGGTGCACAAATAAAAACATGTCTCAATGAGGGGTATTTGAGAAAAAAAAACCTGATGGGTTAAGAAACATTAAAATAAAACCCATTGAAAGGGACAAAGATTAAATTTGAATTTAAGATAACATGAATAAATATAATTCATGATATTATATATAAAATGGGTTGTATACACACATTTTTTATGAAATTCGGTGAATAAAATAACATGTGTCTCAAGGAAGGAAGTTTTGAGATGAAACCCTTATGAATTGAGTAATTTTTTAATCAAAGTAATTGCAAGACTGAAAATAATATGGTTATTTAAATAAAATTAATAAAATTAATAATTATTTCAGAATAAATTCTTGGGTAGTATATACACCATAAAAATAAGAAATTGGGGCATAATATTAAAACATGTTTCAATAAAGAGAAATTGAGATGAAAACCTTTACATTGTTTTAGAATCATTCTGCACACTCACCTAACATCTTGAATAATAAAATTTGGTTTATTATATACCTTATTAGGAAAATTATTCTCTTTATTTAATTTAATATGGACCATTTATTATCATATGATATTTATTTATTATATAGTTTACTTTAAAATTTCAGTCAATTGAGGTTATTCGGTCAATCTTTCCGTAACTCCTTATGTATGATGACCATGGTAGAAAGTGTTATAACATAGTTTCATTATATAAATAATATTAATACTGTTATGAAAATAATTTTTATATATTAAATATATTTTAAAGTCAACCATTATTGGTGGTGATGAAAAATAAAACTCATTGCATGTGGAGTTGATAGTTAACACATACACATAATTAATGATTCCATTTATCAATGAATGAGCAGGAAAGACGGAAAATGATAACTTGAAATTTTAGAATAATAATTATATTATAAATATTATTTTTAATCATAAATTACATTATTATACTAATCCATTAATGTAGGTGATGTAAAATGGAAGATGTTGCTTTGTGGAGGCGGTTGTCCATGCAACGCACTGATGATGCTTTTGTTTTTATTATAGGATAGAGATAAAAATGGTTATTAAATTAATATAATAAAAACTAAGTATAATAATTATAATTATGTCATTATATTTTTATTTATATAAGATATTTTGAAGAAAAATATTAAGGAGAAAAATTTATGAAGATGGTAATACTTACATTGGAGACTTGATCTTCTCTTAGATATTTCCTTATAAGTGATGGGATTAAGATAAATTATTGTGACCAAGGACTTAATTATTAGAAAAGGAATTATAGGAGTGGTATTTTTGAAATTAGTTTAAGGAAAATTCTATTGGAAAGTTTATCCATAGAGGAGTGTAAGTAATGTCCTTTTATTAGTGAAGAAAATGGGACCTTCAGGAATACCCTTTACACGTTCATGATATCAATACACTATTCCTTAAGAGATGACTCAAAAATTTAATATTAATGTAGTGTGTGGGTATATATTTAATATAATTTAATTTATAAATATGATTAAATCATCTTTATAATTTAAATATATAATATAAAAAATAGTTTTTCTAGAAAAATTGACTTTTAACCATTATTTGTTCTTTAATCATATTTAGTATTGATTACCAATTTAATGAGTGTTAGTATTATCATATTTTGGTTTAAAAATAATATTAGAGTCATCATTTAAATTATATCAATTTAATTTATTAGATAAAATTTACACAATATTAATAAAACAATTCATTTAAAAAATTGTTTCACCATTATCACAAAAACTAAATTTATACTTACTAATATTATATTTATGCCTTAGAATGAAATTGAAATTATTAAATAAAATTGAAATGTTGAACATAAATAGTAAATATTCTTTTATATTTAATTTCTAAAAGTGATAAAGTCTACATTTTAATATTAGCATAGAAAAACAATTTTAGTGTTAAATATTACTTCAGTTTCAAAAATGTTAAACATGTGTTTTATAAGTTTAAAATAGTATTTTTAAATAATATATATTAATTTATATATATATATATATAATATAAAATGGCTTTATAAATCTTATTATTCATTCTTTTATAAAAAAAGTGACGTTTTTAGCTAAATTTGTATTTTTATTATTCATATAAAATCGATTATTTCAAAAAAAATATCCAAATATTTATACTAAGATAGTTTTGATATAAGGAATTAAATTATGATAATTTTATATAATTCAAATTATAAAATTTATATATTTATCTTTTAAATGAGAAATAAAAATTATAAATAAAAATTCTTTTATTAGAAAATGGTGTTTTTAAACATTATGTGTTCCTAATATTATTTCATATTAATTTCAAATTTAAGTGATGTTAGTATAATAGTTTTTATATAAAAATATTTTAAGGTGTGAATTTATTTTATTAGGAAAAAATAAAATACTTAATAGAACCGTTTTTTGAAAATAAATATTACTTTTATTCTAAATATGCTTTAAAAAATACCATTAATTAATTATTTATATTCTAAAATTTTATTTTTACTACTATATTGATATTGAAATATTTATTTTAATTTTTTATATATAATATATCATATTTTAATAATAATAATAATAATTTTTATATGTAATGAAATATATATATAATATTAATATCATATATGTATTTCATTTGGAGTTATATTATTTTAAATTTACCACTAAACAATACATGACTTCAATATACCTATAGGATATATGACCAATGAAAATAATTATTATGAACATATTTTCAATTTCTATAATTATTATACCAACTCTTGTTTCTGTAGATTGATCCTTTTAATATTTATATATATATTTCTAGATTTTTCCTTATAGTTGGTATTGTGTTTTGGGTGTCCCAGGACCCCATAATTAATATATTAAAAATATTACTATATATTAAATCATTTTTAATAATAAATGGTTTTTCTATTCATTGGGGCCTATTATGGAAAATATAAGACCACAATTGTTTCTAAAATATGGGGTTTACCATAGCCGTGACATAATTTTGGCTAGTGTCTGATGTTCTGTTGAAGGAGGATATTGGTCGGTGTGTTAAACAAATAAAATAAATTGTTTATTTATATTATTTAATGACAAAAAACCTAATCTAATATCTATAAATACATCTTTTTGATGAATGTCTAGGGTTAGACACATTACCCTGAGAAATTATAGAGTAGTAAGATAGAGATCCTTTAATGTTGAAACTTCGTAACATGGATCAACAATGAACTATCGAGGGGATTCATGAGACGAATGGTGAACACATCAAGATCTTCATATTCATCAATATCAGACATGTTCTTGACCAATTATAGATCCGTTCTTGAGGTATGGATTGTGGGTTTCTTCCCTTTTTTATTAGTTAAGCATGGATTGCATATCTAATCTATCTATGTGATTTTCTTTCCTTTCATGAGACAAAAAATTAATTATTGTTCTTGAGACTAATTATCTATATTTGTTATTCCCTTTATTCTCACATTGTATTTCTATAATTTATATTCTTTTTTTGGATCACATCATCCAATGGTGTTATCACTTTGTTCTTATTCCTATTCCAATCACTGTTCATAATGTTCTTCATTTTCGGCCCATGGGGTTGATAAATCAATATTTATGATCTGGTTCAAGTGTGACTGCACCTCTAGAATCATGGTAGATCTGTGAATGAACTAGGAATCGGTGGTTTATGGATAGATCAAGGAATTTTTGGTAATGTGGGTGTTGGATTCATATTTTGAAACCCAAAATGGTGACAGGAGGCTCGAGAACCACTACTAGTGAGGTCAAATTTCTAATTCATAGACACTGGATTCTAAGAATCAAAAATCAAAGACTTTAGCCTATATTTTTGGAAGATTTAAGAAAGTGAAAAATCATGAACGGTTATAGAGATAGCTAATTTGGTGGCTGTATAAATACCAGGATTAACTGCCTATAGAAAATGAGACTACACACCACGTATCTTGGAGGAAAACACACTATGTATATCAGGTTATCATGGCAGCTAGGGTTTTATCCCGAGTTAAGTATCACACTCCTTGTGGTCGGGACTACACACAAGGTGAATCTACCTAGGTAGCTGATCCATGTACCGAGGGGACATTCCTAAAACCTCGGGTGGTTATACACACCATGTACCTATAGTGACACATCACGTGGAGGTACATTATTGTAAAATCCATATACAAGGAAGGAAATTCCCATGCCTTTATGTGAAGTCACACAGCATGTGACCCTATGTATACACCATATAATCTTCTATAAACTTGTACCTTTTTATCTCCTTCTTCAGAACTCATATTTGAGCCTATGAGTAGCATATAATGAGTAATACTATATATAGGACATGATAATATAATCCATTCCGACATCTAAGATACAATGTTATGTGTTATGATTGAGACTCTTGTTCTATCGATTCTTGTCTAATAGAAGTGATCATATTTAATAATCAGAGAGATGTTGGGGTAAGTACTTGTCACAAAAGGGTGATGGTCATCTATACTCTTATATAGGTAGATTTGGTACTCCCCCACACTATAGAGGCTACGAGACCTCTATCTATGGAGCGGTACTCACCTATCATAGATATCCAAAGCAGAGCGGTTCCTCCATTGGAGATAGTGCCCCCTCATTTGTGAAGCACATAAGCGAGGAGAGGGGCCTCCACTTTGATTCTTGTGAGGTAGAAAATGGTGTTGGATTTCATATATGGGACATTTAGTGTTATAGGAAGACTCATCATCATCCTCAGCTTGATGTAGAGATTGATACTTCTCTTTTGGGGTTTTAGTATGAGCATATCTGATGTTGGGTTTCTTTTCCCTCTATTTTTATGGGCTGTGCTAAATATTTTTATTGTATTTCCTCCCTTTTTTTCGGGTAATTATACTAAGTATGCTTATAATTACCCATAAATTGGATATTCCCACACATATAGTGTCTTATGTAGATGTTTGAAATATTGGTGGTGAATTTGGTGGACCCTGTATCAGAGGATCATAATAATACTAGGAGGAGTTGGTCGAGTTATATGGTTAGTTTTAGAGATTGTGAGATAAAATATATTTGGTTTTACATTATATATTTGTTTTTATGTTGGGACCTATTTTTTGTTTGGCCATGTATATTTCCACGTTATATCTTTTATATTATCTTAATGTACTTTGATGTATTTTCATTAAGGTTGTTTCATGCATTGATTATACTCTCGACGTTTCAGTCTTCTTATATCTCTGCACTGTTAAATTATTATTGTTGTGTGCGTGAAGATAAGTACATTATGCTCATCCCTCACATTTTAGTGATATGACTACTTGATTCTTGTTTTCATCCCCTTTTCCATTGGAGGTGGGATTGGGGTGTTACTCTCAACATATTATCAGCCTAGGTGGGGTCCCGATGGGGTGGGTGTTGACAGAGTGGTATCAAAGGTGGGTTTTCTTTAGGTTTCTATTTAGAATTGAACATGTTATGTCTATTTTTTTGTAACTTATGGAAATGATGTTTGATTATATTGAGTTTGGATCTCATGACATGAAACCCAGTGATGGTGTAGTGTCTAACGTATCCATACATCAGGACTCTGGAAACCTATTTGTCGATATGACATGCAAATGAATTTTTTGTAGGGAAACCAATTTTACTTAAATCATATAGGATTGAGTCTTTTAGATATCATGTAATTCTTGATTAATCTCCATAGACATTCTCATCTAACTTTTCTACTTATTATTAACTTTCATGATGCCTCTATGATGGAAGATAACTAGGATACCGATACAAGGTCATGACGATGTCCAGTTGAGTGATGAGGCCACAGTGAAAAGACCTATCCTTGAGGTGTTTCCTCTAGGAAAACATAGAGTGGTTCTTCCACCTTATGGAAAGAGAATGATTCCACCTATCATAGTCTAGGAATATTATCGATTGTATGTTGGGTAGTCGATAGATCCCCCAATCCAAGATGATTATACGAGTAGTATTAGTGCATTATGTGAGTTCTAGTAATAGAAACCACTAATGTTTTAGGGAGAAACCGACACTCCAATAGTAGAGTATTTAATCTAGAAGTTTTTAGATTCTTTTGTCTTGTATGGATCCTAACCAATTAGATGGTTTCACTTGTGACCATTCTTGTTCATGGATTAACATGGCACTTGTGGGGCCTAATCACCCAAACCCATGTGGAGATGATACTCTCATGTACTAAACATCAAAATTTGTTCTATGGTGAGTATTATACATTGATATTTTTCTCCATACAAATACAAGAGAATCTTGATCTGAAGTAGGGTGATATGTCTATTGTTTTGTATGCATAAAGTTTTAATGAACTCATGTACTACTCTTTTAATATGGTGAGATATGGATACTACAATGCATTGAATTATGAGAAGTGACTTTATAGGGACATCCGATCTAGAATGGTCTCCTTAAGAATTCACACTTTTGATGGAGTTCTAGAGAAGGCATTGGTTATGAAGAAATATATAGTAGAGTGATTTTAGGAAGATAGAGCCAATAGTGGAAATCATGGGGCATATATGTCTGCAGCAGCTAGCATGCTTCGGTTATCAAGACCTTAGTGTAGGAGGGGTACTCCTTCCTAAAATAAAATATGTGGATATGTATTGTAGGGTTCACATAGAGTGTTGAGTTATCCAGGAGAGGGATGGTAATATTATTATCAAGGGTGAGGTCACATGGATCATAATTTCCCGACCTGATGTGTTACAAATGGTGGATATGATGTTGATGGACCTCCATGATAGTGGAAACATGTAACACCCCGAGATTTTATGAGAAATATTCTTTTTAATTTTATTGATGTCTTGTGTTGTACGCTAAAACAAAGGAGTATTTCACAAGACACAACCCTAACTTGGCTGCATTACACGCAATCATGACCTTCCTCGATAGCGTGTGTTGTACGCAATACCGAGTTTCAATAAACAACGATATGCTATTAAAATATTATTAAAACTAGCCATTATGAATAGTAATAACCACTTTTTGAAATTTTGTAAATTTTAACTTTCAAAATGGACTTCATTTTTGGATTCGGAATATCGAAATTAGCCAAGGGTGAAATTTTGGTATTTTTCTGAAAACTTTCAATTTTTGATGAATAGTGAAAACACTGGGTTACTATTTAAAAACCGACTTTTTATTTAAATAATTATTTATTCTATTTAAATTTATTTTAGGTCAAAATTGACACATAATACTTATATAAGTTCAATTTAATTCATTAGAGTCATTTTATAATAATTTTAGATATATAAAAATTTTATTGAACTTTTGACCGTCTTTTACCCACCTCCTAGGAGAATTTCCAAATTCACATAAAACATAATTTTACCACTTCTGTGAGTGGAATTTCAAAAATCCGAGATACACGGTTGATGTCAGTAAGTAAAATGTGGTTCAATGAGATGAAAATAATTTTTGGTGAATAATAACTTTTTACTTTTTTTACCACGGTTAAAAGTAAATAGGGTAATTAAGGGTAAAAATGTTATTATTATTACCCTAACAAAAGTCCTAATTATTTTTTATTAGTTTAATTCGACCAAAAAAACCCTTAGGAAAAATATATGACCATTTAGGCCCACTTGGATTAGATTAGGACATTTATTATTAATTTATTTAAAGAAGGGTTAAAATAGTTAAAATCAAAGTTTAATAAGTTAATCATTTTTAATATAGGATTATACATAATATAAATTCGACTATAAATATTAATTATAAAGATAAAAATATTTCATACATAATTATATTTTATTTGTAATTTTTAGACATTAAATAATTTAATTTATTTATGACACAATGATGATGTAGTAATTAACTTATTAATAAAATATTGAAATAATTGATGTTATAAATACCCAAATAAATGCAATTTGAGACTTTTTATGAATTAAAATAATTTTATAGGTTAATATGACATGTTAGTATTGATTTAATCAACTTTTTTCTAATTAATCATTCTGTTATGAGTTTCACAAAAATCAATTACTAAATAGTGTCAAAATTGACATAAAATAGTTTTTTAAAAAAATATTATATTATTAATTGTAATTTTATTCCTAAAAATATAACGTTCGGCCAAATGACTTAGATAAGGTTATATATATTAATAATAAACAACTTGGGGTTCGTTTGTCTTGTTATAGTAAGTTTATTAACCTTATAGTTTAAGAACACAAAAAGACACGGTAAAAGTAAAATTATTTAACTTAAAGTTAAATCTAAATGAAAAGGTTAAAATAGGAACCTAAACTTGTCTAAATTCTATTGGATGAGAGGATTTTAACCCATCCTTACCTTATCTTCAAAATAAATCAATTTGGAGCTATTTAAAACTGAATATGACTTTATAATAAAATAATATTTTTTGTTTTTCCAAAGGTGCCCCTCCCCTCCCTTATAAAAGGGAACCTCCTCCCTCTCTTCCTCACACCACTTTGAGCCTTCAAGATCGTCCAAACCCTGAAAAATTCACTTCTCCACTTCTCTAGAAACATCCTAGAGGTCCTGGTCTTCTTTAAAGACCAATTTTACTACCCTAAGAGGAGGTCTCAAAGAGGCGCTTCAAAGAAGAGGTAATGTCCGTTACCGATTCTTTCAACTTTATTTCTTCTTCTACTTATTCTTATTTAGTTTTTTCATTATGAATTAATAACATCAGTATCAATAATATACTAATATATTATTATAAGTATGAAACAAACCTATTTCACCATCTATCCATCCTACGGAAAATGAAATCATCGCACGTGCGTACGTACGGAATACCGTCTCCACGCCTTGGTGTAATCTATTTTCCACCACCGCCTTACTTGGATGGGTATAATGGTGTAAATAATAACTATATATGATTATTGTATATTGATATTGATTCTGAAATAGTATACATACACTCCAATACAATTCCACGATAATGAGAATGATATCATCGCTCGTGCGTACGTACGGACTACCGTCTCCATGACGCGATGAGATTCATTCTCCATGTTAACCATTCATGAAAGATTATAAAGTATATATTATAAGTAATAATGAAATATATGACATAATAATGATACTTTATTTATGTGTATATATATGTATGTCATCTACTTAATTTCATTCAATTCAATAAGGAAACGAAAACAGCGTTCATGCGTACGTACGACCTACCGTCTCCAAGAACGGTGTATTTAATTTAATTTAATCGATATATCATATATATATATGTATATACAGAAATATATATTATATTTAAATCATGTTTTACATTCTGGAATTAAGTAAATCAGGATATAAGTAATAATATCAAGAACAACAAGTCCAAACACTTACGATAAATAAAACGATTTAACCCAAAACGATGCTTTAACATGGAACTTACAAAAGAACGGGTAATATAAAGTCATAAGTGAACCATATATGATATAATAACAATGAATATGATTATATAATAAGTCAATGACATTATTTAAATCATTATACAGGAGGTTTGGAAACGTACGAAGCATATCGGACCTAAGGTAAGGGATAATTTTGCAAATCTCATTTTTATCTGAGATTGATTATTCGTAAGTATTTACTGGAGTTATTTCTATCATCTATGTCCATGTTTTATAAAAGTGTTTTCATGTATGTTTAAAGTCCTTTTTACCCATTTTTGACTTTTACTACATGGTATGTAAGGAATCTTTCTTTTTTTTACGTTACGAGATACTTTTTGACTTTTCCGGAAAAAGTACGAGAAGAATGTTTTTTTAACTTATAAGGCATGAAACGATTTTTATGGTTTTATAAAGCCTTATATTCATGAATCTTCCTCCAAGATATTTCATGACTATTTTCAACAAAATCTCTTTCTTTTAAAATTTCATGGCAATAAAATGATTTTCAAGAAGAAAGGATATTTTTCTCAAGAATTCATTTCAAGTGTTTTATCAAAACCATTTTCCATCTAAGATGAAATTATTTTCATATGTGTATGTTTCAAGTATAATGTCTCTATGATTTACATGTTTTCACTTTTCTTATGATGAAATGATATCCATTTATTTTATATGGATTATGTGATGATGGGATGATGTTTATGAAACCCATTTTATTTATTGGGTTATTATGAATGATGTATGTTAATTTTGTGGCATAAGTAAGAATGATTTCACTATGAGATGGGTGGGACCTATATCTCCCTCCAATTAATTGGGTAAAGATTTATATCTCATGAGATATACATGGCTGGAATGGTAAGTTAATCTGGTTCTGTGTTACAGGACTGAAACGAGGAGTGAACTCGATTCAGAAAGGGACTTTGTACACTAAGATGGACTTGGCAGTAATGCCTTGGATACTATGGAAATCATAAAATGTGCTGAATGGTTTCCACAATTACATGTTTTATTCCCATTATATTTTATCACGGTTGATGTTCAATTATTATATATTCCTTACTTACTTCCACAATTTATGTCTTTTCTCAATATTTTTATGTTTAAATTTCATGTTCAAGTTTTTTCTTCCAAATGTTTATGGATTGTTTTATGTTATCTATGTTTTCCCTTACTAAGCATTTGGGATCACCCTTTTTATGTTTTATTTTCCCCAGGAAATAAAGAAAGGTTTTAGGTAAGGAAACAAAAAGGGAAAGATCGTTATGGGAGTTGTTGAAGATATTTCAACATGATTAGAAGTTTATATTCTGAGTTTCCAAAGACACTAAACTATTACGGTCCTTGTGTGTCCTTTTTTGTTATGTATTAAGTATTCTGCAAAAGTAATGTAATGTCCATGTATGTCAAGCTTCAGGTCTCTACAGTTGGTATCAGAGGAAAGGTTTAGTCCGCCTTTGGAAACTAGGATGCGAAAACGTTAGTGAGATCCCTAGAGATATTTCTAAGGTATGTCTAGGGATGTCCCTAAGGATAAGTATACGTATAGGATATAGTCCTAGAACTATGGTAACAATCCTAGAATTTAACCTAAGATGTTAGATATTGATGGTACTCCCCCTTTATTATGTTGTTTTCCCTAGCATGATTTTTTGCCTCTCACACTTTTCTTTTTGGGTTTTAGACGATGGCTGGAACCCGAAGGAACCGTGTTGATCAATGTAATGGATAATGCAATGACTATCCTCCTGAACAATCCAATGTTATGGGAGATGGAGTGAAAAATCTTATTTCTATACTTACACAAGCTATGAATCATTCTGGACTTCCAAATGAGAAGAGAAGGGAACAATATTCTATTGAGTCCTTCATGAGGCAATGTCCACCTTCTTTCAGTGGGTCTTCTGATCCACTTGTTGATGAACAATGGATCTGTACCACTGAAAAGATATTTTTAGTTCTTTAATATTCTGAACATGATAAAGTCATCTTATCAGTATATCGTTTGGAAGGTCAAGCTGATCAATGGTGGAATCTTATCAAGAATATGGGGCCAAGAGATGAAATTGAGTCCATGGAATGGGACGAGTTCAAGAACTTATTTTTCAATAAGTACTTCCCTCGTATTCTTCGAAAAAAGATGGTGAAGGATTTTCTTGAACTAAAGAAAAAGGATGATGAATCTATTGGTATATATGAAGGGAATTTGACAAGGCTTGAAAGGTATGCATCTGGCTTTATCATCCAACCTGAAAGTAAAGTTGATCGATTCTTCAGTGGCTTAAAACCAAATCTTCGAAGGGCATTAGCTATAAGAGACTTCAGTAGATATGAAGAAATTGTGCATTGTGCTATCAAGGTAGAACTGGAAGTTGGTGTAACATATCCATCTCATGGTTTTGACAAGAAATGAAAGATGGAGTTCAAGGAGAAATCTCAGAACAATGGTGAAAAGAAGATGAATGTTTCTTTATGCTCAAAGTGTGGAAAGAAGCATGGTGGAGATTGCCTAAAAGGTACTAGAAAATGTTTTAAGTGTGGAAAAGAAGTTCATCGAGAAGTTTATTGTCGAAGTAATGGGAAAATGGTTGCTAATGATGTGAATAGAGAAAAGACTACAGAGAACTCTCCACAAACACTTCAATTCTTCAAGTGCAAGGAAGTGGGGCATTATGCTAATAAATGCCCTAATCCAAGGGTTAGTGATGATCGACATGAGAAACCACATAAGGCAAAGGAAAAAGGGAAGTCACATGCGATCACTATTGGCAATGTTTAATATGACAACGATTTGGTGGAATGATTAAGTGTTTATGTAATGGGATTCCAAAATAATGTTGTATATATTATCGTGGAATATTGGAATATTTATGTATTGGTCTATTGTGGTTTTCAATAATTTTATGGTACTGGTAACCATGGAAAGTGATTGAGATATTTTTGGAAATAATATGATATGCGCATAATGAAGGGATAAGGAGAAAATGAAATGTTTGACAGTATTCATGAGCTCATGACTGATATAAGGAAATAGTTATATCATGGTTTGAGTATGTAGAATTTTGGGGTTTTGGTATGTGGAAAGAGTTAACTTTTGACAACACTCATGTTTTCACTAAGGTTCAATGGGTATTCATTCTTCAAGAGAATACATTATTAAGGTATTCACATTTTTGAAATTTGACCAACAAGATATATCTTATAACATATGGGAGATAAATGAAGGAATTCACGTGATTATTATGTGACATTTCAAGTAATAATGAGATTGGAACGAAGTATTTTAGATACAAACTTTTTTTGATATTATTTATGGGATGTTATAGTAAGGTAGTTTTAGAAAAAAGGACAACCTGCAGGACGAGCGACAGGCCATCACGTCAGACAAGGCTATGGGAATCAAACCCACAACTGAACTATGACCGGCCTTTGTCACCTACCACTATCCTACAGGAAGTCCCTGGTTAGTAGAAACTAGTTTTATTTTATTAAGCGTCATGATATATGAAGTATAAGTTCATTTTTGGAATCGTATATGATTAACCTCACCATAGATGGACTTATGTATATTTGATAACCTTTTCTAACCTTTTGTTTGAAACAGATGGAATGACCCATCATTCTATCACATGACTTGCTAACACTTCACGAATAACAAATTCAACTTCATTTCTTTAAGAAATGAAGTGGAAATTTTTCAAAGCATGAACAACAGTGAGATTGTACCAAAATCAAGCAAGTATTTCTTCTAATTCAAAAATTTCAACTTTAGGGAAATGATATTGAAAACCAAAAATGTTGTCCTAGTTCCCTTATATCCGATGAATTAGATGGTACCTTAGATCATCACAAATCTATGGCTTTGTGATTGTTGGCTTTTTCATAGCCATGTTCTCTCCCACTCTCCATCAGAACATGATGGTTAGGTTTCTCTTCCATATCCATATTTTCACCTATGTTCTCCTATGTGGAAACCCAGTGAATAGTTAATTTAGGTAACCGTTATGTTTCATACTTTAGTTTTTAAAGATTGGTTTTGGTATTCCTTTTTATGATGTGAGTTTCTATTAATGAAACTTTTGAGTAGTAAACCATTTATAACCCCAAAAAATTTCGAGGGCGAAATTCATTTTAAGGGGGGTAGAATGTAAAACCCTGAGATTTTATAAAAAATATTCTTTTTAATTTTATTGATGTCTTGTGTTGTATGCTACAACAAAGGAGTCTTTCACAACACGCAACCCTAACTTGGCTGCATTACACGCAATCACGACCTTCCTCAATAGTGTGTGTTGTACGCAATACCGAGTTTCAATAAAGAACGATATGCTATTAAAATATTATTAAAACTAGTCGTTATGAATAGTAATAACCACATTTCTAAATTTTGTAAATTTTATCTTTCAAAATGGACTTCATTTTTGGATTTGGAATATTGAAATTATCCAAGGGTGAAATTTTGGTATTTTTCTGAAAACTTTCAATTTTTGATGAATAGTGAAAACACTGGGTTACTATTTAAAAACCGAATTTTTATTTAAATAATTATTTATTCTATTTAAATTTATTTTAGGTCAAAATTGACACATAATACCTATATAATTTCAATTTAATTCATTAGAGTCATTTTATAATAATTTTAGATATATAAAAATTTTATTGAACTTTTGACCGTCTTTTACCCACCTTCTAGGAGAATTTCCAAATTCACATAAAACATAATTTTACCGCTTCTATGAGTGGAATTTCAAAAATCCGAGAGACACGATTGATGTCAGTAAGTAAAATGTGGTTCAATGAGATGAAAATAATTTTTGGTGAATAGTAACTTTTTACTTTTTTTTACCACGGTTAAAAGTAAATAGGGTAATTAAGGGTAAAAATGTTATTATTATTACCCTAACACATGTATTAATTCTATTGGATAAGTGTAATTCGACCAAAAACAACCTTAGAACAAAATATGACCATTTAGGCCCACTTGGATTAGATTAGGACATTTATTATTAATTTATTTAAAGAAGGGTTAAAATAGTTAAAATCAATGTTTAATAAGTAAATAATTTTTAATATAGGGTTATACATAAGATAAATTCGACTATAAATATTAATTAGAAAGATAAAAATATTTCCCACATAATGATATTTTATTTGTAATTTTTAGACATTAAATAATTTAATTTATTTATGACACAATGATGATGCAGTAATTATCTTATTAATGAAATATTGGCATAATAGATGTTATAAATACCCAAATAAATTTAATTTGAGACTTTTTATGAATTACACTAATTTGATAGGTTAATATGACATGTTATTATTGATTTAATTAACTTTTTTTCGAATTAATAATTCTTTTATGATTTTCACAAAAATCAATTACTAAATAGTGTAAAAATTGTCATAAAATTGTTTTTTAAAACAAATATTATATTATTAATTGTTATTTTATTCCAAAAAATCTAAGGTTCGGTCAAATGAATTAGATAAAGTTATATATATTAATAATAAACAACTTGGGGTTCGTTTGTCTTGTTATAGTAATTTTATTAACCTTATAGTCTAAAAACATAAAAAGACACGGTAAAAGTAAAATTATTTAACTTAAAGTTAAATCTAAATGATAAGGTTAAAATAGGAACCTAAACTTGTCTAAATTCTATTGGATGGGAGGATTTCAAACCATACCCACCTTAGCTTCAATATAAATCAATTTGGATCTATTTAAAACCGAATATGACTTTATAATAAAATAATATTTTTAGTTTTTCCAAAGGTGCCCCTCTCCTCCCTAATAAAATGGAACCTCCTCCCTCTCTTCCTCCCACCACTTTGAGCCTTCAATATTGTCCAAACCCTAACAAATTTTCTTCTCCCCTTCCCTAGAAACATCATAGAGGTCCTGGTCTTCTTCAAAGACCAATTTTAGTGCCCTAAGAGGAGGTCTCAAAGAGGCGCTTCAAAGAAGAGGTAATGTCCGCTACCGATTCTTTCAACTTTATTTCTTCTTCTACTTCTTCTTATTTAGTTGTTTCATTATGAAGTAATAACATAAGTATCACTAATATACTAATATTTTATTATATGTATGAAACAACCCTATTTCACCATCTATCCATCCTACGGAAAACGAAATCACCGCTCGTGCGTACGTACGGAATACCGTCTCCACGCCGTGGTGTAATCTATTTCCACCACCACCTTAGTTGGATGGGTATAATGGTGTAAATAATAACTATATATGATTATTGTAAATTTATATTGATTCTAAAATAGTATACATACACTCCAATACAATTCCACGATCATGGGAATGATATCATCGCTCGTGCGTACATACGGACTACTTTCTCCACGACGCGATGAGATTCATTCTCCATGTTAACCATTCATGAGTGATTATAAAGTATATATAATAATTAATCATGAAATATATGACATAATAATGATACTGGATTTATGTGTATATATATGTATGTCATCTACTTAATTTCATTCAATTCAATAAGGAAACGAAAACAACGTTCATGCGTACGTACGACCTACTGTCTCCCTGAACGGTGTATTTCATTTCATTTAATTGATCTATCATATATATATATGTATATACTGAAATATATATTATATGTAAATCATGTTTTACATTATGTAATTAAGTAAATCAGGATATAATTAATAATATCAAGAACAACAAGTCCAAACACTTACGATAAATAAAACGATTTAACCCAAAACGCTGCTTTAACATGGAACTTACAAAAGAACGGGTAATATAAAGTCATAAGTGAACCATATATGATATCATAAAAATGAATATGATTCTGTAATAAGTCAATGAAATTATTTAAATCATTATATAGGAGGTTCGGAAACGTACGAAGCATATCGGACCTAAGGTATGGGATAATTTTGCAAATCTCATTTTTATCCGAGATTGCTTATTCGTAAGTATTTACTGGGGTAATTTCTGTAATCCATGTCCATGTTTTATAAAAGTGTTTTCATGTATGTTTAAAGTCCTTTTTACCCATTTTTGACTTTTACTACATGGTATGTAAGGAATCTTTGTTTTGTTTACGTTATGAGGTACTTTTTGACTTTTTCAGCAAAAGTACGAGAAGAATGTTTTTTTAACTTATACGGCATGAAACAATTTTTAAGGTTTTATAAAGCCTTATATTCATGAAGCTTAATCCAAGATATTTCATGAATATTTTCAACAAAATCTCTTTCTTTTAAAATTGCATGGAAATAAAATGATTTTCAAGAAGAAAGGATATTTTCCTCAAGAATTCATTTCAACTGTTTTATCAAAACCATTTTCCATCTAAGATGGAATTATTTTTATATGTGTATGTTTCAAGTATAATGTCTCTATGATTTACATGGTTTCACTTTTCTTATGATAAAATGATATCCATTTCTTTTATATGGATTATGTGATGATGGGATGATGTTTATGAAACCCATTTTATTTATTGGGTTATTATGAATGATGTATATTTATTTTGTGGAACAAGTAAGAATGATTTCACTATGAGATGGGTGGGACATATATCTCCCTCCAATGCATTGGGTAAAGATTTATATCTCATGAGATAGACATGGCTGGAATGGTAAGTTAATCCGGTTCAGTGTTACAGGACTAAAACGAGGAGTGAACTCGATTCAGAAAGGGACTTTGTCCACTAAGTTGGTATTGGAAACAATCCCTTGGCTACTATGGAAATCATAACATGTGCTGAATGGTTGCCACAATTACATGTTTTATTCCCATTATATTTTATCATGGTTGATGTTCTATTATGATATATGCATTAGGTACTTCCACGATTTATGTATTTTCTCAATATTTTGATGTTTAAATTACATGTTCAAGTTTTTTCTTCCAAATGTTTATGGATTGTTTTATGTTATCTATGTTTGCCCTTACTGAGCATTTGAGCTCACCCTTTTTATGTTTTATTTTCCCCAGGAAATTAAGAAAGGTTTTAGGTAAGGAAACAAAAAGGGTAAGATCGTTATGGGAGTTGTTGAAGATATTTCAACATGATTAGAAGTTTATATTCAGAGTTTCCAAAGACACTAAACTATTATGGTCCTTGTGTGTCTTCTTTTGTTATGTATTAAGTATTCCACAAAATTAATGTAATGTCCATGTATGTCAAGATTCGGGTCTCTACAAAACATCATGATCATGGATCTCCCAGCCATGGTTAGGGTAGATGTAATTTCCCATACCTTGATGGAACTGAATGGTTCCCTGAGCCTTAATGGCCACATGGCCTCAAGAATATCTACACTAAATCCAGAGGCTTACAACTAGCAGCGAGGGCCTAGGGTGTTTCTATGGGGAGACTATGTTCTCATTTCTAAGTGTAACACAATAGTATAAATCATATAGATCGATGTAGGAATCAGTAAATCAATCAGATAATATTTAAACGCACAAATTATAGATATATACAAACAAAATGAAAATGTAATCTCATGTAAAATGATGATAATTTCATGTGTCTACAAATCAGACAAAACAGGTGTACATGGAATCAGTATAATAAATGTATCAAAATACTAAAAGACCAAAAATAACTATCTACAGATATCATTACGAGACCCAAATCAGTCTTTTTCTCTCGTGCTACTAAGCATGAAACAAAATCAAGCATCGAACTGTGGAATCTTACCCTGATCCCTATATGTATCCATATAGTCCTTCTGGGTACCCAACAGTGGCCCAAACACGGTGTGAAATACAATAATAGTTGGTAATCACCCAAAGGTTTATATAAAATCTTATCAATACAGTATAATCTAAGAATTGTGATATATATATATATTACAATTGAGAAGTAAATAGAAGTAAATTACCCATGGAATGTATACTACAAACTATGAGATATTGTATATCCATACAAGGCTCCATGAAAAACATGGGTCAAGCTTCTATAATAAGGAAACTAAAAAATATATATAAATAAATAACACAACCTCATTATACATCCATACTTAACATGTCAACCATGAAATTTTTGTATAATATTTATATAAAATAACCATGGACACACCATATAAACAAAAGTTTCAGAACAACCACAATCGTTCTATATAATAAAGCGTATCACATTTACCATGGTTGAGCCGTATAATCAATGTTTCAGACCCCTCAGGTCCGAATCCAAGGTATAGTTGACTGAGGAATTCTCATCGCGTCCAAGGAACATCATGATGGAAACTAGGTTAGGCTTTAATTAGGATCCAAGGAGAATATCTACCGACCATGTCCACTATAAGCCTGAACAAACTAGAACCAAGGGGTTTCAAGGCCCAAGGCATCCCATGGAATCATAATCCAAGGAGAATACAGGTCCAAGGAATTATCTACCATTACTATGACCCATACAGTAGAACACACATGGAATCATATGTAACCATTCATCTATTTACATTGTAATGACCCCAACCCTAGTATCCAAAAGTTGGTGCCTTACTTTATTACATTGGAATAAGATATAAGGAATCACATCCCAAATAAACCAAATAGTTTATTAGTTTTGGAAAACTATATACATATTTAAAATTTATATTATAATTCAAAATATAAAACACAACATAGAGAATATTTTTAGAACACTATTAATCTCCATGATTAAATTCTCATTTCACTCATAAGAAACTTCTCAGAATCATGGTGGAAAATAAAACATAAGAAAGCGATAAGATAAAATTCTCAGTAAGGGTAAGCATACAACAAAAGATAAAAATAAAAAAGTCATAAACATTATTTAAAGGTAAATAAATGAAACACATTCCATTTAGTTAATAATTTGAGGATAATATGGTAGGAATAAAATATTATCAAATAATTCCATATAAATAATCTCATAAGTTATAAAACATAGCCACGGATATTCTACTAATCGAATAATCACACAGAAATCAATATCTAATCTCATAATGATGGAATGCATAATGACAGACATCTAAAAAATACTATATAGGATTCGTTACAAAAATCTAAAACTACAAAGGCTCTATACCAAGAATCTATGATCATCAAGGCTTCTTTCAAATAACTTAATAAATGGGTAATTCATTGGACAAAACCCAATATAGTGTGCCTCAGGATACCGACCAATGCATCGAGGGGATATAGCCGGACCCTAACATCACTTAATTAGTCTAATACAATCCTTATATGAAAGGGTAAAACATAACAAACACATATAGTTTTTTTGAATATGGTATACAAAATATAAATAACTTTCCCCATTAAGTAAATATAATAAAAAACCATCCAGATTAATATGGTTAATAGTATAAAAATAGCACATCCCCAATAAAACTCATGAATAAATTTTTTATAAAATTTGGAATATAGTATCATTAGAGAAAAATGTAGTGAATTATAAGATTCAACAAAGGATGATGACATAGATGAAAATAATTTTAAATTGATCTTTGAAAAAATATTGAGGAAAATAATATTTAAGCATTCCAAAGTGTCTCATACCACTTTAAAACATTTGAATTATAAGAAACATGAAGTATTAACATTAAATGAAACTTATATTATCATTAGAATACAAATATTCAGGATATAACATGTCAAAGTATCATTATATACACCAAAAATCAAAAATTAGTAGTTAATAAGGCATATATCTCACGAAAGTAAAAGTGAGATGAGAAACCCCTTACCTGACGATTCCCTTTAGTTTCACATACTTTAACAACATATAGAATTATTTAAATAATTTTATTAACTCATTAAAAACTATATTAATATTTATAATAACTTATGTGATGATTTTATAACATCTTGTGACCCATTCATTAAAAATATTTCATTATTTTCATGTTTTCGAGTGCGTTTGTTTCACAGCTTCATGACCGGTTCATTTGTGTAAAATTATGGATGTTCATGTAAAATGGGATTAAAACTATAGAATTGGAATGAAATAATATTAATTTAATTCCAAAATTATAAATTCTACCATATATCATTATGAGGATGATTCATTAGATAAGATGTTAATGATAATGGTTTAGTTAATTTTGGTGGTTTTTCCAAACACCACAGACTAGTTTCATTTTATTTAATATTATGTCTATATATTAGTTACAAAACATGAAATAAGTTATAAAATAATTATTAAAATATTATTTTACTAGAACAATTGTTTTATGACCATACATGAATATGGTAATGAAAAAATAACCAAAACATTATTCACGGAGGCGATTAACAGACAAAATTGGACAATGGTTTCATTTATTTGACTAAGTGGAGGTAATAAAATGGATGGATATAATATATTACATTATAAAAATAACATTACATTTTTTTTTGAAATTATTATTATTTTATGGGTAAAATATATGAGGAGGAAGTATAAGAAGAATAAAAAACAAGAGAGGTGTTTTGAGATAACTACCTCTTGAATATCCCCTTCTCGAGAGACCCTTGATGACTTTGGGTTTGGTATTTTGATGATAACAGTAGCACTTGGATGTGGGTATAATTAAGAGGAGATTTTTGGGTAGATATTTTAGGATCTTAAAGGATTTTGGGTCTAAATGGGGTGGTGAGTGTTGGTATTTACACTTAAAGAGAGGTGTGTTTTAGTGATTAAAAAAATGAATATTTTATTTTTAAATCCAAATATATTGAGGAAGAATTAATTTACCCCACTTTTTCTAGAAATTAATAGTATTTAGGATGTTTATGGATTATAAATACATCATAAAACTATTAATTTTTGTATTTTTTAGGTATTTTAAGACGTTAACCTTTTAACTTTAACCCGTTTAGTTTTTTTATCTATACCACGATATGTAATTTATTTACCATGGTAAATTTTTTATGTATAAAAATGAAAATAAAATTAAAACCTAATTTCAACCTTATTATTACAAATATGGGATGAATTTTATAAAATTTCATTCATATAATTTGAAAAATTATATTCAAAATTAATTCACCAGACCCGACGAATGAGTGGGTTTTAACGTGAAAAGTTCAAAAGTCTGAAATTTTTTTATAACTAATTTCAATGTGAAATTGATTAAAATAAACTAAATTGATTTTATTTATTCATTATTGAAATATTTATAATTTCAATCTAATTTAAAATATAATTTAACTATATAAATAAATTTTGACAAAAAAAGTTTTGAATTAAAATTTAGTTTTTTTCATTATTCATCAAAAAATGAAACTTCTCTGAAAAATACAAACAAATTTCCATAAGATGATTTGGATATTAATATTTCATAAATGATATTTATTTTATCAAATAAAACATATTATGTTTAAAAATTTATATTTAAAATAGGTGCACCGTCAAAAGGAGAAAACTGCCTTTTAGAACAATATTGTTTTTTGCTTAAAATGGATTTATTTCTTATCTTAAGCCTATAAAACTCATTGAATAAATTTTAAATTTTTTATTGAATATATGTAAAATAAATTCTATAAAAAATTTTCAATAATAGTTATTAATTCAATTTATTAATATAAAATACCATTGTAGGCATAAAAATAGTTTTTTATAAAAACACATTCTTTATGTTCAATTGGATTTTACTTTCATTTATAACAAATTAGTAACCATTGAATTAATTTTATAAACATGTGTAAAATATATTTTCATAATTTAGTTAATCTCAAAAATTCTACCATTCCAATGGCTAGAAAAAAACTATCACAATTAAATAATAATATTTTAATAGTTTGTTTAGGCTCTATGTTCTATGTAACATAAGATATAAAAGAGATGATTTTAAAAAAAGAAATACCATAAAATCTTGGGGTGTTACATTCTCCCCTTCTTTAATAAATTTTATCCTCACAATTTGAAATCAAAAATTGAAAAAAGTTTGATAATTGAAAATTCCTTTGTGGGAAACTCACATTGTAAATAGGGTTAATAAAACACCCCCTCTATAAGAGGGAAATGGAAATGTGAATCATACCACAAAATTAGGATTTTTAATATGATAAAATTAGCAAGAAGTGAAATATGGGACATGGAAGAGAAATATAACTTTCAAGTTCTCATGGAGAATGATAGAGGGAAAGTTCATTAGAAGGATAATGACAACAAAACCATAGACCAAATACATTTGAAAAAGGTTATTGATATCATAATATATTATGGTAATAGGATATAATTTTATTGAAAAATAACTTGAGAAGATAAAATTACTTGATTTCATCTCATAAGTATAATATCACCCATTTTTTGCTTCTATATATCTTCACTTTGTTTCTTAAACCAATATATGGATATTCGAGATGAATTTATATGCATGAATCACTTTATCAAAAGATCCATAAGTCATTCCTTAACCCTTTAAGAATTTACCTAAATCAATTTATTTTGCATTTAAATATTTACCTAAAGAAAAATATTTATCACATATTATCCAATATTATAAATAATACTTTAACTTCAAAACAATAATTTACAAAATTTCAACTTAATCCATTCCATGAATTGTTAATCTTAAGACTCATCGAAAATAAGTTGGTCCAAATTCAATGACCAAAAATTTAAAATGAAGGACCTTGAATTTCCAAAACCAACATAACATTATTTTTTCCTAAAAATATAATTTAGATATTATTTTCACCTACAAAAAAGTTTAATACCCTAATATCCTTTAAATCTTAATGAAAACAAGCATGCTTCCAAAAAATAAAATCTCAGGTTTTTGAATGCATCCCTTAAATCCAAATGTGTATTAAACCCAGAATAAACCATAAAATCACTAACCACTTTCATAATCACAAATATTATCCCATAAACATATATTTATCATTATTATATCAATATCAATCACATATTAAAATCGTATTCCTCGAATCATGTGTTTTCCCAAAGATTAACTTATAACGGAATCAATTTTCTTGGTTGCTAGTACTATTCATCACAAACCTCCAAATCCATAAAGAATACATACTGCAATACAATCATTATATACCTCAGGATTATTATAACTATATTATCATTGATGATATAAATATTTAATCCGGATACACATGAACTTAATCATTCTACTTCGGTTGTATAAAAAACATAAGCTTGACCTTGAGCCCTTTTCTTCTTCTGAGGTATATTATCTTGAATATTTAAAAATTCATTTTTATTGTGAACTATATCCTTACAGTATAATCAATGTACATTGGAAAATTATTTCTTGTCTTTGAAATAGTGATCATGGTGTCCTTTTTCCCCAGAATTGAAACAAACTCCTTTTCCTTTTAAACATGTACCTTGATGTTTCCTTCCATAAGTTCCACATGTAGAAAAATACTTCTTTTCCTTCATACCTTTATCCATATATTCATCTTCCATTATCTTCTTATCTTTCTTTAACTTAAATTAATAATACTTAGATAATTCATTCTATATCTTGAAAAAACATGAGACTATATCATCTTTTGATGAGAATGTTTGGGAGAAAAGTACAATTCAGAGGAATGGATTTATCCCCTAAATGAAACGATCAATCATACTCCTTGGGTTACATATGTAGTCTGCAACATGCCTTTATAATCATGTAAATTTAGATTCATACTTAGAAAAAGTATCATCCTCCCTTTGTCTCAAAATCAAGAATTTTATTTCCATATCTACTCATAGTTCATGAGGGAAAAATTTTTCCATAAAAAGTTCCTTAAAATACTTCTATTTCATTTTTTATATTTCCTCATCTTCCCGAGTGTTTTGAATCAATGACCACCATTGTTCCTTATCTCGAAAGAGATGATAAATTACCAGGAAAACCTATTCCTTTTCACTACTTCCCAAAGAAATAAATATGCTCCCTAAAGAACTTATATATTTCTCATCTTTAAATGGATTTGTAGTACCATTTAATGACGGAGTTTGTTTTCACATGAAGAGGTATAACATTGTTACACTATGTTTTGGATCAGGATTCTCCATATAGAAAATTTTATTTCTCATAACCTGAGTCTGTTTTCCCAATCTAGTTATAATTTGTTCAAATCAATCTCTAGATTCAACAACATTATCTTTCCTAGGAGGGAAATCCCTTCATGAATTATATGCATTGATATGGTTCCCATTACTTCAGTAAGGATCTATTTTTAAATAGTGTCATACACTATATTAGATCATCAAATTATGGGAAAAATGTATAATCTACAAAAATAGTGAATTAATTAACACAATATGAAAATATCATGCATATCTAATCTCATAATCCTAAACATGGTTTCTTTGGGATGTTTTTCTATACTACTCCTCGAATTATATCATAGGGTTATGTTCTCTAATATATGTTTTCTGAAATATAGTTCCCAAGGTTTCTAATAAAATTCCTATAATATAAACTATAATGACCCTGAGCCTAGTAGCCTAGATTCAGTACCTTACTTTATTACATTGGCATAATATAAAAGGAATCGCATCCCGAAGGACCGAATAGTTACGTAGTTTTGGAGAACTAGATATATATTTGAAACTTAGATTTAAATTTGAAATATAAAACACAATATATCAAATCCTTTTATAGAATTGTTAATCACATATCTTAACCCTACATATCACTGATAAGAAACTTCTTGGAATCCTGAGAAAAAATAAAAAATTAGAATGGTGTGGTCTCAAATGATAAGTAAGGGTAAGAATGTAGAGGAAGCTATGAATAAACAAGTCATAAAAATTATGGAAAGGTAAATAACTAAAACACCTGACATTTTATTAGTAATTTTAGCACAGTATGTAAGAAATAAAATAAGATCAAATAATTCTGTATAAATAATCACATGAGCTAGAAAACTAACCATGGATATTCTACTAATTAAAAAATCACAAATAATAAATATATAATATCATAATGATGGAATACATAATGTTGGATATCTAAAATATACTATCAAGGTTTTTTTACCAAGAATCTAAAACTATCAAGGCTTTGTGCCAAGAATCTATAATCAGTAAGGCTTCGTGCTAAGAAACTAATAAATGGGTAAGGCCTTAGCCAAAACCCAATCTAGTTTGTCCCATGAGACCTACCTCTACATAAACGGGCTATAGTGGGACCCACCAGTCACCTACTGAGTCCAATACATTACTCATATGAAAGGGTGAAACATAATAAACATATACATTTGTATTTAAACTATCATCCAAAATGGAACTAATTTTCCCCATTAAGTAAGCATAATCACAAACCATCCAGTGTAATATAGTGAATGGTAGAAAAATTGTGTATCACTAGTCAAAATAATCAATAACAATTTAATAAAATATGGAATACATAATCATAATATATCATACTTAATTAATCATAATATTTAACAAATTGTTTTTAAATAGATGAAAATAATTTAAAAGAAATATTTGAAAAATTCTCAAGGAAAATAATCTTTAAACATTCCAAAGTTTCCCATAACACTTTTAAACATTTGAATTATAATCCGAGTGAATGAATAAAATTAAATTAAACTTATAATAACATGAGAATAATGGGATTCATGATATGGAATTTCAAATGAGCAGTATATACACCACACAACAAAAATAAGTGGTGAATAAGGCATATATTTCATAGAAGTAAAATTGAGATGAGAAACACCTTAACTCATGATTCCCTTTAGTTTCATGTACTTTAATCTCATATATAATGATTTAAATAATGTTATTATCTCATTGAAAAACTATATTAATATTTATAATACATAATTTGATTATTGTATAACATCTTATGACCCATTTGTTAATAATATTTCATTATTTTCATGGTTTCAAGTGTGTTTATTTCATGATCGGTTGATTTGGGTCAAATTATGGATGTTATTATAAAGTGGGATTAAAAATAAAGAAGTGTAATGTTATAGTATTAATAAACTTATATAAGTATAAATGGTCCCATATATCAATATTAGGATGATTCATTAGATAAGACATTAATGATAATTATTTAGTTAATTTTAATGGTTTTTCTGAACACCACATACTAGTTTCATTTTAGTTACTATTATGTATATATATTATTTATAGAACATGAAAAAAGTTATAATATACTTTAAAAAAATACTATTTAACTATAAAAATATTTTTATGACCATCCATGAATGAAATAGTGTAAAGACAACAATAACATTATTCACAATGGCGATTAACTAGCATAATTGGACAATAGTTTTGTTTTTTTGACTAAGAGGAGATAATAAAAGGGATGAATATAAGATATTACATTAGAAAAATTTAAATTATGTACATTATTATTGAATTATTATTCCTTGATGGATTAAAAATATTATGAGGAAGTAGAAGAAGAAAAAAAAACAAGAGAGGTGTTTTGGGATAATTACCTCTTGAATATCACCTCCTAGAGAGATCGTTGAGGACCTTGGATTTTATCTTTTGGTGATACCAGAAGAAATTTGACGTGAGGATAGTGAGTAATAGAGGTTTTTCAGATATTTTATTTCCTAAAAGGATTTTTGGATGAAATGGGGTAGTGATGGGATATAACGACCCATTATTTACATACATTGTTAATACTTCAAAATTGAAGTACACTTATTACATCATATAACAAATCCATGAAAGGACCGTATAGGTATAGTGTCTTTAGAAAATGGGAAACATAAACAACTGGTTCCTAAATCATCTACGTTGTCTCCCATTTATTTCATCATATCTAGAGTCCCTTTTGGCATATTATACTTAATACCCTTCTTCCAAACCTGGGGAAAAGAAAACATACAAAAGGCTGAGATCAAATTCTCAGTAAGGGTAAAAAAAAGAAATATCAATCATATCATATTCTTAAGAACATAACATTTTTGAAAATCTGATCCCGCAAAAGAGATCGTAATATCACGACATGGGATCAATCATAATAGTGAAATGTAATAAAAATAATCATAACTTAAAACATGAAACTTTGTGGCAAACACACATAATCATAGAGAATAATTTCTTAGTAGTCAAGACTCATTTACAAGACTATCTTAGAGGACAAAGTCCATTTTTGAACCGAGTTCACTCCTCGTTTTAGTCCCATTTCACTGAACCGGATTAACCTACCATTCTAGCCATGTCTATCTCATGAGATATAAATCTTTACACAATGAATTGGAGGGAGATATAGGTCCCACCCATCTCATAATGATACCATTTTTATGTGTTCCACAAGATCATAAATCATACATCATAGAATAACCCATGTAATAAAAATGGGATTCTTAAACATCGTGCCATCATAAAATGATCCATATAAGATAAAAAGACCTCATAAAAATAATTCCATCATAACATAATCAAATAAATGTAAAAATAGGGATAGAAACATAACCCTATATTATCTTATATGGAAAATAATTTTGATAAAATGCTTGAACTCTATTCTTGAGGAAAATATCCTTTCTACTTCAAAAACATTTTTCCTTTCTTAAAATGTCATAAAATTTTAAAATAAAAGAAGTTGATTAAAAATAAACTTGAAAACTTGTAAAGGAATCCTCATGGAAATAATGTTCTAAAATTTCATTCAGGCCGTATAAGTTAAAAAAACATTCTTCTCGTACTTTGGCTAGAAAAGTCAAAAAGTACATCATACTAAAAACGACAAAAGATTCCTTTCACATATTTTACTAAAAACTCCCCAATGGGTAAAATTGGATTTAAAAAATTTTAGGTGGATGGAAATAATATTACATATTGAAGAAACATGGATGTGGATGATAAATATGCCTTAGTAAATTCTGAAGTATAAACAATCTCGGATAAAAATGAGATTGTGAGATTTTCCCTTACCTTAGGTCTGATTTACTTCGTACCTGTTCTAAAATCCTGTATAATGATTTAAATAATGTTATTTACTTATTCAAGAATCTTAATTATTGTTATGATATCATATATGGTCATATTCGTAGCTTCTTATTAGTAATATTTCATTGTTACTTGTTATTCGGGTGTTTATTGCTTTTTGTTCTTATGCGTGTTTCGTTGAATAAATTATTATTCTTCATTTTAGGTTATAGATACCTCATTTACAGAATGGTATTAGGGTAATATATATAATATTTATTCATTCAATTCATTTATATAATCATTATGCATTTAAGATCAAGTAGAACGAGTCACATCACATCGTGGAGACCGTAGGCAGTACGTACGCACGAGCGATGATATCATTCCCATGATCGTGTAATTGTATTGAAGTGTATGTATAATATTCCAGAATCAATATAACTTTACAATAATCATATATAGTCATTCTTTACACCATTATACCCATCCAAGTAAGGTGTTGGTGGGAAACATATTACACCACGGCGTGGAGACGGTATTCCGTACGTACGCACGCACGATGATTTTGTTTTCCGTAGGATGGATAGAAGGTGAAATAGGGTTGTTTCATATTTATAATAACATATCAGTATATTATTGATACTTATTTTATTACTTCATAATGAAACAACTAAAGAAAAATAAGTAGAATAAGAAATAAAGTTGAAAGAATCGGTAACGGACATTACATATTCTTTGAAGCGCCTCTTCTCAACCTCCTCTTAGGGCACTAAAGATGATCTTTGAAGAAGAAAAGACCCTCTAGGATGTTTCTAGGGAAGTGGAGAAGATACTTTGTAAGGTTCTGACCGAGATTGAAGGCTCAAAGTGGTGTGAGGAGGAGAGGGAGGAGGTGCCCTTTTATAAGGGAAGAGAGAGGCACCTTTGGAATTATAAGAAATATTAATTTATAATAAATTTCAACCCCACATAAAAACCTCCAAAAATTACTCAAGTCAGAATTTTAGATGAGATAGGGTTGTAATCTAATCATCCAATACAATTTAAAGAAGTTGGGAATTTATTTTAAACATTATCAACATGATTTATCCTTATATAATCTATTTAATTTTATTTGTGGTAATAATAAACTAAATTTTAAATCAATTTAAATATTTACATATATGTTGATAATTTTCCATAATTGTATAATTTAGTACATTTTAGACCATATAAATTTTAATTTACAATTTTTAAATGTTTTTGTGATTTTTAAACAATTTTATAATATATAATTTCTATAAATTAACAATGGTGTCAATTTTGACACTATTCATTTATTTGAGTTTAAAAAAAAATATACAGACGATATGTTCGAACTAAAATATTTAATAGATTAATAACATGTCATTTTTAACTATAAAACTTTTGGAGAACATTAAATAGTTCATATAATATTTATTTTAATACTTTTAAAATTATTTATTTGATATTTCAATCAATAAAATAATTTTAACACCACTATTGTGTGATAATTAATGATAATTATTTAATCCATAAAAATTATAAATAAATTCATATGATGTAGATAATTGTTTTAGATTTCTAGATAATTTTCATGTTCTAAGTTTCATGAAGTTTATAACTAAATTAAAATTATCATACTTATAAGATTTAAGAGAGTGACATGTTGTAACTTTATTTGGTTTTAAATAATAATTTTATTATTGCATGGTCAAAAGTCCATGAAATGAATCTAGTCTGACCCTTAGGTGATATGGGTCGACTTTGATTCATCCAAAAGGATTTTGGCAAGTGTTAGGGTAATTTTATAATCTTATATTTACCCTTAATTACCCGATTTACCTTTAATTACATTAAAAAAATTACCGTAGTTACTATTCATAATCTGAAAAAAATAAAAGTAACATATTAACATAATTTGGACCCACTGAATTCAAATATGGAATCCATTTTTTAAAATTCAAAACACATAAGTTTCAGTAATTAATTTAAAATTAATCTCGTTGTTAAGCAAACGGGTTTTTAAAAGTTAATACATTTCCAAAGATTGAAATGTTTTTACCTATGAATTCAATGTAAAATTAATCCTAATGACATAAATTATATTAAATTTTAAAAATATATTCTATATATACTTTAAAACCATAAAATATTATAATCTAACCATATAAATTTTTGTGATGAAAAAAGTTGTTTTTAATTAAAATATAGCGTGTTTTTACTATTCATCAAAATATGAAAGTTACTAGAATAATATGAAAAATTAATCCAAATTAAATTATTATATCCTGATTCAAAATAAAAATTTTATTTTGTCATATTGAACTTATAAACATGTCAAAAACTAGATTTAAAGTGGGTGCGCCATTAAAAGGTGGCAAAACTGCATTTTTGGAAAAATAATTATTTTACCCGAAAATTTTATTTTGTTCTCATACCATGTTTTAGAAAATATGTAAGATGAAGAATAATGTTATAAAATTAAAAATTTAGTTAATACTATTCTTAATAGACAGTTTATAATATTATAATAATATATCATTGTTTAGTGAAACTTGGTATTGTGTACTACACACGCTATCGAGGATGGTCGCGATTGCCTGTAACACAAGCCAAGCTAGTGTTGTGTACCGTGAAAGATTCCTTTGATGTTGCGTATAACATAACACATTAAATATAAATATATATATATATATATATATATATATATATATATATATATTCTTCTCATAAAATATCAGGGTGTTACATTCTACCCCCCTTAAAATGAATTTCTCCCTCGAAATTCATCACTTCGTAACAAACAGATGAGGATACCTCTCCCTCATCATATCCTCAAGCTTCCATGTAGCTTATTCTAATTGGTGGTTTCTCCATAAAACTTTCACCAAGCGAGTGGTCTTGTTCTGTAGAACTTTTTCGCTATGATCCAGAATCTCTATCGGATGTTCTTTATAAGAAAGATCTTACTCCAGCAGTACAACTTCTGAGATGAGTACATGTGAAGGATCAGGTATTTACTTTCTCAGGATAGATACATGGAACACATAATGAACTTGAGAGAGATTCTGTGGAAGCACCAATTGGTAAGCTACCTTCCCAACAGGATCCAGTATTTCAAAAGGACCAATATACCTAGGGCTCAGCTTTCCCTTATTTCCAAATCTCATTACTCTCTTCCAAGGAGATATTCGTAAGAACACTTTATCACCCACTTCAAACTCTAGGTCTTTTCTTCCTTTGTCGGAATAATTTTTTTGTCGACTCAGAGCTGCTCTTATGTGTTGTTGAATAGATCAGACCTTTTCTGCCATCTCATCAACAAGATCAGGTCCTAATAGCTTTCTTTCCCCAACTTCATCCGAGAATGTTGGAGTTCGATATTTCTTTCCATAGAGAGCTTCATAAGGAGCCATCTGAATACTAGAGTGAAATCTATTATTATAATAAAATTCCACCAAAGGTAGGTTTTGATCCCAACCTCCTTTGAAATCCATAGATCAAGCTCTCAACATATATTCTAGAGTTTGAATTGTCCTTTATGACTGACCGTCTGTCTGAGGATGATAAGCAGTGCTGAAACTCAACTCTGTATCCAGAGTAGGCTGAAGACTTCTCCAAAATTTTGAGGTAAACCTCAGATCCCGATCAGATATAATGGAAAGTGGTACTCCATGCAATATTACCACTTCCTTTACATATATCCCGGCAAACTAATCCAGAGAGAAATCTTCTCTAATAGCAATGATGTGTGCCGACTTCGTAAGATGATCAACTATGACCTAGATAGAATTATTGCCTTTGGATGTTTTAGGAAGTCTAGTGACAATGTCCATAGTGATTTTTTCCCATTTCCATTAGGGTATGGGTAATGGTTGTAACATCCCCTTAGACTTATGTCTCTCAGCTTTAACTTGATGACAAACCAAGCATCAAGAGACATATTCAGAAACATCTCTTTTCATGTCATCCCACCAGAAGTACTCTTTCAGGTCCCTATACATCTTTGTGCTTCCAGTATGAATAGATAATGAAGAACTATGAGCCTCATCCAGCAGCTCCTTTAATTCTGGGATGGGAGGAACAGAAACCCGATTCCTGAACCTTATTATCCCATCACAATCAAGGTTGAATGCAGGAACATTTCTCACATTCTTTTGTAACTCTACATCTTCATTCTGTGCCTCTTTAATCTTAACATATATAGATGGTTGAACATTCCTTTGAGAAAGATAAGATTTTTACCCTTTCATTATAATACCAAGATCCATCCTATGTAAATCCATAAATATTGGATCTTTTGTGATCCTCATCATGGATAAGCTAGCATGGTCTTGTCGACTTAATACGTCTGCCACCTTGTTTGCTTTCCTAGGGTGGTAATGAATTGAGCAGTCGTAACCCTTAATCATATCCAACCATCTTCTTTGGCACATATTCAGCTCATTTTGTGTGAAAATATACTTTAAAATTTTAGTACCAGTATAAATAGCACACCTTTCACCATAAAGATAATACCTCCAAATCTTTAATGCAATGATTACCACAACTAACTCAAAAACATGAGTTGGGTAATTTTGTTCATGGATTTTCAACTGTCGTGAGGCATAAGCTATCACCATATCATTTTGCATGAGAACACACCCCAATCCATTCATGGATGCATCAATGTAGATCGCAAACCTTTCTCCACTACAAGGCAGTGTGATCACAGGTGCACCGAATAAACTTCTTTTTAACTCCTTGAAATTCTCTTCACATCCCTCTGTCCAAACAAACTTAACTCCTTTCCGAGTCAATTTGGTGAGTGGGTTAGATAATCATGAAAAATATTTCACAAAACGTTGATAATATCCAGCCAAACCAAGAAATCTTCGGATCTCAGTTACTTTTGTTGGTCTCGACCATCTTTCGATAACCTCTTTTTTTGCTGGATCCACAGATACCCCCTTTTTGAGATTATGTGACCCAAAAATGCAACTTTTTGAAGAAAAAATTCACACTTAGTAAATTTGGCATAAATATTCTCCTTCCTCAGGGTCTTTAATACAATTCTCAAGTGATCTTCATGTTCTTCCTTGCTCTTTGAATAGACAAGAATATCATCTATAAAGACTACCACAAACTGATCAAGATAGTCTCTAAAGACTCTATTCATTAGACCCATGAAGATAGCAGGGGCATTAGTAAGACCAAATAGAATCACTATAAATTCATAATGTCTATACCTTGTACGGAAAGACTTCTTTGTTATATCCTCCCTTTTGACCCTTAATTGATGATACCCTGAACGAAGATCAATCTTGGAAAAGTATTGAGCTCTGCATAGTTGGTCAAATAAGTCATCAATGCATGGGAGAGGATATTTGTTCCTGATAGTGATCTTCTTAAGTTCTCTATAATCAATGAAGAGTATCATTGATCCATATTTCTTCTTAACAAACAGAATAAGTGCTCCCCAAGGTGACGCACTAGGGTGTATGAATCCCTTATCAAGATTATCTTGGAGTTTCTTCTTCAATTACTGCAACTCAATTGGGGCCATTCTATAAGGTGTCTTTGAAAAAGGTAAAGCACCCGGTACGAGTTCTATTGAAAACTCAACTTCAAGATTTAGTGGAGGACCAGGAAATTCCTCCGAAAAGACATCATCAAACTCCCGTACAATGGGAATATTTTTAATTGTGAGTTTCTCTCCAACCAATTGAGATAAATAACCTTCATTTAGTGGAATCAAGACCCATAAGATGGATGAAATTTCCACTGGAAGGTTATGTTCATCCTTGCATCGATAGACAATCATATATTGATCTGGAATATGAAACGTGACTTCCATTATTTGGAAATTGATAAAAGATCCATATAAAGAAAGCCAATCCATGCTAAGAATCACATAAAATTCCACTATAGGAAGGATCAAAATATTTTGAGGAAGAAATTTCCCACAAACTTCAATCAGGGCAGAATTATAAACTTTTGATGCGACTGTTGTCCCATTAGGGGTTGTCACAGCTAACTCAAAATCTAATTGTTGAGGTAATATGGCGATACCCTTAGAAAATGCTTTAGAAATAAAAGAGTGGGTGGATCCAGAATCAAATAAAAAATTTTCTACTTTAGAGTGGATGGTAAGTGTAACTTTCACCACTTCGTTATCGTACTCCACATCGCTGATAGAAATTGCATGTGACTTTCCTTTGTCTTTAGCCTTAAGAATTTTCTGATGTCGATCATCATCAATAACCCTTGAATTAGGGAATTGATTAGCATAATTCCCCATTTCCTTGCACTTCTAACATTGAAGTTAGGAAGTGCACTCTATGTAGCCTTTTCTTTGTTCACATCACTAGACATCTTCTTCCCGTCATTGCGGCATTCAAATGACCGATGACCTTCCTTTCCATATTTGAAACATTTACTTGTCCCTTTAAGACAACTCCATCCATGTTTCTTTCCACACTTTGAGCAGAAGGGAAAACTCATATTCTTTTCAGTGTGGTCTTTAGATTTCCCTTTTAATTCCATTTTCCTCTTCTTATCAAACACATATGATTGATGGGTTACTCTAATCTCCATCTCAACCTTGAGGAAAAAATCCTTTCTACTTCAAAAATATTTTTCCTTTCTTAAAATGTCATAAAATTTTAAACTAAAAGAAGTTTATTAAAAATAAACTTGAAAACTTGTAAATTAAGCTTCATTGAAAAAATGTTCTAAAATTACATTCAGGCCGTATAAGTTAAAAAAAACATTCTTCTCGTACTTTGGCCAGAAAAGTAAAAAAGTACATCGTACTAAAAACGAAAAAAGATTACTTTCAGATCTTTTACTAAAAACTCACCAATGGGTAAAATTGGATTTAAACAATTTTAGGTGGATGTAAATAATATTAAATATTGAAGAAACATGGATGTGGATGACAAATATTCCCTAGTAAATTCTGAAGTATAAACAATCTCGGATAAAAATGAGATTATGATATTTTTCTTTACCTTAGATCTGATTTGCTTCGTACGTGTCTGAACCTCCTGTATAATGATTTAAATAATGTTATTTACTTATTCCAGAATCGTACTTATTATTATTATATCATATATGGTCTTATTCTTAGCTTCTTATTAGTAATATTTCATTGCTACTTGTTATTTGGGTGTTTATTGCTTTTTGTTCTTATGCGTGTTTCGTCGAATAAATTCTTATTCTTTATTTTAGGTTATAGATACCACATTTCCAGAATGGTATTAGTGTAATATATATCATATTTATTCATTAAATTCATTTATATAATCATTATGCGTTGAAGATCATGTAGAATGAGTCGCATCACATTGTGGAGACGATAGGCCGTACGTACACATGAGCGATGATATCATTCCCATGATCGTGTAATTGTATTGAAGTGTATGTATACTATTTAATAATCAAAATATCTTTACAATAATCATATATAGTTATTCTTTACACCATTATATCCATCCAAGTAAGGTGGTGGTGGAAAACAGATTACACCACGGCGTGGAGACGATATTCCGTATGTACGCACGTGCAGTAATTTCGTTTCCGTAGGATGGATAGAAGGTGAAATATGGTCATTTCATATTTATAATAATATATCAGTATATTATTGATACTTATGTTATTACTTCATAAGAAAACAACTAAAGAAGAAGAAGTAGAAGAAGAAATAAAGTTGAAAGAATCGGTAACAAACATTACCTCTTCTTTGAAGCGCCACTTCTTAACCTCCTCTTAGGGCACTAAAGATGGTCTTTGAAGAAGGCCAAGACCTCTAGGATGATTCTAGGGAAGTTGAGAAGATAATTTTACAGGTTTTACCGAGCTTGAAGGCTCAAAGTGGTGTGAGGAGGAGAGGGAGGAGGGGACCCTTTATAATGGAGGAGAGGGGCACCTTTGGAATTATAAGAAGTATTAATTTATAATAAATTCCAAAACCACTTAAAAACCTCCAAAAATGACTCCAATACGAATCTTAGATGATATAGGGTTTTAATATCATCATAGAATAAAATTTAGACATGTTGGGAATTTATTTTAAACATTATCAACATGATTTATCATTATATAATCTATTTAAATTTATTTGTGGTAATAATATTCTAAATTTTAAATCATTATAAATATTTACTTATATGTTGTGAATTTCCATAATTGTATAATTTATTACACTTTGGACCATATAAATATTAATTTACAATTTTTAAATATTTTTGTGATTTTTAAACAATTTTATAATATGTAATTTCTATAAATTAACAATAGTGTCAATTTTGACACCATTCATTTATTTGAGTTTAAAAAATATATATACAGAATATATGTTCAAAATAAAATATTTAATAGATTCATAACATGTCGTTTTTATCTATAAAATTAGTGGATCACAATAAATAGTTCATATAATTTTTATTTTAATACTTTTAATATCATTTATTTGATATTTCAATCTATAAAATAATTTTAACATCACTATTGTGTCCAAATTAATGATAATTATTTAATCCCTAAAAATTATAAATAAATTAATATGATATATATAATTGTATTATATTTCTGGAGACTATTCATGTTTGATTTTTCATGAAGTTTATCACTAAATTAAAATTATCATACTTATAATATTTAAGAGAGTGACATGTTGTCACTTTCTTTGGTTTTAAATAATAATTATATTATTTCATGGTAAAAAGTCCATCAAATGAATCTAGTCTGACCCTTAGGTGATATGGGTCGACTTTGATTCATCCAACAAGATTTTGGAAAGTGTTAGGGTAATTTTATAATCTTATATTTACCCTTAATTACCCGATTTACCTTTAACTGCAGTAAATAAAAATTACCGTAGTTACTATTCATAATCTCAAAAAAATAAAAGTAACCTATTAAAATAATTTGGACCCACTAAATCCAAATATGGAATCCATTTTTCAAAATTCAAAATAGAGAAGATGTAGTAATTAATTTAAAATTAATCCCGTTGTTAAGCAAACGGGTTTTTAAAAGTTAAAACATTGCCAAAGATTGAAATGTTTTTACCTATGAATTCAATGTAAAATTAATGCTATTGACATACATTATATTAAATGGTAAAAATATATTCTATTTATACTTTAAAACAATTCAATATTATAATCTAACAATATAAATTATTGTGATGAAAAAAGTTGTTTTTAATTAAAATATAGCGTGTTTTTACTATTCATCAAAATATGAAAGTTACCAGAATAATAAGAAACATTTATCCAAAGTAAATTTTTATATCCTGAATCCAAATAAGAATTTTATTTTTTCATATTGAACTTATAAACATGTTAAAAACTATATTTAAAGTGGGTGCGCCATCAAAAGGCGTAAAACTGCATTTTTTTAAAAATACTTATTTTACCTGAAAAATTTATTTTGTTCTCATACCCTGTTTTAGAAAATATGTAAGATGAATAATAATGTTATAAAATTTAAAATTCAGTTAATAATATTCATAACAGCTAGTTTATAATATTATAATAATATATCATTATTTAGTGAGACTCGGTATTGCGTAATACACACGCTATCGAGGAAGGTCGCGATTGCGTGTAACACAAGCCAAGATAATGTTGTGTACCATGAAAGATTCCTTTGATGTTGTGTATAACATAAGACATTAAATATATATATATATATATATATATATATATATACTTATCATAAAATATCAGGGTGTTACATTCTACCCCCCTTAAAATGAATTTCACCCTCGAAATTCGTCACTTCGTAAAAAATAGATGAGGATACCTCTCCCTCATCATATCATCAAGCTCCCATGTAGCTTCTTTTAATTGCTGGTTCCTCAATAAAACTTTCACCAAGAGAGTGGTCTTGTTCCGTAGAACTTTTTCGCTATGATCCAGAATCTCTATCGGCTGTTCTTCATAAAAAAGATCTTGCTCCGGCAGTACAACTTCTGAGCTAAGTACATGTGAAGGATCAAGTATGTACTTTCTCAGGAGAGATACATAGAACACATCGTGAACTTGAGAGAGATTCAGTTGAAGCGCCAATTGGTAAGCTACTTTCCCAACACAATCCAATATTTCGAAAGGACTGATAGACCTAGGGCTCAACTTTCCCTTCTTTCCAAATATCATTACTCTCTTCCAAGGAGATATTCGTAAGAACACTTTATCACCCACTTCAAACTCTAGGTCTTTTCTTCGATTGTTGGCATAACTTTTTTGTCGACTCTTAGCTTCTCTTATGTGTTGTTGAATAGATCGGACCTTTTCTGCCATCTCATAATCAAGATCAGGTCCTAATAGAATTTATTCCCCAACTTCATCCCAGCAAGTTGGAATTCGCCATTTCATTCCATAGAGATCTTCATAAGGAGCCATCTGAATACTGGAGTGAAAGCTATTATTATAAGAAAATTACACCAAAGGTAGGTGTTGATCCCAACCTCCTTTGAAATCCATAGAGAAAGCTATCAACATATCTTCTAGAGTTTGAATTGTCCTCTCAGGCTGACCGTCTGTCTAAAGATGATAAGCAGTGCTGAAACTCAACTCTGTATCTAGAGTATGCTGAAGACTTCTCCAAAACATTGAGGTAAACCTCAGATCCTGATCAGATTTAATGGAAAGTGGTACTCCATGAAATCTTACCACTTCCTTTACATATATCCTGGAAAGCTGATGCAGAGAGAAATCTTCTCTAATAGCAATGAAGTGTGCCGACTTCGTAAGACGATCAACTATGACCCAGATAGCATTATTTCCTTTGGATGTTTTAGGAAGTCCAGTGAAAAATTCCATAGTGATTTTTTCCCATTTCCATTCGGGTATGGGTAATGATTGTAACATCCCCTTAGACTTCTGTCTCTCAGCTTTAATTTTCTGACAAACCAAGCATCGAGAGACATATTCAGAAACATCTCTTTTCATTACATCCCACCAGAAGTACTCTTTCAGGTCCCTATACATCTTCGTGCTTCCAGGATGAATAGAGAATGAAGAACTATGAGCCTCATCCAGAAACTCCCTCTTTAATTCTGGGATGAGAGGAACACAAACCCGATTCCTGAACCTTATTATCCCATCACAATCAAGGTTGAATTCAATAAAATTTCTCACCTTCTTTTGTAACTCTATATCTTCTTTCTGTGCCTCTTTAATCTTCACATGTATATATGGTTGAACATTCATTTGAGAAAGATAATATTTTTACCCTTTCATTATAATCCCAAGATCCATCCTTTGTAAATCCATAAATATTGGATCTTTTGTGATCCTCATAATGGATAAGCTAGCATGGTCTTTTCGACTTAATGCATCTGCCACCTTGTTTGCTTTCCCAGGGTGGCAATTAATTGACCAGTCGTAATCCTTAATCAGATCCAACCATCTTCTTTGGCACATATTCAGCTCCTTTTGTGATAAAATATACTTTAAACTTTTAGGGTCAGTATAAATATCACACCTTTAACCATAAAGATAATGCCTCCAAATCTTTAATGCAAAGATTACTGCAGATAACTCAAAATCATGAGTTGGGTAATTTTTCTCAGGGATTTTCAACTGTCGTGAGGCATAAGCTATCACCATATCGTTTTTCATGAGAGCACACCCAAATACCTTCTTGTATTTATCACTATAGATCACAAACCTTTCTCCACTACAAGGCAGTGTGAGAACATGTGAACTGGATAAAATTATTTTTAACTCCTTGAAATTCTCTTCTCATTCCTCTGTCCAAACAAACTGAACTCCTTTCCGAGTCAATTTGGAGATAGGGTTAGATAATCATGAAAAATCTTTCAAAAAACGTCTATAATATCCATCCAAACCAAGAAAAATTTGGATCTCAGTTAGTGTTGTTGGTCTCGACCATCTTTCGATAACCTCTATTTTTGCTGGATCCATAGATATCCCCTCTTTTGAGATTAAGTGACCCAAAAATGAGACTTTTGGAAGACAAAATTCAAACTTGGTAAATTTGGCATAAAGCTTCTCCTTCCTCAGTGTCTTTAATACAATTCTCAAGTGATCTTCATGTTCTTCCTTGATCTTTGAATAGACAAGGATATCATCTATAAAGACTACCACAAACTGATCATGATAGTCTCTAATGACTCTATTCATTAGATCCATGAAGATAGCAGGGGCATTAGTAAGACCAAATGGCATCACAATAAATTCATAGTGTCCATACCTTGTACGGAAAGACATATTTGATATATCCTCCCTTTTGAACCTTAATTGATGATACCCTGAATGAAGATCAATCTTGGAAAAGTATTGAGATCTGCGTAGTTGGTCAAATAAGTCATAAATGTGTGGGAGAGGGTATTTGTTCTTGATAGTGATCTTGTTAAGTTCTCAATAATCAATGCAGAGTATCATTGATCCATATTTCTTCTTAACAAATAGAACAGGTTCTCCCCAAAGTTACACACTAGGGCATATGAATCCCTTATCAAGATTCTCTTGGAGTTTCTTCTTCAATTCTTACAACTCAATTAGGGCCATTCTATAAGGTGTCTTTGAAATAGGTAAAGCACCTGGTACGAGTTCTATTGAAAACTCAAATTCAAGATTTGGTGGAATACTAGGAAATTACTTCGGAAAGACATCATCAAACTCACGTACAATGGGAATATTATTAATCGTAAGTTTCTCTCCAACCATTTGAGACAAATAACCTTCATTTAGTGGAATCAAAACCTATAAGATAGAAGAAATTTCCACTAGAAGGTTATGTTCATCCTTGCATAGATAGACGATCATAGATTGATCTGGAATATGAAATGTGACTTCCCTTCTTTGGAAATTGATATGAGATCCATATAAAGAAAGCCAATACTTGCCAAGAATCACATCAAATTCTACTATAGGAAGGATCAAAAGAATTGCAGGAAGCACTTTCCCACAAACTTCAATCAGAGAAGAATTATAAACTTTTGTTGTGATTGTTGTTCCATTAGGGGTTGTCACAGCTAACTCAACATCTAATTGTTGAGGTAATATGACGATAAAATTAGAAAATTCTTCAGAAATAAAAGAGTGGGTGGATCCAGAATCAAATAAATAAATTTCTATATTAGATTGGATGGTAAGTGTACCTTTCACCACTTCGTTATCGTACTCCACTTCGCTGATAGAAATTGCATGTGACTTTCCTTTGTATTTAGCCTTAAGAGTTTGTTGATGTCGATCATCATCAACAACCCTTGGATTAGGGCATTGATTAGCATAATTCCCCATTTCCTTACACTTGTAACATTGAAGTTAGGAAGTGCACTCTGTGTAGCCTTTTCTTTGTTCGCATCAATAGAAATATTCTTCCCATCATTGCGGCATTCAAAGGCCCGATGACCTTCCTTTCCACATTTGAAACATTTACTTTTCCCTTTAAGACAACTCCCTCCATGTTTCTTTCCACACTTTCAGCATAATGGAAAACTCATCTTCTTTTTAGTGTGGTCTTTATATTTCCCTTTGAATTCCATTTTCCTCTTCTTATCAAACACATATGATTGATGGGTTACTCCAATATCCATCTCAACCTTGAGAGCACATCAAACTATTTTCTCATAACTATTGAAGTCCCTTATGGCTAACGCCCTTCGAAGACTTGGTTTTAAGCCACTAAAGTATAGATCGATCTTACTCTCAGGTTGGATAATAATCCTAGAAGCATACCTTGCAAGTCTTGTAAAATTTTCTTCATAGGTACCAACAGATTCATCATCCTTTTGCTTCAGTTCAAGAAACTCCTTCTCTATCTTTGTTCGAAGAATATGAGGGAACTAATTATTGAAAAATAAGTTCTTGAACTCATCCCATTCCATGGACTCCATTTCATCTCTTGGACTTGTATTCTTGATAAGATTCCACCATTGATCAACTTCACCTTCCAAATGATATACTGATAAGATGAATTTATCATGTTCAGAACATTGAAGAACTGAAAATATCTTTTTAGTAGTACTGATCCATTGTTCAGAAACTAATAGATTAGTAGACCCACTGAATGAGGATGAAAGATTCATTATGAAGGATTCAATAGAATGTTGCTCCCTCCCTTGCTCATTTGGAAGTCCTTCATGATTCACAGCTTGAGAAAGTTGTGTGAGCATGGCTACAAGATTTTCCATTCTAACTCCTATAACGTTTGGTTTCTCAGGGGGAAAATCATTGCATTGTCCATTGCATTCCACATTAACACGATTCCTTCGGGTTCCAGCCATTGAATAAAACCAAAAAGAATAGTGTGAGCAACACTAATTATAATAGGAAAACCACATAATGAAGATTAAAATTTCACACTTAAAGTCTTATCATAGGTTATTCATGGAAATTTCTAAAACACTAAGATTGTGTTCTATACTTAGACTTATCCTTAGGGTTCTTACTAAGGCTTTCACATCCTAGTTTCCAAAGGTTGACTATACCTTTCCTCTGACACTAACTATAACGACCCATAATTTACATACATTGTTAATACTTCAAAATTTAAGCACACTTATTACATCATATAACAAATCCATGAAAGGACCATATAGGTATAGTGTCTTTAGAAACTAGGAGACATAAACAACTAGTTCATAAATCATCTATGTTGTCTCCCATTTATTTAATCATATCTAGAGTCCATTTTGGCATATTTTACTTAATACCCTTCTTCCAGACCTGGGGAAAAGAAAACATACAAAAGGGTGAGCTCAAATTATCATTAAGGGTAAACAATATAAATATCAATCATATCATATTCTTAAGAGCATAACATTTTGAAAATCTTATCCTGCAAAAGAGATCATAATATCATGACATGGGATCAATAATTATGTGAAATGTAATCCAAATAATCATAAAATAAAACATGAAACTTTGTGGCATACACACATAATCATAGAGAATCATTTCTTAGTAGTCAAGACTCATTTCCAAGACTATCTTAGTGGACAAAGTCCATTTCTGAACCGAGTTCACTCCTCATTTTAGTCCTGTTTCACTGAACCAGATTAACCTGTCGTTCTAGACATGTCTATCTCATGAGATATAAATATTTACCCAATGCATTAGAGGGAGATAAGGGTCCCAACCATCTCATAATGATACCATTCTTATGTGTGCCACAAGATCAAAAATCTTACATCATAGCATAACCCATGTAATAAAAATGAGATTCTTAAACATCGTGCCATCATAACATAACCCATATAAGATAAAAGGACTTCATAAAAATAAATCCATCATAACATAATCAAATAAATGTAAAAATAGGGATATAAATAGAACCCTATATTATCTTAGATGGAAAATAATTTTGATAAAACGCTTGAACTCCATTCTTGAGGAAAATATCCTTTCTACTTCAAAAATAGTTTTCCATTCTTAAAATGTCAAAAAATTTTAAACTAAAAGAAGCTGATTAAAAATAAACTTGAAAACTTGTAAAGTAAGCTTCATGGAAATAATGTTCTAAAATTCCATTCAGGCCTTATAAGTTAAAAAAACATTCTTCTCGTACTTTGGCTAGAAAAGTCAAAATGTACATTGTACTAAAAATGACAAAAGATTCCTTTCATATATTTTACTAAAAACCCAACAATGGGTAAAATTGGATTTAAATAATTTTAGGTGGATGGAAATAATATTACATATTGAATAAACATGGATGTGGATGATAAATATTACCCAGTAAATTCTGAAGTATAAACAATCTCGAAAAAAAAAATGAGATTGTGAGATTTTCCCTTACCTTAGGTCTGATTTGCTCCGTATGTGTCTGAAACTCCTGTATAATGATTTAAATAATGTTATTGACTTATTACAGAATCATAAATATTTTTATGATATCATATATGGTCATATTCTTAGCTTCTTATTAGTAATATTTCATTGCTACTTGTTATTCGGGTGTTTATTGCTTTTTGTTCTTATGCGTGTTTCGTCGAATAAATTGTTATTATTCATCTTAGGTTATAGATACCTCATTTACAGAATGGTATTAGTGTAATATATATCATATTTATTCATTCAATTCATTTATATAATCATTATGCATTTAAGATCATGTAGAACGAGTCGCATCACATCGTGGAGACGGTAGGCCGTACGTACACACGAGCGATGATATCGTTCCCATGATTGTGTAATTGTATTGAAGTGTATGTATAATATTTCAGAATCAATATAACTTTAAAATAATCATATATAGTTATTCTTTACACCATTATACCTATCCAAGTAAGGTGGTGGTGTAAAACAGATTACACCACGGCGTGGAGACGGTATTCCGTACCTATGTACGCGCGGTGATTTCATTTTTCGTAGGATGGACAGAAGGTGAAATATGTTTTTTTCATATTTATAATAACATATCAGTATATGATTCATAATTATGTTATTACTTCATAATGAAACAAATAAAGAATAATAAGTATAAGAAGAAATAAAGTTGAAAGAATCGGTAACAGACATTACCTCTTCTTTGAAGCGCCTCTTCCTAACCTCCTCTTAGGGCACTAAATATGGTCTTTGTAGAATACTAGGACCTCTAGGATGTTTCTAGGGAAGTGGAGAATAGAATTTGGCAGGGTTTTACCGAGATTGAAGGCTCAAAGTGGTGAGAGGAGGAGAGGGAGGAGGTGCCCTTTTATAAGGGAGGAGAGGGGCATCTTTGGAATTATAAGAAATGTTAATTTATAATAAATTCCAAACCCACTTAAAAACCTTCAAAAATGACTCAAATACGAATATTAGATGATATAGGGTTGTAATCTCATCAGAAAATAAAATTTATAGAAGTTGGAAATTTATTTTAAACATGTTCAACATGATTTATCCTTATATAATCTATTTTATTTTTTTGTGGTAATAATATTCTAAATTTTAAATGATTATAAATATTTACTTTTATGTTGTGAATTTTTCATCATTGTATATTTTTACATTTTCCACCATATAAATTTTAATTTACAATTTTTAAATATTTTTGTGATTTTTAAACAATTTTATAATATGCAATTTCTATAAATTAACAATAGTGTCAATTTTGACACTATTCATTTATTTGAGTTTAAAAAAAATATATACAGAAGATATGTTCGAACTAAAATATTTAATAGATTAATAACATAACATTTTTATCTAGAAAATTAGTGGAGAACATTAAATACTTCATATAATATTTATTTTAATACTTTTAAAATCATTTATTTGATATTTCAATCAATAAAATAATTTTAACATCACTATTGTGTCATAATTAATGATAATTATTTAATCCCTAAAAATTATAAATAAATTCATATGATTTAGATAATTGTTTTATATTTATTGATACTATTCATTTTCTAAGTTTCATGAAGTTTATCACTAAATTAAAATTATTATACTTATAAGATTTAAGAGAGTGACATGTTGTCACTTTCTTTGGTTTTAAATAATAATTATATTATTTCATGGTCAAAAGTCCATGAAATTAATCTAGTCCAAACATTATGTGATATGGGTATACTTTTATTCATCCAATAGGATTTTGGAAAGTGTTAGGGTAATTTTATAATCTTATATTTACCCTTAATTACCCAATTTACCTTTAACTGTATTAAATAAAAATTACCGTAGTTACTATTCATAATCTCAAAAAAATAAAAGTAACCTATTAAAATAATTTGGACCCAATGAATAAAAATAAGGAATCCATTTTTAAAAATTCAAAATACCGAAGTTGTAGTAATTAATTTAAAATTAATCTTGTTGTTAAGCAAACGAGTTTTTAAAACTTAAAACATTGCCAAAGATTGAAATGTTTTTACCTATTAATTCAATGTAAAATTAATGATAATGACATACATTATATTAAATGGTAAAAATATATTCTATTTATACTTTAAAACAATTCAATATTATAATCTAACAATATAAATTATTGCGATGAAAAAAGTTATTTTTAATTAAAATATAGCGTGCTTTTACTATTCATCAAAATATGAAAGTTACCAGAATAATAAGAAAAATTTATCCAAAGTAAATTTTTATATCCTGATTCCAAATAAAATTTTTATTTTTTCATATTGAACTTATAAACATGTCAAAAACTAGATTTAAAGTGGGTGCGCCATCAAAAGGCGCAAAACTGCATTTTTTGAAAAATACTTATTTTACCCGAAAAATTTATTTTGTTCGTAGACCCTATTTTAGAAAATATGTAAGATGAATAATAATGTTATAAAATTCAAAATTTAGTTAATACTATTCATAACGGCTAGTTTATAATATTATAATAATACATCATTGTTTAGTGAAACTCGATATTGCGTACTACACACGCTATTGAGAAAGGTCGCGATTACATGTAACGCAAGCCAAGCTAGTGTTGTGTACCGTGAAATATTCTGTTGATGCTTCTTATAACATAAGAAATTATATATATATATATATATATACTTCTCATAAAATATCAAGGTGTCACATGGGAGGTATTTACACTTGAGGAGAGGTGAGTTTAAGTGATTAAAATAATGAATATTATATATTTAATGTCACCAAATTGAGATGTAATTGATTTCCATGAATTTGGTTAGAAATTAATATATTTAGTATGGTTAGGGTCTATAAATAAATCAACAAATAAATATTTTTTTTGTTTTTAGATATTTTAGCCCTTTACCCTTTTAACTTTATCCCATTTAATTTTTTTACCTATACAGTGGTAAATATTTTTTTTACCATGGTTATTTTTTCATGAATAAAAATTAAAATGACACTAAAACCTAATTTGTACTTTATTATTATAAATATCTGATCCATTTTACCAAATTAAATTCACAATATTTTCAAAATTATATTTAAAATTAATTCTGCAGATATAATGAAAGAGTTCATTTTTAAAGTGAAAAGTTCAAAAGTTTGAAATGTTTTTTATGAAATTTCAATGTGAAATTGATTAAAATAACAAAAATTATATTTATTGATGTATTATAGAACTAATTATACTTTAAATATAATTTTAAATATAATATAACTATATAAATAATTTGGACGAAAAACCAGTTTTAAATTTAAATTTAGCAATTTTCATTATTCGTTAAAAAATGAAACTTCTTTGAAAAATACCAAATTTTTACCCTAAGATAATTTTGATATTATGATTTAAAAAATGAAATATATTTTTTCAACTAAAACTTTTAAAATTTTAAAATTTTATATTTAAAATATATGTGTCATCAAAAGGTAGAAAAAATGCCTTTTAGAACAAGATAGTTTTTATGATTAAAAATGGATTTATTTCTTATCTTATGCATATAAAACTCATTGAATGAATTTTAATTTTTTTTATTAAATATATAAAATATAAATTCCATTAATATCTTTCAATAATAGTGATTAATTCAATTTATTAATATAAAATACCATTATTGGAAAAAATTATTTTTTTTAAAAACACATTATTTATGATCAATTAGATTTTATTTTAATTTATAATTAATTGGTAGCTAGTGAATTAATTTTATAAACATTTTAAACTATATTTTCATAATTTGTTTATTTTCATTCATTTTTGCCATTCCAATGGCTAGCTGATAACTATAACAATTAAATAATAATATTTTAATAGTTTGTTTAAATTCGGTGTTTTGTACAATGTAAGCTATCAAAGATATTGAGTTTAAGAAGTGTAATACCATAAAATCTTTTGGTGTTAAAAAAATTAAAGTTCCACAAGTGTACCCACTCATAACAAAATTAATAATCAAAAAAATTTCATTAGTTTACCCACTCATTTCCATAATTTATAAAAAACAAAATTCAAGCAATTATAATTCCATATAAATCATTAAAAAATAATTATCAACATAAAAACGAGGAAAACATCTAATATTAAACCAATTCAGTTCAATTCAATTATTAATAGGATCCCTCTAAATAGTAAAGCTATCTCTGACCCCATTCGTTGTTAAACAGAGGAATTATTAGAGGCACACCCCATGGGTGAACATTGGTTGGGGAAACAACCTCCAAAAAGTTTCAAGAGAACTAAATGATTTTCCTAATAGATTCTATTTCATTTTATTCAATTGTTCAAATAATTTTAAATGCTCCTCTAAATTTTTTGATAGGCTGCATAAAGAAAATTTTACTGATATAGCACCAAAACAAACTAGAAAAGTATTAACCAACTACCATTGGTCCATAGTATAGTGATCATCCAGTATCAGCTCCTAATTCAACTCAGATTTATAGAAAAATGAATAAAAAACAATGAACAAGGAAATAGGTCATATTATCTTGCACCTAAATAAATCCATCTCTTCCAAGAATAATGAAGATCAACCCAAAAGGAATTGAGTACTCACTAGTGCAGATCCAGCGAGTTCAATGGAAATTGATTATGAGTTTGGATGGATAAGAGTAATAAAAGTCTATAAATTTTCTCATAGAGGAGCTCTCAAGACCAAGATACTGTCCAATGTGAGAGAAAAAGAATTAGGTTGTAAGTTAAAAACATTTTAAGGTAACTTTTTTAATTTCACACAAAAATCTAGGTTACACAGTTTGGATGCATGATTAGCCAAACTATACCCCAAATGTGCACCCACTATTGTGCTAAGGGGGAACCCACATAGTCATTGAACATAGTTTTACTAACCATGCACAAACAGTTCTAAACACCTCTGTCAAAAATTGTAGGTGATCCCATATGGGTGTGCACCTCCATCCGCATGGTTTCCCCAAACCGTGCAGCCTGTAGCTACCCTATGTCCTACCTCACATGGTTATTAGTAACTGTGTTGACTATTCTACATAGTTTCTACTAACCATGCAGAATACTTGATTATTCTAAAAAGATGGGTTCTAGGATCTGAAAAATTCTTAGATGCCCCCAATACACTCATGATTTCAAAGGGTATTCACATCAGGCCATAAGAAATAATATAAACTAAAAAAAATAATATATACCTCATATGAAATCTCGAGATCTTACAATATCCTCCCCTTAAAGTAATTTTTCCTTTAATTACCCTCTCAAGGTTAGGAAAAATTCATCTAAGAATAACTCTATCCACTGAGCATGTACATCGACCTCTTTATCCCATATTTCATCCTACAGATGGTTGTGCTTCCATATCATATGTAATAGAGGAACTGAACGACCACATAGAACCTTCACGCTCTTTTTAATGATATGAATAAGATTCTCCTCAATGTAAGAATCTACATATAACTACCCCTCCTTAGGCTGTAGAATGTGAGATGGGTTTGAGTGATAATGATGCAGCTGAGATACATGGAATACATCATGCATGGCCCGATACCTTTAAGGTAACTGAAAATGATAGGCTACTGGCCTGACTCTCTCAAAAATCTATAATGGCCTGACATATCATAGTGAAATCTTACCCTATCTTCTAATCCATCTGTGTCCCAACCTCAGTGAGATACATAAAAAGACTTGATCCCCAACCTCAAAATATAGGGTTCATTTGCGATAATGAGTATACTATTTCTATTGAGACCGTGCAGTATCCATCAACTTTCTAATAAACTATACCTTTTTAGAAGTCTCCTACACTGGACATAGTCCTAATAAAACTACCTCACCTACCTCTAACTAGTACAAGGATGATCGACATGGTCTACCGTATAAAGCCTCATAAGGTGACATATGTATCGTTTCATGATAACTATTATTGTAGGAGAAATTAACAAGGAGTATATATCTATCCCAAGATCCCCCAAAATCTAGGACACATGATCAAATAATTTCCTCAAGAACCTATATCATATAATCTAACTAGAAATCAGTTTGAGGGTGGTATATTGTGCTCAGAATCACCTGTGTACCCAGTGCCATACGAAAACTATTCTCGAAATGAGATGTATACTCAGAGTACCTATATAAAACAATAGTAATAGGAACCCCATTAATGTTTACAATATCATATATATATAACCTCCCAATATCATCCAAAATCAAGGTCTCCTTGATTAGTAAAAAGTGAGCAACCTTCATGATTCTATCAACAACATCCCAAACTGCATCACTGTGTTGAGGCAACCTTGACAAACGAGTTACGAATTCCATCGTGACATGATCCCATTTCCACTCAAGAATAGGTATATTCTATAAAATTATGTATTTTCACTGATATTGAAAGTTCACTTTTTGTGATGTGGAATACCTTATAACAAAATAATCTACCACACATTTCATACAAGTACACTAGTACTGACGACATAAGTCATGATACATCTTCATAACATTGGGATGCACTATCCAAACTGAGGCATCAAACTCCCACATCATCTCCTTGCATATGTCCATTTGAAACCAAATGAGACCATGGATATTCAAGATCTCATCCTTTCCCATGGTCCAACTAAGAGGTGGGTACCCACCTACCACAATCACATGTAGAATTCGATAGCAGCCTCATCCTCACTCTATCAAACAGGGTAGAGGTCATAGATAAGGATGAAAGAAAATTTTGTCCCTAATATTCCTTAAACTTCAAGTGCATCTTGGAGAAAAAATCAATAAGCTACCACTCTCTAATGGCCTTCTAAATTACTGGTATCTGATTCCTCCACCTCAGTGCATCTGTTTCTGCATTACCTTTTCTAAGCATGTAGGAAAGATTTAAGTTTAAGTACTATAGGTAATCAACCCAAATTCACTACCTATGATTCAGATCACGCTGTATAAATATATACATGAGGATTATTTTGGTACATGTACACCAAAAAAGACCCTCCAAGTAAATAATGTATCCAATAGTGCAAGTTATGAACAACTGTAGTTAACTCAAGATCATGCATTGGGTAGTTCCTCTCATGTGGATTTAGCTATTGAGACATATATGCCATGAATTTATCTCCTTGAATCATCACTTCTCCAAGCTCGATAACTAATGAATTATGATACACAATGTAGCTACTATCATGATCTGGTAGTATCATGACTAGTGCTAAAGTCAGTCTCCCTTTCATCTCTTAAAAGGATGTCTCATTTCTATCTTTCCATGAAAACTTCACACCCTTCTTAGTTAATCTCATCAATGACACTGCTAAGAATGATAATTACTATATGAAATTACTATAATATCCATCTAGCCTAAAGAAAATCCATATGTTAAATATGTTTATGGGATTATCCTAGGAAATTATATCTCTCACATTCTTTGAGTCAACAGATACTCTTATCTCTAAGATAATATGACCCACAAAGTGAATTTTATCCATATAGAAGTGGAACTTTTTGAGCATAACATATAACTAATGCTCTCTCAGGGTATCAAAAATGATCTATAGATGTTTTAATGGTCATGTAGATTGTGAGAACACACCAACATATCATCCATGAAGACCACCACAGATGAATCCAAATAATGATAGAAAACTGGGTTCATCAATTCTATGAAAACTGTTGGTGTATTCATGAGACCGAACAACATAACCAGATACTTGTATAAACCATAACATCTATGAAAATATGAATGATGTATTTATGTAGGTCAAACATGAACTTGATGGTATCCAGATCTCAAATAATATTTTAAGAACACCTAAACTCCTCAATGTTGATCAAATAGGTCATCTATCCATGGTAAGGGTAACATCCTCCTATAATACATGCATAACCTAAGGGTAACATCCTCCTTTTTTGGAAAAAGGACTAGAAAACCCAACAGAGAAGTACTGGATTATATAAACCCCTTTGCCTCTAAATCCTCTAGCTTCCTCTTGAGCTTCTACAACTCCATCGTAGCCATCCTATAAGGAGGAATGGAAACTGGTGCAACTCCTATAACTATCTCAATGGATAAATCAACCAATATTTCATGAGGTAAACTAGATAATTAATCTAGGAAAACATCCCTAAAATGAATAACTACTAGATGGAAATCTTCCAGAAGCACTCCCTGATCATACATACATATGCTAGAAATCTGGGCTATCATCCCACCCAGCCCACGATGCTCTGGTCTAGCTCAGCTCACATAGAAATTCCACTCTCTTTTTTGGGTATAAATACTTCCCTCTAGTGATGTGAATGTCACCATATAGCGATAGAAATAAACATATTCTTGATAAGATAATAGCCTATCTATCTCGAGTATGATGTCAAATATGGTCATGTTGAGGAAAAAAAGTTTATAGAAAAAGTGGAACACACCAAACTCAAGGGGGAATTATTTTCACTGACGTAAACCCTTTGTTCTAATTCGAAATAGAGTTTATAGCAACATAACAAACTCATAAATCTAAATCAAATTCCCAAGGATGTAAACAACACGTTAAAATATAAAACTGTGTGATGTACCTATGTTAAAAAGAGCAGATACAATAGTTGAGGACATAAGATCATACCTATCACTGTAGATGGTATGAAACCCTGCTCCTTAGGTTTAGGATATATAGAATAGATATTTTATGATCTATGGACTTGTGAAACAACATCACTACCTATTTCAGGCTCTATATACTATCTCAGTACAGCTGGTGCCTGGATACCTCGACCACGACTACCACCACCTCAACCCGATTGACTGGTACTTCTCCAGCTCCCTTCCTGATGCGGTGCTATGAAACTTTATTATAAAGAAGTGTCATATCAGAAACCCTACTACTAAATCTGGGAGGGAAGTTCCTATAAAAAAATTTCACATGGTCCATTCTTCTGCAAGATCATCACTTGACAGGATCAAAATCTCACTAATTCCTCACATGTCCCTATCTTCTATACTGATGAAAGAAAACTACACTTCCATAACTATCATACTGGATTGTTCCCATTTCATGGGAAGCCTAAAAAAAAACTTCCTACATGAAGACACTGAACCACTGGGTTGATAGATGGCACTACTCTGCTATGTGCTCTAAGCTTTCCTCATATTTTTCTCTGTACGTAGCTCTTGATTCACAACTTTAGTAACATAGGACAATCTAAACATGTTGAACTAAGATCGAATGACATTTCAGAGACACTACTTTGGTTATGACATAAACTCTATATACTAACCATGTTTCCAAAATTTCCAAAAAAACATATATTACAACAACATATATATCAATCATGGAACACATCACAAAGTCATGAAAACAAGCAATTGATCCTATATGGCAGTGCATAGTGAATGGCATGTGATTTTTGTTGAGTTCCTAACATGATGCATGAGATGCAATAGCCTCATCTCATTGGGTTTAAATAAAATATAACCCTCAATAATATCAATAATCACATCAAAAATCAAGTGCATCCTCAATGGTGGAATCAAATCAACAATAATATCCAAAATCCAAAAAACATCAATTTCCACATAAGGTAATTTGGATTTTTCCTATACTTGGGATAACTATTCAAATGCATAACTCATTACCAAATTATAATTCATTCCCATAACTTTCTATTATATCAAAACAATAAGGAAGAAAAGAAACAATTTGATACCACTTTGTAACACTAGATACTACCGACTAGTAGTGATGGCTTAGGGTGTTCTTGTGGGAAGACTATGCCCTCTTATAAGAGTGTAACATAGCAGTAACAGTCATACAAATAAATAGAGGAAGAAGTTAATCAACTAGAAAATAGATAAACATCCATAATATATATATATACAACAACTTCCAAAAATAATCTCATATAAAATGATGATCATTTCATGTGTCTACAATTCATCTAAAATAGGTGTACATGGCATCAGTACAACACATGTATCAAAACCTTGAAATAACCAAAATTAGTATCTCTTGATAATATCATGAACCTCATATCAGTCTCGTTGTAACCTTCTCTTAAACATGGAACAAAGTCAATCATAAAAATATGTGTGCTTTCCCCAATCCCTAACTACATCCATATAGTCTATCTAGGTACCCAATAGTGGCCCAGACAGGGTGTGAGATACAATCATAGTAAGTAGTCAACCAAAGGTCTATAAAAAATCCTAGATGTGCTATATAAGCTTGGCAGTGTGAAATATATATATTATAGGTGAGAAGTAAATAGAAGTAAAGTTCTCATGGCATGTATACTGCAAAAAATGGGATACTATATAGCCATACAAGGCTCCCTCAAAGACATGGGTCAAGCTCTTACAATAAGAACACTACAAAAAATATAGAAATAATTAACATGAACTCTCTATACAACCATATATAACATGTCAACCATGTAATTTTAGTATAATATATATATCAAATAACAATGGACATTCCATACAAATAGAATTTTTATAACAACCATAACTAAGACGTATAATCCAGAATGTCACATTTACCATGACCGAGCCATAAAATATTTCAGATCCCTCGGGGCTAGATCCAAGGTATAGTAGGATAAGGAATCCTTGTCGAGTCCTAGAAGTATCTCAATTGAAGCCCAGTTAGGTTTGAATGGGGATCCATAGAGCATATCTACCAACCATGTCCACTGTGAGCCCAAACAAACTAGATCCAAGGGGTAGCAACGCCCAAGGCATCCCACAAAATCATAATCCTGGGATCATATAGGACTAAGTTATTCATTAGTGTTTCTATAACCCATGGAATAACACACACATGGAATCCTATGTAACCATTCATCACTATACATTCAAGGTCCCTGAGTATACCCACTCATAACAAAATTCACAACCAAACAAATTTCATGATTTTACCTACTGATTTTCCAAAATTGATAAAAAAAAATCCATTAAAGAAATTCTAGTTACATATAAATCATTAAAATAAAATAATCAGCATAAAAAAGGAGACAAACCATCTCATATTCAACCAATTAAGTTCAATTACATTATTAATAGGCCTCCTCTAACTTGGAAATCACCATCACTCACCCCATGGGTGGTTTAACAAAGGAATTCTCAAACGCTCCACCCCATGGGAGACCTTGGTTAGGAAACAACCTCCAACAAGTCTTAAGGTAACTAAAGGAAATCCCAAATAGGTTCCATTTCATTTAATTAAATAATTAAATTAATTTTTAGGGTTACATCAAAAATTTCAGTGGGAGGTAAAATGAAAACAATCTTGATAAATCACGAAACCAAACAATAAAAGTATATACCACCTACCGTTGGTTGGTAGTAAAGCACTCATGCAATATCAGCTCCTAGTTCTACTCATATCAGGATAAAAATGAAAAATGAAAAAATTAAATTGAAATGATGAATATTTTATTGCATCTAAATAATTCATTCGATTCCAAGAAGAATCAAGAACGACACAAAAGGAATTGAGTTCTCACTAGTGTAGATCCAATGAAACTAATAGTTCTCGATTCTGAGTTTGGACAGAAGATAGGGATCAATATCTAAGAATTTACCCAAGGAAGATCTCACAAGCCCAAGTGACTGTCTAACATGCGAGAAAAAGAATTAGGATTGAAGTTAAAAAAATTATGGGCAATTTTTTAATTTCACCCAAAAATATGAGTTTCACGGTTTGACCACACGGTTGTCCAAAATTTGTACTAACCATGCACCCACTGCTATGCTAAGTGGGAACCCATATGGTCACTATGAATGGTTTGACTAATAACGTGAAGACTATATTAAACAACTATGTTAAAAACTGAAGGTTCTCTTTCATAGGCATGATCATCCATCCATATTGTTTTCTCAAACCATGTGGCCTATATCACCCTTATGTCTAGCCTCTCATGGATAGTAGTAACCATGTGGACTATACCACATAGTTTCTACTAACCCTATAGCCTGCCTGATTCTTCCAAAAAACTAGGTTTTGGGCTCCGAACTAGCCTCAAACTCCCCGACACCCCCATCAACTCAAAGTGTTTTCACATCAGGCTATAAGAAAGAATTTAAATTGAAAAAAGTATTTGTACCTCATAATAATACTTGAGATCTTAAAATTTCCCCTAGGTAGTAATTTATAATATAGGAGTAGGTGGAGCACCCGTGGGAGGAGATTTAGATAGAAGATGATGTTTTGACTTACTCCCACCACCACTAATAGGTTTACCACATGAGGTTCAGAGGTCTGGTGGTCGAGGGAGTGGGAAGTTACATGCAATGAAGGGGTAAGACTAGGCCTTCCATGATATGATTTGAGGTATAATCATTCTATTATATAAATTATCTCTCATACTTATAGACACAAGCACGATTCATTCCTTAATCTCCATATACCTTGTAAAATAGATAGAGTTTTCAGTAGAGTCTTTGGTCTATCATATGTGGATAAATATTACTATAGAGGGAAATTATTTTATATCACACATATGTAGATAGTGTGAGTTGGTAGTTAATGGAGAGAGTTTATCATGGGACCTTGAGCATGTGAGAGAAGATCAGTTTAGAGAGATCAACTATGAAGTTTTAAATGACCATATATCTTTAAGAGATACAAAATATTGTTTTTATAAAGGTGGAAATCATGTTATCATTTTCCAAGTATAGATGGTGGTTTCAGTAATGTTACTTGGGGAGGTGCTAAGGGAGTTTCATATCTCCCCCTTGGATATAAATCTGGGTGTGTAAAACAAGTACAAATATATTCATTGGTAGTTTTGGTGGGATAGAATGAGGCTGATCAATTATAATTTTGTTTCTTGATTCCACTCATGTCCGAAAATATAGGATGAAAATCTGGTTTTGGTAGGATTTATTACTCCTCTTAGGATCCTAGAATGGATGTGGGATGGGGTATCAATAGATATTATGACGAGGCTTTTATAACAACCCTACTCTTTATTACACACCTAAACATGATTTATTACATAAAATTTCACTTAAGAAAACTCTGAGGATCAAGATTTCTAGTGACACTGGAAATTAGGAACATTATATTACAACTTAGAATATAAAACCCAACATCTTTTTTGGAAACATCTATTACATGACCACAACATTCCTTCATATTACATGGGATAACCTAAGGACATGCATAAGAAAAGGGTGATCTATAAAGCTCAGTAAGGTAGTAAACAAGGAATAACATGAAAAATATATTACATTATAGGGAATAGGCATATCAATGGATCACAAGAGAAACATGAACATAAAGGCATGATATAGCATGATTATCATAACATGGAAATGTGAAAAAAAACATTTAACATGATATTAGCATAAGCTAAGGATCATTTCACATGGAGCATGAGTAAACCCTCATTGAATCTGAATTATCATGAGTAAATCCTCATGGAACTTGATGTATCATGATACTAATCTTTACCCAATGCATTGGAGGGCTATCAGGGCGCACCCTTCTTAATCATTTCGTTTCATGCATAATTGTGACACATGGATCATAAAACATTGAATCATTCAACATCATAATTTATTACATGAAAAAGGAATGTGGAATCCATACCTAAAACTATATAATCAATAATTAAATGTGAGTAAAGGAAAATACCCTTGATATAGAAATGGGCATGGTATTCACAACACAATGACTTTGTCTTGGAAAATCGTAGTGAAAATTCGGCAGCATAACGACATGACATAAGGATTTATAAATATGGTCGATGAGAGAGAAAGGGAAATATAATCATATTTACATAAAATGGAAAGTAAGTAGGTCATATAGATACATTTCCCAACATATTTAATCTAATTTAGATGCATAATATAAAATAATTTCTTGAATGTAAATGAGGAGAGTAAAATCCCTTACGGAATTTTGGCATGGTAATGAGTGTACATGGGAGACATTAATGAGAGAGAAATGGGTCCATAATCATTAAAACATAATTAGTGATGTATAGGGTATGTGTAAAATCATATCCCAACATTTTTAATTTAAAATAAAAGGAAAAAACAACATAAATAAATTTGGATAAAAATGAGAAAGGAACAAATCCCTTTCATGGAATTGTGATCCCAAAGGCTTTGGAGAGTATTGAGAGGGGATTATTGGGAACATGGGTCACCTTGGGAGAATTATAGAGATAGGATGGTAGGGTTTGGTCGATATAAAAATGGTTTGAGTGATGAGGAATTGGAGAATAAGTGGGGTTATATAAGAAAGAAGAGGGAATTCTTTATTATTTAGGTTTTGGACACCACACATTAAGCTAATAAAAACCAAAAACCATACCATGGTTTTTTCAAAATTGGATTGGAAAAAATTATTTTATAAGGCCAATGTAATAAATTATTAAAATATTTGTCTTTCTTATGTGAAGTTGAGTCACACTCTCAAGGAAATCATTTTAATAGTTAAGATGTTATATAAGTCTTGAAGGGTCCACTAAGGCTTTGTAAAATAAATAGAACAAATCTAAAATCAAATTATTTTAAAGTTAAAACATATATTGTCCAACCATTCCATTTATATTATTTTATTACATCACTATTGGGTCATTATGATGTCATAAAACACATTATATATTTAAATGGTATTTAATTTTTACCCAAATATTCAACTATCTCAGAAAATTATGAAAAATTATACATTGGGTAATTTCAATGTCCTTATTCCTAAAATAATATTGATTTTACCTAAATAATTTTATAAATATTTTAATTTTTTCTTTTAAAATAAAAACTGTCATTTATCTAAAATTCATCGGTTTTGAAAAAAATAACTTTCAAACCTTAATAAAAATTACAATTGTATTCATAAAATTTATATGATCATTTATATTTAATAAAAATTAATTAGTAATAATATTTTATTAAAATATTATTTAATTAAAAAATCCATTAATTAATGAAAATATATTTCTTAAATGAATATTAACTAAAAATACTATTTGTACTTTAAGAACTATTTTCAAAGTAACAATAATAAAATGAATGTATATTATTTATTCTATAAAAAAATAATGCACATAATAATAGTTCTAGGGTCTTGTAAAATAACCCCTTATAAGACCCGCATAAGGCCTAAGGGTAAGGTGGGCGATGGTGACAGACTTTGGGGTGGATCAGATAACACCGGTCGAGTGGTAATCTATATTAACTTCCACTTCTATAGTAGGCGGTTCTGTTCAAGTTTAGTGTATTGAAGATTGGATTAGTATTGGTTAAGAGTGAAGATTAGTGACAGTACCTCCCTTCCATTCTCTAAAAAATGGGCTTCATATGGAGAAATTCTACCAGATGAGGCCATCGCTTCCTTTGTTTGAGTAAATTGGATTTTTTAAAGCCCTATATTTATAATAATCATGTGATAAATATTCAACGACTATATTAGTAACGGTAACAATTATTAACAGTATTTCGAAATTAAAAACCATAAAACCAAAGAAGTTCGTATGTTTTATATAATAATTTTACATAATAAGACATTTAAATAGATCAAGTGGAATTTTCATTAATAAAAGTTTGGGTCATTACAATATTCCCCCTTAAAGAAATTTCACCCCTGATATTTCCTTTTCCCACACTACAACAGATGAGGGTAACTCTGCTTCATCACTTCATCTGATTCCCATGTTGCTTCTTAAAACTTTTGGTTTCTCCACAAAACCTTGACGAGGGGAATTTCCTTATTTCGCAATACTTTTTCTCTACAATATAAGATCCTCACTAGCTTATCTTCATAGGAGAGGTCATTCTACAATGGTAGCACATCTGGATTGAGTACATGTGATGGGTTAGGTATGTACTTACTTAAGAGTGATACATGAAATACATCATGTACTTGAGATAGGTTCAATGGGAATTCTAGTCGATAGGCCACTTCTTCAATGCGATATAGAATCTCAAAAGGGTCGATGAACCTTGGAGTAATCTTTTACTTATTCCCAAATCTCATAACTCTCTTATATGATGATATACAGAGTAATACCATGTCTCTAATATCAAACTCTAGGTCTTTTCGAGGATTATCGGCATGGCACTTTTGTCTAATCTGAGCAACTTTAATGTTCTTTTGGATGGTCTTAACCTTTTCTACCATTTCCTCGACCATTTATAGACCTAGGAGTTTTTCTCCCCCACTTCATCCCAACATTCTAGGGTTCTACACCTCTTCCCATAAAGGTATTCATAAGGATCCATTTGGATGATTGAGTGGAAACTATTATTGTGAGAGAACTCAACAAGAGGAAGATGTTGATACCATCCTCCTTTGAAGTCCATTGATCATTTTCTCAACATTTCCTAAAGTGTTTGGATAGTCTACTCAGATTGGCCATCAATTTGAGGATGATAAGTCATACTAATGTTTAGATCAGTATTCAAAGAACATTGAAGACTCTACCAGTACTTAGAGGTGAAACTTGGATCTTGATCAGATACAATAAATAGTGGTACTCCATGTAGCCTTACCAGTTATCTTTTATATATCTAGGATAATTGATCTAATGAGAAATCATCTTGAATTGCAATGATGTGTGCTGTCTTTGTAAGACGATCCACAAAAACCTAAATAAAATTGTTTTATTTGGATGTCTTCAGATGTCTAGTGATAAAGTCCATGATGATGTTCTCCCATTTCCATATTGGTATGGGTAATGGTTTTATCATCCCCTAAGACTTCTTCCTCTCAACCTTCACCTGCTGACATATCAGAAACTTTGATATATACTCTGCGACCTGCTTCTTCATGTTATCCCACCAATAATTCTCTCAGAGATCTCGATACATCTTTTTGTTTCCTGGGTGGATGGAGAAATTTGAACTATGTGCATCATCCAAAAGTTATTTCTTTAACTCCATATTTGATGTAATGCATAGTCATGACCCAAATATCACAATTCCTTTTTCATTAACATTGAACATTGAGGATTTACCTTTTCTTATAGTTCCCACTTTCTTTTGAATTCCCACATCATCCTTTTGATAATCCTTTGACCTTTCCAAAAGAGATGATTGAGCAATCATTTGTGAAAGGATTGATGATGTTCCCTTCTTTATGATTCTAATGTCCATATTCATCAAATTTAAGAATATTATATCCTTTTGAATTCTCATCAATGATAGAATTACCAGGTACTTTTTGCTTAGAGCATTTTCTACCTTGTTCTCTTTCCCAGGGTGGTAATAGATTGAGAAGTCATAGTCTTTAATTAGCTATAAAAATCTTCATTGGCACATATTCAGCTCTTTCTATGTGAATATATACTTGAGGTTTTGTGATTCATATATATTTCACACTTCTCCCCAAAGAGATATTGTCACTAAATTTTCAAAGTGAATATTACTGCATCCAACTCCAGATCATGTGTAGGATAGTTTTTCATATGAACTTTCAATTTAATTGAAGCATAAATAATTAATTTTTCATTTTTCATAAACACAAAACCCATAACAATTTTTGAAGCATCACTAAATACCACAAAAAGTTCTCCACTTTTGGGTAGTGTGAGAACAGGCACAGTGATAAGCCTCATTTTCAACTCCTTGAATCTATCTTTGCATTCATCACTATAAGAAAAATTGAATCCATTCTGAGTTAGCTTGTTAAGAGGGTTTTAAAATTGTGAGAAATTTCTCAAAAATAGACAATAATATCCAGCTAACCCTAGGAAGCTACGAATATTCGTCATTGATTTTGGCCTCGTCCATCCCTCAATTAAGGCTATCTTGGAGGGATCCAAAGATATCCCGTTAATTATGATGATATGACCCAAGAATGAGACTTCCTTCAACTAGAACTCACAATTTTTGTACTTTTCAAAGATATTATCCTTTCAAAAGGACTCTAGTATAGTTCTTAGATGCTCATCATGCTCCTCCTTGGTTTTGGAGTATGTTAACATATTGTTTATAAAGACTACCACAAATTTCTAGAGGTAATCTTTAAAGAGTATATTCGTCAAGTCCATGAAGATTGCTGGAGAGTTAGTGAGTCCGAAAGGAATTAATATGATTTCATAGTGCCCGTACCTTGTACGAAAAGCAGTCTTGCAGATATCCTCCTTCTTCAACCTTACTTGGTAATATCCTGATCACAAATCCACTTTGGAAAAGTATTTTGCTCCATGTAGTTGATCGAAAAAGTTAGAAATTTGGGGAAGATGATACTTGTTCTTTATCATGATTTTTTGATCTCGCGATAATCAATGAAAAGGTGTATTGGACCATCCTTCTTCTTGATGAAGATGACTAGTGCACACCATGGTGAAGCACTTGGGATTATAAACCCTTTATCCAGATTCTCCTGTAGTCTTTTTTTTCATCTCTTAAAGTTCCACAAAAACCATTATATATGTATTTTTGGATACTGTCAATTCCCCGGGTATAATATCAATGTATAATTCAACATATCTTCTAGGAGGAAGACCAGACAATTCTTCAGGAAACACATCAAAAACTTCCCTCACAATAGGCATGTCTTAAAGGACGGTTTATTCATTAGAATCAATCATCTGAGCAAGATATGCATGCTCATAGGGTACTAATATCAACACTTTATATGATGGTTCTAAATAAGATTCATCCTCGTCCTTGCACTTGTAAAAAATCGGGGGTCGATTCTCCATATGGAGAGTGATTTTCCTATCATGGAAATTTATTTTGGCTTTATACAGGTAAAGACAATGCATGCCAATAATTGCATCAAATTACACCAGAGGGAGTATGATGAGGTTCTCTGGGAAGTTCAATCCACAAATTGTGATAGGGGAGGAGTTATATTCATGAGTTGCAATGATTTACCCATTTTCTGTTCTCACTAACATCTCTACTTTCATTTTTTTAGTGATGTTGGTATTATTCTACAAAGATTTTGGGATATAAAATAATGCATATAACGAGAATCAAAAAGAAAATTCTATATTCTTGAATGAATAACTATCGTACGTGTCAAAAATTTGTTGTTGGGGTTTTCTTCGGCAGTAGTGATGGAAAAATATCACCCTTTCTACCTTAGAGGTTGTTGATTGTCTCCAAAAACACTTTTCTTAGGGAACTAGTTTTAAAAGTGCCCTTGTTTTTCGTAGTTGAAGAAATGAATAATGTGTTGAGGGTCAAATGAAGCATTCCTATCCTCTATCGTTGCAGCAGGTTTTTCTTTTCGTTAGTTAATAACTAGTTTCCCTTCTCTTCCACACCCAAAGAATTTCCTCGTCACCTTTGGGTAATTTCTGGGGTGCATCTTTCTGCACCTTTGGTAAGTGGGGTGTTGTAATTTCTTAGCACCGTTGTATTTATCCATAGGACCGCCAGAATTAAATTCCACCTTATTCTTCTTATCATCATGATACCCTTGAGATTCACTAATCTTTATTTCTAATTTGAGGGTACATAGAACAATTTCCTCATTGCTATCGAAGTCAAGGATTTCTAGGGATGTCCATAGGATAGGTTTTAGCCTACCAAAGAAGTAGTCAACCTTGTATTAATGGGTAACGACAAATCCAGAGGCATATTGTGCAATACTTGTGATGTTTTCCTCATATGATTTGATGGATTCGTCATCTTTTTTCATGAGGTAAAGGAAGTCCCTTTCCATCTTAAGTCGGTGGGTGTGAGGAAAATATTTATGAAAAAACATTTTCTAGAAATCCTTCCATTCCAATACCTCAATCACCTCCTTAGTCATTATTTTTTTACCAATGTCCACCATTTATCATATTCACACTCCATATGATAAGTATCTAGAAGTACATTCTCTTGATCATAACATTTAAGGATGGATAAGATCTTCTCAATGGAGTTGATCCATTGTTCGACGATTGAGGGATGAGATGATCCATTAAAATTATGAGGCCTTGGTCTCATGAATATCTGAATTGTGACTTGTTATTTCTTTGGGGGTTGGGGGGGGGGGTTAAAAATTCCTCTTGAACCATGATTCTATTCAAAACTTAAGTTAACTAAGAGATTATCCTAATTCTTTTTTGCAATTCCCACTCCCATCAGATTGGGCATCTCATTAGAACAGTCGTCACATTGATCTTCACATTGGTTGTTTTCCCAAGTCCTCATATTAACAACCATTGGATGGAATAAAATGAATGTTAGGGGTAACACATAAAGGGGTACCCAAAGAAAAAAAGTGATAACTTATAAATTACTTTTATTTCCTTCACTTATGAATTTATAGGCTTCAATCTATGTTATCCATGATCTACTTCCCAACATATATTCTTAGGGGAATTTTTTTATTCACTTAATAATGGTTCATACTAAGCTCATGAATTTACCAAATCATATCCCTTAGGAGTGTTGTAACCAAGTGTGCAGCAAACACTGTTTTCATGCACTAGTTATCGTTTGAGTGTAGCTCAAAGCAGTGTTTTCAGGTTCCCCCCTGGATACATCTATGCCAGAGCCTCATCTACTTGTTCACATCTAGAAAAGGATGTATTTTCTTTATGATCCACTTAATATATTCTCACCAAAGTTTAGGGATGTTTTTATTATACTTAGTCTTATCCCTAAGGCTTTTTCTTGGGTTTTGAAATCATAATCCCAAAAATAACTAAACCTATCCTTTGATAACAACTCTTACAACCTTGCTCTTTATTAAAAATATAAACATGATTTATTACATAAACATACACTTAATACAACTCGGAGGATCAATAGGTCTAGTGTCTTGAAAAATTAATAACATTACATAAAAACTTAGAACATAAAACCCAACATCTTTATTGAAAACTTCTTTTACATGATCAGAACATTTCTTCGTACTTAACATTGCCTGAGATAACATGAGGACATGCATAAGAAAAGGGTGAGATATAAAGCATAGTAAGGGAGAAAATAAGGAATAACATGAAGAATATGGTAAATTCTAGGAAATATTCATATTAATGGATCATAAGAGAAACATGAACATAAAGGAAAGATATAACATTATTATCATAACATGGAAATGTGATAACAACATTTAACATGATATTAGCATGATCCAAGGATCACTATACATGGATCATGAGTAAAACCTAACTGAACTTGAATTGTCATTATTAAAACCTCATTTCACTTAATTTATCATGATACTAATCTTTACCCAATGCATTGCAGCACTATTAGGCCGCACCCTTCTTAATCATTTCATTTCATTCATAAGTGCGCCACAGAGATCATACAACATGGAATCATTAAACACAATAATTTATTACATGAAATAAGAATTTGGAATACATAAATAAAACTATATAATATATAAGTAAATGTGAGTAAAGGTGAATAACATTGATAGATAAATGGGCATGGTATTCACTACCCAATGACTTTGTCTTGGAAAATCGCGGTGCAAATTCGGCAGCATAATGACGTGACCTAAGAATTCATAAAAATGGTTTATGAGAGAGAAAGTGGTATATCATCATATGTACATAAAATTTAAACTATGGGGGGTCATATATATACATCTCCCAATATATTTAATGGAATTTATATGCATAATATAAAATAATTTCTTGAATGTAATGAGGAGAGATAAATTCCTTACGAAATTTTAGCATGGTAACAGGTGTACATGTGAGGAATTAATGTGAGATAAAGGGGTATCTAATCATTCAAACATAAGGAGGTAATTATAGGGTAGGTGAGAAATCATAACCCAACATTATTAATTGAAAATAAAAGGAAAACACAACATAAATAAATTTGGACAAAAAATGAGGAAGGAGGAAATCCCGTACTTGGAAGTGTGGTACCAAAGGCTTGAGAGAGGATTGAGAGGGGATTATTGGGATATTGGGGTGCCTTGGGAGAATTATAGAGGATATAAGGGGTTGGTCGAGCTACAAATGGTCTGAGTGAAGAGGAATGTGAGATTGAGTGGTTTTATATAGGAAAGGAGATGGAATTCTTTATTATTTAGGTTTTGGACACTACACATTAAAATAATCAAAACCATAAACCATCCCATGGTTTTTGCCCAATTGTTTTTTTGAAATTGGATTGTAAAACATTATTTTATAATTCCAATGTCTGAATCTATTAAAATACTAGGCTTGCTTATCTGGAGGTGAGTCACACACTCAAGGAAATCATTTTAAAAGTTAAAATGTTTTATAAGTCTTGGAGGGTCCACTAAGGCATTGTAAAATAAATCAAATAAATCTAAAATATAATCATTTTCATGGTAAAACATATATTTTACGAACATTACATTTAAATTATTTTATTACATCACAATTGGGTCATTATGATGTCATAAAACACATTATATATTTAAACAGTAATTAATTTTTACCCCAAAATTCAAGAGTCTCAAAAAATTATGAAAAATTAACCGTTGGAAAATTTTTATATCCTTATTCCAAAAATAATATTAATTTTATCTAAATAATTTTCTAAATATTTGAATTTTTACTTTTAAAATAAAAATGGGCATTTATAAAAAATTCATGGGTTTTGACAAAAACAGCTTTCAAACCTTAATAAAAATTACAATTGTATTCATAAATATTATATGATCATTTATATTTAATAAAAAGTAATTAATAGTAATTTTTTATTAAAATATTATTTAATTAAAAAATCTATTAATTTATAAAAATAGATTTCTTAACTAAATATTAACTAAAAATACTATCTGTGATTTACGAACTATTTACAAAGTAACAATAATAAAATGAATGTATATTCTTTATTCTATACAAAAACTAATTCACATAATCATAGTGCTAGAGTATTGTTACATAACCTCTTATAATACTCCCATATGACCTAAGGGTAAGGTGTGCGATGGTGACAAACTCTTGGGGCGGCTCAGATAACATCGCTCGAGTGGTAATCTCTATTAACTTCTACTTATCCCATGTGTGGTTTTATTCAAGCTTAAAATGTTGATACTCAGCTTGGGATTGGTCAAGAGAGAATCCCAGTTACATTACCTCCTTTATGAGCTCTAATAAATGGGGTTCTTATGGATCAATTCTATCGGATGAGGCCCTCACTTTCTTTGGCAGAGTAAATTGGATTTGTTTAAGCCCTATATTTATACAAATCATGTGATCACTATTCAATGGATATATTAGAAATGGTAAAAATTCTTAATGGTATTTTGAAATTGAAAAACATAAAACTAAATAAGTGGATATGTTTTATATAACCATTTTACATAATAATACATTTAATTATATCAAGAAGAATTTTTATTAATAAAAGTTTGTGTCGTTACATCTTTCATGGATAGTGAAAGGCCATGAGGATATCAGGATGATTGTTGAAGTATTTTCCAAGTGGTTTATTTATTCACTAATTACACTCTATATGTTTCAGTCTTCTAATATCTATGAACTATTTTATGGAGTTGATTGTGCATGTGCGTATAGATACATTAGGAAAAATTCTTCCATTTCAGTGATATGGATACTCAATGCTTGTCTTTATCCCTATTACTTTTAGAGGTAGGTTTGGGGTGTCACTCTCAGTTTATTTCTTACCCAGGCAGGGACCTAGTCGAATTGGTCATGAAAATTGTAATGACCATATTTATAGTGACCATATTTCATTTTTATATATGGTCTTACTAAATCATTCATTCATTCCACTCTCACTTCATAAGGTACAATTCATATTTCATATTTTTTATATTGCTTTCTCTTTTATTGGTGCTCTTACCCATAGGTTTTGTTTAGATATTGTTGATCCTCAAGGTTAGAGATTAATCAGGATATTTCATAGTCGTGAATATTTTATTCTTTTTTATCTATTTTCCTCTATATATTTATCTCTTTTAATTTAAGTACATCATCCATGATGTGTAATAATCTATTGTATGTGATACATGGTCTCATATACCTCTGTTTTAATGTTTCATTATAATTAATAAAGTGTTGTTATCTTGGTTCATATCACGTGTTGCCTAGTCTCTAATCAAATATTAATTCTTTTGAAATAATTGAGAAACATACTTTAAAATTTTAAACATAAAAAAAAAATCAAAAACAAAAAACAAAAAACAATAATAATGAATCATAAATCCCAAGGAGTTACAATTATCTACAAACCATTAGCCTCAGATTAAATATAACCATAATAAAAAGACCTAATGATTTTTCTAGATTAATTTCTATGTGGAGTTATATATTACTTGAAAAACTATGGATAGAATTAATTTACTTTATATTGAGAATAACTTTGACAAAATGATCTTGAGTGATGAGTGAAATATATTTCTATTAAGGTAGATACAAAACTGGGATGCATATTAATGAAAAGCTAAAAAAGTGATTGAAAGAGGAAACATGAATTGAATGAAAATGATACATCAAGAATGACTTTACAAACTTTTTATTGGTTAAGTTTTGATCTTTTTAAATCTTTTTGTATAACTTTTTATCTATGAGAATGATATTTTAAAATCCTCCCTTATTAAGGTATAGATCCTTTCTGTTAGTATTTTAAGATTTTTCCCGATGATAGGAAAACATTTATGTATGGGGGGTTTGATATCTCTATTTTATATATATATATATATATTCATTTTAGTTTGGTTATGAAATCAATATTCTATTGTATAATTTTGTTGTTTTATTTTTTTATTTCTTTAAAATGATTATATTTGGAATTTATATAAGTTCTTGTGAGTTTTAATATTTTTGAAGGAATCTGAATGAAAGTGGATAAAAATTGAGGTAAATATATATTTAAATATAAGAGAACAAATATGGGTAGCCCTACCTAGATCCACTAGATAAATTCTATCTATAGGATGATATAATTTCTATGATAGAGCTAGAAAAAGTGTCATGGAGAAGCAGATCCCGACATGTGTAAAAATTGGGTGAGTGGTGTATAACCTATCATGGAGTGGTGCTAAGTAGGAAGAATAGTGCCTATAGTATAGGGTGGCACTAGAGTAAGACAATGATTTCTCATTGAACTATCCTAGATTATTAATGATTCATCAAATGAGTGAAACTCTCATGCAGGATAACACAAACATGTTAATTTATCAACATTTAAAACATATATATAAATGTAAAAAAGTAGTGTTGTCTCACTTATCTACTACCCATGATCTAGGGTTCACTTAGATCCCATAATTATGGTATCACCCATACCATGTAATTCCCAATAATACCATGGATATCTTGATACTGGCCAGTTTCTTCTGTTACGACCATGAACAACTATGCCATGTGGAGATTATCATGGTGATAGTGATCCAACTAATGCTCAAGTTTATATGTGAAGGTATTCATGATATACCTAGGGATATCAAGTCATAAGAAAAATGATGATAAAAAATATTAAGGTGTATTGTTTCTATTGATATGTAAGATTAATAGGGGATTAACCATGAATAATATATAGGTTTTTACACTTAATAAATTTCATTGAAGTTTAATCATACTATACAATTGATTCATTCACACTACGTCATCTGTATGTGCATGGATTGTGGAATCCTAAATTGAGATGTTTTATAGTGATGAGTATATTTACCCCATGACATGCAAGATTTCATGTAAATATTTTCACTATGTGTTATGAAGCATGTGACTATGATAATGATGAAGGATATTAAAAAACCCATAATCTATTATTTGTAGGGTTTGTGTCTTTCAATGGACTGAGGTTCAATATACATGAGGAGTGTTTCATGTAATATAGGAGGTATCATGTCTTGTATGGTAAAAAATCATATTTTACAACTGATATAGAATTCTATGATAGAGAAAAGGGGAGATGGAATTTAACTGTTCTTGAATCCCATTCATTGCAATAAGCATAATGTAAGATATTAGAATATATTATGTACTATCATTTCAATATAGATAGATATGATTTAAGTGGATATCATATTAAAAGTTCTGAGAGTATTAAAATAGAGAATTAGTTAACTTGGGGGGTGGATTAGATATCCAGAGTGTATGACCATGCATCAAACTAGGGATCATAGTATCTAGTGTTATGATTTATTTTTTTCTTTAGTTTTAACTTATGTAATTTTGGAACTCAATAACCACAAATGATCAACCTTTCAAGTATGTTTTCCCTTTTATGTAATTATTTCTTACTTTTCATTATTCTATTATCAGTTCTATGTAGTGTAACTTTCTCATTGTTAGTGGACACTCAATGATGAGTGTTTAATTCTATAGTAGAGAGTGGGATCGACTAAGTAGAGTTTTGAATGACATGTTTTTATCCTAATTTACACATAGGATAATATTATTTAGTATTATTTTACTGAAACATAGCATATTTATATTTTTAATTACTATAAAATTGACTTAGTGTGTCTTGTTATGGCTGAAACCTAGCACAATAGAGGAAATTAATTCATTATCATTGAACAAATTTTTATTTTACCTTTTAATCTAAAATTAATTCACTTTAGTTATTTGGGTTTTCTTATCATGATATTCAATATACTTGGGTTGTATTGATAGTGGTTGATTAAATTGATATCAATTAGATTAATAATTTCCAAACTAATGAGTTTGAGTGTTTTGAGCATGAATTTATTTTATTATTTTAGAGACAAAATCCTTAATATTAATTCCCCTATATTTTTAAAATAATTTTTCTTTTTCTACATTTAATTTTTTATGTTTCTTGTTTAATTTCTATTAGATTCCATTTATAGTTCTGAAAAGGCTATGATGGTTTGATGGTTTTTAGAGTTATTATTAGTATTGAATGCTTCTCATGGGATCAAGATTATATTTTCTTAATTATATACCATTATAATTACTATTTTTTGAGAAAATATAAATTTTAAACCCTAGTATCCCCTCAAAGGTAACACTGCTAATGAGTCTTTCCACTTCCCAGTCCCATTTAACATTCCAAATTTTCGGATCATCCATATACAGTAGGGCCCTTTCTCTGACCTATATCCCCAATCATGAAATCCAGATGTGCACAGAGATGCACATGTAATATATGCGTAAAAATCAGTAAGTCACCACCAAAATGTTCGTAAAAAGTATAGAATATATAAGTTGATGCAATTTTTGATATGCCAATGATCAAAACAATGTAAAATCCAAAAATATCCATCATACACATGGGTGTGAATAGGACAACCCTATGCGCGACCATACCTGCCATATATCATTCCATAATAAGTTTGAAAATATTACATTATAGTATAAATGATATTTATAACAATCCATACATAACAATAATAAATTTATAATGGTTATAAAATCCATGTGACATAATATATCAGTAGAAGAGAATGATTTCCTATAATAACACAATATATTACAAGTGGTCACAATGTCCCATATCCATAACAATAATCTAGGAAAACAATAAATACATATAATTCATTTATCAATACCACAACCATGTTATAATTGCATTCCACTATATAAACATCAATAATAATGGGAATATGATCCTGATACATGGGATTTTAACATAATGGGAATTACATATCTTATCATAAACAACATAAGGTAAATTCTAATTAGATCTTATACCATAATCAACATCATAATAAGAATTTCATTCCACACTATAGGCATCATCAAACCAAATGGGAATATCATCCGTTTTTATAGGAAACCCATGATTAAATAGCAAATTTATCCCAAAGTCAAAAAATTATCCTAATCAATTGTTATCTCATTCCAAATCATGTTAACATCAATAATGAGAGGGAATAACATGCCATAATAATAACCTTTCAAGGTATAACAACATAAGTACTTGAAATAATTTATAAAAAATTTATAACAAGGATTGGAATAGTTCCCAACTACCATTCATAAGTAATTCTAGGCTAGTCCTCACACACCCAACCCATATCCATTTTATAAACCCAAGGAAAAATCTTCCCAAAACCATAAAACATGAGGGTGAACAAATTACACCTCTAAACCATTCAATGATAATCCACATAGGATATAATATGACCAAAATCCCTTAAATATAAATTTTCACTCTATACTCTCATATAAACACACACATCCATATCAAAGGAGGAAAAATGAACCTTATTAACATCAATTACATTATTATTTATCAATTGAAAACCCCTATTGGGTAATAAATAATATATTTTAAACATTTTGTATTTACATCCTATTTAGTTGTGATTATTGATTGAAATAAAACTCAATAAAGATCACTCAAAATGTTAATAAGTATTTCCTTCACTCAAATGATAAAAAAATGTAATTTAATTTAATTCAAGTCATTCATGCACAATGACTGAAACTCATCTATCAAAAATCACATTAAAACTCCTATAAACCATTAGAAAAGTTTAGGAAATACCTATATATATATATAATATAATCCATATTATCAAATATTATGAGATGATTTGGCTATAATAAAAGGATTTCCAAAAATTTGGCATAAACAAAAAAATTAGGGATATATGGAGAACTGACTGAAAATTAATTTTTTATTATTTCAACACTTTTAAGGAGAAAGTTATAAACCGTACATCACATCACCAAACACCACTTCACAATTTCACAATTTCACAACTTTAGCACTTCATCGTTTCCCAACTTCATCACTCCACCATTTCACCACTCCAAACAAACCATGACCAATAGACATAAATTGTTCAAACCCCCAAACACCAAAAAACATACCAAATCAACAAAATCAACCATCCAAACTGGGAACCTTCAAAGCATGAGCTGGAGATACCAAAAGAAGTCCAGGAAACCACATATCAAGTAGCAGGAAACCAGGAAAGCATGATCATCCCTCAGAACTAGCCTTCTCGAGAGCCCACCGATGCGACCATCGACATCATCCCAAATCCACACACCCAATGACAAAAACCAAAAGGTTTTCAAAAACCTTTAGAAAAGTATAAATTTAATAAGAAGTTTTTCCTTACCACCATTGATCCTTTGGGATAAACGATACACAAATTCGATAAAAAATGGATGATAAATCACACTTGGGGGGAGGAAACCACAAAGAGAAGAGGGGGAGGTTAGTGTGACATGGGTGGAGAAATAGATAAAACCCATTTATATGTTTCAAAATTTTAATACACTTATTTAAAATTATAAAAAACTACATAAGTTGACATTACAATGTGATCACAAGGGTCACAACACAATGCCCCGACTTAGGGTCACCTTGGGTGTGACACATTTACTCATGGTGAAATGCTTATTTCTAGAATAACATCAAGAAATATTAACCAATCATTTATGTAAAGGATAGGTACTGCATGGTAAATCACCTCATGTTGTAGTGTGACCTCCCTTGAGGAATAGTAACTTAATAGAAGTTTCCATTACTCTATGTGAAAATTACCCTATTGCGACCAGATCTTCTTCCTTTAGTGGAATTCATTTAACATTAAGGAAAAATACTAAAATAACAATCCATATGCTTCTCAAATTTCCCCAATAAATAAAAACCATATAAATACACATAGTTTAGATAAATTTTAAATAAAACTATACCTAAAAATATGTGGATTGTTATAACCTACCCACCATATATCAACTCTTTATCAAGATGCATCACTGAAGATAATATCTTGAAACTATACTCATATATCTTCCCTTCACTCCCAATTATTCTCCTAGAAATTTCTTGGATGAAATTACATGTATACCAACAGAACCATCTTCACATATAATATATTTTCAGTCTATTACCTAACATGAAATGGTTGTTCCATAAATGATGCATCAACCTCCAACTCTACATCATCATTGTTGATCACATGATAAGGATTAGAGAGGTATATATATATATATATCTAAGATATATGGAATACATCATGCATAACATGAAATTTACGATGAATCAATAATTTTTATACCATTATAGTAATCCTTTTTATAACCTCAACTGACCCCATATACTTGTGTTTCAACTTCTTCTATATCTAATTCCTCTTATGTCATTATATAGGTGACACTCTTAAGAAAATAATATCACCCACATCAAACTCAAGTGAAAAATTTCACTATTTTTTATAAGATTTATGCATACATTGAGTAGTCACTAAACACTTATAAATAAACTAAATATTCTTTAAAGTCTCCTGTATAATTCCTAATCCAATAATCAATGAATCCACTTACACTAATCAAAATAATGGTGATTGACATGACCTTCTATGAAAGGAATCAAATGGGTTTATCTAAATAGGTGTATGATAACAGTTATTATAAGAAAACTTACCAAATGTGAGATGAATATCTTACCAACCACCAAAATCTAGAAAGAATTACCACAACATTTACTATAAAATCTGAATGGTGAACTCAAACTACCCATTTGTTTAAGGATAGTATGATATGTTAAAATACACCAGAGTATTAAGAAACTTCTATAACCCCCAAATTAATAATCATACAAATTGGGAAACCTGAATAGATACAATACTCTATGACACACCATATAGATATACTATTTCCTAAACATGTAAATTGCCCAACCATTTTTATCAAATGATCATTTATAATCCATACTACATCACTTCTAAGAGGAAATTTTTCCAAACTTGTCAAAAAATGTATAATTACATCATCCCACTTCCATATATAAAATTCATAGAGGAATAAGAATATATTTGAGTCAATAATGCTCAATATTTACATACTCATATGTGAAGCACCGTGAATTAAACATGGTGATATACTTATTTAACTTGGTCAACCAACACTACATGTGAAAGTCAAGATACATATTGGTCAAACTCGAGTGAATAACCTATCTCATAGAATGTGAATATCATATAAAATCTTTATCAATACATATAGGGTCCATAAGCAAACCTTATACATAAAGGATACCATAATTATCATGGGTCCAATTTGGTGGTAGATTCCCACAATATATATTGTCCCTTATAACCCATTAATTCGATTCACACAACTAAATCTCTTTCACTCTATCAAGTAGTGAGGAGTTATTACCCATGGTAGTGAGTGTAACTTTTCCCCAACACTTTTAGACATCATGTTATATCTTATTAATGGGACTCATCATCTTTTACTTATTAATATACTCACCCACCATATGGATCTAGTCTTCCTATTCAGTACTCAATTTTTAATATTCTATTTCACAGGGGTATATAATATTCCAAATTTTTAAAAAATTGAGATACATGACCCACATTCTCTACCAAATGTTCAGGAAATTCTTGGAAAAGATATACCAGAGTCTCTTGTAGTCGATATACACAACATACCTCTCAATCAATAGATATTGTTTAGTTTTCTAAAAAATATATATTTAAATAAAATCCAAAATATCACCATTAAAAAAACAATTAATAGTTTATGTATGAAATTATAATTCCAATAACATTAATTTATGGCATCATAAAAACTTCCACACTCACACTAAAGAACTCTATAGATTGGTGGAATTGTTGAAGGCTTGATAATTGATTTATATGTTTTAAAACAAGTTATTGAATTTTTTTTGAAGCTATTTCTATGGGATTTTAAGGTACTTAGAAGGCATAGAGTTAACTCTAAGAATCCTTTATTTAAAATTATGAAATGTAAAATTATGTGAATAAGGTGGAAAATTGACAAAGTCTGGATCAGATGGTTGTCTCTTTATAGCTATATTGGAATGATAAAGTTTTATAAATGGAATGAACAATACCTATGCATGAATTGTTGATATATATCATGGAAGGTTATATTTGAAGCCAATTATTTTAAAGAAATGGGGAAGGCATGGACCATTCCATGTGCACAAAAGGTTATGGTGTGATCTTAAAAGTTTCACATTCTCAAAAGGTTTCCAAAATTAAAAAGTTGTTCAATAAAAATGTTTTATGTGTATCTCACAAGTTTAAATAAACTTGGAAGGTTAACATATATCAGAAGGTATCTTTCATGGAAGGTTCACCCTATTCCCAAAACTTAATAGAATTTTATGTTTTTTAGTGAATGGAAATGAGTGTCCAGATTTGTTTATTCAGATAGGAAAATGATATTTTAGGATTATTAAGCGATATTTATTGATATAGACATAAATAATTATGTGTTATTTAAGTAGTATAAATATTCCATTATTAACATATCATGAAGAACAAGATCAACCATAAGAATAAATAGATGAGAATAAATCAAAATAAATATGGGTCTGTTTTCAAGAATAATTCAAATGAAAATATGATATTTTTTATTGATACTCATTTTTATAATCACTGGAAAACATTAAAATGATTCAAGTTCAATTATTTTTAAAGTCTGAATTATTGTGATGTTAGGTTTTCAAAAGTATTGGATATGTGAATATAGTGTTTTTGGGTACTAATGAATTCAAAAATTAATAATTATTTCTATGGAATTTTGTAAATGTTGAATGATATGAATTATTTATAAGTTCTATTGATAATCTTGAAGATACTAGTTTGATAAAACATAATATTCAATGGAAGTCATAGAAAATTATTAAGATAATGGTATATGGGTAACTGACCCATGTGTTAGGATTTACGAAAAGATCCTATGAGATCATAGATGAAGAAAAAAGGATAAGTGATCATTTAACATTATGTTGGAGGGCCTAATACAACTTCGTATTTTCTATTTATAGTAAGAAAAAAAATAATGGGTATATTATTTTTTCCTATTTTATAATAAAAATATATATCAAATAAAGGAAATAATGTATGGATAAAATAAAATAACATTGATTGGTAAGAAGATAGACTAAGGAAGAAACATCATGTGTGTTATAGTTCAATTGAAGAAAATAAATAAAATATATTTGAGTTCTTGAATTTGAGGTTAAATATACTTAAAACTTACTTAATCAATCATACAGTGTTGGTTATGAGAGAAAAAGAAGTATCAGACTCTTAAAGGGTTCATATACTGTGATAAGAACTAGTATAAAGGTCTTATTTGTCTACTCAATAGGCAGATGTCTGGTTTGTGTTTCTGGAAGAAGTGATATAGAGTTCATGTGAATGTTATCAGTTGGATCAAATAGTAATATCTATTATATGCTGCAAAAGAAACCAATACCCTCAAGAAGATCTATCTCTTATAGTGCTATTTATATTTTATTATATATTTCAAGGGATAATGAAACCTATAGGAGTAGTGGATGTGTTGGAAAGTATGGGTCTTAGGATAATAACTAACCCAAATTCTTGTATTGATTAAACTATATCAATAGAAAATAAATAGGATAGGATAACAACAAGTTGCAGTAAAGAGTATGATATCACATTGAGGATAAAACTAGAAATAAAATAATTCCTTATTTTTCTTTATCATTCATCAAACTTGGGTGAGGCTAATAAATATACATCCGAGGGTTGTGTCATAAAAAATCATATAGGTTTACATCAATGAAGTAAATTTTAAAAATATAAACTAATTCACACCCTCTCAGGGTATCCATTTGATCCACTATGACTTTAAATTGGTATTAGATCACTAGTTCTATATGTTAGATTCTCTCTTTATGTTGAATAATGTATAATATCAAATTTGTAAACAATATAGGCGTTCCCACATTTTATGGAAATAATTTCCATGGTTATAAAAATAAAATTCTATAATAATTATTGTCTTTGGGTCTTGATGTTCTTGATACACCTATACCTGGATTTCCACCCTTTCAAAGGGGTGAGAAAAATATATTTTTCAATAAAAGAAACCTTGAGGTTGATAAAAAATCCATGAATTAATTTTTTTTTGTCTCTATCTAAGAATTTGTTTAATAAAGTGATGCAGTGGAGAACTATTAAATATATTTGGGATAAAATTAAATGAATTTATGAAGAAAATTTCAAAGTGAATGAAGACAAGATATAAATTTAGAGAATCAAGTTTAAATATATAAATATGGTTCAGGATGAAAACATTGGTGATTAGTTCACTAAAGTAAATGAGATAGTAAGTAACATTATAGATTTTAGTGAAAAAATGAATGATTCTATCATTTTAAAGAAACTCATTATGAATTTTCATAACCAATTTGTACAGAAAATTTCTAATCTAGAAGATAGGTATGATCTCTCTTTGGATGAGTTACACAATATCTTCATTGTATATAAAATGCAAACTATTAATCATAAATAAGAAGAACTTGAACCTTATATTGAGTTTAATTAAGGTAATGCTATGGACAATGACATCAAGATAATAATGTCTCTTATCTACATATATTTTAGAAAAGGAACGTGAAAATACAAGGAAAAAATTCCCTTGAAATGTTTCATATGTGGTGAGAGTAGGAAGTTTATTTTCAATTATACTAGAGAAAAAAAATTACGATTTTGATAATGATGATGAAAATTAAAAACCATAATATAAAAAATGGGGGTAAAGCTCTTGATTATTGTAAAACTATGGTGACAACAAGAAAAAATTCTCATGAAGAAAGAGATGAAATTTTATGAGTAAAGTGGAAGTGGAATACACTTCCTCTAACATCTATTCAGTGGATGAAGAACCTAAGAAAATCAATAATTTCATATAACATGTGAAAAATACAAGAAACATCCTTATGTAGTTAAGATAAAAGTGGTGAAGAAACATATATGGAACAAATGCTTAGATCTAAGTTGGTGTATTATATTGTGAAAAATAAAAAATAAAATAATGATGTTAAAATCTTAAATAAATATGATGGGAATAAAGTTTAATTACATTAAGAATCTCTCAAAAGAGAAATTGTACTCATGGAATAACTCATTAAATTAAAGACAAATGCTATTGGGAAATAAATACCAAGAATTATATTAATGAAAAACTCTTGTTAAAAGAATAACAAATAGAAAATATATAACCAAAAAGATTTATATATAAAAAGTTTAAAAATGGTGTGAGAAAACATCAAAAAGTATATTGATTTCAAGGTCAAATAATCTAGAATATTTTAAGTTTATATCACATTAATTCATGTGTAATATTTACCTAAAATTCCCCATGAAGTTGAATATATTTTTCCATACAATGATTTCAATAATTCAAAATATGTAAAATTTTGAGGTATAAACGATGATGATAAAATATTTTCTACATTGATTAAAGAAAAAATAATTTATAGAAAATCAACCTCCTTGTATAATAAGAAATACTAGGAAAGATCTGGAAAATAAAAGAAACAATTTGGAATGATTTTTTTGGAGAGAATTATGGATTTAATAAGATATTCAAATTCAGTTACTATGATTGGTTATCTTGTATTTTCATCCATAAGTATTGCACATGATAGTACAACATGTACTTACCGAGAACATTGCATGAATCATAGAGGAGTATCTCTGATGTGAAAAATAATGAATCTCCGAAGAATAAGGTTGCAAATAATATTCCTACATGTCTTCGTACTCAGAAGAGGTTTGATTGTATGATGAAATTATATGTTTTATGTGTGGGACCAAGGAATTTTTTTGATAATTGTATGAAAAATGTCCCAAGAAATTTCTCCTATAATAAAAAGGGGAAGGAAGCTGAGAATAAAAACCATGATGAGAAATCATTTATAGTAGAAGTGGAACTAAAAAAAGCAAGAGAGGAATACTTTGGATCCTTGTTAGAGGTTTTTATAACACCTTTATTTAAGACAAAAAAATCTTGTAAAGAATTAATCAATATTAATGAGAAGATTCTATATTCATAAATGAAAATTCATTGAGGACTAAATGTGTAGGAACAACTGGAATTGAGTCTAAAGGATTAAAATGAAAAGTTTTTTTGTTTATGGTAGGGATAAAACATTACTTTCTTAGTTTTATCTATTTGTGTGATAAAGGAAATGAGGAAATTTCTTATAAGAACTCTTTAATAATAATAAATTTATGGGATGGAAAATTCATTACTAAAGGTAGAAGAACAAGTGGGATTTTTTTTAAATTGGAGATCCATCCAATTCAAGATATATGAGTTCCAAGGATGATAATGGTGTATGGTATATAATAATTTAACATATTATACATAAAAAATATAAGAAATTTTTCTAAACATTAGTTTCTGAGAGACCTTCCAAAACTAAAAATGTATAGAGAATCATTTTTAACACATAGATAAAAGAGAATATAGTTTAAGGGACACACTATGAAATGAATATTCAATCTACAAGTACATTAGATCTCATATATATCGATGTGTGTGATCTTATGAGGAAAAATCCAACCAAGAATGTACTTATTTCATTATATTAATTGAATAATACACCAAGATGACTAATGTTCTCTTTATGAAGTATAAATTATAGGCTCTTAAAATGTTTAAAACTTTCAAAAATAAAAGTTGAAAAGAACCTGGAATCTATATTAAGATTGTGATTTTTGATAATTTAAAGAAGTACACATCTAATTATTTTGATAGTTGTCTTGTTAATAATGGGATAAAAAAAATATCACATCATACACGCTGAATAAAATGGTGTGGTTAGGAGGAAAAATAGGATCATCATAGACATAGTAATAACTATACTAGTTCAAAACAATATTTTATATTTAATTTGGAGATAATATATGTGAATTTATGTGTATATTTAGAATATAATTTTATTGAGACTCAAGAAACAAAAAAATCCATTTGAAATGCGGTAACATAAAAATAAAATTGTCAAATACTTAAAATTATTTCAAATCCCCTGTTATATGAAGATTAAAAATGTATATATGGGAAATTATTGATAAAATATATTAAGAATAAACCTTTTTAGGAAATAATTCCAATGGTAGTGGGTATAAATACTAGATGAAAAATCAAAATAATATAGTAGAATGTTCAGACATAAAAATTATTGAAAATAAGCATGAAACAAATGTGTTTATTGAGCCTAAAGATGAAACACATAGAGCTTTAAACACATATATTTCTGAAACAAAATTTTTTAATTGGTTAGAAATGACTAAGTTATGGTTTACACTGACTCAGATGTAACCAGTGATGAAGAATAGGTTAAGGATCAAAGGTAGAGGCTTTAAAGGGTGATGAAACATGTTAATTATTTGAATATTATTATCCAACAAAATTCACCTATACAAACAAGAATATGGTTAGGAAACGAGGAATAAACTTCTATTATCTATCAAGTTAAACCAAAAATTATCTCTGAGGTAGTTTAACATAAATAATATATTACTTATTTGAATGGGGAACTTGATAAAATTTAGTATAACTACACTTGGGAGTTGGTATCAAGGATTGAGAAAAATAATATTATAGGCACTAAGTGGGGTTTTAAAAATAAATTGAATAAGAAAGGTGAATTCACAAGGAATAAGGTAAGGTTGGTTTTCAAGGTATATTCTCTGATGGAAGGATTTAAATTTGAATATATCTTTTCATCCTTGGCCGGACTTGAGGACATACCAATGTTCTTAGTAAAATCAGCACACAAGCACTACAAGATCTTCTATGTAAAAATGAAATATAAATTTATTAAGGGGTACCTAAAAAAATAGTTTCACATAGAACAACCAGAGGGGTTTACCATTGATAATAATGATATCATGGTTTTAAACATTAATAAAGAATTATATAGATTAAAGTAATCTGGTAGAGCTTGATATGACAAGATGGATGGATGCCTGAGGATAATTGATTTTTCAAAAGTTAAAGTTGAAATTAATATCTATTTAAATTATCTATCCATTGGAACTCTTATTGTTAGAGTATATGTTATCATTATTTTTAAATGTGATAAAGAGAATCTTATTGAAGAGTTTTCTAAGAAAATGAAGTGAAATTTTTTGTGTTGTCTATGGTGGGTGAGATGTGAGATTTTTTAAGATTATAAATCAAATAAAGAGATGATTATATTTTATTATCTCAAGAAAAATAATTTAGGGAATTTTTTAAGGGGTTTGGAATAGAGAAATATAATGGAATTTCTACTCATAATGCTTTTGGAACTTAGCTGATCAAATATGAGGTTGCAACTAGTGTGAATAAAATGAATTATAGAAAATTGATTGGAAATATTCTCTACCAAACATTTTCTAGACATGATATTTCTTTATATGACATTACTCTCTAGATTTTAAAGGTATCTAAAGGAATTTTATATGTTATAATACAAGAGTATTATAATATATATCAAAATAACACTAATATTTGTCCTTCTATACCAAAATAATTTTGATTTTATATTGTAGGTCTATATAAATGCTGATTGGGTTTGAGATTTCACTAAAACAAAATGACTTTTGGTGGATTATTATTTCTTAGATAGAGTTTTGTGGAATGGAATTATAAAAATAAAAGTTCAGTGGCATTTAACAAAGTTGAATCTAAATACAAAGGTGCAACACATACCTGTAAATATATGATATTTATTTAGGTACAACTAGATGATTTGAAAGTTTAAGTTAAGAAGTCATTGTGAATTTCTTGTGATAATCAATGTTATATAGATCTTTCCAAGAATCTAGTTCAACACTCTATGTCAAATAACATTGATGATAAGTACTATTTTGTTATAGAAAAGTTTTAAAATGGTGATATTTTATTTTATTTTATTGAAACTAAACAATATATTGTAGATATTTTTACTAAATAATTTCTGAAGTAGAGGTTCTCTGAATTAAGGCTAAAACCTCATGTTCTGACTTCTACTCTCACCTATGCATCTATAAAACCACACACCCACAAGTCTCTAGATTATTTTTTCAAGGGGGAGAAAATGTGGCATAACTCTTTAGTTCATTGTCATAAGAGGATAATTCCTGAAAAATTATATGTTTTCACTTATTGGTAATATTTTAATATAGTTATTTCGAAATAGGGGATAACTTATTATGTTTAGATTTTTATTGAAGGGAAAAATCAATTGAATCAATTGATCATAGGTTTCTTATCACTAAGAGATAAAATTATCCAAATAAATATAAATTAACCTATGGTGTGGTGTAAAGATGTATCTCCTTGATCCAAGTTATGATTTAATGATCTTTTAGTGACTTTACTAAATTAGTGATAAGTTTTAGTAACATGAAAAATAGTTAAAAAGGTATAGACAACAACCAAAGGGGGATGTTGAATAATCCCATGGATTTAGGAATTTTTGATGTATTAATAATAATTTTACTTATTTTCAATCAAGTTCTTGAAGTTTATTTGAAACTATTATAAGTGTATTTTAAGTGATTTATAAGGCCTAAAGTTAATTTGAAGAAGAGTTTATTTAATATGAGGAAGTATGGAATTCTTTAAATTAGGATGAAAATTAGCTAAGTTTGTCTTGGAAGGTTATATATAAACAACTATCTTAAATGGTTTATGTTTTTTAAAAGTAATAGATAGTCCCTATGAATGTAATATTGTTATATATCATGAAAATTTAAGTCTTTATCCTAGTAGGTTAATGAAATGGAAAAGACATGGAACCATCCTTTTGTGAAGAAAGTTAAGGTGTGAACTCAGAAGGTTCACATTATTGAAAGGTTACCAAACTTAGAAGGTTCTACCACATGAATAGATGAATATTATATGATAATGTTAACTTGAATTTAATGTTTAACATATCTTTAAATATATAATTTTCATTTAAGGTTCAATTTATTCCCAAAACATAGTAGACTTTCAACAATTGTATATAATGAAAAATCAGTTTCCATAGTTGTTTATTCTAAGGATGAAGGTATATTTGATGATTATATAACTAATATATATTAATAAAAACATCCCAGATTATTTTTTATTTAGTAGGTATAAAAATTCCATGATTCACTCTAAGGAACAAGATCAACCATGATAATAATTGGAAAAGAAGAAATCAAAATAAAACAAAATTCTTTTTCAAGAATAATGTAGATATAAATTTGACGATTCTTTACTGATTCACATTTCCATAACCACTATATAATATCTTAGTGATTTAATATGATATATTTTTAAATTTGGAATTATATTGATGTTGATTTTAAAAATTTAATTGCACCTTTAATACAGTGTTGTTGAGTACTTGTGCATATTGAAGTGAAAAATTATTTATTTTGAGTTTTGTGAAGATTGGAGAAGTGTAATTCTTACTAATTTCAATTGGTAATCTTAAATATGTTAGTTTAATAAGAATAAAAATTCATGGGAAACTGTTGAATATTATTAAGATAACAATATGTGGGTAACTGCCCCATGTGTTAGTATTTATGAGAAGATCCAATTAGATCATCACTAAATAAAAATGATTAAGTGGTCATTTGAATTTGTGTTGGTAGTCTGGATGGAATTTTTTTTATTCTATTTTAGTTAAGATACAAATAATGGGTATATTAATCTTTTCAATTCTATAATAAAAACATATATCTAATAAAGAGAAAATATGAAAATAAAATAAAAAACTTTTGACTGAAAAGAAGATATACCGAGGAAGATCTAATGTTTTTTCTATTTTTCTCTTGAAGAAGATAAGAAGAATATATCCGAGTGCCTTAATCTAAGGAGAAACATACTTATAATATTTTTACACAATCTTATAGTGATTATTCTAATATAAGAATAATTTGCAAACCTGCAAAGGGTTTATAAGCATTGAACAGAATCATTCTAGATATCTTATTTGTCTACTCAATAGGTAGAACTTATGGTTTATGTTTAATGATGAAGTGATATAAATTTATTGTTAATTTTATCAATTGGATCAATGAGGAAATATATTATTTTTTACTGAAGAAATCAACATCCAAAATAAAATATTTATCATTATTTTCTATTTGTTTTTATTTGAAACTTTTGAGATACAGTGGAACCTGTGGGAGAAGTCTATGTGTAAAGAAGTAGTTGAATCAAGTTAATAACTGACCAACCACTTGTATGGATAAAAATTTATTTGTATGAGATCTGTACCATTGGAGAAAAACTGATTTCAGTATGGAGTAGCCTCTAACATGTAGGTTTATCCTTTTAAAAACTTATGTGTTTTTTCTTTTTCTTTATCATTCATTGGACTCATGTAAGGTTGAGATTTATACTTTAGAGGTTCATATCTTAACAAAAAACAAAGGTTTATTTCAAATAACAATGTCATAAAAATAAGGATACTCTGATTCGACCCCATTTTAATGTATCCATTTGATCCATTGGGACTTTCACATGAAACTAGTCAAATTATATGAAATGGAGGTTCTATAGAAGTTCTTAAGAACAAATGTGTCATGTGGATTACCATGGAAATCACTGGTTTCACAACCTATTCCAAAATAAACCTATATTTCATTTAAACCTAAACTTCTATGGGTTGAAGTCACTATAAAAGTACTTGTTCATGAATGTATCTTTTGTGCCAATATATAATTAAATATCACGAAATGTATTCCATAGATAATAATCTATTCAAACTTATGTTAAATAAAGGTGCTATATAAATCTTAGGTTTCATACATATCTATGTTTGGGTCATTATAGTATTATTAACATAATGGATTCTCTAAGACAATTAATTCCACACCCCATAAGGTCTTTCACATGAATGAAAACACTTTTTTAAACTAACACCTTTACCTATAAATACACTATAATTTACTTATTTTTAGACTTTTAAACTTCTATAAAATGTAAAGACTCTTAGTTAAGGGAAAATGGTCCTGACATGCATAACCCATTACTTTCATTCATAATATAGAGAAAATGTACAAACACCAAGTCATTTACATTAAGTGTATAATCACTGCAAACAATGATTAAAAACAATCAAGACTTGAAAACCAAAAAATTTCATAATTCCCCACATGGGACTTGTTATCAAACCCTCAATGAGGATAAATTAATACACTTAGATTTGGATCACCTAAAGGGGACTTCTTCCCCCACACATCTATGTGAGATACCATATAAGTATCTATGTTTCAATATGACTTCCATGTATTTTTCTCTAGCACCATAGATTGGGAATAAATATGATTTAAATGCAAAGTGTCTATTGTTAATGAGAGCCATGTGTACAAATAATTAACATAGAGGACCACATTTCAGAAAAACTCCTACCTTCCACACTATTAATTGAAATCTTTACACATTAATGAGTCTCCATTTACTAAAATGATATTCTTTCTCTAATATCATTAATCAACTATAAACTGAGGATTATTTTGGGTCAATTCTAAGTAGGTGGTCTCACACAAATTTATCCAAGTTTTTAGGGTTAAGCGGTCGCTTGTAGTTTAGCTTGGGTTTTCAAATCCTTAGAGACCTAATAAGTAACCTATAGACACAGACATTCTATGGATTGATTTTGGATATGAGGTAGCCAACTTGGGTTGATTTTAGATGGGTTTAAGATAACACTAAGATAATTAAGTTAATTTAATTTAAAATAATGATTTTATCCTAGGTTATCACTTGGGGAGGATTAGATGCTTTCCTTTTTCAACTATTTCAATTTCTTATATTTGATATGGGTTCATTTAAGAAGATAAAACAACATCATCACTTACTAGTTTAATGCCTACACACTTTAATACTAATCAATTATAAACTTGAAGGGTCAAATTTTTGAGAACTTCAAGGTAAAGGTTCTTATTATCACTTGAAGTATGTGGCCTTAAATTCCATAAGGACAAAGGAGTTTGAAGATCTTCAAACAAAATTATCAATTAAAAGAAGTGATTATAAATTAATGGAATGAGAAATAACATCCAATATAGTACCTTGATACTCCCTTGGATCAACCCATAAGTGGTTTATCCCTCCATTGATTCTATGGTTTCAATGAAAGAAGAATGTAGACGCATGAGTGAGGAATTAGAGAAATAAAAAAAAGACAATGAAATAATGATCACTCCACCATTATGTGATAATTTCACAATGTTTGGTGTGAATAAATTCATACCTTGAACCAAATATATAAAATTTATATTAGTAATAACAAAATAATAGTAGATGAAGAAATTGTATTAAGAAACTAAGGGGAATTGAACAACTTACATGAGAAAGACAAACTTAAGGCAACAAAATCGCAGCATAACATTACAATTAAACAAAGCACAAAATATGATAAACTCCTCCACCACCACTGCCTTAAATATTAATTTAAAGATTCTTGGGTTGAGCTACCAAAATTATAAAGGATCCCACTTGAGTATAGGCCTAGGGTGGTGGAAAGTAAGGGAGAGTGGACTTCTTTATCCTTGACCCGAAGTGGCAGCCAACTTTCATCCATTGAACAGAGGTGTATAAATGACCTTATAGATGGAAGAATTATAGTGGTACATAGAAAAAGAAAATTGAGCTACGAATGTATCCTAACCTCATGTAAAATTTCAGCCCAAATGGATTTTTTGGGAGATATTATCGAAATGGTGGGCTGTTTTTCTAGGCCACAGTATCTGGCCCAAAATTTTATCTCCAAATTTGGATGCCTGGAACTCTATTCAAACAACAAAATTATCTTTTTCCACTATTTAATTAAATTTTCCCCATGATGGACTCTATCTTCAGTTCAATTTTCAGAATTATTGGTCTTGGATATTGTCTTCTACAATAGTTTTATTGGGCTACTATCCACTTTACTTCACCCAGAATGTTGTTTGTTCAAGGAAAACTTTGTTGGACTTCCAATATGAATATTAAATTACTCCAAAAGTATGAATTGATAAAAATGTAATGTAAAAACTGAAAATTAAATATTAAAATAAAATCAATATCATTGGGTACTTTAAATGATGTTAAAAAATGTACCATGTAATAGTGAATTTTAAGAAAGAATTACAATTATAATATGAAATAACGTTCAAAGTGTAAAATGCACAAAAATGGTGTTTATGAATAATAAATAACATGAATATTATATATATTAAAAATTAATATTATCCTCATTGAGTGAATAATCACACCCCCAACTAGAGTTTTTCTAGTCTCGAGAAAAATATATCTAAAAAATGTGAAATTTGAATTCGCTTTTCCAAAAACATTTTAATAAAAAATGATCACCAAAAACCCTTATACAAAACAACTATGAAACCCATCAAAATATTTTAATAAAAGATAGTTTCATAATAAGATCCTAGTCCCAAGACCATTACTTTATTCAAATTCATGACCATATTTTATCAAATATCAATTAACTATGAGGATGTGTTATGTATCCCAATAAGCATGGGGGTTCATATTTATTCAGAGGGGATGACAGAAGCACTAGGTGTAATCACATTTCATCATAAAGATCAATATTCAATTTTTTTGCAATATTTCCATGGTAAATGAAATTTCACTCAAAAGAGTCAACCCATGTAGTGAGACTTTTTCGATAACTCCCAGGCTCAAAGACCTTAGGGCACCAAGTAAATCCCACATACTCGAGCATCATCTTGAGTTAACTCAGTAAAAAAAAGTGAAATTACTACAAATATAGATAAAATTACTAACTCTAGGCCATACAACTATGGAGTCACGATCCCCAAGTGCCTAAAGCCACACATTAGTTCATTTCATTACTCTACGTGAAAATTTATTGTTTTTTATTGAATAGTCATATTAAAACTAAAATGATTACCAAACCTATTCTATTTATTTGGGGGACCCCATGAACTCAAACTAATTCCCCACTATCCAAAGGATGTGTGTTGTGATATCTTTTTCTTATTTGGATGAAAATATAAATGATAAAAGTTTACATTAGACAGCCACAATTTCTAAAATCTATGTTCATGAAATTATACATGGATTAAAATTAGAATCAAGGCATGTTAAATTATTTGATATTCTATTTCAAAGTGTGAAATATGAATTTTCATGTTCAAGGATAAATAAATTTTTCCTTACAAACATTTTTATACACAATAAATTAATAATTTTATTTCATTATTTTCACCCCCAACATAGAATAACATTATCCTCAGTGTTTAATGAAAATAAAATTTATAAGGGGGTATAGGTAAATTATAGGAATTATGAAAGTAATTTGAAATATGAGGATCATGAAATGATGTCACCTGGTGGTTGAAGCTGATGTTCTGGCTACTCCAATTTAGTCCTTTGATATCCATATCACTTGTAGAATTCCATAGTGGAAAAAGGAAAAAAACAATATATATATTCATATAATAAAAAAAGTAAAATATAAGTATATATACAAAAAATTATAGAATAAGGAAGCACTATAAGCCGTAGGTCAGTGGTAAGCACGTTCCCCTCTCTCCCTTCAGTCCCAGGTTCGAGTCCACATGGATTATCCGGTTGTGATGGGGTTTTACCCACAACCTATGACCTGTCCTTTTAATTTTTTTATTTTAACCTACAAACACATAAAATTAAAATGAACTGATGATACATTGTCTTTATTTTAAATTTATGGGTAAGGTATTACTCAAGGATCACACCACGTGACACAAATGAATATGGAACTCCCCTTTAATACCCATGCATGTTCATAATAGAAGAACAGGTAAATAGTCTAATTTTTTTAAATATAAAAATGACTCATTAATCCTATTAAAAAAATAAATATTATTCAAAAATATTAGAAACATGAAAACCACGGGTTTCCTCCTATGCAAAGCTTTTGTTTAACATCTCTAGATCAACATAGACCCCTAATTGTTTAAGTATTTTCCTCATAAAAGGTTGGTTCACACAAGTCTTCATCTAATTCATGTTTTTGGAATGGTTTAATTAATAGTTTGACTCTATGGCCATTAACTTTAACGGGTTGACCATTCGTGGGATCTTGAATTTCTATAGCCCCATGGCGGTACACCTTATGCAATATATATTGACCCGACCATCTGGACCTCAACTTTCCTGAGTGTAAATGAAGTTTAGAGCTATACTAAATAATAGGTTTACCTGGTACAATGTGTTTGGTTTTAAGATTTTGATATTGGTGGGCTTGAACTCTAGCTTTATTTTTCCTTGAATTTTTATAAGCCTCCATCCTAAGTTCCTCAAGTTCCTTGAGATCTAATTTCCTTGTTTTTTCCAGCCAATGAGAGGTCATAATTCATTTTCTTAGTTTTCCATAAATATTTATGTTCAATTTCAACTTGTAAATGGAATGGTTTTCCATAAAAAAACCTATATGGGTACATTCTTAAAATGGTTTTGTATGTAGTTCTACATGCCCAAAAGGTATCTAAGAGTTTTCTCGACCAATCTTTCCAAGATGGATTAACCATTTTCTCAAGAATTTGTTTTATTTCTTGATTCACTAACTTATCTTGACCATTGTTATGTGTGTGGTAAGCAGTGGAATCTTTGTGAGAAATTCCATACTTTTCCATGAGTGATGAGAATGGACGTTTGCAAAAATTAGTTCCAAGATCACTAATAATGGCCATAGGAATTCTAAATATAGAGAGGATGTTTTCCTTGAAAAATATAATCACAGTTTGATGATCATTGGATTTTGTAAGAATGGACTCAATTAATTTGGATACATAATCGATAGCTAAAAGGATGTAAATATATCTACAAGATTTTATGAAGGGACCCATGAAATCGATTCCCCAATAGTCAAATATTTCAATCACTAAGATGGGAGTGAGTGGAATTTGATTCCTTTATGTGATGGACCCTACTTGTTGACACCTAGGATAGATTTGAAAAAAATGTGTAGGAGTCCTTTGAGAGGGTTTTACAGAAGAGACCACATTGAAGAACCTTTGTAAAAGTTTTCTTAGAGGAAACATTACCTCCACGTGACTCACTATGACATAATTTAAGGATGTAATCATGTTTAGATTCTGGGACACACCTCCTAATGACTTGGTCAGGATAGAACTTATAGAGGTATGGATAATCAAACACATAATTTCTAACATTAGAAATGAATTTCCTTCAAGAATGAGTCCCTAAGAATTTTGGAATGACTCATGTAAGTAAGAAGTTGGATATGTCATCATACCATTGGAAGTCACCCACAAAGTATAGGTGTTCATAAAGGAATTAACCAGACACATAAAGGTGAGATAATTTGTCATTAAATTCTATCCTAGAGAGATGATCATCTGCAACATTTTAAACACTCTTTTTTTCCTTGATTGTGAGGTGAAATTATTGTAAGATAAGGACCCACCTAATCAATATATCCTTATCATCTTGTTTCTGGAAGATGTATTTTAGTGCAGAATGTTCAGTGAACACGGTGATGGTGGATCCATAGAGTTAGGACCTAAACTTTTCTAAGGCAAACACAATAACAAGTAACTCCTTCTCAGTGGTGGTGTAGTTGATTTTTTCATCATTTAAATATTTTCTTGAATTAGCAATGACACATGGTGTTTTCTCACATCGTTGTCTTAAGACTTCTCCTACAGCGAAGTCACTAGAATCACACATGAGTTCAAAAGAAAGTTTCCAATTTGGATATTTCATGATAGGTGGAGAGAAAAGATCTTACTTGAGTGTATAGAATGATTACTCCCAGATTTTTGTCTATAAAAATGGAGCATCTTTCACCAATAGAGCACAAAGTAGTCGAGAAATAGAGCTAAAATTTCTAATGAACCTTTTATAGAAACCAACATGTCCTAAGAAATACCTCACTCCCTTAATAGTTTTAAGAGAGGGAAGGTGATGAATGATGTCGACTTTAGCTTTATCAACTTCTATCCCTCTACCAGATACTAGATATCCTATAATAAGTCCTTCCTTTTACCATGAAATGGTGTTTTTCCCAATTTAGGATGAGACTGTTATCCTCACATACGGGGAAAACCCTTTTCAAATTTATAAGGCATCCCTCAAAAGTATCCCCAAATATGGAGAAGTCATCCATGAATACCTCTAAACAATCCCCCACCATGTTTTAGAAGATTCCCATCATGCACCGCTGGATGGTACCAGGGGAATTACATAACCCAAAGGGCATGTGCTTTAAGAAAAAAGTGCCTAATGGACAAGTGAAGGTTGTTTTTCCTTGATCCTCTAAGGAGACCTCAATTTGAGTATACCCTGATAATCCATCTAGGAATCAATAGAATTGATGACCCACCACTCGCTCGAGGACTTGATCAATAAAGGGAAATGGGAAATGGTATTTCTTGGTACAATATTTGAGCTTCCTATAGTCATTTAAAACACTCCATCTACTACTGACCCTTGTGGGGGAGAATGTCACCATCCTCATTGGTGATCATAGTGATTCCAACTTTCATTACGACAAATTAAATTGGGCTTACCCACTCACTCTCAGCAATAGGGTAGCTGATACTCGCTTTCAATAACTTAAGAAGTTATTTCTTTACCACATCTATAATATTTGGATTGATACTCCACTGAAGTTGATGACATGGTTTGGATTTAGATTCAAGAACAATTCTATGAGTTACAATGTGTGGGATAATCCCAGGGATATCATAAAGGGTCCATCCAATTTCTTTCTTATGATTTCTTAGGATGTCCAAAAGCATCATCTCTTGATTGGATTCAAGAGAGGAGGAAATGACAACAAGAAAGACTTGATTTTTCCCTAATAACACATACTTGAGTGATGAAGGTAGGACCTTAAATTATAGATCTAATTGGTAATCACTTTCCATGTAAGGATGGGACTTTGTATTGAACTCATTTTCTTTTCTCATATTTCATAACAGAATTGATTCCTTGTGAATAGAATTTTCATCCACTAAATTATCTAGATTACTGTCATGAATGGGTATGAACTCAATGTTATTTATTTCACCAATGGTATCATTGATTTTTGATTTGATAAAATCATCAATAGAGGTATCTGAAAGAGATTCAAGCCAAGGAGACAAATTTCCCTCACGTGAACAAAGCAAACCAATCTCTTCTTGACTTAAACATCCTTTAGTAATTCCTTGATGGTCATCAAGTTCATTATTAACACTACCAATCCAATTGACCTTATGGATATCTTTATCATCCCTAATTTGAGAGTTTTCATTGTAGATTTTCAAGTCTAGAATCATGTTTCCAAAGGCGATGGCCATGTTCCCATTTCAGACTCAGATAATAGATTTGATTGCTACAAGGAAGGGGCAGCCAAGGATGATTGGGGTTTGTTCCTTGTTTCCTAAGTTTGGATTTTTTCAAGGACAATTAAGTCAGTAGGGTAGATGAAGTTTTCTACTTTTACCAGAACATCCTTTAAAATTCCATTTGGAACCCAAATTCTACGATCTGCAATTTGAAGTGTGACAGATGTGGGTTTGAGATCTTCCAGTCATAACTGGCAGTACACAACATAGGGAATGATATTAAAATAGGAACCTAGGTCACACAAGGAATTTACAACTTTCTTCTCTCATAGTTCAAAATTTATATAAGGGCATCTTGGGTCTTTCATCTTTAGTGGAAGGGTTCCTTGGATTGTTGTGCTAACATTTGCTGCCAGAAGGACTTGGTTATTATGTGAGAATTTTCTTTTAAATACTCAGAGGTACTTAAAGTATTTTGAGAATACATGAATTGTTTTAATTACATCTAGGAGTGGAATGTTCAACTTGACTTGTTAGAATATTTCCCACAATGTTTCACTCAATTTAGGCTTGGTTTTACCCCTCACACATTGAGGAAATGGTGCAGGTTGTGGGATTGTTTTTTGAAGAGTTTTTTCTTTCACATTATTATCAGTTTTTTCAGTTTGATTAGGTGGGTCATTTGAATTTCATTAGATTTTGAATCTTAATATGGTTTTTGAATTATTTTTTCAAGTTTCTCAATTGATTTCCCACTTCTTAAAACTATCACAACCTTTAGTTTTTCATGAGTTGTTTGAGTGAAACTTGACTCCCCCCTTAAAGTTGAGGATGGTACTTCTTGAGTAGGAATGGGTGCCTTCCCAGTTTTTAGGTTTTGTAGTTCATGTTAAATGGATGAGACTTCTGAGTTCATTTTATCCATTTTTTTACACAACTGTTCATGTTTTGGTAAAGGGACATACTGGGTAGGGGCTTGTGTGGGATGGTTTATCCCAAGATGATACTTTGGTTGTTGGATGGGTTATTCATATTGGATATGAGGATGTTGATATTGTATTGGTTGTGGTTGTAATTGGTTATGGTTTTGTAAATTTTGTGTAGGGTAGGGGTTTGGTCCATGTGGTCGGCTAGGTTGTTGGTTATCATTCCAGTGGAAGCCTTGGTGGTCATTATACCTTAGGTTGAATGTGTTTTGGTATTGGGGATTTTTAAAGTTAAGATCATTGATCTCAACTGGTGGTCCTCCTAGAAGAACATCTTTAATGTAAGGGATGGTTGGGAAGTTGTCAATCTTGTTGTCATGTTTGTCACAAATTGTGAAAACATGGTCAATAGTTTGAATTTCATGGACCTTCCTAAGATCGATCTCCTCGACCTTCCTAGTGAGTTCATCAAGTTTATCCCTAAGTATTTGTTCTTATCTAAGTGTATGCATTCTGATAGTTCGTTGTGGCTTTTTAGAATAATTTTGTGTTCCCCATATTTGGTTTTGTTCAGTGAGGCTTTCTAGATACTCGTATGCATCATTTGGGGATTTTTTTAAAGGTCCCATTACACATCATGTCAATGAATTATTTGTTCCCTAGTCCCAACCCTTCATACAAAACTCTTACTTATTCAAGAATATAAAAACCTACATTTGGAACAGTGTTTAGGGTGTCTTTGAACCTCTCCCATGTATCATAGAATGACTCTCCCTCTTTTTCAAAAAACTTTTTGATGCTCTCTTTAAGTGCAATTGTTTTGTGGTGGGGAAATTATTTTTTGTAGAATTATCTTTGTAATTGGTCCTAAGAGTTTATGGTTAATGGTCTAAAATTGTTTAGACAATTTTTAGCTCGATCATTTAAATAAAAAGGAAATAGACTCATCTTATCTAATTCTAGTTGATGTGGGGGACATATGGTTTCTAAAATGTCATTTAACTCTTTGACGTGAAGGTAGGGCATCTCAGACTCCATTCCATAGAATGTGGGAAGGTGGTTTAGGATATGAGGTTTAAAGATTTTGTTGTAATATCTTAGGTAATTGTGTCTAATGCATGAGGGGGAATTGGTCTAGGTAGGTGTGAGGTTTCCATTCAGTGTTTGATCAACTGCATTCCCCAAGTTTGGGGCTGCCTCTTTTGGATTTCCATTTTGGTATCCACTCGGGTCTATGAGTTGGTTTCTTGGAATACCATCCATTGAAATGGGCTCAATTTTTGACTCTAGAGTATTAGGAAGATTAAGATCTAATGGAAAGAGTTCTCTTGGTGTACTTGACTCCCCAACCCTAGGACTATCCACTCTAACTAGACGATTTTATTGGTCATGAGTGTAGGCGGACATGTGCCAAAAGAAAAAAAAAATGAGAAAGGGAAAATATAATAAAATTTGGATGAGAATAGAATAAATTAGGTATAATAGAATGGGGTTTTATATGAATTACTTGGGTACTCATAAATTAAACCAAAATTTGGTCTCACCTAAATTTACCCAAGTTTTTACGGTTAAACGGTCTCTTGTAGTTTAGCTTGGGTTGTCGAATCCCCAGATACCTATGAAGTAGCCTACAGAAACATACATTATATGGATTGTTTTTGGATCTTAAGTGGAAAACATGGGTTGATATTAGATTGGTTTAAGTGAATTATAATATACTTAAGTTAATTCAAATTAAAAGAATGAGTTTATCCTAGGTCATCACTTGGGGTGGATTAGATGCATTCCTTTTTCAACTATTTCAATTTCTTATATTTGAGATGGGTTCATTTAATAAGATCAAAAAACATCATAAATTACTATTTTAATACCTAAACACTTCAATAATAATCACCTATACCCTTTAAGGGTAAAAGTTTTGATCAATTAAGGGTTATGGTTCGTGTTAGCACTTGAAGTGTGTGGCCTTAAATTCAACAAGGATGAAGGAGTTTGAAGATAATCAAAAAAACAATTATTAATTAAAAAAGTCATTATAAATTAATGGTGTGAGAAATAACATCCAATACCTCCCATTTATACTCCCTTGTATCAACCCATAAGTGGGTTAGCCCTCCCATTATTCTATGGTTTCAATGGAAGCATAAAGTAGACTCATGAGGGAGGAATTGGAGAAGTAAAAAAAAAGATAATAAAATAATGATTACTGCACCGTTGTGTGATAATTTCACAGGGTTTGGTGTAAATAAATTCACACCTTGAAACAATGGTATAAAATTTATATTAATAAGAACAAAATAAGTGTATAAGAAGAAATTTTATTAAGAAACTAAGGTTAATTGAACAACTAACATGAGAAAGACAAACTTAAGGCAACAAATTCGCATCATAACATTACAATTAAAAAAATAACCAAAGATGATACAATTATCCACCAAAAATTCCATAAATATTAATTTAATGTGTCTTGGGTAGATATACCAATAGTAAAAAGGATCCCACTTTAGTATGGTATGCCTAGGGTGGTGGAAAGTAAGGGAGAGTGGACTTTTATATCCTTGACCCGAAGTGGCAGCCAGCTCTCATCCACCTAACAGAGGCATCTAAATGAACTTATAGATGGATGAGTTAGAGTGTAACATAGAAGAATAAAATGTATATATGGATTTCTCCTAACCTCATTGAAAATTTCAGCACAAATGGAATTTTTTTGCGAGATATTATCGAAATGGTGGTATGTTTTTCTTGGGCCGTAGAATCTGGCCCAAAATTTATCTCCAACATGGGCCACCTGGAACTCCATTAAAACATCATAATTAATTGTGGAAAATGTTTAATTAAATGTTCCCCATGATTTTCTCTATCTTCAGATCAATTTTTATAATTATTCGGATTTTATATTGGACACTACAATAGTTTTATTGGACTGATGTCCAGTTTACTTTACCCAGAATGTTGTTTGTTCAAGGACAACTTTGGTGGTCTTCCAATATGAATCTTCAAGTACTAAAAAATTCTAAATTTTTAACAATTTAATGAGAAACCTTAAAATTAAATACGAAAATAAAATCAAGATCATTGGGTACATTAAATTCTGTTAAAAAATGTCTCATGTAATAGTGCATTTTAAGAAAGAATTACAATTATAATATGAAATAATGTTCAAAGTGTAAAATGAACTAAATGGTGTTTATGAATAATAAATCACATGTATTTTAAATATATTAACAATTAATATTATCCTAATTCAGTGGATAATTAGTAGGCTACCAAAAATTTCTTATATCCATCAGCAGAACATGGAAAAATCAAATTCATTCTCCCTAAAAACATAAAATAATTCATGGGATCCCTTTTATCTATGTAAAAAAATTATAAAGATAAATTCATTTATACCTCCTTCATTTACTCTTAATATACGTGATAGAGTTATTTATCGCATCCATGGAGAGATTTATGGTCATATATTCCTTTGATAATGGTAATCTATTGGTCATCCTCCTAACTGATAAGGCCCTCAAAATATAGTCAATAATGTATTCTACTAATAATGAGAGACCATTGATTTAGATAAATAGATGAAAATATATTATCCCAGTACAATCACCTTGACTACTTTGATCCAACTTCCACAACCCTCAAACATATTTTCAGGACTAATGGGTCCAAACAATGAGCCCAGAGTATAACAGATTGCCAACCTAAAACAAGATCAGATTTATTATCAATAGTTCTCATAAATAATATTTATAATAGTCCCCTATCTTATCTATTTACTAATAAATAATAGTATAATGTTGAATTTTAATGATAGATCAAGACTCTAGGTCCTTTGACCTTATTTAACACCAATACCTCTATTAGTGTCAAATACATAATTCTCTAATTAGCATGAATCATAATAAAGACTATATCTCAATGTAAGACCCATAACTTCAATACCTCAATAAATATGGGCCACATAATTATCACATCAACATGAATCATAACTTGACCACTTGTTTTCAAGTCCTGTACTAAGGAATTACTAAGAAAATTTCTCTTAGTCAATCAATTTCACACAACTTAAGAATGATTGGAAGTGGGTTTTTTATATGACCACAAAATATCATAAAAAATAGTCTTAGTCACATGAAAATAAATGGTATTTCACTGTTCATGGATACATGAAATAAAAATTATCCAAAATGGGGTTTTACATGTCCTTAAAAGGCATGAAATGCCTCATTAAATGGAACCAAACTATATGGGTTATGATTCCATTTCCAAGGATACACATGAATCCCATATCATTGGACCAATCATAACCCAAATATGACTTGAACCATCATACAACCTTTTAAATATTCTTATATGAGATGAAACCCCAACATAACCTGTAGCGTCTAATTCCCCCCTAATTGGATACCCCACTCCCCACTAGTGATGAGGAAACAACATTTATCTTCTATTTGGAAATGAGCTGATAGAATTATATACTTGTTATGTTCTAGTAAACATAAAATTCCCATTAAAGATGAGAAAATGGACTAGTTTTCAAGTGATTATCCACCTTCATTCAAATATCCATCAACAATGAGTCGGTGGAATAATTTATTAGTGATAATCAAGTATCCATCAATATCCAATTGGTGAAAATAAAATCGAATAGTAAGGTGGGTATAGGATAGAAAACTTCACATATCCTTTGGAGATGAGATAATGGAATGGTCTACTGGTGGTGGGACAACAACATTCAACTCCCTATTAGTAATGAGCCAATTGAACAGTCTACTAGTGATGGGACAAAATCCATCAATTGACCACTGGTTATGATATAATAAGACAATATACTTATAAAGATCAATATGACCCAAATTATTAATGTATGTTATGATAATACACATAAAATAACTCTATAGGCATCATTAAAATCAATATTTACCTAATCACATGGTTTTAGACTATATAATTATCACTCATATACATCCTTGTGCTATGATAATGGAATGAATGACCTTAATTACATGATAAATTAAATTTATTGATTGATCAAACCATTTTAATGGGTATTATCCCCATTGAGGTTGTAGTTTATAAAAAACAAACTAGTATTATAATCACAAAGGATTTCATGATCATATGCCTTAAATCTATAAAAGAGAACCATACTAATTAACAAACACTTCTATAAGATGAGTCAAACTCCCATCCTCTAGATTATTATGGAAATATTTAAAGTTAATTAACACACCGTAATAACCTCCCACCATTGGATAATATTCTTTACTAAAAGTGGAAGTAAAAAAATTAAAAAAAAGAAAATGGTGAATCTGACATGAAATACTCTTCCCCTGAATGTTATTTTTCAATCATATTTAACTATTTATGATTATCTACAAATGAGTATCCTATTTCTTGTTATATTTCATAGTATCTAAAGATGAATTCCATTTCAAATTGATTAGATATGACCCCATGTAGGCATGAGGGTGACTTTAAGGTTATTGGTGGACCTATGTTTTATGATCACTTTGCTATATATCCTCACAATTATGCCGCTACTACTTTCACTACCTATACAATAGTTATTTGGAACTTCCACCTACTACCCCTTATTTAGTGCCTCTACCATCCAATGGTTAAGAATGAATTCGAAGAATATATAAATGATGGTGTGATCTCAAAACATGATGATTCACAAGATAGCGTAGAGGGGATGTGTTTGTGTTATCCCACACGACATCTGAGAACCAATATGAGGCAATTAACCCCCATAAATACTTTAAACCACTTCAAGAGTCTATACCTTGGGTGATATAAAGCCTTAATTTTATACCTTAAGGAACTATAAAAGGATGTAATTGAAATCTAAGAATCTTATTAGGAGTTTTCTTGGAGGAATCCCACCCATTAAGACCATTATTAATGTTGAATAGCTCTAAACCCAAAGAGGTAACCAAATACATCCAAATTCTAGAATCCCAAACTCAGGATTCGAGGAGGAGTTTCCACATTGGCATGTTACCCTAGTTACCTAGAGCGGTATTACCTCTCCCGTTGAAGCTTCCGGGACTATAGAAGTACACCCTTACATCAAGGAAATGATCTATGGGGAACAGAAGTTTGTAAATATGAGGAGGTCCTAGCTACCCCATTATGGTGCTCAAGTGGCCCTAATTTTCAACTTTTCCCTATTAGGTGAAACCTAGTACCATGGTGATCAAATGATAAAGTCACTATTAAAGGGATCAATAAAAAAATATTTATTTATAAACAAAAACCCAATGGAATTATTCCCCAAGGCCATTTAAACAAAAACAAAGGTCCTCCCATTGTGCATATTTAGGTGCCTTAGATTGAGAAGAATCTAGTAGTTTTAAAACCAGTAACCCAATTCAATGTTTATATCATACTAGAGCAAGAGATGAATCATATTACATAAATACTCTATAAGTATATCCATACTATTGAAAAATGATGATATCAGCTATGCGTTCCTATAGGTAGAAGAGCTAGATTCTAAGATAGTATCTCCAACTAAAATCTTGTTGGTGGATACCCCGATGTTTGTGAATACACCACCATATTGGGAGATCATATTGAAGCCAAAACCCATGATAAATATCCAATCATAAAATACTAATTACTTTTCACTAACAATGGATTCCCCAAAAATATAATCCTTATTGGTTCAACTATTTAAGTGTTTGACCTTAGGAAAAAAAGATGATGGTCAATAAAGATTTTTATTACCCAATAAAGTTATGCAAAAGAAACTAATTATGTAATAATTTCAAGAAGAATCATCTATATTACATGAAGCATGGTTGGATAAGATATTAATGGAATTATCCAAATAAAAATCCAGTCTCATACTGGACCTTTACTACTACTACTCACTATGATGTTCCCTAACAGTTAGAGTAAGAACACATGCCTTACCTTCATAATAATCTGTGGGAAACCTTAAATTTATTTACTAGATGATGTATACTATATGTTTGATATGAAGAGATTATCAACATACGTGACCTATGATGCAAGACAATCTACCTGATTGTTCTTCAAATAGGCAGAATCCCTAAATATATAATACATCATAAGAATATTTAACATATTTGTATTGAAATATTTAGATTGATTTTATTGATAATAAAAGATGCCTCTTCCCATGTATTCTTTCAAGGATGGGGAATGTATTTGAACCATTAATTTTTCCCACTAATTTGGTGATGGAATGAGTTATATAATTTTATCTAGACATTTTATGTATAATAGCCAATGGGGAAAAAATGTTGTGAATATTGATGGTATAAAAAATTCAAGATAAGAATCTAGTCATTCCTCTCCACCACTCTATCATACCTAATCGGACCAAAAGAGACGAGAATATTATTACTAGTGGTTGATAAGCTCATTCAAAAATCTATCTAGATAGTTATGTAGTTGACCCCAAGATGAGTAAATATTTTAAAATATAGATCAACCCCATATCATATACACCATATATTATGTAAGGAATATTATAAGATATTAAAAAACTTGATCTTAATCCCTATTATTACAAAATATAGTTAAATAAGTGAAGATGGTAGTGACCTTATCTATATTTGCGTCATAGGGAAAATCTCATCTCATAGAGAAAAATGATTTTTTACCCAAACCTCAAAAAACCCATCCCAAAGGGTTGGGGTCATTTTAACCCAAAAAATATCACTACCAATGCCCTTTAGGATAGTCAATTTATGATTAAAAATGGATCTTTCTAAAAGGAAAATCATGTTTTATAGGTTAGGTATAATAGCCCATATCTTTTACAACCTATAATTATGAGTATAATAGAATGGATTGAAGTTTATTATATTCCCATTATCTTTTAGATTTATAGTTTTATATAATTCAGAATAACTCTTACATATTAATCAATTTAAAAAAAGTGGATACTTCCACTCAAAATCCATTTTTTGATAAAAATGGACTCTTAAATTTAAACCCCTCTTTCATTCAAAATCTGTTTTCTTATTTTAAGATGAATCCTCATAGTATAAGGATAAACCTTTCTATTTTTCATACCAATACTTAATATTTTATAAAAACATTTAAAAATATGTCATGAGAACAAAAATACTCTTAAGGGATACAAATAAATAAACAAACCTGTTTTTTCTATTTGGGTAATCAAAAAATACAAAATAATTTTCTTCCATTTTTACATAATAAACATTGTGCTCAAAATAATCATCAGTTATGTATTAAATCTAATTCAAAGCCCATTTTTTCATTTTATTATTATTATTAATAAAAGAAAAAAATAATCATTAGAGTTACTTATGAAAAAATGAGAACTCATGAAAACATGTTATTGAAAAACATACTTTTCATCCTTAAACCGGTCATAAAATTTACTTTAAACATAATCTCATTATCTTACCTTATGATATAAAACAAATTCCTTGAAAAATTGTTTTCATGAATAGAGAAGTAATTTTGGTACCTTGGGAAATCATATTAATATCAATATTACAATAATTCTTATAATAATAACTCATAAAAATGGAACAAACAATCAATTAATTCAAAAATATATTCCTCATAGAACAAAATTAGTACCCAATGCATTAAAGGGATATATGAGGATAACCTGTCATCATGAAGAATTTACAATGGCTATATAAAACATAAAAAATTAAAATATTTCACTTACATTATAATATATCATAAATTATTCTATTTAAGAGATATATAGAATCACTTTTGGGATTTACATACAAATAGAGATAAAAATCCATTTTCTTTGAAAACTCTTAATATTAAAATTTCCCAAAAGAATGAGAAAGAATATTTTATTTTAAAAACCATGAAAAATGTAATTTAATATTCTTAAAGAATAATTATCATGATATTATGAAATTATACTCATATTGTATACATTAAAAAATATTCCTTTCACAGTTTTTAAAATTTTTCAAAAATAAATCATTTAAAATACATAAAAAAGACATCTTTTAAAGCATTTGCAGAGAAAGTAAAATATTGTTTCAAATGAAATTGAAAATATGTTTTAGTATATTAATAATATACTTGAAATTTTTTAATGAACATGGATATAGAGGAAAAAATATAAGAATAACATTAAAACATTTCCAATACGGTTTTAAAGAAAAATCCCATACCACTTGTGTAAATATTAAATAAAAAGGATACTGAAGATGAGAAATTTTAAAGGGTTTGTGAAGAAAATTAATTTAATAAAATAAATGATTAAGAAACACCCATACCTTTGTATATACACCAAAATAAAATAAAACATGTTTTGAATATTTAATATGTCTGAAAGAGAGAAAATTGAGACAAGAAATCCCTTACCTCGAGTCTAACTAGCCATGTACATACATTAACTCCTATTTAATAAAATTATATTAATTATATAATTTTTTAATAGTTTTTTTAATTTTTTACCTATTTATTATCTAATTTATTTTATTTATTAATAAGTATTACATAGTTACTAAATTAGTTAAGTTCATGTCAGACGTTTTGAGGATATTTAGTTCACAATCCAAAAACAACTTTGATATGTCGACCACGGTATAAGGGGTGATCATTCCATCACCTCCAGAATATTAATCATGAAATAATTATCATGTTTTTACATTAGATATTTTTTTTTAAATATTTATGAGTGACAAACATAAAAAATGAATCACATCGCTTCATGGAGGTGGTTGTCCACACTTACACATAAGCGATATTATAATTTTCTAACAGTTGGAAGGGTAAGAAGGTATGTAATATATTATCATTAAAGAATAATAATTATGTATTTAATATCATATATATCAATTGTATCTATTAAAATAATCATATTTTTGAGGTGGTGATGAAAACAAAACACATCTCTTGTGGTAGTGGCAGTCCAAATGCAAGCATGGGAAAAATTTTCATTTTCCATAAGATGGAAAAAGAGATTGGGTTGCAAAATCAACAGAAAGAATTTTTAGTATATGGATAATAATTATGCTGTTATAAAAATATGTTCAAAAGATATTTTAATATGTATAGTAGAAATTTACATGAAAACACTCAGTTTGGAGTTATACCTATTCCTTGAAAACCTCATATGGTTTGCACTTTAAGCCTTATAGGTTTTGTCCTTTAGAGAGAATATGACCTACAGGATGTAGGGATGTATGTTGGGATTGTATTTGGATAATTATTAATTTACATAAAATTACCAAGTAGTGTTAAGAATATAGTAGAGGGGTGACCTTTTATAGATTAGGTGAGTGTCACTATTAAAATGATTCAAATCTTTTAAATAATATAATGTTTTATTCACAGAAAAGTGGAAATTAAATAATTAAAATAAGAATAAAAGGTTATAAGTGTTTAAATACTCTTATAAAATAATAATTAAGATAATATTTTATGTTTTTATCATTTTTTTATCCTTAATTAATCTGTTTTCCCCTTTTTACTATGGTGACAACATTTTTACCAAGGTTACAATTCATATAAATAAAAATTAAATTGACCGTATTACTAAATGTGAACCTAATAATTAAAAATATGGTATATATTTTTCAACATTCAATATGTATTGGTGTAAGAAATTACGTTTTATATAAAAATGAAAAATTAAATGAAAATTGTTTTATTTGAAAAATTAGTTTTAAGCCAAAAAGGAATTCTACCAAAATCAAATATAATAGTGATTAATATATATATAATTGGATTATATTAAGTAAAAGGGATATTATGTTACTTTAAAATAAAAAAATAGAATGTGACTTTTAAATTACTCGATTTAAAAAAAGAGAATCTTGTAAAAATCATCATTTTCACCATTCACTCAAAAATAAATCTTTTCATAAAATACCTAAAAATTAACGTAAATTAATTTTGATATTCTGATATAAAAAATAATTTCCATTTTTTTAAATTAAAATTCTAAAACTTATAAATTTAAATATTAAATAAAACCATATAATATATGGAGACACTTTATTTAGAATAAAATGATTTTTTTTGAAAAATTACATTAATTATTATAGTGAATATGATTACATAAAATAAAATCATGAATATTCATAAAACATGGAATTAATTTATTATTAAAATTTTCTAGGTTTTCACATTTTTCCTCTCTTAACGAAATTATGTCTTCATAATTTTATTCATCACTTAAGGAGATAGGGATATTCTTATCTAATTGCCTTTTTAGGTTCCCATACTTATTTTTTCCATCATATGGTTTTTCCATAAAATATTATATAGGAGAGTTACCTTATTCCACACCACATAATTTATACGATCTATATTCTTCATTATTTTTTTCTCGTAATAAATATTCTCTTCCAACTATTCCACCTTAGGGATCAAAACATGATATCCATTAGGTAAATAGTTCCTTAACAGGGAAACATAAAACAAATCATATAAATAAGATAAGCTCAGATGAAAATATACTCATTAAAAAAATAATCCCACTTTTTACATAATTTTTTATAGACCAATCAATATTGGGATTAAATTTCCCTTTTCAAAAAAATTTCATAACGCCATTCTAAGGAGATATTTTAAAAAAGACATGATTTTTACCTCAAAAAAAGATATATACTCTTATTACATACATAAATATTATGCATAATATGATATTCCTTCATGGTATATTGAATCATCTTTACCTTATCAACCATTTCTTCAACCAGTTCTAGACAAAAAAATTCTTGCATTAACATCATCCCAACTTGATGTAGTCTGAAACCACTTTTCTTATAATACCTCAAAATGTGTCATCAGTATATTGAATAAAAAATACTATTAATAGAAAATTACCCCAGAGAAATATGTTGATCCCAAATTCACTTTAAATCCAGTGATAAGTAATGAATCATATTATCTAATGTTTAAATTATCCACTTTGGCTTTCCATCTGATTGTGTATAAATTTTTTTACTGAAACTTAACTCAGTACCCATAAACTTATGAATTACCTTCTATAAAATTTATATAAATAGGGATCATCGTTAAATAAAATAGTGAGTTTGAATCCATATAATATGACTATATCATTTAGATAGAGTCCAAAAAGTTGATAAAAAGTCATACTAACCCAAATAGGAAGCAAATTCATAGATTTATCCTAATGATAAAAAATAAGCCAAATAAAATTATTTCCTTGATAATTATTTTCTAATACCACCTTAAAATCCATGTATATATTCTTACACATCCATTGAGAAATTGGGAAAAGATAAAACATCCCATTTTATAGTTGTCTCTTAGCTTTAACCTTTTAAATAGTCAAATATTTCATGGTAAAATCAGAAATATCAATATTTATTCCATGCAATTAATAATTTTATCAGAGGTATATATATTAGTGCTTCAGATGAATAGAAAATTTGGAGCCATGAGATTCACTCAATAATTAATTCTTCTAATGGGAATAACTTAACACATTCAACCTCTTTCTAAATATTATCACTCCTACTTTGACAATGTTAAATTCAGGAAACTTACCCTTACTAAATAACTCAACTCATCCTTGCGAACCTTGATCTTCCTTTTGAGAATGATTAATTCTATTTGACAAGGATGACTGAATTATATCTAGATTCAAAAGAGAGGGAGTTCTTATATACATAATTTATAATAAAATATTTATTAAATAATTAACTATAGGATCATGTTCTAAAAATAACATATCTAATGATACACTATCTTTCTATCTCAAGGCATACGATGCAATTTTTTCTTTACCTAAATTATAATTTATCATGCAAGCATAATTCTTTATCAGTCGAAACTTTCCAATCTTTCTAATGTTCAATTATTTTTGAGTGATATACACTTTAATATTTTATTATTAGCATATATTTCACATTTTATCCTATATTAAATATATCTCCATATTTTTAATATAAAAACTACTTAAGCCAGTTCAAGATCATGTGTAGGGTAATTTCACTCATGGATTTTAAATTTTCACAAACCATATGAAATTACCCAATGTTATTTCATCAATACACAACCATATAAATTTATAGAAGAATAAATATAAATAAAAAATTGTATATTTATCAATGGAAAGGATAAAACTATCACATTAATGAATATTATTTTCAATTCTTGGAAACATTCGCTGCACTCCAGATGAATTTAATTCCTTTTCGAGTTAACTTATTTATTATTATAGATTACTGAGATTTTTTTAAAACTATTTATGTTAACCTAATAATCTTAGAAAACATTGAATATCAGTGATTTTTTTGACTTATACACTCTACCACCACTTTAGTTTAAGCATGACCAACAATTATTCCATATTTAGAAACAATATTCCCTATTAAGAAAATCAATTGTAACTAAAATTAAAATTTTACAACTTTTATATAAAACTTATTTTCATTTAATGTCTTCAGGATAATACTTAAATGTTTCTCATGTTACATATAAACTTAAGAATAAAACATTATGTCATCAATGAAAACCAATTAAAATTTATCCAAATATTCATAGGAAATTCTATTTATAAGGTCCATGAATACGAAGGGTTCATTAGTGAACATTAAAGGAATAACCAAAAACTCATAATTCCCATACCCAGTAAGAAACACCATATTTTGAATGTATTACTCATTAACATTCAAATAATTATATCTAGTCTTGGGATAAATATTTGAAAAATACTTCCCTCCCTGAATCTGATCAATCAAGTCTTCTATATGAGGAAATATACATTTTTTATTAATAATAATTTTTTAGTTATGTATAATCAATGAAAATACGCAAATACTCATCCTTAATTTTAACAATAAAAATAGGATAATCCTAATGTGAAGTAATATGACGAATAAAAACCTTATCATTCTACTCTCGTAAGAAATTTTTCAATTCTAATAACTCTAATAGAGTTATTCGATAAGAGAGTTTTGAAATTGGATTAGATTCAGGTACTATGTAAATAGTGAATCCAACCCCCCAATCCAAAAATATCACCATGAAAATCATTAGTAAATACATCTATATATTCATTTACTACAATAATATCACTAATTTGAATAAATATATGAGCAAGATAACTTTCATTTATATTTTTTATAAGTTTCTCATCTTCTTTATATATTATCATAGGTATAAAGTCATTATTATATATAAATTCAAACTCACTTTGAAAATTTAATATAACTATATTAGAATTTAAATATATCTCAAAATGATAAATAAAAATAAAATATATACCCAAAAAACATAAAACATAACAATGGGAAAGAAAAAAGATTTATAGGAAAAATAATTCCATAGATAATCATAGGAAGATTTGTATAAATCCTTGTTTCCATAATAATTCCACCATGAGATTTTATGAAAATATCTCCCCCATATCTTTATATAATATTTCCTTTCACAAGAAAATTCTATATAAATAAAATAATGTGAAAACCTCAAATCAATAATTGATTTGGTATAAACTGATTAAAAAAGTAATATACCTATCACCGCTTTATTTTATGGTCTTTCTTTTTCTTAAATAATTATGAATGACTTTTCCACACCATTCTGGTTATAGTCTTGATGATTCCAATAATTTATTATTTACTTCAAAAACACAACATAATGGCCCATCATATTACATTTAAAACATCTCACAACCTCAATATCATATTTTCTAGGATCATTACCATGATTCTTTTCATTACAATCACAAGAAAAATATCCTGACATGCCACATCAATAACTACTTCTAGATTTCATAAGAAACTCCTTGAGATGATTCTTACCATACTAATCATAAAGGGAAAAATTTAAACCTCTTACCTTTACATTTTCTTGAAGAATTATTTCCCATTTCTTTCCACCTAGAATACTTATTATCTGTGATTTTGTAAAAGTAAACAAACTCTTTATTAACCTTTTCAGTACTCTTAATAAATTTATTATAGTTTTTCAATTCATGAGAGGAAAAATATATTCACAAACATGGTTTTAATCTAGTGTAAGAGCTCTAAATTTTATTATCATGGTATAGAATGAAATTTTGTACATAACAATATAATCTAGTAAAATTGGATTGAAGGGTGAAAATAGAGTCATCCTCATTTTTCTTCATTCTAGAAATTTTCTCTCTATTCTTAGTTGAACAACATTCGGAAAATATTTCTCAGGGAAATATCTTTAAATAACGACCAATTTATGACATCAATTTTATCTTGGTACTTGGTATTCTTAATTAGAGACCACCAATAATTGAGTTCACCTTCAAAATGATAGATTAAAATAATTACAATTTTATGTTCAAAAAACTATATAACATTGAATATATTTTCTAGATAATTAATCCATCATTCAAATTCAACTAGATTTGAGGTTACACTAAAGTTTTAAGGGTGTTTTTTTCACACCTAGATCACATATACTCCTTATTTTTATCATTTTATTAGTCTTGGATCTTTGGGTTTCGGTTTAGGTTTGATTCCTGGTCAAAATTGTGAGTTTTTACAGTTTTTTGTAATTTTTCCAAGGGTAGCACAGTTGTCACATGATTAGTAGTAACCATGCGGACACAATGTGGCCATTGTTGACCGGAAAGAACCAATCACACATCCTAATAATATTTTTTTGGTATGTCCCAAGTAAGTGTGTGGTCCCTTTGTCGTAGGCAGAGAGTTCTGTATGGTTACCGCACAGTTTGGCAAACCTTGCAGACCATGATGGATTTTTAAAACTTGTTTTCCCTATTATACCATCTCCCCCCTTTTACACAAAATTATACCCCCACCCTTGGATCATTTTTGGTGCATTATGGGAGTCCCCTAGGGTTTCTAACTTAGCTCTACTTCCTCCATGGTGGCCTTCTTTGTTTCTAAGGTAATTGTTTTTGGTTTTTTTGCCTATTTCCTCCCTATTTATCCATTCCTCTCTCTTTACTTGGTTTTTATTTGGGGGTTTACCTCTTGGACAAACCATAGGGTTATGGTTGGATTATTTTTGGTTCGTTTTTCTTATGTATAGGGTGTGCAGATCATTCATTGGGCTTAGATCTCAATCTTCGTGAGGTTTTATTCCATCTGTACTTGATTTAAGGGAGGTGTTTCCAAGTTTTCCTTTCCTGAGGTACCTAACGTGATGGTTGGAATATTAAAAATTTTAATAAACTTGATTTTAACCTCTATGACACCCTTTTTTATCTTATTATAGTGTTTTGGAGTTAGTTTAACTTTCTAAAAATTAGTTTACATGGATATTGGTGTGAAATTTCTAGTTTTATGGCACATAGGGTGTTTGATTTAAATTTTATTATTATTTTAAGGTGAAATTACGGGGTTTAATGAAATGTTTATTATTAATTCTGTTATTATGGTATGTTTTGTTTGTAAATTTGGTTTGGTTTGTGTGATTTTGTTATGTTACGGCTTGATAGTTGTGTTAAAACACCTTGGAAAGGGTTTTTGGTTTTAAGGGGATGGTTTGAACCCTTTTAAACTAATGTGAATGATTGTATTTGGGTTGAAAACAAAGGGGATATTTTGAAAAAGAATTTTTAATTTCTTCTTGGATGTTGTTGGAACATCCATGGGTGCACTAGGTGCACGCATGTATGTGCCCAAAAATGAAGATGGTTCTTGGAAATTATGTTTTTGTTAAATAATGGTTTTTAAATGAGTTTTTGATTCTAGATAAATTTGGTCCCCTTATGTGATTTCTAAAGAAGTGTTTAAATGTGTTACTCAAGGTTTGGACTATTTTTCAATGAAGAAGGTTTTAAGTGTGTGACTTGAACCTCAGGGTGTGTTTGGTTTGTTTTATAATTTTTTTTAATACTCTAGAGTTGTGAAGGATTTTAATGGAAATGATTTTTTGGGAATTGTAAAAGGAAAAGGCCCATTTGAAACTTCCAACTCAAAGGTGTTCTGCGTGTTAACTTTTAGAAAGGATTTGGGGTTTGATAAATGTGTGTTCCAATTTGAAAACCTTAAATGTTTTGTGAAATGTTCTAAATGTTTATTTGTTATAACAGCATGGTTGGAACCTTGTTTTATGAAATTTATATGTATGTATATGGGGAACCTTTATAGGGGGGATTTCCATTATGGGATATCATATATTGATGTGTGTGATTGGGGTATGCAAGTGCAATGGTGATAGTGGAGTTGGGTCACATGTGCATTGAACTCCTACTTATATAGTATTGATATTTCCACCATATATTTTTTGGAATATAATAGATAAAAGAGTGATGTTAGATTTCCACCCCCGAATAGACAGGTTGGTACCCTATGAATTTGTAGAAAGGCCATGAGGTTTGTGCCACTAGTTAGCTAGAAAACCGAGGCTTGTTGGTTATATAGTTAGGGTCTTCATGTACGCCGATAGGGGGTTCCAAACATAGTATATACAGGGGTTGTCTAGAGATTTTTATGATCACCCATAGTTAATATTTACATTTATTTTTTTATTTTCTATTATACTAGTTTTTAACTTGTACTGCTTACCTGTTACTTTTAGTACTACCCTGGTTTTCCCTTGTATTGAAAAATAAAAATAAAGTGGTACTTGGATTTGAATATCGAATGTGTTTTGAGTTGTTTTCTAAAATATGGAAAACCCTATGTTTGTAACAGTATTTCAAACTAGTTTCATTGAACTGTTTTGGGAAAGGAAATACTTGGAAATTGTGGTTATCTTTGTCATTCCTACTGAGTATCTCGATGATCATGCCTATCCTATCTTTTTGTTTAAGGTTCATCTTATTCAGGTTCCCTATTTCAATTTCTCATTGTGGAGAAGGGTTGGTTTTATGGCTAGAGGTGACCTTAAGGTCACATAGAGGTAATGGGTTGCATTACAGTTTGGATTTTTATCAGTTTCAGTTTTGTTCCTAGTTTTTCAGTTGTATTCTATTATTGGATTGGTTGTTTCTTTCTTTATGTTCAGTTTCTAGATCTTTTGGTTTTCTTGGTTGTTTTTATATTAATCATGATTTTTTTGGGCTAAAATTGTTCCCTGAATTTAATTTTTTTGATTCCCAGTACTAGTTTCCATCCCAAGGGGATCAGGAATTACCCTTGGGACATACCGTAGACTGGTTTAGGTGAACATTCTTCAGTAGAACTTGGTTGGTTCGTGAAAAAATGGTATCAGAGCAGGCCCTTGAAATTTGTGGTGAACTGAAGAAGGATATTAGAACTGTTGTTAATCGGGAGGTAGGTGTAGTAAGAGCATCATAAACTATTTCTTGTATTGATCCTCGAGTTACCAGGGGTAGTCCTAGATTTGAGACTTTTATCTTGGGTCATTTTTGATTGAGGGGTGACAATGGAGTCGAATCAGGTTATGTTGTGGCCTAACATGGGTTAATGACCCATGTAGAGTCTAGGTGACCAGTTCAAGGCCCTCTTAGTGTTATTATTTAATTGGGTAATGATTCACCATTATATTATCGGGTTAGGAATAGGCACTAGTCCCTCATTCCAGTGGTTCATTCTGGGTTATGTTCCATTTTGATTTCAGTTGTTGTGAGTGTATCTTAAAAATGAAAATGATTTCAGAAATTGGTTCTTATTAAAAAATGGGTATTTGGTATTTGGGAATTAGCCTTTGAAGAATTTAGTTTTGAATTTTAAAAGGAAAATAGTTGTTTTTAAAAAAATATGTTTTGGTGGTGTTTACGTTTGGTTGTCCTCTGAGCCATTTTTTGCTGTCTTGAAGTGTTATTCATAATTATTACTTAGTTTGATGTTGGATTCAGCATGTAATTTTTATGTTGCTCAGGAAATTCCATTTATAAAGGTCCCCAAGGTCTCCAATGAGTCATGCTTGGATCCGGTTCCTTTCCAAGTGTTTCCTTTTTATCAAGGTAAGTGGGGTTTGTTGGAAGTAGTTATGGGGTTTGTGGAAGAAGAGTGTGTTTTGGGTTGTTGGTAACTCCTGAGGTTGTTAAGGTTTGTGCCAACTTGGGTTTGTTTGAGGGTCCACTCTTGGACCAGTGGAGGTTTTATGTATCTTTGACATTGGAGTTTAGGGTGTGGTTGGTGATGTTCTAATTTTGTGAAGGTTCCCTATCTGGCGATCGGGGTGTGCCAGAGGAACCTGTTTCTAAAACATTTAGTTTATCAGTGCCAGTTTCTTTTTCGTGAGACCATGCTCTTGCATGCCATCCATATGGATCATTTGGGTGTTTTAAGGCACCTTTTCATATCCCTCCGAAGTCTTTCCATCATTGTAGTCATTTTGGTCACTAGGGGAAATTCCATAGGGAGATCCATTTGAGGAAGGATTTCTGATTGGGGGATGCTCATACTTATCTATAAGGTAGGAGATGCTTCATCCATTAGGTCCCCAGCCACATGTCTCCAGGTGAAGCTCACACATAGTTAATAATTACCTCGGGTAAGAAAATATCAACTTTGTTTTCCATTGATTTATTTTTAATCTTCTATTTGTCTTGTGTTCATCTATCATTGTAATAGTGTTATGTATGTGTTCTTCCATAATATAATAATCTTGGTTTATTAAAAATGTGGATTTTGAAATCATTTGTTCTTCTTATGGTGTGTGTGGCTCTTGTTTGGGGTAGGTTTTGGTGAGGGAGGTACTCGTGTGTAACTAAAAGTGCTTGAGTTTTGTAGAGGTAATAGAGGGTATTTCCAGTTTTGGGTTGAGTGTTATTTCATTGTTTTATCTATAATTGGGAGTTTCAGTTCATCATGAAATTTTTAAATCCCAGTGGTGGTGTGTTCGCCCTTGTGGGGAGGGTTGTCAGTTCTCCTTAGAAGTTTCCCAGTTCTGGCATCCTGATATGCCGGGTCACTTTGTGTCATGTTATCTATTTGGGTTTTGGTGTAAGAATGGATTTTATCATGCTAGAAGAGTTGTTTTAGTTTGAGATTAAGAATTACTTAGTTACCAATTTTTGTAAGTCCATTGTTTGGTCAGTGTGAAAATGTTGGGTGGTTTCGGGTTGGGAGTTCCCGCGTTGCCCCTAAGGGTGGTGTGTTGGGACTTCAAGGTTTTCAAGCTAGTGGAGTGCTTGTGGTGGGGAAAACCCCATCTCATTCCCCCAAAATCTTGGGCTTTTATTACTTCTAGAACTAGTTGGGTGTGACCTATGGGGAGTAAGGTCATCCTGGGATTCTCAGTTCTTCCCAGTTTGGTCTTATCATGGGCTTGAGTTTTGGTTAGCGGTCATATTGGGGACTTTTGGGGGGAAGAAAGTTTCCATGGTGGGGATAATTGTCACACCCAAAACCCAAATTCTCTTTATTTTTATCCTTTTATTAGACTTGGATCTTTGGGTTGACTTTTGGGTTTGATTTCCAGTCAAAATTTTGAGTTTTTTGAGTTATGGGGAATTTTTCCAAGGAGAACACAGTTGCTTCACGGTTAGTTGTAATAGTGCGGACACCGTGTGGCCATTGTAGGCCCTACAGAACATGCCACATGACCTACATACAAGCGTGAAGTATGTCCCAGGTAAGCTTGTGGTCCCTCTAAATTAGGTAGAGAGTTACACACGGTTACCACACAGTTTGGAAAACTGTGCAGCCAAACTATGCGGACCATTCTAAATTTTTAAAACTTGTTTTCCCTATTCTATGATCTCACCATTTTTACATGAAATTAGACACCTCTCCCTTGGTTAGTTTTTGGAACACTATGGGAGTCCCTTAGGGATTCTCCCTTGGCTCTCCTTCCTCTATAATGGCCCCTCTTTGTTTCCAAGGTAATTTTTAGTGGTTCTTGCATATTTCTGCCATCTTTCTCCATTCCTCTCTCTTTTCTTGGTTTTTATTTGTGTTTTTCTCTCTTGGAAGAACCTTAGGTTTAGGGTTCGCTGATTTTTGGTTAATTTTTCTTGTGTATAGGATGTGAAGATCATTCATTGGGCTTAGATCTCCCTCTCCTTGATGTTTTACACCATCTGTAATTTATTCGAGGTAGGAGTTTCCATGTTTTACTTTCCTAAGGCACCTCCCTTGATGCCTGGCATTTTAAAAAATCTAATAAACTTGATTCTCACCTCTATGGAAGCCTTTTTATCTTATTATAGTGTTTTGGAGTAGTTTTGTCTTGCTAAAAATGGGTTTTCATGGATATTAGTGTGAATTGTCTAGTTGTATGACACTTAGGGTGCTGGATTTAAATTCTATTGTTCTTTTAAAGTAAAATTAGGGTTTTTTAAGAAATATGTATTCTTTATTGTGTTATTATGGTATGGTTTTTTTCTGAATTTTGTTTGGTGTGGGTGATTTGGTTATGTTATAGCTTGGTAGTTGTGTTAAAACACCTTGGAGAGAGTTTTTGGTTTTAAAGGGGTGGTGTGAACCCTTTTTAACTAATGAGAATGATTGGATTTGGTTTCAAAACAAAATGGATCTTGTGAAAAAAGAATTTTTAATTTCCTCTTAGATGTTGTTGTTCCATTGGATATTAGAACATCCATGGGTGCACTAGGCGCACACATGGATGTGCTCTAAAATGAAGATGGTACTTGCAAATGATGTTCTATTTAAATCTTGGTTTCCTAAATGGGTTTTAGTTTCCAAATAAAGTTAGTCCCATTGTGTGTTTTATAAATAAGTTTTTAAATATGTTCCCCGTTGTTTGGCCTGTTTGGACTTGAAGCAAGTTTTGAGTGTGTGACTTGAACCTCATGAGGTTTTTGGTCTGTTTTATAAAATTTTGTAATACTCTATAGTTGTGAAGGGTGTTTATGGAAATTATTTGAGGAGAGTAGGAAAGGGTAAATTCATTTTTTTCAATTAAAACTCCAAGGTGTTGTGTGGTACCCTCTGAAGTTGTAGACATGCCTTGAGGGTTGTTCCACTAGCTGGCTAGGATAGGGTGCCGAGTTCGTTATAGACTTAGGGGCTTTACTATACACCAGAAGGTGGTTCGAACTGAGCACGACCAGGGGTTGTTTAGGGATGTTTAGGATCAACCATGTTTACTATTTATAATTCTTGTTTATATTCTGTTATACTATTTTTCAACCTGTACTGCTTACCTGTTTCTTTTATCACTTCCTTGGTTTTCCATTTTTTTTAAATTTAATCATAAAATGGAATTTGGATTCGAAAATGGAATGTGTTTTGATTTGTTTTGTAAAATATTGAAAAAACCAATTTTTTAAAATGTATTTCAAACTAGAGTCATTGATTTTTTTGGGAAAGTAAATACTTGGAAACTATAGTTATCTTTGTAATTCCTACTGAGTAGCTTAGTTCTCACTCCTATTCTATCTTTTTAGTTGCAGGTTCAACTTTTTCAAGTTTCTCAGTTCAGGTGATCATTGTGGAGCAGGGTTGGTTTTGTGGCTGGAGGTGACCTTGAGGTCACATGAAGGTCATAGGTAGTAGTCCATTTTGTCTTTGTATCAGTTTCAGTTTTATTCTTAGTTGTTCAATTATATTCTATACCTGGATTAGTTGTTTCTTTCTTTATGTTCAATTGTTAGATATAGTGACCTCTTTAGGTATTTTAATATTGATCCTGATTTTTTTGGGCTAAAATAATTATCTTAATTTAATTTTTTGGATGCATGGTACTAGTTTCCAGCATAGGGTGATTGGGAACACCCCTTGGGACATGCTTCGGACTAGATCTGGTGACTGGTTAAGGGTCAACCTAGGTTGGTTCATGACACTATTTTAGGAAATTCTCTAATATATACATGTTTCTTTTTTTATAGTTAAATCAATCTCTAGTATGTGAAAAATTATTAATAAAATTTTACAACTAGGTTTAATCACCTAAAAATTGATATGTTCTAATTACAAGTTTCATATTCAAGAATATATTATTGCCCTGATAACTTTCTACTTCATTCAACTTTTTCCCTCTACAAAAAACCATTCTGAAATAGATAAATATTTGATTAAGTAACATGGAAAACCTAAATATTTTTCTCATGATAATATAATCCGTATATTAAAATAGCTTAATTTTATTTTCTTAATAACATCCTAACTTCTAATGTTATGCAATCCTTGCTATGTTACCAACTATAATAGATCATACCTTTAACAATCTATAAGTATGAGTTTAATATAAAGGATTGAATTTTATTACATTACCATAATATTTTAGGTTTATAGTTTTATTGAATTAGTAAAAAAAATTACATATCAAACCCTTAAAAAAATTTGAGACTTCCACTTAATATATAATTTTTCTATAATAATCATATTCTTAAATTTAAACTCTTGTTTCATTCAAAAAACATTTGCTTATTTTAAGATGAACCTTATAGAATAAATATAGAACTTTCTACCGAACCTACGCATCCTTAACCCCAATGATTTTTTTTTAAAAAAATGTGGTATGACAACAAAAATGTATGTATAGGGTAAAAAAATAAAAAAACTTGTTAGTCTAATTGTAAAATCATCAAATCCCTAAAGAATTTTTTTATTTTTACATAATAAAATTTGTGATCAACATAATCATTACTTATATATGAAATCAACATCAAAGACTAAAGTTTTCATAATTTTTTTTAATAAATCATAAATTAAAAATCATATTCCAGAGTGTTACTTCTGAAAATGTGTTCTTAAAAAACATAATGTCACTCTTAAAAGAAGAATAAACATTCCTTTAAACACAAACTCATTTGCTTACCTTATGAAATAAAAATACATACATAAAAAATTATTAACAAGTATAAAAAATTCATGCAGGTACCTTGGTACATCATCTTGATATCACTCTTAAAATCAATATTAGAATCAATTTTACAAATGGAATAACCTATCAGTTAATTCCAATATATATTTCTTGGGGAACAAAATCATTATGCAGTACATTGGAGAGCTATATTTGGTTCAATCGTCCTCATGAACAATGCCCAAGGACCATAAAGAATATAAAATACATAAAATCTTTAATTTCTATAAATAAATATCATAAATTATTTTTTATCACATATGAAGATAGATTTTTGTTCTTGAAATAAAAATAAGGACACTAATACATTTTTTAAAAAAAAATTTGGGGCCGAATCCTTTTTTTTGTAAAAGGACTTATTTTTAAACATTAAAAAATAAATTAAAATATGGTTTAAAATTAAATTGAAAATTTATTTTAAAATATTAATAAAATACATGAAATTTTTTAATGAACATGGATATGAAGTAAAAAATAGAATAAAAACATTAAAACTTTTAAAATAAGGTTTCAAATAAATATCCCTTTCCACTTTGGTAATTATTAAATAAAAAAGAAATTTAAGAAGATAAATTTAAAATGATTTTTAAATCACTTAAATTTTAGTAAATAAATGATAAAAAACATCCATATGTCAGTATATACACAACAAAAAAAGAAAACATGGAGTGGAAATGGAATAATTATTAATGAAATGAAATTGTGATGTGAAATCCTTTACTATGAGTCCTACTTGCCACATACATACTTTAACTCATATATAATAAAATTATATTAATTTTATACTATATTAATAAAATTTTTAGGTTCATTTGGATATTATTTTCCCTTTTATCTCATTTATTACCATGTATTATATAGTTACAAAATCTATTTAGTTCGTTTTGGATTTTTTGAGGAAGTTTGGTTCATAATCCCACAACTACTTCGGTAGGTTGACCATGGTCAAAACAGTCATAATTTTGTCATATAAATAATTTGAATCATGTATTAATTATCTTTTTTATAACTTAAATTCAATTTTATAAATATTCATGAATGGTGTACATGAAGAATTATTCACATCACTTTTTGAAGGTGGTAGCCCACACGTACACATGAGAGACATTGTCATTTTCCAAAGGATGGAAGGGTAAGAAGGTAAGTAATATGTTGTATTTATATAATCATAATTATTTAATTAATATCATTTATTTTAATTTAATTTTTCATGATAACCATCCTTGTGAGTTGGTCATTAACAGTGAAACACAATGCTTTGTAGAGGTCGTAGTCCACACATACACACGAGCAAAGTTTTCATTTCCCATATGATGGAAAATGAGATAAAAAAGGGTTATGAAATCAACCTAATAAAATTTAATTATATTAAAGATATTAATATTATTAAAATAGTACAGTAAAATAATATTTTAAGAAGTTATAAAAATAAATAACCACAAAAAATCTCAGTTAAATGCAATACATCTTCTTTGAAAACCCTCTTTGGATTACACATTAACCCTTTAAGATTTGTATTTTATTGAGTCAAGGACATCTAGGAAATGGTTATAGATTTTCAGAAGGTATTTGGGTAGGTATTGGTTTATATAAGATGTTAAAATTGTGTGAATAAGAGAGGATATAGGGTTCCTTTTTATAAGTGAGGGGAGTGACGCTCATGTAATTATTCAATGCTTTAAAATAATATAAAGTATTATTCATGGGAAATTGGAACTTAAAAAATTAAAATTAAAATATAAGGTGATATTTTTAGAAATAATCTCATATAATAAGAATTAAGATAATATTTTTTGACCTTATCAATTATTTTAAACCTTAATAAACCCATTTTACCTTTTTTAACTATAGTGACTGCATTTTTTTCAAGGTGACTATCCATAATAAACATAAATGAAAATGACCTAATTAATAAATTTTAAACTCATCATTAAAAATTTAAAATCTAATTTTAGTATCAAATCTATATAATTGGGAGAAATTACTTCTAATATGAATGAAAAATGAAAAGAAAAACAGTGTGTTTTGAAAAATAATATTTAAACATAAAAATGAACTTATAGGAAAACAAAATATAATAATGATTCATATAGAAAAAATTATATTATTTTAAATAAAAGGGATTTTATGTTACTTTTTCACTAAATATAAATCATTATTATGCTTTTAAATTAAAATTTTAATTTTAAAATGGAAGTTCATCAAAAATCAACATTTTTCATTATTCAATCAAAAATATATAGTTTCAAAAAATTCCCAAAATTTATCTTAAGATAAATTTTATTTTATAATATGAAAAATTCATTCCATTTTTTCATATTCAAATTAAAAAATTTATAATTGTTTTGAATAGAACCATATTTTACAAGGAAATAACTTTAGTTGGAATAAAATTTTATCTTTTTCTATTGAAAAATTACTTAAATTTATTATAGTGAATATGAATCTTTAAAATATAATTAGGAATATTAATAAGATATAAAATTTATTATTTATGAGCATTAACTAGGTTTTCACATTGGGTGTTCTCTAGTTAATAGTTAATCAACCTTAATTCATCCTCAACCATAAATCATTTAATATAGTGTGGAATAACCTTAATATTACATGCCATGTAGAATCCTTAACATGTTATAAAAATTTTACCATTAAGAAATTTCTAAACGATATATGAATTAAAAAGAGGTGAATTATTTTTAGTTTTTAACTATTATGACCATTCAATATATATAATGTTTGTACTATAGTAAGATGAAACCCCATACTTCATCAATAATGAAATTGAGATAGCACCCTCAAGGTAGTACTTTAGTAGGAATCATTAGGGATGTGGTTAGTAAATGTAACCTAGAAAATTATCTCAGTGGGGATGACCCTCCAGCTTAATATGTCCCCTATAATAATATAGAAGGCGACAGAATATAAATAAGACAACATGTGTAGGCTCTAGGCTTAGGGTATCCTTATAAATTCCCACCACCAATTAGATAGCACACATAGAAGAAGGATAAGGGAAAGGGAATTTTCAATCCCTCAACCTTAACACCTCCTAAGATTATTGAGGCACTCACAGCTGAAGAGGAACATTCTCGATATAATTTTCAACCATAAATACTTTAGTGATTCAGTGTTGATATTTCTTAGAGAAATTTATCTGATGTTAATGATACCGAAGAAGATCATCCCCTATTTTTAGGCAATCTACTTCACCAGGAGGGTGATTCATTATTAATAATGGTATAATGAGGAAAAATGAGTATCATTGACATAAATATTATATATGTTTAGATAAATATTCAATATTTCTCATAATAATACAAGACTGAGAACTATAAGGTTTAGTGTCTTTAGAGACAAGATAAATAATAAAATTATTTATAAAAAATATTTGAAATATATTAAAAACATTAAAAACATATAATACACTTCTAAAATCATATTAGTTAATAAAAGTTTTCATAACTAGGGTAAATGGAAACATAATAAGGGGGGTACTCAAATGTTCAGTAAGGGTAAACATGATAGGTATCAATCAAAAATAAAAAGTGAAAGTAAGATGAGTATAAGTTTTTGATAACATAATCAAGATACAAAAAGGTTATACCCAAAGATATAAATCTAAATTCATGAGGAATGGAATAAATCATTGGAATAACATTAGACATGAGTCATAGGAGGGTGGAATAAATAAAACGTAACACCCTGAGATTTTGTGAATTATTTTTTTCGAATTAATTTATCTTTTTGATGTTTTTCATTTCATGTGACTCTGGAAATAGTTATATATATATATATATATAAACCAATTCAAACATTACTTTCACATTCAACTGATTAGGATTTCTTTACACACAATACCGACTTAGCTTGTTCTACACGCAACACCAACTTCACATACATTACATGAAACACTTAGTTTCTATAAAGAATCATGTCATTATATTTTTTTAAATGATATAATTATAACCTAAATGTTAAACGTATTGATATAAATATTAATAAATAATTTCTAAATATTATTTATAATCATTTTATAAAAAAACATATTGATAAAAAATATATAATTTTTGGTAAATTCCTTATATGATAAAAAATACTATGAACTACACTTCGGGTTCTTCTATGAAAAAAAATAAAATTAATTCTAGACACATATATAAATTTAATTTAATAAAATAAGCTTTATGTTTAAATTCATAATGTTGAAATTAACACAGGGTTAATTTAAGGTATTTTTTGAAATACTTCTTTTTTTATGAATAGTAAAAAATATTGTTTTTAGATAAAAAATACATTTTCATTTAAATAATTACAAATGTTAAAATATATTTTAAATTTACTTTATGGTCAAATTAGTTCAATTATACATATATTAATACAATTTAGGCCATTAGAATAAATTTTAATTTGAAATTGAATATAAAATCTTAATAAACTTTTGTACTTCTTTCTACTTAAAAAACCCATAATTTCATCTCATCTACGGGATTAACATTAATCTTAATTTTGCAGCTTCTATGAATTAGATTTTGAAAAACTGAAATACACCATTTTAATAAGTATAATGTTTATATTCTAATAAGATCAATTTAATTTTTTACTAAAAATATTAGTAAAAGTGATTAAAATTAATCACAACAATTAAGGTCAAATTAAGCCTAATTAGAGACTAAACCTAAATCTTAGAGGTCCAAATGAACTAGGCACTTGTAAAAAACTCATTTTAATAACATATTTATTCTATAAAACTTCCATTATTGATTTATGTTGGTTTGTTATGACTTTTTTATATAAGGACAAGTGTACATCTAACTTATTTTCAAAAATTCCAAGTGAGTCCTTTTCCTTCCCTATAAAAGTCTACCACCAATCCCTATTCTTAAAACCTCTCAAAACCTCTTATGTTTGGCAAAGATCTTCCCAATAAACTTCCTAAAATCCATCCATTCCTAATTTAATCCTTTTTTGGGCATAAATTCATCCAAGTAATCTTTTTGGCACAAACCGAAAGGAGTTACCCGATTAAGAGGTAACACCTTCTCTCAAGATCCTTTATTTTATTTTCCTTCTTGAATCCCCACTTTCTTTATTCCGTTATTATATAAAAAAAGTATAATAAATATACTCGGATGTTTTTATGCTACGTATTATACCTATAATTACAAACACCTCCATGTAATGGGTAACAAAGATACTGTTTATGTGTACAACGAACTATTGGCTCCCAAAATGAAGATTGTTTAATTATTCCTTACCGCCTCTCATGGAGAAAATTATGATGAATACTAATTTTTTGTGTTTAATATTCTATAGTTATCATGTCATTAATATTATTTATTCTTTTTTATAACAGATATCTTTTTTATTTTCCGTTTTTTGTTAATAATATAATTTTGTTTGAGGAAATGTGGACTACCGCCCGCTCAAAGTGATATGATTCATTCATACACTACATGGATTGTATTAAAAATGGATTTAGTAAATATATATGATATATATGATATCATAAAGATAATATAATAATTTTATATATATAAGAATATATGTCTCTTACTTTGTTTTCTTTCAATACACAATTAAACGGAAATAGTGTTAATGCGTACGTACGACCTACCAACTCCATGGACGATGTATTCTATTTCATACTTATATATTCTATAGATTATTATAACAAAAATATATAGGATATTAATGATATTAATAAAATGGTTTACATTATGGAATTATGATATAATTATAAGGACCAATAATATAACAAATTAAGACACAAGTGAAGAATAATGGGAATATAACCCAAAGTGAAACCTTAACATAGGATGGTTAACAAAAGGGTAATGTAAGGTTGTTGTCATGAACCAAACTAAGTAGACTCTAAACCAGTCACCCGATCTGGTCTGCGGCATGGCCTAAGGGGTGTTCCCGATCCCCACGGGTTAGAAACCAGTGATGGGCAACACAATTTAATCATTGGGAATGATTTTCCCTATGAAAAAAAAGATAAATAGATAAAAAACTGATGATAAAAATAAAAATAGCAGTGAAAAGAAAATAAAACCACACATACCTCCATGTGACCTTCCATGTCACTACCCAACCGAAGGCCGACCTTGCTCCAATAATGAGCAACTCATCCAAGAGAACCTGAGAAATGGAAACCTACAACAGAAATGATAAAACATGCATGAGAATTAAAATGCTCAGTAGGGTTACCAAGATAAACCACATAATCCAAATCCTCTTTTTTCTAAAACAATCCATTAACAAAAGTTTCAAATACACATATAAAAGTAAAGTTTTCCCATTTTAAAATAAGGAAATTTTTTCTTATTTAAAAATACAACACACGTGACATACCATTTCCAAAAATCATCTGTCATTTTATAAACAAAAACCAAAACAAAGTATACCAAAGCTGGGATAAAGTAAAATAGGTAAATAGTGTATGCGGGAAATAAACTGGTATAATGGAATGTGAAAAAGAAATTAAAATAATCTAGTAACCATGGGTGATCCTAAACATCTCTAGAAGTCCCCTATATGTACTCGATTCAAAACCACTTGATGATGTATGGTGAAGCTTCTAAGTCTATAACCAAGTAGTCTCCCTATAATTGACTAATCCAGTAGCAAAGCCCACCTGGCCTAAAAACCAATCTAGGGGGTACCAATCCGTAAAATTGAGGTTGATCAGCAACCATCACTCGATCAATTAAAGGATTCCCAAGAACCCATAGTGTTTATAATAATACTGTGTAAGTAGGAGGCCCTCACACACATGAATCATCTTACCACACCTGCCTACCCCAAACACAAACACTCCTTACGATAACTCATAAGGGATATCCCCTATATAGAGGTGACCCAAAAAGATATATAAATCATATCATCAAAGGTTCCAACTGGTCCGTCAAGCCTGGAAATCCTTAAAACCATTTGATACTTTTTACAAAATATTAATGTTGTTAAATGGGCATACAGTAATCAAAACACCATCCTTTCAAAGAATCAACACAAACCTTAAACTAAAGATGAATGCTCCAAATGGGTCATCACATCACATCCATGTTGAAACCATTTTTCTAAAAACATTTAAAACTATGACCAGGAACACACAATTTCCAAACACAAACTATTCTAAAATTTAGTACAACTTCACCGATGAGTTAGAAGATCCAAATGTGCCTTTAAGTTTTAAAATGCACACCAAATCGTTTCACAACTACCAAACGAGCCTTTATCATTTTCAAACTCATGTAAACAGACATTTCAAAGGAAAAAAATTGTTCATTAAAGAAAAAATTTAATGTTTTTCATATAAATCACCCAAAGGGAACCTACATTATTTGAAAACAAAAAACCATTAAGTCACCGAGGTTTAGAGAGAAAACCATTTTCAAGTTCCATATTCATTTGAAAACATATCCAATGGTACACCAAAAACCCAAGAGAATATTTGAAAACACTTTCCACAAAGTCATATCTTGATTTAAAAACCAAACCCAATCATCCACAACATTTGGAAAAAAATACAAAACAACCCCAATGAGACCATAAAACATCCTCCAAGAATTTTAGCGCACACATTGTTTAGGAATCTCAACTAATTACTTTAATACCACAAAACCATTGACTTATAATTATAAAACCATTCCAAAACTATTTAACATAAACAATAATCTCTAACATTACCCGAACAAAATTTATCGATCAACAAATACGATCATAACTTCACAAAGGTGTAAAAATTTCATTAAGGACACACTTCCAATTTTAATGGGAAAATTCATTTTATAAAAAAATTTGGGTTCATAAACACATAAAAATATTTATTAACACAATTATTATTAATATTTCAAACCACATAAAAATAATTTATTAAGACAATAATGGGAATTAATCAATATCTTTTCGCATTGGTGTGGAAAATCATGATTAAAGGAATACACTAAAACCTTTATTTTTAACAACCTCTAACAATTTAAAAACACCATACTAGACCAATGAAGAGTAAAATAAAGCTACAAATCAGATTCCAATGAGCTCGTACCTGAGTGGTAAGGGATTATTATTGGCATCCAAGAGACCCAGGTTCAAAACTGGGTGGAGGTGAATTTATGAGGTACTGTAGCAGGTACTGTAGAACGCACTATAGTAGGCACTGTAGTAGGTAATGTTCGGTAATATCACAGCTAGAACTATTCACCCAATTTGGGCATTTAGGCCCCTGGTTTGGGCTTAAAGGTCTCAAGGGCCTTCGGTTCATCAAAGGCCTTCGGGCCTCAGGGCTTTTAGAACACAAAGACCATAGAGTTTCCCAGTTCACACAGTGCAAGCCCTAGAAGAGGATCAGAAAAAAATGAGTAGTAGTCACCAGAAGCAGTGCTAATCTGATTGGAAGAATGTGAGTGAATGGAAATCGCCATCAGAACTGGGCCCCATGTAGCTTTGTACAAGGAAATGCTAGATGATCAACACTACAAGGGGGGGGGGGATGAGCAATCAATGATGAAGAAGCTGGGGAGGGAAAGCTCTAGTGGGTTGGACATACATTTCATGTAATAAACATATCATGTATCTGGTCCTTTGGGTCATGTATTGGCCTTTCGGTTGTGTCAGGCCTTGTGTCTTGGGCCTATGGGTCATGTAAGGGTTCCACTTAAACCCTTAAAAAGAGGATTATCCATAAAAAAATAAAAAAATAAGGCCTTCGGGCCATTCATACAAGCTACAAATTAGATAAAATAAATAATTTGAAGAATGAAATGTCAATAGAATTCACTAGAAAGGATAAAATTATATTTTCCCATCTCAAAGGCGTGAAAACATGACGCCACTTATGCAAAAGGTAGAACTGATCCTCACAGTCTGTTTTCACACCTTAAAACAATAGGGACAACGTGTGAATTAAAACTTAAACAGTAGGGTTTGGCTAAATATAAGGAAAACCCCCAAAAATTGAAAAGAAAACACACTGATAAAGGGATTCATGGTTTGGAAGAAGGGATGGTCGGAGGGTAGGAGGCCGGGGGCGGCCTTTCTGGAGTGTGGGAGGCCAAAGGCAGCCTTTCCGAATTGCAAGAGGCCAGAGGCGACCTTTATGGAGTATGAGAGGCTAGACCCTGGAGGGCTGAGATGTGGCGAGGAAAAGGGGTAGTGGAGGGTCAGGATGGTAGGAGGCCAGCGTACGAGCCTTACTGGGGTGCGGGAGGCCAGACCGTGGAGGGCCAAGATGTGGTGAGGGAGAGGGGAAGCGGAGGGCCGGGACGGCAGGAGGTCGGTGTGCGGGTGACCTGGTCAGGTGCACAGTGCAACAAAGGTGGAGGTCGGGGTCGCGGCTTGTGTAGGATAAGGGAAACTAGGGGGGGCACCATGGGTAGTCTAGGGTTTCCTTTTATTCATTTTATTATAATAATATTTTTGCAATAATAATAATAATAATAATAATAATAATAATAAAACCAATAATAGATAAATAATAATTTTAATAAAAATAATAATAACATGATGATAATAAAAATAATAAAACCAATAATATGACAATAATAATCATAATAATAAATATATCCCTTTAACACCATTTATCTCATTTCTTTAATAATATAAATATTAAAAACACAATTTTAAAGTGATACTAATTTTCATCATTTTAGAAAAAATAGAATTTTAACCATTTAATAACAATAATATTATGATTATCTGCACAATAATTGTACTATTATTTCATTTTAAACATTTCACTTATTTAATTTACATAAAAATATATTTATTTTAAACGTTAGATAATTACACAGGTCGCGAGACGTCAAGCGCGCGGTTGAGCGAATCATGCCCAATCCATGCCACTCGGTACTGACTACCTATAGGGTTAATTTTCATTCTTTCCATGTAGTTTTAAGACTCGTGTGCAAGTCGTTCATCTACCAGGTCAGATCATTATAATTCTTCACACCACATACACTTTCTACCCCCAAAAAGTCACCCAACCGAAAAATAGACAAAAAAAAATTCATGCCCGATTGAAACTAAAAGAAACCACAACACAAGAGAACATAAGAACATGATATCATTCTCACCACAACAAGAACTCAACTATTGTAGAGATTTAACACCCAACATACCACCCCAGGAAGGGGGGGGGGGGGGCGATGTGGGAAATCCCAACCGATCTAAACTAACTTCTAGAGCATAAGAAAAACAAAACCTCAATTGAAACATGGATCGCTCGACCAAGACTAAAAACCCCCAACACTAGAGAAAAACCCCTTAGCAGAAATTAACCCAAGAAATGAACCATAGAATAACTAAAAACATTGATACTTCCATAGGAACTTAAATCTACAAACAAACACAACTAAACCGAGATCAACCCATACAAGGTGAAAACATACTTTTAATAAAAATTCATGATTCAGAAAACCACATCCAAACAAGTAGGACTGCTTGGATTATAATATAACAAGTCCATTATAACTTCATGAAAAAAATATTAACTTAAAAAAATGTCAAAACATTAACAGTATAAAAAAAAGAACGAAATAATCTTAAATTTTCTACATCTAACAGAGAACACAAAACACAAACCAAGGCTTTAGAACCCTGACAACTCCTAACTGCGTGCGAGCTTCACCCCAAGACCTATGGATGGGGCTCTAATATATGAAGCATCTCTTGCCTCACAGTCAGGCACTGGAAACCACCACTCACAACATCCTCTTCAAAAAATGCTTCTTGAAAAACACCTCTAGATGACCCAGACACCCGCAACAATGACAAATCCTAGGAGGAATGTGAAATGAATGATTCATGTGACCTAAATGCCCACACTAATGGAACACCATTGAACGGTATAAGGAAATGGAATCCAGAACCACTATAGATGGATCTTTTGAAATAGGTCCATCAGGAACACTCTGCTCACCGGGCGGGGAACCTTCATGAGAAACTAGATACGCTGGATTTCCAACCATCCACGCTCTAGAGACCAACTCATCCATGAACGTAACATCCTCTAACTTCTTGAAATGATGGTCCTTAGTATGGAGGAATACATCCTTGATATCTAAGCGAAGACCCCCGATGAAGAGATATGTCTTCATCAAATCCTATGATGCTGCCTCTGAAGAAAAGGGCATAAATTCCATGAAATGATCAACATATGTCTTCACTTTCTTTTTTCCTTGTTGAATATGCTTGAGATATTTCCTTTTCTTTATCTTAAACTCTTTAGGTATGAACCATTAGATAAAGATGAATTTAAATACCACCATAATATTTTTTAAAATTTTCCTTAAACCACTTTTAGGGCTAAAGTGGGAACCAACACATCCACAAATAACACCTAATTCAGCTTCACACACACAAATTTCAGCGTAAACATTGAAATTCAAAAATCAACAACAAAAATTAAAAACCAAATAAAAACCATAAGAATATCTGGTCAACCCACAAATCCTCTGAGTGGATCAAGAATCCCTGCATCAAGGAAAATCCACTCGTCTTCACCATTATCACATCATCGTTTCATCAAACGTCGTATTCAACTCCATCGCCAACCGTCAGGTAGATTCAACCTCACACTAAACCCCAATTGAAAAATAACAAACCTTCGTGAGATCACCAGTAAAGAAACACCACAACCATCACATATAATGCCGACATCCACCATCAGAACTAGAGGCAATGAATATCCAAAACCGGAATAGAAAACATCTCACCAAAAAAAAACAAACAGGAAAAACTTTCATAGAAATAAACCCAACATATCCGAGACGTTCCGTAAATCCAAAACTGAACGCAGACAAGGCCTCGCTACTAAAAAACCTACGGCTACTGAAACACACACACAAAACCTCTGTGTAACCACCTTTCTTGATCCTACTTAGAGAGGAACGATGGAATGGGAGGTCAGAGCAGGGAACGAGTAGCAGAGGTCTCCAGATGACTGCAGCGTCGACGATGGGGAAAAAATCTTATTCATCTAGAGATGGACCATCTAATGGACCCAAAACAGAACACACTCTAATATCTTCAGAATTTACCATTATCCTAAATATTTTCTTGACCTCTTAAAGTCAATTCACTTCCTCTAATGGACCCCAATCACCATGAACGATATGCAATGTCTGAGAAAGACCAAAAACTGGGCATGACTTATCAGAAACCCTGGGTACCTTTATAGGTGGAATTTTTTGAACAACATATAAACCACAAAGCTAAAACCGATATCAAATCAAAGTATAAGTAAAATTAACATCCTGAGCCAAAATGACCTTCTCAAAAACCAAAAAAATACAAACATAACCCAAAATTCTATTTTTTATTTTAGATTTAAAAACCACATTATTTCCTAGCCACTTTCCAAATACCAAACACACTTTTCAAACCAAATTCAATTAAAAAATAATAATTTCCTTTTTAAAATCAATTATAAAAAACATGGTCAAGCCTTTAATTCCAAGTACACACCCCAGTAATCCCATGGACTATTGCACATGTCTTAATCTGGTTTCATCCATATGCACCAACACACACATCCCATGCATCCCCTCACATGTGAAAATATTCATAAAGAGTACCATAGGTTGCACACAAACCATTTATTTATCAATTCCAATCGAAAACTAGATTTTTAGAACAAGATATTTCAGTTTTAAAACCAATTTCATGAATTTTAATCCATTTAAAAGAATTCATTCTCATTTCAAATCCAGTTTTTCAATTTTAAAAGTATACTTACACCAACCAAAACCAAGAAGACACTCAACTTTCATCAAAATACCAGAGTGAGGGAATAACAGTCATGATTAACCTAGAGACATGGTAGTGGGATACACTCCAAGTAAGCATCAACAACAAGGATGAACTTAAAATGCGCACTCTAACTCCACATGGCTCACTAATCCATGTTAAATCATGATGTAACATCGGCTTGACAATGTTTTCATCCCTAAATATAAAAAAAACTAGAACAAGACAGTGAATCAATTCCCAGAATACCCCTAGCGACTCAAGGATCGAAATGAGTGAGAGTTCATGATTAACTTCTCGTACCTACCTACTGAGTTCTCACAGTCCTAATCTCTATCTACCAGACACCCCAAATAATAAGGGCCTTATTTGATACCATTTTGTCATGAACCAACCTAGTTTGACCCTGAAATGGTCACCCGAGCCAATCCGTGGCATGGCCCAAGGTGCATTCTTGATCCCCAAGGGCTGGAAAAAAGTGTCAAGCATCAAAATTTATTTTTTGGGAACATTTTTTCCCATTAAAAAAGATAAACAGAGAAATAAAAAATGATGATAAAAATAAAAACTAGTAGTGGAAGGAAAATAAAACTGCACATACCTCTATGTGACTTTCCAAGTCACCACCCAACCAAAGGCCATCAATGATAAAATAATGATAAAAACATACAAGAGAACCTAAGCAAAGGAAACCTACAATTGAAATGAAAAAATATACATGAGAATTAAAATGATTCGTAGGGTTTCCAAGATAAACCAGAGAATCCAATGTCTCTTTTTCTGAAACCACCTATTAACACAAGTCTGAAATACACACATAAAAGTACGTTTTTCACATTTTAAAATAAGCAACATTTTTCCCATTCAAAAATCCAACACACACGACATACCATTTCCAAAATCATTTTCCATTTTATAAACAAAAACTGAAATAAAGTATACGAAAGTTGGGATAAAGTAAAATATGTAGACAATATAAGCTGTAAATAAACTAGTATAATGGAATGTCAACAAGAAATGAAAATAATCAAGTAACCATGGGTGATCCTAAACATCCTTAGAATACCCATGGACATACTCGGTTCGTAACCACCTGTCGGCATATGGTGAAGCTCCTAAGTCTATAACCAACTGACCAACCTATAATTGACCAATCCAGTAAAAAATCCTGCATAGCCTAACAACCAATCTGGGGGGTGCCAACCCCTCTAATCGAGTTTGATCAGAAACTCTCACTCGATCATCTATAGGATTCCTAGGAACCCATGGTGGTTATAATAATATTGTGTAAGTAGGGGGCCCTCACAAGAATGACTCTTCTCCCCGTAGTTGCCTACCCCAAAAAATAACACTCTATATGATAACCCATAAAGGATATCCCCATATAGAGGTTCCCCAAACATATATATACATTATATCATCAAAGGTTCCAATCTGGCCATCATTCTACGAAATCATTAAAACTATTTGATACTTTATACAAAATATTAAAGTTGTTAAATAGGAATACAGTAATCAAAATGCCACACTTTAAAAGAATCAACACACACATTACACTAAAGATGAATGTTATAATTGGGTCGTCACATCACATCCATGTCGAAACCATTTTTCTAAAAACATTTAAAACTATGACCAGGAACACAACATTTCCAAACAAAAACCATTATAAAAGTTAACACAACTTCACACATGAGTTGGAAGAGCCAAACTGGCCTTTAAGTTCCAAAACGAACACCAAATCATTTTGAAACTACCAAATGAGCCTTTATAAATTTCAAACTCACATAAAAACACATTTCAATGGAAAATGACCATGCTTTAAAGAACACATTTAAAGTCTTCAACAGAAATTTATCAAAGGGAACTATCTTTATTTGAAAACCAAAAACCATTTAAGTCACTAAGGTTTAAAGATAAAACCATTTTTCATGTTCCATATTCATTTGAAAACCCATCAAATGGTACACCAAACACCCAATATAATATTTGAAAACCCTTTCCAAAAAGTCATCACTTTATTTAAAAACCAAACCCAAACATCCACAACATTTGGAAAAAAATACAAAACATACCCAATGAGACCATAAACCCCCTCCAATAATTTTAACACACACATTGTTTAGGAAGCACAGATTATTACTTTAAAACCACAAAACCATGGCCTTGTAATCAAAAAAACTTTCTAAAATGATTTAACACAAAAAGTAAGATCTAACATTACCTAAACCAAATTTACCAATCAAAAAATACCATCGTAACTTCACAAAGGTGTAAATTTTATATTAAGGATGCATTTACAATTTCAATGAGAAAAACAATTTCATAAAATAATTTGGGTTCATAAACACATAAAAATATTTGTTGATATTTTTTATCATGATTTAGAACCATATAAAAACAATTTATTAAAACCACAATGGGCATTAATCAATATCTTTTCACATTGGTGTGGACAAACATGTTTAAAGGAATGCACCAAAACCATTATTTTTAACAACCTCTAACAATTTAAAAACACCATAATAGATCAATGAAGAGTAAAATAAAGCTGAGAATGAGATAAAATAAATACATTAAATAATTCAATGTCAATAGAATGTATTGAAAAGGATAAACTCAGATTCACCTATATCAAAGCATGAAAACGTGACACTGCTTCCACGGAAGGCATAATCGATCCTTGTAGTCTCTTCCCACACCTTAAAATGATGATGAAGACATGTGAATTAAAACTCAGACAATAGGGTTTGGCTAAATCAAAGGAAAAAAACACACCAATGGAGGGGTTCACTGTCAGAAAGAAGGGCTGGACGGAGTGTGAGAGGCTGAAGACAGCCTTTCCGGAGTGCAGTAGGATAGATGTGTCCTTTTTTGGAGTGAATAAGGCTGAAGGCAGCCTTTCTGGAGTGTAGGAGGCCAGACCGTGGAGGGTTGAGATGCAACGAGGGAGAGGGGTGTCAGAGGGCCGGGACAGTAGGTGGCTGGCATGCGGGCCTTGCCAGAGTGTGGGTGGATAGACCATGGAGGGCCGAGATGTGGCGAGGGTAAGGGGGGGTGGAGGGATAGGATGGGAGGAGGCCAGTGTGTGGTGGGCCTTGTCGGGTGCACAACACGAAGGAGGTGGAGGTTGCGGTCGCGAGTTTCATAGGAGATGAGGAAAATGGGGGGTGGGGGTAGTTTAGGGTTTATTTTCCTTTTTTTTAAATATTATTATAATAATCACAATATAATAATAATAATAATAAAACCAACAATAGAAAAATAATAATTTTAATAATAATAATAACAACATGATAATAATAATAATAATAAAAGTAGTAATAGAACAATAATAATCATAATAATAACAATATCCCTTTAACACCATTTATTTAATTTCATTAATAATATAAATATTAGCAACAAAATTTTAAAGTGATACAAATTTTTATCAGTTTAGAAAAAATAGAATTTCAACCATTTAATATTAATAATATTATGATTATCTACATGATAATTTTGTTATTATTGAATTTTAAACATTTCACCTGTTTAATTTACATAACAATATATTTATTTTAAACGTCAAATAATTGCATGGGTTGTGAGACATCAAGTTTATGGTTGACCGAACCACACTCGAACAATGCCACCTGGTACTGATCGCCTACAGGGTCAACATGTATAGTTTCTGTGCAGTTTTAGGACTCGTGTAGAAGTCACGCCTCTACCAGGTTGGGGTGTGACAATTGTATTCAGACTATATATGGTATTATATATAATAATATAGTTCTGTAAAATATTTATAATTAATTTATATTTATTATACAGGTGGTTTTAATGAGTATGATGAGAGTTAAGACAAAAGGTAAGGGGATTTTATCTAAACTTTTTTCTTCTATGAGATATATTCTATGTTCGTCAGTATTTCATTTCATGTGGTGTATTTATTGAACATGATTATACTAAATGTATCTTATACTTATATTTATGGGTATTCACATATCTATTTTAGGGTCTTTATTTCATGGGGTATAATTTTAAAGAGTTACAAAATCAGTGAAATAGTTTTGTCTCAATTTTCCTTCTTTGAGACTCGTGCTTTATTATGCACCTAAATTCTCTTTGAGGTGTATATACTTACATTTTATGTGTTATATCATGAATTTACTTCCTTCAATGTTATTTTATGATTCATTCAAATTCACTTTATTAAATTAAGTGTATGATCCCAAGTTACCAAGTCATAAGAGTTTATTGAGACAATCTTATCACTTTTCAATATTATTTATCATTATACTTTATTTGATGAAATATTATGATATATTTCTCATTAATATTCAATAATTTTATTCTCCTATTGTTATTAATTGTTTATTCATATATTGGTATAGTTTCTTCCACTCTTTTGTGCATAATATAGTTATGAAATTGTTTTTTATTAAGCCCGTGTTTACCTTCTCTTCGGTCAGAAATCTACATTCCTTTAAAGTCATGGTTTCCAAAAAGGGTTTCCAAGAATCTTCTACTACTCTCTTATCATAATTAAAAGAAATTTTTACTATTTTTTTCTTTTTCTAATGTTTCCAAAGGAATATTATTTTCACAATCCAAATGAGTCATTTTTCTAACCTTTTTATCATGAAAAAAGAATTTTCTTTCTACCTCACATGACATATATGGATTTATCCACTGTCAATACTTTAAATATTTATTTTCATGTTTAAGGGTTAATTTTTAATATTTTTTAAAAATATATTTTCAAATAAATGGTTATAAATATGTTTTTAATATTATTTTATAAATTTTCAATGAAAATTATATTTAAAATGTTTTCAAGCTTCTTTTATGATTTTTCAATTTAAAAAGCTTTAAAAATGATTTCATGATTCATTTATAAGTTTTTAAATTATTTTCAAATAAAAAATTTAAAAAAAATTCAATATTCTTTCATATGTTTTCAAGTAAAATTTTTTCAAAACATTTTATATCATTCCTTGAAAGTTTTCAAAACTGTTTTGAAAGAATTTTTTTAAATGTTTTGAAGCTTATTTTATAAGTTTTCAAGGAAATTTTTTTTCAAAATGATTTCAAATCTTATTTATATGTTTTCGTGATATTTTATAAGAAAATTATTTTCAAATGGTTTTACATATTAAAAAGGATTTTTCCAAGAAGAAAGGATATTTTCCTCAAGAAATGTTTTTGGATGATATTTCAAAATTATTTTCCTTCTAAGATGAAATATATTGATGTTTCTCATGACCTTCTAGGAAATGATCTTACAGATCCATTCATATTATTTCTATGAATGGGTAATTATTAATGTCATGCTCTTTATCCAACCCGTTTCTATTTCACAGGTTATATTTTTATGAAATATGTTTCTCTTTCATGGGTTATATGTTTTTGAAATCCATTTCTCTTTGTTAGGTTATATGTTTATGAAATCCATTTCTCCTTCCCAGGATATGATTTAGATGAGATGGTTATGAAACTTGTATCTTTTTCTACATGTGATGATATGTTTACTAGTTAATGACACCCATTTCATTACATGGATTATGATATGATTGTTTATGATTTTGTGTCACATGTATGTATGATTTCACTATGAGATGGGTGAGACCTATATCTCCCTATAATGCATTAGGTAAAGATTTATATCTCATGAGTTAGACATGGTAGGAATAATAAATGAACTCAGTTCAGTATTACAAGGTTGGTATGAGAATTGAACTCAATTTAGTATTATAGGTATAGAATGGTAAATGAACCTAGTTCAGTATTACAAGGTTAGAATAGGAAATGAACTCAGTTTAGTATTATAGGGTGGGAATGAGGAGTGAACTCAGTTCAGTAATACAGGGTTGGAACGGGGTGTGAACCTTGTTCAGTAAAAGAATTTTTCTACTAATATGGTCTCGGCAGAAGTGTCTTGGCTACTATGGAAATAATATTATATGGTTACGTGTCTACCAAAATTCCATGTTTTATTACTATGTTATACATTCAAGGATAATGTTATTTATTTCATTATGACGCATGTCTTATGAATGACCATGCATTATGCCATAATTCATGTATATGATATTTGATATGCAGGGTATGATCTTCTATTTTTATGATCATGTTCTCATACACTTATTCTGATAATTATGCTTACATATCTCCCTTATTTACCCTTACTGAGAATTTTAGCTCACTCATTTTTATGTTTCTTCCCCAGGTTATGAAAAAATGTTTTAGGTATAAGTACTAAAGGTGGATATATTTATGGGAGATGTTAAATATCATTCACCAAGATAAAATATTTTGTTTCCAAGTTTATAACGACACTAAACTACTATGGTCTTCAGGCATGTATTTTTGTAATGTACTAAATATTCATCTAAAATTATTTAATATCGATGTATGTTAAGCTTGGGTGGCTATTTTTGGCATGAAAGGAAATTTTTAGTCAACCTTTGGAAAGTAGGATGAGAAAACATTAGAAAGATCTCTAGGTACATTTCTAATGATACGTCTAGTAATGTATCTAAGGATATGTGTAAGGATGAGTTAAAATATATAAAAATGTCTTAAAATTTTAGTAATGGATAGAGTGAGTGGTTTACTATAAATACATCCCTTTCTAGATACTACAAGTTGATGTTGCACTAGCATATATTTACCTAGGATTAACAACTCTGAAAATATGTTATGGGCCTGACTCGAGGTAATCTAGTAGACGATAATGGGCCTTTCTACACACCTAGTTTGACACTCCCCATGGATATTCATTGGGAAATAAAAAACTATTCATGATTAATTATAAAGGATTTAAATATAAGTTGGATAAAAAAACCTAGTATGAACTTAAGGTGTCATAGATTAAGGAAGGTGTCACGATTTAGAAATCCTATAAGTAATTATTTTCATGAATATTTGGTCTTCAGCAATGATAATTAATGCTCAAAATATTCTTATGGTTTTAGTCGAAGGAGGGAATCAGAAGGAACTGTATTAATTTTGAATGTGATGTATGATTTTTTGATGAGCAGTAAAGTGGGATGATCACTTGAGTGAAAGATATTGGGATCATGAATAATCTATTTTCACAAAACATGATTAAAAATATGTACTTTAACTAACTCGTAGACTCACTAAGGAAGATAAACAAGGAGTTCACTAAGAGTTCAGATAGTGGATACCATGGTGGAAATAAGATTCCGTTTCCTTTGTGTCAATAATGTGGAAAGAATCACCTAAGTGACTGTATTAGAGGAATAAAAATATGTTTTGACTATAGAAAAAAGGACAAAAAGAAAGTGACTGCAATGAAAGAAATGATGAGTTAGGCTAACAAAAAGGATGATAATGTTAGACCTCATAAGACATCATCTAAGGTTAATTGTTTTAAGTGTGGAGTAAATGGTCATTATGAAAATCAATGTCCCAAGATAAAAGTTCCTAAAGGGAACCAATAAAGTGGTGGGAGTAATGGTTATATTGCTTATAATGAAGAGACTATATATGAAATTTGAAAAGAAAGTTGTATTGTGAAATAGGATGAGGTAACCTTGTTAATGGAACAAGTATTAATTGGAATAATCAAAGTTTTTATGTGCTTGGAATAAAATATTTTGTTATATGGATGATGAAATATACAAAGATTTTTCTAATTATGTTTTTGCATAGTATTTTCAGGTTCATGTTGAATTATCTCAATGAACTAGTGAAGTGATTTATTGAAAAGTTGATATTTTTACTAAGGGAAGGTAACCCTTAATATGTTCTTTATGTTAAGATAATGGTGTTATGAATAAGTAAATTGGATGATAGTGATTACCTTGGAACTAATTAAGGACATACTGACAAGTAGTTCATGCTGTCATGGATTAAGTTTAAAACTTCTTGGATTTATGGAATACATCCTGTAATCTATGGAAAAAGGAATCATGCATCTTTTCCAGAAGTATTTATGGTAATTCAGGTTGTTACAATGTTCCAAGAGAATTTACCAGAAGTGTATTCACATGTTTGGAATATGACAACCAACAACTAATTTGTGAAATACGAGAGATCAATGTTAAGCTTATTTCATGACTCTATTTCTCATGTTTTGTATTTTAATCTTTTAGAAGGGTTATAAGGCTAAACATTAATGAAATGTTTATGTTAAAATTTTTAGGAAGTATTTATTTAATGAGTTTTTATTGAAAAGCTTGATGAAAAGGCTACTTAGTGATTAAATGTATTTCAAGGATTTCCATATTATTTATTTCTAGAAATTATATTAGTATGGTTTTAGAAAAAATAAGTTGTATATGTCATGTGACAACCAATTAAGTATGGAAAGTCCGAATTTCTTAAACCCATTACTTAATGATGATAAGGGTTTCATGCCTACCACTGGCCTACATGATGTCCTGGATAATGTATAATTATTTTTGATGAAAAAATACTTATAATTAAAAAATTGTGTTACTTTTATGTTTAGAGATTAATGTATTAACCATATTTATTTTTATGAATATTTATAGATAAATAGTTATAATTTTCCTTATTTTATGGGCTTTAAGATTTTCTAAAAGTGTAATTTAGCACTTTAGGCATCAAAGTTAATTTTTGGATGTCTATTACATTAAGTAATGGATGAATTAGAAATTGATAAAAGGAAAAGTAAATAATGAAATTTTGTTTAGGGGAATATATCATGTAAGTATATTTCTTTATATTCTTTATCAATAAAATAATTACTCAATGTTAGGATAATGATTTAAACATAATGTGTTGTCTTAATACATTAATTTTTTGTTGAACTGATCTCCTAATAAATCATCACAGATTTATGACTTTGAGGCCCTCTAATTATCTTTGATCATTCACTTGTTTGTGATTGATGACTAGAATCAATCCCTATAAATATTTACTTTTTTTCTCCATGTCCAATCTTTACTCCCAACATATGTTATTCTATGTGGAAACCTAGTTATATGTTACTTCGGGTAACCCTTATGGTTCTAACTTTCCCTGTTTATGGGTTTTTTTAGTATCTATTTTTACGATATCGATATCTATGAGTTAAAATTTCATGTATTAAACCTTCAATAAACTAGATGAACTTCGATGGTGAAATTCATTTTAATGGGGGTAGAATGTAACACCCTCATATTTTTGAAATATTTTTTTCCTAATTAATTTAGCTTTTTAATATTTTTCCTTTCAAACTGCACTGGATATATATATATATTTTTAAAAACTAATTAAAATATTCTTTTCAAACTACACCTACTTGAAATACCGATTTAGCTTTCACTACACACAACATTGACTTGGCGTACGTTACAAGTAACATCGAGTTTCTGCAAAACATCATTTTATTATAATGTTTTAAATGAATAAATTATAAACTAGATTTTAAACATAGTGACATGAATATTAATAACTAATTTTGACATATTATTTATAATGGTTTTATAGAAATAAAATATATTTATAACAAAAGATATAATTTTTCATAATGTCCTTATATGTTTAAAAATACTATGAACTACACTTCATGTCCTTCTATAAAAAAATAAAATTAATTTTAGACACATATATACATTTAATTTGATAAAATAAACTTCATTTTTGAATTTATAATTCCAAAATTAGGTTTGGGTGATTTTTTTTGATAAACTTCTTTTTTACAAATAGTGAAAAATACTACATTTTAGTTAAAAACTATATTTTTGTTTAAATAATTATTAGTGTCAAATTATATTTAAAATTTGTTTTTAGGTTATATGAGGTCAATTATACATATATTAGTACAATTTATGTCATATAATTAATTTCAATTTGAAATTATATATAAAAACATAATAAACTTCTGAACTTATTTATCCTTTAAAAACCCTTAATTTTTCCCCATCTGTGGTATTAACGTTAATCTTAATTTTGTCTCTTATGTGAATTGAATTTTTAAAAAATAATATACACCATTGTTATCAGTATAATAGTTAGTGTATAATAATATAAACATAAATTTTTACCAAACATATTCGTTAAAGTTATTAAAATTAATCACAACGATTAGTGTCAAATTAAGCTTAATTGGGGACCAAACCTTAATCTTAGGGGCCCAAATGACCTATAAATTCGTCCAAAACCCATTGGGTGGAAATATTTAGACAATAAACCTTCCATTATAGATTATTTTTCTGTTTTTATTCCATTTTTAGGTAATAACATGTGTACATCTAACTTGTTTTCAAAACTTCCCAGAGTGTCATTTTCCTTACCTATAACAGGCCACCATGTTTCCCTATTAATTAAACCTATCAAACCTATTATGTTTGGCCAATACCATCCCAATATACTTAAAAAAATTCCTATATTCCTCCTTTAATCCACTATTTGGGCATAAAGTCTTCCATTGAAACCTTTTGTCCCAAACCAAAAAGAGTTACCTGATTAAGAGGCAACACCCTCTCTCAAGATCCTTTCTTTTTTTCAATTGCCACCCCCTATACTATATTTATTAAATTATTTTATAAATACATATTATCCTAAATATAATAGTATGTTTTTATTCCATTTATTTTACCTACACTTACACACACCTACATATAATGTGTAACAAACATACTGTTTATGTGTACGGTGAACTACCACCTCACAAAATGATGATTGATCAATTTTTCCTTACTGCCTATCACGGTGGAAATTATGATGTAAAATCTGTTTATATATTTCATATATTATATTTATTATATATTTAATCTTATTTATTCCTTTTACAAAACATTTCTTTTTTACTTTCCATTTTTTTAATACGATAATTTCGTTTGAGGAAGTGTGGACTACCACCCACTCAAAGCGATATGATTCATTCATACACTTCATGGAATGTATTAAGGATGGTTTTAGTGAATATATATGATATATATGATATAATAAATCTAATTTAATAATGATATATATATATATATATATATATTTATCTTCCTTTTTTTTCGTTCAACACGACTATTAAACTGAAATATCATTCATGCGTGCGTACATCCTAACATCTCCATGAATGAGGTATTCTGTTTCATAAATATATATTATATATATTTTTATAATAAAATTATACTACATAAACATGATATTTATATCATTATTTACATTCTGGAATCATGATATAAGTATAAGGACCAACAATATAAAAAATTAAGACAAATACGAAGAATAAAGAAAATATTACCCAAAGTGATACCTTAACATAGAATCGTTAAAAAGGGGGTAATATAACTTCGTAATAATACCATATATGGTATTATATATAATTATATGGCTCTATAAAATATTTATAAAATATTTATATTTATTATACATGTTTTTTGAATGGGTATGACAAGATTCAAGACACATGGTAAGGGGATTTTATCTCACTTTTTATTTTCGTAAGATACAGGCAATGTTCGCCACTCTTTCCTTTTGTGTGTTGTATGTACTTACCATGTTTGTATTCGATGTATCTTATAATTAAATTCATGGGTATTCACATATCCATTTTATGATATTTCTTTCATGAGATATAATTTTAAAATTTTTCCAAATCGGTGAAATAGTTTTGTCTCAATTTGCTTTTTTTTAGACCCATGCTTTGTTTTTCCCCTAAATTCTATTATAGGAGTATATAATTTCATTTTAAATGATATATCATGAATATAACTCCTTTAATGATATTTTAATCGTCATAAAATTTTATTTTATTACATGTTGAGTATGATCCAAAGTTACCAAGTTATAATAGTTTATTGATACAATATTATCGCTTTTCTAGATTGTTTATGTTTATGATTCCTTTGATGAAATATTAGGACACATATATCAAGTAAATTTAGTAATTTTTTTCGCTTATGTTGATGAGTTATTTATTAATATATTGGTAATATTTCTTTGACTCTTTTTCACATAATATAGTTATGAAAGTTCTTTTAAGAAAGCCCAACTTTACCATTTCTTTAGTCAGGAATATGTGTTCCTTTATAAAAATGTTTTTTAAAAAGGGTTTACAAGAATATTATACTATTCTACAATGATAATTAAATTAAATATTTACCTTTTTTTTATTTTTCTAATGTTTTCAAAGAAATTTTCTTGTGGATTTCCAAACAAGGAATTTTTCTAACCTTTTTATTATAAAAAATGAATGTTCTTTTTAACTCATTTGAAATGTATAAATTTAATTATCCTCAATAAATTTAATATTTATTTTATTTTTTAAAGGTTAATTATTAATAATTTTTTAAAAAATATATTTTCCAAGAAATGGTTTTCAAAATGTTTTCAAGCTTATTTTATAACCTTTTAAGGAAAATTGTTTTCAAAATGTTTTCAAGATTATTTTATAAGTTTTCAAGGAAAATGGTTTTAAAAATGATTTCAATACTAATTTATAAGTTTTAAAAGTGTTTTAAAAGAAATTTATTTCAAAACATTTTGAATATTCTTTCTTATGTTTTCAGGTAAAAAGTTTTTCCAAACATTTTCAATATTTATTTATAAATTTTAAGTGTTTTCAAAGAAAAAGGTTTTAAAATGTTTTAGAGCTTAGTTTATAATTTTTCATTGAAAAAAGTGTTTCAAAATGATTCAAAGTATTATTTATAAGTTTTCAAGGTATTTTATATGATCATTATTATCAAATGGTTTTATAAATTTAATGTTTTTTTCAGAGAGGAACGAATATTTTTCTTAAGAAAAGTTTTTGAAAGATATTTCAAAATAATTTTTCATCTAAGATGAAATCTATTGATGTTACTCATGTACTTATAGGAAATGATATAAAGGTCCCATTCATATTCTTTAAATTAATGGGTTGTGATTAATTTCAGGGTCTTTATCAAACTCGTTTATCTTTCATGGGTTTTGTATTTATGAAATTCGTTTCCCTTTCACGGGTTAAATGCTTATGAAATCCATTTGTCTTTAAAGTGTTATATATTTTTGAAATAAATTTATATTTAATGGGTTATATTTTTATGAAATATGTTTCTCTTTCATGATTTATGTTTTAGATTAAATGGTTATGAAACATGTATCTTTTTCCACAAGCTATGACATGTTTACATGTTTATGATACCCATTTCATTTCATGGGTTATGATATGATTGTTTATGATTTTGTGGAACATGTATGTATGATTTCACTATGATATTGGTGGGACCTATATCTACCTCCAATACCTTGGGTAAATATTGATATATCCTGAGATAAACATGGCTGGAAGGAGAAATGAACTTGGTTCAATGTTACAAGGCTCAAATGAGAAATGAACTATGTTCAGTATTATAGGGATATAATGGTAAATGAAATCATTTTATTATTATAGGGATAGAATGGGAAATGAACTCATTCCAGTATTACAAGGCTGAAATGAGGAGTGAACTCAGTTCAGTAATACAATGCTGGAATAGGGTGTGAACCTGGTTCAGTAAAGGACTTTGTCCCTGGAGATGGCCTCAGCAACAATGCCTTGGATACTATAAAAATCATATTATATTCTTATTTTTCTTCCACAATTCATTGTATTAATACTATGTTACTATTTCATGGTTCATGTTTTTTATTTTCTTATGATTCATGTCTTATGAAATTCCAGGATTTATGCCATGATTTATGTATATGATATTTTATATTTAGGGTATGATATTCTATTTTTAGGATCTTGTTCTCATAATATTATGATCATACTTATTCTTAGATATCTACCTTATTTACCCTTAATGAGGAATTGAGCTCACCCATTTTTATATTTCCTTCCCTAGGTTATGAAGAAAGGTTTTGGTAGAAGTACTAAAGGTGGAGATCTTTATGGGAGATGTTGAAGATCTTTTAGCAGTATAAAAAGTTTTGTTTCAAAGTTTCCAAAGACACTAAACTATTATGGTCACAGAGTATGTACTTTTGTAATGTATTATATATTCACCTAAAATAATGTAATATCCTTGTATGTTGATCCTAGGTTGCTATAAAAAATTATAGAAATCATTTGTCAGGGCTTCCCTCCAAGTCATTCATCACACATTTGGATGAGGTTAAATAATCATATACTTTCTTAGGAATTGTATAGATACCCATTTATTATGTTAGGATTAGGATAGCTTATTTTTAACCTTTTAAAATCTAGTGATATAAAAAATTACCGAATACATTTAAAGTCTATATAACCCTAGGATCACCCATCTCATATTTAAAAACATACACAACTATTCCAAATGATCATAAAAAAATTATTATTTCATCAAAATTAACTAACCCATAGGAATGAAATGGGTTTTATTAATAATTTCTTAAACAATAATCCTCAAAATACATATAAAAAAACAAGATATATAGAATAATAAGAAAATATCCCAAGTGTAACATAAGGAATATTAAAGGATTTTAACAAAGATTAAAACCCTATTTTAATATTATTAAAAAAATTACATTGTAAAATAATAAGGAATGCTTCTTTTCTTTTCAAAAACATTAAGAATTAAGATTATTTGAAAAAAATTAAAACATGAAAAAGAAATATTCATAAATAAGAATGGTCATAAAAAAATGTGTTCACATGAAAATCATTTAGAAGAGGTTCTTTTTACACTTTTGAAAAAAACTTGTGTGGAAAACATTAAATAATTCCATTAAAAATTTTGTAAAAAAATTAAAAATATTATAATTTGACCTTAATAAATTATTGATTAATAGATAAGTACATATATAAAATCATCCAATTAATATAGGTAAAGAGGAGGAAAATTCATTATTAAAAAGGATAGGTGGGATGATTTCTCTCACAAATTTCATTTTTTGTAAATTATTTACCAATGAAAATGAAATTAATAAAAGAAACATAAACCAAAAATAATAACCAAAGGAGAAGAAAATGGTTGAGTTATTATAGTTAAAGTTCATACAATATTACCCCATATGTAAATTCATTCATAAAAATCTTTATTTGAAAATGAGTTGGAAAGAAACCTTTGCCTTTTTCTATTGAATTTAATAAAATATCACTAAACTCATGCATAATAAACATAATATTATTAATAAATTATTCAATAGACTTATTCATCTTCATTAAATATAAAATTATTTAATTATAATCATTCACTACACATTTACTAGTTAATTAAATTTTATTTTCATTATCAGATTTTAGTAATTTTTATTTTTTCATAAATCTTTTTTAAGAACGACATAAAAACCCATTATTTGATACCATTATTGTCATTAATTTTTTTTAAAACATATTAAAATAATTTATTCATCCCTATTTTTTTTCAATGGAATCTATGGGAATGGTTCTTGAGAATGGGATACATAATGAACTTATTTCAGGTAATTTACTGATATTAATAGATTAATTTAAAATGATACTTAATTTTTTGTGTCATACTTTAAGAAAAATATTAATTAAATATATCAATCCTTAATTTTATGTATATTCAAATAATATATTTTAAAACCATCCATTCCGGGAAGTGATGCAAAATGGAACATGCTGCTCTGTGCTGGTGGTTGTCTTCAAATACAAACAAACAACACTTTCATTTTTTATACAATGAAAAGAAGGTAGAAATTAATTAATATTTTAAAAACCATAATAAAGTTATAAATACAATATTAATTAATTAAGTAATAACTTTTAACTAGTCATGTGAGTTTTTATAAAAAATGGAATACAACACTTATGGAGTCAGTAGTCTGCATATAACACAAGATACGTATTTTATTTTTTGAATTACTGAGAGGGAGATATATAATTTTTGTTCAATTTATATAATAAAATTTAAGTATACTTATTATATTGATTTAATTATATTGCAATGGTTATAATAGTTTTGTAGTAGGTTGGATTATAAAGATAGAGAAGGCAATGTTAGAGATTTGGTAACAATCATGTTGAGAGTTTGAATCTTCTTATGAAGGATCCTTTGGAAATTGAATACTCAAGGATTCTTATTGGAAAACATTTATGCAAAATGTGCAATAGGATTATATTATTGATATAATTCGTAGGGTTTAAATAGTAATCCTAATGATAGAGTGTCTTGAAAACGGTCGATATGAGCTCATTTTATAGGTGAAAAATAAGGAATTTTACTAGAAATGAATGTTGGGTATGTGTTAAGAATGTAAATACATGAGAGTTAGGTGAATAAAGGTTAGTGAAAATTGTGGGTATGAATTTTAAACCTACCTAAGGTATTCTATAAGGTCTTTGTGTCTTGTAAACATAAAAAAAATCAATCCAATTAAGTTACCCATGTAACCCTTATTTACCTTGATTAAAACGTTACCATGTAATTATTTTTTTACAAAAAATATAAGATTAAACCTATTAATAAATTTTGATGTTATGATTCTGAAGTTTGAATCTATTTAATATAATGAAATATATAATTATAATAAAATTAACTTTTAAATTAAAAAATTATATATATAGAAAAAATGTTTTGGTAGAAAAATAATGTTTTGTACATTAAATTTTTTATTCTAATTTTCTATTAATTTAAAATTAAATTAGGGTTAATATATTATTCATATAGAAAATATATTTTATCATAATATAACCATAATATATTTAGTTTTTTGAAATACTACTACAAAGCTCATAAAAATATAGTTTTTAGAAAAAAATAGATAAAATGATCATATTAGTTATTTAGATGCACTAATTTATTTTTATCAATGCATTAATATTGAAAATGAATTTATTCATTTCTATAAATATATGTCATAATGGGGTTACCTTTATTTACAAACTCAAATTTTAAAACTAAATTATAACAAGTACATCATGATTGTTTTTGGTTTAGTGTTTCATATGAAATTAGTTATCGAACAGATTGAATTTATTTAAAAATAAAATATTATGAAATATCAAGGTATTATATTCAACCCAGTTATAATAATTTCACCCTATAAATTCCTTCATTTAAATAGAGATATGTGAGGTTACTTATATCCCATTATATCCACATGTTTCATTACAGTTTTTTCAAATTTATAGTTTTCCTCAAAACTTTTACCTACTCAGTGGTATCGTTCCACAACACTTTATATCTTTGATATAGAATATACACTACTTGTTACCCATATGAAACATAATTATACATATTTATTTCCTCTAAGTTTATTACATATGAAGGATTAGTTATTTACTTCTTCAAAAGTGATACATAGAACACATCATGAACTTGGGAGATATATTTTGGATGCTCTAAGTGTTAAGCTACCACCTTGATATGATAAAGAATATCAAAGGGACCAATATATCTAGGGAATAAATTCCCCTAATTTAAAAATATCATATATTTATTCCAAGGAGATATTCATAGGAATACCTCATCATTAACTTTGAACTCTATATCTCCCTTATTATTGTCAACATAACTATTCCATAAACTTTGAGCTTCTATAATGTGGTGATGTATGGATCTAAAATTATTTAAAATTTAATTAGATAGTTTAGGTCCCAATAGCTGACATTATCCAACTTTATCCCATCATTTTGAATCTCTACACTTCTTTCTATGGAGAGATTCATAACTATCCATCTAAATGTTTGAGTGAAAGCTATTTTTATTTGAAAAATTATCTAGAGGAATGTATTTTTCCCAAAAAACATTGGAATCATTATAGAAAAATCTCAACATATATTCTTAGGTTCAAATGTTCCTCTAATACTAACCATATTTTTCAGGATGATATCTAGTTATAATGTTCAACTCGGTATTCAATGATTTCCAATGACTTCTTTAAAATTTCAAGGTAAACCACAAATATCAATTAGATAAAATTGAGAGTGATACCCCATGAAACCTTGACATTTCCTTAATGTATATCCTTAAAAGTTATATAAGTAAGAAATTTGCTATAATGTCAATGAAATTAACTAACTTTATAAGGTGGTTGACTATAATACTAATGTTATTATAGCCTTTAGAAATCTTGGAGAGTCATTTGATAAAATCCATTGTGATGTTTTCTCATTTACATATTGGTATGGGTAATGGTTGAATCATCACTTTAGACTTACAATGTTTATCATTAACTAAGTAAGATACCAAGAATCAAGATAAATACTCCACAATATCCAAATTTATGTTATCCCTCTAAAAATTATCCTTAGGATATTTATAAATCTTTATTCTCAGATGGAGAGAGAATGATAAGCTATGTGCTTAATCCAATAACTCATACTTTAATTATTTCATTGAAGGACCACATATTTGGTTCTTGAATCTTATCAGTATATCATTGTCAAGGTTTAACTCTAGAAAAATTCTTACATTTTTTTATAATAAATCCTCTTTCTATGCCTCTTTAATCTTCACATATATGGATGATGGGATAATAATTTGGGAAAGATGGTATTTATACCATTATATAATGATTTTTAGGTTTATTATATATAAATACATAGCTATCTGGTGTTTTTTAGTCATTACAATAGACAAGATATAATTATCCTCCCAACTCAATTCCTTAACCACATTATTCAACTTTTGATGATGGTAATGTATTAAGGAGTCATAATATTTAATCAACTCCAATCATCTCATTTGTGGTATATTCGACTCATTTTGTGTGAATATATAGTTAATTATTTTTTTGATAAGTATATATATCCCACCTTTTACTATAAATATAAATCCTTTATAATTTTATGCCAAAAATTACCATTTCAATTTCTAAATCATGAGTTAGGTAATTTTTCTCCTGAAAATTTAATTAGTATGATACATATTCCACCATTATGTCATTTTTATTGAGAACACATCTCAATAACTCTTATGATGAGTCACTATATTTTAAAAACTCTTCTATATTATAAGTTATTGTATATATAGGCGCATTGACTACCCTTATCTTCAAATCCCTGAAATTTTCTTTACATTCACCAATATAAAAGTAATTGGATCCCTTCCACGTCAACTTGGTTATTGAATTCGATAGCCATGAGAATTTTCTCAAAAAACAATGATAATATCTAGCCAATCCATAAAAAATATGAATCTTAGTAAATTTATTTAGTATGGTCCATTTTTTTAATAAACTCCATCTTAGAAGGAACCACAACTACATCCTCATAGGGTATTACATGACCTAATAATGATATTTTTTATAGAAAAAATTCAATATTGTTTAATTTAGCTTGCAACTTAACCTTTCTCAAGGCCTAAAAAATAGTCCTAAAATTATATTCACTCTCTTACTTTATCATAGAATATATGAAGATATCATCTATAAAGGCTAAAAAAACTGATCAAAGTAATCTATAAAGACTCTATTAATTAGATCCTTGAAGATATCGATGGAATTGGTAAGTCCAAATGACATAACTAAACATTCATAGTGTCCATACCACATATGGAAGGATATATTGAGAATATCCTTCCTTTTTACCCTTAATTTATGATATCCTGATTGAAGGGTAATATTTGAAAATTATTGATCTACACACAGTTAATAAATCAAGTCATCAGTATGGGGAAGAGTATATTTATTCCTGATAGTGATCTTGTTGAGTTTTTGGTAATCAAAAAATTGGATGAATTGTAATATATTTATTATTAATAAAAATAATAGGTCCCCCCCATGGTAACAACCTAGAACATATGAATCACTTTTTTAGATTCTCTTAGAATTTTTCTTCAATTATTGCAACTAAATTTGGGAAATTTTTTAAAGAGTGTTTAAAATAGGTGTTGCATGAGGTATGAGTTCTATAAAAACTCAACTTCATAATTTGGGGGAATAATAAGAATATATTTAGGAAATAAATTGGAATATTATTTAATGATAGGAATATTTCCAATGTTGAGTTTCTTCCAACCCATTTGGGATAAATACCCCTGATGAATAGGCAGTAATACCCTTATAATGGAAGTAATTTTCATTGGAAGTAAATGTTAATCCTCACTTAAATAAATGATCATAGTTTTATCAGAAATATAAAATGTGGATTTTCTTCCTTGAAAATTGATATGGTCTCTCTATATAGAGAGCCAATACATGCCTAAAATCACATCAAATATGATCGTAGGTAGAATAATATGATTTATAGGAAGCATATTTCTATAAAATTCAGTAGGAGAGGACTTATATACATGAGATAAAATCATCATACCATGATAGTTTTTATTGATAATTTAATATCTATTCATTGAGGTGGTAATGTGATAACCTTATAAACTTCTATGTTTCAATCTATGTTTTCCATCACTACCATAGTTTGGTCCTTTAACAATACTTAAAAGGGCTTTAACAAGGAAAAAAATCATTGTTGTCCTCAACACTGTTAAAAGAGGGGGACTCCTTTAACATCTCTTTCATTAGTGATGACAAAGGTGACATTTATCAGTGCTAGAAATAGATCTCATAAAGGCCCTAATATCATAGTGTGCTGTTGGAAGAACAATTTATTGCAACAAATACTCTTAGATACACATGTATACAAATACAACTATATAAAAATCCATAATTTATGTGAAATAAAATTTACATAACAAATAAAAAAACACTATTATATACATTTTAAATAATGTTTTGTATAATTAAATTTTCAATTAGTATCAAAAAACATTTAAAAACATCAATGTTTTATCATCTTTGGCACCCATTCCACCCTCTCAATAAACCCCGACCATGGTATCAGTTTTTGAAAAAAACTTCCCAAAACTGATAAAAAACCACATATATATGAAAGAAAATATTATGATAGTAATACTATTATAAATGAAATTAAACATTAATATGAAATAATACATTAATAAAATATCAATTTTAAATAAAAGGGCACACTTAGTGTCATACCAATAACATCATGCATCGGATTGTAGTGGGGATAATTACTAAACCTAAAAAATGACTTATCGATATTTTTACTAAAGTATCAAAACAATATGAATAAGTTTTCTCAGTTTTGAGTATGTAACTTGTATTTTTTTACTGAAATTTCATTTTAAACTGAAAATAAACACTTTGAGTTATACCAATCACATCGAGTGTCGGTTTTATGTGAGACTGATTCATACACATCACAAATTGATTATAAATCCTTTTTTTAATCTATCAAGATAAAACGAGTAAATTAGATAATTTTTTAGTGAGTGACACACATTTTTAACTAAAATGTCAATTTTAGACTGATAACAGACACATTGAGTTATACTGGGTACACCATATATCAAATTGAGGTGAAAATAATCACTATACATAAAAATTTACATATGGATTGTTTTCATAAAGTATCCCAACAATAATAATTTATTTTCTTGGTTTTGAGTATGTCACATGTGTTTTTTTACTAATATATCAATTTTAAATAAAAAAACACTTTGAGGCATACCGATCACGCTGTATGTCCGATTGAGGTGTAGATAATTACAAAACAACCAAAATAAATTATGGATGATTTTACTAATGTTTCAAAACAATCCTAAAACGTTTTCTCAATTTTGAGTATGCCACATGTGTTTTTTTACTAAAATGGTATTTTAAACTGAAAACACACACTTTGGGTTATACTAGTCACATGGTGTGTCATTTTGATGTGATATTGATTCATATATGTAAAAAATGGATTTTGAATATTTTTACTAAATTATGAAGACAATTATAGCACATTTTATTCTTTTAGTGAGTGACACACGTTTTGAACTAAAATTTCAATTTTAAACTGATAACGAACTCATTGAGTCATACTAGGAACATGGTGTATCATATTTTGGTGTTTTTGATTCCTACACATGAAAAATGACTTATGGATCACTGTCATAATGTATCAAAATAATACAAATTCATTTTTACTGGACTTGAGCATCTCACATGTCATTTTTGCTAAAATTAATGTGAATTTTAAATAAAAAGTCACACATGGAGTCATACCGATCACACCATGTATTGGATTGAGGTCTTCTTTATTCATAAAAATCATAAATAAAATATTTATCATTCTCCTAAGGTATCCAAACAATAATTTTTTTTTTCACATTTATGAGTATTTAAATTGTTCTTTTCAATAAAATTAATGTAAATTTTAATTAAAAAGACAAAATTGGAGTCATAGTGGTCACACCATGAATCATATTGAGGTACTGATGATTCGTACACATAAAAAATGAATTATATATCATTTTTCTAAAGTATCAAAAAAATATTAATGTGTTTGGATAGTTTTGAGTATGCTAGTTGGGTTTATACTAAAATGTCATTTCAAACTGGAAACACATACTTTGAGTCATACTGATCTTATTGTGTGTTTGTTTGATGTGAGACTAATTTTTACATATTAAAAAATATTTACAAATCTTTTTAATAAATTATCAAGATAATCAGAGTGTGTTTTTTTAGTTTTCAGTGAGTGAAACACTTTTTGAACTAAAATTTTTAAACTGATAATGGATAGCTGGAGTCATTTTAGTCACACTGTGCATTAGATTGAGGTGCAGTTGATTCCTACACATGAAAAATGACTTATGGATAATATTCATAATGTATCAAAATAATAAGAATTTTTTTTTCTCTATTTTGAGTATGTCACTTATTGTTTTAAAAACAATTAATGTCAATTTAATTAAAAAGACACACATGGAGTTGTATTAGTCACACCGTGCGTTAGGTTGAAGTGTGGTTGATTCCTATATTTCAAAAATCACTTAAAGATCATTTTCCTAAAGTATCAAAATAAAGTATTTTCTCATTTTTGATTATGTCACATATTTTTTTTAATAAAATGTAATTTTAAACTAGAAACACACACTTTGAGTAATACATGTCACATTGTGTGTTAGTTTGACATGAGACTAATTCCTATACGTCAAAAATGACTTATGAATCATTCTGTAAATTTATAAAGAAAAAAGAGTTAATTTTTTCAATTTTTCATTAGTGACACACTTTTTAAACTAGAATTTCAATTATAAACTGATAATGAATACTTTGAGTCATATCGGTCATACCATACGTTATATTGAGGTGAGGATGATATCTACACATCAAAAATGACTTATAAATCATTTTTATAAATTATTAAAACAATACAAATGTGTTTTCTTGATTTTTTGTTTGTAAATTGCGTTTTTTACTAACATTAAAGTCAATTTTAAATAAAAACACACATTTGGAGTCATACCGATCACACTGTATGTGCGATTGAGGTGTGGACACTTCCTACACATCAAAAATGACTTATGTGTCATTTTACTAAAGTATCAAAACAATATGAATGTGTTTTATTTGTTTTGAGTATGACATGAGTGTTTTAAACTAAATTTTAAATTATTAAATAAAAATAATATTGTTTGATTCATACTAAGAACACTGTGTATCAGATTGTGGTGTGGCTTCTTAAACCATCTCTTTATTATCGTTATCTTAGTTTCAACCTTGAAGTCCAAACTCTTACGAGCTTGAGAATCTTTGAAAATACCACCCCAACGCAAGAAAAATAATCTACCTATATAAGAAAACAATTTCCATTATAGTAATACTGTAATGAACTAAATTAAACATAATATTAAATAATCTATTAATAAAATGTCAATTTTAAATTGAAACCACAGAATTTGAGTCATACCGGGTACACCGTGTATCATTTTACGGTTTGTTTGATTCCACTATGAATTTTTATCATATAATGAATTCAACATTATAGTCATCTAATAATATCATAGTATGATAACACAGAATTTCTAATGAATTAGAGAATAAAACGAAAATTTCATTAGCATGAGTGAATCAAGCTTGTTGAGTGAATGATCATAGTACATGAGTGAATCATCATTTTTGATAAAGTTATTTCTTAATTATATGTATAAAAATTAATAAAATTATTATAAAATAAAAATAATGATGAAATTATCAAAAAATATATATATAATTATGAGTAAATAAACTAAATAAGTATTAGGAAGTCATATCTTCAGGATATATGTGTATATTATGACATCAGGTATGCTTCCCAATAATTTATAAACTAATCTATTTCTTCTTGTGAATATGAGGACTTTTTACATTCATAGTAATACTATAAAAATATAAATACACAAAGGATTAATAAATATTTTAAATGAAATAGTAATTATCTTCAAAAATATCTCTTTGGGGATGCTAGTTGGTTTATGGTATAGGATATCTCCCAAAAATTTTTAAACATAATAAAAATAATATTTTTGTTTTATTTGTTTTGGGAACTTCATAAAAATTGTGAAAATTAAGTAATCTGATTTGATATGTTTTTTATAGGGAAATATTATTATATGTACCCTAATATTTATCCAATTATTGAAGTCAACAGGCTCCTTGTATGAATGGATTATCCTCATTCCATAATTTTTATGATATTTAAAAACCACCATATCATAATATAATTCTCATTAAAACATAATATAAAATATATAAAATTACGACTAATGCTATAGCATTTTATGTGGTGTGTTAAAAAATGAAAAATATCACCATGTGTGGTTGTTTGTTGGGAATCCATGAAGTGAATCCCGGAAATAAATCACTAGATCATCCAAATCGACTACAATGAGTATCCAATGTCTTGTAGAAACGAAAAAAGGAATAATTAATTAAAGGAATGAAAATATATTTTTCATTATTGAATTGTAGAGTTTTACCCCTTCCTGAATGGTAATAAGAAGAGTCGGTGGTCCGTTAGTTTTCTTTCAAACACTCTGACTAGTTTTTTCACTATTGTATAAATTTGATCTGAATATAAGGTGTTTTATTTTTTAGAAGTGATGTGAGGACTAATGAGTCCATATTTAAGTTCATAGGGGTTTACATTCAAATATTATTGATATAGATGTTTGCAAAAAATATGAATAGAATTTATTCATAATTAACATTATAGATCTATTATTAGAAAAACAAATCCCAAAAACACACCTCATGTATAAATTTACAACTAAGACTCCTAGGTAGTCATACTTAAGGATTTAATTTTCATTATCAAGATAAATATTTCCAATAATGGCCTCTCTATACATTTTTTAATCAAAATAACTAAAAAATTACTACCATCCTGTAACCTTGTATCTGTAAGAGCTTTCAATGTTAGTAAATGAGGATATTGAGTAGGCTAAGTAAAAGTACTTTGTGAATATATTTTTGATTTTTCGGTCGATATTTTACATTATTTTTATTTGAACTTTCATTTCAACCCCTAAAATTTGTTTATATATAATAATATTCATTGGTTCAGACATTTTTACACTTATTGTTAACGTTTTACCATGAAAATTAAATTGGAAATTAATACATCATTATCAAAATGTTTTTTACAAGATCTGATGGCCATTTTAAGATTGTTTTAATAGATTTCATTACCATATAAATATATGCATCATCAATTAGAATAGGTATCTTGGTGCTCAGATCATGAACTATGCTAATCTACACTCTCACATGACCTGTTGGAAGTCGCCTGTTATGTAGAGCATCTCCTTGGTTATTTAACAAGATAACCCTTGCAATAAGGTGATTCGTGGGTGTTGATAGATATAAGTAAAAATAATTTTCAACTTATATAATATCATTAAAGGGAAGTTATTAGTGTCTTTATAATTAACATTTCTAGAAATAATTATGAGAATACTGATTACCTCATCTAAGATAGCTCGTTGAGGGGAATGGATCAACTTAAAGCTTGCGGGGGAAGGGGGATCTTCATATAGTGGTTGTTCTTGAGTTTTTTATTCTTTTTTCTTCCCCCCATAACATTTTAAAGAAACTTATACTTACAATGTAATTTTTATTCAAGATAATCTAATCCTTCTTACATCTCTTCCATTTTTATCTTTATCCCTATATTCTTTTCTTTTCACAAAATATGTTTGGGGTGTCACACCAAAACCCACACCTCTAACACGACCATATTATTCTAGCTACATCAAGGACACTGATAGTGGCTATTCATTTAGTAAATTTGATGATGATTTCTATTCTAAAGTCAGATATAAAATATAGTAAAATAAGTAATCATTGTTATGTAATAGAAATTTAAATCAATTTTTTTATTATATCATACTTACACATGTTTAGCACACTTTTTATTTGTTTTGATCTATTAGTATTCCAAATTTATGAACACTTTATGCCTTTCATATCACATTATATAGTATGTAACTGAATTTGGATTTAGATTCATCAATCTACACTTAAATAGAGGAAAATATATTTTTTTTATGTCCCGAAAAAATATTATGTTAGATTTAATTTATTTTCTATTGAAGCATACCCCATCATTACATCATGGTTGGGGTACATTGGTTTTTCTCCACATTTCTTATTTTCATCACTCAGTTATTGTTTCATAAATAAAAAAAATCTTAATCAAAGTTATTAATGAACATATTTTTAAACAATATATTACCATACATAATGTACCAAAAAATATGTATCCTCATGATGACTAGTAAACCCATCCTGCACTTCATGGGTTATCAGGTGCGCTTACATATGCAGTGAGTGTGGGTTTATATTCACTTTAGAATATTTGAGATGAAACTTTATTAGAATTGTGTGAAAGCTTCTATTATACTGTATAACAAGCATTAATACAAATATATTTCAAGATTATTCTACTATAAATTTAATACACAAGGAATAATGAAGGTTAATTCAATGTTTCATTGTTTATATTTTTAGTAAAATAAAGAAAGTATATAATATTTTTACCCTAATATCTTCCAAAATCAATATTTGAATCATGATAACAACATGGTGCCATGAATCTACATAAATCAAAACATGTTGTCGAGTAGTGATCTCAATGAAACTAGTGAACATGGACTTGTTCGAGTTAAAAGGATGGCTGTGTGAATTCCATCTGACCTCAAATTTGATATCTTTGTTTATAAGCTTAATATTTTTTTCTAAAACTATCACAGTACATCGATACTATCTTTTTAGGGACATTAGTTGTTCATATTCTACCATTTCCTTAGGTTCAAAATTGTTAGTTTTTTGTTCCTCCAGATTGGTAGCATTGAAATTTTTAGACGGTTGTTGTTCCTCTGCGTTGGGAGCACCGATAGGTTGAGAAACCTGTTGTTCCTTAAGATTGGAAGAATTGGCATGTGAATAAGTAATTATTTATAGAAGTGGTTCAACGTTTAATTTAGATTATGTAAATGAATTAGTTAACTGATAATAACATGAGGTATCACAATTTATATTAAAAAAATATATCCTTATTATTAAACACTTTTTTTAAAGGTTGAGGGGATTTAAACACTCTATTGAGTATCCAGATACCTCCATTAAGGTGTCCTCTAGAATAAAATACCGCTTATACATTTCGACCATTTGGAAAATATTGTGATGTCCCAATGAAAGGGTCATTATCAGTTGAATTTTCATATGACCCTTCAATGGATTTGGTTGACAACAGAATAATTGACCACTTTTAGTTTGTAGTATCTAGAAAGTAAAATACTTGTACTGCATGTGATGCCATTATAAATGGTTCATCTTTACACCCTTCCTTACATAAATACACTTTCAAAAATCCTAATTCATCTATTTTACCAGAACTCCTATTATCAACCCAATTTCATTGAAAAATAAAAACTTGGAATGTTTTATAATCCAACTCCCATATTTTTTTGATGATACTAAATTATAATATTCAAATATAAATTGGATTTTTTTCCTTGGTATAAGATACACTAATAATTTCATCCACAAGTGTTACTCCACTATTTTACATGGTACTGCCTTCATCATGATTATTTGTATAGAGTATATAATCATTAATTACATAACCAATATAAGATAAAACATGAAAATTGGGTCATCTGGATAGCCATCAAAGCCATTATAACATTGAATACCGATTTTCATTTAACTCCTTAAAAATATGGTCTCTAAACCAACTTAAAAACTATTGATTATGTGTATTTAATATCCATATTTTATTCCTTGATGTATTTAAATGCATAAGAATTTTTTTAGGGGTTTCAACATATTAACAATCCTCTAAACAGTTATGCAAAATTTAAATGTAGGGATACTATTTATCTATAATAGTGATTGTGACAACATATATTCTAGAAATTCCTTCACTCACAAGTTTCCCAATGTTATGGGATTTCAATAGACCAATTCTTTCTACACCAGATACATAGTCAATATAGAATTAAACTGCCTCCTCAAAAATATATTTCTAGATAATACAACCTTCTGGTAAACATTGATTTTTAAAATACCCTTTTTAAATATCCATATACCATTAAATGGGGTATATCTATCTATAATTTATAGGATCACATAGTCAAATATATCCTACCAAGTGAACCATCAAGTGGAACATCATGTGAACCATCATATCAAATAATAATATTGAGAATAACATTTCCAATTAACATAATATGATGGAAATTTATTTTCCATAGTTGGAAAATTTTTTGGGCATATAAATGTGTTTCATGTAGCTTTGATAATTAAATAGAGCATGTTAATTTTGATTAAAATTCCTGGGAAAACACAATGTAAATCTATAATCATTAGATATTCTATAAAAACATGACATTCATGTGTTTCCAGACACTTTGACTTTTAAATCAGTCATTGAAATGATATTACTGATATTCGATTAATAACCCTATAGACCCTTTACATCATTCAATAAGTTGAAAAATTGATATATCTCATACATAGAAAGATTGTATTTAGATAGAAGAAGAAAATTCAATTTTCACCCTTCACTAGAACCAACTCTTCTTGTATTTCCATTCCAATCATGTCCAACCTATCCTTAATTCCATATTTTGTTTTTATGGGTTCATTTAGTAAAATTCCAATAAAACTATCACATATATGTTTTTCAACACACATAACATCAAGAAAATATACGATGCAAAAAAAATTCCAATATTATAATTAAAAAAACTGATCTCTTTTTTCCACATATTTTTATATGGTTTTTGGAAAAAGCTTTACTAAAATAAGTGTCTATACATTTTACTTTCTCAAATAGTTGATCACCTATTAGTGGAGATAGTGTTATAAATTCTTCTAAACTCCCATCAAATGATTTCATCCGAGATCAGTGCTCATGTTTCCAAGTTAGAATTCTAAGATTTCCTAGAAACATAATATTTGATGAACATTTCATCCTAATTAACCAAGCACCTTATTTACAAAATGTACACCCTTGATTTTCATTAATGTTATATCCTAAAACATTTCCATAAGAATGAAGTCATTTATCATCCTGTATAACATGGATCTCAATGTAAAATATTCAGTTATGTAATAATCATACAACATAACACCTAAATCCCATAATAATTTAAAATATTCAATCAATGTATCCAAATAAACATCAATATCATTACATGGTGGTTTTGATCATGATATAATCATAGATAATACAATGTATTTTCATTTCATACATATCCACGATGGAAAGTTATAATTTACCAACATAACAAGACATGTACTATGAGTGCTTATTTAAAATCTGAAAGGATTCACTTCATTAATATATAGCTTAAAAATAAGGTTTCTCATCTCGTTTCCAAATTCCGGATACTCATGATCAATACACTTCCGTTAAAGAGAGTCTTCCGAGTGAAGAAGTTTTCCATATTTATTTATTGTATCTATATTCCACATAAATTTCCATATAGTCTCTTCACTTCCATATAGGATCCTAAACCAAAGAATGATTAGAAATTACCATAAATCTTCCATTAAACCCAATTCAACTTTCTTTTTTCGAGAAGCATCATACTTTAGGCATTATTTAAGTGATTTTTGGTCCTTGAAAAATAGTATACAATCATTTGGATAAGCAAGTATTCTTTTAGAGATCATACCCATTAAACATAACATTTTTGTATCATCATATGTTCGGCTAGGAAGCACATTATCTTCTGGGAGCATATCATTCATTATTGAAAATAGTTTAGGAAACTAGAATCACCCCATAAATTTATATATTTTAAATTGTACAGCTTTAGTAAGGCTAATAATTCTATATATTTAGTAAAACTTTCATAAAATTTTGTCTTTTGACAACTCTTTAACTTCACAAACAATTTTAGACAATCAGGAAGTTCATCTTCAACTGTCATTTTAATTTCCTCAATAAAATCTTCATCATCATTAATACCTACAATCACATCCTCGATACTATGTTCTTTACTATCCACACATATAATCATAACAAATTATCCATAAAATTCAGTGTTATCCCAATCACTATCTACATTACCTTTTTCCACATGTTTAGTCCGAAATTTATAACTTAAATCTATTCCTTGATAGATCAATTGTTCTTCCAACCCCTCTAGAATAATTAGTACTGAATGACAACAATGTAAACATTGAAAAAGTATTTGAGAAGGATTTTATGCATGATATTTTCCAACTTGATGAACTATTCCGCCCATCTTCATACAATTTTTTCATATGATTTGAATCCATCCATTTTCGATTTATATCTTTCATATTTTATTTGTTAATATTAATATTTAACAAAATAAATAAATACCCAAAAATCAACCTTTCAAATAAGGGAAACCAAACATTTCAATGTTTTAAATAATTTCTACATGCTTTGAAGGAAATGATTAATTAAATTTAATAAAATAATTACTCTACTAGTGGTTGGTGTTATCCTCTGAATTAATCGACAATTATCATTTCTATATAGTATGAGATTTCCACAACTCAGTGTAACTCATGAAATATAGGTTCATATATATAAGAGATGGGAGATGAGTCTCAGGAAACAAAATATATTAATAAATGTTCTTGAGATGCAGGCGATGAGGATGATAGTTGTCTCATTAAATCAAAATGTTCCCAAGCTGGGGAGGTGGTTAATCATCAGAAGAAATTTATTAGTTTTTTGTCTAAAATCTTAAAGGTTTTTTTGGTTTGGTGATAGGGGATGGTTTTATTGTATGATACTAAGGTAATAAATTGTTTCCCTTTTCTATTTTCATACTTTATATAAAAAATCTTTAATTTTATTGATATATTTCAATAATATTTTAGTGACCAAATTGAAAATATAAATTAATTGGGTGATGTGTGAAATTAATTCAACTTACATATTAATTTAGGAAGCCAATTAGGGATTAATCCATTTTTAATGATTCATCCATACTTTTGTATTACATATAAAGCGAGACACTCCTTTCTTTACATGATTTGGATAAAACTTCAAGTTTTACCTGTTTTCATCCCAAAATCCAACAATCATAAATATTTTTACTAATTCTATTGGTGTCTACCTTTTACCCAACTAAATAACTAACATAGTTTCTCATCCCATTTTTCCTTGTATTTTTATTGATATCAACCCCTATAAGAGAATAAAAAACCCAGAGTGAAGATGTAGTTGTGCAGTAATCCCCTAATTTAAACAATGCAGGTGATGTTGGATGCAAAGTAGGTTTAGGAGTTTCAATAGGTTTAATAATGAATTCAACTTTTGATGGTGGAATATTATTGTTGGTGAGGATCATTAGTTATATTAGTAGAAGGCTTATGTTTTAGTGAGTGGGAGGAATGTTTAACTATTCCTACAATAAAGTTTACAATATAGTGGGGTTATTCTTAGTAACATTAAATTGAATTTTTTATGTTGAATTACATAAGGAGTTTGTGTTACTAATTTATTAGGGTTTTTAAAGAATCAAGACAACGTTCTATATATAACCATTTTTAATAGGTCATCCAATCACATTTATATTAGAGTTAATTTGTAATTTTCTTTATATCTCGAGTCTTGTATCTGATTATCTATTTTTATAAATAATATTTTGACCTTATTAAAGAATATATATTTTTTTCTATTCTTTCAATATGGTATCAGATCCTAGAGACTATAGATTTCTTCCTCTTCCCCTCCATATTACATCATTATTTTTATATTCCCCTTTATCAGTCTTTTGATTTGTATACCTATTTTACAAAAAAATTATATCATACGTAGTCTTTAAAGATATTATGTTTTATTTGAGATGAAATTTTTCTTTCATACTTATCTAAAAAATATTTTATATACGTTCTTATCTATATGATCTTTTCCATAATATATTTTTGAGATAACCATTTTTAATCCTATTTTGGAATATTTTTTATATCTAGGAATACCATAACATCCTTATAACTAAAATAAGAACATATTTTACAATATTTTGGAATCATCTACAATGGATTTTTTTATGGGTTCGTAACATTACATTCAGAGAAAGTTTTTCATCACAAGTTCCTTTTTTTAATTAGTGATATAAGTTAGATTATTCCCCCATTTAAAATATAGTTTTAGAATGATTAAATAATGAAGGTAAGGATCTATATAAGATCTATCTATTTGAATAGGAATATCATATATATTTTATATTTAGTTTAATTTTGTTATTTTATATTTATCTTTAGTTGTGTATCACAATATTCATCTCTATAAATAGAGTATCAACATTATTCAAATGGCATGGTTTCTTGGCCTTATATTTTAAAATACTATTAATGTTGGATTTGTGTGTTTGGTTGTAGATTATTGGAAATTTTTTATCATATGTGGTATATTATTGAGGTAATAGGATTTAAACAAAAGGGACTTAGAGTCTTGGTTATCAGTACTATGTCTATTATTGTTTCTTAAGTTTTTAAATGCTTAAGTGTTATTGAATTATTGTACAATAAAATAAAATTTTTCCTAATACTAAAAAATTTTTATTTATAAAACTCACATTTTTCAATTAAAAAACAACTAACTTTCGGATAGTTTAAAAAATGATCAGTAAAATGGAAAAATATATATATTGTTTAAATTATAAAAAATACTACATCTTTAATTGCAAAATCAGTTTTATAAAAATCTAATAAAAATGTTTTTTTGGTAAAAATATAATCAACATAAATTTTGAAAAGTAGATTCTTTTTATAAAATGATTTTTTAAATAAAAAATAATTTTTTTAACAAGTTATTTTGTCAATAAAAGATGTTTTTTTTGATGAAAAATATTTAACAAAGTGGTAGTGAAAATCATTATAAAAATTAAAATATTTTTTAAATGATGTAACATGTTTGGTTAACTAACACTCAATAATTTCTTTCATATTAAAATAACAATTTTAGAATTCAAGAAATATAAAAAAGTGTATACATTGAATGTTTTCTTCATGAATTTAATTATAAATATTATTTAGAAAAACAAAAAAAAACAATTTTTCTAAAAACAACTATTATAAGTGATAAATGTTGTGTAATTTCATCAAGAACAGACTAAATATGCATTTAAAAATAATAATTAAAAGTATTCTCACCCCTTTATGATTTATAAATTTTTTACTGAAAAAGAACGATTTTATTGAACTTATTTAAATTTTTAAAAAAAAATTTAAATGAAAGAGTTTTTTAGAAACAAAACAAACATAAATTGTTTTTTCAAATCACTTAATCAAGATTAATGAAAGGTGTGAAATCTTTTAAGTGTTATCAAATGAAACCAAAGAAATAAAATCCCGTTTTAGTGGTTAGTGTTTCTTCATATTGTTTGATATCCCTTATTTTATACCATTTATTATCACTTATATAAAATTTTCAATGGTGATTTTTTTAAAGAAATTATTTCAATATAATGTAACAATATAGAAATACTCACACAAAAACACTTAATAAGTGATTGAATAATTGATTTAAAATGAAACACTGGTAATGGTGCCATGTAATGAAGTCAAGAATTGTGGGATAAAAATAGGTTATAAAATAGAATCGTCTAAAGCTTCCAAAAAGTACCAAATCATCATAGGAAAATCCCTACAAATCAAGTAATATAATCTAAGCTGGAAATACAAACCCTAGGTTGACCTATAAAAACATATCTATCAAAATAATCATTTAAAACTTGATTTTTTACTCAAACATGTCATTTAATAATTCTTAGGACTCCCACGATATCAATAAATAGAGGTGAGTAATCAATAAAAGTGAAAATAATATTCATAAAAACATAAAATAAACCTCATCTCACATATTATACCCTTATAAGAAATTACCATTTTCATAATCATACAAAATAATTATATAAAGAGATAACAATTATAAACATCCCCCATGTGGTCACAAGCCACAACATGCATATCAATCATAAGGGGCTCAATTGAGGGGTTCACATGTTTTAGAAAATACCTTCTTTAAATGATCCAACTAGGATTTAAAAATCATATCAGGATACTAAGCCATGTCACACCATATGACATCATATTTTCAAACTTCCCCTGAAATAAAATTATCAAATATTCCTTTGAAATTTTTTTGGATGCCATATATTTTCCATAAATCAGCTTAAAATTTTCTGTACAAGCTAGAAAGCTATAAAACCATTTTATTAGGTTCAACACACCCCTTTAAAAGCCTAAAGTCTCCCTTTAAAAACTTTTCGGTGCCAAGAACCTATTTAAGGCCCTTGAATTAAATTTAAAGGCCCATTTTTACCTTTCATAATACCCTTGATATTCCATTAAATTAATTCAAAACAGAAAAAAGAAATCCATTTGGAAACACTCCCATACCGAGCATCAAAACCCCTTTGAAAGAAACTTACAACCCATTACAGATATACCATATTCATATTAATTTATAAGAAAACATTTTAAACCACTAAGAATCATAATAATTTAATTATAATGGAGGTTTCATAGAAACACCTAAATCTTTTAAATGGAAATATCTCACCTTTGATGGTGAACACCTAACATGGGAAGGAAAGGAACTCATCAGTACTGCATGCTTGGAGTATAGAGGGGGTAAAGACATAGATGTATGAAGCAATTAAATATGAGAATAAATAATCACATACTTTAGATATTGAGATGACCGATTCATATATGAACAGTGGCGAGGGTTTGGTTCCATGAGGGTTTGCTTCTACGAGGGTTAGGTTCTACGAGGGAGCAACAATGATGATGAAAACAGGAAGTGAGGTAGGGAGAGCGGCAATGACAACAATATGGTTTCATGAGAGCTTGAAGGCATGAGTGAAGGTGACTCTATTATGGTTCTTTTTATAAGACCTTATAAGGCTTTTATCAAAGATTTTAAAAAATTCAGGATAAAGAGTAGTTTTATTAGCACTAAAATAGAAAGCATTGATAAAACTACTCATTATCACCTCTTTTTTAGCACCTATAAAGATAAATCTTTATCACTTCTAAAAAAGTGATGGTAAAAATATTATTTATTAGTTCCAAAATTCTAGCACAAATAAAGTTCAAATATTTATATATATTTATCTATTTATAATTATAATTATAAATAAACTTATTTAAAAATATATATTTAAAAATATTTTTATATATTTATTTTATTATATATAATTATATTGTTATATATATTTATAAAATTATAAATATAATAAATATATTTATTATTTAAATATATTTATTATAATTTTATAAATATTTATTTATAAATACAAATATACAAATATATTTTTATATATATTAATATAATTATATATATATTTAAAAACATATTATAATTATATTTATTATTTAAATATATTTATTATAATTTTAAAATTATTTAAATATATATTTATTTATTTCTAATTATAATTATACTAGAAAGTCTAGGATCCAGTGAAAACCGGGTACTAAGAAAAATATATAATAAAGACGGCTGATTCAAGAATTATAAGTTGTTATTATGGAGACTAGAGTGAATTGTACCATATATGTTAGCCTCCTACATAGGAGCACAATATTTTTGGGTCATGAAAGACCATATGCTGGACATATCCATAACTGCTTTCTTCGACAGAACATCCACAACTTGATTTGCCTCCCGGTAGGCATGTGAGATAACCAAGTTGAGTTGAGTGGATTTATTGAGACAATAAAACCAATAAGGTAAGAAGCACCAAGGTACATTCCTTGATCTATTTTTTAAAGAGTTCATTGCAATTTTAGAGTCAGATTCAATCCATAATAAGTTCCATTTTATATTAGATAACATATCTAACTGCATATATCATCACCCATAGCTCAACTTCATTTGCTACCCCAACTCCAATGTAGTGATAGAAACACCCTTTGATAAAGCCATGATATGTTTAGAAGACAACACCATAGCCCGAGGGCCTTGGTTTTCTAGAAGCTACCCCATCAACATTCACTTTGATCTGTGGGTTTAGGAGGAATCCAGTGAATGTACTTGATCATTTTTCATTTTTTTGTCCAGCCTCTCATGCATAGGAGATGAAGAATATTAAAATTAGTCAAGATATTATTCAAGCTTCTAGTTTTTAACATATCTACTGCATAAAACTCATGATGGATAGAGAGAATGCCCAGCTATAGAGTGTGTTTCTTGGCCTCAAACATCATGTCATTTTGGGTCCTCCAAATAGTAGCAGCAGTTGCCAACAACAGGTTGTCTACCTGAACACTGCAATTAGTATTACAAAGCTTCTCCATAACGACCTACAACTACATATGCTTGTCAAATTTCAGACCAAAAAAAGACCATATGAATTACCAAATTTGTTTTGCATCACTGCATGACATGAAGATATGTTGTATACTTTATTTAGCACTCAAGAATAGAAGTCATGTAGAAGATCTCTAAAAACCGGACTTTTTGAGCTACTCCTGGGTGGAAAATATGATTTCCAAGATCCCCCAAATCGGATTGAATCAAGATGGTAGAATAAAGTGAATTTTTAATTGTAATAAGCATACTGAAGGTTGGGTATAACCTCAACATTACATTTTATAAAAATCATTGGTATTAAATTGACCAGCTCCGCTTGGTTTCCATACCAGGGTATCACAATCCATGAAAGTATATCATTGAAAATCCATATATAATTATAGTGGGATCATGCTGCCATAATTTTGAATATATGAAAAAATATTATCAGTAGACATGTGCCTATCATCAGGTTGAATACTCATGTTTTCCAATAGCAGATGTGCAAGCCATTTAGTAGTCCAATGATTAAGAGTAGAGCCCCGACTTACCATACATTTAGTATCACACATGATCCTATTAAATTATTTCTTGATGAAAGGAAAAATAGATAAGGTAAGATAGTATTTAAATCCACTCAGTATCCTCCATTTAAACCAGATAAAAAATAAATCATCAGGTCCATCATTAGGAATTAATTTCCTTGTAAATTTCTGGATAAGACCATCATTAAAAATCCTAATGTATTTGATCCCAAGACCCACAACTACACTGGTTTAATGCATTCCTTCCATGCTATAGCAATCAAGTTATTTTCATGGACTGATCCAGTCTATATATAATTTCTAACCATGCATCGAATCTCATTAATTAGACCTCTGGGATATCTGTATATTGAGGAGGAATAAAAAAATTTGGACATGATAACAGAGTTAACAAGAAAAACCCTTCCTACCTGGGTCATTGCTTTAACTTTACTCTTTTCAATTTTATTAACTATAGTATAATATATTCCTTAAAATACAGCCTCTTTACCTTTCCCCAAAAAAGGGTTACACAGAGATAGTTGAAGGGGAGATACCCCCTCCTCACTCCAAGATTTTGGGTAATTCGATTTTGGCTTCCAACTAAAATACATTCCCCAAATATCATGAAGGATTTGTAATAAATTATGTACTATCTAGAAAATTCCTCATAATGTGTAAATAGCGCATTAATAGTGGAGATAGTCCTTCTTGATCCTAGTCCAAAAAATAATATGTCATCAGTATAAAGAAGATGCAAACAAACAAAGTCCTTCTTCCCACACTTAATTTTCTTATATAAACTAATTTGGGTGAGGTCATTGATGAATATACTCAAGTAATCCTACGAAATCAAAAAAATTCCCGAGAGTGGATCAACTTGTATCACACCATTTGAGTAGTGGAAAAAACCTCAAGGTGCCCCATTTATGAGAATGGATAGCCCTGAAGATATAAGTATTGCACTGATAAGCTTGATGAATCTTTCTAAAAATACATATCTTATAAATACCTCAAGAAGAAATATCTATTTCTAAGTGTCAAAATCCTTAGAAATGTCAATTTTGAATTCAAAATTCTCTTCCTTGGATTTCCACCTCATTAGGTTTATACTCTATAAAGCTATGAAGAGACAACACTGAATACTTCTTCCAGGGAAAAATATTAATTGGTTTGGGGTGATAAATTCTTAAACCATTTTCCCCATCCTATTCATGATGATCATATTAATTAGCTTGGGTATTGAGTTCCCAATATCCACAGGCCTAAATTCCTTAATGTCAAGATAATTTTATTAATAGAGGAGTGATCAAATAATTCCCCAATTTCATGAGTAATATCATCCGACAAGATACCCCAATAAAACATGAAAATTTTGTAAGAAAAAACATTAGGACTGGTGCACTATCCATGTTGAGTAAGAATAAAGCTACCTTAATTTCCTATTTAAGTGGAGTCATGAGAAGTGCTTGATTATGATGACCCTCAATGTATGGATTGATATTACCGACCATTTTGTGTGTGTATCGGTCCATCATCAGAGTTCAAACCCATTAAATACTCTACCACTACATGAGAAAGTTCATTTTTAGAGGTATATAATTGTCCATTTAAACTGAATACATTATGCCCAACCTTATCCCTTTCTTCCATATGAAATATATGGAATAAATTTTTGTTTCTATCCTAGATTTTTAGACACTTGACATTTAGCTGTTTTTTTCCAGCCTTTCATTGGTCATTAAGAATCCATCCAGTCTGTTATGGGCCACAACCTCCTCCATTGATAGAGTACCTTGTTTTTTATTCCTGATCTGTATACATGGAAGCTATTATTCAGTAGCTCGAATCTCCATATAAAAGTTTGAAAACAAATTTTATCTCCAAATTTTGAGTAGTTCCTTGGTGTGTTTCAATTTTCCAGCCAAACTTTGAAAAGAGATTCCAACAATATCATGTTTTGAAGATTCTACAACAAGTTCTCCGCAGCCAAGAATTACAAGCCACCCATTGTTAAATTGAAAATGAATGGGATCTAACATTTTAATTTGAGTATTTACATCCACAATAATTGGATTATGATTAGAGTGATGTTTTGGGATAGTGAATCCTGAAACCTCATGATCAACACTCTAATCATCCACCTGAATGAAGAATCTTTCATGTTTTCTTGCCTTCATACCATTAAAAGTGTAACAACTCCCATTTAAATGGGCTCCTACAACCGGGACCTCAATAATGTTACAGCAATCAATACAAGAGGAGAATTCCAGAGAGGCAAAATGATTGAAGTTATCTTCAATTTTCTCACATGGATTTAGAAAAGTATTAAAATATTCAAGTTCCACCCATTTTTGATTCATTCCATTAGAGATCACCTTGAGTTCTCTCCATAACTCCATCCTTCTAATATAAGATGTGGAATAATTCTAAAAATAGAATGATAGATCACAACCTGATAAGTTTCAAGAGACTAAAAAACTTTGAGGTTTCTTGATGAAAAAGTTTACATGGACGGATTCATTTCGTAAGAACCACAGATGATCCATATTGGAGTCATGAGAGTTTTGTGAGAAAAATTCATAACCAAGTTAATCCGACCTAAATGCTATCCAATTATAAAATAGGAGATTCAGTTTAGAAATAAAAACAAGCATGGGGTTTTAAGCCAATATAAAGTGACAAAGGGTTTTGGCCATCAGGTGATTCCCTGTCCTTTGATAGTTCCAATAGAATAACTTCATTGAAAAATAGTTTGAACCCTATTTTGGGGACCTCCTTGTTTTACCATATTCACTTGGACCTTACCTTTCCTCCCTTTAATTTTATTTTTATTTCATTTTGAATCACTACCCATGTTTTTTTCCTACTTGTATATAGATGCCAGAGATTCCTCCTCATTGGCCACAATAGAGGTGATGAAAAAATTCTTATTAAATGAAACATATTCATCTTGATCAGACTAAAAAACACCACTTAAGGGTGTGAATTTATTCACTAACTATCCATATTGAGAGTATGAATCCTTAGATACATTATTCTTATAATTCCTAGATGTAGTTACTTGTGAGAAACCCTAATCAGGATAACTTTTTTCAGTAGGATGAAGCTGATGAAATTCCTTTTGATGAGCCTTGGGTGTACTCACATCTAGGGAACCGAGTTAGGTTTCCTTCAAGGCTTTATTCTACTTAGCAGTGTCTGGAATAGATAGGAGGGGTTCATCAAATTGTGTCTCATGAGATATGGGAACCTATGGGCACTACTCATTTTCCACATCTTGAGAACCATGAGTTATATCCATAATGGGTGAAGATGATTCTAGGCAACACATTCATGCAAAATTAGAGGATGCCTCAATTACAGTAGCTCCCAGTCCTACTGAACTTGGCATATGTGAATCTGTGATTATTTTGTCCTGCACAGGGACATTTTCCATCCCTCCTTTAGGCTACACATAACATCAATACCAGGTACCATTTGAGGTACTTCTCCTTCCAGCTGGTCATGGCCATCGGTAGTCATCCCCCTATCAGGTAAGTATACACTATCCTGCTCTAGGACACTACTCTAGAGTGAAACCTCTAGAGGAAATACATCACCTTGAGTGGAAAATTCAACACCCTGAGAGGAAACCTTGGAGTTACAATCTTCAGCAATACCATCATTAGGCACACTAGAGGTGCCCAAGGGTGTAGGTCACCCAGTTTCATGCTTTTCCACAGAGTTTTCCCCTATATTGGCCACATGAGAAGGGCCTACAATGTCTTTTATTTTCATGTCAGGGACTAAAATATTCTCCTTGACCTTCTTCCTTCAACATTTGGAGTCATCATAACCCTTTATTTATAGAAGAATCACTCATTCTCCCTGTTGTATTCCAAAGAAAGATGACCAAGGAACATGCAATTAAAGCAGATCCTTGGTTTCCTTTTATATTGGATCAACATGTTGATAATGTCATCCCTTGTAGTTAGGAAAACTTCTTCCCCAAGCGTGATAGAAAAATCAACTTTAATAAGGATTGTTGAATAATATCCAATCCTTGGGTTATATATATTTTCAACCATCTGAATCAGATCCCCCACAGCTGAGGAAATGTCCCATAAATTGTGTGGGTGAAAATAGAGCCAATTTAATTTAAAGATGCAGATCCAAACATGCGCATGTGTGTTTCTAACCATGCATAGGACAAAATTATGATACCACTCATGAATTATTAGGAAACTATGCCACAAGGATAGTGACCTAAGACTACAAGCTCTTGGTTTAAAGTTTTTATAAGGGAAGACAATATGATAATACCCCCTTCCAAATGCAGTCATCTATCATTTTCCAAATTCCCATAGTTTAGGAATCCTATGAATAAGATCATATAATTTCAATGGTCTCCCACATTTCTGTACTAGTACCCTCACAATTATTGAATACTTGTATAAGCTGACCCTGTCCTCAATCACCTCCTGTTTCGCTGACACATGAGCCATCATCCCTATTCAGATAATCCTTACAGGAGGAAGAAGATAAATGTCAGTTAACAAAGGGTTAGTGGTTGATTTGACAACCTCAATAATGTTATTTGCGCCCAATTCCATGTCCGGTTCCCCATCCCATACAATCGGCCTCATGGAGGAATGATGAAACATCTCTCTAAGACCAACATAATCTGCCAGCGATGAATTCTTCAGGAACTTAGCTGGATTCAGTTTCTCATGACCTTTATTGCTGATAGATTTATGGACTTTTTCATCCTTCCCTTACTCTTCCATCCGAGATCTTATAATTATAAATAAATATATTTAAAATAATTTCTATATAATTATAAATATATTTTTATAAATATATATTTATATAATTATATCTCAAAGTCCGCATCACTTTTCAATATTTATATAATAATATATAATTATATCAATATATAAAAATATATAATTATAAATATAATAACTATTTTTATTATAATTTTATAGTTATTTAAATATATATATACAATTATAATTATAAATATAATTAAAAAAAATTACAAGTATTTATATTTAATAATAAATATATAATTATTGATATAATAACTATATTTATTATTTAAATATATTTATTATAATTTTATAATTATTTAAATATGTATGTATTTATTTATAATTATAATTATAACTAAATATATTGAAAAGGTATTTATATATAATTATTAATGTATTTATATAAATAAATATACTTATTAATATATAATTATAAATATACTAAACATATGTATTATAATTTTATAATTTTATAAATATATATATATTTAATTTCAAAAATATATATATATATATTATACATACATAGGGGTACAATTAAAGCGAAACATACACACCCACACCTCACTCTCACAGACCTATGAGAACGTCATAGCTCCCCAAAGGGATAACCCATCCATCAAGCTCTCTTTATTTATACTCTGAAAGGCCCATCAATACTACCCATATGGGCTAGACAACCATGGCCCAAAGACCCCAAGTAGCTAAATGCTTTGTCTCCATTGATTAGGCCTCACCTTTATATCAACGATGGACAAACCACACCCATCATCATCTCACCAGAACACCATGGCTCTGCCATAGATGACCGTCAGACCAACACCTCTGCTGTCGTGCGGGGGTTAGCCAATCCCAATCGTTCACAACTAAAATAAGCCCCATTGTTTCCTACTAATTGCCCACCTATCTATCTTCATCATCACATCAACCACTAATTCCAATTTTTCACATGTCCCATCAATACACCACACCAGTTATGATCTCCTGCCCACCAAACCTTGCCAGTCCTGTCGTCGTTGCAGATGCACCAACCAGACTTGTCTGTACTGCCAGCAACCTCCCACCATATTCGTCTCCTTCGGTTGAGGATCCCCCATCTAAAACATTCCACCACAAGTCGAAACTTATTCTAGCCATATATCGTCGTCACCATCGTTACCGACATTGCCCGCTGCAAACATCACTTCGCTCTGCTACAAACTGCCAGCATCATGCCATATATACATGCAATTATACATGCACATACATACACACAATTATACACTTACATATATTTTGAATTATTTAATATAAATATTTGTATATCTTAATATATATATTCATTTATATATTATATAATTGTTTAAATAAAATATAAATACACTATAATTATTTTAATTATATACGCATTTTATAATCAATGTATATAAATAAAATGTTACACATTTTAACCAATAGAAATTTGATAAATATTTATATACAAAACTATGAAGATTAGATTCATTTTTTATTAAAAATTATATAATTCATATTTATATATTACTTTAAAATATATACATATATATACACTTATTGTAATATATATCTTATTTAAAAATAATATATATATATATATATATATTTATAATTATAACTATAAATAAATATCTTTATATAAATATAAATATATTTATTTTTCAGAATTTGGGGCCGAAATCTTTTTTTATTATGAAAGAGAACAACTATTTCTATCTGGGTAGAGGGAGACCTATTACATAGCCCATAGGGCCTAGACTAAGTACTCATGAATATGGCCCGAATACCTAACGAAGCATCATTTTTCAGTTATCTTCTCTACGTTACAAGGCCAACATCATGTCTGCGTCACCACCTACCTACATCATACTTGCTTCACCACCTGCATCATAAATCCCTTAAGGGGATTTCCATGATTCAAACCCTAGAATTTTAGATGCAGGATTACATGGGTTACCACTCAAGCACCACCCTAACTACCAATTATAAATATATTCATATAATTATATATAATTATATATATTTATTAATATAGAAGTATATATAATTATAAATACAATAAATATATATTATTTAAATATGTTTATTATAATATTATAACTATATATATATATATATATTTGTTATTATAATTATAAATAAATATAGTTATAAATATTTGTATATAAATATTAACATATTAATATAATTATATATATTTATATAATTATATATAATTATATAATTATATAATTATATATATGTGTATAATTATATATAATTATATAATTATACATATTTATATAATTATATATATATATTAATATATAAATATAATAAAATTTTTTATTATTTAAATATATTTATTAAATTTTTATAATTATTAAATATATATATATTTAAAATTATTTATTATTTATACACATTTATAATATACTTATAATATATTTATAATTAATTAAATAAATAATTAAATATTTATAATTTTATAAATACATTTCTTAAAACATTATATATATATATATTTGAATTATTAAAAATTATATATTAATATATCATATTTATATTAATTATAAACCTGAATTTTTTTAATTAAAATATATAAATAAACATTATTTTTTGAATATAAATATGATAATTATATATATATAATAATATTTTTTATTAAAAGGTTTTATCAGTGCTAAGAATAGAGATGATAAAGATCCACCTTTATCAGCGCTAAAAAATGTTGATAAATGGAAAACCATTATTAGTGCTTTTAGATAACACTGATAAAGGTATACCTTAACACTTTCTAATTAACTCTAATAAATTAAGGCACTGCTATAGCCACAATCTATTGTAGTTCAAGGTCATTTCTTATTAGGATTTCTGATCTAAATGTATTCAAATTTTTTATAATGGTTTATTTTGAGAATGTGAGTTAAGAAAAGAATATACCCCAAGAGTGTCAAACTAGGTGTTCAATTTGAATTCTTTGTCTTATACTGAGTGATGATTCAGTTGATAACCGACTACCCCTTTTCAGGGTTATTACCCATAGGTATATATGTGTTAGAGCCTAAATCAACTTATCTGTATGCAGACATGTATGTCATTTCTTGAAAACCACATACTATATTTTTTTTTAAAATTATACGATATATCCAATATTTAAACTTATACATGGGGTCTCCATTAAAGGCTTCTAATAATAATCTATAAAATAGCTTAACATTTCATTGATACAAACTAAGGTGACCTGAGCATTACTTATATGATGATTATGTCACTTTTGATGAATATTCAATTATTCTCAAAATAGTACATGCTTGAAAACTATAATGTTTTAGTGTCTTTTGGGATATGATAAAAAATTAAATTATTTATAAACAATCTTCAACATCTCTCCCAAAAATTCTTTACATATGATAACCTTTTATAATTATCTTATATAATAACCTTCATCATAATCTAAGGAAATGGAAAAAATGAAGGGATGAAATGAGATTCTCAGTAAGGTTAAACATGGGAGATATCAATCAAAGATCATAAGTGACCATAAGATAAGAATAATTTTATGATAACATAATCAAGATACATAAAGGTCATACCCAAAGACATAAATCTCAAATTATGAGTCATTGCATAATGGATTGGCATAACATAAGACATGAGTTATAAGAGTGTGGATTATCAAACAATTTTGATCCATGAGAGAATAACATAAGTATAAATATATTATATAAGAGTTTGAATAAATATAACAATATAAATCACATATCAAGGCTACCCACAAATACAATCATCACATAAGAGACTTGGGATAACCACTCGTGTACCATCTTGTCATTTATCTAACTACCAATGTACCCTTTGATCTCATGATATATAAACCATTACCAAATACTATAAAGGGTTATATAATTCTAGTCCTATCCATCACATAATTAAAACTACACATAACTATGCTACTAGATCATAAAACAATTATCATTTCATCATATATTAATTAACCCATGGTAAAGAAACAAGTTTCATGGAAATTTTATAAAACAATCATCATCATAATCTATATATATAAATAAGGTGGATGATATCATAATAAAATACCACAAGTGTAACATAAAGAACTTTAAAGGATATTGACATAGATAAAAACACATTTTTATGAATATTGAATAAATTAATTTGAAAAATAGGAAGGAAGAATCATTTTATTTTCAAAATAATTTAAAATTAGGATTATTTGGAAAAAAAATTACATGAAAAGTGATATTTATAAATAATAATAGTGGTAAAAAATGGTGGCACATGGAAAACATTGAAAATTTATTCTTTTCAAACTTATGACAAAAAAACCCATGAGGAAACATTAAAAAATTCATTTAAAACTTTTCCAAAATGAAATAAAAATAGTATAAAATTACTTCAATCAATTATTTAAGCATATATATGGTCATCCATAAAATTATCCAATGAATATGGACATATAGGAGGAAAAGTCATGATTGAAAATAAGATGTGGAGTCCCTTTATCTTACAAACATCACAACAGGTAAATTATTTACCAAGGGAAATGAAATTGAGATAGGACATGAAAAATGGCAATAATAGCCAAAGGATAAGAAAATATTTTAAGTTTTATGGAAAAATTTCACACAATGTTTCCCTAGATGGAAATTCATTCCCAACAATTTCAATTTGAATAAGAATTTTAAATGAAACTGTCACCTTTTTCTCCCAACTTTCATGAAAGCACTTTAAACACCTGTATAATAAAAATTACCATCTTATTAATTTATGTCTTAAAATTATTCATATATATTTCACTTTAAATTCTTCAATTATGAATATTCACTTCAAATGTATTTGTTAGTTAATGTTTATTTTAATTATTAATTGCTAGTAATTTTGATTATTTCATGCATATTTTTAATAAAGATGTCAAATATAATTATTTGATAACAATTTCCTTATTAAAATATTATAAATTATATTAAAGTAAGTGTGTTTTAATGATTTACTCATCCCCATGTTTACTTGATGGAAACTATGGGCATATTTCTTAAGAACCAGATACATGATGAACTTTGTTTGGGTAATGTACTGAAATTAATGGAGTAATTTATGATGTTTTTTATTTTTTCATACTATAGTAACCATATTCCTGAAATATGTTAACCATTAATATGATATAAATTCAAAAAAAAAATATTTTATAACCATCCATGTAGGTAAGTGAAGAAAAAGGAATACATTGCTCTATGGAGGTGGTAGTTCGCACGTATACATAGATGATGTTTTGATTTTCAATAGAACATAAATAAGGTATAAATAAATAAATAAATAAATATATAATTTTAATAATGATAAAAATATAATATTTATTTTTTAAATACCCCCTTTTATCCATTCATATAAATTGGTAATAAAAAATGGAACATGTCCCTCATGGATGCGGTAGTCAGCATGTAAGACGAGAAAAATTTTCAATTTTGAATAGTTAAGAGGAAGATAGATAATTCTTGTTACACTAATATATTAAAATTTCAATATAATAATTATTATGATTTAATTATTCTATAATGGTTAGTATAGTATTGGAAGAGGGTGGATGAGAAATATAGAGAAGATAAAGCTAGAGTGGGTAACACTCATGTTAATAGTTTGAATATTATCTTGAAGGATACTTTGGAAATGGATGTGATATGGTAATTTCATATATATATATATATATAAGTATTTTTATACAATTATTTATATAAACAATTAGTTAATATTGTAAAAACATAGACTTTTTAACTTATTTTTTAATAATTCGAAGGATACAACAAATAATTGAAAAATGAAAAAAGGGTGAATTTATTGAATGAATCAAGAGAAATAAAGGTTTTCCATGATGAAGGACACCTAGGTAACACTCTTCAGGGTTGAAATTAAAGAAATAGGGTGAAATAGAGCTTTTAAAACTAGAAATACAAGATTCACATTGTGTAAACATTAAAAGATGTAAAATAATTACAGGGCATCAATTAAAGATTGGACATGATTTGGAAAAAATTCATTCATAGGAGGGATCAATAATTTTATGTCATGATATTTATAAATTTTGTGAAAGTTATGGGATAAACCTATTAATGACGAAATTCGATCTATATTTTCACAAATTCAACCTTTGATGACCTAAGGCCTCCATTTATTACAGGGGGTATACCTGTTCTCCATTATAGGCTGCATTAATAGAATACTAAATTTAACAGGACCCCTAGATTTCTATAAATTTAAAGGGATGTTTTTCTGCTAGAAAATATTTCGAAAAAACATCTATAGCGATAAGTTACACATTATTAGAGTTCTACATCGCTTTTTCTTCAATTTTATTTCATGTTTTATTTTATTATTTTCTATCCATATTACTCTCCCATCACTAGGATGAGGGGGTGAAACCATCCTTATTATAGGGTTATATAATAGTAGGGGGGAGTTACTATTGGATTTAATTATTGTTATTCATGTTATGGATTTCTGAAACTCTTTTATTCAATTACAATCCATTTTTTTATCATGACCAATGATATTCGAATATGAAAGGAACCATATAAATTATGAAACTAGTTACCATGGATTAAGGCATGACTGTTATCACATCTAGGGAACCCCGATTTAAATTTGGTATCAAGAAAAACATGATTCGACAATTCCCTAAACTACCCTGGCATAGTAAACAAGGTATTAATAGCATGTGAAGATGATACCCTGACCATTGGACCTACCTATATCAAAACTAATTCCTAAAATGGATTAATCAATTTATTTTTTAAAATACAATTTTATTCAAACACTAAAACTATAAAACCCTGACATGAATTTTTTATAATTTATTTCTAAACAAGCCATATCTACTCCATTCTCTATCAATTTAAAAATCAATCAATCTACTTTCTTTCATATCTCTTCAAAATCAAATAAGAAAAAATTATTTTAAAAAACCTAATCAATTTAATTCACTATCATAGTGTGTTCAAACTCAATATTTTTGAATAATATATTTTAATTAAATAATATAACATTTTATGTTTTTATAAATTTTGTGTTTTGATTTGACACATAGGTAAATAACGACACCCTTTGGCCTTGTCAATAGGACGTAAAAATTCATCCTAGAACATGGGGAAACCAAATGTGTAATAGGATTATATGGGACTTAAAATAGGAATATTTTAAAGAGGAATTTGAAGGAAAATGTTTCCTTAAATGGTTTTATATGATCTCCTTTTATAGGTGAAAATGAGGGACTTTTACTTGGAAATGAATATTATGTAAGGGGTAGGAATGTAATTTCATGGGTGTTAGATGGTTTAGGTAAGGAATGTTTTGAAAGACATATGGGTATGAATTTTAAATCTATAAATATTATCCAATAATTTATTATTATCATGTAAAATTTAAAATGTTTTAGCCACTGAAGTTACTTATTTTTAACATTATTAACCTTGATTAAAAATTATCCCTAATAATTATTTTTTTACTAAAATAATGAGATGAACCATATTTATAATCACATCATTATTATTCCATACTTGAAATTCATTTTATCGAATCAAATTTAAAATTATAAGAAAACTATCTTCTAAATTACAATTTAATATATATATATATGGTTGTTTTTAAAGAAAACTGACTTTGTCTACATTAAATTATTTTATTCATATTTCCTATCAATTAATAAATTAATTATTATTAATATATTATTCATATTAACAATATATTTTATCATCATTTAATCATAATACATATAGTTTCTTTAAATAAAAATACATTACACACATGAAGTCAATTTTTAGAAAAAAATACATAAAATGATCTTATTAGTTTTTTAGACACCCTAATTGAATTTTATCAATAAATAAGTTTTAAAAATGATCTTTATTTTTTTATTTAAACATATTTAATATCATGGTTACCTTTATCTATGTCCTCTGATTCAATAACTGTATTATAGTGGATTCATTATGATTTATTTTGGTTTGGATTTTCCTGTGAAAAAAATTATCGAAACACATCAAATTTATTTAAGATAAATATATTCCAAAACATTAGGGTGTTACATAAAAAATGACCCAAAAATAATATATAATATATGAAAAAATAGTGGATTGGTTTAATACTATATTGACCACAAATAGCTTACTCCATCTAACTATCATCCAACTAAAACCAAAACAAGTTACTCAGGAAAAGACCCAATGAGAATAGTAACAATGGTGACAACTTAAATTTATAATTCCATTACTGATTGATTATATGACATGGAGGGAAAAAAATTCTGGGGTAGCCATAAAGGAGACTATATCCAGATTAATTTCATTTGATGCCTCTACCATAAAACTTCATTAAAACTAACTTTTCAAAATTAATGATAATGGTGATCTGGGGTAGAATCCAACTCACGTTTCTTCTTGATGTGGACCCATTTTGGGAATATCTACGAAATAATGGAAAATAAATCTCAGATACTTTATACAAACCTATAGGGCCCAATATTTCTATGGTATAGAAACTTGAAATCTTAGTCAATATACAGATGGGGAAACCTCTGTTGATAATTATCAAATTAGTTCAAATTCATATTGAAAAAAATTATCAATGACCTCTCTAGCAAAATGAAAATAGAGAATGTGAGGGTTGTTGAATTTATCTTCTAATAGAAGATCCTAATATACTATCTATAAATTAAATTACCCAAAAAAACATTCTTAAAAATTATATAAATATAATTTTTAAGATGTGTTGTTCAATACACTAATCCCATAGAAATATCTTGAAAGATTCAAGTAATTTTATAAAACAACACAATTCTTCAAGGACACACATCATTGGTCTAAGTAAAAAATCTAAATCAATATTACCACCAAAAACTAAAAATGTAGGAAATGTAGATAAAAATTTTAATATCATTCCATAAAATAAAAATTCATTCCTTGGATCTTGATCTAGTCAGCGTATATTTTCACTAACACCTAAACCCAATCCTCAACAGTAACAATATGCACACCTTAACCCAAGATCAAAAAACACCCACAAAGAACAAAGGCTCAATGAATTTGACGCCACAAATAAAAATATTATTCATTAAAACTTGAATAAGTTCCTGATGCCTTTACATCATCCATATAAAATATTTTGATCACATTTTTTGAGACTAGGAAACCTAACAATGTAGGTATTGGTGATCATCATAATTACCACTCTTTTAGTTAAATGATGGGGGAACACTATCCAGGTTTCTTATATCTTTAGGGATATAATCTTGAAGTTAGTTGATAACGAAAAAGGTAACTTTTCATACTCTAATGGAATATGTGACCTATGTGGCTATAATCTATTATGATAAATAAGGGGTGTGTTTGAATTTTTTAGATAAAAAACTTGTATAAATTTTAACATTAAATTAGTTGAAAAAATATTAATCATGCAAAATTCCATTATCATGTAATGATTGAAAAAGCCAATCAAGAACCCAATTCCATTTACAATCCCACTAGATATATATCCAACTATTAATTCTTCCTAAATACAATGTAATTGATAATAACGTGACAATAAATATGAGTAATAACCTCAAAGGTTATTTTTGACAGTTTAGAATATTTTCTATTTAATTCCCTTGGAATTAGGTGGATAGGTAACCTCCAAAAAAATGGAACTTTATTTAAGTGAGGAGGAGAAACATGCTCCACTCAACATAATTAAATTGAAATATTTGTTTTAATGTGAAGAATACTTATATGAATAAGGCCTCTCCCATTGCATTTTCGGGAGAGTAAAATAAGGATGAAGTCAAGGTAGAAATAACCAAGGCTCAATTAATATTTAGGATCCTATATCGCACCATTTCATCCATGCTATATTAGCCAAGAGAATGGAAATGCAAAAAGTTTAGTAAAGAGATAAGTATCCCGGGCTCAGGCCTTATATATCCCATTATTCTCTTATATAGTTTATTTCACACATGGATTAATCTTCATTCCTAAGATAATATTAGATACACTTTGATCTTCTCCCTTATAGCCCCAATTCAATGAAATCACTATTATCCAGAACCATAACATTCAACACTTACTCAACCAACCCTAGAACAACATTCATGTGTTAGGTTTGTAATAGTATCATCATTGGAGAAATAATCCTTTATTGTTAAAATTCGATTGATTTCTAGTGACAATTACCATTTTTACATTTGAGAAAATAAATACATTAATATAGGGTATTATTAAAGGGAGAGAAAGAAACATCAAACAAAATAGTTGCACAAACATTGTCTCTGAATAGTCTAAAAGGTTCCCCTACTAACCCTTGAAATTATATGAAAGATAACTTATTATTTCTAATTCCTAATATTGGGGAAACAAATCTAGACTATAGGAATTTCCTCATTATCCCATTAAATAAAATACTCTCAAAATAGTCACCCTTTCAAGAAAGGATATCTGGATGAGATCTTTGATCCACCCACTAATACCATAGGAATAAATTAAGCCATTCATCCCATATAGATAGAGCCTAATACGGTGAAAAATTATTTTAATTATAGGATAACTTATATTTAATTTACATAGCCCAATAGTTTTTATGGAATAAGAGAAACCCATAATATAATAATATTGATTTTTGGAATCTCCACCTCCATTAATATGGTCTCTATAGAGATGAAATCCCTTTTATCAACTTGTGATAAAAATTCCTATATAAATAATTCCCACTTTAAATAAATATTAGTGGAAATACGGTCATTGTAATCCCAATGGTAAGGTAAATTATAACAAAAAAATATATTAAAATAATACCATGTTCTATAGTATATAAAACACGAAACACCAAACTTAAACGAAGAGTGAAATATTATTATTTAAATATTACTGTTACATCTTCTTAATTTAATTGGAAAGTATGAATCTGATTTAAATAATTAATAAATATATATAACATTCCTAATCAATAAATATTTTTTATTAATTCTTAATAAATAAGCACTAAATGTTTAGTAAAGAAATTTTATGCTTTAAAAATATATTTTCTTCAAAAATTATATTTATTTCATTTTACGAGAATATATTCTAATTTATTTTTAGAAATTTTAGAATTTTATTTGATAAAAACGATATTATTTTTTAAATAATCATGTATGAATTATCTTAGGATAAACTTTTGATATTTTTTTGACATGTTTTATTTTTCATCGAATAGTGAAAAATACTAATTTTTATTGAAAAATATCTATTATTTTCAAGTATTTAAAAAGTAAAATTATATTTTTTATTATTTTATAATGTAATTATTTTATTTTTATTAAATATAATACAATTAATTTTATTTCATTCATGTTCATACTTGAATTTGGTATATAATCATTTTTATTCTTTAAAATGCATTTGTCTGGAAAAGGATTATTATTCATCTTTTGTGGGTTTAATTTTATATTTAATTCAACCATTTTTTGTGAATAGAATTTAATAAAATTGATTCAATATTTGGAATCAAAATTATTAATATTATTTAAAAATCTCAACATAATTTTTGGTCATAATGAATAATAAAAACAATAAAAATTTGTTATCATGGTTAAGGTTAAAAGCACTTTACAAGTGTGTTAAACTGAGGAGAAATGGGTTAAAATTTTCTAAAAAATTATATAAAACATATTTTCTGGCCATATATTGACCCAATCTACAATGAAGAAAATTTATAAATGAAATACCCTTTGAAATAAATTACATGTTAAGTTATAGAAAATAAATACACTAATTTGGTTATTTTAGACCATTATGAATGATAACCAGTGGGATTTAAAATAATGTTAAGAATATTAACCATTGATAATATATATCTTGTACATTTATAATTAATATTAGTATATATTAAGGGTTATGATAAAGTATAATTTCCCTAGATGGAATAAGTAATGACCTCAACCAGTAGGATTGTACCCTATAAAGCTCGTTTATCTGAGCTACTAAGGGTGATAGAATTAATGGGATTTTCCCTTAACCAATACCAAGTATAGATTCAATAACTAAATATTGAGTGAAAATTTTTATGATATATGTTCAATCCTATCAATATCATGACCCAAATTATATTTCCTAAACCACCCTAAGAAATCACCAACATTATACACCACACCCTTTTGGAGTATGCTGGTGTAATAGAAATATATATATCTTGACCCAAGTAATATGAATTTGTAAATTTTATTTTAAATGAAATAATGATTATATTTATCCATTTTTATAAAAACTTTATCAGTGATTAAAAAATGAGTTTGATAAAAATTAGGTTTTGACCTGAGGAAAACAAAATTATATTTTTAGGAAATATATTGTTTCAATTATGAAACTAATTTTATAAATTCATGAATTTTTGAAAGAAATTATATTTTAATAAAATATTCTTATTAAAAAATATTTTTTAAAATATAAATTAGAGTGTAATTTAATTAATTCCAATGTAAATTTTAATAAGTGTTAAAAAGTTTCTAGTTTTGTAAAAACTAGTATTTTTAGTAAATAAGGATTCTTTAGAAGTAAAATTACCATATTTAGAAAATTATTTTAATAAAATATATACTATTTTTGAAATAAAAATTTCAAAATTATCCAATGGTGATTTTTTCCTAATTTTTTGAGACTATCAAATTTTTTGGTATACGTTTGATATAGTATAAATATATGGTCTGTATTTTAGAATCATAATATCCAAAAATTGGTGGAATAAATGGTATAAAATGAATACACAATAAGATATATATTTTTCTATTTAAAATAATTTTTTTTTGAATTTATTTTATCAATTTAATAATTATTTAATTAATCCTATAAAATATATATTACATTTAAGGGTTTAAATTTAGTTCTTTATGAACATGACTCAATTACACATCAGCAATGGTATTAGTTTAATATATTTGGTTCTATAAATTATAAAACATTGGAAACAACTCTTATTTTATAGAAACTATGGGAGAAAACCATGAGATGTTTTGTAGTTTTGATTATTTAATCATATAGAGTCCAAACCCATGTTTTGTGATTAATAAATAAATCCCCTCCATTTTTATATAAGTACCCACCCTACCTCCCACAAATCTTCCCTAAAAACCCCTTGAGAAGTCAGTTCATCTATTATCCCTCTATAAATCCCTCCTATGGTGTTCCCATGTTCTTAAGAATATCCTCTCAATATTTTTGATGTTCTCTTTCGAGGTAAGGGATCTTATCCTCTTCTTTTTTATTTTATATACTTTCTCTACACTAAGACTTTTTGTTTCCAATTATTCATTTATTAATATATTTTTACGCATACCCTTACTGTAATTATGATTCATAAGTAATGATATACTACCTTTAACTCTCATTAAACCCTCTTTTTAACCTTTATGTGCACCCTTTATGATGCTGAAATTATCTTGTGATTTTCCATACCAAACATTTATATTGTGAATACCCATCCCCATTTATACTAATACTTATTCACATAGATATAAATATCCTTCATTTATTTATAACTTTTATGTATGTAACCCACACTCCTTAATCATGGTATCAGAAATAATGAATGATGCTCTTATGTTGTAGGATCTATGTGACACACAAATGCATGTACATAATATGAATGTGACGAGTGGGCTCGAACTTATATTTCCCTAAAATGTATTTGGGTAATTTTTTAATCTCATTAGATACCATGTATAGTGAAATGGGGGACACTATTTTTTTATTTCTTGTAGGTTATCCTTGACTTATGCTTATGATGTAATGTATTATGCTGTTCCCATATTGATATGTTTCCTTGAAGTTGTTATCTTATATCATGATTTGATGCTCATGTTTATGATGTAATAAATTTTATGTGACCTAGATATGTCTCTTGACTAACATCAATTACTTTTATCATGTTATTCTTTAATTATTCACTCAGTGGTCCTTTTATCTCACCACATTCTTATGTACACCCCTTGGTTATCCTGTGTAGTTTTAGAATAATGTTGGAATCTTAAGGGACTCTTCTGAAGTTTTTAATTAATATTATTCTATCCTTATATTAAGTAATTATTATATATACTTAATTTATCAAATATAATTTTCCTTTTGATATTCTAGGATTTTATTATGTGTATATTTATTTAATAAAACATGAATCATTGTGTATTAAAGAAATACGTTGTCGTAGTTTGTATCAGAGAAAGGTCATGTAATTATTTGGGATAAATATTTTATAACATTACAGAAACCATATTGATAATAAAAAATATAAAACATCACTCGTAAATTATAGAAAAGTATATATTAAGTGGTTTCCAAGAAACAAAATAATTAACTTGATACTAAAAGTGGATCTGGATCTGGCATAGTTGTAGCTAGGGGTAAAAACCTTTAAAAGAGCACATTGGGAATGGAATTAATTTCTATTTGGTGAATTAAAAAGAGGAATTACTACACACATAGCTTAAAAATCTTGGAATATATGCATTGTTAAATCCATTAGATCTTTATTAACCATTATGAAATTAATAAAAATGGACATAAAATTTTATGTTTGGAAATTGACCATGGATAACTTAGATTGAAGCCTATAAATTTATAGGTTAATGAATGCGTGTCATTTAAAAGTTATTCATTAAATATTAATTATTTAAATTTAATGTGTTTAAAATTTTAATAATTATAATCCCTAATTTTCCCATTATTTTAATCAATGGATAGAAATAGGAGAAACTCAGTCAACAACCAATGTGATGAGAAATTCCAAAATGAGATGCCCAACATAATGGTAGTAAGATTAAAGAACTTCATGAAAGTACATAATCAATTAACTTATGTTATAGATAGAAAATTGAATTAGTGGGAAATCCCATACCCCTAAAGAAAGATCAAGTTATAATTTCGACCTTTATTAACCAAATAAATTTGTATTTCAATGGATCTTTTGATCCCTTAATCACAAAATAATGGATAAACTCCATGGAAAGATATTTTCTATCCTTTAATGCTCTATGTGAGAGAAAGTTGTGTCATATTTTTACCCTATAAAATGGATAATATGACCAATAGTGGACGTTGATAAAAAATATGAACCCTAAGGACGAAATGAAATCATTTTAGTTTAATTAATTAGGGAAAATGACTTTCAATTAATTTTTTCATCACACTCTCTGACTAAAAATGGAGAGGGATTTCATTGACCTCAAGAAAAATAATGATGAATCCATTTATATGTATGATTAAAACTTGATATTACTTACATTACATGCCTATAGATTTTCCATTAACACCAAAAATAATGTTGAACACATCTTTAGTGGGCTAAAGTTTCTTTTGTTAAGATATTGGAGATTCACGACTTTGAAAACAATGAGAAAACTGCCTGATGTTCCCTCAAAGTCGAAATAGAGGTTAGTGAATCTCAAGGACCAAGATATAGAAATTAGATAATGGATTTCAATTCTGTAAAAGTGATGGAGAAATATAAGGGTGGAAAGAAATTACAATATCCCACTTATCAAAGGTGTGGGAAGAAGCATTGTAGAAATTTATTAAATGGTATAAGGAAATGATTTAGGTGTGGGAAGGATGGGCCCCTAGATTGAAAATTAAAACCAGAGAAAAACTCTATTGTGATGGAACAAAATAATTCTATAGTTAACCCTTATCTATATTTTTAATGTTTAAATGGTAAAGAATAAGGACACTATGAAAATCAATGAACGAATCCAAGGGGTTTTAATGGTAACTAACGGAAACAACCTGCACGGCCTGGAGAGAAATGGTGAGCTTATTTCATCACAAATATTAAGGTGGATCCTAAAAAATATATGTTGATAGTTAAACTATTTATTAATTCATGTATTGATAATAAACAATTTGATTATGGTTTTATGCATTCTTTTATATCAAACAGGTTTTGTAGAACTATTCAAAAACCAACACAAAACATGGAAGTGAGCTATTTGTGAACATAAAAAATGTTGATATAATTTAATCCCAAGTATATAACCTTAACCCTATCTATATTTTTAGGATGAATTTCCTATAGAACCTTATGATACTCCCTTTTTCTGAATTTGATGATATTCTTGGCATGGATTGGAATCCCTTATATAGATCAAACATAAATTTACAAGAGAAGGAAATTACCCTCCGTATCATGGATCTCAATCTGATTCTAAACAAGTGCAAGGAAGAGGATGAATCTCATTTGGTATCATCATCTCAATAATGGATATTATTTCATTATGAGAAACCATATCTTTCTTAAATGATTAATACTAAAGAAAGATAGTCCTTGATGACATGACCATTGTAAGGGAATTTGGTGATGTGTTTCCTAAATAATTTAATGGTATTCCTCTTAGACATGATGTTGAGTTATGAATAAAGCTTATACTTAATGATTTTACAATATCAAAGATATATAATTTCCACTATTAAACTAGATGAGCCGAAGAAGTAATTGAAGGAGAATCTAGATATTGGTTTATACGCCCAAGTGCTTCAATATGGGGTGTGGAAGTCTTATTTTTTTAAGAATAATGATAGTTAAATGAGCCTTTAAATTTATTATGGTTATCACAACAAGATTCTGATAAATTAGAAGTATAATCTTCCATTGAATGATGACTTATACAATCAGATATATGGTGCCCGGTACTTATCTAAAGTGGATCTTTGTTTAAGATATTATCAAGTAAATGTGAAGAAGGAGGATATCCCCAAGACTACCTTTTGAACATTTTACAAGAACTATGAGTTCATAGTGATACCATTTGGACTCTGTAATGATCCACCCATCTTCACAGACATAATAAATAGATTATTTTGGTATTACTGTAATGATCCACCCATATTCACCCATCTTCATTTATCCTTGATTTTTTGTCATACCAAACACATGAACTACTTTGATTATTTTGGACAATTATAAAATATATCTGGTTAGATTTAAATGACCATTAAGAATCTTAACCATTGATTAAATAAATGTTGTATAATGATCAATAATATTATTATATATTAAGTGTTATAATAAATTCTAATTGACCTAGATAGAAGAAGAAATAACCTTGACCTGTAGAATCGTACCCTATAAAATACATTTATCAAAGAATCCTAGGGAGATGAAATGATATGGATTTTACCTTGATGAATCCAAAGCAGAGATTCAAAAAATTAAGCTTGAGTGAAACTGTTTATATTAGATGTTCAAGCATATCAATATCGCGACCCAAACCATGTTCTCTAAAGCACACCAAGAAAGAAGCACCATCGTACACCTTATCCTTAGAGAATATGTTTGTGTAATAAGGGGTAATTTATCTAGAACCTAGTAATATGAATTTATATATTTCATTTTTAATAAAATAATTATTTTATTTATCCCTTTTTTAATGCTTTATGAATGATTTTATAATGAGTTTGATAAGAAATTGATTTTGACATGAAGAAAACAAAATTATATTTTTTCAGAATTTATAGTTTCAATTAATACACTCTTTTGGTAGATTTTATAAATTTTTAAATAAATTATAATTAAATAAAATATTCTTATTAAAAAATATTTATTAAAATATAAATTTTAATTTAATTTATTGAAGTCTAATGTTATTATATGGCTCAAAAATTTGTTAGTGTTGTAAAAAATATTTTTTTGAAACTGAGGATTTTTATTTAATAGAGACAATTTTCATATTTATAAAATAATTTTTTTTTAAAAAATTAATCAAGTCAAAATTTTCCAATTGTGAATTTTTAATAAATTTATGAGGTAGTCAAATTTTTGGGTAAAAATTAAATACCGTAAAAATATACGGTCTGTATTATGACATTATAATATACCTAAAGTGATGTAATAAAATATCTAAAAGGGATCCATAAACAAATATATATTTTCACTTTAAAATGAATTTGTTTACAAGTTGTTTTATTAATTTTATAATCCTTTTATGAATCCTCTAAAACATATATTATATTTTAAGTTTTTGAAATTTGTTATTTATAAACCTGAATCACTTACACATTACCAATAGTATTATTTTAATATATTTGGTTCCAATCCTTATAAAATATTTAAAATAAATCCTATGGTAGAAACCATGGGTATAAACTATGAGAATTATTTTTGGTTTGGTTATTCTATTGTATAAATTTCAAAACCTATGTTTAGAAATTAATAAATAACTCACCTCTTTTTATATAAATACCCACCCAACCTCTAAATTATCTTCACTAAAACTCATTTAGCTTGAATTTACTCTCCCTATATCTATATTAGTCCCTCCCATGGTGTTACTAATCTATTAATCATCTCTTTTCAAGCTTTTAGAAGCACCCTATCAAGGTAAGGGATCCATTCCCCTTGCTTTTAATTTCAAGTTCTTTCTTTGAACTAAGACTTTAGATTTCCTATTTTTCATATGGTAACATGTTTTAACACATAAAATTTCTATCCTTATGATTAAAATGTAATTATATTCTACCATTCACTCTCATTAAACCTACCATTGAACTTTTATGTGACCTTGTTATGATTTCGAAATAACCCTATGATTTTTCATGCCAAAAGTTTTTGTTTTCAATACCCATAACTTTTTAATATCAAGTTTATTCACCTATATGTATCTATAATTAATTAATTTAGGACTCCCATTTATGTAACCTAAGAAAAATTAATCATGGGAAATAAATTTATGAAATACTATCTTATGTTGTATGGTCAATGTGGATCAAACATGCGTGTATATAATATGAATGTGATGGGTTGGACCAAAATTATATAGCCCTCCCATTAATTGGTTAATGTTTTTATCTCATGAGATACAATTTATGGTTCATGGGAGGTTAACCTAATCGTACTATCTAATGATGTCATGGTTGATAGGCTAGAATAATTCTTATGATGTGATGTTTTATGATTTTTATATATTCCTATGCTGCCTCAATTATATCATATTATATCATGCTTCTATGTTCATGATTATAATTATCAACCCTTTAATTTACATAGATATTCCTATTGACTAGCATTCATTACATTCATCATGTTATCCTCTGATTATTCCTTTACTGAGATTTATAGATTACCCATTTCTTATGCACATTCCCAGGTTATCTCTTGATGTTTAAGAATAATGATGGAATTTGAAGGGAAATTCCTCGAGTTTTTAAATAATTTCATTGTATCCCTATTTTATGTTATTATTCTATATACCCAATTTCTCAAAGACATTAGGCCTTTTTATCTTCACAGATTATATTAATTGTATATTTATTTAATAAATCATGAATTAAAATGTATTGAAGATATGATTTGTCATACTATCTCATATATTCTTTAGAAATGGTCCAATTTGGATCCATTTGGACAAACTAATACATTAAAATAGTTTAATGTTTTTAAAAATTCCAAGTGTGTCCTCTCGCCCACATATAAAAGGAAAAAACTCTCCTCTCTCCTACACACATCATGGTAATTTTTGTTCAGACAATCCTCACCCAAATACCTTCTTAAAATCACTACACACACTCTAGAGGCCTTGGTTTTATCATAAAACCATCCTAGGGAATATTTATGTTTAAACCCAAAGAGGTTGTCCGAAGAAGAGGTATAGTTATTAACCGATAATTTTAATTTTAATTATTTTTACACCTCCTTAAAATATTATTAAACCACAATAAAATAAAAAACTAATTACATTTCATACACTGAGATATTATTATGTTAATTACATTGGCTATATTCATCTCATTTTTCATTAAATGCTAAATGAAATCATCATTTTTGTGTGCGATAGACTACCGACTTAAGAACCATTGTAATTCATTTTACACAACTAACTATCATGGATGGTTATAATGATGGATTTAGTGTATATATTTAGGATATTAATGACATTATTATCATTAGGTAAAGATAATATATCATCTATTTTCATACCTATCCATCCATTAAAAAATGACGTGTGAATTACCACCTCCACGAAGCGATGTGATTCATTTTTAATCACCACATCACATAGATGGTATATAAGATTATTTGAAGATATAATATAATATTTATGATATAATAATCATTATTTAAATGAAAAAATACTTAATTTTTACCCTTCATGCTCTTTGAAAAATGAAAATGTTACTCATTCTTATGTACGACTTACCATCTCCATGATTTTAAAGTAATTCATTTTTGTTAACCATTTTTCATGGATGGTTTTAAAAATATAATTAATGTATAAAAACTATAATTATTTAATTATTATTATTATAGTTATTATGGAACAAATATCCCATTGACCATGGTCAATATACCAAAATAATTTTTAAATTATAAACTGAACATCCTAAAAATACTCAAAGTAGAGTTAACTACTTAATTAATTAAATAAGTCATTTAAATAAATGAGAAAAATGGTTTAATTATGAGTGATTTAATATGGAAAAGGTTATTATAAAACCAAATAATTTTTTTATTTTATTATAAATGTGTTAAAGGACATACATACCGTGTTTGGACTCAAGGTAAGGGACTCTATATAAAATTCCTTTCCTTAAGGCATATTTTAATATTATATACCTAATTAAATTTATATAGGGTATATACGGATCTTTTAAATGTTATATAATGAGACCTTCATAATTTATTTTATTTTATATTTCAATTAAAATTATTTAATCAATGGGGATTTGAATTGAATATTACCAAGTGGTAAGGGTTCTCAACTCAATCTTCTTTCATTGGGTTATTACTCTTCTTTATTGACATTGTTATGACATGATTATGTGTAAATTGGTATCTGAATTTCTTTATTTTGTACTTATAATTGATTTATTTTTATTTAACTTTGTTAATATAATCACTTCATGGATTAATTATCACTTCAAAATTCATGATCTTTCCAAGGGATTTCTCTGTCTCAATCTCATTTTTGTGAAACCTCTTTTATGTCATACACCGTGAATTATTTTAATAGTTAACTTATTACTCCAGGATTTAATTATAAAATATTAATTAATATAATTCATTTTATTTATACATCCATATAACACTCTTACTTTCAACTCTTTTTATTAAAAAGTTACCAAAGTGGTGAAGGATTTATGTTAAAATATCTTTTCTTTTCAATATTGTTCATGTTAAAGGTTCCTTTGGGAAATAATATTCTTTTTTTGAACCACATATCATTTCCTATACTATATTTTGGAATGTGTTTTACATGTTTTTTTTGTAATTTCCTCCATCATTGATTAAATAAACATAAAAAAAGTTGTTTTTATGTGATACTGATCTTGTATCTTATTATTGATCGACAATCTTACACTTCATATGCATGTTTTATAAAATATTTTCAAGAATTTTATAATTGAAACATTAATTATTTCTTAAGAAAAATATAAATTATATTTTAATTCATTTAAAGAGGTTTTAAAAAGAAATATTTTTTACACTGTTCTTGTGACATATTTTGATTTTTTTTACTAAAGTGTAGAATGAATGTTTTATTTTAAAATATAAAAATTAATCAACTTTTTACACCGTCGTGAATATTTTTTCTTTTAATATTGCATTTAATACTTATAAGGATATTTTCAAAGAAAATTATTTTTTTAATATCATGAAAAAATTTAGTTTTCAAAAGTGATTTTTAAAGTGAAAAGGGGTTTCCCCTCATGAATGTTATTAATGGTTTTTTATGTTATACTTTTTCATCAATAAAAGTGACCCTTGATTTTACTTATTATACCCTGGGGATATGTTGTAATGATACCATAATTATTCATTCTCCTGATGGATTATGATTATTTCAAATATATTTTCCTGGAACCCATTTCTTTTACACAGTTAAATAAAACATTTAATGAATAATGGTAATTATTATGTTGAAAAATTCAATATTTCATGTGTTATGTTTTTATAATGGTTCTTGGATATTGTTTATGATGAAAGGTGTGAATGAGTTAGCTCATTTTTATGGGTATGATTGATATAGATATCCCATGAACTGGTTAATGGGGTGGATTTAACCATTTATAAGTTTCTACTAAGGGAATATTGTAATTTACTATGAAGGTTATTCTATTTGGAGGAGTGATTATAAGTGTGATATGAAGATTATGTTCAAATTTGCTAACATTTTTTATTTATGGTTGCATGAAGTTACAGTGTATCCTTTTCTTAAAGATTATTTTCACATGGATCATGATTTTTGACTTATATGATAGTTGTATTATGTAAATGATTTATGCCATATGTCATATATTATGATATAGGTTTTTATGGGATGAATTATATTATGTTATGATCATTCACCCTGGTTATGGAATTTAACCCTTATGCACTTCTCATGCTCACTAATGACATTCAACTATTAATTCTTATTTTTACCCTTATAGACCTTTTGTTCCCACCCTTATTATATTTTCTATTTCCCTAGGTTATAAATAATGATGTTAATTGAATTAAGTCTATAAAGGATTAATGTGTGAAGAAATTTATCAGAGATTTTTAAGACATAATATTGAATAATAAAATGTATGTATTGTGAGAAAAACACTAATTTTAGGAAATTAGTATTATTATATAATGGTTTTTACTAATTATCTAAAACTATATACCTTAAAGGTACTTGGGTATGTAAGTGATCTAATATTTAATTTTGATGTTGTATGTTTCATATTACTGAAATTAGGTCATGATTATTGGTATATAATCTAAAAATATACAAATTATTTTTCTATCACTGGATTTTGGAGAGAGGGTTTTGGGATATTATATTTGTTATCAGAGAAAAGTTTAGATAACTATGAAGATTAAGATGTTTTCATGTGAGTTTAACTTAATAGTTATTGATACTATCATGAGTTTATAAGATTACGGTTAATTATAAGTTCCTAGGGATAAGAACCCCTTTTTAGATATTAAGTGATGGGGTTTTAAAGTGATTATTGATATATTGAGAGGCTTTTTATTGGGTTTTTGTATATGTATCCCTTATCTTTAATGTCACAAATTAATTTTAAGGAATACTATTTCATTTTTAAGGATGTAAGATGTAAGGTATGAGAAATAATTTGAGATTAAAACTTTATTTAATGTTGAGGTTACTGAGGTTATTTTGGATATAGAGTTATTTATTTATGGAATGATCTAAGATAGACCTTTAGTGTTATTGTGGAAATTTTTATTTTAAATCAAATATTTCTTCATAAAAAGGTTTATAAATTTTGGATATTATCTTACCTTATATTAACCATTTCAAATTTGGTTAATATCTAAATATATGAGGAATATATTGTTATAATTTTATAGATGATGTGGTTTATTAGATTTTGATTTTAATGCTTTAGGAATGGAAAATTCATCTTGAATACTCATCATTTGGAGAAAAATATGTCATTGGGGTAGAAATTGAATAAAAGATGAAATTATACATGACACGTAAGTATATTTATTTATTTTCTTAGTCTATATGGTAAATTAATTCCTCAAATCAAGTAAAAATATCATGAAATAAATGTTTTAATATTAACTTTATTTCTAATAAATAAATGGTCTTTTAACTCCCTAATTATTTATGGTTTTGTAGTAGTTAACTTTCTCATGATCATTTAATTTTTTGTGATCAATTTTATCTATCACTATACATTATTATTTAGAAATTAATGTTTTCCTCCATGTCCATATTTTCACTTCCCACTAATTTTATCACATTTGGATTACTATTTATGTATTATTCCAGATGGCCTTCAAATTTCTCTTTCCATCTTTTCAGAAGGAAGATTTATTAACCCATTTTATAATGTGAGTTTTCAAAAAAGGTATTTTAAAATTTTAAACAATTGATTATTTATCTCATGATAAAATTACAAGGATTCATTTTATTAGGGGGGATTAAAGTAACATATTGATATTTTAAAAGAACACTTTGTTCAATAGTACATACAACACACAACACTAAGCTCAAACGAACCAAAAATATTATTATTTAAAACGTTATAGTCATTAAATATCCATTTAATTTGTGAATATGAATAGGATAAAATACATTATTAAATATATATGAAGGTCTTACTCAAGAAATTTTTTTTGATTAATGAATTGGACATAATCACACAATTTTTAGTATAGTCATTTTATGCTTCAAAAACATGATTTCATCAAAAACTATTTTTGTTGATTCTAATGAGAGAAAATTATAATTAATTTTTTTAATTATTAGAAAATTTATTTGATAAAAGTGGTAATTTTTTGAACCATCATTTCAAAATAACTTTAGGATATATTTTTGACAATTTTATGAAAAATTTCATTTTCAATGAATAGTGAAAAATATAGATTTTTATTGGAAAAATTATTTTCATTTCACATATTTAAAAATTAAAATCATATTTTTTATTAGTTTTAAAATTTATTTTTTTAATTTTTATTAAATATTATGAAATAATTTTATTTGAATAAATATTATACTTCATTTTTTTATTGATTTTTTTTGAACTTAAAAATACATTTACCTGAAAAATAATTTTTTTCATCACATTTTCCATGTTTAATTTTAAATTAAATACTTACATTATGTGAATTTAATTTGATGAAATGGATTCCATATTTAGAATCATAATTTTTTAATATTAGTTATCATAATTTTTGGTCATAAAGAATAGTAAAAATAGTAAATATTTGTTACCACAGTTAAAGTTAAAAAGTGTTTATCACGGGGGGTTAAATAAAGAGATACAGGTGAAAATGACCTAAAAAATTGTATAATACTGACTTTATAGGCATAATGATACCCTATATCATCTATTATTCATAAATAGTATATTTTGGCGCTATTTTTCTTAAGTAATAAATTAATATATTTTAATATTTTTAAAAATTTCAAGTGTACTCTCTCGTACACTTATAAAATTAAAACACTATCCTCTACTCTCCAAACTTACACATCCTTTTATATTATCCGCTACTAAAAAAAATACATTACCAACATCCATCCACATGTCCTAGAGTCCATAGTTTGATGAGAAAACCATCCTAGGAAGGCATTAGTTATAAACCGAAAGAGGTTGTATGAAGAAGATGTATGGTTCTTAACCAATTGTTTTCATTTTATTTCTTATTCTACCTCCTTAAAATATTTTTTAAACATGATTAAATAAATAAAGTAGTATATTACATATACTCAGATGTTATTATGTTGATGTTATAACATTTATCCATCTCATATTCCATCAAATGGGAAATGAAACCATCATTCATGTGTATGAGAGACCACTGCCTCACAAACTGATGTAATTCATATTCCATAACCATCTCTCATAGATGGTTATAATGATGTATTTAATGTATATATTATATTCCTGAAATAATTATTATTCTGGAAATATATGATATCATTTATTTTCTTACCTTTCCATTCATTTAAAATGACAATGTCGTTCATGTGTACATGTGGATTATCACATCCATGAAACGATGCGATTATTTTTTAATCACCATATCACCTAATAGTATATATGAGTTTTTTAGAAAGAGAATATAATAGTTATGATATAAAAATTACTCATTAAATTTAAAATAATACTTACCTTTTTCACGACCCAACCCAATAGTGCTCGCCTAGCCCACGATAAGGTGAGTGTAACTACCCCAATCCCATCACCAATAGGCTAGGGGTTGAAGATTAGTATCGAGTATTAATATCCCACACATGGGAGGAATTATAATAATGTACCTAGACACACACATCTCCAAGACCATACAATTCTAGAATGTAAAATAATTTATACCAATTCATGCATACATCTATGAATCCACAATCAGAATATGATAGATAAGTATAGGAAATGGTAAAGGGGCCAAATACAGGCCCATCCAAAACCCAAAAAGCAGTTCAACCTGCTTAGAAAGAGGGGGATACTATCAAATTCAACCCTCATATAGACCTCAGTTTTTCTATCCCAATATAAGATTTTCCTTCTCCGTGTCCCCCTAGAGAACTGTCAAAAGGTTTTTTGTTTTCATAAGATAATAAATTTGTGGGAAAATTCCATGAAGGAGTGATCAAAAAAATATATAGCAGGGAACCACGAAACCACTAAGTATAAAGCATCATGATTAGTCATCTCAAAAAAAGATATGTCAAAATATACGATAAATAAACATCTAAATATAAAATAACCAGTTTCAAGACATCACAAGCAATACTTCCAGCCACATGATAATACTCAAGGATTATAGGTGACACTCATTCCAATATTAATCACTCTACAAGCTATTCTATCACTGGTGATTCTCATCTAATAGGTCATGATCATTGGGTTCCACCCAAGAAGTAATAATTAGATCTCTGATGATCTTATCATCTAGGTAGGGGATCACACCCATGACCACTATGGGACACCACAATACCAATTAGATATACCTTCTAGATATGGGATAAATTCCCTTTGCATTGTGGTCCTGCCGATACCATGAACCCCACATAAGAATGATATAGAATGAAAACCTAGTTCGACAATGTGATTATAAGAACTCCATCCCATACTGAACAATTAGAGGGGATTCCAAACATATATAGAGGATGAAATGCCACACTATACCCACAGGGGAAAAGACCATGGTATCACACTCAACTTAACCTGGTATATACTGAATAGAGGAAGGGCTCTAAGCTATCTCCAAATAAGTACATGGTGTGCACATAGGGTACATGGTGTGTACCTCTAAATTTATTCATACTCATTTCCATTCCCATGATCATCTTAGCACACTAGTGTACCTTGAGCTGTGACCGTGTACACATGGATGTGTTCAAGGACATAGATCGACTTGTTTACTATTGTAGTGTCAAAGTGCATGGATTAGACTATGTACTTGAAACATTCCCACGTATAATCCACAATACATGGTAATCTTCCTCCCAGTTTCACAAAACCTTTGGTAGGGTCCACATGGCATGTGATCCTTATCTATTCTGTGGAAACCCTAGAACTGCATCTAGGGCCCCACATGGAGTTTATCTCTAGATTACATGATGTGAACAACATAATTTTATAGATTTCATGGTTACTTCACATGTCATCTAGACATTCCATCACCATCGTCAATCTCATTGTGAAATGTAGATCGGGTGCTGACTGACCCATACCATCACCACTCATCTAAAACTGGGCATTAATATTCTTTGGAATTTCCATGTCGAGATATACCTTCACCACACCATGCCACCATCACACTTCTAATAGGAAAATGGAAATTTTTTGTCTAATCCTAACCCTCCTGTGATTTTCATCCTTTATCACACCATGATTTTACTCTTGAACATGAACCAAACCCACAATATTGATCTGTTATGTTGAAGAGTGGTCACAAAATGATTAAATACTTGGTATTCATCTAAAAATGGGCCAAAGAATTTGGCCATGATGAACATGAAAAGAAATTGGGGAGAAAACTATATACCATAAATATGAGGAAAAAACATCATCCTTTGTTCATTGTTTCTTTGATCTGTTGTTGTATAATTGAAAAATGAAGAATAATAAATAGTAAAAAAATAAATTAACAATAATATAAATAAAAATTAAATTAATGAATCAATTCCTATTTATGTAATTGACCCTAATTCAATACAAGAAAAATAAACGGGATTAATCTAAAAAATACAAATGTCTTACCTGGAGTTTGGATCAAATACTGATGAATAATGGTCATTTTTTTCCATCCATGGAAAGATCAAGGAACTCCACTTCTATATAGAATCCATGAAGTATTAATATGATCTTCCAATCCATGGTCATCCACTATCATAACTCCATGGTCTCCTCTCACAATATTAGGGTTATGTGGCTAACCCTAAGACTATGTGATAACTATATATTTATTGGTATTTATTGGTTGTTTATTTAACCATAATAAAATAAATATATAAATAAATTTATTATTAGCACCTATGATAATTTTTTCAAAAACACCTGACACCAATAAAGGTTATGTTATTCCTAGGATAAAGCCCACATTCTAAACTAAACAGTAGCCTCAGGTTTCATATTTGAGGATTTATTCCACTATTTTAAGGAAAATTTCTCATACATTACATTAATATATTTAATATAATAAAAATATTAAATCTTGGATCAACAAGACTAAAATATTTCATTACTTCTTAACACCTATCTTGGAAAAATATTTCTAGATATATTTGAATTTTTGTAGGGAAAAATTGAGACATTAAAATATCCCCACCTTAGGGATTTCCATCCAAAACATCAAAAATGACTACTCAAAATATGTGGGTATTGAGATCTCATCCGGGTCTCCTACTGCTAGGTGATCTCTTAAAGATTCTAATTCTACCACCAGACATTCACCAAAGGAATTACCCAACTAAAGAGGATATTATAATAAAAATACTTGATATCCATTGGGAAGTCGAAAAAGGTGGATCCATCATCAATGTACATATCACCCCAATAAATAACATGAAACTAGTCATGAACATACCACCTCATCTATTACACATGGATGAAATTGTGAACCTAGTCTGACTATGGTGGTAGAGACAAGTGGTACACCCCATTGCATATCTGTGTAGAATCTCGAAAGGACTAATGAACCTCAAAGGTAGGTGTAATGTCCTGATTCCGGAAGCTGCCCAGAGGTTCCCCGTACCCGGTTGGTCACATGGCCTCAAGTGAATTTCCCCAAACACCAGAGGCTGCTGACTAGCAGTGGGGTCCTTGGGTGTGATAGTGGGGAATTTATGTCCTCATTGGCAAAGTAACATAGCTGAAGTAAAACAAATAGCAATAGAGGAAGAAGTAAAACATACAGTAGGTAAACAACAGAAGTATTAATCAATTGGAGCACACACACACATATATGATACATGATACATATGTCTAGGAAAGAATCCAAACAAGTCACAATGATGGAATAAAATACTAAACCAAAGTACAACATAAAATATATAAAATGCTCCATAGTATCACAAGCCTCAACTTCGTCACATGCTCCCCAGCTCCACAGTAATCATGTACCTGAAGTAGATGGGAACATTCCCTTACCTATACCTTCAACAATATAATCTGTTTGATCCCAAAAGAATGACCCAAAAAGGGTGTGAGACTAAATCCTAGTAGGCAACCACCCAAATATTTGTGCCTAATAGTCAGTGAATATATATGGTTGGCTATAATCAAAATGAAGCAGTAAACAATGAGGTACTCAAAAGTATACAATCATATAGTTTTAAATTCATTTAATTAATAGATATCAAGCAAGCATCTAATCATAAGTATGGAACCCTCTGGGAAGTACTCACAATATAACCCCTCTTGTCTAATCAAAACAAACAAAATCAACCCTCTAGAAAGTACACAAAGTCTAACCCCTCTGGTTCACCTTTTTCACATACTCTCTGAGGAAGAACTCACTGTCAATTCCCACTATAGTATTTTATCAGTAACTAAAAGGTTCTCTAGGGAAGTACTCAATGTCCAATTCCCTCTGTGGCCCACATCAAGGAACTATAGACACTCTAAAGAAGAACTTACGTCTGTTCCCCCCTATGGTCTCGCATCGTAATAGTAAACAGATACTCTGGAAAAGCCCTCAACGACCATTCTCCCTATGGCCTACTACAACAGGTTCTGACGACCCAGTGTATGTCAATTGAGCACAACGATATATATAATGACCAAAGTATTTCTCAAGAACTACTTGGACATATAGTCTACAACATAATACCATGTTCGATAAATAATATCACTCCATCCTATCAATACTAGGAATGAAAAGAAAGCAACCTAACAGGCTAAGCAAGACCAAACGGTCATAAAAAATAAAATAATGGGAAATACATCCATTGCATAAAAATTAACTATATTCACATTCAATTGACCTCTACTCAAGAATATATATCATTTCAGGCAATAACAGGTTTAAAACCGTAAACACGCAATACCCCGATCAAGGGTGTTGGGCACTTTTGCACATATAACTCAAAGAATATCTATGGAAAGACACAAACCACCTAACTCAGCATCGTGAGATCGATATACATAAAGCTCAGGCCTTTAATTGACCTAGAACACTGTAGATCTATAAAAACGTCTTAAACCTTCAACCGAGGATAATTCATGAGAGATGAGAAATCAAGAAATGAGGTTTAAGAAGAAGAGAGAACTCACCGATGTGATTCCAATGCAACCGACAAAGTTCAATTTGGAGAACAGATGATCGATTAGGGGATCAGGGAAGGATCGGTGCCATACAGACACTCTTATTCAAAGAAGGAGAAGAAGAAGACACTTTTTCCAATTAGATGCGACCTTGGTTCGTTTAATGAAAAAAAGTACAAGAAATGTACTTTATAAGTACACAGTGTGTACTTTCCCTTACCAGCCCCTGCATAAGGCGGTCTCCAGGTCACCACACACGGTTGTGTGCTCGTCCATTACATGGCCAGCACACAACAACGTGCGGAAAATGAGTACACGACATGTACATATAAGTACATGGAATGTACTTCAAAAATTTCGAAAAACTTCTGGTTTTCTCAAAAACAACATAAATGAGAAAAACATGCCTGAAAGGAAAATCCGGGTTCTTACAAACTTCCCCCTTAAAGAAATTCATACCCAAATTTCCCAATCAACATGGTGTAGAAAAAGAATCCTCGAAAAGCTCTAGCCACTATGATCATACATCGGCATCCCGCTCCCAGGTCTCATCCTATACTCGCTCGTGCTTCCATATCACTCATACCATAGGAACATACCATACATAAAGAACTTTCATACTTCGATCAACAATATGGATATGATGTTCTTCAAACAAGGCATCCACCTCTAACTCAAGCTCTTTGGTTAAAAAACATGAGACGGGTCTGAGATGTAACATCGAAGATGAGAAATGTGAAAGATGCCATGCATAGCCCAATACCTCTAAGGTAACTACAACCGATAGGAAACCGGCCCAAATCTCTCCAACTCCACAAATGGGATGACATACCTCGATGAAAGTTTACCCCATATACTAATCCTCCTATGTCCCAACCTTGGTGTGACATGCAGAAAAAACTAATCCCCAACCTCGAACTCCAGAGGTCATCTCCGTCGATCAGTATAAGACTTGTGTCGAGACTATGTAGTAACCATCCTTTTCCAAATCAACTTTATCTGCTTTGTGGTCTCCTAGACAAGATGAAGTCCTAACATAACTATCTCTCCTGCCTCTAGTCAGCAAAAGGCTGATCGACATGACCTGCCATACAAAGCCTTATAAGGTTCCATCTAAATAGTTTCTTGAAAACTATTATTTTAGGAAAACTCCACTAGAGGTATGTGACTTTCCCAAGAACCTCTAAAATCCAAGATGCATGCTTGAAGCATGTCCTCAAGCACATGAATCATATGCTCGGACTGGCCATCTATCTGGGGATGGTATGTTGTACTCAGAAGTACCTATGTACCCAAATCCTTTTGTAATCCCTGCCAAACCCGAGAAGTAAAACGGGTGTCTCCGTTAGAAACAATAGAGTGTAAAACTCCATGTAAATGTACCATCTCTCAGATGTACAACCTTCCCAGCTCTTCAACATTGAAGGTATCCTTGATCGGCAAGAAGTGATAAACCTTTATGATTCTATCAATGAAAACCCACACTACATCATTCCCTCGAGGTGACCTCAGTAAACCTATCATGAAATCCATTGCGACATAATTCTACTTCCACTCGGGAATGGGTAACTGCTGCCAAAGCCATGCTGGTCACTAATGCTCCACCTTCACCTGCTAGAATGCGGTACATCTTATGAAAAACCCAGCAATATCTCCCTTCATACCTAGACACCAATAATGATGGTGTATATCATGATTCATCTTCATGACACCAGGATGAACTACCCAAACTGAGGAATGAAAGTCTCGTATCATCTCCTCACGTATGTCTGCTGTCACCCACACACGTCCATGAAAACACAAGATCTCATCCTCACATACTGTCCATCTAGTAATATGGTCCTCTCCTGAAACACTCTCCTATAAGACACGACCTTTAGAATCTGATTGCTACCTTGTTCGCACTCGATCAAGTAGAGTTGAGGTAACAACTACAGAAGAAAAAAAAGTATTCCCCTGTCTATCGTGCACCTCCAGATGCATCTAAGAGAATTGCGTTGTATGCTTCCACTCACTACTACCTTCCTAAACTTCTTGTATCTGAGTCATCCTGTATAATGCATCGGCCACAACGTTGACTTTCCCTGGTGTGTAGGAAATCTCAAATTCAAAGGACTGAAGGTACTCAACCCACCTTTGCTGTCTCAAATTTAGGTCACCATGAGTGAAGATATACTTGAGAATCTTGTGGTCAGTGAAACTAAAAAATTATCTCCCAGAAGATAATTTCTCCAACAATTTAAGGCATGTCCAACTGCATCCAGCTTGAGATCGTGCATTGGGTAGTTTCTCTCTTGTGGCCTCGGCTGCTGAGACCCATATGCAACGACCCCTTCCCCTTGCATAAGCACTGCTCTTGTCCCGATACCTGATGCATCATAGTAAAAAGTATAGCTCTTTCCCGGCTCTGGAAATACTAGTATTGGTGCTGAAGTCAACTGCCCTTTCAACTTCTAAAAGGCTGACTAGCAAGAATCTGACCACATGAACCTTGCACCCTTCTTAGTCAGTCCCCTTAGTGGTGTTGCTAAGCGTGAAAAGTCCAGTATAAAACGTCTGTAGTAACCATCCAGACCTAGAAAACTCCGTACCTGAAATACATTCGTCAGCTGCTCCCAGGAAACTACTTCTCTGTCTTTCTCTAGGTCTTCTGATACTCTTGTCTTTGAGATAACATGACACAATAAGTGAATCTGGTCCATCCAAAAGTGTAATTTTGAGATCTTATCATATAACTGATTCTCTCTCAGTGAAATCAAAACGATCTCAAGATGCGTGGCATGGTTGTGTCGAGTGTGAGAGTACACCAAGATACCATCTATGAAGACTACCACAAAAGAATCCAAGTATGGATAAAACACTCAGTTCATTAGTGCCATGAAAACTGAAGGTGCATTCATGAGATCGAACAGCATAACCACATACTCATATAGACCATACATGCTCCGAATGGATGTAAGAGGTACATCTGATGGTATAAAGCACAACTGATGGTAATTGGACCTGAAGTCAATCGTCAAGCACACCCGGGTTCCCCAAAGTTGATCAAATAGATCATTAATCCTCGGAAAGGGATATTGGTTCTTGATTGTCAATTAGTTCAAATTCTGATAATCTACACAATTTATGAGGGTATCGTTCACCTTCTTCACAAATAGGATAGGCGAACCCCAAAGAGAAGTACTAGATCAGATGAAACCCTTTGCTTGCAACTCCTCCAACTACTTATTGAGCCCCTACAACTCTAGTGTAGCCATCTTATTAGAAGGAATGGACACCAGTGCCAATCATAGAACAAGGTCAATAGACCCCCCCCCCCCCGCTCCAGAGGTAAACCTGAAAAGTCCTCCAGAAATACATACCTAAAACGATCCACTACTGGAGGTAAGTCCATATGTGAAGTCACATACTCATCCAGATAAAGACTAGCAATCTGAGATGTAACTACTCCAAACCCATGATGCTTGGGTCCACTCTACTTGCTTGGAAATCCCATTCAAACTTGTAAAGAAACGATCCACCCTCAGGTGATGTGAAAATCACCCTATGGTGATAGAAATCGACAACTGCCTGGAAGGAAACTAACCAGTCCATTATGAGAATGACATCATAGCCTGTCATCTCTAAGATATGGAGGTCCCATAAGAAGTGAAACCCACTAACTTCTAGAGGTCACTCCTTAAACTATTTTACAATAGCCATTTTTCCCCAACAGAGTGTCAAACATCAAGATAACAGTAGAATAAAAGATACAGAGCACCAGGCTCTCCACAACAAAAACAGATATAATGCTATGAGAAGCCCCTATATCAAAAAGAGAAAAAGCTAAAACTGAGGCGAATAGGATCATACCTAGAATGATAGAGGGTACATGATCCTTCTCATGATGGGTCTGCTCTACTATTAAAGTTTGACCTGCACCGCTGCCTGATGACCCTACCTGACCGCTCAGAGCTAATCAACCTTGTTGTCGCTGAATGCCTTGTGACTGGCTACCACGACCATGACCTCCACCTTGGCCTGAATGGCCGAAGTAACTCTATTTCCTAGACTGGTGAGAAACTTGTGGTGCTTCCCTCGAACAAGTAGTCATAGAAGAACCCATGTCACCAGCTGCTGGGGAGAAGATCTGACAGAAGCGTTGAATATGACCCATCTTTCCAGATGATCGTCACTCAATTGGGTCTCTTGGGAAATGTGGTCTAGTATGCCCACTCTTCCCGCCTTGGTAGCGCACCACCTGGATATAAGAAGAGGTTTCCCTCCTCCTTGTATCTGTATGTGTAGAATCCCTAATTAGCTTCCCATAGTCAGTAGGAGGGATACCAACTTTGGATGTTGAGCCGCCCTGGCTCAAAACTCTAGAATCCCTCAGATTGCGCTATGTGATTAGAGCCTGGTTGACTATAGAAGTTATGGAAGTCAACCTGAAGATGTTCACCTGATATTGGATGTCGTTCCTGATACCATCCTCAAACTTCCTTTCCAAAAATAACTCATCACCTCCTGGAATAGGCGTGAAGCGCTGCAGCTCTGTGAAGTGAGAAGAATACTCTACAATCAAATGAGTACCCTATTCCAGACTCATGAAATCTCAGGCTCAATCAGACCTCAAGGTCTTTGGGTAGAAGTAGTCATAGAAGGCACACTAGAACTCATGCCACTCCATAACCTGCTGGTGTACCAATTGTGAGATCACATCACACCATCTCTTGGCGGAATCCTGAAGCATATACAGCGCGAGCTTCAGCCTCCTCTATGGAGGCGTCTCTAGATGCTCGAAGATAGAAAGCATGGCTTCTAACCATGACTCTGCAGACTGAGGTCCTCTTTCCCCTGTGAAGGTGGGAGGATGCTGTTGTTTGAAAACCCACGTCAACTCTTCCATAGAAAGGGCAAGATGTGTTACTTCTTGGAAGGTTTTCATTAAACCTCATGTAGCCCTCTCGGAACAGTTCATCCACACCTGTATTTGTGATAACAGTTGGTGCCAAGAATGGCACAACTAGGGGATCTGCTGGTAGTCCCTAATCATCCATATCTGGTGTCTGATCACTACCCTATAACTGGTGGAAAAATGGAACATGTCTTGGTGGAATGAATCTACAAGGTCAAAAGCACACCTCAGATCAAGATTAACAAGGGATAAAACATAGAAGTGTGATAAGGGAATAAGAGGAATAAAGAATTCAATATTTTTCAAAACATGGATACACGATTTGTATAATTACTACATGGTGTCTTCCCTTAAGACTTCATATGGGCGTGTACTTCTTCCATCCCAGGTCGTGTAACACCCCATACACATGACGTGCCATCCTAACACACGACGTGTACCTGAATCCTCTTCCCATGCCTGAGTTCTTCTACACGGTTAAGCCACACAGTTCTCCTAGAACAAGACTAAATAGAATGTTAGTGCCAGACACGACGTGTACTAGATGAACTTTAGTAACCTGTGTTGTTAGTCACATGACCAGTTACATGGAACACTCTAAATGGAATATTTTTGACAGACACAATGTGTACTAGAAATGTTTCACCGACCCGTTTTGTTCGCAATATGGTCAGATACCTGGGTTACACTACATGACATGATCAACATGACATGGATTGTATAACTTAAGAATCCATCCATACATGTGGTTAATCACATGGGTGGACACAACGTCTACATAACACAACATGTACAATAGGTACATGACATGTTCCCCCAAAGATTTCTCAACTCTGTGTCTCTACCCACATAGTCAGTGACACAGTTAGAGACTATACGGCATGTACATACAGTACATGGCTTGTACTCAAGAAAAATAGATCCTTCCTGAACAGAAGGAAACATGGAGTGTATTCATAATTACATACTGTATATTCTAGGTTCTTTTAGACAGTAAGCCTCAAAAAATACTCCAGAACCTAGAAAAACACTAAAATGAACATTCAAGTGCCAAATTCTGATCCGTGAGGGCCCATAATCCCTTAGAATCAAATATTTTCCTCTCATACAGGTTATAAACAAGGATAAAAGTGTAATGATCCACCGAATTCTGGTCCATGAGGGACCATAACACCTCAAGAAACAAATTTTGGCATTCATTCAAAAAAAACTTACACAATTCAATACTCTATCAAAATCCGGTATTCTATCAAGGCATCTATCACAACAACATGAATATCTATCTCAACATCTATCAAAACAACATGAAATTACTAATGCACCCTAAATGGCATGGCATGAATGCATGACATGTGACTTATAAAAATTTCCAATATGATGCATGAGATTGCCTACCCTCATCCCATCAGGTTGCAACAGAAATATAACCTCAATAAACTCAATGATAACAACACAATACTTGTGAATCACCCAATGGTTAAATCAAATCAACTGTAAAATTGAAAAATCAGAAAAAGTGCAATAATTGAGGTAAATTGTCTTTTCCCTATACATGGGTTAGCCACTCCCGGGCACAACTTATTACCAACTACCTATTCCGTCCTATACCTGGATATAGGCTCCAAACAGTAAGTCAAGAAGAAAAGAATCCCTTTGATAACACTTTGTAATGTCCCGGTTCTGGAAGCTTCCCAGAGGTGCACCATACCCGGTTGGTCACATGGCCTCAAGCACATTTCCCCAAATGCCAGAGGCTACTAACTAGTAGTGAGGGACTTGGGTGTGATAGTGGGGAAAATATTCCCTCATTATCAGAGTAACATAGTGGAAGTAAAACAGATAGCAATAGCGGAAGTAGTAAAACATGCAATTGGTAAACAACAAATGTAATAATCAATCGTAGAACTCACACGCATGCACGCACACACACACACATATATGATGCATGATACATACGTCTTGGAAAGTAGCCAAACAAGTCACAAAGCTAGAAAACAATACTAAACCAAAGTACAATAGAAAACTTATAAAATGATCTACAGCATCACTAGCCTCAACTTGGTCCCATGCTCCCCAGCTTTGTAACAATCAAGTACCTGAAGTAAAAGGGTGCTTGTCCATATATATACCTGCAAAAATATAATCTGTTTGGGACCAAAAGCATGACCCAAATAGGGTGTGAGACTAAATCCTAGTAGGAAACCACCCCAAGATATGTGCATAATAGTTAGTGAATATATATGGCAGACAATAATCAAAATGAAGCGGTAAACAAGGAGGTACTCAATATTAAACAATCCTACAGTTTCAAATGCATTAAATTATCAGATATCAAGTAAGTATCTAATTATAAGCAGGGAACCCTATGGGAAGCACTCACAACCTAACCCCTCTAGTCCAACCAAAACAAACAGAAACAACCTTATGGAAAGTACACATAGTATAACCCTTCTGGTTCAGTTTTTGCACAGACTCTCTGAGGAAGAACTCACCATAAATTTCCCCTATAGTATCTTATCAGTAACTAAAAGGCACTATGGTTAATCACTCAACTTCCAATTAACCATGTGGCCCACATAGAGGAACTACATACACTCTATGGAAGCACTTATGTCCATTCCCCCTATGGTCTTGCATCGTAACAGTAAACGAACACTCTGGAGAAGCCCTCAACATCCATTCTCCCTATGGTCTACTACACCATGTTCTCACATCCCTGTGTAAGTCAATCGATCACATTGATATATATAATGGCCAAAGTATACATCAATAACTATATAGAAAAATAGTGTACAACATAATAACATGTCAGATAAATCATATCACTCCATCCTATCAACACTAGGAATGGAAAGCAAACAGCCTAACAGGCTACGCAAGACCAAACGGTCATAAAAAATACAAGCATGGGAAATAAATATATAGCATAGAAATTAACCCTATTAACATTTAATTTACCTCTACTCAAGCATAAAAATCATAGAAGGTAATAATAGGGTTAAAACCATAAACAACCAATACACCGATCAAGGGTGTTGGGCACTTTTGCACATATAACTCAAATACTATCCATAGAAAGGAACAAACCACCTACCTCGACGTTGTGAGATCGATATACGTGAACCCTAGACGTTTAATTGACCCATAATTCCATAGATCTACAAAAACATGTAAAATTTTCAACAGAGGATAAATCACGAGAGAAGATAAATTAGGAAACGAGGTTCAAGAAGAAGAGAGAAATCACCAATGTGATTCCAATGCAACTGACAGAGTTTGATTTGGAGAATGGATGCTCGGTCGGGGGCTCAGGGAAGGATCGATTCCATACGAACACTCTTAGTCGAATAAGGAAAATAAGAAGACACTTCTACCAATTAGATGCAATCCTGATCCATTTAATGAAAAAAATAAAGTACACAGTGTGTGCCTTAGAAGTACACAGCATGTACTTGCCTTTACCAGCCCCCGCATAAGGTGATCTCCTGGTCACCACACATGGTTGTGTGCTTGGTCGTTACACAATCAGCACACAGCTACATGCGGAAAAAATTACATGACGTGTACATATAATTACACGGTGTGTACTACAAATATTTCCAGAAACTCCCATTTTTTCTCAAAAACCCAAGAGGAGAGAAAAACATACCTGAAAAGAAGATCCAAATTCTTATAGTAGGTTTCCAACCAGTAAAAATCCACAGAATCTAAATTTTGGTGAGACCATTAGGAAAAAATTATATCCACCCTCAAACTCCAGATGCCTTCATTATTGTTCCACATAGAAATTTTTATGGATATGGGTAGTCCTTATCTAATCATGGATGAACTACACCTTTTCAGTTGTATCTCACACCAACTATGGGCCCATGAGTGTGGAATCTTCTGTTTTAGTCTAAAAAATTGGTTACCTATAGGTTCTTTCATAATAGATCCTTACTAATGGTGAATTGGAATATATTTTTGTATGAAAAATCCACAAATGATAGGTGATCCTCCCAAATACAGCAAAAGTCCTACATGAAAGACCGCAACATGTCCTCCAAGACCTAAATGGTCCTCTAAATTTATCCATGAGTCTAGGGGTGAAACATCATGATCAAATGTAACTAAGACCCAATGAAATAATATAATACACTCACTAATTTTTACATGATTTGAGGATCATGGTCTAAAAAGATATTTGAGGGAATTCCATGGACACATAATATCTTCTACACATAAAGGAATTCAAAGCTCTCAACTAAACTCTTCTCTCATATATATAGGAAGTGGGTTGACATGGTGAACCGGTCAATGATAAACCAGATGATATCATGTTATTTGAATGCACATGGTAATATTTTCATGAAGTATATAGATATCCCATCCCCATTTTACTCTACTACCTCAAGGTGTGGAGATAAGCCCACTGAAACTTGGTGCTCCGCCATCATTTTTTGAAAAGTGCTGCATTAAGAGACAAAATATATTACACCTTTCTTTGTTCTTGGCCACCAGAACTGATGTCGGTGGTCCTGGTACATCTTTAACACACTTGTATATACCAAAAAAGGGTATTTATGAAACTACCTAATCACCTCATCCCACAACATCACTAGTACCATAGTACATCCTATGAAATGGATGACATACCCCACTATCAAAAAATCTATCAGGAGCACATATAGTGGATATCTGAGCACATAAAGTCTCATAGTTAGTATCTTCACAATGAGACTCCCTAAAACACTATATAATTATTGGGGTAAAAATATTAGATGTATATATTAAAAACCTTATGTTTTTACTAAGGAAAATTACAATGATGTTAATTGATCTAAGGCCCCTGCTGATAACTGAGGATAAGATATCCTACCAAGAGTATCTTCTATGATGTTTCCCTTATTAAGAGTATAATAAATCTTGATGTCATAATCCTAGAGGAACTCTAGCCATTAAATTTTTTCTCAAGTTAATATCCTTATAATATATGATAAAAATGAGACTCTTTTGGACTGAGTAGAGTATAAACCGATCACTCATAAGGTAGTGTCACCACATCATTAGGGAAAATAATAAAATTTCTAACTCATGAACTTGGTTCACATATCTCTGGTCATGTTCTCTGAACTACCTAACCCCAAGGAAATAAAAAACTACCTCTTCATCTGAACACAACCATGTTTGGTCCCTCAGTCATTTCAAAAAACTATTTACTTGACACTCTCCTCTAGAAAACTCAAGATGGGGGTGATCGTCAACCTCTACCTCAGCTCCTTAAAATAACACTAACACCTCTCTATCCATATGAAAGTATTTCCTTTAATGGTCAAAGTAGTCAAAGGTATCGATATCCTAGAGAAACTGGGAATGAAATTCCTATAGTATCCTATCAACCCAAGGAATCTCCACACATTTTTCATTTTCTTAGGTGGATCCAATGATAAAACTACCTATACCTTCACCAAGTCCACTACAACAAAATCATCTAAGATATCATGTCCCAGAATGTTGACCTCCTAAATCGAAAACTGACAATTCAAGCACTTCCCATAAATCTTATTCTCTCAGATTGTGTCTAAAACCATCCTCAAGTGCCTCACATTATCCTTCTCAGATGCTTAGTATACTAGGATACCATCATTGAATACAACCAAAAAACAGTTTAATAATGGTTGAAAGATTAGTTTTATGGGTCCCATGAAAATTGGAGGGGATTTACTCATGCCAAAAGGCATCACCAAGGACTCATATTGATCATAGTGGCATCATAATGATATATTTGATACATCCTAAACCCTTCATTTTATTTGGTAAAATCCATATCTATGTTTGATAATTGAGAACCCCCAATACCATCTAAAATGATAAAATATTTCATTGATACTTGGTATTGGACATATATTCTTCATGTTCACTTGGTTTAGAAACTGATAATCCAAACAAAACCACAAGATCTCATCTACCTTCTTAGAGATCAACATTGGGGCTTCCCAGGGGAAAAACTGGGTCTCACGAAGCCTTTCCTTTGTAAGAATTCTAACTACACTCTCTGCTCCCAAAGATATTTGGGATCCATTTGATATTCTAGTATAGATATTAGGGTCATCCTTGGGTGTAATTCTTTGAAAAGTTGCATCTATTGATGGGGAGTTAAGCTTACCACGACATTAGGAAAGATGTTCTCATACTCCTCCCCCACCATAATAAAATGGCATACCATATAATCCACTAATTAAAGAGTCGTGATAACTAATTGTAGAGTAATTGAATTCACTCTTCTATGTATGAGCCCTTCCCAATCTACTTATGTATCCTTATCACCCATGAAGGAAAAAATTGATTTGCCCATATGGATACATTACATACTTCTCATAAAACAATTAATCTAGGCATGAACTATGGATATACAATGCATATTTAAGATAATGATGCATGGCCTCATCAATTACAAAAATAAATCTCATAAGAATATCTCACCTCAAATCATTAGGTCCCACCATCGATAGAATTATGTGATCACTGACTCACCTCTTTTCAGAGTCTCAAAGCACAAGGGTCATGCCAAGGGATCAATTGGAATCCTTAAGTCTCTAACTAGAGAAGTGTAATTGAAAGAGTGGATAAAATTTATATCTATTATTATTGAAAATAAAGTGGATAATTTATATATCATACCTCATGTCATCCCAGGAGCATCAGAGTTATAGGCCTCCAATACCTATGTCTATCCACATCCCTTACCTCTTGGTCCTTGTTCTTAGCACCAACCATCTATGGGTGGTAGTGGTAATAAGTCAAAATATTTACCACATACTACTATTCTACCCAATACTATACCAAATCTAACAATATTCATAACACTATAAACCTACCTCCACCTCTTTCTAGGTGTCCATGGACCATATCCCTGTTAGCTATATAATTAATCAGACAATTGCAAGCGAGATGTCTACCAAAATCACATGAGAAGAACTAACAATATCTATGATAACATGATCCAAACTAAGATCCATGAAACATTGATTCTAAATCCTTAGATCATCTACTGAAATACATGGCATTCCTTGATCCTTGTGACTTACATGATTTAACGGTTACTAAAATCTCAGCTCTGACGTTCCCACTACTGGTACCTGCTATCAACATCTACTCTTCCAGGAATCTATCCACTACTAAATATTACTCAAGAATTATATAAAAGGTAGAAATATATAAATATATCAACGAATCAATAATATATTTACATAAGAATTTCTTGAAGTTACATGATTAAAATAACATATCATACACCATATACAAGGAGTATTGTGATAAGTCAGTAAACCTAAGGTGAATTACTTATATGGATAAAATCATTATCCATTAACTATTACAATTGAGTCTTAAGCACCTAATTTTTTTGGGTTCCATTCTATAAGGTGGAATGAAAACTAGGTCAACTATAGGAATCAACTCAATCATGAAATCAAAATCCCTCTCTGCTAGAAACATTAATTTTTTTTAAGAATCACATCATGAAACTAATAAACTACTATATGGAAGACATCATTATCCACTCACCCATTATCAAGCATAATAAAAGCCACCTATAATATGTGATTGCATAATTTAAGATGAATTTTCATTGCATGACCTAATTAGATACCCCATTCCCCATTATGAACATAAGTGTCACATTACAGAGATGTGAAACTCACTCTTCTATGATAATATTCAAATTGATCCTGGCCCATAACCAACCAATACATCCCTAGTATTAAGTCAAAACCAGAAATTATAATAACAAATAAGTCCAAAAGAAGGTGGTTCCCACCAACCTTGAGGGTACACTCCTTACAATGTTGGATACCCTCCAACCACACCCCAAATGACATGTTGATTGACATTACAACAAACATATAATTCCACTATATAATCAAAGTATACATAAACCTAGAATATATAAAATATTAATAAGTTAATGTATCAAATAAATCATTGGAAAGTGTGAAAGCTACATGAATCGTACCTCAAACAGTCAACAATCTAGCCTTGCTACCCATTGGATTTGACTGAATAACATACAAATCTATTACTCCCTTAACCTGGGATCCTTTATTATTCTCCTACACTACACTACCCTACTAATGTACTACATATGTCACATGAACAAGTGTATCCAATGGAACTCTAGTTACCAGAATGATATGGGGTAGAGGACCACCTTTTGGTGCAATACATTGGCCTAGGCCCCCATAATTACTCTTCCACAAAGTGTTCCAATAGAGAATCTATAAGTGACCCATCATACTTGTAACACACCAAGATTTTATAGTATGTTGTCTCATTAAAGTAATTCAATAGCTTGCGTTACACACAACACCGAGTTCTAGCGCACGACAACTTACCAAACTAGCCATTCAAAAAGCGGTTATGAATAGTATTAATTGTATTTTAAATATTATATTCACTATATAATCTTAACATCCATATTATGTGTTTATTAGATATAATATAAGAACAAATACATTTTTCAGATAAAATAAGTATTCTTCAAAAAAATGCAATTTTACAGCTTTTTAATAGAGAATTCTTTTTTAAAAACAATATTTGACACTATTATATATTCAATTTTACAAAACTAAATTATTCTTTATAATAGGTACATAAAAATTTAGTTTGGATAAATTTTTGGTACTTTTCGGATAACTTTTATATTTTGAAGAATGGTGAAAGATACTATGTTTTAATTGAAAACCACTTTTTAATCGAAAATATTAATAATGTTAAATTATTATTTTGAAAGGTTTTTAAGTATAATTAGATTATATTTTTATCACTTAGTACAATTTAGGTCATTATAAGTAATTTCACATCTAAATTTGACATAAACACATGTCAATATTTTGATAGTTTTTACTTTTTAAAATTTCGCGTTTTTGTTTTAACAACGAGAATTAATTTTAAATTAATAAATGAAACTTCAATGTTTTTAATTTGGTAAAATAGACTTATTTTTTGAATTTTTAAAATCAAAATTATCTTAGGGTGAATTTTTGGTATTTTTCTGAAAACGTTAAATTTTTGATGAATTGTGAAAAACACTACGTTATTATTTAAAACTGACTTTTTATTCAAATATTATTTATTTTATTTAAATTTATTTTAAGTAAAAATATATATATAATACCTATATAAGTTCAATTTAATTATTTGGAATCATTTTATAATAAAATTAGATGTATAAAATTTTGTTGAACTTCTTAACATTTTTTCCCACCTTCTTGGAGCATTTGAAAATTTACATAAAACTTAATTTTAACACTTCTATGAGTTGCATTTCAAAAATACGAGGGAAACAGTTAATATCATTAAGTAAATGTTTTTTAATAAAACAAAAATAATTTTTGGTGAGTAGTAACTTTTTAATTTTATTTACCGCAGTTAAAAGTAAATAGGGTAATTAAAGGTCAAAATTATATTATAATTAACCTAAAACATGTCATAATTCTATTGGATAAGTTTAATTTGACCAAAAACAACCTTAGGAATAAAATATGATACTTTAGGTTCACTTGGATTAGATTAGGACATTTATTATTATTTTATTTTAAGAAGAGTTAAAAGTGTTAAATTCAATGTTTAATAATTAAACCATTTTTAATATAGGGTTATACATAATATAAATTAGACTATAAATATTCATTATAAAGATAAAAAGTCTTCCTACATCATGTTATTTTATTTATAATTTTTAGACATTAAATAATTAGATTTATTTATGACACAATGATGATGCCGTAATTATCATATTAATGAAAGAATCAAATAAATGTTATTATAAATATTAAAGTAAATATAATTTCAAAGTTTTTATGACATCCAAGAATTTTGAAGGTGAATATGACATTTTAGGTTTGATTCAATGTATTTTTTTGAAGTAATAAAGTTGTGATATATTTCACAGAAACCAAATACTAAATAGTGTCAAAATTGACATAATTGAGTTTTAAAAAAAATATATTATATTATTAATTGAAATAATATTCCTAAAAATATAAGGTTCTGCCAAATGACTTAGATAAAATTATATATATTAATAATTGACCAAATGGGTTTTGTTTTTATTATTATAGTAAGATTATTAACCATATAATATAAAAATACAAAGAGACATGGTAAATTTCAAACTATTTAACTAACAGTTAAATCTAAATGATAAGGTTAATATGATGACTTAAACCTCTCTAAAACCTATTTGTTGAGTGGTTTTCGACCCATAACCAACTTATCCTTTATATAATTTATTTTGGATCCATTAGAAACCGAAAATTATTTTATTATAAAATAATATTTCATGCTTTTCTTAAAGTGACTCCCACCTCTCTTATAAAAGGGCACTTCCCCTTCTCTTAATTTCACACCTCAAATCCTTTTATCTCAACAAACCCCTGACCAAATATCCTCCCAAAATTATTACCTTTATCTTAGAGGCCTTACTTTGGTCATAAATTTAACTTAAGAAGACCATTTGATCAAATCAAAAGGAAGAACCCGAAGAATAGGTAAATATTTCATCACATATTTCAAGTTATTTTCTTCTTCAACTTCTTATTTATTTGTTTTTTACATTATAAGATAATAACTCCAGTATATTCTATATAATTTGATGTTATTATAAAAATGGTACAACCATTTTCATTACTCTATCCATCCTATTAATGACAAAGTCACCATATGTGTGTATGTACGGATTGCCGTCTCCACGTCGTGGTGTAGTTTGTTATTCAAACTATTAATTATTTGGATGGGTATAATAATGAGTATAAGTGATGTGAATAATAAATATAACATTTTAATTATTCTTTATATATGATATAACATCCAATTACATACGACTTCACCATCAATATAATGATATTGTCGCGCGTGCGTACTTACGGATTACCGTCTCCACGACGTGATGAGATTCATTTCCACGTTCACCATTCAACGATGATTATTAAAATATATATCATTAATAAGTATGTTATATATGAAATAATAATTCTAATGGATATATATATATATACTTACATATATCTTATTCACTTAGTTCTGTTCAATATGATATGAAAACGGAAACAACGTTTATGTGTACTTACGACCTACCGTCTCCATAAATGGTGTTTTCCATTTCATATATATGTGTATTATACATATTTATAATCTAAATATATATGATATATAAATCATTTTTTATATTTTGGAAGTATTTAAATCATGATCTTAGTGATACAATCAAGAGTAACAAGTTAAAACACGTACGATAAAGAAAGCGATTATTACCTGAAATGTTAATTTAACATAGAAATTATTATTAAATGGGTAGTATAAAATCATAAATGAATCATATATGATATCATAAATATTAATTTAATTATTTTATAATTTAATAACATACTATGGTATTTATATAAGAGGATAAACGTACCCTCAACTAAAGGAAATTACATGACAAGGGTTAATTTCACAATCTATTTATTATCCGAGGTTGTTTTTATGTAAGTATCTACTGGGAAATATTTATTATCCATGTACATGTTTCATAAAAGAGTTTTAAAAGGTATTATTTTAAGGGACTTTTTTACTAAAAAATAATTTTAAAAATTTTAAATATTTATTCTTCAAAATCATTCTCATTAATGTCTATGTTTTCAAAATGGGTTTTAAGGATTTATTTATATGGATATGATTTTTTTTAAAAATGCTAATTCCTTTAAAAAAATTCAAAGTTTTATGGGAAAATTTGATTAAAAAATTTCTTTAAATTTATTTGTTTTTAAATTGTGTGACTTTTAAATGTTTTAATAAAGAAAGCATATTTCTCTCAAAGAGTTTTACAATTTATTTTCATCTATGTCAGCATCCTTTGATGGTTTTTAAACTTGTGTGAAGTTGATTTATTATGATAAAAATCCTCCATATTGTATTTATGGTTTTGTGATATATTTGACTATGAATGTGTTTTTTATACCATTCATGGTTTATGGATAAATTATTGACATTTCGTATGCAAGTTTTAATAAAAATGTTTATGTTATGTTTAATCCTTTTCATATGAGGAATGAATTGGAATTAGTAAGTGAGGGGTGGATCCCGCTATATCTCCTCGATGCATCATTAGGAATCATGAGACAAACTTGTGTCTTGGCACAAGGCCTTGAAAAAATCTTATTTTTAGTCCTGGTATAAGGCCCTGACTATGTGGTTATGAAGTCTGGCATTATGCATTCCAACATTATAAAAGTTGATATTTATAGAGCATGTGATTATTCGACTAGGAGAATATCGATGTAAATAAGTAAATAGAATTATTTGATTTTATCTTTTCCATATTATTCTTATGTTTATGTTTAAAAGGATTTTGTTTTATTCTTATAGATTGCCTTAAATGTTTATGATTATTTATGAATGTTTCAGCAATATTGTTATCCTTACTGAGCATTTGAGCTCACCGCTATCTATGTTTTATTTTCCAAGGATTCAAAGAAGTGTATTATGATTGATATGTAGAGTTAAGCTAAGGGATTAATGGAGTTACCAAAGGATCATTGATTTTGTGTTTTATTTTATAATGTGTAATGTAACATTCATGTATATAATCTATTTTCCAAGACTGCTAAACTGATTGGTTTTTCGGGACTTGATTCCTTGTAATCATTCCAATGTATTAAAATAATGCACCAACTCTGGGTAACCGGTGTCGGGGCATTACAGTTGGTATTAGAGAAAGTTTAGCAACAACCTTGGAAATAGATTTAGATAAACTCTTATTAGAGAACATTATAATAAGATAGACTTTAAGTATTAGTATAAAATAAATTCCTAGAATTTTGGTAATGTAGAAATTTTGTGAATTTTCTAAGAAATACATCCCTATTTGGATACGAGTAGGTAAAGGTGGATTTGGATCAGACGTACGTAGGAGTGAAAACTCTGACAAAGAGTTTCGGGATTGAATTGGGGTATTCTGATTCACGACAACAGGCCTTGTTGCACTCTTGTTTATGACACTCCCAGGTTAAATGGTTAGGAAAATTCACATTTTTTTTACAAGCCATCATGAAGGATTTAAGAGTAAATACATCCTCAAAGAAAACATTTTATGATTATAGATTATATGCATAATCTTATGAATTTATGTTAGGTATTTTACAAGTTTGGAATTATGAATTGCGATTCATAAACTAACCTAGTACATGCCATTTTTTAGAAATGGAACCTAGTAGAAGGAATGAAAATTCTAACAATACACATGATCGAAAGATTAAGAAGGATAATATATTTCATCCCATTAAGCCACAATTTAAAAGGGACATATCCTCTGATGTATTCTAATCATATGAAGAAATAGTATCTTGTGTTAATTAGATATGTAAAGAATTCTTTGAGTCCTATGTCTTTGAAGGGAATCAAGAGAAGAAAACGATGGAAGACAGAAAGATGGATAAAGTGAAGAGGGGAAATAAGGATTTTCCCATATGTGGTAACTGTGGAAAGAATCACCTTGGTAAATGTTTGAAGGGAATGAGAGTTTGTTATATGTGTGGTGAAAAAGGACACCAAGTACGTGATTTCAAGGGTAAGAAAAATATTTCAAATATATAATGCTTCATCTACATGGAGTTGGGACACTACATGAAGCAATGCCCAAATCATCAGATTATACCCCAAATGATGATATTGAATAATAATCAAGTTATGATACTACCGATGATGAAGAGGAATGATTTGATTTCTTATTTTGTTATTAAATTATTGTTTCATTTGAGTATTGTATTAATTATTCACATGTTATAAGATTTATAGAGTATAAAAGGAATTTACTACAATACTATTTCATTAATGACTTGAGATTGTGTAGAACCAAGAAAAGTGACTCAATAGCTGGTTAATTTTTGGGAAAATATATGGTTGATAGAAAGATAAACCATAATATGGTTCTGATACTGAGGTAGTTATTTTGTAATAATATATGATTGATTTGGATAAATTATATTGGATATTATTGACTACCTTGAAGCTGATTAATGATTTTTATATTCCATTATTGTTGGAGTTTACAATTTTTTTGGATAGAAGGAGTATATCTAGTATTTTATAAGGAATAAGAGAGCATGAATGGAATCTATAAGGTTTTATGGTAATTTAGGGTGTTATAGTGTTTTAAAAGAATACATGATGAAGGTATTCAAATGTTATTACATGGAAAAAAGGATCTTCATTGTGTTTACCTTGCATATAAATTTTGGACTATGAATTTGGACAGAAGTATTTTAGATCGGTCTAAAGGTTAGAATGGATTAAGTTTGACGTTGGATACTATTATTAAGGTTAAATAATTTCTTAAGATAATTTTTGGATTGTTATAAAAATGACAACCCAGAGGTCGGGTGACAACTCGTCGTTTCCTGAAAGGTTGTGAGACTTGAATTCACAACTGAATGGCAACAAGGGTGGATAACCTACCACTAGAATAATTGATATATTTGTTTGTATAATGTTGTTTTTTAAATATTTTGACAAATGAATTATAAATTCATTATTTTTGGAACCCTATACTATTAGGATAAATAGAATATTTCTGAATTCTATTATCTTTTGGAGTGAAAGATGAGTTTGTGGTAGGAATTAGTTGAAGGATGATACTCTACTTGGCAAGTATATTTTTTCCTCTTATTCTATGAATATATTAATTCTTAAACTTTAGTGAAGGGATATGAAAACAAAAAAAATGTTTTATCCTAATACCTTATGTTTTGTTGAACTAACGATATTTTAAATCATCATAGAATGATGGCTTTGAGGCCCTCAATTTTACGCTTTTTGGTGATTGATGACCTCAATCACTCACTATAAATTTTTATGTTTTCCTCAAATTATGTGTCTATAATTTCAACCAATGTTCTCCTAATCATGATTATAATTTGGTGGTGACTTTTTCATTCCTTGTACCTCTTTTTAAGACTAAATGTTATTAACCCAATTTCTGATGTGGGTTTTCCAAAAATGTATTTTTTTTATTTTTAACCTTGTATATTCAATGAAAAATTTCAAATAGAGAGGACACAATTTATTGAAGGAGGGGAGAATATAACACCCCATGATTTCATGGTATGTTGTCTCATTAATGTAATTCAATTGCTTGCGCTACACACAACACATAGTTCTAGCGCACGACAACTTACCAAACTAGCTGTTCAAAAAGCGGTTATGAATAGTATTAATAGAATTTTGAATCTTATATACTCTATATAATTTCAACATCCATATTATGTGTTTATTAGACATAATATAAGAGAAAAATCACTTTTTCAGACAAAAGATGTATTTTAAAAAAAATGAAATTTAACCGCCTTTTAATGGTGAAACCTTTTTAAAACTAATATCTGACACTTTTATATATACAATTTAATGAAATTAAGTTATCCTTTAGAAGCGGGACATAAAAATTTATTTTGGATAAATTTTTGGCACTTTTTTGATAACTTTCATATTTTGACGAATAGTGAGAAATACTTTGTTTTAACTGAAAACAACTTTTTTAATCGAAATAATTTATAGTGTTAAATTATGAATTTGAAAGTTTTTGAAGTATAATTAGATTATATTTTTATCATTTAATAAAATTTAGGTCAATATAAGTAATTTTACATTTAAATTTGACATAAACACATGTCAATCTTTTGTTAGTTTTTACTTTTTAAAAACCCGCTTTTTTAGTTTTGACAACGAGAATTAATTTTAAATTAATAAATGATACTTCTATGTTCTGAATTTGGTAAAATAGACATCATTTTTTAATTTGGAATATCAAAAGTATCTTTTGGTGAATTTTTGGTATTTTTATGAAAACATTCAATTTTTGATGAATAGTGAAAACACTCCGTTATTATTTGAAACCGACATTTTATTTAAATAATTATTTATTTTATTTAAATTTATTTTAAGTAAAAAATAGATATAAAGTACCTATATAAGTTCAATTTAATTCATTGGAGTCATTTTATAATAAAATTAGATGAATAAAATTTTGTTGAACTTTTTAACATTTTTTACCCACCTTCTAGGAGCATTTGAAAATTTACATAAAACGTAATTTTATCGCTTCTATGAGTTTAATTTCAAAAATCCAAGAGATTAGGTTAATATAACTAAGTAAAATGTGGGTCAATGAGATGAAAATAATTTTGGTTGAATAGTAACATTTGACTTTTATTTACCACGGTAAAAAGTAAATAGGGTAATTAAAGGTAAAAATGATATTGTAATAACCCTAACACATGTTCTAATTCTATTGGATAAGTGTAATTCGACCAAAAACAATCTTATGAATAAAATATGATCCTTTAGGTCCAATTGGATTAGATTAGGACATTTATTATTATTTTATTTAACGAAGAGTTAAAAGTGTTAAATTCTATGTTTAATCACTAAACCATTTTTAAAATTGGGTTACACATAAGATAAATTAGAATATAAATATTAATTATAAATATAAATGATTTCCTACATCATGGTATTTTATTTATAATTTTTAGAAATTAAATAATTAAATTTATTTATGCCACAATGATGATGTAGTAATTACATTATTAATGAAAGAATCAAATAAATGGTATTATAAATATTAAAATAAATATAATTTCCAATGTTTTATAAGTGAATATGACATTTTAGTATTAATTAAATGTATTTATTTCCATGTAATCAAGTTTTTATGAATTTAACCAAAACCAAATACTAAATCGTGTCAAAATTGACATAATTGAGTTTTTAAAACAAATATTATATTTTTAATTGATATAATATCCTTAAAAATCTATCATTCAGCCAATGGACTTATATAAGGTAATATATATTAATAATTAACCACATAGGGTTCTTTTTTCTTTTTATAGTAAGATTATTAACCATATAATATAAAAATACAAAGAGACATGGTAAATGTCAAACTATGTAACTAAGAGTTAAATCTAAAAGATAAGGTTAATATGATGAACTAAACCTGTCTAAAGCCAATTGGTTGAGAGGTTTTAGACCAATACATACCTTATACTCTAAATAATTCATTTAGGATCCATTAGAAACAGAAAAATAATTTATTATAAAATAATATTTCAAGCTTTTCCTAAAGTGACCCCCTCTTCTCTTATAAAAGGGAACTTCCCCTTCTCTTGATTTCACACCACCAAAGCCTTTTGGATCAGCCATACCCTACCCAAATATCCTCCAAAATTTCCTACCTTCATCTTAGAGGCCTTACTTTGGTCAGAAATTCTACCTAAGGAGCCCTTTTGATCAAATCAAAAGAAAGAACCTGAAGAAGAGGTAAATATTTCATCACCTCTTTCAAGTTCTTTTCTTCTTTCAATTACTCATTATTTGTTGTTTACATTATAATATAATAATTAAACTATCTTATATATACTATGATGTTATTATAAAAATGTTACATCCATTTTCATTACTCTATCCATCCTATAAATGACAAAGTCACCATACGTGTGTCGGTACAGATTACTGTCTCCACGTCGTGGTGTAGTTTGTTATTCAAACAGTTTATTATTTAGATGGGTATAATAATGAGTATAAATGATGTAAATAATAAATATAACATGTTAATTATTCTATATATATGATATACCATCCAATTACATATGATTTCACAATCAATATAATGATATTGTCGCTCATGCATACATACGGATTACCGTCTCCACAACCCAATGAGATTCATTTCCATGTTCACCATTCAACGATGATTATAAAAATATATATCGTTAATAAGTATCTAATATATTAAATAATAATTTTACTAGATATATATATATATATATATATTTACTTACATATATCTTATTCACTTAGTTCCATTCAATACGATATGAAAACAGAAACAACATTTATGCGTATGTACGGCCTACCGTCTCCATAAATGGTGTTTTCCATTTCAAATATATGTCTATTATAAATATGTATATTCTAAATATATAGGATATATAAATCATTTTTTATATTCTGGAATTATTTAAATCATGATCTGAGTGATACAATCAAGAGTAACAAGTTAAAACACATACGATAAAGAAAGCGATTACTACACGAAATGTTAATTTGACATGGAAATTATTATTAAATGGGTTGTATAAAGTCATAAATGTATCATGTATGATATCATAAATATTAATATGGTTCTGGTATAATTTAATAACATACTATGGTCATTATACAGGAGGTTAAACATACCCATGACTAAAAGAAAGTACAAGGTAAGGGTTAATATTACAATCTCTTTATTATTCGAGGTTTTTTTATGTAAGTATCTACTAGGAAATATTTATTATCCATGTCCATGTTTCAAAAAAGCGTTTTCAAAGGGATTATTTTAAGGGACTTTTTTACTAAAACATCATTTTAAATGTTTTAAATATTTATTCTTCTAAATAATTCTCATTAATGTCCATGTTTTCAAAAGGGTTTTTAAGGATTTATTTATATGGAAATGAATATTTTTAAAATTTTAATTCCTTTAAAAAGTTTCAAAGTGGTATGGGAAAATTTTAGTAAAAAATTTATTTAAATGTATTCCTTTCTAAATGGTGTGACTTTTAAAATTTTTCATGAAAAAATGATATTTCTCTCAAAGAGTTTTACAAATAATGTTCATCTATGTCAACATCCATTAATGGATTTTAAACTTGTTTGAAGTTGATTTATTATGATTCAAATCTTCCATTTTGTATTGAATGTTTTGTGATATAATTGACTGTGGATGTGTTATTTTTTATACCATTCATGGTTTATGGATAAAGTATTTACATTTTGTATGCTAGTTTTAATATGAATGTTTATGTTAGGATTAAAGCATTTCATATGAGGAATGCATTAGACTTAGTAAGTGAATGTTGGAGCCCGCTATAGCTCCTTGATGCATCAGAAGGTCTCATAAGACAAACTAGTGTCTTGGCACATGGCCTTGACAAAATCTTATTTGTAGTCTTGTCACATGGCCTTGACTATGTGGTTATGAAGTCTGGAATTATGCATTCCAACATTATGAAAGTGGCTATTGATATTGCATATGATTATTCGACGAGGAGAATATCTATGTGAATAAGTAAATGGAATTATTTGATTTTATCTTGGCCATATTATACTGATGTTTAAGTTTAAAAGGCTTTTGTTTTAGTCTTATACATTTCCTTAAATGATTAAGCTTATTTATGAAAGTTTCCGCTATATTGTTATCCTTAATGAGAATCTGGTCTCACCATTATCTATGTTTTATTTTCCAAGGATTCCAAGAAGGGTATTATAATTGATAAGTAGGGTTAAGCAAGGGGATTAATGGTGTTCTCAAAGGATCATTGATGTTGTGTTTTATTTTCAAATGTGTAATGCAACATTCAAGTATGTAATCTATTTTCCTAGACCGCAAAACTGATCAGTCTTTTAGGACTTGATTACTTGTAATCATTCCAATGTATTAAAATAATGCACCGACTCTGGGTAAATAGGGCCGGGGAATTAAAATACTAAAATATTAGCACTCCAAAAGTGATTGAAGACACTGACCGTGCATGTGAATAGGTTTCCCACATTGATATTAGATGACTGAACTACCCCCTTGAGTGAATGATCATTTCCCTTAACTATTTTGTCTACCACTAACCTAGTGAAAGTTCTCATAACAAAACTTCCTACTATCAAAACACATAACAGTAGATCACATAGTTGATAAATCCTACTCACCACTAGAAACATCCTTTATAACCCCTTAAAAATGAGAGCGTGTCCATCACCTCACAAAACCTCTTTAAACAGAAGATATTCACTTGATACATTATCTCACACCCGAGAACATCTTGAAAAAATATTTATATAACTACCACATCCCTACCAATGTTGGTATATGGAACTAAAAGTCATTGAAGTGGTTAGAATAATCCATCACTATCATAATTCTCTAGGACAACCTCATAAAATCAGTAGATCTATCTAACCTTAGGGTCTCTAGATATAAATTCTCCAAGAACTTCCCTTCGAAGTCCTTATAAGACAAACCCTATATTTTCTTAGTCCGGACTTGAATATCTTGGTAGTGCTTCCCTGATCCTTGAAAAATATAATATTCTAGCTTGAATATTTTCTCCATATTGTTCTCTAAGTGGTATAAAATCATCTGAATAGACTCAATCTTGAATTATACTATCCTATGCCCACCATATCCGGCAAACGTCTGAGGGTGTTATAGCTGAATATCCCTTGTCAGATCAAACATACTTAGTATAGCCTGCCCTGAGTCTCTCTCAAAGAACTTTATAAAACAAAAAAGAGTTTTCATGGATATTCTCTCCCCCTATAACCCAAAAACCAATTGGGGTTCTCATCCCATTACTAGAGAAGAATTTCCCATGATCTCTTCCTCTCACCCTATCTGTAAGAGTTATCATGGTTTCATATCTCTTAAATTTGAAACACACATCTCTGGAAACAAAACATATAGTTTATACAATTTACAAAAACAAGGGATCACTACTTTCCATAAACAACCCATTCCACATACACTATCCCAATAGTTATAATTTCGTCTCTATTACAATCCTCAAAAACCCGTATCATGGACCATTGCTGACTCTAGGTAAACCATCCTTCAATTTGCAACCACTCGTTTGAGATAAATAAATATATTTAAACTTTTTAAACAATTACAAAATCCACATTAGGAACCATTTTAACCATTTCAATTTATCACTTTTCAACATAAAAAAGATTCAACCTCTTCTTTAGACATTATTTTCTATAAACTATAAGGATACCTAAAAAACACTTTTATTTCCCAAAACCCACCATAAAAATCTTTTCAGTGAGTTCCTAATATGATGCATGACACAAAAATCCTGAATTCATAAAATGATTCATGCATATAAAAACCTCATTCCATGTAATTCCATGAATAAAACCTCAAAAAATAATAACACCCCACAACAATTATATCTCCCAAGGTGAAATAACAAATAACTATAATAGTAGACATCAATTAGAACAATCTAATCTATGAAACATGAATTTCCTCCCAAAAAATGGGATAAATATACCTAAGAACAAGATCATTATCAAGATCTAAAACATCCAAGTCACCTGTATAACATTACCAAATAGTAAATAAATAGAAAATAAAATCCCTATGAAACTACTTTTTAATGCCCCAACCCATGATCCCCTAATAACAATGCCCCGAGATAGAGCACCACATGACCTCAGGAACAACTCCTCATATTCCAGAGGTTGATGATTATTAGTGAGGGTCTAAAGGGGTATGCATGGAGACTATACCCTCTTTCAAAGATTATGTAAATATTATAATCAAATTACACAATAACTAAAGTTATTATAATCCTTAAACATGCATCACATAAGAAATTCCAAATATTGGATGAATTCTTAAAACTAAATACGATAAACATGTAATTTCATGCTAGTGTAATGTCCCAAAAGAGAAACTGAAACGAGACACTACCGACTGTCCATAAGATTGGTCACAAACTCAGTTTGATTTCCTTATCCAGATTCTATCCAAAAAACATGACTCAACCATATATCATATGTCTTTTTCCCTTATTCTATCTAGAAACCATGGAATCCTCTCAGGTACCAATAGTTTCCCAAGAAGGGTGTGAGTAAAACATAGCAGGCGACCACCAATGATCTCTAAATAAATATACAATCCATAATAGTGTATGAAGAAGTATAAATGATGAATTGATGAGTAGTAAATAAAATATGATTTATAATTTAACAATTATAAATTAAAAACATTTTTCCATCAGTTTCAATTGATACTCAAACCCATCAAACCTGCTTCATTCCATGCCAATTATCTAATACATATATCAAAGAGTTCACAAATACCATATAAGGATCATCAATTGAAGTATCCAAACCATGGTGTGGAAAAATGATAGATCTAATATTTCTATTATTATTCTTGTGATATTCAATTATCTAATCCTTTAAAATTATGAAATGTGATATGATTTTCATCATTTTATGATTTTTGGTGATTTTTGAGCTAAAATGTGAAAATGTGTTTATTATGTAAATATAGTAGTTTTCTATTGGTTTTGGTTTTTGAGAATAACATAAAAAATTTTGATCCTATTAAAGTGATTCATTTTTTTTTCTTCCAGTATTCATGGGTTATAAATTATTGTTCTGGACCTAGATCCCATTAGAAATCTCACAAGCCCAAACAAATCAACTAAGTTGAAGTGCTATTGTAGTTAGCAGAGTGAACCCTACCTCATTAAATGAGTAATATCATGGGATACCGACCTCCAAATTATTATTTTGGAAATTAAAAAATAATGGAAGGATGAAAATTAATGTCCATGGACAATTTCCTTCATTAATCACTCCCTTGAACCAGTCAAACTGGGGTAGGTGGAATAGTAATTGGCAGCAAGAAAAATTAAATTATAGTAATGAGACCATAACATCTTGCACTTGACTCAAAAATATTTTGAATTTCAAGGGTATATGCAAAACTAATTTACAAGCCTCTTATAAAAATGGACCATATAATCTTTCATCCATTTGGTGGAAATAACTGAATCAAACTTCTAGCAGACAGATTCTAGAGATTTTTTTATGTTCTCCCTTTTCCCCCTTTCACTTTATTTTTAGTTTTGTAATGTATTATTCTTCTCCCTTATTTATGGATTCCATTTACATGGAGGGAAAATACTATGGGTGATTGTGTAAGGAGAGGTTTTTACATTTTGTAATGTTTGAGTTCATGCACTTAATGGTATGAAATCTTTCTCTCTTCTGTGAAGTTGGTTTCAAACTCTAATCGCAGTTTTTATTATATTATGTGATCGTATTTGATTTTATATTTGATTTTTATTTTTCTTTGATAAATTATCATTATATCCCCAATAGGTTATAGTAAATATAAAATGGAATAGATTAGATATTAGTAGTGAATTACTTGATGATCATCAGTACATGTGGGAGGGGTAGTGCATATTCTTGATTGTTTGGGATAAACACGACATGATTGGGAATTTATTAAATAAATTGATGGTATTCACAGTAACTCTTTCACAAAAGGAATGGTAGTAGGAAAAACTAATATATTTTTAAGGTTTACTCTCACCATCACTGTTAACCAAGGCAGTGAGAGGAAGCAATTGTGAAATCTTACTTTAATTGGCTTAGCCAAAGAGGATATTATAGATTGGAACTATGAGACCATTGAAACTGAAAAAACAACCGCAACCTAATCACCCATTTATTATCACTATTTTTAATCACATGCATTTCAAATTTGTTTTAAATATTTTACTTTATCTCATTATTTTGTTTCATTGCTTTGTTTTCAAAACCAAACAATTTAAAAAACAACCCCACTTCTTTCTCAAATTTAAGTCACAAATGTGATTTTTGTGCGCTCCTCTTTGGAAAAAAACTAGGATAAACACATTGCTAAATTTTAACTTTGGAAATAATTTTTTTTCACACCCCATGACAGAAAATTTTCAAAACATCGTGCCATTTATGGGGTGGAAGTGCCATAATATAATAATAAATATTTTATTCTTTTCAAAATAAATTCTTTTAAAAAAAATTTCCATGATGTTTTTAAATGATTAGTTCTTTAATTAATGGAATAATTACCCACAAGTGAAAGAGCCAATTAATATCTCACCCTTTTCCATGTACGATGGTATTTATGTTATTGTTATAATGGTGAAGTTATTTTATAATTAAAATAATGGGGAGAATACATTCAAGGAATTCATATATAGCCTAAGGAAGGACATGAATAAGAAATATTTTGAAGCGATGGATCAAGATCTAACTGAGTTATCCCATTACTTTCATGATTTTTATAATTTGGCTACGGTCCAAGAAGATTCCCCGTTAGTCTTCCCTAATTTTTTATGGAGATCTAAGAATTGGAGGATCCTGTCTACCTACCTCAATTTGGTACTACTCACCTCTAAGAGGTTATTTCCAATTAATAAGTAATTGCAGCTAAAAAAACTCAAGGAGATGATCTTTTCTTAAACACATTATCTCTTAATTTTGTTGAAACTGAATTTAGTATCACGAGTATGTTTTTAAAAATTCCATATTCAATAAACACATCTATTTACATGGTGGGTGAGGAAGAAAAGGAAGATGCACCTGAGGAGGAACATATAGAGCTCCCTTAACATGTTGAACACATATTGGAGAGAGTTAATGATGAGATCCCAATGGGTTTTCTTGAGGAAACCAATATAAAAGCTTATTAATTTAAAATGTTAGAATTTTATATTAATTTGTTATGTTTTAATTTTATTCAAATTGAATTAGAATCTAATTTTCCCTTTTTCTATTCTTTTTATGCAACATACCTTGAGAAACCACTAAAGAATGAAAAAGATGATGTGAAAGTGGAAACAAAGAAAGAGGAGGACTCATTATTTTTCTTAACCCCACCATACAAGATGAATCACAATTTCATGGGTGTGTATTTGGATTACTATATCCATGGTGTCCTCCAAAAAAGGAAGAAATTCAAGATGGAAAGAATATGTGTTGGTGGATAATCTCAAAGAAACTCAACCCACCATCAGATTGGGGATAACAAAATGAAATTTCCCATCAGGAGGAAGTCAAAACCAAGGAACCAATTGGGGGATTAAAACATGATATATCCTTCTATTTTCATTTTATTTCTATTTGTTTTAATAGATTTCAAATATTTTATTTTTCTCCATCTCTTATAGGTTATTAGTGTGCAACACTTAGGATCACAAATCAATATTGTACTACCAATAATCCAGGTTATACCTCTTCTTAAAACATTCTTTGTTGTTATGATTCAATTTAAAATATCATTAAATTTGAAATCCAATTGAATGAATTTCAGAAACTACATTATTTAAGTGTGAGGTCGGGGACCTTGGTTGTTTAGGAATTTAAATTATTTGTTTTCCTATTTTTCAACAAAATTTTTTTTTTTGAATTTTCAATTTTTTTTGTTTTTATGAAACTTTTTTGCTGAAATGATTATCATCACAATTTTTTAAATCCATGTAAATGAGTGAAATAATTTATTCCATGACATAGATCTTAAATGAATGTTGAAAACGATGTTTATTAAAGTTCAAATCTTTATGAATTTCATGAATAATACTATAATTTCTGAATCCCATGCCACATATCACTGTATTTATCTTTGATATCACATTCTTGTGAGGCTTATGAATATTTTTTTATATTATATTAATTTACATAACTTTTTGATAGAACCAAATCATGATTTATTTAACTAGAATTTGATTTATTTCTATCAAAACTTGAGGGTTTTAGGTACATGTTTTTTAAATAATTGAGGTATTTTTTTAGTTTTAAAGACCCATTTTTATGAGAATCATTTTTATAATAGAATACCTTGAACATTTAATCCTTTTAGACCTTATAATCCATGAACATCCAATTATTTCAGCCACATTACAAGACAATTTTACCTATCTAACATTCTATTGAAATGGAATTTCATTATTTAGTTGAAATGAAGTGTGAGGGAAGATGTCTTGCATTGTGATACCTCATTTTTTTATACATTGGGTGGAATATGACATGTTGAAGAGATTAATTTTCTACTGAAGAATTCATTCTATCAAAAAAAATTCCTTTATGTATCTTTTATAATAAAACATGTTTTGCCTTTCGGGATCTTCCAATGTAGAAATAATGTTGTGCTTATCTAAAGATTTTTAGAAAAAGTATGTTTGAGAATATTGACATTTTTTATATTAAAATGATGAAAAATGTGAAATTTTATTGAGTTTTCATGATAATGGAGATTTATTTCTTTTAAGGGGACTAAGTAGGATACCATACTTGAGTGAAAATTATATTCCTGGAATTTTTCTTCAAAAAGAGCCAAACCCTACTTATTCCACCTCAGAATTTTTCACATCGAAATCCTACCAAATAAATTCCAAAGAACAACCCTGAAAAGTACTTATGATAAAATTATATCCTTGAATCACATCAGGTAGAGATTTAGGAATTTATCAAGCCGCTGAGGACCCTTTAATGAGTTTGGATAAGGACGAAATTGTAGAAAATTGACATTTGTGTGATAAGAGAAAATGAACGTGAGGTAATTGTTTTGTGTTCATGGGAGGAGTAATGATGTGTAAATATATTTAAGGATATTAATAGAGAACATTAAATTATAATTTTTGATGAGGCATGATATATTTTGTTTCTTGGTGTAAAATTGGTTGATCTCATTGATATGTGTTAAATTTGCATTGATTTTATTTTGATGATTACATGTCCTGGATTCCTAGTGATATGTGTGAGGGAATTGATAGAGATAATATTTTAATTATTATTCATAAGTATTTAAATTATTTAATCCCTTAAAATTAATCAATGTGGTCTTATTTTCATAATTTTATGAGTTTTGGTTAGTTTTCAACTAAAATTTGAAAATTGGTTAATTCTGTATATTGAGCAGTTTTCTATTGCTTCAGTTTTTAGAGCATAACTTCTACATATTTGATCAAATTTAAGTGATTAATTTTTTATAATTCCAGTGCTTGTGGGATATAAATTATTCTTCTAGACATAAATCCCATTATAACTCCCACAAGCCCAAAGAAATAGACTAATTTGAAGAGTTATTCTGGTCTGCAGAATGGACCCTACCAAATTAAATGAGGTATACACAGGATCGGGACCTGAAAACATGAGGTCTAGTAATACAACCATAACATCTTGTAACTGGTGGCCAGAAAACATCAGGTCTAGTAATACAACAATAACATCTTGTAAAAGAATACAAAAGATATGAAATTTCAAGGATGTATGGAAAACTAAATTAAAAACATATTATATCAAGGTACCATGTCATGATTTATCCATATAGTGGAATGAACTAAACCAAAATTCTGGTGAACATATTTTGAAGGAAATTTTATTTATGTTATTCTTTTTCCATTTTCTCTTTATTTTTAGTTTTTTAATGTATTTTTATCCCCCCTTTTAATAGAATCTATTAACATGGAGGGGTAATGCTCTGAGTGATTGTGGAATTATAGGTTTGTTCTTTTTTTAATTTCTAATTTCATGCAATTAATGGCATGCAATCATTCTCTCTTCTGGAAAGTTGGTCTGAAATTATAATAGTGGTTTTTATTATCTTGTGCGACCGTATGTGATTTTATATATTTTATTATTATTTATTTTATAAATGATCTTTATCTACCACACTAGGTTATGGTCTATATAGAATGGAATAGATTTGGTCTTAGTGGTGAAGTACCTGGTGATCATCTATACGTGTGGGAGGGGTAGTGCATATTCTTTATTGTTTGGGATAAACTAGACCCGATCAAGAATTGCCTAAATCAATTGAAGGTATTCTATGAAACTATTTTCAAAAAGTAATGAGAGTAGACCAAACAAATATCTTTTTAAGGTTTACTCTCACCATCACAATTGACCAAGGGAGTGAGAGGAAGCGATCATAAAATCTCACTTTAACCAGTTTAGTAGAGGAAGATTGGATAAATTAAAACTATAATTACATTGAAATTGTAAGACCAACCCCAAACTATTCAACCAATTATTATCAATATTCTTAATCACATTTGTTTAATTTTTTATTAAATATTTTACTTTATTTCCTTATTTTGTTTCGTTTCTTGTTTTCAAAACTAAAAATTTCAAAAAAAAAACTCACTTATTTCTCCAATTTAAAGTGAAAAACAAGATTTTTGTACACTGATATATAGAGAAAACCTACATTAACCAATTTAATATATTTTATCTTAGGAAATAATTGTTTCTACCACACGCTATAGTAGGAACGTGTCAAATTCCTTGGCAAACACTTGTTCTTTGATGTGGACCATCATGAACAACATCATTACCGTGATGTGGAATTCCATGAACATCACCCTTTACATGATGCGGAACACCATGTAAAACAAAATTATCATGGTGTGGAAATATTTAACTAAAAACCATAACCATTTCATTAAAACTCATTTCCGTGGTCAAACACTTGACCATTTTAACACACAAAAATAAGGATGGACCTTTGAATTTTGTAACATTCCCCTAGTTAATTATGCTCAATACATGAACTGAAATCCATAAATAATTTATTTTAACATTTACTCATAATAAAAACCATTAAAAATACATTTAAACCATTTTATAACATGTATATGCCCCCTTTATCAATTTATCACTTCTCCCATTAATTATATCATAACCCATTAAAGCTCCCCTGTTCATCCAAACAACCATTTATATCATGTCCACATACCCAACACACTTAAAATTGGTTTAATATCTTAATCCATTTAATTATCCACCCAAAAAATTCATTTACATGCTGAAGGGAGTAGAACACCCCATAGGTGGCCATTGGTCTGGTCTACTCATCATCAATGGATCTAGTAGGATCCTTGATAGATTTAATACATCATTCTGACAACCAATTTTTCATTTCATTATATGGATTCAAATTCACAACACAATGACACAAAAGTACAACTATATATACATGAATAAACATTAAAACTATGGGAAAAAACTTGTAAACACCTACCTCAATATTGTATAAAATGATTTCTTAAAAATTTCCAATAATTAAATATTAGAAAACCCTAAACACCTAATATAATAATCTTCTAGAAAATACATGTTTAGTGATTCAGAAGGATTGAAAACATTAAACAATTATTCTTTCAGAAAATAGTGGTAAGAATACTCGTAGACTCGACTCGTGTTTAGATTATTAACCAATGGTTCTTGAAATGACAAAGGATTGTTGAAGAATCACACTTCATTGAGGAGTGAGACTAGGGATCATAAAAATTTATTTTATAGGAGGAAATATAGGGAAAATTAGGTAGAAAACCTTAAAAGATTGAGGGTGGGAAGGGATGGTAAAATCCTCCAATTTTATGAGGTGTATGGTTTTTCCACTTGATTACCCAAATGGTTCTCTAATTGCATAGATCCCTCTAACCAAGAGGGGGCTTGGCCAGATAGTTTGGTTATGCCACCCTCCCAGTTTGAGAAATAGTATAGTGGTTTTTCACCTACCACTTTCTATAAGGGATATGTTGTAAAATCTCATGGGCCATAGAGAACGATTAAGACTAACCATATCATAACCTTCCACTATTTTTTGGATGGATAAATTCCCCCGTTTTTCTGTCCTGAACCCCCAAGACACCCCAACTCCCCTCACATTTTGAGGAAGCATTACATTAACAAAAACAGAGAGAGTTAAACAAATATTTAAACAAAATGTACTTTATACAATGTTTGAGATATTATAGTTATTGTAAGGGTTCTATGAATACAATTTACAAAGGCGCATACATTTAACTAGTTTGATTTCTATAGAGTTTTCATGGAAATATTTTTATTGCACATGGTATGCTAATGATATTTTGTTTTAATGGAATGATTATTCCATTTTAGGGTAAAATTGTGTGTTTTTATGATTTTTTTTTCAAGGTTTATTTTCTAAAAAACCCTCATGATAATTATTTTTCCTTTATGTTATATTATATTGTGTTTTGTGAAAAACCATGGGCATTAAAGTTGATTTTATTTATTGTTAAATTATTATTTGATCTCAGATTTTACTATGTTAAAGGAAAAATATATTTTATGATCTCAAGGGTTTTAAAATGAACTAATATATTTATTTTATCTTTTATAGGTCCCTTACTATGATTTTTGTGCCCATAACCTATTTTCAAATTCTTTTCATAGGGATGAAGGATTATTAGGGACAATGAAAAAGCCTAGATGAAAATGGTGAATATTTTTCATGAAAAAAACATATTTCATTTTAAAAATTTTACATTGTAGAAAAAAGTTGATACTAAGAGGAAGTTTACAACTTGTAGTGTTTTGATTTTTCACCTAAGAGTTGTCTTAAAATTATCTAAAACTCAAAACATGAAAGGATCATCAAGAATGAAATAAAACTAATTACTTTTAAAAATTGATATTATGGTTTTATTATGTATTGGGTCATTAAATATGGTATGGATGTAGTGTTTAGATAATTTTATTTATTATGATTATTTAGTTATATAGCATTAAAATAATTTAATTTATATTAATCATGATATAGAATTTAAGGATTACCATGTATCTTCATTTAAACTATATATATTTATAATGAGTTTCTATTGATGAAAAATCAAAGCTTATGTAGGAGGGCATAAAGAAAAAAATATCCTACCAAATTAGGAACCTTATATGATTGGAATTAGACCAGAGTGATTTATTGGTTTAATGAATTAGTTGAAAAATGATATAAATATTCATTGTATCCATGTGAGAGATATACCACATTGACTATAGTGTAATTTTTTATATTAGGCAATTTCATGAGAAAACTCCCTCAAGCATTCAGTATATCATTTGACTGTATAAAAGCTAAAGGATATGTTAAATTAATAGAGAATATATTCAAAGTCATGGGTTATTCAATTTACAAAAGATAAATCTTTTTTTTACTATTTTGAAGTTGAAACCAATCAGTGGCGGTTAATGGTTAAGTATATCATAGAAAGAAAAGATATCGATTCCTTAAAATGGGTTGAATCAATGATTATTTTCCTTGAAATATATTATCCTAAGGTAGTTTGACTTAGAATAGAAAATAAATTCTGGGAATTTAGGTTGTAGGGGGAAGATTTAGTGGGTAAATATGAAGAAAAATATACCTATTTGGAAGGGTACACACAAAATTATATTCCATGTTTTAATAGTAAAAATAATAAGTTTTACTCAAGATTTAATTCAAGAGATAAAAGGATAATATATTGTTGGGAATTTAAAAGTTATAATAAACCTAACCTATGTGAATAGATGGTATAAATAGATTTTTTAATGATATTATTTCCTATTAAAATAAGAATTAAAATAGGTCTAGGTGAAAAGGAAATTGGAAACATCCATTGAGGAAATCTGAAGGTAAGATAATAAAGTTTCCATATAGTGATATGTGTTGTAAAACCCCCTAGAGAATGTATTATAAAATCGAGAAGTGTTTCTAATGTGGTATGCTTGAAAATTAGGCTCATGATTTTGAATAAAAGGTTCATAATAATGATTAAAAAATAATGAAAGGATAAAAGTAAGATGTTTTAAATCTAATTAAATGGGTCATTATGTGTGTACTTGTCTGAATATAGGAATAAAGGAGGGACACTTTCAATATCACAAGAAGAAATGTGTTTCTAAATCCTTTTTAACTGCATTGAAATATGTCAGCCCATCCATTTATGTGGTGTCATGTACTTTACATATTTTTTCATATTACACCAATATCATTTTTGATTCAGATTTTACACTATCATTATTTTTTTCGATATTTATTGTTCAATTAGAAGTATAAACTCAATAAATGAATCTAGAAATTTTTGTACCAACACATGAGGAAGTATTAAGGAAAAATAAATTACAACAATATTCTTTTTATTATCATTGGAACGTTTTTTCCAAAAAACCTTTTTATTTATCCCATTGTAGAGTGTGATATTATTCAGGGTATGAATTTGATTTATATTTATTATGTTAAGAAATATTATAGAGATTCAGAAGTTTTTTAAATGAGTTTCAATTTGTAAAAAAAGACTGAAATTATACCATTGATAACATATAAAGAAGGTGATAAATTGATTAAATAGCGAAAAAAAAATTTATCTTGCGCATATTGTTGATAATGATACTACTCAAATTAGTGATGTTCTTCTAGTAAATTAATATCCTAATGTATTTCTTAACGAATTTATTGGTATTATACCAGATCAAAAGATTGAATTTAATATTTAATTAGTTCCTAATACTAATCCAAAATCAAAACCAACATATTGAATAAACCAAGTTGAAATTTTTCATTTGAAAAATAAGTTACAAGAGTATCTTTCTAAAGCTTTTATTTATCCATGCACTTTAACATGGGGTTCCTCTATTTTAGTTGATAAAAATAAAGATGATTCCATGATACTTTTAATTGATTATAGATAATCAGATAACATAAATTTTAAGAATAAGTATCTATTTACTCATACATATGACTTGTTTGGTCAAGTCTAGGGATCTCAACATTTTTCAATGGTTGATCTCATGTATGGGTATCAACAGGTGAATGTGAAGTAGGATGACATTTCGATAACAACATTTTGGATTTGTTATAGCCATTATGAGTTTTTTGATTATTCCCTTTTGTTTGAAAAATTTTCCACTGTATTAATGGAACTAATTAATAGATTTTTCCATTAGTTCTCAGATAAATTTGTGGATGTGTTTATTTATTACATCATAATGTATTATAAAAGTTAGGATGATCTTGAGAAAAATTTGAGAGTTTTTCTATAAGCCATTAAAGGGAATAAGTTTTATGTAAAATTTAGTAAATATGAATTCTTATTGTGAATGATTTATTTAATTGAAAATACTGAAAATAAAGATATAATAATTATTTTTCCATCTAAAAATAAAGTGGTTGAAGAGATTAAAAGGCCTACAAATTTCATAGATAATAATTACTCTCCTCAATTATAAAGTTACTACTAATGGGTTTTTATAAAGGTTTTATTAGTTATCCAGCCCACTAACTAGGTTAACATGAAAAGGAATTAAATTTCTCTATATGAAAGATTGTGATGAATGTTTCTAGGAATTAAAATGAAGATGAGTGAATTATCTAGTTTTTTCAATGCCAACCAGAAATGATGCCTTTGTTAACTATAATGTTGCTTCTTTAAAGGGTCTATATTTTATTTTAATGTAGAATGGTCACGTAATTACTTATGATTCATGAAAATTAAAACCCCATGAGCTAAATTATTCAACACATGAGCTTGAACGGGATATTATTTTTTTCATTAAAAATTTGGAGACATCATTTATATAGTGTAATTTGTGAATTATATACTGATCACAAAATTTGAAGTATATATTCACTCATAATGTGTTGAAATAGTGAGTGCATTGTACCCAAATATGTCATAAATTTAATTAACATATCACGTATATAGTTAGTTATACATGATATTATCTTACCATTATTGTGTAGACTTTTTAGTGTCCACTATTATAATAGTAAATTCAAATGATTAATTGTCGTGTCAAGAGGTTATAAAAGATCCAAGGATATAATGAGAACCTAGAGATACAATGACATTAATCTTAAAAATATGTACTATAGTGTAGATACATCTTACTAAATAGAAAAAACAGATGTTTCACTATCTAGTTCTAGGGGATCATAAACATTGAGACTTATTCTCAGGAAGTTCAGACTTGGTGATATCTAGTAGTGATATCATGAGGACAAACACACCAATAGGAAGACCACTTGTTTTGGGTGTCATTGGTTTTTCCTATCAATGGACATGTGTATTGGTCATTAGACTTGATACCATTACCAATGCGTATCATTTTATTACATACTTTGATGCAAGGAAAAAACCATGGCATTGAAATCATCGTAAGGTAGCTTGTGTGGGGTGTGTCTTTGGTGGTATGACATTGGTTGAATGGTTAAGAAAAGATTTTTCGCTTACAAGTTTAGGAAGTTATATATCTCAGTTGATCAGGATGGTACTACCTTCATAAGTCTTTGGCAAAAGCATCTAAAAGGTAAACCCATATGAAAAATATCAAAAAATAATTAAGAAAGGAAAAGGAAAATGACACAAGTGTTCATCCTGATTTATGATATATCTAATGAAAAAGAGATTATAGTACACAATCAGTGTCTGTAGGCTAGTTGTCATTAATATGATGATCCTTATCTCTTTAGGGGCCATGATTGGTTTCTAGAAATCACTTTAGGTCTATGGATTTATTCGATCTTATTTAGATATGGTCCAAGAGGTTCACACACAGTAGAGTATTCAAGAATCCACCCAATTCCGTTGAATATGTATATGGAAATGTTGGGACCCTCCACGAGGTCTGAGTGCTGTTCAAGTTATCAATCACCAAAAGAATTAAATAAATTCATTAATATTCAAGTTATGATTTTTTGGGATTGAATTTATTTAATGTATTTACATGTTTTGTAAACAAGAGATAATATTAATCAAATGAATATTATTTTAATATTCATAGTTTGTTTAATCTTAAAAGGGATAGAGGGTTGAGTTAAATTGTTCAGTTTTTTTATCAGGTAATATATTTTATATATATTATATGTATGGGGTAAAATAATAAATTATATTGATGCAGTTTAGTTCATCAAAATTATTTTTTAGTGGATGTTGAAATAAATGGGGTCTGGGGAACACAACTGGGTATTTCGCAATGCCACTATAAATAAAGAGGAGGCTCTATCTCATGAGGTGTGATTAAAACTATTCACTCAATCCATGGAATGAAATCCAGAGCATCTCTCTCATCCATATCTCTAGAGAGAGACTCTCTCGATCTAATAAGTTCAAATCAAGATCGCCGTCAATCATCCAAGGCATCTCGATGCGGTGATCATTAGGACGTCAAAAGTGCCATCAGATCTCTATACAGACACCCAAAATTTGACGATTGACACTCCTACAAGGTTTTGAAGTGTGTGTGGATGATCTAGATGGTTCCTGCTTTGGATCCTTCAATCAACGATCACTATTGACTAGTTTCAATCAACCATAGATTCAGATTTTAAATGGGTATGCTTTCATTTCTATTTAGTGCTTCTTATAATTTACATGAGATCCTCAGACCTATCCGGGGCTCAGATCGTCAATGACGATAAGTTTTGTCATCCCGCCAATGAAAATTTTAAAATCACAGGCCTACCTGCTTCTGTTGTCCAAAACCTTTCAGTGGCATTAGAGGAATCACGTAGATTTTCTGAGCCAAATAAAATTAATTTTCATAAAAATAATTAGAGGGTTCAGAAATGGTTCCATCAGTTTAAACCGCACATCGATCTGATCTCAAATGGCCATGTTATGGCCATTTTAAATTTTTGGATTGGATCAAATTTGTGGTTAGATCGTGGGTATTAAATTTATTTAATTCCAAAGGATCGATCAAGTTTATATCGTTCATTGGATATGATTAAAATTATTTTCAAAATTATATATTTTATAATTTAATAATTTTCATAATAATTTTATTATTATAATGATATTTATTTTATTATTATAATAATATAATAATAATAATATAATAATAATAAATTATTATTTTAATATAATAAATTTATTATTATTAAATTGAAAGGCTATTATGTAGTCTTTAGTAAGTTGGAGTGTGGAAAATGTTGGTCTGGGAAGAATTCGATGAAAGACTCAAAATAAATATAAAGGAAGACTTCAAAGAAGTCTTAAAGAAAAAACGGGTATATGGACCCCTTCGTCTTCCTAGACATGCCACATAGCAAGACCAGCCATTGCCGCCCTCCACATCACTGACCCTCCCAGCGCCTCACCTTCCGGCCTGCAACCAGGTCCCCAAATGGCTCGCGGACAGCCCCACTGTCCCACTCGTCGCACTAGACCAGGAAACTACCAGCCAATTAGCGCCTGCATCACCTCTTCCGCCTGAGCGGCGCAGGAGCTACTACCTCCCGCCTGAGCACCGCCCAGCCTAGTCCTCTGGTCCCCTTCGGTGGTGCACCCTATCAGCCTCGCATCCCAGCCTATTCCTGGTTTCTGCCAGCGCACCCAGAACGGCCACCCGAGGCGCCTCCTGACCCGGTAGGCCACAACCTCCTCGCCACCTAGCCTTTCTGGATTGCTTCCCGACCTCCGAACCCACCTACTGGATGTCTCACCACGCTCACCAGCCTTTCGCACCCCTGTCAAGGTCATCCCCCTCTTTGAAGTCGGCTGCTTCCCCGCAAGAAGGAACACCGCCTAGAACCTAGCATCCCGCCACCCTACTCTAGTACACCACCACCTGGCCTCCTCCTTCACACAAATCCAGGAGACCCACTGTCTGGGATCCCTATTACAGCTGCCTCCCTTGCTGGATCGAGTTGGCACCACACCTAGCGTCCCACCTCCCATCCTCTACGTGGCCCACCAACCAGAAGTTCCTCTACACGTACCAAGAAACCTGGCACCCCTCTCACCTTGTAGTGCTGCCGGCTCCTACCTGCTGCACCAGCCAGCAGCAGCTCTGACCTCCTCTACCACCACTGCCAGACCACCCCTAGACACCCTCTTCTTGGTGCGATTGGCTCCGACCTCCTCGAGGTTTTCTTGTCACTACTGCTTCGATGTTGTCCGTAGTATCCCCGCCTTCTACCCCAACTGGTAGCCATGGCTCCACCCCGGGAACCCTCCTCCCAGCTACTGCCCTTGACCATTGTCGTGTGGTGCTATCCGCCACTGTGTTCCTTTACAGCGTCACACCATCCACCATGCCGGGAAGATCCCAGCCGGCTGAGCATTATAGTCATTGCGGGATCGCGACATCTCACTCCTGCTATCACCGCCAGCCACCTCTGTCTACACCCATGAGGTATATTTTTTTCCTAAAAATTATCTTTTTGTGGGACAAAGTTTGGCCCTGAAGCGGTCTGGGCTGATCTGACCAACCCAAAATGGTTTTCAGATGGATCAATTAGGACTTGTTTGGCTGTGCAAGGCCTAGTAGGGTCCTGCGTGGGTTTGGCCCGACCAACACAGGCCCTGCAATGAAATTTCAGGGACCGACCATTTAAATTAATCAAAATAAATTAATTCAATTAATTTAATTTCAATATCTAAATTAAATTAATTGAAACTAATTTTTTAATTATCTTAATACCATGATAAAAATTAATTTAATATTGGCCTAAAAATTAAATTAATTAACGAAACGATAATTAATTAAATTATTTTAATTATAGAATTAATTTAATTTAATTAAATAACCAGCAAAATTATTTATTTTATTTTAATTTTATTAAAAAATTTACCTTCATTCTGGTCTTGAACACCAACCCGTGCCTATAACATTTATTTAATTAATTATTTAACGGTGTGCGATGATTTTAATTAATTAAACAAATGGTTTGTGCATTGTCTTTATTTTTTGGTTAAAATGTATAAGGGCCTATGTGCCCAATTTACCTGATGTACATTTGTCCCACTTTTCCTCCTCACTTGTGCACGAGTATTATTTTACTTCGGACGAAGACATCGAACAACATGGACCTCACCATGATGAGGCAATATTCGCTATCCAAGACGATGCAATACGACACCTAGATTCTGCCAAGATGAGGTGGTACTCCAATACGCGACGTGGGCCCCGCTAAGACAAGGCGACAATTTGGAAGAGAAGAAAAGATACAAGATAAGGGGAAATTTTCATCAAGAGTTAAGCTTTGACTCAGGTATGACTCCATTAGGTCGTTTAGATGCACTAGACCAGTCGGGTAATAGTTTACCTTTATGCATTTATTTATTATTTTATGCATTTTAGAATAGCGGGAAAATAAATAAAATAATAGATAATAAAATTCATAAAGAAGTGGTGTATGTTTTTCTATTAATGTTCAGTTGTGAGCGCAACAACATATATGAACAAGTTTAATAGAAATTGATTACAATCGTCAAGAGAAAAACACAAAACCCTCAAAGTAAAATGAAGTCATTACGTCCTTCCGTCATTTAAGTTTGAACCAAACCAGGTGTTTGGGGTGGGGGTCATGCCATAATTGAGGGTTCCTCTTACTACCGGGGAGTTATTATTAGAGTGGTGGGTCGAATTAACTAAAATTGTGCGTAGTTGGGGTTTGTCTTAGTGGTAAGTACCCCATTATCCTACATGAAAAATAGGGGTTCAAAACCCATTGGGAATGGGTTACTGTAGTGTACTGTAGTAGTGGTGGCAATATAGCAATGACGGACACAGTAGTGGTGGCAGGACACTATATCAGCGACAGGGTACTATAGCAGTGGCGAGTACTGTAGCAGCATGGGTACTGTAGCAATACTATTCACAGAATGGGCTTTGGGCCATAAAATGGGGCCTATGGGCCATGTAATGGGCTACATGTCCACTAGGCCTTTGGGATATATAATGGGTCTCCCTCTACACAGTTTAAAGAGGAATTTTCTTTGATTTAATAATAAATGAGGCTTCAGCCCCAACCTTTAAAAAAACAACAATAGCAGCAATATATATCCATAGATAGATTTTTGTAATTTTAGAGGAAATTGTTGAGTAAATCAAAAAATGAATTTTGAATCTAGGACTTCACTAAACAGATCATGAAACCACGAGTTAATGTGGTTAGCCAGCCAAAATCCTACCTTGGACCCTATGAGTAGTTGTGTAGCCATAACTTTTAGACTATGAGGGAGGTTCAGGGATCCTTTCCAATAGAATACTCAAGAGTATTCTAATTCTAATATATAAGGTTCCTAGAATTTGAAAAATTAACGGGAGACATTAAATGAATAATTTAATCAGTAATGTCACATTTGGTAATAAGTATAAAAGTACAATCTTCTAAAGTTTATTTTTTTAGAAAAATGGAAAGTAATACCACAAGTAAAAACTATGATAAATATTGGAAAATATTAATGTCAAGACACACACAAAATTCCCAGTGTAGTATAGGATCTTGCACATATTACTCCCATAATAGAAATTCAAGGTGCTTGTGTCCTAACCTGTTAAGCCACCTCAACAGGAAAGGGTTTGAATTCTTACAGGATACTCATGAATTAAGCATATGATGGTCCTGTCATAATTATATCATCAACATCTGATGTTAGTTTTAGTTTCTACATCATGACATGGATGATGTTACATGTAGTCTTATCTCCAATAAGTTTCCAAGGAGAAAGTGAAGAAAGATTTGAATGTGATGATTGTACTCGGTTTGTGTAAAGTGAAAGACAGTTCACAAACTTTCATGTCATCCCATTCTTATGAATTTTACACCCAAGTAATCTAATTTTGTTTAAGGATACAAACACACAATATGGAGTAAGTGCTTCATTACCTTTGAGGTAACATTCATCAATAAATAATAATATTAAATATAAAACTATCTTTTGTTCTTATAGGAGACATACTGAAAGACAAGGCAAAAAGGCCTTTGACAAGTTACGCCAAAAAAACATTATCATTTCTTTCAAAGAAAAGTGGTCGGTTATTTAACAGAAGGTAGTTTTCAACAAATATTGAAATAAATTTATGGATATTAAAAAGGCAATGAACTGAAATACAAGAATCAAGTACCTACTTCTCATTTAGGTATATTCATCAATATAAATTAATGTTTTAACATAATTCTTGGGTATTCAATACAACATGACAATAACATATTTTTATTTAAATATAGTAACCATGTAAGTATAGGAACATTATAATAAGTAAAGTGACTTATCTAAGCTATTGAGAAAGGGTGATTCCTAAGTCAGCGGTGAAGAACACATAACTTGTATTTTCCATGTCATTGATTCAAATTGAAAAAGTTTTTGAGTATAACCAAAAAATTTATTTCATGTGCCTGTTTTGTCATAATTAGATATTATTTAAAGTTTTTGGAATGAATGTTGTTCGTAACATACTACAAAAATAGTTCATACATACTTGAATCATATGCAATAATTGATGAATATATAAAAATTTAAGACTTACCCAGTTGTGGGAATAAAATTCTTTGTCATGTAAAACTAATTGTGGATGTCAATAATATACCCAGTATGGTATTTAGGCTCGGCATAGCTAAACACCTTTTGAATTTTTGACATCTTTAGTTTAGATGAAGAAACCCTTTAGAAATAAAGGCATGTATCAAATATTCCTGGGTTAGTTCAACAAGATATTGTTAACTATTACTAAATAAATCTAGAGGTAAAGATAATTCAAAATATTTCTCTAAGATATTATGAAATTTAATTGTAAAATATATTTATGGTCAGAATATATGAGTTTCTTAGGATTGGAATATCTTGACTATGCAATCGTTGATAATGCTAATGTAGCATGGAGTAATTCCTAAATGCATGTTACGTTATCTACATCATCGTATTGATGTTCATAAAGAGGATCAATGATAAAGTCATACCTACTAACATTGATAAAAAAATGTAGCATGGAGTAATTCCTAAACGCACATTTTATACATCGACATTATGATGTATGGAGTATCAATGTTATAACCTGTAGTAAATTCCATCATATTTCAAGATGTGATTTGCAAATAATGGCCTAAACCCCTAACCAATATTCCAGATAAAATTACAAATTGATATCATATGAGTCCTAGTATGATGAAAATCCATTACATCATAGGACATGTGTTAGGATGAGAAGAGTTTGTTAAGATATAAACAAACATGCATCTAGCTAAACACATGATGCATCTAAGTAAATATCGTAAATGTTTCTTAGGATATTACATAAATACCTAACATAGAATTTTTGTAGTCATGTATTAGACTACATATCTATATAAGGGTGCACATCCCTATTAGAGATAGTGGGAGCTGAATTGACTTTGAATTAGTCAATGATCTTGATACACAAATGGTTGACATAGGTACATGTTTTCACAAGTTCATGTGGAAGAGGCATGTTCCAGTGACACATACTGCATAGGAAGAATGAAACCATGGTGATGGTTTTATATTCACCGTGGCCGATGATATATTATTCATTAATAATAATAAATCCTACAAGTAAGTAGTATATGGAAACTAGCTATGATTTACAATATTAAATTCAATAATGGATTCTATGTATCAAATTGAAAAGGGGCTTATAAATTGAATACTATGGTGGGTATTCAAATAAGATGATACATGTATGGTACAAGCCCAGTACCAATAAGTTTTGATTGGTTATACCAAGTCAGTATGCCTAAATCCATTAGAATTTCACTTGTCATAGTTAACTTATAAGATCAATATATTGTTCATTGGATGTCAAGATCATCTTTCAGGGAAGGTGTCTAAATGATACGATCATAAAGGGATTATGACACCATCGAATGCCAATGAAGGTTGCAAGTTACTGAAATCCAGTTCAGGAATAAAGTAATCAATAAGATCTTAGAGAATTAATCATGAATGAATCTTTTACTTGTGTCTACCAAAGGTTAGTGGGAGTGCTAATGTTTTCTAAGAAGAATATGTTCAAAAATATATGAAAAACAGAACTTGATATTACAGTTATATAAGATTAGATTAAAAGTAATTCATTAAAAGTAATTCTCTAGTGATTAACATAAATTAGTAACTGAAGTTCTTGGGGACATGATCTACTGAGGTAGATTATATGGTTTCTTGGACTAAATCAATTTTACATAAAGTGACATTGTATTGAAAAATACAAGTTAGAACAATTCAAGTTTAGAATTCATGACAATGTCACATGGCTTAATCTCTTTAAGTTGACATGTTCAGAACATTGGATGAAATTAAATTTGTGATTTAAGTTTCATATGCTTCAGCGATGTATCAATCATGCATTCCATGTTATGTATAATAATTAATATTGCCAAGATATGATTTATAATAGGTAGATATCAATTATATTCAGGTGAATTGCAATTTATGCGGTTATAACTATCATCTTGTACTTTAGAAAGTACAAATGATATGTACTTGGAATATAGAGAAGAGGGTATACTAGTTTTTGTGGGACACAAACTAGTAATACATAGACCAGTTTGATCTAGTATCGTAGTTAGGCTAAGGCAAAGAGCGAGTAAAGATAATAAAATCTAGTGGTATCCATATCTATAAATATCGAGTACATTGAAGCTTCTAAGGTATCTAAGAAGTAGTTAAATGCAATGATTTGTTCCAGTTCTTGGAAACACACCTAGTGAAAAAAGCATTATCATAATGTAAATTATGATATTCTTACTTTCCATGTTTTCATGCTATGACAATGGAGAAAAGTGATATACTCAGGGATACCTTATCTTGATATGTTTTACTCAAGGATATGAGTTTCTATACAACAGATATGCCACATGTAGAAAATGTGGTAGGCCCAACAGTTAAAGTCATTACTCACCATAAGCATGATCTTTATCATGTGGGTAGATAACAAGTTTGGTTAGCAATTTGGATTTAGTGTAAGTGGGAGTGTCGAAATATTCGGTGCACTAGACCCAACTATGTAATAATTTTGATTACCATGTCATGTATACAATTAGTTACGCATGATGTTATCTTACTATTAGAGTGTATACTTTTCTGCATCCACTATTATAATGGTATTGTCAAAAGGTTAATTGTCATGTCTAGAGGTTATAGAATATCCAAGGCTATAATGAGAACCTATAGATACAATGATATTAATCATAAATATATGTTATATAGTCTAGATACATCTTTATAACTGGACACCGTAGATATTTGACTACCAGGTGCTGGGGGATCATAAGCATTGAGAATTATTTCATGATGTTCACACTTGGTGATCTCTAGTAGTGAGATAATGAGGACCGACCTGCCAATAGGAACACCACATGTTTAGGGTGTTATTGGTTGTTCCTATCTATGAACATGTGTATTGGTATCTTGACTTGAGACCATTAACAATGAGTATCATTTGATTACATACTTTCATTCAAATAAAAAACCATGGTATTTAAATCATGGTGAGGTAGCTTGTGTTGGGTGTGTTATTGGTGGCATGACATTGGTTGAATGGTCAAGAAAGGATTTGTCACTTCTAAGTTTAAAAAGATGTATATCTCAGGCCTGGTTAATTGGGATGGTACTGCCTTTATAAGTCTTTGGACAATGCGGTACAAAGGTAAATCCATCCAGAAAGATCAAAAAATAATAAAGCTAGAAAATGGATGATGACACAAGTGTATGTCCTACTTTATGAGATATCTAATGACAAAGATATTATAGTAAATAGTCTGTGTTTATTGTTTGGGTGTCATTACTATGACAATATTTATCTCTTTAGGGGCCATTATGGGTTGCAAGACTCCACTCTTGTTATGTGGATTTATTCACTACTATTGAGATAAGGGCCTAGAGGGTCACACAAAATAACATATTCAAGAATCCTCCCTATTCATTTGAATAGGTATATAGACATGCTAGGCCCCGCCAAGGGGTCAGAGTGTTGTCTAAATTATCAATTAACAAAATAATTAAATAATTACATTAATATCAAGTTATGAATATTTGGGATTGAATTTATTTAATATATTTACATGTTTTGTATATATGAGATAATATTAATAAAATTAATATTATTTTAATATTAAAAGTTCATTTAAGATTAAGAGGGAAAGCGAGTCGAGTAAAATTGCTTGGTTTTTTATCACGTGATATATTTTATATATATTAAAAGTATGTGATAAAATAATATATAATATTGACATAGTTTAGTTCATCAAAATTATTTATTTAGTGGATGTTGAAATAAATGGAGGCTGGGGAACCCAACTGGGTATTTTGCAATTCCACTTTAAATAAATAGGAGGCTCTCTCTTATGTGGTGTGATTACCACTATTCATTCATTCCATGGAATGAAATATAGAGAATCTCGCTTCACCCTCTCTCTAGAGAGAGAATATCACGATCTAAGAAGTTTGGATCAAGATTTCCCTTAAGCAGCAAAGGCTTCTCGATGTGGTGAAATTCTAGACGTCGAAAGCACCATCATATCTCCATCCTAGCACACTGAATTCGACGATTGATTCTCCCACGAAGTTTTGAAGTGCATGTGGAAGATCTAGAGGGTTCCTGCTTTGGATCTTTCAAGAATAAATCACCATCAACTAGTTACAATCAACCACAACTTCGGATTTGAAACAAGTACATTTTTATTTTAATTTTTTGGTCCTTATAATTTACATGAGATCCTCAGACCTATACGGGGCTTGGATCGTCATTGATGACAATTTTCGTTGTCCCACTTAAGAAAATTATAAAATCCCTAGCCCAGAGGCTTCTGTTGCAAACCACAGAACCTTTCATAATGCGATGAACATGATACATAGAATATGGTTGTAACTGATTATATATTATGACTATAAGATTCATTACTATCCTTGAAAATAAAAAATAGTAGCTAATGGGTTAATTTAAGAAGATAATGTATCAATAACTATGTTATGTTTGGAACATGATCCATTGGAAAATGATTTTATAAATGTTGGACTTGATTTTTTTGTGCAAGAACATACCCTATATTGTTTTATGTGACATTTCCTTCGTCTTTTTTAGATAAAATTAAGTAAGATCAGAGGGAGGATCATGTTTTAAAATAAATGTATAATCAATCAAGAAAGGTATTTTTCTATAGTTTAATATTGTTAAAGAATCTATTATTATATTTAGAATGAGATTATGTAGTCCTGTGATATCCATTTCAATAGATAATTATTGAGTGAAGCTCATAGTTCTCTATTTTACGTTCATCTCGACAACACTACAATGTAAATAGAACATTAGGAACGTTACTAGTGAAATGGAATTAAAAGATATTTTGCGGACTTTATCATGAAAATTTTGAATAACAATTTGTAAAGTGGATTATTTATCTTTTTCTAGTGATGATATGGAAATTGGAATATATAAATATATTTGAATTTCAACATTGGATTACCATAGACATCTTGTGGTAATAATGAAATTTGGTTTATTGTTGATCATTTAACTAAATTTTCAAATTTCATTTCTATTTGTGATACTATATATTTAGATCAGATTTATTGAATGTATGTCAAGTAAATAGTGAGGTTACATGGAGTTCCAATCTATATAGTATCGGAACATGATCCTAGGATTATCGATATTTTTTTGAAATGTATTCAAATGTTGTTGTTCATTGAATTTAATTTTAGTACATCTTTTTGTCCTCAATATGATAGACAATCAGAAATAATGATCAAGACCTTATAAGAATGAATCAATATTATTTAATTTTTTACCAGGGATATTGGGAAAAATATAATTCACTAGTTGAATTTTATTATAATATCAGTCTTTATTCTAGTAAACAGATGGGACCTTATAATGCATTATATGGAAAGTGATGTTAAACTACAACTTGTTGGGATGAAGTAGGCAAATTTTTTTTGGGGAGAATATTTGGGAGAACAAATAATTGAAAATTTAAATATTATAGAGTAACGTATTAGGTTGGATCCAAGAAATAAATAAAATTATACATATAATAGGAGGAAAGATATTTCTTTTGAGGCATGTGACCATGTTTTTATGAAGAGACCTCAATGGAAAAGTGTTATGCATTTTGGTCACGAACCGAATCTGGTCGCCGCCAAAAATGGCACCAAACCTAGCCTGTGATAAGGTCCAAAGGGCGTTCCCTATCACCACAGGTTGGAAAAAGTGCTTGGGTATCATTTTTCTTGGTTTGAGAACGATTTAACCGAATATGTATACATAAAACACCAAAAATATTTGATAAAATGAATCTAAAAAATTCATACCAATGAGGTTTATACAAAAATCCAGAACAGAATAAATAAGTTCAAATTCAATACAAAAGGTCCAAAGAAACAATGAAACAACAACAAAACAGCCCCATGGACCCCACATGACAAGGGGTCATCACCCCCAAGCCGTCTCCATAACTCCGCCCCAAGGATGGGGACTAACACCCATAACTGCCATCACCCTTAGCCTTTCCTTTACCTGAGTCAAACATAACCATGTATATTTACACCCAAGGGGTGTAAGTAGGGTGTGAGACTAATACAAATAGGATAACACCTAATTATTTCAAAGATAATTCAATACAATGTGAAAAAGAAAGCAGTTTTAATACGCAGAGAAAAGCAGTGATAAAATTCAAGAAATGAAACATTCAATTGAAAACATTTCTCAAGATAAAGTTTTCATAATGTTCACACATTTAAATAGAAATGTTTTATAATATAATTTAATTCCAAAACACCCCAATAGATGGGATGATACCACAAACACAATGAGAAACAAAATTGGGAACACCCCTAGGCACTAGATAGTCTCGGGCCCCATGTACCTCATACCTCGTTGTAAAGTAACCATAGTAAAATCTATTCTCATGCATGAGACACTATTAGGGAATACGCACATAACCTAGTGGTCCCCAATAATCATCTACATAGTTTATTTAGAGATGTCTTCATCCAAATTCTAGGTGAAATAGGGACAAAACCCATCTGGTCCACTAGCCATACTAGTACACATCCACCCCACCTAGGTACCCGTGCTTCCCCCTTTTTGCTCAAAAAATTTCATAATGATACACATATCCATTTTCCTATAAAAAACCACTAACAGTATTATACAATTAGTACAATATCTACACACATTTTATACCATTTAAATCACACAACAAAACACTTTGAGTTTTAATAAAACAACTTCTCCAAATCTTTCTTTGTTTTGCACCCAAAACTCTTTTAAAACCCCACTTGAACACCATGTGCAAACTCACATTCACAATAATATAATTCAAAGAACCTTAAACATTTATTTAAACTCATTACATGATTTATAAAACAACCCCCAATATGCACGACATAGAATAGCCATGTAAATCACCTAATTCAACACCAAATGGGTACTCAAAAACCATTTTCGTAACGAACGTCATCCAAAACCAATTTATCAGAAAAAACCAAAGGATAAGAACATTTAAAACATTTTTTTCAGCCCTAATATAGTTCAATAAAATAAACTAAATAATTATATGGCATCCCTTAAGGATCCAACAAAAGAATTATATGAAAAAACCCCAAATTTCACAAGAAATTGGCATTAAAAATTATTTTGCTTTATAATTGAAACTGAATCCAATTTTGAAAGTAACATTCAAATTAAATATACATTCCAATACCATAAACATATCAACTAGATCACAAATATTACATACGAAAGGGAATCACCTGCCAAAGTAATGAAAACCCTTGAATCAACGTGCGAAAATCAAGTCGCACCAGCACCGCACCAAGAGGGACTTAGAAAAAATATAAAACCACAATACTGGACCACAAAAACACAAGGTTAAACCCCAGGTTTGAAACCCTACCTCCTAGTAATTTGTTACTTCAAGGAAAATATAATAAACCCCAAGAAAATAGAATGAAACCCTAAGAAATTTGAAATAGGAATGGAAGAGACTCACTTACTTGAGGAATCTTGAAGAATATCCCCTAATACACTAGTATCTGAAATTTGAAATAGTAAAAAAATTAACTAGAGGTTAAAATAAGGATGTGGAGGTCATTTAGGAACTGGAATGGCGGAAAAATAGTAAGAATTGAGAGAGTTATGATGGAATTAAATTACCTCTTCAAATCTGTCCTATTTTCAGAATCCAACGAAGTTTAGCACTCAATTGTAAAGAAAAAGAGCTCCAAAGAGGAAAGAGAGAGCTTGGGCGCACGTCTAGGTGCAATGGGCGTCTATGATACTTAGAATAATATAAAAATCCTTAATATTGAATAATTTATTAATTAAAAAAATAAAATTTTTAAAACTATAATTTGGCTTTCGGGCAGGCCTAATCCCTTAAATAAAAACCCATATACACCTTGGTTATGGATTTATAAAGGCTCAAAACTAAAATATTGGTGTTAATATGTCATGGGAGACCATTTATGAATTGGAATGGGTGAAAATATTAAAAAATAAAAAAGTTATAAAAGAAACAAAATTTAATTTTAAATCTGGAATTGGGCTCACGGTTTGGCCCAATTCACAAAAACTCACACATTCCACCATAAAAGCTTGAGAAATCCCTAAAAAAAGCAAAAATGGAAATTAAATGAAATTTAACTTTAAAATAAGTCATTTAAGTGAAAATTATACCTATCATGAAAACTTTATATCCCTGGAATGCTACAGCAAGGCCAGATACGAAAACCAAACCCAATTGATAAACCAAGATGTACTTCTTTTCCAAGCTTCGCCCCAAGGGCCAAAACACCTCCAGTGATCAATTAAGGAATGATTAATCTCACAACCCAAAATTACAACACATTCTTGAAATGATCAATCACATTCATACTTTATCCCACAAAAACTCCTCAAACACTATTTGAACAAGACTCAAGAAATTCACCCAAACGAACAACAACTTCGAACACAGTTACACTTACCTTACATTAACTAAATCATTGTGAGCTCTCCAATCCCAATGTTTAATAAATGAAGATGTTGGTTTCTAGAATGTTCTGAATGAGACTACCTACCACTAAGCAAAGACCATGGATAAATCTGAGCTATTGGTATGGGGGGACACAAATAGGCACCCCACCATAAGAGGCAACCTATATTATTTTCCGAGACAGAATCAAGACACTAACAAAGGGAGGCCTAAACGAAATCCCTAGTAAAAAAGGTATAATTCCATTCACAATTTATGAAGGAACGTACATGATAATCATAGTGGGTCTCCCCACCATAAGAACCAATCATCTTAACCAACCAGCATGAGCCGACACAGAAAGACCAAATTTTTATAAAAGATTTGCGAAGGGAACATGGTCAGTCCGCACGGTTTGGGAAATTCTGCACTAACTGTGCAGATCATTATTTTTGCATGGCTTCATGGAACATGGTCACTACTAATCATACAAAAAATATGACCTCAGAACGTTTATCCAAATTTCCAACCATTCTCTAATGACTCGATGGAAACCAAAGGGGGAGGGAATGACAATAGTTGATGACATGGGTACAAGGCCCTCAACCTATTTCCACCGAATGGGAACAACGGAAGAAATATGATGACATTAGAGGTTTAAAATCTTACTATCTTTCATACTGTGGATAGTACATTGTACATGGGTTTAAACAATCCCTGGGATTTCCCCTAACTACGAGTCAACTTCTCTCTGCGACCTATGGCTGGAGCTTAAATTATTGAAGCATCTTCGACCTTGCAGTTTGGCTTTGGAAACCTACCTGAATGAGAATTCTCCTTTTGGTGCCACCAAAAACTATACTTAAATCCTCGATAATACCCCCAAGACATAACACATTCCAATCTCACTTTACCGTGACTCGATATTTCACTGAAATAAGGGCTTAGAAAATGAACACACATCACACCTTTTTTTTCGAGTGAGAAACTATACAAGTAAATAACACCTATAATAACCTTCCTATAAAATAGATGATTTTGAAGTTTTTCCAAGTGAGAAATTTTCTCCACATAAAGAGACTCTCATAGGATTTCACGACATTCATCTTTAAAGTTAATCAAGTGCACGAAATCACAAGGCTTCACCAAACATGACCATTGCCACTGATATAAAAAATGCATGGAGTGAGACCTTATTCAACATCCCCAAAAAACACACATTTATAGAAAGTTGCCACAATATCCTCTCATGACCAAATTTACCACACTGTTAGTTTATTGTGAATTCCTTCGAAGAGACTTCGAAGGACTGAGATAACCTCTTAGACACCATCTAGATACTCATCCTTGCTAACAACCCCAGACCACTTCCACCTTCGGAAAATCAGGAAACATAAGAGGCTAAGGTCTCTCTCAACCTTCCATGATCACTCTCCCACTACTAGAGGATATGAAAAACCATTAAAAAAATGGTTTAGACTCAATCTAAAAAACTCAAGAAAAAGATTCCTTATATTGATCAACTGGAGGGTCTTCGAATGGAAAAAAAATATGGGTTGCACATCAGTTGTGCACTAACCCATAATGGGGCATACCTTATCCAATGATTAATCCTAAAGACCCAACCAAGATGGTCCATTGGTAAAGATATACCACAATCCAAATAGAAACACATGAAAGGAAACACCATAAAATCATCCACAAACATATCTCAGAAGAGACCACTAATCGGCCCCTCAACATAACTTATCGAGCAAACAGAAACCCAAAACACAATATATACAGGAGGGGTTCTTGGACTCAAAACATCCCACAACATCAAAATTTAAAAAAACACATAATTCACACCATCCCAAAAAAGTTATAAATACATCATGTTTCTCATTTAAAATCATCTTTTTGAAAATAAATGATTCAGCGGTTAGCGTATCCACCAATGGTACCTCATGGGTCTTACACATGCATGTTTCTGTTCTATAATGGAAACCCTCCTCATATCCATCCCAGAAGTCATCCATCCATGCCATTAACCATCCATCGTCCCATATAACCCCTCGCATGTGGCCTCTCATGTAAATACCAAAGGTTAAAAAAAATTATTTCCACTTTTCAAAACCAAAACAGTCAACAAATACCTCCTTTTTCTCAAAACCTCTAACCACGAAATCGAACCCAAATTCCATCTTAATAAGATTTTCAGAAAGGAAAAATCATTTAAATGAAAAATCACTTTCAATTCATACAAATTAATTTTAAAACATCTCATCTCATTAAAACACCTTTCAATAGTTTAGAAAACTCTATTGGAAACACTTTTTCAAAACCAATATTGACATAGTTCATGCCTTCAAAAGAGGTACACACACACTATTTTCCATTCCAATACAATTCTAAAAATTCAGTTATCCATTTTCAAAAATCTAACCATTCACCCTTTATTAGAAAATAATTTTACAAAAACTTTACGCTTCTTAAAACCAAGTCACTTTAAAACCAAAGATCCAAGATTTTAAAACTATAGAATACAAGAAAATGCGATAGAAAACTAGTTTCAATGGGTGATTTAGACATATGGTTGGAAGAAATATTCCAATCACTTCACCATCAAATAGAGTGTTCTAGGTAAATATCCCCAACTTCACATGTCTTTCCAGACCCTGCGAGCTCATCGAGACCAGTAACCCAACTCTCTTTTCATTTCCCCTAATCATCATCAATATAAGAAATCCAAAGGACTCATATAAATAATGACATCTCCTGGATACTTGAATCCCATCATGAGGTGTGGTTACCAGACACATTACTCATAACTAGAATTCCACGTCCCGAAAATCCTAACTCCAGACTATCCTGACTGTTCCCCAAATAACGTGACCCAAAGAGAGCTAACCTCCTCTGATACCATTTTGTCACTAACTGAATCTGGTCGCCACAAAAAACGGCACCAAATCTATCCTGTGACAAGGTCTAAAGGGCATTCCCTATCTCCATGGGCTGGTACAAGTTCCTGGGTATCATTTATCTCCATTTGGGAATGATTTATTCGAATATTTATACATAAAACTTCAGAAATATTTGATAAAATGAATCTAAAAAATTCATAACAACAAGGTTTATAAAAAAATATAGAACTAAATACAAAAGTTAAAATGCAATACAAAAGGTCCAAAGAAATAATGAAACAACAACCAAACATCCTCATGGACTCCACATGACAAGGGGTCATCACCCCCAAGCCGTCTCCACAACTCCGCCCCAAGGATGGGGACTAACACCCAGAACTTCCATCACCCTTAGCCTTTCCTTTTCCTGAGTCAGACATAACCAAGTCTAATTACACACAAGGGGTGTAAGTAGGGTGTGAGACTAATACCAATAGGATACCACCCAATGATTCTAAATATCATGAAATACAATGTGAAAAAGCAATCAGTTTTAATACACAAAGAAAAGTAGTGATAAAATCCAAGAAATGCAACTTTCAATTGAAAACATTTTTCAAGAAAAAGTTTTTAGAATGTTCACACATTTAAATATACAAGTTATATACTTTAATTCACTTCCAAAACACCACAATACATTGTAAAATACCACAAACACAATGAGAAACAAAATTGGGAACACCCATAGGCACTAGATAGTCTCGGGCCCCATGTACCTGATACCTCGGTGTAAGGTAACCATAGTAAAATCTATTCTCATGCATGAGCCACTAGTAGGTAAAATTCTCATAACCAAGTGGTCCCAAATAATCTTCCAAATAGTTTAGTTAGAGTTGTTTTTATCCTAATTCTAGGTGAAACAAGGAAAAAACCCATCAGGTCCACTAGCCGTACTAGTACACATTCATCCCACCTAGGTACCTAAGATTCCCCTTTGTGATCAAAAAACTTCATAATGATACATATATCCATTTTCCTATAAAACACCACTATAGGTCACATAAAATTAGAACAGTATCTACACACATTTTATACCATTTAAAACACACAACAAAACACTTTGAGTTTCAATAAAACAACTTCTCCAAATCTTTCTTTGTTTTGCACCCAAAACTCTTTGAAGACCCCACTTGAACACCATGTGCATACACAAATTAACCAAAATAGAATTCACCAAACCTTAAAAAATTCTTTAAACTCATTACATGAGTTATAAAATAACCCCCAATACGCACCACATAGAATAGCCATGTAAAGTACCTAATTCAACACCAAATGGGTACTCAAAACCCATTTTCATAATGAACGTCATCCAAAACCAATTTTGCAGCAACAAACAAAGGAAAAGAACATTTAAAATTTTATTTTCAGCCCTAATATAGAATAATAAAATCAACTAAATAATTATAGGGAATCCCTTAAGTAACCAACAAAAGATTTATATGAAAAACTCCCAAATTTCACATGAAATTGGCATTAAAAATTCATTTTCCTTATAATTTCGACTAAAACCAATTTTCTCAGAAAAATTAAAATTAAATATAAATTATAATACCATAAAAATAGCATCTTTATCACAAATATTTCATAAAAAAAGGAATCACCTACCAAAGTAATGAAAACCCTTGAATCAACGTGCGAAAATCAAGTCGCACCACCACCGCACCAAGAGGGACTTAGAACAAATCTAAAACAAAAAAATTGGACCAAGAAAACCCGAGGATAAAACCTATGTTAGAAACCCTACCTCCTGGTCATTTGGTATATCAAGGAAAAGGGAAGAAAACCCAATAAAATGGAATGAAACACTAAGCAATTTTAAAGAGGAATAAAAGAGACTCACTTACTTGAGGAATCTTGAATAATATCCCATAATATACTAGTATCATAAATTTAAAATAGTAAAAAACTAAAGGTAGGTTATAATAACGATGAGGAGGTCATTTAGGAACTGTAATGGAGGAAAAAGAGTATGAATTTAGAGAGTTATGATGGAATGAAATTACCTCCTCAAATGTGACTGATTTTTGAAACCCTAAGAAGTTAAACCCTCAATCAAGATGAAGAAGAGATCCAAAGAGGGTAGAGAGAGGTTGGCCACGTGAATAGGTTCAATGGGAGTGTTTCAGGTTTTGAATCACCAAACAAGACTTAAAATTTAATAAGTTATTAATTAATCAAATTTAATTTTTAAAACCAGAATTTGGATTTCGGGCAGGCCCAATCCCTTAAATAAAAACCCATATACACCTCGGTTATGGATTTATAAATCCTCAAAACTACAATAGTGGTGTTAATATATCCGGGGATACCATTTAAGAATTTAAATGGGTGAAAAATATTAAAAAATTAAAAAGTTATAAAAGAAACAAAATTTAATTTTAAATCTGGAATTGGGCTCACGGTTTGGCACAATTCACGAAAACTCACCCATTCCACCATAAAAGCTTGAGAAACACAAAAAACAAAGCATAAATGGAAATTAAATGAAACTTAATTTTAAAATAAGTCATGTATGTAGAAATTTTTGTGAGAATGGAATGTTGAGTCTATGTTTAAATAAGACATTTGAAATTCTATATAATATTTTATCTTTTTCATACTAAGTGGCCTTACCACATTGTTTATCCCAGGTACATGACTTTTATTAAAGTTTCTTTGTAAAGAAAATATGTGTCTAATTCATCTAATGTTTTGATCCTTGAAGTAGTTTAGTTGGAAGACAATCTTTATTATAATAAATACAATGAATAAATTATCAAACATATAGAGAAAACATTATGGAATAATGTGATTTAATAGGTTAAGGTTTTGTTTGAAAACCATATGATTGAGAATGAAACATGGGAATATGAAAATCTTAGGAGGTAATGATATCCCCACTTGTTTAAAAAGTAAATAAAATTGAGTGGACAAAATTTAAAAAATTGGGAAGAACGTAAAAAACTCAATAATGTTAAAATATTCCATTTTTCATGCCATATTAATATTTATTAACTAGATTTTTTATATTCACTACCAGAATATAAATTATATTTTTAGTAAAAGAGGAAATAGTTTTATTCTTAATAAATTTGTTTACATATATTATATGGTTTTATTTAAAATATTTATTTCAAAAAATTTTAATTTTAATATGAAAAAATTAACTTCATTTTTGATATCATAAAGTTAAAATTAGTGTACAATTTTTTTTCTTTTTTACTAAAATAGTTTATTTTTAGGTGAATATAGAAAATACTTATTTTCATTGAAAACAAACCTTTGATTGGAAGAATTTAAAAATTTACAGTTTTTTACATTGATTCAAAAGGAAAATTATTTAATTTATATTAGGAATTATCTAATTAAAGAAATTGTATTCATTATCATGCTTTATTTTCATATAAAAACCTTTTAAACATAATAAGACATTTTTTATTCTAGAAAACCGTTTTTATTGCATTTTATGGGATTAATTTTAAATAATATTATACCACATAAACGAATTGAATTTGATAAAATGAATTAAATATTTTGAATCATAATAATTAATATCAGGTAACAATTTAAACTTAATTTTTTGTCTTAATGAATAGTAAAAATAGTAAAAATATATAACCATGGTTAAGGCTTAAATAGGTTTAATAGGATGTTAAACTATGATGATAAGTGATAAAATGACCTAATTTTTATTCATCTAAATCCTATTTTATGGAAATATTTTGAACCTATATCATCTAATATTTCTAAATAGTTCATTTTTATGGAATTTTTATTGAGTAATACATTAATATATTTTAATATTTTAAAACAATTCAAGTGTGTCCCCTCCCCCACTTATAAAACACACACCTCTCATCCCTAATCCACACTTAAAATCCGTTTTAGTTGTTCCATGAACTATAAAATACATTCTTTACATACCTTCCCATTTCCAAGAGTTAATTTTTTATATACAAACCTTATATGGATTATTGTGTAAATAAGAAGTAGTTATCTGAAAAAGAGGTATAATTCTTAACCTAGAATTTTCCTTTAATTTCTTTCTATACCTACATAAAATCTTCGTCAAACATTATAAAATAATATAAAAATTATTCTACATATAATAAGATGTAATTATGTTTATGAAATAACAAATATCTATCTACTCTTCTATCAAATAAAAAGTGAAACCATTGATCATGTCTACAAAAAACTACCGCCTTACGAACCAATGAATTTCATTTTCCATAATATCCTCGAACAATAGGTTATAATGATGGATTTAATGTATATAGATGATATTAATTAAAAAATTATAATTTTTTATAGATAATATATCATCTATATTTTTACCTTTCTATCATTTGAAAAATGATAATGTTATTCTTTCATACGAGTGGATGACCACCGATTTGAAGGGATGCGATTCATTTCTCATCACCACATCACATGGATAGTATATATAATTTTATTTTAAGATATTGTATTATAATCATGATATAATCATAATTATTCAAATATAAAATAATATTTACCTTCTTTCACTTATGTTTTCTAAATAATAGAAATTTTACTCATGCGTACGTATGTCCTATCATCTCCATGATTATAATGAAATTAATTATTCATAACTCAATAGAATATTTGTATTTAAATGTATAATTAATGTATAAAAATGATAATAATTTCATAATTATTATTATATATATAATTTAATAACTAATTTATTACATTCATCCTACCAATGCTTTTTGGGGATTATGAATCAAACATCCTCAAAACGCCTCACATAAGATTTATTGATAAAGTAACTAAATTAAACATGGGCATAAATGATATAAAAGGATAATGATAATGAAATGAACCTAGAAATGGTTCTTAATAAAATAAATAATTAATATATGTTTATTATTTAGGAAGATAAATATTGTATGTGACAAGACATACTTGAGGTATGAAACACATTGCCTTAAAATCCTCATTTTAAATGCTTTAAATAATTATTTTCAAAATATTTTTATTCTATGACCATATTCATAACATTATTTTATGAGTGTATTAAAATGAAAATAAATTAATTATAAAAAACATTTTATGCTTCCTTTTACTTTATTTCACAGTTTTTTAAAATTAAATTTTTTACATATTTTACATGGAATGTTTTTATTTTTTTACAAAAAGAAAAAATTTAAGTTCTATTTTAAAGTATATGGTTATTATTTTCTTACTGAAATAACCATTATTTTATGTATTTATTATTTTATATTAATCCATTATTTATTCAAATAAAAACCCTCATCCCATTTATTCTAGGTATTTTATTTTGGAAATTTGAGTTTTAAAGGAAAGGGATATATCAATATCTGAAATTTTTTTACTTATAGGTTTAAAATTATTTTTTGGGGTTTGATGACAGAAATGAAATATTTTATGTCCTTAATGAATATTATGATCCATGGAAATTATTTATTAACGTTATATGATCTCAAAATAGATCCGATGATGGGTGAGCCTGATATAGCTCTATAATACATTTGGTAATGATTATGCTCTATTGAAAATTATGTTAGAATTTGACAGTATAGGTTATTATACATTTATGGGTTATGTAAAAATTATGTATCAAGTCACCTACATGAATTTTATATGATTATTAATGAGTTTTGAAGGAATTTTTTTTTCACAATATAAGCTAATGCTATTTTAATTTAATGGAGTGATTATGCCCTTTTAAGTTAAAATGGCATGTTTATATGAAATTATTTTAAAAGGGTTTTCATGTTTTCTAAAAAAACTCATGATTATAATTTTTTATTTTATGTTTTATTATAAAGTGATGCACAAAAAACATTGTTATTTAAATCCGATTTCATGTGTATAAAAACAATCTTTTGAGCTCAAATTTATTATGTTATAGGAAAACTGTATTTCATGATATCATTATTTTGAAATAGAATAAAAGGTTGTATCTTTTCTTTTTATATGTACCTTACTAAGATTTCTGATCTCCTCCCATGTTTGCAAATGGGTTTCATAGGGTTTATGAATTATTAGTGATAATCAAGAAGTCATGTTGAAAATCCTAAAGATTTATGATGAAGAGAAAAATTGTTTCATTTTAAAAGTTTTTTATTGTAGAGAAAATGGATTATAAGAGGAAGCGAACAAATTGTAACATATGGGTTTGTTATGTAAGATTTGTGACCTAATTTTTTAAAACTCTAAACCTAGGATTACTTTTATGAAGGTAAGAAAATTAAATCTTGTTTAAAAATGAAATTACGAGTTGAGTAAAGACCAAATCCTTATACCGATGAATACCCCTAACCCACACTAATTACTACATCCATGAATCTTGAAAATAATAATAATGATGTATTATTTATGAAACACATGTACATATTTTCTTTTAATATAATAGTGAATCTTTTCTTAGACACCATGGTTTCCATACATCACCTTGGTCTTCTAACCAAACATCGTGGTAATTAAAAGGTTTCAAATAGAATGTATATATCCCATAGTTACTTGGTCAAGTACAAGGTGGGTAAATTAACAAAGTATCATTTCATTTAGAAATTAAACTACCCCAAATGGTTGGATAACATTATTATCATTAAGGAGAATAATGGGTAAATCAAATTCGGTATCAAATTTGAAGAAATCAATTTATCTTTCTTGTATGATTATTTCCCATTCACGATAATAGAACTTATGATCAATTATATGGTAGGTTTTTAATCCATCTCTATTATATATGACTAGATAACAATTAGAATCATTTTCTTATGAAATATAAATAGAGTGGGTAGGGAATAAACAATAACGTCAGAGAAGAATAATGTGATGGATCCTGGCAGAGTCATTATAGATGAAATCCTTATAATCACCATAGAGTGATAAAATGACTAAATAAATAATCAGTACCTCCTCCTGAACACCTTTGGAAGATGAGAAATCCACCACAAAATTTAACTCACAACATGTGTTAACAATATATAATCCTTTAAGTATCAATTATCTACATACTATGATAGTGTATGGGATACTCCAGTGGTATGGGAGGATGCCTGTCAAGTAATTGATAAGCTGCGTTGAATCCAATTCTATCAAAGATAAAATGACATTTCTTAACTAACATAGAGAAATTATATATATATATTTACATGACTTGATAAGAAGATAATTTACTTCTATGTTGTAAGATGAGAGGGATATCATCACATATCCCATCTAGTCTTGAATAATACAACCTCAATGCATGATACCATTGATATTGGAGTCGTATGAGTTAAAATTTAAACATAGGATATGTTAATTTCATCACACATAATGGCCTAGAACATAATTATACCTAGACATATATGTTGAAGAGGCTAGAATCCATATATTGATGTTTTATGGAATTACACAGCTCCGAACCTGTGAAAATATTACTACAACTAAATATTTTTTTCCATTTGATGATGTATTCTAAGATATACATTTTGTTGTAGTGGGTATCATTGTGGAGTTTGGATATAACCCAACAACCAGTGATAAAAATAATCATGTTATCCTTAAATTCCATCAACTGTCCTCCGTTGAATTGAAATATAGAAATAAATGAAATGATCTATAGAGATGAAATGGCCAATGTTCTCCATGTATCATCAGAGTGGAATCAAGATAAAGAGACCCCACTCCCCTTCACAAAATAGGTGAATAATGGATTCACTTCTCATTCACTCATGACACATCAATTTTAACAAAAGGTTGATTCATCTCTTCAATACATAAAAATCCACTAGTAAACCATAAATGATGATACTCCAAATAATAAAATTCATCTTTCCAAGAATGGATTTTCAATATAATCTGATATCCCAAACATGGTAAATTATTTTCATGTGCATAAATTTCTAAAATGAGAAAAAGATGAATAAACAATATAGAGTTGGAGTGATGAAACATTCAATATTATCATTGGTCTACTGGATATAGGAGAGAAATAGCCTTTGGTTTGAGTCAATAACAACATCCATGAAGTTAGGGTGTATAAACACCTAACTAAATATAATGTTTCTCACTAGGAACCGTGAGAGGAATATTATTTTTCCAGCCTAATTATCATTCCAATAATGTATTTCACCCATATAAGTAATAAATCTGATATTATTACTCATAAAAGAAATAGATTCATGAAGACTGCTCTATAAATATGTTCCCTTTAAATCTTTCTTGATCCAAGTAATCAGGTAAGATCCATAATTTTTTTTAAATTGATATTTCTCCATGTAAATGGTTTAAAAACGCTTCCCATACAAGTTTGTATTGTAATCATTTTATTGTCTCCTCAAAATTTGTTAGATTAATTTCACCATCCTTATATAGCTTATATAGTTTAGAAAAACTATCCTAGTGGTGTTTATTCACCAACTTGACATCGAAAATGAAACAATTAACGATTTTTTTCATTTCATTTGATGATAGATTTTTGGGAAAAGATGACTATAAGGACATGCATAGGGATGGGGTAGATGATGATATTGAAAATATTTATTCTACCACTTAAAGGGAGGAAGTGACTTTTCTAGATGATTCTTATGATTTTATTATGTTGATGATATCATTAAAATCATTAATAAAAACTATTTTATTTTATATATGATCTATGAGGTAATCCTTTGAAATATATCTTGTGATTATTCCAAGTCTATCTATGATGGACTTTGCCTAGCTTACTGAGAATTTTTTGGAATATAAAAACTGATCAATCCAACATTAATACATTAGACAATTTTGTTAAAGTACTCAATTAAAATATCTTTAAACCTTTGAATTTAGTTTCATTTACTATTAATGAATAAGAATATGTCATCCATAAAAAATAAGTGGGGTATCCAAATGAAACCATACCTTCCAATCAAATCATTCACACATCCACTTTTAAATTTAGAGCTTTAATTCCAAAAAAAATATTTTGGTACATGATGAAAACACTTTTAAAAATTTGGTCTCCTTGGATGAGGATGTAGAAAAAAAATAAAAACCCAAAACTTTTTACCATAAGAGTGATCGATAGCTAAGGTGAAGAAAATAAGTGTAAAAGATGGCAGCATACCCATTCCAAGAATCCACACCACATTAGAACATTGAGAATGAATATTTATTCCAATTTATCATAATAAATATCTATATTTATCTTGATCTTGAAATTATAAGCACCCAATTTCCTATCTACCTCAAATATCATTTTTTATTATAGGTTAGTCACCCTCGGAATACTACTACCTTTGATAAAACCATGATACTCCTTGGATATTTGTATTGGTAATATCTTTGATAGTATATTATTTAGAATTTTTATAATAACCTTACTTGAAAAATTACATCGGATTATGGGTTATAATTAACTAAAACTACATGATTGTCTGATCTTTGGGATTAGTGAGAGAACAGTGGAAGATGTAACATATGGGAGAGGTCCATACGTGATGTAGTCATGAACATCCAATATATGATCCTTCTTGAAAAATTCTATGCAATCAATATAGGATTATTCTAGAAAGAAATCTTTAACTATATTCACTATCTTATTTTAATATTTTAATAATAACAAATGTTTTATCTTCCTCTAGAGTAGATTTCAGAAAATCATTGTCATAGTCCCCCACTGTATGAAAAATATTTATGAAAAAATGTTCATCATATTCATTAGATGGGGGGACCTCTATCACACCAAAATTATATCAAGTAAATAATTCCATGAAATGGGTGGCCACACATGGCCCAACTTTCTTAACAACATTGCTGAAAAAGACATCATCTAGTTGTAAATTGATCTTTCTAAATAATTCATTTTCTTTTATTCATGAAAGGAAATATGTTTTCTTTTAGTAACCTCCCCCCATCCATATGATACATGATCATTATCACTCCTCACTCACTTCATTAATCTAACTTTCATACAAGATATTACATTTACCTTATAGCAGAATAAAAATTAACCAATTAAGTATTCCTAATGTCTTCCATAAATTAGGATGATATTTGAATTAATTCCTTCCAATGACCGAACAAGGGAAAATTGTCTATTCAACCGTTATAAAATGGAACCCTTTAATTTATATAGTTTATTTTGGAATAACACCCATGAATACCCTTATGTGGGTGCATTCCATGAACTGTATAACAAGGACTTGAAATTTCCTCCCTCTATCAAATCATTAGGATAAGAAAGCTGAAAATATGTTACCAAGATCCTTTGATATATATTATCATTGGTGATTGATTAAAAAATGAATGATATGTATGGGATATAAATGAGTTAAATAAATCTAAAATAATATGAATGTTGGCCATAAACCTATCCTGTCAACTCCAATTTCTTTTTCCACCTATTTATTATTTCATCATGTGAATTTAAATCTACTAAATCCCCAGAACATGTGATTTATATGAGTCTTAAAACCATGAAAAATGTAAATTTCTCTTAAAGAAAAAAACAGGTACTTTTAGGCCCCCTCAAGGGTTATACTATTATCAAGTGATGCCCTTCAGGTAGAAAATGTCTAAGCCACTAATTAGTGGGAAATGCATTATATTTTAAAACTCCTTATTAGGAATATTTTGGAATGATATGTGGAAAATTTAGTGGTAAAATCATTCATGCACTACAAATATATTACTAACCTAGTAATGGTATTAGTTAAACTATAGATACACAATAAGAAAATGAATCAGCAAAAATATTATTTTGGGACCACCACTGGGAAATTTTTTGGGTTCATTGTTTTTATTTGAATAATCGAGGATGTACATGAAAATATTAAATATATCATTGAACCATCTCCTCCCTGAAAATACCAATAATTAAGAGGAATTTATGTATTAATAACTTCCATCAAAAACTTTATTAAAAACCTAATTATTAAATTTATACCATTCACCAAAATAATGTTGAAAGGGGTAAGATATCAAATGGATGAATAAAAATAAAGTAATTTTGATATCCTAAAGAATATCTCTGCTATCGCAACCCTAGTGTCATTGTTTAAACTTATTTTATATGTATTTAGGAAATAATAAATTTTTGGATGTTCTTGGGATTTTATTTTAAATTTTTGATGTTTTCTAATTCTTTCTTGACTTGTGAAATGTTAGTAGAAACCATGTGAAAGGTATGTGAGATATTTTGTATCATATTTCAAAGGATTTTTCAATACTATTACATTATTAATTAAACTATTATTCCAAACAATTAATGTGTGTTGCACTTATCCAGTGAAATCCACACAGTTGGTGAATGTTTTACAAAAGCATGAATCCAATCCTTGTTATAAGCATACTTTTTAGAAATTGTGAAATTCCAATGTTACCTATCCCTAATTTTAATATGTAGAGATCCCCCAACCCTCTCATTTATCTTATCCTACCCCAATAAAACCCCCTTATTCATATCCTCTAGTCTCCCTTTTTTTCATTGTTTGACATTGGTTTATCAATTTAATATCCTCACAGATTCATTTCCTCTCTTATAATTCCTGCATTCTCTAGTTTTAATGGTTTATACTTATTCCTCAAACCCTTCGTGACTTGTTTAATGAATTTAGGGTTTAAGGTGAACATTATCATGGAATTTTTATGTCTATGTCTTATAGACATAGTCTTTACCTTCAGTTTGGATTCATCTGTTAGACACGATTTGTTCGGCTTATGTTAATGTTGGTTCTTCTATATAATTTCCTTTACTAAAAATATCTGTGAATGGATTAAGTGTTTTAATATATTTTGTGTTTCAATAAATATATGTATGATATTTTAAAGGTATTTTTATAAAATCTAAAATTAATTTATCACTTATCACAAAGGTATTCAATGGTTAATATATTTTTAAATGAAGTTTTGATGTATCAAGTGCATTGTAAAGTACTTAAAATGTATTATTGAAATGAATTTTTATACCCAAAATATTTTAAACTCATTTAGTTCTTTCAGTAGATATTGGTAGTGCTTTTAAAGAGCGTTTTTTAATTAAATCCGTGTTACATATTTTTAAATGTTTTAAGTGATAAAATAAATTTACTCCTTAACTATTCCAAGTTCACTTTCCTCACAGGTGTGGGTAAAATGGATGACTTTAAGGTATATTTAAATTAATGGATTTTAAAAAGATTTTTCTCATAATTTGGCTTTCATAGTTTTGTAGTATGGTTTCGAATCTCAAGATATATTTTGAAAGGCGCGTTTGGAACATTATAAAATGAATTTTTTAATGTTATGTGAGACCCTCACTTGTGTCCCCTTTCTTATATTTCATATTTTGGGATTTTTTTATATTTTTATATGATGTGAAAATGTGTTGTCTAATCCTAGGGTATTCCAGGTGATAAAAGTTTTTCTATTTATTCTTTAATGATTAATGAAATGTTCATTGCTTTATTTATTGATCACCTATACTTGAATGATTACATGATAACCCTTGTCCATAAGATAAAAGTTTATATTTATGAAAAACTAGTTGGTAAAAAATTTTATAGTGTCCCCTAGTTTTATAGTAATCCAGATATAGTGGGAAGGTTCCACTCCGATGATGCTGGTGTGAGCAAGTAGGGTGGTTTGTGGTTATTTGGATGCAACATGTTTTAGTTTATGTTATTATGACAAATTTTTTATAATATCATATAACCTTAGGAACTAGTTAGTTTCTCATGTTCCTTATTCATTTATAATGTTTTTATAGAGAGGATTCCAATATTACGTTTTTCCCATACTGTTGTTTCTTGATTGAATGTCACCATTGTACATCTCCTATTAACTTCTAATTATATTCAACACTGACTTGTTTGTATTTTCTATTATGATTTAGATTATGTTTATATATTTTTTCTTATTAAAATGGGTTTCCTTAAAGATTTTTTTGGAAAGGTAAAGGATTGACAAAAATGCATGGTTTTATAAATATTAATCATGGTTTCCATTTCATAGTTCAAAAGTGGCTTATTTGAATTAAACCCTTGTTTTAATCTAAAAAATGGAAATGTATTTTGGGAAGTAGTATTTCCGAAGGTTAAAAATATTTTTTGTTTTATTTTATACAACATTATGTGAATACCTATTTTATAAATATGGTTAAAACTAGAAAGTTTGAAATATCTTTGGTAAAGTATTACATATAATTCTTGGTAGGATCCTACTGGGTATATTTAGCTAACACCCTACACACACACACACACCATGGTGTGTATATAGTTCCCATATTTACTTTCAAGTACCTATATTATAAACATATTTATTATTTATAGTTTGTTTCATAGGATTATTTTTTGGGTGGAAGTGAGTGTCTATGGGAAGTGTGGAGTTGGTTTTTTTATGCTTGGGTTTTTTTTTTGTTTTTATTTGATTTTGATGTATTAGAAACTTTTTCCTACTGTATATATATTTCCCTTTTATATTTCCTTGTATTTGTTTAATTTGTATACTTCATATCCTCTTATCTATGAGTTTATTTTGTTATTTTTATTAGACTTATGTCATGTTTGGTTTAGCATTATATTTTGAAACTATTTATTTTATGTTTATGGTAGTGTAATGTTTTTATGTACCATACTAGATTCTTAGTTAGATTAAGATGATTTTTATTAGTCATATGAGGTATAAATCATTCCCAATATAAAGTTTATTAATGAACATACAATATTTATTGGCCCATAGGGAACAATAACGCCCTTTAGGCCTACTTTCAGTCCATCTTGGGTGGCGTGGTAAGTCAAATTATGATGATTCATTACAAATTGTGTTAGATAACAGATTCTTGAAAGATATAGGTTATTGAGAAACCCTTATATTCTTTGGGTTGTGTCTTGGTAGAAATGAGAATATAATGGTTTCAAATTAAGAGGTAAATCATTAGTAGGTTCATTATCCCCAATTTTCATAACAATTCTTATGTTTCCATGGAAAATTGGCATTTTGATTTGGATTTTGTGACTTGTTTTTGATTTTTTTGAGTTATGTTTTATGAAATTAATTTTATTTTAACCAAATAGATTTTTTATTTTTTATTTTGGGGATTCATTGAGTTTTGAGTTGAAAATGGAAGAATAATCAGGGATTCACAGTTAGCTTGCATTGTCTAGTAAACAATGTGGAACCCAATCAAAATGGTTATGAAGACTCTATAGATAATGGTACAATGTTGGACCATGGTTTACCAAACCATGTGATCAAACATTTATTGGCTTTGTATCCCTATTATATTTTCTTATTCAAATCCCTCTCAATTTTTAGTTTCTTCTTATGGGATTTCAACTTGTTGGTGATGAATTAAGATGTTATCAATGAGGTTTTGATAAAATAAAAATGGGGGTTTCTTGGTGTTTGTTATTGTGTTTTTATGATTCCTAATATTCTAGAGACTTTTTTTGGTTAAAAAGAGGGATTTACTAAATTTATGGTTTCTAAATTTGTATTAGTGGGTTATTGAAAAATAATTTTTTTATTTAACATGAGGTATTATATACATTAGTTGATTCCATTAAATTTGTAAATTATTTGTAGTCAACTTTGAACGTATTTTGAGATAAAACAGGATTCATTATTTTGAAATGAATTGGTGGTTTTAAAATACGGTGTTATGGTTTTAAATTTTTTGGACCATAATGTATAATAATAGTATAATTTAATCTATGATTTATTTTTAAAATGGACATCCTTGGTTTTATAAATGGGTGTAAATTATTTATAAAGGGATGCGATGATCTAAATCTATCATTCATTAAGGAAATATTTTTTGAAAATTTACCTACTAAATTGTGTTTGAATGGAAAATTGTTATGGTGTATGGTGTTGTAAAGTGGTTTATTTTAGAATAATGTTGTAAAAGTGTTTTGAGGAAGTAGTTGGTTTTATGGAAATTACTTTTATATTCATTTAAATAAAATTAAAATCTCTTGGTAGAGTTTTTGTTTTTAAATGTGAACAATCTGTAAAAGGAGTTTTCATGGTGTGTGAATGATATGCCATGTCATAGTGGATTTATATTTTTGGTTACATCCCTTAGTTATTATGGGAATATCTGGTTTGGAATTTGAGATATGAACCTAATAAATTCATGTTCCATTCAATTTATATTGTGACTCCTAGAAAGGTCTTGAATAATAGTGGAAATATTTTCACTATGGGTGACCCTTAGGGTGGTTCTCTATGTCATATATATATAGTTCCTGTAGTAGATGACTCATAACAAATTTAGGATAGAGTGGTGGATCCAAATTTTTCCTTTTACTATACCATGTCATGGAAATATAGAAACATTATAATCTTTATATTTTAGTTACCTCGGTTTTCTTAGGGTGATGAGGTGGTTAGAGAATATCAAGGGTGCACTCAATTCTCTTGAAACTCCTAAGGAATATATATTAGAGTAATTTTGTGTATGTTTTAAGAAACTAGAAGAATTTCATGGGAGTTTTTGGATATTTTGTTCTTCATATTCATGCTTGATGTTTCAGGAGAACATGAAAGATTTGAGGAAACCCTGGTATGGTTATTCTTTGGTAGGTTCTGTTTTAGTTCTTATGAGATGTTGGTTAATCATATTGTGTTTATACATCAATATTGATCAATGTTTTTATAGTACTTATATGTATTATTCTATGGGGTTTTGGTTTTTATGTATTGAACATTAAATACAAGGGTATGTGATTGTTGGGGTCTAAAATGGGTGTGGTGCTTCATATGTTATAGGTGGATCTATTTGAATTATGTCAGATTTACCATGTGTGATATTCCATGGATGAGTATCTGGATTACCCAGTCTTATAGTTCCTTCAACCAAGGATATATCCATGTTGTTTTTTTGTTAATGTAATTTTATGAGTTTGAGTATTTAATTCCTATTTTTTATATGATTATTTTTTTTGGTTAGACACTAACTCAGTGTTATTTAGCATGTCTTTTTAGGTCAGTGCTTTATTTATGGATCTTTAAGCTAGTTCTTTGATTGGTTTGTTGTGAATTTTTTTGAATGTATTTTCTTACTAACGTGTCTTATTAGTAATGTATATGTCTCTAATCCACCGTTATTGATAAAATAAAAATGTGGGGGAGCCCTAAGGAGAATTAGCATTCCTTACGATGGATATTTATTATTTTTGGGTTGAGATTTCATTTGGAGATATTTGAAGACATCTGAGAATGTACTCCATCAATCCTGAGGTATAATATTCATGGGTGTTTTACCTAATCATAGGGTATTTTCTAGTTTACCCTTCCCTTACACCTCTCATATTAGTTGTTGGGATTGTAACATCCCATGTTTTCAGAATAAGTTGAAAATAACCCCCTTTTTGAATTTTCCAATTAGTGGGGTCCCATTTTCTATATCATTGATCATAACTCAATCCCAAGAGTTATATTATCATTATATCATATTTTTACATGAGTCTCAAGATTTTGATCAAGACTTAGGTGTTCATAAGGGGTTTCAGGAGCATTTGGGGCTGAATGGCCTATTTCGAAAGAGAAGGCTAGGGCGAACAGTTTAGGGTAAACTGTGTGGCCCCTTCTAGGTAACCATGCAGATCATTTGGAACTACAACACAGTTTGCGTAAACCATACAAGTGATTCACATGACCATTCAAGTTTCTCTTCAATTTTTAAGGGGGATTCCACGTGGTTTTGGAATGGTTAGGGAAAACCATGTCCAAGCCATGTGGGGGATCCATTTTGGGCAGTAGCTCAACACTATAGCTCACACGGTTTGCACACAGTTTGGAAAACACTGCGAGTAAACCATGTGTCCAATACATGATGTTTTTTTTAAGTTTTCATTTTTCATCATTTTTTAATTTTTTATTTCTTATTCAATATTTCTTCTCCCTTGGTCACATGCTGCTCAGGAGGAATCCTCCTCCTCCTCTCTTTCACCGAATTAGAGCTATCTACCTAATATTTAATCCATTCTTTGAGCTGTTGGGTGTTACGAAACCACATCAGTAAGATTAACCTCAACCTATATTCTTCTTCTTTTATAATTCACCTCACATAATGCTATTTAAATAAGATCTAATTTTAGGTCTTTCAAAAGAAACTCAAATATACTCCGACCCACTTCGAATCAGATATTGATATCGAACATGCCTATATATATGATTCTAAGGATGATGGATCATATCTTGATTTGTGTTTTCACAGTAATTTTGGGGGTGTGGATTTTTTTAAGATTTTATTATTTTGAGAGAGATACATTTATATATGTTTTTTCATATCAATTTAACCGTGAGACCCATGGGATGTCATTGGGCATTTCCAATTTTCTTTTTTTCCCAAAAGAGATCGGGTTAGAGGTCATTACTCTTTGGGTAGTTTGGATAGGGGTGTTTAATGAAATTATATTTATTCTTTTAAATAGTTATGTATTGGTTATTTCAACTTGAGTCATTAAGGACCTATATACTGAATTGTTTTTCTTGTTTACATTGTATAATTAAATCGTCTAAATTAAATTACTTATTTAAAGTGCATTTTTCAATTTAATTGTCTAAATTTAATTGTTTGTTAGAATAATATTTGAGATATGACTGAGAAGCATGTGATGGATATTTGGAACCAAGGGGTCATGATGGGCTTGGACTGAAGAATTGGGATGGCACAATCATTGGTATTGAGGCAAGGAGATCATCTGGTTGGGCTTGGCCTAGATTTCCTAAGTGGTTTTGACCTCAAGATTGGGTATCATGGATGTTAGATTAAGGATGTGAGGATGTATGTTTGGGAATGACCCATGATATAGGATGGGTCCACCATTAGTTTTGAGAGACATAGTCACAGGGGGCACGAAGTGCCAGTTTAATGTAGCTTAGGTTGTTTATTTGGTGATTGCAGCTCACATGTGATGGAAAAAGAAAACAATTGAGTCATTTTCACACAAGATGACTCCATTTATGAGCTTTTATTGACCAATAATGTTGGTATAATTCCTCTATAGTGTGTATTAGAAAATGTTTTTGGGGGTGTTTGTCATAGAAATCCCTATGGAAGGTGAGGAGCCTTAAAATGTCATCGTTGAGGAAAATAGTTGGGGACTGAGACCTATTGTGATTGAGGCCATGTGACTAGAATTATATTGGAGGAAAGACAATATTGATCTTATATATGTTGTTCCATGGGCCAAAAATGATGTTTTTTATAGAAAAAACATTTTTGTGCCTCTGGAATTTGGGCTACAAGCCGACGAGTTCTTTGACAAGGGGTCCAAGTGACGATATACTAATGATTTAGGCATGCCTTTAGTTCATCAGTACTTATTGAGACACGAGGTATCATGAGGAATGAGATTCCAGGTTTCTTGACTTAAGGTGGAACCCGAGGGTTCACCTTGGATTGACATTAGGGGTACTTTGGTCTATGGTCCAAGGATCCTCCTTAATTTTAGTATTCTGTCATTGGTCATGGGAGGTGATGGATTCCTGGTGGATGTTGAGAAACATTGAAGTATTTTTTTTACTTTACGCAATGTACTTCTTGTTCATTTAATATATCACACCTTCTTTAAACACATATTCTTGGTAGACACCTTTGGGTGGTATCCTACTGAGACTAGTTATCACACCCTACATGGGCACTTTGGGATGTGTGTAGACTTTTTAAATTTACATCCAAGTAAAGGATAAAAATTAGGATATGGATCTTATTAATAACTTTAATGGAGTTTGGAACGGTACATTGAGGTCGTTTCTAGATGGTATTTTTGTTTATTTATTTCTTTTGATATTGTTTGTTATTGTCTATGATTTCACCATTGGAGGGTCTGGTTTGAGTCTGTGGAGTCTTTCATTCCACTACATGTTATGTAAATTTTTACTCAAACCATTATTACTATCATTACCAGAGGGTATAAACTCTACACTATAACACTTTCAATCCATCTCTACTAGTCAACAACCCTTGGTGTTTAGGGTGGTGTGTTTAAGTCCAATGGAACTTTTCCTCATAGCACTATTCAGGAGGCTAATCGGGCTAGGGATAATACAAATGGTATCATAGTGGGTTAGTTTACCAATTTTCTTAGTATTAATATTTTTGTAATAGAAGAACAGATATTAGTATGTGGTCATAATTTTATTTCAAACTCATGCTTGGTTTCATGCGTCCCTATGTATGAGGGAAAGATTCAGCTTCCATGGGTGGGAAATTTATTTCTATTTTTATTTGTTTAGGGTTGTTATGATTTCCTCCTTGACTGGTTTATTTGGAATGTGATTGTTAAATTGTTGTGATATGCGACCCTTGACTTTGTGAGGTAAGGGAGATTTGGAACCTTGTCTTGGTGAGGAAAGGTGTGATTTATTGTTTTTTTTATTTTGATAGGCACATTTCAGGGTATTTCACATTTATGAATTCATGTATGACTTGTTAAATGATTATACCATGTGATAAATATCAAAGGCCTTGATAAATATGATATTATGTGGTATGAAATTGTTTATTCCATGTGTTTTTTAACACACACACACACACAGATATATATATGACATTGTATGTGGGATGTGAAATGGGACTAGATATTACAAGAGAAGGCTGGTGAAGTGAAATGGGGTGATTTGGATCACATGGTTGGGTGACTCAGTCATTGGTTTGAGGTGATGTATTTTGTCAAGATGGGATAGGGTTGGGGATAATATGATACTTGGATCTATTGAGAGAATTTAAGGAGGCAAAGAGGCCGAGATTCCATGGGGCATGGTTGCGATGAGGAGGATAAGGGTACTGTAATCGCGCTGCCCATTACTAAATTCCCTATTTGTATGATATATGTTATATATGGGATATCTAACCATTGGATGGTATTCAGTGGGTTCCTCCTAGAAGGATCAGATGGAGCATTAGGATATTGGTGGATCAGTTCCATAGGATCATAAACTGGTTCAGACCCTTGAGGGTCAAGAAGAGCAGGTATAGGCTTGGTGATAGGCTCAGTCTTAGGTACTGGTTCTAGTGTAGGTGGAAAAACCACCAAATTTCTCTAATTTTAAGTTTTGGATCGACAAATATCTCTGGTCCATCCTGGAATGGGTCATCTTGGGTATCAATATGGGTACTTAGGGAGTAGATACATTGATGGAATATTTTATGTTGGAGTTCTAGTCGTATCACCTACTACTTTTTCAGGGTGAGGGTGGTCCACAAGTGGATGAGAACTGGGTTGAGTGAATGCAGATGATCTTTTAATAACTCGAGATGCCTCCAGGTAGAAGGGTAAAGCAGGCGATGTACATGATCATAGGACCAACCACACATCGGTGGGATGTGTAGGTTCAGGCTAACAAACATGAGGGTTTGTCAAGGAAGGATTTTGAGGCCATATTCTTTGAGCACTTTTCCCAAATATGTTGAGGGATGAAAGGGATTGGGGGTTCTTAATCCTTCATCAGGGTGGAATGTTATTTATGGACTATGAAGAGATGTTCCCTGAGTTGTATCTCTTTTCACCCAACATGGTGAGTGATGTCACCTCTTGAGGGAGGCACTTAGAGTATGGATTATGTAACACCATTCAAGGGCAAGTAAACATCTTTAGATAGGACTCATTATTAGAGGAAGTGAACTGGACCCTTATTACTAAGAGAAATATGGTGGATAGGTTGTACTCAAATCAAGAAACAATTTTAGGTTACTTTAGAGGAGGTTCTTTATATGGTAGAAAGTGATGCTAAGATGTGTTATGGCATGTAGATCCAGCCAAAGAATTAAGAATACCACCTCATAGTGGCTCTTCTATGGTTTTATTCCAGTGTGAGAAACCAAGAAATGTACAGACTTAATGTGATATACCTCTAATGAAGTGATGGGAATTTGGGACGGTTGAGCATCTTGAGAGGTTCTGTATGAATCCTTCTAGTTTAGCTAGAAATCTGTTCTAGTGTCAAACTCAGGCTTCTGAGGTCAGTTCAGGATCAGTACCAGGTGGGGTAGTTGAGGTTCAACTACATGAGGAGGTCATGGAAGAGACGACATGATCTAGCAGTGGGTTCAGTGGATGGTGGGTAGAGTACCCCTGTAGGGAGGCTAAGATTCAAGCATTTGTGTTTCTATCCAGGTGCATTCGACAAAGCTACTAAGAGATGATAAGGTTTTTGATCCAAAAACAGTCATATGTATGTTGTGGGTGTGGATGTGATTTTCTTTTTTGAATGATTTGGCATGGAATGTTGAGGGATGCCCATTGTGGATTCACTAGGTGAATGAGTTTTATATGGACTAAATAGATGCTTCTTAGTAGGTTAACATCATATTGGATGTGTGATGTATATATATGTGAGGTTCGAAGCACCATATTCTCTTTTGAGCATCATTGGATGTGAGTTACTAAGGTGTGAGGCACAAAGGAATTGAGGATATATGGGACTTATTTGAGGTGTAAGGTGCTTGGGAACCATGAAGGTGTGGTACATGATTTAGGTGTTAAGAACTGATATTAATTGGAGCATAGGTGGAGATCTGGGACATTATTGTGCCGTGGGTGCCATTGGCATAAGGCGGCCATCAGTGCGGTATGATAATATGATGGGTGTCATGAGTAACATGAGAGCACTAGGTGAGGTGTAAGAGTGACAATGGATCATGGGAAGACCATGGGTCTAATAATAGGTAGATGTAACTTTGTGTAATTTGAGATTTCGGTCTATTTGAGACTAGTTTAAAAAATTCATAAGGTGGGTAGCACCATTGAGGTAAGTTTACCAATAAATTTGAGACCAAGGTAGTTTAGTTTTACTTTACTCAAGATGGGTATGTTCAGTACCATATCTATGTTTCTTTGGATAGCTTGGGGATGATCTATATTAATATGGGGTTATTGTAATGTCCTGGGTTTCTGTAATATTTTTAAAATCACTCCCTTCTTGAATGTTTCAATTACTGGGGGTTTCATTTTCTATATTGTTGATCACAACTCAATTCCAAGTGTTCCAATAGCTTTATATCATGTTTTTACATGATTAAAAAGCTTTATCCAAAGCCTCAGTTATTCAAAAGAGGTTTTAAGAGAATGAGAGGTCGAATGGCCTTTGTTAAATAATAGGATAAGACACACGGTTTAGGGTAAATCGTGCAGCCCCTTCTAGGAAACCATGCAGCTCATTTTGAACTACCACATGGTTTGGGTAAACCGTGAAAGTTAGGAACACTACCGTGTGAGGTTATCTACAATTATTTCAGATTCCATTCACACAATTTGTGCATGGTTAGGGAAAACCATGTGTATGCCATGTGGGGAAGCCCTTTGGGAAGTAAATCAACATTGTATCTTGCACAATTTGAGATGGTTTGGAAAACTGTGTGAGTAAACTGTGCTACCTATACAATGTGTTTTTTATGTTTTTCTTCCTATTTATTTCTTTTTCTTTTCTTATCCTCTCTTTCTTACCACCTTGGTAACGTGATGCATAGGAGGAACTCTCCTCCTCATCTCTTTCGCTGGATTTGATCTCCCCAACTCTTATTTGATCCGTTATTAGAGACTTTGGGTGCTACAAAACCACATCTGTAAGGATTACCTCACCCTATCCTATTCGTCATTTATCTTTCAACTCACACACTACTATTTCCATTTAATACAATCTATGGTATTTTGATGGAAACTCAAATTTTCTTCAATCCTCTTCGAATTAGATCTTGATATCAGATGTTTCTATATCTATGAGTCTAAGGTTAGTGGGGAATATCATGATTTGTGTTTCCACGATCATTTTGGGGGTGTGGATTTTAGTGAGTATTTATGTATTTTGAGAAATACCAATTAATATCTGTTCCTTCATATCAATTTGACAATGAGACCCATTATATGCCTTTGGGTATACTGAATTTCCTTTTTTTCTCAAGCAAGACCGAGTTAGATGCCATTTTTATTTGGGTGGTTTGAATGGGGGTGTTTAATTCAATTAAATTAATTTTTTGAATTGTTTTAGATTTTTTATTCAAACCTAAGGAATTTAAGAAATCTATACTGAATTATTATGGTTGTTTAGATTGCACAATTCAATCATCTAAATAGAATTTATTATTAAATGTTTATTTTTCAATTCAATCATCTAAATTGAATTGTTCATTTTAATGATATATGTGAAATGCATGGGATTTATGTGATGATCCTTTCAGACCCAAGGGGTTGTAAAGGGATTTACCTAAGAAATTTTGATGGAATGGCCATTGATATTGTGGTGATTAGATCATATAGTTGGGATTGGACAAGATTTATTGAGTGTTTTTGACCACAGGATTGGTGGTCATGGATGTTGGATTGAGGTGAAAAGGCCGTCAGGTTGTGAATGGATCATGATATGGGATGAATTAGCCATAGGTTTTGAGAGACATGGTTACAGGGCGAATTACGTTCTATTTTTATATGGATCGGGTTATTTATTTGGTGAATTTCACTCACCCATGATATGCAAGGTGCCAAATTGAGTCGTGTGAACATGGGGTGACTTTGTTGATGTGGTCATTTTGACCACTCAGGTTGGTAGAGGCCCCGAGTAGTGTATATTTAGAAATGGTTTGGGTGTTATTGCAATAGAAAACCATGTGGAAGGTGAGGATCCTTCAGATGTCATCATTGAGGCAAATAGTTGGAGACTAAGGCCTACCATTATTGAGGCCATGGGCCTATACTTATATTAGAGGATGAGCATCATTTTTTCATGATGTTATGAAATTGGTAAAAGTTGATTTTATTTTTAGGACACACATCATTTTTCCTCCGTACTCTAGTCTATGAGTTGATAAGTTCTTTAATCAAGTGTTTGAGGGACTAGATACTAATGATTTGGGCATGCCTTTGGGATGTTGGTACTTACTGAGACTTGAGGTTTCATGTGGCATGAGATTCTAGGTTACTTGATTTGAGGTTGACCTGAGGGTTCACAAAATCTTGAAATTAGGGGTACCTTAGGCCATGGTCTAAGGAACCTCATTACTTTTGATATTTCAGTATTGGACAAGGCATGTGATGGCTTACTAGTGTCTATTGAGCACCAAGGATGCCTATTTTTACATTACGCAATGTTCTTATTTTTTAATTATTTTATCACACCTACTTATACTCATATTCTAGGTATGAAAATTTGAGTGGTACCCTACTGAGATTAGATCTCACACCCTACATGGGCCCTTCAGGATGAATTTATAATTTATGAATTTACATCCAGGTAAAGGATCAGTGTCTAGAGATAGATCTTAGTAGCTACTTTATTGTAGTCTAGAATAACACCTCGAGGTCATTCCTAGCTAGAGTTTCTATTATAGTTTTTTTCTCTATCAGCATGCTATATATGTATGACTTGTACTGGTCAGTTATTAGAGACCCTATTTTGTATATTGATATGTATGGCCTATTATGAAATGGATGTTCTACTTATTTGATTTAGTATAAAATACAAGTGGTGTGTTGGACATGATGATCTATTTGTTTATCTTCTATTGATTTTGATTATTTATTACTTCCACTATTTCTTGTTATTGAATATGATTCTTACATTTCAAAGTTTGGTTTGAGTTTTTAAAATGTTTATTTTTGCTATATGTTATGTACATTATTACACAGACAATTTTTATTATCATTCCCATAGGGTATAGCCTCTCTACTATACCACTTTCAACCCATCACAGCTAGTTGGCAGCCTTTGGTGTTCAGGGAGGCATGCTTAAGGATAGTGACACCTCACTCAAAGGCATTGTTTGGATGGCTAATCAGGTTGGGGACGTTATATAGATTTTATCATTCCATTTCCTTCCATTTTATTAATAACTTTATATATGAAAAAAGTATCATGGTGGGGAGAATAGTTACATCTCAGTGTCACTATTGATATTTATTTCACTTGTTTTTGGAATAAATTGAATTATTTGAATTTTCAGGTGTTTATTTTGAAATTTTAATGTTTTTTGGTGTTATAAAACTTACAAATGTTTAATATATACTATATGAAAAAATGTGAGGGGGATGAAACTTGTTAAAAAGGATTTTGTGTGGTTATAATATGGTTATGTAAAATCTATGACCAAACCATGTGAGTGTGTTATTATTTCCTAGTGAAAGTTACATGGATGGAACATAGTTTACCAAACTATATGGAAAAACCATGCTGTCTACCCAGTTAAATAAAATTGTGAAATTCCAATGTTAACCCTCCCTGATTTTTATACTTTGGTATACCCCTCTCATCTCATTTGGCCTGAACAACCTCAGTTAAAAAACCCGCTCATTAGTCTCCTCCACCATGGACTATCTCTCTATTTTTATCCAACTTTTATTTAATTTCATTTAAGGTAACACCTTACAGGCCTCTCCATCTCTCTTAATGTTATCTCAGTACCTATTTTATCTTTTTTTTGTACTTATCCCATGAACCCTAGGTTCCATGTTGGGTGAATTTATAGTTTAAGGTGAACTAAATCATTATATTTTGATGTCTATGTCTTTTAGAAAGCATATTTACCTTTGTTTGGGCTTTCTCCATTGAAGGTGATTTATTTCGCTAGTAGTAAGGTAGGTGTTTCTATGTAATTTCATTTAATTAACCTATTTTTAAATTGTTAATGTTTTCTAAAATTATTTTTGTTAAATAAAATATATACATGATATTTTAAAGGCATTTCATAAAAATTTAAATGACTTTATCCCTTGGTGTATTGGTTTAAAATAGTTTTATAGATTTTAAGGGATGGTTTTGTGTGACAAGTGTTTTTAAAAGTGATCATAAGGTTTGTTTCAAATAAGTTACGATAACCAAAGTATTAGGAATATATTTGGGTATTAGAATGGATAATTATGGTTTTTATATATTTATTTGAAAAATAATGTGATGCTATAGTTTTTTAATGGTTTGGGTGATAAAGAGGATTTACTACTTAACTATTCTAAGTACGGTTTCTTTATGGCTCTAGTTTCAGAGGATATTTTTAAGGGAGATAAAACACGTTGGATTTTAATTTTGTTCTCACAATTTATATTTAAATTATTGGTGGTGTTTTTCTTGGAATCCCAAGCTATATTTTCAAAATATTTTATAGAACATTATAAAATGAAAAGTTTGATGTCATGTGAGAACCTCACTTATGCCCCCATGTTTATATTGACCTTTATGAGTTGTATAATATTACTACTTCTTGGATGATATGAAAAGGGGTTGTTTCATGAGAGTGTTTTCAATATGTGATGAGATTTATTATTAATTATTTAATGATTCATAATATGTTCATTTCCTGATTTATTTCTCACATCTACTTGATTGACTAAATGGGAACCTATGTTATATGAGAGTGGTCTAGATTTATGATACACTAGTTAGTACAAATGATACTAGTGTACCCCTAATTTTATATTAATCTAAATTTATGGGGTAATTAAACTCCAAAATTGATGGAGTGCGATTTTTTTGTGGTTCATGTTTATTTGGGCACAACATATGACGACAGTTGGTCCCATGTCATAGTTTGGCGTGGTCTATCTCACCTTAGGACCTAGTGATTTTCCCATGTTACTTATTCATTGATGATGTTTACATAAAGAAGATTTTTACATTATATTTATTTAAACACATATATTTATTGATTATAGGACACCATTGTATTACTATTATTCATTTTTTATATTTAGTACCATCTCGTTGATATCATTATTTTTTATGGTGTGGATTATAATTAAAAAGTATTAATTATAAAATTGGGGCTATAAAAAAGATTTATTTTTAAAAGGAAATGGTATAATGAAAATGTATACTTATATAAAGACTAATCATGGATTCAATTTCATTGATCAAATTTTTTTTATTTAAAGTAAAGTTGTGTTTTAATCTAAAAATGGAAATCAGTTTTGAGAAGAATTATTTTCAAAGTAAAATAATGTTTTTTTATTTTCTTTTATGCACCATTCTTTGAAAAATTATTTTTTAAATATTTTTAAAACTATAATATTTGAAATTTCATTTATAATCTATTGTATAGACTCTTTGGTGAGATCCTATAGGTCATTTTTATCTCACTCCCTACAGACACACCCTCTTGTGTATATAATTCTCTTATTTCCTTTCAAGTACCCCTATTATTCCCCTTGTTGATTCCTAGTGGATTATTTTATGGAAGGGTTTTATAGGTGGTTGTGAGTATCTATGGTCTATATGGAGTTGGGTTTTATCGATTATTAGGTTTGTTTTAGTTTATTATAGGATTTTGATATATCAACCACTTCAACCTTTTGAATTTATGTATTTATTTTGGTTTCTTTTATATCTATTTCAGCTGTGTACTCAGTATCATATTATTTATGAGTTGAGTTGGGATATTTATTCACATAATGTTAGGTTTGTATTAGATAATTGTTTTAAAACTATTTATTTTATAATCATGGAATTCCAATATCTGGATGTACCATAATGGATTCTTAATAAGCTTATTATTCTTATTTATTTATTATTATAGGGAAAAATCATTCACCCGAACATTTTACAAGGTGACTTGGTACTAGTTGAAATACTATGTGGATTGAGATATCCCTTCCGACATAGTGTTATGATGACAAAGGTGTCATGGAAATTCATATCGAGCTTGTTCAGTACATCCATCCACCCTTAATTTTTAATGCTCCCATGGAAGATAAACCTCTCATGATATTTGTCGTATCTATAGAGTGATCACTGAGTTCACTCTCCATATAAAAGAATGATGAAGGAAAATAGAAAAAACCAATATTACCTTAATTACATAGTGGTGGATATAGATAGTAGATATAGAATAATAAAATATAACTATATTTCCATGATCATTGCAGTAAAAAAACTATTCCCCTAGATCAATCATTTTGAGTTCCATCTAATCACTTATATTGAACCAATGAAGTATTTACTCAATCACATGATTCTAAATGGGTTTTTGGAATGATATATAGTAATTTTATTGAAATTTGACATAAATTTTGTCTCTAAAAAGTTTAATGAAGGATAAAAACTTAAATAATTCCCAAACACACATCCTTTATCAAAGAATTTACCTAGAGATATATAATTTCATATTGAAGAGGTTTTATTTGTAAATGAAACTTTTAAAACCTATTATTTTTGAATGGATTGTGCCTCCAGAATCCCTATTGGTAGAAAAATAAAGGACCATAAATTATATTGTATTATCTTAGGGATAGGATTTTTAATACCCCATGTATAGATGAGTTATGAAATTTTAGAGGGAATTTGAATTTTCTATAAGTGTGAGGATTAATTTTAGAATCGGAACTCAGTATAGAGTTCTGGGAATTTCAACATCATTAAATAGTGTTTTCTAATGGGGTTTAAGATCATGTGATGACCTAAGGGTGTGGGAAGCCTTCATAAGAGTTTCTGTGAGAATGGGGTTGCTAAAAAGTATAATAGTAACTGTTTCACATTATAAAAATGGAATTCACTCAATGAGATGGCTTCACGGGGTGTGCCTGAGGGATTCATGGTGTCATAGAAGGGTCCAAGGTATTTTCTTAAAAAACCATGGTTTGAATCCTACTTAACACTATGAATGTGGAGAATATATTTTTCTTAAATGGGCCTTGGCCCTCCTTTCTTCTTAAAATGAGAATTGTGAATAGTAATGACCAATCCCATTCCTCCTTCCTATTGTTCTACTTCATTACTGGTAATTCTTTAGGTGATTTCATTGTGTATTTAAGGTATGAACACTATCCTCTCTCTCTATCTAAATTTCCCTCATTTTATATATATTTAAGCATTGTTTTATTTAGGGGTAAAATGGAGATTTTATCCTAGAATGTTGAAACCAAACTTTTTTGGGAAATTCATACTGCTTGTATAGAAGAAAATTCTGGGATGACTTCCACCTATATTCATTCATCCTTTCATTAATCGTACACTGCACCATAGATTTTTCTTCTTTTTTCATTAAAAATTAAATTTATTTAATGGTGGAATTAGAGGCCCAATTTAGATATTTGACCAGGTATGAGTTTGTTATAGTTACCCAAACCTTTTAAATATATTTTTACATTATTTGTAATGGAAATATCCATAAAATAAAACCGAAGATAAAAAATCATAGAGTATTTGTAAGACTAGGTAGATAATTTGACAATATCAAACTAAAATAATGTTTATTTATTTTAATCTTTATAATGACCTCCTAACTTAATTTTAACTCCTAATACTATACAAGATAACCAAGGGGATACATAAGCAAAATGGGTGAGCTAAAAATATAAATATGGGAATAAACATGGAAATGAATCATAACATATCAGTCAGAAGACATAATAAGATAACAAAAAAAGTCATTAATCTTGAATAACCATATAGAGGTATAACATGAAGAACATAGAATAATAAGATCTTATCTACATAAGAATGTGGAAGTATCATATAAAATGAAATAAACATGAGTAATGGATAACTTCTAAGATGATATCACATAGGGGATAGTGTCCCATAATGAATTTGGTTTACTCCCTAATCCCATAAATAATGTATCATGATAAAAAAACACTACCCAATGAATTAGAGCAATTTATGGTCATAACCTTCATAAAATTTACATGAATATGTGTTCCACATAAATAAATCAAACATAAGTCATAAATATAAGGATTATCGATAGAAAGAAATGATTTTCACAACCATTTCATAAGGAATAACCAAAGGGCGTATCATAATGGTTTACATGAAAATATAGACTAAATCATTATTGGAAGTTCCTAAATGAAAAACAAGCATATATAATGGTAAATGAAGTCCAACATAAGTGAATACATGAAAAGGCAGGGTTAGGACACTTTGGTAATGTGCCACTTAGGCGGGGTTTTAAGGAAAATAATATAGTGTCTTTAAAGAGGGAAAGAGTATAATGTCTCCCATAAATATAGAAGTGAAAAAACTAATTTTTTTTATAAAAATGAGTGTTTTTATAAACCATGTAAGATTTAAAACTATTCATTGGTTGGTACTTTAAAATAGTTAAATCAAACAAGGATGTTCCCTTTAATGTTTTAGTAGAAAATTTCAAGGGAACCTTTAAAAGAATATATTTAACCATAAAATAAATATAAATTAAGATATTTATATATTTGTGGGACATGTATATAATATATAATAATTAATTAATAAAATTTTACATATAAATTGTGGTAAGAGAGAGAAATTATAACCCTAATGAAAATAGGGTGGTTCAGAAAGATCCCTTACCTTATGTTGTTGAATCATTCTATAGTTAACCTTAATGTCCCAAATAACCAAATTTGATTCAATAATTAATTAATTAAGAACCACTTACATATATATTTTATTTATTTTAATTTTAATAACATTATTAATGAAAATTTCAATTAGTTATAATGTTCAACTTCGTTATTCTGGGTGCATTCATTTCATGGTTCCAATATCAGATCAAATGGGGTTATTTATTGATGTTCTCATAAAATGGGACTATAAATCCAAAAGTTAAATGAAATGGAATTCAAGACCATCCAAATATTTTAATGTTCACAAATAAACATGTTTTTTTTAATATAGGGATGGTTCTTTAAGTAAAAATGTTAATGTTATGTGGTTAGTTCATTTAGGCGGTTTTACAAACCGTCAGGAACAAGTTTTCTTTTATTTAGAATTATATATACATTTTAATTAATGAACATTAAATATGTAATATTATACATATTATTATCTAATTTAACCCTAATAGTAGTTTTTTACAATCCTAGAAGGTGGTAATGGAATATGAATAATCATTTTCCATGAAGACGGTTGACTGCCATAATATGAACAATTGTTTCACTCATATTATAAGAGAAGAAAATAATTTTATATATGTTATATATTTAATTATAACCATGAAATCATTATATATATACGATAATGTAAATTAATTAATGTTTTATTAGGTAAGAGGGAATAAGGTAGGAAAAAAATAATTTAAAATAGGTTGTCTGAGAATGTTAACTCTTGAATTTCACCTCCTGGGAGGACCCCTTAAAGAACATGTAATTGGTATTTTGGTGAGAAAATTATAACTAATATGTGGGGGAGTGTGGGTAAGAGAGGGTTTGGTGTATATTTGTCATGTTTTAAGGGTTATAAAGTGTGAGAATAATGGTTGGTGGGGGATGATATTTATAAAGGGAGGAAAGGGTGTTTTGAATAATATATTCATTAGTTTATTATTTTGGATCAATACTATTAATAGTATTAATTCTTGTGTCTATATACAGTAAATGGTTCATATGAGTTTAATCTAACGGGTTCTTACATCAGTTGTGACCCAAAAGTTCATGCATTTTTCTTATAATGTTAAATATCATAAATTAATTTTTATCACAATTCAAAAAAAAAATTTAGAAAAAAATTCACCCAAACCATTTTGAACATGTAGATTTAAAAATTGGAATCCATTTTATTAAAATTATTTTTTCAATGTGATAAATTTATTTTTTATAGAAAATCCTCATTTATTTAAAAAATACCGATTTTTATATTATAATTGATTTTATAACCCTTTGAAAATTTACTTATAGCATCAAAAAATTATCTTATTATTATAATAAAACATAATATTAACTTTTAAAACCATTTTATTGTATAAAATTTATTTTCAATCATTATATTTATCATAAAATTCCAATTAAAACATCTATGTTTTATAAAAATACAAACACTTAAATTATCATTTTTAAAAAAGTTATTTATTTGTACCATGGTTTAAAAATATAAAATATTAATTTTATAAGATAACTAAATATTTTCTTACACTTACATAGATGAGGGTTCTTTTATAATGGTTATATTACTATATTTATTGTTCAGTTTACTATTCCAATGGTTAGGTTACTTTTCCAATGGTCAAATTACTATTTCAATGGTTATAGTTTTAATGGCCATATTCATTCTTTATTCAATTATATTTTCTCTCTAGTTTATATATACTTTCATATTCAAAATTAATATTTTATAATTAACATTATATTTCATTTCGACAGCTTTGTTCAAGAGTTTATTCATTCTTGTAGATCAAGTAGATCAAAATTTTCATTTACTATTTTTTCTTATTTTCTTTTTTTAATCCCATTATAACTTTTGAAATTATTTTTTGTTTAGTTTTTGAATAATTTATCTTTCCTCGTATATGGTAATAATGTTTTGTTGGTTTCTCATTGTGTTGTATGAACTTTTTAATACATGAAATAATTATTAGAAGAGAAATTAAATTGATAAAATTCCATGTCATTACATTCTTCCCCCTTATGAAATTTCACCCTCAAAATTATGTTCTACATAATAAGGTGAAAATAGGTGAGAATAAATATATTTCATGTCTTTATATAGTTACCATGTCGCCTTTTCATGCTTATGGTTTCACCATAGTACTTTTAGTATGTGAGTTATCTTGTTATGTAGAACATTATATATATATTTCAAGATCTTCACCAGCTGATCCTCATTTGAGAGACCATTTTCTAGTTATACCATCTCTAAATTCAGTACATGTGAGGGATATGATATTTACATACTCAAGAAGACTATGGGGAATTCATCCTATACATTGGACATGGTTAGTGGATGTGAAAGTCGATAGTCTACTTCTCCTATAAAATCAATAATCTCAAAGGATCTGATATACTAGGGAATTATCCTTCCCTTCTTCACAAATATCATGAATATATCCCACAAAGATTTGTGGAGGAATAAATTATACTCTAACTCAAACTAAAGGTCATATCAATGATTTTTAGTATAGATCATCTATTATCTCTAAGCATCCCAAATGTGTTTCTTAATGTTCATGACCTAATCTACCATTTCCTTGTCCATTTCGAGTCCCAATAGATTTAATTCACCAATTTCATCCCTACAAGTAGGTTTTCTACATATCTTCTCATAAAGGGATTCATTTTAAACAATTTGTATTCTTAAGTGAAGTCTATTATTGTGTTAAAACTCGACCAATGGAAGATGTGGATCACATCCTTCTTTCATGTCCACTGAGAATTAACTCAACATGTATTCTAGTGTCTGAAAAGTCTATTAATATCATACATATGTTTGGGGGTGATACGTTGTACTGAATTTCAACTTAGTGTTTAGTTATTGTTGGAGACTCTTCCAGAACTAGGTGGTAAATCTTGGTTCTCAGTCAGATACAATTGATAATGGTACTCCATGTAGCATCACCACTTCTTTGATATATATTTGTGATAGTTAATCAAGTGAGTAGTCCTCTAAAATTGGAATGAAGTGACCAGTGATTGTAAGAAGATTCAAAACAACCCATATATAATAATTTCCTCTTGACGTATTTGGAATACCAGTGAAAAATTCCTTAGTGATTTTTTCCCATTAACATGTAGGTATGGGTAATAGTTGTATAATCCCTTTATAATTTTTCCATTAAGCCATAACTTACAAAAATTCTAGGAACTTTTATATATATTCCATAATCTCTTTCTTCATATTTTCCCACAAATAGTTCTCTTCGATATATCAATACATATTCGTACTTCCTAGGTGGATTAAAAAGGTCATGTTATGTGCGTCATTAAAATTATTCTTTATTATATCAATATGTTATGGTGAATATAGTTTTGTCCCAAATCTTACAACTCCTTTCACGTCAATTTTAAACTATGAGGATTTAACATTTATGACAGCTTCCATATTATTTTAAATTTCAACATCTTATCATTTATAATCCTTTATCATTTCGATAAGGGATGTTTATACAATCAATTGAAAAAGGAAATATGATTTTCCTCACTATATAATTCACATGTCAATCCTTTGAAAGTATATGAAGATTAGATCCTTCTCAATTTTCATTATTGATATAGTAGCATGATCATTTATATTTAGAGTATATTCCCCTTTATTCACAATACCAGGATGGAATTGGATTTAGAAATGATAATCCTTAATTAGATCTATCTATCTTTGTTAGAGAATATTATGATCCTTCTATGTGAAAATATATTTAATGTTTATATGATTCATATATCTCACACTTCCCACTAAAGGGATAACGCTACACAATTTTAAATGATATTATTAATACCACTAAATTTATATCATGCATTGGACAATTCTCCTCATGAAAATTCAACTACATTTAGATATAAAAAACCACTTTATCATTATGAATGATTACACAAACCAAGCCCTTATTTGAAGCAACACAGTATACCATAAAGAGTTCCCCAATTGTGGGTAATGTAAGTATTGGTTAATTGATATGAATCTTTTTCAAATCCTTGAATCTCTCTTTACATTCAATGTTCCTGAAAAACCATACCCTATTTTGATTTATCATGGTTAGCATGTTTTAAAATTGTGAGAAGTCTTTGAAAAATCACCCGTAATACCCAAGTAATCTAAGGATAATACAGATATCCATTATAGATGGTGGTCATGGCCACTCCCTAATTTATTTTTTAAAGGGTCAAAATATATACCTTTTCTAGTGATTACATGCCCCAATTATGGTACTTCCTCTATATATAACTCAAATTTTCTATAATTTTCATAGAGCTTATCCTTTTCCATGATATTTAACACAAATTCAAATGATTTTCATGCTCCTCATTTTCTTTGAGTATATCATAATATCATCTGTAAATATTACCAAATTTTTTTGAGACAATTTATAGACAAATTATTAAGTCTGAAAATTTTGGGAGAATTAGTGAGTCCAAAATGTATCACTATGAACTCATAGTTTCCTTACACTGTTTGAAATAAATTCTTAGGAATATCTTCTTTTCTCACTGTCAATTGGTGATATCCCAACTAAAGGTCTGCCTTAGTGAAATAATGTTCCCCAAGTAGTTTATTGAAGAATTAATGTACATGTGATATGAGATACTTATTCCTTTCATGATTTTATCAATATCATGATAATTAGTGTATAGGGTGCATTGAACCAACATTATTCTTGAAAAATTGGATTGGTGCACCCCATGGTGAACCATTCAGGTATATAAAACCTCTATCAATATTATCTTGTAATAAATTATTATGTTCTTCTAATTTAATGGTGGTAATTCTATATTGGGGGTTTTATATGTGCATAGATAGAGGTATAATTTTGATTTATATCTCAACCTATTGATTCAAAGTATTATTAACAAATTATTTTGGGAACACATCTATGTAGTCCCTCACAATGGCCATGTATTCAAACATGATCCTCTCATTTGTCTCAATAATTTGAAAAAGATATGAATTCTCATAAGGAAATAATATCCACACTTTAGATAATGATTTTAAAGGTGATTATCCCTTCTCATTACACGTGTACAAAATCATAGGACGACTCAAGATGTGAAGAGCGATCACTATCTCCTGACAGTTGATGTTGTATTTATATAAATATATCTAATCTATAGATACACTCACTTTTCATACATTAACATTGCATCACTTTTGTGGAATAATTAATACATTATACAAACAATTCCTAAATACCATATTTTTTTAGTGCCTTTGGAAATAAGGGAACATAAACATTGGTACATGAGAGACCTAAATTATCTCCAACTAGGTTCTCCAAGACTAGATCCCCTCTTAGACATATCATAAAATAAATATATCTTCATATACTAGAGAAGGAAACACAAAAAGGGGTGATCTTAATTAATCAGTAAGTTAATACAAGGGAGACAAGTAAGCATAAATGTGATCATAGGGGTATGAGAACATGATCATGAAAAAACAAGATCATACACTGCATATCAAAGATCATATACATGAATCATGTAATAAATCTTGGTAGTTCATAAGATATGAATCATAAGAAAATAAATATCATAATCCATGAAATAATAACACAATAATTATAAATGGAATTATTTCATACACATAAGCATATATAATTATTTACATTGTAGTCAAGACATTTATTTTCCAAGTCCATCTTAGTAGACAAAGTCCTTTACTGAACTCGGTTCACAACCCCTTCTAGTCCAATATTACTGAACTGAGTTCACTCCTTATTCTAACCCTGTAATACTGAACCGATTTCATTTTTAATTATAGCCTTGTAATACTGAACCAAATTAATTTCTAATTCCATTCATGTTTATCTCATGAGATATAAATCTTCACGCATTAAATTGGAGGGAGATATAAGTCCCAACCATCTCATAATGAAATCATACATACATGTTTCACAAAATAAACAGAAATCATATCATAAACCCTGAAATGAAATGGGTATAATAAAAATGTAATCATATTCTAACCAGTGGAAGAAGATATAGGTCTCATAATAATTTCATCAAAATCATAACCTTTGAAAAGAAGACGTTTTCAAAAGAATATTACCCATGGAAGAGAAATGGGTGTCGTAAACATCATTCCACCAAAAGATAAACCATTCAAGAAAAAATTTGAATGGAACCATTGGAAAATTTCTTATAAGGTCATGAGTAACATCAAAAAATTTCATCTTCAATTGAACATATCATGGAAAGATATTTTGGAAACATTTATTGAAAAAAATATCCTTTATTCTCTAAAAAAGTATCTTTAAAACATAAAAACCTTTTGAAAAACATTTTCTTGAAAACAAACATGAATTCTTATAAATAAATCTTTGAAAACATTTTGGAAGCCTTTTTCATTGAAAAATATAAAGGTATTTTGAAACAATTTTTAAAAATATTTTCCTTAAACTTATAAAATGATATTGGAAATGTTTTAAAAGCCATTTCTTTGAAAATAATTTTCAAACTTATAAATATATCCTAAAAATCATGTGAAATAATTTTTATTGAAATCATTTAAAATAATCATGAAATGGTTTTGAAAACCATTTCTTCAGAAATACATTGAAAACATATAAATAAGGATTAAAAATCATTTGATAAACCATTTTCCTTGAAAACATATAAAAGAATATTGAATAGTTTTTGAAAAAAAATTTCCTTTAAAACTTATAAAATAATCTTGAAAAGTGTTTGAAATTTTCTTCATTTAAAACTAAAAAAGGAAGCATGAAAATATCTTTGAAAACCAATTTCCATGAAGACTTATAAATGATTTTTGAAAACATTTTTGAAATTAGTTTTTTTTTATTTTTTTTTAAAAACTTTTCTTAAAAATTAAACTTTAAAAAATGAAAAGTAAGCTTCATAGAAATTAAATAATTGAAATCCATAAATGATGTATAATGTAAGAAGAAAATTCCTTTTACAAGGTGGAAGGTTAGAAAATTTCCTTTTTCAGAAAGAAATAAGATGATTTCATTGAAAATACCATTAAAAGGAAAAAAAAAATTTATTTTAATTATTTTAGAATAATTTTATAATATTGTTGGACTTTTTTTATAAAACATGGATTTTAAGGAACACATATTTCCAACTAAAGATTTAATAAATTTGTGATTTCTCGAAAAAATATCCTTAACTATTTAAGGTACCAATGAGTTTAAAATGGTACAAATACATAAATTAATCATTAATAACCCAAGTAGAAAAAATTTCATGATTTTTCTTGAGATTTTTATAATAATATTTCTTCAATTGAAGCATAAACATAAAAACTCTTGAAAAGCGATGAAGTTAGTTCAATAAAATATTACCACTTGGTAACTTGGAACTATAATCCCCATGTAAGAAAATGAAATTAAATAAAGCTTAAATTATCATGAAATTAAGGATATTAATGATATAAAATTTCATAGGAAGTTTATACACCTCATGGAAACATATAGTTTCCTAACATGACATGTGTTTCAAAGAAGGAAAATTGAGAAAAAATTACATCACTGATTTGGTTACCTTTAAAACATAAATGTTTTGAAAAAATATCATAAAATGGATATTTAAATACCAAAAGTTTATGTATAATGATCATGTAATACATCCATGGGTAGTATACACGCCACACAATAGGGATGAGTGGTGAATACATCATGTATCTCATGAAAATAAAATGTGAGATGAAATTACCTTACTTTGTTTCATGAATCTCATTGTACTCACAAAAAATCCTATATAATAAATATAAATTTATTATAAATATAAAAAAGAACCATATTTTTATATCTAATACCATATATGGATTTTTTATAACTTTATAATACCTGCTTGTTAATAATTCCTGTTAGGGTTACGGTTCAGGTAATGTTCAATTTGTTTTTTTCATGTGTCTTGATTTGTTATATTGTTGGTACTTATACTTATATCATGATTTCCAGAATATAAAACATGATATAAATAACATTTATATTTATTATATTTTTATTATAATAATATATTTATTATAGAAGTATGAAATTGGATACAACATTCATGGAGACGGTAGGTCGTATGTACACATGATCGATGTTTCCTTTTAATTATCGTATTGAAAAAAACAAGTTAAGTGAAATATATGATAATATAAAATTAATAAATTAGAATTATTATATCATATATATCATATAATTTCACTAATACCAACCTTAATACATTCCATGTAGTGTGTGAATAAATCACATCACTTTGAGGGGGCGGTACTCCACACTTCCTCAAACAAAATTATCATATTTACACGAAATGAAATGTATAAATATATTTGTTTTAAAATTATTAGTAAATATTAAAGACATAATAAATATAATATATAACATATATAAATAGAGTTTCCATCATAATTTCAACCATGAGAGTTGGTAAATGAAAAATGAACAATCATCGTTTCATGGGTCAGTAGTTCACAACACACGTAAACAATATGTTTGTTTCCCATTAGATGGAGGTGTGTGTAAGTGTGTGTCCAAAACATATAGTAAAAAATACTAGTAAATTGATTATATGGGTTTTTTAATATAATAATGGTATAAAATTATTGTACGGGGTAGAGAATGAAAATAAAAGAAAGGAGCATGAGAGAAGGTGTTACCTCTTAATTGGGTAACTTCTTTTGGTTTGTGCTAAAAGGACTCCATGAAAGACTTTATTACAAAATTAAGGATTAAAGGAGTAAGGGAGGATTTTTTTGAATATATTTGATCATATCTTGGCCTAAAATATGTAGTTTATAGGTGTAAATAAGTGGAGGAGAGGAGGAATTTTTATAGTGGAGAAGGAGGGGCACTCTTGTAAATCTTTATAAAAGGAATTCCACCCACGTTTTTCCCATGTAAAGTAGATCCCACAATGGAGTCTTTTGATACAAGTAAAGAGTGGGTAAAAATGTTGCCATATAATGGTTCTTGTAAAATCTTATATGTCATTTTGTTTCCTAAATTTATGGTTTAGTCCTTAGTTAAGCCTAATTGAACCTTTATCGATATAATTGATTTTAATTACATTTTCGAATATTTTTGTTAAAAAAAAAGTTCACCTTATTAAACATTATAAATTATACTGATTGAAAATATAGAATCCAATTGTCGAAATTCCAATCACATAAGAGGTAGAAATTAATTTAAAGTTAATCCCGTAGTTGGGTCGATGATATTGGTTTTTAATGTAAAAAAATGATCAAAAGATTGCCATGTTTTTATATCCAATATCAAAGTGAAATTGGTGATAATGACCTAAAATGAAATAATTGATAAAAATTTTATCTAATTAAACTTTAAAACCAATTTAATATATAATCTATTAGTATGAAGAATATATATAAAAAATTAGTTTTGAATTAAAGTCCATTATTTTTAACTATTAATTAAAAAATAAAACCATATAGGAGAATACAAGTTTTTTTCCTAAACTAATTTTTATTTTATATTTCAAATATAAATTTTATTTTGAGATATAAAATTTAGAAAAGTCCCAAACAATTGTTTTAAAATGTTTTCTCTATTAAAAGGTGGTAAAACAACCATTATAAAAATATATGTTTTTAAATTTTAAATTAGGTTTTAACTTATGTCTATAAAATCTATTGAATGAATATAATAAATATTTTATTGAATAAATAACATATATATTTCATTAATATCAATCACTAATTATAGTTAATTTTAATTTATTTGGGTGAAATAGATTTGTGACTATAAAAAAATAATAACATTTCCTTTTATATTCAATCAATTTTCGTATTCATTTTAATTAATTTGTATCCTATGAATAATATTATATTTTTCTAAACCATATATTTTAATATATTAGTTACTACTATTCATGAATGTAAATTTAATGACTAGTTCATATCTTATTATAATAAATAATAACTTTTTTATTATATACCATTATTCAGTAAAAAATGGTCTTGTATGTTACATAAGTCACAGAGAAAAGTTGTTGTGTATAATGCGAGATGACATAAGTGTTCTGTGTAGAGAAAGATAAAATTTAGGTTTCTTAGTGAACAATTAACTTGGTGTTGCATATAACTCAAGCCAAGCATAATGATTCTATAAAAAATAAACTATTTTTAGTGTTGTGTGTAACCATATATATCAAAAAGGTTAAATTAATTTAAAAAAATAATTCACAATATATCGGGGTGTTATGTTTTACTCCTATTAAAATGAATTTCTCCCTCAAAATACATCAAGTTTATCAATGGTTTAATTCTTGAAAGTTTTATTCAATGAAACCCACAATATAAAAATGAATACTAAAACACCCCATTAAAAGGGAAAGTTGGAACCATAAAGGTTACCCAATGTAACATATAAATAGTTTTCCACATAAGAGAACATAGTTGGGAAGTGATAACATGGATATGGAAGAGAAATCTAAGTATTGTGTTATGATGAAGTGTGATAGAGAACTTGGTTAGGATAAACTTAATTATAAAAAATCCATAAATCTACAATAACCTAATGGGACTTTTGATTCATTAGAAATGAGTGTATTAGGACACATTTTTTTTATTGAATATTATTTTTCCTAAATTTTAATAACTTTCATGAAAATATAAGCTTTCATGATTTCAGCACAAAATCACCCTTTATTGTTCGTTGATCCACTTCACCTATTTGTCAAAAAAGGAAGAAAACCTTTTCATTCCAGAAGTACTAATGATCATGAGACCAATGAAAATTCATCCCATCAGTAATCATCAATTGAAATTAGTTTTAATAGGTTATCCAATATTCACAAATCATCAAATGGATAGATAAAATTTTATTCTTACTGACATCATTTGAATTTTAACTAAATCTTTGTATAAATGGTTAAAATTATAACCCATCCGAAAGATGAAAATTCAAATATTTAGAAATAACTTCATGAAATTATATTAAAATTGGTACCTATATATCCAAAATTACCACTTTATTTTCACATTCCAAACATTTGAGTATCCTCACCATATATTTGGTTAATTACCATAAATCCTTTTAGAAAACATGCATTCTTTCATATTATAATTATTACTGGATATATTATTTAAATCCATGAAGTTTAAAACTTCAACCTTGATGACATAGAAAAATTTATTAATAACCTATTATAGGGTAATCCTCACTATACAATTTGTTTACTCATATCCAATATATCTTTATCCAAACACCATTACCTCAATGTCATGAATTAATTAAGTGTTACCTTTCCTTAATCAAAATATCACCTTTCTATGAAACCATTTTTTTATGTTTTCATCACTATTAATACTAAAATTTTCAATATTTAATGAAAAATTATATTGAAAATAATTATATATTTCATGATTCATATAACATTATCATTGAATTCCAAAATATAAAAACCTTATTCATCCAACCTTGTTCTTAAACCATTACATAGGCTTTATCAACTTATTCATTAATACCTTTTTCCTAGATTATAAACTATGAATCATGTCTTAAGGTTCCTCAACCCATTTATAATCATGATTCATACTTTTAATGTAAAAAATATTATAATAACATCACATATCTTTCACATGTCGTTTGAGGTCTCTCTATATTCATTAGTATAACCAATACTCATGTCACCTTTTTTATTCCCTTAATGATATTTCCACTTGGGAAATCGATTTTGATAATGCCCATATATCTAAAACATTTATTTTTAACCATTTTATTTATAATTCACTCTATATAATAAGATAATAAAGCATATTGTGAGAAATAATTATCATATTGGGATACCATAAAATCATGAAAATTTATTATAGGGTTCATAAATCATGTATCCTACTTCTTTAATATATGTAACCTTAGGATAATCCTTTTTTATTAATAATCACCCTCAATTTAAATCATTTATGATGGTTTGTAACGATTTTGTGAATTTCCAAGGCACATCTCCCCAGAGTATCAAACTAGGTGGGTGACAAGGCCCGTTGTCGTGTACCAGATTACCCTGGGTCAGGCTCGGGACCTCTTGTCAGAGTTGTTACCCCATGTTACATATATTCCAGAGCCACATTAACTTTTAGTTCCCAAAAATAAATATATTTATAGGAAATTAATCAGTATACACTTTACCAAAATTCTAGGATATTTCCAAAAAGTTAACTCATCCTTATACTTATCCTCAGAGACATCCCTAGACATATCCTTAGAAATATACCTATCTATCTCACTAATGTTTTTCCATCCAAGATTCAAAATGTTAACTAAAATTTTTCTTTGATACTAACTATATCTACCCTCACGTTTCATACATTAAAATTAGTTTACTTTTTCATAAAACTTAATACATTATAAAAGAAAACACCCAAATACTGTATTATTTTAGTTCCTTTGGAAGAATGGAAACATAAACAATAGTACATGAGTGAGCTAAATTTTATCCCACTAGGTTCTTCAAGACTATCACCCCTCGAATAAATATTATACAAGAAATATACCTTCATAACCTATGGAAGGAATCATAAAAAGTGGTGAGATTAGATACTTAGTAAAGGAAAACAAGGGAGACATGTAAGAATAAACATTAGAATAAAGAAATGAGAACATGATTATGAAAATAGAAGATCATAACCTGCATATCAAAGATCATATAATTTAATCATGGAATAAATCTTGGTAGTTCAAAAGACAGTAATCGTAAGGAAATAAAGATCATAAATAATGAAATCATAACAAAGGAATAAAACATAAAATTTTGGCCGACACATAATCTTATATAATGATTTCCATAGTTTTTAATGCACTGCTTCCAAAGGCATCTTAGTAGAAAAAGTCCTTTATTGAACTAGGTTCACATCCCATTTAGGCCCTTTATTATTGAACCATGTTCACTCCATATTCCATCCCTATAATACTGAATAAAGTTTATTTCTCATTCCATCCCTGTAATACTAAACTAAGTTCATTTCTCATTCGAACCATGTCTACCTCAGGAGATATAAATCTTTACAAATGCATTGGAGGGAGATATATGTCCCTACCATATCATAATTAAATCACAGACACAGGTGGCACCAAATCATAACTAATATTACTATAACCCATGAAATGAAATGGGTATCATAAACATGTAATCACATTAGAACCTATGGAAAAAGCTACAGGTTTCATAATCATTACATCAAAATCATAATCATGGAAAAAAGTATGATTCAAACACATATTACCCATGAAAGATAAATGGGTGTCATAAACACCATTCCATCAAAACATAAAACATTCAAGAAATAATATGAATGAAAATATTTGATAATTTTATAGAAGGGAATGAGTAACATCAACATATACCATCATATATGGAATGTAAATTGGAAATATATTTTGATTTTTTTTTGAGGAAAATATTCATTATTCTTTGAAAAAAAATATTTAAAATAAGAAAACTACTTGAAAACCATTGTATAGAAAATAAACTCGAAACAATATAAAGAAATATATGAAATCCTTTTGAAGAATTTTTCTTTGAAAACATATAAAGAGAGATTTAAATAATTTTGAAAACCATTTTCCATGGAAACTTATAAAACGATTTTGAAAATATTTTGAAAACCATTTCTTTGAAAATAATTTTAAAACATATAAATTGGTCTAGAAAGTCATTTTAAAAATAATTTTTCTAGAAGACATATAAAATAATATTTAAAACGTTTTGAAAACCATTTCTTTGAAAATAGTTTTAAAACTTATAAATAATGGTTGAGAATCATTTGAAAACAATTTTCATTGAAAATATATAAAATATGCTTGAAAAATTATTGGAAAATTTTTTCCATGAAATCATATAAAAGATGATTGAACAAATGTTTAAAAAAGTTTCCTTGAAAACTTATAAAGGAATCATGAAAACCTTTTTGAAAGCAATTTTCCTGAAAACTTATAAACTATGATTGATTTTTTTTGAAAACATTTGTTTTTTGAAAGATATTTTTTAAATAACCTTTTATTTTGAATTAAAATTTTAAACATGCAATGTAATATCCATAGAAATGATTATCAGTAAATATGTACATGCTGTATGAGGTAAGAAAAACATTCCCTTTTCATGGTTAAAGGTTAGAAAATGCCTTATTTAGAAAGAGACTAGAAGATTCCATTGAAAACATTGGTAAAATAAAAAATGTAAATTTTTTTATTGATTATTGAAGAATATTAGAATATTGTTTGAAAAAAATTATAAGAAAACAAGATTTTGAAGGAACACATATTTACGTCCGAAGAGAGGGTAAAGTCAGGCTTTATTAAAAATAATTTCTTAACTATCTTTTGTACTAAAGAGTGGAAAATTCTAACAGTACATAAATAAATCATGGATAACTAGAGGATAAGATAGGTTTTTAATTTTCTTGAGATATGGATCATAAGATTTCATCAAAGGAATAATAGACATTAACAACATAAAAAATTGATGAGATTGCTTCAATAAAATCTTACCCATTCGTAACATTGAACCATACTACTCATGTAAGAAAATAAAATTAAATTATTCTTAAAATATCATGAAAAAAGGATACTCTTGATATAACTTTTTAAAGTTAGTTTATACACATCATGTAAAAATATAGGTGTATAACATGGTATGTGTATCAAATAAGGCAAATTGAGACAAAATTACATTATCGATTTGGAAACTTTTGAAACAAAAATCTCATGACAGAAAAAAATGGATATTTAAATACCCATAAGTTTATTTATATTAATAATATAATATATCCATGGGAATTATAGACACCATATAAAATGAATCGGTGGTTAGTAAATCATGTATCTCATAGAAATAAAAAGTGAGATGAAAATCCATTACCTTGTGTCTTTACTCTCTTCATACTCATAAAAACCTTCTGTGTAATAAATATAAATTTATTATAAAAATATAAAATAAATAAATTATTATATATAATATGATATATGTTTTTATTATAACATTATATTACTCTCTTGTTAATAATTCCATGTTAAGGTAACACTTCAGGTAATATTCACCTTATTTTTTGCATTTGTCTTAATATGTGATATCATTGGTCCTTATAGATATGTCATGATTTAAAAAAAATATGATATAAATATCATTTATAATTATTATATATGTATTATAATAATCTATATAATATATATGTATGAAATGGAATACAACGTTCATGGAGACGTTATGCCATACATATATATGAATGTTTTTTCAGTTTAATTATTGTATTGAAAGAAAAAATGTAAATGAAATATACGAATATATATATATGAAAAAATTTAAATATTATATTAAAATTATTATATAATATATTTAATATAACTTCACTAAACCCATACTTAAATCATTCCATGTAGCGTGTGACTGAATCACATCGTTTTGTGGGGTTGATTGTAAACACTTCGTTAAATAAAATTATTGTATTTACAATAAATGTAAACTATAAATATATTTGTTTTAAAATGATTAAAAAATATTTAATACAAAATAAAAATAATATATGACATATATTAATATATTATCCATCATAAATAACACCATGATAGGTGGTAATGGAAAAATAAACAATCATTGTTTTGTGAGGCCATAATTCGTAGTACACGTAAACAGTATGTTCAATGCCGACTAGATGTAGGTGTGTGTATGTGTAGGTAGAAAACGTAGCATAAACAAATTATATTGAAGATACTTGTGTTGTTATAAAATAATGGAATAAAGAGAGTGGAGGGGGTAGATAAAGAAAATAGAAGAAAGGAGTTTGAGAGAAGGCCTTACCTCTTAATCAGGTAGCTCCTTTAGGTTTGCACCAAAAATATTACTTGGAAGAATTTATAAACAAAGGTACGAATCATGGAGAAAGGTAGTATTTTTGGGAGGATATTTTATTATATATTTCAATATACTAAGTGGTTTTATAGGTTTAAATAAGTGTTATAGTGGAGGCCTTTTTATAGTAGAAGAGGAGTGGCACTCTTGTCTATCTTTGGAAAAAGAATTTCACCCACGTTTTTCCAATGGTAAGTGGATCCCACAGTAGACCAATTTAAATTAAATATATTATATGGTCGAAATATTTCCATAAAATGGATCTTGGACAATTTTATAGGTTATTTTGGGTCTTAAATTTACAGTTTAGTCCTTAGTGAAGATTAAATTTACCATAATCGATGTAAGTAATTTTAATCACTGATATAATTTGGTCAAAAAATAAATTGACCTTATTAGACATTAAAAATAATTATTATTCGTAATATGGAATCCATTTTTCAAAATTTGAATCACATAAGTGGCAGAAGTTATTTTAAATTAAACACCACAGTTGGGCCGACAATGCTGGTTTTAAAGTAAAAAAGTGTCAAAAGTTTTCTAAGTATTTATATCCTATTTCAATGTTAAATCAAATATAATTACCTAAATTGGATTAATTTATAATAATATTATATAATTAAACTTAACAAACTAAAATATATTTTATCCTTGTAAATAAATTACTTGAAAAATCAGTTTTGAATTAAAATCCAGTATTTTTAACTATTCATTTAAAAAAGAAATCTTATAGAAAAATAAAAAAAATTATCCTAAACTAATTTTCATGTTTATTTTTAAAATATTAATTTTATTCATACATATTATATCTACAAAAGTTCAAATAATTTGGATTTAAAATTGGTTCTCCATTAAAAGGTAAGAAAACTACCTTTAAAAAAATATAGGTTTTTAAACAAAAAATTTGGTTTTATCTTATGTCTATAAAATATAACGAATGAATATAAAAAATATTTGATTTAATATATAACATATATATTAAATTAATATCACTCACGAATTTTATTTAATTTAATTTTTGGGAGAAAAAATCTTTGTGACCATAATAATAATAATATTTCCTTTTATATTAAATTCATTTTCAACTTCATTTCTAATTAATTGGAAAGAAATGAATTAATATTATATTTTTTTAAACCATATATTTTTAAAAATTATTTAATAATATTTATAACCACTAATTTAAGGTATATATTATATCATATTATATTAAATAATAACTTTTTTATGATATACTATTATTCGGTAAAAATCGGTCTTGCGTGTTACGCAAGGCATCGTGGAACGATGTTGTTGTGTGTAATGAAAGCTATCCTCAATGTTTTGTGTAGAGAAATATAAAATTTATTATGTGTGTAGTGAATGATTAACATGGGTTTTTTATAGCACAATACCAAAATTGGGATTTAATATAAAATAATACATTTTGAGTGTTGTGGGAAATGAAAAATTAAAAAAAAAGATAAATTGATTGAAAAAAATAACTCACAAAATCTCCAGGAGTTACATGATCCATGAAAAATATAACATAAAACTATACCACATAAATTAAGTTTAGATTCACTGGGAGGTTCATTCCATAATCATTTTTCAGGGAGGAGTTATATACTTGATAAGGAATACATTCATTGTTTTAAATTATAACAGATAACTAAACACCCATATTTTTCGGTAGTGTTTTAATTATTTTACTATCCATATAAGATAAGAAAGAATGTGTATAACTAAAATAAAAATGTATAATAATTATTCATTAATGAATAACCAGCGTACCTATCACCACATCATTTTCACGATCCACCTCAGTAGAAGTGATAATATATGCCCTTCCTTTCTCTCTAGGCCTTATATGTAGTTTCCGTTGATTTTATCATAACAAAATTGTGTTAGGGAGTTTTCTCACATAATTATCATGTTGTTTTAAATTAAATCATAGTATTATAGGATTATTATTTATTTTAACCTTCTTTTCCACTTCCACATTAGTGGGTTTCTTTATTTCCCTTTAGAACTGATTATCCTGATGTCCCTCTTATACACATTTGAAGTATCTCCCAATTCTATTTAGAATGTTTCTAGGATGATCCTTCCCACACTTTTAACATGTGAGATGTTGGGGTTTCTTTCATTCTAGGATTTTATCATTTAATCTTCCCATATTAAAATATATTTCCCCTTTTTATCTCAAGGATTATGAGACCACTGAGAATCACCAATCTCTATATCGACCTTAATGAATGATCAAATAATATCCTCATATTTTTAAAAGTATGGAATCACTAATGAATTTCATATAATCATCCTTAATTCACTAAAGAAGCTATAAAACTTGATTTTATTATTCATAAAAAGGTGAAGGCATATCATGAAAGACATCTAACGTTTTCTTTATATGGCTTGATGGACTCATCTTCCTTTTTCTTCAATCTAAGGAAATTATTATCCATTTTAATACACAGAGTTTGGGGAAAATATTTATTAAAAAATATTTTCTTGAATCCTTCCCAATACATGGAATCAGTTTCCTATTTTGAATTTGTGTTCTTTATTAGTTTCCATCACTAATAAAATTCCCCTTAAAATCAGTAGAATTATAGTTTGACTTTCTATTCTTATAATAATTTTAGGACATAAAATATCTTATCAATGGTGTTAGTCAATTATTACATGAAGAGGGGATAAAAAAATCCACTAAAGTTAGGAGTCCTTTTTTAATAATGGATTCTAGAAAAATTTGATCATTCTTAATAGAATTAGTGTGTTTGATATGATTTAATTTTTTATTCAAAACACGAGCTAGTTGATCGAGTACTATCATGATGATTGGAGATCCTCTACCTATATGGTTCAGAATATCATTAAGGGTATCATCATATTTCCTAACACATTGGTTGTTGTAACATATTCTATTATTTTAATCCATTAACTTTAAAAAAAGAAAAATTAAATTAGGGGTTTTAATACTTTGATAATGAGGATATGAAAAGGAAACTCTGAACTTTGAAGGAATAAATAATGAATTAAAAGTATATCATAACTTATGAGTTCCTATGTTTCAATCTAGGTTATCCATATAAATTTTTCCTATAATTTGAATTAATAAAATTTTTATCACCAATTATTTCTAGTCATAATCCCAAAGAATAATAATACCATGATCTGATACCATCTATATTAACACAATCCTTTTATACATATTGTTAAATGATTTTTAACACGAAAATACATTAAATAGAAACTAATGATCAAAAATCATATTTTCATTTAAATACCAATTAAATAATTAGAAAACATGATACTAAAATAAATCTTATTTATTTTAATATCCAAAATAATATCCTTACCTCCTTTGAGCTCTTAAAATTGCAAAGGATAACCTAGGGAATACATATCCCAAAGGGGTGAGCTAAAAAGGCCAGTATGGAAACAAACATGGAAATAATTCTTAGAATATGATTAATAAGGCATAAAGTGATAAAAATGCATTAATAATGAATAATAATATGGATGAATAATATTTATAACATATAATCATAAGATATTATAAACAGAGGAATGGGTAAGAAACTTACAACATGAAATAATCATGTGTCAAGTCTAAATGCTAAGATGATATCACATGTTTAATAGAGTCCCATAATGGATTAGGTTTACTCCCTAATATTATATATAAGATATCATGTGAAAAAAACATTACCCAATCTATTGGACCACTACTTGGGTGAACCCATCATAACATGAATGTTGGTCAGAGTGAGTATATCAAGAGGGGATGGGATGAGTAACCAATAAAAAATTCGATTGAAACGAGTTCAAATAAACTCCCCCAAATAATTAAAATATCCCAATTAATAAAAACATTATATTGATATATGTTCTGATCTTTTACTATATTTCTCAATGTGTGATTAATTCTCATTTAAAAAAATATAAAAAATATTTTAAAATTGGAAATAAATTTACTTAATCCAAACCTTATGTGGACACTAATTAATATTAACAATAAAAGTAGTAGTTTTGTTTAAAATTTTAAACAAATTTAGTTTAAAACTTTTAAATGTCACAAAAAATACACAAAATGGAATAAATTCAAGAGGTTAATTCTCATACCGATGCTTAATCCTCTCCAATTGGAAATAAACATCTTTCAAGAACATTATATAAAATATTCTTGATCCAAAACTAAGACCCGTTATACAAAATATCTTCCCATTTTTCTAGGCCACACATGGACCTATTCCAAAATAACCATGGGAATAAAATAATTACAAACTACATAAATACCTCTTCCAAAACACCATGTGTTAAAAATGGGAAAATATAGGGTAAATAAGATATCTTATATATTCTAGTTAAGGTGTAGAATCTAGTGTGTGTTAAATATATAGGGAAAACTACACACCACTGAAAAATAAATGAAAAAAATATAAAGATAAAGTGTAGAGATCGATTAATGATGGTGTTTCTCTTTGTTATTTACTCTAAATCCTAAGACTCCTTAGATGTAGCTTGGATATAAGCTCGAGTTTTTTCATAAAAAATTATAGTAAATAGAGCATCATAATCTCTCTTATTTTGAATGTTAATAAGGATCTGAATGTTCATTACACTTCACTTTCTCACAGTAGTGTGTAGGTAAGGATGCAACGTGTAATCTCTCATGTAATTCTCACAATTTTTTTCACTCTTCCAATTCTTGAAAATTAGTTCCAACTCACTTTACCTCAATTTCTATCCACATGAGGTAGTTTTGTTCTTAAATTATTGTTAGCATATAGAAGTATCTGTTTAAAGAACAATCATATGAATCTTCTTCTCCTCATACTCAACACTATCACAAACCTTAATGTATCCCTACAATAGTTTAAGAACAACCCCTGAAGTAATCATAAACATTAAATTAGATAATACGCAATTTTGAAGAAATTAATTTAAATATACTAGAAATAGTGATGGTGAATCTTCTAGTGAAAAGATAACTATAGTCGTGAGTCATCCGAGTGGTGACTTAATTTGGTGGTGAGTCAGGCCAATGTCGATTCATGCTCAATAGTGACTCATCTATGATGGATAATAATCTTATATATAGTATATTTCAACACTTTAGTAAAGTTACATAAGGTAGTTAAAGTATGGTGGTGAGTCATCCTCAATAGTGACTTTTTTCTGCTGGTATTTCTTTTCCATACTTAGCCAAATTTTCATCCTAGCGATGAATCGTCATTGATGGTGGGCCTTTCCAATACTTTTCCAAAATTCCATTCTGATGGTGACTCATCTCTATCTATGGGTATCTCTAATATTTTTCCAAAATTTCGTTTTAATGATTACTCATCTCTGGTAGTGCGTCTTTCCAATAATTTTATGAAGGTCTATTCTGATGGTGGTTCTTTTTTGCTGTGATTCAACATCAATAACGAGTCATTTCTATACTTATAAAAATTTATTCAAAAAATAATTATATTATAAAATTATATAATAAAACATTAAACTCCTCAATAACATGATAAAAAATATATTTTTATTATTAAAATAAGGGTTCCAATAATCTCCCCCTTTTGATGATAAACAATCATAAAATTTTGTAAAACATGTATAGAATAGTGATCAGTTAAAAATAGATCATCATAACACTTTAAAAATATATAGTCTTATAAAACAAAAGATAATACAATTAAAATGGTATCAAAGATATTAAATTAAAAAGAATTTATGGGAAAATAACATAACTATAAAAGTAAATACCCAGAATTAATGAATATGGTATCAATGGAAGAAATGTAAATACATATCGTATCAAAGGTATTAAAAAGAAAATAGTGTGATAAGTAGTTAATAAAGATAGTATCAAAGAAATAAAATAAATACATGTTGTATCAATGGTATAGAAACCAGAAACAGCCTGAATGATGGTATCAAATAATATTGATGGCATGAAAAGGTTAACATCAGTATACATATAGTTAAGAAATTCCATATTTATTCTCAACAATATTGTAATTACTCCCATTGTTTGATTATCAAAAAGTGAATATAATATAATAGAAAATGAAAATATAAAAAAGATAAATAATTAGATAATTTCTACTATAAAGGTTATTTTAGGACATCCAAAAAGAGATACAACAAAAATTATATAAAATGTCCCTATAAAAAACAAATCCTAATGTTAATGCTTCTAGATCTTGCTAGAAGGAAAAATATGTGCCTTTCTCTTATCCTTGATATAGGTAAAAGGAAAAATGATAGAATATGAGGCAACTATAGTGGAAAATGTTGGAATATAGGGAAGAGAAGGAGCATCTATGATAATAATAGGCCTAAGATGATGGAAAACTTCATTCAGTGTCAGGCTAAAAGGCTAAAATCGTGCAGGTAAAGGCACAATGGGATCATGGGTAACAACTTGTATTAAAACTATGGATCAGAAGCTAGAGAAGAGAGTTGATAAGTGACTAGAATGGAATCATGATCCATTAATGTAGTACCTGAAACATGATGAAAGGGCTTCATTAGATTGATGAAGTCTAAGATGATATTTTCTCCTCTATCCATAGCAGTAAAAAAGTCCCTTTTCTCTTATCTAAACAACTTGAGCACTAGGGTCATCAATTTTAGCAGATTGATTTTTTCTTTGAAGACTTGAGTCACTGCTGGCAACCTAAGTTTCTCAGTAAGAAAGTTGAAATGAGATTTAAGATCATTATTTGTATAAATCCTTAAAAGGTAATACTTTATAGCCTCTTCAATTATATCTCTATCATTATTTATATCCATCATACATTGTCTAACTATCATATTCACAAGATCATAGTTATGATTTTTTTTCACAATGTTTCTTAAGGGATATATAAAATATCCCCTGATACAACTTGAAGCAATTCTATGTCAATTTACCCAAACAAATCAACATCAAGTGAAGAAGGTGGTGTACTTGATGTAGAATCTATGGGAGATATATTCTCAAACCTCTATAATAGAGAAACCCTATAATTTGAAAAATAATATCAAATCTCATCTATTATAGATCTCAGAGTCTCCATATCATTTTCTGAACTTCTATTCTCTATATCAACTTCTTTAATGTGATGAAACGTTTTGGTCTTGATGTGACGAATCACCAATTAAAACAAATATCTTGTGTCTCTTTCACTAAGATTAGTGAACTGAGGTTCCTAATTTCTCAAAAATATTCCAAAATTAGAGAGGATCCTTTCTCTTAATTATTTTAGGTCAGATTTGGATACAACATGAATTGGAAATGGGGCAATAATAGGTGCATGAAAGGGTGAAGGCATGACGATATGTTGTAGAACTACCTCAGCTGGTTCAGAATTGGTAGGAACGTCAAATGAAAATCTTCGTAACTCCCTTAAAATATTTATCTATTCTATCATGGATCCCTTCAGATCCATCTATACTTAAATAAAAAGTATATCATCATCTGAATTAGTGTATTCCAGACCAAATCAGATATAGATAGGGTTCTTTCCCCATTCCTAGAAGGATGTGACACCCAACCTAGATGAAGAAACACTATTACTCCATACAAGTACACACTCATCTAACGTAGACTCAACAACCATAGGTTCAACAGAAATCTAATAAAAAACTCTCTTCTTATCAAAATTAGGCTCACCAAAGTCACCATAGGCATGGTCAATAGGTTGACCAACAAGACTTAGATATTCCTCCCCCCTCAACCAATGATTTCATTTGATATATAGAAGTTTTATCCACATAATTAACTAATTATATTATTTCATCATACCTAGAATAAATATACATACACCTAGATAAGAGACAATTTATCAATACATCTCATGATCATTAGGTTTATCATGATCTGAATCATCATCAGCTTCACTTCCATATTCAACATAAACATTTCCATACCCGTTTTCTTCTTCATGTACACATTCTTGTTCTTCTTCTTTTTAAACATTATAATCAAAACATCCATTTTCATTAAAATTTTCCTTAGAAGTTTTAGAAGTCTTTGTAAACGGTTGATCTCTAGAAACCTCAGTTTCATCCTCTTCACTTCCTCCATTTAAGAGAGTTTCTTCGAAAAGAAGAGATATAGTAGGGCTAGGAGAATGATAAGAAATAGAAAGAGGACTCTTGGGAATATCTTGGTCACTACATTCATCTAATAAAAACTCTTTATCCTCATCTCATAATGTAGAAACTTCCTATTATTCCTCATATAAGTACTCAACCACTTCATCCGGCTCGAGGATAGGATCCACAGGACTCTTCGACCTAGATGAGTGATTAAAAGGATTTAAATCCCCATAAAGTATACCAACATCATCAACCCACTACCTATTCTATGGGTTCAAACATATTTTTATTCTTTTACAAATAAAATTTGTAAATAAAAAACATCTACATTTTACCATGGATTCTTCTTCTCCATCAACTAGTCTATTAGCCTCTAGCATAGCATAAGTGAACTCAGGGTAAATAAATAAGTTTGATATGGAAGATGGCTTACAAATATCTATCATACGAGTAAATAGTTATCTAATCAAATTAATCCTTTCTAATATCTTCATAAAGAAAAAAATATATACATCTTGATACCTCATTGTAGTTAAATAACTATTCCTTGGACACAACATATGCTGAATAATCTTGAAAAGAAAACAAAATTCTTCATCAACCTCAGTTTCAAATGGTATTCTTTTAATTACTTCCCCATTAAGCTCTGATAAATAATCACCATACACAAAGTAATCACTATCACTTGTAATGTATGCTTGGAAGTCATTTGAGACACCTTCTATAGGTACTTTCAGACATTTGGACCATTAACATGGAGAGAAAAAACATTGTATCTGTTTATTCTGCTTCAAAACTAGTATTAAACATCCTCAAATCTAACATAAACATACAGATAGAACTTGTAAACTAACCTAGTATAGAAGGGTATCTCATTATTATAGAACCAATTTTCCCATCCCTGGTCTTGAAAAATATTCAGTACCAAATACTTTATTGAAAACAACCACTCTACATGAAGTTTCTTCTCGAGTATTAATATCTGATTCACGTGATGCAAGTTCATTGGGTAGTTGGGTGACTTGAATCTCCTTTTGGATTCTTTGAAGAACATGAATCATTAATAGATGATTATTTGACCCACTTAACTATAACTATAGATAATGATTTATAAGGTTTAGACGAGGTTAAGGGAATGCTAACAGTAAAGAGAGAAAGGGTCATCGTGTGTTTAAACGAAAAGGCATGAGGGAGAGGGAATCAAAATTTAGAAATTTGTATTTATATATCATTTATGGATTTATGATTCTTTAAATTTAAAAATGAAAAAATATTTGAATTGTAAAGAAATTAAATAAATAAATAACCTAAAAAAAGGAATTAGAAACGAAGACTTAAAAACCAACGATGGGTTATTCCAATGGTGGGTAAAACACCAATGGTGGGTAAACCACTAATGGTGGGTATAAATCCAATGGTGGGTAAACTCCAATGGTGGTTATAACACCAATAGTGGGTAAAATCCAATTGTGGGTAAACTCTAATAGAGGGTAAACTCCAACAGTATGTAGAACACCAATGATGGGTAAACTCTGACAGTTGGTAGACTCTAATGGTGTGTAAAATCTAATAGTGGGTAAACTCCAATGGTGGGTTATGGAAATTAAACATAACTAATATTAATCATTACTAATCTAAGTTTGATACAGTTCATTCTCTCAGAATTTAATGTCATAATAAATATATCATCAAACATATGTTCAGTACCAATGTATTCAATAGTTACATCACAATTTTGAAAATGATCTCCCAAAAATTAATGTCTTATATAAATGTGTTTTTTTATAGAGTGAGATACATGATTCTTAGAACTATTTATAGTAATTTTGTTGTCACAATTTATAGGGACATGTCATAATTGATATCCATAGTATAGTAAAGTGTATTTCATCCAAAATATTTGAGCACAAAATCTAGTTGAAGCTATATACTCAACTTCAACAATAAACAATGAAACAAAATTATATTTTTTAATACATCAAGAAACCAGTGACTTTACCAAGATATGAGTTGTTTCAAAGGAAAATTTTCTGTCTGTCTTGAAACCAGAAAAATCAACTTCTAAATAAATAACTAGGTCAAATTAATTTCCTCTACGGTGGAAGAATCATAATTTGGTTGTATACATAAGGTATTTAAAAATATTTTTTACAACAAGTAAGTGTGACTCTTTTGGGTTTTATTGAATATGAGAACACATACACACAAGAAACATAATTTAAGGTATGATTGAAGTTAAGTGGAGTATAATTCCAATTATCCATCCATAACTAGTGTGATCCACTAATTTCCCAACTTCATCAAGATCCAACTAATAGGTGGTAATCATAGGATTTTCACTACTATTAGATCAATCCAAATGAAAAGATTTTAAAAATAATTTTGTATATTTACTTTGATTTTGAATAATTGCTTATTTATTTTAATATATTTGAAAAATCAGAAAATTTTTTTAGTTCACCTATTAAACTCATTTCAAATTCAGTTTGAATCATATTTGAAAAGTCAATACATAATTTTATTTATATGATTAAAAAGATAATATCATCTACATATATTTGAAAAAATAAAACACCTTTTGAATTTTTTTTATATAACGGGTAGGATCATTTATACATTTTAAAAATCATTTTTAAATAAAAAAGAGTTTATCATATCATACCAAGCTCTGTGAGCACATTTTAAACCATATAAAGATTTTATTAATTTTAAAAAAAGATTTATAAAATGAGGAATTTAAAATATGGGGGTTGTTCAACAAAAACATGCTGAACTATATAACCATTAAATAATTCACTTTTGACATCCATTTGATATAGTTTTAAATATACATGTGATGAATATGAAATAATTACTATAATGAATTTTAGTCTAGCTACTACGGAAAAGGTTTCTTCATACTCTATACATTGTTTTTGACTATATCCGTCTCCAACATGTCCAAACTTATTTTTACTATTGTGCCAAATTCAACAAACTTGTATCTAAACAACCATTTAGTGCCTATAGTAATGGATTCATTAGTTCTATAAATTAGTTCTCAAAATTTATTTATTTCAAATTCATTAAGTTCTTCTCGCATATCCATTACCAAGAATTCATCATTAATTGCATCATTGATTTTCTTAGGTTCAACCTGTGAAAAGAAATCATGATGTCCAACCTTTTTTCTTTGAGAGGATATAGTTTTTGTACCTATATCTAAGTATCAAAATATATAATCTAAATTATGGTATTTAAGAGTCCTAATAGCTATAGAAAAATAAGGATTGTTGAACTCAAGTTCTTCTACATGTTCAGGTTTGGGTTTTAGAAGTTCCTCAGAATGAGATGATTTTTTTGCATGTTTTACAGTAGAATTAGAAGGTTTTTAATTTAAGTTAAAACTCGATAAATACTCATTAAGTTTTTCTAAAAGGTATTTAGATTCACATGGATCTTTATCATCAAAATTGATAAGGAAATACTCTTCAACATACTTGGTTATTTTGTTAAAATCACTATATGATTTACTAGAAGTTTAATAACCATGGAAAATTACTTCATCGGTCTTAGAGGAAAACTTAGTAGGATTATACATAGTGTTAAGAATAAATAATTTGAAAACAAAAATTCTAAATTAACTAACTATAAGATTCATATTATAAAAAATTTCAAAAGTGGTTTTCTTCAGGATAATTCTAATTAGAACTCTATTAAAGATATAACATGTTGTGTTCACAACATCTACCTAAAAGTAGATAGGTAGTCATATTAAGTGATATTTTTTTGATATATCTCTTTATGTTTTATATTTCATATTTTTAAAACTCTAGTCTACTAAGGGATCCTAGGAGTAGAGAAGTTATGATTATATCCATTTTGTGAGAAAAATGATTCAAAGTCTTGATTTTGAAACTCATGACCATGGTAACTTACACTTGTAAAAAATGGTATATATAGTTGTTTTTTAATTTTAACTTTGGTTTTTAACAGATGTTGAATCTAATGATGTTAAAAATGGGACTTTTGAGGTTAGTCGTTTTGTCAACCGACATTAAAAAGTAAAATATTTACCTTTCAACATCGTTTTTTTGGAAATACGATGTTGAAATTCTGATTACATATGGGTTTTATCATTTTTTATATAAAACAAAATTAAAAGTCCTCATGGAAGTATTTTAATGTTGGTTATTCATTATCTAATGTAAAAATACTTTTTTGAACACCAATTCATGAAAAACCGCTGCTAAAAGCCTTCATAGAAAACCTTTAATGCTGGTTTTTTCAAGAAAAACAATGTAATGTTATTTTTTACATTTTTTTAAAAAATTAATGATTTTAAATATGTATATAAAAGTTTATATAATTTCCTATGATTTTATTTGACTAGTTTTAGAGATAAAATGATGTTATAGATCAAACTTTATGGCCATCAAAACTTGGAATTCTCTATGTTTTGATTAATGCAACTCATTTCAATGAAAGCATGAGAAACATGAATAAAAATTACATACCTCAAATGAAAAAAATTACCTAAAGTATTAGAACATATTTTTGTTATTTTAAGAGTTTTCATTAAATCAATATGTTACTTATCATTATTTATCTTCTTTTCAGGGTAGAACTCATGTGATAATGAAAACAGTGATCAACAATGAATTTTTCACCTCATTTGGTAATTCTCTTCCAAATGTTTTATATTTATAACCTTATCACATGAATAATACATCATTATAAGGAAAAAAAACAAAATTCCAACTTCAAATATCCATAAAATTTGATTCGTAAGTGTATTTTAGCTCCAAAACCAGTCAAATAGAAAATCGAAAAATGAGATAAAATTGGGTAATGATTTCGAACATCAGTTATTTGAAAAACCAAATCCAAAAAGTGACTTTTTAAATACGTTCTAGAATAAAATCTATGTTAAAAGTAATTGATGAGAATATTTTACATATTTTTTATAGAACCAATATTAAAAGTGATGTTTAAATGTCTGTTATGGACTAAATAAAGTTAAAATTCCTTGTGGAAGTATTTTAAAATTGGTAACGTAGAACAATTGTTGAAATTATGATATTTAATATTTTTTTAACCTGATCCACTTCCTTGATCGGGTTTAAAAAACAGATAACTAGCTATCAAAGACACACATGGACCTCTTTCATGATAATCATGTGAATAAAACAATTACATATCATGCAAGGACCTATTCCATGACACCATGGGTTAAACAATGTTAAGGGAGAGTAAATAATATATCTTGTAACTTCCAGTTAAGGTGTAAGATTTGGTGTGTGTATAATATATAAGGAAAACCCTACACTACTCAAAAATAAATGAAACATTTAGAAATAACAAGTGAAAATGTAGATAAATGATGTTGTTTCCTTGTATGATGTGCTCTGAAACTTGAGAATACTCATATGTAGGTTAGATAAGGGTTGAGTTGTATATTAAATAATTTTAGTAGAACAGAGCATCATATTATTTATTTTTTCATTTTTAAGAAGGATATTAATGATAATTATACTTAACACTATCACAGTAGTGTGTAGGTTAGGAATCGATGTGTAATCTCTCCAATAAGTCACAAACTTCCCTAGAGTATTCTAATTAATGATTTTTTTTACAACTCACTTCACCACTATGTATACCCAAATGAGGGAGTCTGATTCTTAATTTATCATCAGTATACAAGAGTATTTGTTTGAATAATAATCATTTAGATCTTTTACTCCTCGTACTGAATATTAACACAAACTTTAATGCATCCTGACAATAGTTTAACAAAAACCCTTAAAATAATTATAAAAATTAATTTTTATAATATAGCAGTTAGAAGTAATAAATTGAAATATACCATAAAAAGTGATGGTGAATCTTTAAGAGGAGATACAACTCTGACTATGACAAATGCTTAAGGTGAATCTGAAAAATGGTGAGTCATGCTCAAAAATGACTCATTTATGATGGGGGATCATCTCAGTGGTAGGTCATTTCAACATGTTTCCAAATTTCTTGCGGGTAGTTAAAGTTTGATGCACTGCCACAAAACAAGATTTTTTCAGCACCACCCTTTATCAACTCTTTTTTAGTATCACTGATAGGGTGGGGGGTTATCAGAACTTTTCCATAGAGTTTATAAATTATATATTTCCAAAACAATAAATTTTCATGAAAAATAATATATTGATATATAATTATATTTATATTGATATAAATATAATATATATTTCTAAAATATATTTTGGATATATATAAAGAGACTATTACATTTAATAAATAATAAATATAGTGAAAATAACTTTGAAATAATTTAAAAAATATTATTAAATAATAATTTTCTAATTATCATCGACTAATAATCATTTAATAACATTCTGAAGACACAAAAAAACAAAAAAATTATTAAAAGATAAAAAATAAGTTGAAAATACAACTCACATTTCAAATGACCATAACTTTTGATCCAGGTGTCTGTTTGAGCTCGAAAACATATTAAATCATAGCATGCGATGGTATCTACATGTTAGTGACCCAAGGGAAACTTTTTTCACATTTTTCGAGGCCAAAAAAGCCCATAAGTCCCCCAAAACTGAGTTTTTAGTCAGGATACCCAGAATTTTTAACATTCAAATAGCTATAACTTCTAATCTGGATGTCCATTAGGACATTACCACATACCATATCGAATATCATTTCATGTTCTTCTATTTTCCTGGTTGTGGAGTTGAAACAGACATCTGGATTAGAAGTTATGGTCATTTTAACATTCTATGGCTTTTTAGGTACACATATATTTGTATTTATTCATAAATATATATATATATATATATCTGTGTGTGTGTGTGTGTTCCATATATGTATATATGTATGCATTTATTTATTTATAATCACACATAAAAAAATATTTTATAAATGTATTTAAAAATAATCTTATAAATATATATTAATATAAAAATAAATATACAGAAAAAAATTATAACTAAATATATATATAAAAATAGATAAAAATATATATTAATATAAGAATTAATATATATATATATATCTATTAATATAACTAAATATATTTATATTAATATGAATCTATATTAATATATGAAGAAATTACTATATATATATATATAAATAGATATATCATTAAATGGAGAAAAAACTAAATGGCTTAGTGGTAAATGTGTTGGCGCGCAAGGGAGGAGGTCTTGAGTTCGAGTTCTGGTGGAATAAAGGGTTTTCAGGTGCTTGTGGGAGGAGGTTGTGCGGGAAAGGGCAACGTGCAATGAGGGGGAGGTGGCTCCACCTAGCACTGATAAAGGGGGGTGGGGGTGGGGGGTCAAGAACTGTTAAAAGCTCCCCCCCGCATTATATATTATTTTTAAATTTTAAATTTTAATTTTTTACTTTTATCAGCACTTCAAAATGTGCCGACAAAAGGTCTCTTTTATCAGTGCTAAAAACATGATGATAAAGGACCTTTTTATTAGAACATTCATTAGTGCTGATAAAAGGGGCCTATATCAGGGATTTTCAGAGCGCTAATAAAAGGGACCCCCTTTATCTTCACCTCGATTAACTGTGCTTTAATAGTGCTATTAATGCCCTTTTCTAGTGCTGATAAAGGGAATATTTGCAGTAGTGATGGTGATTCATCCTCAATGGTGACACTTTTCTGGTGTTAGGTATTTTCTATACATAGAAAAATTTTCATCCTGATGGTGAGTCATCTCTAACAAAGGGTCTTTCTAATACTTTTCGAGAATTCAATTATAACGGTGACTCATCTCGAATGATGGGTATTTCCAATACATTTCCAAAATTGCATTCTGATGGTGACTCATCTCTGATGGTGGTTCAATAAAATATTTTTCCAATATTTCATTCAAATGGTGGGGCTTTTTGGTGTTGACTCATCATTAATGGCGTGTCATTTCTATGCTTATACAAATTTCCACCAAAATTAAATATAGTATAAAATGCTATCGTAGAACATAAAACTCATCAATAACATAATTAACATGATTTTTTGATCATTAAAAAAAGGTTTCCAATAATGTACATGCATATGTATGCTATATGAAGAAATAAAATTTAATTCATAAACAAAAGAATTACCCATGAGAAGAAATGGGTTTTATAATTTTTTCATAAGGCATAACTGAAGGGAATATCATAATGGTTTCCATGAAAAAATAGGTATTAAATCATTTTTGAACACCCATAAAGTAAAGAAAATAATATATAATGTTAAATTATTTCCAACTAAGGAGAATATTTGAAAAAGAGTGGTTAGGAAACTTTGGAAAAGTTTTACTTAAGCGGGATTTTAAGGAAAATAGTATAATGAATTTAAAGATTGAAAGATTATAAAGAATTCCATAAAAACAGAAGTGATCAAAAATAATTTTATTTATAAAATTAAGTGTTTTTAAAAACAATGTATTTTTAAAAAAATTATTATTTTTGGAACTTTAAATGATGTAAAGAAAAAAAAGAAGTTACCATTAATATGTTCTTGATAAGGAATTTCAAGGGAACATTTAAAAACATATATTTACCCATTAAATAAAGAAGAATTAAGTTAGGTATATATTTATGGGACATATATACATAATATAGAAGAATTTATAAAGAAAATTTTTGTGATAAATTATGGTAAGAGAGAAAAATCATAACCCCAAAGGAAATAGGGAGGTGTTGAAAGACCCATTACCCTATGGTCTGGAATCATTCTACACTTGATCTTAATTTACTAAAAAATCAAATTAGATTTAATAATTACTTAATTTAGATCCAATTACATATATATATCTTATTTATTATAATTTTATTATGATAATATATGGTTTTTTTGATGAGTTATAATGTTCAAATTTATTGTTTGGAGAGCATTTGTTTCATGGTTCCAAAGTCTGATCTGTGGGGTTATTTATTGATGTTATTGTAAAAGGGGAATAAAAGTACAAAAGAAAAATTGAATGGTAATAATGAACTTAAAATTATTTAAATGGTATAAAATACAAACATTTTTTTAACAAATGGAAGGTTCTTTGAGTAAAAATGTTAAGGTTACCTGGTTAATTAATTTGGGTGGTTTTACCGACCATCACAAACTTGTTTCAATTTATTTAGTATTATTTATATATATTAATTAAAAACATGATATATTTTATAATATAATTATTCTAATCTTATTAAACCATAATAATTTTTTTTGTACCAACATTGAAGGTGGTAATGGAAGACTAAAACTCATTATTCATAGAGAAGGTTAACCAACATAATATGGACAATGGTTTTTTTTCTTTGAAAAAAGGACGAAAGAAGTGGATAGATGAAAGATATTTTATTATTAATATTAAATTATATTATATATATGATAAAATATTATTTATTTCATGTTTTTTGAGGGAGGTGTGGAGAAGGTATGAGAAGAAAATAATTTAAAATAGGTCATTTGAGAATGTTAACTTTTGAATGTCGCCTCCTTGAAAGAACCCATAAGGAACATGGAATTGGTATTTAGGTGGGACCATTAGTAGTAGTAAATGGGGGATAGTAGGGAGGATTGGGAATGAAATATATCTTTCAATATTAAAGTCAAATAAGGTTGGAGGATAAGGGCTGAAATTTTTAAAGGAAGAGAGGAGTGTTTATGAATATTATATTCATTAGTTTATTATTTTTTCTCATGAATACGAATTTTATTTATTATAGTGAATATATAAAGTAAGGTTTTTCATATGAGATAAATATAATAGGTTACTATATCATTAATGACTCAAATATTCATGTATTTGAATTATAATGTTAAATACCGTAAATTACTATATTTCACTATTCCCCAAAACTCATCTATTTTAGAAAAATAAAAAATCACCATAAACATTTTTTGATATGTAGATTTTGAAAATAAGAAATATTTTATTGAAATAATTATCTATATATGAGAAATATAATTTTTAAACAAAATCCCCATTTATTCAAAAAATAAAAATTTTAATATTATAATTGATTTATGACCCATTCAAAAATTACTTATGGTCTCATAAAATTATCTTCTCATTATAATAAAACTTAATATTGATCTCTAAAGAAATTTTCTTAGAATAAAATTTATTTTAAATCATTATATTGATTTTAAGTGTGATTAAAACATTTCTTTTTTAGAAAAGTACAAACACTTAATTTATCATTTTTAAACCATTTATTTACTTATACAATATTTTAAATATATAATATTTTCATTTTTTAGGATACCTAGATATTATTTTACACCTAATTAGGCGAGGTTAATATTTTAATAGTATGATTACCATTATTTGTGGTCAAATTACTATTACAATGCATAGGTTAATATTATAAAGATCAGATTACCATTCTATTGGTCAGATTTGTAATAGTAATATGGGTTACCTAATTCTTATAAACAACTCTTATTCCATTCATTCATTATCAAAATATTTTTTTACCCAATTTTATATATACATTCCTCTTCAAAATTAATATTTTATTATTAACATTATTTTTTATTTCTACAACTCTTTTCATGAGTGTGGTCATTCTATTAGATGGAGTAGATCCAAATTATAATATATTACTTATCTTAATTTCATTTTTTATCCCATTTATAAATTTGGAATTATTATTGGGTTTTTATTGACTAATTTATCTTTCTTAATTTATGAGAATAATTTTTTTCTGGTTTCTCTATATACTGTATGTGTTTTATACTACATGACATAATTATATGAAGGTAAATTCCATTAATACTATTCTAGGCCATTATATTAGGGGTGTGCCAATATGGAAGGAACCCCAAGGCTTAAAGATTTGGCTATCATGGAATTCAAAAATGATTTTTGAAATTTATTTCATTTTTTAATAATTTTTTTATTAAATTATAAAATATTGGTTATCATTAATTTTATTCTTTTCCCTGAGATAGGTTCCTTAGAGTGTAGACAATGACCATTAGAGGAGTGATGATCTTGACCAATGTAACACCCCAAGGTTTAAAAAAATAAATTAAATGCATGAAACATTATTTTAAGTAGATATTTATAACTATACTTTAAACATAATTTTTTTGCTTTTATATTTTGGAATTTTGAAAAACGGTCATCTGTAATTTTGTTTAGTAAGTTATTTAGAGCCGAACAAAACCAACTAATTTTTTTGGTGAATAGTATCAAAACCTTATAAATAGTAATATGACCCTAATAAATAGTAAATTGTATTATTATTTTATTTTATTAGTGCTTTAAGATAATGTCATCTTGATAAATTTTTCAATGTGATATAAAAGCAATTATAGTTTTAAAATTGTTAATTTTTCAATTAAGTATTATTTTATTTAGAAACTAAATTAATAATACTTAGAAAACTATTTTCAAAAAATGGAGTTCATTTTTAAATTAATCACGTCAAAAAATGGTCAGGGTGGATTTTTGGGATTTTTCGGAAATTCTAGAATTTTTGATGTATAGGGAAATACGGTATAATACTGTATATTCAAATTATTAGTTAAATACACAATTTAAGATATCATATGTGATGTAAGACCAATTGGTTTGAAATCCAATTCCATTATTAATATTTGGGGTCACATTAATTGATATTATTCATAGTCTTGAGAAAAATATTATAATAATGATTAAAATAATGTAAAATACCTCCCATCATCCACTATAACTACCACCCTAATTCCCCTGTTCCTTCCACACATCTCAAGACTTGATAATTTCCTAATATCAATCAGATTCACTCCCCAATCCTCTTCCCCACTACCTAGATCTTCTGGTCTCACCAAAATACTAAATCTAAATCCCTTAAGGAGGATCTCAATGAGAAGAGATCAAGAGATAAGAAATCCTCTTCCTTTTTCATGTGTATTCCTTTCCATTACGTTTCTTTCATTATAGTTTCTTCCCCTCCTCTTATTAAATAGGAATGAAATCTTGAGAAATTATTTATATTACGGATGTTCTCGTGTTTATGGAAAATTCATCTTCATTTATATTTTCCTCTCCCATTTTTTCAAGAAATAAAAAACATTGTCCACGATGTGTCGAATTACCGACATCCTGGAAGATGTGATTTCAATTTGATTTAATTATTTCATGTCTAGTAAAAAAACCATTTTTATGTTTTAACCAAGTTATAATATATGTATTCTGTCTCATCCATGGTTCTATAATTATTTTTTACACACGGTTTTAATTTATAAAACAAAATGAGGTCTTTAATATCAAAGAACCACTAAAATGATCTAAATGAACATCATTAATGTTTTAACTTATAGATCATCCTGAGTTTAGAATTAAAAATGATAAATGGAATCATTTATGCTTCTCGAAATATTTAACTACCTTTCCATTCGAATTCTGGAGTTTCACATCCCATCGACAAGATCATCCATCATGAACTGGTCTTTAAAAAACATGTAATGAAATCCCCCAAAACAGTGGAAGGAACAAAATACTTATAATTAAAGAGTGATATGATGTTATGAAATGATCATATAATGTGTTGTAAACATGTATATGTTTATGTAAGATATTAATAACACTCTTTTAACCATTATACATGAGGTTTAAAGAGATTTTACGTAAAAATAACCCGAGGTAAGGGAATTCTTAACACTATTTCCATTCTTTGGGTTAACCTTATTCTTTATTCATTATGTGGTATTAAGATTATTGGATGGATGAATTTTGTTAATATTATGTTGAATTCTGTGTATTTACAGTGTATATACATATTCCATCCCATTCCATTATATTAATTCTCACTCCAATTATATCTTAAGGGACTTTCTTTTTTAAATCCTTTTAAAAATCTCTTTAAAAACTTTCAAAAGGATTGTTTTTTATATGTATAATGCATGAGTGGTTTCTTATGATATGTTAGTTAGACATTATTTATTATGGGTTTAGCCCATTATAGCACAAGATAAGATGGGCTGAGCACATTATAGCTCAGGATATGACGGGTGAGCCCCATTATTTCTCTCCAATGCATTGGGTACTCTAGATATGAAAGTAGACCAAAAGGTTATTTCATGTGCATAGGTGAATTTTAGAGTGATATGGTAAATATGTCCCAAGGTAACTACATTATGTTTCTCTGCATAAGAGTTTTTATGATTATGAGTTTTATTGGTTTTTATGTTATCACTAGACTAATGCTTTATTTATTTATATCCCATACTGAGTTTTATACTCATCCCATTTTTTCATAGGATATTAGGATGGTTAAGATAAATAAGGGAGTCCTGATGAATGATGTATATGGTTGTCAAAGAAATCATGTTTTACGATTTAATGTTTTATTTTTTGAAAAAATAGAAACTATTTTAGTAGTATCCTCTTATATAAATGTGGTATTTTATGTATATAAGGAATCCTAATTATTTAAAACAATAAACATGAAAATATCCTCAATGTGTAATAATATATGGTCTTGTTTGAAATTCATGATCAAGTAACATTTTAAGGTCAGGTCCAAATAGTTGGTATTAAAGGATGGTTTTGATAACATTAGGGGTTAGGATGATATTTAAAGAAAAATGTAACTGATTTTTACTCTATGATTAACTTGAAATGCTATAGAATTTAAGGAATACCATGTTGCTTCATCTACGTTACGTTTTTAATAATGTTTTTCCACATAAGAAATAGGGAATTGAAACAATAAAGGCACTAAGAGGCTGATGTCTGTCCGAATCTGTAGCCTAAAATGGTGGGAATAAGAACCGACCAGTTTGTGATAGCATGGCTAAGTTGACTCAAGAAATAAATGGCAGTGTTAGCCATGATAGAGAGTAACATGATCTACCATAAATAAACATGTCTTTTTTGGAGCATTTTATGAGGCAACATCCTCCAACATTTAGTGGAACCATAGATCCAGTGATAGCTAATGGATGGATCAATTCTCTAGAAAAGATATTTGATGTCATGGGGTTTTTAGAACATTAAAAGATAATACTAACCATTTATCATATGGAAGGTGAAGCTGACCAATGGTGGTCTCTAGTTAAGAATACTATAGAGAGATATGATCTTGATTATCAGGAATGAGATTATTTTAAGAGTCTTTTTCTAGAAAAATATTTTCCAAAAACTATTCAAATCAGAATGGAGAAACAATTCTTGGAACAGTAGTAGAAATATGATGATTCCATGGAAACATATAAAACCAAATTTATAATACTGTCCATGTATGTAACAAATTTTACTCAAGATTTTGAAAGTAAAATTAATACATTTTACTCTGGTTTGAAATCATTTTTGCGAAGAGATTTGGCCTTAAGAGAGTTTAAAAGCTATGAGAAGCTTGTTCATTGTGTTGAAAAAGTTGATATGGAGTTATTTTAAAAATATGTGCCTCATGTTGAAAATAATAAGAAGCAGTTAGGTTGATAAGTAATGGGGAATAACTCATCAAAGAAGTCTAGAGGTAAGAAAATGAATTTCCCTTTTTGTGAAAAGTGTGGTAAAAGGCATCCTAGTGAATGTCTTATAAATTCTAGGAAATGATTCTGATGAGGAAAGTTTGGAAACATGTCTCATGAGTGCTAGGAAAATGATCCAAAAATTAATGAGAATATGATGGTGAGTTGATTTAACTATATGTAATTAGGTCATTTTTCTAATGTTTGTTTAAAAATAGTTACTCAAGCAGGGAATCAACAAGATTGAATGAATATGGGTTTGGAAAAATATTTTGCAACCACTTCAGTATATTTTGAGCTACCAAATGAGTGGTATTAGGTACATTTCTTGTTTTTACAAATTTATCAAATGTGTTTTTTGATTCAGGGTCTACGAATTCCTTCATTTCGGAGAAATGTTCATAGAAATTGGGAATTCAATCTCATTAAATGAAACCAGATCTCATGGTAAAAACACATAGAGGAAATATTATAGAAAACATAAATTATAAGAATCTTCATATCCTTGTATGTGTAATGATTCTACCTTTAAACCTTGTTTTTTTGCCTCTAGTAGAGTTTGCTGTTATTCTAGGTATTATCTAGATTTCTTTTTATCATGCTAAGATATATTGTAGAGAAAAAGATGTTTTTTAGAAATAATTTTAGTTTTTGTACAATAATGAACCCATAAGATTAATAATATATCAAGAATATAAGAAATTGATAAAGGATTGAAATGAAAGTTTTCATGCTCATATTTTTGAAGATATGGTAACTATCGAGATTAATGATGTACCAGTGGAAAATGAAAACCTGGATGTTTTTCCCATTGATTTTCCTTGTGTTATTTCTAATCGAGAGTTTGAGTTTTCTATTGACTTAGTTCTTGATGCTAATACAATTTATAAACCTCCTTATCAAATTTCCCAAATGGAACTTCTGGAATTTAAAAATTAGTTGCAAGAATTATTAGATAAAGGCTTCATTCAACCTAGCACTTCACCATGGGGTGCTTCTATCTTGTTTGTTAAGAAAAAAGATTGTTCAATGAGACTTTTCATTGATTATAGAGCCTTGAATAACATTAATAATAAAATAAAGTATCATTTTCTACATATTGATGATTTGTTTGATCAGCTCTAGGGAGCACAATATTTTTCAAAGGTTGACCTGAGGTTAGGGTAACATTAGTTGAAAGTTAAGGATGAAGACATCTCAAAAACTATATTCTGTACTAGATATGGTCATTATGAATTTGTAGTTATGCCTTTTGGGTTGAATAATGCAACTTTTGTATTCATGGATCTTATGAATAGAATATTTCAGGAGTTATTAGATTATTTTGTGGTTGTGTTTATTGATGACATTATGGTATATTCTAGAAGTAAATAGGAGCATGAAAAACATGTAAGGGTTTTTTTGAAAACCTTCAAAGATATGAAACTGTTTGGAAAATTCAGAAATTGTGATTTTTGGTTGCAACAGATTTCTTTTCTTGGGCACATTGTGAACAAGGATGGAATATCAATTGATCCTACCAGAACAAAAGTGGTTGATGAATGGTCAAGACTTACAAATGTTACAGAGATTCATAGTTTTCTTTGATTAAAATTTCATTACCGATGGTTTGTTAAAAACATTTCATGATTATGTAGCCCTGTATCTATGTTAACATGAAAAGGGTTAAATTTGTTTTGATAGAATAATGTGATGTTTATCTTCAGGAACTGAAGAAGATATTGGTGAATGCTCCAGTTTTGGCCTTGCATTCCCAAAATGGTGAGTTTTTCATCTACAATGATTCTTTATTAAAGGGAATTGGTTGTGTTCTGATGCATAATGATCAGGTAATTTCTTATGCTTCAAGAAAACTAAAACCTCATGAGTTAAATTATCCCACACATGATTTAGAATTGGAAGCAGTGTTTTTTTTCTATGAAAATTTGGAGGCACCATTTATACAGAGCCAAATGTCCAATAAATACTGACATTAAAATTATATAGTATATATTCACTCAGAAGGAATTATGCATGAGGCAGAGAAGATGACTTGAACTGATAAAAGATTGTGATTGCATGATCAATTACCATCCATTAAAAAGAAAAAAAAGTGGCAGATTCCATGAGTTGAAAACATCATGCATCATTAACCATGTTATGTTTAGAACATGATCCCTTGGTTAATGATTTGGTGAATTTGGCTTAGATGTTTTCTGTGTAGGGAAGAGACTTTATTTGTTTCAGGTTTCAATGTAGTCATCATTAATGGAAAAAATTAAGCAATCGTAGAAGGAAGACCCTGGGCTATAGAAAAAAGTAGAATTGGTTAAAATAGGTATGTTTCCAGAATTTAACCTTGATAAAGATTTTGTTTTAAGATTTGGAAAATGGTTGTGTGTGCCTTTTGGTTCCCAGTTAATGAGAGATATATTATGTGAAGCTCATAGTTCTCTATTTTTAGTTCATCTTCGGAGTACTAATATGTAAAAAGACCTTCAGAATTATTACAGGTGGGATGGAATGAAAAGGGATATTTTAGAATTTACTTTAAAATATTGAATTTGTCAATAGGTTAAACCAGAGAGGCAGTTACTAAAGGGGATGCTTCAGCCATTTCCAGTGCCAGAGTGGAAATGGAAGAATATATCCATGGACTTAATGGTGGGAATATCTAATACTTATCAAGGTAATAATGTGATTTGGGTTATTGTTGATCGGCTCAAAAAATATGCACATTTACTTTTTATTCGAGATAAAATGTCGTTAGATCAACATTCACAATTTTACCTCAAATATATTTTCAGGTTACATAGAGTTCCTCTTTCCATTGCATCTGATCGGGATCCCGGGTTCACTTCTAACTTTTATAAAGGGCTTCATAAGTCGTTGGGCACCGAATTAAATTTCAGTATAGCTTTTCACCCTCAATCAGATGGGTATTCAGAATGAATGATTCAGACTTTGGAGGATATGCTTTGATCTTGTTCAATGGAAATCAAGGGAATTAAGGATCAACATCTTTCTTTAGTTGAGTTTTCTTATAATAAAAAATTTCATTCTAGTAAATAGATGACACCTTTTGAGGCATTGTATGAAAAGTAGTGTCAAACTCCATCTTTTTTGAATGAAGTCAGGGAAGGAATGTTGATGGGGCCAGAATTAGTATAGGAAGTGGCTGAGAAAGTAAAGATGATCCAGCATCACATAATGATAGCTCAGAGAAGGAAAAAAAGTTATATAGATAATAGAAGGAAAGAATTCTCTTACGAGATAGGTGACCGTGTTTTCCTTAAAATATCTCATTTGAAAAGTGTGACGTGTTTTTGTAAGAAAGGAAATCTAAGTCCAAGATTCATCAGACCTTTTGAAATCCTAGAGAAAGTTGGACTAGTTGCATATCGAGTAGCTTTGGCTTCGAGTTTTTCTCAAGTACACAATGTTTTTCATGTTTTGACGTTGAGGAAGTATTTTCCAGATTCAACTCATGTCTTGCACCCAGAAGAAGTTCTTTTGGAAAAGAACCTTTCCTATGAAGAGAAACTGGTTTAGATTCTTGATCAAGGGAACACGTATTGTGGAATACGGAAATCCACCAGGTAACGGTTTTGTGGAGAAACCACCTGGTAGAAGAAGAAACATGGGAGTTTGAAAATGCTATGAGGAAAAGGTACCCTCACTTGTTTAATGAGTAAATAAAATTATGAGAACACAATTTCTAGAAGGTGGGGATAATGTAACACTACAAGGTTTTAAAAGAATAAATGAAACGAATTAAACTCTGATTTAAGTAGATATTTACAGTTGGCCTTTAAACATAATTTTTCTACTTCAATGTTTTGAATTTTGAAAAATGGTCATATGTATTTGTGTTCATTAAGTTATTTAGAGTCTAAAGAAACCAACTTAATTTTTGGTGAATAGTAATATACCCTTATGAATAGTCATATGAATAGTAATATGAATAGTATTATGAACTTAATAAATATTGAATTGTATTTTTATTTTATTTTCATAATGATTTAATATAATGAAATCTTGATTAATTTTTCAATGTGATATAAAAGCAGTTATAGTTTTAAAAGTGTTAATTTTTTAATTAAGTATGATTTTATTTATAAAATAAATTAATAATATTTAGAAAATTATTTTCAAAAAATTTAGTTCATATTTGAATTCTACATGTCTAAAAATGGTCAGGGTGAATTTTAGTGATTTTTCTGAAATTCTTGAATTTTTAATGAATAGTGAAATACGGTAAAATACTGTATATTCAAATTATCAGTTAACTACAATATTTATGACATAATAAGTGATTTAAGACCGCTTGGTTCAAACTCACATTCCATTATTACTATTAGGGGTCATATTAATTGAGATTATTCATAGTCTTGAGCAAAATATTAAAATAATGATTACAAAAATTTAAAATACATCCCCTCCTCTATAAATACCAACCTCATTCCCCTCTTCCTCCGTCACCTCTCAAGTCTTCATTGTTGTGTAATTTCTTCCAAATTCCCTCCCCAATATTTTTCCCCACTACCTATAGCTACTGGTCTCACCAAAATACCAAAACAAAATCCATTAAAGAGGATCTCAAGGAGAAGAGATCAAGAGGTAAGAAATCCTCTTCCTTTTTCATGTGTTTTCCTTTTACTTTTCTTTTCTTTTATTATAGTATCATCCCATAATCTTATCCAAGAAAAATGAATGCTCCATAAATCATTTAAATTTTTGATTTTCTCATTTTCATGGAAAATTTATATTCATTCCTTATTTCCTCTCCCACTTATTCAAGGAATAAAAAACATTGTCTGTGATGTGTTGAATTTCCAACATCGTGGATGATGTGATATCAATTTGATTTAATTATTTCACATCTGGTCATGAAACCATTTTTATGGTTGAAAATCCTTATAATATATGTATTATGTATCATCCATGGTTAGGGAATTAATTTTTACATATGTTTTTAATTTATAAAACAAAATGTGTTCGTTATTATCAAAGAACCACTAAAATGATCTAAATGAACATCGTTAATGTTTTAACTTATGAATCATCCTCATTAAACAATTAAAAATAATAAATTGTGTAATTTTTTGTTCTGAAAATATTTAACTATCATTCCATTCCAATTCTGGAGTTTCAGTCCCAATCGACAAGATCATCCATCATTAACCGATCATGGAAAATATGTAAAGAAAGCACCCAAAACAATGAAAATAACCAAATACTAATATTTATAAGGTGAAATGATGTTATTAAATGATCATATAATGTGTTATAAACATGAATATGTTTATTTAAGGTATTAATAATACTCTTTAACCATTATATTGGATTTTTAAACACATTTGAAGTAGGAATAATCTGAGGTAAGGGAATTCTTATCCCAATTTCTATTCATTGGGCTGACCTTCTTCATTATTCATTATATGGTATTAAGATTATTGGTGGGATGAATTTTGTTTAATTATATTGAATTATGTGTATTTATAGTGTATATACATGTTCCAATCCATTCTATTTATTCTCAAACCAATTATCTTTTAGGGGATTTTATTTTTAAAATCCTTTTAAAACTCTCATTAATAAATTTTAAAAGTTTTTTTATATGTATAAGGCAACAGTGGTTTGTTCGGATTTTCAAGATACTTTATTTCCCTGATATGTTCCTTGGAAATTATTTATGATGGTTTTAGCCCATTATTGCTCAAGATATGTTGGGTTGAGCCCATTATAGCTCAAGATATCTTGGGTTGAGCCTATTATAGCTCAAGATATGACAGGTGAGCCCCATTATAGCTCTCCAATTCATTGGGTAATTAGGAGATGGAAGTTGTCCAAAATGTTATTCCATGTGAAAGGGTGAATGTATGAATGATATGGTAAATATGTCCCAAAGAAAAGTACATGATGTTTCTATGTGTATGAGTTTTTTATTATTATGAGTTTTATTGGTTTGTATGTTATCACTAGACTAACGTTTTCTTTCTTTATATCCCTTACTAAGTTTTATACTCATCCCATGTTTTTAAAATGTTTTTTATAGGATATAAGGATGGATAAAATAAATAATTATGTCATTAAGAATTATTTAGACAGTTCTCAAAGAAATCATGTTTTAATCATTAATGTTTTATATTTAAAAAAATTGAATTTTTTAGTAGTATCCTCTTGTATGAATATGGTATGTCATGTACATATGGTATCCTAATTATTTAGAAATATAAACTATAAAAGATCCTCAATGTCTAATAATGTATGGTATTGTGTAAAATACAAGATTAAGTAACGTTTTAAGGCTGATTTTTTATAATCAAGACCATGAAGTAGGCTACTGAAGTGTTAACAAAGTGGGAAAGATCTTGAAATGAAGTATGTGGTCCTTAGTTCCCATTGTATAAAATTACTATATTTTTTATGATGCATGTGATGTGTGGTCATTCCACCAAGGGTGAGAAACTGGTTCATTAAAATGTATTTATTTTTATTAATTTTTTCATTTTATTTAAATTAAATGGTAATTTAATTATTATTTTTTAACTAATGTAAAAAACCCCAAAAAATGAGCAAGTGACATGGCCATTGGAGACCTTAACCACTAGCTTGATGCCGAAACTACCAACAGTCATGGACTTTACTAAGAGGATACCTATAAACGTGGACACCTCCATGTGGGGGTGTGATGAGACTTGAGGGGGACTTCTCTCATAGGCCAATTGATGACCCTTGTGATGTGTTAGTCCTCAATGAAGAAACCATAGATAGATAAGAGATGGGTTGGGTGATTTGACCGGTCTAGAGTGACACAAGAAATATGGATGTTCCTTGAACCATCCCTTGAAAATATCTTCATTAAGGGGTACCCTTGATTATTATGAGGTTGATTGATGACATTGATGATGCCAAGGGACAAGATGCCCTTTGAGCATCGACCATTTCCCCAAGATATCATTTGGGATAGAGGATATTGATTGTGATTTCTCTACTTTAGTGATGATATTGGGGACCCCTTTGGGTTCCCATTTGAGATATGACCATAAGAGAGTGGATGCGGTTATGGCTAGAGACAGTTACATGTGTCACCTAGAATCCAAACCAACATATGGGCCTGAAGGTACTGTGATGATGAGGATGAAATTTGGGATTCGGATAATGTTTTTTATTTCACTTTTGAAATATTATTTGATCTCCAAGGATACATGGGAACCAACAGATGTACCTAGAACTACTATGCTGGATTTAGACACAAAGGAATCACCATTTGAGATAGATGGGCCTTGGTATGCTGGTGAATTTTGGGATCTAGTTTTAGAGATCTTTGGGGATGTATTCCTTATTTTAATGGCATATATCATTGTTGATGTAATAATGAATGTATAATAGTGGTTTGTAGGATCCAATATCAATGTATATTGTAGTTATCTGGCATGAATGACCATGATTCCATTGATTATATAAAAAATGATACCCTTATGAATTCAAGGGGTGTATGAGATTCAAATGGAAATTCTAGTAGAGCATTATGAATGAAAGGGTCTATGATGATTTGAATGGTGGTATGAGGTTCTATGTGGTCATATATACCAAATAAAATATGTTTCAAATCATAAGGGAGATTGGTGGATCCCCTTAATCAATGCTTAGGATACCCCTATGATCAGATGGAGACACATGTGATGACTGGTGTGTTATGAGTCCGGATACCAATGTTATTCACCGTAGGATCTTGGAGGATATTTCATTTGATTACATGGTTCACCTGGGATTCAATCACACTTGGTTGGATATGAATTTCCAAGGCCTCCACCTCATAGGAATTAGATGTCATCCTAACAATAAATAACACATAATTACTACTATGGGGTTCAACCTAAGGTCCCGAGGATGGAGAATTCTAGGATATTACCCATGATTCGTTACTAATCATGATGAAGTAATGAGTGTGGGATCCCCAATGAATGAAAAAAAGGTTCCACATAGGTGATGTGAATGATCAGAGAAACCCCGACACTAGGTAACATAGGTGTGGTAAATTGTGGTGTTAGACCTAGGGCTTGATAACAGTTATCAGGTGTGGCCCTAGTTTTCTGTATACACCCCAAGGGGGGGTGGGGGTTCTAATAAAGTGGTTAGGATGAACCCCATGATGTGATCATATAAATTTTTACATCAGTTCCAAATAGGTACTATGGTTGGTTAATTATTATTTTTGAGGATTATTTATTTATTCTAAAAATTTAATTTTTAGATATCACAACATTGTCGTTATATAATGATACCTCATCGGTGGTTACCTATTGAGTTATTCACTTACACACAGCTAGGCTTTCCAGTGAAGTAGGCCACACAAGAACCCTTTACATGGTTGCAGGTTTAGGTCGATCATAAGATTGACATTTTATGATTGAGTAGGATGGATCAAATTTCTATAAGGATAGTATGAGGTATACATAGTGCATAAGAGACTTTACATTTATGTGAGAATGATCATTTAATTTTTTTGGGATAATTTCATTTTTTTAGCATTATGTTATTAATTTTAGTTTCAATATACCTTTTTATTTAGTTATTTTCTTGATTATGCACTCTAATATAGTGTTTATAGTATCCCCATAGTAACTTCATAGACCCATGATACTAGTTGGTAGCATTTAGAGCATGGGGTGGTGTGCCTGAGGTTAAAGGATGGTCTGTTTTGGTTAAAATTCATAGGTATTGGGGAGTGTCATTAAAAATAAGTATCATAACTATTTTATTTTATTTTACTATTTTGGATATGGTATCTTAGGGATATTTTAATGTGTCAGATCCTTTGATTGATATCAGGTTGATGTGCCATAAATACCTTTTCTGGTAGAAATTATAGGTTTTCAGGGATTGGATTGACATTATAGGTTTACAATGTAATAATGGTATAATTTTCCCCTCATGTGATGCAGATTAAATTTTGTTATGATTTATTATGGATTTTTAGCTTTCAGAAATTGAAAAGAGACCAGTTATGGATTTGAATCTTGGTTCGTAGAACTAAGAGTTATCTCAGGCATCATGAGTTGGCATATATGATTCATATGACATGTAGGGTCTGACTGCTATGATTTTTTAATGAATGTGGTTCATCTATTTAAACTGTCAATAATCGATCATCTAAAATTTTCACATATACATTTTTTTGTGACATTATACTTAGCTATATTGAAATGTATATGTATTCTATTCTAATAGTAGGTCATATGGATCTATGGTGGGAGGATTGGTGATAGTGAAGACATAGTATTTTAGGGTATTAGATACGAGGTGACCTTATTTGGGCAGTGAGGCACATTGTTTATTTGTGGGAAGCCCCATGTGGGTTACTATATCTTTTTTTTATTTACATAAATTTTCATTAATAACCTATATTATCTTTTCCCAAAAACCATGGAGTGAAACATAAATTAACTGAACCATGTAATAATGGTTTTTTAGAAACATATCATTATAGGGAGGTATTGTTTATATGTACAAGCCTATGTGGTATGACTCAGTGTTAATATAATGACCCAAGATTAACATATATGGATATTACATCAGATTAGATCAATATTAAACAGATTATAAAAATACATTCCTAAAAACAATAATAGTTTAGTGTCTTTGGAAACATGGAACACATTATTTTAGTTTGGTGAAAGATCTAAAAAATATACCTTAAAGATATTCCCCTTTATTAATAGTACTTAAAAAAATTCTCCCTAACCTGGGGAAAAGAAACATAATAAATGGGTGACGTTGAATGCTAAGTAAATGTAATTAAAAGAAAATACGTAAAGTTAAAAATTAACATAAGTGTATGAGTATATGTGAATAAAATTTGAAGATCCCACCCTACATAAAATTATTATAATTACAAGACATGACATAAATATTGGTAGTTCATAAGACATGAATAATAAGATAATCAAAAACATGAACCATGGGACCATATCAAAGGCATAAGACATAAAAATTATATTAGATACATAAGTATATACCATAATTCCCAATAAGTCAAGGCTTGTTGCCAAAAACTTATTAGGTCACTTTATGGGGACTACACCTACTAGATGGGAAACACCACCATCCTCAGTTGCAGTCATTTATTTATAATGGAATAAGTTTCCCCATCTTCCCATATTGGATCGGGACACATGTATTTCCCATTTTGGATCAGGGCACACCAATTTACAATTTGGGATTAAGCCTGCCGACCTATTTCTTATAGTTATCTCATGAAATATAATCCTTACCCAATGAATTAGAGGGAGATATAGGACCCACCAGACACATAATAAAATTATACCCCTATGTTTCACAAAATAATAAAACTTGAATCATATCAGGAACCGAAAAAAGATATTGGTTTCATAAATATCATATCATAATCCATGAAATGAAATGGGTATCATAGAAATTTCATCATATCATAATCTATATAAATGAGATAGGTATCATAAAGATTTCATCTATGCATAACCATTGAAGAGAATCCGTTTTTCAATAGAATATAACTTGTGAAAGAGAAATGGCAGTATAAAAATCATTCCATCAAAACATAAACCGTTCAAGAAAGAATGTGAATGGTACTCTTCGATCATATCCCTAGTAAATAATAACTATAAAAAATCTTGTCATCTTAGATGGATAAGGTTTTTGAAATATCACATTAAACTTTTATTAAAGAAAATATACTTTACTGGAAAATAAATTTTATAAAAACCATTTCAAAATACTTTTCTTAAAAAAAATTATAATAATTTTAATAATGAATTTATTTAAGAATATATCTTTCATACTTTTTAAATCTATTTTAAAAACCTAAATCATTTTGAAAAGAATTTTTTATTACAATATATTTGAAAATGGATAAATGAAGAATTAAAATATTTTGAAAACCTTTTTCATTGAACATAATTTTAAAATGTAAAATATGGATTAATTTTTTTTTCAAAACCCTTTTTATTGAAAAGAACTTTTTAAAAATCATTTAAAACACTTTTTAAAAATTATTTTTTTTGAAAAAAATTTTCATTGAAAAACTCTTTAAATTCAAAAAATATCTAGAATATTAGGAAAACATTTTATTTAAAAAATATTTTTGTAATAATATAAATTAATCTTCACGGTGAGTGTCATGAAGGTGGGTAATTTTGTGCTTGCTGAATATTCTTTTTGAACCATAAAATTTTAGAAAGTGCGCTATTTGGAAACAATAAAGAGATTCATTTTAAAACTATTTTGAAAACAAGGAAAAACATGGGTTTAAATGTCCTATAAGAATAATAGGAAAATATTAAAACTTTTTTGATTTTTTTTTTGAAAAAAATCTTTTTAAAGAGTACATATTTCAGACCGAAAAGAGAAATAAAGTCGAATATGTATAAAACAATTCTTAATTATCTTAAGGGATAAAGAGTGAAAAATGGTACTAATACATGAATGTATTATGAATAACTATAAGATACGAAAATTCATGAGTTTTCATGAGATATTAATCACAATATTTCATTAATGGATGAATAATAAAAAAATCCCGATAAATGATGCGATAGTAGAATAAACTGTTACGACTTTGGTAAATTTGAATCTTAATTCCCCTGAATGAATAAACTTACATGAATATTAAAATATAATGAAAATAATTATATTAATGATATAAAATTTAAATGGGATGTATATAAAACCCACATAAAAATAGGTGCATAACATGACATGTATATCAAAGAAGTCAAACAAAGACAAAATTTCGTTACTGATTTGGTAACTTTTGAACCATAAATCCCATGAAAAATATATATGAAAAAATGGATATGTAAATACCCATAAACTTAAGTAAATTAATCATAGAATATATTAATGGGTAGTATATACAAAACACAAAATAAATAAGTTATGAATAATGAATATGTCTCTTAGATATAATAGTGCGGTGAGAAAACCCGTTACTACTTGAGTATATTTAGAATAGTGATACCCATGAAATAATAACATCAATTAAAGCTTTTAATATCATTAAATAAAAAACATTAATGATATAATATTTCATAGGGATGTATATACACAAAAAAAGAATATATTAGGGAATATGTCATGTATCTCCTAGAAATAAAAAGTGAGATGAAATTCACTTACCTTATATCTTGACTTTCTTTACATACACTCAAACCTCCTCTACTTTGGGTAACTCCTTTTGGTTCTGAACAAAGGGATTCCTTGGATAGATTTATTACCAAAGGGAGGATTCTAGGATGAAGGCTGAGATTTTGGGAAGAGATTTGGGAAGATGTTTTCCGAGCCAAAGGGCTTGAGAGGTGGAAATAGGTTAGAGGGTGAGTGCCTTTTTATAGTAGAGGAGGAGAGGCATTCCTGTCAATTTTTGAAAAGGGAATTCCACCCATGTTTTTCCTATGTAATTTGGATCAAATAATGGTTAAATAATAGAAAATTGAAAATATAGTTGAAATTTGAACAACCAATTGTTTTTTACGGGTTTCCGGGTCATTTTGGGCCTTATGTTAATGGTTTATTCCTTTGTTAAGGTCATTTTTTCTCTTAACCGCTATAATTAATTTTGATCACATTCACTAATATTTTGGGTCAAAAACTAAGTTCAACTAATCATAAATAATAAAATGTTATTATTACAAATATGGAATCTATTTTTCAAAATTGTAATCACATAATTGGAAGAAATTAATTTATATTTAATCTTGTATATAGGTTGCGATAACATTTTTTAAGAAAAAATGATTTAATATTGTGGATGTTTTTATATTCAATTTCAATGTAAAATTGGTTCAAATGAACTAAATTTGATTAATTTATTTAAAATTAATTTAAATTAAATTTTAAACCAAATTAAAATATAATTTAACTATATAAATAAATTATACAAAGAATCAGTTTTGAATCAAAATTCAGTGTTTTTCACTATTCATAAAAAAATGAAACCTCTTAGAAAATACATTAAATTGACCATAATAAAATTTATATATTTCTATTAGAAAAAATTAACATTATATTTTTTAAATTATAACTATAAAATTGTAATAAATCATATTTAAAATGGTTTTACCATTAGAAAGATGTAAAATAACATTTTAGAAAAATATATATTTTAATTCATAAAATTAGATTTATTCTTATCTTATTCTTATAATATATATTGTATGAGTATTAAAAGTATTTATTAAAAATATAATATATAAATTTTATATAAAAAATTATTCAAAAGTTGGTTATTTAAATTTTCAAGATAAAATTGTGTTAGTACATAAAAAATAGTTTTCTTAGAAAAGTAATGTCCTTTTTTAAATTGTTCTTACATTCACCTCCACTAATTGGTAACCAAAGGAATCATTTTATATACATTTGTATATAATTTTTTTCACAATTTATATAATCTTATTCTTAACATTCATTCACACAGATTGGTGGTGTCTATAATAATATAATAATAATAATAATAATGGTATCTTGTAGTCTTGTAAAACACTACCTTGCGTGTAACAAAAGAAATCAAAGGGACTCAGTATTGTGTGTAATACAATACTAACATAGTGTTTGTGTACCACAAGATAATATAAGTGTTTTATGTAGCATAATATTTCCTTGGTGTTTTGTATAAAACAAGACACTCATAGGGATTTCTTATAAAAAAATATATTTAGTATTTTATGAAATGAAAAATATCAAAAGATTAAATTAATTTGAAAAAAAAAATAATTCACAAAATCTGAGGATGTTACATTTTACCACCATTAAAATTAATTTTCTATCAAAATTTGCAGGTGTTATTAAAAGGTTGATACTTGAATGTTCCTTTTTTAGAAACCCATATCATAAAAATGAATATTAAAACTTCCTTTAAAATGTGAGATTTGGAAACATATTGGTTACCGAAATTACAACAAAACTGAGTTTCCACATAGAAGAACATAGGAGGAAAGGTAATATTAGACATAGAAGAAAAAAATAAATAATTATGGAGATTAATAATGACCATTAATCACCAATCACCAATAAGTGAATGGTCAATGTAAAGTTAAGGTCCTCATAACCCTAAACCTATGACAATTTATAAGACCATTAATTAAATAGAAAATAATGTTTTAGGATAAATCTTTTTTAGTATCATTTTCCTAGACCTATTTATTTATTTTAATGTATAATAATACAAGGAAATATTCTTACTAGATTTTATTCCTTTTCATATACACAATCTCACCCTTTGGTTGTGCCTTTCTCAATTTCCACTTCTCTCTTACTCTAAGAAATGAAGGTGAATTCTTTATTCCTAAAGTACTAGAATATCAAGAGGTAGAGTGCTAAGTCATTATATCTATGTTTAGGTAGCATCACAATATTAATGGTAAACATGGGTTATTCGACATTCATAATTCTTCCAATGTTCATAGAATACTTTAATCTCACAAACTTCTTCTGAATATTAACTTAAAATTTCCATAAATGGTTAACCATATAACCCTTTGAAAAGATGAAAATACAAAACATTAGAAATTACGTTACTATATCATCTTAACATTGAACCCTTATATATCATAATATAGCTATTGGTTGTAACATTCCCAATATGTGAATACCGTCATCGTATATTCTCTTGAAACATGGTAATGACCTAAATTATCATAAACCCTTTTGGAAAACAAGCATGCTTTCTTATTATGGATATTACAAGATATATTCCAAAAATATAAGTTGTAAAATTAATCCATGATAACAAAGAACACTTTTTAAACAAATAATTTATTATATTTGAGGTCATAAATATTATCCAATTTACTTTATCCAAATTAGTCATCTCTTTATCCTAGAGAAAATTTTTTTTCCAAACATCTTGAACACATTAATGATTAACTTACCTTATTTCAAAATATTACCTCTCTATTAAATAACTTTTAAAAGTCTTCAACACCATTTAACAAATCATTTTCAATTCTTAATTGAACACTTATACCAAAAATACTTACATACATCATGATTCATATAACATAATCTTCAAATTCCAAAACATATATGCTTCTATCATTCAAATTTATTCTTAAACCATTACACAGACTTTATCATATTATTCATTAACTCCCCTTGTCCTAGAATATTATATATGAATAATGTTTTAATGTTCCTTAACCTCAATCTAATCATGAATCTTATGTTTAATATTGTAACAGCCCAAGATTTTATGAAAAATATTCTTTTTAATTTCACTAATGTCTTGTGTTGTACGCTACACCAAAAGGATCTTTCACAACACACATCCTTGACTTGCCTTGCATTACACGCAATCACGACCTTCCTCGATAGCGTGTGTAGTACGCAATAACAAGTTTCACTAAACAACAATATGCTATTAAAATATTATTAAAGCTAACCGTAATGAATAGTAATAACCACTTTTTGAAATTTTGTAAATTTTATTTTTCAAAATGGAGTTCATTTTTGGATTCGGAATATCGAAATTAGCCTAGGGTGAAATTTTGGTATTTTTCTGAAAATTTCAATTTTTGATGAATAGTGAAACCACTAAGTGGTAGTTAAAAAACTGAATTTTTCATAAAACTTAATTTTACCACTTCTGTGAGTGGAATTTCAAAAATCCGAGAGACATGGTTAATATCAAGGAATAAAATGTGGTTCAATGAGATGAAAATAATTTTTGGTGAATACTAACTTTTTACTTTTTTTACCACGGTAAAAAGTAAATAGGGTAATTAAGGGTAGAAATGATATTATTATTACCCTAACACATGTCCTAATTCTATTGTAAAAGTTAAATTCGACCAAAAACAATCATAGGAATAAAATATGACCATTTAGTCCCACTTGGATTAGATTAGGACATTTATTTTTAATTTATTTAAAGAAGGGTTAAAAGAGGTAAAATCAAAGTTTATTTACTAAATCATTTTTTAATATGGGGTTATACATAAGATAAATTCGACTATAAATATTCATTAGAAATCTAAACAGATTTCCTACATAATGGTATTTTATTTGTAATTTTTAGACATTAAATAATTTAATTTATTTATGACACAACGATGATGCAATAATTATCTTATTAATGAAATATTGACATAATTGATGTTATAAATACCCAAATAAATATAACATGAGACTTTTTATGAATTCCAATAATTTTCTAGGTTAATATGACATGTTATTATTTATTTAATTAAATTTTTTAGAACTTATCATTCTGTTATAAGTTTCACAAAAATCCATTACTAAATAGTGTCAAAATTGACATAAAATAGTTTTTAAAACAAATATTATATTATTAATTGTTATATTATTCCTAAAAATCTAAGGATCGTCAAGATGACTTAGATAAGGTTATATATATTAATAATAAACAACTTGGGGTTCGTTTGGCTTCTTATAGTAGGTTTATTAACCTTATAGTGTAAGAACACAAGAAGACACGATAAAAGTACAATTATTTAACTTAATGTTAAATCTAAATGATAAGGTTAAAATAGGAACCTAAACATGTATAAATTCTATTTGATGAGAGGATTTAGACCCATACCAACCTTATCTTTTAAATATATCAATTTGGAGCTATTTAAAACCAAACTTGACTTTATAATAAAATAATAGTTTTTGTTATTCCAAAGGTACCCCTCTCCTCCCTTATAAAAGGGCACCTCCTCCCTCTCCTCCTCACACCAATTTGAGAATTCAAGCTCGGCCCAACCCTGCCAAAATCTCTTCTCCACTTCCCTAGTATCATCCTAGAGGTCCTGATCTTCTTCAAACACCATCCTTAGTTTTTAAGTGGAGGTTAAGTGAAGGCGCGTCAAAAAGAGGTAATATCCATTACCGATCTTTTTCAATTTCTTTCTTCTTCAACTTCTTCTTCTTTAGTTGTTTAATGATAAAGTAATAACATCAGTATTTCTTATATACTGATATGTTATTATAAATTTGAAACAACTCTAATTAACCTTCTATCCATCCTACGGAAAAAGGAAATCACCGGGCGTGCGTACGTACGGAATACCGTCTCCACGCCGTGGTGTAATCTATTTTCTGCCACCACCTTAATTTGATGGGTATAATGGTGTAATGAGTAACTATATATGATTATTATAAAGTGATATTGATACTGAAATAGTATGAATACACTTCAACACAAGTTCACGATCATGAGAATGATATCATCGCTCGTGCGTACGTACGGACTACTGTCTCCACGACGCGATGAGATTCAGTCTCCATGTTAACCATTTAAGAATGATTATAAAGTATATATAGGAAATAATAATGAAATATATGACATTATAAAGCTACTGGATTTATGTATATATGTATGTCATCTACTTACTTACATTCAAGACAATAAGGAAAGGAAAACAACGTTCATGCGTACGTACGGACTACCGTCTCCATGAACGGTGTGTTTCATTTCATTTATCTATCTATTATATATATATATACTGAATATATATGATATATAAATCATGTTTTATATTCTGGAAGTATGTAAATAATGATATAAGTAATAATAATGTCAAGAACAACAAGTCCAAACACCTACGATAAATGAAACGATTTTACCCAAAACACTCTTTAACATGGAATTTACAAAAGAACGGGTAAAATAAAGTCATAAGTGAACCATATATGATATCATAACAATTAGTATGATTTTGGAATAAGTCAATGACATTATTTAAATAATTATACAGGAGGTTCAGACACTTACGAAGCAAATCGGACCTAAGGTAAGGGAAATATCACAATCTCATTTTTATCCGAGATTGTTTATACTTTGAAGTTTACTCGGGTGTATTTTATCATCCAAATCCATGTTTCCTCAATATGTAATATTATTTCCATTCACCTACAATTTTTTAAATCCAATTTTACCCTTTGATGAGTTTTTAGTAAAAGATATGAAAGGAATATTTTGTCGTTTTTCGTACGAGGTACTTTTTGACTTTTCCGATAAAAGTACGAGAAGAATGTTTTTTTAATTTATACGGAATGAATGGATTTTTAAAACATTATTTCAAAGAATCTTCCTTCACAAGTTTTCAAGTTTATTTTTAATCAACTTATTTTAGTTTAAAATTGTATGGCATGTTAAGAAAAGAAAATTTTTTTTAAAGTAGAAAGGATATTTTCCTCAAGAATGGAGTTCAAGTGTTTTATCAAAATTATTTTCCATATAAGATAATAAAGGGTTCTATTTTTATCCCTATTATTACATTGATTTGATTATGTTGTGATGGAATTATTTTTATGAATTCCTTTATTGTATATGAATTGTTTTATGATGTCATGATGTTTAAGATTCCCATTTTTATTACATGGGTTATGAAATGATGTATGATTTATGATTTTGTGGAACACATAAGAATGGTATCATTATGAGATGGGTGGGACCTATATCTCCCTCCAATGCATTGGGTAAAGATTTTTTATCTCATGAGATAGACATGGATGGAATGGTAGGTTATACCGGTTCAGTGAAACAGGACTGAAACGAGGGTGACTCGGTTCAGAAAGGGACTTTGTCCACTAAGATAGTCTTAGAAATGAGTCTTGACTAACAAGAAATGATTCTCTATGATTATGTGTGTATGCCACAAAGTTTAATGTTTTATGTTTTGATTATTGTGATTACATTTCACTGCCATGAGTTATCACAGGTTATGAAATTATGATCTCTTTTACAGGTTAAGATTTCCAAAAGATATGTGCTTATGTATATGATGTGATTGATATTTCTTTTGTTTACCCTTACTGAGCATTTGAGCTCACCCTTTTATGTTTTCTTTTCCCCAGGATATAAAGAAAGGTTTTAGGTATAAAAAAAAAGATCTTTATGGGAGATGTTGAAGATCTTTCACCAGGATTAGAAGATTATATTCCGAGTTTCCAAAGACACTAAACTATTACGATCCTTGTGTGTGTGTTTTTGTTATGTACTAAGTATTCCGCAAATGTAATGTAATTTCCATGTACGTTAAGCTTCGAGTCTCTACAGTTGGTATCAGAGGGAGGTTTAGTCAACATTTGGAAACTAGGATGCGAAAACGTTAGTGAGATCCCTAGAGATATTTCTAAGGTATGTCTAGGGATGTCCCTAAGGATAAGTATACGTATAGGATATAGTCCTAGAACTATGGTAACAAAATTAGATTAAACCAAAGATGTTAGATATTGAAGTTACTCCCCCTTTATTATGATTTTTGCCTCTCACACTATTCTTTTTGGGTTTTAGAAAATGGCTGGAAACAAGATGATTCACGATAATGGAGGATATGATGGAAAATGGAATGATATTCTTCATGAGAAACCAAATTTAATGGGATTTGGAAGTCCAAACCTCATTATTATGCCGAATCAGCAATCTCATAATATGATCAATAAAGTAAAATTTGGTAAGTTTCCCGACTCGGCTAATAAGAGAAAGATGGAGTTTCATGATGATCATAGAGGAAAGAAATTTCAATTTCTCCTATGTAAATCATGTGGGAAGAGGCATCAAGGAGAATGTTTTAAAGGAACTGGAAGATGCTTTAGGTGTGAAAAAGAAGGACACAAAGCCAGTAAGTGCAAAGCAAAAGGTTCAGTTAACACCAGGGATGAGGATAATGGTATTGCTATGACATCAACAATGGTTAAATGTTTTAAATGTGGAATGTACGGGCATTATGCAAACCAATGCCCTAAGGGAAAGTCTCATGAAGAGAATCAGTATGGTCGTATGGGTAGTATTTATGTGGATGATGATGAAGAGACTACAAATGATATGTGAGATGAAAGTATTGTCGAAGCTCGGTCAATGGTTTAAGAATGTAGTGGAATGATTACATGTTTATCATGTGTAATGTTTTATAAGTAATCTCATGCTACTATGGAATAAAGAGACATCTATGGATTGTTACACTGTTGTCTTTCCTTGAGTTTTGAAAGTGTATGATTAATGTTACAGTATCCATGAAAGGTTATTCAGATATTTTTGTAATGTAGATGATATGCGCATAATGAAAGGATAAGGAGAAAATTAAATTTTTGATAGTATTCATGAGCTCATGACTGATATAAGGAGAAGGTTATATCAAGATTTGAGTATATAGAATTTTTGGATTTTGGTATGTGGAAAGTGTTAACTTTTAACTGCATTCATGTTTTCACTAAGGTTCAATGGGTATTCATTATTTAAGAGAATACATGATTAAGGTATTCACATTTGACCAACAAGATATATCTTATGATATATGGGGGATAAATGATGGCATTCACGTGATTTTTCTGTGACAATTCAAGTAATCAATTTCTTTATACTATGAGCTTGGACCGAAGTATTTTATATAAGCCTAAAGATTAGAATGGATTATGTTGGACATAAGTTAGGATAAAACGTTTTTCGGTATTATTGATGGGATGTTATAGTAATACAGCTTTAGAAAAAGGACAACCTGCAGGATGGGCGACAACCCATCGCGTCGGACAAGGCTGTGGGAATCGAACCCACAACCAAAGTGAGACTGGCCTTTATCGCCTACCACTGGCCTACAAGAAGTCCCTGTTTAGTAGAAACTAGTTTTATTATATTAAGCAGTATGACATATGATGTATAAGTCCATTTTAGGAACCATATATGATTAATCTCACTATAGAATGACTTATGTATATTTAATAACTTTTGCTAACCTTTTGTTTGAGACAGATGGAATGACCCGTCATTCTATCACATGATCTGCTAACATATCACGAATAACAAATTCAACTTCTTTATTTAAGAGATGAAGTAGAAATTGTTCAAGGCACGAACAACAGTGAGATTGTACCAAAATAAAGTAAGTATTTATTTTAATTCAAACTCTTCAACTTTAGGGAAACGATCTTGAAAACCAAAAATGTTATCCTAGTGCTCTTATATCTGATTAACCAGATGGTACCTTAGATCATCACAAATTTATGGATTTGTGATTGTTGGCTTTTACATAGCCATGTTCTCTACCACTCTCCATCAGAACATGATGGTTAGATTTTTCTTCCATATCCATATTTTCACTTATGTGGAAACCCAGTGATTAGTTTATTTGGGTAACCGTTACGTTTCATACTTTCATATTTAAAGATTGGTTTTGGTATTCCTTTTTACGATGTGGGTTTCTATTAAAGAAACTTTCGAATAGTAAACCATTTATAACCCCGATGAATTTTGAGGGCGAAATTCATTTTAAGGGGGTAGAATGTAACAGCCCAAGATTTTATGAAAAATATTCCTTTTAATTTCACTAATGTCTTGTGTTGTACGCTACACCAAAAGGAGCTTGCACAACACACATCCTTGAATTGCCTTGCATTACACGCAATCGCGACCTTCCTCGATAGCGTGTGTAGTACGCGATAACGAGTTTCACTAAACAACAATATGCTATTAAAATATTATTAAAACTAGCCGTTATGAATAGTAATAACCACTTTTTGAAATTTTGTAAATTTTATTTTTCAAAATGGAATTCATTTTTGGATTCGGAATATCGAAATTAGCCTAGGGTGAAATTTTGGTATTTTTCTGAAAACTTTCAATTTTTGATGAATACTGAAACCACTAAGTGGTAGTTAAAAAAACTGAATTTTTCATAAAACTTAATTTTACCGCTTCTGTGAGTGGAATTTCGAAAATCCGAGAGACACGGTTAATATCAAGAACTAAAATGTGGTTCAATGAGATGAAAATAATTTTTGGTGAATAGTAACTTTTTACTTTTTTTTACCACGGTAAAAAGTCAATAGGGTAATTGAGGGTAGAAATGATATTATTATTAACCTAACACATGTCCTAATTCTATTGTACAAGTTTAATTCGACCAAAAACAAACATAGTAATAAAATATGACCATTTAGGCCCACTTGGATTAGATTAGGACATTTATTATTAATTTATTTAAAGAAGGGTTAAAAGAGGTAAAATCAAGGTTTATTTACTAAAACATTTTTTAATATAGGGTTATATATAAGATAAATTCGACTATAAATATTCATTAGAAAGATAAAATTATTTCCTACATAATTGTATTTTATTTGTAATTTTTAGATATTAAATAATTTAATTTATTTATGACACAACGATGATGCAGTAATTATCTTATTAATGAAATATTGATATAATTGATGTTATAAATACCCAAATAAATATAATTTGAGAATTTATATGAATTCCACTAATTTTACAGGTTAATATGACATGTTATTATTAATTTAATTAACTTTTTTCTAACTTATCATTCTGTTATAATTTTAACAAAAATCAATTACTAAATAGTGTCAAAATTGACATAAAATAGTTTTTAAAACAAATATTATATTATTAATTGTTATTTTATTCCTAAAAATCTAAGGTTTGGCAAAATGACTTAGATAAGGTTATATATATTAATAATAAACAACTTTGGGTTCGTTTGGCTTCTTATAGTAAGTTTATTAACCTTATAGTGTAAGAACACAAGAAGACACGGTAAAAGTACAATTATTTAACTTAATGTTAAATCTAAATGATAAGGTTAAAATAGGAACCTAAACTTATCTAAATTCTATTGGATGAGATTATTTAGACCCATCCCCACCTTAGCTTCGAAATATATCAATTTGGAGCTATTTAAAACCGAACTTGACTTTATAATAAAATAATATTTTTAGTTATTCCAAAGGTACGCCTCTCCTCCCTTATAAAAGGGCACCTCCTCCCTCTCCTCCTCACACCAATTTGAGCATTCAAGCTCGACCAAACCCTGAAAAAATATCTTCTACACTTCCCTAGTATCATCCTAGAGGTCCTGGTATTCTTTAAAGACCATCCTTAGTTCTTTAAGTGGACGTTAAGTGAAGGCGCGTCAAAAAGAGGTAATATCCATTACCGATCTTTTTCAATTTCTTTCTTCTTCAACTTCTTCTTCATTAGTTGTTTCATGATAAAGTAATAACATAAGTATTTCTTATATACTGATATGTTATTATAAATATGAAACAACTCTAATTAACCTTCTATCCATCCTACGGAAAAAGGAAATCACCGCGCGTGCGTACGTACGGAATACCGTCTCCACGCCGTAGTGTAATCTATTTTCTGCCACCACCTTAATTGGATGGGTATAATGGTGTAATGAGTAACTATATATGATTATTATAAAGTGATATTGATACTGAAATAGTATACATACACTTCAACACAAGTTCACGATCATGAGAACGATATCATCGCTCGTGCGTACGTACAGACTACCGTCTCCACGACGCGATGAGATTCATTCTCCATGTTAACCATTTAAGAATGATTATAAAGTATATATAGGAAATAATAATGAAATATATGACATTATAAAGCTACTATATTTATGTATATATGTATGTCATCTACTTACTTACATTCAAGACAATAAGGAAAGGAAAACAACGTTCATGCGTACGTACGGACTACCGTCTCCATGAACGGTGTGTTTCATTTCATTTATCTATCTATTATATATAAATATATACTGAATATATATGATATATAAATCATGTTTTATATTCTGGAAGTAATTAAATCATTATATAATTAATAATAATGTCAAGAACAACAATTCCAAACACCTACGATAAATGAAACGATTTTACCCAAAACACTCTTTAACATGGAATTTACAAAAGAACGGGTATAATAAAGTCATAAGTGAACCATATATGATATCATAACAATTAGTATGATTCTGGAATAAGTCAATGACATTATTTAAATCATTATACAGGAGGTTCGGACACTTACGAAGCAAATCGGACCTAAGGTAAGGGAAATATCACAATCTCATTTTTATCCGAGATTGTTTATACTTTGAAATTTACTGGGGTGTATTTTATCATCCACATCCATGTTTCCTCAATATGTCATATTAATTCCATTCACCTACAATTTTTTAAATCCAATTTTACCCTTTGATGAGTTTTTAGTAAAAGATATGAAAGGAATCTTTTGTCGTTTTTCGTACGAGGTACTTTTTGACTTTTCCAACAAAAGTACGAGAAGAATGTTTTTTTAACTTATACGGCATGAATGGATTTTTAAAACATTATTTCCAAGAAGCTTCCTTTACAAGTTTTCAAGTTTATTTTTAATCAACTTCTTTTAGTTTAAAATTTTATGGCACGTTAATAAAGGAAAATTGTTTTTGAAGTAGAAAGGATATTTTCCCCAAGAATGGAGTTCAAGTGTTTTATCAAAATTATTTTCCATCTAAGATAATAAAGGGTTCTATTTTTATCCCTATTATTACATTTATTTGATTATATTGTGATGGAATTATTTTTATGAATTACTTTATTGTATATGAATTGTTTTATGATGTCATGATGTTTAAGATTCCCATTTTTATTACATGGGTTATGAAATGATTTATGATTTATGATTTTGTGGCACACATAAGAATGGTATAATTATGAGATGGGTGGGACCTATATCTCCCTACAATTCATTGGGTAAAGATTTTATATCTCATGAGATAGACATGGCTGGAATGGTAGATTATACCGGTTCAGTGAAACAGGACTGAAACGAGGGTGACTCGGTTCAGAAAGGGACTTTGTCCACTAAGATAGTCTTGGCAATGAGTCTTGACTAACAAGAAATGATTCTCTATTATTATGTTTGTATGCCACAATGTTTAATGTTTTATGTTATGATTATTGTGATTACATTTCACTGCCATGAGTTATCCCAGGTTATAAAATTATGATCTCTTTTATAGGTTACGATTTCCAAAAGATACGTGCTTATGTATATGATGTGATTGATATTTCTTTTGTTTACCCTTACTGAGCATTTGAGCTCACCCTTTTTTGTTTTCTTTTCCCCAGGATATAAAGAAAGGTTTTAGCTATAAAAAAAAGAATATCTTTATGGGAGATTTTGAAGATCTTTCACCAGGATTAGAAGATTATATTCCGAGTTTCCAAAGACACTAAACTATTACGATCCTTGTGTGTGTGTTTTTGTTATGTACTAAGTATTCCGCAAATGTAATGTAATGTCCATGTACGTTAAGATTCGGGTCTCTACAAATATAAAAAATACTATTAGAACATCCCATACTGTTTACATGTCATTTGCAGTTTCTTTATCTTCAAAAGTACATACAATACTCATGTCACCTTTCAGATTCACTTCATGGGATCTCCACATAAGACATATATTTGTAAAATTCCCACACTATCCACATTTTAAATATTAAAGGTTAAACAAATTCTTTATAGTTCATGCTATTGAATAATATTAGAAAGAATAGTGTGTGAAACACTTATAATAGTAGAAAACCAAATAATCATGGAAAAAAATTCTTATAGGATGTATAAATCATGAAACCTAGTTATTTAATATATAAAACCTTATGGTTTATACTATGTTGTTCATAGTCATATTATACCTAAAACCTTCATGATGAATCATAAAATGATTTTGAATTCCCAAAGTATATCCCATAGGAGTTTTAAAAATTATTTTCAGCATGGCCTGTTGTTGTGCACCATTTCTCGTTTGAGTCTAACTCAATACAATGTTTTTAGGGATTTTACCCCTATGTACATATTTTCTATATCCATATCCACTGATAATATCAAGACATTGATGTATTTCTTGGAAACCGCCCACTCTATCAGTTACCAAAATTCTTATCCATTTTCCTATACTCTAACTTATCCATTGATACATCCCTATACATATCCTTAGAAATATTTCTAGGCATATCACTCATTTGTTTTCATCACAGTTTTCTAATGTTGACTAAACCGTTCCTTTGATTGAAACTATAATGACCCAGGCTTAACATATATGGATATTACCTCATTTTATATGAATATTCAGAAAATTATAAAAATACATGCCTGAGGACCATAATATAGTTTTGTGTCTCTTGAATCTTGGGACACATTATTCTAGTTTGGTGAAAGATATAAAATGTATAATTTAAAGATATTTCCATTTAGTACACCTATATTGAACCTTTATTTATAACCTCGGGAAAGGAACCAAAGAAAGGGGTGATCTCAAATGCCTAATAAGGGTAAATAATGTAAATAAATAAGAATAACATGAACATAAGGATATGAGAACATGATCATAGCCTTTTAAGATAATACCCCACATAAAAAGATCATAATCATGACACATGTAATAAATTTTGATAGTTTATAAGATGTGAAAAACATAATCAAGAACATGAACCATGTGTGTATATCAAAGCCACAAGACATGGATTTTTTAGTAGATAAATAAGTATGTGAAATCATTATTTATAAGTCAAGGATCATTTCCAAAAACATAGAATAAAACATTATAGGGAATAAACCTACTATGTGGGACACACAACCTTCCCCAATCGTAATACAATCCTTATAAGGGATTATGTTTCCCAATCCTCCCATAGTGGGCCAGGTTTCCCCCATTTTCTTGTAGTGGATTAGGTTTTCACATCTTCCTATAGAAGATTGGGTTTCCCAAATTCCTATAGTGAATCATGAAACACAATTTTTTCATTTTAGGTCATGATGCACCAGTTTCCCATTTTGGATCAAGACCATCAGCTTGTTTCACCTCATTATCTTATGGTATATAAATTATTACCCAATTCATTAGAGGGGGATATATGTCCTACCTACTATATAATAAAATCAAGCATACATGTGACATAAGATAATAAAACTTTCATCATGTCATGACATATAAAAAGGGATAGGTTTTTATAAATATAATATCATAACCCATGAAATGTAATGGGTATAAAAAACATTTCATCATATCATCACCTATTGAAAAGATGTCGGTCTCATATTCATTTCATCACTACACAAATCATGAAAAGAATTTATTTTTCAATAGAATATAACCCATGTAAGAGAAAAAGGTGTCATAAAAAACACTCCATAAAAACATATAAAATTCAATAAATAATATAAATGATATTATTGGATCATATCTTTAGTAAATCATAATTATAGAAAAGTATGTCATCATATATGGATATAGATTTTGAAAGATCACATGAAACATCTCTAACGAAAAGTATCGTTTATTTGAAAATATTTTTTAAAAAAACCATTTCAAAATCCTTTTATTATAAATAAATCTTTATAATTTCATTTAAAACATTTCTTGTGAAAAATATATTTTCCGCTATGAAAAATTATTTTTAAATCATAAAGCATTTTGAAAACGTTTTCCTTTTAAAATAGATTTTAATACCTATAAAGAAGGGATACCAATATTTTGAAATACCATTTCTCTAAATATTATTTAAAAAGGTAAAAATAATGCATTGAATCATTTTGAAAAACCTTTTCATTGAAAATAACATTTTTAAAAAAAATATAATGGAAGCTTTGAAAAAAATTATAAACTCTTTAAACATAAAGACGTTTTTAAAATATTTTAATTTGAATACCACTTTTAATTATAAAATATCCAGAATATTAAGAAAAACATTTATTTAAAAAAATATCCTTATAACCTAATAATTAATGATCCAATGAAATGATGGTCAAGAAGACGGGTATGATCATACATGATGAACTTTCCTTTTTCACCATAAAAGATTAGAAAAGTTCATCAATTATAAAAAGACAAGGAAATTAATTTGAAAACCATTTATTAAAATGAAGACACATGGGTAAACATTTAATTTAAATAATAGATGATAATTTTAAAAAGTTGTTGAATTATTTTAGAAAACATGGTTTTGAAATAACATAGATTTCTGAATGAAAAGAAAAATAATGTCGGATTTTCATTATAAAAATTATTCATTATCTTAAGTATAATAGAGTGAAAAAATACCACTAAAACATGAATATTGTAACATCCCAAGTAAGTAATGAATAATAGATATTTTTATCTATGTCTATTAATGATTAAGATAGTGTTTTAGAGGCTTAAAATGAAAATAAATCCAATCTTAAGCACGGAATACACTAATATTCTTAAAAGATTGTTTTACTACCTTATGATGGAAAACCCTTTTTAAATCTATCTTTTGAAAATTTTATAAACTATGTTTGTAAAAATAAACTTATTCTTTATGATTGGGACATAAAAATTTACTTTGTGTGAATTTTTGGTATTTTTCTGACAATGTTCATTTTTTAAGGAATAATGAAAAATACTGCATTTTACATCAAAACTGCTTTTTAATCTAATTTATTTATATGATTAGATTATCTTTTGAATTGATATTAATGTGTAATATGAATATATTTTTACCATTTAATACAATGGTGGTCATTGGAATCAATTTCAATTTGAAATTGGACTTAAACTAGTGTCAATCTTTGGATACTTATTGTTTCATAAAAACACGCTATTTGCTCTGACAGCGGGAATTAATTATTAAATTAATTAATGTGACTTATATGTTTTTAATTTTTTAAAATAGACATCATTTTTTGAATTCGTAATATCAAATATAGCTTAGGGTGAATTTTTGGTAATTTTCTGAAAAACTTCAATTTTTGATGAATAGTGAAACCACTAAGTGGTACTTATAAAGACTGATTTTCCGTTTAAATGAAATTTTTCCATCATTGTGTTTTTAATTTCAAAAATCCTACATACATGGTTTTCATTAAGAAGTAAAATTTGGTTCAATGAGATTATAATAATTTTTTTGGTGAATAGTAACTTATTAAGTTTTAATCGCGATTAGTGGTAATTAGTGTAGTTTAAGGTAAAAATAATGATTTAATATAATAAGATGAGCTTGAAACATCTCCTACCCTCATTTTTTGTGTCATGCCCGACCAAGAAAAGCCATGGGTCAACTTGGGGATCCCATGGATCCACTTGGGTTGGGAAATGACATAAATAACTTTTTATTTAATTTAAAAGTAAAAATGACACAAACATAATATGTTTTACGAAAACAATTTTTACATGGGGTTATAAAGATCAGATTTTTGATTATAAAAAGTCATTGGAAAAATAAAAAGATTTAATACATCATAGTATTTTTTTTTATAATTTTTAGACATTAAATAAATTAAATTATTTATAACATAATAATGATGCAGCGATGACATCATTATTTGACGATTTAAATAAAATGGAAAGATAATGTAAAATCTATGAACTAAACATGTCCAAAACCAATTGGATGAGTGTATTTCGAACCCTTATCACCTTATACAAGAATTATATCAATGTGGGACCTTTTAAAACTGAAACACATTTTCAAATAAAGTAATATTTCTTTACATTCCAAAAATGCCCCTCCTCTCCTCTTATAAAAGGCCCCCACCTCTACATCATTTCACACACTCCTCAAGCCTTTGGATCGTCCAACCCCTGCCCATTTACTCTCTCCAAATCCCTATCCTCATCCTAGAGGATTCTCTTTGGGAAGAATCCTTTCAAAGGAAACCTTTAGGCTCAAATCAAAAGGAGTTACACTTTTAAAGGTAATTCATTCTCTCATGTTCATTTGTTTTATTTTGTTTCTCCAACCCCCTAAACTCTTTTTATTTACTTCTTTTGTAACAACACCAATATATTAAATATACTAGGATGTTTTTATAAGATTTATTTGAGCTACACTCTCACACAACTACATCAAATGGTTAAAGAACATACGGTTTCCGTGGATGGCGAAATTCTGCCTCCCGAAATGATGATTGTTCAATACTCATTTAACGCCTTCAAAGGTGGCCATTATGATGTCACTATTTTTATATATGATATATAATATGTTTATGTTTTCCTTAAGCTTCTGTTTTTTTCATTTTGGGCATACCTTTATGGTTCCCATTATGGGTAAACACGATATCTTCATTTTAGGAAGTGCGGACTACCGCCCCCTGAAAGTGATTTGATTCATTAATACCATATGTGGGATGGGTAAAGGATAAAGTTAATGATATTATATATGTTATTATACTGGAATTATAATATACTCTTATATCATTATGATTCCATTCCAGAAAATACGAAATAGAAGTGGATGTAGCATTCATGCGTACGTACGACTTACCGTCTCCTTGAACGATGCATTTCATTTCTTACCTCTGAATGTGATGTAATATTATAAATACATATATATGATGAATATATATGATATATATGTTATCCAAATCATTAATATCATTCTGGATATAATTAACCTTTGACCAAATTAACGACATGTAAGTGTAAGAAGTCTATTTTTGACTTAAGAACCAAATACCGACAAAATGAACATTATTAACTTAAATGATTACATGATGTTCATAACATGGTATAAAAGGAATAATGAACTTGAAAAAGGTTCATAATCAAGTAGAGATTAACTCAAGTTTATTATTCAGGAGATTAAAGAATGGTCGGGTCAAGTCGGATACGAGGTATGAGACTTCGTCTCAATCTCCATTCATTGAGGCATATTTTATTTTATACACAACTTTCTTTTATACGGTGTATAGACCCCTTTGACTTTTATGTTTATTCAAAAGGAATATTTTTTTATACGAAGCGTTTACTAAACGAGAAAAGTGAATGTTTTTGTCATATGTATGCGGCGACAACGACTTCTCCGCCGTCGTGACCGTTATTTGAGTTTCGGCTTCCTCTACAAGCCATACCTTTTTTAAAATAAAAATAAATACCATGTTTTACTTTTCTTTTGTTTTGGTATTGAAAATGGTTTTCATAATGTTTTTATATAAATGTGTTGGATTGATATCTTGTGATTGAAAGGTGGAAATGTTATGATTCCTTTATGCATGTTTTATACGATTATGTTGAGGTTCTTGGGCATTATTATGAAGACGGGTGGTTCTGTGATAAACTATGGGCGGGTTTGCCCGATATAGCTCTCTAATGCATTGGGTAACGTGAAGGAGTGAAACGTTAAGGTTTCTCCGAAGAGATTTTAGGGAATATACTGTGATGGGTATTCCAAACGTAACCAAGAGGGTTACTCCCTACGTAAGAATGTTATGAATGCCTCAAGTTACTTTTATGTCTTATGATTTCTATGATTTGTTCATGATTTTATGAGGTATGTTAAAGTGCCTATCTTTTATGGGTAAAGTATGATTTCACTCTTATGTATATATATACCCATGTTTCCTTTCCATGTTTTTATAACCCATACTAAGCTTTTTATGCTCATCCCAAGTTTTTTTGAAATGTTTTTCACAGGTCAAGGGAAAGGTACATGATATGATGATAGTGTCAAGGAAGTGTCAAGAAATAATCCATGTTTTATTTTAAATGTGTTTCCATTGATGGGAATGAAGAATACTATCTTTATGTAACCACTTTGTTTATATGTGGAATGTAATGCAAGTTTTATGATCTAATTCTCTAAAACTCTAAACCCAAAAAGATCCTCAATGTGTAATCTTGTAATAACTCAAGATTAAGTAAGGTTTAAGGCTGGGGCCTTATATTTGGTATCAAAGGTCAGTTTAGATAACTATAGGAGTTAGAATTCTATTAAATGATTATCCATTTTTTTTTGAAATGATATAGCATTTGAAGATTACCATGTTGCTTCATCTAAGACATGTTTGTTCAGAATGGTTTTCCATAGAGGAAACAGGGAAGCAGTGCTAGGAAGGCATACAGAAGGAAATAACCTTCCGAATCAGCATCAAGAAATGGTCGGAATTGGAACTGAACAGTTTGTTGCAGTAATGGCATAGTTGACTCAAGCGATAAATGGTGGTGGTATCCATGCACGAGATCATCCAGATCAACCGCAGAGGAACATGTCAGTGGTGGAACATTTCATGAGGCAACATCCACCATCATTCAGAGGATCATCTGACCCTGTGCTAGCGGAACGGTGGATTAAAGCACTGGAGAAGATTTTTGATGTAATGGGGTGTTCAGAGAATCAAAAGGTTAGTCTTGCTATTTACCGTTTGGAGGGTGAAGCAGATCAGTGGTGGTCTATGGTTAAAAATATCAGGGACGCCGATGAGATTGATGCTCTTGACTGGGATGAATTCAAAGGTATGATTCTTGAGAAGTATTTTCCTAAGGCTGTTCGACTTAGGATGGAAAAGCAATTCTTGGAATTGAGGCAAGAGGAAGACTCAGTGGCTGCCTATGAAGAATGGTTCACTCGATTGGCAAGGTATGCTCCAAATTTTATCCGAGACCTTGATAGTAAAATCAATCGTTTTTTACTCAGGATTAAAGCCAAAATATCGAAGGGCATTAGCTTCTAGTGAGTTTAAAAGTTATGAAAAGCTTGTTCGATGTGCTGAGAAGGTGGAAATGGAGTTTGCCGATGACCAAGTGTTCTATAACAACCAGCAGAAGAAGAGACCGAGGTGGCAGGAGAAAGGTAAGAATTCTTCAAAAAAGTCTGATGGTAAGAGAACTAAGTTTCCAGTTTGTGATAAATGTGGCAAAAGGCATGCTGGGGAATGTCTTCTGAATTCTGTAAAGTGCTACCGATGTGGTAAGATGGGACATAAGGCTCATGATTTCACTGAAAAGGATCAAGGTGAAGGTAAGAACAAATTTGATTTACAGTTAGTGAAATGTTATAAGTGCAATGAGATGGGTCACTATGCAAACGAGTGTCCGACAAAGAGCTTGAGTGATTGGAAGCAGTTAGACTACAAGAAGAAAGGGGTGGTGAAATCCTTTGCAACTACTTCGGCAGATGTCGGGCCATCAAATGAAGTTGTATCAGGTACTTTGTTTGTTTTTTCACATTATGCCAGTGTGTTGTTTGATTCGGGGTCTACACATTCTTTCATCTCTGAAACCTTTTCTAGTAAAATGAGAATACCATCTCAAGAAATGACTCCTGAACTTTTGGTAAAAACACCTGGGGGAAATGTTGAGGCAAAAAGAATTTATAAGAATCTTCCTATCCTTACCTGTGGAAAGAACCTACGTGGAAACATTATTGTTCTACCTCTAGTAGAGTATGATGTTATCCTGGGTATGGATTGGCTCTCTATTTACCATGCTAAGATTGACTGTAGAGCTAAAGAAGTTTCTTTTCAGAAAGAATTTTAGTTTGTGTACAAGAATGAACCCTTACTGTTGATAACTTATCAAGAGGCTGAGAAACTTGTAAAAGATGGAAATGAATGTTACCTTGCACACATCGTTGAAAATAAAGGAACTGTTCAGATTAATGATGTACCTGTGGTAAATGAGTATCCTGATGTTTTTCCTAATGAGTTTCCTGGAATAATACCAGATCGAGAAGTTGAGTTTACTGTTGAATTAGTTCCTGATGCCAAGACAATTTCAAAACCCCCTTATCGAATGGCACAAATTGAACTTTTAGAGTTGAAGGAGCAATTGCAAGATTTATTAGAGGAAGGTTTCATTAGACCTAGCACATCACCATGGGGTGCTCTTGTTTTATTTGTTAAAAAGAAAGATGGTTCTATGAGACTTTGCATTGATTATAGAGCCTTGAATAACATCACTGTTAAGAACAAATATCCTTTGCCTCATATCGATGATTTGTTTGATCAGCTCCAGGGAGCTCAGTTTTTTTCAATGATTTACCTGAGATCGGGGTACCATCAGCTGAAGGTAAAGGAGGCAGATATTCCGAAGACCGCGTTCCGTATGAGATATGGCCATTATGAATTTGTAGTAATGCCTTTTGGGCTAACCAATGCACATGCTGTATTCATGGACTTAATGAATATAATTTTCCATGAGTTCTTGGATAAGTTTGTGGTGGTTTTCATTGATGATATTTTGGTGTTTTCTAAAAGTAAAGAGGAGCATGAAAGACAATTAAGGGTTATCTTGCAAACCTTAAAAGAAAAGAAACTATATGGGAAATTCAGCAAGTGTGAGTTTTGGTTGCAACAAATTTCTTTCCTTGGTCACATTGTTTCTATAATATGGAATAACTGTTGATCCTGCAAAAACAAAAGTTGTGGAAGAATGGCCAAGACCCACAAATGTAACCGAGATTCGTAGCTTCCTTGGTTTAGCGGGCTATTACCGAAGGTTTGTTAGAAATTTTTCACGGTTATCTAGCCCAATGACTAAGCTAAATCAGAAGGGTGTTAAGTTTATCTAGACAAAAGAATGTGATGATTGTTTTCAGGAATTGAAAAGAATATTGGTGAATGCTCCAGTTTTGGCACTACCTTCCATGAATGGTGAGTTTGTTATATACATTGATGCTTCATTGAAAGGACATGGTTGCGTCCTAATGCAAAATGATCAGGTAATTGCTTATGCTTCACGCCAGTTGAAAACTCATGAGGTAAATTACCCTACACATGATTTGGAATTAGCTGCTATTGTTTTTGCTTTAAAAATTTGGAGGCATCATTTGTATGGAGTAAAGTGTGAAATATATACCGATCCCAAAAGTTTAAAGAATATATCCACTCAGAAAGAGTTAAACATGAGATAGAGGAGATGGCTAGAATTAATCAAGGATTATGATTGTACAATTCATTACCATCCGGGAAAAGAAAATAAAGTGGCTGATGCTTTGAGTCGAAAAAGTAATGCTTCGTTAACAATGTTGCGTTTGGAACGTGATCCTTTGGTTAAATATTTAGTGAACTTTGTAACAGAAGTTGTTGGTGCAGGAAGTCCTTCTGTTTTGTTTCAAGTATCAGTGAGATCATTTGTATCAGATAGAATCAAGAAAGCACAGAAGCAAGACAGTGAGTTTCAGAAAAAGGTAGAGCTGGTTCAGAAAGGTAAGTTGCCTGAATTCAACATTGATAATGATTGTGTTTTGAGATTTGGGAAGAGATTGTGTGTGCCTTTTGATTCACAGTTGAAGAGAGAGTTGTTATTTGAAGCTCATAGTTCTTCGTTTTCAGTTCATCCGGGCAGTACTATGATATATAGAGATCTGCGGGAGTATTACTGGTGGGATGGAATGAAAAGAGACATTGTTGATTTTACTGTGAAGTGTTTGACATGTCAACAGGTTAAAGCAGAGTGGCAGTTACCGAAAGGGATGCTTCATCCTTTACGAGTGCCAGAGTGGAAATGGGAGAATATATCCATGGACTTTGTTGTCGGATTACCGAAGACATCTCGAGGTAATAATGCAATCTGGGTTATTGTTGATCGCTTGACCAAATCTGCTCATTTCCTTGCTGTACGAGATACTTTCTCTCTTGATCAACTTTCCAGTTTGTATCTTAAAGAGATAGTCAGGTTACATGGAGTTCCTATCTCCATTGTATCGGATCGTGATCCCAGGTTTACTTCTTACTTTGGGAAAGGCCTTCAGAAGTCGTTGGGTACTGAATTAAATTTTAGTACAGCTTTTCATCCTCAATCAGATGGGCAGTCAGAACGAACAATCCAGACATTGGAGGATATGCTACGAGCTTGTTCTATGGATTATCAGGGAAGTTGGGACCAACATCTTTCTTTGGTTGAATTTTCATATAATAACAATTTTCATTTCAGTATACAGATGGCTCCATTTGAGGCATTATATGGGAAGCGGTGTCGAACTCCAGCTTTCTGGGATGAAGTGGGTGAAAGGAAGTTGATGGGACCATAATTGGTAGAAGAGATGTCAAAAAAGTTAAGCTGATTCAGAAAAACATGAGAACAACTCAGAGCAGGCAGAAAAGTTATGCAGAAAACCAGAGGAAGGATCTATCTTTCGAGGTAAGTGATCATGTTTTTTTCAAGGTTTCTCCTTGGAAAAGTGTGATGAGATTTGGTAAGAAAGGAAAGTTGAGTCCAAGGTTCATTGGACCATATGAAATTCTGGAGAGAGTTGGATCAGTTGCATACCGAGTGGCTTTACCTCCGAGTTTATCTTAGGTATATAATGTTTTTCACGTTTCGATGTTGAGAAAGTATATGCCAGATCCATCTCATGTTTTGAGTCCAGAGGTAGTACAGCTGGAAGAGAACCTATATTATGAGGAACAACCGGTCCAGATTCTTGACCACATGGAGAAAGTGTTACGGAATAAGGTGATTCACCAGGTAAAGGTTTTGTGAAAAAACCACATGATTGAAGAGGCAACATGGGAATCTGAAAATGCAATGAGGGATAAGTACCCCCATTTATTCGATAAGTAAATAAATTGCGGGGACACAATTTTCTAAAGAGGGGAAGGATGTAAAATCCCAAGTAAGTAATGAATAATAGATATTTTTATCTATGTCTATTAATGATTAAGATAGTGTTTTAGAGGCTTAAAATGAAAATAAATCCAATCTTAAGCATGGAATACACTAATATTCTTAAAAGATTGTTTTACTGCATTATGATGGAAACCCCTTTTTAAATCTATCTTTTGACAATTTTATAAACTATGTTTGTCAAAATAAACTTATTCTTTATGATTGGGACATAAAAATTTACTTTTTGTGAATTTTTGGTATTTTTCTGACAATGTTCATTTTTAAGGAATAGTGAAAAATACTGCATTTTACATCAAAACTGCTTTTTAATCTAATTTATTTATATGATTAGATTATCTTTTGAATTGGTCTTAATGTGTAATATGAATATATTTTTACCATTTAATCCAATGGTGGTCATTGGAATCAATTTCACTTTGAAATTGGACTTAAACTAGTGTCAATCTTTGGATACTTATTGTTTCATAAAAACAGGCTATTTGCTCTGACAGCGGGAATTAATTATTAAATTAATTAATGTGACTTTTATGTTTTGAATTTTGTAAAATAGACTTTATTTTTTAATTCATAATATCAAATATCGCTTCGGGTGAATTTTTGGTAATTTTCTGAAAAACTTCAATTTTTGATGAATAGTGAAACCACTAAGTGGTACTTATAAAGACTGATTTTTCGTTTAAATGAAATTTTGCCATCATTGTGTTTTGAATTTCAAAAATCTGACATACATGGTTGTCATTAAGAAGTAAAATGTGGTTCAATGAGATTATAATAATTTTTTGGTGAATAGTAACGTATTAAGTTTTAATTACGATTAGTGGTAATTGGTGTAGTTTAAGGTAAAAATAATGCTTTAATAAAATAAGATGAGATTGAAACATGTCCTACCCTAATTGGTTGTTTCACGGCCGACCAAGAAAAGCCATGGGTCAACTTGGGGACCCCATGGATCCACTTTGTTTGGGAAATGACATAAATAACTTTTTATTTAATGCAAAAGTAAAAATGACACAAACATAATATGTTTTACGAAAACAATTTTTAAATGGGGTTATAAAGATCATATTTTTGATTATAAATAGTCATTGGAAAGATAAAAAGATTTACTACATAATAGTATTTTTTTTTATAATTTTTATACATTAAATAAATTAAAGTATTTATGACATAATAATGATGCAGCGATGACATCATTATTTGACGATTTAAATAAAATGGAAAGATAATATCAAATATATGAACTAAACATGTCCAAAACCAATTGTATGATTTGATTTCGAACCCTTATCACCTTATCCACGAATTATATCAATGTGGGACCTTTTAAAACCGAAAAACATTTTCAAATAAAGTAATATTTCTTTACTTTCCAAAAGTGCCCCTCCTCTCCTCTTATAAAAGGCCCCCACCTCTACCTCATTTCACACACTCCTCAAGCCTTTGGCTCGACCAAACCCTGCCCATTTACTCTCTCCACATACCTCTCCTCATCCTAGAGGATTCCCTTTGGGAATAATCCTTTCAAAGGAAGCCTTTAGGATCAAATCAAAATGAATTACACTTTTAAAGGTAATTCATTCTCTCATGTTCATTTGTTTTATTTTTTTTTCTCCAACCCCCTAAACTCTTTTTATTTACTTCTTTTGTAACACAACCAGTATCTTAAATATACTAGGATGTTGTTATAAGATTTATTTGAGCTACACTCTCACACAACTACATCAAATTGTTAAAGAACATACGGTTTCTGTGGATGGTGAAATTCTGCCTCCTGAAACGATGATTGTTCAATACTCATTTAACGCTTTCAAAGGTGGCCATTATGATGTCACTATTTTTATATATGATATATAATATGTTTATGTTTTCCTTAAGCTTATGTTTTTTTCATTTTGGGCACACCTTTATGGTTCCCATTATGGGTAAACACGATATCTTCATTTTAGGAAGTGCGGACTACCGCCCCCTGAAAGTGATTTGATTCCTTAATACCATATGTGGGATGTGTAAAGGATAAAGTTAATGATATTATATATGTTATTCTACTGTAATTATAATATAATATTATATCATTATGATTCCATTCTAGAAAATACGAAATAGAAATGGAAGTAGCGTTCATGCGTACGTACGGCTTACCGTCTCCATGAACGGTGCATTTCATTTCTTACCTCTGAATGTGATGTAAAATTATAAATACATGTATATGATGAATATATATGATATATATGTTATCCAAATCATTAATATCATTCTGGATATAATGAACCTTTGTACAAATTAACAACATGTATGTGTAAGAAGTCTATTTTTTACTTAAGAACCAAATACCGACAAAATGAACATTATTAACTTAAATGATTACATGATGTTCATAACATGGTATAAAAGGAATAATGAACTCAAAAAAGGTTCATAAGCAAGTAAGGATTAACTCAAGTTTATTATTCAGGAGATTAAAGAACGGTCGGGTCAAGTCGGATACGAGGTATGAGACTTCGTCTCAATCTCCTTTCATTGAGGCATATTTTATTTTATACACAACTTTCTTTTATACGGTGTATAAACCACTTTTACTTTTACGTTTATTCAAAAGGAATATTTTTTTATACGAAGCGTTTACTAAACGACAAAAGGGAATGTTTTTGTCGTACGTATGCGGCGACAACGACTTCTCCGCCGTCGTGACCGTTATTTGAGTTTCAGCTTCCTCTACCAGCCATTCCTTTTTTTTAAAGAAAAATAAATACCATGTTTTACTTTTCATTTATTTTGGTATTGAAAATGGTTTTAATAATATTTTTATATCAATGTGTTGGATTGATATCTTGTTATTGAAAGGTGGAAATGTTATGATTCCTTTATGCATGTTTTATACGATTATGTTGAGGTTCTTGGGCATTATTATGAAGACAGGTGGTTCCGTGATAAACTATGGGCGGGTGAGACCGATATAGCTCTCCAATGCATTGGGTAACGTGAAGGAGTGAAACTTGATGGTTTCTCCGAAGAGATTTTAGGTAATATACTATGATGGGTATTCCAAACGTAACCAAGAGGGTTACTCCCTACCTAATAATGTTATGAATGCCTCAAGTTACCATTATGTCTTATGATTTCTATGATTTGTTCATGATTTTATGAGGTATGTTAAAGTGCCTATGTTTTATGGGTAAAGTATGATTTCACTCTTATGTATATATGTACACATGTTTCCTTTCCATGTTTTTATAACCCATACTGAGCTTTTTATGCTCATCCCAAGTTTTTTTGAAATGTTTTTCACAGGTCAAGGGAAAGGTACATGATATGATGATAGTGTCAAGGAAGTGTCAAGAAATAATCCATGTTTTATTTTAAATGTTTTTCCATTGATGGGAATGAAGAATTATATCTTTATGTAACCACTTTGTTTATATGTGGAATGTAATGCATGTTTTATGATCTAATTCTCTAAAACTCTAAACCCGAAAAGATCCTCAATGTGTAATCTTGTAATAACTCAAGATTAAGTAAGGTTTAAGGCTGGGGCCTTATAAATATACCATGGATAACCTAATGAGAAGAAAATACATCAGTGTTATTGAGATATATATAATAAACTTTCATCAAGGAATAATAATCATAAACAATCTAGATAAATGATGAGATTATAGAAATAAACCGTTACCTCTTTGGAAACAATAAATCATAATTCCCATAAAGGAATAAAATTACATGAAGTGTAAAATTTTATGAACATAAGTAAATTATTGAAATAATTTTTAAATGGTTAGGATATAAACCCATAGAAAAATATAGGTGCATAACATGTAATGAATCTTAATGAAGGAAAATTGAGAAAAAATTACTTTATTGATTTGGTAACTTTTGAACCATAAATTTAAGTAAATGTGTAATAGAATACATTCATGGGATGTATATACAACACAAAAAATAAATAAGTGGTTAATAATTCACAATTCTCATAGATATAATAGTCGACTGAGAAAACCATTTACTACTTGAATAACTTTAGAGTCTTGATCCCCATGAAAGAATAACATCAATTAAAACGTTGAATATAATCAAATAATTGAAATTAATGATAGAACATGTAATATGGATGTTTATAAACTAAAAAAAAATTTATTGTTTAATAAGAAAAGTATATAATATAAATAAAAAGTGATATGAAATTTTCTTAACCTAAGTCTTTACTTTCTTCACACATGCTCAAACCCCCTCTTCTTTTGGTAAATCCTTTTTGGTTTTCTCGAAAGGGATTCCTTGGATGGATTTCATCTCAAAGGGAGGCTTCTAGTGTAAATTTTGGGATGTTTTGAGTAGATTTAGGTAGATTGTTTTCCAATACAAAGGTATTTATAGGTGGGAATAAGTGGGAGGGTTAAGTGTTGTTTTGTTGTGGAGGAGGAGTGGCATACTTGTAAATTTTAAGAAAGAGAATTCTACCCACATTTTTCTTGTGAAAAGTTTCCCCAATAATGGTAAACATTAGATAAAAGAGAGGATAGAGTCTAAATATGAACATACAATGTATTTTGGATATGTTTCTAGATTATTTTGGTCATTAAGGATAAGGTTGAGTCCTTTGTTAAGCCAAATTTTCTCATATTTGCTGTAATTAATTTGAATCGCATTCATTAATATTTCTGGTAAAAAACTAAGATGAAATTATTATAAATTATAAATTATTATGAATAAAAATATTGAATCTATTTTTTCAAATTATAATCACACAGGTGGAATAAATAAATTAAAATTTAAACCCACAGATGGGTCGTGACAGCATGTTTTTAAAGAAACAATGTTTAAAAGGTTGGGATGTTTTTATATCCAATTTTAATGTAAAGTTGGTTCCAATGTCCAAAAGTTGATTAATTAATGTACAATTAATCTAATTAAAAATTAAAATGAAATGAAATTAAAATTAATATACATAAATAAATTAAATTAAAAAGCAGTTTTGAATTAAAATACAATGTTTTTCACTATTCATAAAAAAATGAAACCTCTCATAAAAATACCATAAATTCACCAAAAGATAATTTTTATGTTCCATTTTAAAAAATAAAATTTATTTTTTCAAATAAAAACTTTAAAAGTGTAAAAAATCCAATTTAAAATGGGATTTCCTATAAAACACAATGAAATTACCTTCTAGAAAAATATATCCTTTTATTCATCATATTTAATTTATTCATATATTTTTTCTATAAAATCAATATGATGGCTATGAAAAATATTTACTGAATATATTATATATAATTTTTTTAAACATTAATCAAATGTTTTTTTAAATTATTTTGATAAAATTGTGTTTGTATATCAAAAAATAGTTTTCATACTAAAGTAATATTTATACTTTCAAATAGTTCATACATTAAATTATACTAATTTATAAACAAATAATTCATTATATATATATATATATTTAAACAATATTTTCACAATTTAGATAATTTTATTTGTAACTTTCATTCCAACAACTAGGCGGTAGACATAATAATATTTTAATAACAATATAAATAATATCTTGTAGTCCGGTTAAACTTGATATTTTGTGTAACATAAGTTATCAAAGGGAATCAAAATTATGTGTAATAAAAGGAAAACATATTCTTTCATGTGAAGAAAGATATTCTAAGCATTATTTGTTGTGAAATATTGATGTGGTGTTGTGTATAATGCAACCCACACTTACTGAATCCCTATAACTAAATCTTTATTCAATGTTGCGTGAAATAGAAAATATCAATAGACTAAATTAATTTGAAAAAATAATTCACAAAATCATAGGGTGTTAGAATTATATGTATACTTATAATGGGAATATTGTAAAATCTATATATTTTAAGATATATTTCTCTTTAAATATATTTTTTTTGTTTTCAATAGATTTCTTAACATGAATTGCCGAGCTTTATTAAATTGAGATATATTGTATATATATTATTACATAAAGTTGATATCCTATCTGTTGAATTTGTGTGGATGAATATGAGTAACTAAATTATAAAATATATTTATTATGGTCCTATTTAATAAAAAATTAATGATTAATTATTAGGCTATAAGCATTGAATTTTAAGTAAAGCCATTTTATTCTTCCTTAAGGGGTTTTATTGTTTTTTTGAGTGAATATTATAATTAATATATGTAACATTTAGAAATTTTATTCGGTAAAAGTGATATTTTTTTGAAATCATATTGTAAAAAATATCTTATAAATAATATTTTGGGTTTTTTCTAAAAACATTGATTTTCCAATGAATAGTGAGAAATTTAGATTTTTATTGAAACCTTAATTTTTCATTCAAGATTTTAAAAAGTCACATTTTTATTTAAAATGTTTTTAAAGTACAATTAGTTCTCTTATATTATTAATAATCTAATCATGTTTATTGGAATCAATTTTATGGTTTAATTCGGTATAAAAACAATTTTATACTTAAATGAATTTTTTAAAAAAAAACTCTTTTTTTGATGCATTTTGAATTTTAATCATAAATTTATTTCATAAACTTATAAAAAATTAATTTGATAAAATATATTACATATTTTAAAAAAATAGTTTTAAATAATATATGTATATTTCCTCTTTATTTTTTAGACATTATGAATAGTAAAAGTGATAAAATTTATCACCTCAGTAAAGGTTAAATGAGTTTATTAGGGTTAAAAATAATGCGATAAGGATTAAAATTAACTTTAAAACATGTATTTATATAATTATATGACTATATTTATTGAATAATAATCCTAAATCCAAAAATATTACATTTCATTAATTTAAATTTTATTTTCACATATTTAATATCTATGTAAAATATAAAGTAAAAACATTGCAGTTTCTTGCTCTAAATATCAATTATATTTTGTGATCAGGATAAAAAAATTATATTAGTTTATAAATTTTTATATTAAATATGAATTATTTTTATATCATGTAAATTTATTTTTATTTTTATGTAATGAAATAATTACCTTAAATTACTACACAATATTGGCATAATCCATGTGCAAGGAGTAGAAAAATCATGTAAAAGATTTTAAAAACTATAAAAGAAATATATTTAAAGAGATTTAATGCGTCCCATAAAATTTTAAGATAAATATAATATATTAAGTATATTTTATAGTTTAATTACAATTAAATTACTATAATGATGTTTTCAAACTAAAATTATGTTAATAGTTATTAAAATGAAATTAATAGTTGTTTATATTTTTTATATATGTTATTAAATTATTTAAAAATTATAAAAATATTTGAAGAAAAAAATTAGGATTATAAATTGTATAATTTTTTTTACAAAAATCAATTTATAATCCTATTATTACCTTATAAGTAAAATTTTAATCCATTAATATTGAAAAAGTCATTACCACGTTTTAGGTTAAAATTGGTTAACAAAGGGGTTAAACAGAAGATAATGTTTAAAATGATATATAAACATGTAAAATCATATTTTATTTTTATAAAAAGACCATATAATCCTATATTCAAATAAATGTCATTTTATATCAACTTTACAAGAGTTAGACAAAAATTATATTATAATATTTCATGTATTTAAAAAATGATGTTAATGGTATTTTTTAAAAAAATATTTTATTAAATGATTTAAAATTCATAAAAAATTCATCATCATCCCAGTAAATTAGATATGATATAAAATATCAACCATGATCTTTTTATATGTCACTTTTCCTTTTTTGTAACCTTTTTGACCCCTAAAGAGTAAAAAACATTATTATGATGGTAATCATCATAAGCGTTTACTGGGGGGATTAAAAATATTAGATAAGGGTAAAAATAATTCCAAAACTTGTACAAAAATTATTATGTTATATTTTAGAGTAATAATCCAATTATATTATAATTATATCAATTTAGAACCATTTTCCCTGAAAACTAATTTATATTAATTTAATTCATTATGTAATTCTAGAGTGACCCACCCCTCACTTATAAAAGGACACACATTTTCTCTTTTATTTTTAACTTATTTAGAAAACTAACTCTACAAAACCATACCCTATAATCTTATAAACATCACTATATCAAAATTATATGTGCTGGTATTCTTGAAATTCCATTCCAAGGGTCCTTAATAAGGGATCCAAAGGAAGTCTACTGAAGAAGATGTAATCATCTTTAGAGAATCGTTCATGTTTAATTGATCTTCAACTTCCTATAAATATTTTATATTCATAAAAAACGATATCATAGATATAGTATTATTTAATTATTATTTTGGGGCAACAATTTTACATTCATTTTCAATCCCATGAAAAGAGAAAACATCACTCTTGCATACACATGACATACCGTTTCCACATAGTGGTCAGATTAGTTTTTCATCACCACTTTTCATATATGGTTATAAAGATGGAAATAATGAATATATATTATATTTATGAAATAATTATTCTTTTGTAATTATAATATCATTTATAACTTATTACATTACGATCTTCTAGAAAATGATAATGTCACTCATGTGTACATGCAGACTAAGGCCTTCACGAAATGATGCGATTTGTTTTATCAATTACAGATAAAAATAAAATACAATTAGATTGATATTGAGGAAATTTGAGATATTATTAATATTTAAAATTGTAGAAAGGAAGTATTATAGAATAAAACCCCAAATCGGGGATATAATTTAATGAATGAAGTTGAATATGTAATGTACCTACGTATTGGGTTTTTCAAATTATGATTTATGGGTATTAATTAATGATATTTTGATATCCAAGAATTATTCTACAGATATTTTATGTAACAAAACTGTATTAAGGGTTGACACATGTTAATAATAGGAATTGGTGAAGAAATGTATTGATAACCTTAAGGGTTTATATGAGCTTTCATGTTGGGGTAATTATGGGTTATTGAAATTTGGGAACTTATGTTTCATCTTATAGGTAACCATGGAATTGAAAAGTGACTTGGCGTTGAAGTGATTATAGTTATTTCATAAGAAGATCGCTATAATTTTTGGAACAAAATATCATTATGGTAATAAAAATATTTATTTGTCAGATGAAATTTCATTTTAGGGATAAATAATGAATTAATTTATGGAAGAATATAAATTTTTGTAGCAGTTTTATGGTTAAAAAGGTTATTTTTCAATCCTCTTAGTATATTATAGTGAATATATTATCAAGGTATTCACATGTTTGGTATGTGACCTTATGAGACAGTTTATGTTGTTTTGGGTTAATTTTTTTTCTAAAAAATATTATATTTTTGGGTTACATGTTCGGTCAAACATATTTTTGAGGATTCTTAAGGATAAATATTTATGGTATGGATTAAGTCAGACTTTGAGGGTTATTTTTGAGGTTTTAGAGATTAATGTATTTTTCAATATTGGATAAATTTCGAAAATAAATTTTTTGTTTTGTTAAATGTTTTAAAAAATAAGGAATACATTTTCATTATTTTATAGAACTTATGATCCACTATAAATTAATTTTATTCTTTAGGAATGAAAAAATTCAACTTGAATATTCATTTCCTGGAATAAGATATGACGTGAAAATTCACCAAATCAGAATCCAAAGGATGAAATTATTCATATAAAATGGAAATAATGAAGTAATTAATTTTACCCATGTTTCTTAATGATATTAAATAAATCCCTCAAATTTTGAAAAGGATATTGAAATAAAAATGGAATCCTTTTAGCTTCATTTATGATGAATTGATGGCCTTTTGACCCCTTACTAATTTATGGGTTTGTGGTCATTAAATTTATCATTACCATGTTATGTATCACTATTTATTTTCACTTGGATGATATTTTTATCCTCCATGTCTATATTTTAACTTCCCATCAATGTTATCCTTATATGGGAACTCGAAATATTTGATCATTTAGGAAGTCTTTAGGTTTTTCACTTTCAGTTTTCAAAATATTTGTTATTGTCGTTATATACATTGTTTGTTTTCAATAAGGGATTAACCATTGATTACAGGGATTAAATCATGAGGGTAAAAACTATTTAATGGCGTATAATGTAACATCCCAATATTTTTTTTGATATATGAGTATTTAAAAAATTTAAAGCGTTTAATAGCTTTCTTAACACGTAATACCAAAATTTATGTGACTTAATATATATTATAAAAATATCATTAGTTAAATGTGATAAACTAGTCATTGAATTAGAGGGTATGACTATGATTAATTTAATTCAAATATATATATATATATATATGGGATCTAGTAAATGTAAATGTATTGTTTAATACATACAAAATAAGCTCTAAATTTTTGTAAAGTCATTTAATTCTTAAAAAAATGTTTTCTTAAAAAAAATTATTAATTATTTTGAGATAATATTATGATTAATTTAGGGAAATTTTACAAATTTTATTCTATAAAAATATATAATTTTTAAATAATCATGTAAAAATTAGATTAGAAGTAAATTTTGGGATTTTTCTGAAAAAGTTTTATTTTCCTATGAATAGTGAAAATACTAATTTTTATTTTAAAATGTATTTTGTTTTAGGAATTTAAAAAGTTGATTTAAAAAAAATGGGTTTAATGTAAAATTAGATCTAATTTATAATTAATAATCTAATTTGGCACACTAGAATAAATTTTATCCTTTATTTTGGAATAAATAAATTATACTTAAAAGGAATTTTTCTGAAAAAATATATTTCTTTACACTTTATGTTTTTATAAAAAAAATCCTAAAAGTTATAGAAATTTAATTTTATAACACATATTGAATATTTTTGTATTTGGTGGTTAAAATTTGGTAAATAGGTATCTTTTATGTTTTTTTGAAATTATGATGTTTTAGACATTATGAATAATAACTATGGTGAAATGTATCACCTTGGTAAAGGTAAATGTGTTAATTAATCTTAAAAATAATGCGATAAGGCTTAAAATAAAAAACAATTTATGAGAATATTTTATCTATATACTAATGAAATTTAAAAATATGACCTTTTTCCCATTTTACTATTATTTTGAACTTTATAATACTTAAATAAAGATAATGTAAAAGATGTCTATTTCATGGTTTCAATATCTCTAATATTTTTTTATAGGAATAAAAAACATATATTTTGTCAAAAAATTTTATTTTAAATATTATTTATATTTCATCATGGTATTTTATTTTATAATTTTTATCGATGAAATAATTAACTTAAATTCTTACACAGCGCTAACGCCGAACTTGTCCAAGCAGTAGAAAAGTCAAGTAAACGATTTTAAAAACTATAAAAGTAATACAGTTTGGTTGAGTTAAAGTGTCCCAATAATTTTTAAGCTAAATATAATATATTATATATGTTTAAAAGTTTTATATTTTAATTCAATTTTGATCGTGCAAGTTTCAACGTCAAATAATGTGAATAGTTCTTAAAATGAAATTAATCACAATTTATGTTATATATATATATTATTAAATTATTTAAAATTTATAAAAAACATGAAATAGGAATATTATGATAAAAATAGTCTAAAATGTTATCCCTTTTCCATTTATGAGCTAATTGTTTCTTTATAAGTAAAATTATAAACCATTAATATTGAAAAAACTATTACTATAGTTAAGGTTAAAATCAGACAACCAATATGTTAAATTAAAGGATATGGTTTAAAAATGATATATGAACCGATAAAAAGTTTATTTGATAAATATATTAAGACCATATATTCTTTAATTTTTAATCTATATCATGTTAGAACCATTATACAAAAGTTATACACATATTATATTATATTATATTATGTATTTCCAAAAATTACAATAATGATATTTAAAAAAAAAAAAAATTTTATTAAATGATTTAAAATTAATAAAAATATCATCATTGTCCAAGTGAAATTTATATAGTATAAAATATCAACCATGGTCCATTAATTCATCAATTAAATTTTTCCAGTAACTTTCTTGACTCCTAGAGAGTAAATATCATTATTATCATGGAAATTTCTAAAGGACTAATGGGGGGGATTAAAACTAAGAGATAACGGTAAAAACCTAACAAAAATATATTCCAAAATTAATTTTATGACAATATTCGTACTATTCCTAATAATATATTTCAATTATATAAATTTTAATCCATTTTTCATGAAATATAATTAATAATAACTTAATACTTTATGTAAAACAAAGAGTAACGCTCTCTTCACTTATAAAAGGACACCCCTTCTCTCATTTCATTACACATTCTTGAGAAACCAAGATCAACCAAAACCTACCAAGTATTCTTTAAAACTATAGTATAAACATATTAGAGGTACTATTATTCTTAAAATACTATTACAAGGGTCCTCCATAAGGGATCTGAAGGATGTCTACCAAAGAAGAGGTGATCCTCATTACCTACCCTTTCAATGTCAATTACTTTTTAAAATACCTATAAATCTTCTATTACAGTAATCAAATAATAAATATATATTTATAAATATACATATATGTTATTATTATTATTTTATATCCAATTTTCATCACTTTTACTTCCTATGAAAATTAAAAGCATCACCCGTGTGTACTTACGACTTACTATCTCCACATAGTGGCGTAATTTATTTTTCATCACCATTTTACTTTGATTGTTATAAAGAGTTGAATAATGAATATATATGATATTTATGACATAATTATTCTTCTATAATTATAATATCTTATCTCAATTATTACCTTTCTATCTATTAGAATACGATAACATCGCTCATGAGTATGTGTGGACTACCACCTTCACAAAGTGATGTGATTAGTTTTTTGTTTGAGATTTAAATGTATTATAATAAGTATAGATTTAAGGAATATATAAGATATATATGATATAAAATATTATATTTTAAAGGTTAATTATTATTTAAATTTGTTTTTTCATCCATTATAATGTGAAAAGAACTATCATGCGTACATAAGACCTACCATCTCTATGAGAGGTGTAATTCATTTTTCCATCTCTACATTTTATGAAGGATGATAAATATATATTTATTGAATAAATTGTATATTTATATAATGAATAAAATTATTAATATGATATATACATGATTCATATTCATGTAAAGAGACTACCAAATCAAAACATAGATGAAAAATGAAGAAACTAACATATAAAATAATGATAATAATATAATATTGTTAATATACGAGTGGTAAAATGTTATAAATGGTTAATATATGATATTATAGAAATATATATTGTTTTTTATGTATGTATGATTAAATTAAATTTTTATATTAGAGTTTAAAATTACTTAAGAGGAATGTGAAACATGTGGTAATGGGTTTCTTAACTATATTTCCATTCATCAAGTAATACATTTACTTACTTAACTATGTTATGCCATTATTATATGCGAAATTACATATGCTTGTATTATTTTTTATTGATAGTTGTTTTGTGTTGATTTAAATTTGTTACACCTAATCACTACACTAATTATTACTCATTTTAATGATATGATCTTTATAAGGAATTTCATTTAAATTTCCACTCCCCTGAGACATATTTTTTTTATCAACCTATTTATTTTTATGTGGTTTATATACTTCCAATTTTATGTATTTATAATGAATAATTATTTATTTATTAAGATTAAAGTTTCAATTTGACATTACTATTTTAAAGGGTAATATTTAATTGTTACCAAAGAGGTAAGAATTTTTTTTCATTGTCATTTTTTGGGATTTCACTTATTTTGATTAAAGGAATATTATAATATATGCCTCATAAAATCCATCTATTTTATTATTCTATAGTTATTTAATTATTTTCCATATTTTCTTCTTACTTATCATCTATTTGAGAATTGAATAAATAAAATAATTTTTTCTAATAAAAATTGATCTTATTTCTCTTTCTGATCAAGTATATTTTATTTTCTATATCCATATGTTTCAAAATTGTTTTACAATTTTTTTTTCATAAATTATTTATTAAGTAAATATTAAAATATATTATAATTTTTAAAAGGATAAAAATTAATATTTCAAAATTTTTTTTTTTTAACACTTTTTACAAAATGTAAAAAAAGGTATGTTTTGCAATATACAGAGTTATCAGATTTTACGGCCACTAAAACTATTTTACAATATTTTAGACTCTTATACCAGATGTCAATGGTTTTGAAAAGAAAAATATTTAATGATATATTATTTTAATTTTTCACTTCATTCTTATTTATTTATCTATAAGAATAGATTTTATTAAAAATACAATTTTTCTAATAAATTAATGGTCATATTTTATCTCTTTCTAATTTGGTATTCATTAATTTATTTTAATAAATTAAAGTTCTTGTAATATATTTTCATTATATATTACGTTTATATTAAATATAAATATTATTTATATCATGTATTTTATTTTTACATAAACCGTATACAATTTTTACATTTGGTGTTTTATTATGAATGTTATTTGATTGACTGGGTAAATATATATATCCTATATTATTAAATCAATAAAAATATTGATTGATCATAAAAATTGTTTATAAATTAAATTTATCATTAAATATATGAAGAATGAATTGGAAAAGAAGTGATGGGTGGGTCTCAGTTATAGATATCCCCTCGATACATCGACTGGTAAAATGAGACAGACTAGTTGGCTAACCCTATTAAATTGGTTTTTGGTGTATACATACCCATCAATTAAACCGCCTTGGTGTAAGGACTTGGAAGTAAATATATCATGATGTCTTATATCATTATGTAAAATATTAATAATTTCCTTCATTTGGAATTTAGTTATTATTTTCCATGATATTATTTCATTGATATTATCGATGGCTATATTACATTATCATGTTATTGATTAAATGGAATATTTTTTTAGTTTTTTATCTTTCTATATTGATTATTACTTATTAAAAAATGATAGATTATACTATATGTAACCCTTAATTAGTGTTTTATTTCAACCTTTATTTGTTTATTTTCCACTACATATAAGGATGAAATATATGAATAAGTTCAATGATACAAAATATTTACTTTCACTTTGTGTTAGGTCCACTGGGTTAGATACCCTGAGAGGGGGGAGAATCAGGGAATTATAAATTAAAACAACTTCCCCTATTGATCTTGTTTTTCTATTAATAAAAAATCTCCTCTTTCTCTTTCCTAAAATGAAGTATAAACAAAAATTAAATCATGCCCAGGACACATCAATTTTTACTTGGTTCACCCTCACCGGGCTATATCCAAGGAACATACACCGGTGATGTACTGAAGTTCCAAATCCACTAAAATTGCACTACTATTTACAAAACTTCAATGAAAAATCACTATCCCTCATAGTTTACAACCACTCACAATATGAAAGCTCACTGCTCTTTCAACTGAAGTGTGATCACTGCTGCTTCAGAAGATCTACTCATAGTTTAAGGATATGTAGGTCCCTTCATTATCACAAATGAATGTATCTTTCTATGTTTGTAGATGCTCTGTTGTAGTTCTAGTTTCATCCAATTATGAATAAAACTCTACCACGGGTGTACCAATAAATCTTCCAACTTTCACGCAGCCAAAGAATGACCGGCGCGCTTCTCCATGCTTGGAACACTTCACTATACCTTGGTACGCTTCTCCATGCCTTAGCGCACTTCTCAAATCCTGTCGGGCTTATCCATGCCTAGAGCGCAAGTGTCACCTATCCACTTGCACAAAACTTCCTTTGGGAATTCAAAACTTGGGCGACTCACAATATTTTACTCCTAAACCAATATTGGTGCGCTACTATCAACTGGCGCACAACTTCTGAATAACCTTATACTTGCATGCCCACACCACCACTTGCATGACTGAACCTACTAGCACGAATTAATATCTAATTTTATTTAAATTTTTAGATTTCTAAAAAAATTCAGAGGGTTGGGCCTCTTTTTATAGGAATTTTGACCACCCATAGCGTCATGTGCAGGCCTCCTCCCGGTGTGCAAGTCCAGCCGCCCTAGGCTCTGTCACCCTAGTCACCTTGCATGCCTAAACCAAAACATGGGCACCCCTATTTCATATTCCATATTTTTATGTTTTGATCTTGAAAAACGTATGATGCGAACGTTTCCAAGACTCTAGGAAACCAACTTTCAAGTTTCTTTTCCAAAAACACTTTTCTCCATTTGTCGATTTTGGGCCCCAAAAATTTAGCAAACACTAGAAAATGGCACCACCTTCTATCTTATCTTTTCGTACCACCGCCAAATAATCCATTCATTTGTTGAGGTTATTATATAAATCATAGATTGTTGAAAACATCTCTAGAATTTGAAAAATTACCTTGAAAACCCTCCTTTTACAACAAACACAACATGGAGGCCCACTTTGTCCGTAAACACAATCACCTCAAAAATGCTTGAATGATACCATGGGGGATTTATGCCCAACACTTTGTTTTATAGTTTTTTTCAACCATAAAATGGTAAGAATATTTATATATGGTTTACTAAGAAATATAAACTATTCAGTTCTTTTTTGATGTGATCTATTGTATCTAGTTCCAATATAATAAAGAAGAAACCATCTTTGGGCTACAAGATAAGGGGTTGTTACATAGATGATCAGATAAAGTGAGTTCCTTAGGTTCAATTATTTAAATTTCTAGTAACAACTAATACAAAATTTTACTGAATATATTGTAATGGAATTATTCTTAACTAAAAAATGGCTATGGTTTCCCTTGATACATAACATATATAATGATTCCATTGGATATTGATGTATTATATGATGAGTTTGGATTCTCGAGGAAGAAGTCCTATAGGTGGATTCTTAGTGAGAATTTGTTCTTGGGTAGGATGTAGTTTAGAATGAGATTCCATTACAGATATGGGATACCTGATATTGTGTTTGTAATTATTAGTGTCTTGTAATTATTGATATGGCAATGATAATGTTGCTCACGAGACTTAAATTTTGTAAGAGCTATATATTTTGGGCTAGTTGGGAGACTCGGAGACCATTGGTTTTGACTCGGAATTTAGTGAGTTGGTTAATTTCACAATTGAGGGTAACACATTATAGGGTTTAGAATAGGAGCTTGTGTGGATTAAAGATAGAGATCATGGGAGAACTTTTATTCATGATATTGATACAAGAGAGGTTAAATTGAGTTTAAAGAAAATGAATGGATATGAATTGGGGTTTTATGAGAATAACACCATTTGTGTTACCACTTAAGGATATGAATCACATAGGGTGATTATGATTTTCAAATTGAGATTATCATTGAATGTAATGTCCATTTAGGCTCCTGGCCCAATTTACCATGTATTCTATTTCAGAACATATTGCAATATTGGGTGGAGGATTTTGATTTTTATGAAATTTTGATGGTGGCTAAATATATGGTTAATCTTGGTACATGAGAGGTACTCTATTTTATGAAGAGTATTGAGGTTGATTATGATGGATGAGACTAAAATTCCCAAGATCATTGTGTGTAGTTCATGCATTGAGAATCGATTCAATGAATAAGGACTTACGGAGGTGTGAGTTATGTTTTATAATCAATAAAAGTGGGAGAACATGACCTGTAAGATTTTATGAGATTGGGTTTGTATGCACTATATATATTTGGAACTATTGAGTTTGGAAAATCGGTGAGTGAATTTATGTGAGAAAATAACTGATGGTTTTGATAGAATAAAATAATTATGGTTTATAAAGAGTTTAATGAAATTATAAACATCCCTCTACAGTATAGGATACATTGAAATTAGATCGAGTGTGGTGGAAAGACTGATTTGAAATGATTCTGATTTTGTTTTTAAAGTATGCTGAACATGGTTTTGGAGGAGTAAGACATGTTTAATTTGGATTAATATAAATAAAGTTTCACTCAAAGAGTTTTATAAACTGAACCATATGGTAATGAGTGCACTATTGGCTGTTTGAGGTTGTGAACCTCAATAGGATTAAATTTTGGTGGTATCCAAGGATTCCATCTCTGTGAGATGGGAATACATTTTAATTTATGTTTCATGTTTTTTCTTAGTTATGAGATTGTTAATCACATAAATTCATTACGGTTGGAAATATATGGAGCATATCCCATAAATTATTAACCCGATATGATTAGGGACAAGGTTTTGATAAGACCAGTCATTAGATGCCTGAGGAGGAATTTTGATTCTAGTGAGTGATGAATCCAATTTATCTGGTCTTATATAAATACCATATTTGAGAATAACATATGGTTTTGGATGGAGTGGGTGCATTGGAATTAGGATTGAGGTGATCTTTCTGTGAGACAATGGTGATTTATTGGGTGAAATATGATTCGTGACATGTTTTACGAGTGAGACACCATTTTTTGACATAGTTGAAGGGGTGACACCTATTTCATCACACGATCCAGGGGTGAAACTATTTATCCTTGTGATTTATGAGGTGAAATTTGTTTTTTCACTTGATTCAGGTGGATAATCTGGTGATGAAATGTATTGATGGTTCTGTTTTAGAAAAAATTATTGGGAATCATGAGAAGATGGTTATGTGGTTTAGAGAATGGGAAAGACCATATATCTGAGGTTCATTATTGTAAATACTAAAATAGAGTCACATGTTTCTTTTTTGAATGCATTTTTGGGTACGACCAAGCGTTTTGAGTATAGTCAGATATAAAAGGTATTACTGGTGTTTTTCTTGAGGTTAGACATGATGAGATGAAAACCATTTTGAGAGAAATATGTCGGACATGGTCATTATGTTAGTGGAACACTACAAGTCATGTTTCTGTAGGTAGTTATGATGATGGGGCACACTATAGATCTAAATCGACTATTATGAGCTAGTGTTTATTCTGGGGAGAACCATAAGCCATGTGATGAGGTGTTGACAACAAAAGGGTGTCCCAGTCTATATGGGTATTGTAGAGGTCCATCTAGATGTATTAATGTTAATTGAGAGTGTGGATTGATTTTTTGATGAACTATGCACCTTATGTTTGGATTTGGGATGTGGAATATTTTTTAGAATTATGGAGAAGAACATGATGAATTGAGCATGGTTTGTAGAACCGATTATATTAGGTTTATTATTTAAATTGTCCAAGAGACATATCAAAGATGTAAAGTTATATGGTGAGTCTATTTTAATAACCATTAACCATATGAGTTTTTTAAATTTTAGAGGGAATTTTATTTTCCAATTAGTGTGTGGTTGTTTTTGAGAATCCTAACATTTAATGGAGTTTTGGTTGTTAAAAAATCACAAAATGGTGTTTTATAATAGGGTTTAAGGATTGGGTAATGACTCCAGGGTTCTGATGGCTACCGGAGAGGTGGCTGAGGGTTCAATACTATTGAAGACTACCAAAAAAATCCATGTAATGGAATAAAAGTGGAATTGATGCTATGATATGACTTCATGGGGTGTGTCTGGTGGATTCAAGCCATGAAAGAAGGGTTTTGTGGATTTACCTAACAAATCATATAATGACTTTTACCATCACACAGTGAAGGTGGTTAGGAATATTATTATTTTTATTTCATTAAAGGGGGATTACCTCCCCTTTATTATTTAGATGAGATATGTTCACTTGGATAACCATTACCCCTTCCCCTTTATATATTTCTCTTATGTTATTGGATTTTATTAGGGTGTTTTCATGGATAATAAAATACATGGCCTCATTTCTCTCCCCCATCTTAATTTATCTCATTTTTTTAATTTTGAAATCATTTAGTTTAGGGATAAAAAAGAAAATTTCAATGGAAGATTGTGAAATATTCCCTTTTTATTAGTTATTCCAATCTTCTTATGTAGAGGGAGTCCCGAGACAATATCCTCATATCGTTGTTCCCCATTTCATCAAAGGTAAGTTACATCGTCTATTTTTCATCAGTTTCCATTATATAATTAATTAATTTATTGGTTTAATTTTTGGTATAGGGTTGTTATTTGACTTATTATTAGTTGGGGGGGGGGGGGGGTTCCTGGAATAGTTATGACCCTATTGCTTGAGGGTTTAACAATCACAATATTCATGATGGGTTTCCAAAATTTATGCAATTTTTGAATAAATGGTTATTAAATTATAAAATGTTGGTTATAATTAATAATATTTCTTTGGGGGGGAGACACATGCCATAGAGTGCAGGTGGTGACCATTAGATGCAAGATAGGCTTGAGTGAGCTCATGTTGTGATATTATATGGTGTATAGAAAGGGGAAAATCCTATGAAATTAAGTTGGTGTTCCTCAGTTCTTTCCATATTAAAATATTTCATTTTGTTTCGATGCTTGTTCATGCCACTGAGGGTGAAGATCTCTCTTGATAACAAAGAATTTTTTAAATGAAATTGTTTTGTTAATTTCAATTAAATAGTAATTTAATTTATAATTACTATGTTATGTAAATATCCTATGAATAAGTGAGTAGGTTCCAAGGAAATCTTGTTACTAGGGAACTGGGTTGACTCCTTGATCATAGATCAATGAGGCCTACACTAAAAGGATACCAAAAAATATAGACACCTCCAATATGGGGTGTGATAATACATGAGAGGGATGATCCTCAGAGGCCGATTGAGGATGATTGAGATGTATTTGGACAAGGTGGATTGACATTAGGAAGACTAAATATGGGTTGAGTTAGTTCATTGATCTAGAGTAACCCCGGACATTGAGACAAACCTTGATCTATTCATCGGGATTGTCTCTTGTGTGGTTTACCCTTGAGGCCTATGAGTCCGATGAAATACTTTTATGATACATAGGAACAAGATTTCCTCTAATCATTGGGAATTCAATAGAGAGATCAGTTGTGATCAAGGATCTTGAGTGGTATGAATCTACTATAGTGAGAGGGTACCCCTTTGGGTGACCCTTTGAGAGATGACTCTATGTAGGTGGATGTGGCTATGAGTAGAGAGAGTTATGGGTGTTAACTATAACCTAAAAAACCTATAGGACCGAATGGGATGAGATTATAAACATGGGATATTGAATTTTTTTATCCCCTAATATGTTCTTATGTCATTTTTGATATGATATGTGATTGACCATGATTCATAGGAATCTATGGATGGTCCTAGAAGTATTGTGATTGCTTGGGATTCCTATGAATAACCTATTGAGATGGATGCGACCTTAGGATGTCTGAGATTACTAGAACCTGGTATCACAACACTATAGGGGTAGATTCCTAGTTTAAATAGCATCCCTCATGGTTGATAAAATAGTTTATTCCTAGTGGTGGTACCTAGGATTTAGGATCCGAGTAAATGGTAGCATGGATGTAGGAATTCAGGTGATATTATTGATTCCTTTGATATGGTGCTACCATTAAAAACTCTAGGGGTGCACCAGATTTGAATGAGAATTCAATTAGACCATTGTGAATTCCTAAGACAACCTATATTTGAATTATGAATGAGGATTAAAGTGGGAATATATCCCCAAGTACAGATGTTGTATATCTATCAGGAAACTATTGGATCCCCTTGACCATTGCCTTGGATAACCCTAGGATTTGGGGTATTAACCAGTGATGGATTTGATGAATATCCATGAGTTTGGATGTTGAGGTTTCTAACTATTTGATATGGGAGGTTATTTCATTTTATTTCCCAATTCACCCATGATGTAATCACTCTTGGATGTAAATGATTTCCTAGCCCCCTTCAAGAATCAGATGATGACCTAGAAATGAAAAACAACCATGTACTTCTATGGGTTCCTAGATAAGGAATTAAGGATTATTGATGCATGGTGACACCCTATATTATGCTAATCATCATGATGTAGGCATGACTTTGGGATCCCCAGGGTGTGTATAGAGGTTCCCCTGAGGTGATGCTTCTATTCAGAGAAACCCAACACAATACAAAGTTTCTATGGTTGATTTATGTCTTGGACTTATGTATTGATAATGGTTATTTTTAATTTACCTAGTTTTAAGTATACATCTTGGGGTAGTTGTGATATAGTGTTTCAAATGGTCCTCAAGATGTGATTAGTGAAATTCTTTCATCGAGATAATGTATGCATTGTTTTTGGTTTTATTTATTTTTTTCATTGGTTTATTTATTTATTCCAATTATAAAACTTTCAGATATAACTAACAAGCTAGAATAGTATGTGACCACATTGGTTCCTGCCTATTGGGTTATATAATCATACTCTACTTGGGCCACTGCTGCACTGGGGTACCCTACCATCCTTCACTTGGTTGAAATTTTATGTTGGGATAAGCCCAAGTAATACATGATTGATTAGGATGGATTGGATGGTTAGGACACTGGGATGGGGTATTTATAGTACTCTTGTGTCTTTAATTTTATACGATCATGATCATTTATGTTTGTGTACTATATTTTAATTTTTTATAGAGTGATACTATTTATTTATTTTTACATGAACTAAATTATTTAGTAACTTCTTTTGTGATTTTTTACTCTAATATAAGGTATATAGTCTCCCCAAGGTACCTCTATAGGTGCCCAAGTCTAGTCGACAGCCTTTGGCATATGGGGGGGGGGGGGGCTGATTTAGGTTATGTTGGGGTATGGTTTGGTTACTGTTAATAGTGAGTTGGGCTGGGGTGATATTGCTTTTACATATGTTATAATATCACTTCTTCTATAATATTTCCTCCTCTCAGTAGAATGGTCCAAAAATAGGGTGGAATACTAAGATCTTATCACAGTTCCTGATCTTTACTTACAAATTTAAATATCTCATATAATGTCAAAGGTGAGTTAGAGTTATTTATTAAACATTAAAATGATTATAATTCCATTAATAATAAAGAATTGATTCCATTTCTTTATTATAACCAATAATTGATGGTGTAATTACCCATGGAACATATGGTTTCTTCAAAAAAAAAATGCTTCAAATCCAGTTATTTGGATGTAGAGGCAAGGACAATGATGGTTGTTGAAATTCAAGTAGGTGAATTTTTTCATGGTGGGTTTATTTTCTAATGAATCATTTGTTTTTTATGTTTTGTATGTTTATGTTTTCATTATATAGTTTGTGGTGCCCAGTAACCCAAAATTTTTCTTTTATAAAAAAAGAGATTTGGAGGATTCATTACCCAACATGGGTGCTACTCTCCCCGATCTATATTAGAATGAAATAGTCATTTTAGTGGAACATCAAATATTTTTAGTTAAATTTACTAATAAATAAGTGGATGGGATGAATTAAATAAAAACCAATTACCCTCATGAAGATAATGTTCCTCCCTCTCAAGACACTATATTAATTAAATGGACATCCCTAATAAATGATTACCAATAGTCCACTACTCTTCTATAAGATCAAGCCAATAAAGAATTATTCCATAAGTGAGTTATGAACGTAGACTTATAGGATGGAATATAACCCCACAAAGAACTTTTATAGGGAAACATTTGATGATATAATCTTTAGATGAATTAGAGGAGGGGATATCGCCAAAGTAATATAAAAGTTCCATTCAAGTACTTATACGGATCACCAAAAGGGTCCAAACTCGGTCATTGAGTCTGTAGACTCAGGTACTTATCACCTTCAGTAGTTATAGATTTTGATTAATTTAGAAATTGATTTCATTAATTCTACATTCACACCAATTTCATACAACAATCCATAAAAATGCTACATGCCACCAAGTACTCTTATCTATTTTTCACATGGGGGGTTAGATGTCACGGGCCTGTATCCTTCAACAATATCCCAATAGTATAAATTCATCCTCAATAATACCAACTTATTCTCCAAATGTTCTGAAGAAATATCTTTAAAATAGTTGGGACCAAGTCCATGAACACATTCATATTATCCATCATCATCACTAGATTGTTTTTCTCTCATGCTATCCTCATAGATATTGTCATGAAATTCTATTTATTTGAGTTGAAAATATTATATGAAAATTACAACATCTAGTTTAACCATTATTCCCACTATTACATGGACACTAATATATCGATATAGAAATTCAACAAGACACTATCAATAATCAAATAGAAAATAGTAAATAAGGATAAAAAGGCACGGGTATATAGGCTCCTTGATTCATTACGGGCCTATCACACAAAAATGTATACCCTAACACATAAAACTATATATTCAATAATATATAGTAAAAAGGTATTATTTTAATTGAGGTTCATACTCCATAACTTAGAACGAGTATTTATGAATAGTTGACCAAAGATGAACAATCACAAGTATATTTGAACAAGTTATAGAGTCTCAATGGAAAGAGAATACATTCTCTCTACAACCTCATGGTCTATCATAATACATTATATCACATATTAAACAAGAAGTTATTTCTTTCTTTATTCATTCAAGGGAATTACTACTATCCTTATACATAATAATGATCCATAAGGAAAATTCTATGAAATTGAAATCTAAAAGGGAGGGGATTTATATTATATTCAGGGTCCACAAAAATAATGAATATTTATTAATCACTAAATATAGGGAGAATATAATTCATCATACCAATGTTATTTTCTAGAATAAATATTTTTCCTAAAACCACAATGGAATGATAGTCCTTTTTATAATGCTATAAATTTCTTGACATAATAGTCCTCATCATAATAGTATAAAATGCATAACATATACTCTATACCACATGAATATATACTGTATGAAAAATTAGTCCTCATTATTAGAATATAAAATAAAAAACATGAATTTTTAATCACAATATAATCAACCACATTGTATAATACTCTTTTTCACAATACTATAAACTACGTGGAATAAGGTATTTATCATATGTTGTTAAATTTTACAACATGTGGTCCAACCGGCATGACAATTTAATTATTTGGAGGGGTTTAATTTATATAACCTTAATTTATTATTTGATAGTTATATATTTATAATAGTACCCATCGTAGGGATCCCCATTAAAATTGGGTTTCCATTAGTGACATGAAACTAGGAAAAATGACCCCTTTTCTCTTATTCTTCTCTAGTGATGAGGACCTTCCCGATTTGCATCAAATTTAAGATCTTGTCTCTCATTTGGGAGTTCCAATATTTCTATTACACTATCTTATATGTATGATCCATATTTTTTTACATCAGATACATTCCAATAAATATGAATATATCGATTCATATTATCATATGATATATATGTTGCATGAATAAAATATCATGGGACCATCCATGAGTGTTAATTTCTAGTCCTCTCATAGAAAATGTTTCCTTTAATAAATTCACACCTGTTTTCCTCTAGTGACCCTATATAAGGATAAGACTTCTTCCTTTGTTCATTTTCATGATCAAGATTTTAACAAAGACCTTCTTTCCAAAAAAAGTTATGTGTCTTGATTCCTTCCATCATAAAATATATATTGATATCCAAATCTCTTATATATGGACGAAAATATAGTTTTATCATTTCAATCCCATATTACATTGTAGTGTTTTAGTATTTTAGATTGGATCTCCTATAATAACCCTGCACTATGAAGGGATTATTCCACTCTCTCCACTATAAGAGCTATATCTGCATATATCCACCCCTTTCTATAACAAGGTGTAGAAAAAAATACTACAATCATAGGATGTGTAGTGATTCTCAGATCCACTATACTACACACAACCATAAGATTAATTTTCCAATTCTATCATAGCACATATAGATTTCATCAATTCATGTAGGGTTTCCCATAGTTGTCTAATTTTAGGAAAATTATTTTCCTTGTATTACATAAATCTATTAAAACTTTAAACTAAAAGTAATTTCTTAGTCAATGATATACGACTAAAAACTTAGAGTATCAAACCCCTATTCACTTTCACCAAAATTTGAATCCTCACTCATATTGGGTTAATAATCATGGTTCCAGGAATAAAAACATTAACTTTTGTCGTCTAAATTATATTCCATAATACTAAGAGACTACTTTGTTCAAAGATTTATGACATAAAACATTACCAATGAAAGGATCAAAATTAAAGTACCTAAACTATAAAAAATATATATATGTATTATTTGGTAAAAATCCATAAAGGGTGACCTCAGTAAAATTAATGCATTTTCATTCCGAGTCAAATAATTGATATCATTATTATGAAAAAGTTAAGTCTCTCCAAAAAAAGCGTTTCAAATCCTATGAGATTGATATTTGGGCCTACTAAAAGCTGACCTATTGGTTTCTTGGTAAAAGTATTCTTGGAGAAGAATTTAGTGATTATTATGATTTACATATTCTCAATATTGGGACCTAAAGAGGGAAAATGAAAATAACTTCATGGTTCTTTATTCCCTCTTAAATAAACCCTTTCCCATTAAACCTACTTTGTGATTTAAATTTCTTATGGACTCTGAATCCTATCATACCCAAATAAACCATCTTCATTTTATGTATATGTTTTATGAACACATCACCTTCCAATACCCATTTTAGTGCACACATCCTAAAAGAACCACCTCATCATTATTTTTATGAGTATACCAGACTTGGTTTTCCATGATGACGTAAGTGAACATGACATTCTAAAACCTACAATAAGTTCACACATCTAGAAGGATGTTGAATTATTATCATTTTTCTTATTAACTAAACTTAGCTTATGATTATGGTCTATGTGCACATGGACAATAAATTCATCTCATAGTGTGTACATCTGAAGGATAATATGTCAGTTAAAATGGATTTTTTCCTTGAATCCTGAAAATTTTCAATCACGATTTACCACTAATTCCATATCCCTTCATGTTAAATAGGATTCAATCATTTGGTAATTCAAATTATATAAAATTTATTGGTTATTTAGGTGAATTAATATATGGTATTATGAATTTACAATTTTAAAAGAATTAGTGGAGGATGTGACATTCCATTTTAAATGTATATTGATTCATGTTCTGAAGAATATGAAAATAAAAAAGTGTATATGAATGTACCATTATTAGAAATGGTACCCATAATTTGGGTATCTTACTAATTAATTCTAAAATGGAGGGTAATAAAATATTTATATAGAATATAATTAACTTATTTATTTACCTCTTCTAGTATTAGTTGAGAAGTATTTAATTAATACTATAGAGCCATCCATTTATTGTTTTTATCATCCTTTTGGGTGACCATATATGATATATTTGTGGATAATGTCTCTTGGATATGATAAAATTATTTACTATTAATTTTCACTTTCATTAATCACCCCATTCATCTATACTAATTGAAATTTATGTTGATCTATTTTTGAATAGTGGTTATCATTTTAAGAATGAAGTCATGGACCAAACTATAATTTATGAGACAAATTTTATTAGCCTAAAGTAATATTTCCGCACATAAGTATTTATTTCCACCCAAAATAAAGTTTAATGAGAATATCGTGATGAATGATGTTGTAAATCACTTAGTAATCAACACAACCTACACCCATTCCCAAATAGATTTGGAAAAGACTATCTAATTTATATATAATATCTTTCAACAAGGTTTTAATAATCATGGAATATATATTAACCTAATCCCACCTTTATACTTACCTACTTAAAATGGATGTCTTTAGATTTGAGCTGAGTCAAATTGCTTGCATAGACACATAGTCGAGAACATAGAATACCATGGATGAACTTTTCCTTGGAAATGGTTCCATAGAGAATAATATCTCAGTTTGTGTATCTTATGAAACCTACATGGATGGTTTAATAGCATAAAGTTATTTCTCTAAATTCCCACCATCATTAAGGAAAATAACATGAATAGTTACTTGGATTACATTAAGATTTAATTCCTCTAGATTCATAACTACTTCGATACTAGATAATGATGTCTCTATGTGAGAATTTTCTATTTCCCACATTTCATGGTTACCGGAGTGGTCCTCACTCTTAGAGGATAAGTCCATAAGATAATCTAGTAACAATCCTTACACAACAGATAACTATAATGTTTTTGAAGTTCTCTCCCCAATACATCACTTAGAGAGAACCTTACCCAGTGTTTTGATAATTCAAGTGATATATTTTTAGGGTACATTTAAGTTGTGTGAAAACATAGACATTTATATCATCACACGTCATTATTAATAATGATTTACATGTGACTATAGGATACTACATATCACAAACACTGAAAATCAACATCAGTGATGCTCTTTACATAAAACCAAACTATCATAAAAATCAATGAAACAAATATGTCTCATAAATAATAGAGATATCAATTCTGGCCACAAATACCTGTATCTAATAGAAATAATGTAAGATAACCCCTTGATGATTCTGTTAAAATCTTTTATGAGTGTCCCATGGGTAATACTATAAGGATTCAAGGAAAATTATCAAAGATATTATATTATATCAATAATTTAAATGAAATCCAATAACATAGATAACATAATAAAAATATTAACAAAAATGAGGACAAGAATGTGGAATTGTGAGTACCTATGATTTTTTTTAATTCGATGCCACTAAGGTGGTTTTTTATCCACATGTAATGGATTGTTATTAGACCATAGATCCATTAAAAGTATTTTTTTACTATTGAATATGTTATAGTGTCTAGTAAATTCAATCTATAGTTTCCACCCTGAGATTTATTAGTTTCATTTTCACTAGTCTTGTATCCAACATAATGTTACCTACCATTACTCCTATAAAAGTATCAAGTTGTGGTAAAATCCACCAACTATTTGTTTTATAAAAATTCTACAATTATGAGGTCTGAAAGAACCCTTGGGTTGTCCTTACAACCCCAAGTGTTAGAAAAAAAACTCTTCCAGAGTGGATGGACATAGTATATAACATTCAATTGTCTAGTTAAAATTAATTATTTATAACCATAATATGAAATTAGTTATTGGTGATTAGAGGTCAATCAATATAGAACTAATTTTGGTTTGTGGGTAAGACCAATTAACCTAGTAAAAAGATCAAGAAAAGAGGAAATAAAGAAGCATGAAAAACATGTGTGATGTGTGAACAATATTGGAAACCAAAAGAAAAATTAAGATAAAAGATTATAGTTAAGTAGATTGGAAATAATAGTTGACGAGATAGAGGAATTATATTGGCTGGTTTCAAATATATTTGTTTTATTGTTCCACTATAGAGAAAACACTGGAGTTGAGATGAATAAAGGTATCCAATTCTTTTTAATTTTCAATTTGTGAGTGAATGAGTCCTACAAATCATTAACCATAACACCCACTCATCAAAAAAATAATTACTTAAAAATTTACATAGTCTATGTTTTAATTTTAACTAAATTTTGTACACTAAATGAGTAGATATCATATCGATATGATTCTTAGATGATCAATCAGTTTGATAATAATATCAACTGAGATCAGTTTTCACTAATAACCACTTCCTGAAAGATTAATACCTAATGATTTTACATAAGGGTAACATCCAACAATAATTTCACATGAATGAAGTAAAATAGTATACCAATACACTCTTAATCCCCAATACAGTTTTTTTCCTATATCATGGTGGATTCAAATACATTTAAGAAATTCATTACAATCAAAGCAAAAAAAATTAGATGTTCTAAGAAATAAAATATTCTAAATCACATGGTCATTTCTCAAACACTCTAAATTGTTCTAGACTTAAATCGCATTCTCCTATAGAGTGTGTTTATAGTATATTCCCTTTCTTATGCATAAATTATTAAATACATAAAAATATTAAACACTAATTCCTTGTATATAACTCAGGGATGTAACTCCAAAATCTAGTACATGGACTTCATATGGTGTATTCACTATACATCTCCTTCCTCACCAGTGACACAATATGATACCTCATAACTGAATGCAATTACCCTCAATTTTACATGAATATAAATGACCATGATCTCATTCTTGATGGTCACTATGTGGAAAAGTCAAGGGTCAGGAATTCTATGATGAGTATCACTTGATTTCTATCTCCTTGATTCAACCAAACCATAAGAATGAGAGGTTAACTTGAATTTCATTTGAGTTTAATTGATTTCGGAAATTAGAATTAATCCAAAAATCACATGATTAATGATTTCACATGTGTCTTTTGTTTTCTCCTTTTATGAACTTTTGGGAACCTTGCATTTTAAATTAGTTCCTCGGACCATGATATAGATTTGGGAATATGTGAAGTATCATTTTGGATCCAAGTCTAGTGCATCCCATATTTTATTTTTGATTAAAATTTTTTATACTTAGTCTACATCGTCTATACGATCTTGTACATGAATTATTAAGAAGAAAATAAATAATATTATCATCCTTCCATTTAAAAAACCATATGTTAGTCCAAACTGGTGCCTTTCTCAAATGTATTCACATTCAAACCTAGATCAGTCCTTTATTGCTGAAAATTTTGGTAGCTTGTAGTAATTTACTCTTGAAAGATCATCTCAACCATTAAATATTACCCTAAAATTGAACCATCATTCATATATATCTAAGAACATAAACTCCATCATCAAGTTGATCTTCTTCCTGCACCAATGACTACATGGTAGGAATAGATAATAAAAATATTATTCACACACTAGACTAGGAAAGGAAAAAACCAAGACCTCTATATTGAACATGATCAAACCTGAAAATACTTAACTAAAACCTAATAAAACCATCCAAAATCCAATAAATATAGACTTGGATCAAATACACTATCCTAGATTCAAATTTTTCCTTGAATGACCATGCCCCCAAATCATGACATCTAAGTGAAACCAGTGTCACTGATTGACAACTAAATAAATCCACTGCCTCAATATATTGACAAATGAGTGAAACCAGAGTCATTGATTAACAACTAAAATACAACCCATTTATATTTTCATTGAGTAATTCATTGTTCCTTTGAACTAGATTTGGAGTTGAAAGATTCAAAATTCCAATCCCTATCTTGGTGATTCACATCTATCTACATAGATCCACTATTAATAAGAATTGAATAAAACATGAGGGAAATCCCATTTGACACATTATATCTACACAAATGAATAATTATTATAAAACCATGATATATTATAAATTATTTTTATTTAAATAAATTTATTTTTCTGATATCTTGCATTACACACAACACTAAGTTTAAATAAATCACAATATACAGTTAAAATATTATTATTTATAGTAACAGTTCTCCCATAGCTGTTAGATTTGAGGGTATGAATAAGATTAACTGAATTATGAAATATTTATATAAAATAATTAATATTTATTTATTTATTTATTATTTAGAAAAAATTCACTTAGTTTTTCGAAAAAGAAAATTTTCCCTCAAAATATACTTTTTCCTCAAAAATAAAATTTATTGATTTTCATGAGTAAATATTATAATTAATTTATATCTTTTTTTTAAAATTTATTTGTTAAAATAGACTTTATATTTTAAATTATCATATAAATTTTATCTTAGAGTTAAAATTTTATATTGTTTTTTGAAAAAATTTATTTTTCAATGAATAGTGAAAAATACTTATTTTTATTAAAAATTTTATTTTATTTTCATTTAATTACAATGTAAAATTATATTTTATATTATTTTTAAATTTTAATCAGTTCATTTTGATTTATAATGATATAATTATGGGGATTTAATGAATTTTATACATAGATTAGGTATCAAAATATTTTATTCATAAAATTGAAATTTTTCTAAAAAAATGTTTTTCATCATGTTTTGATGATTTGATTTTAAATTAAATTATGTAACTAATGTGATTTGAATCTTAAAAAATGTATATTATATTTGGAATAAGGAGTTATAAATTTTGGATAATATTTTCATTTTTATTTTAGTCAATATGAATAGTAACATTAGTAATTTTCGTTACCATTGTAAGGGTAAATTGAGTAATTAAAGTTAAATATAAAAAAGGCGAGGTCTATAAAATGGACCCAACACTATAATTAAGTTTATTGAATTAATAAATATTATCATTTATAATCCAATATTTTTTATATAGTATTTTATTCTATAGGGATTTTATTATGTCATTTATAATATAATATGTAAAGAAAAGTCATAAATGACCCGCTCCTATTTTATAAAAACTATAATATTTTTAACAAGTAAATAAACATACAATATATTTGGTTATAAATGTTATTTCTAAATATAAATGATTTAAATTTGTAAATGTAATATATGTTTATTTTTTAGTGATTAAATAATTACCATAAATTCTTACACAACGTTGACACATTAATTATTTTATTAATGAAAAATTAAAATAAGTGATATTAAAAAAATTAAAATTATTATAATTTGAAATACATAAGAAGAAAAATAAAATTTCTATAATTATATAACATATTAGGGAGTTTTTAACGAATTATATTTGAATTACTCATTTGTATTGATGAATTTAAAGTCAAATTAAATGAATAGTGTTTAAAATGACATTAATGATATTTTATAATATATAATAATTTATTAAATGAAATAAAATGAATAAAAATATTATATTTGACCAAGGGAATTAGATATAGTTTATTAAATCAACCATGTTTCATTTATGGTCCTTTTATTCATTTATAGTGACTATATTAACCCCTTAATAGTAAAAATATTGATATCACTATAATTTTCAAAATGCTAAAGGGGTGTTAAAACAAAAAATAAGGGTAAAAATGTGATCCATGGATGTAATAATTTTATTTTATGAGATGATTTGAACTTATCATCATATTATATTTTAATATTATCAATTTGGAGCTGTTTTTACCTAAAAAAGGATTTATAATAATTTAATATTTTAAGAAATTCAAAATGTTCCCCTCCCCTCATTTATAAAAGGGAACCCATCCTTTCCCTGATTTACACCACTTTTATCCTTCTATCTCAACCATAACATTCAAAATACCCTTATCAACTTATTGTGAAATATTATTGAGGTTATGGTCCCCTAAAAATACCAATCCTATGATCATTAGGAGGAGAACTAAAGTAGTTCTTTCAAAGGAGAGGTAAACAACATAACCAATCACTTTATTTTAACTCTTATTTTACCGAATCTAAATGTATGTTATTTATCATAAAATAATAAATAAAGTATTATAAATGTACTAATTTTTTTATTTATGATCAGGAAACCATAATTATCCACCATTTCCTTCAAATTGGATGTGATCTTATTGCTCAAGCATATGTACGACTTACTGCCTCCACATTGAAATACTATACATTCATCATCACCATATTTCATGGATGTATATTATGATGGTTTTAATATTTATATATGATAATTATGAGGTAATTATACATCTTTAATGGTAATATCACTTCGAAATTCTTACCTTTCAATCCGTCATTAAACAATAATATCGCCCTTGCGTATGTGTGGACTACCACCTCTATGAAGCGATGAGATTCATTTTTCATTTCTGTTTAAATTGGATTGTAATAAGGATTGAAATAAATTATATAAATTATATTTATGATAAAATAATTATTATTTAAAGGTTAATTATTATTTACCTTTATTTTTCCATCCATTAAAAAAATTAAATCAACATTCATGTATACAAACAACCTACCGTCTTCATTAATGATGTAATTCATTTTTCTATCTCTACTTTTATAAATGAATACATAATATATAAAATTAATATAAATTATATTTATATCATTATAATAATACTTTATATTATGTAACCATTATCAAAGTTCAAGGACCAAAAAAACTGAACCAAAACATACTTGAAAAATGAATCAGATATCACCCCGAATAATAATTTAAATTGTGATTTTTTAAAAAATGGGTGATAAAAGTTTATAAGTAAAATATATATAGTATGATATATATTATTATTATTCTATAATATAATTATAATAAATATATATTTCCCATATTGTAGGTTTTATCACGTGTGATGGAAGTTGGGCCTAAGGTAAGGTTTTTTTGGTCTCCCTTTTATTTTTGGGAGAAATTTGACTTATTCACCACTTGATTCATTTTTGTTGTGTATATAATGAAATATGGAAATGTTATATCATGAATATAATTCATTTCATAAAAATTAATGTTTTATTTTTTTTATTCTTTCATTGTAATATGATTCAACAAGTTAACAATTTGGTAAGGGATTTTTTTCTGACTTTTATCTTAGTGAGACACATTCTATATTCACCTATTGATTATTTTATATGGTTTAAATACTACCCATGAATGTATTTTATGACTTTTATTATGAAATATTTGTTGATTTATGTATCAATATGAGTATCTTTATTTCATGGGAATTATAATTCAAATGTTACCAAATAGGCAAGGATTTTATGTTACAATCTCAGTGTTTATCGAGATTATTTATGATTATGTTTCGAATGATGATTTATTATGATATATATATCAATAATATAATAAATTATATCTTCTTATTGTTATTTACATATAATATATATTTTCTTCTCATTTTCATCTCTTTAATAACTAAAGATACCATAATATTATTTTGAATGAAAATCACTGTAATTATTCATCGGTTGAAGAAATATTTTCTTAAATTTACATTTTTTAAAAAAGACATATTTTAAATATGGTTTTCCATAATCTAGAATGATTTTATAAAGTCATTTTTACCTATATATTAATTTTTTATATAGGTATTTGAAATTAATAATCTTTTCATATTATAAATGAGGCACTTTTTTACTTTTTCCACAAAAGTGTAAAAGGAATATTTTATTTTAATGAATATAACATGTAAAAAATTTCCCATAGTCATGAATGACTTCTAATGTGAAGCTTCCTTTACAATTTTCACGGTTTATTTTTAAAGAAAATTGTTTACGTAATATTTTCAAATATTTATATTATTAAAATGGTTTTCAAAATGGAATATATATTTTCCTCAAAAACCATTTCAGTGATCTTTTAATATAATTTTCAACTATTATAATATACTTTGAGTTTAATTATGATTTAATGAGATTATGATCTATTGATATCATCCTTACACTATTTGGATTGTTAATGTTTATATTGATGAGATTTTTATGAAACCCATTTATTTTTCTTGGGTTATTCTATAATAAATGGATGAAATTTTTATAAAACATGTTTTCCTTGAATTATTTATGATGTGACGATATGATGAATGTTTTATGATTTTTTGGAACTCTCATGTATGGTTTTCATTATGTGATGGTGTTTATGTTATAACCAAAGAATGTGGTCATGTTATAACCCAAGATGGGCAGAAACTATATCTCCCTCCAATACATTGGGTCATGTTTTATATCTTATGAGTTAATTATGGGAAATAATTATGTACATAATCTATTATGGTAAACAAGTCCATGTTATTTATTGAATATGGGAAACAAGTGTTGATGCTTTATCCATTTTGATTTGATGGTCTTGGTAATTGACCATGACATATGAAATGTTTTGTATATCTATGATGGTTCCACACTTTTATGAGAAGAAATTATGGTTCATGAATGATTAATGATGTTTTCTAACTCTTATGAATCATGTATTTTGAAATGATAATGCTTTATTCCATAAATCATGATTATGATTTTTTATAGATAGGGTTTGAAATTAGTAAGTTATGTTTATGAACTATTATCCTTATTCTTATCCGATGCTTTAATATGATCATAGATTGATATATTCTATTTTTAGCTATACTGAGCATCTAAGATGACCCTTCCTTATATTTAATTTCCACTAGTTATGAATAATGATTTTAAATAGGTATTTTTTATGAATATTACTAATGATGAAGGTATTTGTGGGATCTGTTGAATATCCTTTATGAGATAAGAAGTTTGTGTATCTAGTATCCAAAGAAACTAGGTCACATATGTGTCTTTATTTTGAACTATTCCTTTGTTTATTTTTAGTATAGTGATTATAAATGGGTTTCTCCCTGTATTTTTGATGAAAATTTGAGATTTTTGGCATTGACATTAGGAGGAACACTATTTTCATGTGGTTTGGGGAAACAATGTGCCTTTCCATGGAAACCTTGAGACCATTTTACATTCTTGGACAATGGGTAATCATGTGGTTTCTACATGGTTTATCAAACTATGTTGTGTAACCATGTATTATGTCCCTCTCAATCAATGAGGGTCACATGGTTGTTTCATAGTTTGGAAAACTGTGTAGGAAACCTGTGCGGCCTATCTAAACCCTTAAAATATGGGGGTTTTAATTTTCTTTCCATCTTCATGAGTAATCCCATATCACCCATTTTCTTCTTCATTCCGGATTCTCAACCCAAGGCTCCTCTCCCTATCCCCCTTAATTCATTGGAACAACATTTTGGTGGTGATTTTGGTTTGGTTTATCCACGATTCTTCAAGTAAGTGCCATTTCTCCTTTGTTTATTCCTCTTTTCTAATGGTTTTCTTATCCCTTCTTTGGGTTTCATTTCACTAGTGGGTTTAATCTTGATTATAAGAGTTCAATATTAATGTTTATAGTCTGATCTTGATTTTATAGGGTTCTCATGAGGTTCAGTTGTGGTTTCACACATATTTCTATTAGTTTATACAGTTGAGGTAGGTGATTCAATGCTTAAACATTATTTGGTGATTTTGATATACTTTCATTTCTTCTTGGTTATGTTCCATGATTTATTTGTGTGGTTCTAAAGGTATTTTTGAATGGTTTGATATGTGTATGGATGGAATGTTGTTTTTCTAAAGGAACTTTATTGTGTTTCTATTATACTCCCTAGTTTTGTTTCTTAAATGTGATTTATAAATTTTGAAAGTGGCATAAAAAGTGTGAAAGTGGTGTGAAACATGTTTAAAAATGATTTTGGTGTGGCTTTGGAATTGAAAGTTCTCTTGGTTTTGGATTTGGTTATTTATCAAGTGTGTTTATAAGGATTGGATTGTGTGTACATGAATGTAGTTATCTATGTGATACGTGAAATGAAAATTAAACACAATGGTATTCCTATGTATTTATATGGGAAGACTAGTACTAGTATGGTAGTTGAATCGAAAGTGGATTGGCCTAGATTCATCTAGCATGATTTTTGATGAAATGTGTAACTATATTATGATAATTATTAGATATGACTAGACCATGGGATGCATTCCCCTATAGTGGTTTATGCATGAGGACCATATGGGTTATGGTTTATACACCATTTTCACTTAGATATGATGCTCCTAGTGTCCTATTTTATCTTGTGCCTATGGGGTTTTCCTGTGACTTAGTGCTCTTTTTTATATCTTATTTACCGTCAGCATAAGGTGCACTTTGTTTGTTTTTTGAAAATCAATGCATGTTTTCATTTAATTTTTGTTTTTATAAAAAAATTTATAGCATTTTTTTAAAAATTGAATGTTAATTTTTATTATAATGTTTTGGAATGGAATAAATTTTTTTGGGTGGCATCCAATTCTGCTTTGGATGATACCCTTCACAAACCTTTTGGTGTATGTAGACTCAGTTATTTTTGACTCTGGTAAATTCAGGATGTATAGTGTTGGTGTTTTAAGATTTTTCTGGTCTTCTCATATAGGTTTTGGTGTTGGTGTCTTGAGGATTATGCTCCTCATGTTTCATGGTAGTTTTTGGGATAGAGTCATTATCCTCTATCCATTACAGTTCTTTTGGATTTTCTTTAATGTTGTAAATGTTGAATCTAAAAATTATTGTAGCATGTTTTCTTATAATGATGCAATTTATTTGGATTATTAATGTTCTATGCTTCTGATTATGTAAATGGGTGAAATCATTCCCAAAGAATAACGTTGATTCCAAGGAAATGGCTATGAACCTGTAGGGATCGAGAACACCCTCTGGGCAATGCCACAAACTGGGACACATGTCAGGTTGGATGAAACGCTGGCTTGGTTCATGAAAAATGTCATCAGAGAATGTTATTATCTATTTGGGTCATGTTATGTAAGATGAGTCTAAATAGAATGAATGTAGGATTTTTTGTGCTTGAGGTTCTATTTGGGAGTGAGGTTTTTGTCTAGCACAACTCATGATAGGACATGAGTTGCCCTAGGATGTCATAATTCAATTTAAATCAACCTCCATGTGAGATGTATAGGGTTTAGAATTTATATAGACACTGGGTGGGGCTGAAGTGGTTTATTTTGTTGTTTTGTCTTGTAATTTAGATGTATTTAGTTGTGTTTTTATGTTTTAAAGTGTTTTTGAATTGTTGTGGTTGATGAAAATTTTCTAAATATGTGTTGATGGTTGTATTGATTGTTTTCATTGTGGTTATTTCTTGTGTAGAAAAATACCTCCTTAGAGTCTTCATGTTTAGCTGTCGGAAGAGGAATGGGAGATTTATACCTCACCATTTGGTAAAAAATTTGGTGAAGCTGTGGTTCAGGCTATCTATGATTTGGGACAAGGAGGGGGCTCTGGTCAGGATCAGGTTTTGGAAGCTGAACCGAGTCCTGCTAAGGAGAAGGTGTTTGAGTTATTTAAGAACATGAATCTTAATTTATTTGGTATAATAGAACCTTATAAATTTGAAGAGTTTATTGAGAATATTGGGGGGATATTAGAGTTCCTTGACACTCATGAGGCTGTTAGAGTGAAATATGACTCATATATGTTAGAATGTCCCAATCAGAAGTGGTGGGACTTGGTGGTGTAAGCTGGAAAGCTTGAGCAGATGGGATGAAAATACTTTAAGGTCATTTTCAATGAGTATAATTTTCATGGTGTGTTGGCCTATTTAAAATATCAATAGTTTATAAAACTTATCCAGGGATACTGGTGTGTGATGTAATATGCTAATTTCTTGTTTGAGTTAGTTCGATACCTACACAAGATCATTTCCAATGAGAAAATGACATATCAAAGGTTTGAGAGGTGGTTTCATCCAGAGATCAGGTATAAAGTTTTCTTTTCCATGATAATGATATATACTGAGGTGTTTAATTATTCCATGATGGCAGAGATTGATCATAGTGACCAACCTGGTTTCCAGGGATCAGTGTCAGCTATGGAAAGTGGTAGTTCATCATATAAGTATAGGAAGCAGGACGAGAAGGGGAATAAGGGAGGTGGTAGATCAAGACCATTTTTGAGGATATATTTTTTCATGGATTTTTTATATTGGGTGGGTTAGTGTGGTGATTTCATGGGAATGTTTGAAGAATGTGTTTCAAATCATAATATCCATAGTCCTGGCTAGATATTACACGTGGTTTGTTCATGATTTATCTCAACTTAGATCATCCATGAAAACCATCACCTAGAAAGGGGTTAAGTTTTAATATATCCCTAAGTGTCAAGAATCATTTGAGGATCTTAAATGGTGGTTGACCATAACTATTATTTTGAACTTGATATAATCTAGGTAGGGTAATGGGGTCTATTGTGATGATTCGGGTGTGGTTCTTGGTTGTGTGCTTTTGTTAGATGGCCATGTAGTGGCTTATTGTTCTTGCCAACTACAACAAAATGAAAAGAACTACCCAACCCATGACCTGGTGTTATAAGTGATGATTCATTATTTGAAGACCTTGAAAAACTGTCTTTTTATAGACAAATTTATGGTTTATTATGTTCATAATAGGTTAGCCTACATTTTCTCACAAAAAGATCAGAATTTGAGGCAATGTTGATGGGTTGAGTATCTTTAGGGGTTTGATTTCAATAAATTATAGACCCAAAGAAAAATAAATGTCATCGTAGATTCCTTGAGTCAAAAAGTACCAGTGAATGATTTTAAGGAGTCCAATGATGAGTGAAATTTTATGGGGATATTCACTAAGATGCACTTGGAGACCAATGAGCTCAGTGGAGGTGCATCTTGGCTAGTGTTCAACTGACTCCTTCTCTCCTAGATCTGATTGAACAAGAGTATCTTAGTGATTATTTGTGCTAGTAATACATTAATTTCCTTCATAGTAGGGAGACACCTTGTTATTGGTCATTTCCCCTAAGGTAGTTTTTTGTTCAAGGGTCTATTTGTGGTCACGTTGTCTATAAGGATGATGGTGATGAAGGATTGCCACCAGTATCAGCAGGCTATTCATCCTGGTTCTAGAAACATGTTTTATGATGTCTGTTGACAGTTTTAGGGGCTATTTTTGAGGAGGTAAATAGATGACTTTGTATCATGATGTTGTACGTGTTGTAGGTAAAACAGAGAACTAGAAGCCCCCTAGTTTTCTTTAGCTGCTACCCATCCTTACCTAGAAGTGGGATGATATTTCCATGGACTTTATTTTTAGCTTTACTCATACAACATGGGGAAGGAATTCCATCTAGGTTTTAATTAATCACATGACCTAATATTCCCACTTAATTCCAATCATAAATTCAACCAAAGTAGATTAGTTGGGATGGTTAAAAATTTAAAAGGTTTTGAGGATTCATGGTGTGTTGTCGAAAATTGTTTTTGACAGGGACCCCCATTTTACCTCATGGTTTTGGGAAGGTCTTCAGAAGGTGATGGGGTCACATATCAAGTTGATCACGATATACAACCCTAAAAAAGATGGCCAGACGGAGTAGGAAAATAAAATTTTGGAAGACATGATCCAATAATGTTTGTTGAATTTTAAATGTTAATGGGATAACCATTTTGGATTAATAGTGTTTTCATGTAACAATAGTTACCAATCCTTGATTCAAATGGATCCTTTTGAGGTGCTTTATAGTCAACAGTGTCGGTTTCTTCTATGTTAGGTTGAGGTGCGTGAGACATCACTGCTGGGACCAAGCCTTTTGTAGTGTACATCTAAGAAGGTCAAGCTAATTAAGAAGTGGTTGTTGATAGATCATATTCATCAATATTCTTATGCTAATCAAAATCACTGATAATTTTAGTTATTTGTGTGTGACTGGGTGTTCTTAAAGGTGTCACATCTCTTGGATCGTCATCGTTTGTGTAAGCAAGGGAAGCTAACACCAAGGTAGGTTGGGTAATTTGAAATTACTAAATGGGTTGGTTAGGTGGAATAATTTTTTTTCCTTTTCAGTTGATGGAAATTCATTACAAGTTTAATTTACATCAACAAAAAAAGTATAAACCAGATCTGTCTCAAGTGATGAATTGGTATGATTTTGAGTTAGAGCCCAATTTATCTATGTTTGAGTGATAATTTAGGGTTATATATTCTAAAGAGAAACTACATTATGGTATTTATATTACATTTCTGAATTTATTTTTGTATCATAGTAGTGATGACCATGAGACTCGGGAGTGGATGTCATGGGATGAGGAGGAGTATTTGTTTTGATTCTCTCATAATGGTTCAAGTTTACTTTCTAAGGATATGAAGTTTTCATGGTGGGGATAATTTTTACACATGTGTCATTATTTTAAGGTATACCATTTTTTATTTTTCATATAATTCATATTCATAGTGTTACCATTTATTCTTGATGAAAAACTGAGATTTTGGGCTTCACAGTAGGTGGTGCACGATTTGCGCACAGTTAGGAGAATCCAAGTACCTTTCCTAGAAAACCATATGACCATTTGGATTTTTTGGATAGTGGAAAAATACATGTTTTCCACATGGTTTTTCAAACTATTTGGGGTAAATATGTGGAATTTACCTCTTGGATAGTGAGCGGTGCATGGTTGCTGCACGGTTTTAAAAACTACGTTGGAATACCATGAAACCTATCTAGGTCATTAAAATTTAGGGTTTTACCTTTTTCCATTATTCTAATTTAACCACAAATCACCCATTTTCTCTTTATTTAGGATACTCATCCCTATGAGACTCTCCCAAAATCATTTGATCCCTTGGACCTCTATTTTGGTTGTGATATTGGTGTTTTTTGTTCTAGATTCTTGAAGTAAGTTCCATTTCTCCATGGTTTCATCTTATTTTCCAGGGTTTCTCTTGTACCTTATTTGGGTTTCATATATATATAGGATTAGGTAAACTATTTTTTGTTGAATCATTATTATTAGTTTTATATCATGATGTTTATGGTCTAATATTTCTTTTATATGTGTCACTTATAGTGCAGTTGTGGTTTCACACTGAGTTCTGAAAAAAAATTTACAGTGGAGGTCGGTTGTTCCATGCATAAAAATTATTTAGTTATATATTATATGATTTATTTTCTTCTTTATTTTTTTCTATGATTTATTTGTGTGTCCAAAAAGGTTTTTTTAAAATGTTCTGAGTTGTCTATGGATTAAAAGTGTGTTTTCTAAAGTAAACTGGTTGTGTTTCAAGTGTTATACCTTGTTGTGTTTCTTAAATGTTATTTAATTTTTTTGAAATTGGCTTAATAAATTATGAAAGTGAATATAAAAATGTTTTAAAATGGTTTTTGTCTGCGTTTGTATTTGAATGTGGTATTGGTTGTTGAAATAGAGACTTATCAACTGTGTTTATATTTATGGGCATGTGTACACATGAATGTAGTGATCTATGTGATATGTGAAATAAAATTTGATTATAGATAGAATCCTAGGTATATAGGTAGATGAACATTTACTAGTATTCTAGTTGAATCGATAGTGTGTTGGCCCAGATTCATCTTGAAAATTTGAAGATGAAAAAACAATCTAAATTTTGATGATGATTGGATACCACATGACCTTGGGATGTGTTTCCCTCTAGTAGATAATGCAAAAGGATGATTTTGGTTATGGTTTATATACAATGTTTCACCGAGATATGATGTTTCTAGTGTCTCATTTTAGATAGATCCTCTGAAGTTTTCATATGACTTAGTACCACTTTGGGATATCATATTTACTATCTGCATACATTAAACTTTTTTAGTCATTTGGAACGAAAAGATTGTATTCCTTCAAAAATATTTTCTATATAAAGATTCAAGATTGTTTTTTAAAATATTCATTTTAATTTGTCATATAATGTTTTGAAATGGAGTCTCTTATATTGGGTGGAATCCTACTGGCCTTTGGCTCACACCCAATATACACCTTTGGGTGTTTATAAACACGGTCATGTTTTGCTCAGGGAAAATAAAGATGTATCATGACAGTGGTTCGGGATGATAATGGTATTCTCTTGTAGGTGTTGGTGGTGGAGGCTAGAGAAAGATGCTTCTCTTGTTTCTTGTTTGTATTTGGGATAGTGTCATTATCCTATTTTCATTGTAGTCCTTTCAGATTTTGTTTAAGGTTCTAAAATTTTAATCTGAAAATTGTTGTAGCATGTTTGGTAATGATTATCTAAGATAGTTTGATTATTAATGTTGGATATTTATGATTTAAAAATAGGTGAAATTATTCTCAAGTCATAATTTTGATATCCAGGAACAAGTTTCCAGCCCGTGGGGATTATGAATACCCTTCGGTCCATGCCATGAACCGAGTCAGGTGTCAGGATGGATGAAACCTTGGCTTGGTTCGTGACACTATATATTTATGGTCCTTAATCATTTGATTGTATTGAATATTCAAAAAAATATTTAATATTTATGTATGAAAATATTAGGATGTTATAGTTGTCATTAAATGAAACTTTTAGTCAATATTTTGATATTAATATTTTAAAACATTAGTGAAAACACTGGGGAAAATTCTATGTATAGGAATCAATAATAAAGTTTTGGTAGGGAACAGATTATGTGACTTTTATAACTATACACCACCATGGACGTGGTTTTGGCAAAAAATCATCTAGGGTTAACAACCTCAAAAAGAGTTGGTCTACTATGTCTCAACCATCAATCTAGTTCACAGTGAGTTGTCACTTACTATGCTCTTATTTTGAAACTCTTGGGGTATATGATTGGGTTAATTCTTTAGGAATGATAAGAATAGATGATGGTTATAGATTACCTAGTTTAAACCTAAGGTTTCTTAGATTAAAAATAATGGGTCATGATCTAGACATTATATTAAAGACATATCATGATTATAAGGTTTTACACTATGATTATTATTTCTCACACTATAACTTTTGGTTTTAGTAAATAGTGATAATCATAAAGAACTGGGATAACGTTTAATGTGAAGGAAAATGTTTTCCTGAGAATCTAAATGAGATGATGACTATAGTGAAGGATATTTTGATTATTCTTAATCAGTGACCATGATACATCGTTGTCAACTTGAAACATAAACAACTATCAAACTCACCAGTGAAGGGAACAATAAAGTTTGTTGATATCTCGGGTGGTGGAGACCATTGGAAGGATGATTAAGATTATTAAATGTTAATAATGTGAGAATAAGAATTCATTTAAATGTATCATAGTATCAAAAATTTGTTTTGAGTGTTGAAAATTAGTGCACAAAGAAAGTAATTACCCAGGGAAAATAAAAAGTTCCCTTAAATAAATTGATGATAATAATGGTATCCCTAATGTATCCTTGATGGTTGAAATTTTTAAATTTTTAATGTATGTACATTATGAAAATCAATGTACTAGAAGGGAATCTCAATAATATAATCAAAATAGTTATACGAGTAATAGTTTTATTGATGTCGATGATGTAGAGACTATGATGGAATATGATGCTTTAACATTATTGATTATGTTAAAATTAAGAATGACAAATATATTAAGGTATATGAATCTAATTACGTTATTTATATTTCATGTTTTAGGAAAGAAATATTAGGGAATAAGATAATGAATCCTGGTTAATGGTTTATGAAAAGGTGGAATGATTGAAGTTTTTATATATTTGGATAAAATAGTCATGTTGTATAAGTGTTATACTAATGATATTATTGTTATAAGTTCCATTAAAAATCTTAGGATTTTTCTGTAGAGGTTTCTATTAATTTATTTTTAAAGATATTTTGAATAGTACTAATGAATGAAAAATGTGATTTAGTGGTAAGTAGATATTGTTAGAGAATTGATGATTAAGGGAAAGATAACCCTTAATATGTTTGTGATGGTGAGATAATAATGAGTAAAAAGGTAATTTTGTGATGATGGTAATGGGATAGTATTGATGAATTTGGAACTAATTAGTGATTTGATAACAAAGTGGTTTATGAAAACTTTGATGGAATTTACAACATTTTTGGATTTAAGAGATATATTCTTTAATACGTGATTTTATATATGGAATGAGGAAAGAGTTATTTTTTTAAATAATTCATGTTTCCACAAAGATTTTATGATAATTCAGGTTGTTACTATATTTTGTTATAACACGTGGGAAATGCATTCACATATATAATACACGATTATAACAATATGTTTATACTATTTATGAGATTAATGAAAATTTGATTTTGAAAATTTAATAAAATTATTTATATTTTTTTATTTTCATTTTTTATAGATATATTTTGGAAGAGTTTTAATGCTAACCATTTATATAATTGTTTAAATTGAACATTGGAAGATGTTTTAGAGACTGAAGTGTGATATTTCAATATTGGATAACATGTTCTTAATATTTTTGTTTTCGTAAATATCTAGAGTCTAAAGGAGTATCCTACATATCTTATGATTGATTAAAAGTGATTTTGGCAGGAAAAACTCATCTCTAATATCCATGTCCTGGTATAGGAGATGATGTGAAAATTGATTCAAGTACAACCAAAGAATAATATTGTTCTTATCACATGGAAGGAAATCAAGTTAATATATTTTCTCAATTACATTATTTTTATAGTAAAAAAATCACATGAATTTTTGAAAACGACGTTAAAAAAATGCTAATCATTTAGTTTATTTTATGAGAATTCCATGGTCTTTTAACCCATCATAGATTTATGATTTTTTTGTGGTTAACGTTCTCATGCTCGTGTTTTGAGTTATTCTCTATTAGTATTTGGTGGTTATTTTCTTCTTATATGTATATATATATATTTACTTCCCAACAATGATATTCTTATTTGATAGCTTAATTTTATGGTTTTATATAACCTTTATATTTACCATATTTCCTTTTGACGGGATGTTTTATTATTCTTTCTTATGATTTGGGTATGGATAATTTGTTTTGTAATATTAATCCTTTGATGACTAAGGAAAATTATGTGGGGAAAATTTATTTAAGGGGGTATTATATAACACCCTACTATTTTTGAACATATTTATCATCAAATAATTATATTTCATTGATATATTGTAGTACACACAACACCGAGTAGAAATGAAAAATGATATACTATTAAAATACTATTTTTTAAAGTGATAGTCATCACTTAACCATTAGATTAGTGTGTATGAATAGTATTATTTAAATTATGAAATACTTATGTAAATATACATATTAATACAATTTTAGTGACTAATTACTAAAAAATAAGCTCTCAATTTTTAGAAAATTGTTTTATTTTCTAAAAATAAGTTTTCCTCAAAAATTATTTTTTTACTTTTTTTGACAAAATATAAAAATTAATTTCTATAAAATTTTAAAACTTTATTTTATAAAGTACACTTTATTTTTTATATAATTATATAAATATTATATTATGGTAAAATTTTGTGATTTTTCTAGAAAAATTTATTTTTCAATTATTAGTCAAAAATATAGTTTTTTTATTAAAATTTTTATTTCCATTTAAAGTAATTATAAAGTGAAATTATACTTTTGATTATTTTTTATATTTAATTAGATAATTTTTATTTTAAATAATATAATTTTTTTCTTTAAATTAATTTTATACTCGAATTTAGTATAAAAACATTTTATACTTAAAATAAGTATTTTTCAGAAAAAATGTTTTTCGACACGTTTTATCAATTTTATTTTAAATGTACACATGCCACTTATATATTTTGAATCATTAAAAATGGATTTCACATTTTTAATCTGGTGTTAAATGTTTTTTAAAAAGGTCCCTTTTTAATTTGGTCAATATGAATACTATTTTTGGTAATTTCTATTTCCACGATAAAGTGTAAATATGGCAATGAAAGTTAAAAATAAAATGAAGAGGACTATTAAATAAGCCAAAAAACTTTTCCTAATTATAATTTTTGAGTTAATTTATTCATAATAATCCAATATTCTTTTATACGACATTTTTCCATTTTTATTTTATTATTACCTTTATAATATATTATGTAAAGAAATGTAAAAAAATGTTACACTCTTGTTTTTAATAAATATTGTATTTTTAATGTTGGAATAACAAGATGATAGTTTCAATTAGAAATAGTATTTTTATATCTTAATTATTTGTCTTCATAATGGTAAGTTATTGATAATTTTTAGTGATTAACTAGTTACCTTAAATTCTTACACAACGTTGATGCAATAATTTTTAAATTAATGGAAAAATAAAATAAATGATATTAAAAATATTTAAAGTATTAAAATTTTAAATAATTAAGTCTAAAAAATAATTTCATGTATCTATATTACATATTAGATAGGTGTGAAATCATTTTATTATAATTTTTCCTATTTTTATTGATGCATTTAAAGTCAAATTTAAATAATAGTGATATAAATGAAATTAATGATATTTTATAATATATAATATTTTATTAAATTATATAAAAATAAAAATAAATATTATCCTAAACCAGGTTCATTTTTTATGGTTAATGGCATCAACCATGGTTTATTTATGTGTTTTTTGATCCTTTATAGTAACTATATTTTCCCCTTAAAATAAAAATATTGATATCACCGTAATTATCAAAAGGGATAACATATGGTTAAAATAGAAAGATAAGGGTATAAATGTGATACAAACATGTCTAGATTTTATTATATGATGTTATTTAAAATAATAATCATATTGTTTTTTATTATATACATTTTTAATCATTTAGATATTAAATTAATTTATATTAATTTAATATTTTAAAAAATTATAAAAGTGCCCGTCCCCGCAATTATAAATGGACTCCATTCCTTTCTCTTTTTTACACCAATTCAGACCATATATATTGAAAATAACCTTCATTATACCTTTTAAAATTCATAATAATCATTCTATAGGTTCTTTCTTCCAAAAATACCAACCGTATGATATTTAATAGGAGAACAAAACGAGTTCTTCTAAAGGAGTGGTAATCGCCTTAACTCATCAATTTATTTTTAATTAGTCTTTTAAAACCTATAAATATATGAGATATTTCAAAAAATAATAAATTAATTTTACTGAATATACATATAAGTTGTTAATGTAATTAAACCACATTTATCCAGCCTTTTTCTATCAAAATGTAAGTGAATGTATCGCTTGTGTATACGTATGGCTTACCATCTCCACATAGTGATACAATTAATTTTTCATCCCTATTTTTTAAGGATGTGTATTATAAAGGTTTTAATAATTTTATATGTTATTTGTGACATAATTATAAATATTTAATGATAATATCATATCTACCTTCTCACATTCCAATCAATTGGGAAAAGATTACATATCTAGTGTATACTTGTGGACTACCATCTCCACGAAGCAATGTGATTTGACTTTCATTTCAATTTTACTTGGATGGTAATAAAGATTTATTTATGGAATATATATGATATAAATTATATTATAATTATTTTTTAATGATGTGTTACAATTTTTTTTTCATCCATCAAAAAATGAAAATAGTGTTTATGTATAAATAAGGTCAATTATCTCAATGAATGGTGTAATTCATTTTTCTATATAAACTTTAAAAAATGACTCCAAACTTATATAAAATTAATATAAATTATATCTATATCATTTAAAATATTCTATAGATTATATAACTATGATAAATGTAAAATAACCAAAATTATCGAACCAAAACATTCATAGAAAAAGAAAATATCACCCAGAACAATAATTTTAACAATGTATTGTTTACAAATAGGTGATAAAAAGTTATAAGTACATAATATATGGTATTATATATATGATTCAATATATTTAATATATTTATAATAAATCCATATTTATTATACAAGAGGTCCCAATGTATACGAAGGAATTCAGGCATAAGGTAAAAGATTTATGGCCACTCTTTTATTTCGGGGAGACATATGCCATATTCACCAATCATTTATTTTGTGTGGTGTAAATAAAGACATGTACATTTTATATTATAAATATAATTATTTTCATGATATTTATTTTTTTATTTTATGTTATTCATTCATGGGCCTTATGATTCAAAAGTTACTAATATGGTAAGGGTTTTTTGTCTCACATTACTCTCTATGAGACACATTCCATATTCACTAGTGGCTTCTTTTATATAGTTTATATACATCCCATGAATTTATTTTATAATGATTCTAATGAATTTTATGGATATTTAAAAATTTATCTAAAAATATTTATTTCATGGGGATTATGATTCAAATGTTACCAAAGCAGTTAGGGTTTTATATTAAAATATCATAATTTATCAATATTGTTTATGATTATGTTTCTCATGATATAATATTATGATATATATATATATATAAACTAAATAATACTATCCTAATAATGTTATTTCTAGAAAAACATGTTTTTCTTTCAATTTCATAACATTAATACCTAAAGAAACCAATTTTTTTTTATGGAAAATCGACATTATTTCTCTCTTAGGTCAAAAAACCATTTTCTTCTATATCCATATTTTCTAAAAATATTTTTAAAAAGGTTTCACTATTCTCCAATGATTTTTTAATTTCATTTTTACCCGTGTTTAATTTATTATAATATTGTTTAAAAGGAATCATCTTTCTATTTTTCAAATGAGGTTCTTTTTTATTTTTTCAATAAAATTGTGAAATAAATTTTCTATTTTAATATATACATCATGAATATAATATTACACACTCATGAATGAATAATTCATTGAATTTTCCTTTACAAGGTTACCTTTTTATTTTAAATAAATACTTTTTATATAATATTTAGATTAATTTTATTTTAAAATTTAGTTTTAATGTCCAAAGTTTATTTTCCTCAAGAAAAATATCAGTGATATTTTAAAGGAATTTCCATATATGATAGCATGATTTGGTGTTATTTATGATTTATTAGTGATATAATCCATTAATAAAATAATATGTTTTTATTTTTATTGTTTATTTTCATGAGGTGTTTATGAAACCCATTTATTTTCGATGGGTTATAATATGATTAATGGATGAAATATTTATAAAACCTATTATCATAACCCAGGTTATGATGTAGAGATATGATGAATGTTTTATGATCATATGAAATTATTTTTTATGATTTTAATTATTTTTTCGGTTATTTTATTAGCATTTATGGGCACCACATTATAACCAAATAAGGGTGGGACCTGTATCTCCCTCAAACTCATTAGGTAAGGTTTTATATATAAAGATATAATTATGGGAAAAAAGTTGATGCAATTGATCCATTATGAGAAACACATCTATGTACTTAATTAACCATGATAAATTGGTTTTGAGGAAAGATTTTTTCTGATTTGATGATCTTGGTAGGTAACCTTGACATATGGAATGGTATTTATAATTATAATAGTTCCAGACATATATGAGATGATCTTATGATTCATGATTTATTTATATTGTTATATAACTCTTTTTAATCATGTATTTTGAAATAATAAAGCATTATTAGATGAATTATGTTAATTTTTTTGAAATATTGGGTATAATAATTGTAATTTATTGTTATTATATCACAAAATTATACTTATCTTATGTTTTCATATGATCATCAATTGATATCATTAATTTTTACCCTTTATGACAATATGATATCACCATTTCTTATGTATCCTTTCCCCAGGTTATGAATAGTTTTTTTATATTGGGGTTTTCTATGAATATTACCAAATGGGAAGGTCTTTATGGGAGGTTTTAAATATCTTTAATGATTTAAGAAGATTAGGAATCTAGTCTCCAGAACACTAAACCTTCATTGTCCTCATTCATATATCTATATTGAATATTAATCTAAAATATGTTATATATATATCATGGTCTATTATAATTATACTGACTTCCATCAATTATAATGTTTTTCTAATAAAACTAGGCGCCCAAAAATATATGAGTCTTTATAAATAATCATTTAAAATATCATCTAGAAATCATCCATCCATTTTCCTTCAACTAGTAAGTGTCCATAAAATACCCATCTCCTTCATTTGAATTTATACATATAGTCCACCTCACTAAAACTTTTCTTATAATTGTTTCCTGTGTTCTGTCTGATGAAAAAAACTACTATACATCAGATATTGATCAGAACCTCTATCTAATACACTCTGTCTGATAGTTATAATCATGAAACACTATTATGATTAACTCTAATCAGTTAATCTACCTAATTACATAGTTTTAACTCCCAAAATAATTACTCAATTATGTTATTCCTTTCCTTAACCAATCTTGTTGGAAACTCAAACTACTCAAAACTTTAGCATGTTAGCTTTTTGTATGGGGGAATATTGTAATGTATGGGTTGTTATTTCACCACTTTTTATTGGTGCAAACTAAATTGAAAAGTAATGAACTATATTCTTTACCTCTTAATTAAAACTCAATAATAAAGAATCCCAATCATTATAAATTATCTGGATACTTCTAAATCATTCTAGATTCTTCATGAATATTCTTGAAGATTTATGAAAACTCAACATCTCCCACCTTTCCCAAACATTATTAAAATAATTATTATGGAACATATTCAATATTCCATATCTGATCTAGATAAGTAACATTGATAGATTAGATCAATAACATTAGTATCATATGGATTTATTATGTTATGTATTTTTTTTGAAAACTATGTTTGGTAGTAGTTTGTCCGATGATTATTTAAAAACACCTATGTCTTGTTTTTGTATGTATTCCCTCCATCTTATACTCATAAATAAAGTGTTATAATGTATCTATATATTTTATTCTGAAATTTTTAAAAACATTATATGTTTCTTTTATTATATAAACTAGTTCAGTACAACTTCAATAAATCATTTGTCCGATGAAATCATAATATTTTTCCGATGCTCATATTTCTGATGGAGTTTTTAAGGATCTCTATAAACACACCCTAAACTAGAAGGACCTCTATGTACCCTATTAAATATCTTATATACCCATGAAAAATCTCATGATTACCTTTATTTAGGAAGTTTAGATCATGATATATCTTTACATAGAACTTTTGGTACTTTTATATAGCCTTATTGGTTTGATGGTTCTTTGTCCAATGGATGAAAAACAATGCATTTGATAACAAAACACACTCTATGAATTTTAACATCATACATAATGTATCCTAAATATTATACATTTGACCTTTTTATAAATTATATTTTTTTGGTAAACTCAGCTTATTCAGTCCAAAAAATCTTCCTTATTTTATCAATTACATTCAATCCATTGTTGTGCTTAAAAACTAATGAAAAATCTAAATACTTATGTAATAAAATAATTTCCCCATTTGGTTATAACATCCATGCACCATCATATTTTATGGATTTATGTTTGTATTACCACTTGGATATCAGTATTCTAATGGATATTTACTTCTTTATCCTTTTGGAGTTATTACACTTTGTACTAGTGTGTAAAAACTCGGTAGTGAGATATCAAAGAAAACCTCCATATGATAAAAACCACACTAACATATCCGTCAAATTTGTCTTTATTTATTAAGTAAAGTTATTGAACTTATCCTACCATTAAATTCATATCACCTCATCTCCATCCAATTTCATATTAGTTCAGTGATCTTTGTTTGATGACATTGTGCAATCTTCCATTAAACAATGTTTTTTCAAAAACATTTCTTTCTTTTAAAATCAACCATTTTGTATAAATTAATATATACTTAATCTTGGATCATAATATTCTTAATTATTTGAAAACAAATTAGAACTACTTAACATGGTTTAACTTTAGTAATGTTTTCCTAACATAGTTAGGAATAACTTTCATCATCACCTACCATTACTTATTAAGAAAAACATTCCTAACAAGAATACACAAAATCTTTCTCACCTACCTTGAAAAAATAATATTAATATAATATTTTTTCCACAAATAGAAAATATTTAACATAAACTTCCCAAATGATATTAATCTCCCCCTTTGGATTTGTTGGATACATTAGTGACATATTTTTAAAAACTAAAACTTTTTCACAACTTAGTTTTTTTAGCGCCACTTTTTCTCAAGCTTTCTCATGTTTTTATCAATCAATAGACTTTATATTATATTTTCCTAACACCAAAATATTAGATATGTTATTTTTTAATGTAATTTCATCCCTTGGTGATAATAAATTTTATGGACATGATATGATAAAGTCCCCCTCAATTTTATGTTCTCCTTAATTTTTTGCTACAACACATTTTTATGATATATAAAACATAAAATTTATAATATCAAGACATGTACAACATATTAAGATGTAATAATTAATCTCACCCTTTGAAAAAATAATCTAAATAAGAGTGGTGGTATTTCTTACAAACAACAAGAAGTCTGTGGTGGAGCAAAACATGTATTTTCGGCCTCAATTCCATAAATCCTTTTTGTGGAATTCCTTTGGTGACAACATCCATAATTTTATACTTTATTGAATTATAATCAAGAATAATATATCCACCATTAAATTTATATTTTATTAAGTGATAATTAATATCAATGTTCTTTAATATTGAATTTTGTATAGGGTTTTTTGAAAGAACAATTGCACTTTGATTATTACAAATAATCATCAATGGTTTATAAAAATTTACTCTTACATATTTCAACTGAGAATTCATCCAAATTATTTGTTTACAAGAATGATTATAGACACTATACTCTTATTATTTTTTACTCAATGTCATAAAACTTTTTTTATTAGTATGCTAGCTCACACAAAATCCCCCAAGAAAAATTTTCTCATGATGTTGACGTTTTATCATTAAAAAATCCATCCCAATCAATATTATTGTATCCAAAAAAGTTCATATCACCACTTATATTTATAAAATAAAATATAAAAATATGTACCTTTAACATACCTAATTATACTATTTTTCTATGAGTATATGTGATTACTTTTGATTACAATGATATATTGAAAAAACTGTTACCACATATATAATGTAAATCCTTGAATATGTATAATAGAGAGAACATTTTATCAACATTTGAAATTCTCTTTGATTCAAACATTTACTGACTTTATATTTACTAAACATTATGCCAAAAATAGGGGTAGAATCTTCTTTGTAATTTTTCATTAAAACATTTGGTATAAACTAAATTGAATAATTTTCTTGATATAGAAATATATATTTGTCTTTATATTGAGTTGTTATGCCCTGAAATAAAGTTATCTCTTCCAAAAAAAGAATTTTAATATTTTGCATCATATTACGAGAAACTTATTTACAATATTTTTCCTGATCACCTAAACAAATTATATCATCAACAAAAAAAATAGAAAATATTGGAACATGTTATTATATCATTCACATATAACGTTTTATCGAAATTTACTTTAGAAAAGTTCATCTATTTTATAAAACTGTCAATTTTATATTATTATGCTCTAGGAGGAAATTTCTATACATAAAAGGATTTGTTCAACCTACACACCATGGTTACATATTTATCAAATAATAAACCACTTGGATGTTGAAAATAAACTTATTTCACAATATCTAAATTTATGAAATCTCAAATTACATCAATCTAATAAACATTGAAACAATGATGTGTAGCCACTACCATAAATAATATTATAGTTCGGAGTCTCATAATGGGAGAACATGAGATTTCTGATTTCCAATGATGTTTTCAAATTTAACTTGTTTCTATAAAGTGTTAAACTTCAATGAGTTTCTTCCAATCTCACATTTTTTATCACGCAATTCATTGGAATATTTTTATACATTTTTTACATATATTTTTATTCTCTTTTATTATCCTTATTAGAATTATTTAATTTTTCTTCTGTAAAAGATTTAACAAATTTGGTTGAGCATGTTTGGATTTCCAATAATTTTTATATCATAAGAATCCACCAAAATTTATAAAAATTTGTTCCAAAATTTTCATTCTCTTCCATCGAATGAATATCCCATGAACATTCATTCATCATTATTTTCATCACACTCTCTAAGATCAATATTTTTTATTTTTATATAGAAATAACTATCAAAAACTGTGAAGTATTTCACTAAAGGGTTTTTATTATGAAACATCTTAAAAGGATTATTATTTAATCAAGAATACAATAAAAATATTTTTGTATTTGAACAATACTACTAGTAACTTATTTCTGGAAGAACATAGAATGTTTATATTTAGCCAAAATACTTCTTCCCATTTTCATTAAAGTTATATTTTTATTTTCCACCAATCTATTTTTTTGAGGAGAATTTTTAAAACTATACTGATGTTTGATACCATTTTTCTTTAGATATAATTTAAAAGAATTACTTGTGTACTCCTTTCCACTGATAGTTCTCAATTTATGTATATAAAAACCCATTTCTATTTCAACATCCCTTATGAAATATCTAAAAAAATTTACATACACTTCATTATGTTTCATAACATTATATTAGTCATCCAATTGAAATAGTCAATGAAAGGGAAAAATTAAAAATCCATTTTTACTGATGTCTCATCAACCCATAAATATACTAGTATATGATCTCAAGAGGCCTGTAAGATTGGATTTTAACTTTCATATGCTTGTTACTAACCACATTCCACTTCTAAAAAGTTATAATAAACATATTCATTACTATTCAATTGTGGTATATTTTTTACAACATTTTCATCTTAAGTTGTTCTCAAACTGTTCTGGAAAAGATTCCAATGTATTTGAGGCCATAACATATTTTCATATTAAACACCTAAGTAACATGAATTAGAAAGCAATAAAATATGAAAGATATTTAGGTTGGTTATTTCTCCCTTAGTAATGAATTTTCCATCTTTAAAACATCTGATGATACAAGAATATTTACTGAATATAAATTTATTTAACATCATCACAGTGTTCTATAACACTCAATAAGTTGTGTTTGAGTCCATAAAAATATAAAACATATTTTGATTTCAATTTTTGATCTTTAATCTCTGATTTTCATATTCCTATAATTATTAAAGAACTATCACTTCTGAATGTAATTTCTACTCCTTTACATTGTTCAATATATTTCAGAATATTTATATCACATTACATGTGAGAGGAAGAAATTCTATCCAGAATCCAAAAATTGTTCTTTTTTGTGGATTTTAGAACTTTCTTAAACAAATATACTTCCACATTTTTCTTCTTTTTGAAGTAATTTTCTTTTATATAATAAAAAAAATGTCTTGAAAGATTTTTCCTACATTCTTTAGTATATTTTTTTTCCATATCTTCCACAAAAATCCTCTCAGTATTCAAAACATTTTTTCATTAGAATATTTCAATTATGTGAATATTTTTTATTTACTTTTTCCTAAAATTTTTTAAAGTCACATTATTTTCTTTAAATGTTTCTTTGACTTATACCATGACTATTTATAGGAAGAGAATTTTGTTCCAAAAATACATTTCTTGTTCCTAAATATACAGCAACACAAAAAACATCTATTGAATTCTTTTCTTCTGTATAATTAGGGTCTTTTCATGTAGAAAGTTTTTTGTGGTTTATAATATATTTCTATATTTTCTTCTCCATGGCATGGGATGTTTTTTAGGGATAATTTTTAACTTTTGTTATTGTGGTGGATTTCATATATATTATAATAACCCAATATTTCCCACAATTGTTTCCAACATTATAATGGTTATGTAAAGACCTATAAAATTCAAGGAAATTTTTTTCTTAATTTCCTTTGGGATTTTACAGAAACACAGGTTTTGATGGCGCCTAATTCTGAGGCCCAGTGTGCCCGGAATTAATTTCCGAGGTTTATCTCGGGTACGTTTAGTGAACAAACGAGCGGGTTTTTCTATCTTTTGAACCGGTACTCGGAATTGAAATCTGAGGGCACCGATGGAATCGCAGCCCCGGTAATTGCTTAGAAACACCTTTTCCGGAGTTGCGTTTTCTCGAGTATGGTTTTTAATTTTTGGGGTAAAGTTAAGGAATAAAATAAAAGGGGTGCAACCAATCTTTTATTTTATTTTGATTAACCTAAGTTAAGTGGATGATGTGGTACCCACAATATCCTACCCACTTGGTAGGATATTTGTGGGGTGGGGCCCACACGATCCCCACCTTTTCAACTTCCACAAAACCCCCACCTTTGATTAAGTTAACGAACCCACACCCCCCTATTAAATGAATTCAACTATTGCATTTAAACTTTTTAATAAACGCCTCTATTAATTAGGTGGTTTAAAAAGTTGTAAATAATTGAGTTAATTGTTTGATTCTTTTTTGAATTTTTTAAACGTTTGGCATGAGTAATAAAATAAGGTAACCCTTATTTTATTATTGTTGGGCATGTTGTGTTGATTTTTTGGGAGAAAAAGGGGAGTCTTGGAGTTCTTCATTCTTCGTCGAAGAATGCGAAGAATGCACCGCTGCTGATGAAGAACGCCGACCTCCAACGATGGACAATGGTGAGAGACACCTTCCTCGGAGACCGATGACCCGATGTGCATATCCTCATTCCTTATTTCCGCGTCAATGGAAGGGAGACACCATTCCTTCGTGATGAGACGATCCTCATCTTCTGCGACGATCAAATCTGCGGCGTCCCTTTCCGCGACAAACCTCGTTCGTCGACTACGCTTGAGGTAGGGGTTTAATTTGAGAATATTAATAATCTCATGATTGTTTTCCTTCTAAAACAAGAATGTGGATCAACTCATTGTTAAGTTGATCTGTAAAAGTTTTTGTTTTAGGGTTTGGAATTTCCATTTTATTTCAGAAAAATCATAGGGGAGTTATATTCTTTTAGTTTGTGATTACCTTCATCGCTGATTGTCATCTTATTTGAGCCGCCTGATATCGCAATAACGGGAGGAGGTTGGACCACGCGAACACAGCCGACCCTCCTCCCCCCTTGTTTGTTTGATTTTGTTACGGCACGTGTAAGGCGGTGCGGTGCTGCTGCACCGCGCGGAGGCTATGAAATTGGGTGAAGAAGCGCGGCGTCGTCGCGCCTCATCGTTGAAGTCGATCAAAGCCGAGGCGTCGTCGTGCCGCGCCAGAAAACCACGAAGAGACTTGGTTTGATTATTTTGGCATGCGGGTTGAGGAGTGATGAAAAACCTGGCTACAAGGTAATTTGGAAGCTTCCGTAGTAATGTTCGAGACACGAGATGATTGCCGGAACAGACGGTATTGAAAACGGACCACCAGAGCAACTCTGGTGGCCCGCGGAAACCCTGCAAGCGTGGGCACCGGTGCGGCGCGGCCGGCGACCGGAGCTGGTGGCCGGAGCCGGCCGGCCTCCAGGAGGTGGCAGTGCCATAGCGCGCCGCCGGAGGAAGCAAACCTCTGAAGCTTTCTGCGGCCACGCGGGATCTCGGAGGAACGGCAGCGGCGCAAACCGCCGCCGGCAACAATCAACGACGAGGGGGCCCCGCAACCCCCCCCCCCCTCCCCCCCCGCTCTGCGGCTTCCGCTCGGCCCTGCAGGCCGGCCGGGGCCGGCCATACGGCCGTGCCGCGACGGCCGGGCCGCGCCCTGATAGGCCGGACCCGGACCTGGGTCGGGTCAACCCAGTTCGGGCCGACCCAGGGGGGTTTGGGCCGGGCCGGGCCCAGACCCCCCATTTTGGATTGTTTTCGTTCAAACACCCATAACATGGGCTACGGACCTCCGATCGACACACCTTCAGTTCCGATGCGATCCTTGGATCGAGACGGTCGTTTCGGTATATTACACTTAAGGTTTCGGAGAACATTGGGTTCATCCAGGTTGGTTCGGATACGAAACCAACCAGGCCCTCGAGCGGAAACAATTATATCTTGAGCTCCGGATGTCCGATTGACGCGCCGTTGAATTTGTTGGATTCCTCTTGTAGAGGCTGAAATTTTGGCATAATCCGCTCGAGATTTGGATGCAGTTGGATAGTGGCTGGGTTGGATTGTACCCGGAATCCAACCGGGCCCCTGGAACGGAAAAGTTGATAACTTTCAAACCGGACGTCCGTTTGACGAACCGTCAGCGGCGTTGGTGATCACGTTGAGAAACGGTCCCTATGAGCATACCCTATGAGAGTTCGGGGAGCAGTTGAGATACAGACGGGTTGGTTCGCACATGAAACCAACTGGGCCCCTGGGACGAAAATGCTAATAACTCACAGACCGGGCGTCCGATTGACGCGTCGTCTGTTGCGTTGAGACCCCTATGATGAGGCGGTACTTTTAGATACTACTTAGTGGGACTTTGATATACTTGAAGTATCGACCTGTAGCTCATGGATCGGACCCTCCCAGATACGAGCGTGCGGAGTACGGAGACCGTGTAGCCGATTGAGACCAGACGACTGCTTGACTAACTCGAATTGGAGTTAGTCGACTAGCCCAATGGATAGAGCACTACTTTTTTTAGGTACAGACCCAATCAGACAGAGCACTACCTATGTGACAGTTCAGACCCGCGGTACTCATCCGGAGAGTACCTTTTCAGGCTATTAGGGGGTGTGCACTACTGTGTTTGGGTGGCATACCCCGGCGGGAAGCATTACTATGTTTGGGTGGCTGACCCGCGGTACTCGACAGGAGTAGTACCTCAGTAGTCTTAGGTTAGTGAGCAGTACCTCGGAGTCGTGACGGGACCACTATACACTCCAGAGACGGGGCTCTTCAGTAGTTACAGTTTTGATAATGAATATCTTGGTTTGAGCTGAGTCTATGACCTTGTGTTTACCTCATGATTGAGATGGTTCACTTGATAACTTAGGTATATGTATGCGCATATACCTGGGTAGTGGTTATCCATTGATTTCATAATCTTTGTGTTTCCTCATGATTGAGATGGGTCACATGATAACTTAGGTATATGTATGGGCATATACCTGGGGAGTGGTTATCCGTTGATTTCATAATCTTTGTGTTTCCTCATGATTGAGATGGGTTAATTGATAACTTAGGTATATGTATGGGTAGGTACCTAAGAAGAGTTTATCTGTTGAGATCTTCATTGTGGTTATCCTTATTGGTTTTAGTCAGACCTTGAGGGTCTCGGGGTCCCTACTGAGTATTGTATACTCACCCCTGCATGGGCTATGCCCGCACCTCATTGTGTTGGTTGCAGACGACGGGCAGCGCTGACAGAGTCTGAGTGTTCGAGGACTGGACTGTACCCGGAGGTGGACCATACGACGAGTCAGTATCCGGAGGTGGACTTCACAGCAAGACGACACTCAGAGAAGGTTGACGTGCGAGAGCATTGCGGAGGCTATCTGTACCTACCCTTCAGGTAGGATCCGTGGTGGATGATCCAGGAGCTACACTATTTGTTGCTACCCTTCAGGTAGGATCCGTGGTGGATGATCCAGGAGCTCCACTATCTGTACTTACCCTTCAGGTTGGATCCGAGGAGGACGCCCCAGGAGCTGCTTCCTTTCTTCCAGCTGTTTGTCTTTTTCTGTTGTACTTTCGTTCATTTGTAGCTGTACTTTCAGTTGGGTTTGTATTCTGGCCCATTTACTTTTCCACACTTTATTTTGTACGTAGTGTTTTACTTCGCTTGTACTCTGTGGTGTTTTGTTTACTTTTATAAATGCAATTCCTTCCCAGTTATCGGGATTTACCCCTTTGGTGCTAGTCACCAGCCCCTGGCCTATGGATGGTGGGCTTGGGGTAGTCACGACACGGGCCCCGAGGACGGGTCGTGACAAATTGGTATCAGAGGAGTCAGTTCTACCGCAAAACATATAACTCCGATATTTTTCTTTCTGTGAAGCGATTGTGTTAAGAGTACCGAGTGTGGTTTACAGTTCAAGGAGTCCAGTGTTGGTGTGGGCGGCCGACGTATCCATACACCAGGACCCTGACAACTGATTTCCGACTTTGTGCACGAAAAAAATGATTGCGTGTGCGTTTCCAGAAGTTTTTAAAAGTCAGCTAAAACAAGGTCATCTCACCAGGTATAGTTGTTTGACCATGTCACGTTTGTTTCTTCAGGATGCATTTTCACGGACGACCAGCTAGAGCCCAGAGGGATGTGCTTACTGACAGCCTGCCGAGCGATGAGGCTTCGGTACAGGGCCCTCTTGAAGAATAGGCACCAGCGGAGGCACCAGCGGTACTACCATACATTGGGCCACCGATGCTACCAGACCCAGTAGTAGGCGATGCACGCCACTTGAGCGCGCTGCATGAGTTCCAATTACAGAGGCCACCCAGGTTCTGGGGAGAGACGGACCCGTAGGCGGCTGAGGATTGGCTGGAGGCTATGGTGAGAGTCTTCAGGCTAGTGGGGACGCCAGCAGACTTCATGGTGATATTTTCTGCAAGCATGTTTTCACGCAGCAGCAAGAATGTGGTGGAGCCACTTGTTCCAGTTTTTCGACGGGATGAACTTTACATGGGATGACTTTGATAACTTCTTCAGGGTAGAGTTTATGCCAGTAGATCTACACCCCGAGTGTGTACAAAGGCTTCTGCCTTTTCCGTAGTATTTGCGATCAGTAGCCGAGTCATTTTTGGGAAGTAGATAGATGATACAGAGGTCCAAGAGGACCAGAGCCAGTCGTACGAGGAGTAGGAAGTGTTATGAATGCGGCAGGAAGGGTCACCTGGCACGTGACTCTCCGACCCCCCACACAGTCAATCCGTAGGCGTTGGAGGAGCCACTGAGGCAGAAGCAGCGGCGGGTGCTTGAGAAACAGTCGAGCAGTGGACAAGGCAGTAGAGCTCTGGGAGGAGGTGGACAGTAGCAGAACTAGTTGATACATCCCTTGTACTTATAGTTCCATTTTGTTGTTGTATTCATGTCTTTCTACTAAGAGCTGTAATAATAAAAATACACTTCTCTTTGTGATGTTTTCTTTCCTGCCCTTTTGTTTGGTTGAAACTGAGAGGTCCCGGTTAAACCTTTTTACTTTACCCTCACTTTTGAGATTTCTACTGTAGGAGACCCAGTGACCTCACACCGATGCCGACAGTGTGACTCGACCCTTAGAGGCGAGAGTGACAGTTGGATATCTTGGTAGTTACGTCGTGGCCTTACGACGTCATCGATGGCATGAATGCATCATTCATGTCAGGATTGAATTTATTAGGCAATGGGTGTGGTTCATCCAGGGGATGAGACCGAGTTTCTTTTTTCGGAAAAGGATAAATTTTAGCAGCTCTTTCAAATCGTAAGCAAAGAAGGTGAAGAACATCCAAGTGAGGATGAAGACTGCACAGTGCAGTAAGAAACATGAAACCGGTGCCAGTCTGAGATACTCAGGCCTGTTAAATGTTTCCATAAGTGGAAGCTTAAAGGAGAGATGAGTCTGCGAAGCAGCAGACGTGGAGGCAGAGCTAGGAGAGCACCATGAGGTGGTGTACATTCTAACATGCTACAACCACCCACCTTAGTTGTCCCCGCCAGGCTAAGGGAGATGGAGGGAGGTGGAAAAGTGCAGCTGCATGCAGTCAAGGAGTGTGACCCAATGGCTCCGAAAATGCTTCAAGGGATAGTCTGTGTCCACTACTAGCTGCTGTAGTAACAGACGTTGTTATGAATCATTCCTTCCTTCCAAAAATCTTCTCCCAAACCTAGAGTTTCCGGTAAGCCGTATAATTGACCCTCACGTCTGGAGATACCTTGAGAAAATACTCGATAATCACACTTACGCCGACTATGTGGTCAGACCCTTGAGGCGAGAGTTTCGGTTGTAATCTCATGGTGGCAGCGTCGAGGCCTTATGACGTTTGTTTGAGTATGGACTAGGCAATCACAGTTCATACACAAATTGACGGTATTAGGCAAAAAGGTTGTGGTTTAACTATGAAATCGGGATGGGTTTTCCTTGGTCGGCGAAAAGGAAACCTCATGCAGGACAAGATAAAATCATGCACAGGAGAGTGCGACTGATCACTATTGAGTCGGTCAACCTTACCCTCATGGAAACAATTATTTTGAGTTTCAGTTCTAATAGGAATTGGAGACCTCTAGAGTTAGAGGATGATGATCATGTCCATATACGAGTCTCACCTCGACGAGGTTTACAGAGATGTGGCCAAGGCGGAAAGTTATCTCCGAGGTTCAGCGGACCTTCTTAATTCCTCATATGGGTAGGCATGGTGCTTTACAACTTGACCCATCCACCTCAGTTGCACCTGGTGCACAACGATATCCACGTATCTCAACTGAAGAGATACGTGCTCGACCCTTCACACATCATCGACCATGAGGAGCTGGACGATGGCGATGGGGTGACTTTCACGGAGGTTCTAGTGGGGATCGAGGATCGACAGGAGCAGATCCTATGAGGATGGTCGATTCCTCGGGTGCACTTTCACTGGTAGTACGGGAACCTCTAGGTGAGCACATGAGAGCGGAAGGCTCAAATGCATGCTCAATACCGCTTTTGTATCCCTAGTTTGTGTTAAAGCTTTATGAGGACATAAATCCCAGAGGTGGGAGTAATGTAAAGACCCGTAAAATTCAAGGAAAATTTATTCTTAAATTTCTTTTGGACTTTACAAGAAAGCAGTTTCTGACGACTCCTGATTCCGAGGCCCGGTGTGCCCGGAATCAATTTTTGATGTTTAGATCGGGTACCTTCTATAAACGAACGAGCGGGTTTTTCTATCTTTTGAACCATTACTCGGAATTGAAATCCGAGGGCACCGATGGAATCGAAGAACCAATAATTGCTTAAAAACACCTTTTCCAGATTTTCTTTTGCTTGGGTGTGGTTTTTAATTTTTGGGGTAAAGTTAAGGAATAAAATAAAAGTGGTGCAACCGATCTTTTATTTTATTTTTCTTAACCTATGTTAAGTGGATGATGTGGGACCCACAATATCCTACCGACTTGGCAGGATATTTGTGGGGTGGGCCCCCCACGAGCCCCACCTTTTCAACTTCCATGAAACCCCCACCTTTTATTATGGTAACACACCCACACCCCCTATTAAACGAATTCAACTCTTGCGTTTAAACTTTTTAATAAATGCCTCTATTAATTGAGCGGTTTAAAATGTTGCAATTAATTGAGTTAATTCTTTGATTCATTCTTGAATTTTTTAAACATTTGGAATGAGTAATAAAACTAGGTAACCCTTATTTTATTATTGTTGGGATTGTTGTGTTGAGTTTTTGGGAGAAAAAGGGGAGTCTTGGAGTTCTTCTTTCTTCGTCGAAAAACGCGAAGAACACACTGCCGCCGACGAAGAATGCCGACCTCCAATGACAGAAGACGGTGAAAGACGCCTTCCTCGGAGATCGAAAACCCAACACACATCTCCTCGTTCCTTATTTCCGCGTCAATGGAAGGAAGACATCATTCCTCCGCAATGTGACGATCCTCTTCTTCCGCGATGATCAAATCCGCGGCGTCCCTTTCCGTGACAAACCTCGTTCATCGACTACGCTCGAGGTAGGGGTTTAATTTGAGAATATTATTAATCTCATGATGTTTTTCCTTCTAAAAAAAATGTGGATAAACTCATTATTAAGTTGTTCCATAAAAGTTTTTGTTTTGTGGGTTTGGAATTTCCTTTTTATTTCGGAAAAACCGTAGGGGAGTTATACTCTTTTTGTTCGTGATTACCTTCATCACTGATTGTCATCTTATTTGAGCCGCCTGATATCGCAATAACGGGAGGAGGTCGGACCGCATGAACACAACTAACCCTCATCCCCCCTTGTTTGTTTGATTTTGTTGCTACACGTGTAAGGCGGCGCAGTGCCATTGCACCGCATGAAGGCTATGAAATTGGGCGAAGAAGCGCGGTGCCATCGCGCCTCGCCGTTGAAGTCGACCAAAGCCGCGACACCATCGCGTCGTGCCGGTAAACCACGAAGAGACGCGGTTTGATTATTTTTGAAGTGGGGATTGATGGGAGATGACAAACGGGGCTGAAAGGTAATTTTGAAGGTTCCGCAATAAAGTTAGAGACCTGAGATGAACGCCGGCATACGCGGTTTTGAAAATGGACCACTGGAGCAACTCCGGTGGCCCGCGGAAACCCTAGAGGCGCGGGTCGCTAGCGCGACGCCTCCGGCGCCCGAAGGCGGCGGCCGGAGCCGTCCGGCCGACAGGAGGCGGCGGCACCCTAGCGCGCCTCCAGAGGAAGAAAACTATCGTGGATTGTCGCGACGTTGCGGCACGGGGGATCCCTCGGCCGCGCGGGATCCCGAAGGAACTGCAGCGGCGCAAACCGCCGCCGGCATCAATCAACGGCGAGGGGGCCGCACAACCCCCCCCCCCCCCTCGCTCTGTGGCTTCCGCTCGACCACGTTGGCCGAGACGCGTCCGGCCATACGGGCGGGCCATGCCCGGATGGTCCGGAACCGGGTCGGGTCGCCCTGGTTTGGGCCGACCCAGTGGGGTTGGGTCGGGCCGGGCCAGGCCCAGACCCCCCATTTCGGATTGTTTCCGTTTGAAGGCCCATAACATGGGCTACGGACCTCCGATCGATGCAAAGTCAGTTGCAATGCGATCCTTGGATCAATACGGTCATTCCAGTATATTTCACTCAAGGTTACGGAGAACTTTGGGTTCATCCGGGTTGGTTCAGATACGAAACCAATCGGGCCCTCGGAGCAGAAACACTTATATCTTGAGCTTCGGACGTCCGATTGACGTGCCGTCAACTTTGTTGGATTCCTCTTGTTGAGAAGGAACTTTCAGAATACTTCTCTTGATATTTGGATGCAGTTGGATAGTGGTCGGGTTGGATTGTACCCGAAATCCAACCAGGCCCCTAGAACGGAAAAGCTGATAACTTTCAGACTTGACGTCCGTTTGACGAACCGTCAGTGGCGTTGGTGATCACGTTGAGAAACATTCCCTATGAGAATAACCTATGAGAGTTCGGCGTGCAGTTGAGATACGGCCTGGTTAGTTCGCACACGAAACCAACTGAGCCCCTGGGACGAAAAGGCTAATAACTCACAGACCGGGAGTCCGATTGACGCGCTGTCTGTTGCGTTGAGACCCCTATGACGAGGCAGTCCTTGGAGATACTTATTCATGGGACTTTGAGATACTTGGAGTATAGACCTGTAGCTCATGGAGCGGACCCTTATAGAGATGAGTGTGTGGAGTACGGAGACTGTGTAGCCAACTGAGACCTGACGACTGCTTGACTGACTCGACTTGGAGTGAGTCGACTAGCCCTATGGACAGAGCACTACTTTGTTTGGGTGCAGACCATGGAGAACGGAGCACTACCTGTGTGACAGTGTAGACCCGCAATACTCGTATGGAGAGTACCTCTACAAGTTATTAGGGTGTGTGCACTACTGTGTTTGGGTGGCATACCCCGGCGGGAAGCACTACTGTGTTTGGGTGGATGACCCGCAGTACTCGACAGGAGGAGTACCTCAGTAGTATTAGGTTAGTGAGAAGTAACTCAGAGTCGTGACAGGACCACTGTACACTCCAGAGATGGGGCTCTTCAGTAGTTACAGTTTTGATAATGAAAATCATGGTTTGAGCTGAGTCTATGACCTTGTGTTTACCTCATGATTTAGATGGGTCACTTGATAACTTAGGTATATGTATGGGCATATACCCGGGTAGTGGTTATCTGTTGATTTCATAATCTTTGTGTTTCCTCATGATTGAGATGGGTCACTTGATAACTTAGGTATATGTATGTGAATATACCTGGGTAGTCGTTATCCATTGATTTCATAATCTTTGTGTTTCCTCATGATTGAGATGGGTTACTTGATAACTTAGGTATATGTATGGGCATGTACCTAATTAGAGGTTATCTGTTGAGATATTATTTTTGGTTATCCTTATTGGTTTTAGTGATACATTGAGGGTCTTGGGGTCCCTACTGAGTATCGTATACTCACCCCTGCACGGGCTATGCCCGCACCTCGTTGTGTTGGTTGCAGACGACGGGAAGCACTGACAGAGGCCGAGTGTTCGAGGACTGGATGGTACCCGGAAGTGGACCATACAACGGTTCAGTATCCGGAGGTGGACTTTACAGCAAGATGACATTTAGAGGAGGTTGACGGGCGAGAGCATTGTGGAGGCTATCTGTACCTACCCTTTAGGTAGGATCCGTGGTGGATGATCCAGGAGCTGCACTATCTGTCCCTACCCTTCAGGTTGGATCCGTGGTGGACGATCCAGGAGCTGCGCTATCTGTACCTACCCTTCAGGTAGGATCCGAGGAGGATGACCCAGGAGCTGCTTCCTATCTTCTAGTTGTTTTTCTTTTTCTGTTGTACTTTCGTTCAGTTGTAGATTTACTTTCAGTTGGGTTTGTATTCTTTCCCATTTAATTTTCAGCACTTTCTTTTGTACTTAGTGTTTTACTTCCGCTTGTACTCTGTGGTGTTTTATTTACTTTTATAAAGGCAATTCTTTCCCAGTTATCGGGATTTACGCCTTTGGTGCTAGTTTCTAGCCCCTGGCCTATGGATGGAGGGCTTGGGGTAGTCACGGCACGGGCCCCGAGGATGTGTCGTGACAGGTTAGAATAACTAGATTAAAATTTTTGTTTAGTGGGTAAATAAGGAATTTATTTTTGGGAAGCCTTTTTTTAAAACCTTGAGATGTTTAAACTTTTACCTTCAAATCCTTGTTGAAATTTTCTCTCATCTTCTCTAAGGTACTTTTAACCCAAATAAATATTGATTTATTTTCACAAACCTCATATTAGTTAATATAAAGATTCTAACTAAAATTTTACCCCAGCATTCTTTCTTATACATATTTCAGTTTGAGGTTCTAATTTTACAAAATGTAAACATATTATTTTTTACATATTCATTTAATATATTATTTTTTCACTTTCTTTGTTCATCATTCTGATTTTTTTCTTTTGTTTTTTCTCAAGACATGACACATGTTCTAATCTCAGCTGATATTATCTATAAGTTTCTTCACCTTCTTCTTCTTTACATTTTTTTTGGAATTATCCTTTTACTCAATAATTGAAAATAAGATTTTAAAATTCTATGAATTTTTATCATTTGAATAATTATTATGATTAGAGTCATATTCAACTTTATTACTTAACATAAATATTTTTTTGAAGTTAACTTTTTTTCCATGTTAGTTGGAGTTTTTATCTTCCTTAGAAGTTTTTATCCACTTCTTTTTGTAGCTTTCTTCTGAATCATATTCACATTCCCCAAAATTATTCATAGAGAAACTCATAGTAATATTTACAATTCCTCCATGCTCAAAAAATTTTACATGAGTGTTTTCCCCCATAATTTCATATACCTCTATGGTAATTTCTTGAGATAAGAGACATGATTTTTGCATTCATTTCATTTTATTTTTTATCTTCCAAATCATTGAGGATAATAATATTATGATCACCATATTATATTATTATCTTCTTTCATGGAGTTAAAATCTACTTCATCCATGATATTATTTATGAATGTTGTAGCTTTACTTATCGCATAACCAATAATAATTTTATGTAATTCTTCAATAGATAAATCAAATTTGTTTTCTATGTTAAAAATATTTGCATTAAAACCATATGGAAAGATACTCATTAGTCTATTAACAATGGTAGAATATTCCAATACATATCTAAATATTATGATGTTGCAAAAAGCATCATTTAATCTGGAAAAGAATCATCAGTCATTTCATCATTTATAATTATAATATCTACAAATTTTCTTCACCAAAATTGTAACATTACTTCTTTCAATTTGATATTTCATACAAATATAATTTCATGTTTCCCCCAAATTTATTTATCTTTCTTAAGATCCATCACATTTTTATAAATATTTTTTAATAATACACTAGAAAAAAATTATAGCTTCCCCATATACCTCATGATTTCTTTTTTCATAATACATCATGTGAGAATTTTTCTCAATGTGTGGAAACCCAATTATAGTGGAATCAATTTCATCTATGAAAAGTGATAGAAGATATGTTATCATTCTAATTTATCAATTATGATAATTTTTTCTATTGAAGGCAGGGATATTTATTCTATTTAACAAGTTGATATTTTCCTTGATAAGGATCAAACATGGTAACCATCACTCTGATACCAATTAAACTTATTTAGGATCACAAAAATCATTAAGACCGGTGGGTTAAATTAGTTATGAACTTTCACTATTTTAATTATCTATAATTAAACCTTTTATCTTTTAAGATTTTTTATCCTTATCAACTTTTTTTAATAATCTCACAATAATGAAATGATAATAATTTAGTGCAAACAATATAAGATTTACATGGTTTTACCTTATTGTAAGAACCTGCATCCTTTCTATGGAGATTCTCATCGGTCGATAGAAATTTAATATTAATAATTAGTGAATAAAACATGATAATGTTTATACTCTATATATATTTGTATAGGAATGATTATACCGACTTACATTAGTTATAATGTTTTCATAACAAAACATATCAACCAAATATAAGAGAAATGTTATAACAGAGCCCCCAAATATTTGTCAGGAAATCATCCATCCATTTTTTTGTCAAGAAATTTTAAATTTGATGCATCTATGATTTTTTAATTGTTCTCCCTCTAGTGTGCCTACTATAACGTCAATTTTCTTTCTAAAATTCATTTAGTCTAATGAAAAAAACTTATATTCCACATAACCTACTTGAAACCTCTGCTAATTTGGTTTTTTGAGTATCTCTGATATGAAAACCTCGTTCTTATTAACTCTGATTGGTTCTTCTATATGGTAACTTAGTTCATACTCTACATCTGATTACTGAGTCATGTTAGTCCCTTCATCACCCAATCATGTTGGAAACTCATTATTCTCAAAACATCAGCGTTTGAGCTTCTTTTATGGGTGTAAAGTATTTCAATGGGTTTTAAATGAACACAATTTTAATGTTGTCATCAATATAGAAATGATGGGAACTAAATTTTATTCTCTCCATCAATAGAAATTCAATAATAAAAAATACTTTCCCATTAAAAATTCACTGGATTATTGTGAAGAATTATAAAGTCTTCTTGAATATTCTTGATGCTTTATGAAAAATCAGAATCTCAAACATTCATCGAACTTACAAAAATTAAAAGTTAAGGAACTAATTAAATCCACTTTATATTATTTAGATAAGTAAAATTGATAGATCATCCTAGATTCATCAATTCTATATGGATTTAAAAAGTTATTTAAATCTTCTTGTAAACTCTTTCCAGGGGTAGTTTGTCCAACGATCTTTAGAAACTCTTATGTCTGGTTCTACTTTTTCTTCCTCCACTACTATCCTTATTGAAAAAAATATTGGAAATATTATATCTTGTGCATCTTACCTCCACAAAAGAATTATACATTAATAGGAATGAAATTCCTAGTCTACTACAATATATCAGAATCATATTTCTGATGACATCCGGAATGATTGTTCAATTCTCATCCAAACGATGTAATTTTATGGATCTTTTTGAACATACCATTAGATGGAGACACCGTTATACATGATTTGAAAACTTTTGGAATACCTAATAGAATACCATGAATAGATTTACATGTGTTTTTTAAATCACAAGTTACCACTTTATATATCCTTTGACTCAATTACATAGCATTCTTGGTTCTATGGTTCTTCATCTGATGGGCTTAAATTGATTAATTTGATAACTAAAAATCTTAATGAATTAATACCTGATATAAAAAATGACATAGAACTTAACCTTTTTGATACTTTACCAACTATCCTTCCATTAATCATAGTTATATCTTTATAAACACTCCACCTTCCTTTTCCTATTCTACTGAATCCATTGATGTTCATTAACATTGTTGAAACTTCTAAGAAAATCTTTCACATATAAGATTCCCTATATCGTTACAAATTTAATGATCCATCTAGTTTGTACTACTACTTAAACATTAGTCTTATCAAGGATATATACTTCTCTCTCACATTGTATGTCTTACACTATTTATAACTATGAACAAACTCAATAGTGATATATTCAAGAAAAACACTTTCTGGTAACAACTACCCTAGTGTATTCAGAAACTTTTGCATTGTCCATTCAGTAAAGTTATTGCACTTCTACCCCAATGAATTTCATACTGATTCATCTCCATTCACTTTAATTTTAGTCTAGTGATCTCCATCTGATGAAATTGTGAAATCTTAAAATATTTATTCCTAACATCGGTCTAATAATCCATGTCCAGTGGCATGAACTCTAATTTCATGTAAAACTTCTCTCCCCTTTGAATTCAAAAAATTTATACAAATTTATAAAGAAATATTATTGGTTCATCAGCATATTTTTTATTTTAATAAAAATGAATAATTACTTTTCATCATTTGAATTTATAAATTTTTTCCTAACATGTTTACGAAAAACATCATTCGCCTCCTCCAGATACTAAAAACATTTAGTAAATGTCATGAACCGACCCAAGCTATGGCCCAAGCCACAACTACCCCCAGACCACCTTCATAGGAAAAGGGTGGCGACAAGCACTGGAGGAATAACTAAATTCATGGAGGCCTTTCCCCATGTACCTATATGCACGCACACAACCATATCGATGAAAAGTGAACAAGGAGAGTAAAATATTAAACATTGATATAAAGTAAATCAAGCATGCATGAACCTATAAAAAGTACAAGAGTTTGATAGTGCAAACTAAAATAAAAAGGAAAAAAATATATACCCTAAAAAAATATGTGCTAGCCTGAAAAACTAGAAAAGGTAAATTTTCATAGATCCCAATTCTTTAGTACCAATCTATGACCACCGTACATTGTCCAAGCACCCATTATCATAATGTTCCACTGATGTCACCACCAACCAGTCTGTCATCATCACAATACATGACAAGTATGGGAAAATCCCATGCATGGTGAGTATATACATACCTAGTTGGGAACCCAAGAAGCTGAAGGGAGAGTGGTAAGAGATACAACAAAAAAGAAAGATATGAGTTTCAAGATATAGTCAAAGAGAACAGATCAAACAAAAGCAAGAGGTTATGTGAGATCTTCCCAACAGAAGGGGATAAATATGGCGTGTGTATATGAACTACCCACTGAGTTTTCTAAAAATATTATAGATTATTAACTCATCCAACCATGAGATGCTAAACACATAAATCACATGGATGATCCCACATGTCTTCGTTTATCCTGAAAGGAGAGTAACAAAATCTAAATTTTTTATAAACTATTAATATATATATTCTCAGTTAAGATAATCCTAAGAGAGAGATGAAGGTGTTCTCTATCTCACAACTCATCCTAGGAATAAGACTATCCAATATTTCCAAAATTCAATCAAAAATTCTCATCAATTCATGATTCTTCATAGAAGTAACCATCGAAGTCGAATGAAGCCTCTTCATTGTTTCACATAGTAGATGGGACCCAAACTCAAAGTAGAGTACCCACACACTTGTACATCAGTGGGGTTACACTCTGTATGTATTTGTAGAGTACCCATTCCCATGACGATGGGAGTTGTAATCTAGTGTCATCAGTACATGTTCCCTATAATGATATGGGGTTCTACTCATTAAGGTAGAGGACCCGCACCCATGCCAATAGGAGGTTCCAATCTAAACGTTGAGGACCCATGACTTGGTAGGATAATGGTTTCTAATCAAGTCATCGTGGACCCCCACCCTTGTATGTCATGTGGGGTTTGACTTGGGAGGTTCCTATAGAGAACCCACACCCATTCCGATGGGGGGGGGGGGGGGTCCACTATAGTGGTTGAGAACTCATTCCGTCTTGTAAAAGGGAATTCCACTATGATCATCTAGGACTGTTTCCCTATCAAATAGGGGGTTCCACTAGGGAAAAACCTCTGGTGATTCCACCTGTTCATTTCTATTGTCTGGCATCACCTCAACAAGTGTGGTGCCTTGAAAATTTCACATCATATCTCAAAATACACAACCAAGGGAACTATCACATTCTATGTAGAAACAAACTCAATATAGGCTACTAGAAGTCCAAAAATTGGAGGTAAAAAATAGATATGGATGATTAAAGTTTCCAAAAAAGAGCTCAAGGGGAATATGATATGTAAATGGGACCCACATGACATGTGGTCCTACTTTACCACCTGGCCATGTCCCTGGCTGATACCTGGAACCATCCCATGTAGTATATGCAATATAGGTGGACTACATGGTGTGAGAAGGAGAACTGGGACTGGGCATTTTCCTTCCTGTTGTGTCTGTATACTGGAGCATGTGTTTGTGTACTCCATACATGGTGTGTCGCCTCACATGGGGTGTTGTCCGTGTTCCTTGGACATGTCTGTGTACATGAAACATGGTGTGTCCCTGACCATACGATCTATCCCACAACCCATATTAATGGAGATCGTGATACATGACATGCTTGAGATATACACACAGTGCCATCTTTATTGGATTCCAAAACCCTAGCCGTCACCACTGAAGGGCTACACGCCAAGTGTTCATACCTGGACACGACGTCTATTCAATGTTTTCCAAAAAATCAAGGTCCATGATCCACATGGTATATTTTACCATTTCTCTTTTTTTCACCATAGATCTAACCATATCTCTATCAAAAAATGTAGATCTATTCAAAAATCATGTTTTCCATTTATCACTTGCATGAAATTGGATTTTTAGTTTTTTTTACGTCTGTCGCATGTCCGACACACCACCACACCTTTAAAAATTGTTTCCATGACCAAGGATCATTGAAAAAATCATATAAAACTCATAAAAACTCTATATCTATTTTATGATCACTAATCCTCCTCTTTTTTGGGAAAGCACTACAAATTTTAGGACTCCATCAGGCTCGGTACCACATGAGAATTTTCAAAACAGGACCTCCTAGTCTAAACTCTGATGAATGTGAAGAAACAAGGGGGAATGCATAAAAAATTGTTTAAACATAATTGGCCAATATTTATTATCCAATGATGAATAAGAGGGAACCAAGATTATAAAATAGTTGAGATAATCAAATTAATCATTACTCGGGCACATGTAAAGGCTGTAATTTGGCACAGATCGACAAAATGGGTTGATATGCTCAATCCATTTAATTAAAATTTGCTTATAAAAATCAATTAATGAGTCTTTACTCAATTATGTGTTGTTAGATGATTAAGAAAATGTTCACCAATGATCAATAGAATATGTTTCATTCATCGTTTTTGGATCTAATCTGATTCGTCATCATGTCAGGTGATCCACCAATGAAAGGAGGAAAGAGAGAATCATTGATGATTCCGGGATTATAAGGATAACCCTAGAATTTTTTCCATGATGATATATCTATAAACATACTGCATAGGTCAAAAATTAATGAATTAATTAATTTAATAATTTATTAACTCACTGAATATACCTCTAATGAGTGAGGAGTATGAATTCCCCACACTGACCCATTTTATGGCACACATAGGGTAAACAGCTCATTTTGGGATAAACTGTGGTATTATATTTTTCATATGAGCTTCATGTTTATGAGTTATCCCCTTCTATTTGAGCAACCTTGTATGTAAAATATAAAATATATTTAATATTTTAGTAAAATTAATTCTGGGCACATTGAATCTTGGAATCATGTGCCATCTCGACACCTAACTCTAAAAAAATAAAAAAAATAAGTCAATGTCTTATAAGAAAAAAGTGGGACTCTACATCATTCCATTCTTCAAGGTTTTTGTCCCCAAAAATAAGAAACTAAACAAAAAACTTGGGATACTAAGACCGCCCTTGGATCTCCCTTTTTTACAAACTCTCTAACACGTTTCCATGCCACCACAACACAAGGACCAAGCAGATGGTCCATCCACACAATGTCCTCTTCTACTAAGCATCAAATACCATCGGGTGCTCCAAAATTGTGGCTCTATCCTCAATTTCCATCTCACCACAATCGATAATATGCACAGGGTCACACAAATATCTCCTCAGTAGGGACACATGAAAGAGGCCAAGCATATACTGAAGCTTTTGGTGTCGGGAGAGGCATTAAGAAATCCCTCCAACCCTATGTGTTATCTCAAATGGCCTGAGGAGCCTTGGGGATAGCTTACCTCACTGGATAAACCTCCACAATCCTTTCCATGGGGAGACTCTTAAAACAAAATGGTTTCTATGCTCGGACACCAAGGGCCTATGATAGAAATATGTGTAAGATTTCTATTTTCTCTGGGATTTCTTGATTTTCTTATGTATGACATGGAATTTCTCCATTGTAATACACACCATCATAATACACACTCCTGGTTGGATACAAAGAAATAACTGCATCAATATTCACTGGGTCTATGTGTAAACCATGATCAGAAATGATATTCCCCAGGAAGTGAACCTCATAAATCTAAAACTAGAACATTCAAAGTTTTCTAAAAATTTGATTCTCTCAAAGGAAATCTAGGACAATCCTCATGTTCTCAATATTATCCACATCTAAAGTAGATTAGATGAGTATAACATCGACGAAGAAGACCTCAAACTGGTCCATGTATGGCTGAAAGTCATATTTTATCTAAGAAATATACATAGAGTGGGAATTAATTACCCCATGGTTTGTCACTAGGAACTAATAGTGTCTATAGTGACATCATAATGTAAAATTTATAATTTATCCTCGTGAACCCTCAATTATTGGAATCCATACCTGAGATCGATCTTCGAGAACCATCTCTCACCTAGATACTAGTCAAAGAGGTCATCAATCCTTAGAAAGGGGTATTTTTTCATTATCATGGTCTGGTTAAATTGAAAATAATCCAAAAAATCCATGACATCCTGTTAGTTTTATTCATGAAAACACCGGATCCTCCATGGGGGAAACATCAAGTCTAATGTAAACTTTCTCTCAAAGGTCCTCTAAATGAAAATGAAACTCTTGGAGATTTATAGGGTCCATCAAATATGTTGTAGAATATATCTAAATGGTTGTGGGATTCATGTTAGTGAAAAACACCAATTCATGCCTCAGAGTTATTCCTGAAATGTCCTTGAGGAATATGTACAAATAATCTTCTACAAATGATGGAAGCTAGATACATAAAGAGCATTCTGAAATAAGGGATATACATTCTAACTGATGGTTTATGGGTTTAATCCTCCTACTCATAGAACCCACTCTCCCTACCATGAGATCTGTCTCTCCAGAAAAGGAAAATATCATCCCATTAGCACGTAGGCATCTTACTTTTCTATAGTGAAAGTCTATCTACTCTAAAACCATGGAAAATAATACGTACCCAATATGAAGTCATAAGGTTCCATCATCAAGTCTAAAAGGATCCATGTGAATCTCTATCCACTAATAAAAAGATCTCACTATTGGATGATTAATGATACAGATGGTGTGTTCCCTATAGGAACCACAAGATGAAGCTGATGAACAAACGCCTCAACTGGGAGCTCCAATTATCACCCCAGTAGTTTTGGAGATGAAGGAATGAATGAAAACTATGTATACTAATACATAATAAAGATTATAATAAACACATATTGTCCCTATAATCATATCATGTGTTGTAAGGTCGTAATCCTCCAGAGCCTATAGCTATCAGTTCCCATGAATGACAACTCCTTAAACCTTCCATGGGCTACCTGGTGGTGATAGTGGAAGGATATAATAGAGTCACCCCCACCCATAGATCAACGTACCCATCTTCTAGATCTACCTCCATGGGGACAGACCTATCCCTTCATGGGAAATCTCTAATCATGGTGTTTCATCTACCATGGCAGTCAATAAGATATCTTTCTATGCTCCTCATAATGTATGGTCAAATAGTACCACACTATGTGACCTATCCCATTATATGTAATGTTCCAACCCTCATCAGGATTACCAAGCACTATAAACTACCTCTAAATATGGTCTTGAGTCTAATCGTGATGAGGTCTCCTATACGGAGATCCTAGTGCCTATTGTTTTCTAGATGCTACACGGGACTTAGCTCTGTAGAACCACCTACCAGATCAAGCTATCTTGCATCCCTATGATAGACATATCTCTATTTTTAGTGCCAAATACAGCACCCCAACATTTAACAGGATTCAAAATGGATCAAAACTGGATATAATATCTCTATGGAGTCCCTTCTCAATCTTCCATGCACAAATGTAGCCATCCCGGATCATATCAAGAGAGTATCACATAAAATCTATGAACCTAATTTCATATCATCCAACATCATCCCTCCCATCTACATCTCTATAATCTATTGAATTTTGGATAAGCACAAACATGAGGAGTAATAAATCTCAGGTAACTACTTATAGAAGTTGGACCATGGGAGTGTAGACCCATTATGCATCTGTGTAGAAAGGATCAACCAGTACCCGTCTACTCTATGGAAAGGATAACTATTGATGCAACCAACTGATCCATTAGTTTCCAGATGATCCAAAATACATGGACCACTGAATTTTTCCAATGCTCTAATACCTGAAGATGTGGCATGATACAAATCTTTATAATCCTATAGTGATGGAACTCGTGGAACGTGCTGAGGAAATGAACATCCTTATCCTACTTTGCTGGGATGATCTGCTTCCCAATAGGTGGAGGTGCTGCTACCTACCTACCTGGAGGAAGGAGGTTGGGATATGGAAACTGAATCGAGGCCTCATCTCTCATCGAGTCTTCAACATGATCTAGATCTAGTATACTAAACGACTTTCATCATAGAGGCATCCTACGAGTTTTCAAAAAATAACACAGTCAAATGAGCATTAATATATATATATATAACAATAATGGTGATCAGAATCATGAAGTAAAGTCAAAGTATCAATATTATATGATGCATGTACCATTAATCATTTCAACCAGTGTCTTGTCATACTGAGTTGAAAATCAGGTACTCAAGGTCCTAGTGAATGGATACATTGACTGCCGCATCACTACTAGATTACCTAGATTGAGAGATGCAATCAAGACACTTAAAAAACTATTTATCTAAACCCACCCAAATCCTATTAATGGGATTAGTCTGAACGATGTCCTATGGAATAAAATTTATCAAATAGAAAACCTTCACTACACGGCCCAAGTAGGGGCTCGAGCTGCAACTACCCCAAGATCACCTCCAAAGGCAAGGGGTGGCGACAAGCACTAAAGGTATTAATAAAATTGGGAAGGCCTTTTCCTAAGTACTTATACACACAAATACATTGATAAATACGAAAATTTTATAGGGAAAGAGTAAAACATATGACATTGAAATAAAGTAAATGAAAATTGTATGAACCTCTAGACAATACAAGAGTATGGAAGCGTAAACTTAAAAGTAAAGGGAAAAAATACAATCCCAAGTAGAAATATGTACCAGACTGAAAAAACTATAAAAGTAAATTGATGAGAGATCCAAACTCTTAAATCCCATGCTATGACCACCATACATGGTACAATCACCCAGAATCCCTAATCTCTCTTGAAGTCACTACCAACATGTCGATCACCAATATAAGAAACTACACATGTGGGTAAAGCCAGTGAAGGGGTGAATATATACATACCTATTAGGACACCCCAAAATCTAGGGGGAGTTGTAATAGATACAACAAGAAATAATGATAGTAGATGTAAGATAAATTCTTAGAGAACATATCAACCAAAACTAAGAGTGAAAGTACCATCTCCCAATCATAAGGGGATAAACATGATGAGTAGATGAACTTCCCATTGAGTCTTCACTTCCTATAGTAGCAGTTTATACTTCTCCAACCATGAAAATCATAACACATAAAGAATGTGGAACACCCCACATGTTGTCACCCTTCTTGGAGGGAGAGTAACCAAATACAAATTGAGGATAAAAAAGTATAATATATATATTCTTAATAAAAATAATCCCAAGTGAGATAGTAATAAGATATCCATATCACAACTCATCCCAAGGAAAAGAGTACACAACTATTCCAAAATTCCATATATGATGTCCATCTTATCACGTGTATGAAAAAAAGTAACTATCCAAGTCCAACCATGTCTCTTCATTATTCCACATAGTCAGGATACAAAAAACTCGAATTAGGAGGCCTAAAAAGTACTACATTTGGGGGGTTCTACTTTATATGTATCCTTAGAGGACCCTTGCCCATGTCAATGGGGGGTGCCAATATAGTTTCAGGAGGGATTGAACACTATTTTTATTGCGGGTTTAACTTGGTATGGTAGAAGAAACCAGACCATGTGGATGGGGGTTCCACTCTAAAAGGTCAATGACCTGCACCATAGTATGAAAGGGGGTTCTTCTTTAGTCATTGAGGACCCCCACCAAATTATGTTAGGGGGGTTCCACTGTGGAGGTAGCTGTAGAGGACTTGTGCCCATTCTGATGGGGGGTTACACTCTAGTGATCGAGGACCCATACCCTAGTGGGATAGGGGGGATCCACTCTAATCATCAAGGACCCAGACCATATCTAATAGGGGTTACACTCAAAGAAGTATATGGTGATCCTTCATGATCACTGATGTCATTGGGAATATCCTAAACAAGTTCATTGCCAAGAATATTTAACAACAAATCATGAAATCCACAACTGAGGGAACCATCAAATTATATGAAAAAAACACACATAGAATATGATTCTCATGAGCCAAAATACAAGTTCCAACAAAGTAGATACAAGCGATTTATTTTTCCTCCAAAGATATCAAGGGGAATGCAATGTTTGTTGAGACCCACACAACATGTGGTCCTACTCCTCTGCCAGGCTGTGTCCCTTGCTATCACACAACTCCATTCCATGTAGTAGTACACCTCATGTAGGTGAACTACATGATGTGTCTATGTTAATCGGAACTGGGTAGTGTCATACTCGACATGTCCATGTACCAGGCCCAATGTCCATGCACTCTTTACATGGTGTGTCTCCTCAAACTAGGTGCCTCCCATGTGACCTAGCCATGTTCATGCACTCAGAACACGGTGTGTTCCTGGTCGTGTGATATATAACTTGTCCCACCTATATGGAGAGGGTGTTGTACAACGCGTTGGAGATGTACATGTCGTTCCATCCTTATAGGATTACAAAACCCTAGCCACCTATGATGAAGGGATACATGTCATGTGTTCATACTAGAAAAAATGGGAAGTTGGGTTATTACTAAAAATTCATATCCATGATCTTCAGGGCAGATCTGGGCATCTCTTTTCATTTACCTATAGATATCCCCCTATCTCTTTCCAAAACATGTGGATATAGCAGAAAATCATGGTTTTTTGGCTGTCACTCATAAGAAATATGCTCTGTAGGACCATTATATATCCATATCATATAACACACAACACCCACACCTTAAAAATTTGATTCATGGATCTATAATAACTAAAAGAAACATCTAAAACTCACAAACACTATGGATATGTGCTAATATCGTCAATCAACTACTTGTTTGTGAACCTGCTATGAATCTGGGGGTCCAAACGGGCTCAGTACAACCCAACAATTGTTGAATTGGGACCTTGGGGTGAATATAGTGATGAACATGAAGAAACAAGAGGCCAAACCATAGGAAAAAAGGATTAAACATTTTTGTTCAAGAATTCTCAGAAAACGATAAAAAATGGACAACTAGGGTTAGAAAATAGTTGAGATAATCAAATTAATCAGTACCCAGGTGCATGTAAAGGTTGAAATTTTTGGATTATCAATGGAAGGGGTTGATCCAATCAAAAAATTTAATAAAAAGGTATTACAACACAAATTTATGAGTCATAATTATATTATGGATCATTATTTGATGAATAACGTGTTTTCCAATGATCGAGATAAGGAATTGTGTTTTCTACATCCTAGTCTAATATCATCCATCATTTCATCATCGTCCATGGGGAACCTCCATGAAAATGAGTAAGGAGATCATCATTGGTAATTCTAGGATTATGATTTTGACACCATAAATTTATATATGATGATATATTTTCAGAAACATCATTTTGGAATAAAATTATTGAATGAATGAATTTAATAATTAATTAACTCAGGAAAAATACTCCCAATGAGAGAGGAGTATTAATTCCCCATTCTGAACAATGTTATGTCGTACCTAGGTTAAACACTCTTCCTTGACTAAAAAGTGGTCCCATATTTATTATCGAAGCTTTTGTTTAAGATTTATCATATTTTATATGAGGAACCATGCATGTATAATATAAAATTTATTTAATATTATTACAAAATTAATTCTGAGCACACTAGGATTTGGAACCACATGTTTTCTTAGCTCCTATCTCTTGATATATACCTAGAAATATTTCAATGCCTTAAAAATATTAGGTCTCCAGAATAACTCTTTCTCATATATTTATCAAATCGTTTAAAAAACACGTTTCCTTCAAATTAAAAATTTCCTACAAAAACATCCCAAAGGATGTTAAAACTTTAACATCAGTACTATAATGAATAAAAAACATGGTAATAATAATTTGCAATCTTCACTCAACCCTGAATTTCCAACAACATAGGTGAAACTTGGTCACAATCACTTACTAATCCTTAAATCTCTCTGAATCTCAAATCCCATATTCAAATTGATTTCACTTCATTCAAACATCCATCAAGCATATGTTTCAAGTTTGTAGAAAGTATTGGTCTTGAATGTAAAAACATGAATAATCTCAAACTCTTATTTTATTTGATTGAGTTCAATAAATAGATTTAGGTGACTAGGGTTTTAACTCCTTTCATCTTAACCCGAGCATGGTTTGTTCTTTGATTAAGAGACTAGATTCAAATGAAATCAACTTTCCTCCATCCTAAGTTGTTAAAGGACCCTAGACCACCCTGAGAGGGGGGGGGGGTGAATTAGGATGTCAACCTTTTTCTCTTCTTTACTATATCTTGTTCCCACATTTGTAGTAACTTGTTTAAACCTGTATAATGGATATGTGCAGAAATTAAAACACACAGAAGGACAACAAAGAACATTTTACATGGTTCACCACTAAGGGATACATCCAAGGAGCATACTCCATCAGGTTTCCAGTCATACCAAATTACACAAATCATCACTATATATGGTTTACAAAGGTTCAGGCACAATCACTCAATCCTAGGTACACTACCTTTACAAAAATTCAAGGATAGATCACTGCTTCCATTAGGTCACTCCCTTGACCCTCCCCGGCTCACTACCTTGGGTGAAGTCCCACACATTTTATAGACATGAAGGTCTCTTCATCAAATAAGTATGGAAGTCTTTGTCTCATATTCATCACGATACATTGCCTGCATTATAGTCCTAAATTTATGCTCTTTTGTATTCAATCTTCTATTTTAGTGCAATAATTGAATGCACTAAATCACCTTTTTCTCTTTTGGGATAGAATCACACAATACGTTCTTCTTCTTCTTCCCTTCCTTCAATTCCTAATACCAACACCTAAGTGTATTAGTATACTTTCTTATTTCTAAGAATATATTAGTTTAGTTGCACATATAATTCTTCTTCTCTTTACAAAGCACTATGAGGGTGTTAAAAACCAATCATATGAAAGTGATACTACTTCTCTTCATAGAACCGAATGGTTCATGGAATATCCATCTTCGTGAAGGTACTTCAAGAGTGATAAGAACCTATCGAAGTCTAGCGGAACCCCCAAATTTTTCACACACCCTTTTATGTTTCTTGCGCGAAACTTTAATTCCATGTGTGAAAGATTTGAATTTTGTCGCGAAACACCTCTTGCGTGCAACTTCAATCTTGCGCGAAACTTTCTTCTTGCACAAAAATTATCCTTCTTACATGAAACTCTATTTATTTCACGCACTGCATATTTCTAAAAATTCTTTCACACCTTAGAGCTCGAGATTTTTCTAAGTGTTGAGCTCCACCAATCTGAGGGGGTATCCTCTTATTTACAGACCCCATCGTCCCCCATGCACAAAACCCTGACGTGTCGCACAAGATCATGACAAATCACACAACACCCCATTTAACGTTATATTGGGAGCATAAGTCTCTTTCACAAAAACTTCATCTTTCACGTACTTCATGATTCTTTTTCTCACTTCATGCCTTTTCCATTTTTTAGTTTTCTATCCTTGAATAATGCATTACGCACAACATTCCAAACTCCCTTAAATCGTGCATGCAAAATCAAATCTTTTTTGTAAGCCTCTCCTTTTCCAGATTTTGATGTTGGGATCATGGAACTCCACTTGCACGCAACATACCAATCCATCTTCAATATTTTGAGAAACATCCTTATCCAAAATCACATTTCTCCATCTCCCGATTTTAAGCCCCAATAATATGGCAAACACTAGAGAACGACACATCCTTAAAACGTTATTTTATGCTGCCTACAGATCATCCATTCCCTTGAGATGATTCTCTTCACTATATTTCATAACAATTCTTTATATTCCATCATGAAATACACTATCATGATATGTATCCTTTTATTGAACAACTTTAGCATCGTTAGATTTTCAACATGAAGTACTGCAACTTCCCTATATTCCATCAGCATCATTCTTTTCAATCAAAACATAATATGACTAGCATAATCTATAATCCCCCTTTCCTTCATAGAGATTGAATCAAAAGTTTTCCAAATATAATATATTTGGGAAATACAATTTAGAAAAGCATCGTCTGGTTTATCTACAATGTGAAATGCATGGACATCTCAGAATGGAAATCCCATTCACATTCTCTCTTCTTCTTCAATCATCATTCTCTACTTCATGCAAATCATATTATTCTATTCATCAAGTAATCTCTTTCATGGTTCCCATGAAATCATGAATCATTTTATGGTCTTTTTTAAATCCTCATTCTTTTTTAATCATCCTCATATGGATGATACCTTAGCATTCCTCTATTTTATTAGAGTTATTCTTGATCTCTTTCATTTTGATCTTCATTGACAACTATTGACAACAAATAAAATCTTGTACACAAAGTGGTCCCTATATATGTATTTGAGATCCTTAAAACTAGGATCCATTCATGGGTTTATCTATGGTTGAATCCCTCAATATCAAAATAGATCCAAGGTTTGTGAATCTATTCTCATTTTATTGGGTCATGAAATATCCATCTCAATGTAGGTTAGATGGATCTAAAATGGACAATCCATTTTAATTTATGGTCAGTTTCACAACAAACAATGGGTTCATGTGGTAGGTTACAAGGTATATTATAGGAACCTCTTGTGGTAAATTTAAATTCAACTTCTAGGATCTTGGTATTTATTTTTTGTGGAAGCTTGTAACTACCTTATTACGGCCAGAATGATTTTTTCATGTGGTCACTCAAACCATTTATGAATTTTGAGTGTGATAGTATGGTAGGTCACCCATATTCACTTAGAAACACTTTATTATGGATAGTTGATTAAAGGCATGGTAGGTTGGGATAGTTGGGATGTGATCACTTGGCATGTTGATAATTTATAGTAGGTTAGTTGTGCTCATGATAGGATGATTTTTGTTCTTATACAATATTGAGATGTCGCATAACTATTTACTCTATACCATTACCTAAACTAACCAAAGAAAAAAAAATACAGCATCAAATGAAAAATTATTCAATTCAACAAGAAAATTATATTTAAAAAAAAGAAGCAATGAATTTAAAAACATAAATGAAAATTGATTCAAAAAAATATGGAAATAAAGAATGAATAAATTTCTAGAAATTGAAAATCATAAAAATTAAATGAAAAACATATTTTCAATGGAAATTACAAAAAAAAAATATTATTATAATACATAGAAAATCAAATAATTAATGCTTTAAACATTTTAGTGTCAAATCATGTAATTTGTTTAATTTTTCAATGAATCAAAACCAACAACATTGATCAATAAGTATTTAATCATTTCTCTAATTAAAGCATGTACCTAGAAATAAAATATCAATTATTCCCTAAAAAATATGTTGCAAAGGTATCCAAAACAATTCCACATTAAATTCACCCATTTAGAAAATTTTTCTCATGGAAAATACAACGAATTTAATTATGAAATGAAAAAATTATTTATACAAAAATAATTTCCAAATCCTATATTTATGTATACATTCTAGTTATAAGGGGAATCACAGATCCATCCATTGATAAAAAATATCACACCTTCTATATAAATTCAACTCAATATCCCCGCATTAATTTAAACTTGTGTTCCATTACAGTGAGGGAAATCTTTTTAGATTTATGAGGAATTGAAACTTTAACAAATATTCCATTCCAAATTCACTATCCCCATGTATCTAGAATCAATGATCCTTTTTACAATTATTTTATACAAATAAAATAATGTTTTTATAGGTTAATTTAAACATTTTCATTTGGGTTCAATATTCTCCTTATGGAATTTATTTTTGATTATTATGAAAATTATTTGATTTTTTAGAAAAGGATATGAAAATAAATTATTGGATCGACACATGGATTTTTTATTTTTTATTTTTTTTGTGTTTTTTATCTCATATATTAACCGTAGGATACCAATTTCTTATTTAAATCATGTTTCAATGGACTTATATTACAATCTTATGATTTATATCCCTAGTTTTTTTATTTCAAAAAGGAAAAGTTACCAGTTTAATGTTCAAACATCTAATTTCCTCAACTTAAACTTCCAATTCATCAAAGATCTAACCCATCATAATTCCATTCCTAGTCCCTAAATATAATTTCTAAAATATATTTTAAAACCTTCACTAAGTATATATTCATATCTAATAGTTCATGAAACAATTCAATCCTTAAAACTATAATACAATGATACCATATGAAAGAGAAAATTTAAGTGCATATTGGAGCCCAAATACCGAAAAAATTAAAATTCTGTTGAGGTATCTTGTGATCTATATAAATATTTTAAGAACATCTGATCATAATGAAATAACCCACAAATAATTATCCCCAATGTTCAATATTAAGGTGCGAAAACAATTATTCATTTTTTTTCAATTTGGTAGTTCATAGAATGTATGATGTGTTATAATAAATTTCATTGATAGTTTGTCGCATCAACTAGATCATTAAAAAAAGATTTTAAAATTTTAAATCATTAAACCATGGGATAATTAAGATTAATTTTAAATAATTTTTAGATAATTATGATGAATTTTAAATAATGGTCAGAGAATTAACATTTTTATCATTGTACACAACAACAAAAAAATGATTCCACAGGTATTTTAATTTTTCCAGAATGGATTGAATGTTTGGTTTAAAAAAATTCATCATCCTAGATAAAATCAAGATCATTAAAAATCAAAGATAATAGATTAAATATATTCATTATAACATAAAAAGTGAGTCCTCCAACATAATTATAAGAATCAGGTACAAAAAATAATTGGATAAACTGATTAGAAAAATACTCCCCATAATGTAAAAGCTTCATCTATTTTAATTTTATAAAAAGTATCTACTTTATATTAATGAGTGATGTACTATGGTTGGTATATTCGAGATCATATTTGTACACATATATAGACACAAGATTACGTAAATTTGATCTTCAGAGAAAATTAAATTAGGGGTTTTGAAACATGTGAGTTTTAGTTAGACACCTCCAAGATGTATATCTTTTTAGAATTTTAGAAAACATGAAATTTTATTTTTGGGATCTTTTAATATGGTAGGTTGAGTGACATGGAAGGTAAAACTCTTCATTAGGAAGTTTAATATTATGGTTCATGGAGTGATCACATGTTCCTTTATTTATATGGCTAGTGGATAACTTTTCCAAATTTCTGGACAATAACTTCTTTATGCGACAATAACTTCTATAACTATTGTTAGTCTAGATATTGATATATTTATATGGTACATTCAAAGATATGTTAAGTTCCATGGCGATTACTTAGAGTAGGATTTAAAATTTCTTATAAGTTCAAGGATTATATCTATAAGTGTTTTTCTTTAAAAAAAATAAATTAAAAGAAAAAAAGTAACCATGGGGTTAGTCTAATAAAGCACTAATTTTTCAGTTTTTATATAAAGAAAACTCTAGAATAACTTTCATGAAAATATATGGAAGAAAATACCTTCAGTTTCCCATAATAATAGTTTTTAATTCTCTACCCATTGAAAAAATGGTTGATTCTACTATTTAAATAGTTTTATAGCTCCATTATCTAGCACTCATAGAATAGTGAAGGTTTTATAATATATAATCTTCAGTACTATTAGGAGAGGTTTCACCCAAGAATTAAATAGAAAGAATCTTTAAACAACCTTAATGATTTTTTTGGATGATATATTCATGAAATGATGTTATTAATTATTTTTAAATTTTATGATTTTTATAATAATCCTTTTAATATCATCCTCCTCACCCTTCTCTAACAACCATTATTCACTAGTAGTTTTACCATCAGAATTCAATGATTTGACATCCCCAAATGATTGAATATTATGTTACACTAGAAAATAAATTTTGTTCACAAATAAATTAATATATAGGGACATTCCAATAAAATACTTTTATGAAGTCATGTAATCTCAAAAAGCTTCATCTAATTTTGTTGAAGAATCCTTCCTAGAACTAGAGACTGTCTTCCCTAAAATTTGTTTGATCCCTATATTATAAATTCAATACTTTCCTCAAAACATTGGGTGAGATTTTATTCTATTTCTATAAGAAAAAACCATATTATTATAGTAAATAATTATAAATAAAATTCTTCAATTTAGTGTTATTAATAGTAATGAATTCCATGGTCACTTCAAATATTCAGGAGATATTTTTCTTGTTAAATTTGTCAACTCATTGAACAAGGTTGTTTGGAAGTTCCAATACCTTAACCCACATAGATACATAATCCACAGCCATAATAATATACTCATTTCCATAATAATATAGAAATGGCCCATTGAAATCCAAATCCCCCACATAAAATATCTCACCATCTAAATTTTTATTTTGGGGAGGAACTTTTTTATAACAATATTTCCCAACCTTTGACACATGTCACATCAAACTAATATACTCGGAGTATCTTTTAAAAAATATTGATAGAATAAACTATCTTTAAAGACTATTGGGCTAGTCCTCTCACTCCCATGAGGTCAAATATTTTTTGAAGAGTGATATATCCTAAAGGTGGGAAACATTTCCTCCTCAACCACCCATTTCCTTAGTATTCCATCAATAAAGATCTTAAAAAATAATGGTTCATTATATAAGTAAGTTTTTTACAAATGAACTTATTTATTTAGTATTGTGAATATTTATCGGGGAGTTAATCTAAAAACAAAAAAAATGGAAAAGGATAAAAACCAAGAAGACTGTTGTAAAAGGTAGTAACTATTTTTATTAACTTGAAATGATGTGTTTATCTATCTCATCTAAACAACATGGGTGATGGGTAACCATGATACGTTTCCAATAACCATATTTTTAGTTACCTTATATCCATGATTTCAAGATCAAAACCCTATAACCGAAGGGTCTATCTCGTGTGCCTGGTTTTGGATTCTTTAATAGGCTGTAGATATTTGAGACAAAAATAGTTTGTGAAAATTATAACCTTACAACCTATCAGATATTTCCTAAACTTATAAATGTAAAACATAACATAATCCAATTCTTTTTAATTAGTAGTGAAAATTTTCTAGACATAATCTAAAAGCTTACTAGAATAGTAAATCACATGTGGACTCCTCTCCATAATTTACCCTAAATGTAAAGACCTAGAAATTATATATATATATTTTAAATAATTTGGTATTATTACAAGTCTTTGAAAATTGATGGCACATGATTCTGAGGCCTGGTGTGTCCACAATGGAATTTGTAACTTTTTTTAATGTACGTTCTATAAATGTAACGGGCGGTGTTATCTAACTTTTGAACCAGTGATAGGAATTAAAATATGAGGGAACCAATGAACTCATAACACTGATATTCACTTAAGGGAGGAATAACTTTGACCGTAGTAGGTCGAGGGAAGAAGTTAGTTTCATAGACTCTTTGAATGAATAATAGAATAAAATAAATAGGTTATTTTATTTTTCTACCTCTTCTTGAGTGATGGTGGTAGGGACCACAGAGGTGGTGGGTCTTTTAATGAGGTTAATTTAATCTTGTTTACTCATCAATTGTGTAACCAGTCCTAATTTAATAAATGTGGTTCATTAATTTCACCGATTAAGGGACCTTAAATGTAAGGAGAGTTAAACTGTTAATTCAGCCTTTTGATTGTAAAAATTTTGGAAAAAAGGAGGATTGGTGTTTTGTGGGAGGATTCTATCGAAGAACCAAAGAAATTCGATGAAGTTCCAATGGTCAACACCTTTAATGATGGATAGAGGCTTGAATGACATCATTGGAGGTATCGACCTGAGATCAACGAATAATGGTGGCTTTAACGAACGTAGATTCTTCTTCCACAACCGTGACATCCCATACATTTTCAAGGTTAGAGTTGTTATAAAATTCAATTAAAGTCTCCATTCAATTCCTCATTCTTGAAAATCATGATAAACACATATTAACCAAAATGAGTTGATCCGTGATTTTTATGAAATTGCTGGTGGTTATTACAGGAGATTTAAATGGGTTTTAATCATTATTTATGTGATGCATTTGTTTACTAACCACTTGATATGATGATAATGCAAAGGGAGAATGCCAAAAGAACAAGGCCCAGACCCTCTGTCACTTCAGTTTTTGTTAGGTTTATTGGGGGCATATTTTTAACTCAATGGAATCTTGAATCCATGAACCACACAGTGACAATGGCATCTCGGGAGTCCTGTAGATGCAATTAGAAGGGAAAATGGACCACTAGAGCCCACGTAGTGGCCCGCAAAATTCTTGCCGGTGCGGCACCGATGCTGGCGGGTGACGATGGCGGCTGGCTCTCACTGGCTCCACAGGAGAGGTGATGCTCGTATGCACTGTGATGGACAATGGGGGTGTCTGACGTTGGCCAATCGTAGTGGTAGTGGGGAGGTACACCATGGATATAAGTCACGACATCTCTCCACAGCGGAGGGGAATTGTGCCATGCGGGTCATGCTGATAGGGGTGGCACCACGTGGCGCTGCTGGTAGAATAACCCCAAACGGGTTAGCTATTAGGAAGGGGGGCTAGCCACCTAGTTGAATGACTATGCTAGAAACCAGTCCGGCTTTCTCGGCGGGCCGTGCCCAGCCCAGGCGGCCCGGGCCGGGCCGGACTTGGGTTGGGTTTGCCTAACCCGGTCGGCCCGGACCCAGACCCTTTTTCAGCCCAGATATGCTTAAAATACCATATCTCACAAACTAGATGTCTGTTTGATAAACCATCTATGTAACTGGAATCCTTGTAATGAGATGTTTCTTTGGGTATACTCCACTTGAGTTTTGGTAAAAGTTAGAGTACGGCTAGGTTGGATCGAACCCGAATCCCACCGGGCCCTCAATACTAAAACACATATAACTCACAGACCAGGAATCTGATTGATGTTTCTTTTTTGGAAGTTGGAACCTTATGACATGGAGGTACATTGGGTTACACCTTCTTAGAACATCGTGGAAATTGAGGCATGACTGATATCTTGAGGAGCAGATTCTACGGAACTCAAGCGCACTGAGTGCGGGGAATCCTGTGGCTGGATATCATTTGAAGAGTGACCCTGTGTGGATTAGCATCATAGTGACCCTATGTGGATCAAAATCATAGAGACCCTATGTGGATCAACATCATAGAGAACATGTGTAGATCGACATCATAGTGACCCTGTGTGGATCAAAAGTGCACGACCTGATGAGGACCGACCATAGAGCGGCCCATTGTGGACCAGTGACATATGAACCTTTATGGATCAACAATGGAGCATCTTTTACATGGATTATATGTGTAACTTCCTAACAGAATAAAATGATAGAGCTTAACACTAATCATCTTTATTCTTGATATCTGAGTTGTATACCTGGTTTGAGGTGAGTCTTTTTCTTTGTGCTTTGTGGTTAAGATCATTATTTGGGGTTTTAATTTTTGGAATTATGAAAGACATTTGGGGGTATCAGGGTCCCTACTAGATATTTTTATACTCACCCCTACACGGGATTTTCCCGCAAAATGTTGTGTCTTGTGCATATGATGAACAGATTGGGTGAGACTTTATGGATCCAGGACCAGGCGGTACACAGAGGTTACCGGTTGATGTGGAGAGCTGCAGAGACAAGATGAAACTACCATTTAGGTAGGATCCTTGGTGGACGATATCAGGATCTTTTTTCTATTGTAGTAGTATCTTTTCAGTTGGGCTTGTATTCCAACCCCTTTACTTTCAGTACAAACTTTTACTACTGCAGTTTTACAATGTAGTTTGCATCTTGTCGCGTTCTTGATCTGTGTTCTTATAGGCTTAAGGAATTGCCTTACCAATTTTAAGAAAATGCCTTTCTGATGCTAGACTCCAACCCCTGGCCTATGGAAGGCAGGCTTGGGGTAGTCACGACATGAGCCCTGGGGGTCGGTTCGTGACAAAGTGGTATCAAAGGAGTCAGTTCTACCGAAGAACTAGGACTATGATATTTCCAATGGAGAAATAGTGTAAAGGGTTTTGAGTGTAGTTTTCAGTTTAAAGAGTCTCATGTTGGTGCGATGACTAACGTATCCATACACTAGGACCACAAATTTTTATTTCCGAATCAGTGCACAAAAACACAGATTGTTTGTGTTTTGGAAATGTTTTACTTTTGATCTATTTCGAGTATGCTCACCAGGTATAACTTATTGAATGTGGGACACATTTTTCTTTTAAGGATGCCTCCACATAGACCACCATCTAGGAATCCAGAGGGAGTTCATGATGATAGACCACTAAGCGATGAGGCTTTGTTGAAGGGTCCTTTTATAGTAATATCCCCATCAGGTGGTGCACGAGCAGCACCACTACATATTGGGTAGCAGTTGCCACTATCCCTCCTAGTGGACGGTGCACGCCGAATAAGTGCATTTCATGAGTTCCAACAGCAGAGGGCGCTAAGGTATTGAGGGGAGACTGATCCCCAAGCAGTTGAGGACTCTTTGGAGGTTGTGGATAGAGTTTTTCATCTAGTTGGGACATGAGCAGAAGAGATTGTGATCCTAGATGATAGTCTTTTCCATGGAATGACAAGGAGATGGTATATCATGATTATCTAGATACATGACAAGGAAAACCTCAACTGGACAGACTTTGAGAGCCTCTTCAGGGTGAAGTTCATTCCAGAAACACTACACTCTGTGCATATTCAGAAAACCTTTCACTTTCAACAGGGAATCCTGACAGTAGCCTAGTACTTAGTGAGATTCACTAACCTCTCGTGCTACTCCACTGAAATGGTAAATGACCCTTCCTTTAGGGCCTGAACCATTGAGAAGGGTCTCCGATGGGAGATCAGAGCATCGATGATATCACTCAATATCCCAACACAGGCTAGAGTACTTGATCGAGCATTATTGGTGGAGAGCTTCTGAGATGAGCTGGCACCGATGGTGAGAGCCACCACTAGGAATTTGGTAGTGTAGTCATATGTAGCGGTCAGTAGGTAGATGATGTAGAGGTCCAAGAGGCCCAGAACTTCTGAAGGATGACCCCAAGACGTAGGTTCAGAGGTGTGGAGCTCACAAGGTAGAGTAGGACAACATAGGAACAGACTGTACTTCACTTGCGGTGGGCATGTCCACATGGCTCACGACTGCCCGAACCACTATACCGACAATCAGTAGATGGTCGAGGGACCACTGAGGTAGTGGAAAAGATTCATGTGAGGAGGTTCAAAGTGTGGAAAACGTGGTAGAAGAGTAGGCTGTGAAATAGGTGGTGGGTGGCGATTTGAGGTTCTACCTCCACCACCTCTAGGTGGTCCACCCCAAACTCATGGAGTATGCATACATGGATGAGAACAACTTTAGGTAGATGGGGCCTATGACCACGGTGATCCAGAGATGATTTGAGGTACGATCTGTGTCTACTCCACCCTAGCTGTAGTACTTATAGGCACAGGTACCATCCACTCTTTCATTTCTACGACTCTTTTTCAGAGCTCATGGATTTTGATAGAGCCATTGGCTTGATCCTTAAGATTAGAGACTCCTATAGGAGAGGATTTGATGATCATACAATCGTTCTTAGAGTGAAAGATTACTATAAGGGGTGAGAGCATTGTCTGGGATCTCCTTGTAGTCACGGCGAGGCCTTACGATGACATCATATGTATGGACTGGTTATCTATAGTCTATGCCCAAATTGACTATTTTAGGCACAAAGTTAAGTGTTTCCTTCCTTCACCAGTGAGAATTGAACCTTTACAGCTGAGGATATTCTTTCTCAGAAGAGGGTACAACCGATCACTAATCAGTTGGCTAGCCTTGGCCTTGGGGTGGTTGACATGAGGAGTCCATGTTATCTATTAGTGGTATACCAGTATACTGATGTCTTTTTGAGGAAGGTCTGTGACTACATCCTCACTGAGAGGTAGAATTTTACATTGAACTATATCCCAGTATTGCACCGATATCTACAACAGTATATCAGATGTCTCTCATGGAGCTTCGTGAGATGCACGTATAGTTTTAGGACTTGTAGATGAAGGGGTTCATAAGTCCATATGTTTTTCCATAGGCATCCCTGATTTTGTTTGCCAAGAAGGAAGATTGAAGTCTAAGTCATTAAATGGACTATAGACGTCTAAACCAGGTGATTTTGAAGAACAAGTATCCACTCCCAGGGATTTATGATCTCTTTGACCAGCTAAACAGAGCTTGATGGTTTTCAAATATAGACCTCAGATCAGGTTATCATTCACTTAGGGTATGAGATGAGGAAGCACTGAAGACAACCTTCAAATGTCGGTATGGACACTAATATTTCTTGGTTATTACTTTTGGTGTGAACAACCCCCCAAAAGTGTTCATGGGACTCATGAACATGATCTCCCAGACTTAACTCGATCGCTTTGTGGTGGTATTTATTGACGACATCTTGATATACTCAACATCGGAGGAGGATCACGCTACGCAGCTGATGATAGTTCTGGATACACTATAGGAGTACCAACTTTATGGAAACCTCTTGAAGTTCCAGTTCTGGATATGATAAGTCCACATTCTAAGACATGTCATCTCAGAAGTTGGAGTTGCAGTGGATCCTACAAAGATAGAGGCAGTGCCTGCTTAGGGGCCACCTAAAAGTGTGAGCGAGGTGATGTGTTTCTTGGGGTTGGTTGGGTACTTCCAGAGATTCATACCAGACATTTCTAGAGTAGTATCACCCTTTTTAGCTTTTCAAAATAAGGGATAGATCTTCTTGTGGACATATAGATTATAGAAGAGTTTGTAGGAGTTGTGGTAGAGACTGAAAAGTTCCTCTATCTTAAGTCTACCAGAATAGGGTTTTGGGTATGTAGTGTATTGGTACACATCAGGGACCAGACTGGGATGTTTCTTGATGCAAGACCGAGTGGTGATCACCTACGGTTCATGACATCTAAGTTAAAAAGAAAAAAAATATGCAACCCATGACCTGGAGTTAGAATCAGTGGTCTTTGAATTTAAGATGTGGTGACACTACATGACAGGAGAACTATTTACTATCTTCTCTAATAAAAAGAGTCTCAGGTATATCTTCTCATAGAGGGACATGAATCTGAGACATTTTCAATGGATGGAGTTCTTCTAGGACTATGACTTTGAGATAGTATACAATCTTGGGAAGCAGAACATGGTGGTAGATGCACTTAGCAGGAGGTCTTGTTTAGAGTTGCTGAGTGTGGTGATAGAGTAGCTAGTCGCGTTGCAGTTATTCCTCGTCGATATTGATAAATAAGCTTACCTCTAGTCTATGACAGTTACTCCCCCACTTCTTCTGTGAGTTAGGGAGGCATGGCTTGGGGGCATTGACTATGAGGACTGATGTGCACATATATCATCATGAAGGGTTCCTAAAAGATTTTCTGAAGGTGGGAAGAACGTCATCATTTTTAGAGGACGCACTATGGTACTGGTGAAGCTATGATAGGCGGTGTTGAGAGACATCTATACATCCCATTTGGTAGTACATCCTTATGTGGTGAAGATGTATGAGGACCTTTGACATCCGTACTGGTGGCCGGGGATGAAGAAAGTAGTGGTGGAGTTTGTTTCACAATTTCTCACTTGTCAGCAAGTGATGTCCAATCACTAGGTTCCAGTAGAATTGAATCAGCCACTAGAGGTGGCAGAATGGAAGTGGGATGAAATCTCTATGGACTTTGTGACAGGGATACCATGTACATCTAGGGGCCATGATTCCATCTGGGTGATCGTTGACCAACTCACCAAGTCAGCCCAATTATTACCCATCCAAGAGTAGGGATCAGTAGGGGGATTGAGAAGCCTCTATAAACAATAGATAGTAAGTCATCAGGGGGTGCCATTGACGATCATTTTATATCTTGACACTTGTTTTACATATCAGTTGTTGAAGGGATCACAATAGGTATTCAGGAGTTAGCTACGCTTGATCACCTCCTTTATTCATCAGACAAATGGTTAGGCAGAGTAGACCATACAGATGCTTGATTACATGCACTATGCTTGCCTCCTTGATTTTGGTCGTAGTTGGGAGGACCACATTCCAATGGTGGAGTTCACTTAAAACAATAGTTATCACTCCACCATTGGCGTGGCGCCATTTGAGGCCTTGTACGGATGACCTTGAAGGTCACCACTATGTCGAAAAGACCCATGGGAGTCAGAACTTATGGGTCCCATGTTGGTACTTGCTACCATGAAGATGGTGCAGATCATCATGGAGAGGATGAAGACTGCACCACTCCAGCAGAAGCCTTATGACTACAGGAGATAGAGACCCTTGGATTTTGATGAGGGAGACCATGCCTTCCCATGGGTCTCACCCCGATGAGGATTATTGAGGTTTGGCCAGGGCGAAAATATATCTCTGAGGTTAATAATACCTTTCCAGATCCTCAGCAAAGTAGTTGAGGTGGTGTACCTTCTTGCACATCCCCCACAAATGCACTAGGTGCATAATTTTTTCCATGTGCCACAGTTGAGGATGTACATGCATGTTTCATCACACGTTATCAATTGGGGAGAGATGGACATAGACCATGGGTTGACTTTTGAAAAGTTCCCTATGGAGATAGAGGATCGAAAGAAGAAGGTACTTTGTTGGTGTCCGATTCCTGTGGTGCAAGTTCACTAGCAGAACATGAATCTCTAGGAGAGAACATAGGAGCGGGAGGCTCAGATAAGTTCTCTATACCCCCATTTGTTCCCCTAGTTTTGTTGTAGATTTTGGGGAAAAAATACTTAAGGTGGGGAGAATGTAAAGACTCTGAAATTCGATATAATTTTTTAAATAATTTTGGATTATTACGAGTCTTTGAAAATTGACAGCCCATGATTCCGGGACCTAGTGTGTCCAGAACATAATTTTAAACTTTTTCTAAGGTGCGTACATGCGACGTTTTCTAACATTTTAAACTATGCTTGGAATTGAAATATGAGGGGATCTTTGAACTCGAAATGCTGAGATTCAGTTAAGGGAGGCTTAACTTTGACCACAGAAGGTCGGGGAAGAACATAGTTTCATGGATTTTTTGAATGAATAATAGAATAACATAAAAATGTTATTTTATTTTTCTACATATTTTTGAGTGATGGTGGTGGGGACCTTGGATTTGGTCAGACTCTTAATGAGGGGAATTTAATTCTGGTTACACATAAATTTTGTAACCACTCCTCGTTTAATAAATGTGGTTCTTTAATTTCACTGATTAATGTACCTTTAATTAAAAGGAGAGTTAAACTCTTAATTTATCCTTTTTATTATTAAAACATTAGCAACAATGAGGATTAGGGTTTTGTGGGATGAATCAATCAAATAACTGAAGAACTCCGATGGAGTCCCAATGTTCAACCCCTCCAATGAAGGATGAAGTCCTGAATGACGTCATTGGAGTAATAGATTCGGAATCGATGAATGCTGGTTTCTTCAATGATCATAGATTCTTCTTCCACAACTGAGACATCCCCTACATTTTTAGGTAGAGGTTGTAATTAAATTCATGTAAACTATCGATTCATTTAATCATTCTCGAAAAGAATTAAAAAATTGGATCAACAAAAATGACTTGATCTTTGATTCATATGAAATTGTGGTTGGATGTTGAGGGAGATTTGAATGGGTTTTAATCATTATTTATGTGATGTATTTGTTTAATACCCACTTGATATAATGCTAACGAGGAGGGCGCAGTCCAAACGGACAAGGCCCAAACCCTCCACTGCCCCATTTTCTTTGTCATCTATGGGGGTATATTTTCAAATAGATATAATCTTAAATCCAGGAACCACGTTGTGATAGTAGCGGCCTGGGATGCCCGTAGGCCAAATCAAAAGGAAAAACGGACCACTGGTGCTCATCCGGTGGCCCATTGAAGCCCCTCCAGTGAAAAACTGGTGGGTGACGGCGGAAGTTGGCTCTCACCGACCATGAATAAAGGCAGTGCCCGAAGGTTCTGTGGTAGACAGCGGGGGTGGCCAGCGATGGTGGTCGTGATCGCAGCAAGTCGGTGCACAATCGCGTGCTGTGGAGAGATGTCGTGACTTCAAGCTGCGGTGGAGGGGACCCACTCCCCACGGCCTAGAAGACGCGTGCCATGTGACCGAGGGGACCCGCACCCTGTAGGTCCCACTGATAGGGGTGGTGCCATAGGGGGGCAGGACCATGTAATGCGGCTAGTTGAAGAACCCCAAATAGAATAACCATTTGAAAAGGGGGGCGAGCCACCTTGCTAGAAGACCGCCCCGGAAACCGGGCAGGGTTGCTCAGCGGGCTGCGCCCAGCCAAGACTGGCTAGTCCGGTCCGCAGCCCAACGGGCCAAGCCCGCCGCGGCCCATACCACTCAGGTCGGCCCAGATAGTTTGGGCCAGGCCGGGTCAGACCCGGGTTGGCCCAGGTTCGGGCAGGTCAAGCCGATCTTGACCCAGACCCTTTTCATTCCTGATACGCTTAAAAGACCATATCTCAAAAACAGACATCTATTTGACGAACCTTCTTCGGTGGTGAAATCCTTGGAATGAGATGATTATTTTGAGATACTCCATATGAGTTTTGGAGAAAGTTAGAGTACATCCAGGTTGGATCAAACAAGAACCAATTGTTCCCTTGGTACTAAAACACTTATAACTCAAAGATCGAGCATCTGATTGATGCATCGTCTATCACGTTGGGACGCTTACGACATGTAAGCCCTTTGGGTTACTCATTTGTAGAACTTTGTGGAAGTTGATCCACGCCCAATATCTTGAGAAGTAGATTCTATAGAACTCATGTGCACTGAGTGTGGGGAATCATGTGACTGGCTGTCAATTGAAGAGCGACTCTGTGTGAATCAGCAACATAGAGACCCTATGTGGATCAGCATTATAGGGACCCTGTGTAGATCAGTATCATAGAGACCCTTTTTAGATCAACATCATAGGGACCCTGTGTGGATCAACATCATAGAAACCCTATGTGGATCAACATCACAGTGACCCTCTGTGGATCAGCATCATAACGACCATGTGTGGATCAACATCCGAGCGACCCTATGCGGATTAGCAGTGCACGACCCAATGAGGACCATCCTTAGAGAGGCGCATCGTGGATCAGCGACATATGACCCTGTTTGGATCGATAATAGAACATCTTTTACGTGGTTCAGTTGTGGAACTTCCTAACATAATAAAATGATATAGCTTAAGAATAATCAACTTTTTTCTTGATCTCTGAGTTGTATACCTAGTTTGAGTTGAGTCTTTTGCTTTGTGATTTTTGGTTGAGATCATGCTTCTTGGTTTTAATTGGTATAATTCTGAGAGACCTCTGGGAGTCTTGGGGTCCTTACTGGGTATTTTTATACTCACCCCTACACAGGATTCACCCACACCTTGTTGTGTCCTGTGCAGACAAAAACAACTTGGTTGAGACATTAGGGATTTAGGACTAGACAGTACATAGAGGTGACTGGTTGATGTGGAGAGCTGCAGAGATGAGCTGAACCTACCCTTCAGGTAGGATCCTTGGTTGAAAATATTAGTAGCTTTTTTATATTGTAGTTGTATCTTTTATGTTGGGATTGTATTCTGACCCCATTACTTTCAGTAAACACATTTACTACCATAGTTTTATTATGTGGGTTGCATCTAGTCGTGTTCTTGATCTATGAGTTTGTAGGCATAAAGGCAATTCCTTCCCTATTATAGGGGAATGGCTTTCCATTCCTAGTCGCCAACCCTTGGCCTATGGAATTTAAGCTTGGGTTAGTCATGATATGAGCCCCGGGGGATGGGTCATGACACTAAAAGTGTCTCTACAACCACATTACTAATATCACACATAACTTCAAAAGGAACATTCCAATTAGGAACATTGATAACTAGTGACGTTGTGATTTTCAATTTAAGAATTTTGAAATATTCTACAAGATTTTCTTCAAACAAAAATGTAATATCATTTAAAATCTGTGATTATAAATGCAAGATGATTTAGGAAAATTAAGAAATTAAACTTTAATAGAAACTAGTTTTACCAATAAATCATCCAATTCAATTGAAATCTTTATGTGGTGGAAGGTTTTTAGTCACATAAATTTTATAATTTTAAACTTGAATCCCCATCTTTTAAATGTTGTGACTCATGTTAATAATCATAGTAACCCAAAACTAAAATTTCATTATTTTTAACAAATGTTATATTTCTATACATCTTTTAAAAATAGTTTCTAGGTCTTCTAGATTGCATTACAATTTTTTCCCAAATATTAAAAAGTCATCCATAAAACATCAATTATTCTTTTAATAATATTGTAGAAAATTTTCTTCACATAACTCTAAAATGTTGTCGAAGCACCACACAAGCCCTGTAGAATTTTCTGGTAGGCAATTGCAAAAATGGACATGTGATAATGGTTTTCTCCCAATCCATTGGATCTACGGATATATGTTTATAACAAGAATAACCATAAATAAAATATTATAATTTTCCTATATACAACCCTTAAAACATTTTCACTAGTATAAAAATATGTTTGTACATCAGTTTTTAAGTATTTGAGCATCAATTTATAACTGAAATTATTGTTGAGGACATTAAAAGTGGTAATTTTGTTGTTGGTTTTTATAAAATGATGTCAAAAAGTATAATTTTGGACATTTCAAATTGGGTTTTTAGAAAAATGTTTTCAAAAGTCTCATTCCATGATTATTTTGAAGTCAGTTATTAAAACAACCAACATGAAATGAAAAATATTAAACATCAATGTCACTTTTTTAGAAAATTGACATCAAAATTATCTTTACACATTTGATATGGAAATAAATTATGTTGTAAGTCAATGAATTTTTTACACATTGATAGATACCACTCACTTCAAATAATACATGAGAAAAAATAACTAAAAATTTCAAAAACTAAATGAAACAAATAAAAAATAAATGTAACGATTCAACCAAATTTAATGTATTTTCGAAGTTTCCACTGAATCAAAATATTTTTTGTCATTATTTATCATCCTTTTAGTGAATAACTCATCCAAAAATGGAAATTATGATATATAAAGAAATTTTAACTTTGGCTGGTTAATCTCATGATGAATGTTTTCCATATCTTGATTAGAATAATTCTCCTTCATTATAAGAAAAAGTATAAATAATTTTTTGTGAATAAAGGAAAAAAATAAATGATGAGAATAAATACCATGTTTAAATCATCAGTTGGAGAAGCTTTGAAAATTTTATTTGATCAAAGAGGTTAAAAATATTAAAAGAAATAGAATAAGGATTTATATAGTATAAAAAATGTGCATGGTTGAGTTATATTAATATTTAGGTGGGATTTTAAAAATTAAAACACACATTGTGAGAAATTAAAATATTGAACCCGTGTATTTGAAATTTCACTTGTAATGTGAGGTAAATACATTAGAAATTTTAAAACCTTTATTGTATTAGGGAATTAACATTGGTTTTATAAAAAATGACGTTGAAAGGTTTTGGTTAATTAATTTTAATTCTTTTTTTAAACTCATGTTAAATTGTTTTGTTACTTTTAATAGCGGGTTTATAAAAAATAGAAGTTAAAAGATCACTACAACAATTTAAACATCAATTTCCAAAAAAAACATTAAAACCTCAACATTGTACTCACTATTTATACTAGTGTTTTTCAAAAAAATAATTTCAAACTGGACTTTGATAAAGGGTGAGTTTAGTTTCCTATAATCAATGTAGAGTCTCCACATGTTTTGTGTTTTGGTTTTTATTTTCTTATTTTTAACATTTTTTATAACAATCACTATAGTATTTCTTGTGTACCCCTTTCATAGGGGTTTTAAAAGTACTATCTGATATTGTAAATATTATTATAGTATATGATAGTTTTAGGAATTCCTCTCTAACCACTTATTTCATGATTGGATTCAACATTATCTTCCCATCACCTCTATTTTTATAGTCATCCTCTATAAGTATTTTATTTATGCATCATGATTTAATTATTCATTTTATATCAACAATAGAGCAGATAATGATATATTGAAACATCTCCATAATATCTAACAAACACTCCCCTTGACCTATTTTTAGATTAGATGAGATAATGATAGGTAATGAATAGAACTCACACTGAAAAATTTTATTAAAAATAACTAGGAGAGTTTTGATCTCTAAATCAAGTTCCTTTTACCTTTATGGAAGAAACTTGTGCCTAGAAGTTCATAGATGCATATGCTACCTATTAAAGAGGGCACTGAAAAACATATTCCTCCTCATCACTAGTGTCCCAAATATACTATTCCTAAAATTCAAAATTAATGAATTATTTTAATTTTTTTTCCAAAATGTGATAAGTCCATTTATTGCATACATTTTTTATATTGAATTGCATTTTTTTATGATTTAATTGGTAATTCAGGCCGATAAACCTAATGTTTTCTTCATATTTTGTAGGATTATATATTTTATGGGAAATTTGAAGAAAAAGAAAACATGGAATGAATTTGCAGATAAAAAGACACATCACATTTCGATGCTTTGTGTTGTGGAATAATGTAAGAAATTGGATCTAAAAAAACATCATATAGAGTGGAAATAGAATTAAGATCATAGAGGAACACATTTCCACTTTATGAATGAAATATATAACATGAGATTCATTCATGTCATGAATCTTTCTAGGTAAAATATTGGGAGAATATTCTGTTGGGGAAAGATACTCATCATCATAACATTACACATCATGAAATAATATAATCCATGATGAGAAGAAAAATTAATGTTTCATGTCATGAATATTTAAAGGCCAACACTTTACACGACATGAAAGTGTCATACATTCCCAAAAAGAATCCTTTTATGGGATTTATCATGACTGAGGATCATTATTTAACCCATAACAGCTGTTGATCACCCATGATAAATTTTTGACCCATATTAAAGACATTTTGTGCTACAAAAGGCCCAAGGAATTATATAAATAGAGGGATGAGTGGCTGCTACTATTAGATCTAGATACCACATTCAAGGGTGAGAATCTACCCATGATTCATGGTCCTCTAAAACTTTCTCTCTAGTTTTATTTCATATTTTATTTTACTTCATTCTTTGTCTCTTAATCTCTCATCATGAGGATGAGGGGGTAAATATATCATTATGATATGATTATGTATCCAAAGGTTTAATTTTCCATTGGATTTATTTCTTTTATTTTATTTTTTTATACCTAATTTTCAAAAATTATTTTAAAAAAATACAATATCTTTATTTTATTAATCATGACCATTGATTAATAAATTAGAAAGGAAAATTTTAATTTCACAACTAGTTATGCTAAATTGAGGCATGAACTTTGTCACTTTCATGACATTCGAGTTTAAATATGGTATTGAGACCAAATCAATCCAGCAAATCCTAAATACCTGACTGTAGGAAAATGGGGATCACCGCTATAGGGACCGGTTCTTAACAAACATTAACATTACACAAAAATTTTCATAATATTTAAAAATTTTACATATAAATGAAAGAATAACATACTAGTTTAGTTCATTTAGAAACATGAAATACATATACAATGATACATAAGTGAGCTACAATATCTCCCACTAGGATATTCTTGACTAGAACCCTTCTTAGACAACAAAAACACAATGAATATATTCATAACATATAAAAAGAAAAATAAAAAATAGTGAGATCAAATTCTTAGTAACGGTAAAAAAGGGAGACATGTAATCATAAACATGAGAATAAGGGTATGAGAATATTATCTTGAAAATAGAAGAGCACGCCCTGCATATCGATGATCATGGCATAAATATTGGTAGTTTATAAGAGATGAATCAGAACAAAATAAAGAGAAAAATCCATGAAAGAATAACATAAGAATAAGAAATGGAATTTTTGAAACACATAAGATATAATGATTTCCATAGTATCTAAGGAGTCACTTCCAAGACCATTTTAGTAAAAAAAATTATTTACTAAAATGGGTGAACCCCCATTCCAACCCTATATTACTGAACCGAGTAAACCCTTGTTCCAACCATATATTACATAACTATGTAAACCCTCATTCCATCCCTATATTATTGAACCGAATGAGCCCTCGTTTTAGCCCTATCTATCACATGGGATATAAATATTTTCCCAATTCATTGGAGGGATATATTGGCCCCACCTGTTACATAATGAAATCATATATACATGTTCCATAAGGTCATAAATGAACATATCATAACCCATGACATGAAATGGGTATCATATACATATAAAAATATCATAACCTGTGCAAAGAGATATGTTACACAAACATTTCATCATAAAATTGACCCGTGAAAAGAATTGTGTTTCACAAGCATATAGCCTGCAAAAGATAAAAAAGTTTCATAACATCATGCCATTAAAATATAATCCACTAAAATAAGTAATATGATTGAAAATTTTTAATAATTTCACTATAAATACATGATTAATACTAATGGATGTTATATTATATGAGAATTTTTTTAATGATCTTTTAGAAACATTTCTTGTGGAAAATAACCTTTCTTTTTAATTTTTTTATTATATAAAACCATTTGAAAACCATTTTATTTGAAAATAGATATAAAAAATTATAAAGGAATTATTTGAAATAATAAAAAAAAATTAAATCCATTTTCAATGATAATTATCTCTAATAATCTTTGGAAAACATTTTTGAAAACATGGTTTTTTGGAATAGAATAGATTTCTAACCAAAGAGATAGGTGGTTGAATTTAAAAAAAAACATTATCTTAAGTACCAAAGAGTGGGAAAATGGTACTAAAAAATGAGGATATCTTGAATAAATATATGATAAGAAAACTCATGAATATTCTTTAGATATGGATAATAATATTTCAATAAATAAAACATAATCATAAACAATATCAAAAAATAACAAGGATATTATCTCAACAAACCCTTATAACATGGTGAATTTGGATTGTACTCTCCATGTAACATAAATAAATAAAGATTAAGATATCATTAAAATAATTATATTCATGATATAACATGTAAAATTGATGTATATACACCTCTAATAATAGTTTATTTGCGTAGAAAAATATGAGTCTCAAAGAGGGAAAATTGATACAGAACTGTTTTACTAATTTGGTAACTTTTGAAATTTAGACCCCATGAAATAATGTCAATAGAATGGATATGTGAATACCCATTAAACCAATTTTAAGATATAAAATACAATCATGGATAGTACATACACACCACAAAATGAATGAGTGGAAAACATAGCTTGTATCTCACAGAAATTAATAGTGAGATGAGAATCCCCTTACATTGTGCCTTAACTCTCTCCATACTCATAAATGATTATAATATAATAAATATTATTTATTATACATATTTTACATAATCATATTATTATATCTATTACCATATATTATTTTATTATGACATTATATGACCAACTTTTTTATGATCCTATGTTAAGGTTTCACTTCGTGTAGTATTTTCTTTGTTCTTCACATGTATCTTAAATTGTTACATCGTTGATACTTATACATATATCATGATTAAAAAATGTATAAAATGGAATAAAAATCAGTTATATACTTGATAATTATATTATAATAATCTATATCATAATTATGTATGTAATGGAATATATAATTCATGGATATGATAAGTCGTATGTACCCCTGAATGGTGTTTTCCATTTTTATTTTAGTATTGAATGAAAGTACGCAAATGACCTATATATATATGTACATATATATAACATTATTATTGTAGAATTAATATGTTATATATGTTATATAATTTCACTAAATCCATCCTTAATGCATTCTTTTTGGCCTGTGAATGAATCACATTGTTTTGAGGGGGCAGTAGTCCACACATCCTCAATGTGATTATTGTCTTAATACCAATGGAAGGTAAGATGATTTGTGTTGTAAAAGGAATACAGAATATTAAAGAAAAAATAAATATAATATATTACATATATAAATAGTTTTTTCTATCATAATGGCCACTATGATTGGTGGTAAAGGAGAAAAGAACAATAATCGTTTTGTGATGCAGTAGTTCACCGTACACAGAAATAGTATGTTCTACATCAATTAGATGGAGGTTTGTGTAAGTGTAGGTCAGAAACATTTCCTGAAAACATCCTAATATATAGATTATACTTTTTTGTCACGAAGTAATTGAATAAATAGAGTGTGGGGGGTGGGGGATGGAGTGAAGAAGGAAAATAATTAAAAGGATCTTGAGAGTAGAAGTTGCCACTAAATGAGGAAACTCCATTTGGATTATACCAAAAGGATTCCTTGAGAATCTTTATACCCAATGGGAGTATTAAAGATCAGATTGAGGATTTCTGGGAGGCTACATGTGTAGATATTGGATTAAATTAAAATTATTGAGAGGTGTCAGGAATGGGTAGAGGTGGTGGTGTTTTATAGGGAAAGAAAATGACTCATTTGGATTTTCAAGAAACAAGTTAGGTGTGAACATGTTTTTAATTAAAAAGAATAATACCAAAAAAACCAAAATCCATAATAGAAGGTAAATATATGAAATATAGACATTAAATGGGTGTTGTACAAGTTTCTAGGTCATTTGAGCCCTTAAAGTTATGGTTTAGTCCCTAATTAATCCTAATATGTCCATAATTATTGTGATTAATTTTAATCAATTTTACTAATCATTTTTTAAAAAACTTAACATGGTCCTATCATAATATAAATATTAGACATAATAAAATGGTGTATTTTACATTTTTAAATTCATTTCATAGAATCGAACAAATTATGATTAGTGCTAATCCCGAAGATGGGATGAAATAACATGGTTTTTAGGTTGGGAAAAGTTCAAAAGTTTGTTAAGATTTTATATCTGTTTTAATGTAGAATTGATTCGAATGAATTTCATTTTATTATTATATTTAATATTTATCTAATTTGACCTTAAAAATAATTTGTAATATCATTTATCATTTATAATTATTTAGACAAAATTCATTTTTAAACTAAAAAGTTTTATTTTCCAATATTCATCAAAAAATGAGGTTTCTAAGAAAAATACTAAATATTTACCCTTGAATAATTTCGATGTTATAAATTAAAAACAGAAATTTATTTTATCAAATTAAATTCCTAAATGTGTGAAAGTTTATTTTTATTACTAAAGGTGGTCCATTCCAGATAACTGTGTTTTTAAACATAAAAATGGCTTTACAAAAATCACATCTTTTATTATAAATATGTTTTATTTATATATAAAATTATAAAAAATATTTGAAAAGAAGTTATTACAATATATATTTATAATTTTTACTTCTAGGTTATAATTATTTTATTTAAATAATTAATACAATAAAAAGAGATGTTTCGTAGAAACTCAATGTTGTGTGTATTGTATGTCAACTTAGTGTTTCATGTACCATACACCAAGTCTATGTTGTGTGTAATGTATTCCAATTTAGTGTTTCAAGTGAAAGGAATATTTGACTTAGTTAATTTCAATATATAAATGAAAATTATAATTTATTCAAAAAAATAGGACTATAAGAACATAGGGTGTTATAGCCGCACTAAGGAGGGGATACCATGACCATTGGATCCACCTTTTCTAGAATCCTTTACCAATAATAGTTTAATCAATTTATTTTATTTTATTTAATTACATACGATACCTGAAACTAAAAAACCTCAGAATTATTTCAAATATGCTTCCAAAACCACAAATCTACTTATCATGTAACTTTAACTTTCTTCAAATCAGTCAAACCCATATTTTCTTCACATATTTCATCATTTTAAATAAATAAATTATTTAGAAAACTGAATTAACATAATTCCTCAACTTTGTGGGATCAATATTGATCTGCAATTTATATTTTTTTTAATTAATTAAGTAGCATTGATCCAATTTTAATAAATTTATATTTTAATGAGAAAAAAGGGAAATAATGATGACCATTGGTCCCATGAAAAGGCTAAATGGGTTTAAAAGAATTATTCCAAATACTACTCAATATTTTATTCTTATTTATCTGAGAATATTCCCCTATCAGATTCTATAAGGATTTTTTGGCTATTGATTTTAAATATTATTCTTAATGACTTTTATTCCTTGTCATTAAATTATTCTATATCTGAAAACTCATCTCCTATTCATATTTATCTTTTTATAGGCACTTTAGTTAATTTAAAAACATTGAAATCCTTTTTTTGTTATCACATATTTAAAAAATTTACATTTTGAGAAATATATTGTAGCTATACTAGTATAAAGGAAAGGATTAATTAGGGTGATTCGAAATTATTTACAACAATCCATGTCCAATATCAAAAAATCAGCAGGAAGGTATAGTCTATCTACTCTAACTAGAAATTCATCAACACTCTTTATTGAGTGATTAATGGACCAGTCATCAAACAACAAGACAACAATATTGGGTTTCAAAACCTCTAATTTCAAGTGATTAAACAATGTTAAAGTATAAAAACCCTGTCTTGATATACATTAACATTACAAAACTTTTTTTGGAATACATAAAACATTAAACAAACAAATTCATGAAGATCGTGCTAGTCTATTGATTTTGGAAACATGAACACATAAACACATGTACATAAGTGGGATAAATTATCTCCCACAAGTTTCATATTTTCTTGAACCCCTCTTACACACATTAATCATAATACATATCTATATAAGATGGGGAAGGAAGTATAAAAAGGGGCGAGCTCAAATATTTAGTATGGCTAAACAATGGAGATATGTAAGCATAATCATGAGCACAGGGGTACGATTTCATGATCATGAAAATAGAATATCGTACCTTTCATATCAAAGACCATATAAAGGAATCATGTAATGAATCATGGAAATAATTAAGATATGAATCATAAATAAGTAAAGAAAATAATCCATGAAATCATAACATAGGAATAAAACATGGAATTATGGTAGACAAACATGCATATAATATGATTTCTATAGTTGCCAAGGAATCACTGCCAAGGCCATCATGGTAGTATGGGTTCACATCCAATACCATCATATTATTCGTGGGGCTCTCCCATTGATATTTTAGTAGAACAAGTTTAATCCTCATACCATCTTGGTAGTCATGGTTCATTCCCATGGACATCATTGTAGTTAGGGTTTTATCATCATACCATCTTTGTCTATCTCATGAGATATAAATCTTTACCCAGTTCATTGAAGTGAGATATATGTCCCACCCATCTCATTAAAAAATCACACATACATGTTCTAGAAGATCATAAATAATACTATCACAACCAATGAAATGAAATGGGTATTATAAACATGTAATCATATCAGAACCAGTGAAAAAATATAGGTTTCATAATCATTTCTTTACAAACATAACCTATGAAAAGAATCATGTTTCAAAAGAATATAAACTATGAGAGAGAAATGAGTTTCATCAAAATTATTCCATAAAAAATAATACATTTAAGGAAATAATTTAAATTGAGACATTGAATAATTTCCCTATAAATAAAGGAGTAACACCGATGGCTATTATCATAGATGGGAAAGAATTTTGATAGTTCTTTTTAAAATATTACATATAGAAAATATTCTTTTTATCATTGAAAAAAATCTTGTTAAAATAGAAAACCTTTTAAAAAACATTTTCTTTTAAAAAATATTTGAAAAAATATTATGCAATCATTCAAAATATAAAATGTTTTTAAAATCCTTTTTCTTTGAAAATAGGCTTCAAAGATATCTTGAAAACATTTCTGAAAATAAGTTTTTTTAATACAAAAGATTTTCGACCGGAGAGAGACAATCATATTTTACTTAAAAACAATACATTAAGAACTAAAGAGTGAAAAAATGGTAATAATACATGGATATATCTTGAATAAAAAAAGGATAAGGATGCTCATGAGTGTTTTTGAGAGATGTATCATAATATTTCATCAATAGAAAAATAAACATAAACAATCTCAAAAAATGATGAGATTCTATCAATAAAATATTATAACATAGTAACATGGTATCATACTACTCATTTAAGAAAAAAAATTACATGAAGCTTAAAATATCATGAAAATAATGAATTTCCTGATATAACATGTAAAATTGAAGTATGTACACTTCGAAAAATAATTTAGCTAAATAACAAAACAAAAGTATCAAAGAAGAAGAATTGAGACAAAACTATTTTAGCGATTTAGTAATTTTTGAAATATAAACCCCATGAAATAAAGGACATAAAATGGATATGTAAATACCCATAAATTTAGGTATAATATACATATAATATAATTATTTTCAGTACATACCCCACACTGAAGGAAATAGTAGGGAACATAAAATGCATCTTACAGAAATAAAAAGTGAGATGAAATATCCTTACCATGTATCTTATATCTTATGGAACTCATTAAAACCACCTGTATAATATATATAAATTTATTATATATATTCTACCAAACCATATTAATATATATTATACCATATATAGTCTTATCATGGACTTATATTACACTCTTTATAACAATCCTATGTTAAGGTTTCACATTGGGTAATATTCACTTTGTTCTTCGCATGTGTCTTAATTTGTAATGTTTTAGGAACTTATAATTATATCATGATTCTATAATATACAAAATGATATAAATATAATTTATATTAATTTTATATTTACTATAATAATATATATAATATAGAAGTATGAAATGAAAAACTCCATTCATAGAGATGGTAAGTCATACGTATTCATGAACACTGTTTTCGTTTTTATTATCGTGTTGAAAGAAAGAATGAAAGAAAATGAATTATATCTATATATGTATATATGTATATAATATAATTAATTTATAATTATAATGTTATATATATCATATAAGTTTACTAAACATATCCTTAATACTTTCTATGAAGTGTGTAAAAGAATCACATTGCTTTGAAGAGCCGGTAGTCCACACATCCTCAAACAAAATTATCATTGAAAAAAATATAATGTAAAATACATATGTGTTGTAAAAATTAATTTATTAGCTTAAATACACAAAAACTAAAATATATAATATATATTAAAATATTGTCCATCATAATTAACACCATGAGAGGAAGTAAGGATAATTCAACTGTCATCGTTTTGTGAGGCGGAAGTTATTCGTACACTTAAATAGTATGTTCATTACCCATTAGATGAAGGTGTCTATAATTTTAGGTTTAAAAAATATAATAAATAAATCCTTGTATTTTTATGATATTTTTATTTTAATAAAATATTTGTCTAAAGAGAGTGTATGGGGTGGAGAAGGTAAATAATAGAAAGGACTTGAGAGAAGACATTACCTCTTAATCTAGAGAACCTTTTTTTTTGTGCCAAAATAGTTCATTGTATTTCCTTCTAACCAAGAGAAGGATTCTAGGAGGAAGGTAGGATTTATGGTAAGTGTATTGGGTAGGTATTTTATGAACATAAGAGGTTTTAGAGGTGGAAAAAGTGGTATAGGTGGTGTCTTTTTTTATGAGAGGGAAAATGAATCACATGGTATTTTTGAAAAATGTTAGGTGTACCCACATGTTTATCTAAAAAATAAATTAAAACAAAAGAACCCAAATAATGTAAGTTTCATGGATTATTAATTTCCATAAAATGGGTTTTGGACAAGTTCATAAGTAGTTTAGGTCATAAATTTAAGGATTAGTCCTTAGTTAAGTTTAATTTTACCATAATCGATGTAATTATTTTAAATTACATTCACTAATATTTTTGGTCAAAAACTAAGTTTAAATTATTATAGATAATAAATTATTATGATTAAAATATGGAATCCATTTTTCAATATTCAAAACACATAATTGGTATAAATTAATTTAAAATTAATTCTATAGTTGGGTCGACAAAGCAGGTTTTTAAAGTTAAAATGATCAAAAGTTTGCTAAGTTTTATATCAAATCTCAAAATTAAATTTGTTAAAATTACACACATTAAATTAATTGATAATAATATTATCTAATTAAACTTTGAAACCAATTTTAAACATAATTTAACCTTATAAATAAATTAGATGAACAAAACACTTTTGAAATAAAATCCGGTAATTTTCAATATTCATCTAAAAATAATGTTTCCCTATAAATACCAAAAATTAACTTTAAGATAATTTAAATATTATAAATTCAAAAAATAAGTTTGTTTTATCAAATTCAATTTCTAAATTTGTCTAAAAATAAATTTTAATATTTATTATAGAAGGACATTAAAAGCAGTTTATTCTAGAAAATGGTTTTTCTAAACATAAAAGGACATTACCAAAAATCATATATTTCATTGTCAATATGTTTCATTTATATTAAAAAATTATAAAAAGTATTTGAAAAGTATTTATTACATTTCATATCACTAATTTTAATATATATCTTAAAATTATATTATTTAAATAATTAAAAAATAAAATAATGTTTCATAAAAACATCAGTGTTGTGTGCTATGTATGCCAAGTCACTATTGAATATCAAAAGTTTGTTCCATGTAAAAGAGATTATTTAAATAGTTCATCATAAGAAATAAATGAATATTTTATTTATTCTAAAAGAGGTTCATAAAAACTATGGGGGTTACATTCTACCCCCCTAAAATGATTTTTCCATCAAAATACATTACTCAGGTAAAAAATGAGGATACTTCTATTTTCTCATATCATCAAGTTATCACATATATTCCTATTACTTATGAATTATCCACAAAACATAGACTATGTGGGTGGCCTTGTTTCATAGAACTTTCTCCATAAGATCCATAATTTCAATAGGTTTATCCTCATAAGAAAGATCCTTCTACAGTAGTATGACATATGAGTTTAGTACATGTGAAGGGTCACATATATAATTACTTTAGAGAGATAAATGGAATACATATTTGACTTGAGAAAGATTTGGAGGAATTTCTAAGTGATATGAAACTATTATGATATACTCAAGAATCACAAAGGGATCGATATACCTAGGACATAGTTAAACTTTCCTTATGAATCTCATAACATTCTTATAGGGTGTGATTCATCAAAATAAAATTTCACCAAATTCAAATACCATTTCACACCAATAGTTATCAGTGTAACTTTTCTATTGAATTTGAGATGACTTGATATCATGCTGAATAATTATAACCTTCTCGTCCATTTCTACTCTAACTAAAGAAAGGTGTTAATCCTAACCACCATTGAAATCTATAGAGAAAGAGATCAACATATCCCCTTTCGGTTTAAATTATTCTTTCAAACTGAAAATCTATTTGAGGATGATAAGAAGTGATGAAACATAATTCTATATCAAGTCCTATATGAATAATTTTCTTGAATTTTTAGGTGAACCTCAGATCCCGATCAGATATAATAGAATATTCCACTCAATGCAACCTTACTACGTCCTTAATGTATATCGTAGAAAGATGATCTAGAGAGAAGTCTTCTCTAATAGTGGGGAAGTGTGCTAACTTAGTGAGGAGATCAAATAACACTCAAATAACAGTAAAACCATTACTGGTTTTGGGTAGTCTGATGAAAAAATCCATAGAGATGGTCTATAATTTTTATTTTGGAATAGGTAATAGATAAAGAAATCCCTTTTACTTTTTTCTTTTAGAATTAACTTGTTGAAATACCAAGAAATGAGATACAAACTCTATGATATATCTCTTCATTCTATCCCACTAAATGTATTCTATCATGTCCAGATACATATTTGTACTTCTAGGATGAATAAATAATGAAGAAATATGATCTTTATATAAAAGATCCTTTTTAAAATATAGAATAGAAGGAACACATACACAATTCCTGAACCTTATCATTCCATCTTGATCAAGGTTAAACATAGAAACATTTCTGACTTTCTTCTGAAGGTATTCATCAACCTTCCAGGCCTCCTTAATCTTCAATTAGATAGAGGGGTGAACATTCCCTTGAGAAAGATACGATTTTCCCTTCCTTTAGGATTTCTCGGTCTATTCATTTCAAATCTAGAAATATTGGCTATTTTGGGATCCTCATCATTGATAAGATATCATGTTCATTCTAACTTAAAGAATTATCCACCTTATTCAATTTCCCTGGGTGGTAATGTATTGAACAGTCATAATCTTTTATCAACTCTAAACATGTTCTCTGAAGAATGTTCAAATACTTATATGTGAATATATATTTCATAATTTTATGATTAATATATATATAAAACTTTTCTACATAATGATAATGCCTCTATATCAATTATTCCTAAATTACCAATGCTAATCTAAATTATGATTTGGGTAATTTTTATCATGAATCATTAATCATTGTGAGGCATAAGCAATAACCATGTAATTATTCATAAGAAAACATCCCAATCCCATCATAGATTCATAGATATAGATTAATAACCCTTCTTTAATATATGGTTATATAAGAATGGGTTCACTAACTATTATTCCCTTTAGTTCCTTGAAATTATCCCCACATTCAACTTTCAATAAAAACTTGAAACCCTTATGAGTAAACATTGTTAGAGGATTAGATATTTTTGAGAAATTCTCCACAAAAAGTCTATAATATCCGTATAAAGTAAGAAATATATGGATCTCAGTCACCGTGGTTGTTTTAGGCTAACATTAAACAGCCTCCATTTTTTATGTATCTACTTCTATACCATATCTTGAGATTATGTGACTAAAAAATGAAACTTTTTTCATCAAAAATTCACACTTTGTTAATTTTTCATATAGATTCCCCTTCTATAGGGTATTTAGTAAAATTTTCAAGTGATGTTAATTCTATTTATTTTTCTTTTAATAGATAATAATATTCTCTATAAATACTAAAAAATACTGATAAAGATAATCTCTAAATACTTTATTCATTAAATCTGTAAAGATAGATGGGAATTAGTAAGAATAAATGGAATCACTATATATTCATAGTGTCCATACCTTGTACATGATGTTGTCTTGGGTATATCATCATTAATGACCTTGAATTGCTGATATCTAGAATGAAGGCCATTCGTGGAGAAGTATTGAACTCTGAATATTCGATTAAAAAATTAATCAATATGTGTAAGAGGATACTTCTTTTTATTGTGATCTTGTTCAAATCCAAAAAATCAATGCAGAGTTGCATTGATCTATCTTTCTCTTTCAAAAAAGAACCGGTGCACCCTAAGGTGACACACGTTTCCTAATTAATTGATAATCATGGTATTCTTATAGATTCCTCTTCAATCATTTCATCTCAATTAGAGACAGTTTATAAGGATTCTTTGAAATTCGTGTGGAAGTAGGTATGATTTCTTCTGAGAACTCAACTTTCCATTTTGGTGGAAGGCAAGGAAACTCTTCCAGAAAGTCATCTAATAATTATTAGACAATGGAAATATTATTAATTTTTATTCTCTCCCCAACCATTAGAGATAAAAAAAACCTGTTTGAATTGGAATTTAGACCCATGAATTAGATGTAATATCCATATGAAGTTCTTTATTATCATCACATTGGTGGATGATCATAGTAGGATTTGAAATAGAAAACAAAACTTACCTTCAATAAAACTTTATGTGGTAATTATTCAAAGAAATCAAATCCCTACCTAAAATGACATCAAATTCAACTAATGGGAGAGTGACAAGATCTGTAGGATGCACATTCCCACAAAAAACAACCGAAAATGAATCATAGAATTGAGATGAAATCATTGTACCATTAAAGGGTTTTACTTATAATTCCACATCTAATTGTTTTGGTTGAATCTTAACACACATAGAAAATTATTTAGATATAATAGAGTGGGTATATCCATAATCAAATATGACATTAATAGTTCTTGATTGGATGGGAATGTTTAACTTCTATCATGTTGTTAACACACCCCTCATAAAAAATAGAAATTGCACAAGATTTACCCTTTTCCATAGGCTTAAGAGGTTACTATCACCAATCATCATCACCAACCCTTGTGTTTGGGAAGTGGTTAGCATAAACCCTTTCTCCTTCCACTTGTTGAAATAAATCATGAGAGGTGTATTCTATGCCACATTTTCCCCATTTATAACATTAGATAACTTTTCCCATCACCTTAGTAATGAAATGAATGATGTCCTTTCCTTCCACATGAAAAAATTTTATCAAGACCCTTAAGTAAATTTCCTCTTTGTTTCTTCCCAAACATATAGCATAAGGGGAATCTCAACTTATTCACTTAATGGTTTTTATATTTTCTTTTAAACTCCATATTCCTCTTCTTGTCAAAACCATGAGATTGATCCGTGACTCTAACCACCATTTGAACCATGATTACAAAACAGAAAAAAAAACATCATAGTTACTAAAGTCTCTTATGCAAAATTCCTTTATGAGACTTATATTTATTCCACTGAAGAACCTATTAACTTTAATTTTGGGTTGGATGATAATTCTAAATGAATACGTCATAAGTCTCATGAATCATTCCTTGTAGGTACCAAAAGATTAATCATCCCTTTTCATAAACTCAAATAAATATTTCTCCAAATAGGTAAAAAGAATCTAAGGAAAGTACTTATTGAAAAATTAGTTCCTGAACTCATCCCATTCCATGGATTCAATATCATCTTACTACAACATATTATTGACTAGAGCCCCCATTTTCTGCTTCTCCTTCTAGCAAATAGTCTTACAGAATGACATTCTCATGCTCTTAACACTGAATAATGGGGAATATACTTTCATTAATACTGATACATTGTATAAGATCAAGTGGACTAGAGGAGCATTTGAAAAAAAACTAAATTTTGCCTCATGAAATTCTCAATAGAATGTTGTTCCTGGATTTTCTCATTTAGATGACCACTGGGATTCATATCTTGAGAATTCTATGTGATCATAAAAATGTGTTTTGTCATTCCAAATCCCATATAATTCAGTTTCTCATGAGGATAATAATTTCATTTTCTATCACAATCACCATTAGTATGGTTCCTTTGGGTTCCATCAATTTAATAAAACCAAAAATCATATAGTAATAAACAATTATCATAGTTAAGAACCACATAATCATGAAAAGTCACTTATAGGATGTCTAAATCATGAAACCTTACTTAATCTATGATACCTTAGGTTTATACTAGGTTATTCATATACAAATTATATTTAAATACTTCATGATGTATTGTGAAGAGTTTGTGAATTTCAAAAGAATATCTCCATGGGAGTGTCAAACCAGTTGTGCAATAAGCCCCATTGTCATGTACCAGATTACCCCGAGTCTACCAGGAAACATCTTCAAAGAGTTGTTACCCCTAGGTATATATTTGATTTATCCAAATCTAATTATAGTAGTCAAAAAAAGATTCATTTCTAGGAAACCAATCCCTCTATCATTTACCAACATTGGAATCCATTTTCCTATACATTTCCTTATCCTCAGACTTATCCATAGACATATATATAGTGGTTTAACTAAGGTTCTCTCATCCTAGATTACACAAGATAACTAAAAAATTACTTTGATACCAACTATAATAACCCAATATTTAAATACATTAAGATTACATAAATTTTGTGGAATTTATATATCATTACACAAAAAGATTCATGAAGACTATACTAGTCTACTGCTTTTCGAAACAGGGAAAAAACACTGGTACATAAGCGAGGTACATTATCTCCCACAAGGTTCTTCTGGTATAGAATGCTTCTTAGAAACATCAAACATAATAAATTTATTGAAAACATGGGGAAGTAAATATTAAAAGGGGAGAGATCAAATTCTTAGAAAGGGTAAAAAAGGTAGATATGTAATAATAATCATGAGCATAAGGGTATGAGAACATGATATAAAAAATAGAATAAAAAACCATACATATTAAAGATCATATAAAGGAATCATGTCATAAATCTTGGTAGTTCATAAGACATGAATCATAAGGAAATAATGAAAAAATACATAAAATAATAACATATGAATAAAACGTGGAATTTTTGTAGAAAACATATAATATGATTTCTATAGTAGCTAAGACATCACTTCTAAGACCATCATAGTAGTATGGGTTAACTCCCAATTATATATGGTAGTTCTGGTTCACTACCATGACCATTTTAGTATCATGAGTTCACTATCCAAACCATCTTGGTCGTCATGGTTCACTCTCATGGCCATCTTAGTAGTAAGGGTTCATTCCTAAGACCATCTTAGTCTATCTCATTAGATATAAATCTTTACCTAATGCATTGGAGGGATATATAGGTCCAAACTATCTCATAATGAAATCATACATAAATATTCCAAAATATTATAAATAATCATATAATAACCCATGAAATGAAATGGGTATTAATAAATTATAATCATATAATAACTAGTGTAAAAATATAGGTTTTATAATCAATTAATCATAAACATAACCTGTGAAAAGAAACGGATTTCAAAAGTTTATAAACTATGAAAGAGATACAACTTTCATCAAAATCATGACATAAAAACATAATACATTAAGAGAAAGAATATGAATGAAAACATTAAATTATTTTCTAATAAAGTCATGGGTAAATAAAATGGATGGTATCATAGATGGGAACTAATTTTTAATTATCTTTTAAAAACATTTCATAAGGAAAATATCCTTTCTGCATTGGAAAATTCTTTTTAAAACATACATACTTTTTAAAACTATTTTATATTAAAGTAGTTTTGAAAAATTATTAAGGAGGAATTGAAAAATCTATGAAAATTTAAAAATCTGTTTCCTTGAAAATGGGATTCACGTATCTTTTAAAAACATTTTTAAAACATTTTTTATAACATGGTTTTTGAATATAATAGATTTCCAACTGGAGAGAGAGACAATGATATTAAACATAAAAACATTACCTTAAGTACCAATGATTGGAAAATTTATAAAAATAAATGGATATATATTAAATAGTAATAGGAGAAGGTAAATAATGTGTTTTCTTGAGATATTTATCATAATATTTCATCAAAGGAATCATAAACATAAACATTTTTGAAAAATGATGAGATTGTCTCATTAATCTTTTATTACATGGTATATTGGGATCATACTCTCCATTTAAAAAAACTAAATTAGATGAAGCTTAAAATATCATGAAAATATTTAATATCATGATATAATAGGTAAAATGGCTGTATATACACCTCAAAAAATATTTTAGGTGCATAACAAAACAGAAGTCTTAAAGAAGGAAAATTGAGACCAAACTATTTTACCGATTTGGTAACTTTTGAAACTCAAACCCCATAAATGAAAGGTATTAAAATTTATATGTGAATACCCATAAATTAATTATAATATGTATATAATACAATATTTTGCAGTAGATACACCAAATAAAAATAAAGAGTGGAGAATATAGCATGTATCTCACAAAAACAAAGCGAGATGAAATACCCTTACAATGTATCTTGACTCTCTTCATACTCATTCAAAAAAAATTTATAATATATATGGATTTATATTAAATATTTTAAATAAATATATTATTATATCTAATACAATATATGGTTTTTATCAGGACCTTATATTACCCTCTTGTTAATAATCATATGTTAAGGTTACACTTTGGGTAATATTCTCTTTGTTTTTTGCATGTATCATAAATTATTATATCTTTGGTCCTTATAATTATATAATTATTTAAGAATATAAAACATTATATAAATATAATTTATTTTTATTAATATATGTATTATAATAATATATATAATATATAAGTATGAAATGGAATACACCATTCATGGTGATGATTAGACGTACGTATTCATTAATGTTGTTTTCGATTTTGATATTTTATTGAAAGATAGAAAATGATATATATATATATATATTATCAGTAAAAAATAATTTTATTGTTATATATATCATATAAATTCACTAAAACCATCCTTAATACATTCCATGAAGTGTGTGAATGAATTACATAACTTTGAGTGGGCAGTAGTCCACACCTCCTCAAACGAAATTATCATATTTACTCCCAATGGAATGTAAAAAGTGATTCATTATAAAAAAGAATGAATTATATTAATTAATTAATAAATATAATATATAATATATATAATCATATTTTCGATCATAATGTCTACCCTGACAGGTGGTAAGGAAAATTGAAAAATCATCATTTTGTGTGGTGTAAGTTCATCACACTCATAAACAGTATCCTCGTTAGCAATTAGATAGAGTTGTGTGTAAGTATATGTTTAACCCATATAATAAAAATATATTAGTATATTTTATATATTTTTGTTATTATATAATCATGGAAAAAATAGAGTGGAGGTGGTAGAGAAGGAAAATAAAAAAAGGACTTGAGTTAAGACATTACCTTTTAATCAGGTAACTCTTTTTGGGTTATACCAAAAGGATTTATTGGATAGAATTATTCTCAATGGAAGGAGTATAAAAGGAATGGAGGATTTTTTGTATTTGTAATGGGAAGGTTTTTGTCTAACATACTAGGTTTTAGAGGTGTGAAGAAGAGGGAGGGGTGATGGACTTTTATAGGGAAGGAAAATGACTTAGTTAGTATTTTTAGAAACAAGTTAGGGGTAGCCAAGTTTTTACCAAAAAAAGTCATAAAAAACCGAAAAAGATAAATAATTTATGTTAAATGTCTGAATAATTTCATTATATGGGATTTTTAAAATTTTATAATTCTTTTTGGGTCTTGAATTTAAGGTTTAGTCTTTCATTATACTTAATTTTACCTGAATCGATGTAATTAATTTTAATTTTTCACTAATATTTTTTTGTCAAAAATATAGTTGAACTTATTAGAAATTATAAATTATGATGATTTGAAATATGGAATCCATTTTTTCGAATTACAAACATAGAAGCGGATGTAATTAAATTAAATTAATCATACAGTTGGGTCGATATTAAGAGTTTTTAAAAGTAAAAATGATCAAAAGTTTTCTATGCTTTTATATCCAATTTAAATGTAAAATTAGTTACGATTAACCAAATTGGATTAATTTATAAAAATATTATCTAATTAAAATTTCAAAAAAAATTATTATATAATTTATCCTTGAAAATAAATTATATGGAAAATCTGTTTTGAATTAAAATCTGGAATTTTTCACTATTCATATAAAAAATATTGTTTCTCAGAAAAATCCAAAAAACTCATCCTATTATAATTTAGATATTATAAATTCATAAATGAATTTTATTATATGTTTTTCAATTTCAAAATGTGTCAAAAATTAGTTTTATTATTTTTCACAGAAGGACATTAAATGTAGTTTATTTGAGAAATTTTTTTTTGAAACATAAAAGGACTTTACCAAAAATCATATATTTAATTATAAATATGTTTATTTTATATAAAAAAATTATAAAAAATATTTGAAAAATATTTATTAGTTTTCATATTACTATATTAAATGTCTGTTATAATTTACTCATTTAAATAATTATAACAATAAAATGATGTTTCGTAGATACATCGATGTTTCCTGTAACATATACCAAGCCACTATTGAGTATTCCAAGTTCATGCCATGTGAAAGGAATGTTTGAGTTAGTGAATAATAGGAAATAAATTAAAATGTAATTTATTTTAAAAAAGGTCCATAAAAACTTGGTGTGTTACAAAAAGGGATTAAATTGATACTCACACCTAAATCACAATAAAAATTAAACAATCCACCTATACGTCTTAATTTTAAAGGTTTGAAAAACCTCATTGGATATTGAAGTTATGTAGGTATCCTATTTAAAAATATTGTATCATACTTTCGTACAAGATTATATGTGGAAAGTTATTCTAATGTTTTATTGTTTATTTTTTTATTATGAGTATTAAAAAAATATAGGATTATTGCTAAGGCCTCAAGGAAAGGTATATTGATGTTATGTTTCTTGATTACTTTTTGAAAATTAAGAATTTATTTATAATTATTCATCTTCTTATGTATTTTAAGGAAGGGTATTGTTGGATATAAATTCATAAATATGGTTGAATTATATAAATTTATTCTTAAGTTATTTCCATTCCATTATTATACATTTTTTTCAATCCCTTTATATTTTATTTTTTCTTATTGTGTAGTATGTTTCTAAAATGTTCTCAGTACCACTATACATATTGCTTGATTTTATAATTTCAAAATTTTTGTTTCATGTTTCATAATTTTTTTTATTTTTAGTTACTTCAGTATATTTTAAATCATATTGGTTTTAATAGCCATTATATTCTCCTAAAGATTAATTTTAGTTGTTCATAGTAACATACCTTTCTCTCATGAATTCACTTCCATTTATAGTTTCCCCATTTTATGATTAGGATTTTGCATCCTAGAATTTAAATCATCCTTATTAGTTACATTTTGATATTATTTTTTATAAAATATATCCTTAAATTTTTAATTTTTTGAATCCATTATACATAATATTTAATGCTACAACCAATATGAATTACCTTATGAATTTGAATATTCACCCCTAGGATAGTATTGGTGTTGTTTCCAAGGATGTTGCTGAAAACTATGGGGTGAAACAAAACTCAAAAACCTTATTCTCTCCATGAATGGTTTTTATGGTTTCTATAACCATAGTGTAACGTCCCTGTTTGACTAACTATAAAACCAGTGTCTAGACCAGTAACCCCATGGACTCAAGTGCACCTCCCCATATGCCCGAGGATGACGACTAATAGCGAGGGTCTAATAGAGGTACAGTGGGTAGACTATACCCTTGTTATAGTAAAAGCATATCAATATAAGAATAAATAATAAATAGACAACAACAAAATTAGTAATAATAATTGAGAAGGAGTGTAAGATAAATATAAATGTTGAGTAAAAGTGTCTAATTCCAAATATATAACTATGAATGCATGCCTGCATGATGTTATAAAAAACAAGTTGAAAAATGTATAGTAGTAAATACATAATAATACATGAATAATGAAATTAATGAAAATATATAAGGGATATATCTATGAGTATGTTGAGTAACAGCACATTCTTATGCTCCTAAGATCCCATGTACAATGAACACCACAATAAACAATCCCTGGACCTGTGAAGATATTGATCTCTTCAGGTACCCTAGTAAAATGGTTCCCTGATAAGGGTGTGGTATATATTTAGTAGTCAACCACTAATGGTTTCTAATGATAATTTAGTCCATGAGTATAAATATAGTGGTGTGAATGTATAATTTTAAAGATAAGAGAAATAAATAAATAAGTGTAACAAGTCAGGCTCAGGTTCTTTAAGGACACCCAGTCGACCATACCTGCTTCTGAATAAGCCAAAATTCATTTGAATGTAATATATATATATATATATATATATTTGTATGTATACATATATATGTACTATAGAAATAATGACTTTTATATCCATATATAACGATATGTAGTATTAGTTAGGAACTCAGGCATAACTTAAGAGTCCATGAAAAATACTACTCATACTAATAATAAGAATATAATAATAATTATTAAGGGTTTTCATGGCCAAGGATCAGAATCTGTATTGTCCTTCATATTGAGTATCATAAAGAATGTAGGATACCATTTTGAGTATCATAAATACAACGAGGAGGGTCATACCAACCCTCATAATCAAGGGGGTACAAAATGTAATGCCCAAAAACCCATGTAATGTGGGAATCATGCCAACATCCTCAACTATGGGGGTGTGACACATTTGACCAATGATCCAACACAAGGTAACTTTATTCATTATGAAATATAAGGTAATCCCTTTTCCTTATGAACCCTTATCATGACATTCTATAAAAAGCGTCATGCTGACATTCCATTTCAAAATAGGTCATTAGTTTCATTATTTGGCCCATTACATCCTTAGAAACATAAAGCCTAAGTGAACTGTCCATAATTGTTAACACCATACATGAAAGTGGTATAATATAGTAAATGATAACGTCAATACCTCACATGAATCTACATGTTCATATAATAATAAAAGCTTCCAACCTATGTATGTGGTGGTTATGTCACTAGGTTATAATATAGTGTGGGGATACACCCTTCAACATTCCAATTAATCAACTTGTTAAATTTTATAATACCACACACCTTAATGAGGGGTTTTATTATAAAACAATTTTTTAATTAAAGTCATTAAAAGGACAAAACATTAATGGTGTCTAAAACCTTGAGGTCTATGAACATCTACCGGGGCAATGTAGTGCACAAATAATAATATATTTAATGTGTTATTTTTTATAAATAAAATTCAACAATTTAAAAGGGAACTCACAGAGAATCCATCATGCAAAAAAATAACATATTTAATAAACGAGCATGAAATTAAGGGAAAATCAGTATACCAACAACATCATACATAGGATGGTCCACTCATCCAATATAAAGGTTTGAATCAATATTATTCGAGATAAATGAATGAAATGGGTGAATACCCTAAAAATAGGATGATTTAGCTCTGATCCAAAATAACACAAAGAGAGAGAAGATAAATGGAGAAATAAATAAGGAGGACTTGTAAATTCAATGATATGTTTCCAACATGATGATAAATGCTCAAATGGAGGTTGAATGAAGGAGATCTCTTCATACCTATATGAGAAGAAGGAGAGATCCACATGAGGCTACTACCCATGGGTAAGAGGAGAAGAAGAGAATATGAAAAGAAATAAAATGGTACGAAAAATGGTAATTTTACTCACATTAAATTAATCGTTTTGGTTGGTAGAACAGTTATCCAAACCATGTGCCAACCATGTATGATCTCCACCAAAGTAGGGGGCTCACACAGTTCATGAACATGGTTTGGAAAACTGTGCACATAGCATCAATTTTCTAATTGTTAATAACTTTCAATTAGGTGAACTACCATGTGAAATAACTCATGTGGTTAGAAATAACTATTCGAGACCTTCAGGTCCATTTGAACAGTTTCACAATTTCTTTTAGAGGTCCACATGATTTTAGTCAAAACCATGCCCCCATGACAACTTCTCCAATTTTTTTAGGTTTCAGAGCCTGAAACTCTCCAAACTCAATGGAACACTCAAGAAACATCTTGAGTCCTAAACCAAGTATAAAAACAACATATTTGATTTTAAGAACTCAAGGAATTACATTCTAAATTTACGTTATATTTAAAACATGCCACCAAACTAAAAATTCAAGTTCCTTCAGAATATCATATAGTGAAAAATAGGGGACACTACAATCTCCCCACCATAGAACTTATCATCCCCATTAAGCCTTGGGGAAACAAAAAAATAAACACCTGACCAACTCAGGTTGTGATTTTCCAACTTAATAGGCACATTTACTTCCAAACTCCCAACTCACTTCCATGAATCACTTCAATCATATGGTACATGATACATTAAAACTCAAGATAATGCTCATATTATAAATTAAAGTATCAAGATAGATCTTACCCAAGACCATATAGGTATATGCATGATCATATAATCATCTCTTGACATTTATAAGTCCATGGAATTTACCACTATAGTTCAAACATTTAATATCCAAATTTAAGTCACAATATATCTAACATCAAAAATATCTATTTAGGTGTGTTTTTATCATTCTAAAAATGCTTTTAATATGATTATTATCCTGAATGAATAGTCAAATCCAAATAAAAATCATTAAACATGTTGAGACATGTTTTCATAAAATATGTGGCTGACCGACATTGCACTCACCTCATCCCAACGATGTTCCAAAAATGGTCCCCCACCATCATCATTCATAGAACAAAATGAAACATGTCAAGCCATGCCCAAATAACTATTCTAAAAAATCCTCAGCTTAGATGGATAGTGTATCACAACTCAAAAAACAACACCTTCTCTGAAAGACCCTTAATTTTAACTTGAAAATTTTCACAGAATCCCTTAATATTATTCTTGTGATGTTTCCTAGCAGAAATGATCTTTTAAATTTTCATGCCTTATCACAAACATGGGCGTATACTTGATTCAACACACAAGGATATTCACCCTTAAAACATCTAATCTATGATCGAATAATTTTCAAGGTAAATTTTGAATCATAAAATGTTGTCCAATTAGCTCATCCAAGGTATTCCATACTCAAGTTTTTACAAGTGAGACATTGGTACAAGATTAATGTCCATTTATCAAAATGCTAATAGATCCTAACAACAATAGATTTCAAAATAGGCCACTGTCCATGAGTATTTCCATAGAAATCCTAATTCGATACCCATGTATCACTTAGGATTAACCATTCCTTTTACATCAAATAAAATTATAGAGTGAAATTCCTAGGGATTATTTTTACCAAGACCAACAACATTACATTTAGCATGAAATATAATTTTCACCCTCTTAGTGAACCTGAATGATATGAAGATAGGGGACATGATTGTCACTAAGGCAAGGTACACCAAAAGGATTTGAATGATTTACAAAAAGGACCCATGAAACTAACTTTATGAAAAGGATAATGTTCTCATTTTGGATTCGATAAAACTGTTCCAAACCAAATACATAATGTTCAGTAAAACGACCAAGGGAGAATTCTTTTGGAAGATCTCATCTTCATCTACTGATACATCTTCATTACACAAATAAGATGAATTTTCCACATTAGGTATCCTAGAATTGTTCTCAAACAACCACTAAATTTCAACCCTAACTAGATATGTTTAAAAATGTTTCATACGCAACAATTCATGTCATTTTTATTCTACCTTGGAAGCACTAACATTTGACAAAACTCACTAACCTTAAGGGAAATTAAAAGTAGCACTGACCATTTCTAAATGCTTATCCATGATTGTGTTAATTTTATGTGGAAATAATTGATTAACCTGAATTTAATTGATTATACCCCCCCTTAAAAGTTCTATAATAGTTATATTTTTTGGAAAAATTAAACTCATCTAGGGGAAAATGCTCCATCGACTAAATAAAACTATTCAGGATGTAGCCAATATGTTTTTTCAATGTGCTATCCTAAAAATTGTTTGAATCAAACTACCTAAAAATGAACTAGATTATATTTACTATAGATTTACACATGACATTACTACATAGTTTTATCATTCCTTGCTATATCTTTAGGAAAAAAAGGAAAAAAAGTTTACTGGCATGTCACATACCCAATCTTCATTGAAACATCATCCCAAGAAATGGGATGAGTTTTATTTCCTCTAACACCCAATTCACTCTTCCAAAAAGATGACCTATGAACAAAGCTTAATATATCTTGTCTTAAATGATTACCACTATAATTTATATGATTTTAACAAATCGATCAGTACCATTTATATCAATGCACAATTCTATGAGATTTCATGAGAAAAAACAACATATCATTGGTAAAATGCATAGGCTTTCCATTTCTATGAATCCTCATATTTGATGGTCCATACAAAGAACTAGAAAAAAGTCATAATTTTCCACAAGACTCTAATCTAGATAATCAGGTACCAATTCATCCACTATTGAAGAAGAAAAATTATATGATCCACAAGACCTACAATGAAGAATACAATAACCTAAGAACGTTTATCCCACAAAAACTGAGCATGAAATGATTCTATCATTTGTAACATTGGTCATACTACCAAATCAACACCCTTCCAAACTAGGTTTAATTTCAAATAACAAGGTCCTATTTGAAAAAAAAATAATTGAATGGAACCATGTATCTGAAACAGTTAACAAGCATTTGGAAAAGTAAAAATATTTCTAATGGTGCTACCTACCTCAACCTAGACCCTTACAAAATCATGAAGCATCGAACCTATGGGGGGTGTGATGCCTGAAATTTGAATTGGCTTAAGAGACAATATATTTGGTTCAATATATAATATAAGAGAACTACAAGTATCCTTGAAATCTCAGTTACAAGGAATAATCAAGGAACATTTACACCACCCTTAAAATAATGTTAAAAATAAGGTTACCACTTCAGATTCTATATTAAGTGATTACATTAATTCTCATTTAATTATTTAATAATTTTAAAGTCTCAATTTTAAAACATAAGATAATAATATGTAATTTTTTTTATACACTGTACTTTTATTTTGCAAATGCTTTAAGGTGGCATAATAAGGTTATATCAAACATCCTTTTTATGAATTAATTAATTAACTAACATCTTTTCAAAACAAGTAAATTATCACATACTCTCCGTGTATCCATTTTATTTAACTATAATCTTCTCACAATTGGGATTAGTTGAATAAAATTTCAATTCCAATATATAGATTAGAAAATCCTTTAGGTTAAAATTGGCATTTTAATTAATTAACACTTCATATAAGTATAACTCAAAAGATGATCATTAGATTCATTCATTACAGGGGATCAGTTCTAAAAAATGCCACCATACATTAATTTGTAACACCAAATAAGTGGATATAGACGCTTTAACCAATCATACAATATGTTATAAACATATCCCCATGGGGTTAAGTATTAAAGAAAACATAACAAAAGACACTCATGAGGGTCTAATCAATTCAACCTAGGCCCTTAAACTATAAAAAAAATATTAAGTATAGATTTTAAAAAATTCCTTAGTGGGTTATCTCATAAAAACCTTCTCTAAATGACCTACAAGGGTATAGTTGAACATTTATAAATTTAGTTATACAGATCTTCATTCCCAATTCATTGGGGTGCATGATTTTAAATATGCAACCAAAAAATTTAAAATTAAAATTTAAACCACTTTTAAATTTATAACTATCTCAATGTATAACATGATCAATTATAATAGTTTGAATATATGGGTTTCAATTTATGAATTTATAAGGTACCCACACAATTTATAATTTGGAAATTGGGTTCTATTTAATTTCACCCAATATGTTTCAGTGCATACATCCAATAGTTCATGGATCAAACTTGTCATGTTTTTTATGTTAAGGTTTAACCATCAATATATGTGGGAAAACATTGTTTTGGTTGATGGTGGAACTTTAACAAATAATTGTATTTTAAAATTATAACTAGGAATGACACCACAACCAATAAATATAGGGAAACATGGAAAATAATATAAAAAATAAAAACTAAGCATAGTATCCTACCATGTAACTAGTGTAACATATAATAATGGTACATAATTAAACATGACAATCATAACATTGAAATCACATAAACCTTCAGTACAGGAAAACATGATAAATTTATCAATAATCATGTTATATATAGGCTTGATAATGGAGTATCTAAGAATATATAGAACTAATAATGTTACTAAAACAACTTACACAGAAGATCATAGTAATGATAATAAACAAGAAAGGGGCATTAATAAATCCCAAATAGCCTAACAATACAATCTACAAGGCATGGATATTCATTGAATGTTAATATCTATTTTCCTATAATGATGCCTGTAATGATACATTATTTATATATCGAGAAAAGCGTAAAATAACATACATATGATAAATAAGAATGAAGAATAATGTACACTAATCACTCAAGGTGAAATCAAAATCAACTGTAAAAATGAATGATGTGAACAAAAATCCCATCCTTGGCCACTTGGACTTGTCCCCGTGCATGGTTTGATCACTTCCAGACACAAAAATATACCATGGAACAACACATTTCTAGTCTCCTATCTAACAACACAAAATATAAAGAAGAAGGAAAATAAATATCTGATACCACATTGTAATGTCCTGACACAACTGACTATAAAATAAGTAGCCAGACCAGTCACCAGAATGAATCAAGGGTTCCTCCTCATATGCTAGAGGCTACCAATTAGTAGAAAGGTTCTAATGGTGGTACCATGGAGATATTATACCCTCTTCATCAGAGTAGTACAATAAAACAGAAATAAATAATAAATTGTGTATAGTAGAAGCAGTAATAATAAATGACAAGTAGTGGAAGATAAATATAATTACTGAGTAAATGTGTCCAATGCCAAATATAAAACTGTACCTGAATATCCAGAAGTTGGTATAATAAATATGAAATAAAAATTCATAAAAATAATTATATTACAATACCAGAATAAAATATTGATTAAAAACCCCAAAGGTTATCCCGTGAACATCCTGAGTACTAGCTTAGTCCTATGAACCTAAGGTCTAATGTACGATGCCCAACATAAACAATAGTCCATGGAACTGTGAACAAGAAGATTTTCTTCATTACCCTGGTGCAAGGGCGGTACAATCAAGGTGTGAGATATAATAATTAGGCCACCACCAATGGTGTCTATATCTAATAAAGTCTATGAATATAAATACTACAGTGTGTAGGGATAATATTAAATAGACGAGAAATAAATAAATAAACATAACAAGTCACTCTCAGGTTCTTTAAGGACACTTGTCCAACCATACCTACTTCATCCTATAGAAAAATGCCTCTATATGTAATAGATATAGATGTATAGATATATATTCACTACATAAGAAGTGAACTTTATAGCCATATATATGGATATATAGTATTAATCATGACTCAAGGCATAACTCCAAATACCTTTCTTAATAATACTAATACTAATAATAAGAATCACATAATAATGTGTAATAGTCATCATGCTTGAGGATCAAAATCAATATAGGATTCCATGCTAATTATCACAAAGAATGTAGGATTTCATGATGAGTATCATAAACATAACTAGGAGGGTCCTACCCATCCCCTTTAATTGGGGGGGGGGAGTGGAACATCATCCCCAACAACCCAAGTGATTTGAACATCATTCAAACGTCCTCAACCAATGGGTTATTACACATAATGGATAATGACCCTACATCAGGACCCTTTAGTCATTAATAAATATAAGTAACCTATTTTCCCTATGATATGTCATTCTAACGTTATGTAAATAGGTTATAGACAACTCTGAAGGCACATTAGAACCATTTAATTTAATTAATTTAACTTTTAGAAATAGGCTATGTGCTCTCCCATGACTTTAATACAATCCATTTATAAATAAATAATGCCCATGTTTTAAAACATGCCACAACACAATTCAAGTAAAATTAAAGATGGTGATGATTGTTTACCATTTCAAAATAGACTATTCGTTTCAATATTTGGTTCATTCCATCATAAATAATATGACGTCCAGGTGAACGTTCCATAATAGCTAACACAATACATGAAGGTTGTATAAAATTGGCCTGGATAACTTACATAAAAAAATAAATAAACAAGATAATCTAATAAAAAATGTTCCAACCCCCTTAGCCATTTCTTTAATCACTAGGAGATAATATAGTGGCAGGATACACCCTTCAACATTACAATTAATCAACATGTTACATTTAACAATACAAAACACCATAATGAGGGGTTTTATTAGAAAAAATTAACTACTTAAAGGCATTAAATGGACACACCCCTATGTTTTATAGAAATATTATGGTCCATGACCATCAACTGTGCCAATCTATATCAAAAGGTATACTAAATTTAAGGTTTTAGGTTTTATAAATTAAATTCAATAGTTTATGGGAAACAAAAATAGGATCCCGCATGAGGAACAATGAATTATTTAATAAATAATTTAGAAATTAATTGAAAATATATATACCACCAACCTTGTAATTAATATGGTCCACTCATTCAATGTTTTTTCTAGAATTGAACCAGTTTAAAAGAAATCAAAGAAACAAATGAACTCCGTTGAAATAGGGTGACGTATCTCACATAAAATACTACAAATGATGATTATATAAACATATAAATGGGTAAGGAGGATTTTAGAATCACTAATATGCTTCTAAAATTAATAGGGGAACTGAAAATAGATTCTAGATTAAGGATATCTTCTCATACATAGAGGAGGAGAAGGAGGGATCCATGAGAGGCTTCTGTAAATGGGTTAGAGGTAAAGAAGAGTAGGTTAAAAAAAATAATTATGTAATGGAAACATGTAATTTTACAACTTTAAATGAGGTGTATGGTTTAGACGTATATTTTTCCAAACCATACGCCAAATGTTATTGAGCCTCTTCCCATGTTGGTGGATCACAGGGTTCATGCACATGGTATGGTAAACTGTATGAAAACCATGAATTTCAACTCTGTGAAGAACTTTTTGTTTAGAACATATCCCTATGTATCCAATTTTATGGTTATACCAAACCATGTGATACATATAGCACTATTGGATCAATTGCACAATCTCTTCAGGAAGGCCTCACGGTTTCAAACAAAACATGCTCCCCGGCTCGCTTCTCATGTTTTTGAGGTTTCAGAGCCCGATGCTCCCAAAACTGGACAGAACACCCAGGAATCTAATCTAGCCTAACATCAAGTCTCAAAAAAACATATTCAAGTGCTAATACTCTTAGAATTACATTACAAATCATAGTTTACAATTTTTTAGTCTACAAAAGTAAAAATTCAAGTTGGTTTGGAATTTAGTTTCGTATAAAAACATTGGATGCTAAACCTGGTTTTTGTTATTAGATAATAAATCTTCCTTTGGTTTCATCCTTGGTCCATATATAGTGTAATTAGGATTTTCATGTGACTATTCAAAAATATCAAATTTAAGATAATTTGATTGTGAATTCCATAACATATCACCATGGTGGAATTTCCCTATATGTGTGTTTTTGAGTATTTTCATTTTAATATCTGTTATATTTTCCTTTATATTTTTTTTGTGTAGAAAATTTTTCAATCATAAAAAATATTTTATCATTTTTAATATTTATTATATGAATTATGAGTATGTGTGTTGGAAATCAATTTTAATTCTTTAGTAGTTTTATCAAAAAAGTCCCATCTCAAAGACTAATATATTAATATGTAGTGACAAAGAGGGATACTATTATAGAATAAATCCTCAAGAAAAAATGGAGTAAAATGGTAATTTATAAACTACTTAAGTAACCTCTTTAATATATCCAATACTTTTTTAGAAAAATTCACTTTCATCGTGAATACAGAAAATGATTTTATGTCTGATTTTTGTGATTATTCTTCTAGTAATTTTTTAAAAGAATAATTTTATAGTTAGTGCCATGTATCTAAGATTTTTTCATCTATATATTTAAACTAGTATTTTTCATATCCTTTAAACAAAAATGGGATAAATTTCAATTTTATTTTATCTTCACTCAACCCCATAAGTGAAAGATATTGTTCCACCAGATAGAAGTCCCTAAAAATGTGATTATAATATTTATTATGGAATCCATTGAATTATTAATACATTGAAAATTGGATTTCATGATTTCATAGTTTCAAAACCCAGGTGATTTCTTAAATCATTACGGGTTACCTAAAACATTTGAAACTTGGAATTCCATATGCACAACTCTCTCTATTAGATCATTTATATGTTGATGTGGATTAATATTTATTACTTAATTATTATAATGGTTTTCAACCTCTATGATTTATTTCATTTTGGTTTACTTTTTCAGATTTATATACCTTAAATGCTTATTGATATCATTTATAAAGGGATCTATGTTTTTTGTATTTGATTTTGGGTGTGCTCACAAAATTTTTTCAACAATTATTTTCCTCTTGTTTTTTTTATTTCAAAAAAGGTTTTATTTGTTATAAATATATATTGAGAATTTTCTTCAATTTTTTATGTTGATTAGTCACATGTCCCTACCTGAGAAATGATTCCAACATTTTAATGGAAATTAGGTCATTGAATATGTTATTTTAAATTAATTATTTATAACTCTAATATAAATGTAGTTAGTGGTGAATAGGGGTTTATCTACATGGAAGTACATCTATTTTGTGTGTGAGAAAAATGAAGCAAAAAAACTCATGAAAAGACTAAAAAAAGCATACAACTACAAGTGTGATATGTGTAGATGATTGAAATAAAGAATAAAAATCATGAGGATAGATCATATTCAAGTATATTGGAAATAAAATTGATGAGATAAGGGAATTTTATTGGTTGGTTACAAAAATATTTTCCTTCAATGAGGAACTATAATAAAATCAATGGATTTGAGATGATTTTGTGTGGCAGGTTTTTTCAAATGTTCATCATATGAGTGAATGCGTCATGAATATAATTATCTAAAACACCCATAAAATGCAATGTCTCATAAATTTTATGAAGTTATTTTTAATTATATAAAATTATTCTGAAACCACATGTTCTAACGACACATGATTCCGAGGCCCGGAGAGCCCGAAACAGAATTGAGAGCATTTTGTAAGGTATGTTAAGTAAACGTGAGAGAATGTTTTTATAAATTTTGAACCAGTTCATGGATCCAAAATCAAAGGTAATAATTAAACATACAATTTTGGGATTCTTCTAGAAATGAATCAACATCCCATTAGAAAGGGAAGATTAGAACTATTATTTTTCAGAGTTTTCGAGAAAAATAATAAAATAATTTAAAAGAATAATTTTATTTCCATTCCCACTAAAGAGTGGTGGGAAATGACTCTATGATGCAGTGATGAGGAAAATTAATGGAACTCATTAATGACCCGTATCCCACAACATAATGGTGAAATAAAGGAATCATAACAACGATTTTGTTTTATAAATGAAACAGCGTAACGTTGCAACATCACCGCATAACTAAAATGTTGGGTTGTGTTTCCTGTTTAATTTTTTGATGCATTGGTTGAATGAGGATTAAACCTTGTTGATTCTCTGATGAAACTCCAATGATATTCCTCTCCAATGAAAAATGATGCACCAGCGAATCATCACAGACTTTGACACACCTCGAAGAACGGAGCTGAAAGCAACAATCGATGCCGACGTCTTGAACCCCCAAGGATGAGCACTATGGTATCAAATAACAAAGAGGTAGGGGTTGTTTTATTTTGATGTTCTTACTCATTATTTTCTAGAAATGAAGAATTTGGATCCCACATGAACAAGTTGATCCATAATTCATGAATTTATCCGAGAGGGTGACTTTTATTTTGAGGGATTATCCATCTGAAATTCAATCATTATTTTATACGATTGAACAAAAAACCCCGAGCCTCCCCCAATTTTAATCCTCTAATTCAGGGAGCACGTGCCGACATGAAAAAGGACCAATCACCTCCGCATTGTGTGTACTTTGTGATCGTACCCTCCAAATAACTACAATTTTATTCTGGGTCCAAGGCACTGGTGGCGGTGAACCGAGAGGCCTATAGGCATAGAATGATTGGAAAACTGAACAAAAAAGTAACTCCAGTAGCTCGTAGAAGGTTCCATCGGTGTGGCCCCACTTGTGAGGTGGAACCAGCGACTGGCGACGATGGTGACCAGTGGTGGAGGCCAACCCACGTCGGCCCTATGGAAGGGATGGTGCTAACTGGCACCACGGTGGCTGAGGCTACCAGCCCTCACCAACTGTGAATGAGGACAACGACGCGACCATTGGTAAAAGACCATGACTGACTGGGCATGGCAGTCATGGGGTGACGTGGTGCTAGGTGGGCGTCACGTAGAGGTGGTGTCCCATGTCTGGGCCACCCGGAATGTGACGAGCCGCAGTCACCTAACCACGGGTGTAGGAGGACCCTCATCTGTGGGGCCAGCTGAGGCTAGAGACGGCACGACTATCGCATCCAGGTTGGATGTCGCACCACTGATCCGCCCCCTTACGGATCGGGCTTTGCGCCGGCGAGCAGTGCTCCCAGCCAGTGGGTTGGGCCGGTCTTTCTCCCAGTGGGTAAGACCCACACCAGAGGTCTAGACCCACACTCAGTAGGTGGACCCACACTGATAGGCCGAACCCACACCCTTCGGGCTTGGCTGGACTAAACCGAGTCGCCAGGCACCCTTGCGGGCTATACCATCAGCCAGATCGGGCCAAGTCCAGCGATGCCCATTAGGTCTAGCCCACTGGATAGAGCATATAAACCCCGAACCGAACTTGGTCATGTTGAGTAGGTTGATTTAAACTAGGGTATGTGGGACCCCCGGGCCGGGTTGGTCGGGTCGGTTCCACTGGTTCAGACCGGACCCAGACGCAACCGACCCTTGTTTACATAAACACTCAGATATTTCAAACCGCACATCTGATTGATGAGTCGATTGTGACATTGGGATGCTCTCGATGAGGTAGATCTTATCGAATGCCCTGAGGATGATTTCCTGGAAGTTAATATTCAACAACTTTCTTGAGGAGGGTTTCTCCCAGTTACACTTGGTACGAAACCCTATGGTTGGATGAGACATAAAGACTACTAACTTTTGACTCTATGAGACTCGACATAGTGAGAATAACTTCTATGTGATATTGCAGGGCCATGATGGGATTCACTTCTGTGTGACGTTGGAGGCCCACAGTACGTGATGAGGAGGAGTACCTCAACTAGCCATGATTAGGGGGAATCACTTTTGTGTCACTTTGCAGGCCCATGGTATGCAGTGGGGAGGTGTACCTAAGATGTCCAGGGTTTGTGGGAAGAACTTCTATGCGACTAAGAATGCCCACTATAATCGATAGGGGAGGAGTTCTCCAACAGCTGTGGTGTTCAATGATGTGACTGATGATTCTTTATCACTACCCTAAATGTATATTTGGTAAGATTTATTTTGTGCATCTTTCATTACTTTAAGGATTATTTTGTGGTCTTACCTTTTTTAAGGGTCACTATTGAGTACATTGTTACTCACCCATACATGGGCTTCGCCCGCACGTGTTCTGTCTGGTGCAGATGATCGAAGTTTTGATAGAGACTTTGGTGGACCAGGGCCCAGATGTGCTCAAGAAGATGGGACTGACGAATACTACAACGGTGGACTTGGTGTCCTAGGTCCAGGCACGACCCACTACGATTGGGTGGACATGAAATTATACTTTGGTTTCGAGTAGATACACTACTCTCATGATCAGGTGGGGTTTTCTGCAGACGACCATCAGAGTTTCCTTTGTGTAATTTTCTATTTTAATTCCATTCATTGGGTCTATATTCTAGACCAGTTTTATTAGTGGTACTTATCTTTATTTTTATTGAGACTTGTTTCCTTGGTTAGTGTGTGGGACTAGGTTGGGAAAGTGTGTGCATACAAGTACATAATAAAATTACTCCAACTTATAGTTTGATGCCTTCGACGCTTGTTGCCTGCCCCTAGCCATTGCGAGGCAGGATTGGGGAGTCACAGCACGGGCCCTAGTGGGAGGGTCATGAAAAGGTGGTATCAAAGGGAGGTCGGTCATAACACAAAGACTGTGAATCTGTTATTTTTTTCGGAAACAATGTCATGTGTTTATAGTCTGACACTTATATTCGAGGAGTCTAGTGTTGGTGTAGTGAATGACGTATCCATACACCAGGACCTTGAATTATGATTTTCAGATCTATACATGAAAACAATTGTTTCATAAGTTTCAACTTATTTTGTTTTGAATAAAATTCATCTCACAAGGTATAACCTTCTAACCATGGTACATTATAATATTTCTTAGGATGCCTCCACGTAGACGACCAGCTAGGATCCTGATATGAGGTAGTGAGGACAGCTCGACTAGCAATGAGGTGTTCGTTCAGGGACCTATTCCATTGATTTCCCCATCAAGTGGTGGACCAGTTATACTACCACCTAATGTTCAAGATCTATGTTCAGTGGTTTCAGCATAGGACATTCATAGACATAGTGCCTTACATGAGTTTCAGAGATAGAGACCTCTTAGGTTTAGGGGAGAGGCAGATCCTTAGGTCTGTGAGGACAGGATAGAGGTAATGACACAGTTCTTTCATTTAGTGAGGAAACTGCCTAACCTGATGGCGATCATAGAAATGAGCCTTCTACAGGTATTGTTAGGGAGATGGTGGAGCTTGAACACCTATACACATGATGAGGCAACCCTTACCTTGATATATTTTGAGTGCCTTTTCTAGAAGGAGTTTTTCCAAGAGACCTTGAGTTATGTGCCCATTCAAGAGCTGCTTCACCATCAGTAGGGAAACATGACAGTGGCTGAGTACTCATCGAGGTTCACAAAGATTTTGCGATACTCCATAGACTTGGTGCGAGACCCTTTCTTCAGGGCTCAAGCCTTTGAGTAGGGACTCATGTTGGAGTTTAGGGCATCAATTTTGTCTCTCAGCATCCCTACCTAGGTTGGGGTGTTGAAGCAATCTCTTCTAGTAGAGAGATTATTAGTAGAGAAGGCACCAATAACTACAGTTACTAGAAGAATCCAGGTGGTAGATTCTTCAGTAGGTAGCAGAAAATAGACGCTAGTTCCCAAGAGGGCTAGGTATTTCAGAAGACAACCCCAGGACTATGGTTTGGTAGTAAGGTGCTCCCAATCCAAAGGGAGTTAGGAGGGAGCCAGGTAGTGCTTCGCGTGTGGCAGTCATGGAAACATGGCTCGTGACTGCCTGACCCACCGTATAGATCATTAGCAGAAAGCGGAGGGGCCACCAAGAAAACAACATTGGTTAGAGCTAGGAGGACTGCAAGGTGGCAGAAATGGTAGGGGAAAAAACTGAGTAACCAACAGTGGACAACATTTTGAGGTGTTACCACCACCACCCACAAGTGGTCCACCCCGACAATAGGAAGTTGAAAGATATGTGAAATCACAACTTCAGGCAATAGATGATTATGACCACGATGCTTCTAAGATGATCTGAGGTATGATCTGTGTATTTTCCACCATAGATTCGATTCTAATAGACATAGGTTCTTGTCAATCTATCCTTTCCACATATATAGTTCAGTTCTCGAAGATTTCAGTGGATTTTTTGGGCACAATCCTATGAGCTAGAGACTCTAACCAGCAGAGATTAGATGATTACACACTAGTTATTATAGTGTGAGATTACTCTAGGAGGGTAGAGCCTCGGTTGTGATCTTCTAGTATCGGAATTGAGGCCTTATGACTTCAACCTATGTGTGGAATAGTTATCCACATTCCAATCACATATTGAATATTTTAGGCATATAGTGTGGTGTGTCCACATATATGGGGCGAGGTTTTCTATCACCAGCAAGAAGTAAACCCTTGCGGCAGAAGACATAAATTCTTAGAGGAGGGTGCAACTGATTACTCACTAGATTCTAGCCTCACCCTCAGTGCAATGGATGAGATGACCCCAAGATTCCCCATAGTGGTGAACGAGTATGAGGATGTTTTCCCAAGGATGTTCCAGGAATACCTCCACATAAAGAGGTATATTTTTTTATCAACTTGTACCATGGGATGACACCGATATCCACACCGGCGTTTCAGATGGCTCTCGTAGAGCTTCGTGAGATGAGGGTACAGCTGGAGTACATGAAGAATAAGGGTTCATAAGGACCAACATTTCACCATTGGTAGCCCTAGTGTTTTTTCCAAGAAGGAAGACGAGAGTTTGAGGTTGTAAGTGGACTTCCGGCACCTTAACCAGGTGACAGTGAAGAATAAGTATCCATTGCCAAGAATCGATGATCTCTTAAACCAACACAAGGGGGAGAAGTTGTTCTCAAAGATAGAACTTAGATTAGGCTATCACCAGCTTTAGGTACGGAATGATGATGTACCGAAGACAACATTCAGCTTCTAATACGTCCAATATGAGTTTCTAGTGATGAATTTTGGAATGTCAAATGCCACAGTAGTGTTCATGGGTCTCATGAACTTTATCTTCCATCCTTACCATGACTGGTTTGTTGTGGTCTTCATTAATGACATATTGGTGTACTCTTCATCAAAAAATGATCATGTTACGCACGTGCGGATAGTTATGGATACACTCTGAGAGAACCATATTTATATTAATCTCACGAAGTGTTAGTTTTGGATAAGTGAATTTCACTTTATGAGACACGTCACCTCAAAGAATTGAGTTGGAGTGGATTTGAAAAAAATAGAGGCAGTGCTTTCTTGGGAGCCACCCAGAAGTGTTCCTGAAGGGAAAAGTTTCTTGGAGTTGGTTGGTTGCTAATAGAGGTTCACACCTGAATTTTCTAGAGTATTTGAACCCTTATCTTCATTGAAGCGAAAGGTACATCCCTTCATGTGGAGAAAAAAATGTTATTAGAGTTTCCAGGAGCTGAGGCAGAGAATGACTAGTGTCCCTATCTTGAGACTAACAGAGTGGGATGTTGGCTATTTAGTTTACTGAGATGCATCTAGGACCAGACTAGGTTGTGTCCTGATGTAGGAGAGAGCATTGATCGCCTACAACTCACACCAGGTGAGGCAGAATGAGCATAACTATGAAAACCATAACCTAGAGTTAGCATTAGTGGTTTTTTCCTTGAAGATGTGGCATCACTACATGATCGGTGAATGGTTTACAATTTACTCTGACCATAAGAGTTTTTGGTATATCTTCTCATAGAAGGACCTGAACCTAAGACTAAAGTGATGGCTAGAGTTCATCCAGGATTATTACTTTGAGATAGTTTATACTTCTACAAAGGGGAACATGGTGGAAGATTCACTCATTAAGAGGTCTAGTTTGAAACACCTAAGTGAGGCGATATATCAATTGGCCATGATACATATATCCTTCATAGATGATGGTGAATCTGCTTACCTTCAGTCAATGAATGTTACTCCCCCACTCTTACGGCGAGTTAGGGAGGCACAACTAGTGGATGTTGACTGCGAGGACCAACGTGCACAATTATCCTCAGGATGGGATCTTGATGGATTTTTGATAGGTGAAGAGCTCATAATCCTTTTTAGATGGTGAACCATAGTGCTAGTAACGTGGAGGGAGGAGGTGTTGAGGGATTTTCAAACATCCCTTTGGAGGTACATCATAGAGTGTCGAAGATGTACCAGGACATCCAATGTCAGTATTGGTGGCTAGGGATGAAGAAAACGGTGGATAAGTTCATTTTATTATGCCTCACTTGTCAGAAAGTGAAGGCCGAGCATCAGGTTCCAACAGGCTTGACCCAACCACTCAAGGTACCAGAGTGGAAATGGGATGGTATCTCGATGGACTTTATGATGGGGTTACCATGCACATCCAAAGGCCATGACTCTATCTGGGTGATCATTGAACATCTCACCAATTTGGCTCACTTCCTACCAATCTAGGAGTATGGATCAGTAGAGGGATTGACACACCTATACATAAAGAAGATAGTGTGGCTTCATGGGGTGCCTTAAATGATCGTCTCAGATTGTGACACTCACATTACATCCCAGCTGTGGAGGGGATTGCAGGAGGCGTTCGGGACGCAGTTGCGCTTGAGCATAAATTTTCATCCCGAGATAGATGGTCAGATGGAGAAGACTATAAAGACCATAGAGGACATGCTACGTGCTTGCCCCCTAGATTTTGGTCACAGTTGGGAGTACCACCTACCACTGGTAGAGTTTATATAAAACAAAATATATCACCCCACCATTACCATCACACTGTTTGAGGCATTGTACAGGTATCCTTGTAGATCACCCCTATGCTGGACAGACCTAGGGGAGTCAACACTCATGGGTCTGGAGTTCGTATAGGATACCATTGAAATGGTTCAAATCATCCAAGAGCAGATGAGGACCACACAGAGTAGGCAGAAATCTTATGACCGCAGGATATAGAGACCCTAGAGTTTGAGGAGGGTGATCATGTATTCCATCAGATCTCACCCCGATGAGGATTGCATAGATTTGGCCAGGGAAGAAATCTATCTCTGATTTTCATCAAAACTTTTCAGATCCTGAGCAGTGTTGGAAATGTGGCATACTTCTTAGCTCTTCCTCCACAGATGAACCGTGTGTGTCACACCCAAATTTTTTTAAAAAAATTATTTTATTATTTATTATTTTTGGGTTCTCGCACCAATGTCTGGGATGGGTTATAGTTTAATTTTTTTTGACATTTAATAAGTTTAGGATGCTTTGGACCCATGCGCGGTCACCGCATAGTGGGAGGTAGGTGCGTCGTTAGCTCGGGTTCCGCACAAATGTTTAACGAATAAAATAAATAATGTTTTATATAAATAAGGTGGGTTTAATTTTTAAATTTTAATAAGAATAATGTTATTATTTAATTAATAATATTATTATTAATAAGGCATTATTATTATTATTATTTCATTATTTTTTATGTTATTTTAATTATAATTGTTATACATATTATTTTTATTGTTATTAATTTTTATTTTTATTTTTATCTTAAATATTGTAATTTTTATTAGTATTATTTTCAAGTATTATTATTATTATTAATATTACTATTACTATTATAAAATGAAAAAAATAAGAATCCCTAGTTCAACCCTCAACCGGTGCCCCCAATTTCCCCTATTCCTCTACCTACAGCACACCCCCTTTGTGCGAACCCCATGCCCAGCTGTCACTCCCTTGGTTCCCTACGCAACACCTCAGACGACCTCGCCTTGCCTTGTAGACCCTGCTTCTTACTTCTCTACTATCTTTTCCATGCCCTCGGACTCACCCCCTCCTTCCACCCGCGCTACGCGTTCCCTTTTCCTGACCTTATGTCCGCCGTGCCAGGCTCCTCCCTTCCCCATCATGACCCAGCCCCCGGTTCGCTGCACAGCACCCAGCCGACCACCTATTTGGGCCTAGGCCCTTTAGCACCAGCTCCCACTCACACCACCTCTCTCACCCCCATGCCTCATGCCAGTATTTCCCTTGCCAGCAGCCCAACCTCTAGCCCTCCATGCTCTAGCAAGCAGTAGCACACCCGGCTCCCACCTCCCTGCTCTCCCTACCAAGGTACGGCCCCCAGCCACCTTACACCCCTATCATCTCTGGTGCCCGCCGCAAAGCCAACCGAGCCGGCCTCCGCACCGCCGCTCTGGCCAGCCGCCTCCTTACCGGAGCTCTGGCCTCTCTGATCCCTCTTCCGACCCATTTCTGTCCCAAACGAACCTTTTTTCTGACTAACCAATAGTAGTACAAACTCTAAGTTCATTCCGTGCTCTGGCCAACCGGCTCCCTTGATCCAGAGGCTACTCCGCACTACTCCGGCGCCCTACCGCCCCCTTGTGTTGTGTCTCGTTGGCCAGCCTATGGCATATTCCCAGTAGTACATTCCCTTCTCGAGGGTGTGGTTAGTCTACAGGGTGTGGTTCTTCATTTCTTGAAGTTTCATCACTTTTTTTCATGTTTGAGGTAGGTGGATTCACACTTTCCCTTTCCAAAGCTCTCCGTTAATACTTTAATTATTTTAAATAATTTCCATTTCACAATTCATGTGTTTAAGATGCCTCTTCCTAACTTATAATGATATTTTTGAATCAATATAATTTTTTTAAAATTATGTTTTGAAGCAGTTATTGTAATTCCCCGACCCCATTTACTCAGAGTCGGTGCATTATTACGTATCATTGGCATGATCACAAAGGATCAAGTCTCGAAAGACCGATTTGTTTAGTAGTCTTGTAAACACTAGATATATTCAAAAGTCTTACATTACATCATAAGGTAAAAAACTAAAAAAACATCTTGTCTTCATATCCCCTCACACTATCCCTAAATTTCATTGATAAATTACTTCTTCACATCCTGGGAAAAATAAAACATTGAAAGGGGTGAGCTCAGATTATCAGTAATGATAAAAATATAGTAGAAGCCTTCATAGATAAGAATAAACACTTAAATCAATTAATAACTAAAAAAGCCTTTTAAAATTGAACTTCAGCATAATATGGAAAAGATAAAATGAAATAATTACATTTACTTATTCACATGGATATTCTACTAGTCGAACAATCATATGCAATATCAATAACCACTTTCATAATGATGGAATGCATAATGCCAGACTATCATAACCACATATCCAAGGCCTCGTGCCAAGACTACAAATAATATTTTGTCAAGGCCTTGTGCCAAGACACTAGTCTGTCTCATGAGACCTACCGATGCATCGAGGAGATATATCGGGCTCCACCAATCAGTTACTAAGTCCAATGCATTCCTCATATGAAAAGTTTTAAACATAACATAAACATTCGTATTAAAACTAGCATACGAAATGTCAATACATTATCCACAAACCATGAATGGTATAAAAATAACACATCCACAGTCAAACATAAGTCATTTGATACAATATGGAAGATTGTATTGTATCATAATAAATTCAATCGAGAATGATGAAGGATATTGACATAGATGAAAATAATCATCAAAACAATTAGAGTGAAATATCCCCCTTTTTCTTGAAAACATTTAGAAGTCACACTATTTTTCAAGAATCCATTTAAAATAGATTTTAGAATCAAAGATTCCCATACCACTTTGAAACTTTTAAAAGGAATTTTGATTTGAAAACATTAATGTCCATATAAATAAATCCTTAAAACCATTTTTTAAAACATGGACATTAATGAGCAAGATAAGTCTTTAAAACATTTTAAAATGGTATTTTTGTTAGAGTTTCAAAACAAAAAAGAGACACTTGAATACAAATAATTGAGGTAATCAAAACTTTGTAATATCATGAGAATAAAGGGATTCATGATATACTATGTCAAAGTACATTATATACACCACATAAAAGTGATTTGGTGTATAACAACAAAGAAGTATCAATAGAATGTAAATTGAGATGAAATCTATCATAAAGGCCATATCCTTAGGTTAAATATAAATCAATGACATAGTTATGTTGTGACAAATATAAATAAACTAAATATTATTGGATATTTAGTGTAAAACAATCAAATGACATTCACACATAATCTTATAAAAACAACACCAATGAATTTGATGTTTAACTCAACAAATGAAGAATGAGTTTAAATTACTCTTATCAAATTCATATCGATGACTTGAGAAATTATCAATGGAGGGATTATGTGTATCAAAAGTATATACATAGAAAAGGGGAGTGGAAATTATGACATAAGCAAATGAATAGTGATTCCACACATAATCTCGGAGTAAAATAATCAATGAAGTTTGCGTAAAGCCGAATAAATGGAAATTGAAATTTCAAATTCCCTTATTGATTTGGTAACATACAAAACATACACCAATGAAAGAAGGATCATACAATTATGATGTAAATATACATGAATTAAATTATATTACACAATGAATACAAACATGGGAGTACACACACCACATGTAATAAATAAGTGGTGAACCATGGAATTCTCGCGGAATTAAAAGTGAGATAAGAAACCCCTTACCAAGTTGTAATCCACTGAGTCGTGTGACCAATAGTTAATAACCAAAAAATGATTTACAGAATAACATGAATATAAATAGAATCATGATAACATATATCAAATGGCAGTACACAATAAACCACTTTCAATAAATTAGTGGCGAACAATGGAAATCTCACGGAATTGAAAGTGAGATAAGAAAATCTCTTACCACATTGTAATCAACTAAGTCGTATGACCAAAAGTTAATAACCACCAAATTATTTACAGAATAACATGAATATAAAGAGAATAATGATAATATATATCAAATGTAAGTACACAATACACCACTTTCAATAAATTAGTGGTGATCAGTGAAAATCTCACGGAATTGAAAGTGAGATAAGAAAATCCATTACTTGTACTTGTTCCTTGGTCGAGGGTAGGTTAACCTCCTGTATAATGGTAAAATAATTGTTATTGAATTAAAAATGAATGATATTCATTAATATTAAATCAGATATGATCTTTTAACATTGATTTGTTAATAATATCTTAGAATTATTGTCGTTTCGGGTGTTAACGGGTGCATTTTCCTTTATAATCTTTGTTATTGGAGCCATATTTTTTATTAATGGGACGTATATTATTCACATCCAGAATGATATAAAATCATTAAAAATTATTTTTAATCATGAAATGAGAATTAGTCTTTAATGGATATGATGGAGAATGAATCTCATCGCGTTCGTGGAGATGGTAGTCCGTACGTACGCACGAGCAACAATATCATTCTTTTGATATTAAAATAATATTTAATTTGATTTTATATCATATATACAGAATCATTATAATGTTATATTTATTATTTAAATGACTTAAACATCATTATTATACCCATCCAAATAATAATGTTTTGAATAAAAATTACACCACGACGTGGAGACGGTAATCCGTACGTACGCACGTATGGTGACATGTCATTCAAAGGATGGATAGAATACTGAGATATGGTTGTAACATGTGTATAATAACATAAAAGTATATATAATATACTGGATTTAATATTTTATAATCGTAATAACAAAGAAAGAAGAAGTGGAAGAAGAAAGGAACTTGAGAAAGGGTGGTGATATCATTACCTCTTCTTCAGGTTCTTCCTTTTGATTTGATCAAAAGAGCTCCTTATATTGGCTTTCTGAGTAAAGTAAGGCCTTTAATATGAAGTGAGGGAAGTTTAGAGAGTATTTGGTCATGGTTTGGCCGAACCAAAAGTCTTTTAAGGTGTGAATTAAAAAGAAGGGGGAGTGCCCTTTTATAAGAGGGGTGTGGAGCACCTTTGGAAAAGCTAGAAATATTATTTTATAATAAATTCATATTCGGTTAATAATGGCTCCAAAGTAAATTATTTAAAGGTTAAGGTGGGTATAGGTCTAAAACAACTCAAAAAATAGGATTTAGACAGGTTGGGGTTACTATATTAACCTTATCTCTAAGTATTAACTCTTAGTTAATTAGTTTCACTTTTACAATGTCACTTTGTATTTTTATATTATATGGTTACTAAACATACTATATACATCCAAGAGACCACCAAGTGGTCCATTACTGATACACCTATCTTGATATAAGTCTCTTGGCCGAACCTTAGATTTTTTGGAATTTAATATAAATTAATAATATAATATTTGTTTTAAAAAAACTTTTCTGAAAATTTTGACACTATTCAATAATTGATTTTTTTAAAACTCATAAAAGAATGATTACTTATAACAAGGTTAATTAAATAAATCAAAAACATGTCATATTAACCTATAAAATTATTTTTATTTATAAAAAGTCTGAAAGTACATTTATTTGGGTATTTATAATATCAATTATTCTAATTTTTCATTAATTAGGTAATTACTCCATCACCATTGTGTCATACATAAATTACATTATTTAATGTCTAAAAAATATAAATAAAATAAAATTATGTAGGAAATCTTTTTAACTCTCTAATTAATATTTATAATATAAAATCGAAAATATATATCACTATGTAAAAAATGGTTTTCTAAAAGATCTATGCTTATTTCATTTTTGTATTTATTTTATCTTAATTAATATAAAGTGTCATTATCACTTTCAAGTGGCTCTATGAGGTCCAAAAATCGACCCCAATTTGCCCATGGTCGTACATGTATCAACCAATAATGTTAGGACACTTTTTAGGGTAATTTGTTATTATAATAATATTATTTTTAACCCTTATTTACCAGATTTACCCTTTAACCATGGTAAATAAAATATTTACAAAAGTAATTATTCAAAATGTCTAAAATTAAAAGTTACCTATTTACACAATTTGAACATCCTAATTCCAAATATGGAATCTATTTTTTCAAATTCCAAACACAAAAGTGGCAGAAATGAATTTAAAATTAATTCCCGCTGTCAAAACAAAAAGCGTGTTTTTAAGATATAATAACTATCAAAAGATTGACACATTTTTATGTCCGGTTTAATTATAAAATTATGTGAAATGACCAAAATTTTATTAAATGGTAAAATATATTCTAAATTTAATTTAAAACCAATCAAATTCATAACTTATCAATACAAATTATTTTTATTAGAAATCTTTTTTCTAATTAAAATTTAGTAATTTTCAATATTCATCAAAATATGAAAGTTATCCGAAAAGTACCAAAATTTCACCCTAGGCTAATTCCAATATTCCGAATCCATAAATGAAGTCCATTTTTAGAGATAAAATTTATAAAATTTCAAAAGTTGGGTATTACTATTCCTAACGACTACTTTGATTGGTCGAGGTGTGTTAGAAATCGAAGTTGCGTACAACGCATGCTACTGTATTAATCAAAGAGAAGCGTATCATGGAAGCTTGGGGTGTTACATTTTCCCCTCCATCAATAAATTGAATCCTCACAATTTTTAAAATTGGGCATTGGAATATAATGCAAAGTCCCACATCGAAAAAAGATTCAATAAAACTATCAATTTAAAAGAAAGAAGGAGAAGTACAAAGGTCACCCGAGATAACCTATACTAGGATTCCATGTATGAAAACATGGATAGGGATGATAAAATAAGTGTCAAGTTCTTATGGAGAGGGATATAAAACATGATCAGGAGAACGTTAACAATAAGAAAACCACAAACTTGTGACTGGAAAAACGGTCATAAGTTTCCCAGTCGGAAAAGTAAATGGACAACATTTTAATAATTTTTTTAAGATACATTACATAAAGATGAAGAATTAAATTCTGAGATTGACTATGAAAATAAAGAGATATACTTTTTTGGTAAAGTTTCGTTCTTTAATAAATTCTTAATACTAACTCAATTTTAAACAATGAGTATTCAAGAAGACTTGGTCACACTGGAAGAGATAGAATAAACTTCTTATAGAATCACATGATTCACGAAGGATAAAATATATATTTAACTTGTCTTTAAAGATTAATAAAAACCAAAATGGTTACTATAAGAACTGATGATACCCCAAAAGGATATTCCATTAGAGAAAGAAACACTAAAATTAATTTCTAAAATTAAACCATCAATACCCCAAAGTTAAATAAATACCATTCAATAATCAATTGTCCTTAAAATCCTTCAATATAATCCAAACTAATATTGAAACCCAAAACTTATAATAATGTAGTCTTCCACATTAAATGGTATCTCCAAATGACATAAATTACTCTTAAAGTCACATACTTAAATGTAATTAACCTAATCACATATTCTCTATTATAGGTTAATCATTTCCATAAATAACCAATATCACTATAAATCCATAATAAAAACATAGATAAAAATCCACCATTACTCCTCAAATTAAATCCCATAGTATTCTATTTTCCTTGGGCATATAGTGTCCCCAACAAAGTGAACATCTTCTAAAATAACATTTATACCTTAATCACCAAATCATTTTCCTATACTAAGGGTATTAACTTGGTAAGAAATAAGATCCCAAATCAAAATATTATTGATCAATAAAATCATTTAACTAAAAATAACAGTCACATTAACTAGGGACTTCACATATTCCAGTGGTAGGAGATAAATCTCAATCTCACTTTGGTTGTGGGTTCGATTCCCACAGCTTTGTCCAACGCGATGGGTTGCCACACGGTCTGCATGTTGTCCTTTTTCAAAAACTATATTTTACAACTTTACCAAAATGAGATAAATTCTTCAAAATAACCATAACATAATTTAACCACAAATGTTATCTCATGCCTTGCATTTTCATCCCAAATTATAATAATTTGTAATTTCCTCAAACCCAATGATCATATAAAACCAAATTGTTATTTATAACTATATCCACAAGAGAAAATATAATTCTCCAAAAAATATCATTCTCACATGGAAAACTGTAGGGTTACAAATACAAGAGAAAATTATTCCAAATAAAACCCCTCAACAAGGAGCACTAATACTTTTTAAACATTTCTACAACCATTTATTTCCACATAGCTTCTTCTTTGACCAAGAAAATATCCTATAGGATAGGACATTCACTCGGGTAATGGCCAGGTCCCCTACATTTATGGAAAATGACTGTAAATGGTATCTTGGGACCATTTTTATCTTCTTCCATAGTACTCTTCATTTTTCTTTGGCAATTCTTCACTTTATGTCCTTCCTTACCGCATGTAAAGCATTTCTTTGTCCCATTGAGACACATTCCTGGGTGTCTCCTTCAACATTTCCTGCACGATGGAAATTGAGGATTCCTTTCTACATGGTCTCCACTATTGGAGCTCTTATCATTCATCACCTTTCTCTTCTTTCTTGACTCCAGGAATTGGTTAATATATATTGTTGATCATATTTTTGGAAAATTGATTTGGAATGAAGACAATATCTTTTATGCCTATCGACATTCCATTTTTTTGCTCATTGGCAGCACCGTTCCCACCTTGTACATCATTCTCAAAGTCACTATGACTTCCTTGGAATCCATCCATTGACTAAAACTAGAAAGCATTGTGTGAGTAACAGTAGTCATGAAATCATTTAGAGATTATCATGTAACCATATTCTCAATTTGAAACACATTAGGATTAACCAAGGTCATTTACTCTCATATTATATATAATACTTCAAATAGGTTTGTAAAAAAAAATGTAAATTATCTTAAGAATATCCCCTGGAAGTGTCGTAACCAAGAGTGCAGCAAGGCCCGTTGTCATGCACCAGTTCCCGTTCGAGTCTAGCTCAAAGCGGTGTTTTCGGGTTTTATCCCTAGGTACATCTGTGCCAGAGCCGCCTCTACCTGCTCGTATCCAGATAGTGATGTATTGCTCAGAAAACTCACAAAATCACTAAAATACCAAAATTCTAGGAAGTTCTTCTATACTAATCCTCAAAGTCCATCTTAGGTTTATGTGCTCTAATCAGAGTTTATCTAAATCTAGCTTCCAAGGATTATACTAAACTTCCTCTGATACCAACTTTAATGCCCCGACCCTAGTTACCCAGAGTCGGTGCATTATTACGTATCATTAGCATGATCACAAAGGATCAAGTCTCAAAAGACTGATTAGTTTAGTAGTCTTGGAAACACTAGATATATTCATAAGTCTTACATTACATCAGAAGGTAAAAAAAGAACTACAAAAACATCTGGTCTTCATATCCCCTCATATTATCCATGCAGGTCATTCATAAATTACTTCTTCACATCCAGGGAAAAATAAAACATTGAAAGGGGTGAGCTCAGATGCTCAGTAAAGATAACAATATAGTAGATTCTTTCATAGATAAGCATAAACAGTTAATGTTATTTATAACTAAAACAAAAGCCTTTTAAACTTGAACTTCAGCATAATATGGAAAAGATAAAATGAAATAATGAAATTTACTTATTCACATGGATATTCTACTAGTCGAACAATCACATGCAATATCAATAACCACTTTCATAATGATGGAATTCATAATTCCAGACTATCATAACCACATAGCCAAGGCCTCGTGCCAAGACTACAAATAAGATTTTGACAAGGCCTTGTGCCAAGACACTAGTTTGTCTCATGAGACCTACCGATGCATCGAGTAGCTATAGAGGGCTACACCCATCACATACTAAGTCCAATGCATTCCTCATATGAAAAGTCACTACTGGAAAATGTACCTATCCCCACGGTTTTCACCAAAACCGTGGGGATAGACCCCCCCTATACCCACGGTTTTGGAAAACCGTGGGTATAGGTGAATTTTGATGACCTATACCCACGGTTTTCCAAAACCGTGGGTATAGGGGGCTCTATCCCCACGGTTTTGGCAAACTGTGGGTATAGGTCATCAAAATTCACCTATACCCACGGTTTTCCAAAACCGTGGGTATAGGGGGGGTCTATCCCCACGGTTTTGGTGAAAACCGTGGGGATAGGTCTGGGATAAAATACCTATACCCACGGTTTTGAAAAACCGTGGGTATAGGTCATTTTTGTGTCCGCGGGAATTTTTTTTTTCCGCGGGAAGGAATTTTTTTTTGGCGGGAACCCTATACCCACGGTTCTTCCCTCTATACCCACGGTTTTTATAACTATATTTAACTAAATAGATATATATATACATATATGTGAAGTTAGGGTAGTGGTTAGACGTGGTGTTTGCATCGAAGAGGTTGCGGGATCGAAACTCGGCGCCTGCATTATTTTAGGACCTATACCCACGGTTTTGAAACCGTGGGTAAAAGCCGTTGAAACCGTGGAAATTCTCTATGTTTCGGTGACACGGTGGCAGGACACCTATACCCACGGTTTTCCAAAACCGTGGGTATAGGCTGGGGACCTATACCGACGGCGTTCCAGCCCGCGGTTCCCAAAACCGTGGGTATAGGCTATACCCACGGTTTTGGAGGCTATACCCACGGTTTTGAACCGTGGGTATAGGCCGTTTTTCCAGTAGTGAGTTTTAAACATAACATAAACATTCATTTTAAAACTAGCATACGAAATGTCAATACTTTATCCACAAACCATGAATGGTATAAAAATAGCACATCCACATTAAAACATAACTCATTCGACACAATATAGAAGATTGTATTGTATCATAATAACCTCAATTGAGAATGATTAAGGATATTGACATAGATGAAAATAATCATCAAAAAAATTAGAGTGAAATATCCCCCTTTTTCTTGAAAACATTTAGAAGTCACACTATTTTTCAAGAATCCATTTAAAATAGCTTTTAGAATCAAAGTGTCCCATACCACGTTGAAACTTTTAAAAGTAATTTTTATTTGAAAACATTAATGTCCATATAAATAAATCCTTAAAACCATTTTTTAAAACATGGACATTAATGAGAAAGATAAGTCTTTAAAACATTTAAAAATGGAATTTTAGTTAGAGTTTCTAACCAAAAGAGAGACACTTGAATAAAAATAATTGAGGTAATCAAAACTTTGTAATATCATGAGAATAAAGGGATTCATGATATACTATGTCAAAGTACATTATATACACCACATAGAAGTGATTTGGTGTATAACAACAAAGAACTCTCAATGGAATGAAAATTGAGATGAAATCTCTCATAAACGCTGTATCCTTAGGTTAAGGATAAATCAACGACATAGTTATGTGTGAAAAATATAAATACAGTAAATATGATTGGATATTCAGTTTAAAACAATCAAATTACATTCACACATAATCTTATAAAAACAACACCAATGAATTGGATGTTTAACTCAACAAATGGAGAATGAGTTAAAATTACTCTTATCGAATTCATATCGATGACTTGAGAAATTATCAATGGAGTGATTATGTGTATCCAAAGTATATCCATAGAAAAGGGGAGTGGAAATTATGACATAAGAAAATTAATAGTGATTCCACACATAATCTCAGAGTAAAATAATCAATGAAGTTTGCGTAAAGCCGAATAAATGGAAATTTAAATTTCAAATTCCCTTATTGATTTGGTAACAAACAAAACATACACCCATGAAATAAGGATCATACAATGATGATTTAAATATACATGAATTAAAGTATATTACACAATGAACACAAACATGTGCAGTACACACACCACATGTAATAAATAAGTGGTGAACAATGGAATTCTCACGGAATTAAAAGTGAGATAAGAAACCCCTTACCACGTTGTAATCAACTGATTCATAAGACCAAAAGTTAATAACCACCAAATTATTTACAGAATAACATTAATTTAAAGAGAATCATGATAATATATATCAAATGTCAGTTTAAAATACACCACTTTAAACAAATTAGTGGCGAATAATTGAAATCTCACGGAATTGAAAGTGAGATAAGAAAATCCCTTACCATGTTGTAATCAACTGAGTCATATGAAAAAAGTTTAATAACCACCAAATAATTTACAGAATAACATGGATATAAATATAATCATGATAATATATATCAAATGGCAGTACACAATACTCCACTTTCAATAAATTAGTGGCGAACAATGGAAATCTCACAGAATTGAAAGTGAGATAAGAAAATCCCTTACTTGTACTTTTCCCTTGGTCGATGGTAGGTTAACCTCCTATATAATGGTGAAATAATTTTTATTGAATTAAAAAATCATCATATGCATTAATATGATATCATATATAATATTTTAACATTTATTTGTTAATAATATCTTAGAATTATTGTCGTTTCGGGTGTGAATTGGTTCATTTTCCTTTATATTCTTTGTTATTTGAGCCAAATTTTTTATTAATGGGATGTATATTATTCATATCCAGAATGATATCAAATCTTTAAAAATTATTTTTAATCATTAAATGTGAATTAGTCTTGAATGGATACGATGGAGAATGAATCTCATCGCGTTCGTGGAGACGGTAGTCCGTACGTACGCACAAGCGACAATATCATTCTTTAGATATTAAAATAATATTTAATTTGATTTTATATCATATATACAGAATAATTATCATGTTATATTTATTATTTACATGAATTACACATCATTATTATACCCATCCAAATAATAATGTTTTTAATAACAATTACATCACGACGTGGAGACGGTAAGCCGTACGTACACACGTATGGTGACATGTCATTAAAACGATGGATAGAATACTGAGATATGGTTGTAACATGTTTATAATAACATCAAATTATATTTAATATACTTGATTTATTATTTTAGAATGGTAATAACAATGAAATAAGAAGTGGAAGAAGAAAGGAACTTGAAAAGGGGTTGTGAAATCATTACCCCTTCTTCGGGTTCTTCTTTTTTATTTGACCAAAAAGGCTCCGTAGGTTGGCTTTCAGAGTAAAAAAAGGCCTCTAGGATAAAGTGAGGGAATTTTAGAGAGTTTTGGGCAGGGTTTGGCCAAACCAAAAGGCTTTGAATGTGTTAATTAATGAGAAGGGGGAGTGCCATTTTATAAGAGGGGTGAGGGGCACCTTTGGAAAATCTAGAAATATTATTTTATAATAAATTCATATTCAGTTTATAATGGCTAAAAAGTAAATTATTTAGAGGTTAAGGTGGGTATAGGTCTAAAAACACTCAACAAATAGGATTTTGATAGGTTTGTGTTACTATATTAACCTTATCTCTAAGTATTAACTCTTAGTTAATTAGTTTCACTTTTACAATGTCTCTTTGTATGTTTATTTTATATGGTTAATAAAATTACTATATACATCCAAGAGACCCCCAAGTGGTCCATTAATGATACAAATATCCTGATATAAGTATCTTGTCCGAACCATATATTTTTATGAATTTAATATCAATTAATAATGTAATATTGTTTTTAAAAACTCTTTTATGCCAATTTTGATATTATTCAATAATTGATTTTTGTAAAAATCATAACAGAATTATTAATTCGAATAAAGTTAATTAAATCTATCCTAACATGTTATATTAACCTATAAAATTATTTTTATTTATAAAAAGTTTCAAATTACATTTATTTGGGTATTTATAATCTCAATTATTCAAATTGTTCATTAATTAGGTAATTACTGCATCACCATTTTGTCATATATAAATTATATTATTTAATTTCTAAAAACTATAAATAAAATACCATTATATAGGAAATATTTTTATCTTTCTAATGAATATTTATAATCCAAAATCCAACATATATAACCCTATTTAAAAAATGTCTTTCTAAAAGATTTATTCTTATGCCATTTTTGTATTTATTTTAACTTAATTAATATAAAGTGTCATTATCACTTACAAGTGGCTCTATGGGGTCCAAAAATAGACCACAAGAAACCCATGGTCGTAAATGTATCAACCAATAATGTTAGGACACATTTTAGGGTAATTGTTTATTATTATACTATTATTTTTAACCCTTATTTACCGGATTTACCCTTTAACCATGGTAAATAAAATATTTACCGAAGTAATTATTCAAAATGTCTAAAAATAAAAGTTACCTATTTACACAACTTGAACATCCTGATTCCAATTATGGAATCCATTTTTCCAAATTCCAAACACATAATTGGATGAAATTAATTTAAAATTAATTCCCGCTGTCAAAACAAAAAATGTGTTTTTAAGATATAAAAACTATCAAAAGATTGACACATTTTTATGTTCGGTTTAAATGTAAAATTATGTCCAATGAACAAAATTATATTAAATGGTAAAAATATATTATAAATTTACTTTAAAACCACTCAAATTAATAATTTTATCAATATTAATTATTTTTATTAATAAAGTTGTTTTTAATTAAAAATTGGTAATTATCACTATTCATCAAAATATGAAAGTTATCTGAAAAGTACCAAAATTTCACCCTAGGCTAAATTCGATATTCCAAATCCAAAAATGAAGTCCATTTTGAGAGATAGAATTTATAAAATTTCAAAAAGTGGGTATTATTATTCATAACGACTACTTTGATTGGTCGAGGTGTGTTAGAACTCAAAGTAGCTTACAACACACGCTACTGTATTAATCAAAGAGAAGCGTATCATGGAAGCATGGGGTGTTATAGCTATTGGTTATGGCTATTTATTTGTTCCCAAAAATATGTTTGGTTTTTTTTAAATTTTCAAACATGTTTTTCACCCTTTGCATATTATTAATTAATATAAAAAATGTGATTCACTTCCTGCCGCATATCTATTTTGGTTTGTGTGGTGTTTTTGTGATGGAAGTGTTTGGGGGGAGTGTTTTCTTGATAAAAGAAAAAAAAGTGTATTTTTGGATGTCTTAAGTAGTGTTTTTTTGAAGAAACGTTTTTATGGAACTTAGTGTTTTTGTGGAAATGATTTCATATGTCTCTTCGGAGGTTTTACGATCCATTTGATGTTGGAACATCCATGCTTGCATGAGGTGCACATATGGATAGGCCTCCAACTGAAGATGGTTCTTTGAGTTAGTATTTTTCTTAAGATCTCATTTTTTAAACGGTTCTTATTTTTGAATTGTTGTGGGACTCTTTGTATGACACTTAGAACTAATTTGAAAAAGAAATCCATGGAACATAGAGGCCCGTTTGGCTTTTATGTACAAAATTGGTTTATTAAATAGTTAAATCGATGTGATTTATGTTCTGAAATTAGGTTTAGGTGGTTCTTTTACCCTCTTCGTTCGTTTGGATTGTTTAAAGTCCGTGTTTATATATTTTAGTTATCTTTGTGGTTGTAGCATGTTGGCAAGGTTTTTCCGTGATATTGCGGTCGTCAGCAAGTTGCGCGTACTTGTGCGCGAGTGTGAGATGTGCTATGTATTTATAACCGAGCTGAAAGTCAAGGTAGGTCCCTCACTACACTCACCTTTAAATTTAGAATTTATTTATTTCTTGATATTTTATTAATTTTAATAAATGGGAAATAATTTAATTTAATTAATTTTTATATGATTATTTGGTGTAAAAAAGTGCCATTTATTTTATACATGACACTTGAAATATTTTCTTGATGAACGAACACCCAGTAGTGAAATAATGCCCTTTTTCCCTTTAAACATAATTCATGTAATTTAGAATATAGTTCTGGTTTATTTATAAATTATTTCTTTTGAAGTGTGAAGAAGTGTTTTGGTTCTCTGGAGAAATGGAGATTTTCTTTAAAATTGGTGAAGCCCCGTTTGTCACATTAATAAAATAAATTATTTTGGAAAAATCTATTTGGGATGAATTAGGGGTGATCTTTTTTGTACCTTGACTACATTAGTTGTGTGTGATTTTTGTGCTACTTGATTGACTTTTTTGACTCACCCCTTTCCTTTTTATTATACGTACTGACAAGGGAACCTGGCATAGTGAGTGAATTTTCGGAGAATGATTGCCGCACTAATTTAGATTACGCACAAGCTAGTGTCCCTTAGTATGGATTATACTATGCTAGGGGATTGATCCCCTCAGTTAAGAAATGTAGGGAAACACTAGGCATTATGGCGTTATGACTTAATTGAGAGTAGGCATGCCTTCAGGATGAGTCACATGTATGGTAGGCTATAGATTTTTCACGATCTCCTATGTTCGACCCATGTCTTCTTTAGTGTTTATTTTTATGTGGGGGATGATTGAGATGTCTAGTTCGGTTCCTGGACCTTGTGTGCCACTTCTTTTACATTGCCCTTAGTGTGTGTTGTGTGTGGTTTTCCCTTTGACTAACAAATGAAATTTGAATTTCTAACTTTTTCACATAAATGTTTTAAAATGCAATGAACATGTTCCTTATAAACGTTAAAGTTGTTTTCAAATTAAAAAGGGTAATGGATTGTTACATGTCTTAAAAATGAATTTGTGTGTTTGGAAACCCATATTTTGTATAATTTAGTTCAAACATATAATTAGTAAGTTTCATTGTTTAAGGGTAGTGCAAGGGGAATCGTTTGTTGGGACACCTACTGAGTTTTAATACCGACGCCTATAGTGTTTTCCTATTTTTAGTTTTGTTTCAGGTTTGACTTGAGCTTGCTCACCATGTGAGAGAGTTGGTTGTGGACTAGTGAGTGACTCTCGGAGTCTCGAGGAGTTTTGGTCGTGGTCTGGTCAGTTTTCTTGTATTGGTTATTCCTCCTTTTTCGTTTCATTTATTTTCCTTGTGTTATTCTACTTTTTCTGCTGCTTTAACTGCCTTTCATTTACAGGGAAAATCGTTCCCTCTTGTTTAGTTTTGATGCCCCAAACTTTTTACCAAACCGTGGGGATTGGGAACGCCCCTTGGGCATTGCCGCGGGCTGGCTCGGGTGACCAGTTCAGGGTCCACCTTGGTTGGTTCATGAAAAAATGGTTTCAGTGGAAGCCCTTTTTATTTGGGGTGTCGGGAAGATGGATATTAGGATAGTTGGGACTTGAGAGGTAGGTACGGGAAGGACGTCCTAAACCCTCACCCGTTCTGAACCTCAAGTCGCCAAGGGTAGTCCGGGAATTGAGTTCTTGTCTTGTTCCGGTTTGTTTTTGATTAAGGGATGACAAAAGAGGAAAGCTGATGTCACATCATGATTTCACATGGAGTAGTGACCCATGTTGTGTATTAGTACATGGTTTAACTTCTTCCTTGTCGTTGGCGCTTACTTAAGAAATGTCCCACTACCATGTCTCTAGGTTAATCATGATTACTAGTCCCTCTCTCTGGTGATTTGATGCAAGTTATGTGTCGTCTTGGTTCTAGTTGGTGTAAGTGCACTTTTAAAAATGGAAAAAGTGGTTTTTTAAATAAGAATGATCTATTTTAAATGGATTTGAATATTTGAAGTGAATTATTTTTAAAACTGAAAGCTCTTTGTCAAAAAATCATGTTATTTCATGGAACTGGTAGAGGTTTGGTTTGGGTGCAACCTTGGGTACTCTTTATGAACGTTCTCACATGTAAGGGAATGAATTAGAAGTGTGTGTTGGTGCATATGGATGAAATTAGATGAAGACATGTGCAATGGTTCAAGGGATTACTGAGGTGTGCACTTGGAATTAAAGGCTTTACCTTGTTTTCTAATGTGATTTTAATAAAGGGAAAATGATTTTTGGAAATTGAAATTTGTTTGAATAGTGGGTTTGGTATTTGGAAAATGGCCTTCAAAGAAGGAGGTTTTGAAATCTAAAATAAAAAGGGATTTTTGTGTTGTGTTTGTATTGTTTTTGGTTTTTGAGTTGGATGTTTTTGGATGAAAACTCATTCAATGATATTGCTTCAGCTTGATATTGGTTTTGGTTTTGTGTTTTATATGTTGTTCAGAAAATGCTACCTAGAAAGGTCCCCAGAGTTTCTAATAATTCATGCACAATTTTTGGTCCTTCTCACACATTGTCTGTACTTAATGGTGATCGAGGTCCGTTAAAGGTAGGTATGTCGTTTCAAGAGGTCGAGTGTGCTTTTAGGATGTTGAGAACTCCTGAAGCTATCAGAGTGTGTGTTGTTTTGGGAATGTTTGAAGGTCCATCTCTGGAGGAATGGGAGTTGCTTTCCCTACTGTCAATGCAAGTTGGGATGATGTGGGATATCTTCAAATCTGTCTTCGTCCAATGGTTTATAACTAAATAGGTGATGATGAAGAAGAGGGAAGAAATTATTCACATTCAATAAGGCCAATGAATGGTGAAGGCATATGTTGACCATTTCAAGGAACATGTGTTATTTTCTCCGGAGGTAGCATCACAGGATTTGATGAAGAGTTCTATCTTTATCAGGGGTCTTTTTCGAGAGAACAAGGAGTGAGGCGTCCCTTCAAAGGACCATCATTCGAGAAGCTGGTGGATGTGATGATTTTAGTTGAGTTGGTCTCCGGAGCACAGATGGTTGGAAATCCAGGGTATCCAACTGCTCGTGAAGGTTCCCCATCTGGAAAGCATGGTGTTCCAGAGGGACGTATTTCTAAAAATTCCTCTATAGTGGTTCTGGATTCCAGTTCTTCAGACCGTTCAATGGTGTGCCACTAGTGTGGCCAGTTTGGGCACATGATGCCATCATGTAAAATCCCTTCAAAGATGTTCTATCATTGCAGATGTCTGGGCTATCTAGAGAATTTATGTAGGAAGCGTCACCTGAAGAAGAAATTGTGGTTGAAGGATTCACATACCTGACTGTGAGGTAAGAGATGATTCAGCCATTAGAGCCCCAGCCACAGGTCTTGGGTGAAGCTCGCGCACAGTCAGGAGTTGCCGGGGGTGAAGCCTTAGTCAGAGTTTTGTGTTCCATGTTGGTAGTGGAACATTTAAAGTCTTTTCATCCTTTCTTTTTCTGCTGTTAAAGTTTGGACATCGTTGCTTGTTTATTGATTCATCATGGATTTATAATAGACATGTTCTTTTGTATTCCAATAGTTTTGATTGTCGGATTATGGTTTTCTGAATCGTGCATTTTTTTTAAAAGTGTGTTTGACCCTTGTATATGTTGATCTCGGTTTAGCTATATATATTTTTTGGATATGTAAGTGTCTGTGGAAGAATCGATTCTTGTGGTTATACTCAGGTTTACTGTCTGATTTAATTTAGTTTAGTGATTTTTCTCTAGTATTCAGTGTTTTGGTCTAGGTTAAGAGTTTCGAGGTTTAGTGGGGGGTGTTCGCTCGTGCTATTGAAGATAGTTTGGATAGGGTGGGAGTTCCCCTATCACCCCCACTCCAGGTGGTATGTTTGGGTGTTAAAATTTCCACACTAGTTGAGTTCGTGTGGTGGGGAGAACCCTCTCGGGTTCTCCCATTCTCTTATATTGTGTTTTCATTTTGTTTCATTCGGGCAGGGATTCTTGTTTGGTCTATCATTCAGCTCGGTGACTTTTTGGGGGCAGAAAGTGTCTGTGGTGGGGAGAATTGTCACAGTCAACTTTTTAAATAAATTTTTATTTTATTATTTCTTAGTTTTGAGTTATCATGCCAATTTCTGTGATGGGTTCCAGTTTTAATTTTTCAACATTAAATATGTTTGTGAGGTTCCAGACCCATGCGCGGTCACCGCATAGTGGGCGGTAGGTGCATCATTAGCTTGGGTTCCGTGCAAATGTTTAACGATTAAAATAAATAATGTTATATATAAATAATGCGGGTTGAATTTTTAAATTGTAATAAGAATAATGTTATTATATAATTAATAATATTATTATTACTAAGGAGTTATTATTATTATTATTATTTCATTATTGTCTATGTTATTTTAATTATTAATGTTATAATTATTATTTTTATTATTATTAATTTTGTTATTATTATCTTAATTGTTGTAATTTTTATTAGTATTATTTTCTGGTTTTATTATTATTATTATTATTATTTTTATTAGTATTTGGAAATGAAAATATAATAAAATAATAAACCCTAGTTCTACCCGCAGCCAGTGCCCCCACTTTCCCCTCTTCCCCTACCCGCGGTACACCCCCTCTATAAGAACCCCTTTCCCAGCCGCCCCTCCCCCGGTTCCCTACGCAATGCCCCGGACGACCTCACCTCTGCCTACAGACCCCGCTGCCTACCACTCTGCTGTCCTCGCCCTGCCCTCGGCCTTGCTGCCTCCTTCCACCCACGCTACGTGCTCCCCTTCCCTGACCCTATATCTTCCATGCTAGGCTCCTCCCTTCCCCATCGCGACTTAGAGCCCCAGCTCCCTGCACAACACCCAGTCGGCCACCTGCTTGCACCTAGGCCCTCCACCGCCAGCTCCCTCTCACACCACCTCTCTCGCCACCAATGCCTTACACCGGTCTGGCCCTAGCCAGCAGCCCGGCCTCCAGCCCTCCATGCTCTAGTAGGTAGTAGCGCACTCGGCTCCAACCTCCCTGCTCTCCCTGACGCGATCCGGCCCACAACAACCTTACACCCCTGCCATTTCCAGTGCCCTCCACCCAACCGAACCAGCCGGCCTCCGCACCGCCTCTCCAGCCAGCCGCCTCCTTGCTGGAGCACCCAACCTCTCCATATCTGCTTCCGACCCATTGAAGTCCCTGCCGAACCACTTTTTTGACTAACCAGCAGCGGCACAAACCCTATTGCACGTTCCGTGCTCGGGCCAGCCGGCTCCCATGCTACTAAAGCCACTTCACACAGCTCTGACACCCTAATTCCCCCTTGATCCATTCCCGCTAGCCACCCTATCGCCTATTCCCTACAGTGCATGCCCTTCATGAGGGTACAGTTAGTCGGCGGGGGTGTGGTTCTTTATTTCTTGAAGTTTCATCTCTTTTGTGCATGTTTTAGGTAGGTGGATTCACACATTTCTTTTCTAAATCTCTCCAGTAATACTTGAATTCTTTTGAATAATTTTTATTTCACAATTCATGGGTTTAAGATGCCTCTTCCTAACTTATAATGATGTTTTTGGATCGATATATTTTTTTTGAAATTATGTTTTGAAGCAGTTATTGGTTATGACTATTTATTTCTGCCCCAAAATATGTTTGGGTTTTGATTAAATTTTCAAACATTTTTTTACCCCTTGATACTTTTTAATTAATATAAAAATATGTGATTTGCTTCCTGCCGCATATCTTTTTTTTGGTTTGTGTAGAGTTTTGGTGATGGTAGAGTTTGGCGGGAGCGTTTTTTTTAAAACAAAAAAAATGGATTTTTGGATGTCCTTAGTAGAGTTTTTTTTGTAGAAACATTTTTGTTGAAGTTAGTTTATTTGTGGAAATGATTTTTTATGTCTCTTTGGAGGTTCGATGCACCATTAGATGCTGGAACATCCATGCTTGCAAGAGGGGAACACATAGACGTGCCACCAAACAAAGATGGTGCTTTGAGTTAGTATAATTCTTGAGACCTCATTTTTAAAGTGGTTCTTGTTTTCTAAATGTTTTCCGCCTCTATTTATGACTCTTTTAATAAGTTTGAAAAATAAATCCATGGATCCTAGAGGCCCGTTTGTCTTTTTATATACAAAATTGGTTTATTAAATAGTTCAATCAATGTGAGTTCTGTTTTGAAATTAGGTCGAGGTGGTTCTTTTGCACATTTTATTCATTTGGATTGTTTAAAGACTGTGTTTACTTAATATAGTTATATTTTCAATTGCAGTTCCTTGGAAAGGATTTTCCATGTTATTGCGGTTTTCAGCAGATTGCATGTACTTGTGTGCGAGTGTGAGACGTGTCGTGTCTTTGTAATAGAGCTGCAAGTCAAGGTAGGTCCCCCACTGCACTCACCTTTAAATTTATAATTTTTTATTTCTTGATATTTTATTAATTTTAATAAATGGGAAATTATTTAAGATATTTAATTTTTAAATGATTATTTGGTGTAAAAAAGATCCGTTTATTTTATACACGACATAAGAAAAATTTTCTTGATGAACGAACACCTAGTAGTGAAATAATACCTGTTTGAGATTTAAATATAATTCACAAAATTTCAAATATAGCTCTCATTTATTGATAAATGACTTCTTTTGATGTGTGAAAAAGTGTTTTGGTTCTTTTGAGAAATGAGGATTTTCGTTACAATTGTTGAAATCCCATTTGACACTTCAATAAAATAAATTATTTTGGAAAACTCTCTATGGGGTGACTCAGGGGTGATCTTTGGTGTACATTGACTATATTAGTTATGTGTGATGTTTTTTCTACAAGATTTACATTTTTGACTCACCCCTTTACATTTTATTTTACATGCTGACATGGGAACCTGGCATTGTGAGTAAAGTGTCTGAGAAAGATTGTCACGCTAGTTTAGATTACACACTGGCTAGTGGCCCTTAGTATGGATTATACTCTGCTAGGGGATTGGGCCATCAGTTAGGCCATGTAGGGAAACATTGGGCATTAGGGATTTGTGACATCATCAAGAGTAGGCAATCCTCCAAGATATGTCACATTTATGGTATGTTCTGGATTGTTCACGATCTCCTAGGTTGGACCCATGTTTTATTTAGTGTTTATTTTTATGTGGTGGACGATTTAGAGGTCTTGTTCGATTGCTGGCCCCTATGCGCCACTTCTTTTCCACTTCCCCTATTGTGTGTTATGTGTTGTGTGTCGTTTTCCCTTTGACTAACAAATGACATTTGAATTTCTAACTTCTTCACAGAAATGTTTTAAAATGAAATGCACCAGTCCCTTTCAAACATTAAACTAGTTTCTAAATTAAGAAGGGGAATGGATTGTTACTTGTCTTAAAAATGGAAGTGTGTGAGTGTAAAACCATATTTTTTATAATTTAGTTCAATCCTGGAATTAGTAAATTTCTTTATTTAATGGTTGTGCATTGGGAATAGTTCATTGGGAACGCCTACGGAGTTTTAATACTCACACCTATAGTGTTTTCCTGTTTTTAGGTTAGTTGCAGGTTTGACTTGAGCTTTCTCGCCATTGGCGAGAGTTGGTTGTGGACTGGTGAGCGACTTATGGAGTTGCGAGGAGTTTTTTTCGGGGTCAGGTTAGTTTGCTGTTGTTGGTTATTCCTCATTTTTCGTGTCATTTATTTTCCTTGTGTAATTCTACTTTTTCCACTGCTTTACTTGTATTTCATCTATGGTCCAAATCATTCCATCTTGTTTAGTTTTGATGCCCGACACTAGTTTCCAGCCCATAAGGATCGGGAACACCCCTCGGGCCTTGCGGCGTGCCAGCTCGGGTGACCAGTTCAGGGTCGACCCATGTTCGTTCATGATAGGGTGTATGATTTTTTTCATGTGTTGCAGGTGAGGAGATATGTGCATGTTTCATCGCACATCAACTATTGGGGAGAGATGGACATTGACAATGGGGTGACATTGGAAGAGTTCCTAGTGGAGATAGTGGATCAACATGAATGGGTCCTACGAGGGTTGTCGATTCCTCTAGTGTGAGTTTGGTGAAAACACGTGAATCTATAGGATATAAAAAGGGAGTGAGAGGATCATATTCATGCTCAATACCCCCCGTAAGATTAGTTTTTTTTTTGGAATTAGGGGATGCAAAAACCTAAGTTAGTGAGAACATAGTGTCTCACAAATCCCAAGTAATTTTTTATCTTCTTAATTATATAGAATTATTATGAGACCACATGCTCTAACGGAATGTGATTTTAAGACCCAGAGATCCCAGAATATAATTTTTAATTTTTTATGGTATATTCAGTAAACGTGCGGGTGAGTTTTTATAACTTTTGAATCGGTCATGAGAATAAAAATATTAGGGCACCGTTGAACTTGGAATTACAAGATTCACCTAGAAATGACATAACATAGGCCAGATGGGGCTGAGCGGAAAATTTATTTTTCAGACATTTCGAGAAAAATAATAAAATAATTTAAAGGAATTATTTTATTTATTTTCTCACCATTGAGTGGTAGATGAAGATGCTGAAGTGAAGCTATGAGGAGGTGATGAGGAGCATTAATGGAACTCATCAATTTTCCGTATCACGCATCATAACAATGAAATAAAGGAAGAGTTACAACGATGTTGTTTCATAATGGGAATAGCATAACGACATGATGTCACAATGAAAATGAAACATTGTGACATGTTTTATTTCTTCATATTTGATGTGTTGGTGGAACATGGATTAAACCTTTTCAATTCTATGAGAAACCTTCAATGGTATTCCTCTCGAATGAAGAAGGATGGATGGACGAATCATCACTAACTTCGACACACCTCGAAGAACGGAGCTGAAAGTGATGACCGACGTTGATGTCTTGAACCCCAAAGGGAGAGAGCTATGGAATCAAATGTCAAATAGGTTGGGGTTGTTTTAATTTTTTTGTTCTTTACCATTCTTTTCAAGAAATGGAGAATGCAGATCATCCCACGAATAGGTTGATCTGAGATTCGTGTATTTATGAGGGAGGAGGGAATTTATTTGGGTGGATTCTCTATCCATGATTCAAACATCACTTGATCTGATTGAACATAAATCCCCGAGCATCCCCCTGTTTTAATCCTATAACATGAAGGGTGAAGGATGAAAAGAACAATGCCCGACCACCTCATCCATGTGAGTTTTTTATGGATGTAACCTCAAAATGGAGGCATCTTTATTCTGGTACCAAGGTAGTGTTGGAGGAGACCTGAGAGGCTCATAGGAATAGATGAATAAGAAAACAGACCACCAGGGTAACTCTAGTAGATCGTGGAAGGTGCGACCAGTACGGTACCACCAGCGCGGTGGCAGGCGACCCACACCAATGACATGGTAGGGGAGTTTCCAACCGATGCCATGGAGGGTGAGGTGGACGACCCTTGTCGGTCGTGCTGGAGGATGGAGGTGAACCCGTCAGTGCCCCGCGTCGACAGAAGGCTGTGGTCGGCGTGCCGTGGCAGCCACATGGCAACGCGGTACAAGAAGGGAAGTGCGTGGAGGGGTGTCCAATGTCTGGGCCACCTGAGCGATGAGAAGACCTGGTCTGTCGACCACAGATGGAGGAGGCCCTATGTCCACGGGGCTATCAGAGGCTAGACATGGCATTACTACCATGTCCCTAATAGACGATGCCCTGCCGGTTCTCCCCTTGACGGACCAGGCTTCAGGCTACGCCCCCAACCAATGGGCCAGACCCACACTTGTGGGCTGGACCTAAACCCTATGGGCCGTATCTATTCCAACATGCCTGATAGATGCCATTCAAGATGAGAATGACTAAACAGGGTCTCCGGGAGACCTGAAGTTCTAGACCCTCAGGCAATTCAATTCAGGTCTAGCGAGGCCCATTGGGCCTGGACCATTTCTCAGACTGACCCCTTTTTACTAAAACACCCATATCATGAAAATCATATGTCAGATTGACGAGCAGTTTTCACAATTGAAACCTTCTTGAAGAGGCAGATCTTTTGAAATCCCCCTAGGAGGCTTTCATGGAAGTTGAGGTGCGATAAATGTCTCAAGGAGCGGTTCTCCTAGGTGCGCTACATATAGAACCATGTAGTTGGATGATACATTAGGACTACTGACTTTCAACTCTATGAGACTCGAATATGGCCTAGTGGGAAGAAATTATGTGTGACATTGTAGGCCCATAGTGGGAATCACTTCTATGTGACTTTGTAGCCCCACATTACATGATGAGGAGGAGTACCTCAGTTGGCCAAGATTAGTGGGAATCACTTCGGTGTGACATTGCAGGACCACGATACATGGTGGGGAGCTGTACCTAAGCTATCCAAGGTTAGTGGGAAACTATTTTGTGTGACTTGACAGACACACTATACTCGATAGAGGAGGAGTTCTCCAGTATCTGAGGTGTTCGATGATGTTACTAAGGATTCTTCTATCACTGCCCTAAATGTACACCTGGTGTGTGTTTTTTTGTGCAATGTTCTTTACTTTGAGGATTGTTGTGAGGTCTTTCATTTTTTTGGGGTCCCTATTGAGTACTATGTTACTCACCCCTGCACAGGCCACACCTGAATATGATTTTTATTGTGTAGATGATCGATGTTTTGACATAGACTTTGGTGGACTAGGGCCGAGAGGTGCTCAGGGAGATGGGACTGATGGATGCAACAATGACGGACATAATGGTCTAGGACCAGGCATGGTCCAGTATGATCGGGTGTACAGAACAATAAACTTCAACTTCCAGTTGCTACACTACTCTCACAATCTGGTGTGGTTTTCTGTGGAGGGCCATCATAGATTCATTTATGTACATATTTGTTTTAAATTATTTTGATGGGTTTGTATTGTGGCCCACTTTTATTAGTTGTAATCATCTATTTTTAGTGAAACTTGTTTCCTTGGTCAGTGTGTGGGACTTGGTTGAGCATGTGTGTGTGTGCATGTACTTAAGAAAATACCTCCCATTTTCAGGTTGAATCCTTCAATGCTAGTCGCTAGCCCCTGGCCTTTAGGAGGCGGTCTTGGGTTAGTTGCGGCACGGGCCCTGGGGGATGGGTCATGACATAAAACCACAAAATTATGACATCATCAATCAATATGTATGAATTTTTGTTTGAACTCAACATACTACCCTCGATGAGAATATCACATTTTAGTATGATTCTCATAAGATCAAGTAGTTTGAAAAAAAAACTAGTCATGTTTAGTTATCAATGATTTCTGATTCTTAGAAAATTTATACATAAGAATTTATGATCAGGGTACCTTTTAAGAAGAATTAAATAATAATAAAGTAAAATATTTTAGAAAAATGATGTCATTACCAAAAACAATTCACTAGATAATCTTGTTGGATTGAATAATATTTACGGAAATAATTACAATCAGATCATTAAAATAATATTTATAGAGAAATAAGATCTTAAATTCAACCTCATCTATGTTCGATAAGTCCCATCAGTTCTAAAAATTAATCATGTTCTTCTACAGAGTCTATTGAAAAAATATACCATTTATTCTATCTAAATTCTACCAAAATTTATAAATATTTCATTATAATTCCCAACCTCTACCTGATATCCATGACTATAAAATCCACTCCCTAGTCTCCACATTGAGAATTCATTATATATCTCTTTACTAAATGGTAACATAATCATACCCTCATAACTAAATGTGATTCCCCTCAAACATCAATTCTTATCTATGATAATGATCTCAGTTAGGGATGGTCACCACATGGAATGTTCAAAGGTCAATATTTATATTGTGAGTATCACCTGATTTATTTATACCTAATTCATCAAAACCACAAGAAGAAGGGGAGAATTTTACTTTGAGATGGGATACTCTAATTTTGGAAATTTAAATTAATTCTATCATGACATGAGATGAGTTTCCCTTTATTTCTTTGACTTTATGTATTTCACAATTTTTGGGAATTGTACAATTTATATTAGTTATCGGGACCCTGATGTATTTTTGGGCCCAAAAAATGTATCCTTTCAAAGCCTGGTGCGGCGGAGCCCATGTTTCATTTTCGGTTACCTTTATGTATTCTTGGACTGTATGAAATTATCTATCTTGGCCTAAATTTTTTTGATCCAATAATTTTTTTTTCATTTTCTATTATAAAAAAAACTATGTTTCAATCACAACTCGTGTTGAAGAAACTAGACCATAACATAAATACATATTGTTTCATTTCAAATGAATATTCAATACATTTTAGAATTTTAACTCCCATATTTCATCTATGCCTCATTAATACTCACATGAATATATAGTTGAATATTCATATGAGAAAGAAAAAATCAATCTACAATCCTTATGATTTTATGCTCTATCTTTTGAAAATTTATAAGCATTGGATTACTTTAAATATTTATAAAGGATAAATTGTAATAGAAATTCAGACTTAGGGCATAAAACACTATATCTTCCTTTCTAGGTCAGTAATGTATTTAGCAGCCATAATCATAAATAAACATCATCATTCCCCTTTAGAACATATTTAAGTCTTTATGTGTCAATAAATAGTTTAAGATTTTATAATTAGTACATATATCAAAATTATTAACATAATTATTGTAAATCCATATTTATAATGAAAATAATACCAATGTCAGCTAAAAACCATATGTCGGGTAATTTTCTAAAGAAAGTTAAATTGGAATGAGGCATAAGAAATCACCATATTTTTCATCATGAGGAGTTATTCTAGTATCTTCTTCTATGTATTGCTATAGATCAAAAAATATTATCCAGTATAGGGTAGTGTGAACACAGGTGAACTAACTAATTTTATCTTCCATTCCTTGAAATTTTCCTCACATTCATCTATGTAAAGGGACTTGTATCCTTTCCATGTTTACTTGGTCATTGGATTTGATAGATGTGAGAAATATCTCACAAATAATTCTTAGTATCCATATAAGGAAAGTAAATTTGGGATCTCTATCCTCGTGGTTTGTCAAGTCCATTTTTCAATAAATTATATCTTTTATGGATCCACCAATAGACCCTCACTTGAGATTACAAGATCCAGGAATGAAAAAATCTTTAGCCAGACATTACACTTTCTAAATTCGGAGTACAATTTCGGTTTCCTAATGGTCTTCAAAACAATCCTCCAATGATATTAATTATCTTTTTTCCCTTATAATATATAATAATATAATCTACAAAGACTGTAACACCCTAAGATTTTATGAAAAATATTCTTTTAATTTCATTGATGTCTTCAATACACCACACCAAGTTTAGCTTGTACTATACGCAACACCGTATTAGCTTGCAGTATACGCAACACTATTCTCGGATCGTGTTACACACAATTTCAAGTTCGTTTTATAATAGTCATTCTACGCAACATTGAGTGTGTTTATATATATATATATATATATATATATATATATTAAATGTATAAAATATGGTTGGATTATATTATACGAAACAACGAAGGATTCTTGCACAACACGCAACCCTTACTTGGCTTGCATTTCACGCAACCACGACCTTCCTCGATAGCTTGCGTCGTACGCAATACCGAGTTTCAGTAAACAACGATATGCTATTAAAATATTATTAAAACTACCCATTATGAATAATATTAACTAAATTTTTAATTTTATAACATTATTATTCATCTTATACATTTCCTAGAACGTGTTAAGAGAACAAAATAAATTTTTCGGGTAAAATAAGTATTTTTAAAAAAAATACAGTTTTACCGCCTTTTGATGGCGCACCCACATTAAATCTAGTTTTTGAAAATTTTATAAGTTAACTTTGTCAAAATAAAATTCTTCTTTAGAATCAAGATATAAAAATTTACTTTGGATTAATTTTTCATATTATTCTGATAACTTTCATATTTTAATGAATACTAAAAACACGCTATATTTTAATTAATTACAACTTTTTTATCGTAATAAATTATATGGTTAAATAATAATATTGAATGGTTTCAAAGTATAAATAGAATAAATTTTTACCATTTAATATAATTTATGTCATTAGCCTTGATTTTACCTTGAATTCGTAGGTTAAATCAATTCAATCTTTTGCAATGTTTTAAACAAAAACCCGTTTTCTTTTGACAACGGGTTTAATTTTAATTTAATTTCTGCAACTTTTTTGTATTGAATTTGGAAAAATGGATTCCATATTTGGAATCAATGGTTACAAATTATGTTAATAAGATACTTTTTATTTTTGGGCATTATGAATAGTAACTATGGTAATTTTTATTTACTGCGGTTAAAGATAATAGGGTAATTGAAGGTTAAAATAATATTATTATAATTCCAAATGACCTTTAAACTTGTCCTAACCTTATTGGATGAGTAGTGGCCTACCATGGGCATCATTGGGCCGATTTTGGGACCCCAATGAGCCACTTGTTAGTGAAAATGACAATTTGGATTAATTAATTTAATGTGAAAACAAAATTGACTTTAACAAAACTCTTTTAGTAATTAATTTTTATAAGGGGATATATAAGTTATATTTTTGACTATAAATATTCTTTGAAAATGTAAAACTATTCCCTAAATCATGGTACTTTGTTCATAATTTTTAGACATCAAATGAATTAAATTAATTATGACACAATAATGATGTAGTGTTTACCTCATTAATAAATGATTTAAATAAATAAGATTAAAATGATTACAATATCATCCAAAACCTGTCAAATTCCTATTGGATGATTTTATTTAGAATATGAGTCATCTTATCTTTGACGTTAATGTGTATTGGAACTCTTGAAACCGAAGATAAGTTTATAATAAAATAATGTTTTCACACTTTCCTAAAGAGCCCCTCCACTCCCTTATAAAAGGAGACCACTTCTATGCAATTCCTTACACCTCTCAAGCCTTTTGGCTCGTCCAAAATCTGCCAAAATAAGCTCCCTACATCCCTCTCCTCCCCCTTGAAGCCTTACATTAGGCAGAAGACTCTCCAAGAAGTCCTTTTGGTTCAAACCAAAGAAAGTTACCAAAATTAAAGGTAACCGTTTCTCTTAAGTTGTTTTCTTTTATTCTACTTCTCCAACCCCTAAAATCTTTTTAATCCTTTTTTTATGACAACACCAGTATCCTGAAAATACTTGGATGTTGTCATGAGAAATATTATAACTACACTTACACACACCTCCATCTAATGGATGAAGAACATAATGTTTCTGTGATGGAAAACTAACGCCTCACGAAACGATAATTGTTTGATTTTCCCCTACTGCTTCTCATGGTGGACATTATGATGGAACTGTATTTATATATAATATATATTATGTTTATTATTTCTTTATGCTTCTTTAATTCCCAATTATATCAATCCTTGACGTTTTCAATAGTCGGTAAATACGATAATCTCATTTGAGGAAGTGCGAACTACCGCCCCCTCAAAGTGATGTGATTTGTTAATACCTTTTGTGGGATGTATAAGGGATGTGGTTAATGATATTATATATGATATTATACTGGAATTATAATATACCTATGTATAATTATGTTTTAATTCCATTAAAATAATAAATAGAAATGAAAGTAGCATTCATGCGTTCGTACGGCTTACCATCTCCATGAACGGTGTGTTTCATTTCTTACCTCCATATGTTATGTACTATTATAAATGATTGTATATGATGGATATATAATGAATTTATATTATATATAAATCATGATTTACATTTTTTAGGTAATTAAATCATGATATAAGTAATAATAACATCAAGAACAACAAGTCCGAACACGTACGATAAATAAGATGATTTTACCGAAAACACTACTTTAACATTAATTTACATAAGAATGGGTAATATAAACTCATAAGTGAACCATATATGATATCATAACAATGAATATGATTATTTAATAAGTCAATGACATTATTTAAATCATTATACAGGAGGTTCTAACTCTTACGAAGAAAATTGGACCTAAGGTAAGGGAAAATATCACAATCTCATTTTTTTTATCTGAGATTGTTTATACTTCGGAATATACTGGGGTGTATTTTATCATCCACATCTATGTTTCATAAATATGTAATATTATTTCCATCCATCTAAAATTGTTTAAATCCAATTTTATCCTTTTGTGAGTTTTTAGTAAAAGATATGAAATGAATCTTTTGTCTTTTTTTTCATACGAGGTACTTTTTGACTTTTCCGACAAAAGTACGAGAAGAGTGTTTTTTTAACTTATACTGCATGAATGGATTTTTAAAACATTATTTCCAAGAATCTTCCTTTTCAAGTTTATTTTTAATCAACTTCATTTAGTTTATAATTGAATGACATATTAAGAAAGGAAAAGTGTTTTTGAAGTAAAAAGGATATTTTCCTCAAGAATGGAGTTCAAGTGTTTTATCAAAATTATTTTACATCTAAGATAATATAGGGTTATGTTTATATCCCTATTATTACATTTATTTCATTATGTTGTGATGGGATTATTTTTATGAATTACTTTATCTTATATGAATTGTTTTATGATATCACGATGTTTAAGAATCCCATTTTTATTACATGGGTTATGCTATGATGTATGGTTTATGATTTTGTGGCACACATAATAATGGTATCATTATGAGATGGGTGGGACCAATATCTCCCTCCAATGAATTGGGTAAATATTTTATATCTCATGAGATAGACATGGCTGGAACAACAGTTTAAACCGGTTCAGTGAAACAGGACTGAAACGAGGAATGAACTCGGTTCAGAAATGGACTTTGTCCACTAAGATAGTCTTGGCAATGAGTCTTGACTAATAAGAAACGATTTTCTATGATTATGTGTGTATTCCAAAATGCTTTATGTATTATGTTATGATTATTGTGATTACATTTCACTACCATGATTTATCCCATGTTATGAAATTTTGGTCTCTTTTGCAGGGTAAGATTTCCAAAATGTTATGCTCTTATGAATATGATGTGACCGATATTTCTTTGATTTAACCTTACTGAGCATTTGAGCTCACCCCTTTTATGTTTTCTTTTCCCCAGGATATAAATAATGTTTTTAGGTAAGAAAAAAATGAAGATCTTTATTGGCAGATGTTGAAGATCTTTCGCTACGATTAGAAGATTACGTTCCAAGTTTCCAAAGACACTAAACTATTACGATCATTGTGTGTATGTTTTTGTTATGTACTAAGTATTCCGCAAAAGTAATGTAATGTCCATGTACGTCAGGCTTTGGGTCTCTACAGTTGGTATCAGAGGAAAGGTTTAGTCAACCTTTGGAAACTAGAATGCAAGAACATTAGTGATATCCCTATAGATATTTATAAGTTATGTATAGGGATGTCCCTAAGGTTAAGTATAAGTATAGGTTATAGTGCTAGAATTACAGTAACCTAAGATGTTAGATATTGATGGTACTCCTCCTTTATTGTGTTGTTTTCCCTAGCATGTTTTTTTCCTCTCACACTATTCTTTTTGGGTTTTAGACGATGGCTGGAACCTGAAGGAACCGTGTTGATCAATGTAATGGAAAATGCAGGGATTGTACTCCTGAACAAACAAATGTTATGGGAGATGGAGTGCAAAATATTATTGCTATACTTACACAAGCTATGAATCATTCTGGACTTCCAAATGAGCAGAAAAGGGAACAATATTCTATTGAGTCCTTCATGAGGCAACGTCCACCTTCTTTCAGTGGGTCTTCTGATCCACTAGTTGCTGAACAATGGATCGGTACTACTGAAAATATATTTTCAGTTCTTCAATGTTTTGAACATGATAAAGTCATCTTAGCAGTTTATCATTTGGAAGGTGATGCTGATCAATGGTGGAATCTTATCAAGAATATGAGGCCAAGAGATGAAATTAAGTCCATGGAATGGGACGAGTTCAAGAACTTATTTTTCAATAAGTACTTACCTCGTATTCTTCGAACAATGATAGAGAAGGAGTTTCTTGAACTAAAGCAAAAGGATGATGAATCTGTTGGTATATACGAAAAGAATTTTACAAGACTTGCAAGGTATGCATCTGGATTTATCATCCAACCTGAAATTAAAGTTGATCGATTCTTCAGTGGCTTAAAACCAAATCTTCGAAGGGCATTAGCTATAAGAGACTTCAGTAGCTATGAAGAAATTGTGCATTGTGCTATCAAGGTAGAAATGGAAGTTGGTGTTACTTATCCATCTCATAGTTTTGACATGAAATGAAAGATGGAGTTCAAGGAGAAATCTCAGAATAATGGTGAAAAGAAGATAAATGTTTCCTTATGCTCAAAGTGTGGAAAGAAGAATGTTGGAGATTGTCTTAAAGGGACAAGTAAATGTTTCAAATGTGGAAAGGAAGGTCATCAGGCATTTTAATGCTGCAATGATGGGAAGAAGATGTCTAATGATGCAAACAATGGAATGGATACACAGAATGAACCTACTACACTTCAATGCTTCAAGTGCAAGGAAATGGGGCATTATGCTAATAAATTCCCTAATCCAAGGGTTAGTTATGATTGACATGAGCAACCACTTAAGGCAAAGGACAAAGGAAAGTCACATGTGATCACCATTGACGATTTTGAATATGACAACGATGTGGTGGAATGATTAATTGTTTATGTAATGGGATTCCAAAATAATGTTGTATATAGTATCGTGGAATATTGTAATATTTATGTATTGGTCTATTGTGGTTTTCAATAATTTTATGGCACCGGTAACCATGGAAAGTGATTGAGATATTTTTTTAAAAAATATGATATGTAAATAATGAAGGGATAAGGAAAAAATGAAATGTTTGATAGTATTCATGAGATCATGATTGATATAAGGACTAAGTGATATCATGGTTTGAGTATATAGAATATTGGGGATTTTGGTATGTGGAAAGTGTTAACTTTTAACTGCATTCATGTTTTCACTGAGGTTCAATGGGTATTCATTTTTCAAGAGAATACATGATTAAGGCCTTCGAACATTTGTAATGTAACCAAAAAGACATATCTTATGATCTATGGGGATCAACGATGGTATTAACATGCTTCTTATATGAAATCTCTGGTAATCGTTTTCACTATAATATGACAATGGACTGCAATATTTTAGATAAGCCTAAAGATTGGAATGGATTATGTTGGACATAAGTTAGTATTGTTTAAGGGTAGAAATTTTTTTCGATATTATTGATGGGATGTTATAGTAATATAGCTTTAGAAAAAGGACAACCTGCAGGACGGGCGACAGCCCATCACGTCGGACAAGGCTGTGGGAATCAAACACACAACTGAAGTGCAACAGGCCTTTATCACCTACCACTGGACTACAGGATGTCCCTGGTTAGTGGAAAGTAGTTTTATTTTATTAAGCGGTATGATAAATAAAGTATAAGTCCATTTTTGGAACCATATACAATTAATCTCACCATAAGATGGACTTATAACTTTTGCTAACCTTTTGTTTGAAACAGATGGAATGAACCATCATTCTATCACATGATCTACTAATGCTTTACGAATAACAAATTCAACTTCACTTATTTATGATATGAAGTGGAAATTGTTCAATTCACAAACAACAGTGAGATTGTACCAAAATCATGTAAGTATTTCTTTTAATTCATCAACTTTAGGGAAATGATCTTGAAAACCAATAATGTTGTCCTAGTGCTCTTATATCTGATGAACCAGATGGTACCCTAGATCATCACAAATTTATGGCTTTGTGATTGTTGGCTTTTTCATAGCCATGTTCTCTACCACTCTCCATCAGAACTTGATGGTTAGATTTTTCTTCCATATCCATATTTTCACCTAAGATCTCCTACGTGGAAACCCAGTGATGAGTTAATTTGGGTAACCATTACGTTTCATACTTTAGTTTTTAAAGCCTTGTTTTGGTATTCCTTTTTACGATGTGGGTTTCTATTAAAGAAATTTTCAAGTAGTAAACCATGTATAACCCCGACGAATTTTGAGGGAGAAATTCATTTTAAGGGGGGTAGAATGTAACACCCCGAGATTTTATGAAAAATATTCTTTCAATTTCATTGATGTCTTCTATAAACCACACCAAATTTAGCTTGTACTATACGCAACACCGTATTAGCTTGCAGTATACGCAACGCTATTCCTGGATCGTGTTGCACACAATTTCAAGTTCGTTTTATAATAGTCATTCTACACAACATTGAGTGTGTTTTTATATATATATATATTCAATGTATAAAATATTTTTGGATTCTGTTATACGAAACAATGAAGGATTCTTGCACAACACGCAACCCTGACTTGGCTTGCATTTCACGCAACCGCGGCCTTCCTCGATAGCTTGCGTCGTACGCAATACCGAGTTTCACTAAACAACGATATGCTATTAAAATATTATTAAAACTAGCCATTATGAATAGTATTTACTAAATTTTGAATTTTATAACATTATTATTCATCTTATACATTTCCTCGAACGTGTTAAGAGAACAAAATAAATGTTTTGGGTAAAATAAGTATTTTTCAAAAAAATGCAGTTTTACCGCCTTTTGATGGTGCGCCCACATTAAATATAGTTTTTGACAAGTTTATAAGTTAACTTTGTCAAAATAAAATTCTTCTTTATAATCAAGATATAAAAATTTACTTTGGATAAATTTCTCATATTATTCTGATAACTTTCATATTTTAATGAATAGTAAAAACACGCCATATTTTAATTTAAAAAAACTTTTTTCATCGTAATAAATTATTTGGTTAAATAATAATATTGAATGGTTTCAAAGTATAAATAGAATATATTTTTACCATTTAATATAATTTATGTCATTAGACTTGATTTTACCTTGAATTCGTAGGTTGAATCAATTCAATCGTTTGCAATGTCTTAAACAAAACCCCGTTTTCTTTTGACAACAGGATTAATTTTAATTTAATTTCTGCAACTTTTGTGTAATGAATTTGGAAAGATGGATTCTATATTTGTAATAATTGGGTCCAAATTATGTTAATAAGCTACTTTTTATTTTTGGGCATTATGAATAGCAACTACGGTAATTTTTATTTACAGCGGTTAAAGGTAAATAGGGTAATTCAAGGTTAAAATAATATTATAATAATTCAAAATTACCTTGAAACTTGTCCTAACCTTATTGGATGAGTAGTGGCCGACCATGGGAATCCTTGGCCCGATTTTGGGACCCCAATGAGCCACTTGGTAGTGAAAATGACAATTTGGATTAATTAATTTAATGTAAAGACAAAATTGACTATTACAAAACTCTTTTAGTAATTAATTTTTATAAGAGGATATATAAGTTATATTTTAGACTATAAATATTATTTGAAAAGATAAAACGATTCCATACACCATGGTATTTTGTTAATAATTTTTAGACATAAAATGAATTAAATTAATTATGACACAATAATGATGTAGTGTTTACCTCATTAATAAATGATTTAAATAAATAAGATTAAAATGATTAAAATATCATCCAAAACCTGTCCATTTACTATTGGATGATTTTATTTAGAATATCAGTCATCTTAGCTTCGACATTAATTTGTTTTGGACCTCTTGAAACCGAAGATAAGTTTATAATAAAATAATGTTTTCACACTTTCCTAAGGGACCCTCCACTCCCTTATAAAAGGAGACCACTTCTATGCAATTCCTCACACCTCTCAATCCTTTTGTATCATCCCATCTTTGCCCAACTAATCTCCCTACATCCCTATACTTCCTCTTTAAGCCTTACATTAGGCAGAAGACTCTCCAATAAGTCCTTTTGGTTCAAACCAAAGAAAGTTACCATAATTAAATGTAACAGTTTCTCTTAAGTTATTTTCTTTTATTCTACTTCTCCAACCCCTAAAATCTTTTTAATCCTTTATTTTGTGACAACACCAGTATCCTGAAAATAATAGGATGTTGTTATGAGATGGATTAGAACTAAACTTACACACACCTCCATCTAATGGATGAAGAACATAATGTTTCTGTGATGGCAAACTAACGCCTCACGAAACAATGATTGTTCGATTTTCCCCTACCGATTCTCATGGTGGCCATTATGATGGAACTGTATTTATATATAATATATATTATATTTATTATTTCTTTATTCTTCTTTACTTCCCAATTATATCAATCCTTTACGGTTTCCATAGTCGGTAAATACGATAATCTCATTTGAGGAAGTGCGGACTACCGCCCCCTCAAAGTGATGTGATTCGTTAATACCTTATGTGGGATGTATAAAGGATGTGGTTAATGATATTATATATGATATTATACTATAATTATAATATAAATATGTATCATTATGTTTTAATTCCATTAAAATAATAAATAGAAATGAAAGTAGCGTTCATGCGTACGTACGACTTACCGTCTCCATGAACGGTGCGTTTCATTTCTTACCTCCATATGTTATGTACTATTATAAATGATTGTATATTCTGGATATATAATGAATGTATATGATATATAAATCATGATTTACATTTTTGAGGTATGCAAATCATGATATAAGTAATAATAACATCAAGAACAACATGTCCAAACACGTACGATAAATAAGATGATTTTACCCAAAACAATACTTTAACATTAATTTACATAAGAATGGGTAATATACAGTCATAAGTGAACCATATATGATATAATAACAATTAATATAATTATTTAATAAGTCAATGACATTATTTAAATCATTATACAGGAGTTTCGGACTCTTACGAAGTAAATTGGACCTAAGGTAAGGGAAAATATCACAATCTCATTTTTTTATCTGACATTGTTTATACTTCGGAATTTATTGGGGTGTATTTTATCATCCACATCCATGTTTCCTCAATATTTAATATTATTTCCATCCATATACAATTGTTTAAATCCAATTTTACTCTTAGGTGAGTTTTTAGTAAAAGATATGAAAGGAATGTTTTGTCATTTTTTTTCATACGAGGTACTTTTTGGCTTTTCCGAAAAAGTACGAGAAGAATGTTTTTTTAACTTATATGGCATGAATGGATTTTTAAAACGTTATTTCCAAGAAGCTTCCTTTTCAAGTTTTCATGTTTATTTTTAATCAACATCATTTAGTTTATAATTGTATGACATATTAAGAAAGGAAAATTGTTTTTGAAGTAAAAAGGATATTTTCCTCAAGAATGGAGTTCAAGTGTTTTATCTAAATTATTTTACATCTAAGATAATATAGGGTTCTATTTATATCCCTATTATTACATTGATTTCATTATGTTGTGATGGGATTATTTTTATGAATTTATTTATCTTATATGAATTGTTTTATGATGTCACGATGTTAAAGAATCCCATTTTTATTACATGGGTTATGCTATGATGTATGGATTATGATTTTGTGGCACACATAAGAATGGTATCATTATGAGATGGGTGTGACCTATATCTCCCTCCAATGCATTGGGTAAATATTTTATATCTCATGAGATAGGCATGGCTGGAACGGCAGTTTAAACTGGTTCAGTGAAACAGGACTGAAACGAGGAATGCACTCGGTTCAGAAATGGAATTTGTCCACTAAGATAGTCTTGGAAATGAGTCTTGACTAATAAGAAATTATTTTCTATGATTATGTGTGTATTCCACAGAGATTAATGTTTTATGTTATGATTATTGTGTTTACATTTCACTACCATGATTTATCCCATGTTATGAAATTTTGGTCTCTTTTGCAAGGTAAGATTTCCAAAATGTTATGTTCTTATGAGTATGATGTGATTGATATTTCTTTTGTTTACCCTTACTGAGCATTTGAGCTCACACCTTTTATGTTTTCTTTTCCCCAGGATATAAATAATGGTTTTAGGAAAGAAAAAAAGGAAGTTCTTTATTGGGTGATGTTGAAGATCATTCACCACGATTAGAAGATTACGTTCCAGGTTTCCAAAGACACTAAAATATTACGATCCTTGTCTGTCCGTTTTTGTTATGTACTATTTATTCCTCAATAGTAATGTAATGTCCATGTACTTCAGGCTTCAGGTCTCTACAAAGACTACCACACACTGATTAATATAGTATCCAAGGACTCTATTCATTTAATCTATTAAAATAGTCAGGGAATCAATAAGTATAAATGAAATAATTATAAATTCGTAATGACCAAACCTCATACAAAAGGATTTCATGGATATATTTTCCTTATTTACCCTCATTTTATGATAATCAAAATTAAGGAAAATCATAAAAATAATTTATCTCAACAAATTTGATCGAACCAGTCATCAACACAGTGTAGATGATACTTATTCTTGATGGTAATATTTTTATTTTTAAAAAAATCAATGCAACGATGGATTAACAAATTTTTATTTTTAACAAATATAATAGGTCCACCACATGGGAACACACTATGGATTATGGATCCCTGATCAAGATTCTCCTGGTGTTTCTTGTTAATTTCATGCAATCAGTCATGGCCATGTTATATAGATTATTTGAAATAATTGTAACACCGGGTATGAGTTCTAATGAAAACTCAACTTCATGATTTAGGGGGAAATAAGAAATTATCCTATAAATACATCACCATATTTTCAAAAAATAGGAATATATTTTATGTTGACTTTATCCAAAACCATTTTAGATAAATATACCTCATTAATAAAAAATAAGACACATATATTGTATATAATTTCCATGGTAATTTAATATTAATCGTCACATGAAAAGACAATCATATATTGAATCATAATTAAAAAAAGACTTCTGTTCCATGTAAAACGATATGGGATGTATATAATGACATCTGATCGATGACCATAATAATGTTAAATTCAACTAGAGGGTGAATCCAAATATTTTTAGGAACCACATTCCCACAATCATATATCAAAGAGAAGGAATATTCCTGAGATGAAATCATAAAACCATTAAGTGTTTTCAATGATAATTCAACATCTTATAATTTAGGTGGTGATATGATTCCCTATGAATATTATTTAGATATAAAAGAGTGGGTGAAAAATCAAATAATATATTTACAGTTATAGAATTTAATATAAGTGTACCTTTCATCACTTCGTTATAATGACCACTTAAATGATTGGGATAACATAAGTAGTCTCTAAAACTCTTTGGTTAAGAGGTTGTTTATTATAATATACATCATTAACCCATTGATTTAAGAATTGATTTGAATAATTCTCATACTATTTGTAGTTTTAGCATTAGAGTATGGGTAGAGTGTTAAACTAATATTTCTATCCATTATTTTTATTGACTTTACGATTTTCATATCTTTGGTACTCACATAATCTATGGACTTCCATTCTATACATGAAATATTTAACAGTCCCTTGGAGAAAATTTCTCTCATGCTGCATTCCACACTTTTGGAATAAAGAAATATTCATTTTCTTTCTTCGATGGGTTTTATTATTATTATTTACTTAAAAATACTTTTTTATTTTCTTATTAGAACCATGAGAATATTGGGAATATACACTCACCATTTAATCCTTGAGGGTACATTGAATTATTTTTTCATAAGTACTAAGGTCCATTATGGCTATTAACTTTTAGAGATGTGGTTTTTGGCCACTTAATAATAGATCAATTTTTATTTCAAGGTTGTCGATAAACCAGGAACACTGCTCGAAATACTTGTAAAAACATCCACCTAGATACCATTAGATTTCTCATTGTTCTCCCTAAACTCAATAAATTTCCATTCTATTTCCACTTATTTATTTCGTGGAATGTAATTACCTCGAAATAATCTATTCATATCATCCCATTATATGAGGTCAATTTTTTCATCTTTCAATGTATTTTTAATAAGACTCGTTTATTGGTATTATTTTCCATTCAAATGAAACACTAAAAGGAATTATTTTCATACAATGAGTAATGGAGTATAAAAAATATCATTTTAGTTATATTGATCCATTTATCAACCACTAGATTATCAGAGGACCTACTAAATGTAGGTGGAAATTTCCTCACGAATGAATCAATAGTACACTGGTACCAAAATTTATCATTTGAAATCTCAACACGATTCATGTATTGAGAGTGTTATGTGAGAGAAAAATACCTGATTTTTTATTTCAACTCACATTCCATTTGGTTTCTCAAATGGAAAATAATTAAATTATCTTCCACATTCATTATCGTCATGATTACTATAGGATCTATCCATTTACTAAAACCAAAAATCATAGTGAAATCATAAAGATATAATAATCTTAGAAAGAAATCATATAGTCATATAAATATTTCTTAAGATGTAAAAAATTTTAACACCTTCTTATCAACCTATAAAACCTTTAGATTATCCATATATGAATTAACTAAAGTTTGTATTATGTTATATACTAATATTTTTTATAACTTAATCTCTAAAATTAACTATACCTTACTCTAATACCAACTGATGTGACCTGATCATAACGTAAATAAATATTGCATCATTTTATAGGAATATTAAATATATTTAACAATAGTACATAGTCTATAACCATAAAGGATTACCATATCTGGGTAATTGATACATAATAAACTTATTTCATAAAATATATTCAATATCTCCCCCAAATTTCTTCTCTTATAGTACTCCTCTTAAAAGTTTCATTCTTAAAACCCTTCTTCATAACCACATGATAATGGAAACATAAAAAAGGGTGAGATCCGATGATCATTAGGGTTTAACATGATAGATATCAATCAATATTCATATAAAACAATATGATACACCTAATTGTTTAATATGATGATTATAAATTACAAATGTTATACCCAATTAGTTATACATCCTAAATAATGAGTCATGTCATAATGATTTATAATTTTAAGACACAAGTCATAAGGGTGAGGAATCATCATCAATAAATCGTAATTCATGATAGAATATCATTTGAATAAGATCATGTCATTTGAATTTTTGAAAAATAATAAGCATAGAAAAATTTTATTAGTCATGGTTCACTTTAAAGACTATCATAGTAGAAAAAGTTCTATAGTGGATCATTTTTTACTATATATTACATCATTTATATAGTCACGATTAACTACCCATAATATTATAGTAGAAAGATCCCATTTTTAAGTTCCCAAGTCTTGTAAAGGTATGTTCTCATTTATATTTTTTTGAATCCCTTGTTTTGTTAAATTAAGTGCTTACCCAAGTCTAAGGGGAGGTTCTGGGGGAGTTCCGAGGGGTTGGGACACAAAAAGTGGAAAAAGAACTTTCTGTGTAGGTCACACGGTCTGCGCATTGTTAGTGCTAACCATACAAACAACGCAAGAAACCATGCTAGAATTGTGTTTTTGGATAGTTACTTTCTCACAGTTTGCACATGGTTTGGAAAACCGTGCGGGTAAACCGTGGGGCCCTGAAACTTTTCAAAAATTAAAAAATTTCCACTCCAGGATTTTTAACCCCAACTCTAGATTTCCTCCCATTTCACTGCCTTCATCCTAGGAACAATATGAACCTCCCAAGGTCCCTGAGATATCAATCAACCTCATTTATAAGGCATTTTCAGGGCTTTGTTTGTGGATCGAAGCTTCAGGCAATGGTAATTACATCCTTGCTTATCTTTTGAGTTTAGGGTTTTTTTATTCTTATCCGCTCTTTCTGATCTCTAAAACCCTACCCTTTGGTTGAGATTTAGGTCAAATCATCAAATGTTGGTTGAAGTGGAATTTAAGGGCTTGATTAAGAGTTTTTTCAATCATGGAATCGAGGTAGGTGGTCAATAAGTTATATCCCATAGTTTATTTGTGGATTGTGCATGTCTGGTTTTGTTTTGGGTGTCTCTCGATATGTTTTGATAACCCTTGGATTTTTTAGGTAAAATGGTTATTCAAAAGGTAAATAGAGAACCTCACAATCCCCATTGGATGCATCATGGGTGACAAGACTAAGTTAGGGCCACCCATGGGGTGAGCCGACTCTCCCGAACCTAGGGAATTTCGAAGAACAAGTGAGATTGTTGGGTAATCATGTAGAACCCTTTGTAAATGTGTTTATGTGACTTTTGAGTTGGGTTAGAAGCTATGATACACATTTTAGCTTAATAATAACCTAAGGGGTATTGGGTTAATTGGTGGAAGTGATTAAAGACCATAAATAAAAGGGTTATGAGCATGATAATGAACAAACCTAGTGAGATAAGCATTGTGAATGAATGATTAGTGAGATAAGCATAATGAAATGAAATTGTGATAAATGGGTAAATGATGTGAATTGTGGTAAATGTGTTAATGTGTTAAGTCATGGTGTTAACTCTCATGTTATTTTTATGGGTTTTTTTCTTGTACAATCCTTGTGATGTTCTATGAATGGTGGCTTAATACATATATGAATAGAATGTGCACATAGATTGGTAGGGTGGGGTATTTACTGAAGTTATACATCCATAGGTCGAGTTGGAAAAATTCTCTAGACACCACCCCTAATGCACGGGGTAGGGATTTGACAGATGCTCTATTTCCCAATCAGTTGAATCCACCTAGACTAAGGATTCGAGGTGAGTATATGGTTGACATAAGGGAGTTGTTCCTAGAGATATAGGACAATTGTGTGTTTTTTCCTCTTTTACGTGATTGGGTACCTTGAGCCTGTATAACTTGTTGTGTGATGAACCCATGATAAATGTGTTGGAAATGGTAATTAATGGGAAATGGAATGAAATGGTAAGTTATAAAAATGGTAATAAATATTGGTAATGTCCCTAAACTAGCTAAGGGAACATATTATTTTCTTTTCCATTTATCATTCTTCTCCCTTTCTGCATGCACAATTGTTTATACTGGATATTTTTTAGACACCATTGGTGGTGGCCTATTGAGTTATACTCACACCCTACTCAGGCCGTCATTGGGTAGCCGAACAGACTTCATGCTTGTAGGTTAGGACATGGGAAAGGGATCATATTATAGAGTTGGGTTGGCTTGGGTATTCATGAAGGAGGACCCGTACATGGTGTTAAGACCATTTTGGAGATTTTATCAGTTTGTCTTTTTTATGGGATTTTTTCACTTTTTCAATTGTATCATGTCATGGAATATTTACTATTGGTTATGGTTGTATCCAATTTTTTGAATGGTTGTTTATGAATGATCTTCTATTATAGGTTATTATTCCTCTATTTTTTTATCTTTTGTTGTGGATTACTCTGATAAAATGAAGGTATAGTCTCCCCAATTGACAATTTGGACCCCCGCTACTAATCGAAAACCTTTTTAATATGGGGAGGCACACTTAAGGTCATGTATCCACCTATTATGGAGTGCTGATTTAGTGTCTTCTGGGTCAGGGATGTTACAAAGTTGTATCGGAGGGGGTATTTCTTCTCCTTCTCGAAAATATTGTTATTTCAGATGGTATATGGGAGTTAAGATGTGTCAAGCCTTGGAAATGAGCTCTTACATGGGAGTAGCTAACCCTTTTACGAGGGAAACCCAAAGTCACCCAAGGTGGGAAATGGTTTTCATGATTGTGCGATGTTACAATTGATGATATTGCACAATTGGTTGATGCACATGTTGTGTGATGTGATTGTTATATGATATTTGGCTCGTGGCCTTAATGACATGAGGTTTTTCATTCATGCATCATTGTAGCCACCTAGGGAGATAGGTGGTAGGAATCATGGAAGGCACACAAGGGTTGGGTGTATGAGGGATGAATGATAGAATGCACAATTCCATTTGGAAATGGAAAATGGAAAATTCCATAACAAAAAAATGCATGTGGGTAAAGATAAAATAATTATAAGTGATAATTAATTAAATACATATAATTAAGTGTTAATATTGAATTAAAATTTTGTTTGTAACATGTTGTTAGAGCCTTGGGGTGGGGTGAAGATGTTTATCCTTGTGGACTATGGTTGTGGTAGGGATGGGCATGGTTGTTTTTTTAGAATGTTAATAGTTTTTGTGGCCGGTAAAGAGAATTATTGTTTTGAATTTATGATTATTTATGGTATTTGTTTCTAATCCTTATGCTTGGAAACGTAGACAAATTCTACCATGACATCGAGCGCTGGTTGGTAAACAACGGGATGTTGCTAAGAACACTCCTCCAATAGAGGAGCGGAAGAACATGGTGATTCAGGAAAGTGGGGAAGAGTGGTTCTGATAGAACATGGATCGTTTTATATAGATGATTGATCAAGACCCTTAGTTGGTCGCACCAAGTATGTTTGAGCAGAACATATATTTTTAGCAGTAGCACCCTCCAACCTTTTCTAGAGAGGGTGGGCTAGAGGCAGCATAGTTCTGGATAGAGTCTGTCCCGATGATACTAGATCATATGGAGACTCCTCTTGGGAAGCGAGTCAAGTTGGCATCTTATATATAGTAGGGACATACAATGAATTGGTGGGAAATTCTGGCTCATACTGAGTAGGCTAAGGGGATGTTGTAGAAGGATTTCCAAGAAATATATCAGGAGATTTTTTACCCAGAGACATTGAGGCATGAGTGAGCTATAGAGTTCTTGAGGCTGAATTAGGGGTCTATGCCAATGATGCATTATGATGGCCACTTCACTAACCTATGACTATTTGTTACAACATCGGTGGGGTATAAGGTATTAGTTACATGGCATTTTCAGATTGGTAGGCAACACGAGATTAGGTATCAGGTGATTGTCGTTCGACTGAAGAGTTTTATAGAGGTAGTGGAACAATAATTGATCTCAAAGGGGAACCTTAACAAAGATTCTGGTAGTGGGCTTGTCGTGTCAGCTGGGCAGACAAGTGGAAAAACTTCTAAGGGCCAGATGCTTCATTTTTTAAATTTTCAGCAAGGCATAAGTGTGAAAGGTGGTCAGAAGAGAGGGTCATCCTCTCAAGGTGGTGATTGGATGTTTTTCTATCAGTGCGGTATGTTAGGGAACATGCATTTCCAGTGTCCTTGACCTCTAGTAAAGTGACAGTCATGCGGTATATTTCGACATGTTTAGAGGTTCTTCATGATCCCTTAATAGGAGAGTATGGATGTTGGTGATAGACATATGCCGAGCAGAGGCAAGGGATCAGCTGCTTCATATCAGGCAGATAGTTAGAGTTCTTCAAGACGTACTGGCAGTGGCGGTGGACGTGGAACTCTGAGGAAGGATTTCCCAAATCAGAAGGGTAGTTCAGTTCATGGAACATAGGTTGGAGCATAGGTTATAGGGATAGGTCAGCTTCACGAAGTTCAGTCTACACCTGGTGATGGTGAAGCTAGGCGATCAACTATTCGAGGTACGATCCTTGTAGATTCTATGATTGTTAGTGCATTTTTTGACACTAGTTCCACACACTCTTTTTTTATACTCAGATTCTGGTAGTTTTGGTTCTTTCCATGGAGAGTGTGTGTGGTGTTATGTCGATTGAAACTCTATTGGGGGTGCGAAATGAAGATATCAGGCAGTGTAAGGGATATGCTCTGGAAGTCGGTGGGTATCATTTCCTGTGGGAATTTTTCATTTTCAAAATGTCAAGGTTTGATATAATCTTGGGAATGGACTAGTTGGGGTTGTATCAGGAACACATAGACTGTTACTATCATATGGTATCGTTTAGGTCACTTGTGGGTAACGCTTATGTTCATCATAGAGAGTGGGATGTTCGAGCAGGTCGTGTGGGACCATTTTGTTAGCAGTTTCATAGGCTTACAACTCAAGTAGCTTGTCCTGTCCTTGATGAAGAATTAAGGGAATAGTCTATCTTTCCTCTAATAGCAGATCAGTTTCTGGATGTGTTTCTTGAGGATTTCTTAGGGTTGCCACCCGAGAGGGATGTTGAGTTCACGATTGAGTTGCTTCCAAGAGTGGAGCCAGTTTCTATTCCACCTTACTGGATGGCACTGTCAGAACTACATGATTTAAATGTTCACCTAGAGGAGTTGGAATGTAAGGATTTCATACATCATAGTACGTCTCCTTGGGGAACTCCTATGTTTTTTTCAAAGAAGGCTGATGGGTCGTTAAGGCTATGTGTTGATTATCGAAAGTTAAATCAGATGAATGAAAAAAATCAGTACCCTCTCCCTAGAAATGATGACCTGTTTGACCATTTGAGGGGTGAATTGGTGTTTTCTATGATTGAATTGAGATCGGTTTATCTCCAGTTGAGAGTGAGCCCTTCTAACGTACCACTTATGGCTTTCCGGAGTCGGTACTAGTTTTTTGAGTTCGGGGTGACTCAATTTGGATTGACCAATTCACTGGATGTGTTCATGGATTATATGAACTAAATATTTCATAATTATTTGGATTAGTTTATAGTTATCTTTTTTGATGGCATCTTGGTGTAATCAAGAACTCATGACGATCTTGCCCAACATCTTGACATCAACTTGAGTACACTAAGAGAGCACTGGATTTACACCAAACTGTAAATGTGTATGTTATAGATTGGAGAAGTTCAAATTATTGGTCACATAATCTTTGAGGCATGTGAGTTGGTGGATCTAGAGAAAGAGCAAGCTTTTGTGTTTGGGGAGCAGCCCAAGAGTGTCTCAGATGTTCAGAGTTTTCTGGGATTGGCTGGGTATTACCACAGGTTCATCCAGGATTCATCTCATTTGGAAGCACCACTATCAGGCTTGACCAAGAAGGTAATCAAGATTGAATGGTGCAAGGCACCTGATAATTTCATTCAGCAGTTGAAAAAGTGATTGACGACCACACCAGTCTTGATCTTACCTAAGCTAGGTAGGAAGTATGTCTTGTTTTGTGATGTTTCTGGTATTGGGCTTGGGGCTGTGTTGATGCAAGATGAGAAGGTTATATCTTATGGGTCAAGGAAATTGATACCCCATGAGTGGACTTATCCCACTCATGATCTTGATTTGGCTACATTAGTGTATTCCTTAATGTATTGGTGGCACTACATGTTGGGGTAAAGGTTCACAGTGTATACCGATCACAAGATTCTAAAGTATATCTTTTCACAGTAGGATTTGAATCTTTGGTAGTGAAGATTGGTTGAGTATCTCCAATCCTTCAACATTGATATGGTTTATGCATAGGGTAAAGGGAACAATAGTACTGATGCTATGAGAAGAAAGGCTTAGAAGCAGGTGGTTCAGAAATCCATCACCGAGTAGAAGGTGATGGCCTTGTTCGCGGAGATGCACCTGGAGGTGTAGGATGAAAATGGCCAGGCAACTCTTGCTTCTATGAATGTTGATTTGATGATTTTGAGTCGAGTTAGGGATATGCATCTCAATGAGCCTAAATTTTTGGCCCTGACAGAATGATGTAAATGTGTGGAGCCACCTTTGGGTTGGGTCGTCAGTGTGGATGTGGTTTTTTTTTGTTCGTGGCATAGTGGTTGTACCGGTATGCAAGAGGGAAGAGTTGATGCATGAGTTCCATGAATTGAAATTGGCAGTGCATCCTGGTTTGTCAAATATGTATCGTGATCTCCACAGACAGTTTTAGTGGCCAGGAATGAAAAAGGAAGTTGCGGTCTTTGTGTCATGGTGCCTTACCTGTCAGTAGGTGAAGTTCAAGCATCAACGCCTTGGTGGTTTTTTTATCCATTTCATATTTCGTAATTGAAGTTGGATGATGTGACAATGGATTTTGTGGCAGGTCATCTGAGGATGCCCTGAAAGAATGATGAAATCTAGGTGTTTGTGGATCGATTATCAAAAGTGGATCATTTCTTACCAATTCATGAGAGTTACATAGTTGACCAGTCAGGTGTGTTGTATGGTCGGGAAATAGTACGGTTGCATGGTGTACCACAGAATAGTTTTATATCATGATCCTCATTTCACATCGCGCTTCTCGAAAGGGTTTTAGAAGGCATTGGGTACATAGGTGCTTTTGAGTATAGATTTCCACCCACATACAAACGGGAAGTCAGAGCGTACAATCCAAGTATTGGAAGACATGTTGAGGGCTTGTGTCTTGGATTTCAGTGGTTCTTGGGAGAAACACCTTTGAATTGTTGAATTTTGCTAAAACAATTATTTTCATGATACATTTTAGATGGCACTGTTTGAGGCTCTCTATGGGAGGTCATGTTGATCTCTACGGTGTTGGTTAGAGGCTGGTGAAACTGAGGTATTGGGACTGAGTCTCGTGCAGGACACTTCGGAGAAATTTGAGTTGATTAGAGGTGGGTGATAGTATATTTCTTCGAGTGTCGCCAATTTTGGTTCATCGACAGATTCAAAAGTAGGAAAGTTGGTGCCCCGATATGTGGGGTCGTTTGAGATTGTGGACTGGATCAGGCCGGTGGAATACCGATTGGCTCTTCCATAGTGGTATAGTGAGATGAATGTCATATTTCATGTGTCACAGCTTCAAAGGTATCACCTTGACCCAAGTCACATGGGCGATGTTGAGGTTTTTGAGCTTGAGGCTGATGCGTTCTTTGAGGAGCATTCAATTCATGTCGTGGATCAAAGAAAAAAAGTCTTGCGGGGAAAGGTTTTGCAATTAGTGTGAGTACAATGGAAGCATGATATGGTTCAAGAATACACTTGGAAGAATGAATTAGATTTGCAGGCTCAGTGTCCCAATCTATTTCCCATGTAAGTGAAATGATTCTTGGGATCTTGGCTCATGGATGAGCCGTTATAAGGTGGTTAGGTTGTAAGATCCTGTATCTTGAAATGCTATGTTATAATTTCATTTTTGGTTTTAATCCCTTGTTTTGGTAATTTAAGTGATTACCCAAGTCCTAGGGGAGGCTTGGGTGTGTTCTAAGGATTCAAGACATAAAAAGTGGAGAAAAATTGGTTTTCTGGGTAAGTCGCATGGTCTTCACACAGTTAGTGCTAACCAGGTAGATAGCCCAGGAAACCATTCAAGAAGTGTGTTTTTGGACAGTGGATTCCACATGGTTGGGAAAACTGTGTGGGTAATCCATGAATCCAAGAAACCTATTAAAAATTACAAATTTTCCAGTCCAGGATTTATCACCCCAACTCGGGATTTCCTCCCATTTCACCCCTCTTCACCCTAGGAACGAACCAAACCTTAAAAGGGCTCCAATAGATCGATCTCCCTCATTTGTAAGGTTTTTTTGTGCCGTAAGTTGTGGATCAAATATCTGGGTAAAGCTAACATCATTTTGCTTCTCTTTTGAGTTTAGGTTTTGTATCTTCTACTCCTCTCTCTTTGAAGCTCTAAAATCCTACCCTTTGGGTGAGATTTAGGTTGAATCTTCAACGGTTAGTTAAAGTAGAATCTATGGTATTGATTGAGAGTATGTTCAACCATGAAATCAAGGTAGGTGTTCTACAAGTTATATCCCCTGGTTTACTTTTTTTGATTTGTGCATGTGTGGTTTTGTTCTTGAGATGTCTCTTAGTATGTTTTGATCACCCTTGTCTTGTCTAGGTAAATAGTTATTTAAAAGGTAAATGGATACCCTCACAATCTCCATGGGTTGTTTCTATGGTGACTAGACTAGGTTAGGGCCACCCATGGGGTGAGATGACTCTCTTGAACCTAGGGAATTGTGAAGAACCAGTGAGATTGTTGTGTGATCACGTAGAACCCTTGGTAAACATGTTGATGTGACTTTTTTGTTGGGTTATAAAATATGTGACACACCTAGGATTGATAATAACCTAAGGGATATTGGGTTAATATGTGGAATTGATTGAAGGCCATAAATAAATGGGTTATGATCATGGTAATGAACAAGCCTAGTGAGATGGGCACAATGAATGAATTCTTAGTGAGATATGCATAATAAAATTTATTTGGGATAAATGGATAAATGACATGAATTTTGGTAAATGTTTAATTGGTTAAAGAATCATGATTACTCTCATGTTATTGTTATGGTATGTGTTTGCCTTAGAAAATTGTTGTGATGTTCTATAAATGGTTGATGGATACATATATGTATAGCCCGTGAACATAGATTGGTAGTGTGGGGTATTGAATGAGGTTCTATGCCCATAGGTCGAGTTGGACTGAGGCTCTACACTCCACCCCTAATGCACGAGTTAAGGATAGGACTGATGCCCTTTTTTTATCGATTGCATCAACTCAGACCGAGGGTCAGAGTTGAGGATATTTTTGACATGAGGGAGTTGTTGCTAGTGAGATAGTAAAATTGTGTGTTTTTTCGTCATGTATGTGATTGTGTACTTTGAGTATGTGTAACCTATTGTGTGATGAACCCACGATAAATGTGTTGGAAATGGTAGGTAATGGGAAATGGAATGAAATGGTATGTTATGAAAATGGTAATAAATGTTGGTAATGGACATAAACTGGCTAAAGGGACTTAATATTTTCTTTGTCATTTATCATTTATTCCCCTTTCTATAGGTGCAATTGTTTATACCATATATTTTGTAGACACCGTTGGTGGTGGCCTACTGAGTTGTACTCACACCCTACTCAGGATGTCGTTGGGTACCCAAGTATACTTCATGCTTGCAGGTCTGGACAAGGGAAAGGGCTCTTGCAAGGGAGTTGGGATGGCATGGGTATTTGCAGAGGAGGACCCGGACATGGTTTCATGACCATTTTTGGGATTTTTTCAGTTTGTATTCTTTATGGGATTTGTTCACTTTTTCAGAAGATTCATGTTATATCATATTTACCATTGGTTATGGTTGTATAAAATTTTGGGAATGGTTGTTTATGCATGCTCTTATATTGTGGGTTATTATTCTGCTATTTTTTTATCTTCTATTGTGGATTACTCTGATAAAAATGGGGTATAATCTCCCAAATTGACAATTTAGACCCCTACTGCTAGTAAGAAACCTTTGGCATACGGGGATGCATGCTTAAGGTCATGTAACTACCCAGCTTAGAGCACTAGTTTAGTAGATTCAGGGTTGTGGAAATTAAACCATTATTGTTCTTGGTTCACTTCCCAGTATATTCCATATTATCTCATTAGATATCAATAATTACACCATTCATTAGAGGTCTTTAATTTAACCACACATCAAATAATGTAAACCATACATACATGTACCTCAATATTATAAAAAAAAATCCTATATTCATCATATAATAACCCATGGAAAATAAATGGGTTTTATTTAAATATCCTAATCACATAATAACTATCCATCTAGATAACTAAAAATGATGTTATTATTAGTTCATATCTCTTATTAAAAAAAATAAACATCAATGGATGTTGACATAGATGAAAAATACCTTTAAAATAATATATAAACCTTTATTAAAAAACATGAGAAAAAAACCTTTTATTTTGATAACATAATAAATTAGAATTCCTAGAATACGAAGAAGTATATTTTCTTTCATAATAATCATGGAAACTCACAAATAAATATTCAAATCAAAGGTTATTTATATGATCAAAAAACCATTTGAGTTGTAAAAATTAAAAAAGAGATTCCTTTCACACTTTTGGTAAAATTCCAAAAGTACATTGATCAAAAAATGATATGAACATGGACATGGAAGGAAAATTTCTATGTCTTAAGAGGAAATAAGGAAATTTTTTCATAATTTTTTAATTATATTTTTAAGTATAAAAGGAAATAGAAGGATTGGAATATAGAAAAACCCCAAAATTACTATATTAGAGGAAAATATTTGAGTTTTAAGATTATTTAATTCTTCTAAATGATATTTCATCATAAACAGTGCCGATTAAAAAAGAGATTGCAACAAAAACCCTTAGCTCTAGTCCCATCATGCTTATTATGTGATCAAACATCCTATATAATAAATATATATTTATTATAAAACTATTATAGAATAATATTCAAAAATATTTTACTATTAATGATTCCTGTATAATTTAAAATAATCACTTTGTTAACAAATATTCATTAAAATGAACATTTGAGAGAAAACTGATCAATATTTTGTGCACGTTCTGGATCAATGGTTCTGATACATACACATTGGTGATAGATTCATTATCAAAATAATAATAATATTTTTTTAAGTAACATATAAACAAATTATATAATATCATATATTTATTTATATAATTTTTCAATGAAAAATTAATTAAATCACTTCATGTTGATTGTATTCTATATACTTATGCACAAATGTTGTTTCCACTTTTCGATAGATGAAATTAAAAAGATTTAAATAATAATTTACGATTATATAATAATAAATATATAATAAATATATTATATATTCATTAAATATATCCTTATGACTATCCATATAAAAATAAATGAAAAAATAAATCACATTGCTTTATGATGGTGGTAATCCACACGTAAGCACAATCGATGTTATCCTTTTCTGAAGGATGGGAAGGTGATAAAAAATGGATATACCATTAAAAAAATCATTATAGTAAATATATTGATGAAATCATTTAATTATGGATAATGAAAATTCTGATGAGGTTTAAGAATAATGAAATATGAAAAATGTCAGTAATAATATATACGTCATCTTCTAGTATCCAACTTTGAGAAGAAACATAAGGTTCATTAGTTTGGTATCATATGAGAAAAAAATCATGAAGATCCTGGAGAAGTGTGTTTTTAGTGTATTTTAAAATATATTGGTTGATTTAATGTTCTCTAATAGTGTGGATAAGAGTGAATAAGATGTTCCCTCTTTATAAGTTAGGGCAATGGCACATTTGTAATTATTAAGAATATTAAAATATAGTAATGTTTTTCTCACTAGAAAGTGGATCCAAATAAAATAAAGTTAAAATAAAAGATGGTATGGGAAAAAAATAAATTTATATTATTTGTTTTTGACATGTTTTTAGGTTATTTAACCCTTATATCTTTTGTTTAACCACTCATTAACCCTTTTAACATTTATAGTATAAATAAATATTTACCTTTGTTACTGTTTATAATGGAAAAAAATGACGTTTTACACATAACAATTTTTACATTATATTTAATAATAAGGAATCATTTTTATCAAATTTAATTTTTATTATTGGTAGAATTATTTTTTAAATAAGATATTAGAATGGAATGAAACCTATTTTTCAAAAAATTTATTTATAGCATAAATTGAATTTAAACTCATTCCTTGCGAAGTAATAACCATTAAATGAATATTAATTTTTTACATTGAATATTTAATCTATAAATTTCATTAAATTTTTTAATTATTAGTGATTAATTTAATTTATTATGATAAAAACACACTACACACAAAGAAACATTTTTCAGATAAACATTTATATTTTACATTAAATAGATTTTATTTTCCTTTATAACCAATTGATAACCAATGAATTAATTTTATAAATGTATAGAAAATAATTTTTCTAAATTTAGTTTGTCTTTTTTATACCCACTAATCCAGTTGTTTAGAGATACCTATCACATTTAATAACAATATTTTAAATGTATATCAAAGTTTATTTAAAATCGGTGTTTCTTGTAAAGATAACTAACAAAGAAAAAAACCAATTTAAAGAGGGATGTATCATAAAATATATGCGTTTCATCGGATCCTTCATAAATTTATTCATATTAAACCCATAAAAACCTTTCATTTTTGAAAATTCATACAGTCGTTAGTAATATAGTCCTTAATGATCATCTCATCTATGAGACTTTACCATAAATTTGAGCCATCTTTCATTTGCATCCATGATAATATGTTCCCTAAAAAGGCGATCTTCAACTTAAATTGATGAATACATTCCAATATGAGAAATTGTTTTTAAAAAAATACTCAGAATGTTATGAACCAACACCTCCATGTTGAATATGATCAAACCAATATAATCTTAAACAAACACAGTTAAAACCACACACAATACATATATTCCGAACATGATTTAACTCTAATATACTGGATTCAAAATAACTATTTTAATATACTTGACCCAACTAACTCCATCAGAGTAAAATCACTATCACCCATTAACAATTAAATGAAACTCTTTTGGGGATTTTCATCATGAACTTCATGTGTGCATTGAATCATCATTGTAGTCAAAGAATTATGATTGTAAATCCTTATCATATTCAATATTGGTCGAATAAAAAATAACATAGAGATCATAATCTTTAATATTGACTCAACCAAGAATTTATATTATCACATGCATGTCCTAGTCGAATCTCACTCAATACTCATTCAATCACCATGAAAGTTGACTCCCATCATCAAATCAGTTTCAATTTAGTTTAACATTAATTAAGATTTAGTTTTAAGTTCCCATTTTATCTAGGTCTTAATAGAATGAAAATGATTTTTCCAAGATTCTATTTTGATTCAATAATTTTTTGAAAATGGATTCAGGTGACAAGAAATCATCCTCATGTCATATTAACCAAGGGTTCAGTTCTTCCTTGGGCAACCAACTGGTTTTGAACAACATTGAAATCCTTAAATTCCCATATAGATTTAAAATCCATAAAACTACTGTAATTTTACAAAATTTTTAATGGTTGAGTTCTTCAATCTCAATATTGATCCAAGGTATGGGATTCTAATCTCAGTCCATAGGCTTGTCGAATATATATATCACGGATAGTTAACTGGATCTCGCATAGTATATCTATTTCCATGTGTAGTTGTTTGACTAATAATAAATAGATTCTTGTAGTAGGTTACATAGAAGCATGGGGGAACCACACATGGTAGGATTAAATTTGACACATGAAATCTTAGTATTTCTTTTTTATAGTAGTTTGAAAATTCCATCTTCAAGTTTGTCTGATTTTGTTAGTATGATTTAGTTCATGTGGTCACCCAAATCCTTTATAAATGTTAAATTCATTGACATGGTAGGTCACTCATCAAAACATGGAAATTATGTCCTATGGTTAGTTGAGTGAAGACATGTTAGGTTGGGATGAGTGTTTTGTGGTCACTTGGCACATTAAATATTCATGTTAATCCATCTATGCTCATGATAGGTTGGGTTTTTTTGGAAAATTTAATTAGCACCTAAATATTTCTACTAGTCCCATATAAAAAATTCATAATGAATAATAAATTCAACAAAAAGTGAAAAAATATTCAATGAAACCAAAAATTGTAAATTTAGAGAATATAATTTTCAATGAATTCCAAAATAAAAAATAAAATGAATTCTTATAAAAATGTATAAAATTAAAATATTTAATAAATTAAAGATTTAATTTATATAAATTCAAAGTCAATAAAATTAAATTAAAAAATATTTTCATTGACAATTAAAAAATATTTTTTTATTAGAATAGATATAAAATATATGCAGAAAGTCTTTGAATATTTAATCACTAAATTAAATAATTTTTGTTTTATTATTTAATGAATTGTAGATTTTACCATATATCAATAGATATATAATAATTTCTCCAATTAAATCCTATTTTAATCATTAATGTCCCCATTAATCTCTAGAAAATATGTGAAAAATTAGGGCCACATCAGTGGGCTAATACAAACCCATTATGTTACATGCATATTGAGTTGGTCACTATATTGATTTTCTTCTATTATCTTTTATTTATAGGGATATTAAATGGTGTTGATATAATCACCAAAATACAAAACTAAATAAGGATAAATATCTCTAATCAGACTCTTATAAGACATTATAATTAACTCCCCCACCATGAAATGAGTTATTTCAGGGTTATCCTAAGTGTTTGATAATTATTAGAATACATCATACTTCTCACTTATGATTAGTATTCAACTACTTCAAAATATATCTAAAATTTATATCCCAATTTACCCATTTTGAAGGTATAAGGCATTCGTTTTCAAGCATCGTGGTCTTTTTTAGTTATAGGGAAATATTGTGTTATCGATAGGCATTACCAGTGAGATCTAGGTAGTGTAGTTAGTAACAAAAAATTATAGCTATATTTTGAATTCTTCACACCTCTAATGAACCCAATAGGCATGGTAATATTCCCCTGAAAGGAAAAAACCTTGATAAAGATCCCATAAAAAATTTCATCCCCTCACTAATGTTAATAATGGAATCTATAATAATCATGGAATATGATAGTGTAATGGGGTTTTGATCTTCATCTTTTCGATAAATGGTTATAAAATTATGGTTCGTGATGAATTTCTCATTTAATTAATAAATCCAAAAAAATTACGTATTTGTGATATAATCCAGACAGTACATTCTATAAAAACATTGAAAAACATTGGTGGAATATTTGGGTTATAAGTAGGGATAAAATAATTATCACAAAGTCTAAATGTATAGTAGGAAATTTTACCTACTAATGGGAAACATAAAACATTCAACTACATTATCTTTATGTGGAACATACTTTGGAATAAGGTATTACATCATGATATAGTTTCAATAATTTGAACTGTTATTGCTCACATTTTCGATTCCTTCAATGGAGTAGTTGTAACCTGAACCATGTTTGTAACCATTTTTAATAAAGGAATGGGAAATGGATATTTGAAAGAGTATAATTAAATTGGAAATATCACAAAGTATAAGGTCACATAGATGATAATGATTTATTGTGGAACTCTAAATGTCTCTATCTAAGTGGCCTCTATAAAATCCATTTCATGGGAATTTAAGGAAAAATAATAGAACTATATACATTTATGAGTAAAAATATTTATTAATTTGTGCATATATGTATATATAGAGTTAAAAGACTATAAGATATAATATTTTTGGAACTATGTGGGTCTGACTAAAGGGGGATAATCCCTCTACTTTGTGGGGATAAAATAGATGTTTTTGACTTCCCATTATATTTGAAATGAGAAAATATTCCCATTTTCATACTAATTGGATATTTTTCATGATAAAAAAATCCCAATTGAAAGTGGGGATATTTTTGGGTGTTGTAAAATATTATTTGGGAATAAAATTTAGAGGATTGAAATTAAAAATTATATGTATTACTAGGTTCTAGAAAATGGTATTTTGTGTATATAAATAGATTCCCATGAAATTAATTCTACACTCGTGAAACTAGTAAATTTCCACATAATATAGTTATTATGTATATTGTTTGGTGTAAAAATATTTTGTGATTTATAGTAGAAATTTCCGAGTTTGAAACAAATTTCATCGAATCCTATCCCCATGCTATAATATAAACATCAATAGACGATTGTTTTGTATAAGTCATTGAGAATAAACATATCTTTTAGAATACTTTGTAATTATCTAAAAGACAACATATTCTATAGATGGTATCATCTTCATACCATTTAATATGTGAGGTGCGATATAAATCTTTGTTCATGATTGTATCTAGGGTTATACCATGATAGTTTACCCTATGAAATGAAATACGTAAGGAAAAATCTTTCAAACCTATAAAATAACTTATATACATGTGTATGTAATTTTATACCCTAGTGTCTCAACCTATAAATACCCTACAATTTACTCATTTAGAAACATCTAAATTTCCAATATATCTAGAGCTACTCAGATAAGGTAAAACACTCACAATGTGTGGAACTCGCTATTATTTACACTAAATTTAGAATAGAATATTGTTAGAACAAATAATCATAAGTGAATCTCCATTATCTGAATAATTACAATAAAAATAATAAAATTATGTAATAAATTTACACCATGTATATAGGAAAATATCTCGTATAAGAGTTATGCTCAAAATCCTTTCAAAAGATGAATTTATAAACTTATTATTAAGGCACCCAATGATGAATTCCATTCCAAACATCCATGTGTGAGACCCCATGAGTGGATATTCAAATGTTTTTATTCTCTGGAATAAACTGAATCCCTAATGAATTAGAAGAGAATTGAATTATATTGAAATTATCCATATTGAATAAGGAACATGGGCATAAAAGATGAACATAAAGGACCACTATTGAGCACAAGTTCAACCATTCATACAAAGAAGTGAAACTCTAAAATATGTGTGAATCTCCATCTAAAAAGGAAAATTATATCCTCACCCTCATTCACGCCTATTGAATTTTTAGTATTCAAGTTCAATTATGATCAAGTGACAAGTGATTTATCAGATCCATTAGTTGTCCTAAACTAAATTAAATCCTTTCTCCCAACAGTATAAAATACTAGATAATAACCCTTGTGTGTTGGTAATAACCTCAAAAAGACTACTTAATTTAAGTCTCAATCACAGCGTATTTATTTATATAATTCTGTCATTTACCCTATGCATGGTTTCATAATGATTATGTATTACTTTGATAATATGAATCTCCTAGTCATCCTACCAAACTAATACGACCCTTAGAATATAGTTAATCATTTATTCACTTTAAAATGAGGGACTATAGTTTTGGATAATCAGATAAAACTATCCTTGTGAAAGATTGTTATCCTAACCACTTCATGTTATCTTACACAATTCTCAACCATTTGATCAACACACATGGGTCTAAAAATGAGTTAGGAGTATAAAAAACTACATAAATAGAATAAGAAGAACCTTATTAATTTTTTTTCATAAACCACTAGTCTAATTGTACACCATCTTATATATTTTCAATATAAAAGGGGGATAATTTAATTTTCACACGAGATATTGAGAATCCAAGGCCTCTAACCTTATATAAGACCAAACCATTAATAACTCCATCACCCCAAACCACTAAATTCTCCCAGTAGTCTAAACCATAACAGGTCCTATGTCCTAGTATTAGAACTCTAACATCAATAACTAAATTATAATTAACATCCAAATTATCCAAATAAAGAGATCCATAACTAGGAAAAGCATTATTATGTCTCATAAAAAGCCACTTCTAGGAACATTTCATCCAGTTAGTCCATTTCGTATGACATCAATATCTTTGGAAGTGGTCCACATTGTATGGTCATAAATTACTATACATAATGGTCTTAGACACATGACATTAAAAGTAACTTCATTTTCCAAGGTTTCATAACCTTAAAAGGAACCATAATTGATATTTTCAAACCATATTAAAATGTATAATAGAACTTATTAACTAGAATAGAAATATGTTGTTTTTTATTCTATTCTTAGGGATACATAGGAAGGACATCTCATGGTCCTAATCAAAACTCTGAAATAACTTCAAAATCAATACAACCCTTTTATAATTTCTATACAGCATGAAAATCCTTCATACCTTAGAATGTATGGTACCCTCTTAATGAGGCCCCACTCTTTACTAGTTAGGATTGAGACAATGGTCCTATTTATATGATATAATGAAATAACAATATACTTACAATGGGGGATGATATAATAAACCCACATATTGGTAATGGTTCAACTACATTAAACTACCCATTGGTGATGATCCAATAGACCAGTCTATTGGTGTAGAGCCAATATCATTCAATAAACAATTGGTGATGAGTCAACGGATTATTCTACTTGTAACCAGAAAACATGAATTAACTCTCTATTATAAGATGGATAGTGGGACATTATTATTGTGGTATGATAGATACATTTATATCCACATTGATGAAAATCCAATAGAATATTTTTTGGTGATGAAATAAAAACCTAGAATTCCACATTGTTGATGAGACAATGAGAAGAAACCCTAGGGACTTGGTAGATAAACCAAAATCTTTATATCTATAATGATACAACACCAAAAACCATATACAAAGATGATTTTAATATCTATATTATTGATTTAATCTCTAGGATTATAACACAAAAAATACTTATTCTATGATCACACGATGATTTAAATTAATTACAATTTCTATTTTATGTATTAATTAATTAACCCCTTTTAATGTGTATTCAGCTTTATAAGGTTATAGGTGATGTAAAAAAACTAAATCTATTATCAAGAAGGTTTTCATGAATATATTCTTAAATATATAATTGCATTCTAGACATGAAAATTTTATATTTTGTGTGATAACTCAAAATCCAATACTATTGTTTTTGATGAATAATATTCAGTGTGTCATCAACACACATTAGTGACCACAATCCTTTAGAAGAAAGACCTATGATTAATGCTGAAGTGAAAATGTTGGAAACATAGTGAAACCATTATCTCATCACATACAGTACTAATACCATCTCTATATCACATTTTAGGCTGTTCATCTCATGAAACCTTATCATCACACACCTATAAGTGAATAATCACATATACATTATGTAAAATTATCTAAGACCAAAAAAATGTATCATAATATAATTTATACCCCTTACCTGTATTTGGTATGATAAGGTATGGAATACACATAATACTACCCTTAAACTCCCAGAAGTCTCTCTCATAAAGATAAAATCACTCTAGCATCACTCCCTTATTAGTTGAAGCCAAGACATGTGGTACAACATTATAGAAGTTCTGAATGAATTTACTATCAAAACCTACCAAACTTAGTAAGCTATGTATCTAGGACACGTTCTTACGTCACTCTTGAGAAACCATATCATTAACATTATTTATGTTCACTGATATGTAACACCCTGATACATTATGATTTATTTCACTTTTAATAAAATACCACTTTGATAACTTGTGATGCTTGCAACACAAAGATTAAATGAAACATGATTATTGAGAGAGTCATACATTGCATGAATATTTTGAATTAAAAAACAATTTTTATATAATTTAATTAATTTATTCTACATTTATATAGTTACTTATAGTTTTTATGGAATGATATAGAGTTTGATAAAAAATAGAGAAAAATTGAAAAATATAGTGAGATGAAAAAACTTCATGAGAAGATGTTTAGTGGTGCGGCATGGCCTTGGATCATTGAATCTAGATTAATGATGCAACAATGTTTGGGAAAAATCAAAGTCCAACTCCCATGCTCAATAATTAAGAAGCATATAAAAATAGAGAATTTTTTTTGGAAATCACCAATTCATATTATCAATAATATTCACAATGTGAATCTAAAAAATATAGAAAATGAAATGAATCCATGAAAAGTTCATCCCAATAGATTACAGGTCGTGAATTGAATATTCATGATGTGAAATCATTCAGAAATTAGAGCCCTGAACCCACACATTACATGTTTTTAATTTCATTAATGATGTGATCCTTGATGAATAAATAACAAAAAATACTCATGACCCCACATATTACATGTTGTGAAACATTTACTTGACTTGAAAGTCTTGGAAAGTGTAAAAATGATGTTTTGATAACATTAATTGGTCATACCCATATTTTTTGACTCCTTTATAGACATGGACCACATTATAAATTATTTTTAACCCAATTATTAATTCTTGGTGGGGATGAAGTCCTATAAATATAGACATAATCTATAGGATAAGGGATGAGTTGGTGAGGAGATGCTCGGGATGACAACCTTTTGGATATTAATTTCCCTGGTGTCCTTTTCTTTCATTTTCATCATTCTATATTTTCTCCCCTATCCCAAATTAATTATACCTCCCAATCCATGGAGGGGTAGTTCCTACGAGTGACCGGGAAAGGGGTATACTTTACCAATAAATATTTTTGGGTTTGTACATTTAATGGAATACACATTTTATTTTTCTTATGCTAGTTGGTTTTATTTTTTTTCTTCAGTTTTTAATTTCGAATGAATCTTCGATAGGCATATATTTTTTTTATTTCAATTGACTCAATTTATGATCAAAATTTCACTCTAACCAATTACTATATGTTTACCAACAAATGAAATAGGTTTGGGTTGTGAGTGTTCAGATATTTCGAGTACGTGTGAGGAATTATGATGGGTACTGTTGTTAATTAGGGAATAAAAATTACCAATTGGTAATTACCTTATTTTATAATAATGAAACATTACAGCACAACCCAAACATGAAAGAGATTAGACATATTGATTCATTATTAATAAATACCTTACCATCACCATATTCAAATGAGGGGAGATGAATCAATAGTGGAATCTATCTCACACCATTAATTATATGTGGAATTTGAGAAAATTAGAAACAATGATAACATAACACTACGTTTAGAAAAACCCTTCTAGTCCCTATATTTCATTAATTGTTTTTAATCAATCAATTTAAACTAATTTATCAAAACACACCAGTTAAAAAAGTCAATGGAATTTTTTTTTCAAAAATCAACTAAAAGTGAACGAACATTTTTGTGTGAAACCCTCTTTGGGTGATTATGTAGGATAACTTATATACCATAATAAGAACTAAAAAAATTGTTTTTCCACGCCACACGATAGGCGTGTGATTATATTCCGTTAAAAATACTATTTAAACATGCCCATTATAAACTAAATTTTAAATTTGTGGGTTTGAATAGAAAAAAATAAATTCTGAAAATTATATAGTTTACGCAGAATTATTGGTTATATTTTTATTAGAAAAATAAATAATATTCTGAAAAAATTGTTTTTTGAAAAATGTATTTCTTCAAAGAAAACAGTTTCATCACATCTTACATAATTATGATAAAATTAATTTTTGACACATTTAAAAAAATTATTTAATAATATAAACATCATTTTCAAAATTTTAATATCAAAATTATCTTAAATTTATATTTTGGTATTTTTATTGAAATGTTTCATTTTTTTCAAGGAAGGGAGAAAAATACAAATTTTAATTAAAAACTACCATTTCGATTAAATTATTGACAAAGATAAATTATATTTTAAATTGGGTCTGAATTAAAAGTCTTTAAATTATATTATATTAAATACTATTTAGTTTAGTGGTATCAATTTTATATTAATTTTTGATATTAAAGAATTTAATACTTATGTGAATTTTATCTTTGGAAACCCTCTTTTTCATCTTGTTTATGGGTATGATTTTAAATTAGATTATTTCAAATAGATTAATTGACAATGGAAAAATGGATTAAATATTTTTAAACATAAAAATTTATATTTTATAATAATGTTAACTTTAATTTTTACCCTTATGAATAGTAAAAGTAGTGAAAATTAATTACTATGGTTATGGTAAAAAATGATTTACCTAGGAGTTAAAAAATAAAGATAAGGGTCCAAAATGTCCTAAAACTTTTAAAAAAATATTTTATGACCCTATTTATACCATATAAACTCTATGATTTGATAATGAGAATGTTTTTAGAAATTTATCAGGATAAAAATATTGGTGTAATTTTATCTTTTGAAAAATTCCATGTTTGTCCTCTCCCCCACATCTAAAAGAAAACTCCTTATATTACACCATTCAAAATTCCTAAGCCATTTGGTTCATCCAATATATAATATAATAAAATATGTAATCCCTTAGAAAAATATAGGATCATTTTTTTTGATAAAAAATATATCCTAGGAAATATTTTGGGGTAACCCTAATAAGTTCCTTGAAAATGAGGTAACATTCTTAAATGAGCATTTTTATTTTATTTCTTCTTATACCTATTTAAAATTTATTAATTCATGATAATATAATAAAAAATTATATTCCACATACTGATATGTTATTATATTAATCTGATAACATATATTCATATTGACATCTATCAAATGGGAAACAAAATTATTGATCGTTTGTACGGTAGACTACCACTTCAAGAACCGATATAACTCATTTTAGATATAATGATCATAAAATTAGATATTGTTATGGAGATAATGATTATATATTATATTATTATATAATTATACTTATGTAATTATTATATCACATTTACATTCTTATATTCTATTCCAGTTAAAATACGATAACACCACTCGTGTGTATGGTGGACAACCGCCTTGTGAAGAAATGTGATTCATTTTTCACTAAATATTTATAAGGAAGGTGATAATGATAAATATAATGAATATATGTGATATGTGTTAAATTTTATAAATTATGGAAATTAATATAGTGTACAATTCTTTAACCATTCACCCATTAAGGGAATGATATCATTGCTTGAGCATACATATGACCTACCGTCTCAATGGATGGAGGAAATTAATTTTACTTTCCCAAATTTTAATAACGGATATAATAATGTATCTACTTATTAAATATTACATTTATAAAATTATTATCATCTTGTAGATTATTCATTCATATCGAATTTACAAGAACCAAAATATTCATTACCAAACACGCTTGAGAAAACAAGGAAATTATAACCTATAACAATGAAAATAATCAAATATTATTATCAAATGGGAGGTAAATTGTTATAAAAAGATGATATATGATATTATTAATATTATCATGGTTATGATATTAATTAATTAAATTCTTAAAACTATTATACATAAGGTTAAATCATTTTGAACTAATGAAATAAGTGATGTAAGGGGATTCATTTTAATTTCCCTTCATTAAAGAATATTTTCTTGTTGAGAACCTATTACCTTTTATGTGATGTATTTAATTACACATTTATGTGTTCAAAATTAATACTTATTTACTCATTACGATTATTTTTTGTAATATTTTATCTAAATGGGGTTAAAATTTAAAATTTACCAAATAGGTAAACATTATTGTACTTTCTCACTTTCTTTCGTGATTTTTAACCTTCTATTGAACCAGTTGGGGGATATTAAGAATGGCCAGAAGCTTGGTGGAGTTCCTAGATGCCTTAAAAGACAACATCAGGTGGGTTGTGGGAACTGGAGACTTCGGTTCTAGATGTATTATTGGGCAGGGGAGGAGCCACTATTTTATCAAGGGTGTCCAGTTCCTGACATCTCTTTTAGGGAGGCTAGTGAGCATAGGAATTTCATTGAGGTCGTCCTCAATCCTTAGAAAAAGATTGTTTTTGACGGACTCCAACTAGGGGTAGAGAAGGAAAATTGTGCTTTTGTTGGCTCCGTTTTCGGAGAGTTTTGTAGCAAAGCCGACCGTGATAGCCTTTAAGGGTTAGTGGGGTCGGATGCTCTGGTAGGAAATATTTGGGTGAAATATATCCCAACAAAGTTAAATTTTATGATATGGAGGTTGAGGCATAGTGCACTGCCAACTGATGATAGTATCCAAAGGCGGGGGATCAACTTGAGTTCCTGGTGATGGTGCTGTGAGAATCTGGGGAGTGAGTCCCCTTGGAATATTTTCTTTGGGGGTGAGTGGGAACAATACCTCTGGTACTTTGTAGCACATAGACATGGAGTGGATCTACATGGGAAGTCTGTGGTTGTTTTTCTGGGATCCTTCTTTCACGAATCAGATGCAATGAATGGGAATGATAAGCATTGTGCCATTGTGGTCGCCATTGTTTATAGGGTTTTCAAGGAGGCTTGGAACTCTAAGTAGAATGGATGGATGGTTTCCCGGATTGGTATGAAGGTGTGTCAGTTGGCAATTGTGGCAGAACTCCAGCCACTTAGGGGATGGCCGGGGCACTCGGGTATGCTGTGATGGATGCTCCAAGCTTCAGGGAGGGTTTCTTCAGGGGTCCACCTCTCTCGGATGGGATCCTGGGTCCGGTGGCAGGCCCCTAGGCTAGGTCTGAAGATGAATGTTGACGGCTCTTGTGCCCAAGACATTATGCGAGGAGGTGGGATAGTTCGAGATAGCAGTGGCTTGGTCTAGCTTGGGTTCAGTATCTATCTTGGGCTAGGCAATGCGGTTAGCATGGAAGTGAGAGATCATCACTACGACATTATTTTTTGTGATCTCTATAGTCTAAAGCTCACCTGTGTGGAGACCGACTCTACAGTTATTAGGGGTCTCCTTTTCAACAACATGGACCCACCATGGGACATTGCGTACATCCTCAGGGACTACAAAGAGTGGATTGGAGATGGTATGGAGGTCAGGCATACTTTCAGGGAATGAAACCAAGCAGCGAATGCTTTGGCCAAATGTGCTAAGGAGGAGGATTTCCTTGTCTTATTTCAAACATTTCATTCCTTTCCACCCTTAGTTAAGGGTCCGGTTTCTGTCGATGCGCTTGGACTCCATCACTTCCAGCCCCCATAATTATTCTTTTGGTTTTATCCTTCTTTAAAATAAAAAAAAGGGAATTCAAGGAGGAGGATGATAAATAATATTAATTAAATAATTAAATATATAATTTTTAATATGATTATTGATTTGGGTTTGGAGTTATGTGTGGGTCCAATTTATAGATATCCCCTATATGCATCGATAAGACTAATGTGAAAAATCAGTTGGTCTAATCAATATGAGTTTTTAAACAATAGTTTCAAACTATGTGGAGAAAGGTCATAATTTTAGATGTATTCAGGATTCCTAAGATCATGAAAACAAAAAATTAAGTATTTACTTCATTGTTAATTTTGTTATTATAATTATCTATGATATTTTCACATTAATATTAACTATAGATACATTTTATTTTCATTTTCATTATTAAAAGACATGTTTTTTTAGTTATTTACAATTCCATAGTGATTATTCATTATCCATTAATGAATTTGATGTTATTTATTAAATGGAATGTGCATTCAGATATTTACCATTACAGATTGATTATTTTTTATTGATTCATGATAACACTTTTTGTATATAACCCTTAATGAGAATTTGTGATCTCCACTATTTTGTTTACTTTCCCTAGAATATGAAGAAATAATTCATGGAATGAGTTTAAGGACACAAAATGTTATCCTTTATAATGATTTTTTTTTTATTTCCATATTAAAAATGGGTATCATGTATATATCTAGTTCTTTAAAACTTCTAAACTGATCAGTCCATCGAGATATTCCCCTTATATCTAAGACAATATAATAAAGAAGGCACTAACATTGGGTTACTAGAGACATGGCCGCTACATAATATACTCACCATAGATTACATTTATCCAATGAAATTAAACTGTCAAATTCATAAAATACATTTCTAATGTTTGTTATATTGTTTATTATCTCTTAGTGTGCTAAATATAACCTTATGATACTGAGGATGATCCTTTTATGTATGAGAGTATACTAAATTTCCAATAATGAATAAAACCATGAATAAATGATAATAAATATAGAAAAACCAATTCATCTTGAACATAAACAATGTTGATTTTTTATTTATTTTTTATAACATCAAGAGAAACATATATAAGAGATACCTAGTTATGAAAGCTCTACAAAAAACAAAAATGGCCTCATGCACAACTAGTAATTTCCATAACATAAATTTATCAAGGGGAACCCCTAAGATCCACTCAACTGATAAAAAATTTCATCTTTATTAGGAATAGGATTTTGGTTCTTGATTGTGACTTGATTATCCTCTAATAATCTACCAATAAACAAAAGCCCCCATTATCCTTCAATTTGAAAGAATTGGATAACCCCACAGGGATGTGATTAGGTGAATGAATCCCTTTACATAAAGGTCCTCTAATTTAATCTTCTAAACACTAAACACATATAGAGATATTTACAATAGAATAAATAATTTTATCATAATTTTTGGAATAAGATTGACCAAAAAATCCATTCCAATATCAGGTGGAATAAATGATAAGTCATTTGGAATGACTTCTTGAAACTAGTTAATAATAAGAGGGGATAATTTCTTTCCTGTCTCTTAATACCCTGTTATAATGATATAAAAATAGGTATTAATCATCTCCAAATGCCTATGGTCAATTTCTGAATGGCCTCATAATATATAGCACTCTCCATAAAAGGTATAATAATCACACTCAAATATGTGAAATTTACTCCATCATATAATAATTTGATGTGTTTTTTATAGAGAGTCAACAAAGATTACCCAATGATCAGATCCAAATAAAAAATCAATAATACAAAGAAATAAGAAATATTCCCAAAATAACTGATCATAATGAAATATCCTAGATACCTCAAAATACACATATATCACACCCCTATGGCTGTATTAACGTATATTACCTAAATATGTACTCCATAAGAGAGCATATATCATCAACCATATACAATGATATAAATGATGTTGATTCACCTTTGGTATATAAAATAGACACTAGAGTTGATAAAAATGATTATACATAAAATAATCAACAATCTATCACCATGGTTAGTAGGTGATGGCTCAATAAAATGATGTTGGGATAATCCCAAAAAAAATACTTTAGGATTTTATCAACTAATTACCCTGAGAAGCACTACTCTACAACATCTTATACTAGGAACTATGCATATGATAACTCTATTATTAATTATGATAAGTCTAATTATATTCCAATGGTAAGGCACCAGATCAAAATTTGGATCTTTGACATAGTCAATCACCATAACCACTTCTTGGATGAGAAAATATTTATAAAAAACACTATATATGTCCCATCTTCCATAAGGGAATAACATTACATAATCAGTAAAATCTATTATTTACTAAATAATTTATTTCCACTTATTATTTATAATATTTTTGGTTTATATTTATTAATAATTTTGTGATCAACCATACATAATTAAATATTATATAACAATGTGGAAAATAACACCCAGTATCCATTTTTTTCAGAATACAAAACTTTTAAATTAGAATATGTTTTCATTTCATCACATATCTTCACAATTTTCATATTGACTGTGTCCTTGTACCCAATCCTAATTAAAAACCAAAGAAAAACATTTGAAATAATGGTATGAGTACAAAAAAATATACAAATAGATATATAAAAATAAATAATGAAACCCATTAGGCCATTAATACTCTTAAAAAGTTTTCTTTTTTTAAAAAAATTTATTTTGGGACAAAAATAAACAATTTTATCCTCATGAAATTGAATTCTATGACAAAATATTTTCGTAAAACATGTGATAATTTATATTATGGGAAAAATAAAATTTGAAAATTATTATATTTATTCATTAAAACCTCGTTAAAGGATATATATTTCATGCTTAATAAGTAGCATAAACATCCCTTTAAATATAATCACATTAGATAAACTTGTAATATCATAAGATTTATATGAAAAACATTAATAATAATTGATAAATAATATAAGTAACACTAGAACTCATTGTAATATCAAATTAAAATCACTCTTTCAATTGGAATAATTGACTTGGTAAATTGCAATAATCATTAGGAGAAACCTATATTGTTAACTGTGTCCTATTACCTAATTTATTGAAGTGTTATATCGAGCTCAACCATAATTTATTTATAATAAACCAACCATCCGTAGTTTATAATGTAACCACAAATACATGGTTTATAACAAAACAACCCATCATCAAAAACAATTCCCATGAACCATAACATAAGAATACCAAATTAAAGTTTTCACAAAAATATTATTTTCTCCTATAAGAAAAACATTTCCAAATATTGAATTGCCTATTCCATTTTTTAATATAATCAAAGAAGTTATTTATTATTTTTATTTTAATGAAACATAAAATGATTTAAATGAAACCTAAAATAAAAAAATATTTAAAATAGAGGGAAGAACATTAATTTCATATATGATAAAATAAACTCTCATTTTTTCCTTTTTGTCAAAACATTATGTATAAAAGTTATTTAAATATTCCATTTAAACCCCATTGAATGAAAATAAAAATAAAAATAAAAATTATTTTATAATAAATTAATGAACATATAAATAAAAAAATTAAAAAATCTATATATAAGGACATAGAATAAAATCATTTAAAAAGTAAACCTTTAAAACATTTAAAACTATGTTTTTAAAGGAAATTATACCATAAGTTTTGTCTAACTCATCACATAAATTCTTTATCATAATAACTAATAAAAATATAACAATTAACTATTTTCTTAAGTAGAATTTAATGTTTATTATACATTTTATTTAATTCTTTAACATGTTTTTTGAAATTAAATAACTAATTAATTTCACATCACATGTTTAGATGATATTTGGCCCATTCACCCAAAATCACATTTGGAAATTGACTATGGTAAATAAGACATTATTACATCATATCTACAATAATAATCATGGAAAAAATATCAATTTTATATTTCAATTATATTGTTAAAACTGACCATGAAATATCATTATTAAAAATGAACTATGTTACAATCAAATAGAGATTAGTTTGTTGTATGGGCAAGTAACGTTTCCATTTTTCAAAGTTAATTATTGAAATATATTAATTTTTATATTATATTTTTCAATAATTATTATATAATAAATATCATATGATTTATTTAAATAAAATTTATCCATCATCCATGTGATTAGGTCATGAAAAAGGTATCTTATCACATCTTGGAGGTGGCAATCCACAAATACACACAAATGATGTTATCATTTTTCAGTGAATGGAAATGTAAGAAATTAAATGATATACTAAATTTAAATAATTATAAATATTTCCTTATTATTTTGTATATAAGATAAATTAACCATTATAACATGTCGTGAGAGGTAGTGATGGGAAACAAATTACATCAGTTCACGAGGTGGTAATTCACTGTACACAAGATCAACAGTTTCATTTATCATTTGATGTAAGGGAATATTAATATAGATTATAAAATAAACATGATAAAATATTGTTATATATAATATACATATTTTATTATTTCATTATGGTCGATGAATATTTTAATGGGGTATAAGAAAAATAAAAATAAACCCCTCAGTTAATAACTATGCCTCTTCTTTGGAAGACCTCTTATGGTTTATAAATAAAAAAATCTAGGTAGTTCTTATGAAAATAGAGACTACAGAACAAGGGTAATTATTTTTGAGAGATTCTAAGGCAGATGTTGGCAAAAATATTGTGACCAAATTGTGTGAGGATGATAGGATAGGTGGTCCCCATTTATAAGTGAGTGGAGGGAAACTCTTGGAGTTTTTAAAGTGTTAGGTTAATAGAAATTAATATTTAGGAAAAATGCTACCAAGATGATATATTTAAAGTATAGGATGGTTATGGATATAAATAAAGTAATTTAATAATATTTTTATCACTTTGGTTGTTGTTTTCACTCTACTCTCATTGTTTTTAGCCCTCATTAACACTTTTGACAATTACCGTGACAAAAATGTTTTTTACACTATAGGGGTCTATAAAATTACAATAAAAGGATAATTAATTAATAATTGACCCATTACTATAATTTTAAACCATACTGAATTATATTTTCTAGTGATATGTTTTTAAGAAATTTAAATCTGTTAAAAAACATTTTTTATTAGAAAATATCATTAATGTAATTTTTGAATCTATTAATTTAATTTGACTTTGTAAAAAACATGTAAACAATAATTCGAATATAATCCATAAAAAATATCTAATATGTTATATTTATAGATAAAATTCATGGGATAATATAAATCACCAATAAATATTACATTAATTAAAATTCAAAATTATTTACTTGATCTTTCTAATACTTACAAAATCACTATGTCAGTGTTGTGTAAGCATATAAAGTAATTATTTCATCACAAAAAATTATAAAAAAATTAAAATAATAAAAAATAATTTATTTTTAAAATAATTATATGTAACCGAACATAGGTTTTTTAATCCCTATCAAAATTTATTTTATTTATTAAAAGAAATAGAGTGACATTTTTTACTTTATATTTACTCAAAATAATAGACAATTCATTTTAAAATAAAAAAGGAACAAAAATTGAAAAAAAATTATTCTTGAATGAGGACAATTAGTCCCCACTCATCTAATAGATTAAAATAAAGTGTTAGGGAAATTTTTTTAGTACTTAACATATTAATTATAACATATATTACTCAATTTACCCTTACCTAGGAGACACATATTTAATAAGTTTAGTATTCATATTGATAAAAAATAATTGTGAAATATTAAAAAAATTTAGACCCATTGATTTAATATATGGAATCAATTTTTAAAAATAAATTTTTTAAAGGTGGAGTAATTTAATTTTAAAATTAAATTGCAAAACACATTGAAAAAAATATATTTTAAAAGAATTTTAAACACAAAAAAGTACATATTCCTAAATCAAGAATAAGAATGATTAAAACTTAAATTATTATATTATATATAAATATATACTACTTATATTGAATCTATATCTAATTAATGGTAAAATTGGTCTTTTAAATCACTTTACTTAATGGAAAAATTCCAATTTTACAAAAATCGAAATTTTAACCATTTATTGAAAAATATATCATTTAAAAAACTCAGAAATTTTAACTTATGATAATTTTCATAGGATTAGATCAAAAATGATTTTCATTTTCTTCAAATTAAAATTTTAAATAAAACTATATAAGAAAAGTAAATTAATATGTATAAAACCATTCCCCTTTGTTTTAAAATTACTAAATATTATTATAGTGAATATAACTATATAATTCATGAGTATAATAATAATTATTGATTTTTTATTAACATTATATTGATTTTTAGATTACTCCCCCTTTAAAAATTGTGTTTCTTCACTTTTATTCATTACATGAACAACTAGGGATATTTTTCCTTCAGACCATATTCAGATTCACATGTCGGTTTTTCAACCAATATGGTTTTCAACAAAATATTTACTTTATGAAACATAAAATACATATTAACATTGAAACATGAAATACATTAGGTACTTATGATAAACTCCATGGAAAATAAAATTATTAAGAAATTGATAAAATTTATCCATGATATCATTAGGTCAATTGAACTATGGATTTAGGTTCCCATTTTTACCAAAATGAATAACACTTTTTCAGGGAGATAATTTAAGAAAAACACGATCACCTACCTTGAAAAAAAATATCTTTCATCCAGTTATTTGTATAAATTTTCATACTAATTTGGGTTTTCATCATATGTTATTGAATCATCTTCCCCATCTGAACCATTTATTCTATAAAATTATGTCTCAAAAAAATATTTTCTATTCCTTTATCCCAACAAGATATAGTCTGACACCACTATCCATATAAATTCTAAAGAATTTTAATATGTATACTCAACTGAAATATATTATTATTAGAAAACATTACCAATAAAATATTTGGATGCATATATCTCTTTAAATCCAATAAAAACACCCTAAAAATGTCTTCAAGGGTCTAAATAGTTCACCTGGACTATTCGTAATATTGGGGATAACATTCTTTAATGAAATGTTATCTTGTAAACATTTACTTCTGAAGCCCTTTAAAAAAAATATGTTTACCTAGGATAATGATCTTATATAATAGAGATTGGAACTCTATATAATCTAACTATAACCTTCTGATATAGGCATCAAATCAGATTTAAGTACATAATAACTATTACGGGGAAAAATGTGTAGATTTAGTTAATAATTTAACAATAACTGAAAATATATAAATACGTTGAGATTTAATTTGTAATCCCATGATGTAATACTTGGATATATTATAATATTTCTATTTTGGAAATTTAAATGTTTGAAGGACCTCTTTCACTAATTTTTATTATACTTTAACCTATTTAAATATGAAATATTTTATCTTAAATTCAATATTATATCTTTTTATTCCATCCCACTCGTAATACTCTCAATGGTCTGTGGACGTATTAATTTTTCTAGGGTTAATTAAAAATCGGGAAGGGTAAGATTCACTAAAAAATTATCTCTTCCAATAGGAATTAAAATTAAAACATATTCTTTTTCAAAATCTAATAACATGATATTCATTAATGTTAAACTTTCTAACTTATCATTTATAACTAATTCTATATTTTCTTTTAAAACATGATCTTCATTAGAAGTTTGTTTAATCATATCTAAATATAACGATTGTATTGAAACCTTAAAAAAATCTTAGGGATTTATTTCATGAAAAATTTCTATTACAATGTTCATTAAATCAATAATTAAAGGATTATTTAAGTCACAACATCATTAATGAAACATTATATTTCCAACTCAAAGCATCAATTTTTGTTCTTTAATTATATGGTAATGAATTATAAAGTCATAATAATATATAAATTCCAGCCATATCCTATTTATTATATTAATATATTTATAAATTAATATATTCATAAAGATCAAAGAATCAATATATATTTAACACTTTACTCTATATAAATGATATCTCTAGATTTGAAAAAATAACATTGCAACCACTAGTTAATAGTTATGTGTAGGATAATGATTCGCATGAGGATTTAATTGTTGTGAAACATAAGAAATGAAATGGTAATTATATATTAAAACACAACATATTCCCTTCTATGATGAATTAATGTAGATAATAAAGTCACTATTTTGGAATTTAAGGGCCCCAACTAGAACATTAACTAATATTCTTTTCAATTCTTGGAACATTAATCAAATTCATTTTTCCATATACACCTTAATAGTTTTTGTGTATACTTATTTAGTAGGATATATAATAGATATTTTTCAAAAAAACAACCAGTAATACCTAATTACATAAGAAAACTACAAATCTCAGTCACGTTTTTTGGTATTGGACATTCATCAAACCCTTTCATTTTAGTAGGATGAGTAGTTATGACATATTTATTTTTGTCATATTCTAGTAAAGAAATATTATTTAACTAGTTTTCTTAATTTATCATATAACATTATTTATTTCATGGTTTTTTGAATTACCCATATATTTTTTTGATCTTCATTACTTTTAGAATAGACCAAAATATAATCAGTAAACACAACAAGAAGATTATCCAAATATTTTTGGGTAAAACTATTGATAATATCCATAAATATAAATGTATCCCTATTCAACCCAAAGGGAATAAACAAAAACTCATAATTACTATATATAGTATGAAATTATATTTTCGGGATTTCCTCCTACACATTCAACAGATTATTCCCAAACTGAAAATCGATATTCAAATAATGTTGAGCTCCCAAGAGTTGTTACCACATAATTTTGAGTCCCAACATCATTTAATGTAATTTAAAATGAGGTTACCAGTAATGTTATCCAAGTGTATAATCTTCCCTTAAAAAATGTAGCATAGTGGGGACCATAATGGTGTCTCATAAGGAGGTTTCATGATAAGTTCTCAAAATGTCAAACTGTCACCTTGTTAATTTGTTTTTGTAAAATATCATAATAATAAAAGGGGATTTTAAATGTGTTTAAATGATTAAAATGAAAAAATAATAATATGATAGGAAATATATATCAGTGATTAGAAATCATAAGCACAATGGACTAAAAGAGACAATATAAAGGAAGCAGTAATGAATAAGCATTGATCCTCAGACACTCCCTTTATCATTGTACACCAGTTTCTTTAAATTAAATTTTCAAATATATACTACAAAATCTCAAGGTATATAAAAAAATTAACATGATACCATATGTAAACCTCTAATATGGGTGTTTATCCCCTTATTAATGTGATATGATTAACCAAAACCATCTGAGTAACAAACTCATATTGAACTAATCATGCTCAAAGGAAATAATTGTACAAAGAAATATGAATAATGAGATAAAAAACATTACATTAATTAGATGAAAATAAATATATTATATTTTAAAATAAAATGAAAAAAGTAATGTAATATACCTCTTTCAGTCAGGAAAATAGTTTCCAAGATAATCCAAAATGAAAGAGTTTTCAACGAAAAACACAAACTCAAAAGGGGAAATGCCATCAGATCTTCATTGCTCACAACCACCTGTAGTTTATCCCTTCATGTCTTGACTACATAATGGAATAATAATCACCTTTAGAATATGTATTCTAGAATATAACTCTCCCATATTATATCTTTCCTCTGAAATGAATGTTAAGTCTTGAATATAAAAGAATATGAGGGGAAACAAGTTTTTTTTTTCTAGTTTTTAGTTCCCCAAATGTTGGATCTATTTTTGGCCTCCTCCTTGAAGAATCAATACATGATTTATTCTAATAAGTTTTTCAAAAATTAAATATCTATTTTTGATCCATTTTTAATGTCTTCTTGATAAGTGGTGTAAAATATATTAATCAATTAAATAGGATAATGTTTTTTGGATGAAGAGACATTTCATCTTACTCTAATTTTTCCACTTCCAAGACTAAAATAATGAGAGAATTTTTCCTTGAAAATCATTTGATGGTGTATAATTGAGTCTTATAGCCTAAAATTTTGAGATAATCTCATTTGGACACATGTATACAAATTTATTCCCTAGTTAATGATGTTTGGTCTATTCTTCCAAACAAAACACACTTCCACAATGACTGATTTATTTGGGCCTGTATAGGGTTCAATAAATACTTGACTAAGATAACAAAGATATAGACCAAAAAAATAGGAATCCTGAAAAAACTAAAAAAATTTAATCAACAAATAAATGTTTATTCTCGAAATACAAAAGTGATTGAAAATAGCTAAATTTATTGAATTGATCAATTTTGAATTTTAATAAAAAAACATCCCTAAAATCCAAAAACAATACAATTAATCTCAATTTAATAAATTTTTTGGGGTCTAAATCATTCAAATACAGATTAAAATTATTTAAAATATTATATATTTCAATTCCCCCACACTTAGCACTTGGTATCTTTGAAAATTAAGCATCAAAATCAAATTAATAAAAATTCAAAACACATAACAATGACGTTAATTAATTTATCACCAAGAAACAAAAAGATATCATGCCTAATAAAATAATATTTTCAGTTTCTCCATTAAGATAAATCAATCCATTTTAACATATTTCATCCGCCCATTCAGCCAACACACTTTCCTCACATTAAATTTGTCTCAAAAAAATATAGATTTTTAAAAAGACTTTCTCATCTAAACATAAGCATGAATCACCATAGGCTTGAAAAATTTATCCATCTCAATCTTATGTGATCCAAGGAAAATTTATTTTTATGTGGTCTTTTCAAAGTTATTATATGGATTTATGTTGGTAGGTCATGAAGTTCGAAAATTTTACGGCTGAATAAAGAGCGTTTGGCTATTTTTGAAAAAATGTGTGATTTCAATTTTTACTTAATTATGGTGTCCTACTCACTCCCTATAGAATAAAATATACTATAATAATATTTTAGAATATCTTTTAAATTCCATGCCATCAAAATATCATCCAAAAAAACAAAATTTGTCTTCTCTTTTTTCAGAAATCAACAAATAGTCGCAACTTTCTTTTTTTGAGAGCATCAGACAAGCACAACTCTATTGTCCTTAAAAGCTATAGAAAGGAATGAATTTTAGAATAAAACCCTATTTTTCAAAAGAAAACGAATCTGTTCAATTTTTTTATTCTCTATCCAAAGCATTACCAAATTATTTAGCACACCAAAAGCCATCTCCCCCATGAAAAATAATTTCAACTCGATCATGCATTTTTACTTCTAGAGAAGGTTGTAAAGGTATAGTTGGATTATAATGTGGAAAACCTAATATGATGTAAATGGATACTAAGGGATCACAATTTCCCAATGTACATGGTTGGATAAAATAAACATAATTATCATGAAAATTAGGATTTTGAAATCCAATAAATTGGATCAATCATTTAAATCACAAGTACCAAAAACCACAAGTTTGGAATGAAAGAAATTATGTTCTTGTTAAAAAAAATTCATGGATTAGTTCCCACAATAAATGATGTGAATGGGTGGAAGATGTCAAAATGGATTACAAATCCCTGTAGTAAATGAATTTAAAATATAAATACCGGGATATGATTAATGAGATAAAAATATCAATGTTCTTTTAAAGAAATTTCCAATGTTTTGTACTTGATACATTCATTCTTAACATTCATTTATGGACAATTTCAAGTGATCAATTGGTTCAATAATTTACATGGATTTCAAAAATTCTAAACATTACATTTGAGTCTACAAGATTCAAAATAACACAAAAATTGAAAAAAATAAAAATAAGTGAAAATAATAAGAGAAAAAAATAAAACAAAAATAGAAAACAAAAATTTCTAATGAAAATGCACAATAGCTTAAAAACATTTATGATTCTCACCAAAAAATTATTTTTTATAATTTCTTCATTTTTCATAACTTATATAGTAAATGAAAATAAATTAGATAATAAATACAGAAACAAGTGGGAATTAAAGACACAACCTAGATTATATTGAGCAGTAGTATCCTTGAGCTAGCCTCCGAAAATTTGAAACTTAGAAAATAGATGAAAATAATGAAGCATAAATTTTTAATGAAAAAATTAAATTAAAAAGATATAAAGCGAAAGGAAAATGAATCTTTATTTAAACCCCCCAAGTGGGTGCTTGGATTTCACTGGCCCTATTTAGACAGTTCAAGTTAATCATCCCCAATCTAATGGTGGATGAATCTTCTTCCTCAGGAAGCACAAAAAATAAATATATACAACATAAATAAGATACTAAATATAGTAGAAACTCCCAAAAATATATTTCTTTAGGTTCCACTTTATGAATTTTTGGTTCCAATTATTTATTAGAAGAGGTACGAAAGTGTAAAACCAATTTATAAAGACTTTATTCTTAGAAAAAATATCATGTGGTTACTAAATTGAAATCTCATGATGAGGTTCATCATCAAGTTCATCTTGTAATATTAATTATTCTTTAAAACACATCTTGAAACAACAAACCCCATGTGTACTAGTGTACTCAAATAGGAATAACATTCCTTCTTAAATTTCATCCTTTATATCCTCTTTATCTAACTAATAAGTCCACTATAATGTAACGGGTTATAAATTTTCAGATGGATAATTAGTTAAAAAGTTATTATAAAAATAATATATAAAATTTGGATAAAAAATTCCGACATTTCCTGATAGAGTCTCAGGTTCTATCTCAATTTTGGGAAGGGATAATAGTAGTATTAAATGTGTACATTTTCATAGGTTACATCAAATGTTCTTCCAAAATGAATGGGTTAAATTTCTATTACCCATTAGAAAAATATTCAAACAATGGTTATTAATTTTAATCTTCAAAAAGTAGAGTTTCACATGAAATTTCGTTTTGAACAAAGTCAATACAATAATTTTTCAAAGCCATTATATTTTCGAAAGAAAGATCATTTTGTGAATCGGTGATAATTTTGACCTTTAAATTTAAATATGGAGATTCAAAATCAGCTTTAAACTCATCCACAAAAGGTTGCACAATATAAAAAGTGTTTGGAACAATATTTTTCATTTCATCATATTATTTAGATATTTAATTCATTTAATTAATTTAAATAATTCCCAATAATTTCCATTTATTTTATTACTTCTTGAATAATATGTTGAATAACAATTTTTTTATTGAATTTCTAAATAATTTTGGTGGAGTTGATATTTTAAATATTCATCATGATGAGGATAATCATATTATTGATTATCAGGACAATCATAGAAGTAGTCACTTTAAAAATCATTTTTTAATTTTTTAAGATTCGAAATTAGTGGTCAAAATCCTTGAAATTATGAAACAGTTTAAGAAATCATAGAAAACATCCTCGAAAAAGGATCACAATTTATTCTATTATTTTCAATCATATAAAAAAATTCAAAATTTCCCCCCTAAAAATATAGCACAATAGTGACCATGGGGTTGTCTTACAAGGAGGATGCATGCTAAGTTGTTAAAATGGAAATTTGTTAATTTAATTTTTTTACTTTTCAAATGTAGAAATGGATATTTGAAATGATTTAAACTAAGTTAAATGAAATAAAATCCGAATATGATAACACATATGAGTAATTGATTAGAATTCCGAAGCAAACTCGACTAAAAAAGTCAATCTAAAGCCACCATCATTATGAAAGCTCCAATCCACGAATACTCCCTTTATCATTGTCCAACAAAGTATTATAGTGAAATTATCAAATCTATAACCCAATTACACGTGTTATACACAAAAATTAACTAGATACATTATTTTATTCACAAATATGAGTTCTCATCAGCTTATTATTGTGATCTAATTACAAAAAGTCCTCCAAGTAACCAACACATGATTATTGTCATCGTGCTCAAAATGTGACACCTCACCAAAGAAATATAAACATTGAGAACAACCAATTTAATTTCATAATATAAAAATAAATAAATAATAATTTATAATAAAATGAAAATACATAATGAAATAAGCCTCCTTCAATTAAGAAAACAGTTTCCATGATTATTCAAAATTAAAGAATTTATAATGAAAAGAATAAACTCAAAAGAAGAAATGCTATCATATTGTCACTTCCCACCACCACATAGAGTATAAACCTTCAAGAATTGATTAATTCATGGAATAATCAACTCATATAGTATATGTTTTCTAGAATATCACACTCCCTAAATCCAACCGTCCTTTTAATTTGAAGTGATGTCTTGAATATAAATGAAATGAGAGGGAAATATTCTATCTATCGTTATATATCCTGAACATGGGATCTATTTTTTGGACTCTACTTAGGTCAATAACCAGTAAGTTTATTATAAATTTTTTTTTTAAAATAAATACGATATTGAACATCCAAATTTAATTTCTTTTTGACATTTGGTGAAAATGATATGAATTAATTACAGACGATAAATGTTTCTGGATGAAGAGACATTTCATCATCCTCAAGCTACACTCATTCCATGACTAACTTAAGGACTTAATTTATACTTTAAACTCAACATAAATGTTCAAGTTTGACTCTTATTTATTATAAACATGTATTCAACAAATTTGGACACTATAGCCATAGTTATTTTATATTTATTGAGGCGGGGTTCATTTTATTGGCCAAATATATATTCCATAATTGTTGATTTATATGGGCTGAAAAAGGTCAAATAAAAACATGTACTAGTTGATAAAGTTGTATTTGAATAACATAAGAAGTCAAAAAAAATTACTCAATTTAGATAAATAAATAAAAAGTTATTCTCAAAAATACCGAAGTGATAAAAAATAGGTAAATTTACATAATTAATAAATTTAAAATTTTAACATTAAATCAACCCTAAAATCCAAAAAGAATGTGGTTTAACAAAAAAATGTTAATTTGGTGGGGTTTAATTCATTTAAATAATGGTTTAAAATGGTGAAAATATTTTCTATATTAGTATTTTCAATGGATTTCATCAAGTCCTTATGCCTGTTGACTTACTTCTTCCAATCATTCTCTCTCTTCCTTTGACATGCTTTAACAAAATAACCCTTCTCATTACATTTAAAACAACTTGCAACCTATTTGTGAATTTTTTTATACTAACACAAGATCCTTTTATTTGTAATAAGGATCCATATTCCCAAACATACCAAATCAAAATCACTTAACATATTTTATAATATATTCCCCAGTGTGATTTTTAGTACACCTATGACAAACTAAAAACTTTATTTTTTTACCTTAATATTTATTTGATGGTTATTTTCATACCACATAGATAATTTTTTATTCTTATTTTAATATAACACATGATCATAAATAACCCCATTTATAACTTCTTATCATAATGAATTATTTTATCATAACTTTTAAATTTATGAGTGGCCAATCCCCTTAGGTATCTTAGGGTTAATACTATGTTTTTTTTATTTTATTATAAAGATACCATAAGAAATTTGGTGTGTACCTTTCCAACCAGATGAAAATTTATTAATACATAGAAAATAAATCTTTCTGTTATCACAATTATAATAATTTATCCCTCCTAAGTCAAGAAACATTAGGAAAATACTTATCAAGGAAAATGTTCTTAAATTTATCCCATTCAATGATGTCATACCTTCTCAATCCTTATTATATGTAACCATTGACTATTATTGATCAAATTCACCTTCAAAATGGTATATAGTTAATGTTAAAATTGGATTATATGAAAAACACCTCACTTTTAATATCATTTAAAAAGAATTAATTTAACCATCATCTATCAATGTATCTGAAGATCCACTTAATTATATAGGGTACTATATCATGCAATTCAATATTGTTAGTATATTCTTCTATGACAGATCTAGTTAATAACTATCATGGATACCAAAACCTTTGATAACCTATTTCAATGGATTCATTACAAAAAAAATATTCTATTCTAATTCCATTTATTCCATGGTTCTGATTTGAAAGGATATTTTCCTCTTACTTATTTCCTACATTAGATTCCCTATTTCCAATATCGAAAGTAATTCTATATAGACACATTTTAGATGAAGGAACATTGTTTTAATCAAATTATATATCATGATAACTATAAATTTAAATATATTAATGGTATTTTATTACATTATCATGTCCTCTAAAATTATAAAATCTTTGTTTTGACACCAAATATAATGAGACATCATAAAAAATCCATAAAATTGATTATTTATCCAAGAATTAATTTCCCTTCATTCCTTGATATATTTTTTGTTTATAGTTTTATATAATAATTTTGTCACCATTATATAAATAAACTTTATATCATAATGTTTACAGTTATACTTAGTATCAATTTTTTTACAAAATACAAAACTTTTCAAATAAAGAATGTTTCCTTTTAAGGACATATGTTTACAATTTTAATCTTGACATCAACCGTATCTCTAATCATCCTTCAAATCCTATGAAATGAAATTTTAAATGTTATATGGGAAAAAACCTAGTAAAGGGAGTAAAAAAAATATTGAATAAAATATGTCAGTCTATGAATACTCATAAATAATTTCATTTTATTAAAAAAACATTGAGCTAAAAACAAAATTTTTCTTACCCAAGAAATCAACTTTTCTGACCAATGATTTTGAAAAACAAATTTCACAATAAATCTTAAATGAAAAAATAAAACTCATAAAGGTTTATTTCAATAATGAAAAACTCATGAAATGTAATACATTGCACCCTTTAAACATAATCTCGTTAGCTTACTTTATAAAATAATAGGATTTTTGTGAAACCCCATAATAAAAATAGATATATCAAGTTGGTTAATTGGGACATTATTTTTATATCATTCTTATAATCACTATTACAAGAGGAAAAACCTACCTAGTAAATTGCAAATCTCTTAGGAGAAGCCTAATAAGTCAACTCAATCCCATTACCCAGTTCATTGGAATGATATACCAGAATCACCCATCATTGGTTCATAACAGAACCACCATTCATTGGTTTATAATGGATCCAACAATCCTTGGATAATAGGGGGACACCCCATCATTATAAAAAATTACTAGGAACCAAAAAATAATCGTAAAAAATGAGTTTTTTCATTAAATATTCTTTGCACCCATAAGAAAATATTTCTTGATATCGAAATATCTATTCCATTTAATTTTTTTAACGATACTCAAAATAATGGTAAAGAGATATTTTCTTCAAATAAATAATGAAATATTATAAAGGAAGTTAGACATAAAAGAAAAATTTATATAGTGGGGGAAAACATTAATGTATTATATATTGAAATTAAATAAATTTGTTTCAAAATTATCCTTAAAAATTTATAAACATATTAAATTTCAAACCCATTGAAATAAAATTTTTCATTACATAAATTTTTTATTATTCATTAATATAAATATATGTAAATTAAAAAAGATATCTATGAACATGGACATAGAAGAAAAATATTTAAAAAATAAACCTTCAAAATATTTGAAATGAGGTTCTAAAAGTAATGTGTCCCTTACCGTGAGTCTAACTTATCACATATGTTATTTATATTCCTTTATAATAAACTTATGATAATTAATTAATTTGATAATAAAAATTTTCAAATTCACTATTACTTTTATTGTATTTATTATTATGTTATATAAAATTACTTAATCAATTAAGATCATGTCATTTTCTTTGATGATATTCAACTCATATATCAAAAATCACTTTTGTAAGATGACTATGGTAAAATAAGTCAATATTCAATAATCTATAGAATAATAATCTTGAAATAATAATTATTTTTATAAATAAATATACATTTAATACCAACCATGAAAGATATTTTTGATAAACGAACTACATTACAATCGTTGAGAGGGTATTCCATACTTACACATGTGTGACATTTTAATTTTTTAATGGTATAGATAGAAAGAGGGGAAGAATTATTTTACCATTAAATAATGATAATTATATCTTACATATCATAATGTATTGTTAAATAAACTCATATATAATATCCTTATGATGTGTCCAAAAAAATGCAACAACCTTGACCCTAGTATCCCAAAGTCGATGCCTTACTTTATTACAATGGAATAAATACTAGGAATCTAATCTCGAAGAAATAATTATTTTTTTAGTATTGGTAAAATAAAACCATACATGATTCATTCATTAAATTTTAATGAAAAAATCATAACAATTTTTTTTATTAAGCATAAAATTCTTTCCTATAGCACATCCCTACATATCAATCATAGTACACTATGAAATCATAGAAAAAAGAATGAAAATAAGTGTGATCTCAAATGGTTACTAATGGTTATGTAAAATGGAAGATATCATGAATAAATAAGATTAATATATAAGGAAAGGTAAACAACTAAAAAAATATTCCATTTAAATAACGTGAACACATTAATATATAAATAATAATAAGTATGGAATGGTAAATTACTGGAAACCAATTCCATTTATTCAATAACTACTTATGGAATGAATCCAAATATAATTTCATAGTGAAAATATCGTGTATATTAATAAATGAATACCGAGTGAAGGAAATGAATAATTATTAGAAGTCATGTTTACCAACAATATGATACCTTTTACATCAAGATATATCATCAAGATGGTTTAAAACATGCTGGAAAAAACCCCACCTATATTGTGTCAAGGCCTTTCATAAGACACGTATTGTCAAGATCTATCTTCCAAACATTTTAAAACTACTTAGATGAAAATGAAAATGGTTTGGGGCTATATCATTTCATCTCATGAGACTAATAATTAATTGAGGTGATTTCATTAATAGGTCTCTAACCCATATATTTCAAGTTCAAATCATTCATCATATATCAAATAATTTATTTAATTCATAAATAATGTTCCTTATCCTCAAATTTTATCATTGAGTAATGGATAAAGAGTTTTAAATATTTCCCTAGTTAATCCAATAACTTTCAAAGTAAACATAGTATGTAAAAATGGGATAAAATTTAGGAAATGAAAATATCCATGATAATTAGTATTGATATTTAGGAGAAATTTAATGACCATTGGAAAGTGAATAATTAATGTCAATGTTAATGACCAAAAAATGAATCAAAGAAGATAATGTTAAAACTTTCATTAGTAAAAGTGATCATAAACCATTTATATGATGATTAATTATTATATCAATAAAATATATACCCATTGGTGTAAGAATAATGTAATGTTTTTATTGGTGAATATAAATACCATTAAAAGATATTTATAAAAGTACTTCAGTAAAATATCCTTCTTATTATGAAAAATATAATGAAAATAATTTTCTATGAAAAATATTTTCTTTAAAAATTATATCTAAAACCTTAAAAGTAAATTTCATATAAAAGACAGTCATAATGGAGGGTAATTATGTACCTATTTTAAAAGTAAAAATAACATTCTTTTTTCATTTTTAAGAATCTAGTAATGTTCCTTGTTCATAAAATACAGTACGATTCCTTTCATATTTTTTTAAAAATCCAAATGGGATTTGTTTCTAAAAAAATAAGACACCATTGAAATTATTTTAAAACTTAAAAAATGGGTGAAAACTTCTTTCATAAAACATTTTTAGAAGGTTGAAAATATTTTCTAAATTTTTTTTACCAAACATTATTTTGAAGGGATACAAATTTGGACAGAAAAGTGAAATAATGTCGGATTTTGTTAAAAAAAATTCTAAAATATTTTTGGTTATAAATAGTGAAATGTGGTACTATTAATTGAAAATATCATTAACAAACATAGGATAAAAAATTAATTGGTTTTATTATGAAATGTTCATGTTATTAACTTCAAATGATATTCATGAAAATATAATCTTAATTAGAATGAGATTATTAAATTAGACCTTAAAATGATCATAACGTTAAGTGAAAATTAATTAATTATTTGATTATGTGTATCAATAATGAATAAATATGAATAATAGTCAAATAACATATAATATATCCGAATTTAATTATACATATAATATTATCATGACATAATCAACGATGATTAATTTAAACCTAAAGAAAAGGAATTTAGTTAATGAAATTCCTTGACACTTGGTAACTTTTATTTAATGTAACATTATATTAAAGAAATCAAGTTGAAACTTCAAACACCATGAATAATTAATTATCCAATATATTATATTTCAAATTGGAATTATATACACCATATAAATTAAATTAGGTGCATAAAATTATAATATGAATCAATGAAATGAAATTTAGATGAAATCTATTACCTTATTCTTTGTTTTGGTTGAACACGATATAAAAAATGTATATTGGTTATAAACATGTAATTAAAATACACCAGAACCATATTATTATTTATAATATCAAATATCATCATTTAATAATATCTTATCACCCATTCTCTTTTATTCCTAAATTATTTTCAGTGTTTTTGGTGTCAATTTTCATGTTTTTCACATACATTTGTATTTAAGAAAGTTATTTTTATTTCAGATATTATATAGTAATATGTTTTAAAAAATAATAATTATGACATGATTATTATATTTTTACATAAATTTTAGATTTAAACCCAATCATGAATGATGGACATGAAAAATGAATTACGTTATAATCCTAGAGATGGTAGGTTGTACATACACATGAGTAACATTTCCATTTTTCCTAATCATTATGGAATACAAGTAAGTAAAAACATTTTCCTTATAGAATTATCATGATATAATATGTAAAATATTATATAATTTAATATTTCATCCATGTCATGTGTTTCTTAAAAGAGAGCATGATCACTTCGTGAATGCAGTAGTCCACATGTACACGAACAGTGTTAACATCTTTATGCGAGTGAAAAGGACATAAAAAAATGATCTATATTATATTTATAGAATGATTAATATTTAATTAATAAGATAATTATTTCATTTATATCATATATAATCATTAAAATTATCTTTATCACCTTCTATTTAAATAATTAGTGCAAGATGAATCACATCACTTCACAAGGCGGTAGTCCGCAATGCCCATGAGCGATGTTATTGTATCTCCTAAAGAATTGAAGGTAAAAATATATACATGTTATAATGAAAACATAGTTATAAATATTTTATATATATCATATAAATAAATTATATCCATCATCATACCCAACCTAGATAGTTTTGAATGGGAAAAAGAATGACATTGATTCCTGAGGCGACAGTTCCCCATACATGCAAATGAATATTTTGTAACCCATTTTATGGATGTGGTGATGGTTTTAGGTAATGGAATTATTATTAAAACATCATATTATTTGTAATATACTTTCATTATTATATAATAATGGTTAAATCAATATTTAATAATGTGAATAAAGAAGTAAAATGCAGATGCTCATTGAATAACATCAACTCTTTTTCAAGTAACCTCCTTAGGTTTTCACTAAATCCTTCCTAGGTTTTCTTCATTACAAGAATAATAAATCTAGGATAATGTTATGGAATTTAGAAATTGATTTTGGTAGTAAATTTCCAAACCAATGTGGTTTTAAGGTGAAATTAAGTGAGGGGATGGGTGGCCTTTTATAAGTGGGTTGAGTGGCGGACTTGAAGTATCTTGGAAAAAGGGAATTCCACCAACATTTTTTTCATGTCACTAGGACCCAATAATGGTCCATTATTGAAAACAGAAGGTATACGATTGAAATATTTCCCTAAAATTGGTTCTGGAAATGTGATGGGTAATTATTACACCTTATATTATTAGTTTAAAAACATGGTAAAATTGTTTTTACATTAATAACTATAATTAATTTTATCTATTTTCATTAATAATTATTTAAAAAAATTTGTTTACAATATTAGATTATATAAATTATTATGATTCCAATTATTTAATCCATTTTTTCAAATTCAACCCATAGAAGTGGTATAATATAATTTAAAATCAATCCAATATATATTATTTGAAAGTGAGGTTTTAATTTGAAAATGATCGAATGGTTACAATGTATTTATATAAAAATTCAAAATGTAAATGAATCCAATGATCTAAATTTAATTAATGGATGTAAATTTCTATTATCCTTACATTAAAACTAATTATAAATATAACTTATTATTATAAATTATTTATATGAAAAGGATATTTTGAAATTAAAATCCAGTATTTTAACTATTCATCTAAAAATGAAACTTCTTAGAAAAATCATAAATATTCATGATAAGATAATTTTTGGGGTCCTATTTTAGAAAATTAATTTTATTTTTTCATATTAATTTTAAAAAAGTGTAATAATTAATTTTAATTTCTATTCCCATGGTGAGACTAAACAGTCCCTTATAAGAAATTTTTTTTTCTAGAAACATTTTATTTCTTTTTAAATGATATTTATTTCATATATAATAAATAAATTACTTTAAAAATTATGTGAACTATTTATTTTCATAATTTATTTAATTTTATTTACTCCCACTATTCCAACAGTTAGGTGATAACTATCCCATTAAAAAATAATTTTAATAGTACATTTTTGTTTAGTAAATCTCTATCTTGTAGGTAAAAATATATATCTAAGAAACTTTTGATTACATGGAACACAAGATAAACTTATTGATGGATGAGTTAAAATCTATAAAATGTATTTATTTTTTTAAATAGTAAATATATCACAATGTACCAAGATTTTATATTCCCTTAAATGCTTGGTGTTTCATATCACAAATGCAATTGAATAAAATATGATTCATTTATAATTTTCGGGTGTTACATTTTACCCACCTCAAATAAATGGAATCCTCACAATTTAAGCTTGATCATAAAAATATAGGGTTTGATATTTGTAAATTCCATGGTTGAAAAAATGACATTGCAAAAGTGTTAATAAAAAAATCCTCTTAATAAAAGTGAAAGGGAAATACAATAGTCATATGGAATAAAATATAACTACGATTATACAAATGAGAACATTGGTGGAAAAGGAAGATCTAGAGATGGATGAAAGTTATAAATAATAATAGGTAATGGTATAGTTCACGATCAAAATAATGTGAATGATCAATAGAATTTTGTTGTCCTAAAATATAGTGACCCAAGATTAATGTAAACAGACATTACATATTTTTTGCAGAGAAATTCCTACATTACACAAAAACATGCACAATGACCGTATTAGTTTAGTGCCTTTGGAAACTTGAAACACAAAATTCTAGTCTGGTGGAAGATCTTCAATGTTTCCCACAAATATTATTCCCAGTAGTAATTCTACTTAAAACCATTCCATATATCATGGGGAAAAGAAACATAATATAATTTTGATCACATATAATCAGTAAGGGTAAACAAGGAATATGTATAAGTATCAATATGAGAATAAGGTTTTGATAGTATGATAATAAAATTAAAATAGAATTACCTTCATATAAAAGATCATAAACATGAATCATGGAATAAATATTGGCAGTTCATTTTACATGAATCATAACTAAATCAAAGAACATAATACATGAGATCATAATGACGAAATAAGACATGAAATTTTGGTAAATTCACAAACATGCAATATCATTCTCTATAAGTCAAGATGCATTGCAAGTACTTATAAGGGAACTTCATGTATACTATACATACTAGGTGGGACACAACACCATCCCCAATCGTTGTCCTTTCCTTATAAGGGATTGGGTTTCCCTATCTTCCCATACTTTATTAGGGTTTCCCAAATTCTTTTAGTGGATTAGGTTTGCCCATCTTCCCATAGTGGACTAGGTTTTCCCATATTACTATTATGGATCTGGTTTGCCCATCTTCCCATAGTGGATCAAGACCTTAAAATTGTTTCCAATCATTATCTCTAGAGATGTAAATCTTTACCCAATGAATTAGATGGAGATAGAGGTCCCACCCATCACGTAATTAAAACCACACATATGTGTTCTCTAATAACATAAATCATTCAACATATCAGAACACATTTGGTGAAATGAGTTTTATAAATAGAATTTTATCAAAAAAATGAACCCTTATTAGATATAACAATAATGGTATCATTGAATAATATTCATATTAAAACATAAGTAACATCAAATACTGTTATCATATATATAAAATAATTTTGACAGATCACTTGAAAACAATTCATTAGGAGAATATCCCTTTTCATTAGAAAATGTTTTCATTTCTTAAAAAGAACTAAAATTTTAAATGAAAACATTTTCTTTGAGAATAAACCTTGATTATTTTAAATTAATCCTCAATTCATTATAGTGTTTTGATAGTATGAGATTATGTTCATGTCATATATGATAAAAAACATTCCTTTGATACTTTTTCAAGAAAATTCACATCAAACCTCATTTGGAAAACGACAAAAATATTTTCTTCAAACCATGTAGTAAAGAGTAAAAAACTGTAAATATGAATTTAAAAATCAATATTAGAATAAAAAATTTCCAACCATTTTTATGAAACATGGACTTGGAAGAGAAATATTAATTATAGAGACTTAAAATAAAACAATCCCAAATATTGGTAAGATAGGGAAATAAATACTCATCACATTATAATCAGTAGAATCATACTAAAAATTAAATAAATATAATTATATGGTAATTAAAATAGCATAATCATTTGAATAAGGATCATAAAATATATATATATATGGGATTTATAGACACCACTTAAAAGAAATAAGTAGTGTGTTTGGAATGTGTCCCACAAAAATAAAGGTGAGATATAAATCCATTGGTAATTGAGTAACTTTAGAATCATGAATCCCATGAAATAATAACATAAATTAAAATAATTTATCATAATTAAATAAATTAAATTAATTTTATAACATGTAATAGGTCTATTTATACACAATACAAAAGAAATGAGTGGTGAATATGGCATGTATCTCGTGGAAATAAAAAGTGAGATGAAATTCCCATACCTTAGGTATTGAATCGCATCATACTCGTGAAATCCTCTTGTATAAAAAATATATGTTTTTTAAACATATGTAATAGAACCTTATTCATATATATAATATCATATATGATTTACTTATTACTTTATATTACCCTCTTACTAACAATTTTTAATTATGTTTTGGGTAATAACCACATTGTTTATCATAGATATTTTGACTTTTCATCCTTGGTCCTCTTACATAGATCATGAATTAATTATATCTAGATTGGTAAAAAAGATATACATATATATCATATATATATATATTCATTATATATGTATTCATGGTTATTCATAAAAGTTAGACATAGAAAATAAAATACACCATTCCTTGAGATGGTAGGCCTTACTTACACATAAACATTGTTTTCATTTTCAGGTCATATTAAAACAAAAAAAGTATATAATTTATTATAGTCACAGAATAATATTTATATTATATATATCATATGTTTTTATTAAATTAATTTCTATTAAAATTCATGTGAAATATAGAACAGAAAAAAATCGCATCGCGCCATGGAGATGGTAAGTGATACGTACACATGAGCCACATTATTATTTACCAAATGATTAGGTGGTATAAATTTGGATATAATATTATCATTATATAATAATAAATATTTCATAAATATCATATTAAAATATATTTTCCATTATAATTCCCATCTCTGAAAGTTTTTAATGGAAAAACGAACAACATTGTTTTATGAGGCAGTAGTTCGTCGTACACAAGAATGGTAAGTTGGTTACCGATTAGATGGAATTGTGTTTTGGTATATAATTAAAAATTAATATAAAAACATCCCATTATATTTATAATACTGGTTATACTATATAATCATCATATAAAATTAATTTAAGGTGTTTGAGGTTGAAATAAAAAAGTAACATTTTTCGATGAGTGTTACCTCTTCTTTGAGTTTTTCCTTTTTATTTTCACAAAATAAATCCATTGGTTGGATTTTGTCCTATAGAAGGATTATAGGATGAAGGGAAAGATTTTGGAACAATTATTGGGTTGATTTGTTTTGAGCCAAATGTATTTAGAGTTCTGAATAAAATAGAAGGAGAGATAGCCTTTTATAAGAGTATGGAGAGACACTTTTGGAAACACTTGAAAATATCAATTTATAATAAATTAAAAATCCATAAAAATACCTAAAAAAGGTCATGTATTAAAATATAATATTATATAAGGTTTTAATACCATCAAATAATAATTTTTTTTAACATTTGATATAATTTTAAACCGCATCCTTTTTTATTAACCCTTAGTTAACCTATTTTAATTTAAAAAATGGTAACAAAATTATTAATATTAAAAGGATGTAATTTGGAATAATAATTTATCAATTGAAAAATAAATTGAAATTATAAGATATATCTGAACATATATCCTCCCCTTGTACTTATTAATTTTTTTTTAAAATAATTTAATGAAGTATTATTATCATAAAATTTCAATAATGTCAATCTTTATACTATTCATAACTCTGACTTTTAGAAAACATATAAAGAAAGTTAGATTCCAAATAATTAACTTAATACCCCCCCTAACATGTCATATTAACCTAGAAAATTCTTTTATCACATTTATTAAGTCAAATTATATTTCTTTTCTTATTTATAATATCATTTAAGTGGTTGTTTCTTAAATTGAGTAATTACCGCATCATCGTTTTGTAATTATTTTTGAAAAATATTTATTTACTAAGAATGAAATGTATAATTACATGATGTAAATAAAAAAATTATTTCTGAATAATATATACATTTTTGAATGACTTCAAATTATCCGCACATTAAAAATATTATACATATTAAAAGTAAGAGTGTGACATTTTGTCACCTCCTTCGAGTTTAATAATATTTAATTCATTTTCATGGAAAAGATTCTATTAAATTATTAAATTAGGATAAATATGTGTTAAGGGTCTAATTATATAAATAAAATATCTTTTTCTATTGTTTTAGGATAGTTATATAATTTTTATTATACTATTTTTACCCTTAATTACTCGATTTACCGTTAACCGTGGTATTAAAACATACTAATGTTACTCTTTACATAGTCCAAAAATAAAAGTGTCATATTTACATAATTTTAGCCTTGTGATTTCAATTATGGAATCCATTTTTTATAAATCAAATAAAATAATTTTATAAAATTAATTCAATATTAATCCCACTGATGGAACAAGAAAACCTAGTTTTAACATAAAAATGTCCAAAAGATTGACATGTTTTTATATCCAAATAAAATGTAAAACTAATTACAATGACCTAAATTGGATTTATTGATATATTTTTTATATAATGATAAATTTAAACTAATAAACTATCTAATTAAACACTGTATGTTATGTTTATGAAAAAGTTGTTTTCAATTAAAATTCAGTATTGTTTACTATTCATCAAAACATGAAAAGATCAGAAGAACTTAGCATTTGGTGAATCAGAAGAAATTCATAGCATTTAATATACCACAAGATAATCTAAGTTTGGTGTCTACTGCACTATTGAATTGGTGTTGCGTATAACAAAATATTAATATAGTGTTTTCATATAACAAAATCCATAATCAAAATTTTTTGAAATGAAAAATCTCAAAAAGATTAAATTAATTTGAAAAACTATTTCAAAAAATCTTAGGGTTGTACATTATACCGACCTAAAATAATTTCACCCTAAAAATACATTTGGGTTTTTAAAGGTTTAATGCTTCAATATTATTTTCATAGAAACCCACATCCTATAAAAATAATTCTAAAACTGTATTTTAAAAAAGAAAGTTAAAAGCATATCGGTTACCCAAAGTTACTGATAACTAGGTTTCCAAATAGGAGAATATAGTCGAGAAGTGAAAACATGGATATGGAAGAGAAATCTAACCATCATGTTTTGATAAAGAGTGATAGATAGCATGGTTAGGATAAAGTTAACAATCACAAATCAATTGCACAAAGAGGCTTAAAAGGTCATTGATATCATCCAAAATAATGATAATAGGACAATGACTTACATCAAAATTATTTTCCAAAATTTTAATAATTTTGAAGTGAATATATACTTAAATTATTTTTGTATAATCTCACCCCATTTAATTTCTTGATTAATTTCCACTTCATCTCTTATTCCATGAAATGATGTTGAAATTTCAATACCTATATTACTAGTCGATTATAATATCCAAAATAATATTAAAATTCATTCTAGGTGTCTCTATTTATCACCCCGAAAGAAATGTTAGCACATGTTATCCAATAAGCATAAATCGAAACATTAATCTATAAAAAATCATCCAAATTTTAACTTAAATAATTTCATAAATGGTTACCCTTATGAATGGTTCAAAATATTTAAATCCAAACCATTCTAAGGAATTTCATTAAATTTACAAAAATCAAATTATCATTAATCCTCCAAAAAACAAGATATAGCTCTTAATTGTCACACACCAAATATTTTAAAATCATTATCATGAATTATCTTAAAACATGGTAATAATATGAATTTCCATATAACCAGGATGAATAAATAAATGATTCTTCATTTCTAATACATGCTCTTTTATTATACAAAAGTATTTTCCTTAGAAACTTTTGTTCATCTTTTTACAGATAGAATATGTAATTTCATTATTCCTGAATCCAAATATATAATAACATGGAATTTCACTAATAGATGAACTATAAGGTTTTTATTGGTCTTATTCATTAAAAATCATACAATAAATTCACAACAAATGATAGGAGGATAAGTATTCTGTAATTATAATGGTTTACTTCATCCATTATGGAATCACAAGATTTACCTTTTTATTTTGTCCTCAGTGGTTTTTGAGCTTACTATCCATGATATTCCTTAGATTAGGGTAGTTCTTAATGTAATTCCAACTCCTTATAATTTAATCACAGAATTATGGGAGGTACACACTTTGAATATTTCTTTTTTTATTCCCATTACTTCGAAAGTCAAATGTTCGATGAGATTCTTTCCCACACATAAAACATTTAAGAGTCCCCTTAATACCACTTCTTCCATGTTCCCTTGCACAAATTGAGCATAAAGTTTATCTAATATTATTCTCCTCCATGTTTTTGGAGTTTCTATTGAATTAACCATGAGATATATGGGGAACTTCAATATCCCTTTCTGTAAGAATAATAAAAGGATGATACTTAATAAAAATATTGTTCTTAAACTCCTGAAAATATATGGAGTCAATTTTATCTTATTTCTTTGTATTCTTAAGTTACACCACTTATTTTATTCACTATTCAAGTGATAAGTTCCCAACATAATTTTTTTCCATTCTAAACAATGTAGAAAAAAATAACTTTTTCAGTTATTTGGATCCATTTCTCCAAAACTAGTGGGTTAGTCATTCCCCAAAAAAAATGGATGTTTAAATAATAAATATTATAGAAAATATTGTACCCTACATAGGTTATTTGGGATCTAGACATGATTAATGGCTTGAAAAGGATATGTGGTCATATCACAGAGGGTTTTCATTCCATTTTAAATAAAATTCAGTTTCTCTAGAAGGAATCATTACATTTCTCTTTTAATTACACATTAACATGGTTCCTTTAGGTTGCAAATATTGACTAAAAAATATAATAATGTTATAAACACTAATTATGGATGGAAAACTAAATTATCTGGGGAAATTAAATACATAATTTAAATCTAAGACACCATAAGTTTAATCATAGGTTATTAATGATCATTATGAAAACTCTTGGATTGTAACCTATACATAAACTATTTCTTAGATTCATCCCTAGAAATAACCATAAAAATATCTATAGGGATCTCACAAATGTTTTCTCATCCTAGTTTCCAAAGGATGACTAAACATTTTCTCTCATACCAACTGTAACGACACAAGAAAGACATACATGGATATTATAACATTTTTCATAATATTTATTATATTACACAAAAAAAATCCCAAATAATTTATTTGTTTAGTACCTTTAGAAATATGTAACTAAAAATTCTAGTTTGTTGGAAGATATTAAATATTTCCCATAAAGATTTTTCCATTTAGTACTCCTTGTTAAAATATTTCCTTATAACTTGGGGAAAGGAAACATAAGATAAGGGTGATAACAGATACTCAACAAGGGTAAAAAAAGAATATATTTAAGTATAAACATGAGAATAAGGGTATGTTTGTGTGATCATAATCATATAATATCATAACCTCCATATAAAATAACATAAACATGAATTGTGGAATAAATATGGGTAACTCAAAAGACATGAATCGTAAGTAAATAAAAGAACCCAATCAATGAGATCATAATGTTTTCATAAGACTTGAAATTGTGGTAAACAGAAAATAGTTGGATATTATTATCTATAAGTTAATACGCATGGACATGGAAGATAGATATTTCTAAATAGAGACATAAAATAAAACAATCCCAAATATTAATGATACTATGAAGTAAATACTCTCCACATTATAACATGTAGAATCATATTACCCATTAATTAAAGGTAACTATATTGATATTGAAATAGAATTATATTATTAATATGACTCATAAAATACATTCGTGGGCATTATATACACCACATAGAATAAAAATGTGGTGAATAAGGCATGTGTACCACATTAATAAAAGTGAGATATAAATCCCTTAATACTTGAGTAAATATAGAATCATGATCCCCATGAATGAATAAAATCAATTTAAAGATTTTAATATCATTAAATAAATTAAATTAATGATATAACATGTAAATGGTTAGTTTATAAACCACACAAAATAACTGAGTCATGAATATGGTACGTATCTCATAGAAATAAAAAGTGAGATGAAATTCCCTTACCTTTTGTCTTGACTCTCATCATAATTGGGAAACAATAATATATAATAAATAAAAATCTATTATAAATTTACTATAGAACCATAATCATATATATAATACTCTATAATATATACTTATGACATTTTAAGACCCTATTATTAACAATTTTATGTTATGTTTTGGGTAATAACTACTTTGCTTCTCCTAGAAGTTTTGACATATTATCCTCAGTCCTATTACAAAGATAATGATTTAATCATATCTACAATAATAAACATTATTTATATATATATATTATTCATTATATATTTATTCATGGTGATTAATAAAATTTAAAGATATAAAATTAAATACACCGTTAATGGAGATGGTAGGTCGTACATATGCAAGACTATTGTTTTCATTTTCATTTGATATTATAAGGAATGAAAATTATTTGATATATTATTATTATAAAATAATTATTATGTTATATATAATATATATTCATTAAATTCATCAATATTATCATCCATGTGAAATATATATTGGAAAAAAATCACATTGAGTTGTGGAGATGGGAAGCCATACAGATGCACGAGTGATGTTATCATTTACCAAACAATTAGGTGGTAAATAGGTAGAAATGATATTATCATTCTAGAAGTATAATTATTTCATAAATATCATATAAAAACATTTTTCTCATTATAATTCCCAACCACTAGTGGTGGGAAGAGAAAAACTAACCATATCATTTTGTGAGTTGGTAGTTCGCCATATACAAGAATGGTAAGTTTGTTACCCAAAAGATGCAAGTGTGTGTGATTTTTAGTAAAAAATTTATAAAAACATCCCAATGTATTTAGGATACTTATTACATTATATAAACCTAAAATAAAAAATTTATGTGTTTTAAGGATGAAATAACACAGAAATGTTCAATGCTGAACATTACCTCTTATTTATGTATATCTTTTTTATTTGTAAAAAGGGATTCCTTTGGTTAGATTTTATGCACAATGAATTAATCTAGAATGAAGTGAAGGATTTTTTAAGGATATCTAGTAAGAGTTTGGTAGAACCAAATGGATTTATCGGTTTTAATAAAAGAGAAGGATATGTTCTATTTTATTAGAGAGGGGAGGGGCACATTATAAAACTCTTAAAAATATTATAATATATTAAAAACATATACAAAATACCTATAAAATGTCATATATTTGAATATAATATGATATCATATTGTAATATCATAAAAAAATAAATTTTAGATAGCCTTTGATGTAATTTTAAACCTTTTATTTTAGATTAACTGTTAGTTCTCCTATTTTAATTTTATTTATGGTGATAATGTTATTAATATTAAGATGGTGTAATTTTTACATACGAAGCATAAATTGGAATATTAATAGGAAATATATGATATTGGGGACCATATATAATCCCCTTACCCTTACTTAATATTTTTTATGATTTCTAAATAATTTAATAACATATTAGTTTCATAAAATATCATAAGTGTCAATTATGATACTGTTCATAACAATGAATTTAAGAAAAAACATAATAAAAGACAAATTCAAAAAACATTAACTCATCACACAACTAATACTTCATATTAACCCATAAAATTATTTAATCACCTTTATTATGTCAATTTATATTTCTGTTGTTATTTATAATATAATATAATTGATTGTTTCATTAATTGCTTAATTGTTGCATCATCACATTATAATTATTTATGATTACTATTTATTCACTTATAATAAAAATTAAAATTCAATGATGTATATAATACATTTATATTTTTTAATAATATATATAGTGGAGAATATCTTATATTTATCCTCAAATTAAAAATATTATACAAATTACAAGTAAGGGTGTGATATTGGTCACTCCCTTTGAGTTTAATAATACTGAAGTCATTTTCATGGATAAATGTCCACTAAATTATTAAATTTTGATAATTATGTGTTAATGGATTAATTATATTCTTCAATTATCTTTTGGAAAAATTATAGGATAGTTTTATAATTTTTATTATATTATTTTTACCCTTAACTGTCGATTTACCCTTAAGCATGGTATTAAAAATTACAAAAGTTAATATTCATATTTTTAAAAAATAATAATGTATCATTTACTAAATTTTTATGTTATGAATGAAAACATTTAATCCCTTTTTTATAATTAAAAAAAACATAATTTTATAATATTAATTTTAAATTAATCCCATTGACGGAACAAAAAACTAGTTTTTAAAGAAAAAAACAACCATAAATTGACATGTTTTTATATCCAAATTGAATGTGAAATTGATTCTAATATACTAAATTGGATTAAATGATAATTTATTTTTACCTAATTATACATTTAACCTAATCAAATATATAATTCAAAACTACAAATTTCTTCTATGAAAAAGTAGTTTTCATTTAAAATTCAGTATTATTCAATATTCATCAAAACATGAAACATATTAGAAAAATAACAAAAGTTAATCCAAAGTAAATATTGATATATTTATTTCAAATAATATGATTACTGTTTAATATGAAAATTCAAAACTTTCAAAAATAGATTTAAATTGGGTTACCTATTAAATGATTATAAAATTACCCTTCTGAAAATTATAGGGGTTTATGCATAAAAGTGGGTTTGTTATTATATTATGCATATAAAATATATTGGGAGAATATAAAAAATATTTTATTTAATATATATCATATATATTTCATTAAAATCAATCAATAATTGTAATTAATTTATTTTATTAAGTCAAAATGACTAAAAACTATTTCCTTTATAATTAATTGGCATGTATTTCCATTTATAATTAATTAATAACCAATTAATTAATATTATAAAAATTATATTTTTTAAGTTAGTTAATAATACTTATAACTATGAATTTAATATCTAGGTTATATAAAATTATATTAAATAACAATATATTAATAATATACTACTGTTCCGTAAAACTCAGACATGTATGTAATGGAAGATATCAAAATAAATCGGCGTTGTGCGAAAAAAAGACAAAAATAGTGTTGTGTATACCACTACATAATCTATGTGTTGTGTGTATCACAATTTTGACTGGGGTTTTCATATAACACAACGAAAAATAGTTTTTTTGTTATAACAAAATCAGTATTTTTTTGAAATTAAAAGTATTAAAAAAATTAAATTAATTCAAAAAATATATTTCACAAAATATCAGGGTGTTAAATAAAATCCCTTAGTATATGTTTATATAAAAGACTACCAGTTCAATATAAATGAAGATATTAGGATAACATTTTTGTTTCAATATGATTTTCCGAATGTTAAATAATTCTTTTACTAACATGGAATATATTTAAATTATTTTCCAGATATATTTCTATTTCATAAACATAACTACATCATTTCATTGTGATTTGATAAATTTATAGTTTCTCCCTTTCTCAAAGAAATTAATATATGAAAATGATTTATTTTATACTTGAATAACTAAAATTTACTTTTAACAGATTTTAATATCCATAAAGAGTGAAAAGTATATCTATCAATCTCTAACTATTTTCCAAAACCGATATGGTTAGGACAAATTATTGTAAAATAATCTCTATACCTAAAAAGTAACACTACTATTTCATTATTAATATTAGTCTTTCAAATCTTCTAACTAATATAATATTAACCAATAAATCCCATAGGAAAGTGGTAGGAAAGAAACACTTATCATCCTTTAGTCATGGGTTGAATCCCCTACCCCTTTCCAGATGTAAGGGGTTTTCACCCAACATGATGGTTTTATTTTTCCTAAAATGACATTTTTTAGAATTCCGATATTAATCAGAAAAATTTGATGGAATTCTGTTAAATAAAATTAATCATTAAATAACATTCTTAATAAATTTTTTGATAAAACTTTTATTTTTTCACAAAGTCTAATTATCTTATTTGACAATTATTACAATTTAATTATTGATCATATTAACCCAAATAGTTATCAATACTATTAAACTTATGTCCATAAATTATAAAAGAATCATTCCTCAATTTAATTTTCCACGAAACATATACTTGCCATAAATTTCTTGAGAATGTACTTTGTCAGGGTTGACTCCCATCACACAAAACATAAAAAGAGGTGTTTATGAATTTTAACATATAATAAACATTATACTGATTAACCCATGTTGGTATCCATAATTATTAAGTTAATTAAGACCTATATGACCCTAACACCATCAGAAGTTGTTTTATGATTCTTATAACCAAAATATTGTAGGTAAAAATACTTATAAAATTTAATTTGTTTGAATCCTATTACATAAATTCCTCTACCATTTTATTTCCACATAGGTAATTAATTGGTCTTGTGTTTAAAGATGGTAAATCATTATCATTGTCCATTCAAATACTTCAAAATGTTTTATGAATAAAATTTTAATTATCCAAAGAATACCCTACTGGTGTGTCAAATAAGGTGCATAGTAAGGACTGTTTTCATGCACCAGTTGATGATCTGGTCAAGTAAAATGTCCCTTTTTCAGAGTTATTAACCATAAGTACATCTTATCTAGAACCATGCCTAAATTTAGTTTCCAGAAACAAATGTATTTAATAGAAAAATCACATAATCTATGACTTACCAAATCATTAGGGTGTTATTCTATATTTATCCTAAAATTCTTATCATAGTGTTATGTTCCATAATCTAGGATTTACAAAATCTAGTTTCCAAGTTCTCTAAAAATTTTTCCCATATATTAATTGTAAAAACCTCTACCTTAGTAGCTCTAAGATAGTTCCTTACATTATTACAATGTAATTGATAAAAAAATTCACTCTGAAGGACTGCATATTTTTGTAATCGTGGTAAAATCGATACATACTTGAGTCATTCATTAAATTTTAATACAAAATGTATAACATTTTTTTTCAATAATAACATTATTACCTCTAGCATATCCTTGCATAATATTCATAGTAAACTTCATATAATAATGGGGAAGATAAAAAAAATAATAGTTACCTAAAATTCTTAGTAAGGATTAAATACTACAGAAGTTTTCAGGAATCAATTAGTATAAATAATATGTAATGGTAAAAAACTAAACACACATTCCATTTAGATAACATGACCTCATGAATAGATAAGGCATAATCAATATAAAAATCTTAAGAAATTAAACACATATCATTAAATTAATAACTCATAATGAAATGTATCCATATATAACTTCATAGTGAAAGTCCCAAAGATTATAATAACTGAATACTAAATGAAGGAAATCCTTGGTTATTGGATTTAATGTTCTTATAGGAATATGATACCTTTAAAATAATTACCTAAACTGAAGATGGTTTCAAAAATGATGGGTAAAAACTAATATGATTTATGCCAAGACCTTTCATAAAGATCTTACTGTCAATCTCTATCTTCCAGATAGTTTAAAGCAACCTGGTTACAAATGAGAAGGGTTTGTTGACAACTAATTTTTTCTAATGGGACTACATAAGCATCTAGAGGTTTTAATTAATCCATCTAAAAATCATGTGTTTCTTGTTAAAAGTATTCCTCATATATTAAAAAATATATTTAATTCATAAATAGTGTTCTTTATCATCAAATATCGTTACTATGTAATGTATAAGGATTTATCAATGTTTCCCTAGTTAATCAAATAACTATCAATTTAATCACTATATATAAAAATGGAATCTAATTTAGTCAATGGAAATATCTATGATAAATAGTATTTAACTTTATAGGAAATTTAATGACCAAATGAAAGAGAATAATTATTGGTGAAGTTAATGACTACAAAAATGAATCAAGGAAGTGAATGTCAATACTTTCTTTGGTCAAAATGATCATAAACCATCTAGAATAATCTTAAGGAGTGTATTAATACAATATATACCCATTAGGTTAATAATAATGTATTTACATCATCAATGAATAATATCACCATAATATGATCTTCCAAAACATTCTTAAGGAAAATATGATTTTTATTTTGAAAAATATTTTAAAAATATTTTTTGGTATTTTTTTTAAAAATAATCTCCTAAAAATGAAAAATAATATTCAAATAAACTATGGTTATGATGGTAGATAATTATTTTTATTCCATAAATGTTAAAAATAACTTTTCTTTTTCACTTTAAAAATGTTAGGAAAGTGGTTTGTTTCGAAAATGGTAAGAATATTCCTTTCACATTTTCATTAAAAGAATAACTCCAATTTTGTTGAAAAAAACAAAATATTCAATTGAAAATAGTTTTTTAATGACTAAAAAGGGTGAAAATTACTTTTATAAAACATTTTTAAACATTTAATGACTTTTTTTAAGTCATTTTCTTAAAACATTCTTTTGAAAAAAAAATATTTTCACCCAAAGAGAGAAATGAATCTATATTTTCATATAAAATTTTTAAGTACCAAAGAGTGAAAAATAGTACTATTAATTTAAAATATCATTAATAACCATTAGATAATAAAAATTAAATGGTTTTATTAGGAAATGGTCAATTAATTTTCTTTAACTGATATTCTGGTATGATCATTCTCGATTAGAAAGAGATTATGAATTAGACACATAAAATGTTCCTAACGTTGAAGTGAGAATTAATTAATTAATTAATTATGTGTATAAATTTTTAATACACATAGAACAATTTTAAATAATTCATTAAATAATCAAAAGTAATTATACACATAGTTTTAGCATGACATAATCAACAAAGTTCATTTTATAACCAATGAATGTAAATTTTGTTTACAAATTCATTACCACTTGGTAACTTTTAATTATAATACATTTTGATTAAAAAATTAAAATTGAACCAAAAAATACAATTAATAATTTATTATTAATGATATGATTTGTCAGAGGGTAGGTATATACACTGTATAAATTAAATTTGGTGAATAACATTGCAATATACATTAGTTAAATGAAATTGGGATGAAATCCCTTACATTATGCTTCTTTTTGGGTAAAAACGGTTTAAAATATTGTATAATGGAACTAAACATGTAATTAACTTTACAAATGATGCTATTAATATTTATAAAATCATATATTATCCTTTTATAATATATTATCACCTGTTCATTAATAATATTTCAATATTTTCATCCTTTTAGGTGTTAATTGCCTTGTTTTTCTTTTGCGTGCTTCGTCATGAAATATCAGATTAATTCACATATTTTATATTAAAAATATGTCAATAAAAATAATAATTACTTAATTATCACATTTTTCTGATAAATATATTTCTAAAACCAAACATGAATTATGGTTAGGAAAAATTATGTATGTTACAATCATAGATATGGTAGACTGTACACATGCATGAGTAATATTTCCATTTTTACAGGTCATTAAGAAAATGGTGTAAGTGAAATATTAATTTTCTAGAAGTATAATTTTATAAGTTATACAATATTATATATTTATATATTTCATCCATGAGGTTTGGTGATCAAAAGAGAGTCACATCGCTTCGCGAAGGTGGTAGTCAACACATGCAAGAACGATACTTCCATCTTTTTGTTAGTGAAATGTAAGGAAATAAAAAAATAAATATTAAATTTAAATAATGATACATTTTTCATAAATATAATTAATATTTAATAAATATGATATATAATCATTAAATTTTTTTATCACCTTCATTGTGATACATTACTGAAAGACGAATCACATCGCTTCAAGAGGCGATAGTCGGGTGTACACACTAGAGACCCTATCATATATCCTATGGAATGGAAGGTAAAATGATAGATATTATATAATTAATATAGAGGTATAATTATGTTATAAATATGAAATATATACTTTATATCCATCATTATACCCATCCTTGATATGTGGAAATGAAAAAATGATCGATATTGGTTCGTGAGGCAGTAGTCTGCCATACAGAATAATGAATATTTCATAACCCTTTTGATGGAAGTGGAGATAGTTTAAGGTAATTAAATGTTATTAAAACATACCAATATATTAAATAAAGTATGGATATTATATAATCATGTTTTTTCAAAAAATTATGGATGTCGAGAAAGAAGTAAAATAATATTGCTCGTTGGAGAACATTAACTCTTCCTCGGGTATCCTCTTTAGGATTCAACTAAATCGTTCATTGGTAAGATTTATGAAAAAAATAATACTTTTTATATATGGTTAGGTCTGTTGGAAATTTATTTGTCTATTTATATTATTAAAAAAAGTGGTTTGAATGTGTGAATATTTTAAGGGAGCGAGTATCGTTTTATAAGTTGTGTGAGAAACACACCTTTTTTTTGCAAGAGTGAATTCGACTCATAGTTTTTTATATGTTACCATGCCCCAATAATGTTATATTATCAATAAAATAATGATTAAGGTCTAAATATATCAATATAATAGGGTTTGTACATTTTTTGGTTAATTATTAAACTTTATATTCTATGTTTTTGTACAATGTAAAATCATTTTTACCTTAATCGCAATAATTAATTTTAATTCTTTCAAAAAATACTGATTGTATTAAATTTAGTTGAACATGTTAGATAATATAACTTATAATTTTTAAAAATATGGAATCCATTTGGAAAACTTTATCTCATATATTTTTTAGTATTTAGTTTTAAATTAATCTCACAAATGTAATGAGAAAGCGAGTTTTAAATGTGAAAATTTACAAAATATTACAATTTTTTTATATCACAATTCATTATAAGAATGATTTAAATGAACAAAATAAGATTAATATATGTAAAAGTGAACTATTTTAACTTTAAAACCCATTAAAAATGTAATTTATCATTATAATTTTTTTAAATGAAATGAGAGTTTTCAAATAAAATCTAGTATTTTTCAATATTTTTAAAAAACATCTTAGAGAAATCCCAAAAACCCACACCATGATAATTTTGGTATCCATATTTTAAAATTAAATTTATTTTTTCATAAAAATATTTTTAAACTATTACAATTGAAATTTAAATTATGTTTGCAAGGTGTGACTAAACCCTCCTTTTGAAGAATAGTTTTTTTAAGACATATTTCATTTCCTTTAAAATGACTCTTCGTTAATTTCAAATAAATGTATAACTAATAATCATGTGTGAAATATATATTTTTAAAATTTAGATAATCATACATATTCCTTCCATTCATATTGCAAGATTCTAACTATCAAACTAAATAATAATATTAATAGTATATTGTTGATTGGTAAAACTCGATCTTGCATGTAATGATAGATATCAAAAAAATTTGTTGCTCCATGTAGCACAAGATAAATGTAGTGTTGTGTGTATTGAAAGCTATAAAATGTAATTAATTTATTTAAAATACTGAATATATATAAATTTATGAGGATTTTATGTTCCCTTATATGATTGGTGTTGCATGTCATAAACAATGTTGAATAAATTGATATTAATTTATAATTTCCAGGTGTTACAAAAATGAATCATGTCCCTCCATAGAGGTATTAATCCATATATATGCATGAATGAAATTATTGTTTTTCCCTGGAATAAATGTTAAGAAATTAGATGATATTTTATCTTTCCAAAATTATAAATATGTCACTAATATAATATAAACATTAAATCATTCATTATAAATATTCATGAGAGATGATTATTAAAAAATAATTACATCAGTTTGTGAGGTGATAGTCCTCCATGCACACAAATATCAGTTTAATTTACCATTTTAGGGATGATTATTTTAATATATATTATGATATTAACATAATAAAATCTAACTACATGGTACATATTGATATTATTATTTTAGTATGGTTGAAGAACATTTTAATGTGGTAGAAAAAGAAATAAAATTGAATTTATCTATTAGTACCTTTATATATTCTTGTGAAAATAAATTTAGGTTTATATTAAAATCCATTATAGGCTATTTTCTAAAATATCTAGGGCCTTTATAAACTTTTAGTGAAATTTGGGATAGAATTTTGTAGGTCCTAGTCAAACTATAGTTCTCAAAATGTGTGAGGAAGAGAGGAGACGATGTATCCTTTTATAAGCGAGGGGAGGGGAACTCCATGAATTTCTTAAATTATAAAAATAATATAAATTAATTTTCACCGAAAATGGATCCATACCAATATATTAATAATATATAATAATTATTTGTTAAAATAATCACATAAAAAACTTTTGAAAAGATTAGCTGATGTTTTCAGTCTTATCTATTTCTTTTAACCCCCATTAACCCTTTTGAAAATTAAATAAAAAAAGCCATGAACTCTATAGTGGATATGATATTTAATAAAAAATGATAAATAATAAATAAATAAACCATTATTTATATTTTAAAATATATACCCTTCACTTGGATAATGATTCTATTTTTGGAATTTTACACCATTTAATAAATATTTTTTATTATAAATTATCATTAATGTAATATTTTAATCTATTCATTTTATTTGATAGTTAAAACATCATGAAAGGAATTAAATTCAAATATAATCCATAAAAAAATCTCTAATAATTTACATGTATTAATAAAAATCATTGGATAATAAAACTCATTGAAAAATATTACATTTAGTTCTTTTTAATATTATTAACTTTATTTTCTATTTCCTGAATGTGCACTATGTCGTCATTATGTCAAAATTTAATGTAATTATTTCATCACTAAAAATAAAAAATTAATTTCAATGATAATAAAGATTAATTTATTTTTCAAATACCTATTTATAACTCAATATAGTTTATTTTTATCGCTATGAAAAATGTTTTTAGATATTAAAAACATGAGAGAGAATTATTTTATAATATATACCAAAAATAATATACAAGTAATTCTAAAAGAAAATTTACAAGAAATTATAGAAAATTAGAATATTGGATTTGTATGGTCGAACCCGACTCATTAAGTAGATTAAAATCAAGTGTTGTGGTTATTTTTTAGTCCTTACCATATTATTTTTAACCTTAATTACTAATATTTCCCTTACCAAGGTTACATATATATACTATGATTATAATTCGTATAGAAAGAAAATAAAATGATCTGATTTAAAAAAAATTTAATCCATGAGTCAAAATATGGAATTAATTTTTTAGTATTTAATTTAAAAATGTTGCATATATTAATTTTATATTTAAGCAAAAAACTCAATGAAAAATAGTTTTTTAAATGCGTTTAAATAAAATAAAATAATACCTAAATCAGGTATAAAGGAGATTAAAATATAATTAATTATATTATATAAAATTATATAATACTTATGTTTCATTTATATCAAATTTATAGTACAATGGAACTTTTAAATTACATTATTTAATCAAAATAAATGATATTTTAACAAAAACCAGTAGTTTTTACTGTGGAATAAAAAATCAATATTCTGAGAAAAGTAAAAAAAATCCATCCAAAGATAATTTGATATGATAATGTCAAAAATGAATTTCATTATTCAGAATTAAAAATATAAATTTTATACATTAAACTTGACAATTAATCCTTAAAAGAGATGTATTTTTATAATAATAAAACTATTCCCTTCTGTTTTTGAAAATAAAATAGTATTTTTATAATAAAATCAACAATCTAACTCAAGAATTCACTAATATGGGATGATTTTTTTTTTAAATTTTCTTAGGTTGTTACATATTTTCACATCAATGAAATGTGAATGATGATCAATGCCACTATATTTAGGTAGTCACCACTCTTCCATATTAATAACATGCAATATAATTTATCCATTATACGAAAACATATCCATGAATAGATTTTCCTACCTTTCTAGTTAACAGTTTGAATCATTAAATAAACACATAAAACTACTAGGGTATTGAATAAAATAAAAATATATGAACAATACTACCATAGAATAACACCGCATAAAATAATCCTATCAGAGATAAGGTTCTCGTTCACCAAAATTGTGAAAGTAGTTAGGATGAAAAAATTTACTTGAACCTACAATTGATGTATCATTCTATCCTCCACACTGTGAAAATTCATAATATCATCACCTAATCACATGGGTTAAATCTAAATAAAGTGTTTAAATAGTTAGTATTATCTATCATAGAAATTATCCCTTGAATAATATAAATACACTTCTACGAACTATTGACCTCAATATCACATAAAAGATCTGTTTGAAGGAAAAAAATACTAAAATTACATACATGATAACCTATCATACTAATCTAACTAGACTAGGAAATCCCACAGATTATTTACAAATATTTTTAAATTATAATTATCAATATTCACCCTCCACTATTGGAGGGTCCCAGTCTAGTTGAAGATAGTATTTAATTATTATACCTACAACTTAGTATGCGATAATCTACCCTATATAGAATATAGAGGTGGTTGTTTTATTTGAATATCTCTAGTCAGATCTGAATAAGAAGGCCCACCCATAGATATCCATATCATATAAATTATATATCATCTATTTGACTAAGTCAATGATATTGATCAATATGAGGTATTTGTAAAATATTGGGTTTTATATCTATAATAAGGAGGGAATTCTTGTGCATACACTCTATGAACTCATTAATAAGTCTTATCTATGGTATATGTAAAGACCCAGAAATGTCAAGGAAAAATGTTTTTCTTAATTTTCTTTGGAATTTTACAAGAACGCATTTTTTAACAGCGCCTGATTCCGAGGCCCGGTGTGCCCGGAATTAATTTCTGATGTTTGGCTCGGGTACGTTTGGTGAACGAACGAGCGGGTTTTTCTAACTTTTGAACCGTTGCTCGGAATCAAATTCTGAGGGCACCGATGGAATCGCAGCGCCGGTATTTGCTTAGAAACGCCTCTTCTAGAGTTGCGTTTGCTCAATTGTGGTTTTTAATTTTTGGGTTTTAAGTTAAAAAATAAAATAAAGTTGTGCGACAATTTTATTTTTATTTCACTTAAAGCCGCTTGAAGACCACTTTAAGCTGCTTAAGCTCAATTGAAACGGATAGGGTGCTATCCCAAATATCCTACGCACTTTGTAGGATATTTGTGGGGTAGGGCCCACACGAGCCCCATTGTTTCTTTTCCGCTAAGTAACGCACCCGCGAAAACCCGTCATTATGAAAGTCAACTGACGCGTTTCCTTAATTTCTTAACGCACCAATTAATTGGGCGGTTTATTTTGTTGAATTAATTCTACGAATTAATGGGTCGTTACTAATCTCTTTATTCGTTTCTTAACTGGTTTGAAATCCATTGGCGTAATAATAAAATAAGACCAACATCGATATCTTGAGGATTACACGTTGAGAGGCTTGACAGAAATTCTTGGGCCTTCACCCTTCTTCGTGAAGAACGCGAAGAACGCGAAGAACGCATGCCTCCGACGAAGAACGCCGAAACCGCGGAAATCGACGACGCGACGCCGTGTTCCGCGACGCCGACGTTTCCTCTTCCACAATGTTCTTCTGTGATGTTCCTTCGTCCGCAAAGAAATCTTCGATATTCTATTTGAGTTAAAAGATTTCGGGGTTCTTTATCCATTATGGTTTTTAACAAATCAAGGATTTAATTATTAAAAATTAAATCTGTTGCTCTTGATACTCGGAGTTCATCGACGCGCACCGTATTCCGCAACGACGCGACGCCCTTCCACGACGACGCGACGCCTTCCGCGACGCGACAATTTCCTCCTTCTGCGGCCATCAAATCTGCGAATAACCCGTGTGCGACGACTTGACGAGGTAGGGGTTGTTGTAAATATTTTATATTTCCCGTGAACGTTTCTTTTAAATTAAAGAACCGGTTTCATAAGAACAATTTTAATTTATTAAAATTGTTGTTTCATGTGTTGAATAAATTCTCCCGACTGTTATTATCTAACGCGGAGGGTGCGGGCCAAACGAACACGGCCCGGCAACCCTCTACCGTTCTTATTGGTTGTGCGGATTTGGCGGGCGACGGAAAAACATGACGCAAGGGCTATTTGATGATCTCGCATTGAATAACGGAACCCGGTAGGAACAGCGGCGCAGACGGGACGGAAAATGGACCACCGGAGCAACTCCGGTGGCCCGCAAAAGCTACCGGCAGCGCGGGCCGCCGCGGATTCAGCCACGGCGGCGGCAGCCGACGGACTCGCAGCCGCGCGGGTCCGGCTCGCACGCACGGGACGCGACGACATGCCGCGTCCGTTGATCCATCGCGGCCCTGCGCCGGGACGCGGCACCTCCAACCCGCGGGGGCAGCGCCCCACGGCACCCCGGCAGCTCGGCCGCTCGGCCGAGCTGAGCCGGGCCGGTCCGACCGGCCGGGCCGCGCCCAGGCCGGACCGGGTTGGGTCGACCCGGTTCTGGCCGACCCGGTGCGGCCGACCCAGGGGGGGTCGGGCCGGGTCGGCCCGGGCCCGGACCCCCCGTCTTCGAACCATTTTCGGTCTTTTACCGTAACATGAGCTACGGGCCCCCGAATGACATGCCGTCAGTGGAAACACAATCCTTGGATCGAGACGGCCGTTTCAGTATATCGCACTCAAGGTTTCGGAATACTTTGGGTTCGGCCGGGTTGGTTCGTACACGAAACCAACCAGGCCCTCGGAATGGAAACACTCATATCTTGAGCTTCGGACGTCCGATTGACGTTCCGTCGACTTTGGTGGTTTCCTCTAAGTGAGACGGATCTTTTGGCTCACTCTGCCCGAGGTTTGGACGCAGGTGGAGTACGGTCGGGTTGGTTTTGACTTAAAACCAAACCGGGCCCCCGGGATGAAAAAGCCAATAACTTCCAGACGGGGCGTCCGATTGACGCGCCATCTATTGCGTTGCGTTCCTGTTAACGATATGGAACTTTTGGCATCCTCCGCCCGAGTTTTGGATGCAGTCAGATTATAGCCGGGTTGGATTGTACCCGAAATCCAACCGGGCCCCTGGGACGAAAAGTCTAATAACTCACAGACCGGGCGTCCGATTGACGTGCTGTCTGTTGTGTTGAGACCCCAGTGAGGAGGGGGTCCTCGAGAGATACTTCTTAGTGGGACTTGTGATGTTTTGAAGTATCCAGCGGTAGCCCGTGGAGCAGACCCTCCCGGAGACGAGCATACTGTGTGCGGAAACCCTAGAGCCGGTTGAGATTTGACGACCACTGATCGAACGACTCGGTGTTTTACAGAAAGCTCAGTGGGGAGCACTTGGTTGTAGCGGAATACCCACGACAGAAGTGTGCTTGCTTGTAGCGGCACAGGGGAGCGCTTGGTTGTAGCGGTAGACCCACGACAGTGGTGCGCTTGGTTGTAGCGGCACAGGGGAGCGCTTGGTTGTAGCGGCAGACCCACGACAGATGTGCGCTTGGTTGTAACGGCAGAGGGGAGCGCTTGGTTGTAGCGGAATATCCATGACAGATGTGCGCTTGGTTGTAGCGGCATAGGGGAGCGCTCGGTTGTAGCGGCAGACCGACGACAGAGGTGCGCTTGGTTGTAGCGGCACAGGGGAGTGCTTGGTTGTAGCGGCAGACCCACGACCGAGGTTCGCTTGGTTGTAGCGGCATAGTGGAGCACTTGGTTGTAGTGGCAGACCCACGACATAGGTGCGCTTGGTTGTAGCGGCACAGGGGAGCGCTTGGTTGTATCAGCAGGCCCACGACGGGAGAGCGCTTGGTTGTAGTGGCACGAGAGAGTGCTTGGTTGTAGCAGCAGGCCTGCAGTACTCGATAGGTGGAGTACTGCAGCAGTCTTAGGTTAGTGAGCAGTACCTCGGAGTCGTGATAGGACCACTGTACACTCTAGAGACGAGGTTCTTCGGCAATTTCAGTTTTGATAATGAAAATCCTGGTTTGAGCTGAGTCTTTGATCTTTGTGTTTCCTCATGATTGAGATGGGTTACTTGATAACTTGGGTTTATGTATGGGCATATACCTGGGTGGTGGTTATCCGTTGATTTCATAATACATGTGATTTCTCATGATTGAGATGGGTTACTTGGTAACTTAGGTTTATGTATGGGCATATACCTATGTAGAGATTATCTGTTGAGATCTTCTTTGTTGTTATCCTTGTTGGTTTAGTGAGACCTTGAGGGTCTCGAGGTCCCCAATGAGTATCGTTATACTCACCCCTGCACGGGATATGCCCGCACTTCATTGTGTTGGATGCAGACGACGGACAGTGCTGATTGTGGTGGAGGCTTGCAGAGCAGGACGGTACCTGGAGGTGGACCACTGGGCGGGACATACTCGGAGCGGTCAGGTGGACCCGAGGAGCAGTAGAGGCTATCTGTACCCACCCTTCAGGTGGGACCTTCAGAGGACGACACGACGCTGTGACTTTTCTTTTTAGTTGCTGTTTTTCCCTTTCAGTTCTACTTTACTGTTGGGCTTGTATTTCCGGCCCCTTTTTCTTTCAGCACAGCTTGATACAGTTTTTACATAGTGTTTACTTTTCCGCTTCCTTACTCTGTGGTGTTTGTTTACTTTTCAAAGGAAATGCCTTCCCTTTTTCCGGGATTTACACCTTGGTGCTAGTCGCCAGCCCCTGGCCTATGGAAGGCGGGCTTGGGGTAGTCACGACACGGGCCCCGAGGACGGGTCGTGACAAATTGGTATCAGAGGTGGTCGGTTCTACCACAGACTCTGATCTTTATTCTATGAGAAGCAATAGTGTTTAGCGTATTGAGTGTGGTTATCAGTCTAGGGAGTCCATTGTTGGTGCGGCGGCCGACGTATCCATACACCAGGACCCTGACTTTTGATTTCTGACTTAATGCACGAAAACATTGATTGCATGTGTGTTTTCAAGTTTTCTTCGTGATTACATTGTATCAACTCACAGGTATACTGTTCTGACCATGGCGCACCTGTTTCCTTTTCAAGATGGCCCCACGACGGCAGCCAACTAGGGTTCCGAGCGATGTGCGTGGCGAGAGCCCACCGAGCGTCGAGGACTCGGTACAGGGCCCTTTGACAGGTGAGGCACCGGTGGTACCTATACCCACCAAGCCACCGATGCTACCCGCCCCAGCTGCTGACGATGCACGTCGCCTCGGAGCTCTGCACGAGTTCCAATGCCAGTGACCACCCAGGTTTCGTGGGGAGACGGACCCCCAGGCAGCCGAGGACTGGCTGGAGGCGATCTTTTGGGTTTTCAGATTAGTGAGGACACCAGTAGACCTCATGGTTATCCTCGCAGCGAGCCTCCTACATGCGGCAGCAGGCAAATGGTGGAACTTGATGCTCTAGGTGCACGACGAGACATCTCTCCTCAGGACGGACTTTGAGAGCATCTTCCGCTCCGAGTTCGTCCTAGCCACCCTCCAAGCGGTGCGCATCCAGGAGCTACTACAACTGCGGAAGGTCATCATGACAATGGCCCAGTACTCGACGAGATTTACTGATCTCTCGCGCTACTCCACATATATGGTACGGGACCCGTTCTTCCGGGCTCGGACCTTCGAGCAAGGATTGAGGCACGAGATCAGGGCTTTGATGATCTCCCTCAACATTCTGACTTAGGCAGGGGTGTTGCAGCGAGCCCTCTTAGAGGGGAGTTTCTTTGCTGAGCAGTCTCCAGCAGCAGGTCCCACCACTTTCCGACATGCGGCAGAGTCTTCTGCAGCGGGCAGTAGACAGATGACGCAGGGGTCCAAGAGGACTAGACCTACAGGTGGTCGATAGCATGACTCTGGATCGTTTGTGCGAGGCACTCGGGGTGGGCAACGAATTGCCATGAGAGGGCAGTGTTACTCCTGTGGCGGGATTGGTCACATGGCTCGTGACTGTCTGACCCACCGTACGGATGACCAGCAGATGGACGAAGGGCCCCCCAGGCAGGTGCAGAGGTTCGATCAGGGCGGGCCGCAAGGAGCAGGCGGCCATGGCAGGGGAGCTGGCCGGGCAGCTGGAGGTGGACGACGCTTCGGGGTGTTGCCACCACCACCACCAGGAGGTCCACCCCGACCGCAGGGGATAGGAGGACATGGGAGAGCTCAGCTTCAGGAAGTTGAGGCCTACGATCATGGAGCTCCGGGAGCATATGGATAGGAGAGGGACTAGCTCCAGACCTGGAGACCATTGTTCATGTTGCTTCTAGTTTTTTTGATGTATGTAGATGCTTTGTGTCTTTGTACATGAGCTGCAGTAATAAAAGACACCTTTTCTTGTGGCATTTACTTCCCTCTCCTCTCTTGTGTTGTTACTAAGAGGTTCCGGTTTAGACTGTTTACTTGACCCTCACTTGAGAGGTACCTACTAAAGGAGACCTAGTTACCACCCACTGATGCCAACAGTGTGACTCAACCCTTGGAGGCGAGAGTAACGATTGGATCTCTTGGTAGAAGCGTCGAGGGATTACGACGTCATCCTTGGTATGGTTTAGTATCATCCATGTTGGGATTGACTGTATTAGGCAAAGAACGTGGTTCATCCAGGGGATGAGACCGGATTTCTCTTATCGGCAAAGAATAAATCATAGCAGCTCTTGTGGGACTAGAGGTGGTCTAGGCCACGATAGAGAAGGTCCAGGTCATCTAGGAGCGGATGAAGACAGCTCAGAGCTGACAGAAGTCTTTTGCTGACAGGAGGCAGAGGCCACTAGAGTTTGAGGATGGCGACCACCTCTTCATGCGGGTCTCATCTCGATGTGGATTACGTAGATTTGGCCAAGGTGGCAAGTTGTATCCATGCTTCATCGGACCCTTCCAGGTCCTCAGCAGGATTGACGAGGTGGCTTACTGCCGAGCTCTACCGCCTTTGTATCCCTAGTTTGTGTTGAAGCTTTACGGGGACGTAAAGCACTGTGGTGGGAGTAATGTAAAGACCCGGAAATTTCAAGGAATTTTTTTTCTTAATTTTCTTTGGAATTTTACAAGAACGCAGTTTCTGACAGTGCCTGATTCCGAGGACCGGTGTGCCCGGAATTAATTTCCGAAGTTTGGCTTGGGTACGTTCAGTGAACGAACGAGCGGGTTTTTCTAACTTTTGAACCGGTGCTCGGAATCGAATTCTGAGGGCACCGATGGAATCACAGCGCCGGTATTTGCTTAGAAATTCCTCTTCTGGAGTTGCGTTTGCTCAGTTGTGGTTTTTAATTTTTGGGTTTTAAGTTATGAAATAAAACAAAGTTGTGCGACAATTTTATTTTTATTTCACTTAAAGCCGCTTGAAGACCACTTTAAGCTTCTTAAGCTCAGTTGAAACAGATAGGGTGCTATCCAAAATATCGTACCCACTTGGTAGTATATTTGTGGGGTGGGGCCCACACGAGCCCCACCGTTTCTTTTCCGCTAAGTAACGCACCCGCGAAAACCTGTCATTATGAAAGTCAACTGACGCGTTTTCTTAATTTCTTAACGCACCAATTAATTGGGCGGTTTTCTTCGTTGAATTAATTGGGCAGTTTATTTCGTTGAATTAATTCTACGAATTAATGGGTCGTTACTTATCTCTTTATTCGTTTCTTAACAGGTTTGAAATCCGTTGGTGTAATAATAAAATAATACCAACATCGACATCTTGAGGATTACACGTTGAGAGGCATGACGGAAATTCTTGTGCCTTCACCCTTCTTCGTGAAGAATGTGAAGAACGCGAAGAATGTTGGCCTCCGACGAAGAACACTGAAACCGCGGAAATCGATGATGCGACGCTGTGTGCTGCGACGCCGTGTGCTGCGACGCCGACGTTTCCTCTTCCGCGACGTTCTTCTGCAACGTTCCTTCGTCCGCAACGAAATCTTAGATCTTCTGTTTGAGGTAAGAGATTTTGGGTTTCCTTCTCCTTTATGGTTTTTAACAACGCACAGATTTAATTATTAAAAATTAAATCTGTTGCTCTTGAACCTCGGAGTTAGTCGACGCGCACCGTATTCCGCGACGACGCGACGCCTTCCGCGACGCGACGGTCGCCTCCTTCTGCAGCGATCAAATCTGCGAAGAACCCGCGTGCGACGACTTGACGAGGTAGGGGTTGTTGTGAATATTTTATTTTTCCCGTGAACGTTTCTTTTAAATTAAATAATCGGTTTCATAAGAACAATTTTAATTTATTAAAATTGTTGTTTCATGTGTTGAATAAATTCTCCCGACTGTTATTATCTAACGCGGAGGGTGCGGGCCAAACGAACACAGCCCGACAACCCTCTGTCGTTCTTCGTGGTTGTTCGGATTCGGCGGGCGATGGAAAAACGTGAAGCAAGGGCGGTTTGATGATCCCGCAGTGAAGAACGGAACCCGGGAGGAACAGCGGCGCAGACATGAAGGAAAACGGATCACCGGAGCAACTCTGGTGGCCCGCGGAAGCTAACGGCGGCGCGGGTCGCAGGCGTGGCGGCCGGAGGCGGCGGCGGCAGCCAAACGACCGGTGGCCGCGCGGGTCCGGCTCGCACGCACGGGACGCGGCGACATGCCCCGTCCGTTGATCAATTGCGGCCCCGCGCGGGGCCGCGACACCTCCAACCCGCGGGGCCAGCGCCCCGAGGCACCCCCGCTGCTCGCCCGCTCGGCTGAGCCGAGCCAGGCCGCGCCCAGGCCGGACCGGACTGGGTCCGTCCGGGTCGGGTCGACCAGGTTTGGGCCAACCCGGTTCGGCCGACCCAGGGGGGGTCGGGCCGGGTCGGCCCGGGCCCGGACCCCCCGTCTTCGGACCATTTTCGGTCTTTTGCCCATAACATGAGCTACGGACCTCCGAATGACACGCTGTCAGCAGAAACGCGATCTTTGAATCGGGACGGTCGTTTCGGTATATCGCACTCAAGGTTTCAGTATAATTTGGGTTCGACCGGGTTGGTTCGTACACGAAACCAACCAGGGCCTCGGAGCGGAAACACTCATATCTTGAGCTTCGGACGTCCGATTGACGTGCCGTCGACTTTGGTGGTTTCCTCTAAGTGAGACAGATCTTTTGGCTCACTCATCCCGAGGTTTGGACTCAGGTGGCATACAGTCAGGTTGGTTTTGAATTAAAAACCAACCGGGCCCCCGGGACGAAAAAGCCAATAACTTCCAGACCGGGCGCCCGATTAACGCGCCGTCTATTACGTTGCGTTCCTGTTAACGATATGGAACTTTTGGCATCCTCCGCCCGAGTTTTGGATGCAGTCGGATTATAGCCGGGTTGGATTGTACTCGAAATCCAACCGGGCCCCTGGGACGAAAAGGCTAATAACTCACAGACCGGGCGTCTGATTGACGCGCCGTCTGTTGTGTTGAGACCCCAGTGACGAGGGGGTACTTGAGAGATACTTCTTCATGGGACTTGTGATGTTTTTAAGTATCGAGCAGTAGCCCGTGGAGCGGACCCTCCCGGAGACGAGCATACTGTGTGCGGAAACCCTAGAGCTGGTTGAGATTTGATGACTGTTGATCGAACGACTCGGTGTGTTACAGAATGATCAGTGGGGAGCGCTTGTTTGTAGCGGCAGACCCACGACAGAGGTGCGCTTGGTTGTAGCAGCACAGGGGAGCACTTGGTTGTATCGGCAGACCCACGACAGAGGTGCGCATGGTTGTAGCGGCACAGGGGAGCACTTGGTTGTAGCGGCAGACCCACGACAGAGGACCGCTTGGTTGTAGCGGCACAGGGGAGCGCTTGGTTGTAGTGGCAGACCCACGAAAAAGGTTCTCTTGGTTGTAGCGGCAGAGGGGAGCGCTTGGTTTTAGCGGCAGACCCACGACAGAGGTGCGCTTGGTAGTAGCGGCACATGGGAGCGCTTGGTTGTAGCGGCAGACCCACGACAGAGGTGCGCTTGGTTGTAGCAGCATAGGGTAGCGCTTGGTTGTAGCGGCAGACCCACGACAGAGGTGTGTTTGGTTGTAGCGGCACAGGGGAGCGCTTGGTTGTAGCGGCACACCCATGACAGAGGTGCGCTTGGTTGTAGCGGCACAGGGGAGCGCTTGGTTGTAGCAGCAGGCCCACGACGGGAGAGCGCTTGGTTGTAGTGGCACATGAGAGCGCTTGGTTGTAGCAGCAGGCCCGCAGTACACGATAGGTGGATTACTGCAGTAGTCTTAGGTTAGTGAGCAGTACCTCAGAGTCGTGACCGGACCACTGTACACTCTAGAGACGAGGTTCTTTAGCAGTTGTGGTTTTGATAATGAAAATCCTGGTTTGATCTGAGTCTTTGATCTTGGTGTTTCCTCATGATTGATATGGGTTACTTGATAACTATGGTATATGTTTTGGCATATACCTGGGTGGTGGTTATCCGTTGATTTCATAATCCCTGTGCTTTCTCATGATTGATATGGGTTACTTGGTAACTTAGGTTTATGTATGGGCATATACCTAAGTAGAGGTTATCTGTTGAGATTTTATTTGTGGTTATCCTTGTTGGTTTAGTGAGACCTTGAGGGTCTTGGGGTCCCCAATGAGTATCGTTATACTCAGCACTGCACGGGCTATGCCCGCACTTCGTTGTGTTAGATGCAGACAACGGACAGCGCTGATCGTGGTGGAGTCTTGTAGAGCAGGACGGTACCTAGAGGTGGACCACTGGGCGGGACGTACTCGGAGCGGTCAGGTGGACCCGAGGAGCAGTAGAGGCTATCTGTACCCACCCTTTAGGTGGGACCCTCAGAGGACGGCACGACGCAGTGGCTTTTCTTTTCAGTTGATTTTTTCCCTTTCAGTTGTACTTTACTGTTGGGCTTGTATTTCCGGCCCCTTTTTCTTTCAGCACAGCTTGTTACAGTTTTTACTTAGTGTTTACTTTTCTGCTTGCTTACTCTTTGGTGCTTGTTTACTTTTCAAAAGAAATGCCTTCGCTTTTTCTGGGATTTATGCCTTGGTGCTAGTCGCCAGCCCCTAACCTATGGAAGGCGGGCTTGGGGTAGTCATGGTACGGGCCCCGAGGATGGGTCGTGACAATATACTTTATTAATACCAACTACAAAACCTAGAAAAATATATCATAATTCTAAATATCACTTATTTTATAAGTAGTAAATAGAAATGTATGTTACTATTCTATAGACAAGATATAGAATATTATGGTCTCAAAAAACACGAGTTCTATCTGTAACCAAAACTACCCACTTCTGGTGCCAAAAAGTACACATAGAAATATTAGAACCAACTATTAGATGTAAAAAAACATAACCAGAAACATGATTTTAGTCATGTTAAATTAATCTATCAGGTTTAATTAGAAAACATTTTATAAGTTTTTATTGAAACTTCAAATTACTATCTTCCTATAATAACAAAGGTTCTCAATCACACACAATCACACAAAGGTCATGTTAATCAAATATTCTACATGTGAGGAAAAAATTTACATCCTCATTATATTACTAAAAATATTAAACCCATAAACTATTAAATATAAATTAAACATCATATTAATGAAAAATAAATCACCATGTAATCTAAAAATGAAGAATAAAAATACAATATACGGTAACTTATACTTTCTTTATACACGGGTTAGTTATTTCTAGGAATATGTTCAATCCAAAGTTTCAACAAAATACTATCTTCAACTACTATATCCTAAATAATTAAAAAATAAAAAAGGATCATACGCCACATTGTAATACTCTTGGCCAACATCACCTGATCTACGACCAATTTTTTTATTCCAGGTTACCTTAATCCTTTCTCCCCATACATAAGTAGTTATCCACTATAGGAAAGGTTATTTAAAAATCATACGGAGACTATACCTATTTGACCAAAAAATATAAGTAATATTGGAAGAAATAATATTAAATTTTCAATGATAATGTACTATTTCATAAGAATATTTAAAATATGATCCATTCATAAATCAAATATCATAACTTGTGCTAAAAATATTAAAAACAATAATTATACAGAATTCATAAAAATATTAACTGGAATGCATTAGGGGTCAACCTTACATTAATCTATACAATCAAATTAAATCATAAAGACAACTAAAAAATAGGTTAGGGTCCCAAACTAGTCTAGTCTCCCACTCTAATAATCCATCTCACCCATATACACTAGGTCTCTTACCCTTATTTGTATCACTAATCTTTAAATATTCAATTTCACTAAGATTACCATATAGGGTGTTTGGATAAATCAGTAATACAACAACAAAAATGTTTATAATGAAATCTTGAATATATAATGATAAGAATATAATGATATTCCAATGATAAGAAAAACATAAACTATAAAAATATCAATCACACCCCCATGTGATAACTAAAATCCTCGACGAGTGACCATGCCTTCCTCATATAAATCCATAATAGGATTGAATATATCACCCAAAAATATAAAATATCGACATAATTTTCAATCCATGATAATAATCTTGTAATAATAGGTATATAGTCCCCCTAAAATATTAGATCTGTATGGGGGAATGGCATCCCATAATTCCATAATATATAATAGGTTTACATAACATTATATATAAAAATAATGAATGGGAAAATGGGTATTATGTCCCTTGAATTTATCAATACATGACCAAATGGTAATTAGATTCCACTATAGAAACGTAAATTATAATGGTTATAACATTCCATGCCATAGGATTATCAAACAATGGGAATATTTTCCCACATCCTAAACAACATAATGTAAATGAAAATTACATCCTATAACACAATCATGATCACCATAAGAATTCCATCCCATTCCAAAATAAATATCAAATTAAATGGGAATATCTCCCCATATTGTAGGAAACATCCGAGTAAATGGGGAATTTATGTCATACCTAAAACAATCTCATATGAAAGTTGAATCATGTACAATACTTGGCCAATATCAGTAACAATGGGGAACAAAATACCATAACAATAAAATTTTAGTTTATAACTCTTTAACTTGTTTAAATATTTACAAAAAATTTATAACAAGGGTTTGTGTAGCATTTAAAAACATTTTATAACTAATTATAGGTTATTACATACACACCCAACCCAATTACATTTTCAAAATCCAAGTTACAATCTACCTGAAACTAGAAAACATGAGGGTGGACTTCTCCCACCTGTTATCAATTCCAATATAAGTTGAGTATGATATAATCTAACCCAAAATCTACTACAATTAAGGGCTCACATTGGGAGATTATATAAACACACAACCGATTATAAAAGGAGGGAAAAGGGAACCAATTGAGGTATAAAATTTTATATAATTTGATTAAAGAATACTTCTTCTGGGTCCCAAATAACATATTCTCAACACTTTATATTAAACTCATGGAAATCAATGATCATGTGTAAAAATAAAACATCAAATAGAATGATGAAGGCCCAAATAATTCTTCCCCACTCTTAGGAAACATGAAGTGCATTTTTAATTAATTTACAGTCATTCATGCATATTTTTTTACTTGCATATCACACATCTCTTGAAAAATATTATACACTGACCAAAATGTTTAGCCACCAATAGCCTTGATACAATAGAAACTCACTCATCAAGGATCATAAGAAGGTTCGACTCCAATTGAGATATTTCTATAAATTTATATAATCCCAAAAATTAGGGACATCCATTAAATAATTATATTACAATTAGAAAAAAAATTAATAAAAATGTGTAATGTTAAACATAAGTTTAGTAATCCAATGGAATTAACGACACACAAATCTTATAAAATGGAGAAGAAATTACACTTGGAGGGGGGGGAGTTAAAGAGGATAACAATAGTTCTTGTGTCATGGGGGAAGAAATAGATAAAAACCATTTTTAAGTTTGGATAATTTAATAAATTTAATGAAAAATTTAAAAAACTCTATGGAGGAGGATGTTAAATTATAATCACAAGGGTTATAGAACAGTTCCCCATATAATGATGACCTTACTGTGTATCATATTGGCTTAAGAAACAATTTTTATATCTAAAGTGGGGCCATAAAATCACATCCTCCCCTTTGTGGAATGGCCATGACTTTTATGACACAAAAATTCAAATTGTGGATTGAAAATCCAATATGACTAGAAATATAATCTTACACAACCATAATTCCATGATTTAATGCCCTATATGGTTGCATGATCTTTTTCCAATAGAAAATTTCATTCCATACCAAGGAAGAATCCTTAAACATGAAACCCCAGCCTCCATCACCCCCCAATAATATAGAATAATTAAATTATATATGTATTTGGATATAATTTTAAAAATCATACCTTAGAATATGTGGGGTGTTATAGGGATCGTATAAAATCCACGGGAGTGTTTTAATCTACACAATAATTGTTTAGGTAGATATGATTCAGGATTGAAGTTCAATTTAAATTAAAGATATATACAGTTTTTATAATTTATACCATAACCCTAAATATAAAATATTTTGTATTGAATTATGAATTTTTTATATATAATTATATGAAATATTCATATTAAAATTCCATTTTTAGAAATTTATTTAAACCACGCCAAATGGTTTTTTTAATAGATTTTATAAATTTTTAAATAAAGAATTTTTTTATATTTTGTAAATTAGAAGATTTTATATAAAATAAAACATTCTATATCATTATAATATTTTTCAAAAATATCCTATATTCTTATATATGAATGAATTCATCTTAAATGACATGAAAAATACTAATTTTAATGTGTTTTTACAGAAATGAATGTGATATATTCTTATTTATTATGAAATTATAATGTTTTTATAATTATTTATTTATTGGATTTTCTTAATATTTATCTCATGTAAAAATTTATGAATTATTCATTTATTTTCTTTATACCATTGTTTATTATTTTTTTAATATAGGTCTTATATTATAAATATATATAACCTTTATTTTATATTGTAAAATCACTTCTTCAAAATGAAATACTATTCATATAATGAGTTACAGGATTTGCATGAAATTATATTTTATGTTATGATCACAGTGACTATGATTATTTTGATGGTATTAGATATTGGTTATGTTTTTTATATATAAGGTGTTATAATGTTGTTTAAATTGTGGTTTATTTTTAATAGTTATACATATATAGTTAGTTTTTTATCAAAAACTGACTATCCTAGGGGATAAGGCTCTGTTTAGAAAACCGGGGGTTTGATACTTTCCACACAATGAACATACTTGTGAGTATTATTGTTTTATATTATTATAACCCTTTACATGAAGGTATTTTATATTATTTAAACATATGATGCATTCATTTACGTGTGAAGATAATTTTGGTTTACATTAGGGTGAGAAATAAAAATCACATGTTATATAATTAGTTATAAATTAATTATATTTGAACATATTAATTTTATAAATATATGGGATACAAAAAAATTAATCATTAAAGGAATGCAAACATAAATGAAATATATGTGATAAAATGGGTGATTTTAAATTCCCTACAAAATACTAAGTGTTTGTTTCTTTTCAAACAAAATAATTTTTGAAACCTAAATAATCATAATTTATAGTTGTTTCTAAATCAATATGATTATGATATATTGATTAATGGAAGCATATTAAAAGTGAACGCAATATGGTTGACTTATCACATATTTTTATATTATTTAGGTTATACATTGTTGGGAAATCCTAAATGTCAAGATAAAAATGTAATATAGTTCAGTTAATTTATACGACATATATAGATAGGGAGTTTTCCACTTAAATGTACTACAATCATTTATGATGTGGTATGAATGATTGAATAAAAAAATATATATGTGACAAGATGAAAGCTAAAATATGATCAAATATTTAGTGAAATATTTATTTTGGACCACTAATATATATTATTTAATTTAAAAGGGACCATTATTTTATTTGGAGAAAATTTAGTAAAATTACTTATTAAATTATTTTAAATTATGATGCTAAGATGATCAAAACTTATGATGTAGGTAAAATATAATTACGATCACCAAACAGGACTTTGAGATCAATTTTATTAAATGAAATGCTTAATGGAATACACGTTATTGAGTGGGTATAAATTTGATAATATTTTAAAATAAAAGGTAAAATTATATGTGTTGGAGAAAAACCCTTATAAGAAAGATCTTATTGATGAATCTTTTTAAAAAGTGAAAGACACATATAATAAGTATAGTAAAAATGTTTTGGTTGTCTTTATGTTGATACTAATTTCAATGGATCCCAAATTTTAAATGAGACATGTGAATATGAATATTTTTTGGAGATAGATAACCTGAAAATTTTCAATCATGAAAAATATAGATATAAGAGATGTGATGTTTTAAAATCACTCTTTTAGTGTAATATGGATTATGTAATATATAGTCAATATAATTATAAATGTAAATGACTTAAGGATATTGAGGTCACTTCTTAGGCAGTATTTATCCTAAAATATCAATCTATAATCATTTAATTAAAGGATCCAAAAACATTAATGTGAAAAATAACATAAAAAATTTCAAATAAAATTGATCCAATCTCCTAAATTCACAATGTATTACTGAGTAGGACATTGGAGGTCCAAGATAAGGCGATATGGTGATGGTATAAAATTAAAAGGGTAAAAAAAATTTAGAATGAGAAGAATAGTGTTCATGGAGAGTCCACACCTATTTCTCTTAAATCAATGAAAAGGTCTCCTAAAGAGGGTAAATGTTTCCATTATGGAAATATAAATAATTGGAGATGAAATTTTCCAGAATACCTGAAATTTCGAATGAATATTTATAGATATTACCTATTATTTATTGACATTAAATAAATTGATTCTTTTATTTTGATGGGTATATTAAAAAAATTTACTTTATTTTTTTATGAAATATATAGAAGTGTTAAAAACTAATGAATATTTAACTTTTATAGCTTGAAGTATGCATTAAAGTGATGGATCTAGATATATCACATTAATTTTATGAATTTATCATATTATGTAAAAGTTATAGAAGATATGGAGAATGAATATTACATTCCATATATTCTCATATGTGTTAAGGAAAATTATTTATAAACAATGGTATTCATGAATAATATAAATGAAAATTTGGATAAAAATTGTAATGTTTGATCAAATTCTATATCAAATTTTAAAATAAATAATGGATAAAAGTTTTTTATCTATGATAAAAGTGTTTATCCATGTTATTTTAAAAATTTGTGACATATAGTTCCAACCAAAGTTACACATTTTAAAGAATAATTTATTTTATAATATTCCCCATTAAAAATATAATACCATATATGATATTGTTTTTAATAGTTGATTTTTAAATATTTATACAAAGGAAATGAATGTTATTTTAGAATACAAAAAGTGTTTGGATTTTAGAAATTTATTTTAATGAAAATATAGTTTTAATGATGTTATTGGGAGTATATTTGATCTTAGAATATCTTAAAATAATAAATATAAAAGATAATATTACTATAATTCACAGTGAAGGTCACTTTATTTCATAGAAAATTTTAGGTTATATTGGTAAAGAATGATCTTAATGTAAAGAGTAATATTTAAATTTGCTGCCAAATGTTATCAAACGAGAGTTTTGAATGAAAATGAACTATAATTATGATGATAAACATGGTAAGTAGTCTATATATAAAGAAGTAGCTTCTAACAAAAAAATATTGGATGTTTTGAAGTAAAGACATTTGAATATTATGTTACAAGAGTTTACCATTTTGAATATAAATCATAATCTCAGCATTATACAAATAATATTTATTTTTAGTTTTGAATCATTAAAAGATTTTAGAGATGGGATATATTATATGGTCACATAGATATGTGATAGAAATAATATATAGATGTAATGAGTTAAAATCATTTAATTTATATCAAACATAATGCCTCTTTAGAATAATTTCATATTCGATATGATTAGATTGGAACTTATGTATGGTTATATTAATATCATTAAATAATTTTTGTTTGATTCATTATATGTGAACCATCCAGTGTGAGTGTGTGTGTGTGGTGGGGGGGGGGGTGGAATAATTGATCAATTCATAAATAAAACATTTAATTTTAAAATGATCCTATAAAGATAAAAAATTTTATCAATGGTTTAGAATATTTAACTCACTTTAATTTTTTTGAATTCCTCACTCTTAGATGAAGTTAATTGGGAATTACTAATAATTAAGATGATATTTTTTATTAGGTTCACCAACACTAATGAGTGTCTAGTTCATGGTGATTATTGGGTGATATCACACCAATCATTGTAATTTTTTGTAATCTATTTTTGACATTTATGGTAAGAAGATACACCAAGACCTCATCTATAAAAAATATGTCCCTCTCACCGCTTTCAAAGATGTTCTAAAGAAATTTTATTACATCAATAAGATAATATAGTGATGGTGTGTAGCCAATGAGACTCCTTAAGATTCTACAATAGTAAATATCAATATCTTATGACTCTCTATGACTGTGACACTCAACAATTTAATATTAAAACGGTTTTTTGCCCAATATCTTTAATTTTATTGAATAAAAAATTGATAAGAATGTTTTAACATTAACACTTAAATGTTTGAATGAACATCACATCTTATGAATCTTTTACAGTTTTATTTTTTCATAAATTGTTTATAGAAAAACTAGTATGATAACTGACACACGCATACTTTCTCAATGTTTGTTCAATAGTGAATGGGATATATCTTGAATGAAAATTGATTAAAACCATTCATTTATTATCTGAATGTGTTTAATAATATGTAATGGGTAATTTTTTCTCAAACCTCTACTATAAACCCCTAATATATTCATGAAATATTTCCTCTTGTGGTGGAATCTATCTTCACATTATGTCGAGAAATTTAAAATAATTAATACGTTAAATGTATAGAAAATTTAAATGAATATACCTTCATATTTATGTGAGTAATGATATTCACCTATACATCTACTCGATCTTATACTTATACAATGTTATGTATTCATTTTTCATGCTCATAGAAAAGCACTATCTTATCCAAAACCATGTAATTTATAGTAAAAGCTAATGGGGATATCATATATCAACACTTTTAGAATCTTTACCAACCATGGAATTTAAATTAATCAAGTCCCATAAATTATGGATATATTATCTTAATCCAACCCAAAATTTCAACATCGAACACTTTTACATTATAAAAATCACTATTTTATATAACAATTATGTGACATAAAAACGATTTGAGTCATAAATAAGTTTTCAAATATTAAAGAAGTTATATTATTTCAATACTATTAATAATATGTGGTCCCCTTCCAACAACATTAAGATATAATATTATTTCAGAGATATATTTATCTAAATAAACACGATTTATGTGATTAAAAAATATTTTTAAATATTGAATAAATTTACACACTTCATTAGTTTTTATTCAATTATGAATTACCCTCTTTAATGTCATATAATGTTAATTAAATCATCATATGGAAACTAAAATCTAATATTAAAATGTTATTAGATAGAATCTTGAAATTCATATGATTTTTGATATATAACTTTGATTTAAATGATTCAGAGATCAGTATTAGTTTTAATATATATAAAAATTTTACTGAAATAAGTAATTAAAAAAATATTTTATTTTATTAAAAAAAATGGTCATAGCACATATGGTATGTATTATATCATGATTTTTTGAAATGTTGTTATGGATTCTTGTTATAAAAATCATATCATCCAACATGACTATAAAATTTATTTTAAATATCTTATTTATACATATTACAGATTTATTAAAATATATCAAAAAATTTCTTTATTATGTATCAAAGAGGAATGACAGGGTTTGATTCAACCAATCATCTCTACTATGTTCTATCCTCTATGTGCTAAAATTTCTATCACTTGTGGCTTCCTAATATGTTATCCTTTGAACCACAAGATGTATTATGGTGATTCAAATTTATTTATAATGAAAAATACATTAGATACAATCATATACTTATATTAAAAATACATTTCATCCCTTAAGATGATCTAAAAATATATCCAATTAGCTATAAGAAAAACTACTTCCAGAAAAAAAGCACGTCTTATTGAAATTTTCATCATTGTTTGGTCTCTAAACATATTTGAATGTATTTATTTTAACTATATATATAATAAATATATTTTCACACTAAAAATTCATGGTTAGAGTATTTATCAATTAATATTTATATTTTTTGTGTAAATATACCTGAAAATGCATCTTTATACTTCCATGAATAACTTACTATAATAAACACTTCCTCAATACTTCTAAGTGATATGAACCTATATTATTTACTTGATATGATCTTGCTATCATTAATATAACAAGAATAAATTTCCATTTAATATTATTCTTCATTCATTCTCATATAAAACACTCATTAATTGTTTTTTTCATTAAATAGTTATCATGAAATTAAAAATAAGAGCTCATAAATATTTCAATTTAAATATATCATGCATTGTTATTTATAATATATTCTTCATAAATAAGAATTCCTATGATCTTTATATAATCAAAAAATTCATTAACAACATTATGATCATTATTATTCCTCTTTTTCGTCAATGATTTACATTGGTTATCTCTATAGAATAATATAATATCTTGAGTGTGATTTCCACATATACGAAGCTTGTTTAAACACAAAATAACCACTTTTTAATATCATTGATTTCATGATCATTGTTATTAAATAATTAATCATAGCATACACTTGCAATGAAATATTTATATCTCCATCAATTTATAAAATTTTGTCCTTTATATGGTAGAACTATTCAAGTGGAGATATAAAACTAAAATAGTATAAAACAATCATAGCCTTAAAAACTCATTAATGATACACTTTAAATCGACATCATGTTTTAAAAAGGATATTAAAGAGAGTGTGATGGCTTTAGTAGAATAAAAATTGACTTAAGCATCATCTTGTTGAAGATGAATTAGTTCTTCATTAATATAAGGTGTCTATGACCTAATCTTAAAAAGTGGTTCTCACTACCACATCAGTATATAAGGGAAATTTTTTAATGAATCCACATTCCTTGTTGATAAATTTTATAGAACATGGAAACACTAATTATTTCTTATTATAGAGTTATAAATTCAGTTTTTTATTGTTTATTAATGTTATCCAGGGTGTGATAATTCCTCGGTCTTCATGTTTTTCTTATATAAAATAGTATTATTCCTTTTTATATTATCTTAATTCTCGTGGAATTCAGTGAATATTTATATTGTATTTCACATGGAAATAAATTCATTTGTCTCATTATTATCTTGTTTTATAGGCCATGTTCATCGCGATATTCATCATCCTTCATAAAACTAGCATCTCAATAAAAAATGACATAAAATCCAATAATCATAAATACATAAGTTCTTCAATCACCCTATTTGAATTTATTTCTTGTCCATGATATCAAAAAATATTACTTTTATATATTATACACACAAAAAAATCAAATAATATTATTTTAATAATTCACATAACTCCTATTCATTTCAATCTGTAGTACCATATATTAATATAAAATCCCCCATTAATATTAAATTTTATCTTCAAATGTATGAATATTTATTTCAATCCAATTGAAAAATTGAAAACAAAACATGAGGGTTGGGGATGGATTCTTAAATCATCACCTTTATTGAATCATTAACTAGATATGACATTCATATGATGATTTATCATTTAAATGATTGAATTAGAGTTTTTTGTTTTTAGATATGAATATTTCAACAATATTTTTTTAAATTAATTAGAATCCAGTGATAAAAATTGAGAATCAAAATATCTTTATGATTTTTTGGGACCATATTTTAAAAAATTAACTTCTTTATAAGCACTTATCATGTAATTAGTAGGCTTCATTATTGACATATCTATAATTATTTGGCTCTCTACTAATTTATATAGAGTATATTGTTGGAGTAAAAATGTCATTCCAACATATACCATATATTTTAGGTTTTGATGATCTTATACGAACAATTTTTTAATGTTGTTTTTGTCCTAATTTTAGTTCATTCCATTGAAATATTCAATTTTGATAATTTTTATAAACATTTCCCCATGTCTTTAAAATTGGCTATATGAGGTATTAGGCGGTGTAGAGAAATTGATATATAGAGAAATGTAATTTATAAATCATTCATGTGAAGGAGAAACTTACATGAAATGGTTATACAATGAAACAAAATACATGGAAATCACATTTTTGAAAAAATCACCCATTTTAGCATTCAACAATGTAAGTAAATCACCTATGTGATTTTTTTACATTGATCAATTGAATACTTGATTTAGATACATGGGGAATTTTGATACATTATTCAAATTATTTATGTAATTATTTTGTGTACATTAAATATAGATATGTGATAATGATGGAAAATTGATAGAACTAAACTTCATGAAGAAGGCCTATGAAAATTTAGATATGTGGATGAATCATTAATGTGAAAAATGACTATGTGGATCAATTTATCCATGTGAATTAAAATCTATATCATTAGGCTATGTGGTTATGTAAAATAGCTATTTTATTATGAAACCAACTATTTTTTTACCATTCTTGTACTTTAAATGAATATTAAAAATGTTGTGAATTCATTAAATGTTATATTACATATTTCTAGTAAAATATAATATACAATGAGGCAAGTACCCTGAAATTAAACATGTACACTGATAATTTAATGGCCAGTTTTGTTTTCAAGCTATTTTCTAGAAAATGACATGTTGAAATTTAATTCTGACGCTGTATTTTTTGAATTTGATGCTAAGGGATTAAAATATAATTTTTAAATTATTTTTCTATAGTTATGTAGTGAATAATAGAATATAGAAAAAATATAATCACTTGACCTATAAATTCTATGAAATCTCTTTTTGTGTTGGTATGTTTTTATTTAAGAAAAGAAATGAGATTATTATACTCTGCAACTATTCTATCAAGATCATATTTGTTGTGTTTTTTAAAGACTCTCCTTGAGCTATTTTTATTCTTATCAACTATCACATATATTTCCTCTCTTATTTCCATAATATCTTACAACTATGAGATTTATCTATAAACACCATGTTTATTTTCCCTCTTTCCGTGAAGGTTCATGGTAAAAGAACCTTGAAGTATTGTGTTTATAAAACCTTTTTGGAGCCCTTTTGAAATATACTATTATTATAACACGTTTATTCTACTTTCAATAAGTCATTTAATCCTTGGGAAATGTATTTGTAGGCCTCAAAAAAGGACTTGTGTATTGAAAACCACTACACTCGTGAAGTTTAGTGTTGTTGGAGTGGACTTGGGTGTTTTTTCACTGAACAACAACAAATACATGTTTTAAACTATTTTATTTGTGATTTCATTTCTATTAAATAAATATGTTATTAAAAGAAAAAAATTTAATCATATATAATTGGTGTGGTTTTATATGTAAAGAAAATTTCAATAAATATATTCTCCTTCCACTTAAGTCTTAGTAGAACCAATATCAAAACATAAATTAGTATCAGAGGGCATGGATTTTGAGTTATCAAATTTCAATAGTTAAAGTATAAAAATCATCTTAAAATGTATTGTATGACTAAAAACTAAAAATGTATGTCGATTTTAAGATATCAATACTTTAATGGGGAGAATTATGGTTTTGGGAAGGAGAAGATGATATTGTATTTGAAGAAACATGGTTGGAAGGATTATTTTAAATTTAGGAAGCCTAATGAAATTCCTAAGACACAACTTAAATCATTTGATGGTTAAAATGAATCCAAATATGATATGAACTCTATATATATGAAATATATAATATGTGGATTAGGTCCATATGAGTTCAACTAAGTTTCAAAATGATAAATAGCTTATTAAATGTGGACTTCCATATTTGTAGCTTATAAAGGAACAAATAACGTGAGATATTTTTGATATAATATTGATAAGATTAGTTTTGATAATTTAATAATAATTGAAGGAGAAATAATCACCCAAATAAATCTAAGACTTTCTAAATTTATAAATAATATATATTTTTTAAGAATATCCATTTATAAACTGAATCATGCTATAAAAATATTCGCAATTTTACCACCTAGATGGAGTGTAATCTTGGATTCTATGATGAAATATAAAAAGGTAAAAAAATTAATATAAAATATCTCATTTGAACTATTATGATGTGTGAGGATAATATGGAAGTTAGAGCTTGAGAGAATAGAATGGTCAAGAAGTCAAATAAAACTATATAAGATTAAACATCAATGATTAAAAGGAAATGAAATGAAATTAAAATAGTTGAGTCATTTGATGAAGATACATCAAATAGTTACTCCTCACATGTAAATATCACTCATTTTACAAGAATTTACAAAAAAAATCTATAATAAGAGAAGTGGTTTCAAGAAACTCTTCAATTATTTGAGGAAGAAAGAGGATAACACTAAATAAGCTAGATGTTATGAGTTTATAAAGCTTGTCCACATCAATCCATAATTCCCTCAATTTAGATACAATAAGAAATAATAGAAAATGATTTTCCAAAATCTTGGTTATGGGAAACATTCCCTGAAATTGACATGAAGTGCTTCTCATGACACTAGAGATGACACCTCTTCATATTTAGAAGATAAAATTTATAATACAAAGGTAAATATGCACTATATGGAACAAAAATATAAAAAAATATCTAAGAATATCAATAAAAAATGGCATATGGATAGTGTATTATCAAGGAATACAAGTGATGATTATCTAATATACACTCTTTAAAAAAACATTGATAGAGGCTATGTCACATTTGATGATAATTCCAAAGGAAATATTATGGGATTTATATCATTTATAAATCCAAACTCAGTTATCAGTAACATAGTTCTTTGTACCGAAGGATTAAAGCTTAATTTGATATGTATTTCTCAACATTGTGATGAAGGTTATTTTTTATATTTTTCTAATAATTCTTGTTATATAATTCAATTTTTATAAATTTTTTTCCATTTTTTTTTCAATAAAAGATGTCTACAAAAATTATTTCTTGGAAGAGTGACCGTGTGGGAGAATTTGAAAACCCTGAGTTTAATTCGCATTGTTCAAAAAATTGAATAAAAAAAAAATTCTCCCAGGACACCTCAATATAATTGTGTTATTAAAATGATAAATACGAATTTAAAGGAAATTAATATAAAATTGTAATTTGACTAAACATGCCTACTCATTTTTGGGATAAATCAGTATGTATAGAATTTTATGTCATAAATAGTGTTATAATTATTCATTTCATAAATAAAACATCATATGATCTTTGAAATAATAGAATTTCAAGAATTGGAAATATTTATGCGTTTGGATGAAAGGGTTGTATTCTAAACACCAAGAATAAAATTTTAAAATTTGATCCAATGGATGATGTTGGAATCATCCTTTGTTATTATACTTGTTCAAAGGTATAGAGAGCTTTCTAAAATAGATACAGATTATTGAAGAATAAGATCAAGTGAAATTTGATTAAAGTGATCCTTTAGATCACTAAATTACTCAATTTGATGAGCTAAGTTAATATTTTCAAAAAATGATACATGTACCTCTCTCACATAATAAAAATGATGATGAATTTGAATAAGATTTTCCAGAAAAAAATCTAAAATGGGTGGATACCATTAAACCATAAAGTGTGACTCCTAGTTACCTTAAAACCCTTAAAACACATCCCTTATAAATATTTATAGAACATTATATGACGAGATTAGGTTTATATGGATTATATGAAATCATGTGTAATTTTTTTCCATTATATTTATACAAGAACCTAAAATCTATATAAGAATCCTTTTTTGATGAGATTTTGGATTTTAATATTCAAGATAAATTAAATTAGTTTAAAATGAAATATGTAATAGAATTAGTTAATAGACCATCTCACTATCGTATTATAGGATAAAAAATGGTTTTTAGGAATAAATAAGATGATCAAGGTGTGGTCACTAGGAACTAGAATAGAATTATTTATAAATAATATAAATAAGAAGAAGATATATATTTTTAAAAGGCCTTTAAACTTGTAGAAATACTAGAATATATTATAAATATTATATCTTATACATCATGGATGAATTTCAAATTATATAATATTGAATTAGAGTCTTATTTTCTATAACTTTTTCTTATATAGAAAGTTTATGTTGAACAAAATCCTTGTTTTTATAATCATCACATTGAAAATCTGGTTTAAAACTTACCCAATATATTTATGGCCATAAATTAGAACCTCGAACTTCTTGTAAATAGTTATGTTCTTTTACATTATCAAATTTAGTTTTAGTGGGAGTGAAAGATCGTATGGTTTTCATGAAGAATTCCTCTTCAATTTTTTAAGTTCATATATATGTTGATGTTTTGATTTTTTGTTCTTTAAATAAAAATGGGTAATGATTTTTTAACACTCATGTAAATATAATTTAAAATAATAATGAAAGATGAGTTAAATTTTGTTATAGATTTTTTAATTTATCAAAAAGAATCTCCAAATTTGATGAATATATGAAAATAAATATTAGAATTATTTAAAATGTATGGAATCAAAGTGGTAATGTACATGAAACTCCGATGATTTCTGATGAAACACTTATCTTGTATGAAGTAGGTAAACTAGTTGACAACAAGAAATATAGATTATTGGTTGGGAGTCTTTTATATGTGACTGCATTTATACTAGGAATTATATTTTTAGTATTCTTATTTTCTATATTTCATGAAAATACTAATTAATATTATTTAAAATCTTCAGAAATAATTTTACCGTATTCTAAAGGAACAATTAATATTTCCTTAATTTTTAAGAAAAAATATTATATTAAGATTAATTCATATATAAATGCCAAATTTGGATATTATAGTCTTGATAGTAAGAGTACTTATAGAGCCTATAATTTTTTATGTAAATAAATTCTATCTTAATCTAGTAATAAACTACACTTTGTTTTATTATCTCTTCATAAAGTATAATATTTAGATGCATTTAATTTTTGTACATGAGTGTTGTAGACATAACACATCCTAATGGATTTTGGATTCAAATATAATTATGTATCAACCAAATTTGATAACACTATTTTTATCAACACTTCAAATAATCCAATAATTTAGTTTAGAATGAATCATATATATTTAAGGTATCATTTCTTGAGAGATCATGCTCAGAAAGCTCATATTACTCTTGAGTTTTTATTTATAAAGAATTAGTTTGAAAATATTTTTACTAAGCCCCTTCTATGTAATAATTTTAATTTTATCATAAGAAAAGTTGGGGTTATTCAAATTCAAATTATCCTTGTTTATTTTATTTATTTATTACTTTATTAATATATTATTTTGATTAGTTATAAAGATTAAATGCATTTACATATTTTAGTTTTTGTGAAATTTATTTTTCTAACTTATTTATATTAATCCTTTTATGTTTTAAGAAATTAAGTTTCATATATTTGGTTCTATTTCTAATTTATATTATTATTTACTTATTTCATTAAAAAGTGGCTTAAATTTAAAATTTTATAAGAATTTTTTTAAACAATCATGTGACCAAAACTCTATTCATCCCTTATCATTTCTCTCATCACATATGTCCTCTCTCTTTGAAGCTATAAAATCTCCCTTTTCCCTCATTGAACTCTCTATATTTCCCCTCAAAATTATAAATATCATCTACAATGGTAATGTCCATATTTTGAAAGGATGGTAGCTGTAGTTCTTCCATGAAAGCGAAGATAAGCAGTGAATTGTGCATGACTATTTGTAAGAAATCCATTTCTATGTCATAGATAAGGGGAATATAGTTTTTTCTGAATAAAATCATTTAGTTTCATGTTTTGAAGTATTTTCGATGAAAATATACCTAGTTTCATGTCTGAAGAAGAAATTAATGAGTTTATGTGGAATACAGAGTTCTAGATTGGTGTAGTAGAGGACATACAATGATTGAATTTTGATGGGAAATATATAATTGTCTCATTATTTTATTTAGACTAAATAATTCATTTTATTCATGTGGAGATGTTCACATTTTTCCAGAATTTGGTTTCCATATGTTTAGTGGGATGAAATTATATTTTCATGCTTCTATTTGGAACCTCTTTTTATAAAAAGAACCCTTTGAAAGACTTAATCCATGAATGGAATGTTTTTTTTAAATTTATTTATACTAGGATTTCAAAGAGATCCAAAGAAATAGAAAACATGTTGTTTTAGGATATTTATATCTTATATATCCTGATAATTAATTTTAATTTGACTCTTATATTTTTTATGAAGTGGTTTGTGCATCACTTATATAATGGAAAAGGTAATCTAAACTATTAGCCCTAAAGTAGGATTATATTTGTAGTTAGAAAAATAAGGATGAAGTGGATTTAAATGATAAAGAAATTGTGAAATTATATAAGAGTAGTAATGTTTATTCTATTTTATTAAAAACCATTGGCTAATATAGGGAATGAAATTAGAATTCATTGATACTTATTGTACAGGAAGGTATGGCTATGGGGAGACATCCCAAACCTCACCACCTAAGGATGAAGTACCCAATGAGACACTTCTAATTATAGAAGTGGAAGATTTATTAGTTTCTATAGTAGATCCTCAATTTCCATAAGTTACTCCTTATAAAGAAGAGATTGTTCATTTATGAGAAGCTAAAGTTGTTGAAGCTACTATATCTATTTAGCTTATTGAGCCTTCTATTGAGACAACTAATGTACTTCCCATGGAAAAGAAATTTCAAACTATTCAGAGAGTTTCATATTCTGAATGAAGACTTGAAGCTGAGTTTCAACATAAAATGATTGGTCAAATTCATCCCAGATCAATTGTTGGCGGGGATAGAGATATAGATGTGGTTATAGAGTCTGATGATCATTCTCATACATGATTTATGGCATTCCCTCCTCTAGTGATTCAGGATGCACCATTAGTTAGGAATCATTTAGATAGTTCTGATATGAAACCTTTTGTTCTACTATCATGAATGATTTTGATAGTCTCATAAGATATTATGAAGAGATGAAGAAGGAGTTAATATCCTTAGCAGATGAGATACAAATTCCCAAGGAGGGTTTTCTTTCAAAAGAAAATTTTGAAAAGTTGGATGGGATTATAACATCCCAAAATTATTTTTTTACAAATATTTAGATAGTGCCTTCTATGAAACATGTTGTTTTTTAGATACATGTAAAATATCTTTAAGTGATTAAATCTCAAGTGTGTGCTATTGAAAATTTTTGTTCTACCAAGTTATAGTTTAATGAAATTGGTTTCCATGTTACATCTAAAAGAGAAATTATTCAAAACCTTTCTATTATCCAATATAATATGACTTTGAATGTATTTTAAGAGATTAAAAATTTTATGTTTGAAATGAAGGAATTATTTCATACTATGAAAATTATAGTGGAAACTCGGTTTTAATACTTAATTGGTTAAAAAACCAAAAAAACATCTTAATCTATAAATTAATCGGTTCTTATATTTTATAATGGGTTGTATTAGATTATTTTTGAGTTCAATTATATGATCTATCTGATTTAATATCTTTAGTGTTATATGATCTCACCTATTCTCATACAAAAGTTCTAGGAGGGTGTACTATGTGATTTCTTTGAAATCATAGAAGCTGTTTGAAATCATGGATTTAGAACTAACATGTCCATAAATGAAATTTGAGGATATCTTTTAGAATTTATTAGTAGAAAACAAAAATATATCATATTGGTTTATAAATATATTCAAGGTATCCTATCAAGGAAAATTCTCACTATAAACAAGAATCATCATAGAATAATATACTTCATGGTAAAGATCTGTAAAGAAGTTAAAGGAATCTAATTTAAAGAGTATTCTAGTTCCACAGAGTCTAAGGAAGCTCTAAAATTTTCATTTTCTACTATAGGGGATGATATTTATGTTTAAAATCCTCTCAGGATCATTTATTTTGTGCCACCAATTGCTGATATCTCTATTTTATCTACTCTAATATCCTCTATGGATACTGAAGTAGAACCTGGTTCCAATGATTCAGTATCTCAAACCACTTACACCTTTAATCAATAGATAACAAAAGGTTTAGTATAACATATATAAAATATATAAATGAAGATATAATCTATAAATGGTAGACTGATCAGTATATAAGGATCTATCTACTAGATTCCAAAAATTTTATTTTGACCTTCTATGTACTTAATCTAGTTCTCACCATGTTTCCTAATTTAGTGCTCATCATATTTTCACTTTTGGATAGACTTGATCCATCAATGGAATTATAAATTATATCTTAGTAATATTTTTATAAATACATATACAAACAGCTTTTATTATCCTTTATTTCTAAATGTCGTATATCATCAACATGATAGATATGTGTTCAAATGCTCTTATTTATGTAATATAAATAATAAATCTCAGCCCTGCTACTCCAGATATCTTTATAGGCACTAAAAAATGAGTTTATATAGGTTATTATCTAGAAAGAATATATAATAAATAAAAATCCATGGTGGATGTAGCCTTAGCAGCTAAAACATCTAGGTAAGAAACTTCACCCTCTAACCCTAAAAAATAAATGCATTTTCATAATTATAGAGCATATAATTTTTTATTCCTAAAATAAATCATGAAAATGTTATTGGAAAAAAATTCTAGGATACAAGAGAGAGATCAATAGTTGGATCCTTAGATATGAAGGTTCTGGGCACAATAGAATCACATGGGTGGATGTGCCCACTTTACTTTTTGTCATTAGAAATGATCAATCTGGGATCAATACGATGATAAACACCAGTCTCCACAGATCAATTCATATAAATAGAAAAAGAAGGAGAAAGGTCCTGGAACCACAAAAGTGGATCATCAGAGGTTGATTATAATTAATTTAATCAATTATTAAGAAGTACCTTCTGGGTGTTCTTTCTTTATTGATATTCATGATCACGTTATGATGTGATTCTTAATTTCATTACAGAAGCCAAGTGTATACTTCCTCTAGCAGTGATCCACACGTGAAACTTGTATCTCTATATGACACAAGAGGAGTCTCTGGGTGCTAGTGTAGAGAAACCATTTCTTGCATTGTCTCCATTAGATCATCTTGACTCGATAGAAGAGGGTATCTCTCAGTCTTGAGAGAATTCTTAGAGGAATAGGTTATTTTGGCTTTGAAATAATTCTCCATAATTGTTGTGCACAATGATTCTCTTATTGGGAAAAGAGTTGGGTTGTGATGATATTTATAATTGGGTTTGAGGTTGTAGAGTTATGACAATAAATAAACATGTTACACATTTTATTTATTTCATTGACTCTTATTGAAAACCCCCAATGTTGAATAATTAATTACTTGACATGCGCACATTCTTATTATAATAAATATAATTTAATAAAACAATATTATATCCTCAGAATCCCGACTGGAAAACTACACGACGTGTAATCATTAATACACGGTGTGTACTTATTTTTCATTTCCTTTCCAAAATGAAAACTACACGGAATGTAATCATTAATACTCATCATGTACTTGTTTTCCATGAAAAAATAAATGGTGTGTAATCATTAATACACAATGTGTATATCTTTTTTTCATTTCCTTCTTCCCCCATCATTAAACCAATTTACGAATCCTTGAATAATTATTAAACCACGTACGAGAATAATCTTTATTTTACTTGAGATACATTGATACACTTACTGTGTGACCCTGTAGGCCTCTTTATCATTGTCATTAGGCGAGCCTGCCTAAAGTCCAAGATTACACTCTAGCAACGGGTCAAGGAACCCAAGAGAAAAAAGGTGACACCGCATTGACGTGTCACCTCATATGAACTCTTACTATGCAATTTTATCCCTTTTTTCTCAAAATCTCATCAAGAAGGTTTCATGGCAGTGTCATAAACCTATATGCTTCATCTTTCATTCTTTGACATCCAGAAATAAACTCGTCCTGTCACCATGGCCATGGAATTTGTTCAAAAGTTCTATTTCAATCAATGTGCCTGAAATATCTACTTCTATAAATATGGAAGGGACAAATCCTTCCTCAACTTATCAATTAACAATATGTCATTTGTGATGCACCAAATGTACCCTACTTCCCCCCAACTGTCTTCATGACGGTTTTCATCAGAAAATCTAAGTGCACGAGTCATGACATGAGTTAATGATAATCTTCCAGTCTAAGGACCATTACACCCACTCGCAGATAGAAATATCTGATGACCCCAAAACATGCGGAATTGCTACTGGAAGGTTTTTTTTCATAATCTACCATCATGCAGATTACCAAGTGTGATCTCCATGAGATAGAGTCTCCTCTTCTTATGAGTACTCACACATGACAGTCTGTATACTATGTGTCCTATCATAGTATGTCGTCAAACCGCATATCTTTTTTTAAGAATACTTGTTATAGCATTTCAAGGTTCTCATCATAGCGGGGATCTTCCATGACCTTATTAATGTAACAAATATTCCATGACATTATTATATTATAGTCATGAAAAAAAATAAACAATATATAATAAGTGAACATTCATGTAATAAATGTACCGAATAGTTGGTTCTCAGGAAACCAACCCTAACAAACTCCCACATAGACTAGAGCGAACTGCCTACGACTTTTAGTCCAGTAAAACTCACATGATGATCATGTTTTTGATGAGTCAATGATTTAGTCAAGGGGTCCACCACGTTGTCTTCCATGTAAATAATGCTCACTAAAACTTCACCTATCTGATAAGAATCCCTCAAGAGATGATACTTCTAAAGCATGTACTTTGTCTACTGATGGGACCTTGGCTCTTTTGCAAGTGCCACCACTGCAGTATTATCACAATAGAGTGTGATAGGATCTTTACTACTAGGTACTACATCCACCTCTTTGACGATGCTTCACATCCATAATACTTCTTTAGCTGCCTCAGAAGATGCGATATACTCGGACTCTTCTGTAGAATCTGCCAGCACACTTTGGTTTGAGCTCTTTCAGCTCACTACACCTCAATTAAAACTGAATATGTAACCAGTCTTCAACTTCATGTCATATTTATTAGTCTGTAAACTAGAATCTACATGTCCTTTGATGACTAGTTCCTCATCTCCTCCATAAACCATAAACATATCCTTAGTTTTCCTCATATACTTAAGGATAGTCTTAACTTCCATCCAATGGAGGTCTCCTATATCAGCTTGATATCTGCCTACCGCACTTAATTCATAAGAAACATCTAGCCTTGTACATAATATATCATACATGACAAACCCAATCGCGTATGCGTAAGTGATTCTTTACATTTTCTCTCTTTCCTCATGTGTCTGAGGACACATTTTCTTGGAAAGTTGAATACCATGTGACATTGGAAAAAATACCCTCTTAGACTGTTCCATACTGAATATCTTCAGTATCTTGTCAATGTATGTACTTTGACATAGGCCCAGCATTATTTTGGATCTATCATGATGGATCTTGATCCCAAGAATATATGCTACCTCACCCAAGTCTTTCATAGAGAATCATTTATCCATCCATGCCTTAACTGGCCGTAAGATAGGTACTTTGTTTCCAATTAGTAATATTTCATCAACATATACTACTAGGAAAACAACTACACTTCCACCAAACCTTTTTTAGACACAAGGCTCACATTCGTTCTTAACAAATCCAAATTCTTTTACAGCTTCATCAAAACGAATTTTCAATGACCTTGATGCTTACTTTAATCAATAAATGTATTTCTACAACTTGCATACCTTGTTGGAATCCTTTGGAATCACAAACCCTTCACGTTGTGTCATGTAGACATCTTCCTGGAGGTTCTCGTTAAGGAATGCTATTTTGACATCCATTTGAAAAATTTCTTAGTCATGGTATGTAGCATTGGACAATAGGATTATGATGGATTTCAACATTATAACTAATGAAAAGGTTTAATAATATTCAATTCCTCGACGCTGTCTAAAACCTTTTGCAACCATTCATGCCTTATAGGTGATGACTTTCTCCTCCATGTCCAGTTTCTTATTGAATACCCATTTATTACTAGCAGTCTTTACATCAATTGAAAGATATTCCAAAATCCAGACTCGGTTTTGGTAAATGGAAAACATTTAAAGATTCATGGCTTCTTGCCACATGGCAGTATATGTGAACTCTACTTCTTCCTTGTAGGTAAGAGGATCATCATTGTCAACCAATAATGATTCATTATCCTCGGTGACAAGAAAACCATATCGTTCTGGTTCTATCACCTCTCTCATGCTTCTATATAGTTCATGTTTCTTTGAAACCGATTTTTATTCCACAGGGCTTTGTGGAATCCATTCTTGCACCAACTCTTGTGTATCTTAAGCTTCAACTTCATCAAAGTCTATCTCGCTCCCACCATCTCTTTTGGAGATGTGCTCCCTCTCAAAAAATATAGTGTGTCTTTCCACTATTACCCTTTTATCTAAGGGGTTGTATAGGTAATATTCCCATGTTTCATTGGGATATCCAATAAAGATACACTTTGTGACTCGGGGTGCAATTTTGTTACCTGAAGTGGCCTTAAAAAATTCATCACTTCCCGACAAATGTAAATTTGATAACATGGCTTTGTGTCCCCTCTATAACTCATATGGAATATCATTTATCGATTTAGATGGTACATGGTTTAGTATGTGTGCTGCTGTTTGTAATGCATATCCCCAAAAGGATAATGGAAGACTTGCATGACTCATTATTGATATCACCATGTCCAATAAGGTGTGATTCCTCCTTTCACTTATACCATTCCAATGAGGTGTGTAAGAAGAAGTGAGTTGAGATAGAATCCCAAACTCTCGTAAGAAATCAATGAAGTCCTGATTTAGATATTCTCCTCCTCTATCTATGTGGAGTTTCTTAATCTTCTTACCAAGCAGGTTATCAAATTCATTCTTGTATTCTTTTAATCGATCAAAATAATCTGACTTATACCTCATTAAGTAAATATATCCATATCTACTAAAATCATCAGTGAAAGTTATAAATTACGAGAACCCACCCCTTTATTCAACTAGAAATGGTCCATACACATATGTGTGATCTAATTCTAGAAGCTCTTTAGCCCTTTCACCTTTCCCACTAAATGGGGGCTTTGGTCATTTTTCCTTCTAGACACACATGACATACACCAAGTGGTTTTAGTTCAAAAGAATTTAAATACCCATCTTGATGTAATTTTATCAAATGTTTCTCATTGACATGACCTAGTAGGTGATGCCAAAGTTTTTCGTGGTATGAGTCACGTGAATTAACATTGTAACTGATTTCCATTACTTGTTTTTTGTAGTCTAACACATAAAGGATGTTATATAAATGTGGCCTACCAAAATATATTCTATCATTATAAAAGTAACTACATCCCCTTCCAAAAATGAAGATGAATCAATCAGTATCTAATCTGGATACTGAAACAATGTTTTTGATTATAGAGGGTACATAATAACATCCTTTTAAAACCAAGACCATCCCAATAGGCAATGCGAGGTGGTAGTCTCTGACAGCTACATCAGCAAGTTTGGCTCCGTTGGATGCTCGTAGATCCCCCACAACTCGGTCAATCTTTTTAAATCTACTTGGTTCCTGTATTTGGATACAGATTTGATCACCACAAGCAGTATCTAATACCTAATTGGTAGAAATAGATAGATTGCATTCGATAACAAATGCACCTGATGCTTCGCCTTGCTTCCTTGGATGGGTGCAGTTTTTCTTCGAGTGGACCTTCTTTTCACATGCGAAGCAAACAACATCATGTTCCCTTACCTCCCCTTTGATCTTCCTTTTCATGGAATTCCTTGAAAAAGCTTTGGGATTAAAGCTCTTCACCTTCCCTTTCCTTTTATTCACCTTAAGGACATAAGGTTTTTTACGCCTCATATCATTTTCCACTTGGAGAATAAGGATAATAAGATCAGATAGAGACTCTCAATATTGTTCATGTTGAAATTTACAACAAAGTTAGAGAAGCTCTGGGGGAGTGATATGATTATGAGATTAGAACCCAGTTCCTCAGGGATTTTAATCCCTAGAACCTCCAAGTACTCAATGTAGCCAATGATCATGACAACATGACGCCCAGTTGGGGAACCCTCTCCAAGCGTACTCTGAAATAGAGTCTTGGAGATCTCAAACCTTTCCTTCTATTCTCTCTCCTGGTATAGACCATGGAGGTTCTCAAGAAAGATATAGGAATCCATGTCCTCATGAGACTTCATGAGCTCACATGACATTTATGATAACATCAAACATTGAACGTCGAGTGCATCGCTCAAATGTTGATCACATACCAGGAAATATTCATCACTCACCCCTTGGGCAGGAGAATCAGGAAGTGAGAAATCCAGCACATAATACTTCATTCATGGCGTAGGATATCCCGAACGCACCTAAACCATTCTTGAAAGTTACTTCCTGTGAGGATATTGTCTTTATCCACAATTGATCACCGAGAAAAAGTGGTTGACGTGTTTTTTGTATTGATTATACAAATTAGAATAGAAGATTTATCAGTACTTTCTTTATTACATTTTATGAGAAATAATAAATTTTTTTAAGTCTCCAACAATTTTATCAAGTCCCAAAGGCCCTCACAATTGAACCCGGTATGTCTAGTTTCCATGAAATTCTAGTGGCAAGGATCAATATTCCCCTTCGCATTACCCCAATAAGGGTTGGTCAAGCTATTTTAAGGTATTTAGGTAGGCATGTCTTTTCCAACTGTGAGCTTACAGTTTCTTGATTTGTTGAGTGGACTCCCCAATCCCAAAATCCTGACTTGGATTTCCTCAACACTTGCCTCCAATATTACATCATGTATAGAAAGGGATACTTCTCTTTATGTAATATGGTTAATTCAACCCGAAACCTTTTATAAGGGATTCCTTCATAAATTTAAGTGTCCCAACAAGGGTTGGTCAAACACATAGTTTTACTGAGACTTTACCTTAATCCAGTAACGGAAGGCTTGGTCGAACTTAACATGGTATTGAAGGATTTTAATTCTTTATGGGTAGTTTCACATTATCACATGCATGTTAATATTAAGTGATTATTCCTTAAGCGATTAACCATGTTCCGATAATGTTTACGCACAGTACGGTTTTTATTTTATTACATCTTTGCATGATTGTTCATTTTATTAACTATGTGATCGCGAAAACACATACATAATAAATAAACCATGACATCATATAGAAATAAAATAAGATGGCATGATCATGATATTTTATTGGTTAGCTTATCTAAAAGTTTTATAAGCTAACCCTGCCCTTGGGAAAAACACCTTGAACCGATGGTTTGTGTTTTTGCAGCTCCCACTGGTCCACTTTTGTATCTTCTTGGGTTGGTTTCGCCTCAACTTTCGGTTTCAAACCATATCCTCTATCTTGGGAGATCCTCCATTACATGGGGATTACATTAAAGAAACCATGGGCACGTAGGCCCTACATTTTATTGGAAGAAGGATCGCAAGCCAAAAAATTTAAATTAAACAAATTTAAATGTAACCAAACACACATATATATTGTATTTGTTTTATCTCATGATCATTCATATCATGCAATGACATTTACACATATTTAGAATTCAAATTCTTTTAATCGTTCTATTATTTAAGATAAGCCCCGCTTGAAATTAATTAATTATGATCTCATAATTAATCAATTCTTTATCTTAAATTCCTTTTTGAATTTCATTCAGATTCTTCTAATCCATATCCCTTGTACATGTCTTTTTTACTTTTGAAGGAAACATGGTGAAATTCAATTTCTTGAAAGTACACGACGTGTAGATTATATTTACACGTCGTGTGTTTCTTTTCACCCTTTATCCAATAAACACACCTGCGGATTTGGCGTTTTTTCTCTAATTTGGAAATTTTGGAGCACACAACATGAAGATTAATCTAACATGGAGTGTACTTTCTTGTTACGCAGTTAGCATCCTGGAAATACCATGTACGTGGAACATGGATTCTCCTTGTACACGGTTTCTCCTAAACCAGATCGGACTACACGACATGCTGATTCAACATACACGCCATGTATTTCAGTTCCCATGCTCCGTTCATTTCTGGTCAACACGGGGTAATAAAACGTAGGTATACTCAATTCACACGGCATGGTTTTGTAGACCAGTACCGGTTCATTGAACCTAAGTACATGGCATGTAGTTTTCACTACATGTTGTGTATTCTTGTGTTGTACGGATAGAAAGAGTGGCTCCCCTGGATGAGATACTCATTTTTAATTTAATCAAAATTAAAATTAAAAGGTCATTTCTGTGATCTGAATTGAGAAACAAAGGAGAAAGAATAGATCTCGTCCATTCGGTTTAATAGAACGATTTATCACGAAATGAATCAAATATAAATATGTAAATTTGCAACCAAAATTAAATAACTTTAATCAATGTTGTAACCTCGCTCTGTTACTAATTGAAGGTTCTGGGCGCAATGTAAGCACGTGGGTGGATGTGCCCACTTGGCTTTTTTTCATTAGCAATGATCAATCCGGGATCAATACGATGATAAACACCAGTCTAAACAAATCGATTCATAGAAATGAAAAAAGAATAAGAATGGTCCTGGAACCAAAAAAGTGGATCATCACAGGTTGATTATAATTAATATAATTAATTAAAAATAAGTACCTTTTGGGTGTTCTTTATTTCTCGATATTCTTGATCACATTTCTATGTGATTCTTCATTTCGTCACAGAAGCCACGTGTAGACTTCCTCTAGAGGAGATACACACGTGCACCTCGTATCTCTAGACATCACCAAAGGAGTCTCCGGGTGATAGCATGGAGAATCCTTTTATTTTGTTGTCCGCTATAGATATTCTTGATCTGATGGAAGAGGATCTCTCTCGGTCTTGAGAGTGTTCTTGGAGGAAGATATTCTTTCGACCTTGAAATAATTCTCTAGAATTATTGTGCACAACGATTCACTTTTTGGGAAAAGAATTGGGGTTGTGAGGATATTTATAATTGGGTTTGAGGATGTAGAGTTTTGAAAATAAATAAATGAATTAAACAATTTATTTATATCATTGAATCTTATTGAAAACCCCCATGCCGAATAATTAATTCCTTGACATGCGCCCACACTAATTAAAATAAATATCATTTAATAAAACAATATGATATCCTCAGAATCTGGACTAGAAAACTACATAGCGTGTAATCATTAATACACAGCGTGTAATTTTTTTTCATTTCTTTTCCAAAATGAAAAATACACGGTGGGTAATCATTAATACACAACGTATACTTGTTTTCCATGACAAACTACATGGAGTGTAATCATTAATACATGGCGTGTATATTATGTTTTTCATTTCCTTCTTCCTCAACCATTAAAATGATTTAGTATTCATTGAATAATTATTAAACCATGTACAATAATAATCTTTATTCTACTAGAGATACTTGGATACACATAGTGTGTGACCCTCTAGGCCTCTTTCTAGTTGGCATTAGGCGGGATTGCCTAAAGTCCATGATTACTGTCTAGCAATGGGACAAGGCACCCAAGAGAAATAATTTGACATCGCATTGACGTGTCACCTCATACGAATGCTTATTATATAATTTAATCCCTTTGTCTCAATATCTTATCAAGAAGGTTTCATGGTAGTGCCATAAACCTATATAATTGATCTGTCATTCTTTGACTTATAGAAATAAACTCGTCGTGTCACCATGGACATGGAATTTGTTTGAAAGTTCTATTTCAATCAAAGGACCTGAGATATATAATTCCATTAATATGGAAGGTAAAAATCCTTAATCAACGTATCCATTAATAACATGCCATTTGTAATGCACCCAACGTACCCTACTTCCCACCAACTGTCATCATGACGGTTTTCTTCAGCAAATATAATTGCGCGAGTCATGACATGAGTTAAGGATAATATTCTAGTCTAAGGACCATTACACATTCTTGCAGATAGCAATATCTGATGACACCAAAACATGAAGAATTACTAATGGTGGGTCTATTCTCATAATCTCCCATCTTGGAGATTTCCAAGTGCAAACTTCACGAGAGAGTGTCTCGTCTTGTTACGAGTACTCACATATGACGGTCTGTATACTATGCGTCCTATCATAGTATGTAATCCAACCACAAAACATTATTTATGAATATTTGTTATATCATTTCAAGTTTCTCATTATAGCAGGGATCTTCCATCACCATATTAATGAAACAAATATTCCAGGAAATTATTATATTATATTCATGCAGAATAATGAACAATATATATTAAGTGAACATTTATGTAATCAAAGTACTATACAGTTAGTTCTCAGACCACCAACCGTAACAAGATAGAGCTACTGTGAAGATTCATAAATCTATGTTTCAACTAGGGATGGACCCTTCCACCCCCTCTCAAATCTCATATTCTTTTAAGTAACCTCCACCCAAACCACCGCCTCAATTTGACCAAATTCATTACCTTTAGTCTGATAACTATTATTTTTATATTTATTACTACTTATGTTTATTTGATGTATTTTTTTACACATATTCAAAATTATTAAATTATTAAATTATTATTTTTACACTTCTTATACTTTTCAAAATGATTATTTTCATTAAATGATTTTATTCTCATTATTTTGATTGATAAATTCTATCATTGTAGTAATTTTTAATTCATTTTAAATAATATTCAATATTAATTTATTACTCTTAGTGGAAACATTAGATTATTTTTTAAATCCTCATATTTATTATTAATGATACAGAATGGGGAGATGATTAATAAAGGTTAATACAAATTGGAGAAGTATTCTTATATGGAGAAGTGAAAATCCCATGTAGATTATTGATGACTATGTTTGTATTTTTATCAATATATATGAATTAATCAAATGTTAATCTATGATTAAGCCCTCTAATATTAGTGATTAATCATGGAATGATAAATATGTAATTATATTTAAAAATACTCATGAATATTGGTGATAATGTGTAGTGAATTTTTATAGACCCATTGGTTTTCATTTTTTAATATAATTCTTCATGAGTGGGGATGACTCATTGAGAATTTTTATAGATCAATATAATGAAATTAGAATTCATGCATGGTAAATTTTACTTTTAAATATTCTGATGGTGGAATTGATCTTGAATTTTGAATACATGTTATAGGGATTTTATACATTGTTTACTACTAATGAATACCATAAAAATTTAATTTTCCTGAAGATTTTTAGAGACCATAAAAATCATTATTTTCATAAGTAAGAGTATAGGAGAAGAATTCCATGAAATAATATATTTATATATGTTATTACATTAAGAAGGCTATGAAATTCATAGTTTATTTCATGATTTTTTGGAAGAATCATTGAGGGATTAAGAAGTCGATTGGGAGGCATTAGTTTTTATTCATTATTTAAAAAGTTGTCTTTAAATTAGATTAGATAAATATTTTTTAGATTTTTACAACCAAAAATTATCCAACCCATAATATATCTAAGTCCAACATGACTGAGGTCTCTTACTCACTCCCAAGTAATATTTTCTATGAAAGAGAAAATGAGGAATTGGTGAGAGCATGAGCGCACCTACAAATTTCATGTATAAGATATCAAAGGATCGGGGGTAGAGTGAGCGACTGAAATATGTTATTGGGATGAATCCTTTTTATGTTTTGTGTAGTGGTATGCAGTTTGTGGTCCCCATGTCAAGCTTTATGAGGTAGTGGAAAGTATTTGGTAATAAACCAAAGCGAAGCGCATGTGAATAAGTGGTATGGGACAAAAAAGTGTGGGGTTCTATTCCTCAACATAAAATCTTATGGAAATTTTCTATAGTATTGAATTTATTTGATCTCAACAATCTATGTATGAAGTTCACTGTCTTCAACCAATCGACCATTGAAAAGCTGGTGAACACCCACAGAAACTACAGATCACTATCATAAATGAATATAAAAACATTTTAAGGTTATACCGAAGGATGCGGTATTCAGGATCGAACCAACTTTATTCATGAAATATAACATCTTTCATTCTTATGAAGAGACCATTGAATGTGCTATGGTTGGGTAAAAATAATGTTTTAGGTAGAATTTGAGTAATGTATGGGTTCAATAATTCCTAAAATTGAGAGGTATAAGATTTTCATCTCATGAATGTGAGGATATAACTGTGAGGGAGAAATCTGGAGGAGAAATGATTTTTATTGATACTGCTATAAACATAAATGTATCAGTCATTTGAATAAGTCTTCAATGAAAAATAATAATTTTAGATTTGATTCAACATAAGACCCATAACAAAGGTGGTATGAGGCACTATGATACTTACCTATAATAGTAGAGTACCATCAACAGAGAGGGTTGCTACTGATAATGTGAGAGAGCTCCTATTTTCAGAAAAATACAGCATTTTTAAAAAAATTATTTTTAAAGGGGAAGCATATTCAATTCCATATCTTATGGGAGGGAAAAGTGGATGCTGTGAGAACATAAAATGTTTATTGCACACTCATAGTTGTTTTCAAAGAACATGTTCCATGAAGAACCTTTAGACAACGTAATACTCATATTCATTCTTCTGATGGAATATACGAAGAAGATACTAAACCTGGATTATTAACCAAACTAGTTTGTGCAGATCCTATTGCATGAAGGTCATGCACATAGTTTTCTCAAAAAAGTTTCAGAATGCATCAATTTTTTGATCAATAAATAACTACACATAGATAATTTGTTTTTAAAATACTATTTGAGAAGGAGGTGCTATATCTTGAAGAAATACAACATAAGATTGAGTCAAACATTCCATGAAGAAGTCAGTGTGTATCCACACCGATCCTTGTATGACGAACATGGAGGTAAAAATTTATGAAACACATGCCTTTATCATAAAACTAAAGGAAAAATTTGGTAGTGTGTGTGCATACTAAGTGTGTGTGAAGAAACAAAGATGTGTATATTAGTTATTTCTGAAACATGCATGCTAATATAAATGTACATTCATGTGTAAAAATAACCAAAACATAATTGACAAGGGCATAATTATAAACAACATAAATGAGTTTTCTAGGGTTTCAGATTCCATGGAAATCATGGATGTTATAAATTTAGTTGATATTGTGTATTTTGTCTTGTGTAATCCAATTAAGAAGAGTTTTTTTTGTGAAACACTTTCACACATTAATTAATGCTATGAAATTTTTTGATAGAAGGAGTATCTTCTCAATAAATTGATATATTGAGGAATTATACAACATGAAGTGTGTTAAAAATTATTAATTTAATCATTATAAATAGGAGGTATGTTATAATTAAAATTTATCTTTCACTTATTTAAGAGTAGTGGAAAGATGTGCATAAAATCTTGTTGATTAAGTAATAGTCAAATACCTATGGTAGTTGAAAAATAATATTCAGTTGGGGAAAATAAATCCAATTAATTATAGAAAAAATTCTATGGGTTTTTATTGAATTTTATTTAAGAACTAGTGGTGATAATATAAATAACAAACTTAAATATGGGTTATTTCAATATAAAGAATTCCACTGAATCAAGAATACTATTTGTTTCCTAAATAAAATTTGTTTTTATATTTCATGATTTTTATTAAAAACAAAGTTATATTGATAAGATATTCCACGAAACTTCCATAGGCTGATCAATGAATTGAGTTGGTCTTTGTAAAAAACATTTTTTAAATATTTTCTTCAACCTATCTCTTTAATTATCTACATTTTAAGTGTATGCAATTATTGATATTAAACAATAGATCCATTAATCTTAACTAGGGTAGAGTCGTAAGAGTACGAGGGGATTATTGAAAAGAATGTAAAATTGGTAAAAATGTTGCTAAAGTAATTCACCCCCTCTTAGTGTCCCTGTACTATCCATCCGGGCTCTTGAAGTGGTATCAAAGGGTTAGTCTACCTCTGATTGGATCAATTTTTTATCCCATTTTTTAAATAGTTTATAAGAATTAAATATTTTATGATGATTTTGAAGCACCTTAGATAGAAAATTAAATCTTAACTCATATTGAAGAAAAAATGAAAATATTACCAAGGCTATGGAAAATAGGAAGAAGAGGGAAGAAAATTGTTTTTCAAAAATGAAAAATAAATAAGAGAACGATCAACGATTTTCTATCAAATTAGTTGAAAATGATCCTTTTTATAACTCATGATTTGGATAGTTTTAGGAAGATGATTCTACCAAAAATTTTGAATACTTATACTAGCATATTTAATCATATGTAAATAATGTTGTTAAATAAGTTTGTTCATATATGAATTTTTCTTTCAAATATATTTTTGAAAATAGAAGACAACTTGAAGAGGAGATTATGATATTGTAGGATTACCTTGGTATGAAATTACAAAGGAGTAACGTTCTCGTATAACTCATTTATGAAAAGGAATAATCCACGAATCTTAAAAAAATATTTAAATAATTGATGAAGAATTAAAATTGAATGATTAAGAGAGGATTGTGAGTAAACAAGTATTTGGTGTTGTAATACATACAACAGAATCATTGTTCAATGTTTTCATGAATGTCTCAGAATCTCACCTCAATGATAAACTTCTAAAGTCAAATATCAAGACATGTTTTTGGTTGAAAAGACCATTTTAGATGAATAATATATTCAAAATATTCATGATCTTGAATAAACTAATCTTTCTACTATTAGTGCCATGAAATCCCAATTTTAAGTTAAAATACTGTATTCAAAAACCATGAAAATGCTATGATTGCAGTTAACACACAATATAAAGATCAAATTAAATAAATTGAAAGTGAATTTGATGGTATGATGACCTCAGTTAAACATGATATGTTAGAATTTAGAATTAATTTTCCACAACTATAGATTGGATTGAGAAATTTTAAGGTGACACATGTGGGAACATTCCATGTGGATGAGAAGAAGAATTCTTCAACCCAAACATATGAAGAGAGTCAAACCTCAAAAGGAAGATTTCTATAAAAAATGTGGATAAGGATCATGGTTATAAATTGACTCATATTGGTGAAAGAAATAACATTTAAATTAATTAATTATCAACATTTTAGAAGATCATGGAATAAAGTAACTTATAACCCATGGAATTTGGATTTGAGTAATACATTCTCGACTACCAGTGAAGGTAGAAAGAGAAAATATCGAAAAAAATGGTTACAAAAATATCTAATAAATCCCCAAAAACACCATGGGTGGTTACTGAAGAGATCAAAAAATTACTCTCAAAGTGATGCTCTAAATATGGAAATACCAACCTAGAACCATCACCGAACTAAATCTAGACATACTTGTACTATAAGAAAAAGAAGAAGATTTTTTTGCTATAATTGATGTTTCTATAAATTTCAATATCAATACACTAATTATTGGAATAAATTTTTCTCATATAAAAACTAAATAATTATGCATTTGAGGGGGATAAAATCTTATGAGAAGCGGTATCCTGCAAAGGTAAAGCATAATTCATAGATGAAGAAGAATATGTTTCTTAAGAGAATACTTGGTAGTCTTTAATACTTTTGTGATTTTTTCAACATATATTATAATAGTTATGATGATTTTTGGGATATAAAAACCATTCACTACTCATATGTTTATTAGAATATGAGTCACAAAAAATTTAAAATAATAGAAAAAAAGTAGAAAATACTTCCTTGGGGAAAATAAAGAATAAGGTGGACAAGGCAATAGTAAAGAAATATACACCCAATAACACTGATATTTTAGATACCAAGAATTTCATGTTAACCAAAAAATTATTCTTATCCTATATAATTAATGGTTATACCATTGAATAGTACAAATTTTCCACGGAAATGAATAAAATAATTCTAAAATTAAGATGATAATAAACATAAGGGAGAAACAAGGGGATAAAATTGATTTAATTAATTATTGAAGAATACTATGACATGTTACCATAGAAAGGTAACTCAAAAACATTAAAGAAAAACTATATAAGTTATGAAATAAAATATGCTAATAAGGAATGCATAATTTTTTTCTTGAAAAATTAGAGCCTACTAGAAAATGAAAAAGGAGACGGAAAATCATTATCTAGAGTAGAGGAAATTAGAAAACATATTATTTCACATGAATTTTACTTTGAATTCTAAAAGTGTTTTTCTGAAAATGAAATATTATATAACTAACTAGTATTGTTTGGATGGATCAATCCAAATATAAATAATGGAATAAATTTCATGATTGTTATACGCAGAAAAAAGATAATTCTAAATATAGGAAAAAAGATTCATGTGAAGCTATCTCACTATTTTATGATTTGGAGATAAATATTCAACACAAGATAAAGGTGACTGAAGTTAACGAGTCCATTAATTTGGAAAAATCATTGAATTTGAAATATAAGGGGGAAATAAGTAGGAAATGTTCTAGAAACGTTGTTAGTATAAGAAATGAAGTCATTAGTTTGAGAGATAATTATCAAAACATAATATTTTGTTAATATCATAATTATTTCACCATATTTAATTTATTTTTTCGGTATTATTGATCTTACATTACACGGTACTTAAAGTGATGATCATTCATAAGAGGTGAATTTAGTGAACAGAGTGGAAGACAAAAAGTCAGGATAATTATTCATGATTTGATAAAATTTTAGTTGTAACATAATGGTGGATAATCATTTTGAGCATATTGAAGACTATATGATAATTTTTTACAACATTTTAATTGGTAGGTACTGCACCCCTTGTGAAGAATAAAACATATCAGATAATCCATCTAGTATTGTTCCATGATTATTTGAAAGATGAGGTCATATCAAAAGAAGTTTAAAATATTGGTAAATGCATTTAACTTATTTCCCTTGTCATTATTATATAAAATATCTATATCAAGTGAGAGTTTTGGTTGATGAGTAAACTCATTGAATGAGGGAGTAAAATATTATTGCACATGAAATTGAGGATGTGTTTGCTGAAGTGTGCCAGAGAATATATTATGTGAAAAATCTATTTTATACATACCCATATTTATGAAAGAAATATTTTATCTGCATAATATAACATGGATGGGTTTTAGTTGACAATATAGAAAAACATGGTTGTATCTATCTTGTTTTCTACACCGGGTTATCCTGTTTAGACATAGACTAGACAAACTAATGGCTCTTTTTCCAGAGAACCATGTGGTACCTTATTATTTCATAAAAAGGGAAATTTATTTTCAAATTGCATTAATGGGAAAATAATACCCATGAATTAATCCTTTTCATTTATATTAATAATGGGAATAATGGAAATTTACTATAAGGAAATGGTATTGACAATAAAGACAAAGGGGGTGATTGAAAAACCCATGGAGATGATTGATGAGTATGGTTGTATTTTTTCAATATATAAGAAAGAATCAAAAGTCTTTGTATTATGGAGTCCTCTATGTTTAGTGATTAATCATGCAAATAAAAATATAAAATGTGTTTTAGAAATATTCAAGAATATTTGTGACGACGCTTTGAAAGTTTTTTTAGACTCATTTCTTGTCATTTGGTAATTCAATTATCCATTATTGGATGTAACGATTAGACAACTATTCTTGTAAATGTGATTATTGTTGAAGTGATATTAAATTATTAATACTTGAGTTTGGGAGGTTTTATATTAATTATTACAAGTGAAGACGATGAAAACATTTATTTTCACATGGATTGGAAGAGGCCATGGAAATATTGATATTCATGAAGAAGAGATTAGATGATGAATTCCAAGAAAAAATTTATGAAAAAATATTATTTCATTAAAAAGTTCATTAAATTAATATTTTATTGAGTGATGATTTTGAAGAAACCACAAGGTACTAAGAAGTTTCTTGGGTGGCCTATGACTTGATTATTTATTTGAGAGGATGGCTTTCCATTATATTAGATTTCACTTTTTTATAGTTTACTAATAAAAAAGTTCCATCCCACTAGAAATCCAAATTCAGATCGATCGAGGGATCTTGTGCATGCCAAAGGGAGTCATCCCTAGTAGTCTCATAGGCAGTGTGGGGTTGAATAGGAGCATATCCACATGGACCATATATATATCCATAGAGGATTGGGCACATAGTATGCACCCCATATATTCTAGAAGTCCAAATCCCACTATGTTGTTTATAGTGGTATACTGGTTATAATCCCCTAGGACAAGCTTGATGAGGTAGAAGTACATATTTGGTAATAAAATTTAGTGAAGTATGTGGGAAGAATTGATGTCGGACACAAAAAGCATGAGGTACTGTTCCACCTGTTAAAACTTTACACAAATTTCTTAATCCATCAAAATTATTTGATCTCAACCATCTTAGTTTGGAGGTTGTTTCTTCAACCTATTGACCATAGATGGACTGGTGCATGCTTGAAAAAACCACGATCACTATTATACTCGATTATATCCATCTATGACTATCATTCCATAGGGATAATGTATTCTTGTATTAACTGAATTCATTCACAAAAACTATCACCATTCATGCATGTGAAGAGATCATGGAATGAACCACAACTGATTTTAAAAGATGTTGAAATATAATTTGATTAATGGATGGGTTCAATCTTTCAATAGAACGTGAAGCAAGCAATCCTCATCGTATTCACATTAGTGTTTCATTGAATGAGATATACATGAATGATCAACAATTTTTTGCACATACAAGTGTAAACATCAATTTATCGTGTATTTGAATAAGTACCAAATACAACAAGAAAATTGGGGCAATAAAGTGGAATAAAAACTAGATCTACAGCAGTGAAAGGCACTGTGATAATTTATTACAAAATGAGAAGACCCTCAACCAATATGTTTTCTAACAATACTATGAGATAGATTGCATTTTCTATAAAAAATAGAATCTACATACAACTATTTAATGAGGATGTGGTTTAGGGAATCCATGGCTTGCATGAGGGAGAAGAGGATCCCATGAGCACTCGGCTTGTTCATGGAATACTCAAAGTGTTTCATAAAGAAGATTTTCTATGAAGCACCTTGATATTGTGAGATACTCATAGGATTTGTCTACTAGGATTTAATAAATCAGATAGAGAACCTACATGACGAGCCAAACTATTTTGTGAATATCCTATTGAATGCATTCCATGAAATTGTTTTTCTTGATCAAGTGAAATCACAATTCATTATTTCAATGAAAAAATGTACTCATAGACAATGCATTAAAAGTAGAATATTTTAGAAGGTTTTTCTATATCCTTCATGAAGAATAAAAAATCTTGATTCACACTTTGTGTTAATAAGGAATTGTGTTTCCACACCCATCCTTGCACGAAGCATGTGTATGTGAACATGAATGTCCAACATACATTGAATGTAGTACTAAATAAAACAAAAAAAATGTATGTGCATACTAAGCGTGTGTGAATTAACAATGAAGAGGGAAGTAAAGATTTTATATAATTTAATGCATATATAAATTCACCAAAATTTGAGAAAATAACACAAATATAATTGATAAGAACATAAATATAAATATTATAAATGAATGTTCTAGGGTTTCTGATTCTATCAAACTCATGCATAATGTGAACAGAGATGATATTGTGAAATTTATATTGTATCAAATAATAAAGAAGAAGTTTTGTGGAACCCTTTCAATCATTAATTGAGTAAATAAAACTTATTTAAAGATGGTTTATCTACCTTGGAAAATGATATATGGAGGAAGAATAATTTTTTTGGGCATTGAATGATTCTTCAGTTGATCATTATGAATTGGCTGTAGGTTGGAGAGAAAGTTTCATCACCAACTTATTAAAGAGTAGTGGGAAGGATTCATAAAATATTGTTGATAAAATATCCTTAGATGAACTATAGTATAGGAATAAAATCATTTATTTGATGTAAATACATAATTTGCAGTAGAAAAATCTTGTTTGGAGTGTTTATTGAATATATTTTAGGAGGTAGTGATGCAAGTATAATCAATGCCATTGATGATTTGTGGTACCCGTATAAATAAAACCACTAAATCACGAAGATTATTTATTTTATGAATAATAATTGTGTACAAATTCCATGAATTTTTTATCACTAAAAATATTTATTGATAATATAATCCATGAAACAACCACTTTTTGTCCAGGAAAAGTAGTAGGTCTTAGTATCAAACCTTGAAAAATTCTATTTATGTTGTTGTCTTTTTTATTTTATAGATTGCATGTGTATGTAATTGTTAAGAGAAAAAAATAGACCCATTATTCATAAATAGGGAATAGGTTTGAGATTAAGAAAAAATTATTGAAAATAATTTGCATTTTGGAGAATGTTTGGTACACAAATTCACCCCCATCAATGTCCCTATACAATCCATCGAGTCTTTACAATAAGTTTACCCAAAGAGAATTGTCCAATTAAGGGGGAGAAGAAATATATAAACAAATAATTTTAAAATAAATATCTCTATTATTTAGTTTTCTTTAGAATACTATGAAATCCTTTTGAAATTTTGAGTTTAATATCTTATGGTTTTTCTGATCCCAAATGGGGTGATTGTTGGACTACCACTATTGTTCCAACATATCCCACATATTTTATATTTTTATGATCTTAAAAACCCTTCATATGTTACTGATTTGTTTTTAAATCATGTCAATTAGTTTTTATCATTTTGTTATTAATTATGTTGAAATATTCATTTTTTGTATGTTTATATGAAATTTTCCGAATTTTGGAAAATTGGCTATGTGAGGAATTTGGCTACACGGAGAATTGTCCATGTCGATCAATCAACTATAATAATCTAATATATGAATGATATTCCTATACGAAACCAATATATTATGAAATAATATATTTAGAAATCACTTATGTCGGTAAAATCTCATACATAAACATTGAACTATGTAGATAAATCACCTATGTTAATCAGTTATGTTGAGTAATCAACTATGTGATTTATATATATAGTAAAATTGACTTTTTCATTCCAAATTACTACATAATTATTTCATAAATATCATATTTATGAACATGATCAAGAATGATACAAGAAGAAAATCAAGTATGTGAAGAATGACTATAAAAATTACGTTATATGGAAAATTATCTACGTGAATAATTGATATGTGGATCAGTTCAGTAATATGAACTCAAATCTATAAAATTCAAATATTCAATGATCAGTAATCAGCCACTTTAATCTACAACCTGTTATTTACTACTCTTCAAGTACGTTCATTTGAAATTATTGTTTTCCTGAATTACCTAAATTTTGTATTACATATTTATTGTAAAATATATTATATAGTGATATGTTCATTGGGAAAAGAAACAAGTAAAAGGATAGTTTTTTGGAAATTAATGTTTCTGAGGTATTTACAAGGAAACAACATATTCAATTTATTTTAAACCAATTATTTTGTGGATCTGATACTATGTTATTGAAAGATAATTTATTAATTATTTTTCTATGGTGAAGTAGTGTATAATATAATCAAATGAAGAATAAAAGCACCTAAAGTATCAATTCTCTTAATTCTCTCTATTTTCTGCGTTGCTTTTCCATGAAATGAAGAAAAAATATTTAAATCTATAGTTTTTTCCCATCAAGATTAAATTTGATATCGTTTAGAAGACTCTCCTCAAGCTTCTTTTCATTATTATTATATATCCCATGTATTTCTAATATTCTATCAGTTGTATCTTACAACTATGAGCTTCATCTCTACATACTCAATTTATCCTCATTATAAAGGTTCCTAGTAAAACAACATTAATGGTTATTGTTTCTAAATCCATGTTGGATTCTAGCTAAAATATATATATATATATTTTAAGAAGTGTCAAATTATTTCACTCATTCATGCAGTCCCTGGTAAAAGGAATGATATTCCCCCATAAAAATGATGAGGTAGTGAAAATAATCAAGCTCTTGGAGTTGAGCATTGTTAGACTGGACTATGAATTTTTTGTTCCTCGAACCAGTATAAACTGTATGTGTAATCTCTTTTATTTTTACATCAATTTCTATTGTGTGAAAGTGTTCTAAAAACACCAGTGGATAATCATATCTAAAGTGGATGGTTTTCAATGTAATTAAAATTTCTATAACTAAATTCACTGCCTCTTGAGTCTCAGTGTAGTTAGTCTATTACCACCATAAATTCCATGTGATGTAGATATTTTGATTCTAAAATTTTGGAATATATTTATTTGTATCATCAAATATGAGTCCATAAGAACAATGAAACCAAAAAATATATGTTAAATATTCACTTATTAACATGTAAAGTAGCATGTTAGAAATTTATCCACTAGCCTCTTAAAATGTATGATTATCATTGAATCATGTTGAAAAAGATATGATAATTCTACAGTTTTTCTCTTATATATTGTAATTTTTTGTTGGAATTTATAAACTTATATGAAAATATTATATCTATGATTAAATATTCCTATTCTAAAAATAGATCCAGTGTATTTATCATTTTTCTTAGATATTATCAATAGTGGATAATTTACTCTTGTTTTCCTGAATTTGAATATCTTAATAATCCTTTTTATATTCTCTTGGACCCTTTTATTATTTCATTCCATCCATATATACTCTTTCAATACATTATTTTCTATTTAAGATTACATATCATTATTTTTCTTCTTATCCCACTCAATTATGGATTTCTCTATGTGACGCTATAAATTTTAATTATCTCACCAACTCTCACAAATACTATTTTTTTGTGGCACACATGGAATCTTTATGGGATCACCATCACATTCTAATCTTTATTATATTTCAACTTCCTTTACTTTTCTTAGAGATATTAGCTCGAATGGCCCAAAGGCCTTTATTTTTATTTTATTCGATAACCCCCCTTTCATGGGATGAGGGGGAACCCTTACAAGGCCCTGTTGGCTCAGAGATTACATGGCCCGTAGGCTTAGGAGATTACATGACCCGAAGGTCTTAGAGAATTCAACCAGACTATCTACAAGGAACTACACCTCCCCAGTATCTGCATCATGATAATAGCTCTCCACCTTCACATAGTTGTCCAGCTTGGCTTCCCATGCAAGAAAACTCTAGTCCCAAAGGCATAGCCATACCCTATCATTCTGAAAAATCCATTTGGCTCAACTCTTGTGAGTGAACCTACTCTGAATCCCCTTATGGGTATTTTCTTTTTTTTTATCGTGTGTCTGGGGAAACTACATGTGGCCCGAAGGCCTTGAGGTGGGCCAAAGGCCTGGGTGGCCCGAAAGCCTTTAGGACTCCAAGCCCAAACCAGTGGCCCAAGGTGAATAGTTCCAGCTGCTATAGTACTAATCCATACATGCTACAGTACCTATATAGTGTACAGTTCTACTATAGTACCTGTGCAGTGCACATTTCATCTACAGTACCTATACAGTGTACATTGCTATTACAGTCCCTGCTACAGTGCTGCTATAGTACCCGAAAATATGCCTCTATCTAGTTTTGAACCTTGGTCTTATGGATGCACTTAAGGATACCTCCCCAATTGGGCTGAGGCTCATGTTCTTAGAGCCATTAGTGATTAATATATTTTCATGGGTTATTCAGTCATTAATCTGTATCTCATTTAATTCATACATACTTTCTATTATCATTTTACCAAAACTATTTTTCTAGTTAATATTCTCAACTAACTGTATTGTAAATTTTTTTATAAATTTAAAATCTTTTTTTTTGGGTTCTTACAACACTGAATTCAGTTTTCTGATGCAATCTTTTTGAGTCATATTTTTTTTCATATAAGGATCTTAATAGTCTAAGTCATTTCCTATTTTGAATATGTGGTATTTTATATATTTTTCTTCAAATTCTATTTTTTAGTTTATGTTTTTTTCATCCATTTCAAACTCATTCACATCCATAATCTTCTTAGGACACTCAATGGTGTTGTTCTTCTAATTTACTATTTAAATTTCTTTAATATTAGAATGATCTAATTTATGACAGGTATATTTATTTATATATTAAAATCCTTGGAGTGAAATATTTATTATATATTGATATTATATGATAGGAACCTAATTCAATTTCATTTATTTATACCATTAATACAAATAGATTCACATATTATTGATCCATGTGTTGTTGAAATTTCATCTTTGAAATATCGCAAATAAAATTTCTATATTATCTCTCATATTACACTAATTTACAATCACTTCATTGCCTTAAAACCATCATTAATTACTTAAAGTAATCAGTTATGAAAGTGTCCAGTTCTTTAGGTAGCCCCTTCATCAATTCCTAAAAATTCACATCTAAGTAATTTTAAGAATAAGTGGATAAGTAATCATGATAACATATATTAATTTATAATTTTAAATAATCCACTCAAGTATTATTGGTTACCTCTTCTTCATTAATGATTAAAAAAATTTGTGATATTCCATTGTTGTCTAACTTCTTCCTAATATTCTGATGATCCACCAAAAGGATTTCAACTACACTATTGTTAATGTTACTTTGATTGAAAATCATTTTTTTATTTCCACTAACTATTATTTATTGAGAGATAAATTCTTTATTTTCATTGACTACTTTTGTTTGTATTACTAAAAAGATAGATACAAATTCTCCATAAAAGTTACTGCAACATTTCGTAAATTTCTCAATGAAACTACACTTCATCTTCAAGATAAATCAGTATATATGTAGAGAATCAATATGATGAAAAATAATTTTTTAATCACATTCAATAGATGATGTAAACTATTGGATTATATATAACCTTCAAGGACAAAATATCATGATTAATAAATATATGATGATCATAAAAAAATTAGAAAACAATTAATAATTTTTTCAAAATTAGAGTATGTGAATCAGTAAGGAATCATTGGCTTTAATAACACTTTTTATATATTTTGAAGGTACTTTGACCACTGAAGGGGAGTAGGGTGATTCAATGGTAGCTGAGAAAATCTAAAATTTTCTCTTTGAAAAAAATATAAAAATTTAATATTAATTATTACCAGTTATATAAAATTCACTATTTTTTAAAATTAACTCCTCCCACATGTATAAAAACATAAATTAGTAAGCTTAAAACCAATAGTTTTACAGGGCTCATCAAGTCTTTTTAATGGTAAGACCTTTGTGAGAAGTAGGTCATATGACACCACTCACATTCATTGTTTCTCAACACTTTAAGACCAATGAGGTAGAGAGATACCCTAGAACTCATATGTGATAATTATATCCCTATTATAACTTATATCATTTTCCTTGTAAATTCCCAATAATAATAGGATATATTAGTGATGGTGGGATCCCATTGAATCTCCTGAGTGAACTACAATATTTAAGATCTACATCTCTTGAGTGACTTATAGTTTCACAAAAACTTCTTAACATTCTGTCATTTGTATGATCTTAATATCATTAATTATAGTAACACAATAGTGAATATAATAGGTCTGAACTCATTACCTTAGTTATAGAATAAGCACTACAACATACACTTCTCTCAACTTGTATTTCATCATGAAGCGTATACAGAAAAACCATTAAGAAAACTGTCACACACACTCCATCAAAGATTCATCAATAGTGAATAAAATATATTTTTTCAATATAATTGTGTAGTATATTTTTCGTATTATTAAAAAATAAAATTTGATATTATATTTGTAAAAAAATTCTTATACCTCTACTATTAAAATGAAATATATTTCTCGATATTTTTCTATTTTGGTGGAATTATTCTTCACTATAGAAGGGGGGAGCTCATAAATAAAATTAAGTTGAATTTGCTTCAAATGATTCATCCCAAAAATATCCACTTTAGTGATTAATTAGATTTAATAATGTTTTAATATTTTTTGGTTTTCTCCCATGTAATCATTATGTTTTTCAACATCTTACCGAATCACCAACACACCCAAAATCATTCAAGTCATAATCAAATCCTAAGGAGATAATATCCACCAAAAATTAAATATTTTTAACTAACCTTTGACTTCAAATAAATCATGATACATAAATTATGAATCAATTATCTTAATACAGCTCATAAGTTTTATTTCTAATAATTTTATATGCTAAATATGAATCCATTAAGTCAAAATTAAATGATTCATATTAGGTTTGGGTTTTGGGCAACATATTTTTTAATATAAATTCCTCAAAAAATAAAATAAAATTATGGTGATTAAAAAATATATGGAAATATTAAATAACTTTATAAAATTAAATAGTTTTAATTCAAAAAAATATCCTTTTAAATTACTTAAAAGTTCATTTAAATCACCTCATACAAACATTAATATAATGTTTCACTAAAAACAGAAATCAACTTGTAAGATGTATAAATTTTGATCCATATCTCTAATAAAGAAAGTTAAAATACCAGAATATATTTTACTATATAAATATTTGTAAATAAATTTATTAACTAAATAATTTATTTAATTACAAAAATCTTTCATAAAACATATTATATATATCATATCCCACTTTTTGTAGTGTTATTTGGACATCAATTTTTTTAGCAGTCATGTCTTCTTACATGATTAGTTAATTTATCCAAATTTTATTGGATATCATTAATACATATTCTTAAATATATGAAATTTATATTTATAAATAATTTTAAATATGTGATATTTTTTTATCCAACTAAATATATATCTTCTTTTTTGTTCTCTTCTTGTTAAAACGTCTCTAACTAGTATCTTTATAGAACAACATCTTTTGAATCAGACTTTATATAGTTGTGATTTATATTAAGTTATAAAGGTAAATATTTTTTTTTATAATTTTATATAGTAATATCTAAAATCTATTTTATCTTTTTTTGATTCCCCAATAATAAATTCCTTCTACTATAAGTAGAAAAACATCTACACAATAATGTCTTGATGAAAGTGTCATTTTTTAGAATATAAACATCTTAAAAAGTGTTTAATTTTCCTCAATATATATTAAATATAGTGATTATATCTATAAATAAAATAACATGTTTATCAATATTTATTAATATATATTGTGTACCTTCATCAATAAAATCACTTAGCACTTATGTAAACATCATGGGATGTTGTAAAATCACATAACTGACTTCCAAATCATGTACACATGTATTATTTAATGTATAAACCTTCCATCATTAATAAAATAAGAATATATTTTCATTTCGCTTCACCCTTCATTAAATATAATATAAAATACTCATGGAATGTTATTTTCCATCAATTAATATTTGTGAAATTAAAAAAAAAGAGCACATGATTCATTCAATTTTAATTATACATCCTTTATTATTTACATTAAATTCTTTATAATGTTAGAAGCCACTTAATCGTTGTATACTCTAAAATTACTAAAGAGAATCATGATCATTGTCCTTTAATTTAGAACTCCAATTATATATGTTTTTATGGTCCACAACATAATATTTCATCTTGTATTTACTCTCAATAGAGATTAAACTTATGTGCACTCCAAATAACCCCTTTGACAGTTTCTTGATTTCATGTTCATATTGATTCAACACTGATACATATCCTAAACATGAAATGATATGGTCATAAACATTTTCAATAGTGAAAATATAGTATTCCTAACTCTCATTACATAGAGCTAGTGATTAATTTATTTTATTAGTACAAGATAAAATTTTCACAAAAAAGAGATTGATCGGTTTAGTTTTCTAGAAAGACATGATACATAAATAATTTCAAATTTTTAATGGAAAATCAAAAAATAATGTTAAAACAATTCTTATATCTTTGATTTTAATTTTAATATCCCTTATTAATATCCCATGGAAATTAATATTTAATTATGTTTCTCCTCAAATAATTAGTATGTGTTTTATACAAGAGAAGCTTTTATGAGTAAATAAGGCATAATAAATATGGACGAGGTGGAAGTGCGTCACGAGCCACATGGAGTACGACATATGTCAGAGATTTGGTATGATTACTCTTGGATTTTAATTTTGAATTTTAAATTTGGATGCTTTTTAAAATTGGAACCGGTTACCCAAAAATCGGCTACATGAAAATTGAAAGAAATGGTTTACCAAAAAAACCCATGAAATTTATTTTCAACAGGATCATGAGATAAATCCAATGACAATATCAACTGAATGATCACCTGGATAAAATAATTTTACTCTCAATAAATTAATTTCATAATGTATATTAGTTATATTACTATCATGTCACTAAAAAACACATCATAATTCTTGTATTCAAGTCCTCATACAAGACTCTTTTATTTAGTGGTTAGGTGTAAATAAATTACCCAACTAATGTAGCCACCTCTTTTTTCTCATGAGATCTATCAATGCATCGAGGGGTGAGCTATAATCGGGGGAACCCATCACATAAATATGTAAAATGATTTCATTATATATTGGATCAAAAATATAATAGATAATAAAAATGTGTTATCAATAAATACATATCCATATTGAATCAAGAGTATAAAATATCAATATTTATATACTTAATAATACAAATTATGTGACAAGAATCATACAACTGATATCATATATATCTGTGATACCAAATATATAGACATGGAGAAGAAAATATTGTCTAATTAAATGATGGACAATGATAGAAAAGGTAATAATGATAATGTTAGTTATTATAAAAGCATGGCTTAATAAATGCTGAAGTAATACCATAAATTCATTATAGAATATACCGTTGGAAAGAAATGAGTTTCATAAAGACTAAAACATAAAAAATAACAATCCATCTATAAGATCCTCACTTGTTTTAATGTGTGATATGTTTATGATAAAAAAATTACCTTTTATTTTTTATTTTATCTCTCATATGGGAGTTAATGTGGTCAATTTTTAGTGACAAAGTGTTCGAGAATTAGGGGATAGAGTTATGATAGGGGACATAGTTGTTTGGTGGTAAAAAATTTCCATCGTTCTATCAGTGGAGTATCAGTATGTCTACAAGGAAATTTAGCTAGTGACCAAGGTATAATGCATGACATTATGCTAGGAGCACTAGCTCACTAGTGAGGCACACCGAGTTGCCGATGCTCGCAACCCAAATGTGTAATTAATGCACCCAATGAGATTTTAATTGTAGTCATTTGTAACCTTTATTAAAACCAAATCTGAATCCCATGGACTTATTAGATATTTTTTACTCCCTCTCATTGGTCAACAGTCTTCCATTATTGTCTCCTCCAATCCTCAAGCATTGACCAATATAGTGACTAAAAAATAGTGAGTTTTTTCAGATTCATGCCAGATCTTTTTTCGTTCATGCGAGATGAGAATGGACCTGTAACGACCCGAAATTTTCAATAAATATTGTTTCCTAATTTTATGTGTTATTATTATTATTTTATTTTTGTACTCAACAAAAATGTTTCATTTGATAACATGAGTATAATTAAAATGAGACTGTTGGGTTTTGACCGTTATTTGACCATTGGTCAATATGACCGCTGGAAACTAAACGTTTTGATTATTGTCTCTAAATACAAGTAATCTTGGTTAATTAATATAGAAAGAAGACTCGATGGCCTCACCCAGTAGTCTTGGACCGATCGAATCCCATCTAACAGAACTTGGGAAGGAGGTAGCACCACTGGGCTTTGCTCTGGACCAAACCCAAGCTGAACTTCATTGTATGAAGCTAGAACGGGATCGCCTTCGTGAGAAGTTCAAACTGATAGAAATTACTACTCGTGCGATGCTGGCCGAGCCTCCCTCAGATTCTCTCACCTTAGCACACCTCACACTTAGGTCCTATGCTGGTGTGATAAGGGGCTATGTAAGGAGACCGTAACTGCCTTGTGTAATCCTTTGTTTTAAATAAAAATTGGGATTTCTTCTTTTGATGAAGTTTATGAATTTTCAAATGACCGGATAAATATAGTATGCATATTTTTGATGAATTTTAGAAAAATGATATTTTAAAAATGTTTATGTAAACCTTAAATAATTAAAAATGTGTAATGATTTTCAAAAAATGGTCTGCTACAATTATGTTCAGTACGAAATTTAGAGTCTAATAAGATCAACTTGATTTTTGATGAATAGTAAATTATGAATAGTGATTTTATAATTAGGATTAGTAATGTGTCCAAATGGATTAGTAATCTAACTTAAAGAAAGTATTAATATAATCTAGGCACCTTGATTAAGTAATGTGATTCAATAAAATGGTTAAATAATGGTTTCATAAATTATTATTCAAGTATTATTTTTTTCGGATGAATAGTGATTTTTAATTAAAAAATTAATTAAAAATATTTAGAAAATTAATTTTATAAAATGGACTTCATTTTTAAACTCAGAGCATCGATATTATGTTAAGGTAATTTTTGGGAATTTTTCTGAAAAAAATGAATTTTCGATGAATAGTGTTTTTAATTAAAAATTTAATTAAAAATATTTAGAAAATTATTTTTATAAAATGGAGTTCATATTTGTAATCAGAGCGTTGATATTTTGTTAAGGTGAAATTTTGGGATTATTCTGAGAAAGTTGAATTTTCGATGAATAGTGAAAATACAGTTTTTAAGTTACGGGTGCTTAATGACATCATTAAATGATGTATTAAGTTTTTAATCAATATGTTCGACTTATGAATAGTAATATAAGGTATGAGGTGTCCCAAGTGGCCAATACCATGGGCAAATACCATGGGAAAGCCCATGGTCTTGCCAAAACCACTAATGAGGTGTCCCTTTGCCATTAATGCCTTGTCCCCTCACTTTCCCTATAAATACCAAGCCCTCCTCTCATCCATTCGACTCCCCACTCTTCCCCAACGAAGTTCTGGTCTCAATACCTTCCAAGGAGTCCTATAAAGGTGCCCCCAAGCCCTCAAGGTCCCAACCTTTGAGGTTTAAGAGTTACGTTTTAAGGTAAGGGATCCGACCTCTCTCTTTCATTTCAAGTAATCTCTTTTATGTCATTCCTTTTATGCTCCATATTCTTATGTTGGAGGATGTTCTTTTATACTCCTCTTACTGCACTTTTCATGTTCATATAATTAGATATCCCCTCTTGCTCTCATTATTTCGTTTAATGAAGTTTTAAGTGGCGCCGTTAGGCTGCCGAAATTTTTGTAACAGATTCTTTCTCCCTTCTCATTTTTCAAGATCTATTTTCATGTAAAGTATTTCAAGTTCCTTTTTATTATGTTGGGGTATGATCTATAAATTTATCATACTGATCTTTTATGATCATATGATGAGAGACCCTAGTTGATTGCTTCAATTCAGTATTTTGAAGTTTTAAGTGGCACCGTTAGGCTGCCGAATTTTTAAGTGGTTCTTCACCCTTCTCGTTTTGAAGTTCTACTTTCATGTCAATTATTTCAAGTTCCTTTTTTTATGTTGGGGTATGATCTCTATATCTATCATACTGTACTCTTATGTTCATATGATGAGATACCCCATTTTATCTCTTCAATTCAGTATTTTGAAGTTTTAAGTGGCGCCGTTAGGCTGCCGAATCTTTTAGGGGATTCTTTCACCCTTCTAATTCTTTTCAAAGTTCTACTTTCATGTCAAGTATTTCAAGTACCTTTTTAATTATGTTGGGGCATTATCTCTATATCTATCATACTGAACTATTATGGTCATATGATGAGAGACCCTATTTGATCTTTTCAAATCATTTTTTTGAAGTTTAAGTAACGTCGTTAGGCTGCCGAACTTTCATAAGAGAAATCTAATTTTTGTCTTCCTTCCATGTTTTTCATTTCAAATGGTATGTCCTTGAAATTTCATTACCATGATCATGTATCCTTCTTATTCTGCCCATCTACTGTTTTATGGGTCATTTATGAATGTTTGACCCATTTTCCCTCTCTTTTTAATGTCTTCTAAAACCTCGTAACATAGTCGTTATGCTGCAGAATTTACGTCTCAAAATGTCTCTCTATTTTTATAAAAGTTATTTTATATTATTAAGTGAATACTAAAAGCTATTTCTTCTAAAGGGGTATTCACATATATACCAAAATGTTCTATTTTAAATTCTGGGATTTACATACATGAGACCCACCTTCCTTTTCTGTGGGTTTTAAAGTGACGTAAAGATCATGTCTTTAAAGCAGTTTTTAAAACGTTGTGATTATGAAATGAAACCCATTTATTTTATGCTATATGGGTTATTTATGAAATGTTTGATGATGATATATGTGGCTCACATGATAATAAAGGCAAATTTAAGGGTGCGCCTTGATAGCGCTCCAATGTATTGGGTAATGATGTAACCACTAGAGATTACAATTTTCACGATACCTTGGTGAATAACCTTGGTAATTTTCAAATGACACCTTGGGGATGGACCTTGGTGATATGTTCATGATTGTCTATGTTAAATGATGTAGCCACATATTCAAGTTATAAAAAATGTTATTTTTATTATGATATGCCTCATGGTTTCATTTTCATGCCATAAAGTTCTTTTCATGACCTTATTGAAGTATCTCAAGTTCACATGTAAAATGTTTGTCTTTTTTACCTTACTGGGCCTTCTGCTCACCCTTTCTTTTGATGTATGTCTCCAGGTTATGAGATGCAGAAACGAACCTAGGATGAACATGAGGATAATCCTTTCAAGTGTTTAAGAAGAATGTTTTATGTTTTCATGTTTTAAGTTCCTGGTTTCCAAGACACTAAACCTTAAAGATCCTCAGTTTTGTGTAATGTAATGAAAGTTTATGTTATAAAAAGGCGGGATGCTATAGTTGGTATCAAAGGATGGTTTAGTTATTTGTGGAAATTAGGATATGAAAACTCTAGGAAGAACCCTATAGAAAAGTTTAAATATAGGAAATCTTCCTGGTATTTTGGTGAGTATTGAGTAAGGGGTTTCCAAGCAAATACATCCCTGTCTAGATACGAGCAGGTAGAGGTGGCTCTGGCACAGATGTACATAAGGGTAAAACCCAAAAACACCACTTTGAGCTAGACTCGAACGGGAACTGGTACACGACAATGGGCCTTGATGCACTCTTGGTTACGACACTCCCGGGGGATATGCTTTGGTAAATTCATAAGCTTAGTATGAACCATTACTAAAGGAACAAAGATAAAATAAAATAAAGATTCACATAAGAATATATGATCATGGATAACCTAGCTTGAAACCTAGGGGATCACAAGTTAGGGTACACTTTTCTTCTACATGTTATCCTTATATGCTGTAAGCTAAGTATTTAAGCCCCTAATTATTCATTCTATTCTTAGTTAATGGTGGGAAATGGAAGAACATGTCCCAAAAACCAATGTGATAGGAAATGTGATGATTGTCGTATTAATACGACAGAGATGATTAGGGGATTAAAAGATGATTATAATTTTGGAAGACATTCACTATTTTGGGGACCCTATTTGATCAAGGTAAATAGATTACTATGGTATTTTCATTGAGGAGTAAGGTTGACTTATATTTTGAAGAATCGATGAATTTAAGGAGAACTTATGGTAATTTATGTTACTTATGGAAATGATTAACCTTTCTTGGGTAAAATATGTTTAGGTTAGCTACTTTTGTTATATGATGTTAGGTGTGGTTGATGTTGTTTGGAGATGAACAATGAAGTTGTTTTGGAAGACTATGTTATCAAATCCCTCTTGTATTTGGGTTTCAATCTTAGTTTGGTATATTTGGAGGAATTTTAAGGACCGTTATTTATAGGATGGTCTATGATGAAATTTGGGTAGTACCGTGGAACTTTGAAGATTTAAAAATAGTTTCCCTTCCTATGGGATTCATTCTTTTGAAGAGTTGTTTTACCTTACCCTTTCTGTTTTTGGGATAATGTTTAAAGATAGAAGAAATAGATAGTTAAATCTTTTGTGGATTATGTGATTCTCTAGAAGATGATTCTTGTGTTTTGATGAGACCAAGTAGTTTTAAATTCTCATCTTTTGGAGAAAAGATTAGTTTTGGTAGAGACTTATTAAAGGATGAAACTATACTTGAAGGTAGGTATATTTTCTTATGTTTTTGTTTTATGTAGTAAATGAATTCCTCAAAATTATGAAAAGGAACGTAAAACAAAAACTTTGTCGGTTTACTTTTCCTACTAGGTAATCAAAGACCATTTACACACATCGTAAGTTTGGGATTTTCTTATGGTTAACTTTCTCCTAATCACGTTCTCTATCACTCTCCCTTAGAACTTGACCCTTTGTTTTTCTTCCATGTCCATGTTTTCCTACATGGAATCCTTGTGTGGGTTATCTCGGGTGGCCTTTGTACTTCCCTTTCTTTCTTTTAAAGTAATAGTTTTACTGACTCCTTTTCCGATGTGGGACTTTCAATGAAATTTCAAAACCCAATTTTAAAAATTGCGAGGATGCAATTTCTTAAGGGGGGAAGATTGTAACGACCCGAAATTTTGAATAAATCTTGTTTCCTAATTTTATGTGTTTATTTTATTTTATTTTTGTACCCAACAAAAATGTTTCATTTGATAACATGAGTATAATTAAAATGAGACTGTTGGGTTTTGACCTTTATTTGACCATTGGTCAATATGACTGCTGGAAACTAAACGTTTTGATTATTGTCTCTAAATACAAGTAATCTTGGTTAATTAATATAGAAAGAAGACTCGATGGCCTCACCCAGTAGTCTTGGACCGATCGAAGCCCATCTAACAGAACTTGGGAAGGAGGTAGCACCACTGGGCTTTTCTCTGGACCAAACCCAAGCTGAACTTCATCGTATGAATCTAGAACGGGATCGCCTTCGTGAGATGTTCAAACTGATAGAAATTACTACTCGTGCGATGCTGGCCGAGCCTCCCTCATATTCTCTCACCTTAGCACACCTCACACTTAGGTCCTATGCTGGTGTGATAAGGGGCTATGTAAGGAGACCGTAACTGCCTTGTGTAATCCTTTGTTTTAAATTAAAATTGGGATTTCTTCTTTTGATGAAGTTTATGAATTTTCAAATGACCAGATAAATATAGTATGCATATTTTTGATGAATTTTAGAAAAAGGATATTTTAAAAATGTTAATGTAAACCTTAAATAATTAAAAATGTGTAATGATTTTCAAAAAATGGTCTGCTACAATTACGTTCAGTACGAAATTTAGAGTCTAATAAGATCAACTTGATATTTGATGAATAGTAAATTATGAATAGTGATTTTATGATTATGATTAGTAATGTGTCCAAATGGATTAGTAATCTCACTTAAAGAAAGTATTAATATAATCTAGGCACCTTGATTAAGTAATGTGATTCAATAAAATGGTTAAATAATGGTTTCATAAATTATTATTCAATTATTAGTTTTTTCGGATGAATACTGCTTTTTAATTCAAAAATTAATTAAAAATATTTAGAAAATTAATTTTATAAAATGGAAATCATTTTTAAACTCAGATCATCGATATTATGTTAAGGTAATTTTTGGGGATTTTTCTGAAAAAAAATGAATTTTCGATGAATAGTGTTTTAATTAAAAATTTAATTAAAAATATTTAGAAAATTATTTTTATAAAATGGAGTTCATATTTGTAATCAGAGCGTTGATATTTTGTTAAGGTGAAATTTTGGGATTATTCTGAGATAGTTGAATTTTCGATTAATAGTGAAAATGCAGTTTTTAAGTTACGGGTGCTTAATGACATCATTAAATGATGTATTAAGTTTGTAATCAATATTTTCGACTTATGAATAGTAAGATAAGGTATGAGGTGTCCCAAGTGGCCAATACCATGGGAAAATATCATGGGCAAGCCCATGGTTTTGCCAAAACCACTAATGAGGTGTCCCTTTGCCATTAATGCCTTGTCCCCTCACTTTCCCTATAAATACCAAGCCCTCCTCTCATCCATTCAACTCCCCACTCTTCCCCAACAAAGTTCTGGTCTCAATACCTCCCAAGGAGTCCTCTCAAGGTGCCCCCAAGCCCTCAAGGTCCCAACCTTTGAGGTTTAAGAGTTACTTTTTAAGGTAAGGGATCCGACCTCCAACCTCTCTCTTTCATTTCAAGTAATCTCTTTTATGTCATTCCTTTTATGCTCCAAGTTCTTATGTTGGAGGATGTTCTTTTGTACTCCTCTTACTTAAATTTTCATGTTCATATAATGAGAGATCCCCTCTTGCTCTCATTATTTCGTTTTATGAAGTTTTAAGTGGCGCCGTTAGGCTGCCAAAATTTTTGTAACGGATTCTTTCTCCCTTCTCATTTTTCAAGATCTATTTTCATGTAATGTATTTAAAGTTCCTTTTTATTATGTTGGGGTATGATATCTAAATTTATCATACTGATCTTTTATGATCATATGATTAGAGACCCCATTTGATCGCTTCAATCCAGTATTTTGATGTTTTAAGTGGCGCCGTTAGGCTGCCGAATTTTTAAGTGGTTCTTCACCCTTCTCGTTTTGAAGTTCTACTTTCATGTCAATTATTTCAAGTTCCTTTTTGTTATGTTGGGGTATGATCTCTATATCTATCATACTGGACAATTATGTTCATATGATGAGATACCCCATTTGATCTCTTCAATTCAGTATTTTGATGTTTTAAGTGGCGCCGTTAGGCTGCCGAATCTTTTAGGGGATTCTTTCACCCTTCTAATTCTTTTCTATGTTCTACTTTCATGTCAAGTATTTCAAGTACCTTTTTAATTATGTTGAGGTATTATCTCTATATCTATCATACTGAACTCTTATGGTCATATTATGAGAGACCCTATTTGATCTTTTCAAATCATTTTTGTTGAAGTTTAAGTAACGCCGTTAGGCTGCCGAACTTTCATAAGAGAAATCTAATTTTTGTCTTCCTTCCATGTTTTTCATTTCAAATGGTATGTCCTTGAAATTTCATTACCATGATCATGTATCCTTCTTATTATGTCCATCTACTGTTTTATGGGTCATTTATGAATGTTTGACCCATTTTCCCTCTCTTTTTAATGTCTTCTAAAACCTCGTAACATAGTCGTTATGCTGCAGAATTTACATCTCAAAATGTCTCTCTATTTTTCTTAAAGTTATTTTATATTATTAAGTGAATACTCAAAGCTCTTTCTTCTAAAGGGGTATCTACATATATACCAAAATTTTCTATTTTAAATTCTGCGATTTACATACATGAGACCCGCATTCCTTTTCTGTGGGTTTTAAAGTGACGTAAAGATCATGTCTTTAACGATGTTTTTAAAACGTTGTGATTATGAAATGAAACCCATTTATATTATGCTATATGGGTTATTTATGAAATGTTTGATGTTGATATATGTGGCTCACATGATAATAAAGGCAAATTTAAGGGTGCGCCCTGATAGCGCTCCAATGCATTGGGTAATGATGTAACCACTAGAGATTACAATTTTCACGATACCTTGGTGAATAACCTTGGTAATTTTCAAATGACACCTTGGGGATGGACCTTGGTGATATGTTCATGATTGTCTATGTTAAATTATGTAGACACATCTTCAAGTTATGAAAAATGTTATTTTTATTATGATATGCCTCATGGTTTCATTTTCATGCCATAAAGTTCTTTTCATGACCTTATTGAAGTATCTCAAGTTCACATGTAAAATGTTTCTCTTGTTTCCCTTACTGGGCCTTCTGCTCATCCTTTCTTTTGATGTATGTCTCCAGGTTATGAGATGTAGTAATGAACCTAGGATGAACATGAGGAGAAGCCTTTCAAGTGTTTAAGAAGAATGTTTTATGTTTTCATGTTTTAAGTTCCTGGTTTCCAAGACACTAAACCTTAAAGATCCTCAGTTTTGTGTAATGTAATGAAAGTTTATGTTATAAAAAGGCGGGATGCTATAGTTGGTATCAAAGGATGGTTTAGTTATTTTTGGAAATTAGGATATGAAAACTCTAGGAAGAACCTTATAGAAAAGTTTAAATATAGGAAATCTTCTTGGTATTTTGGTGAGTATTGAGTAAGGGGTTTCCAAGCAAATACATCCCCGTCTGGATATGAGCAGGTAGAGGTGGCTCTGGCACAGATGTACATAGGGGTAAAACCCGAAAACACCGCTTTGAGCTAGACTCGAACGGGAACTGGTACACGACAATGGGCCTTGCTGCACTCTTGGTTACGACACTCCCGGGGGATATGCTCTGGTAAATTCATAAGCTTAGTATGAACCATTACTAAAGGAACAAAGATAAAATAAAATAAAGATTCACATACGAATATATGATCATGGATAACCTAGCTTGAAACCTAAGGGATCACAAGTTAGGGTACACTTTTCTTCTACAAGTTATCCTTATATTCTGTAAGCTAAGTATTTAATCCCCTAATTATTCATTCTATTCTTAGTTAATGGTGGGAAATGGAAGAACATGTCCCAAAAACCAATGTGATAGAAAATGTGATGATTGTCGTATTAATACGACAGAGATGATTAGGGGATTAAAAGATGATTATAATTTTGGAAGACGTTCACTATTTTGGGGACCCTATTTGATCAAGGTAAATAGATTACTATGGTATTTTCATTGAGGAGTAAGGTTGACTTATATTTTAAAGAATCGATGAATTTAAGGAGAACTTATGGTAATTTAGGTTACTTATGGAAATGATTAACCTTTCTTGGGTAAAATATATTTAGGTTAGCTACTTTTGTTATAAGATGTTAGGTGTGGTTGATGTTGTTTGGAGATGAACAATGAAGTTGTTTTGGAAGACTATGTTATCGAATCCCTCTTGTATTTGGGTTTCAATCTTAGTTTGGTTTATTTAGAGAAATTTTAAGGACCGTTATTTATAGGATTGTCTATGATGAAATTTGGGTAGTACCATGGAACTATGAAGATTTAAAAATAGTTTCCCTTCCTATGGGATTCTTTCTTTTGAAGAGTTGTTTTACCTTACCCTTTCTGTTTTTGGGATAATGTTTAAAGATAGAAGAAATAGATAGTTAAATCTTTTGTGGATTATGTGATTCTCTAGAAGATGATTCTTGTGTTTTGATGAGACCAAGTAGTTTTAAATTCTCATCTTTTGGAGAAAAGATTAGTTTTGGTAGAGACTTATTAAAGGATGAAACTATACTTGAAGGTAGGTATATTTTCTTATGTTTTTGTTTTATGTAGTAAATGAATTCCTCAAAATTAAGAAAAGGAATGTAAAACAAAAACGTTGTCGGTTTACTTTTCCTACTAGGTAATCAAATACCATTTACACACATCGTAAGTTTGGGATTTTCTTATGGTTAACTTTCTCCTAATGACGTTCTCTATCACTCTCCCTTAGCTCTTGACCCTTTGTTTTTCTTCCATGTCCATGTTTTCCTACATGGAATCCTAGTGTGGGTTATCTCGGGTGGCCTTTGTACTTCCCTTTCTTTCTTTTAAAGTAATAGTTTTACTGACTCCTTTTCCGATGTGGGACTTTCAATGAAATTTCAAAACCCCATTTTAAAAATTGAGAGGACACAATTTCTTAAGGGGGGAAGATTGTAACGACCCGAAATTTTGAATAAATCTTGTTTCCTAATTTTATGTGTTTTTTTTATTATTTTATTTTTGTACTGAACAAAAATGTTTCATTTGATAACATGAGTATAATTAAAATGAGACTGTTGGGTTTTGACCTTTATTTGACCATTGGTCAATATGACTGTTGGAAACTAAACGTTTTGATTATTGTCTCTAAATACAAGTAATCTTGGTTAATTAATATAGAAAGAAGACTCGATGGCCTCACCCAGTAGTCTTGGACCGATCGAAGCCCATCTAACAGAACTTTGGAAGGAGGTAGCAACACTGGGCTTTTCTCTGGACCAAACCCAAGCTGAACTTCATCGTATGAAGAAAGAACGGGATCGCCTTCGTGAGAAGTTCAAACTGATATAAATTACTACTCGTGCGATGCTGGCCGAGCCTCCCTCAGATTCTCTCACCCTAGCACACCTCACACTTAGGTCCTATGCTGGTGTGATAAGGGGCTATGTAAGGAGACCGTAACTGCCTTGTGTAATCCTTTGTTTTAAATAAAAATTGGGATTTCTTCATTTGCTGAAGTTTATGAATTTTCAAATGACCAGATAAATATAGTATGCATATTTTGGATGAATTTTAGAAAAAGGATATTTTAAAAATGTTTATGTAAACCTTAAATAATTAAAAATGTGTAATGATTTTCAAAAAATGGTCTTCTACAATTATGTTCAGTACGAAATTTAGAGTCTAATAAGATCAACTTGATTTTTGATGAATCGTAAATTATGAATAGTGATTTTATGATTAGGATTAGTAATGTGTCCAAATGGATTAGTAATCTCACTTAAAGAAAGTATTAATATAATCTAGGCACCTTGATTAAATAATGTGATTCAATAAAATGGTTAAATAATGGTTTCATAAATTATCATTCAATTATTAGTTTTTTCAGATGAATAGTGCTTTTTAATTAAAAAATTAAATAAAAATATTTAGAAAATTAATTTTATAAAATGGAAATCATTTTTAAACTCAGAGCATCGATATTATGTTAAGGTAATTTTTGGGGATTTTTCTGAAAAAAATGAACTTTCGATTAATAGTGTTTTTAATTAAAAATTTAATTAAAATTATTTAGAAAATTATTTTTATAAAATGGAGTTCATATTTGTAATAAGAGCGTTGATATTTTGTTAAGGTGAAATTTTGGGATTATTCTGAGAAAGTTGAATTTTCGATGAATAGGGAAAATACAGTTTTTAAGTTACGGGTGCTTAATGACATCATTAAATGATGTATTAAGTTTGTAATCAATATGTTCGACTTATGAATAGTAAGATAAGGTATGAGGTGTCCCAAGTGGCCAATACCATGGGCAAATATCATGGGCAAGCCCATGGTTTTGCCAAAACCACTAATGAGGTGTCCCTTTGCCATTAATGCCTTGTCCCCTCACTTTCCCTATAAATACCAAGCCCTCCTCTCATCCATTCGACTCCCCACTCTTCCCCGACGAAGTTCTGGTCTCAATACCTCCCAAGGAGTCCTCTCAAGGTGCCCCCAAGCCCTCAAGGTCCCAACCTTTGAGGTTTAAGTGTTACTTTTTAAGGTAAGGGATCCGACCTCTCTCTTTCATTTCAAGTAATCTCTTTTATGTAATTCCTTTTATGCTACATGTTCTTATGTTGGAGTATGTTCTTTTGTACTCCTCTTACTTCAATTTTCATGTTCATATAATGAGAGATCACCTCTTGCTCTCATTATTTCGTTTTATGAAGTTTTAAGTGGCGCAGTTAGGCTGCCGAAATTTTTGTAACGGATTATTTCTCCCTTCTCATTTTTGAAGATATATTTTCATGTAAAGTATTTCATGTTCCTTTTTATTATGTTGGGGTATGATCTCTAAATTTATCATACTGATCTTTTATGATCATATGATTAGAGACCCCATTTGATCCCTTCAATTCAGTATTTTGAAGTTTTAAGTGGCGCCGTTAGGCTGTCGAATTTTTAAGTGGTTCTTCACCCTTCTCGTTTTGAAGTTCTACTTTCATGTCAATTATTTCAAGTTCCTTTTTGTTATGTTGGGGTATGATCTCTATATATATCATACTGGACTCTTATGTTCATATTATGAGAGACCCCATTTGATCTCTTCAATTCAGAATTTTGAAGTTTTAAGTGGCGCCGTTAGGCTGCCGAATCTTTTAGGGTTATTCTTTCACCCTTCTAATTCTTTTCAAAGTTCTACTTTCATGTCAAGTCTTTCAAGTCCCTTTTTAATTATGTTGGGGAATTATCTCTATATCTATCATACTGATCTCTTATGGTCATATTATGAGAGACCCTATTTGATCTTTTCAAATCATTTTTGTTGAAGTTTAAGTAACGCCGTTAGGCTGCCGAACTTTCATAAGAGAAATCTAATTTTTGTCTTCCATCCATGTTTTTCATTTCAAATGGTATTTCCTTGAAATTTCATTACCATGATCATGTATCCTTCTTATTCTGTCCATCTACTGTTTTATGGGTCATTTATGAATGTTTGACCCATTTTCTCTCTCTTTTTAATGTCTTCTAAAACCTCGTAACATAGTCGTTATGTTGCAGAATTTACGTCTCAAAATGTCTCTCTATTTTTCTAAAAGTTATTTTATATTATTAAGTGAATACTCAAAGCTCTTTATTCTAAAGGGGTATTCACATATATACCAAAATGTTCTATTTTAAATTCTGGGATTTACATACATGAGACCCACCTTCCTTTTCTGTGGGTTTTAAAGTGACGTAAAGATCATGTCTTTAAAGAAGTTTTTAAAAAGTTGTTATTATGAAATGAAACCCATTTATTTTATGCTATATGGGTTATTTATGAAATGTTTTATGATGATATATGTGGCTCACATGATAATAAAGTCAAATTTAAGGGTGCGCCCTAATAGCGCTCCAATGCATTGGGTAATGATGTAACCACTAGAGATTACAATTTTCACGATACCTTGGTGAATAACCGTGGTAATTTTCAAATGACACATTGGGGATGGACCTTGGTGATATGTTCATGATTGTCTATGTTAAATGATGTAGCCACATCTTCATGTTATGAAAAATGTTATTTTTATTATTATATGCCTCATGGTTTCATTTTCATGCCATAAAGTTATTTTCATGACCTTATTGAAGTATCTCAAGTTCACATGTAAAATGTTTCTCTTGTTTCCCTTACTAGGACTTCTGCTCACCCTTTCTTTTGATGTTTGTCTCCAGGTTATGAGATGCAGTAATGAACCTAGGATGAACATGAGGAGAAGCCTTTCAAGTGTTTAAGAAGAATGTTTTATGTTTTCATGTTTTAAGTTCCTGGTTTCCAAGACACTAAACCTTAAAGATCCTCAGTTTTGTGTAATGTAATGAAAGTTTATGTTATAAAAAGGTGGGATGCTATAGTTGGTATCAAAGGATGGTTTAGTTATTTGTGGAAATTAGGATATGAAAACTCTAGGAAGAATTCTATAGAAAAGTTTAAATATAGGAAATATTCCTGGTATTTTGGTGAGTATTGAGTAAGGGGGTTCCAAGAAAATACATCCTTGTCTGGATACGAGCAGGTAGAGGTGGCTCTGGCACAGATGTACATAGAGGTAAAACCCGAAAACACCGCTTTGAGCTAGACTCGAACGGGAACTGGTACACGACAATGGGCCTTGCTGCACTCTTGGTTACGACACTCCCGGGGGATATGCTTTGGTAAATTCATAAGCTTAGTATGAACCATTACTAAAGGAACAAAGATAAAATAAAATAAAGATTCACATAAGAATATATGATCATGGATAACCTAGCTTGAAGCCTAAGGGATCACAAGTTAGGGTACACTTTTCTTCTACAAGTTATCCTTATATGCTGTAAGCTAAGTATTTAAGCCCCTATTTATTCTTTCTATTCTTAGTTAATGGTGGGAAATGGAAGAACATGTCCCAAAAACCAATGTGATAGGAAATGTGATGATTGTTGTATTAATACGACAGAGATGATTAGGGGATTAAAAGTTGATTATTATTTTGGAAGACGTTCACTATTTTGGGGACCCTATTTGATCAAGGTAAATAGATTACTATGGTATTTTCATTGAGGAGTAAGGTTGACTTATATTTTGAAGAATCGATGAATTTAAGGAGAACTTATGGTAATTTAGGTTACTTATGGAAATGATTAACCTTTCTTGGGTAAAATATGTTTAGGTTAGCTACTTTTGTTATAAGATGTTAGGTGTTGTTGAAGTTGTTTGGAGATGAACAATGAAGTTGTTTTCGAACACTATGTTATCAAATCCCTCTTGTATCTGGGTTTCAATCTTAGTTTGGTTTATTTGGAGGAATTTTAGGGACCGTTATTTATAGGATGGTCTATGATGAAATTTGGGTAGTACCATGGAACTTTGAAGATTTAAAAATAGTTTCCCTTCCTATGGGATTCTTTCTTTTGAAGAGTTGTTTTACCTTACCCTTTCTGTTTTTGGGATAATGTTTAAAGATAGAAGAAATAGATAGTTAAATCTTTTGTGGAATATGTGATTCTCTAGAAGATGATTCTTGTGTTTTGATGAGACCAAGTAGTTTTAAATTCTCATCTTTTGGAGAAAAGATTAGTTTTGGTAGAGACTTATTAAAGGATGAAACTATACTTGAAGGTAGGTATATTTTCTTATGTTTTTGTTTTATGTAGTAAATGAATTCCTCAAAATTATGAAAAGGAACGTAAAACAAAAACGTTGTTGGTTTACTTTTCCTACTAGGTAATCAAAGACCATTTACACACATCGTAAGTTTGGGATTTTCTTATGGTTAACTTTCTCCTAATCACGTTCTCTATCACTCTCCCTCAGAACTTGACCCTTTTTTTTTCTTCCATGTCCATGTTTTCCTACATGGAATCCTAGTGTGGGTTATCTCGGGTGGCCTTTGTACTTCCCTTTCTTTATTTTAAAGTAATAGTTTTACTGACTCCTTTTCCGACGTGGGACTTTCAATGAAATTTCAAACCCAATTTTAAAAATTGCGAGGATGCAATTTCTTAAGGGGGGAAGATTGTAACGACCCGAAATTTTGAATAAATCTTATTTCCTAATTTTATGTGTTTTTTTATTATTTTATTTTTGTACTCAACAAATATGTTTCATTTGATAACATTAGTATAATTAAAATGAGACTGTTGGATTTTGACCGTTATTTGACCATTGGTCAATACGACCGCTGGAAACTAAACGTTTTGATTATTGTCTCTAAATACATGTAATATTGGTTAATTAATATAGAAAGAAGACTCGATGGCCTCACCCAGTAGTCTTGGACCGATCGAAGCCCATCTAACAGAACTTGGGAAGGAGGTAGCACCACTGGGCTTTGGTCTGGACCAAACCCAAGCTGAACTTCGTCGTATGAAGCTAGAACGGGATCACCTTCGTGAGAAGTTCAAACTGATAGAAATTACTACTCGTGCGATGCTGGCTGAGCCTCCCTCGGATTCTGTCACCTTAGCACACCTCAGACATAGGTCCAAGGCTGGTGTGATAAGGGGCTATGTAAGGAGACCGTAACTGCCTTGTGTAATCCTTTGTTTTAAATGAAAATTGGGATTTCTTATTTTGATGAAGTTTATGAATTTTCAAATGACCGGATAAATATAGTATGCATATTTTTGATGAATTTTAGAAAAAGGATATTTTAAAAACGTTTATGAAATCCTTAAATAATTAAAAATGTGTAATGATTTTCAAAAAATGGTCTTCTACAATTATGTTCAGTACAAAATTTAGAGTCTAATAAGATCAACTTGATTTTTGATGAATAGTAAATTATGAATAGTGATTTTATGATTAGTATTAGTAATGTGTCCAAATGGATTAGTAATCTCACTTAAAGAAAGTATTAATATAATCTAGGCACCTTGATTAAGTAATGTGATTCAATAAAATGGTTAAATAATGGTTTCATAAATTATTAGTCAAGTATTAGTTTTTTCGGATAAATAGTGCTTTGTAATTAAAAAATTAATTAAAAATATTTAGAAAATTAATTTTATAAAATGGACTTCATTTTTAAACTCAGAGCATCGATATTATGTTAAGGTAATTTTTGGGGATTTTTCTGAAAAAAATGAATTTTCGATGAATAGTGTTTTTAATTAAAAATTTAATTAAAAATATTTATAAAATAATTTTTATAAAATGGAGTTCATATTTGTAATCAGATCATTGATATTTTGTTAAGGTGAAATTTTTGGATTATTCTGAGAAAATTGAATTTTCGATGAATAGTGAAAATACAGTTTTTAAGTTACGGGTGCTTAATGACATCATTAAATGATGTATTAAGTTTGTAATCAATATGTTCGACTTATGAATAGTAATATAAGGTATGACGTGTCCCAAGTGGCCAATAACATGGGCAAATACCATGGGAAAACCCATGGTTTTGCCAAAACAACTAATGAGGTGTCCCTTTGCCATTAATGCCTTGTCCCCTCACTTTTCCCTATAAATACCAAGCCCTCCTCTCATGCATTCGACTCCCCACTCTTCCCCAATGAAGTTCTGGTCTCAATACCTCCCAAGGAGTCCCCTAAAGGTGCCCCCAAGCCCTCAAGGTCCCAACCTTTGAGGTTTAAGAGTTACTTTTTAAGGTAAGGGATCTGACCTCTATCTTTCATTTCAAGTAATCTCTTTTATGTCATTCCTTTTATGATCCATGTTCTTATGTTGGAGGATGTTCTTTTATACTCATCTTACTGCCCTTTTCATTCTCATATAATGAGATATCCCCTCTTTCTCTCATTATTTCTTTTTATGAAGTTTTATGTGGCGCCGTTAGGCTGCCGAAATTTCTGTAACAGATTCTTTCTCCCTTCTCATTTTTCAACATCTATTTTCATGTAAAGTATTTCAAGTTCCTTTTTATTATGTTGGGGTATGATCTCTAACTTTATCATACTGATCTTTTATGATCATATTATGAGATGCCCCATTTGATCGCTTCAATTCAGTATTTTGATGTTTTAAGTGGCGCCGTTAGGCTGCCGAATTTTTAAGTGGTTCTTCACCCTTCTCGTTTTGAAGTTCTACTTTCATGTCAATTATTTCAAGTTCCTTTTTGTTATGTTGGGTTATGATATCTATATCTATCATACTGGACTCTTATGTTCATATGACGAGAGACCCCATTTGATCTCTTCAATTCAGTATTTTGACGTTTTAAGTGGCGTCGTTAGGCTGCCGAATCTTTTAGGGGATTCTTTCACCCTTCTAATTCTTTTCAAAGTTCTACATTCATGTCAAGTCTTTCAAGTCCCTTTTTAATTATGTTGGGGAATTATCTCTATATCTATCATACTGAACTCTTATGGTCATATGACGAGAGACCCTATTTGATCTTTTCAAGTCATTTTTGTTGATGTTTAAGTAACGCCGTTAGGCTGCCGAACTTTCATAAGAGAAATCTAATTTTTGTCTTCCTTCCATGTTTCTAATTTCAAATGGTATGTCCTTGAAATTTCATTACCATGATCATGTATCCTTCTTATTCTGTCCATATACTGTTTTATGGGTCTTTTATGAATGTTTGACCCATTTTCCATCTCTTTTTAATGTCTTCTAAAACCTCGTAACATAGTCGTTTTGCTGCAGAATTTACGTCTCAAAATGTCTCTCTATTTTTCTAAAAGTTATTTTATATTATTAAGTGAATAATAAAATCTCTTTCTTCTAATGGGGTATTCACATATATACCAAAATGTTCTATTTTAAATTCTGTGATTTACATACATGAGACCCACCTTCCTTTTCTATGGGTTTTAAAGTGACGTAAAGATCATGTCTTTAAAGCCGTTTTTAAAATGTTGTGATTATGAAATGAAACCCATTTATTTTATGATATATGGGTTATTTATGAAATGTTTGATGATGATATATGTGGCTCACATGATAATAAAGGAAAATTTAAGGGTGCACCCTGATAGCGCTCCAATGCATTGGGTAATGATGTAACCACTAGAGATTACAATTTTCACGATACCTTGGTGAATAACCTTGGTAATTTTCAAATGACACCTTGGGGATGGACCTTGGTGATATGTTTATTATTTTCTATGTTAAATTATGTAGCCACATCTTCAAGTTATGAATAATGTTATATTTATTATGATATGCCTCATGGTTTCATTTTCATGCCATAAAGTTCTTTTCATGACCTTATTGAAGTATCTCAAGTTCACATGTAAAATGTTTCTCTTGTTTCCCTTACTGGGCCTTCTGCTCACCCTTTCTTTTGATGTATGTCTCCAGGATATGAGATGCAGTAATGAACCTAGTATGAACATGAGGAGAAGCCTTTCACGTGTTTAAGAAGAATGTTTTATGTTTTCATGTTTTAAGTTCCTGGTTTCGAAGACACTAAACCTTAAAGATCCTCAGTTTTGTGTAATGTAATGAAAGTTTATATTATAAAAAGGAAGGATGATATAGGACCTGTGTTGGATATATATTTTATTTGATGATATGATGATTAATTCTCCATTCCTATATAGAACAAAGTAATGTCTAGTGTGTTGATAATCATTATTGATCAAATAAAGATCTACCATTGAAAACAAATGTTTAATGGGTAATTGTTTAATAATATCATTACTAGACCTCTTCTTGATGATGGATTTATGATAGAACCATAATATGTTTATGATTCATTGGTATATTGGTATGGTTTTTGATGTGTCAATGACAACTGCCCTTGAATTGATATAGAACTATCGAAAATGATGAACATTTCAGGGTATGTTTTTATAGGAATATCTTCATGATATCTTATTCTTCCTATATATAATATTGAATCTATTTTATATTAATATAATGATGATGGATAAATCATCATCATCTTGTCACTAGGAACTTTCAAGAATTTGATTGGAATTCATGATCCATTCTTCAGTTGATAATGGATCCGGTGAATTAGAATTCATTCATTTAGAATACCTTGTAATTGATTTCACTGATCGAATTTATAAGGTATGTAATTATTTAATATCTAACATGACATGGATTATTCATATTATTTGTTCTAAACCAACTTCTTAGTAAACTAGAATCTTCATTAGGCATCCTTATTGTGTGATCCTATTCTCTGTGGGTGTACAATGTGGTTACATCTATGATATTTTAAGAACATTGGTGTGCTTCTATAAAAAAAGTAAGGTAAGAGGTTCATTACCATATAGTACATTGTATATTATGTATTCATGATAATGGTTAATTCTTGATATCATCTTTTATGATGTTAAATGTGGGTGTGTGAGTGTCCCTTGAGATCCCTTACTTCATATGTGATATTTTGGTTTGTGGTAATCTTATGTAAAAACATCTTCTTATTCCATATGATTCATTAATATGGTTTGTATTGTTTGTGATATTTCATAAATTGTAGAACCATGCTTTAGGTATTAAGATGATCTAGTGTCTTAGTTTTCATTACATGACCCCATGAAGGGGGAGTGTGATGATGTGATGAAGACTACAGATGATGGATCATTCGATTGTATGGGTCAGATCACATACATGATTGTTTATAAGGGAGTAGACCATGAATTGGTGTAGAATCTATAAGTTATATAATAAAGTGAGATAATTCCATATAGGGGTGATGTTTAATACAATTAGAATAAATTTTTTTTGGTGGGAATTACTATCATCTAAGGATAATGAACATCATCAGGTTGGGGACTACAATGTCTCTTTAAAGAGAGAACATCGTTGACATACTTTTACATCCTTACTAGAATCATACCCAATCAAGTGGGGTCGGTGTTTTTGGTAGCTTGTTTAGCACACGATGACTTGTAACATGTGTGGATATGTGTTTATTTTACAATTTACATACACTATAGAATATAGTATATATATATTTATATATATTTACTATGTTATGGGTGAATTAGTGGTGTCCTATTGTGTTTATTAGTCACAACCTCCATAAGAATTCTAGAATATAGATCCTGTGAAAGGAAAGGAATATAAGATAAGGATTTGATGAGATTAAGGATTAGAGTCATAGGTGATGCCATGATATACTCTATACTATTGGTGTTGCATTTAGTTTTCCTCTAATCTTTGAGATACCTTGGATTGACTTTCAACACATGGATCCCATTTATTTATTTCTTGTATGACATATATTCCATTTTATATTATTATATTCCACATTATTGAATCTGATATTTTATATTTATATATATTATTTTTGAAATTATTGATATTAATGGAATAATATACCCACTAATTTTTTTAACACTATTTCTTAGTAGAAAACAATTTCATAAATCACGGTCTGTATGAGGTCAAGTGACTCTCCAACACAGACCCTGTGGATTGGGCCATGTGTTACCAAATGGGATCAAAGAATTTTTTTTGAATTAACCTCGGATATTGATAAAAGGATATAGTCTACATGGGAACTATGTTGTTGATTTTCGATGTGTCTAGATAGCTCATCTATAACGTAACTCGGAGTTATGAATGAAATTATTACTATTACTATTTTATGGGATTTTGGGTGTAATCATACATTGTAACTAATCATGTATAATATCATGCTGCATATATACCTGTTTTGTGTTACATACTAGTTCTTTAATTTAATTAATTTATTGTCATATCTATTTGGTATTGATTTATATTCTTTGATGTATCTATTTTCTACGATTTAGTGACATATTAATGTTGGAATTAAATACTTGAACTTCAGAATGTAGTTTCATTTTGTATATACATGTGACTTTGTGTAACATGAAGGGACGAGACCATGATTATTTATAGAATGTTTGTACCTCAGTTATGGGTCGACTCATTGGAGAATGTTATGTGATACCATATAATTACTATGATCTATCTTGATTTATTGGTTTCAAAATTTTTAAACATTATATTGGAATTTTCAAAATGTCATCGTAGATAGGTTTAATGAAACCACTAGTTGTGGCGACCCAGGATTCACCAGTTCCACTCTCAGTTTTTTTTGGAATAGGTAAATTAACATGATCCTATACTGACACCATGAATTCATGTGGATGATCTAATTCTAGTAGGTATCTTTTTGATTGCACCTATTCAGGGAGGAAACATCTAGAAGACCATGTATGGTTAATATTCGCAATTTTATCTCTATAATCCTATATATTTTATGGATACTGATGGATCAAAGGATGTAAAGGATTTGTTAGATATTATTGATAGAATATTTAAGCTAGTTCTATGGATGAGTGGGTGATTTTTCAAAATTTCATGTTTCAAGGACCTGTAAGGAGATGGTGGACTGCAATGAATCAAGTTAGAATATGATAGGGTATTACTTGGGAGACATATAAGGAGATATTTGTTGGTAAATATATTTCTATCAAGAAAAATTTATATCATGACTTGGAGTTCTTGTAGTTATATTATGGATTTATGACTATCTCTATGTATTCAACTTTGTTTTTGGATTTATTCACGTAGATTTCATGTCAGGTTGGAATAAGGCACATAAGACTCAAAAGTTTGAGGTAAAACTTACACCAAATATTAGATGATAGGTTAGGGGTTATGTCCTAATGATGTATATGTTGGTCCTTCATAATAACATTACCATTAATAAGTATTTAGTAATAAGATGAAGGCGGACTAGTGAAAAAATGGTGGACATAAATTGGGTCATAGCATTTCTTCCATGGTATCCTCAATGGGAGATGTTTCAAACATGTGTTTCAATTGTTGCAAAATAGGAATTATTGAAATGATTTTATTTATCTATCTTCATAGTTCCCCCATTGAGTAATGTCTGGCCATATTCAATTTTATTGATGGAGGGATTCTCAAAGGAGTGTTGGGAGATCCGAAAAAGAATGGAGTAGAGCACCTCAATAGAAGTTGTATAGTTCTTCGACTATAGTAACTCTGTGTTAAGGTTGTGGATCTAAGGAATTATGAGTCTATCTAGTTAATCATAATCCAGCTAATTGTGGTAATAGAAAATATAATATTAGAGGTAAAATTCGGATTATTTCTACATTATATACTTATTTTTTTTATACTAGTTCTTACTATTCCTCTATATTGGCATAGTTTCATTCTGGACTTGACATATAGGTTATGTATTCTTTTGAGTTACTTTCTCTTGATAAACCATTAGTTATGAAAGTGTCATATCTTCAGAGATACCAAGAGTATCCTATATTCATTCCTCATTACAAACATATATGGGAATTCATGATTAAAGATAAGGAAATCATTGATGTGATTCTTGGCATGGAAAAGCCAAGTAGATTATGAGCTCACAACAATTTATATTGGAGATGGGTATCATTTGCATCAACTAAGGGAAAAAATTGAATGATGAATGATGAGTGGAAATTGGGAGCCATTAGAGTGGTTATATAAATGGGTTATATTAGAATGATCATGGAATAGATTGTAGGATTGGTGATTTTTGTAGGATCAGTTGTACCCCCTTCACCATTTCCTCCAATTGTGACTCCATATTAGTATATTATTATATAAGAATTTATAGAACCTCCTCCAAATATAGGCGTTTAATTCCTGATTTAACTTTTTTTGGATGGGAAACCCATTTCAATAACCCTTATCATATTGAATCAACCAAGTTTATTGAGGTCCAAAAACTAATCAAGGACTTGAAGAAGAAAGGATTTATAAAGCTGAGCAAATTACCATGAGGTGAAAATGTCTTATTTTCCAAAGATGGACTATAGTCTTCAACTCTTCCGAGATTATCAAAATATGAATTAGGTGATTATGAAGAATGTATATCCCACTTAATGATTTATTATCTCTTGGATTAGTTTTGTGGGACCAGAATGTTCTCAATGAATTATCTACGATCTGGTTGTCACCAGTTACGGGCTAGAGAGTAGGACATCCCAAGGAAAATGTTTCAGAGTATGTATGGAAAATACGAGTACATAGGGATTCAATTTTGATTAATTAAATAAAAAATAGAATTCAATGTTATATGAATCAATATATACAACCAATATCTTCACTCATTCATCGCCTTTCGATTTGAACACATCCTCATCTACTCACCAACCCAAAAAAACCATTACAGGCATATTTATGTGGTCTTGAGTATGCTTCATTCACATCAACATTATATCAAGCTGATCAATTGTAACTTTTTGATTCAAGAGATGAAATTATTAGGAAATTTGGTGTCTAAGATATGTATATCCAACGACCCAGACAAATTAGAGGAAATGATATCCTGGAAACGTCCCCAAAATGTTTTCTCTATTAAAAGAGTTTTGGGGATAGTAAGTTACAACCATCATTATATCTAGAACATGTCATGATTAATAAAAACCATGAATACAATGAAAAACTAGGTATTTAAGGACCAAAGGTCAAACTATTGGGAAGATTAATTTTTTTAATATATTTAAAGGTTGAAAAAAGCTCTGATTTTGGTCCTTCAGAAGCATAGGATCAAATATGATATATACTATGATGCGTGAAGCATTGGTTGGGATTAGTAATGATGAAAAGTGAGTGGGTTGTATCTTATGGTTCATATATAACATGAATAAATAATAATAGCTATAAATTACATTACTTAGATCTATCAACATTGATTTATGCTTTGAATTGTTTGAAATATTATCTATTTATGTGAAGATTTTTACTACAAAAACCACAAAATATAGCACTATATCCCCACGTGACATGGCCTCGAAATTAAGAAGAGGTACATGGTAGTGTATTTATAGAAATTTGATTTTTAAGAACTATTCACTAGTTAAGAATAATGTTTTTTCTGATGCTTTTAGCAGTAATACCTAGGTATCTTAGGATCATGGTGAAATGAACTACAGAGGAATACTGAAACCAGTTGAAGTTATTATCACATTGAAGGATGGATGGTTATGAGAACCATGGATCAATATCATGTGCCCTATCTATGGTCACATATTAATTACTAGATTTAGTAATAGAGATACTAGAAACAAAACTAGAATGCGATGTGAAGTGACAATAGTTAGCCGGTGGTGACCTGATACCCTGTGGTTTCCAGACGACGATGATGTGATATTCTTACATGTATATTTGAAGTCAATATTCCCATTAGGGGATATTTTATGAGTTAACTATTTAATCAAAGTGGTTCATATATCCTATGGTGATAAATATGTACCAAAAATTAATATAATAGTTCTAGTGGCCTTGGGTGAAGATGGATATAAATGGATTCATTTCCCAATGACATACCTTCCCAAGGATAATGGTCATCCACCAGCGTCATTGTGGTTTTATCTAGGAGCAAACAGTGCCCATGTGGAAGTGAGAGCATGTCACGGTAGACTTTTTTAGATTTACCTTGGACCTTATGGTGATATGTTGATGTTTGGGAGACTTCTAGTCAGCTAAAGAAAGTGTATCATTTCATAAAAAACCCATGAAGCTCACTTAGTAGATGATCTTGGAAGGTTGTATATTTGTTAGATAGTATTATTACATTAATTTTCTATAAGAATCATTCATGATAGATAAAAAATTATAAATGGTGATTTTTTAATCACTTTTATAATTCCTTGGAGACTTATACTGGGTATGGGAAAACATACCATCTTCCGAAGGACAGATAGTCATAATAAACAATTCACATATTAGATGATATGCTATGATATTGTGTTCTTGATAACAGATTAGTTTAGGACGATCACATATTATTAGTTGAGTTATTTATAACCAAGATTAAAATTATTTGATTATGTTGGCGCACTATAATTATCATAATATAACGCCATTTCATTCAATACTTTACTGGCATCAGGTTAGTGAATAAGTAGTTGTGGGGGCTAGAGGGTGTGACTTTTGGGTTCTCAACATTCCACTGTTAAACTCTAAAGACCCCCTTCAAATGGATGTTATGAATGAGAATTGATAATTTACATTAATTTTATGATCTTCATACTTTAATGGTGATAATTATGGTTTTTGGAAGGTCTAAATGATAATTTATTTTAAGAAACTTGGTTTGAAGGTTTATATTAATATCTTTAAGCCTTATGAAATTCCTTTGACAAAAAAACATGGGATGATGAAAATGAAGCCAAATATAATCTAAACTATAAATCTATCAATTATTTAAACTGTGTATTAGGTTTATATGAGTTCAAATTAGTTTCAAAATGAAAAAAAGCTCATGAAATGTTGACTCCTATATCAGTAGCTTATATTGGAGAAAGTAATGTGGGATTTCTATTATATAATATTTATAAGATTAATTTTGATAGTCTCATAGTAATTTAAGGAGAAAGAATCACCCAAATGAATGAAAGACTATAAGTACCTGGCCTTAAACATTACTTAATATTGAATTAAATGAATAATTCACATTGAGGATCTTTTCAGGTTTATGGTTTTAGAGAATTAGGACATAACTATTACATTTCAAAAGATTACAAAGTAGACACTTCCACCCAGTATCCATTTTTTTACAAAACATGAACTCTTGAAAAAAAGTGTCATGTATAGTTCCATGTTTAAGATAGTACGACTTATCTTTGATCCCATCCTTTATCCTATTCCACATTATGTCATTTGAAAAACATTTCAAAAAATTGGGATGAGCATAAAAAGCTCAGTAAGGGATACACAAAGAAGTAAACCTGTTAGTTTTTCAAAACAAAAAGTAAACCATGAATACTTTAACATAAGTAATAATTTTCACCTTTATGAAGTAGTAAATACACTTAACTGAATAAAGGATCATTACTTAACCTTTTGTAACCAAACTATTACCATAAAACCCATATAAAGAACACATATCATATAAAGTTAACTTGGGACATAAACATACAAAAATGGAATAACCATACGGTCGACTTCCACACATATCACTAAATGGAATAGCGATACGACCTACTTCCATACCCAATGCATTAGAGGTTATAACGTAACCACCCGTCCTGATATTCATGGCACCACCCGTCATTTGGTTTATCATGAAACCACCCATCAAATGTCCATGTACCAAAATATAACCATAACACATAAAACAAATATAATGGAAAGAAAACATTTCCACATTTCAATCACAATATATCACTTAAATATATTGACATACCAAATCCATTATCAAAACCATTTTCAATACCAAAATACATAAAAAATTATATGGTATTTATTTTCTTTAAAAAACAGTACAGCTTGTTGAGGAATCCAAAGATCAAATAATACTCACGGCGGTGGAAAAGGTCATTGTCACCACTTAAATTAAAATAAACATTCATTTTTATCATTTATTAAAATGATTCAAAGAAAAATATTCCCTTTGAATGAAATGAAAATTCAATGGTTTTTATACAGTGTATAAAATAAAGTCTGGTATTAGAACAAAATATGCCTCAATGGGAGGAGATTGAGACGAAGTCCCTTACCTCGCATCCGACTTGACTCAATTGTTATTTAATCTCCTGAATAATAAAATAAAGTTAATTTCTACTTTCTCAAGATTATTTTTCATGTTTATTATTCCTTTTATATCACTTATTACCATGTTATAAACATTATGCAATCATTTTAGTTAATAACGTTCATTTTGTCAATATTTGGTATATGAGTAAAAATGAACAACTTATATTTACAAGTAGTCCATGAGGTAAAAGGTTAATTATATAAAGAATTATATTCATGATTTAGATATCATATATATCATATATATCCTGTATATACATGTTTTTTTACAATAGTACATAACATTTAGAGGTAAGAAATGAAATGCACCGTTCATGGAGACGGTAAGCCGTACATACGCATGAACGCTACTTTTATTTCTATTTATTATTTTAATGGTAATAATGATACATAGGTATATTATAATTACAGTATAATATCATATATAATATCATTAACACTATCCTTTATACATCCCATATAAGGCATTAATGAGTCAAATCACTTTAAGGGGGAGGTAGTCCGCACTTCCTCAAATGAGATTATCGTATTTACCCACTATGGAAGCCATAAAGTCTTGAAATAATTGGGAAGTACAGAAGTATAATGAAATCATAAAAATAATATATATCATATATAAATACAGTGCCATCATAATGGCCACCATGAGAGGTGGTAGGATGTAATTGAACAATCATCGTTTCGTGAGGCGTTAGTTTTCCATCCACAGAGACATTATGTTCTTCACCCATTAGATGGAGGTGTGTGTATGTGTAGTTCGAATACTTCTCATAAAAACATCCTAGTATATTGAGGATACTGGTGTTATTACAAATCAAAGAAATAAAAAAGAGTTTAGGGGTTGGAGAAGTAAAATAAAAGAATGTAATTTAAGATAAATCGTTACCTTAAATTTAGGAAACTTTCTTTGGTTTGAACCAAAAGGATTTCTTGAAGTTACTTCTGCCTATGGTAAGCATTCTAAGAGTAGGAGAGGGATGTTGATAGCCTAATTGGGAAGAGTTTGGTCCAGCCAAATGTCTTGAGAGTTGTGAGGAATTGCATAGAAGTGGTCTTCTTTTATAGGGGAGTGGAGGGTCTCTTTAGGAAAGTGTGAAACTATTATTTTATTATATAATTATACTTGGTTTATAATGGACCAAAACTCATTATAGTCGAAGATAAAATGAGTCATGGTCGAAATAAAATCATCTAATCAGAATTATACATGTTTTGGATAATATTTTAGTCATTATAATCTTATTTATTTAAATCATTTATTAATGATATAAATACTGCATCATTATTGTGTCATATATAATTTAATTTTTTTGATGTCTAAAAATTATAAAAAAATACCATGAGATAGTAAATCTATATATATTTCCAAATAATATTTATAGTCAAAAATAAGACTTATATAACACCATATAAAAATTAATTACTAAAAGATTTTTGTTTATGTCATTTTGGCCTTTACATTAAATTAATTAATCTACATTTTCATTATCACTTCCAAGTGGATCAAAGGGGTCCCAAAATAGACCCAAATATGCCCATGGTCGTTAATGATTCAAACAATAAGGTTTGAATAAGTGTTAAGGTAATTTTAAATTATTATAATATTCTTTTTACCTTGAATTACCTTATTTACCTTTAACCGCAGTAAATAAAAGTCAAAAGTTACTATTAACCAAAAGTAATTTTCATCTTAATGAACCACATTTTAATTCTTTATAACAACCATGTATGTCAGATTTTAGAAATTAAATTCACAGAAGTGGTAAAATTTTATTAAAATGAAAACGTCAGTTTTTTAACTACCACTAAGTGGTGTCACTATCATCACAAATTTAACTTTTTCAGAAAAATACCAAAAATTCAGCCTATGCTGTATTTGATATTCCGAATTAAAAAATGATGTCTATTTTTCCAAATTCAAAACATAGAAGTAGAATTAATTAATTTTAAATTTAATTCCCGTTATCAAAACAAATAGCGTGTTTTTAAGAGACAATAACTATCAAAAGAATGATACTTGTTTATGTAAAATTTCAAAGTGAAATTAATTCCAATGACCAAAATTGGATTAAATGGTAAAAATATATTATAATTACACTTTAAAACCAATTAGAATGATAATATAAGAATATAAATAAATTATATTAAAACATAATTTTGAATTAAAATACAATATTTTTTCACTATTCATTTAAAAATGAACTTTATCAGAAAAATACCAAAAAATTACCGAAAGTAAAATTTTATGTCCCGATTCTAAAGAAGTATTTTTTTGTCATATAGAATGTATTAAAGTGACCAAAACTAGATTTAAAAAGGGTTCACCATTAAAAGGTGATAAGTCAGCCTTTTAATGTAATTATGCTTAAAATTAGATTCATTCACATTTTGAGCCTATAAATTTTTATTGGATAATGTAAATACATTTTACATTCATGTATAATAAGATTCTAGTTAGTATCATTAATTCTCGCCAATACAATGGCTTGGAGTTAACTACATAATAAAATAATAATATTATATTATTAGTGTGCAATGTAAGATTCCAAAGAAACCTGTTGTTGCGTATCGGGTACGCTATCGAATATAGCAACCATTTTAAAGTAAAATTAATATTTAATTAAAAAATATTAATAAGTATAACAATATCTTATTCTTCATTTACTTGGGATGTTACATCCTTCCCCCCTTTTGGAAATTATGTCCTCGCAATTTTTATTCACTTATCAAAATATGTGGGGGAATTAATCCCTCATAACATTTTCAGATTCCCACGTTGCCTCTTCAACCATGTGGTTTTTCCACAAAACCTTTACCTGGTGAATTACCTTATTCCGCAATACTTGTTCTCTATGATCAAGAATCTGAACTATTTGTTCTTCATAAGAGAGATTCTCTTCCACCTGAACTACCTTTGAGCTCAAAACATGAGATGGATCTGGTATATAGTTTCTCAACATCGAAACATGAAAAACATTGTTTACCTGGGATAAACATGGGGGAAAAGCCACTCTGTACACAACTGATCCCACTTTCTCTAGAATTTCATAAGGTCCAATGAACCTCAGACTCAACTTTCCCTTCTTACTAAAACACATCACACATTTCCATGGAGAAACTATGAGAAAGACATGATCACCTACCTCAAAGGAACGATCCTTCCTCCGGTTATCAACATAGCATTTCTGTCTGCTCTGAGCTGTTCTCATGTGCTTCTAAATAAACTGAACTCTCTTTGCCATCTATTCTACCAGTTCTGGTCCCATCATCTTCCTTTCACCTACTTCATCCCAAAAGCTGGAGTTTGACAACGCTTTCCATATAATGCCTCAAATGTAGCCATCTGTATACTGGAATGAAAACTGTTATTATATGAAAATTCAATCAATGAAAGATGTTGGTCCAAACTTCCTTGATAATCCATCTAGCAAGCTCGTAACATATCTTCCAATGTCTAAATTGTTTGTTCTGACTGCCCATCTTATTGAGGTTGAAAAGTTGTACTAAAATTTAATTTAGTACCCAATGAATTATGAAGGCCTTTCAAAAAGTTATAAGTAAACCTGGGATCATGATCAGATACAGTGGAGAGGGGAACTCCATGCAACCTGGCTATATCATTAACATACAACTGAGAAAGTTGATCTAGAGACAAAGTATATCGAATAGGAAGGAAATGAGCATATTTTGTAAATCCGTCAACTATAATCCAGATTGCATTATTACCTCGAGATGTCTTTGGTAATCCCACAACAAAGTCTATGGATATATTTTCCCATTTCCATTATGGAACTGATAAAGGATGAAGCATCCCTTTTGGTAACTGTCACTCTAGTTTAACCTGTTTACAAGTAAAACACTTCACAGTAAAATTGGCAATATCTCTTTTCATTCCATCCCACCAGTAATACTCCTAAAGATCTCTATACATCTTAGTTCTACCAGGATGAACTGAAAACAGAGAACTATAAGATTCACATAACAACTCATTCTTAAACTGTGAATCACAAGGTACACATAATCTCTTCCCAAATCTCAAAAAACAATCATTATCAATGTTAAATTAAGGTAACTTACTCTTCTGAACCAACTCTACCTTCTTCTGCAACTCATTGCCTTCTTTCTTGTGCTTGCATTATTCTGCCTGATATAGATGAATTCACTAACACCTGAAACAAAACAAATGAATTTCCTAAAAAAACAACTTCTATGCCAAATTTCAACAAATCAAAAACCAAAGGATCTCGTTACAAACTTAGCATGGCTAATGAGACATTACTTTTTTGACTCAAATCATCAGCCACTTTATTTGATTTTCCCAGATGGTAATAGATCGTGCAATTATAATCCTTGATTAATTCCAACCATATCCTATGTCTCATGTTCAATTCTTTCAGAGTGAATATATACATCAAACTTTTGTGATCGGTATATATTTCACACTTTACTCCATACAAATGATGCCTCCAAATTTTTAAAGAAAAAACAACTACAGGTAATTCCAAATCATGTATACGGTAATTTAACTCAATTGGTTTCAACTGACGTGAAGCATAAGTAATTACCTGATCATTTTTCATTAGGACACAACCATGTCCTTTCAACGAAGCATCACTGAAGATAACAAACTCACCATTTCTGGATGGCAGTTCCAAGATTGGAGCATTCACTGATCTCCTTTTAAATTCCTGAAAACAATCATCAAATTCTTTTTTCCATATGAACTTAACACCTTTTCATGATAACATAGTCATTGGACTAGATAACCGTCCAAAAGTTTCAACAAACCTCCGGTAATAACCTCCCCATCCAAGAAAACTATGGATCTCGGTTATATTTATGGGACTTGGCCATTCATCAACAACTTTTGTTTTAGCTGGATCAACAGTTATGCCATTTTTTTGAAACAATGTGACCAAGGAAAGAAATTTATTGTAACCAAAACTCACACTTATTTAATTTCCCATAATGTTTATTCTCTTTTATGGTTTTCAAGACAACCCTTAAATAACTTTCATGGTCCTATTTACTTTTAGAATAAACCAAAATATCATCAATGAACACAACCAATATTTATCACCTGATTCAACCGATCCATCACTGCAACAAACTGTTCAATTTTGATTCCAACCATCTTTGAATACTGATTTTGAAAGGCCATTTCTCTCTGTATGCCTTCCCAGTATAGCTTCCATGTTTCCTCTACATGAAATGATTCTTAACGCAGAAATATCTTAGGTGAAGCAACATGGTAATCTGTAAATTCTATTTGATATCAATATTAACATAAATTACTTTATGGATATTAATTTAACAATACTCTAACTCCTAAAGTTATGTAAACCGACCTCTGATACCAACTATAAGGACCTAGACATAAAACATTACGTAATATTGAATTAAATGAATAATTCAAATTGAGGATATTTTTAGGTTTAGAGTTTTAGAGAATTAGGGCATGACTATTACATTTCAAAAGATTACAAAGTAGACACTTCCACCTAGTATCCATTTTTTTTACAAAACATAAACTCTTGAAAATAAAGAGTCATGTCTAGTTCAATGTTTAAGATAGAATGACTTCCCCTTGATCCCATCCTTTATCCTATTCCACATTATGTCCTGTGAAAAACATTTCAAAAAATTTGGATGAGCATAAAAAGCTCATTTTGGGATACACAAATAAGTAAAACTGTTAATTTTTCAAAACAATAAGTAAACCATGAATACTTTAACATAAGTAATAATTTTCACCTTTATGAAGTAGTAAATACTCTTAACTGAATAAAGGATTATAACTTACCATTTTGTAACCAAAAGATTACCATAAAACCCATATAAAGAACACATAACATATAAAGGTAACTTGGGACATAAACCTACAGAAATGGAATAACTATACGGCCGACTTCCACAAATATCACTAAATGGAATAGCCATACGACCAAATTCCATACCCAATGCATTGGAGGATATAACTTGACCATCCGTCCTGGTATTCATGGTACCACCCATCATTTGGTTTATCACATAACCACTCGTCCAATGTCCAAGTACCAATATAAAACCATTACACATAAAAAAATATGAAGGAAAGAAAAAATTTCCCCATTTCAATCACAATATATCACATAAATATATTGACATAACAAATCCATTATTAAAACCATTTTCAATAATAAAATACATAAAAGAGTATATGGTATTTATTTTCATTAAAGAAACATTACGGCTTGTTGAGGAAGCCAAAGATCAAATAATACTCGCGGCGGTGGAAAAGGTCATTGTCACCGCTTATATTAAAAGAAAATTTTCTTTTTTATCATTTTGTAAAATTCTTTGTAGAAAAATATTCCCTTTGAATGAAATGAAAATTAAATGGTTTTTATACAACGTATAAAAGAAAGTCTTGTATTAGAACAAAATATGCCTCAATGAAAGGAGATTGAGACGAAGTCCCTTACCTCGCATCCGAATTGATTCGATTATTCTTTAATCTCCTGAATAATAAACTAAAGTTAATTTATACCTTCTTAAGAACCTTTTCCAAGTTTATTATTACTTGTATATCACTTATTACCATGTTATAAACATTATGTAATCATTTAAGTTAATAACGTTAATTTTGTCAATATTTGGTACTTGAGTAAAAATGAACAACTAATATTTACAAGTTGTCCATGAGGTCAAAAGTTCATTATATCCAGAATGATATTCATGACATGTATATCATATAAATCCTATATTTTCAGTATATACATGTTTTTTAAAATAGTACATAACATTTAGAGGTATGAAATGAAATGCACCGTTCATGGAGACGGTAAGCCGTACGTACGCATGAACACTACTTTCATTTATATTTCTTATTTTAATGGTAATAATGATACATAGGTATATTATAATTACAGTATAATATCATATATAATATCATTAACACTATCCTTTATACATCCCACATAAGGCATTAACGAGTCATATCACTTTAAGGTGGCGGTAGTCCGCACTTCCTCAAATGAGATTATCATATTTACCCACTATGGAAACCAAATAAGATTGATATAATTGGGAAGTACAGAAGCATAATAAAATCATAAACATAATATATATCATATATAAATATAGTTCAATCATAATGGCCTCCATGAGAGGTGGTAAGATGTAATTGAACAATCATCGTTTCGCGAGGTGTTAGTTTTCCATCCACCGAAACATTATGTTCTTCACCCATTAGATAGAGGTGTGTGTATGTGTAGTTCTAATCCTTATCATAACAAAATCCTAGTATATTAAGGATACTTTTGTTGTTACAAAAGAAAGAAATAAAAAAGAGTTTAGGGGTTGGAGAAGTAAAATAAAAGAAAGCAATTTAAGAGAAATCATTACCTTTAAGTTAAGAAACTTTCTTTGGTTTGAACCAAAAGGATTTCTTGAAGAGTCATCTGCCTAAGGTAAGGCTTCTAAAAGGAAGATATGGTTGTAGAGAGATTAATTGTGCAGAGTTTGGATGATCCAAATGGCTTGAGAGGTGTGACGAATTGCATAGAAGTGTTCTCCTTTTATAGGGGAGAGGAGGGGCTCTTTAGGAAAGTGTGAAACTATTATTTTATTATATAATTATATTCGGTTTCTAATGGTCAAAAAATCATTATATTAGAAGATAAGATGATTCATGGTCGAAATAAAATCATCCAATCATAATTGGACATGTTTTGGAGAATATTTTAATCATTATAATCTTATTTATTTAAATCATTTATTATTGAGATAAATACTACATCATTATTGTGTCACAAATAATTTAATTTCTTCATTGTCTAAAAGTTATAAAAAACTACCATGATATATTAAAACTTTCTATATTTTCCAAGAATATTTATAGACGAAAATAGGACTTATATAACACCATATAAAAATTATTTAGTAAAAGATTTTTGTTTATGTCATTTTGGACTTTACTTTAAATTAATTAATCTAAATTGACATTATCACTTCCAAGTGGATAAAAGGGGTCCCAAAATAGACCCAAATATTCCCATGGTCGTTAATGACTCATATAATAAGGTTTGGACAAGTTTTAAGGTGATTTGGAATTATTATAATATTTTCATTACCTTTAATTACATTATTTAACTTTGACTGCGGTAAATAAAAGTCATAAGTTACTATTCACCAAAAATTATTTTCATCCTAATAAACCAAATTTTAATTCTTGATAACAACCATGTATGTAATATTTTCGAAATTCAATTCACAAAAGTGGTAAAATTTCATTTAAATGAAAACGCCAGTTTTTTTAACTACCACTAAGTTGTGTCACTATTCATCAAAATTTATGTTTTTCAGAAAAATACCAAAAATTCAGACTAAGATATATTTGATATTCCAAATTCAAAAATGATTTCTATTTTTCCAAATTCAAAACATATAATTTTCATTAATTAATTTTAAAATTAATTCCCGTTATCAAAAAAAATAGCATGTTTTTAAGAGAAAATAACTATCAAAAGATTGATACCTGTTTATGTCCAATTTAAAAGTGAAATTAATTCCAATGTCCAACACTGGATAAAATGGTAAATATATATTTTAATTAAACTTTAAAACCAATTAAAAAGTAAATATAACTATATAAATAAATTAGATTAAAACATAATTTTGAATTAAAATAAAATATTTTTCCCTATTCATTAAAAAATAAACTTTATCAAGTAAATACCAAAAAATTACCCAAAGTAAAATTTTATGTCCCCATTATAAAGAAGGATTTTATATGGTCATATATAATGTATTAATGTGGCCAAAACTATATTTAAAAGGGTTCTCCATTAAAAGGCGATAAATCGGCCTTTTAATGTAAATTATGCTGAAAATTAGATTCATTCACATTTTAAGCCTCTAAAATTTTATTGGATAATGTAAATACATTTTACAATCATGTATAATCATATTGTATTTAGTTTCTTTAATTCTCACCAATAGAACGACTAGGAGTTAACTACCATTTAAAATAATAATATTATATTATTTGTGTGGAACGTAAGATTCCAAAGAAATCCGTTGTTGCGTATTGGGTATGCTATCGAATATAGAAACCATTTTAAAGTAAAATTAATATTTAATTCAAAAATATTAATAAGTAAGAAAATATCTAATTCTTCATTTACTTGGGGTGTTACAAAGAATTACTAAATTTTTAAATAATGTTTCTTATCGACAAGTACCAATTTTGGAATTGAATCAATTTCTAAAAGTACTCATAGTTCTAGCTCCTAGATGTAGTGGATTATTGGAATATATTGTAAAATATACTGGGATAAAAAAATATGAATATAAAATATCTTTTTGGAAATCTTTTTATGTTCCATGCTGATATGAAAGCTGAAGTTTTAGAGCATATATTGGTAAAGAAGTCAAATAATACTATAAAAGTTTCAACATAAATGGATTATATGAAAAGAAATGAAATTAAAATGGTTGAGTCATTTGATGATGGTACTTAATATACTTCCTCTTCATAAATTAATCTTTCTCAAATTATTATATAGTTCAATAAATCATATTATAATAGAATATGTTCCAAGAAACCCTTCTATATGTTTATAAAGAAAGGGTAAAACACTAAATAAGTTATATTTTATGGGTGTATGATGCTTGGGAACATTACTATAGATTAACCTATGTTAAAAGAAAATAAGAATTATGGGAAAATGTATTTAAATAAGGATGGTTATTAGAATATTGACATGAAATCGACATGGCTTTCTTCTAAAGACTATATTGATTATACATCTTCATATTCAAAAGATAAAATTTCTAATCAAAAGGAAAATATGTGCTTTGTGGAACAAAAATATGAGGGAAAATGTCAAGGAACATAAATTAAAAATGGTGTATGAATATTGAATTCTCAAGGAACATGAGTTCATATTCTTCTAATTTACAGTCCTTATCAAAGATATATGGTGTCAATGACACTTTTGGTGATAATTCCACTGGAAATATTATGTTAGTTTAATCAGTTGGAAATCCAAACACATTAATTAAAAAAATTTCTTTATATGAAAGGATTAAAGCTTAATAAGATAATTTTTTCACAACATTGTGATGAAAATTATTATTTAGATTTTTTAATAATGAATGTTTCATTTTCAAGGATAAAATTATTAAATTTAAGGTAGCTATAATTATAAATTTCTTTACTCCGGTACATAATTTATTTAGTAGAAAAATTTGAACAGTATAAATAATGAAACAAATGAATCATAGATTTATAGAATAAGACTATGAAATTGCAATGTATATTGTTGGATAAAATTATCTTAAAATATTTTAAAATAAAATTACCTCAACATTAATTATAAAAAATAAACTACGTGATTAAAATAAAATGGGTAAGTAATAAGATTCCTCTATTAAACTAATTAAAGGGGTTTCTAATTCTATAACCAAAAAACATATTCATATGTATTTTTTTGATAAATACATAATATTTCTATGCATAAAATTGTTCTTTATGTGTTAGTTTGTTATTTTAAAGATTTACATGGGTTTTATTTTTTTTGTGTTATTACTTAATTATGTTTTTTTTAAATTTTGTGTAATTTTTTTTGAAAATAGAACGATACAAAAATTATTTCCTTTAGACGTGACCATGGAGGATAATTTTAAAACCATGAGTTCAATTCCTACTCTTCAAAACATGTAATAAAAAACATTCTTCCCCTTGGACACCTCAACAGAATGGTTTTATTAAATAAATAATAGGAATTTACAAGAAACTGTTAGAACCATGTTTTTTGAATGTAACTTGTCTTCTCATTTTTTGGTTGAATATATAAATATAGAATATTATGTCATAAATAGAGTTCTAATTAGGCCTATTATAACAAAATAACTCTATGAGATATAGAATAATATAAATCCAATAGTTATACACCTTAATGTGTTTGGATGAATGGTTTATATTCTAAAAACTATGAAAAATAGTTTCAAAATTGATCAAAATGATGATAAAGGAATATTCCTTGTCTATTACACTAATTCTAAATAATATAGAGTTTTAAAAAAAGTTTAATTTTTATTGAAGAATCAAACCTGGTGAAATATTATGAATGCGACCCTTTAGATCAGAAAATGACTTAAGTGGATTATCTAATTGATTCATTTGAAAAAATGATACCTGGAACTCTCTTTGATAATTAAAATGATGATGAATTCAAGATTGATTATAGAGAAGAAAATCCTGAACGGTTGAATATAAATAGACCAGAAATTTCACTACCTAGTTAGCCTAAAGACCATAAAACCCCTATAGAAATAGTTATAGAAACTTTAATAGAAGCTATTAGGACTTGAAGGAGTGAAGAAATGTTTTTTAAATTTCTTCCTTTACATATCAACTAGAAGATAAATCTATCGAAAAAGGCTTAGTTGATGACAGTTAGGTTTTAGAAAAGTAAGAATATATTATAGTAGTTTAAAAGGAATAAGGTAAAATAATTTATTATAGACCACTAATTATATTATGATAGAAAAATGGGTTTTTATGAATAAATAGGTTGATCATGGTGTGATCACTACAAATATTAGCATACTAGGTGATAAAGTTTATAAAAAAATAAGGTATAGGTCATAAAGTGTCCTTTTCACTTCTTGAAATATTATAATCCATTATGAATGTCATATCCCATGAATACCATGTTTATTTCAAATTATATAAGATTGATGCATAATCTCTTTTTTTAAAATTGATTTATTATAGAGGATTTTTATGTTGAAAAATGTACTAGTTTGGAAAATCCTCATTTTCAAAATTCCATTTTCAAACATACCCAATCACTTTATCATCTTAAAGAATAATCTATTTATTTATATAATGGTTTTTGGTATTTTATTTTTTCAAATTTATTTTCAATGGGATTGGAAATCATAAAATTTTCAAGAAAACTTCATCTTCCAATATTTTTTTAGTTCATATATATAATGATGATGTGATTTTTGGTTCTATAAATAAAAAAATGTGTAATGAATTTTAAAAACCCATGTACAAAAAATTAAAATAGGAATGATGGGTGACTGAAATTATTATATAGGTTTTATAATTTATTAAGATGACTATGGATTTTTTGGATTAATGTAAATAGATAGTCGAATTAAATAAATTTTTTTGGAATAAAAAGTGGTAAAGTAAATGAAACTCTTTTGATATCTTTTAAAAAACATGACTTGTACAAAGTTGAGAAACCAGTTTACAAAAATATATATAGGGGAATAATTGGGAGTTTATTTAATTTTAATTCAAGGAGGCTAAACATTATGTTCTCATTTGATTATACTCTATATTTCCATAAAATCGTAATGTATCTCATTTTAATGTATCCAAAAAATTAAGGTATTTAAAAGGAACACTTATTTATTTAATATTTACAAAAATATAAGATTTTTAGTTGAAATCATATTTAGAATCTGGAATTGGAGGTTATATTCTAGATAAGAAGTGTAATTCCAGAACCTACAATTTTATAGCTAAATCCTTGGTATCTTACTCTAGTAAGAAACAATTCATTATTTCATTATCTACTGCTAATGCATATTATAAAGCTACTGATAGTTTTTGTTAACAAGTGTTGTGGATATGACACACATTAAAGGATATTGGATTCAATTATAATCAATTAGAAATCAAATATTATAACACTATTTGTATAAACATTCCAAATAATCCAATAATTCATTATTGAATGAATCATATGGATTTAAGGCATTGTTTCATGGGAGATCATTATTAGAAAGTTGATATTACTCTTGAGTTTTTCTTTACAAAGAACTAGTTAAATGAACTTTTTAATAATCCCCTTTTGTGTCATCAATTTTATTTTATCAAATTAAAATTGGGGTTATTATAATTTAAATTATTTTAAATTATTTTATTTTTTAAAATTTTAATTACATTGTTATTTTATTAATATGTTATTGTGATGAGTTATAAAGATAAAATTAATTTAAATATTTTAGTTTACTTGAAATTTATTTTGTTACCATTTTAAATTAAGAGTTTTTGGTTTTTAAAAACCTTATTTCATATATTTGGTTACATTTATATTTTATTTTATTTTTAAATTATTTTAAGTCAGAACTAACCCAAATTCAATATTTGGTATAAAAGAATTTTTTTAATCAAGTAAGTGAACAAAATTCTATTCATCCCTCTACCCTTTACCTCTTCACATACATCCTTTCACTCATAAGATGTAACATCACCCTTTTCCATCATATTTCTATTCTTATTTCCCCTAAATATCCTACTAATCTTATAACATGGAAAAGTAAATGATTATATATGATGGAATCATGAGTTATTCCCTAATAGAAAATACATGTAGTTAACTACACGTGCTTCTTTCAAATAAATCCATTGATATGTCATGCATTAGATGAATCTAGATGTTTCTCAATAGAATAATATAGTTTCATGTTAGGGAGTTTTTGATGAAAATAATTCTAGTTTCCTATTTTAATGAAAAATCAATGAGTTTATATAGAATTTAGAGTTCTAGTTTGGTGTATTAGAGGACATATTATCATCAAATATCAATGGGAAATCTCAAATAGTATCATCAGTAGAGTTATCCGAAATCATTTATTATCCTCATGATGGAGAGTTCAAATTTATCCATAATTTGTTTTCCATATGTTCAGTGGGATAGATCTATATTTTCATGTCCCCATTTAGAACCACGATTTTCTAAAATAACATTGTGATGGAATTAAACCCTGAATAGAATGTTTAGTGTAAGTCTATTCATACATGAATTTCCCAGAGAGCTGATGAAATAGAAAAAGTGTTATTTTAGGATATGTATATATTATATATCTAGATCATAAATATGAAGATATGTCTTCAAAGGTATATGAAGTGGTTTGTGAATCACTACTGTGATGAAAAATGTAATATAAACTATTACCCTTATAGAAGGATTATCTCCCTACATCTAAAGAAAAAGGAAGTGTGTTTCAATAAGAGAAACACTATGGAATTACATAAGATTATTACTCTTTCTGTAGTTATCTTATAAATTATTGGCTACTATCAGGAAAATTTTCAAATAGTTTGATACCTATTAGACATTAGGATGTGGAACCAGGGGATCCATACCCAACCTCACCACCTTGAGATAAAGTACCTACCAAGAAAATTCCTCTTACGGAGGTGCAAGAGTTAGTGGTTTCCGTAGAAGAGCCTCAATTGTTAGAATTTACTCATTCAATGGAAAATATTATTTAGAGATGAGAAGATTATATTGTTGAAGTAGATGAACTAGTTTATCTTATTTATCCAAATTATGAGACAAATGATGTAGTTCCCAATTAAAGGCAAGTTAAAAATGTTCATAGAGTGTCATATTGTAAGGTAAGAACTAAAGTTGAGGTTGTAAATAAATTGATTGATAAAATTCCTTCCAGATCACTTTCTAGAAAAGATAGAATTAGAGATATGGTTATGAAATCATCTGATCATTCATATACACCACCTATTCTAACCCCTCATATTTTTCATGAGGATGTACCTTTGGTTAGTAATAGTTTAGGTAGTTATGATATACTTACATTTTTTATACTATCATCACTCAATTTGATAATCTCATAATGGATTAAAAATAGTTAATGAAGTATTTAATATCCTAAACATATGAGATCAAACAGCCCAAGGGGGTTTCTATTTCAAAATATAATTTTGACATGTTTTTTGGGACGATAAAAACCCTAAAAGATTTGATCATGAATACAATGGGGTGAAGTTTCCTTGTCTAGAAAAGTGAAAAAATCCATTTTGATAATTGATGGGTATGACTGTATTTATTTTCAATATATGAAAAGAAATCAAATTACAATGCATGATTATGTTCTCTATGATTAGTGATTAATAATGGAAAGTGAAAGATTTAATTTTTTTCAAAAATAATCAAGGATATTGGTGATGATTCATGGTGAATTATAACAGACACATTGCCAACAAGCATGTACCTTAGTGGTACAGGCTCCTGCTTGGCATCCAAAAGTCCCAGGATCAAATCCGGGCAGTGGAAAATTTCTGGGTGCTGTAGCAGTACTGTAGCAGGGGCACTATAGCAGGGGCAGAACTATAGAAGCAGTAGCATTATAGAGGTGGAGGGACTGTAGCAGGTACTGTAGTGGTGGCTATACTGCAGCTGGTACTGTAGCAGAGCGTGTACTGTAGCAGTACTGTTCACCATGGGGTCATTTGGGCCATTCAATGGGATTTCAAGCCCTGTATTCAGCCACTTGGCCTTGGGCCTTTGGGCTTTGTAATGGGTTCCCCTCTACCCAGTCTAAAGAAGACTTTGCTTTAAATAATAAATTGAGTCTTCGACCCCAACCTTTTAAAAAAACATTGGTTGTCATTTCTGTAAGACAATTTTATATGATTTTTATGAGGTTTAGAGATTTTATTTTGGATTCATCTAATGGTATTGGATGTCACACATGGAGAAGTTTCCTTGTAAATTTTATTGTTGTTGAAGTGATCTGAAATTTCGAAGACATATATAATAGTGTTTTTATTATGTTTACTAAAAGTTATGTCTAAGAAAACATTAATTCTCATGATAATATGATGATACCATACAAATCTTTATTTTCATGATGAAGATATTGGGAGAACATTTCCATAAAAAAATATATTGGTTTATGTTATTCCGTTAAGAAGGTCATTCAATTAATAGTTTATTGCAAGATGTTTTGAAGAATTACTAAGTGATTAAGATATACATAGGCAGCCTATGTTATTATGGATTATTTTAGAAGTTGGATTTTCATGATATTGGATAACTCTTTTATAGAGATAAAAAAAATTCCAACCCATAAGAAATCCAACGACAACTTGATAGAGTTCTACTGTTCATTCCCAAGGAAGCCTTCCCAGGAAATCCCCTAGAAGCCATGGGTGGGCATAAGAGTGTGCCCACATAGACTATGTATAGGACAATAGATGATTTGGGGTAGAGTGAGATCCTTGAATATTCAAGAGTGTAGAATCCTAGTTGTGTTCTATGCATTGGTATGCATGTGATAATTCCCATGACTAGCTCCATGATGCATTAATAGAAATTTGGTAATACACTAAAGAAAAGCACAAATGAAGAACCAATATAGGAATGGAAAATCATGGGGTACAATTCCTCCACTTAAATACATATGGAAATTTCGTATGCTATCAGATTTCTTTGATCTCGACCATTCAATATTGAATTCCACTATCTTTAGCTTCTCTACCATTTATGGACTGATGCACATTCTAAGAAATCAATGATGACTATTATCCTTGATTCTAGAATCCTTTAAGATCATAACAGAGGATGAGTAATTCAAGATCAAAAAAAAATTTATACATGAAATCTAATGTCTTAAATTCATGTGAAGAGATCATGGAATGAGCTATGGATGACCGCAAATGAATTTTCAGACAGAATTTTAGAAATTGATGGGTTCAAGATTTTAGGAAAATGGGAATCATAAGATCATATTTTCATGCATTTGAGGATATAACCACAAGTGATATATATGAAGGCGTAATGACTTCTGGAATATAATTGAGAAAACATATACATATTTATCATTTGAATAAGTATTCGATAAAAATTATTTACTTAGAGATATGACACAACATAAAATATAAATCTAAGGAATTATTAGTCACTATTATACTTTCTTATAAAAGGGGAAGATCCTCAAGAAGGAGGGTTGCTACCGATAATGTTAGAGAGCTCCTATTTTTCTTAAAAATAGAGCCTCTTTCAAACAACTATTTTTTGAGGAGGAGGTTATGCAACAACTTATATTATTTGATGGAAAATAGGATCCTGATTGCACTCGACTTGTGCACAAAACAATCATAGTGCTTCACAGAGATCTTATTCCATTACTCACTTTTTATATTATGATACTCATACACATTGTCTTCTAATCATAAGAGAAGAAGACATAGAACCCACATGATTTACCATACTCGTTTTCACCAAGTCTATTGCATATAGTTTGTGAACTTCATTTTCTTGAACAAGTGAAAAATGATTCATTTTTTTCATAGGATGTAACTAAACATAGACAGTGTGTTGTGAAAAGATTATCTAAGAAGTATTTGCTATATCTTGTGAAAAGAACATAGAATCTTGAGTGAAACTTTGCATAAAGAGATCACATTGTATCGACACCCATCCTTATAGGAATGATGTGAAAATACACATGCCTGACACACATGAATTGTACCAAAAATTAATGAAATCAATGGACAATGTGTTTGGATACATTGTGTATGTGAAGAAATAAATAATATTACAATGGATATTTCTTTAACTTCTATGTATATATAAATAAATATTCTCGCGAGAAAATACTAAAAAAATAATTCAGAAGGAAATAATTATAAAGAATATAAATGAATGTTCTTGGGTTATATATTCCATGAAACTCATGAATGATGTGAATTGAGTTGTAATTGTGTAAGTTATCATGCATAAAATAATAATGATGAATTTATGTGAAACCCTAGAAGAGAATAATTTAAGTAAGGATTTTTTTGAAAGATTGAGTATATACCCAAGATATTTATATATTGAAGAAGAATGAAACTTTTAGTGTGTTAAAACATTCTTAAGTTGATCATTATAAATAATATTTAATTTAGACTGAAAGTTTCAACTTCAACTTATTAAAGAGTTATGGGAAGACATGCTTAAAATATTATTGATTGGGTACCATTTTATGACCTAAAGTAGAGGAACAATATTATTTAGTTGATGCGCATACATATAGTATAGTAGATAAATCTTTTACAGAGTTTTAAATGAATATCATTGAAGAAATTTTGTTGTTGGTATAAAGGAAACAATTTAATACAAGGGGTATTAGTATAAATAACACCAATAATTCATGATGATTTTTTTGTTTCCTAGATAAAATATTTATGCCAATTTCTATATTTTTTAATCACTATATAAATATAGTGATAATAGTATCCATGAATCTACAACAGGTTGATCATGGAAAAGAGTAGGTCTTCGTATCAAACTTGAATAAATAATTGTTTAATGATGTCTCTTTTATTATCTACATTACATGAGGATGTAATTGTTCAGATCATGCAACAGGTCAGTTCCTCTTAACTAGGTATGTGGTTAAATAGTAAGAGGGGATAATTGAAAATAAAGTAAATTTGGTAAAAAGTTGGAAACATTGATTCACCCCAATCTCTATTCCTACACAATCTATATAGGATTTACAAGTGGTATCAAAGTTTTGGTATACCTATGATTGGATCGATGTTTTTATCCTAGTTGTTTTTAAAAATAATTATATGAAGTGTATATTAGATTATAATTTTGAAAGGCCTAATGTGTAAAATTTAATCTACACTCATATTGAGCAAAACATGAATGTATATACAAAGACTATGAAAAATAGGAATAATAAATAAGAAAATATATTGAGAAAAATCTCAAAGAAATTAGAGAATTATCAATGAATTTCTACCAAATCTATTAAAAATTATCATTTTGTTAACTCAAGATGTAGAGAGTGTGAAGAAAATTAATCTTCCAAAATTGTTGAATAATTATTCTCTCAACATTAAAGGTATATAAATAATGTTCCTAAATATTTTATTTCAAATATAATTTGTTCTTTCAAAGAGATATTTTATAACAGAACACAACATGGAGATAAAATTAAGATATTGGAGGATTACCATTGTATGAAATTAAAAAGACATAATGTTCTCACAATACACATTGAATAAAAGAATGAATTTACGAATCTTTGAAATAAAAATATTTCAATAATTTAGGAAGAATTACAATGGCTTGTTTATGAGAGAGCTGTGATTAAACTTGTTTTTGGTGAAGTAATACATTCACTTGAAACATTGTTCAATATTTAAATGAAAGCATGATATTATCATCTTGAATAAACAACATATAAAATGTAAGATCGGGAATTTTAAATTGAATAAAGGACGAAGTTATGTAAATAATATATTCAGAATATTTATGGTCTAAAAGAAATAGATCGATCTTATATTAGTGCTAGGAAATCCCAATTAGAATTTAATCTAGAGAAATTAATGACATTGAAAACTCTATTATTGAATGAAATAAAAAAAATAAAGATAAATTTAAAATAATGGAATGGTAATGGGATGGTATGCTGACATGAATTGAAAATGATATGTTTAACTTTAGTAGGGCGTGTCTAGAACAAGATACTGAATTGAAAAATTAAAAGGATACACATGCTAGAACATCTCAAGTTTCTAAGAAGAAGAATTCTTCCACCAAAACATATAAAAAGATTCAACCCTCAAAAGGTATTCTTCTATATAGACAATTGGTGATCCTCATGTATATATAGAGACCCATAATAGTGTAAGTAATAGGTATAATTCAATTATTGATCAACCTCATACAATATCAAGGAAGGAGGTAAATCATAACCCTTTGAATTTAGTTTCTAGTAAAACATTATCACCTGTGAGTTTAGGTTTAAAGCTTGAATCTATTATGATATGGATTGATATTTTTTTTTATAAATACACTGAAACACTATGGGTGGTTACAGAAAAGATTAAGAAAAAAAATCTCAAAATGATTCTCTAAATAAGGAATGTCCAACATAGAAATCAAACTGTAAAAAATCTTGACAAGAATATAATATAAGAAAAATATGGAGATTTGTTGGATATTAATGGCATTTCTAGAAATTTTTAAATCAAGACAAGGATTGTTGGAATAATATGTCATCATATAATAACTATATAATTTTGGATTTATGGGTGATAAATTAGTCTTAGAAGATATATCCTATAAAGATAAATCACAATTCTAAGATGAAGAAGAATATGTCTGTTAAGATAATACATTGGTGTCCAGAAGACTTCTCTGAATATTGAAACAGAAGATATCATAGTTATTAGTAGTTATGGTACATATCTACCATGATCTACTCATTTTTTAATGAGAATAAAAGTCCACAAAAAATTTATAAAAAGGAAAAAAAAGTATAAATGAATTCCTTGGGGAAAATATAGAAAAAGGTTTTCAAGAAAATAGTAAAGTAAGATACACCAAAGTAGAATATTATGTTATATATAAAAAAATTCATTTCAATGAAAAAATGATGATTCTACTTTATAAAGAGAGTTCAATCCATGGAGCAGTAAAAATATTCCATGGAAATTAAAAAAAGAAAGAGTAAATAAATAAGAGAATAAATATTAGAAATAAAAAAGAAGATATAATTGAATAAATACATTAATGAATAATTCATTGATTATTTTCCCCATAAAGGTAACTCAAAAATATTGAAGAAATCATTTGGAAGTTCTAAAATGGGAAATTTTTAGAGGGAATAATAAATCATTTTTCATGAGAAATTGTAACCTAATAGAGAAATGATAAAATAATGAGTTTTAACCATTATTTAAAGAAAAATAAAAGTGAAAACATATTATTTCACATGAAGATGAATTCTATTTTCATGAGAAACTTTCACAAAAATGAAAACTATGGGTTCTCATAAGTACTATATAGAAGGTTAAATTATACTAAAAATATTTAAATTATTTTCATTACTATTCTTCCATCTCAAAAAGATATCATAATTTTTTTTAAAAATGTGTGAAGCTCTCTCACTACTGGTAGATAAGAATAAAATAATCTGCAAGTTATTAAGGTTAATGGATGTAAAGACACTATGATTTTATAATGTCATGAAACTAAAAGCCCAGAGCAGGTGCATTACTTGTTACATTGTCTTGGTTAAAAGGAAAGAAATAATAAAGAAAGAAAAATTTTATTATTCTTGAATAAACTAGATACATATATTAAAATCATATTTCAATGATAAAGGTAACAAATTATAATACATTACAAAAATTAATAAACTGCATCCATGGAAAATCCGTAAATGGTATTCTCTTCATATCATATTGAATGTAAAAAAATGAAAGGGGTGAGCTCAAATGATTAGTAAGGGTTTCAAATAGAGGATGCATTAATAAAAAATAACTATACTTAAAAAAATTGGCATAGTCAATATGACATGTTGGATAAATGAAAAACACACACCATTAATAAATTGAGAATGAAACTGCATCCCTAGGATTTATAATAGTGAAACACTAATGGATAAAAATAACTAAAAATGAATAAAGAAATATTATTACTAATTTTAAATCATGTATTTGGCACATTATACCATTATACCATTGAAATAGTTTAGGTCTGTGGGTAGAAACCCATCAGATTTTTTGAAAAAAAAAATCGAAGGGTTTGTCGCCAACTGATTTGCCTCTAAGACCTTATGATGCATCAAGAGACTATAAAAGGCCCCTCCCATAACTGTATTTCCTAATAATTCTCTATAAATATATTTCAAACAATTATCATATGCCATATTAATATCCATATATAGTAGAGAATACGAATTTATCAATATTTCCATAGTTAAAACATCATTGTAAATAAACATCATATGTGAAATGGTATATGACTTAAGAAAATAATCATATCCATGCAAGGAGAAAAATGATATTTACAAATATCATAATATCAAATGAAAAATTATCTCAAATGGGAAGTAGATAAATCACATAAGAATGATTAGGTGCACAATACCAAGTAGTTCTCAAGGAAACAGAAATTTAGACAATGTCCCTTACCACATTGTAGTCAATTGTGTCATATGAACAAAAATAAATAACCATCAAATTGATCATATAATACAATGAATATAAATATAATCATGATATTATATATCAAATGTAATTACACATATACCACATAGAAGAAATAAGTGGTGAACAATGTAAATCTCACAGAATTGAAAGTGAGATGAGAAACCCCTTATCATCATTTCAACATGGTAATAGGTTTTATTGTGAGGGATTAATGAGAGGTAAATGGGTATAATTTTTTTTTAATATCAAAATCTCAATATGGGGAGGTATAAAAACACACCCCATTATTAAACATTAAAAATAAAAGCACACAACATTGGGTGAATTCATGAATAAAAGCGAGAGTGAGGATTCCTTACCTTATGCTCGAAGGTGTTATCGATTGATCTTAACAACTGGAATAATCATATTTAGATTCATTAATTAATAATTAAATAACCTAATAAACATTTAATTGATATATCATATCCTTATTAGGTTCATTCATGTCTTTTTAATGGGTTTATGATATTCAAGTTTATTATTTTGGAAGCATTTCCTCTCTTGTTTTTCAGGACCAGTTCACTAGTATTCATGACAGGAAGTTAGTTTGAATTGTGGATAAACATACATATTTTTAATTATATATTTTTAGTGACATTATAAATTATCTTATAATTATTTTTTGTTATATACCTTTATAATTACTTATTAGTTAAAAGTTATTGAAAAATGTTTGGATTTACTTGGTGGTTTTGTGCATCATGAACTTGTTTTGTATTATTATTTTTTATTATTAGTGTATAAGGATTAAGAAAATTTACATAAGGTAAAATACATATATTATGATATTGTTTAACCATTAAAAGGTTTCATGACCATTATTGAAGATATTAATATAAATTTAAAACTCGTCACCCTTGAATGTGATAAATTAACACATCTTTGAAAGTATTTTTATTTTTAGTGTAAGTGGTTGGGGAAAAGAGGGATGAGGATGAAAGATTACATTATAATAATAAAATTCCATTTCATTTAAGGTAATGGAATTATCATAGCATTTTTATGTGGGATATTAGAAGGTAGCAACAAAATAATGGAACTTGTAAATGAATTTGAAAGAAAAGATAAGATATGCTCACATCTTTAGTACTCTTCCTTGAGAATCTCTTTAAGACCTTTGTTTTTGGCCTTTTGGTTAAACTAGTTGATATTGGACGTGGGGGATGATCTTAGGGAGATATTTGAACAGAATTTAGTCATGTATTGAAGCTTGAGGGGTGTCGGAGGAAGAGGGGGTGAGTGGTGGTTTATATTATGGAGGAAGGAGGGATTCTAATTTATTTTAATCAACATTTTAATATTTTTTTCAATAATATGAAAAGTACTGATTAATCTGACACAAAATAGTTATAATTTCAAGTTATTTTGATCCAAGTGGGATTACATCATCCTTGCATCACCAATTATGCATTAAATCATGTATTTAGCATTTTTCGTAATTTATCATATTTTACTATTCATCAAAAATTCACCAAAATTATTTTTTGACATTTAGAATCCAAAAATGATCTCTTTTTTTCAAAAATAATTTTATAAATATTATATAACTAATATTTAATTAAAAATATTATTTAATCTAAAAATACCGATACTTAAAATATTAATCTTCATTTTTAAGGTTTCTAAATTTTACTTATACATTCATGAGTAAGGATACCATTCATAATGGTTGCATTACAATTCATAATGGTAGGTTACTATTCATAAGGGTATGTTACTTTTCATAAGAGTTTGTTACTATTCATAATGGTATGTAACCATTCACTGTAAATTAACTTGATTCTATCAGTCTCCAAATATCACCCGGATCACAACAGTGTATGTCCGTTTATCAAAATTCAAAACACAGAAGTGTAAAATTTATGTTTAATTGATAGGTTATGACTATCTACTAAATAAAAAATTGTTTATTCAAAGAAACATAGTGGTTTATAAAATATAGGCTTTTAATAGAATGCATTAAGGGAAACATGCTATAAAATTTTTGGGGTGTTATATTATTCCCACCTTTGGAAATTTTGTCCTCGAAATTTTCATGTATATTGCTCCCTAAAAGGATATGGGTGTTTCTTTTCTATAACATCCCTAGATTCTCATGTGGGTTCCTCCATATTATGGTTTCTCAAGAGAATTTTACTATACAAGTTTTTTGACTTCTTAATACCTGCTCCCCTGTGTCAAGAATCTAAATAGGCTCTTCACAGTATGAAAAATAAGGTTCCAATTATATCTATTCATAGGTGAGTACATGAAGCGGGTCTGACATGTATTTCTTTAACAACGACACATGGAACACATTATGAACATTGGATAGACATGGTGTAATTTCTAAATAGTAAGTTATCACTATGATCCTTTCCAGAATTTCAAATGGTATGATGTACCTTGGGCTCAGTTTCCCTATCTTACCAAACCTTAAGACACCCTTTTATAGAGATATTGTTAGAAAGATATTATCACCTATATTTAATTACAAATCCTTTCTCTGGATGTCAGCATAAATTTTTTTCCTATTTTAGGCTATATTAATTTTGGCCTAAAATTCCTTTACCTTTGTTTTGGTCTCACTAACATGTTCTGGGCCTAACAGATTCCTATCACCAACTTTATCCAAACAAGTTGGAGTTTGAAACCTCTTTGCATATAATGATTCATATGTCACAATTTTAATATAATAATTTAAGATATGATTATAGGAAAATTACCTCAAAGGCAAGTATTGATTCGACATACCTTCAACGTCAAGAGAGAAAGATATGAACATATCTTCCAGTGTTTGAGTCATCCTTTTAGATTATCCATCGGTTTGGGGGTGATAAAGAGTACTCATTGGAAGATCAATATCCAAATACTTTTGGATACTTTTCTAGAATATTGATGTAAATTGGGGATACTAATAAAAAAATCGATAGTAGTGCTACATAAAGTCTAAGAACTTCATTAATATAAAGTCTTTTTAGGTGATCAAGCGGTAAGTCCTCCCTTATACCAAGTAAATGTGATGATTTTGTTAGAGGATGAACAATTACCAATATTTCTGAATTATTTTTTGGTTTAATTGATAGTCTTGTGACCAAATCTATTGTTTCATCCCACTTTCACATAGCAATAGGTCGTGGTTTCATCACCCCTATAAGATGTTGTCTCTACGCCCTCACTTATTGGAAATCTGGACACCTTGACACATAGTCCGCAACTTCTCACTTCATATTATCCCACAAAAAATGTCCCTTTTATATTTCTATACATCTTAGTGATACTGGTGTGTATAGAAATATTTGAGCTATGAGCATCATCTAACAATTCCCTTTTTAACTCAGGTACTGATGGAGCGCATAACCTATTCCAAAATTTTAGAACTCCTTCTTTATACATGAAGTCTTCTAATCTCCCATACTTAAAAGAATTAATTTTCTTGTATAGATTATCATCATCAGATTAAGATATTTTTATCTTCCCTATTAAAGATGTTTTAGAAATCATTTGAAAGAGGAATGATGTTTCTCCTTCCTTATCAATTCCCATATCCATAATTTTTAGATCCAAGAATATAAAATCTATCTCAATCCACATTTGGGTTAGAAGTCCATGATCTTTCCTGCTTAATGAACCTACCACCTTATTTTCCTTTCTTTGGTGGTACTGTATTGAAAAATCATAATTTTTTAGTATATCGATCCATCTCATTTTCCTCATGTTGGGTTTTTTATGTGTGAAAATGTATTTCAAACTATTGTGATCTATATATATCTCACATGTTTTACTATAAGAATAATGTCTCCATTCTATCAAAGAAAATATTATGGATTCTGACACCAGATCATGAGTTGGATAATTTTTCTCACGAGTCTTTGACTTTTTTGATGGATAAGTGATAACTTTATAATTTCTCATAAGTACTCATGAAAGTCCATTTTTTGATGCATCATTGTTTATCACAAATCCAACATTTCTATATGGAAGAGTCAAAATTGGACCATTGAGCTATATTATTTTTAATTCACCAATTAATTTTGTATAATCATTCACCTATAAAAACTTAACCCCTTTAAATGTGAGATTGTTTAGCCGGTTAACTAGTCGGGTGAAATTCCGAATGAAACACTGATAGTATCCTGCTAATCCAAAAAGACTTTGTACCTCGATTATGTTAATTGGCCTTGTTCATTCATGAATATCAATTGTCTTTGTAGGATCAAAAAAGAGTCCATATTTAGAGACAATATGGACAAGAAAAGAAACCGATTGAATCTGGAATTCAGTATTTCTAAACATACAATATAATTCATTTCTTCTAAGTGTTTTCAGAATAATCCACAAGTGATTCTCATGGTCTTCATAGATTTTGGATTATACTAGAATATTATTGATAAATACCACAAAAAGTCCAAAAGATATTTCATGAAAACAAGATTCATTGGATCTATGAAAAGAGAGGATCCATTAGTTAGTCCAAAACACATCACTATAAAGTCATAATTCCCATACCTGGTTCGAAACGTTTTCATTGGAATATCATCCATCTGACACATAGCTAATGATATCCAAATCAATGTTTAATCTTTGAAAAGTTTTATGCTCCATTAATTTGATCAAATAAATCATCAATTCAAGGAAGAGGATACTTTTTCTTTGTTGTATTAGCATTGATTTTCTAATAATCGATACAAAACCTCGTGGATCCTTCTTTTTTCTTGACAAAAAGGAAAGGGGTCCCCCATTGAGAAAAACTTGGTCAAATAAAACATTTTTCACTCAATTCCTCTATCCATTATTTATATCCACTGATTCCCATTCTATAGGGAGTCTTTGATATAGGTCTTTCACAAAGAATTATATCAATAGAGATCTCAACTTCCTTCTCTAGAAGATTTATAGGAAAATACTTTAGGAATATGTCAATGAATTCTTTATAAATATGTACATCGTCAATTTGAAGATTTATTTCTTAACCCATATATATTGGCTTCTATTCCTCTATATGAATTGCATTAAGTAGAGCTACTGGGGGTGTATCTAGATAAGAATTAGATAGTGAGGTTTATGCTCTAAAAATAAGGGACTCTACACCATTTTCAAAGATGGTAACTTCCTTCTTCTTACAATAGATCTTCAAATCATAATTTGATAGCCAATTCTCACCTAGAATTATATCAAAGTCAGTCATTGGTATGATGATAAGGTTAGAAACTAAAGCACATTTATGTGTCATGAGGGGGAATGATCGGCATGCCTTTGTTAAAATGGTACATCCCAAAAGAGTTTTAACGGGAAAATCGTTTATTAAATAAAATTTTATATGTATAATTTTCCTTGAAAACTAGGAAGATATTAATTAAGGTGATGATCTAGAATCAAATAATGCATTATCTATGTTTGTGGAAACAATTAAAGTACCTTCCATCACATTATTAAGAACATAAACCTCCATGTTTGTAATTTCATAAGCTTTCCCCTGCTCTTGTTTCCTTTTCTGAGGTAAGATTCCATGGCTATTAAGAAATTATTTTCATAGTGTCCCATCTATCTACAATTAAAGCATTGAATATCATTGACTTGTTACTTCCCCTTGAATTCATTAAGTCTATGATCCTTTTCTCCACACTTATAGAATACTCCTATTCCTTTCAATAATTTCACAAGATGATTCTTTCCATAGTTCTTGCATAATGAGAATTTCTTAACTACCTTGTTCTTATTTGGAACTTCACCTTTTCCATGGTTATTATAGTACCACTTCTTGTCATGGTTTCCCTTAATGAAATTTGATATAGAAAACCCCCTCTATGTTTTTATAGCACATAATGCAATTTCATCATATGAAGAAAATGTTTGAGAATCCAGTTCCCTTTGAATAATTGGATAAAGAGATTCAATTAAATGATCAATCTTGTCTTTTGAGTCACATACATAATCTATGGAATACCTGGATGGTCCTGTGAAGGTATCCTTATACTCTGTAACACTCTCTTCTTCCATTTTCATTAAGATGAGGAATTTCATCTTCATTTTGATTTGTTGTGCATGAGGAAAATATTTGTCGAAGAATATTAACTTAAAATAAATCCACTCAATATATTTTATTTCTCCTTCCTATGTGGTATTGTGGATCAAGGACTACCATTGATCAGTGTCACCCTTGAGACAATACGCTACCATCACTGCCTTTAAATTTTCATTGCATCTTAATGACATGAATTTATTTTCATGTGACTTGATCTACTTCTCAGCTACCACTGGATTATTATTCCGTCTAAAATATGGGGTCTTCTACTGCATGGAATGATTTGACACATGTGTGGCACAATTAGTTGTCATAACCAAAGTATGTTTTCCCAATATGGTCATGATTTGATCCACTCCAACATTGAATGTGTTGACTTGATCAATGGGGTAATCCATACATTTCCCATGATTATTGATTCCCCTTCTTCCATGAAGAATAATTTCTAAATAATGAAATATATTAGAATAGGTTATGAATAATAATTTATAATCTCAACAATAAAATCACTTATCATAAATTAAAATTCTATACATAGCTAATTTCATAAACATGATTTCTCTTGAGGAAAAATTTACATGTAAATCCGTTATAATGGCATGTAAAAAAATGTTAATTATTATAATCATATCAATTGGGAGTGTCAATCCAAGAGTGTATAAAGGCCTTTTTTGTGTTCCAAGATACCATAGATATGGCCTGAAACTCATTGTCGGAGTTTTCACTCCTAGGTAAAACTGTTCCAGAGCCACCTCTACTAGTGTGTATCCAGACATGGATGTATCTACAAGAAAGATCCAGATATTATATTCCTTACTAATATTATAGGAAGTTCTTGTATGTTTATCCTCAATTACTACCTTAAGTATTTGTTCCCTAATATACATTTTTTAATCTAGTTTCTAGTTTGCTACTAAACTTCCTCTGATACAAACTGTAACGCCCCGACCCCGAAAGCCGAAAGCTAGTGAATTAATTATTATATTGTCCTGGTTAAAAATAAAATAAATCTAAAAATAATGATCATTTTAGTAATCTTAATTAAACTAGATACATACATGAAACTCATATTACAATGAGAATGGTAAGAAAATGCAACACATAACAAAAACTAATATGCTGCATCCATGGAAACTAAATAAATGGTTTCCTCTTCATAAAATTTTGAAGGTAAACTAATGAAATAGGTGATCTAATATGATCATTAAGGGTTAAAAATATCAGAAACATGAATAAACAATTACTGAATCATAAAAAATTGGCATTGTAAATATGGCATGGTGAATAAATGGAAAACACACACCATTAATAAACTGAGAATGAAACTTCATACATAGGTTTTTTCATTCTGAAAACATCACTGATAGTAATATCCCAAAATGAATAAATATATATTATTATTAATTTTACATCATGTATTTGGAACATGATTCAATTATACCATTAAAATAGGTAAATTCTGTGGGTAGAAACCTGTCTGATTTTTGGAAACAAACCTGGAGGTTTTGTTGGAAAAATATTTGTCTAATGAGACCTCCCGATGCATCGAGGGGCTATAGAGGGCCGCTCCTTTCACCTCAAGCCCAAATACATATTTATAATAAGATTTAATACAATTTCTATTTTCCATATCAATATTCATATAGATTAGAGAAAACAGATTCATTAATATTTCCATAGTTAAAACAAAATTCCAAATAAAAAATGTATGTGTAACGGTATACAACTTAAGCAAATAATCATATCCATGCTACAAGAAATTGAATATTTACCAAAATTATAATTTAAAATAAACAATTATCCAAAATGGGTGTTAGATACACTACATAAGATGTAATTAGGTGCACAGTACCATGTAGGTCTTAATGAAATGGAAATTGAGACAATGCCCCTTACCACATTTCAGCATATTAACGGATTTTTTTGTGAGCGATTAATGAGAGTTAAAGGTATATCTCATCATTTATATCTTTTAAGGGTAGTATGGGTGATATTTGAAAACATAACCCATAAATAAGAGTTAAAAATAAAATAACACAACCTATGGGGAATTTTTGATTAAAAGCGAGAGAGACGATCCCTTACCTTAAGCCATAAGGTGTTATAGATTCATCCTAACATCGTGAATAATAAAATTTAGCATCAATAATATAATATGAAAAAACCTCATAAAAATTTAATTGATATAGTGTAACCATATTAGGTACATTAATCTCCTTTTTTATGGGTTTAAGAGATTCAATTTTATTGTTTTGGAAGCATTTTCTTCCTCGGTTTTCATGACCGGTTTACTTGTATTCATGAATGGAAGTTCATTTGAATTGTGGTTAAACATAAAAATTTTAAATATATATTATTAGTGAAATTATAAATGATATTATAATGATTTTGGGTTATATAATTGGTGGATGACTCATTAGTTAAAAGTTATTGATAAATGTATAGATTAACTTGTCTGTTTTGTGAATAATGAACTTGTTTTGTATTATTATTTTGTATTATGAGTCTGTAAAGATTAGAGAAAATTTAATAAGTTAAAATACATATATTATGATATGGTTCAACCATTAAAAATGTTTAATGCCCATTATTGGTGATAGTAATAGAAATTGAAAACTTGTCATCCTTAAATGTAATAAATTAACACATCTCAAATGATATTTTCATTTGTAGTGTAAGAGGTGGGGGAAAAGAGAGATTCTGATGAAATATTACATTACCATAAGAAAATAAAATTCCATGTTAGTTACTATAATCATTATATCATTTTTATTTGGGGATGTTTGTAGAGAGAAAAAAATAATGAAAATTGTAAAATAATTTGAATGAAAATAGAAGAGATGTTCACCTCTTGAGTTCTCCTCCCAGAGAATCCCCTTAAGGCCTTTATTTTTTGCCTTTTGATGAGAAAGAAATGTCTTGGAAGTGTGGGATTACCTTAGGGAGAAAATTGAGCCAAATTTAAGCAGGTATTTAAGCTTTAGTGGTGTGGGAGGAAGAGAGGGTGAGTGGTTGTTTATGTAGTGGAGGGAGGAAATATTTTACATTATTTTAACCATTATTTTAATATTTTTTCCCAAGACTTTGAATAGTATTGATTAATGTGATCCAAAATAGAAATAATTTCATGTTATTTCGAACCATGTGGGTTAAATCATCCATACATCACCTATGAGGTAGTAAATCATGTATTTAGCATTAATCGTAATTTATTGTATTTTACTAATCTTAAAAAATTTATGATTTTTAGATGAATCCCAAAACATTACCCTAACCATTATTCGATCTGTAGAATCCAAAAATGAAATCCAATTTTCCAAAATAATTTTCTAAAAATGATAATTTTTTATTTATTTAAAAAATTCATTAATCGAAAAATGCAAACACATAAAATATTCATCTTTATTTTTAAGGAGCCTAAATTTTATTAATACATTAATGAGTAAGGTTACCATTCATAAAGTTTGAATTTATATTCATAATGATATGTTCATCTTTATAAGGGTGTGTTAATATTCATAAGGGTATGCTACTATTCACAAAAAAATTAACATGATTCTATCAAACTCCAAATATCACCCTGATCGCAACCGTGTATATCTGTTTTTCAATATTCAAAACACAAAAATAGAAATTTTATGGTTAGTGGAGAGGTTATTACAATATCCTAAATTAAAAACTGTTTCTTAAAAGAAACTCAGTTCTTTACAAAATATAGGTGATGAATAGATTGTATTAATGGAAACATAACATAAAATTTTCGGGGTGTAATAGATATTGAATAAATATTAGAGTATAAAATATAAGGGAGAAACAAGCATGAAAGGTAACATAATATTTTGAGCTAAAAAAATTGAGTCCCTTAGTAGAGAGAAAAGTACCAACCCTATTTCTTTTATCAAGACCATAACAGTTCTACCATATTCCCATATTTGATATTTAGTATCAATGTGTTTAAATTTCAGGGAATTGGAGGTGATGATCATTCTCAAAAGGTTAATTAAGTGAAAAGGTGGAAGAAAACAAGTTGTTATGATTTTTATAGATCTAATAAAAACTGTATTTTTTACATAATGGTGGACCATAAATTTGTGCATCATTAAGAATATATGATGATGTTTTACATCATTTTAAATAGAAGGTTGTGAACCCTCGTGAAGGGGGGAAACATAAAATGATATTCTATCAAGGATTGTTCTTCGAACATCTTAATGACCATGTCATTTCAATAGAATTTTAAAATGGTGGTAACAAAATTGAACATATATTTCTTGTCTTGATTATATAAAATATGTGTATCAAAGGGTTGTTTTGGATGAATTGTAAACTCATAGAAAGTAGGGGTAAAATATTTTTTCACGTGAAATTTCTGATGTATTTTTTGATCTCTTCCATAGAATATATTACTTTATAAATTTGTTTTAGACAGACTACTCATTTATGAACAAAAATTTTATAATAACTATATCTCATGCACAATTTTTAATGGAAAAAAAAGACTAAGTTGGATGTATCTCTATTGTTTCCTTCATCACATTATCCATTGTAGACCTAGAGTATTACAACTAAAGTACCTTTTCCAAGTGAACCATGTTGTATAATCCCTCTTTTATATAAAAAATAGAATTTATTTCCAAATAAACTAAAAGGTATAAGAAACCCCCTAAAATAATCCTTTTAATTTATTGTCAACAAGGGGGATAAGGGACATTGACAATATGGAAATGGTATTGACAACAAATCCAAATGGGGTGATTGAAACATCCATGTGGATGATTGATGAGTAAGGTTGTATGTTTTTCTCAATATATATGATAGAATCATAAGTCAATGTATGATTAATCCCTCTATGATTAGTGAATAATAATGTAAATAGAATTATGGGAATATTTTTAGAAATATTCAAGATTCTTGGTGATGAAGCGTGGAGAACTTCTAGTGACTCATTGGTTTTCATTTGATTATAGAATTCCCTATGATTGGTGATGATTCTTATAGATGTTTTATAGATTAATTTAATTGAATATGATGTCATGATTAGAAAATTCTCTTGGAAAAATTAATGATTTTTGAAGTTATCTTACATTTTTAAGACAAGTGATAATAAGTTTTTAAATTGTTTACTACAAGTGAAGACCATGAAGAAAATTATTTACATAATGATGTGAATAGAAAATGAAAATGATTATTTTCATGAATAAGATATTTGGGAAATAATTCCAAATACAAAAATATGCATTTTTTTAATTCCATTGAGAAGTTATTGGAAAAAATAGTTTACTGAATGATATTTTTGAAGAATAATTAAGGATTAAGAAGATTCATGGCTGGACTATGTTTTAATTATCTATTTGGGAAGTTTTGTTTCTATTGTATTAGATGGAACTTTTTTATAGTTTACTAAAAAACTCTCCATCCAAAAAAATACTAGGCTTGAATCACTAAGGGATCTCGTGAATTCACAAGGGACCCATCTCATGCAATCCCATATGAAGCATGTGTGCGTGTAGGAGCATGTCCGCATAACCTGTGTATAGTGCCATATAGATTAGGGAACATAGGGTGTGTTCCTCATATGTCACTAGGCCAAATCCCATTTGGGTTTTGCATTATAGTATATAAGTTTTCTCCACTGTGACAAGCCCAATGAGGTTGTTGTTTGGGTTTTGAAATAAACTAAAGTAAAGTGTGCTGAAATAACTGAGGTGGGACATTCGAAGCATGGGGTACTGTTCCTATTATAAAAAAGTTACTGACATTTCTCATACCATCAGATGGATTCAATCTTCACCAAATATGTTTTAATTATATTTTATTCTACCTCATTACCTTATATCGAACAGTGTATGATCTAGTTAACCAATGACCACTATTATCATGGATTCTATCCATATTTGATGATCATTATAAAGGGATAATGTATTATGGATCGAACTGAATGTGTTCAATAAATATAACATCTTGAACTCATGTGAAGAGCACATGGAATGAGCTACAGCTGATGAAAAAATGAGTTGATGATCATATTTGAGTAATGGATGAGTTTGATATTTCTGTAAAATGGGAACCATATGATAATCATCAAAGTCACATAAGGATGTTACCTCACAAGTGATATGCAATGGCTTAATGATTTTCTCTGTATACTTGTGTAAAATTTAATTTCTCAATCATATGAATAATTTTTTGATACAGAATAAAAATATGAGCTATGAAACTATATAAAAACTACATCTAAGGCAGTTCCATGAACTAAGATACATGCATATAAAATGATAATACCCTAAACACAGTGGGTAGATACTGATACTATGAGAGAGAACCTATTTTTTTCAAAAATGTGTTTCTTTGAAACAATTGTTTCACAATGAGGAGGTTCAGTGAAGCCTTGACTTTCATGAGAGAGAAGAGGATCCTCAAAGCACTCTACTTGTGCATAGGAAACTCATAGTATTTCAAAAAGAACATTTTCCTTGAATCACCTTGAGGTAGTGCGATACTCATACATATTATCCTCCCTAATTTCAATATGAATATAGGGAACCTATGTGACTAACCATACCAGTTTACAAAAAACCTATTACATTAAGTCTATGAAATTGGATTTCGTGAACAAGTAAAATCACAATTCATTGTATCATTCAACAAGTACACATGAACAATGTGTTATGTGAATACCGTTTTAGTATGCTGGTCTATATCATGCACGAAGAAAACATAATCTCGATTCATACTTTTCATGATGACGATCGTGTGTTACCAAACCCATCATTTCACAAATGATGTGCATGTGAACATGCATGACATGAATACATTGAAAAAATAATAATGAGAATAGTGTCAAATTTGTGTGTCTAATAAGTCTGTGAAAAAAAAATCAGAGGACAATATCAATTTTATGCATTTTCTTGTGTATATAAATGCACGTAGATGATTGAAAATACCAAAAATGTAATTGAGAAGAAGAAAACTATAATGAATATAAATTAATTTTCTAGGGTTTTTATGCCATTAATCTCATGAATTAATTGAATTGAGTTGATATTGTGTGAGTTATATTGCATAAAATAATAAATAATATTTTTTTCACAACCCTAGAAAACATAAATTGATGTCAAGAACATAATTTTAGGATGGAGTATCTACCTCAAAAATTGATATATTAATAAAGAAAACAACATGTATTTTGTTAATGGATTCCTTAGTTGATAAATACGAATAGGAAGTATGTTTGAGTGGAAGTTTCATCTCCCACTGATTAAAGAATATTTGGAAGATATGCATCAAATATTGTTTATTAAGTAAATGATAAAGACAAATAATATAGGAATATGATTATTATGTTTATGTAAATATATCCAATGTAGTAGATAAATCTTGTTCATAGTGTTTATTGAATTTTCTCGAAGGTATGGTGGTTCCAGAATAAAAAACAGCACTGAATACCGATGGAACCAATATAAATAATTCCACTAACATAGGAAAATTGGTTTTTCCTACATAATCATTATGTATTTATTTCATAATATTTTAATCACTATAAATTTGCAGTGATAATTGAATCCATAAAACAACCACATGTTGATCATGGAAAGTAGTAGGCCTTAGTACAGACCCTTGTAGAAATATATGTGTACTGCTATATCTTTTATTTTATTTATTGCATTTGTATGTAATTTTTGAGAGCACATAATAGAAAAATTACTCTTAATAGGTTAAGAGTTATGATATTAAGGGGGATAATTGAAAGGAAATTAAATTTGGTAAAAATTTTACTACAATAATTCACAAATACTCTCAATTTACCTACACGATCTATATGGAATCTACAATATGTTTAACTAAATTGAAGTGTCTAATATAGTGGGAGAAGAAATAGATAGAAATTTTTTTTAAAATTAATATATATATATATATATATATTATTTTCATAAATATCATATAAAATCATTTTAAAACATGAAGTTTAATATCTTATGGGTTTTGTGACCATCAAAAATAGGTTGATTGTTGGAATACTAATGTCGTCCTAACATATCCTATATATTTTAGGTTTTGACGATCTTAAACAAACATAATATTTTTTTGATTTTCCTAATGTTTTATTATTATTTTTTCATTATATTATTTAATTATGTTGAAATATAAAATTTGTGGATGTTTTTTTTGAAAATGTTCATATGTTTGGAAAATTTTCTATGTGGAGAAATGGCTACCTTGAGAAAACAACTATGTTAATTAAATACATAAAGGAACTGCCTATATAAAATTGATATGTAATTAAATCAACTATATAGAAATCACCCACATAGATAAAATAACATATGTGAGCATTCATATATGCCTATAAATCTCATTTGTGTATAAGTTACATATAATAATCAATTACATGATTTGGATACATGGAGAAGTAAACTATGATATTCCAAATGACTATGTAATTATTTCTGCAATATCAAATTTGGATACATGATAAAGATGGTTATATGAAGTAAATAAACTATATGAGGAAGGTATATAAAAATTTATCTATTTGTGAAATCACTTACTTGAAGAATGGATACATGGATCATTTCCGCAACTTGAATTCGATTTTTTAGAATTTAGAAATATCGTCATATATGATCTTCTATGTTAATCTGTAACCTCTTATTTTGTAATGTTAGTGTATATTCAATTTAAATTAATTATATCATGTGTTTATTCAATATTGGATTACTTATTTATGGTAAAATCAATTATAAAATGAGGTGTTTATTTTGAATGGAAACAAGTAAATAGATAATTTAATAGAGAGTAATTTTGTTGAGGTATTTCCAAGAAAAGGAAATATGTAATTTAAATTCCAACCAATGTTTTTATCCATATGATGCTGAGTGATTGAAATATATGTTTCTCATCCATTTTATATGGTGATTTATTGGAGAAGGGAATAAAATCAAGAATAGAAGCACTTAAAGATTCAATTCTCTAAAACATCTAAATGTTCTGCTCTATTTTTTTAAAGAAACGAAGGAAAAAATATTTAAATATATAGTTTCACAATCATGATAATTTTTGTGGTGTTTTTTATGACTCTCCTCTACTATTTTTATTATCTCCTCTCTTAGGGATATCTTCCCTTCTATTACTTGTATCTTACAACTATGAACATCATTTATAAACACTTAGTTTATTCATCCCCTCATTATGAAGGTTCCTGGTAAAAGAACCTTAAAGTAAAGTGTTAATAAATTCTTTTTGGATCCAGTTTAAAGAACATATTGTCATAAAAAGTGTATAATTATTTAAATAAATCAAGGAGAAACCAGAAAATGGAATTATAGACCCCTACAAAAGAGATGATCTAGTGAAAATCACCATGCAATGGGAGTTGAGTGTTGACATAGTGGAGTATGAGTGTTTTCAACCCCCAACCACTGTAAGTCTCTATGTAAGATCACTTTTATTTTCAAATTTCATTTCCTTTTTTTAATGTGCAATGAAAATTCCAGACGTTAATCATATCTAAAGTGGGTGGTTTTATATGTAAATAAAATTTGAAGAGAATTTTTTACTACCTCCTGAGTCTTAGTGAAGTCATTATCAGACCATCATTTATCCCACATGTTGTGGATATATAAATTATAAAATTATACAAAATATTTATTTAAATAATCATATTAATGTCCATATTCATCATACAACCAACAAAAATATGTTAAATATTCACTTCATTACACGTGATGTAGTCCCTTAGGATTTTATCCACTAATATTTTAAGACATTTGATTCATTTTGAATCATGTTGAAAAATTATAAGAGCATTCTATTCTTGTTTTATTATACCATAAAATTTTTGGAGAATTTAGAAACACACTACATATTAGTCATTATATGAGTAGAAACTCATCTAATGAAAATAGATTCAGTGTACTTATAATTTTTTTGAGATATCTTCATTAGTGTATCCTTTCCTCTTATTTTATAAAATGTAATGGTATTCCTCATCCTTTTGATATTATCATGATTATTTATATCAATCATATGCCCCTATATATATTCATGAACTCACTTATGTTTATTTAAAGATTATTTATTCTTATTTTTATTCTTAACCAACTTCATTACAGATATCTCTTAATGATGCTATAAAATTTAATTGAGTCACTACCTATAACAAAGTTTATTTTTCTTTTTTGCAACAGATTTGTCCTTGATAAGATATATAACACATTCTACACTTTTAAATTTAAACATATTTTTATTTTTCTACATAGGACTATGTGATCACAATTTTTTTTTGAGTTTTTTAGACTTTAATTTGTATATCATTTATTTATTTCACCCTTTATGTTATCATTTTATAAATACTATTTGTCTAGTTAATATTCTCAACTAACTGTATTATACATTTAGTTTTTTTAATATTTTTTTTGGTTTCTTCCAACTTTGAATTAGATTTATCATGATATCTTATTGAATCATAGAATTTTAGATGAGGATATTAATAGTCTCAGTTACTATATCTTTAAAATCTGTGGTATATTATATATTATTATTTAGAATTTATTTATTTATTATTATTTTTTGATCTAGTTTAAAAAATTCACACCCATCATCCCCTTAAGACACTAAATGGTTGTGTCAATCTCATTTAATATTTAAATTATTTTAAATTTATAATGTTTTAATTTATCATAATCCTAGTTATTTATATATTATAATCTTTTGATGGAAATATTTATAATAATCAATATTATATGTTAATAATATAATTCAATTTTAGTTTTTTCCATCAGTAAAAAAAGATTAACTTATTCTTGAGCCAAGTGTAGTTGAAATTTCATCTTCAAAAACTCATAATGAAGATTTATACCCTATTTCTCAACTTCAACTAATTTATAATCATTTCATTCACTTAAAATAATCTTGAATTTCAATAAAAAATTACTTATGATTGTTTATAGTTCCTTAGTAAATCCCTACATCAATTCCTGAAAATTGGAATATGAGTCATTTTCATAATCTTTGGATAAATAAACATAATAAACTATAATGATATATAATATTAAATAATAATCACATGTAGTGTCAGTTGTCTCTTTTTTATTAATATGTAAACCAATTGCGAGATTCTGTTGTTGTCTAAAATTTTCTCAATTTTTTATTAATCCACCAATGGGATTTAAAAGACACTATTTTGAATTTTTTTATCACAACTCATGTGTGATTACCCTATTTCATATTTTTTGAGAGATAAATTATTTTTTTCCATGGCAGATTATTTTTTTCCATTCCATAAGTTTTTTATATAAATATTCCACATTCTCTATAAAATTACCTTTGAACATTATTTTAGGTAGACAATGAAACAATAATTAATCTTTACAATAAATCATTATTTAATTATAAAATTATAATGAACAAAAAAACATTATTTAATAACTTTAAGGAGATGATGTAAACTAGAACAAAACCATAATTTTCTATTCCCTAGCCTGAACATTTTTTAACACCTATTACTCACAGTGTTGTAGATCATTGATTGGATTAATTTTAGAAATGATTTCATTTCTAGTTTCATGTAGTAAAAGATATAAATTATTGGACTATATATAACCTTCCAGAATATATTTTCATGATAAATCAAAATATAGTGATTCTATAAAATTTGAAAAAACATAAACACGTTTTCTAATATTAGGGTAATTGAATCAACAATGAATCTTCACCTCAAATACAATTTTTTATATCTTTTAAAGGACTTCCAACCACTGTAGGGGAGTAGGGTGATTAAGTGGTCTATTCCCAAATCTAAAATTTTCTCTTTGAGCACAATCACATAAGTTAATGTTAATTATTAACACTTACATCTATTTCACTATTTATTAAACATAAATACTCCAAAATGAATAAAAACATAAATCAATAATAATAACACCATGAGTATTATAGGTCTCATTAAATATTGTTAATGGATAGTCCTTGGGGAAAAGTAGGTGATATCCCACCTCTCAAAGCCTTTTTTTTCTCATCATATTAAGATCTATGAGACACTGAGATAACCATGGGACTCAGCTATAAATATTATGTCCCTATAATAACTTATAAAATGTTCCCTAGTAACATAAAACTATCAATAATATATTTTAAATATATTGTGATCCCCATGAAGCTCATCAATATACTAAAATAGTGATGATCTCTATCTCATGATTAAAGTGGCCCATGGGTGACTTTTTTCTCCCATAATCCAAATCTAGGGATTCCTTCGGCAGTAATTCAGAAGGGGGAGGCATATATAATGCTCCCAACATCTTATATTCCTTCACTCTTCCCTTCCTTATCCCCTCCTCACTTCCCGCTGGTCTCCGCTTTCTCCATGTGCTCCCATCGCTCATGTATTCCCCTCTTATACCCATTCCTCCTCGAGTTTTGTGGTTCCTTTTAGCAGCAAAGGATCACCTTGCGTCACGTCATCATGTTTTCTATTCCATTTCTCTTATCCTCATCCATTTTCATTTTTAATTTTGTTCACTAGTGGGATAGAGTTTTCTTCTCACCAACATCTTAATGCCATACCATATGGATTAGACCTCCATTTTTTTGTTAATGTGTGGGAATTTCAGATAGGTTGGGTTAGTGATAGTGGTCCGGTTCAGTTTTATTCATATACTATTCCATTTTCTCCTACCCATTATGCTTGACCCCACCTTGGTCGGGCTCAATGAGGGCTTTGGGACATCTTTGTATTGCGTTATAGGGGGTTCAATAGTAATATTAGTGATTTTTTAATGTTGAAGATGGTTTGTTTCTCATCTGTTTGGTTTTTTTCATCTCATATGATGTATTGTTTCTTTTAACAATGTTTTATAATTTTCCTTTAGCTTATTCTTCATTTTTTTGTTCGGATGGATTTTTTTTGTGGTTCACTGTTTGGTTTCACTATGGTATGTTTTCAGTCAAGGATTCCAACGGTGATAAAATCGATGCTTCATTCATGATGTAAACAATGAACATGATGATATTTATTTCAAATTTAGTGGACCTGGAGGATAGATCTATTTGTTTTAGTTTTGTTCAAGGTGATTTTCTTGAATGGTGTTTATTTAAAAGTATTTTCTGGTTATATTTGTACTATGCATCGGATGTGTTATGATGATGGTAAGTCATAAAGAATTCTACGATTGTGTTTTGATGATATAGAGGGATGATGGATAGTGGGTTCTCACTGATAGTACAAATAAAAATGATGTGATAAAATATCAAGGAGCATAGCTCAGTGAATCTTTCCATTAGATATATCATGTCCCTAGATGATTTAGTTGTAATTAGACTGATGTGGGGTCTTTTTAGTTTCAAAATATATTTTTTGGATCTTTTGAGTTACAAATTAAGGATATTTGAGTGTTTTGGGTAGAATTAGTATTATGTGAGGTTAGAACTTAACTATAATGTTCCATTTTAAAATAACAAAAAAGATATTTGGTTGGAAGATCTCCATCTCATGAGTGACTTATAGTTTCAAAAAATATTCATCACATACCTATATATGCATGTGCTGAATATATTTAATTCCAAAAAAGTAGTGAATACAAGAGGATTAAATTATATACCATATTTCAATAATAAGAACCACAATATATACATATCACTAGATATATTTCATTTTCTATCTTATGTAAAAAATTCTAAAAGACATGTCTCAGAAACACTCCTTTAAAGATTCGTCAATATGGAATAGAATATGTAATCTTAATAAAAACCAGTAGTATCTCTTTCTTATTATTCAAAAATATATATTGATATTTAGTATGCAAAACACTTTCTTATACCTCCACTATCAAAATCAAATACATTCTTCAATATATTCCTATAGTCATGGAATATTTCATCACTATAGAAGGGTTGAGATCATAAAAAAAACGATGTTGAATATTCTTCAAATTTATCAACCTAAAAAAATCAAATTTAGTGATTAATAAAATTCAGAAATGTTTTTATTTTTTCCCCAATTTCAATAATATATTTTTATTCTCTTAATGAATCACTAAGACACCCAAAAGTAACCAAGTCATTATCAAATATCAATGATATAATATTCACTAAAAATTGAAAATTCTTAACTCACTTTTGTCTTCAAATAAACCATGATTCAACAATTATCGATAAATTATGTTAATGTTGCTCATAATTTTTATTTTAACTTATTTTAAATTCCATATATGACTAAATTATATCATAATTAAATGATTAATATTTTTATTTTGATTTTGGAAATCATATTATTTTGTGAATAAATTTTACATAATATATAAACATATAGTGATTTAAAAATATACGGAAATATGAAATAATACTTTAAAAATTAAAATTTGTAATTCAAAATAAAATTATCCATATAAATATGTGAAAATTTTAAATGAATCACCTTATAAAAACTGTAATATATATTTTTACAAAAACTGAAAGTCATCTAATAAGGGGTGTAAATTATGATCGATAACCCTACAAAAGATAATTGAAATACTATAATATATTCTAATATATAATTTTTAGAAGATAAAATTATTACTTAAATATAAAATTTTATTACAATATTATGTTATAAAATATATGATATTTATCATTCCCCACATTTTTGAATTGTTTTCAATACATCACTTTTTTATAGTAATATATTCTATCATGATCAATTAAATCATGAAATTTTTTTATAAATCATTAATACATATTGAAATATATGGGAAGTTGTTATTTATAAATCCAAAAAAAAAATATTAAGTTTTTTTCAACTAATAAAATATACTGGGTTTTGTAAAGGCATAATAAAATATACCCAACTAATAGTTTCCCATAATGATATATTTTGATTCAAACCATAGATTGGGGTGAGTTAAATTAAATTTTAAACATAAATATTTTTTATAAATTTATCTAGTTATATTCTAAATCTATTTTGTCTACTTTTATTCCCCAATAATTTGTTCTTTCCACTATAAAGAAAAATTGTTTCTACAAAAAAAATGTCTTGATGGGAGTATCATTTTTTTATCCAAACATTTTCAAAAGTGTTTCATTTTCGTCAATATATCTTACATATAATGATTAAAATTAAAATTAATGTAACATATTTCTACATATAGATTACTATATATTTTTATATTCATCAATAAAACCTATTAGTATGCATTTGAACAGCATGGGAATGATGGTAACTTATTTTATTGACTTCTAAATCAAGTAATCATGAATTATTGAATGATATAAACATACCATTATTAATAATATATATATATATATTTACATTTCACTTCATCATTCATTAACTGTCATAGAAAATACATTTGGAATTTGATTTTCAATCAATTAATTTTAATGAAATGTAAAACAATATCAACAGGTTCATTAAATTTTAATTACACATCCTTTGTTGTTTACATTAAATTCATCATAATTTCATAAAACACTTAATCTTCTTAGGTTCTAAAATTACTAAATATTAGTTGAATCGTTATATTTTAATTTATAACCTCAATTATATAACTTGTTATTATCCAAAACATAATATTTCATATTTATTGAAATATTAATAGAGGTTTAACTTATGAGAACTCCAAATTACTCCTTCTATAGGTCATAAATATCATGATCTTATTTAATCAATAATGATACATTTCATAAAAATGCAATCGGAGACTTATATACATTTTCAATATTTAAAATATAGTAGTCCCAACTCAAGTAGCATTGAGTTAGTGCGTAATTTATTATATTTTTACATGAGACAGGTGATCACCTCACAAATAGTTGATTAGTTTATTCGTCATGGAAGACAAGTTAAATAAATAATATCAATGTTGTAATGGGAAAAAATTATCATAATTTTTTTCTATCCTTTAATTTAAATCAATTATAATTTCTTAATGTCCAATGGAAAGGAATGAAAAATAAATGGTGTTCTCAAATACTCAGAAAGGGTTTCATATAATAGAAGCTATTATTTGTAAATGAGGCATAATAAATATGGGAGGGTGGATAATCAAAACTCTTTACATTTAGTTATCAACTTGATCATGAGATAAATACAATGATAATATCAACCGAATAATCACATGGTTTATAATAATTAGATTCTTAATATAGAAATTCATAATATAGATTATTCATGATATTACTATTAAGTACCCAACCAATATTTCATGAATATTATAGTCATGGCCTTATCCCATACTATTTCATTGAATAGTTTGGTATAAAATAATTATCAAACTAATTTGGCCACAAGTTTTGTCTCATTAGATCTATCAATACCTTGAGGGGATATCTATAAATAGTCCCACCCATCACTTACATATTTACAATGAATTCTTTATATATTGGAAGAAAATATGAAACATAATCAGAATTAATTATAAATTAATAAATATCCATATTGAATCCAGATTATGGAACAACAATGTTTTATTTATAAATGATATAAATTAAGCAATAATCATTCTGCAATTGATACTATATAAATCCAGGATACAAAATATGTGTAAATGGAGAAGAAAATAATGTCAAATTAAATGATGATGAGTGATAGAAAATGTAATCATGATAATGTTAATGAGTATAAAATCATGGATCAGTAATGTGTGATTGAAGTCCATAAATTCATTATAGCCTAAATATTGGAAAATTAACAAGTTTCATTGAAACATCAACATAAAAAAATCAGAATACCTCTATAAAATCCCCACTTGGTTCAATGTATGAGATGTTTATGATAATAAAATTGTCCTTTATTTATTATTTTATCACTGATATGGGAGTTAATGAGGTTGATTTTTAGTGGAAAAGTTTTTGAGAATCAAGGTATTTTTTTTGAAAGGGGACATGGTCGTTTGGTGCCAGAAAACATCATGGAGTCCATCAGTGTTGTTTTTGTATGTTTGCAAGGAAATCTAACCGGTGACTAAAGGACAATGCATGTCATTCTTTTAGGAAAACCAAATCCCTAGAGAGGTGCACCTGGTTGTTCATGCGCCCTGTCGAAGGTTGTAATAAATTCACCCAACCCAATGAGTTTTTAATTTTACTCATTTTGACGCCCATTAAAACCAAATTCTAAAACCCATGGCCATATTCTTACATTTTTACCCATTTCATTATTCAATACTCTCCTATTCTTTTCTCCTTGCCTCCTCATTCTTTTAAAGATACATGGATTCAAAAGATTGAGTTTTTTATAGATCCATTCCATATCTTTCATCATTCATGTAATATGGCCATGGATAAATGTTAGATATATATTTTATTTTATGATTTTATGATGAATTATATGTTAATTTAGATATCATTGGCATATCTATTGCGTTTAATAACATTCTTGATAAAATCAAGATCTACCATCAAAAATGAATTCTCAATGGGTAAGTGTTTATTAACATACTATAACTCTTCTTAATGATGGATTGATGATATAACATTAAAATGTTTATAATTATCTGGTATATTGGTATAGGATTTGAGGTATCAATGATAAATCCCCTTAAATTGAGATAGAACTATCAAGAATGATGAACATTTCTGGGTATGTTTCTCAAGAACAATCATCATGAGCCCGTATTCTTCTTAAATATAACATTGAATCTATTTTCAAATGATTTATTTGTGATGGATCAATAGTAATTGGAAATAAACAAAAATCTATTCAACAATTATATATGAATTCATGATCCATTCTTTGATATATAATGGATCTGGTGAATTGGAAATACTAATGTTGGTGTACCTTGGAATTTATATAACAAATATAATTCATAAGGCATGTTATTATAGAATATATCTCATGAAATGGAATATTCATTAGTCCTTGTTCCTAACATCATTCTTAATAAACTATAATCTATATTAGGAATCGTTATTGTGTGAACCCCTTATCCATTGGTATACAATTTGGTTCCTTCAATGATCCTTGAAGTACCTTGGAGTGCTTCTATAAAAACATTAAGGTATGATGTTTCTTACCATACAGGTGACTATATATGATATTTACATGATTATTATTTATTCTAAATAACATTATTTAGGATGTTGTGTGTGGGTTTGTGAGTTTCCCTTTAAACCCTTGCTTCATATGTGATCTTATGTTTTTGGTTGCCACTTGTGAACTATTATTCATATTCCTTATTATTCCTTAATACAGTTTTCATTATTTATAATATTTCATAGTTTTTGGAACCATGATTTATGTATTAGGATGATCTAGATTCTAATTTTTTATTATATAACCCATCAGAGGGGGATTTTGATGACGTGAATATGGATAAAGATGATGTCTCATTTGATGTATGGGTTAGGTAATGGGCATGATTATTGATACACGAGTAGACCATGCATTGGTGGAGAATATATTAGCGGCATAATGAATTGGGATAATGCCATGAAGAGGTGATGTGTTATCATATTATTTTAAAATTTTGTATGGAAATTAATATGTTATAGGTATATGAAACATCATTTTGGTGAGCCATGCAATGCTTCTTTAAAGGGATAACTCAGCTGACATACTTTGACATCCTTAGTAGCATCATGCCAAAGAAGGTGGGGTAGGGTTTTAGGAATTATTTTTTAGTGCATGATGACTTGAGACATGTGTGGGTAAGTGTTTATTTTATAATTTACATACTTCATGACATACACTATTATATGTATGTGTTCTATGCTATGGATGCATTGGTGGATTCCTATTTTTTATTACTCACACATTGCGTCAGAATTATAGTTCTCATATATATTTCATAAGTATGTATCCATTTAAATTAATGGGACCTAAGATAAAATGTTTATGAGTTGGAGGTTGGAGTTATAGGTTATTTGGGGACATACTCTATACTATTTTCATTTCATTTACTTCACCTCGCATCCACTATATACCTTGGATTGGATTTCTACACTTGGATCCCATTTATTTATTTTTTATATGACATGTATTCCATTTGATATTGTTTTATATATCATTATTTAATTTGATATTTTATATTTATCAATATTATTGGTGAATGTATTGATATTTAGGTTATATTATCAACACTAAAAAACATAGGACCATTTTTTCATCGTGGAAAATATTTTCTTACAATGAGGTGAATATGAGGTCATGCGACTCTCTAACATAAACCAAATGGTTTGGGCTATGTGTTACAAAATGCTATTAGAGGACTTTGTTTTATTAATCTGGGATATTGAAGAAAGGAATTATTCTATATTGGACCCATGTAGTAGAGTTTCCATGTTAATGGCTAGAACATCTATGAAAAAACATGTAGTTACTAATAAAAGTATTATTATTATATTTTTTGGTTTTTTGGTGTGTTCATACATTATGAAAACACATATAGGTATTCCTCTATATATACACATGTTTTTTAGTGCATACTAGTTCTTTAATTTAATGATTTCATTGTGATATTTTTTTGGAGAGATTTAGATTCGTTGATGTATCTATCATCCAAGATGTAGTGATATATTTATGTTGTGATGAAATAGTTAAAATTGAAAATGAAACTACATTATGTATATATATGTGACTTTGAATAACATGAAGGGAAGAGAACCTTTTAGTTATAGAAAAATTATACCTTAGGTTATGGCAGTAGTCATACGAGAACCTTCTATGATCCCATATACCACATAGGATTTATATTTATTTAATGGTTTAAAAAGTTCTAAAAATTTTGTTGGAACTTATGAAATTCCATTATAAAGAGTTTGATAGGACCACTGGATGTGGCAGACCAGGATGCTACGATGCCACCACCAATGGTGTAGAAGGATGTACCTTAAAATTCTTCTTTACTAATACCAATGATTCATGATTATGATCCATTTCTACTAGGAATATTTTTTATTATTCCCTTTTAGGGAGGAAACATCTATATGACCATGATTGATCATTATTAGGATTTCCATCTCCAACATCCTCCATCTTCTCAGTGTACTGGTGACCCATAGGATTCCTAGGAGTGGATTTATATTATGGAGAGAATTGGTAAGATAGTTTTGAGCAGGAGTGAGTGATTTTCTAAAATTTCATGTTCCATGGACCTTCTAGGTGACGGTGGACTATAGTGACTCAAGATATAATATTATAAGGTTTTACTTGCTTGACCTTTGTGGAGCTATTTATTGAGAAATATTTTCACACCAGGATGAAGAAAGACCATGACCAAAAGTTATTGGAGTCTTATCATGAGTTTATAACTATCTATATGTATTCTATTTTATTTATGGATTCTATTCTATTTGACCCTATTTTATCTAGTAATGAGAAACAAAAGACTAATATGTTCAAGATAAAACATTAACCAAATAAAAGATGTTAGGTTAGTGACTATTTCTTGATGATGTATATATTATTTATTTTCAAGGATTAAACCATTAAAAATGGTTTAGTAAGATGTGGAAGGTAAAACATGGGTAATAAGGTAGATGGAAACGGGTTCATAGTATTACATCCTTTTATCATTTAGTGGATAAGATTCAAATAAGTTCTTCAACTGTGGGAAAAGGGGGAATTATAGAAATTCTTGAAAGTATTCATATGTAGATTTCCACCATTGAAGAATGTCTGATCATATTCAATGATTTTTCTTGAGGTCTCATCAATGGAGTGTTGAAGGATCAATAAAATCTAGGAGTGTAGTACCTAAATAGAAGATGTATACTTCCTAGACTACAGTAACTCAAGATTTGGGTTGTGGAGATGAGGAAAGACGAGTCTGTATAATGGATTATAATCCTGGTGATGGTGGTAAGGGAGTTTCTAATATTATAGGTACATTCATTATAACTACTAAATTATATAATACTTTCTGTTATTTGAGTTCTTAATATTAATTTATATCTGCACAATTTTTTTCTATACATGAAATACATGTTATGCTTTCTTCTGAGTTACTTTATCTTGATGCGCCATTGGGTATGAAAGTGGTATATCTTTAGTTATGCAAGAGTTTGTTATAGTAATTTATGATTATAGACATATGTGTGGATTCATGATTTGATATATGGAAATATTCAAAGTGATTCTTGGAATAGACAGGTTAATCAGCTTCTAAGGTCACAATAATTTCTATTAGAGATTGAAATAACTTGCATCGCCCATAGTAGAAAAGATCACATAGATTTGAGAGTGGGGATTAGGAGAACGTAGAGTTAGTATAGACATGTGTTATCGTATAATAATACTTGAATAGATTGTAGGATTTGGTCTCTCTATAGGTTCAATGTTATCCTTCCATCATTTCCTCTAGTTGCAGATCTCTATTTAGTTGTATTTATTGATGAATTTATATGACTTCTTTCTGATAGAGGAGTTTAATTCAAAATTGAAATTCTTTTGGATGAGAAACCCATTTTAAGACCCCTTATCATATTTCATAGTCCAAGATGAAGGATCTCCAAGTAAAAATCATGGATGTGGAGACAATGGGATTTCTATGCGGAGTACATCACCATGAGGTGCCCCTATATTATTTTCCAATGGAGGAATGTAGTCTTCGACTCTTCCTAGATTATTAGAAGAAGGAAAAGGTGAATCTGAAGAATTTATATCCCTTTATAATGATTTATTATCTGTTTAATCTGTTTTCGGGACCAAGATGGTTCTTCATGACTGATCTCTGATCAGGATATCACAAGTTATGTGTTTTGAGTTGAGGAAATCCATAAGAAATTCTTTCATAGTAGGTATGGGAAATATGATTACTTCGAAATTCCATTTGGGTAGATAAATTAAACAAAATTATTCATTGTTATAATGAACAATATTTTCAACAAATATCCTAAATCGTTCTTATTGTAGTTCTTTTAAAACATCATCATCTACTCACCAACCCCAAAAAGATTTTCCATACATCTTGATATAGTAATGTGTATGCTTCAAGAACATTAGCTTTATGGCAAGATGTTGGAGTGTAACTTTTGGATTTAAGTGGTGAAATTCATAGTGAATGTGGTTTCTGAGATAAGTATATCCATGGAACTAGAAAATTAGAGGAAATGATATCCTAGAAATGTCACCAGAATATGTTATAGATCTGAAGATTTTTGGGTTTAGTAAGATAAAAGTATAATTTTATCTTAGACTAATCTTTATTATCAATAACCATGACTACAATGAAAAAGAATGGGGTGTTGATCCAATAGTCAAACCTATGTGAAGATGCATTTCATGAATAGAAGGGGAGGTTGTCCACAACTCTTGTGTTGATCTTTCCTAATCCTACGATCAAATATTCTATATAGTATCATGCATATTTAATTGGTTTGGGGTTAGTAATAATGAATATTGAGAGGGTAGTAGCTTATGGGCCATATAAGATTTGAATCTCTAAGAATAACAATCCTACCCATGAATTATAAATAACAATATTTGTTTATGTTTTTATGGTTTGGAAACATTATATATTTTTTGTGAAGTTTGTTTACTACACAGACCAAAGGATCCGCCATTATATCTTTACATTTATGTACCTCGATATAAGAATGATGAATGAGGTAGAGTGTCTATATAATTATTACCTTGAGAGGGAATATACAACAGTTATTTATAATGTTTTTTTCTGATGATCATAGTTGTAAAAAATATTTATCTCATAAGATTGTTGAATGACCTTCATAGTAATAGTGGATCTTGATGAACTTAGAGGATTACTTGAAGATGGATGATTATGAGAATAAGGGATTAATTTCATGTGCTCTTTCTGTGGTCACATATTCAATAGTAGATTGGGTAAGGGATAGATAGGATGAATACTAGAATGTGATGTGATGTGATGACAATTAGTTGGTGGGGAAATAATACCCAAGGGTCATAGGGAAATGATGTTGTCATATGTTTAGAGTTTATAGTTATAAGAACTACTCTAATTGGGGAATATTTGATGAGAGACCTCCATACCTAAATGTGGGTTGTAACTAGGATGAATCCCAACTCAGTACTTTGGGAGGTGATGATGCGCCTATAAAGGGCTCCGCGACACTAGGGTTTCCCCGTCACCACTATCTCCTCTGCCTCGGGTGACGGAGGTCCTACTTATCGACTCTTCTCGGTGGTCTCGCGGCTTGATCCTATCTCTGTGGCGGAATCGATTCGAGATCCAATCTTCATCGGCATTGAAGGTCATGTCCCTTTGTCTTGAGGGTTTTCGGTTTCTTATGGAATTTGAAAAGGCTTATTCGGTGTCGATTGTCTTGTTCTTCGGTAGGATCGGCTTCAATATCAGTGCAATGTTGGTTCGAGATTGAGTTCTGGTCTGCTGTGGGCTGAGGTTGCTGCTGCGTTCTCCGCTTGTGATGCTTTGGGTGGATCTATGGCATCCTCGTTTGAGCATGATGGTGGTGATGGGCCTCATTATGTTTTATTCTCCATGTGGAGAAGCTCCCTCTTGCATCGCCTCTAATTTCTAGAAGCTTGGTGATGGTATTTTATCTTTGATTTCATGTTTTTGTTGGGTGATTTTTGTTTTCTATGTGAATTCAATTTTGGTGTGATTCTCTATTGGTGTGGTATTCTGGTCCTTAGAGTGTTGATTGGTTCCTGGTTGAGCTGTGGTGGATGTGGATTGGGGTGCAGTGTCCGGATGGCCTGAGCTTTTGTGACCCTTTTTATCTCTCTTGAAGGGATTGAAATTGAAACAAATTTGATGTGGCAGTTGATTCTCAGTTGGGAGAAGACTCTTGTGTGGTGTTTGCGTGATTTTTCTTTGTAAGGTTTTTTGTTTTTGGTCGGAAGGAGGGAAATGACGATTTTATGGAAGTTCAGGCCTCAATGGAAGGTGGCTCAAAGGATTCTATAGTCTTTCACTAACAAGAAGATGCTCCGGATGAAGTTCAGGTAAAAGAAGTTACATTGTTTCATGGATTTTTGGAATCAGATGTTTGAGAGGGTATGGCTTTGTCCATCGGTACCAGGCCCGTGATCTTTGGCATGAGACAACTAGCCATTCTACAAAAAGACAATGTAATATGGTCTTAATGGTTATTTATTCTATAAGGAGATTCTAAATTTTAGTGAGCTCTTCTTTTGATCTTGGGTTCGGTCGGTTAAAGACTCGTATTTTTGTTTAATTCTTGATGTCATGATGTTTTTACCCCCAGCCCTAAAGAAGGGGTTTATTTCAATAAATTAATAATTGTCAGTCAGTCAATGTGGGTTGTATATCGTACTGTGATAGAGTTATAAAATAACATAAGATGACAGATTTGGTGTATACAGATGAATATGGAAACTTTTATATTATTTTCATGATGACTTACCTCCCAATGAATAATGGTCATACGCCAGCGACATTATGGTTTTCTCTAGCCACTTCCAGTGCCGATGTGGAATTGGGAGGATTTCACAATATTCTTTATGTCAAGGTCACCTTGGACCCTAATAAGTCATGATGATGTCAAAGAAATTTTCAATATTCTCATGAAATATTCACATTTTTTATAAACACATGAAACTCCTTCATTAGATGAGTAGCGAAGGCTGTATATCCATGAGATAATATTCTTACCGAGAGTTTCCTTGAGCATCACTCTGATAGATACCCACATTTTACATTTTGAGTTTTTTTCATGGCTTGTAGAATGCCTTAAAAAATAAATGGGGTTGAAGAAATCATACCATCTTTAGACAGACAGATAGTTTGAGTGAATGGTACAAATATTAGAGGATATGATCTAATCCTAAATTTTAGACTTCAGTAGATCTTTAGATGATCACAATGTATTAATTGAGTATTTTTATAGTTAAAATTACTAAGATTTGATTCTTATTTCACATTATGAGGCTTGTGATGGCAGACCATTTAATTCACTAAATTGATGGAATGTGGTAGGTGAAGAAGATGTTGAGGAGCCCAGTTTAATACAGGATACCTCTAAGAGAGTAGAACTGATTTAGAAGAGGATCATCACATTTTAGAGTTGGAATAAGTCTTTCTACAACCCTTAGAGGAGACCATTAGTGTTCACTATTGTGGACCAATTTTTTTGAGAGTAACTCCTCAGTTTGTAGATCAAGATTTGAGGAAATATTAGAAGTTAATTCCAGGATATGTTGGACCATTTGAGATCACCAAGAAGGGTGTGATAATGGAATATTGTGTGGATAACCCCCATCAATACTAAGTTATGCATTTAATTTTTCAAATTTTGCATCTTGGAGGTATATTCCCAATATGACACATGTTATTTACTATGAGGATTTTTATATCATGCCTGACACAGAATACATGGATTTCCCAGTGCATATTATAGACCGAAGAGATAATGTACTCTGAGGGAATACATTACCACTTTTCCATGTTAAATGGCATCATGGATGGATCTAGTAGAATAATTAGGAGTTGTTTGTAGATTTTTTTCCCTGATGAACTATTTTTTAATCCTGTCCGTTGAATTTTTTTATTGAAGACTAGAAGTTTTTAGTGGGGGAGAATTGTAACACCCTCTCTTGTTTTGATGTAAAATATTACTATGTTTCTCAAAGTATCCTTTATATATTGTTTCATATCTGATATGGGAGTTAAAGAGGTCAGTATTTTAATGATAAACGTCTCAAGAATATGGGAATAGACTGTTGAGAGGGTAAAATGTTGTTTAGAGGATGAAATCATTTACTGGCTAGCTGGTGGTATTGTTATAAGTCAGGGTAGAAATATGTACCCCATCGGCCTATCGCTGAGGCCCATAGTGTAGACGATGTGCCCAATTAAATGGATAAATTATTGAACCTCATGGGTTTTTAATTCAACATGTTTGTCCCACTTTAATACCCAATTCCAAACCCAATATATGTATTTAGAATTTCTGAATCCCTCTAATGAATCAATAATATCCCACACTTCTCCCATTTCCTCTTCATGAATTAATCAATCTGATGATGCCAAAGAATTTTTTTCTCATAGATCCATGCCAAATAATTATTTCTTCTAATAAGTAGATAATGTATCTATGTTGGATATTTTTTTTCATTAATGAGATATTCAAGAATTATCTATTCATTTTTATATCTATGGTAGATCTAGTTTGTTGACTATGATTCTTACACAAATCAGGGTCTACCATCAACAATGAATATTCAACATGTAAGTGTTCATTAATCTATTTTCTAGAAATCTTCTTGATGACATATTGATGATATGAAATTAATCCATTAATTAATGCTCATATGATTATTGTAGGATTCAACATATCAAGGACAACCCCCCTTTACTGGAGATAGAACTATCATGAATAAAAGATGTTTCCCAGAATTTTTCTCAAGAATGATCAAAATGGGAAATTATTCTTCTTGAATCTCATGTTGGAACAGTTATTTGTTGATGGATTGATGGTGAATCCATTTTTAATATATATATATATATATATGAGGGTATCTTCTATAATTTGTTAGCAACTAGTTATCTTTTATTTGATTGATAAAAAATCTAATGAATTGTTGTTCCTTCCTACAACATACTTTAAAATTTATTTTGTTAATGGAATTAAAAAATGTATAATATTCTATAATAAATTTTTTGAAAAGGAATATTTTTTAATCTCAATTATAAACTACATTGAGGATAAACCAAAAACGTTATTATGCATCCTTAACATGTGATCCTATTATATGTGGGTTTGTGACATGATTCAGTCTTTGATGCTCAATAAAATTTAGCGGTATTCTAAATTAAACAAAAGGAATGATGTTTCTTAAAATATAGTTTATTTTACATGATTTTGTCATGATGATGGTTAGTACTTGATACCATGCTTAATGATTATTCATGAAAGTGTTTGTGTGGCCTTTGAATCCAGTGAATGATAAGTGATCATATTTTTTTTTGTAGTCTCTTTTGAATAGTTATTGATATGAATTATAATTCATTTATATGGTTCATATTGTCTGTGATATTCCATAGCATATAGAAAAAATGTTCAGGTATAATGATGATTTGGTAGATTAGTTTTGGTTAAAAAAACCGATAGAGGGGGAATGCGATGATGTGATGATCATTGTTGATGGTTGATCAGTTGATGGTTTGGGTAAGATCACAAACATGATTTTTGAAGTGGGATTAGGCCATTCATGGGTTGAAAATATATTGTCTATATATTAAAGTGGAATATTGACATGAATTGGTGAGGCGTTATCCCATTAATTTAAACATGTTAGGTGAGACTTACCATCATATGAGGATAATGATAAATATTAGGGTGGGACATGTGGTGTTCTTGATAAAAAAACCCATTTGAACATGGCATGTAATGATTTATTAAAGGCGGGAATAAGTTTCTAGACTTTTAAAACTATTCCAAAATAAATCTAAAGTAGGTGGGATTGTGTTTCATAGAGGCTTGTTTAGAACATGATGAATTTGAACATGAGTGAATTTGTGTTTATTTGATAATTTAATTATATAATTACATACACTTATATATATATATTCATTTATGTTGGGGACACATCGACGGGGTCCTACTATGTTTATTACTAACACGTTTCATGGGAAACTCAGTGCGCGAGAATATTTCTTATGAAAGGACCCAATTAAGGGAAATTGACCGATGATAGGGATTTAATAATATAGAGACTTGTAGTTAGAGTAAATAATGGGAAATAGTCCATAATATTGATATTTTATTTATTTTTGCTTTTATCTATTATAGACCAAAGTTTTGATTTCCTCATTGCGAGCCAATTTTTTATTTCTTATATGAGATGTATGCCATTTGATATTATTTAATTCAATATTGATTACCTTTTCAGGCTATATTTATTTATTTTTTTGGTGAATGGAAATATACATAGGGTATTTTCTTCCCACTGATGACCTTTAGAGCAGCTTTGTTAGTCAGCGAACTCTTGCGTATAGGAAGGTGAACATAAAGTCATGTGACTCTGTGAAATGAACCAGATGGATCAACCCAGGTGATACACTACTGAGAGAAAGAACATGAATGGAATCATTTGATCTTATTCTCATTTAAGAATAAGAAACAAAAAAAATATGCTAAAATATATTAAAAATAAATTTAAATAAACTTTTGTGTATTTCTTTCAAAAATATGAAAATAATCATTTCATTTATTGTCATTAGAAACAAAATTTTTGAAGAATTTTGATTACAAATTTTTATTTATAAATAAAAGATTAAAATTATAAAACAATAATAAAATAAAATACTATTAATGATAGAGGGAACTATTTTTTCATTCAGTAAATTCTAAAAACACATATTATTTTAACAGTTATTATAAATGTATGAATGTACCACATTCAAAAAAATATACAAGAATATTCAATTCATTTTTTATAAAATAAAATGTTATTTTTAAAATGACATTAAATAATAATTGAATCATTATGAATGTACTTGTTGATAAAGATTTATAAAACATTAGCATTGACGAAAATGTTCATTGACCAAAAATGAAATAAGGTTGAATTTTCTTAAAAACTTTTTTGGATAGTTTTAAATTCCAAGGAGAAATAATATTTGGTGAAAACATAGGAAAACAATAAATAACCATAATAGATGAAATTTTATGGGGTTTAATTTAACGTCCCGACCCAAGAGTCTAGGATATGGTTCATTATTTTAATACATTGGCATGATTATAAGAAATCATGTCCCGAAGGACCAATTAGTTTAGTAATTTTGGAAACAAGATACATACTTATGTTGAACATTACAACTTGAAAAGATAAACAACACTAATTTATTCCATTAGAAATATCCAAACATTCAAGATTATTCCTACAAGTCACTCATAACTAACTTCTTCATATCCTGGGAAAATGAATCATGAAAAGGGGTGAGCTCAGATGCTTGGTAAGAGTAAGAAATACAACAGAAGATAACATAAACATTAGGAATGGTCAATAATAGAAAACACATGACTTATAGAACAATAAACATGAGCACCTTATGGAAGGAATATTATTTGAGTAAATAATTCCATAATAAAACATAGTCATGGGTATTATACTAGTCAAATAACCACATGAAATATCAATATCCAATCTCATAATGATGGAATGCATAATTCCAGACTTTCATAACCACATATTCAAGGCCTTGTGCCAAGACAACAAATAAGATTTTGTCAATGCATTATGCCAAGAAAGTAGTTTCTCTCATGAGACCTACCGATGCATCAAGGAGCTATAGTGGGCTCCACCCATCACTTACTAGGTCCAACTAATTCCTCATATGAATAGGTTGAAACATAATCTGAATTTTGTTTATTAAAACTAGCATATGAAACGTCAATATTTTAATCACAAATCACAAATGGTATAAAAATAGCACATCCACAGTCAAACATAAATCATTAAATACAGTATGAATGATTTTCTTATAATAGATCAAGCTAAATATAGAATAATTTATGATATTGACATAGGTGAAAATAACCATCAAAACTATTTGAGAGAAATATCCCACTTCTTAAATAATTTAAGAAGCTGTTTAAAATATATTTTTGATTCAAAGTGTCCCATACCACTTTGAAAAATTTAAAAGGAATTTTAATTTCAAAACATTAATTCCCATATAGATAAATCCTTAAAACCATTTTTAAAACATGCACATTAATGAGAATGATTTAGAATAATAAATCTTTAAAACATTTTAAAATGATATTTTAGTTAGAGTTCCAAAACAAAAGAGAGACACTTGAATAAAAATAATTGAGGTAATAAAAACATTATAATACCATGGGAATAAAGGGATTCATGACATACTATGTCAAAGTACATTATATACATCATATAAAAGTGAATTGGTGTATAACAACAAAGAATCCTCAATGGAATGTAAATTGAGATGAAATCTCTTATAAAGACTGTATCCTTAGGTTAAGGATAAATCAAAGACATAATTATTTGTGAAAAATATAAGTACACTCAATATTATTTGATATTCTGTGTAAATAAATCTGAGGACATTCACACATATTCATGTAAAAACAACACCTATAAATTTGATGTTTTACTCAATAAATGGAAATTGAGTTAAAATTACTATTATCAAGTTCATATTGATGACCTGAAAATTTACCAATGGAGTGATTATTTTTATCAAATTTATATCCACATAAATGGGATTGGAAATTACTTCAAAAATAATAAATAGTGATTCCACATATAATCATGGAATAAAATAATCAATGAATTATGCGTAAAGCTGAATGAGTGGAAATTGAAATTTGAAATTACCTTACCAATTTGGTAACTTAAGAAACATACATCCCATGAAATATGGATCATAAAATGAAGATGTAATTACACATAAATTAATGTATATTACACAAATAATATAATCATTGGGTAGTACATACACCACACAAAAGGAAATAGTGGCAGTATGGAATGAATCTCACCGAAATAGGAAGTGAGATGAAAACCATTACATTGTTTTAATCAATCGAGTAGTATGGTAAAAATTTAATAACAAAAAAATGAATCAAATAGTACCATGAATATAAACAGAATCATGATAATATATATATATATATATATATCAAATGACAGTACACAATACACCACATTTAATAAATAAGTGGCGAATAATGGAAATCTCACGAAATTTAAAGATAGAAAAAAAACCTCTAACAATGTACTTTTCCTTGGTAAAGGGTAGGTTAACCTCCTGTATAATGGTGAAATAATTGTTATTAAATTATAAAATAATCATATACATTAATATGATATCATATATGATTTTTAATATTTCTTTTTTAATAATATTTTAGTATTATCGTCGTTTCCGGTGTTAACAAATTCGTTTTCCTTTATATGATTTGTTTAGTAAGTAGTGTTTGTTATGAATAGGATGTATCTTATTAATATTCATAATGATATTAAGCATTTAAAATGTATTTTTAATCATATAATTAAAATTATTCTTGAATGGATTATGATGGGGAATGAATCTCGTCACATTCGTGGAGATGGTAATCCGTACGTACGCACAAGAGACAATATCATTCTTTTGATATTAAAAAAATATATAATTGGATGGTATATCATATATATGGAATCATTATCATGTTATATTTACTGTGTACATAAATTACACTTCGTTATTATACCCATCCAATTAATAATGTATTGAATAACTTTTACACCACGACATAGAGACGGTAAGCCGTATGTATGGATGTATAATGACATGTCATTAAAAGGATGGATAGAATAATGAATATGGTTGTACCATATTTATAATAACATCATAGTATATAGAATAAACAAGATTTATTATTTTATAATGTAAATAACATAGAAAGAGGATGTGGAAGAAGAATGGAACTTGAAAGAAGTGATAAAATATTTACCTCTTCTTTGGGTTCTACCTTTTGATTTTATCCAAAGGGCTCCTTAAGATGGCTTTCTAAATAAAGTAAGGACTCTAGGATAAAGGGAGGAAATTTGAGATGGTGTTTGGGTAGAGGTTGGCTCAGCCAAATGGATTTGAATGTGTTAATTAAAGAGAATAGAGAGTTCCCTTTTATAAGAGGGGTGAGAGACACCTTAGGAAAAGATAGAAATATTATTTTATAATAATATAATTTTTGGTTTCTAATGTCTCTAAAATGAATTAATTAAAGTATAATGTGGTTATGGGTCTAAAAACAGTCAACCAATATGTTTTATATAGGTTTGTGTCACTATATTAACCTTACCTTTTAGATATAATTCTTAGTTAAATAGTTTGACATTTACCATATCTCTTTGTATTTTTATATTATATGGTTAATAAACATACTATATACTTCCAAGAGAAACCCAAGTGGTTCAATAATGATACAAATATCATTATATATGTCTTTTTTCTGATCCTAATAATTTTAGGAATATAATATCAATTAATAATATAATATTTGTTTTAAAAACACTTTTATGTCAATTTTGAACATATTTGGGATTTTGTTTTTTCTAAACTCATAATAGCATTATTACATTGAAAAAAATTTATCTTAAAAACCCTAATATGTCATATTAACATAGAAAATTAGTTTAATTCATAAAAATTCTCAAATCACATTTATTTGGATATTTATAATATCAATTATTTTAATCTTTCATTAATACAGTAATTACTCCATCATCATTGTGTCAAAAATAAAATAAATTATATAATGTCTAAAAAATATAAATAAAATACCATTAAGTATGACATTGTTTAAGCTTTCAGATGAAGATTTATAGTCAAATTTATCTTATGTGTAATCCTATATTAAAAATGGTTTGGTAATTAAACTTTGAATTTAACACTTTTAACTCTTCTTTTAATTAAATAATAATAAATGTCCTAATCTAATCTAAGTGGACCTAAAGGATCATATTTTATTCCTAAATTTGTTTTTGGTCTAATTACACTTATCAAACAGAATTAGGACATTTTTTAGGGTAATAATAATATCATTTTTACCCTTAATTACCCTATTTACTTTTAACCATGGTAAATAAAAGTAAAAGTTTCTATTGACCAAAAATTATTTTTATCTTATTGAACCAAATTTTACTTACTGATATCAACCAAGTCTCCCAGATTTTTAAAATTAAATTCATAGAAGCAAAAAAATTATGTTTTATTCAAATATGCAGATGCTTCTGGGAGGTGGGTAAAAGACTCTTAAAAAGTTCATCAAAATTTTTATACATCTAAAATTGTAATAAACTGGCTTCAATAAATTAAATTGAACTTATATAGGTATTATGTATCTATTTTTTCCTAAAATAAAATTAAATAAAATAAATAATTATTTAAATAAAAATTCGGTTTTAAACTATAACTCAGTGTTTTTCACTATTCATCAAAAATTGAAAGTTTTCCGAAAAATACAAAAAGAAAAACCTAAGCTAATTTCGAATTCTGAATCCAAAAATTAAGTTCATTTTGAAATATAAAATTAATAAAATTTTAAAAAGTGGGTATTACTATTCATAACTGCTAGTTTGATTGATCGCGGTGTGTTAGAATCTCGAAGTTGCGTATAATGAATGATATTATATTATTCAAAGGGAAACATATCGTGGAAGTTGGGTGTGTTACAATCCTCCCACTTTAGGAAATTTCATCCTTAAAATTTTTAAAATTGGGCTTTAGAACATAATTGAAAGTCCCACATCGAAAACAGAGTAAATAAAACTATCACTTTAAAATAATGAAAGCGAAATACAAAGGTTACCTAAGATAACCCATACTACGTTTACATGTATGAAAACATGGATATAAAAGACAAACTAAGTTTCATGTTTTGATGGAGAGGGATAGAAAACATGATCAGAATAATGTTAACAAAAAGAAAACCACATACTTGTGATTGGATAAACAGTCATTAATTTCCCAGTAGGAAAATTAAACGGACAACCTTTTTTTTGTTTAAGTTTTTTCACAAAGATGAGGAATTTATTTATGTGGTTAAAATAGATATACTTACTTTTTATGTATAGTTTCATTCTTTAATAAATTTCTACCACTAAAACATTTTTTTCATATAATGAGTATCCAAGATGACTTGGTCACACCGAAATAGATAGAATCAACTTCTATAGAATCACATTATCCAAAAAGGATAAACTATATATTTACCTTGTATTTAGAGATTAATCAAAACCAAAATGGTTAGTACAAGATCATATGATCCCCCAAAATGATATTACTTTAGGGAAAGAAACACTAATCTTAATTTCTAAAATTAAACCAACAATACCCCAACGTTAAATAAATACCATTCAATAAACAATTGTCCTTAAAATCCTTTAATATAATCCAAACTAATATTAAAACCCAAAACATAGAATAATTTGGTTAGGTAGTCTTCCATGTTAAATCGTATCTCCAAATGACATCGACTACTCTTAAAGTCACATACTTAAATGTAATTAACCTAATCACATATTCTCTATTATAGTTTAATCATTTTCATAAATAACCCAAATCACTATAAATCCATAGTTATAACATAGATAAAAATCCACCATTATTCCTCAAATGAAATCCTATAGTATTCTATTTTCCTTAGGTGTATAGTGTTCCCAACAGAGTGAATGTCTTCCAAAATAAAATTTATCAGTTAATCACCAAATCATTTTCCTATACTATGTGTATTCATTTGATAAGAGATAAGATCCCAAATCAACTTATTGTTGAACAGTAAAATCATTAAACTAAAAATAAATTGCCACACAAACCAGGGACTTCACATAGTCCAGTGGTAGGCCATAAATCTTAATCACACTCTGGTTGTTGGTTCGATTCCCACAGCTTTGTCCAACGTGACAGGTTTCCGCATGGACTATGTGTTATCCTTTTTCAAAAGCTATATTTTATAACATTCCATAAATGAGATATATTCCTCAAAATTATCATAACATAATTTAACCACCAATGTTATATAATACCAAAAATTTTCATCTCAATAATTAATAACCTGTAATTACCTCAAATTCAACAGTCATATAAATCCAAATGGTTATTTATAACTATATCCAAAAAATAATATATAACTATTCCTCAAATAGAATTTTAACATAACATACTGCAGGGTTACACATACAAGAGAAAAGTATTCCAAATTAATCTCATCAACAAAGATAACTAATACCTTTAAAGATTTTTCCATCCATTTATTTCCACATAGGTTCTTCCTTGACCAAGTGGTTATCCTATAGAATAGGGCATTGACTTGGGTGATGCCAAGGTCCCTTACATTTATGAAAATGACCATAATTGGATTCTTAGGATCATTTTTTTCTTCCATAGTACTCTTCATTTTTCCTTGACAATTCTTTACGTTATGCCCTTCTTTCACACACATAAATCATTTCATTATTATATTAAGACACCTTCCGAGGTGTCTCTATCCACATTTCCTGCATGATGAGAACTGAGAATTATTTTCTCCATGGTCTTCACTGCCACAACTCTTATCATTCACCACTTTTCTCTTCCTTGTTGAGTCTGGGATTTGGTTAATATATATGTTGTTGATCATATTTTTTGAAAACTGATTCAGCATGAACACGATTAGTTTTATGCCTATCAGCTTTCCATTTTATTCTCATTTCCACCACTGTTCCCACGTTGTACATCATGCTCAAAGATACTATGACTTCCTTGGAATCCAAACATTGACTAAAATGCCAAATCATTGTGTGAGTAATAATAGTCATAAAATAATTTAGAGAATATCATAAAACCTTATTTTAAATTTAAAAATCTTTAGGATTTACCAAGGTCATTTATTATCATTTTATATTAAAATAATTCAAATCAGTTTGTAAAGTGAATATAAATTATCCTAAGAATATCCCCCATGAGTGTCGTAACAAAGAGTACAACAATTCCCATTTTTGTGTACCACGATACCTCAGGTCTAGCCCAAAACTCCTTTTCAGAGTTTTCACTCGTATGTACATCTGTTCCAGAACCACCTCCACCTGCCTGTATCCAGATAGGGATCTAATTCATGGAAAATACACAAAATCTCTAGATTACCAAGATTCTACAAAGTTCTTCTATACTAATACTCAAATTCTATCTTAGTGTAATGGGATCTAATCAGAGTATATCTAAATCTAGTTTCCAAGGTTTGTACTAAACTTTCTCGGATACCAACTCTAAAACCCCGATCCCAGAATCCAGAAGCCAGTGAATTATTTTAATACATTGTCATGATTACAAGGAATCAAAACCTGAGGAACTGATCAGTTTAGTTATCTTGGAAAAAAGATAGATACTTAAGTTCAACATTAAAACTTGAAATGAAAAACAACACTAATTTATTCCATTTGAAATATCCAAGCTTCCAAGATTATTCATGAAAGTCACTCATAAATAACTTCTTCATATCTTGGGAAAGTGAAACATGAAAAGTAGTGAGCTCAGATTCTCATTATGAGTAAGAAATATAGTGGAAGATAACATAAATATTAGGTATAGTGAATAATTTAAAACACATGCCTTTTAGAATAATAAACATGAGCACTTTGTGGTAGGAATATGAGTGGAGTAAATATATCCATAATAAAACATATTCATGGGTGTTCTACTAGTCGAATAACCACATGAAATATCAATATCTAATCTCATAAGGAGGTAATTCATAATTCCAGAGGTTCATAACCACATCGTCAAGGCCTTGTTCCAAGACTACAAATATGATTTTGTCAAGGCCTTGTACCAAGACACTAGTTTATCTTATGAGACCTACCGATGCATTGAAGAGCTATAGCGGGCTCCACCCGTCACTTACTATGTCCAATACATTCCTCTTATGAATAGGTTGAAACATAATAAGAACATTTGTAGTAAAACTAGCATACGAAATGTCAATATTTTAACCACAAACCATGAATGGTATAAAAATAGCACATCCACAGTCAACCATAACTCATTCAACACAATATGGAAGATTTTATTTTAAGAGATCAACCTCAATAGAGAATAATTAATGATATTTATATAGATGAAAATAATCATCAAAACTATTTGAGGTAAATATTCCACTTTTTCTTGAAAACATTTTAAAGTATCACTATTTATCAAGAAGCCGTTTAAAATAGATTTTTGAATCAAAGTGTCGCAAACCAATTTTAAACTTTTAAAAGGAATTTTAATTTTAAAAAATTAATGACCATATAAATAAATCATTAAAACCATTTTTAAAACATGGACATTAATGATAATGATTTAGAATAAAAAATCTTAAAAAAAAATTAAAATGATACTTTAGGTAGAGTTCCTAACCAAAAGAGAGACACTTGAATACAAATAATTGAGGTAATAAAAACATTATAATATCATGGGAATAAATGGATTCATGATATACTATGTAAAAGTGCATTATAAACACCATATGAAAGTAAATTGGCGTATAACAACAAAGAAGTCTTAATGGAATGTAAATTGAGATGAAATATATTATAAAGACCATATCCATAGGTTAAGGATAAATCAACGACATAATTATGTGTGACAAATATAAATCCCATAAATATTATTGGATATTAAATATAAATAAATCAGAGGACATTCACACATATTCTGCAAAAAACAACACCAATGAATTGGATATTTAACTCAATAAATGGTGATTGAGTTAAAATTACTCTTATCAAGTTCATATTTATGACTTGAGAATTTATCAATGGAGTAATTTTGTGTATAAAAAGTATATATGTAGAAAGGGGAGTGGAAATTACTACACAAATAATGAATAGTTATTCGACACATAATCATGGAGTAAAATAATCAATGAAGTATGTGTAAAGCCAAATGAGTGGAAATTAAAATTTGAAATTCCCTTACAAATTTGGTAACTTACAAAAAATATATCCCATGAAAGATGGTTCATAAAATGAAGATTTTATTACTAATAAATTAATGTATATTACAAAATTAATACAATCATTGGGAAATACATAGATCACACAAATGGAAATAGTGGCAGTATGGCATGAATCTCACAGAAATAAGAAGTGAGATGAAAACCCTTACTTCATTATATTCAATCGAGTAAAATGGAAAAATGTAAAAAAAACAAATGAATCATAGATTACCATTAATATAAAGATAATAATGATAATATAAATATCAAATTATAGTACACAATACACCACATTTAATAAAAAAGTGGCGAACAATGGAAATATCATAGAATTAAAAGTGAGGTAAGAAACCCATTACTTTGTACTTTTACTTGGTCAAGGGTAGGTTAACCTTCTATATAATGGTGAAATAATTTTTATCAAATTATTCTATAATCATATAAATTCATATGACATCATATATGATCTTTTTATATTTCTTTGTTATTAATATTTTAGTATTATCGTCATTTCGGGTGTTAACTGATTCAGTTTCCTTTATAAGATTCTTTTATGAAGTAGTGTTTGTTATGAATAAGATGTATCTTTTTCATATTCATAATGATACTAAGTCTTCAAACATTATTTTTAATCATCTAATTAATATTAGTTTTGAATGGATTACGATGGGGAATGAATCTCATCACGTTCGTGGAGACGATAATTCGTAAGTACACACGAGCGACAATATAATTATTTTCATATTAAAATAAATATAATTGGATAGTATATCATATATATGAAATCATTATCATGTTATATTTACTGTTTACAAAAATTACACATCATTATTATACCCATATAATGTATTGAATAACAATTACACTAAGACGTAGAGATGGTAAGCCGTACATATGCATGTATGGTGTCATGTCATTCAAAGGATGTATAGAATAATTAATATGGTTTTACCATATTTATAATAACATCATAGTATATAGAAGATACTGGATTTATTATTTTAGAATATAAACAACAAATAAAGAGGATGTGGAAGAAGAAAGGAACTTAAAAGAAGTGATGAAATATTTACCTCTTCTTTGGGTTCTATATTTTAATTTGATCCAAAGGGCTCTTTAAGATGGCTTTCTGAATAAAGTAAAGACTCTAGGATAAAGGTCGGATAGTTTACATGGTATTTGGGTAGATTTTGGCTAAGAAATATGGCTTTTAATGTGTGAATTAAAGAGAAGTGGGACTTCTTTTTTATAAGAGGGGTGAGAGACACCTTTGGAAAAGATAGAAATATTATTTTATAATAATATAATTATCGGTTTCTAATGGATCCAAAATGAATTAATTAAATTCTAAGGTATTTTTGGGTCAAAGACCACTCTAAAAATTGGTTTTAGATAGGTTTGGGTCACTATATTGACCTTATCTTTTAGATTTAACTCTTAGTTAAATAGTTTGAAATTTACCATATCTCTTTGTATTTTAATATTATATGGTTTATAAACTTACTATATACTTCCAAGAGAACCCCAAGTGGTTCAATAATGATAAACCTATCATTATATAGGTATTTTGTCCGAACCTAAGATTTTAATGAATAGAATATCAATTAATAATATAATATTTTTTTAAAAAACACTTTTATGTCAATTTTGAACCTAATTTGGAATTTGTTTTTTCAAAATTTATAATAGCATTATTACTTCAAAAAAAATTTATCTTTCAAACCCTAATATTTCATATTAACCTAGAAAGTTACTGGAATTCATAAAAAATCTCAAATTACATTTATTTGGATATTTATAATATCAATTATTTTAATCTTTTATTAATACGGTAATTACTGCATCATCATTGTGTCAAAAATTAATTTAATTATATAATGTCTAAAAAATATAAATAAAATAACATTATGTATGAAATTGGTTTATCTTTCTGATGAATAATTATAGTCTAATTTATCTTATGTGTAACCCTATATTAAAAATGTTTTAGTTTTTAAACATTGAATTTAACACTTTTAACTCTTCTCTGTATTAAATAATAATAAATGTCCAAATCTAATCCAAGTGGACTTAAAGGATAATATTTTATTCCTAATGTTGTTTTGGGTATAATTACACTTACCCAAAAGAATTAGGAAAATGTGTTATGGTAATAATAATATCATTTTTACCCTTAATTACCATATTTACTTTCAACCGTGGTAAATAAAAGTAAAAGTTACTATTCATGAAAAATTATTTTTATCTCATTGAACAAAATTTTACTTAATGATATCAACCATGTCTCTCAGATTTTTGAAATTCAATTAATTGAAGCAGAAACAATATGTTTTATTCAAATTTTCAAATTCTACTAAAAGGTGGGTAAAAGACAGTAAAAAAGTTCAATACAATTTTTATATATCTAAAATTATTATAAATTGACTCCAATGAATTAAATTGCACTTATATAGGTATTATGTATCAATTTTGACCTAAAATAAATTTAAATAAATAAATAATTATTTAAATACAAATTCGGGTTTAAACTATAACTCAGTGGTTTTCACTATTCATCAAAAATTGAATGTTTTCAGAAAAATACAAAAAAACACCATAAGCTAATTTCAACATTCCGAATAAAAAAATGAAGTCCATTTTAACAGATAAAATTAATAAAATTTTAAAAAGATGGTATTACTATTCATAACGGCTAGATTGATTGGTCGTGGTGTGTTAGAATCTTGAAGTTGCGTACAATGCAAGCTATTACATTATTCAATGGGAAAAATATCGTGGAAGTTAGGGGTGTTACAATATTCCCACTTTTGGAAGTTTCATTCTCAAAATTGTTAAAATTGGGCTTCGGAACATAACTGAAAGTCCCACATCGGAAAGAGAGTAAATAAAACTAGCACTTTAAAATAAAGATAGAGAAGTACAAAGGTTACCTAAGATAACCCATACTACGATTACATGTTTGAAAACATGGGTATAGACTATAAACTTAGTGTCATGTTCTAATAGAGAGGGAATTAAAACATGATCAGAATAATGTTAACAACAAGAAAACTACATACTTGTGATGGGACAAACGGTCATTAATTTCCCAGTATAAAAAGTAAACAGACAACCTTTTTTTGTTTTAAGTTTCATTTCATAAAGATGAGGAATTTATTTATGCGATTAAAACAGATATACTTACTTTTTAAGTAGAGTTTCATTCTATAATAAATTTCTACCACTAACTCAATTTTTTCAAATTATGAGTATTCAAGATGACTTGGTCACACCGAAATAACTAGAATCAACTTCTAGAGAATCACATGACCCACAAAGGATAAAATATATATTTACCTTGTCTTTAGAGATTAATCAAATCCAAAATGGGTAGTACAAGATCAGATGATCCCCCAAAAGGATATTCCTTTAGAGAAAGAAACACTAATCTTAATCTCTAAAATTAAACCAACAATACCCCAAATTTAAATAAATACCATTAAATAAACAATTGTCCTTAAAATAATTTAATATAATCCAAACTAATATTGAAACCCAAAACATAGAAGAATTTGGTTATGTAGTCTTCCATGTTAAATCGTATATCCAAATGACATCGAAAACTCTTGAAGTCACATACTTAAAAGTAATTAACCTAATCACATATTCTCTATTATAGTTTAATCATTTCCAGAAATAAACCAAATCACTATAAATCCACAATAATAACTTAGATAAAAATATACCATTACTCCTAAAATTAAATCCCATAGTATTCTATTTTCCTTAGGTATACAGTGTTCCCAACAGAGCGAACGTCTTCCAAAATAACATTTATCACTTAATCACCTAATCATTTTCTTATTCTAAGATTATTCATTTGATAAGACATAAGGTTCCAAATGAACTTATTATTGATCTATAAAATCATTTAACTAAAAATAATTACCCACACTAACCAGGGACTTCACAAAGTCTAGTAGTAGGCCATAAATCCTAATCACACTCTAGGTGTGGGTTCGATTCCCACAGATTTGTCCGATGTGACGGGTTGTTACACTGTCTGTGTGTTGTCCTTTTTCAAAAACAATATTTTATAACATTCCCTAAATGAGATTTATTCCTCAAAATAATCATAACATAATTTAACCACCAATGTTATCTCTTACCTCACATTTTCATATCAATAATTAATAACCTCTAATTACATGAAATTCAAGAGTTATATAAATTCAAATGGTTATTTATAACTATATCCAAAAAATAATAGATAAATATTCCTTAAAAAGAATTTTAATATAACAAAATGTAGGGTTACACATACAAGAGAAAATTCTTCCAAAGTAATCTCATCAACAAAGAGCACTAATTCCTTTAAAAAATTTTCCATCCATTTATTTCCACATAGGTTCTTCCTTGACAAAGAGGTTATCCTATAGAATAGGGAATTGACTTGGGTGATGCCATTGACCCTTAAATTTACGAAAAATGACTATAATTGGATTATCATGATCATTTATATTTTCTCCCATAGTACTCTTTATTTTTCCTTGACAATTCTTTACTTTATGCCCAGATTTCCCATACATAAATCATTTCATTGTTCTATTAAGACACATTCTTAGGAGTCTCCATCCACATTTCAAGTATGATGGAAAATGAGCTTTCTTTACTCCATGTTTTTCACTGCCAGAGGTCTTACCATTCACCACTTTTCTCCTCCTTGGTGAGTTTGGGAGACAGTTAATATATATGTTGTTGATCATATTTGTTGAAAACTGATTCGGCATGAACACAATTACTTTAACGCCTTTCAACTTTCCATTTTTTTCTCATTTACACCACTGTTCCCACATTGTACATCATGCTCAAAGTTATTATGTCCTCCTTGGAAACCAACCATTGATTAAAATGACAAAGCATTGTGTGAGTAATAATAGACATAAAATCATTTAGAGAATATCATGACACCTGATTTTCAATTTAAAACACCTTAAGATTTACCAAGGTCATTTATTATCATTTTATTTTAAAATCCTTCAAATCGGTTTTTAAAGAGAATGTAAATTATCCTAATAATATCCCCCGGGAGTGTCGTAACCAAGAGTGCAGTAAGGCCCATTTTTGTGTACTAGGATACCTTAGGTCATGCCCGAAACTCCTTTTCGGAGTTTTCACTCGTAGGTACATCTGTGCCAGAACCACCTCCACCTGCTCATATCCAGACAGGGATGTACAGCTTGAAAATACACAAAATATCTACATTACCAAGATTCTAGGAAGTTCTTATATATTAATACTCAAAGTCTATCTTAGGGTAATGAGCTCTAATAATAGTATATCTAAATATAGTTTCCAAGGTTTTTACTAAACTTACTCAGAAACCAGCTGTAAAACTCCGACCCTAGAATCCAAGAGGTGGTGCATTATTTTAATACATTGGTATGATTACAAGGAATCAGGTCCTGAAGGATCGATAAATTTAGTTATCTTGGAAAAAAGATACATACTTAAGTTCAACATTATAACTTGAAATAAAAAACAACACTAATTTATTCGATTCAAAATATCTAAGCATCCAAGATTATTCCTTCAATGAACTCATAACTAACTTCTTAATATCCTGGGAAAGTGAAACATGAAAAGGGGTAAGCTCAGATTCTCAGTATGAGTAAGAAATACAGTGGAATATAACATACAGATTTGGCATGGTGAATAATTTAAAACACATGCCTTATCGAATAATAAACATGAGAACATTATGGCCGGAATATGAGTTGAGTAAATAATTACATAAGAAAACATAGTAATGGGTGTTCTACTAGTAGAATAACCACATGAAATATCAATATCTAATCTCATAATGATGGAATGTATAATTCCATACATTCATAACCACATAGTCAAGGCCTTGTGCCAAGACTACAAATAAGATTTTGTCAAGGCCTTGTGCCAAGACCCTAGTTTATATTATGAGACCTACCGATGCATCGAGGATCAATAGAGGGCTCCACCCATCACATACTATGTCTAATTCATTCCTTATATGAATAGGTTGAAACATAATCTGAAAATTCGTATTAAAACTAGCATATGAAATGTCAATATTTTAACCACAAACAATGAATGGTATAAAAATAACACATTCACAGTCAAACATAACTAATTCAACACAATATGGTAGATTTTATTATCATAGATCAACCCCAAAAGAAAATAATTAATGATATTGATATAGATGAAAATAATCATCAAAACTATTTGAGGGAAATATCCCTTTTTTTCTTGAAAACATTTTAAAGTATCACTATTTATCAAGAAGATGTTTCAAATATATTTTTGAATCAAAGTGTCCCATACCACTTTGAATATTTTAAAAGAAATTTTAATTTTAAAACATTAATTTCCATAGAAATAAATCCTTAAATCCATTTTTAAAACATGGACATTAATGATAAAGATTTAGAATAATAAATCTTTAAAACATTTTAAAATGATATTTTAGTTAGAGTTCCTAACCAAAAGAGAGACAATTGAATACAAATAATTGAGGTAATAAAAACATTACAATATCATGGGAATAAAGAGATTCCTGATATACTATGCCAAAGTTCATTATATAGACCATATAAAAGGTAATTGGCTTATAACAACAAAGAAGTCTTAATGGAATGTAAATTGAGATGAAATCTCTTATAAAGACCATATCCTTAGGTTAAGGATAAATCAACGACCTAATTATGTGTGACAAATATAAATTCACTCAATATTATTGGATATTATGTGTAAATAAATTAGAGGACATTCACACATATTATTGAAAAAAACAACACCAATGAATTGGATGTTTAACTCAATAAATGGATATTGAGTAAAAATTACTCTTATCAAGTTCATATTGATGACTTGAAAATTAAACAATGGAGTGATTTTGTGTATCAAAAGTGTATCTACAGAAAGAGGAGTAGAAATTAACACACAAATAATAAGTAGTTATTCAACACATAATCTTGGTGTAAAATAATCAATGATGTATGCGTAAGGCTGAATGAGTGGTAATTGAAATTTAAAATTCCCTTACCAATTTGGTAACATGAAAAACATACATCCCATGAAAGATGGTTCATAAAACTAAGATGTAATTACTAATAAATTAAAGTAAATTACACAAAGAATACAATCCTTGGGAAATACATACATCACACAAGATGAAATAGTGGCAGTATGGCATTAATCTCACAGAAATAGAAGTGAGATGAAAACCCTTACTTCATTGTAATCAATCGAGTAGAAATGCCAAAAGTTAAAAAAAATTAATCACAGAGTACCATTAATATAAAGAGATTCATGATAATATATATATAATGAAAGTACACAATACATCACATTTAATAAATAAGTGGCGAACAACAGAAATCTCACGGAATTAAAAGTGAGATAAGAAACCCCTTACATTGTACTTCTCCTTGGTCAAGGGTAGGTTAAACTCCTGTATAATGGTGAAATAATTTTTATTAAATTATCCAAGAATCATATAAATTTATATGATATCATATATGATATTTTAATATTTCTTTGTTAATAATATTTTAGTATTATCGTCATTTCAGGTGTTAACTAATTCGTTTTTCTTTATATGAATTGTTTATTAAGTAGTATATTGATGAATAGGATGTATCTTGTTCATATTCCAAATGATATTAAGTCTTAAAACATTATTTTTAATCATCTAATGAAAATTATTCTTGAATGTATTATGATGTGGAATGAATCACATCACGTTCGTGGAGACGGTAATCCGTACATACGCATGAGTGACAATATCATTATTTTGATATTAAAATAATATATAATTGGATGTTATTTCATATATACAGAATCATTATCATGTTATATTTATTATTTAAATCAATTACAAATCTTTATTATAACCATCCAAATTATAATGTATTTAATAACAATTACACCACAACGTTGAGATGGTAAGCCACACGTACGCACGTATGGTGACATGTCATTCAAAGGATGGATAGATTAATGAATATGGTTGTACCATATTTATAATAACATAAAAGTATATATAAGATACTAGAGTTATTATTTTATATTGGAAATAACAAAGAAAGATGAAGTGGAAGAATAAAGGAACTTGAAAAAGGTGATGAAATATTTACCTCTTCTTCAAGTTATTTCTTTTGATTGGATCAAAGGGGATCCTTAGGTTGGCTTTATGACTAGATTAAGGCCTCTGGGATGAATGTAAGACAATTTATAGAGTATTTGGGCAGATTTTGGCCGACCAAAATGGCTTTGAAGGTGTGAAATAAAGAGAAGGGGGGGGGGGGTGCCCTTTTATAAGAGTGCTGAAAGGAACCTTCAGAAAAGCTAGAAATATTATTTTATAATAAAGTCATTTTCGGTTTATAATGGCTCCAAAATGACTTATGTAAATTATAAGGTGGGTATGGGTCGAAAACCACTTAACCAATAGGTTTTAGATAGGTTTGGGTCACTATATTAACATTATCTTTTAGATTTAACTCTTAGATAAACAGTTCGACATTTACCATGTCTCTTTGTATTTTTACATTATATGGTTAATAAACATACTATATACTTACAATAGAACCCCAAGTGGTTATTTAATGATACAAATATTATTATATATGTCTTTTTTCCGAACCATAGATTTTTAGGAATAGAATATCAATTAATAATATAATATTTTTTTAAAAACACTTTTATCTCAATTTTGAAACTATTTGGTATTATGTTTTTTGTAAATTAATAACAGCATTATTACTTAAGAAAGAAATTCATTTAACCAACCCAAATATTCCATATTAACATAGAAAATTAGTGGAATTCATAAAAATTCTCAAATTAAATTTATTTGGATATTTATAATATCAATTATTTAATAAGGAAATTACTTCATCATCATTGTCTCATAAATAAATTTAATTATTTAATGTCTAAAAAATATAAATAAAATAAAATTATGTAGGAAATATTTTTATATTTATTATGAATATTTATAGTTAAATTTTTCTTTATTTTTAACCCTATATTAAAAATGGTTTAGTTATTAAACTTTGAATTTAACACTTTTGACTTTTCTTTGAATTAAATAATAATAAATGTCCTAATCTAATCCATATGGGTCTAAAGAATCATATTTTATTCCTAAGGTAGTTTTTGGTTGAATTAAAGTTATCCAATAGAATTAGGACATGTGTTAGAGTAATAATAATATCATGTTTACCCTTAATTACCCTATTTCCTTTTAACCATGGTAAATAAAAATCAAAAGTTACTATTCAACAAGAATTATTTTTATCTTATTGAACCTCATATTAATTACTGATATCAAACATTTCTCTCAGATTTTGTAAATTCAATTCATAGAAGCGGTAAAATTAACTTTTATTCAAATTTGCAAATTCTCCTAGGAGGTGGGTAAAAGACGGTTAAAGAGTTCAATATACTTTTTATATATCTAAAATTATTATAAACTAACTCCAATGATTTAAATTGAACTTATATAGGTATTATGTATCTATTTTGACCTAAAATAAATTTAAATAAAATAAATAATTATTTAAACAAAACATTGGTTTTAAACTATAACTTAGTGTTTTTCACTATTCATAAAAAATAGAATGTTTTAAGAAAAATACCAAAAATTCACAGTAAACTAATTTCTACATTCCTAATCCAAAAATTAAGTCCATTGTAAAATATAAAATTTCAAAAATTTCAAAATTTGGATATTACTATTCATAACGACATGTTTGATTAGTCGCGGTGTTTTAGAATCTCAAAGTTACGTACAATGCAAGCTATTAAATTATTCAAAGGGAAAATAATCGTGGAATCTTGGGGTGTTACATTTAAAGATATTATATTATAAAATTATTTAAACAAAAATTTACACATAAATAATCTTGATAAAAATGAGATTGTAAAATAAATCCTTACAACTTTAGTAACTTTTCAATAGAATCCCTATAAGAAGAGAAAATATGAATCAGAAACCATATATTCCATGAATAAAGATGAAATAATTATATGAAATGTAAAAGAGAAGTATAAATACCATGTAAAAAAATTATTATTATAATGTAATACATTTCTCATTGATGAAAATTGGAACCAAATTATACTTACCTCAAGTGAAACATGCTCTATATGAAATCATCAACTTACATATAATAAATTTGTATTTAATATATGTATTGAAAATATCGATATTATTTTTTATAATAGAACATATTAATAAATAATGACATGATATCATCCGTTTATTAAAAATTTGTTACTAATATATTTATGTCAGGTGTTAAATGTTTTGTTTTATATATATATTTATGTTCAATAAAAGTAGTATATTAACCGTGGAATGGATTTATCCTCAAAATAATCCTAATAAATTTATTATTTTAATATTTATTAATTATATAATCTCTTATAAATATCAATATATGGTGTTCAAAAATGAATTACATTACTTCATGTATACGGTAGTCCATTCGTATGAATGAGTGATGTCATTAATTTTCAACATATGAGAAGGTAAGAAGTTAGATATTATATTATATTTATAGAATCATATTTAATACATTAATATCATATATAATCAGTAAATACATCATAATAACTATCCATGATAGTCGGTGATGGAAAATTAAATACATCACATTGTGGGATAATTGTCTATACCTACACGCGAGAAAGTATTTAATTTCTCATTGTATGGACAATGATATGAATAAAAGTTGAAAGATAAATATAATAAAATTTATGTATATTATATATAATGATATTATTACATCATCACGGTCAATACCTATTTTAAAGTGTTATAAGAATAAACTAAATGAAAAAACCCAATTAAGAGTCGTACATCTTCTTTAGAAATTCTCATTCGACTTACACATTAATATTATTTGGATGATATTAGTGGAATAAAAGAGGTTATAATAAGTTGAAAAGGAATCTAGGAGGGAATTTGGGAAGATATTTTTTTAGCTTAATGGATCATGATTTCTTATTAAGAGAATATACCTGGTTTAATTTTATTTATTATGTGACAATCTTGTAAATATATGAAATATTAGTATATAGTATATTCCGAAATAATTTAAAATTAATTTAAACTACATTATATTAGAATATAAATAATATATGGTTAATATGTATCCAAAATATAATTTTCAAACATGTTTAGTAGTCATTTTAAAACTGATCTTTGGGTTTAACCCCCTCATTAACTCAGTTTAACTTTAACTCTTGTACACATTTTTTAAACATCTAATAGTCATGAATGGGTTTTTTATAAATAAAATGGGAACATAAATGAATAATGTGTGTTATTATTGAACACTTCCTATATATTTGAGTAATTATTATTATTTTATTAATTTTTAATCATTTAAGAAAATTAACGTTAAAAATCATTTAAGATTTTTTTAGGACTACTCATATATCTAGAATTTAAAAGATTTTTTTTCTAAATATAATTATATTATAAACTATTTAACCATAAAATATATATTTTAATTATCCTAATATTCATTGTTAACCTTAATTAATCCAAAATATATTATTTTTTGGTTTTTAAAATCAATTATTTGCATTCTCTAATGCGTGAACAAGTGAAACATCGACACTGTGTAAGCATTCTATGTCATTATACCATCGAAAAAAAATTTAACATAATAAAAATAATTATTCATATTAAATATAACTATTTAAAACATTTTAAATTTATATATTTGACAATGAGAACATCATTGACATATTAAAACAATGAAAGTGACAATTTGTGTTTCTTCATTACTTGAAGTAATATAAATGTCATAATTGAAAAAAAGACCAAATAATTACCATATTTCTGAAGATATGATGATTATGGAAGAATTAGACATAAAATGTTATTAATACCAGTGTTTATCATATTTTGAATCCACAACCCATTATTTAAACCTTGATTTACCCATTTTACATTTTACCGATGTGAATAATTTTTTCTATCTCTACCATTCATTATTTCCAAAAAAATGAAATTGTACTATTTACTGAAATTTAAAACTCATGATCGTAATTATGAAATTAATTAGAAAAGATAAAATTTATATAATAATCATTAATTCTTTTTTATCTAAGTATGTAAAACTAATTGAAAATTTTTTTTTTTGAAAAAATCAACCTTTTTAAACATAAAAAGATTTTAACTCAAGATCAAGTATAATTCTTATTTCTAGTGATAAAATTGAATAATTTTTTAATAGATGGATAAATATTTTAATTCAAATACAACTTAAAAAGGAATTTAGTTTTGTCATTAAATGTAAACAAATGACAAGTTTTTCAAAAAATTGGTATATTTCACTATTCATCTAAACATTAATATTTTTCGAATAAGTCCAAAAATTAACCATAATAAAATATTAATTAATTTTTTTAAAAAATAATATTAATTTCTGAAAATAAAATTTCCAAAATTAGAAATGATTAATTATAATTACTTATATATAGATCACCTAAAATTATTTTAAAATAAATTTCATTTTGAACAAAAAATGATTTTTTTTAATTATTATCCCATTAACTACAATTCGATTAATCATAAATTTATTGATATAATTTAATATATGTATTAAGTAAACAATCTGTCAAATATATTTTATAATTTTTTTATTCTTAAACATACCCACCAACCCATCAACTAAGTTATAAATATAATTTTTGAATAATGTTATTTCAATTTTCATTAAAGATCGGTGTTGCATATAGATTATGCTATCAATAATAGTGTTATTTTTAAATAGAATATATACAAAAATCTTGAGGAATTATTTTCTCCTTTATTAAGTGAAAATTCATCATATAAATTGTAATTATTCTATTTAAAACTGATTATACTATAATATATTAATAAAATTTGATATAGATTTTGTCATAAACATTAATCTCCATGTTATAAACCATAAAATGATTATTAAAGAAACTCTACAAGTCTCATACCTGAAAATTAGATTCTAGAAATTTATATTTGTAGTTTTGTGTTACTTTCCACATATTAATCGATAAATTTATCTTTGATTATCTTAATTTTTAGAAATTCCTTTACCATGGGATATAAAACAATATAAAATATACTTAATTGATTTTCTACAATTCTGTTAGAATTATTTTATCCTTTTATGTGAAAAATAATGATCATAATGAATTTTTCATTATATTAGAAAGAAAATATAATATTAATGGACATTAAGATTCATAAAAGGATGATAAGTAACCACTACTATCAAAACCAAAATAGTACTCCATGAATAATCTTGATTAAATTTGATCTAAAAATAAAAAAGTTTTAATAACTTATTCTTATTTTTATCCCCAAAAATCATTTATCAGTTGTATGATCGAATAACCAAATATTTATATACCCTAATTACATAATCCAAAATATATGTTTTCCCAAATAACATAAATTACTATGATATAAACTAAAAATATTTTCAGTAAACTTCATTAATTGTCACCTTATTTTATCATGGAAAACACATAAGGGTTATTAATATATTATTCTAAAAATATTATCATAAAATTAGTTTTTAGTGTGATTTAAACCACTGAAAATGTGTTTCTAAAATTCAAATTTTATAAATATTCCACAAAATTATATATTATTAGCACAAACCTTTATTGATTTTTATTAATCCTCATACAAACCTACAACTTATAAATAATAATATATCATAATCATATATGTAACCACAATTTCATGGAATTAAAATTACTAATTATTACATTCAATGAAGGGGATATTTTTTTTATTATTTTGTATTAAGAAGATCAAATGATATCCCACACATGAGGAAAATATTTACAATAAATAAAACTTCATCAAATCAACAATCACACATATAAATTTTTTCATATAAAACATTTTCTTTAAAAAATCAATAATGATTAACAATTTATTCTTGTGTTCTTTATAAATTTTAAATATTTTAATTAATCATTAATTAATACAACCAACAAATAATTTGGGCCATCTTTGATTCAGGGGGAATTAGATTTAATAATGGTCCATCTCCTTACAGTTTAATCATTGGAAATCAATAGATTCTTTTTTTCCTTTATAATAAATATTATGATGGCATTATTCTTCACACATTTATAAAACACCCATTGAATTTATTAATTTACACAAATTCTTATTCCCACATTATTTAAATGACGAATGTTGAATCTTTTTACCTTTATGTTATTTTTCAACTATACTTCCATGAAAATTCACCATTATCTTATTTTTTTGGGAATTCTTTTGGGTTTATATTTTCATTTATAACTATAGTTAGTTTCATATGAATAGTAATAAGATATTTCACTTCATATTTTCTCATGTTTGGTTCCTCCCTATAACTAATGATATTAATCATAACCTGAGTCAATTTCCCTATAATGTATTTGATCTAATCAGCTCTAATAATATTTATATTCAAATCCTTTTGAATATAATCCTTCCATTTACCACAGTTGTTTATTCCATTTATTTATTTAAGATTCATCTTTAAAAAATTTCAAACATTAGTTGGCTCATACTCATCATGAATATTGATTTATAAAAAGATACTAATGATGGTAAAAGTTCTCAAACATTCCAACAGATAGTCACAATGCTTATGTTAACTATGTTGTAAAAAAATATAGATCCCAAGGGTCCTAAAAACATATTTTAATACCAATTATAGAATAACTGACTCCTGTAACTCATATCGAGTGATCACTTTATTCCATAGTTACAACATACATGTGATCACAATAAAAATAATAGAAAAGTTTAAAAATCATAGCAGGACAGATACGTATAACATTTCAATATTATAATTTTAAAAAACAAAACAATCAAATTTATTTTAAACATAAATATCAACCATAAAAAATATTTACAAATAACAGATGTTTAAAAACCCACAAAAGTTTTATTTGAAGGGTTTTTAAAACCAAAACTATCTTTGGCATGGGTATCCAACTTGCATTGATGTAAACCATTTAGAAGTGGTATCTGGGAAGTTTCATAAAGCTTTATTTGATGTTTAGTGGTTTTGTTTTTAAGAGTGATTTTTCTCTCAAATAAATACAAGGATTTAGTGTAGAATTAATACACCAATAAATTTTGTAATATATTTTAGAGGTTTGAACCACTACTTAAAATATTTGTGGTAGTATTTCCTATAAAACACTAGAATAATGTTCATGGTGGGTTGAACTGAAAATATATCGTGTTTTTAATTAATTAAATCATAAAAAACTATATCCTCATAAAATGAATAAACAAATAATAACACAAAAAACATTCATCTTACAAACCCAAAAAAATAGGAGTAGCCGAGAAAATAATAAATATAAACCAGAATATCATAAAAATGATAATGATAAATTGAAAAATACATTCAAGGTATGTGATAAGATAAAGAAAAACCAAAATTATAAAATGGAAACATCCATTTGAACCAAGGGAACAATACAAAACCATTAGAAAACACCTACCCCAAGAGTGACCCAGTGGAAGAAGTCCATAAATAATAGCAATTTAGGTTTCTTAGTTTCACCTTTTAAAAGTCTGTTGGTTGAAAAATAGTGAATGATATAAGGTGTGTGTGTGATAAAGATCCTATTAGTTTACCACCAAAAAAAGAATCCATGTTTTTATTAAATCATTCAATAAATGTATTTTGAAAATGTAGTACATTATTTCTTGGATTAACAATTAAATAAACAACTCATAAACATTTTTTCTTTTATTTTTATGAAACATAAAAAATGATTTTTATGAAATATTATCTTTCCACTAAAAAGGAATATTCAAAAAGACCTTATAAGAACTATTTTCTACCCTTATTTTAGAGATACCTAAAGAGATATCTAAAAAATAAAATTAAATATAAAATGAATAAGTATATATTGAAAGAAAATACAAAAATAGGTGGCTATATTGGTAAATATTAAAAGATGGTATACCAAAAATAAAAATAATATTGAACCAAACGATAAATAGAATAAGGATATGAATCATATATAAAGAAATAATAATTAAGAAAAATAATGAAAAACTATAATAAATTACAGTGTAAATAAAGTCAAATAAAGTATATGTAATCGTGGTAAACTACCATGGTCCTCATGACATGACCCTAGATATACTTGAGTGGGACCATCTTCTAACCTCTTAATGATGTTCCAAGATAAAAACCAATAAAATTAATGAATTAATCCTTTCTAGATAGCACTCCACATACTCAGAACAAGTCATATAGATAAGGAACCTAGTCAGAGTGTCTTCATGACTATCAAATAAACCATCTCTCAATCTACCACTTTTATGTCTAAGGGTACTATGATAATAGAGACCAACCGTGGGGAAATATGTGTCACATATCATTCACACATCAATAACACACCGAAAGGAAAAATATATAAATTTGACAACTCATACCCCAAACACCATTCATATTAATTATGTCATGACCCGTCCCCCAGGGCCATTATCGTGACTACCCCAAGCCTGCCTTCCATAAGCCAGGGGATGGCGACTAGCACCAAAAACGTAACTCCCTAAAAACTAGGAAGGCATTGCATTTATAAAACGTAATCACACACAAACATAGTACAAGAAGAAGAAAACACTATGTAAGCATTAAGTAAAGTGTGATGAATGTAGAAAGGGGCCAGAAATACAAGCCCAACCGAATGGTACAACTACAACTGAAAGAAAGTAAAAATCAAAAGACAAACAACTGAATGGTGAAGAAGCTCCTGGATCGTCCTCCGAGTTCCTACCTGAAGGGTAAGTACATATTTCCTCCTCAACACTCCACGTCTATTGGTCCTTCCCATGTGACATCACACCAGGTTTCCACCTTCGAGTACCATCTAGTCCTTATACGCTCGTCCTCGGTCAACACTGTCCTTCGTCTGCATCGAATAAAATGAGGTGCGGGCATAACCGGTGCATGGGTGAGTATAACGATGCTCAGTAGGAACACTAATACCCTCAAGGGCTCACAAAATCCAACAAGGATAAACCAAAAAGAAATATTTCAACAGATAACCTTTTCTTAGGTATATGCCCATGAATATACCTATGTTATCAAATAACTCATCTCAATCATGAGGAAAACACAAAGGTCATTGACTCACCTCAAACCAGGATTTTATGTATGATGTCAAAAACTCAGCTTCTAGAGAACTCCTCCTCTGTAAAGCGCAGTAGTCGTGTCATGACTCCAAGGTTCCACTCACTAATCTTATACTACTGAGTTACACCTCCTGTCGAGTACCGCAGGTCTACCGCCTCACAGAGTAGTGCTCCCCACCATGGGTCTGCCACCTCACACAGCAGCGCTCCCCCTGATAGCCTATAGAGGTACTCCTTCTGTCGAGTACCGCGGGTCTGCTGCCTCATAATGTAGTGCTCCTCTTCCATGGGTCTTCCACCTCACACAGTAGTGCTCTCCACAGGGCTTGTCAAGTCACTTCGAAATGTATCGAACAAGCAGTCATCACGTCTCTGCCAGCTACTAGGTCTCCGTAATCCATATGCTCGTCTCTAGGATGATCCAATCCACAAGCTAATATTCGATACTCCAAGTATCACGATGTTCCAAGAATAATTATCTCAATAGATTTCCTCGTCATAGAGGTCTCAACACAACAGATGACGCGTTAATCAAACAAACCGGTCTGTGAGTTATTGACTTTTCCGTTCCAGGGGACCAGTTGATTTTTAAGCTAAAACCAACCCGACCATATTTCAATCTCATCTGAATCCCATGTGAAGTATTGCAAAATAACCTTCTCAACAAAATAAAACCAACTAAGCTGACGTCACGTCAATCGGATGTCTGGTCCTTAAGTTATAAGCATTTCCACTCAGAGGGCATGGTTGGTTTCGGTTTCGAACCAACTCAGCCGTTTTTACAAATATTTCCAAAAATCAATTAGGGTATCAAAAAAGGACCGTCCCATCACGAGGATCCCAGTGCCACAGACAGCGCATCGATCATACATACAGTCTTTGAGTTATTCACCTTGATGTGAAAACGGGCCCGACCCATTAAGCCCAGTGGGCTGGCAGGTCGGGTCAACCCAGTTTTGGTGGGTCCGACTCGGTAGGGGGTCGGACCTTCCCGATGAAATGTGCGACCCGACCTGAAGGGGCATAGACCAACCCGAGGGGGTGTGGCCCGGCCGTCTTGGCGCAGCCCGGCCCGACACAGCTTGACCAGGCACGGCCCGACCCGGTTCTGCGCTGCTCGACCGCAGTTCGGCAGGAGGGGGGCTGAGCGGTCCGGGGGGGGGGGGTACCCCGGCTGCCCAAACCGGCAGCACCAAGAGGAGCCTCCCTTCCTAACCTTCTGACTGAAGCCAGCCGGCTTTCTTGGCCCAAGAGGCCCGCTCGGGCGGGCCGTGATCTCTACAGTGCGGCGCCCTCCTGGTGCCGCGGTTCTGGTCACCCCGGTCGGCCGCCTGCCAGCCGGTTTTCCCACGGCGAAAATCACAGAATACGAGATGCGGTCTTCCATAGTGTGGTGCCCCTTGTGGCGCCGCAATCCTCCTTTGGCCCGACCGGCTTTATCCGGCCGGTTCTTCGTCGGCCGAGCGACCCGCTGTTGCGGGTTGCGGTTCTTCCGCATGCGGTCTCAGCAAGACTACTGCTCCCATTCGTCGGCACCTTCCTATGATGATCTACATCGCCATCAAAAGAGAATACGGAGGGTCATCAAGCCATGTGCATTCAGCTGGCGCCCTCCGCGTTAGGTGGTAGCAGTTGTCCAAAAATAAATAATGATTTCTAATGAAGAACGATGTACGAGGTAAGCACTTAAAAATGAACAAACCCCTACGTTGAGATAAGGATGACGGCAGTCGAGCATCGCGGTAGACAACATCGTGTGGAGACGGCATTAACTCATTTACGTTGGGGAAGAAGGGCCAAGGAAGGATCATTGTCGACGTTCCTCGCGGGTGGATACTTCTCCTTTGGTTTGGCTGAAGATCGAAGGTGTTGATTGACGTTCCTCTATGGTTATTAATTGGAAGGATGTTGTTCTTCATTGAGAGAAGAACACCATTCACTATTTCTCCAAATCTCTCTCACCAATCCTCTCAACACAAAAAATTCCCCAAAATAAAATAATAGGTAAAGCTATTATTTTTATTCACATATTAAATTCAAAATTCAAACAACTTAATTAATTAATTGAAGAGGTTGAATTCATTAATTAAAATGTGTTGGAAAATAATAAAGAGAGAGAGAGAAGGAGGTGAAGAGACCTCTTAATTAAGGGGGGTTGTCAATGAATTAAATAAAGGTGAGTCAAATGGGGGTTAAAGGGAGTTTATGGGGAGATGAAAGGTTTGGGCTTGTGTGGGATCCACCTCACAAATATACACACATGGGAAGTTATATGGGTGTGAGACCCACCAATAACTTCCCTATGTTGGAATAAAATACCAAGATAAATAAAAATGTTCTCAAAAAATTTTATTTAACTTTTTTATTAAACCCCAAAAATTAACATTCAACCCGCATAAAACGCAACTGCGGTAAAAGTCCCCTTAAGCGAATACCAGCACTGTGAGTTCATTGGTGTCTTCAGATTTCAATTCCGAGCCTCGGTTCAAAAGATAGATAAACCTGCACATATGTTTACTGAATGTACTTGAACAAAACATCAAAAATTGAATTCGGGCACACAGGGCCTCAGAATCTAGTCCCTTTAGAAGCCACAAACTCATAAAATTTTAATAAATTAACAAAAATATCCTTCAAAATTCAGCGTCCTTACAAATTACCCATATATATTTCAGATAACCATAAATGATAATCAAAAATCACTCATAGGATCCAAAAAATTATATTAAACAAAGTTATATTAGGGAATAAACCAAGTGTGTAACACATTTTTTGGAAATCCTTTGTTTTAAGGGTAAAATACAACTTTTTTACTTTAATTACAATATATAGAAAATCTTCTAAAAAAACATTATAAACCCAGTGTTATTTAGATTCATTCTTTAAGTGTCATTTTGGAACCGTAATATTATTAATTGGGAAACAACAAATTAAAACAAATAAATCTAATATATCATATATATATATATATATACAAATAAACCACTATAAACAACATAGAAAAACACATACAAAAAATTGATCAATAAGAAGCATCAGACCATACCAATTAAACTGTTGGACACAATATTTTTTGGAATAGTAATGTTTTTTTATATGTATATCTATTGAAAATTTTATATTTGTGGAATTATGAAATTGTGTAAGGGGTTTATTATTGGGAAAAACTGCTACATTAAAAAATTGGGTACATGGAAAAAAACTAAAGTGCCAAAGATTGATTACTATAAGGTAATATTCAACTAAACAAAATATAAAATAAACAAAACATAATGATTTAATGTATATTAATGGAAATAAAAATATCCCATACCACATATCATACCACTATTTCTCAATCACCATATCAGTTTTAGTCTGCCATGAGTTTATTAACACATCACCATCACAAAATCTGATGTTAACTTGATTCGCTATCAGAAGAACTAATATCAAACCCATATATGTCTTCATATCCAATCATTACTAACAACATCTATATAATAATTCTATTGAAAATTAAATAGTGTTTTACATTTAAATTTGAACTTAAAAACTACGAAACTTTGTGTACCAAATGATTATGATGTAGTGTGTTTTACCTACACTCCCAAAACATCCATCAACACAATATCACTGGGAAAACAAACAATCATCTTCTAATATAGTTCATCTAATTAATTCTACATTGCAATGAACTTTTCATATTTAATATTTATATAGGGCACAATTTTCTAGTTTTTTCACAACTATCCTTGAACTGTGCCTTGAATTGAAATTAACCCACTATGAGAATATTGTTGAAGGGAGTCACTAAAACTAGGTGTATATACTACTTCAATCCCCAGTGACCTACTAAAAACCTTATATAGTAATTCTCCAAAACCCTCTATGCACATGGGACCATGATGTTCCTTCCCATAGACTGGAACCACTGGATCATCTTGGGAACTGATAAGGAATGAATGTGATTGAAAACCAATTCTTCTTTTATTATATCATTTAAATAAAATATTAATCATATTTAATGAAATAAATATTAACAAAGTGATAACTCATGTGAAGTTTATACATTTAAAAATTAATTCATACCCAACTTCTTTAGAAAAATCACTCACATAACTCCCATCATATTTCATATGAACATCCAACCAACGTTCCGTTCATGAGACATAATTCCATAAATTCTCTGACTAAATTTAAAAAATATAAATCAATAATTTAATACATGAAATATACTATGTTATATTATTAATATTTAAACTAATGAATATATAACCATAGTCAATATGTCTATTCAAAAATTCGTTTAACCAATTGTGTGGGAGATTTTTTGTTTAGTTCTACAAAATAAATATTTCCTTGAAACATCATAAATAAATAATATGTATTTTATTTTTAATTTATGAAATTGTATCTCATGTCTATATGCATGTATACTTTTAAAATGAGATCAATATAATAATATATTTTTCAATATCATGTTCATCTCATGGAGATGACTATCAACATACACCTTACAATACTATAAAAGAAACCCTTCTGGTACCATATTACATTATTTTTCAGTGGTTAATGATTATCATTGATTTCATTACATAATTTTCATTTACAATCTTTTTATTTCTTACCCTAATTTTTCAAAGACCATTTTTTGTGATAAGATTAGAAATGGTAAAGTAAAATTACATCTGTAAAAAGTGATTCAATTTTAAAATATTATAATTTAATTACATAGTGGCATTCAATTAAGTCATAAGTTATTAAAATTACATTTATCTACGAATAAAATAGTTCATTCTTCCAAGATTGAGTCATATGACTCAAATCGTAATATGTAATCGGAAGGGTAACTAGTTCCACCACTAAATACCCTAGAATACAGTAAAAAATCCTACTACATCATCTGTGGGGACACTATAACAATCAAAGGGGACACCTATCTCTAATCTATTCATATTCCATACAAATTAACGATCCATATTTTTCTTGAGAGTAGCAATTTTTATTGTATAATAAAGAAATAGTTATTAGTATAAACAATTTTAATAACGTTAATCACACAATAATTTTTACCTATAACAGTAACCCCCCAATATCTATTTGAATAAATTATGGTTATGACATATTCTCTCGCTATAGTGTTACAACATCCTGAACCTACTGAATCGGTATGAAATGTCTAATATGATGGTGGGATGGAGAAGGAGGGTTTTATAGATGATTATGGAATATAAAAGGAGGGTGTGATATATGCTTACAGTTATTATATTGAGGGTTTCTGTGATTTTATTGCGAAGAAGCTAGATGGACCACCTAGTGTTTGTGTGATTTCATGAACATCAAATAGGAGTCAAGTGGGATTGGTGAAATGATTGTTCCTTGGAATTAATTTTATTTAAATAAGTAAAATTAACTTATGAACATATATATTAACAAATATTAATGAAGAAAAATAAATTTAGAAATTATAATAGATGGACAATACAAAAAAAAGAGGTATGGTAATGAATGAATAAACACACAAAAATACAACATTTACCTTTTCAAATTTATACAACAAATGAATAAAACTCATTTTCAATATGATAACAGATCCACAATATTGGAAATAAATAATATATAACATAGGTAGTTTATAATTTAATTGATTAATGCACATACAATCATTTTTCCTTTAGAAATATCAGTATCCTTCTCTGTCATTACATTATATTCATTATCCAGCCTCGCAAGAATAATATTCTTAGAATCCTATTGGGAAAATATTTTTATTTCTTCATATGCATGGTATTAAATTATAGAGGTCAAATATTCCACTTCATAACCATTTCATACAAGTCACTTTGTTGTATGAAAACAACTACACTAGAACTATAAAGATAACATGATAACTCATAATCAAGGCCATGGGAGTAACCAATTCGATTATGGTTTAGATTTTTTATTAATATTAGGTAGTCATACATCTTATTAAAATCGGAATAAGAACTAATAGAATTGGTCAAATGATGAAAACACATCCTCAAAAAAGCCAAATCATGTTGAAAGTGAATGTTGTCGGTGTATAATAAAGGTGAACTTATTATGTGAATATCATATAATAAATTTATTTTTTGTTCATTATAAATACATAATTAAAAGAAAATAAAATATATGATCAAAGTGAATTTTAAATACCAAACCATGATGTTTAGTTATGATAACACATATTTTGACAACTTTGAATATTTATTATACCCTAAAGGTATTGAAAATAATTAGAATCTATAAAATTTCATATAGGGGATTATCTTTTTTTTAATATTTAAATAAATATTGTTTGTTTTTATACCCCTGTATTTCTTTAATTGTTTACTCTTTAAATATATATATTTTTAATTTCACTTTAATTAGAAATAGATTTTTCAAATAAAAACATTTTAATTATTTTCAATGATTATGTAATTATTTCTCAATAATAGTGCAAGGATCCATAAGATACTCAATAAAGATAAAATAATTATCATCCTTAAAATGGAAATTTTTTACATAAGTTCATTAATAAGTATTAAAAAACTAATTGAAGCCTACAAATGAGTTAATAGATAGAAATTTTAGGGGGCATATATTTTTTAAATTAAATATTATTTTCTATTAAGAATTGGTGGATTTTATTAATAATTAAAAATATTTTTTAAAATGGATATCAGTATGAGACTATAAATGAAGGAGGTGATGATACTCTAAATGAAAATCATTAATCATTAACATATTCTGATTCAATGTAAATTTTAAAGGTTTTATTTTGGTTTTTATAGTTATTATATATAATAAAATTAAATATGGTAAAATATAATTTCATTGATACTACATGAATATAAATTATTAAATTAGGTTTATTGATTATAATTTTATAAACTTCCCTAAAAAAATAAATAAAAAAATCGTTCCATTTAGTGATGGTTCTGTTAAACCTCCACTAAAAATAAAATAAAATAAAATATTTATAATTAGGAATGCTTTTTAGAAACCATGGATAAAAAATTACATGAATCTATATCCCTCCCCCTCTTAATTAAAACCCAATATAACTATTATAGGTTTATCCTCTCTAATTGTACATTAATGATAACTCCTCCACCATTCATCGATAAATCCAATAACTATTAGCCTTCTAATCATACCCTTTGACCAAAAAAATTTATTATTAGCCTACTACTTATCCACATAACCCATCATTATGTAAAGAGTTATGTAGATGTATTTTTTTTATATAATTTATTATATATATTAGGTGTTACTTTAATTTTCATCTCTTTTCCGAATACCAATTTATTTGATCAAGTACAAAAGGTGATATTTCATTATTAGATATGAGTTTTAATTCATAATTTTTATTGCATATACATATATTAATACTTAATAATATGAATTTGGTATTTTATTTTTTTATTTTTTTAGCATGATGTATTGAATTTTTATGGGAATGTAAAATACATGAGGGAAGAAATTATATTGGAAATCACAACTGAATATTTTGTTTATAATATATTTAATTTTTTTTACATTTTAAGGGATATTTGGAGAAAGTAATTCAATATAAGTTATTTTAAAGGAATGCATGTGAATTTTACTAATTATTATAGGGAATATTAACTCACATAATTAATGAATGTGACCCTCAATCATAGTCTTCCTCAATATCCCACCCAAAAAATCTTTTTCTTAATCAATAAATTTATTTATTGACATTTAGTATTTTTCATTATTTTTAAGTAGAAAATAATTTTAAATTTATGAAATTTTGAGTTTGGGGTCAGGTGTATAGTTATCATACATGGTTTCTTCTATCCACTCAGAAACAATGATGTGTAACCTAAAATTTTTTAACATAAACATATGCATGATATGTGTACATTCAGTTTAACAATGTAGACCAATAATGGAGTAACTATGAGAGTGTTGGATGGTTTTAATGATTACCTCATAGTTAGGAATATTTTGTGTCCTAACCTTATCAGTCACATATATATTTTTTAGAAATCCAAAAAATTCTCGTAATGATTTTATGACCCTATTTTTGTGTCCTCTATACCTCCCATTTGAGAATCACGCTACAAACTATGTTTGATCCATCCTATGACTCCCCTTCCACCCATTCACACCCTCCCTTCATCTCCTTCCTTTTTTATTGATCCTTGTCCCATTCTCCATTTATTTTTGAGTTTCATATATTCATGATGTGTTTCCTCTTCCTCCCCACATTCTTGTTATGTTAATATTTCATTCCCCATGTGTCATGAATAGCCCAAAATGAAACCCCTATTATGGGGTTTTGGTTTTAATTATTTTTTTATTTTTATTCCAAGGCCATGTGATTGGTTATTTATGTCATTTACTTCTATGTTTTAGGGGGATTCACTTTTACAATTTCAATTTTAAGAATTTTTACCCCATTGAATTATTTTTTATCTATCTGAACTTGACTTCTTAATTTTAATTCCATTATTAAATTCACACTGATGAAGTTATGCATGTTTATGGACCTGTAAAAAAGGGAAACCATATTTCACAAGGTTTACCTTGAATAAGGAGGACATGTATATCATTATGGGTGGTTTAAATCTATTTTTACACTATCACACACAACAAATGGTTTTAAAAATTACAATATTGATTTATTATAGGGATTTGAAAATTATAAATGATTCCATGCAAATAAATTATTTTTAAATAAATTATCAAATTTACAATGGTTTGTTTGGATTTTAAAGAGTGGGTGTCAAGTTCTTTTTAATGTGGAGTTTTTTTATGATGATTGAATGAATTATTTTCAATAAAATTTTCATATACTCTTTTCCTCAAATAATATTAGAATGCCTTATTTCTTATGTTGTAAAATATATTAGAGGTTTCAATTATAGCATTCCCATGGTTATTTTATTAAAATTACAATTTAATGGTATGATATATAACCCTGAAAAGGTAATATATATGTTAATAATTATTCTAGATGAAGGAAAAGGGTTGTTTTTATGAAGGGTTTTCAGTGGTGATGGTGAAATTATTATTGATTATTATATTATGTGTAAATTGAAACACCCACCTATATTTTTATATCATGATAATTCAATGGTATTTAGGTGGGAACTCAAGGAAAACATGATGACCAAGTCCATGGTCATGCTCACCCAAGTGGGCATATGATAGGCTATGTTCTTGTTAAGGGATTTCAACACATATTTGGGGATGTTAGGGAAATCATATGTGTTAGGGTAGGTTGTTGTTAACTAAAATTGATCTTAGTTAGGAGTTTTATAGTCTTTTACTAGTCTTTACTCTAAGATCCCAAGGTCCCATGATGTTTTGTATTGTCCTATTTATTATTTTCTTCAATTATTATTATGCCTCAATCCTGCCTTATTTTTTAAAAAATTTATATTATTATGAAGTTCATTTTGAAAAATATTTTGACTACATTAATTCTTATTAATTCATAATACTTTTTTAAAGTGGATATGAAATGGTGGAATTGATAAAAGAGACATATACTGGGAAAAAAAATTAAAGTGATTTTTTTCAATAAAAAAGAGTGAATATAACGTTTTATAACATGAATTAGATGTTATATTTTATTTATATGTTCTCACAAGTAATGAATATATTTCTATATCTATTTTAAACTAATATAAAATGAATTTTCTTTTTAATGAGTTTATAGGGGTTTGGTTTCTTTTGGGAAACCTAATAAGAATTTATGCTCATGAAAATTAAAAGGCCATGTTGTAGTTCAAATCTTGACTGCTCAATGAGAATGTTTTCTTTGAGTTTGGATGATTACTAATTAGTTTACATGGAGGTATATATTTTTTATTTTATTAAGATAACCGTGTCATAATGAGAAAATTAAATAGAAATTCTTTTTTTCTTTAATTTGTGGAGCATTATACATGTGGTCTTTTAGTTATTTAAAATAGTGTTAATTCATGATAGGGAGTTATAGGTAATCTATGAGATTTATTTTCTTTATATTGATTAAATGTTTAGTCTCTTTCTATTCTACCTATTTTTTTGATATTTATTCCTGAATTAAATATGGTTCAACCTTGATTTTTTAGAGAATGATTAGTTTTGATTTAAAATTGATTTAATGTATCATCTATTTCTAATAAGTTTAGTTTGATTACATAAAAATAGTTTTTTACCTAGAGCGATCAATAACATTCTCCAAGTATTTCATATGCCTGATCAGTTACCCTGTTTAGGGGTCGAAGGAGTTGGTTTGTGAAAAAATGGTATTAGAGCCTAGGTACATATGATGAACTAGGGTTTCGAATTTACTTTGTTATTTGGAGAAGTAATGGTAGATTTTATATTGGGCTATCATGAATCATTATGTTTGTCCACAAGAGTATATGTAAGACTTTCACATTCAGAGTCTAGATTTTCTATGTGATGTCAGTCTTTGGTTCTTGTTTTTTTTGGATTATATTATTTAATTTTGATATGTTACATGTTTGGTTATTTTTGTTTTGGGGATGGATAAGGCGAGTGAACTGGTGGTACCTGGTGAGCTCATAAGGCTAATAAATCAATATATATTATTAGATGTTTCTTTATGAATCATAGTAGAAATTGTGTATTTATAAAATAGTACACTAAGCCATGCATCTAGGATACACATAGATGCATGTTATTCATTCAATTTTTATACACTTCCATTAATTTAAAATTATCTTTATTATGGCATGTTATGGTGTTATGGAAAATCTTGAATTTTAATTTTTAATATCCACGTTTTAAGAAATCATGTATTTTTAAATGAAATAAATCGTTTATATTAAATTAAATTAAATATAGACAAGGTATTTAGAGTTATATAAAAAATGTTTTGGAAAATTTGTTTTACTAAAATGGGTATATGTGGAATTTCTCAATTATAAAGATGGAATGTGTCATTTTTAATTTTATTTGGAAGGAGTTTTAGGTGTGATATTATTTCATAATGTTTTTTCAAAATATATATTTGATGGTATTTATAATTGAATCATTGGATCTTGAGGGTTGGATTGTTTTTTAAAATGTAGAAGTGTTTTTATATTGTACAAGATATAAATAAAAAATATAAAATTTTCAAAATGATATTAGTGGACATTAAAAGAAAAAATTATGTAATTGAAAAAGTTATTTTTTAAAAAATTTAATTGAATTTTTTTCCTGATCCTTGATTTTATTTGAATCAATTTATTTTTTGTTATGAAGTATGTATTAGATGAGATTTTTATTTTTGTGCTTTCACTTTATTTTACTTGAATGGTTCCAATGAATACGGTGAGTGTCCCAATTATTGGGTGGTCTATGTGGCATATCCTTCTGTTTTCTTGGTGCATCTCTTTTGGTTTTCTAATGGATGTTTATTTTAGAGTCTTGATTGTATTGAACCTAGTTTAAGTGGAGTAATTAGAGTGATTAATGACTAATTTGACTCTTTAGGAATCCATTTAAATATATTTAAATTATCTTGACTGAATTTTTGATATTCCTACATCACTGATTCATTGTGTATTTATGGAAATTATTGGGAGTGATTTCCATATTGTATGATCTTGTGCCTCTAATCGGTGGCTAGTTGATCAAATATATCCTCGGTGGTGATGTCATTTTATTTATGGGGTTATTCCTTTTATGTGTATGTGAATGTGAGCATTTGAGTAAGAATTTGAGTTACTAGGATAAATATATTCATTAATTTTTTGGTATGTCTCACCAAGTATTGGTGTTTTGAAAGATAGGTCTCATGTTACTCTCTCTCTCTTTCATCCAATGTCTAGGGCCATATTGTTCATGTTGACGCTTGTTTTATATTTATTGTTCCAATTCTGTCTTATCTTGTCTAACATTGTTTGTCTTGGTGATCATTTTTTGAGGTGATGATCATTCTTGAGAGCTTTAAGACGATGTCAATACGGTACCTCAAAATATTATTAGTAGCTATTGAAAATTTCCACAACTTGTAGGAGTTTCTCTTTTAAAGATGAACTCAATATTATTTTTTCCTATGACTAAGTGAATAATTTATAGAGTTCGTGTATTATTAGATAACAAATATGGAGGATATACCACCATTGATTTTTTGTTTATGGGGTTTTAATTTTCTTTGATTAGGAGTTTTCCTTTCATCTTTTATAGAAGTTTTAGTTTATAAATGGGGTCCCAATTTTTTTATTATTTACCAACAACTCTCACCTAATGTAATAATGTTGATCATTATTTTTTTTGAATCATATGATATTTTATTAGGACAGATAATTAATCGTCATTTGGTTCAGTTTATCTTTTCCTCTTTTAGTCATGTTTTTTTGGGTTTTGAGGATTTTCTTTTAGAGGATAAACTCATTTCTAATATTTTGTGACGTTAATTTTGAATTAAGTCATTTATAGTTTCTTTTATAATCCTTTATGATTTTATGTGTTGATAGAAATGGAAACTTTTAGGGGTACCTTTTCCACATTGTTAATAGTGTAATCATTTATTGGTTGTAATTCTAACATTCCTTCATATTTCTTAGGATACAACCTTTGTGTGGGGTTAGAACCTAATTATTTTTTTAAAAAAATCATTTAAGGATTTATGGTGGTAGAAAGCATTATTGTTAGTAGTTCTATCAAACCTCAACACTATTTTTCATTTTTTGTTGGCATTCGGTCTTTTTCTCATGTTTCGAGTTAAACTCATTTGAAATTAAAAAAAATGAATTTTAGGTGTAAGGTGCATGTTTATCCCACATGGTTGGTTATTACGACGTGACAACCATGCTGGGTTACCTTTAATTTTCTTAGTAAAAAATTCTACATGGTATGAAAATAGTTAGGATAACCATGTGGATCAAATATGTCTTATCGAAGTGTTTCCAGGTTATTTTTCATCCTTAAAACATGGTTATGAAATTTTTTCCTAGTCATGTGTTTCTAGTATATTTTATTTTTGTTGGAAATACATAAAACTATATTAATGATTTTAAGACCATATTTGGGTCTCTTATTTCCCTATGTATTGATATGCACACTAGTAAATATAAAGGAATCCTCATTGGACTCCCCTTAACCCCTAGAAAAACCCCCCTTCCTCCCATTCCATACCCATTAATATTTATCCCTTTCTCACTCTATTTTCAAGATGTATCTATTATGGTAAGGTTTCCTCGTTTTCACCACTTTTTTTTCAACTTGTTTTTCATATCCACTTTCCTGTGAATCTCCCTATTCAAACCCATAGGAAAGGATAGTTTATAATTTTATATAATTTTTATGTATAGGGTGTGTTATGCGTTCTTTAGGTATTTAACTTATTTTTTTAGGGGGTTTCACTAATTTTTCTGTCCATTTTAATTATTTTTACTCCATTACATCATTATTTTACTATTTAACCAATACATATTATGTTTTAAATAAAAAAATTAAATTAATAATGATAATATTATGTGTGTTTTTATAATTATTTAAAATGAAAAACAAGTATCACGTAGTTTCCATTAATGTTAATGGACTTCTATATAAATATTGGTGGTTTAAATATATTTTTCAACTTCTACACATACCAAATGTTTTGGTAAAATTAATTAATAGATTTATTAAGGTGATTAAAAAATTATAATTTATTCTTTTATATCAATTTTTAATAAAATTGGTGAATTTTAAAGGGTGTGTTTGGGTTTTATAGGGTGGGTGTTACAGTGTTTTGAATGATTGTTTTTTGAGAGGATTTAATATTTTAGTTTTGAAATTAGTTATCCTAAACAATATTTCTTATATGAAATGACATGGCCTGATAGAAGGTTATATAAATTATATTAATGGTTTCCAATGAAGAATACCCTACATTTTTTTGAATTTTTAAATTATATGGTATAATTAATATCAATGGAAGTGGGAATATTTAAATTGATTATTATTCTTATTGAAAGAGGATGGATAGTTTCTATGATGGGTGTCTATTAGTGAGGGTGACCTTATTATTGAATATGTTCTTCTATGTTATTTGATGCAACCACGTCTATTTTTATGTAATGGGATGACATTAGTTATAAGGTGGGAAATCTAGGTACACACACTACACTAGTAAATGATTACTCTATAACTAGTTTCATTGAGATAAAATAAATTTTTCTTATGGGATTGTTCCACTCGATTAGGCTATGTAAGATAATTCTATGTATTATGGTAGGTTTTTGAAATACGAAAATAATGTTATTTAATTGTTTTATAGAGATTCCGTAATTTTTCCCATGAGATCCTAGGTTTCCATGATGATTATGTATGTCATACTGTATGAAATCAGGTGTTTTTATTATGCCTCATATATACCTTGTTTTTTATAAACTTTTATGAGGCTCATTTTGAAATATATTCTAAAAAACATAAATTATATTCAAATCATTATCCTTCTTGAAAATGAATTTGAAATTATTTATATAATTAATGACTCACAGGTCAGGTAAATGTTTTAAAATTAATTTTTTTATTTAAAGTGAAGGAAGTGAATATTTTATTAAATTGCATAGATTTTATATTTTCGATTTAATTTATTACCTGAGAAAAATATGTTTTCCATTTTTATTTCATATTACAATGAAATTGTTTTCCCTTTAATGATTCTGAATGGGGTGTAGTTTACTTTGGAATAACTACTTGGAATTCATGCTCACACTTATTAACATTTGAAGTACTAGTTAAGCTACTTATTTCCCTTATAGAATGTATGGGTTTAGGTTGGAAGGTTACTGATGAAGATACACTAAGGTATGTAGTCTATTTAATTTTATTTAGATTACATTTTCACATATGAATAATTGTCCACTTATTTTTTATTCTTTTTGTAATTGATGAAGAACTACATATATATATATATATATATCATTTCAGATGCTGAAACTAGGGTTTCTCATGTGAGTGAGTCAGAGTTGATATATGAGATTATACTTCTATATATTATTTAATTTTTTTAAATAGGTTCTTTTCCTATTTTTGGTTTTTCATAAGACATATGACTACTGGATAGGTCATGAAATATTTTCTAGTAAAGAATTAATTATTTTTTAACTCTTATTTAAGGTAACAATCATTCCCAAAATACAGTAATTGGTTCTTTGACACCATATTTTTTCAATGGTTGATCAAGAATACATCCCTAGTATGTCATGGGGCGACTTAGGTTCCTGAATCATCGGTTTCCAAAACTAGTTAATGACACTAGCTATCATTTTAAACATGACTACCTTATAGTTACCTTGATACAATTTTTCCCCACTAACATTTCATTTTATTATTTTTATACAATTTTTCTATAATACAAAACAACTCCTTAATGTTTTTTCTTATTCTCATTAATCCCTTCAATTATTTTATATAATTATAACAAATTAGTTCTCATCGATCTTATTTTAATTTATTTATTTAATAATGTTTCAATATTTTTACTCTCACATACAAATTAATTTATAAGGCTTTCCCTTGCCTAATTATTGTAGAATTATACGCACCTTGATGTAAAAAACAACTACTTATATTCACTATGTTTAACTACAATATCTAATTCACAATATATATGATAAATTATTAAAAATTAATCATTTTTATATGATTATAAAATTCCCATATCATTTAAAAACCACTTATATTATTTTTTTATTATTCAAATCATTATTCTCATAAAGAATTAATTTTATTTAATTAAAAATATTTTAATGTGGATGATTCTAACATGCATATTTTTTTATATGAAATAAATATGTTTTTTACCTATAAATATTAAAAGGGGTTATTTTACTTTTAAATTCATTGTGTAGATTTTAAATTTACTTCATTAGATAAGGTTTTTTTAATGAAAAATTTAAAATGAATATATCTTTTAAAAATAAATATATATTTATTATAAAATATTTTTAAAAATATTTCTAATATTTTATGAAAATTTGGATTTCCTTGAATTTTTATATTATATGAGTCTTATTATTCTATTATATATATACATAACATGGAAAATTATGTCTAACAAAAATATATTAAATTATGAGGAATTTTGATTATATGGATTCTATTTTAGGATTTTTAGATATAGTTTAATTTAATGAATATTAATATGATGACTTATAAGAGTAATTCACAATATATAATAAATATTTTTATAAATAAAATAGTTAAAATTAATTTTATTTTTATTTTTTAATATTTATAAAACTATAATGTTATCATGTTTAGATTTTAATTAAATATAGACAAATTCCATGACTTGTAATTCCAAAATGTTACATATACTTCTTTAATTATTGAATTACTTTCCTTATTTTTATTAATCTTTATATTTTATATCATCATTATATGACCTAATTTTTTTAATATAGGGACCTTGAATACAAAAAGGTTTAGGGACACTAGTCAGTCAAATTCATAAGGTACATAAGTAACACTATAGGGTACATAATATATTTAAGATACCTTAAAATGAATTAAACTTCAACTACATGTCATAGACTAGGTTTCAACCTGTCATTATCACCACAAAAATTAGCTAACATAACTAATTTAGGATCTAATTATTCACTAAAAAATGTCACAACCCATTTCAGTATCCACTCTCTATAGGGTCAATATATCATGAGGGAAACCACCATGAAAACATAAGTCACTTCATAAATAGAAACCCTACATGAGATCCTAAGTCTTAATATCACTTATCAGGTCAAAACCTATCATTCAAAGGTAATAATGTCACTTGGGATCATCATAATCATTACATTGAAACATTAACAACATTGGTAATCCTAAATCAGTATCATAAATGGGAGATAGAGTCAATCCCACTACCTTCCAAACTCACCAAAGTTCAGTTTTCCCACCTAACATATCCATTAATATTAATAAGGTTTAACCCCATATAATTATATCTCAGTCAGGGAACAACAATCTTCCTATGTTAATCTTGATTATCCCAATATGTTTGAGGCATCAGAAGGTTCTCACATGGACTACATCTGTCTAACACATTAGTCTAACACCCTCTTCTACTCGGATCCCACTAAGAGAACCTGTCACTTGTTCATACACATCTTATTCATTATATTTATTTTTATTTACAATCCTCAATGTTCATGTGTCACAAGGCATTCATTTATAATCGATTCTATGGCCATTAGGGATCGAGGAAATCATGCTAGTGCACAAGGTCCCATCATGGCCCATAACACTTTTTTTAGACTATACATTTCTTTTTTAAGAAAAATTTTATTTAAGATATATGGAGAATCTACCTTAGTGGAGATACCACATATCAAATGAATATATAAATAAAGTGCATTTAATAATGGGGAATATTTTTTGGACCACCTACCTCAACATTAGAGTTACTAACCTATAATCACAATTCAAATACTTTTTCTTGATCCCTTACATTCATCAAATTACCTCTCGAGATCATAAATCAGTCCAAAAAATTCAATAAGTAATTATAATTTTTTATTTAATTACTAAAATAAATTATGAAAATTAATAATAAATTTTATCATTTTAATTAAAAAAGTAAAAATTTCTATAATTCTACACACTGAGCACATCACACTGAAACCATGAAAAACCACCTATGGACGTTCCAAAACACCCTCCTCATAGTATTTCCAGAAAAATCCATAACATGAGGTATCATCAGAATTTCAAAAATAATTAAATTAAAAAAAATAGTAAATAAATTAATATAGAGATTTTTCTTCACCAAAATGGAATGAAATAACATGTAATAATTACTATAGTACATCTTATACCCATAACATGAAAAAAAAACCATCATATTTGAAGGATTATACTATTCCATAGTGGAATCATCACTAAAAACCTTAATTAGTTTTGCTAAATTAGAGAGAAAGAAAGTTGAAGGACATATGGAGGATAAAGGAAGAGAGTGTCAACATAAATCACTACAGAAAATTGCACCAAGATCCACCTCTAACCCAGTAAATCAATAGTTAGAAGGGTGGTCTCTATAACATCCTGAATATCAAAGGTTTGAATATTGTATTTGATAGCGTGCATGACACGCAACACCACACACGTAAGAGAATATAATATCCCATTTATTTGTAATATATTTACTATTTTAAATAAATTTTATATATTTGATATCATACATTACACGCAAAATTGTGTTATCTTAGAGAGACATTATTTGATTGCTTACGATACATAGAATCCCGTGTTTTACAAAGAAATAATATATTATTAAAATTTTATTATTTAATATAATAATAGATAACATAGCCATTAAATTAGTATTTATGAATAGTATTAAAAAACATATTAAAATATATGTCTTACAAAAATATAAGATGAATTTATTAGATAAAAAGTAATAATAAATGAATATAAGAGCCAATTGAAAATAAGTGGAATATTTTATAGTAAAAAATTCTTATTCTCTTAAAGAAAATTTATCCTGATAAATTAAATTAATTAAAATTAGTGAGGGATTCTAATTTGATATAAATATTTTATATTCAGTCAAAAAAATTCTATATTAATCCAATATATTTGATAGGTATAATATAATAAGAACCCCAATTTTACACCTAGAAACCTATATCGTTTAAGGATTTTTACCACCTTTTATCAAATAAACTATTTTAAATTATATTTTTCATACTATTGAGGATCTTATATATCAAAATAAAAATTATATTTCAATTAGAAACATAAAAATTATGTTAGGTTGAATTTATTGGTATTTATTTCTGATGTTTTATTTCATAATTAATAATGAAAAATACTAAATTATAATTCAAAACTACTTTTTCATGTAATTTATTTATAAAGATAAATCCTATTTTATATTTTTTAAAAGTTTATTTAGATTATATTTTTATTAATTAATCAAATTTAGTTCATTATAATCAATTTCACATTGAAATTGACTATAAAAACATAGTAATCCTTCGGACGTTATTACATTAAAAACCCACAATGTCATCATGTCTATAGGACTAAATTTAAATTAATGTCTCCTACATATATGATTGGAACATAGAAAAATGAATTAAATATTTGGAATCATAATATTTTATTATTTATAATATGTTCAAATTAGTTTTCTACCTACATGATTAGTTAAAGTAATAAATATTAACTACAATGATTAAGGTAAAATCAAGCTTTACAAGGGACTAAACCTTATCTTAAGGGTACAAATGACCTAGAAAATTGTCTAAGATCCATTGGATAGAACCATTTCTACCTTATACCCACGTATAATAAATTTATACCATTAATGGAGCCAAATTAAATGTGAAAAATGTGTATGAAATTTTTATGTCAAAATATTATAAGAGTGCCCCTCCTCCTTATCTATAAAATGCCTCGTCTCCTCCCACTTACTCACACCTATCATGCCAAACTTTCATGAAAAATATCTACACAAATAGATTCAAAAAATCCATCCCTTGATCCTAGAAGCCTCAAATTGGACATAATGAAATTCAAGGAAACCCTTTGGTGCAACCCAAAAGGAGTTACCATATTGAGAGGTAATAAACTTCCTTAATATTTGTAGTTTTATTTCCATTCTCCTGTTCCACAAATATTTATTATTTCATTATGGTATAAAAAACATAAAAAAAAATATTCTGCTATTATTTATGCTAATGGTTCTACCATAACATAAACACACTTCTATATAATGTGTAACGATCATATAGTTTCTGTGGCGAACTACCACCACAAAAATGATGATTGATCATTTTTTCCATTACCACATATCATGGATGTTATTATAATAGACACCCTATTTATAAATGATATATATAATATTTATTATGTACTTAATCTTCTATAATTATTTTATAATACATATCATTATACTTTACATTTTTATAAATGCGATAACAACCTTCGAGGGTGTGTGGACGATCACCTCTTAAAAGTGACGTGATTCGATCACATGATACATGGAATATATGAAGGAGAATTTTAAATAAACAGAAGTGAAAAATAAAAAATATAAATGATATTCATGATTTAATTAAATTTTAGAAAATAATAATATATATCAATTTATTTTTTACACTTTCACACACATAAAAATTAATTATGTCATTCATGGATTTGTGGACTAATGCCTCCTCGACACGATGTGAATCATTTTTCACCAAAAGAATTATATATATAATTATATATAATTAAATAATATGTGATTTATGATATAATTATAATTATATAAATATATAATTATACAATACTTCTTTCCATAATTATCATTGTAAAATGATAATGTTACTCATGAGTACTTATGACTGAACGTCTCCATGATTGTATGTTGATTCATTATTCAAAACCATCTTTAATGGTTGGTTTTAAAATTATAATGGGAATATAAATGTAATAATTATGTCATGATTATTATTCTTAGGATGTTATCTAATGAAACATTTTACCATACATGACCTACCAATGTTTTTTTGACACAATAACCAAATTGGGTTAAAACAATAGACATAAAAAATTGTTTAAGTGGTTTTATAAAACATAGTAAACAGTGAAATAAAAGTAATGATAAAAATTAAATTGGTTATAAATAATTTAAAAAAAAGAAATAAGTTTTTATCCAGAAATATAAAGACTCACGCGACAAATTAGACGAAGGGTAATGGATTTTGTCTCAATTTACATTCCATTAATACATATTTATTATTATGCACCTAGTTTCTTTTATATGGTGTATATAATACCATTTGAAATGTTATAACATGAAAATAGTTTTTATAATGATATTAAAAGTTTCATTTAAATTTATCCTATAATATAGATTATGATACAAATGTTTCAAAGTAATATGGGACACTTTGGAAAGTATAATGATTATTATCCTAATGAACATTTTTAATGATTCTCATTGTATTCAAACTTAATTTTGTAATTATTAAAGTTATATTGAAACAATAATTTTTTTGTTCATATAAATTATTTTATGTGGTGTACATAAATTCAAGGTTTTATATTGTATCATAATTCATTCATTATTCATGATATTTTTAGTTTCAATTAGAAAAATTTCATCTAAAGGGATTTGGGTTAGGAGTTACCAAGTAGAAAAGAATTTCGTAACCCAATTTATTTTCTTTGGGTTATATACTTATTTATTTTCATTAATATTATATGATTATTTTTATAATATCTTTTACTACCTATTGAGGTATTTTTTTCTTCCATATGTGGATTCACAGTTCATACACTTATTGTACTCATTTATTGATTCTCACTCCAAAAGTGTAATATTTTGAGGGTTTACATTAAAATCTCATTTTGTTCATGATTTTTTACACAAGAATATCCATTAAAGGAAATTATTTGATAATTATATAATAAAATCATTTATTTTCTTCTCTAATTTTTATTCATGGAATTAATTAATTTATAGTACAATTTTCCACTCTTTGGTAATCAAAATGTTTTAGAAATGTTTTAAAGACTACATGACATTATTTATCTCTTTATTCAGAGAACTTGTTTTCTTCTAAAGACCTATTTTATAAAAAAATTTCAAAAAAATTTTTAAGAATATTTTGTAAAGATATTTTTACCCTTTTTGAATTTTACCAATGTTTTGAAAATAATATTATTGTAACATTCTGATCAAGGAATTTTTATAACCTTTTTATCATGCAAAACTAATGTTATTTTGAACTCATATGACATGTACAAAATTAGGTGGTTTAATTACTATGAATATTTCTTTTCTTTTTTCATTGCATAATTTTTTATAATTTTTTTAAATGTTATTTTCAATGAAATGTTTTTTCAAAAGGTTTTTAAAAAATAAAAGGATATTTTCCCCAAGATTGTTTTTAAGAGATATATTTATAGTATTTGTTTTCATCAATGAAAAAAAGACATTATTTTAATCCACTTGGGATATATTATATTTATAAAATCCTTATGCTTTCTCTAGAATGTTTGTGATTTATTTGGATAAGGATGGTATTCACATTCACTAACCTGACTCATTTTTGGACCCCTTTGAATATTAAATCTCACATGGCCATTGAACATTGAATTTAAACTAATTATCAATGACAGTTATCATTGGTATTACTATTTACAAAACCATATAAAATATTATATATATTTTATAATTTGACATTTATTTGATTATTTTGGGAAATATTGATAATTTTTTACTCTTTATTCAAATACGGTTATTTGATAAGGCATATTAATTCTTTTGTTTTTTCAATAAAATGAATTATTTGGATAAGAAATGAAACGTGGATCCCAGACTATGTATACCACCTTAATTCATCAATAGCTAATCATGAGACAATTATGTTTCAAGAATTAAAAGAGTTTCTATCTATATTTTTACACCATCCTATGACTGATATTGATGATATAGTATTTTATGTGGATCAAACATGACATACATTAAGAAATAATTGCCTTTATTTAGTTATAGTTATTAGTCATCCATGAGATTTTGTGTCAAAATATATATAGATATATTTCATTTTAAGTTCCTTGATTAAATGGAATGTATGTTAGTTTCTTACCTTGCTAGATTTGTCTTTCTATGTCTAGTAATTTGAATGACATGTGTTTTCATTTTTCTTTACTTTTTTTCATTCACTTTCTTTTCAAACTATTAATTAATTTTTATATGTGTTCAATTATTTTCCTTTCCATATTGACTAATTAATATTGATTCATTTTTTCTTCTAGTATACTTTACCCTTACTGAGAAATTGATCTCACTTGTATTTTTTTCCTTTTCCTATGGATTTGAAGACGTGTACTAAGAAATATATGAAAGGATACACCAGATGAAATAATGTTATCTTTGACATTATTTAGAAAACAATTATATTATAATTACTGTATTATATTCCAATATAAGACTCATGTATGTATCTAGTTTACCAAGACTACTAAATTAATCAGTCTTTCAGGATTTGATTCCTTGTAAGAATGCTAATGTAATTGATTGCAAGCATCGACTTTGGGATTTATGGGGTTGGGTCGTAGTATTTGGTATCAAAGGAATATTTTTAGAAACCTTAGAAACTATATTTAGGAATAAATATATTTTATAACATAACACTAAGGTTTAATTTTTGGGTAAGTATTGATGAGCAAAATTGAATTTTGTTATGGTAGAGACAATGTGGGTATTTTTATCCACACATCCCAATATAGATACTACAAGTTGATGCTGTTCTAGAAACAATATACATACGAGTATAAACTAGGAAAAGGTGTGTCATTCCTTACTTTCCATAACCTGGTACATTAAAATGGGCTATACAGCACACCTAGTTTGACACTCCCAGGGGATATGCATAGGGTAATTCACATTTTTATGAAAACCATTGTGAAGTATTTCAACATATATTGAACAAAATAACATAGGTTAATCTATTGGTTTTTTATTTTGAAAATAAGGTTTCTTGATTTATAAATTATATATAAGATAATATGTATAAACTATAGTTTAAGGAATAATTTATGTGAAAATAAGTAGATGATGTATTTATATATTAGGATTATATTAAAAACCATTTTTAAAATGAAATTTAGTGATTAACCATATTTCAATGATGTACATGATATTTATTTTTTGAAATTACATTAACATGGTTTTAGAAAAGGTAAAAATGTATGTAGGGTGATAACCAATAGAATTGAGAAAGGCCATAGGACTTGAACCCATGAACAAAGGAAAATAAGGGTTTAACACTAACCACTAACCAACACAATGTACTATATAATATTTCATTTTTTTAGTTGAAAATTTTGATGAATAGATTCTCATGATTAGCTAGTTGCGTTACTTTTTAGGTTTAGAGAATAATGTCATTTCTATATTATTATTAGATAATAGTTAAAGACAAATAGTTGGACTTGTCAGTCATTTATGGGATTTTTGACCATTTACAAATGTATTTTAGAAATTCATACATAAAAATTAATTTTTTAATGAATTGGATAATTGAATGAAGCACAACCAAATTTTGAAAATTTGGTTATAGGAATATATCAAGTAAGTATACATAGGTAGTCAAATAATTCTTTAACATTAAGAAAAGTATCTATAAAATAGCATCATTTCATAATACCTTATTTTTTGTTAAATAGTGGCCTTAAAAATCATCATAGATTTATAGATTTGAAGTCATCATATTTCTATTGATCATTCACATGTTTTTGATTGATGACCTCAATCACTCCCAATAAATATTTACACCTTTTCTCTAATTAAGTATCTCTGCATTCTGCTAATGTTCTCCTATATAGAGACCAAGTTACATGTTAGTCAATGTGACCATTTTAATTATCAATCTCTATTTTTTGGAGGATTTCATAAAACCCTTCCATTGATATGGGATTTAAAACATAGGAAATTTCATACAAAAAAATTCCAAGATAAATATTAAATTATGAGGAAGAAATTTAATTAATGCATGAACAATGTAATACCCCTAAAATCTAAAGTAGGATAATTGTTTTTGATAGAATGTATGACACGCAACACCAAGAATGTAAGGGAATATAATATCCATAGTATTTATAGTATATTTTTTATTATAAAAATAATTAATATATTATAAGATATTTTTAAATGCATGATAAACTGAATTATATTTCATTCCAACCAAGAAATACTTTCTTCTATAGCTTACATTACATGAAGGAAATATTTTTACTGAGAAATAATATATTAATAAAATATGATTACTTAATATAATATGATATAAACTAGTTTATAAATTAGCAATTATGAATATTATTAACTTATTTAAGAAAATATATGGCTTTAAAAATATAATATGATTTCATTTGTTACAAAATATTTATAAAATAATATAATATCCAATGGAAAATAAGAGGAATATTTTCTAAGAAAACAAATTTTATGCTCGAAATGATTTTTTGTGCCAATAAATTAAAAAAATTAAAATTATTAAGTGATTGTAATTTAATATATATATTATAGATTCAATCAAATATTTTTAATATTCATCCAATATATTTTATAATCATAATTGGAATCAATTTCACTTTAAAATTGACTATAAAAACATAGAAACCTTTTAGATGTTTTTACATCAAAAACCCAAATTTTCATCCCATATATGGGATTAGATTTAAATTAATTTCCAAAACATATCTTATTGGAATTTGGAAAATTAGATTAATGATTTTTAATCATAATATATTATAATATTTAATAATGTCAACTTATTTTTTTACCAAAAAAAAGGAAAGTGAGAGAAATTAAATTAATTACAATGATTATGGTAAAATTAAGCTTAATAAGAGACTAAAACATTATCTTAAGGACTCAAATGAACTAGAAACTAGTACAAGAGGAATTTTATAGAATTATTTTTACCATATACCCACTTTTCTAGACACTTTACCATTATTGGAGCCTCTTTCAATGTTAATAATGCATATGGATTTCCATCATCAAAAATATTACAAGAGTGCCACACCTCCTTCAATATAAAAGAAATCATATCCTCCCACATAGTCATGCCTGTCATGCCAATATTTCTCAACCAATATCCACCCAAAGAGATCCTAAACATCCCTCCTCTAATCCTTGAATCGTCATAATGGTTAGAAAGAAATCCAAGTAATCCCTCTGGTGAAAACCAAAAGGACATATTTAGAGGAAACAAACATCCTTATGTTTTTTTAGTTTTATATCCTATATCTATTACATAAACTCATCTTATTACATGATTGTATAAAAAACAAGTATCCTAAATATACTAATATTTTGTTATTCTTTTTTTTCAACCTACACTTAAACATACTTCCAGGTAATGTTCAACCAACATACTGTTAACATGCACGATGAATTAGTGCCTCATAAAATGATGATTGTTCATTTTTTATTTACCACCTATCATGGGGGAAATAATGATGTAAATACTATTTATATACTTTATATATAATATTTATATTTTTTATACATATTTAATTTTTTTAAAACAAATATCTTTATACATTCCTTTTTTAAATGTAATAACATTGTTTGTAGAGGTGTGGATGGCCCCCTCCAAAAATAAATTTTATTTGATCACACGATACATGGAATATAGAAAAGGATGATTTTTATTAAAAATAATTGAGATATAAAACATCAATATGTTATTCATGACATAATTATCTTTATGGAAATATAATATATATCAATTTCATTGATACCATTTCACAAACATAGAAAGTGATAACGTCATTTGTAGATATGTGGATTGCTGCCTCCTCGAAAATATGTGATACCTTTTACATCACAAGAATCATATATGTATCTATTTAAGAATATATGATTAAATAATATAGTATTTATGATATAACGACCATTATGGAAATATATAATTCAACCTATCTTCTTTCTATAATAATAATTTAAAATTAGGAATGTTTCTCACGCGTACGTAGAGCTTACCATCTCAGCGATTGTAACATTGAGTAATTTTTCGTAACTAGATTTTATGATTATTTTTAGAATTATAATTGATGTATAAATAAAATGAATAATTAATTATTATTATTAAGGATATGTTATATAATTACCTTTTATACCTTAGTTGAAATACTAATGTTCTTTTTGACACATAAACCAAATTTGGTGAAAAAAATGATGTAAATATACTTGTTTAAGAAGATGTATAAAAAATAGTAAAATGTGAAATAAAATTAATAATAAACATGAAAATGGTTCTCAAGAAATTAAATAATTAATAGATGTTTTTTAGCCAGGAAAATAAATAAACATAAGATAAATTATAAACAAGGTAAGGTATATCGTCCCAATTTATATTCCATTGAGAATAATTCGTTATTATGAACCCAGTTTCTTTATATGGTGTATATACGTTCATATTAACTATTATAGAATGAAACCTTTTATTATCATGATATTATATGTTTCATTTAATGTTATAAATTAATGGATTTTATGATTCAAATGTTTCAAAGTGTTATGGGAAACTTTGGAATGTTTAATGATTATTCTCCTCCAGAATATTTTTAATGATTCTGTTTGCAATATCATTTCCTTTTTTGACTGTTAACATTGTATTGAAATAATAAATTAATTTCAGTGCACCTAATTTATTAGATCTAGTTCGAATAATTCTATTTTTTCATATTAGATCATGATTCAATCATTCTTCATGATATTTTTATTTTCTATATGAATTATTTTATCTTATGTGGTTTGAGTTAGGAGTTACCAAGAAGAAAATGATTTCATAACCAAATTTATTTATTTTTATTGGGTTATATATTTCCTCGTTGTTATTAATAATATATGATTATATGTTTAATTACATTTTCTATATATTGATTTATTTTCTCTTATATATGTGGATTTATAGCCGACACACACAATATACTCATTGATTGATTCTCAGTCCAGCATTATAGTCTATTCAAGTGTTTACATTACAATCCCATTTTGTTTAAGATTTTTTACACTTGAATTTCCATCTGAATAAATATATTGATAATTTTCTAAAAAGTGATTTAATTTTATTCTATTATGTTTATTTATGAACCTTATTATGTAATATTATCATTTTTCACTCTTTGGTACTAAAATTGTTTTAGAAAATGTTTTTAAGAAAACCAAAGGTCATTTATTTCATTAGTTAGAGAACCTGTTTGGTTCTAAAAATTTAGTTTCTTAAAATGGTTTTCATTTTTCTAAATAATTTGGTAAATTAATATTTACCTTTTTGTATTTTACCAATGTTTTCAAGGAATATTTTTAACTCTTTCAAATCAAGTATTTGTTTTCCTTTTTTCCTTGTAAAATGAATGTTATTTTTACCTCGTATGACCAGTAAAAATTTTATTCAATCTCATTTATTTTAAGATTATTTTTCACATTTGAAGGGTTAAATTTTAAAGAAATTTTTTTCAAAAGTGATTTTCAAAGAAAAGGTTTTTAAAAAGTTCTTTCAAAATAAAACGATATTTTTCGCATGAGTTTTCTTAAAAGATATTTTTGTAGTATTTCTATTCATCACCGACAAGCATCCTTTATTTTAATACACATAATATATATTTTATGGATACCATAATTATTCTTTCTTTGAATTTTTTATTTTTATTTTGGCCAAGGATAGTTTTCACATTCACCTCCCTGGCTCATATTTTTTGTTTCTTATGAAATATTAAATCTCATATGTTCATTGATCATTGAATTTTCCCTTAATTATCCATGTCATTTATCACTGATATTATTATTTCATAACCCATATACCATTTTACATATAGTGTCTACATTGATAGTTATATGATTATTTGATGAAATATTGATAATTTTTTTTTCATTATTCAATACCAATATTGAATCAGGCATATTATTAATTTTGGTTAATCGATATGACTAATGATTTGGACATGTAATGACTGGTGGTCCAAGACATTATATATCTCCTCAATGCATCAATGGGTTCTAATTATACAAATATGTTTTACAAATCAGACTTGTTTCTATCTATCATTTTAAACCATTCTATGAACGATAATGACAGTAAAGTTTTAATGTTCCTTAGAAATGATTTCTATTAAGAAAGCATTACTTTAAATTAGATTCAGTATTTATTTATCCATGAGATTTTTTGTTAAAAAATCTATAGATACAATTAATTTTCATTTAATTTATATAATGGTATGAGTTTTAATTTTTTACGTTTCCATTTAAAATTTTTCTTATCTAGTTGTTTAAAGGGAATGTGTTTTCATTTAACTTGACTTATTTCTTATTCACATCCATTTCAGCCTATTGATTATATGGAATGGGTGTTCATTTATTTACCATTTCTTATTGATTTATTCATATTGATTCATTATTTCATTCAATATACTTTACCCCGACTAAGCATTTCAACTCTTCCCTATTTTGTTTCCTTTCCCCATGATTCCATGGGGTGTACTAATAAGTACATGAAATGATATTATATAAGGAATAATGTCATTCTCAATGATATTTAGGAAACAATTATGTTTTAATTAGTGTATTAATTTTTAATACAATACTCATGTATGTATTTGGTTTACCAAGACGAAAAAACTGATCAGTCCTTTTGGATTTGATTCATAGTAATCAATCCAATGTAATTTATAGAAAATAATGAATCTGGGATTTCTAGGGTTGGAGCACTAGATCCTCTATAATTTATTAATACATGAGATTCAAGAGGAAAATTTATTCAAAAATAGTGGGAGAAACTGGGGTAATCCAAAAAAATTAAAACAAATAGGGGGACCATAACTTCTACAGTGGATTACCCTACCCGATGGTGTAATATAGAAAACTCACTAAGAGACTAACACTTCCAAGACCATTCAAAACCCCTAAATTATTTTATAGTGAAGATTGAATCACACGTGAATCCCCCCAGATACTATACAGCACATATTGAAAACTCCAGGCTCTATGAATTTCATTCATAGACATCTCCAATATGAAATGGTGCCTGGGAACCATGCCCAAAAAATTTAATGTTTCCTTGTTCTATAGAGTGATGGGTTTCTTAGGAACCATTCATATACTAGGTCTATATACACTTGTCTAAGGTATTTTACCTTATAATGTTGGTACCACCATTGTGTGATTCTCCCCATGATGGTGCTCTAATAACATGAAATGGATGTAGGCTCCAAATAACCTCACACCTAAGACCACCTTAGCCCTTAAAGAACCTCCCATGAATTGATTCATGTCCAATATTATTTCAATGTAATTTACTAAACATCAAATTTTCAATCAAAATTATGGGTAAAAAACACATAGTGAAAGTAAAATTTCAAATATATGATTAATTTTACAACTCATAAAAGAGTGGGGATTAATAAACTCTACACCAATACAGTTCTCATCCTTGATATTCCTCTAATGTAGACTAGTAATTTACCTAACCTATTCCAGTATATTTTTCATGATCAATTCACAACATTATATCCCAAAAGAATAATTACAATTTCACTATACACCTCTCTACATGGGGAAAACTATTCAATGAAACTCGATCCACATCTCATAAGAATCACTGAAGCACCAAGATAGAGCTTACTCACTCTTATCCTTTTGAAGACACTGGATTATCATCAATTGGTTTATTATATTGATCTTGGTTCTTCCCACCTAAATCCTCTACTCACAAGTCCCCATTCTATGTCATGATACACCCCACTGTTGGAATCACCTATAAATATGTATTTTCCATTATTTTATAATATAATCAGTGTCATTCCCAATCACCACACCCAATTGTGATAAAACAATAGTATGACCTCCCCTGGTAGACAATTAATGAAAAAAATCACCCACAATCACTTAAAATCTATCTACTTGGTTGGTTAGGATCCCAATACTCTCGAAGGCATCCCAATATCCTCCTAAAACATGCACCAAAGTTACAACCTAAATCTCATTATCCTGAATAGAACGAAGGGATTATTTTTTATTTTATTATGTGTAATACCCCTTTTAAGGGTTGAAGGGGAACCCAACACAACTCATAGGCCCATGGCACATGACCTGACTAACCTGCAATACATGACCCGATGGCCCAGAGGCATACCATGTCCATTACATGACCCGTAGGCCCAACCCACTAGAACTGGACCTCCATAGATTCAACAAAAAGGGAAACATAGCACCTCACCACTCATTTCTTATTAGCTAGCATTGAACCATACAAAGATTCACGGTGCCAAGTCCCGATGACAGCTGCCAAACCTTCTCATTATTCCAATCTAGTTAGCTCTGCTTCAGGTGGGTGCTACTATTGTTTCTTGGATCCTCTTCTAGGGCATGTTATATGTGAACATGGACACTCTATAGTCTCTTCAGCCCAAAGGACCTATGGCCCAAAGGCATTAGATGACCTAAAGGCCCTTAAGACTCATAGGACCAAACCGGTGGCCCAAAGGCCCAAATCGGGAGAATAGTTTCAACCGCTACAGTAACTACTAAAGTACCCCCGAAAATTTCCATCCACCCAATTTTAAACCTGGGTCTCTTGGATGACAAGAAGGAGCCCTAACCACTTAGTCATAGGCTATTTGGCCTTACTCTCATTATAATACCAGTATTGGATTTCCTCATATAGCCAAGCCTACTACCATACTCTCACTAAATCACTAGTGCACCACTGGTCTAACATTCCGTCATATCATACCAAAGACATCCTGATCTCGATTCAAATACATAAACTTCATCAAATATTTCATCTGAAACCATATATTATATTCTCTATAGAACCATATTTAATTAGATTTACCTGTTCACTAGGATCCCATATCAAAAATTTAACAACCAGTCTCATCACACCCATTATCCTAACAATGAAGGCATTATACCTCAATAACATAAATATCATACACAACCACACATAATAAATAGATTATTTCCCTAAGATAATAACTAATCTCCAAAATGAAAAATCAACCAGCAATCATTTCTTTCCCATAAAAAATCATTTTCTACACCTACTAAAATTTACCCATAATAAATGTTAAACCCTCCAAAAACCTATGATATGATTATCACTGTCCAGTTTTCCTTATAATTCTCCTTGAGTGAAACCATAAACTAATATTTTATCACTATTGTGTGAATTTTAACATACCATTCTCATTAATCCTATCAATATTGACATTATGCATCTGTAATATCATCATTGTCATAGATAAGACACTGATCATTATCAATAAACACCTAATCCTCTATGCTAGTTGTTTCTCTATTAATTTCATTATCACTCATACCACACATGGTTACTCAAGGATTTATTATTCAAACAAATTTGTGTGTAACTAGTATTAACTATCATTTTCAAATAATAATCCAATTGAAGTATGCTCAAGTACCATCCAATCACCTAACCTGAATTATGATCATATGATCCCCATATCATCAGACATAGTATCATGTGCCTAATCAATTGATTGTGCTCTATCAACATTTCATTCTAATTTAACAAGAATATACCTTGAGGATTATTTTCAAACATTATGTTTCTCCTATGTCAATGTCGATCACACCAATTGTAGGATCCCAACCTTTCATTAAAGTGAGTACGTGTTTATATTTTGGATAAAATTCTATTGGTTGGGTAAATAAAGTGGTTTTTGGGTGTATAATAAGTTTTCGGTGTATCTCACGGGTCATGACACAAAATGAAGGTAAATAGGCCAAAAAATTTGAAGTTGATTGTTGGATCACGGTTAAAGAAAAACTTTTGTATGTCCTAGAAAATCATGAATCTTAGAGACACTTTTGAGTAGGGGATAGTGCACAGCTACCACACGGTTTTCCAAATTTTGTGGGTTCTCTTAGGAAACCTTGTATCCATGAACCTCCTAGATAGATGTACCTTCATGATTGGAGTATGGTATGGAAAACAATGCAGCCACCCTATGTGTCCTTTACAAAGTGGGAACTTTCAGTTTTTTCCTCATGATCCTGTTTATTTCTTCCATGATTTTTCACCCATTTCGGCCTTCTACATAATTGGTGATGAACCAAACCTACCATGAATTCCCAAAGGGATTAATCCCATAATTATTATACATTCATAGTGTCATTTGGTTTGGATCAATGATTCAGGTGTATCTAACTCTCTTTTTCCCCTATTTTCTGGATAAATGATTGAAGAATCTATCATCTCCTTTAAAATACATAAAACACTCAAATTTTTAGAATATTATAATATGGGGATTTAAAGGGTGTTTTAGTTTGTATCAAGGTATTATTTTGGCCTAATAATAACTTCCATGCATGAGGTAGGTGGTGTTCAGGATCTGTCCCATAGTCATGATGTTTTATATGTGTATTCGGTTGCCACAATATGTTTCCTTGCTGTGATTCCTTATCATTTGTTATGAAAAGTAATTTTTACCATACATTAATGTGTAAAACCCGTCATGGACCACTTCGAGTTCATTGATAATGTGAGACTGACCCTAGGACTACTCACGAGGTGTGAAGAACCATCAAAATAGTAAAATAAGTTAGGAAATGTTGATATATGGAAAATGTGATAGCGATGGGTTACAAATTAAAATCAGGCATGTGAGTTTGGTTATAAAGGTAATTTTTTTTTCATTTAATCTGTTGAGTTCCCAATGGGATTTTGAAATGGGTTTGAAAATATTTTTTTGGGTTTTACCCGAAAATGGTTTTGAATTATGAAATTGGAGTTCGAATGTGAGGAATTTTTTGAAAGGAGGTATTTAAATTGAATGATTTGAAAAAAGGATAATATTAATAAATTTTTGAATAGCAATTTGAAATGGGGGTGTGAGAACTTTATTACGAACATGATTATGGAATGTTTAAATTTTTGAGAATGTAAATAAAATTTTTGGGGAATGTTTTTGTTTTTAAATATAAAACCCTATGTTTTATATTGTGAATTCAAATGATTTGAAACGCGTAATTTAAATCATATTAATTTTCATGATGTTTTTAAAAGGGTTAATAAAACCATAGTAATTGAAATGATGTAATGGATAGTGAGATAGATACCATAAAAATTGTGAAGGAATGTTAACATGATTATGAATGATTTTATATAATGATTATGTTTAGTGAGAGATATAACAATAGGATATGTTTGTAATGATTTGAAAAAGGGTCAAACAGAACAAAAATGAATGCGAAAAAAATATTTTGAGTTAATTATTGAAAATAATACATGGGTTTATGCATTTTAATTGATGAATATGATAAATGGTCTATGGTATGAAAAATTGAATTGGGTTAAATGGGCTATACCAAGTAAATGGAAAATGCGCTAATGGCTAACACATATAATTGATTTATGTGTCAAATGAATTGTGAATTTTGAATATTATGTGAAATGGTTGTAAAAGGTTGTGATATGGGTTATGTGGTAAATGGAAAAAAAGTATGTGCCCATGATTTGGTAGTGTGGGGTATTAACTTGAGGGTCTACTCCCATGAGTCGAGTTATACTAAGGCTCTAAACTCCACCCCATGATTCATGGGTTAGGGAAGGGGAAATATTTCTATTCCACTCCACCCTATAATGAATGGGTTAGGGAAAGGGACATAGTCACATTCCCCTAACAGTTTTCTTTGATGAGACTATATAAAATGAGGCTCAATAGTAAGTGTGATGTGTTGGTTTAGAAATTTTCATCCCAAGTGGGATAGGGAACATGAATTTTCTCCCTTTTGCATGGTAATTGGCCAGATTAGTCCATAGTGTACATGATGCTAATTCATAACCCATAGAGAAAGTGATGAATGAGAATTGATTATCTTATGAAACCTAAGAGTTAAAATGGAAATATTCATGTAAATAGATTAAGTTCACATTATAACTCATGGGTTGTGATGTTTTAGTATTAATAAAATCCCTTATTGTTAAAATTGTGTCTTATCCCCCTTGTTTCTTGTCATATACTTCTAGTGTATACTGAGTCTTCTTTTTTGATTGCTTTACTTTTGGGAATATAATGGATAAAATAGATCATAGTTAATTGCATCAATTATTTCATTTTTACCATGTTATCATGTTGAAAATTTTTATATGCATAAACTATTGTAGAAAATAGTTATTGATTTTGACACAATTGGAGGTGGCCTACAGAGTTTTACTCACACCCTACTCAGGCCACCCCGACACATGGATACCAGAGTAGATGCTACTTGTTTTTAGGTACATGTTCCGGACAGAGACATGTGTGGTTCATGCATGGGATTTTTCAATGGAGCATGTGATTTCAAAACGGAGATGTGAATCAGGTAAAATTTAGGGATCTTTTAGGTGGTGTTAGTTTTGTATATTTCCCATTTTACTACCTAACATGTATTCTATTCATAATGTAATTATTGTTTGTGCTATTTTTTTACTTATTCGGATTCCTAGATGATGTCCATTTATTTGTTTCCACTAGTTACTATATCAGTGGATATTATTTATATTTTTGAAATACTCTGAAAAGAGTGTATATTCTCCCCAACATTTCTCCATAAAACTACACTACTAGTTAGCTTCCTCTGGTATATGGGGAGTTCGTCTTGAGGTCATGTGATTACATGACTTGGGGCACCGGATAGTGGACATCGGGGCGAGGATGTTACAAAGTGATATCAAAAAAATTAATTTTTCATAATATTTAGAGAATGGTATATAAGAGAATAGAATATTTTGGGGGCCTAGTAATGATTTCATTTTATGGTTCATACAACCCCACATATGAGAGGAAATTTATTATCCAAGGGGAGCGAATTAATGTTTGGTTTTATGATTTTATGATTGATTATTATTTCCACATACAATGGCACACTTTGATGTGATGTTGTTGATTCATTTTGTTTATATATTGGGTTAGTAAAGAAAGAGAGTTTGTATGAGTTATTCATTATTATAAGAACATAGTATTGTTAGGTCATCCTTATATTTCCAATGATTGAATATACTTTGGGAATAACATGTTGGTAATGTAATTTTCTTTAGGGAAGTTTTTTCTATTTATTTTTATTGAAATATTTGATAAAAGAAGTGTTTTTAAATTTGAATTTTAATAAAACATCAATTTTTGAAATTTTGGGTTAATAAAAAGGTTTTGGAATGTGTAAATCTATTGTAGGTTGAGAATAGAATGTTTGGAAATGTAAAATCATTGGTTTTAATTGGTAGACTTTATTTAAGAAGGAAGATAAAACATGATGGGACTTTTAGTGATATTGGAAATGGGTACCCCTAGTGTTGTGATCAGAACCATTGTATGGGTTGTTTGGGTAGTGAAGGTACCCTATATGAGGCCTTAGTTTTGGGTCATGAGGCTCTGTTGGGTCTCATATTATGGTAAATTAGATGTGAATGTTGTTCCCTCTATAAGGTTGTGACCATGGTATGTTGACCGGTAATGTGGATACGACCACTATTAAGGTTTGTGATCATGTAGGTTATGTTTTTTATCCTATGATGTGTGTTTTTCTCGTGGTATTGATGTATTTGAGTGGGTATCTTGGTGATATTCCAAGAGTAATTGTCAACTGGGACACGTTAGACACTGTATGTTTTGGAGTGGGGGAAGGAGATCCACAGTGGGTAGTTATTTGATTGATATTGGATGTATATGTCTCATTAAAAGAGATCTAGAGGCATTTATTGATGAAACACTTGTTTAAGGAGGTGGTAACATTGGATCTTGGATTATGACCAGTGAGAGGAATCTGTTGCGTTTTAGTTCATTTTTGTACATATGAAACATATTGACATTTTGGACCTTGGTAGTTTTATACAAAGAGTGTTTCCTAGTGATGGTTTATCATAAAGGGATAAGTTTATAGGTTAATCATTTTGTAAATATGACTCAAGTGGGGTTTATGAGTTAATATTTTTGGTTATTTTGGGTATCCTTAAAAAAGGTATACCCAGTATTAAAGGTTCCTTAAGATGAAAAGTTGAAGTGGTTTCTTTAGAGATAGGAACGATGCATGGATGGTTGTATCAAGTGTGGGGAAAGTGTATGGTTATGCATTATTTTCTTTATTAGTAGTACCTAAGTGGTTTTGGTTTGTTTTGAGGTTGGTTTTCAGAAGAGGAAATGTTGTCAAGAGCCTTTCCCTGTGGACTTGATGGTGGATGATGTAAGAATTGGTTTTGATTTTGGTTGAATGTGACAAGAGTGTCCAAGGATTGCAGGCGATAGTCAGGGGTGGTGGTGGTAACATGGTCAGACCTGCATTTACTAATGGTTGGTTTTTTGGTTGATAATTTTTATAATTCCATGATTCTAATGAGGGTGATTGAATAAAGGTCTTTTTAGATGAATTTGTAGGTGTTGGGCCTAGCTATGGGGATTTTTGACTTTTCTAGTCTAGAATCGGGTTCAGTGTGTGGTCATAAGAATGTTTTGTGGCCCTTGATGAGGTAAAAATTTGGTCTTGTTTTGAGAACGGAATGATGCTGAATAGAGCAATGAATAGGTGTCTTAGTATAAAAACTATTGGAATTTCTGTGTGAAAATTGTGGGAAGTGAGAGTTATGCATGAGATTTTTGGTTTGTGAATCAGTGTGGTCATCAATGCATTTCTATTTAGATCAGTAGTGATGTGATGGAATGACTTAGGTGGATTAAACAATAGTGGTGCCAAGGGAAATGTTGGTTTGGGAATATTTATCCAAGGATCATGAAGTGGTTGTGTGTTTTTCCAGGAAGAAACTTTTTGTATTATGGTGAAAGAATGTGGATGAGACATTGTTGAATAGGGAATCATGAGGCTTGTGGTAGGTTAATGTGTCCCCATAGTGGGAGGATACATTTGTGATTGATTTTTTTTGTGTTTATTTTTGAAAACTTCTTAGCCTAATTTTTTCTAGTGACGATCATGTCCAATTTCTTGACATCATCCTAGGTGTGCTCAGAAGGATTTGGATTTAATCCTAGTGAATTGAATGTGTTTAAGTTGGATATTGGAAAACATAGAGTTCACGCTCTTGGGAAGGCTCACATAAAGTTGTTTTGTTGGGAGAACACCATTGACCTGTTCCAAGAGAGGTCATCAGGATGGGCTATAGGTCGATGAATTCCAGGAGTATTGACCTCTTTATATGATAATAGGTACAAGTTGATGTATGTTTTATTGTTATAAGATATTATTAACAAATAATTCCATGTTAAACGCTCAGAATGTGGTTGGAGAGTGAGACGTAGTGGTTGAAATAGATTTATTAATGAGGTGATAAGGATAATAATTTGTCATGGAGGGATAAGTCAGACACTAGTGAACTAAACAAACTGTGGAGTGGATACAGTGGCATTGAGATTCCAATAAGAAGTCTGTAAAGTAAAATTTGGATTCCATGAGAAAGTCCAGGTCGTACTCGAGAATGGTTGTAGATTAAGTCGAGGAACTAATTTGAAATTAGGTTGGTTTTAGTGGTGATCCATGTTTTCATAAAATATGAATTTTTGGGTGCTGTAGATACAAAAATTGTTTGTGGGGAAGCAGTTTCTACAGTAGTGATGTTTCATTGGAGGTTGAGAATTAACTCTGGTATCTGTACATAGTTTTTGGGGTATGCCTTAAGTGAGAAGGCATCATGTCCAGTTAGAGGGAGAAATGTCAATAATGGATTTTGGGATCCAATATAGCAATTCAGACAAGACTACCTTGCCCATTAGGGTAAAAAGGGAGTAAATGTGGTGGGTTGTAATGCACCTTCAGTTAATGTTGAGTTATTATGTGATCCCCAGTATAGGAAAAGGTATCGAGGAATAATAAAGTCGCCATGGTTAAGATAGTGATGATGAAGGTGTGATTAATCCATTTGATCATAATGGTAATGTTGGAAGTCAGTGTTGGGTGGATTTTCCATGGATGTATGGGAATAATGAGCTGTAAATCATGAAAATAATTTTTTAAATGTTGAGTTGATGTTATAACCATCTCTTTCTCGATGAGGAAGGTTCATAACACCAACAAATGGTGGTGAAGATCTATGTAATATGGTGTGGATAACCATATAGGGTAAGTGATTAGTTAATGAAGTGAGTGGCAGTATGAGTTGGATGAGCATAGGTTGGATCCCTATCGGAGAGGCGGTGTTGGTGATGGATGTTGGCATGAATTTTTATTGGTTATGGACTTGGGATGAGAGTTTTGTGTGGGTGTACATTGGATGTTTGAAAAAGGGGAGAATCCATTTGGCCCTGAGTTACAGACCAATACAGGGTAAGGATTGTGGTTTGAATCCTTGTATCTCTTTAGTGTCATTGTGTTTGGGTCATTGTTAGACTTTTGGAAGTCATGTGTGACTGTGAAAGGTGTTTATACAGTAACATGTGGAGAGGATTGGACCTATAGTGTTCTAGTTGGATCTCCCAAAGAAATTTATGCCTTTCTTGTATCTTTTTTTTTTGCGGTGGTTTGTTGATATTACTCATACTCTTCTATTGTATTGATGTTTGTAACGATATGGTTGAGGAATTTTCTACTATGAGGGGCGTCAACTCATAGTTGTTGAGTGTGAAAGTGAATGTTTCTTTTGGGTATGCTAATTTAATTTTTCCATGTATGGTGATGACATGTCCATTTAGGGTAGAATGTCTAAGAATTGAATTATGGAATGCGGAATTTATGGCTAGACCTTTGGTATGGAGAATCAATAAGGTTTGGAAGCACGACTAAAGGAAGAACTATTATGAGGTGGGAAGGTTGTAAGATCCCAAACTCTATTGGAAGTGGATCCTTGTTTAAAATTTGGTTAAACTAATTTTTTGGAAAATGAAGTGGTTTTGGGTGCATGAGAAGTTATGGGGGTATCTTGAGGGTTCTTGACATGAAAATAGGGAAAAATTGGCCAAACACTATAAAGCGTATGGTTGACACATAGTTTGAGAAAACTGTGTGCCTGGCCTATGAAACTGGGTAGCATAGAGACACTTTTGAGTTGGGGATAGCACAAGGTTAACACATAGTTTTTAAAACCATGCATGCATTCCTAAGAAACTGTTTGGCTTGGACCCTCATTGGTAGAGGGAGCCGCATAGTTGGGGAATGGTTTGGAAAACCGGGTTGCCAAACCACGTGGCCTTTAAAAAGTGGAAAACTTTTGGTTTTTACTCCCAATAATATTTATTTCTACCCCAATTGCTCACCCATTTTGACCCAATACATCATGGGTGATGAACAAAACCCTCCATGATTTCCCAGTGGGTTTTATCATTCGATTCTTAGATGTTTTGAGTTCCTCTTGGTGCAAATCAAAGATACAGGAGAGTATAAAACTTCTATTTTCTCTATTTTTTTGTCTAGGTGTTGTTAAATCTATCAGAAACCTTTGAAGCCCTAAAACATGAACTTTAAACCAGATTCTATTTTGGTATTTAAAGGGTGTTTGAGTTCAAATAAAGGGATGTGTTTGGGATTATTATCATCTATAAGGGTGAGCAAGGTAGTATTAATGATTTCTCCCATAATTCTGATTTTTTATATATTTATCTAGTTTCAAAAAAAAATTCCTTATTTATTTTACTTACCTTTGGTTATAGATACATAGTTAGACCATACATTGAGGTACGAACCCTTTATGGAACCTATCGGGTTTGTTGATAATGTTTGATCGAACCTAGGGCTACCCACGAGGTGTGGTAAACCTTTGAAATGGTGAAATAAATTAGGAAACATTGAGGTAATTGAAATATGAGATTGATGGATTGAAAATTAAAATAGGGTAAGTGAGTTTTGTTAAAAAGGTAAATTGGTTAGATTATTTCATTGAATTGGTATAGTTCCTAAAGTTATTTTGAAATGGTTTTAAAATTCTATTTTGAGGTTTGACCCGACAATGATTTTAAATGTGTCGAATTTTTTGAAATGAGGTGATGAACTCAAATGATTAGAAAAATTGGTTCTATTAATAAATTTTATAATAAAAATTTTAAATTGCTGTGTGGCCCTTTTACTTGTGAACATGATTACTGAATTTTTGAATGGTTGAAAAAGTAAATGAAAGACTTGGGAAATTTATTAGTTTTCAAATAGAAATAACAATATTTTAAAGGGATATTGAAAATTATTTACAATGATTAATTTTAATCATATTGATTTCCATGTCGTAGTTAAAAGGGTAAATAGGGCCATAGTAATTTAAGGGATGTAATGGTTAGTGAGATAGAGCCCATAATAATTTTGTTGGAATAACAAAAATATTATGAATGAATTTAAATGATGAATGTGAATAGTGAGAGATATAGCATAAGGGGATGTTTGGCATGATGTGAAAATGATTTAAACCAAAAAAATTGAATGTTTCAAAAGACTTGTGAGTTAGTTATTTAAAATCATGCATGGTTTTACACATGTGAATCGATGAATTTTCTAAATGGTACATGGTATGCAAATGGGAATGGGTTAAATGGGATGTACCATATAAATGGAAAATGGGTTAAGGGGTTAAGGGATATTGATGATTTATGTGTTAAATTATTTGTGGATTGTGAATTTCATGTGAAATAGTTTTGTATGGTTGTGATATGGGACTTTTGGTAAATGGAAAAATAAACTTGTGCAAAAGAATTTGAAGTGTGGGGTATTTACTTGATCTTTTACACCCATGGTTCATGTTATAAAGAGGCTCTAAAATTCTCACCACAATGAATGTGTTATGGAAGGGGATAGATTTCTATTTCCGTAATGGTTGAATATCATGAGACTACCTAGACTACACCTCCTAGGTAAGTGTATTGTATTTGTTTTGAAATATTCATCCCTAGTGGGAAAGGGAACTTGAATTATTGCATATATTCATGGTAACTGATCGTTACAGGCTTTAGTGTAAATGATGTAAATTCTTAACCAATAGAGCATGCAATGAAGGTTAATTTAGTTATTAAGAAAGAATATGTGGTGAAATGGAAGTAATAATGGAAATTCTTTAAGTGAATATAGTAACTCGTGGGTTGGGATGTTTTATGATAAATAGAATCCATGATGGTTAAATTATTGTGTTACCCCCTTGAGCCATGTTTTAGACTCCCAGTGTGATCTGGCTCATCTTTGTTGATTGTTTGACTATAGAGATCTTAATGGATAAAATGTATATTAGTTAATTAATCTAGTTTTTTCCATGTTACCTTTTCTACGTGGTAAACATGATTATATTTATAAACTATTTTATAGAATTTTTATTTATTTATTCACCATTAGTGGTAGCCTATTGAGTTGTACTCAATCCATGCTCAGGATTCTGTGGAACTTGTGTACCCGAGTAGATTTTACTTGGTTTCAAGTATAGGGTTAGGAAAGGGACCTGATATGTGGTTCATTCATGGGATATTTTGTTGATGCATGCTATTTATAGATTGGTTTGGGACATAGGTACATGTTTAAGATGTTTCAAATTATATTGGTTTTTTATTTTTATTGTTTTACTTCCTGAAATGTAGTGAATTCATTACATCGTTATGGCATGTTCTATTTGGTAACTTGTTAGAATTGATGCATGTGGTCGATTTATTTTTTCTTCATCTAGTTAATATATATGTTGATATGATATCTTTTGTATCATTACTTAAAAATGTAGATGTAGTCTCCTCATGATTTCTCCATAGTCCCATGTTGTCATTCAGCATCCCCTAGTGTACAAGGAGGAGCAATTGATGACATTTGATGGCCCACATCAGGGCACTTAATAGTAGCCACTAAGATGTGGATGTTACACCATCACTCGCCAAATATAATCATATTAAAACCATAAGTATCTACCCATTATCCTCATAACATAAATCCATCTATCTATGATCACCATCAATAAAATCATCATAAAATAAACATGAGATTACAAGTGTTTGAAATATTATTAATCTTTACCTCCAAAACTACCCTAAATACCAAAACCCCTAAAAGTTAGTAAGATTATGAAATTGCAAGGACTCACTATTCCTATAGTATACTTTCAGTTTCACCTCTCATTACCCATTTAAAAAAACTATAATATCCAACCATACTTCCCATTATTAAGGCACATAAAAGACCAAAAAAACACTATATCAGGTTTCCATTGTATATAACATTGCTTATTTCAACCATAATACCGTGGTCCCCAATATCCAAACGAATATCTTAAAAACCCATATTCTCCCACATAACCCATAAATCAATTATCCTAAAGGAAATATCCCAAAAACAATAGTATTCCCCCATTTCAAAATCCTAGGGAAACTCACATGATAGAAAAATACAATATGGTTCTCATATTTACATAGAATAATCAAATTCAAAGACCAAATTCAATTCATAAGAAATTTTTTATCACCAAGAGTCTGCATATGAGACTGCCGCTTGAGAATCATGATCTCGGGATGATCCTCATTGACCCTCCACATGGGATCAAACCCATCAAAGATATCTCTCTAATATATATATATAATTAAATAATCCTAAGATAATGTGTGAAAAATATTCTATTTTCATATGGGTTGTTTAATTATATTTTCACCAAGAATATATATTGGAAAATAACATATAGGTTGTTGTTCACACATTGAATACATGATCATATTTTATTTTTAGAACTGATAACACAATAACTGAAAATTGTGTTTTTCAATAATGCATAATATACCTGTATAGACCTAATAAGGGTAACTATACATCCCTTACATCAGGGAATGCATTATTTTAATCATGAAACACCACAATAAAAGATCCACAAGTCTTGTTATTTGAAAAAATTTATTGTGGTTTAGCTGAGTAGAATGACACCACAATGTTATATGGGATAATACCATATAAGTTATTTTTTTCACATTAAACCGTTGAACTCTAATTATTAGTAATCTAAATCACACACAAGCATGTAAATTTCAGGTGAGTTATATGTGCACTATATAATTCATGGACACTAACATATTTCCATAGGACATGAGTCAAAACCATCATAAATTATAAATCCATAAAAACTCAAGTGTGTCGTTGTAGGTGAAACTATAAAATCATAATAGGAGAAAATAAGAATAGAAATCCCATATCCCAAGTATCCTAAAAATCATACCGAAAACAGTTTTACAAGGATATTATATTTGATATCATTCATATAAAATTATTGATACCACATTAAAATATCTCCATACCAGTTCACTATTAATAGTAACTAGAGTTAGTCTCCACATGACCTCATGAACAAATCCCTGTATGCTGGAGGTCGTTAACAAGAAACAAGGGTGTAGGGTGTTACTATGGGAAGACTATAACCCATATATATATGTAATAACATATAAATAACTATAAATAAACATCATAATAATAATTATCATATTATATAGAAGTAATAAAAAATACTCTATATCATATTTATGTGGGAAACCATATTCTCATTCAACCCCATGATTATGCTTGAACACAATTACTGATTTCCCACTAGGATGATCCAAAATAAAATCAAATGAAATAATATAATAATGGATGAAAGTATCAACTACCCCATTGATGCATACATCATCTATCCATTGACTCCATCTATGCTAACTTACTCAGTGATCAATATTTGGTATTTGGAATACATGAACCTAATATTGGTGAAGAACCCTCAAGCATCCAAGTTCCATTGAAGCCCAATAAGGGTTTACAAAAAACTTATTATGGAACCCTCACCTTACACCAACACATAAACGATACATGTTTATTTTCATGTGATATGATCATTATAAAAAATAAATAATGTGAATAAGCATAAATAAATTAACTACCATCAATATTAAGTCTCTAATATGACACCTAGGATCAACCCACATATTCTTTGTCTACTGTTGTGTTTCTTCAATCATGTTATATAGCAATGGAATCCAATATCATGCCCATGAATTAACTCTACTAGTAATTAAAAGAAATAAAATTGTATCATGTTTGATGATCGAATACTAGGAGAAAGACCTAGGTATCCAGTAGTTCATTAACCACTTGAGGGGGTAGTTCATCCCTCCCGAGTCCTCTCAAGTATACCCCACTTCAGGGTGGGGGTGTGTTTTTAAGAATTTTCTATCTTATCCTAAAATTAATGAAGGATTTATCCAAGGACATTATCCAACAAGTAAAAAGTTTCAGAATACATCTTAGTTGGTAGTGAATTTTACTTAAATCATTTCATTTGTAGAAGGTAGGAGGGTTGAATCGAATGAAAACAAAAAAGGAATCCCATGTATCCCATTACATCTCAGTGGGAAATGAATCCTTCACGAATTATCAAATATAAGGCATGTTGTAGAAGTTTTTGATCAACCCAAAACCATCTTAATATCATAGTTCATCATCTTAAGGAAAAAACCTTTCATCATCATAACTATAACATGCTCACATCATTGATATAGCTTCTAAGGAGAGACTCATAATCATCACAACTTGTTACCATAAAAACTCTTTGTAGGTTAAAAATATCATTGGGGTTACCACCATGGTCTCCTAGGTCAGCCCATACATTAAATCCTTAAAATCAATCATAATTCATGGTCATTTATATTAATAAAACATCCATTAATCAGTGTACATAACATATCTCCAACTCATTGTAATCATCACATGAGCTCAATGGACTCAAATATAACCCTCTATAAGAATAAAATATGGGGTAATTTCTTGAAGCCCAACCACTTCCCAAGTCACCCTAGGTCATCCATAAAATCCAACATAACCATCAGTCATCACAGATTTTACCAACCCATGTATTCATGTATTAATGGGATACGATCCCTTGACTAATAGTCATCTCTAATAGCTCAAAGTCCATAAGTAATAACAAGGATCTCACATGACCAAATTAGGATGAATACTCTAGTTGAACACTCTCTTCATATTGGAGGAAACTACGAGAACCTATCACCATGTCTTCTATGTATCATTCATTTTATTTAATTTTATTTACAATTTTCAGGTTCCATGTTTCATAGTTAACGCATTTATAACGATATCCCCAACCATTAGTGTAAGAAGACATCAAGCTAGTGTTGAAGGTTCCATCATGGCCTTTATAAATTTATTCATTCTTGGAATTTAATTAAAATAAATATTTATTTTTAAATAGATGGTTTATCTCTCTTATTGATGAGACTAAAAATATTATTAATATATAAATAACACAAATTTACATATTGGGTATGTTTAATAGGCCTGCAACCTTAATAATAGAGTTACCACCAATTAATCACAATCTAGAAACTCCTTCCTGAGCATATCCAAGACTTTGGTCATCTCATTTAGTCTTAAGAAGAGGAAAAAAATTTAATAATTATTTATATGGATTTATGAATAATAAATCAAATAAATTTCAAAATTTTATAATTAATAATTTCAATTAATATATATAATAAAAATACCTAGAATCTAACTATTCAACCTCATTACACTAAAAACATCACAAACCAGTTGAGAATGTTCCATAACAAACTTTCAACACCATTCTAGAAAAAAATATTTATTGCAAAATATCTTTTCAATTTGAAAAATAAGTGATTTTAATAAAAACCATAAATACATTCATATAGAAATTCACATTCACTGAAAAAGAACATAGCAGTGCACTATCATCACCCTGATACATCCTCTGCTCAATACCTAGAAAATCACAATCCTATTTGGATGAATCCCATGTGATGTAGTGGAATCGTCAATGAAACCCAAAATTGGTTAACCCAAGTTATAAATAAATCACGAAGAAACAAAACAGGTGGAAGAAATAATAGAATCTAGCATTAAATCCCCACTAAAATTGTATCAAAACCCATGCCTAATCAAAGGTGGAATATGAGAGGATAAAGACACTCCTTGGTTAATGAACACCTGCTAAAGAATAATAGATGGAGAGGGTTTTAAAATATTGGTGGTAAGGAGGGTATTTTATTTAAATTTTAAAAAAGAAATGGGGACCATGACTTACACCACAGATTCCAACATGTCATGGTACATTCCACCCACATCTATGGGATTGACCTGACCAAAAACATGATCATCCCATCAAAATATTATTATTTCATACATGAGAGCCCTCAAATCCCCCATAACCTATAGACCATGAAAATTAAAATTCCCACACTAGGATCTTCAACCATTGATGTTTCAAATATGCATGGGAGCTTGTGGCCCACACCCACCAAAATGACTTACTCCCTTACACTATACTATGCTCGGTTTCCCATAAACCATGTATTGAAAATGGATCTACATCCTTGACCTAATCATTTCTCCCTACGCTATGGTTTCTACTACAACATGGTCCTCCCCATAGTGGTGCACATAAAACATGAAAAAACTGTAGGTTTCACCCTACAAAATCATGATGATCACCCAAGCCCACATAAAACCTACTTGTAATTTATTTAATTCCAAAAAGATTTCTTTGATATGTTCCAAACATCAAAACCTTTATCCAAATTTCAATTCTGAAAAAACATATACACCAAAACCAAAATTTTAAATTCATCATGAATTTCACAACTCATAAAGAAGTGGGGGTTTACAGACATGGTAAAAATCATAGTGAACCAAGTTATTAGATAATATGACACAACATTTTCATCTCACCACAACATGGTTAAATGTCAAGGTGAACCTCAACACAACCAACGGTTTTAGACCGTAGTGTTTTGATTCTAGGAGTTTCACCATGAACCATAACTAGTCCCACAATAATGGAGTACATTTGGTCTTATAACAAAACGCTTAACATATGGACATGGAAAAGTGAAATAATTCGTAATCCATACTTTTTAAAAAAACATTATTAAAATTATCATATACTTTTTAAATAATTTATAAATTAAATGTACTAGGAACTATAAAATGTGTTCCTCCATGCCAAAATTGAATATTAACAAATTAATATTTGTTTCCAATGTTAAATAAATACATTATTTAAATTTTTGTCCTTTATAATAATCATTATTAATATTCTTTTAACAAATATGATGGTTATGAATGTAAAATGATGGAGACAAATTACTTTTAAGAGATAGATCATTTCATTTCCTTCTAGGTGTGAGTTTATAAGATGTGGTTTTCATCTAACATAACTATAGATTATGATTGAGGTTATTAGAATTTATTTAGTTATTGGAGTAGTTTTAAATATATGGTTTTAGAATTATTATGAATTGAATTATCTCTAGAGAAATGTAAATTCAAGTAGAGGTACATTTGTTCAGACATACCACTAGCCTGGATTATTATACATTATTCAAGAATGGCGGGGGTAAAACAATTATCACTTCATGCTTAATCATGTAGCTATTAACAATATCAATGTGTTTTGAACAATCAAATATAGAGTTAGTGTAGCTTATGTATAATAAGAATATATATATTTTTGAATATGTTTGACTTAAATATTTGGATTAGTGACATAAATTATTTTTTGTTTAACAAGTTACAAATTAATGTTGGTATTAAAACATTTATTTTCAATTCGGAATATGGTTTCAAAAACTAAATCATTAGAAGATAGAATTAAATATGTAATAACATCTGAGAAGATAAATATTTCATGAGTTAAGATAGTTATGAATTTAATATTAATTATATATAAATTAAAATAGTGAGTATTTGAAAGAAACCCCACTTAAATACTATGTGTGATATTCCTTCCAAACAAACACTTTTGAAGAACTCAATCATTTTTTAAGAGAGTCCAAAATCATTTGGTTACCCTGAAATATCTAGTGTGATGAATGAATATAATGTGGTGAAACAAAATATAATATACCATTATTTTGGTGTTTTATTTGGGTTACAGTTAGCTTGGAGACCCAAATTATTTGGATATGAGAATTATATAGTTAATTATATCCATATGATAGATTTGGATAATGAATTTTATCTACATAGCTATCTAAAAATCCTTTATGATGAAATTTAAAAAAGTTTTATACCAGATATAATCATAGATTATTTACATGATACCCAATTTATGTCATAATCAAATATGGATCTTGAAAAAAAATGTGTATTATATTCAGAGTCAAAATTTTTATGGGAATAATTTCATTAAAATTACGTGATGAAAATATTTGGAAATTGATACTCACCCACTAATATGTTTATTATTATATATTATGAACTAATTCAGTATAATTATATTAAGATCACTTTTATGTTTGACGTATAAAACCACTAGAAATTTTTATCTATGGTTTTCAATTGTTTTAAATGTAAATAATTTAGATCACATGAATGTATATTTAAAATAATTTAATTTCATTAACATTTATGGATGAGTATTGAATACTTGGTCTGCATCACATTTTTTTGTAGACAAACAACGACTTAGGGGTAACATAGAACTAATTAAGGGAGCGATTGATACTGATATTTGTCATTGAATAATAGTTTCCACAATACGGGATATTACAGAAGTTCAAATTATTCCTATAGGATTATTCCTTGAATTAAGGAACTATTATTTTGTTCCCTCCATAATAATACATTTTATTTTTGCATCTTGTTTCGAAAAGAATAAAATTTCATTTATTACTAATAAAAATAAATTTATATATATATAATAATGAAATTGTTTATGAAATTAGAGTTATGTTAAATAATATATACATTATATATGTGTATAATCCTTTAATAATACTAAACATCAAATGATTTGTGTTGATTCTAGTCCCACCTACCATTTTCATTTTCACTTTGGATATATAAATGAGTAATAAATTTGATGATTATATAAAGATAGATTATTATAACTATTTGATTATGAAGTTTTTGAAACATGATAATATTTTTTATTTGGAATTATGAAGAAAGAAACATTTTAAGGTAAAATCAGAAATGGATATTTCTTGGTTGGATCTCATACATATTGATGTCTGTGGACCAATGAGTATACATGATTGTGGTGGTTTTATGTTACCGGTTTCTTTTACTTATGACTTTAGTCAGCATGGGTATGTGTTTATGATGAGACACGAGTATGAAATCATTGAAAAATTCAATGTTATTAAGAAAAAAGTGAAAAATCAGTTGAAAAAAATTATTAAGATTCATTGATTAGAAAACTGTGGTTATTACTTAAGAAAAAACATAATTGATCATATGAGAAATTTTTTTTTTTGAAACTCACTCTTACTAGAACAACAAAATGGAATGATGTGTATAATTTATAGAATCATTCCTTGAATATCATATTTTTATCGGTTATAATTCAATATGACCAACTTATTTTGTTTTGGTAATATGCTATGTAAATTGATACATTTTTTCTAAATTGTATTCCATATAAAGTAATGGTAATTACATTAAATTATATGTAGTATGTAAAATTTCAAAATATTTATATTATGATGATTTTGTGTTGTGATTATTATGTAGAATAATTGGATTCTAAATAAAATCTTCCCCAAATTTGAAAAATGCTTATTTGTTAGTTTTCTTAAAGAAACCATTAGATATTATTTCTATAATACTACTAAAAACAATGTTTTTATGGATTGACATGGTATTTTATGCATAATGAAACACATTATTTGAGGTGTTAATTAGATAAATTTTGAACTTAGGAAATTTTAATACCATAAAAAATAAAGTGATCATGATGTAGAAGCCGAGAGCGTCCCATGAAGAGTTGTGGAAGAAAAACCGAATCAAGATACATAATAAAATAAATTTCCTATAATGATTAATCAAGAACCAAATTGATATGGAGTTGTAATTGGTATTTAATATTCCAAATGATCAAATAAAAACTAAGAAGGGGGGTGGTTGAATTAGTTGTTCACTTTTATATGTATTAATTCTTTTCAAAACATAACTCCTACAATCTGTTAAAATTTCTATACTTATCAAAATTTTGTAAATAATCTTCAATAAAATTGTATGAAAGCATGTAAATAAAAGAAGATTAACATGGTTTGGTCTCAGTGTAAGAACCTACATCCTTTCTATAGCCACTCATGTGCGTATATAAAAATCCACTATTAAGAAGAAGTTAATACAACTTGTTCCCACTCACATTAGACATCGTATACCTCTCGATAGTAAAAATTATATGAACTCCAATCAGTTTAAAGTATTTTCTTATAAGACAAATGATATATGGAAAATAATAGAAAAATTTCTGATTCTGCTCCATAATTACTCAGTATGAATCCCCAGTCTGATTTGGATGGATCTGATTTTTTATCAACACAATGATGGTGGATCCAATTCTCTAAAAACAATGATTCTTGATCTGATTTCATGAAAATGATAACACATGATATAATTCTATGAATATGATAATGTTGGATCATATTCTCTAAATACGACGAACTCACTCTCAATCTGAAAAAATGAAAATTTTCTAGAATTCTCAATTTAGTTATTATTTAATCATATGAGAACTTTTACTTTTAAATTATATATATCTGCGACTTTTTTACATGTTTGAAAGTTTCAAATTAAAAATTGATCTGAGAAAGTATTCATAGGAAACTCTAAAAACAGGGGTTGGAAACTTAGAAACTTTCTCTGGTTCCTCAAACATCAAAATCATGGAAAATCACCATCATTTAAAACATCAACTTCGACATCTTCAAACCACATTAGATATCACTGAGATTTATGAAAAATTAATTATTGTGGTTAAACAATTTATTTCATCATACATTTATCATTTCATTATGATATATTTCCTTCTCAACTATATTTTGATCCATTTCTTCCTCATCCCATTATAATATTATTCTTTCATAGCTCATTATAATATTTTAATTTCACGCCTCATTATGATCCTTTATTTCTCATCTCATTATGATCTATTTCTTTAACAACTCATTATGATCTATTTCTTTCTCATTCCATTACTATCTATTTCATTCTCATCTCATTAAAAAATCTTGATTGTCCTAGATACAATTATTGCTTCCAAAGTCTAAGTATGATCATCCAACGTATGAATTTTTTTATGATTTAGATGGATGATAGGATACTACTGTAACTATTGTCGATCAACATCGCTATGATGTAAACCCTGTTACAATGTATTTCTTATAACGATGAAATTAGTATTTTTATTAAATGTTCATTATGGTGAAATTCCCATTACAATGGAATTCTTCACTCTATATTTTTAAATTTCTTCATACCGCTCCATCATTTTTCAAAATCATGAATCATTGATTTTTTATTGATTTCTGAGAACTTATTGATCACAAAGAATCACTGTATTTTGTTTTGTTAGGTATGAAAAAATTTAAACTCCTCACTTCAAATTCTTATTTGAAAACCCTTTAGCGATTAAATGACTTCTTCACTTAGCATTTTTGAACCATTTTTCTGAATCCAATAGAACTATGTATGATTATTATGAATATGGAAAGAAACTTTATACCAATTTTATTTGGATATGAACATTCATAATTATTTACAAAGACCTCATAATGATGAATCTGAATCTGATTTCCTTGAAAAAAAACAATCTATTACAATGAGAGTTAGTTTTTGACTAATAAAAAACATTGTTAAAACAAAAGAACAAAAACGTTATTCAATATCCTCCTTGGATATTTTGAAAACCCTCATTAACAAAATTTATCTCTTAAAATTTTCACAAATATAATCTTTTATAGAACTATTTTTTTGACTTTAATCCAAAATAGCCTTTCCCAAAAGAGAGTTTCATGAAACCAAAATACCGTATAATGTAATTTCTTTAAGGAATTAAATCCCTTAGGGGAAAGAAAATTTTTCATCCATATAAATAAAAAATCACCTCACTATGTCACGTGACTCTTCTTTTCACACTTTGTTTTTCTCTCCCCCATTATTTTCTATCTCATGTTACTTTTATCTCACTTTAAATTTTATCTCCCATATTATTTGATATCCCCAATATCAGATTCATAAATGAATGATAAGTAATTGTTTTTATAAAATGCACAGTTTTTACTTTCTTATCTATATTATAAACAGAATACAAAGAACAATGTGTGTTTATTCTTTATGATATTTAGGAAGACATATGAGTATTTTTAACATTTAGTTACAGCCTCAATTCCATAGACCATTCATTCATAATTTCTTTTGTTAATATATTTGCATTCTAATACATTGTTGAAATGTATTCCACAAAACATCTCATGGAGTAACTTTCTCTTTTATAAATTTAAATTTTATATCAATGAATTTTGATCATTAATATTACAAAAGATTCATAGAAATATCAATTTCTTTCTGATTATCACAAATTATCATCATTGGTTTAGATACTTACTTTAAAATAATCAAGTTGAAACTTCATCCACAACATTTTAGTATAATATGGAGTACCTACCACACATTCAAATTCAGATATTCTCAATGTTACTGAATTTTTTTCATACTATAGAAACTCCCAGAAAATCCATATAGGAAAAATATTTTTCAATTGGTTGATTTTCTATCAATACAATATCTATCCCAATCAGCATCAATATAACTATGAATCTTCATATCACTATTTAATTTTTATAAAACCCATGTGATGTATATCTCAAAATACTCTATGATTCCAGCATATGTGATTCATTTACATTACCTTGATACCTATCTCATATAATCACAATATAAACAATATCAAGTTTTAATTATGTAAGGTAAAGAAGACTTCTTATCATCTTCTCGAATTGTTTATGATTCACACTTATTCTAGATTAATCTTTACTCAACTTTGTACTTGTGGAAATAGAAGTTGAAACTTCTTTGGATTCAGCAATCCCAAACTACCTTAACAATTACCTTGCATAATTTTCTTGACATATGAAAATATAATTTTTTTTGAACTTCTATGAAAATGAAGAAGGTTAATTATCCAAACATTGAAATTTCTAAATTATTCTTCATATCTTCAGAAAACCCATCACAAAATTTTTATTCATCTTTTTTTTAATTATGGAAAATTCTGAACAAAATAAAATTTAGAAAGTGTAGTCATGTTTTTCTGCCTATAGTGACCATGTTTTTGGTGAAACAATTTGTTTTCATCTTCAGCGCTCATGTAACTTGAGATATTTAGTTCTCTAATTTGAAATGTATTCACACTGGTTTTTTATCATTTTGTAATGAATTTTCCATCTTTATCACTTTTGATAATATAGAAATATTTTCAAAAAATATCTTGTTTTACATCAACAAAAGGATGATGTATATTGATTTGGTTATGTTTTATCCCATCAACAAATAAAACATCCTTCTATTTCAACTTTTACACTTCATTCTCAGTCTTGGAGATTTCATTAATTTTTAAGGAACCAGCTTTCCCAATGGTAACTCCTCCTCCATTATGACATTCAACATGTTTCAATAAACTTATACCCATTTCTATTTTTGAAGAACAAACATTTTCAGGTATCCCTAGTTTGTTTCTTTTACTTGATTTCAATGTCGTCTTATCAACAAAAGATCATTTTCAACTTTCTTATTTTCATAATTCATTTCATTTATATAATTAGAAAATTATTCTGGATGGATTATCATATATCTTCTGGAATTGCAAATAGATTGATCTCATCCTCCACAAAATTCATCTGAATATTCAAATGGATTTCTGGTGGGAATGTTTCTAACATATCGAGCATTAATTTTTTTTATATTTGTGTAAGTTAGGAAAGTTTCTCATTCTACTTTCACTATTTCTTATACTATTCAAAATCCTTCTCCAATGTAAAGATATGATGTGAAACAAATGATAGGACATGTTCCCAAAGATTCCACATAACCTACAATAACCATGACTGATTAAAAATTAATTTTTTTTTATTATGAAAACACTTTTGAGGAAAAAGTGAGAAACAACAATATCCTACCATTACAGAAAACCCAGGTCAAGACTACATGATCTTCCCATTCCTAGTGAAAACAAAGAGATAAAAATCTTTAACCATCGCATGACCCCTTGGGCAGCTGTGTTGTGAAGAGTTGCATGGGCCTTGTATAGATGGAAGAGCCATACTCTCTCGAACTTCCAAATCCAAATGGTATGCAAGGTGAAAGATTCCTGCTCTAGACCTCATCTGAAGTGACACATGTATTATTCTTGTAACAAACACACCCAAAATTAAATATAAAACCAAGAAGCATCTTCACCAAAGTACGTGGATCTAGGGAAATGAATGTCTTGTTGTCAACCACTTCAAGCATTGTAGCACAAAATTAGCACTTCAATTGCATCATCAAGAGCTTTTTGTAGGAAATGAAAATTACAACTTCTTCATATCTATTCCAACATAACTCAATTTGGTCTTGGAAACATGGACATATCCAAAGTTGCAAGATCATCCAAAAAATCGCAGAAACACAAAAAAAATAGAAAAACATCAATAAGGAGGATGAGGTTTACAACCCCAATCATGATAGACCCAACTGAAAACCAGATCCCAGATTAGAAATTCCGTGTTAAAATAATTGCAGACCTCAAGCCACCCCATGAATAGCAGAATCCAAATCCAAAATCAAACAATGAAGGAAATAAAGGAATATCAAGAAACATCACCAAATCACCGGACACCATAACTCCATAAATCACTGAAAAGGCCATATTGAAGACAAGAAAAGTCATGCCATGGTCATCTATAATACCATTTGGAAAGAAATATGATTCTTCAGCACCTTATTCACTCTTTGAGGAATTTTTTTTCTCAAAATCTGCAATGATGGTTATGAATTGTTCTAAAATTTCATCTTCAAAAGAATTGTTCTCAGTTGAGTCTGATTGAACTTTATTACTCAACATACTTATTTTTTCCCAGTAAACTTCTTCTAGTATCTATTACATGACTTTTCTTCCTGATTAATGTTTTTCCAATTATTCCATTGAGGATTTCCATCAGAATCATTTCTATATTCTCTGACATTCTTCACAGGTTAATCAATTCAAGGTGTCTGATTACACCACACACAAAACATTTGAGATGATACTTTCTTCTATACTTTCTACTTTCCTTTTGTTTGTTGTTAGATATGTGAGACATTACTTTTTTCATTCAGCTCATCATCTTCCATGCCATTTTACTCAAAAAAATAAACTTCATCAACATCTTTAATTTTCATCCTTATCATGGATTCAAAATCCATTTCATATTACATATTATTTTTAAATATTTTATATTTCATCATTTCATATGAAATAATGATGTTATGAAATTCCTTAAGAGATAAATCGTCCTTATCCTTTAAATAAAAATTTTTAGAATCAAACATGTTCTAAAAGTTTATGATAAGTTTATTCACAATTATAAAATATTCTAGTACATAACTAAATACTGTGATGATGAAAAAAAATTCATTAACTATGGTGATTTATTCATCAATTGTTTCTTCATCCCTCATTCTGATTTCATCATACATATTATGCCCTATTTGTATCTTTTTTCCTTGACTTTAGTATTTTCTTCGAAAACACTTTACCGCTTATCCCACAAACTTTTTGATGTTTTGAGAACCATCACCTTCTGATAATCATTCTATGATAAAGACTTAAAAATTTCATTTCTAGAATTTTCATAAAATTATATGTTTCTTTTAACAATAAATAACATTGGAAGACATTTCTCAATAGGTGTAAAACTAATAGTAGAAACATCAACAACTTCCATGAAAAGAGATAAGAGATAAGGAATCATCCAATTTTTCCATCCATAATAATTTTTTCCATAGAATGTTGGAATTACTCTACTATTGATAGAATTGATATTATACACGATAAGTATTCAATAAGAGAAACCTATTATCTATTACCAATGTAGTCACAAAGGATCGAAAAAAAACTAAGAAGTGTGGTTGAATCATTTTTACACTTTTATAGGTTTTAATTATTCTCCAAACATAAGCACTACAACATATTAAGATTTATATCCTTATCAAATTTCAGAAAATACTCATGCATGAAATAGTATTAAGGAAATTAAATCACATAATATTTACAATGTTTGTCCCCATTTTGAGAACATACATTCCTTTTATAGCTACTCTTATGGGTCTATGGAAATTTACTATTAATAAGAAGAGAATACAACTTGTGCCAACACCCATTAAACATATTCTATATCTAGATATATATGATTATACCTACTCCCATTTGTTTACAATGTTTCCATATTAAAGGATTGATATAATGAAAATAATAAAGAATTTTTTGAATCTGAAACATAATTGTTGAGTCTGAATCCTTAGTATGATTTAGATGGATCTGATTTTTTCTCAATACAGTGACAATGGATTCTGGATTCAATTCTCTCAAAACAATAAAGTTTGGTATGATTATATAAAAATAATGATGTTGGATCTGATTATATCAATTCAAGGATTCTTGATTTCCAAAATAGGATAATGCTGGATTTGATTCACTGAATACGATAATGCTGCATTTGATTCTCTTAATACAATGAATTCACTCTAAATCTAAAAAACTAAAACTATACAAGAATTATCAATTCAACTCTTCTTAAATATGATGGAAAATTATACTTTTTAATTCTATATTGCTCTATATTTTTCATGTTCATGAAATTTTTAAATGAAAAAATGATCTAAGGAAGTATTTATAGGAAATTCAGAAAACAATGGTCGGAAATGTGGAAGCTCTCCCTATTTCCTCAAATCTCAAATTATTCAAAAATATATGACATTTAAAACATTATATTTGACTTATTGAAAACTATATCTCTAATATATACACAAAATTTATGTTTGAGCATGATCACATTGATTCCTCACACTTTTCCAAGTTCATTATGATTTGTTTCTTTCTTTTTCCATTATAATATTTTACATTCCCAACTCAATATGATATTTTTATTTCTAAGATCATAAGGATCCTTTTCTATCTTAGCTCATTATTATATATTTCTTTTTCAACCAATTATGATCTATTTACTTCTCATACAATTAATATCTTTTTATTATCCTGGATATGGTTATTTCTTCTCCAGTATGAGTATGATTATCCCAGGAATGAAATGTTTTTTATTCAACATATGGATGATCATATGATATAGTATCTAATATCTTTTTTAATCAATACAATGTAAACCCTATTACTATGGAATTCTAATTACACTAAATTTCCCATTAAGAATGAATTATTATTACAATGAAAATCTTATTACGATGGAATTCATCACTATGCAATGTTAAATATCCTCAAACCTATCCACCATTTCTTTAAATGTGTTTATCAGGAATTTTTTAATGATATTTGAGAACTTATTTATTAGAAACCCATCATTTGATTTTTTTAGAATGTATAAAAACATTCTCACTCTGAAATTCACTTTTTTCATTCAAAACTCTTCAGAAATGAAATGACCTCTTCACTAAAATTTTTGGATCCAACTATCTTAATATGATGGACCAATGTTTGATTCATCTGAATACATAAAATTATATTCACCCCTTTTTTAGGATCTAAAATTTTATTGTTCTTTACAAAGACCTCATAACGATAACTCTGAATTTTATTTCCTAGAAAACAAAAACATTATTTTACAAAGAGAGTTAGCTGTTAAAAAATAAAAAACATTGTTAAAAAAACACCACATAGGTTCTTCAAAAATTATGATGAAGTAATGTTAAAAAGAGATAAACAGACTTCCAACCAATTATACATTGTGAATTTTCATTATAATAAATGGTTAAAAGATATATAATCTAAAAAGGATTCAATGTATGAAAACCATGTTTGGAACATGGTATATACACCATAAGGGGTGATACCCATAGACTAAAAGTGGGTTTTCCCAATGAAAATGAAAATGGATGGTTCTGTTTCAACCTATTAATAATTACTGATGTCGAAAGGATATATAAAAATTCATGGTATTCAGTATGAATAAACCTGTTCACTAGTATAAAATATTATGTCTATTAAACTATTTTTATCAATAACAAGTAATTATGATTATGATATCTATAAGATGAATTTAAAAACTAATATATTTAATAGGTATGTAGTCATGGTTTTGTATATGATATATCCTAAAGGTTTTGAATTTCAAAATGAGTTTTATAAGTTGATTGAGCTATACCAATCCATTTATGGATTTATGAATGCGTCTAAAATTTGGAATATCCTATTAGCTAATGAACTCAAAGATTTTAGTTTCATAAAAAATGGATGATTCCTACATATATAATGGTATTAGTTGTTGTATTTTTGTGTTGATGATATTCTATTGGGTTCACATACTTCTTATTAGAAATGAAATCCCATGTCTAAACATAGTTAATGTGGGTTGGAAAATTGAATCTTAATAAAATTAATTGGTGATGAATCTTACATAGAATAAAGATTAATAGATATATATCTAAGACGGTTCCAAAATGAAACATAAACTTATAAGGTGATTATGTTGTTTATTATAGAAATCCCCATGAATGGGCCATTACCATTATTAAATGGGATTAATATTAAGAATATTATAGATCCTTATAAATAGTTATAAAGGATCAATAGAATCCTCTATATGTCTTATTTAGGATTTATGATGTATTTTATGTTTGCTACTCAATCTATTATCTCACATTTTTTTTCATTATAATTAGATACCAATTTATTTGTAGTTTAAGTAATTAGAGTACATAATATAACAACACAATGTACCAAAGAATTAATAAAGGTGTTTTCTTATTCTTTGGAGGAGAGGACAAGATCTATGTAAAGGGTTAAATATATGTTAGATTCTAATATTAAATAGATGATATAAAATATCAAATTTTACATGTCTTTTGAATGGTAGTGCCATTAGTTAGAATATTTCTAATTAATCAACCATAGATGACATGGAAATATGGTGTATGTACTTCATCACATCAGTTTCTATGAAGGAAGTAGTTTGGATTTAGAATTTCATTACTAAACTTAGATTAGTTCATAGATTAATGAAACAAAGAAATAACTATTGTAACAATAATGGAACTATTAATCTGGTTAATAAACATTGATATCACTAATGGAACCAACTAATCCTTCAAAAATACCATCTCATATAAGAAATCATTGAGAGGGGTGAACATATGAATTTTTGGGGGGATATAAAATATAATTAGTGAATCCACTAATGAAACTATTATCATATGAGAAACCTGGGTTTATTTAGAGTCTCTATGCATGTTATTATTTTAATATTGATATAATAGATGAATAATATATCATTCTTCAATATTACAATAAATTTCTATACAGAATTCATTCATGTGTTTGGAAATTTATTTTATATGAAAATTCTGATGATAATCCCCCCTTAAAGAGTGACTTTGATTTGTCCCTAAATTAGGGTCATCACAGAGTATTATGGGTTGTCAAGATATGTTAACATTACCATGAAAAAAATTTATACACCTTATAAACTGTTGTATATCAAATATGAAAGAGTATTCATGAGTTAATAAGTAGTGAATTATTTCTTAGACCAACTTTAAAAAGCATATATCATAAAATATCATATTGGAATTGATATATATATATATGGTATATTATTACTATAAATCAATATAACATAATCTTTTCAAGATAAATAGAATTATAAATTTTAAAATTTTAAAATTTCCTCACACAATTCATTGTGAATTATCTAATAATTGGTGTATGGATATGTATCTAATAATTTAATTGGATAAAGCACAACCATGATCGGATTTTTACACTTTTATGATGAGTAAACACACATGGACATTATTTGAATTAGATCTTGGAAATGAATGGCCATTATTAGTTGAGTTATAAATTATTTTTTCAACTACTTTTATGAGGGACAAGTTATGTACTCTTTTATTTGATGAGTGACATGTGATTTATTCATTAACCTCATTAGTTTATTTAGTTAATCAAGAAAAGATGAGTTTTCTAATACTACATTGACATATTCCATGTATAGTGGTCACTTTATGTCATAGAAAATTTGATTACATAGGTATAAAAATTTTTATGTGACATAAATTTTGGTGGAAATATCCATACAGAGATATGTATATGTTTGGAGGATAATAAACTAGACCCCTAAGTTGCTTGAGTAGTACATAAATTTATCTAATGGTCAATCTTTTCTTATATATATAAAATGTTGACTTTATATAATTTTTCAATCAGACTAAGGCCCATAGGTTCATTAAATATTCATGGGATTATCATACACGGATATTACATCATTTTAGATGAATATTTATCACATTAAAAAATTACATGCTTGAAGACCGTATTATTTTGGTTTCTTTGAAAATAGGGAACATATTATTCTAACATGGTGAAAAAACATTAATGTTTTCCATAGAGATATTACCCTTTAGTAATCATACTCAAAACCATTTTTCATAAACTGGTGAAAGGATACATGACGAAGCATGATCATAGATTCCTAGTTAAGGTAAATAGTGGGGATACGTAAGCATAACATGAAAAAATGGTATGAGAACATGAACATGACATTTTATGATCAAAACTTGTATATGAAATATCATTAACATGATTTATGGAAAAAATATTGATAGAACATAATTCATGAATCATAAGAAAATAAATATAATAACCCAATAAATAAAACCATATTTATAAGACATTAAAATTTGGGAGACACATAATAATATAAAATCATTCCCTATAACTCACAAATCAGCTTGAAAACTTATCAGCGCACTTCATGGGGGATTCAGCTAATAGGGGAAAAAGCATCCACTGTTGTAGTCTATTCCTTATAGTAGATCAAGTTACGCCATCCTATAGTGGATAATGTTCCCCTTTATTGCCATAGTGGTCCAGGTTTACCCTTCTTCCCATAGTGGATATAGTTTCTCCGTCTTCTAATAGGGGACCATGTTTCACCTACTCTTCATAGTGGATGAAGATTATAGACTTGTTTCCCATTATTATCTCATGAGATATAAATATTTACACAATGCATCATAGATAGATATATGTAATACCATAACGTAATAGAATCATATATACATGTTCCACAAGATAATAAACAATTATCAGATCATAACCTATAAAAAGAGATGGGTTTCGCAAACATCTCATCAAAACATATGAAATGAAATGGGTATCGTGAAAATTTACTCATTTCATAACCTATGAAAAATATATTGGTTTCATACTAATTTCATACAATATTAACTTATGAAAGAAAGTGAGTTTCATTATAATTTATCATTGTATACCTCATTAAAGTGAAACAAGTTTCATAAACCTCATACCATAAAAACATAAACAATTCAAAAATTAATATTAATTGTAATCTTAGATAATATCCCTAATAATTAATAAATTATTACATAATATTTAATCTTATATGCAGAAGGATTTTTATTAATCAATTGGAACATTTCATAAATAATGTATCCTTCATTGGAAAATCCCTTTCATAAAACTTTTGAAAATACTATTTTTATAAATAAAGTGTAAGAATATTATTTAAAAACATTTCATAAAGAAAATTAAACATCCTCTTAAAAATAAATCTTTTTAAATCTTAAAATTATATTAAATGAATTTTATTAGAAAATAGCTTTTAAAACATATAAATTATGTTTTGAAATTAATTTTGATCACTTTTTAAAATATATAACATTTTTGAAAACCTTTTTATTTGAAATGAACATTAATATAATGAATTTAAAATTTTTCATAAAAAATGTATTAAAAAATAACCTTGTAAACATTCAAATGTTACTTTAAGGAAATTATGGTCATTATAGTATGAAAATTCATACATTCCAAACATTTCTTTTGCACCGTAAAAAGTTGGAAAAAGTGAGTTGATCAGAAAATGACCAGACGATTCTTTTTAAAACCCGTTTTTTGAAAAGGTAAGACATGTACACAATTTTATTTGAAAAACAATTGAATAATAATTGAACATTTTATAAAATCATTTATTGAAAACATGTTTTTGGGAGAAGACATATTTTTGTCCGAAGAGAGAAATAATGTAAGATTTTCTTAAATTTTTTTTATTAATTATATTAAGTAAAAAATGTGGAAAATGGTACAATTACATGAAGATATAATGAATAAATAGTGGTGAATAAAAATAATGAGATTTGTTGGGATATATATATCATAATATTTCATCAAGCGATGAATAATTATAAAAAATCCCAATAAATGATGAGAATTTAACAATGGACTCTTACAACTTTGGTAAAATGAAATCATAATCCACATAGAAGAGTGAAATTAAATAAAGATGAAAATATAACAAAAATAATTAGTTTTATGAAAAACATTTCAAAGGGTACTGTATAAACCTCGTAAAATTATATAGGTGCATAAAATAAAACGTGTCTCAAAGAAGGAATATTGAGAAAACAATTACCTTACTACTTTTGTAACTATTGCAATGAAAACACTATTAAAGAGAGATCATAAAATCGATATATAAATACCCATAAATTTAAGGATTAGTAACATATAATATATTCATTGGAGGTATATAAACCACACAAATTAAATTAGTGGTGAATATAGCATAAGTCTTGCTAAAATAAAAGTTAGACTAGAAATCCCATTAATACTAAAGTAAATATTGATTTGTGAGTTCTTTGAAAGAATAAAATCAATTATAAATTTTGAGGTCATGAAATAAAGTTAATTTAATATATAACCTTCAATAGTTCCTTATATACATTACAAAATAAGAATAATTGGCGAATATGACCCATATCTCATAGAAAAAAAGGCGAGAAGATAAAACCCTTACCTTAATTAATTACTTTTTTCACATGTTAAAAACTCTATTATAATAAATATGTGTTTATTATAATTCTTTCATAGAAAAATATTATTATATATCTTGCGATATATGATTTGGGTATTACATTATATTACCCTTTTTTTTAAATTTCATGATAAAGTTACGTTTCAAATAATAATAACTTTTTATATATATTTTGACTCATTATTATTGATCCAATAACTTAGATCATGACTTAATTATTTAAATAATTTAAAAATGATATAAATATCAGATAAATTTATAATATAATTATTTATGATATTGTATAAAATATATAAATACGAAATGAATACCCAATTCATAGGGAATGTATATTGTTTGTATGCATGAACAGAGTTTCCATTTTTTCTCATATTTTTAATAAAAATAATGTAATATATATATATACCTATTATAATTCAATTACAATTATTATTTCATAAATGTTTTCTATTTTTAATAAACCCATCTTAAATTGATTGTATTTCTGCGAAATAGAAGGAATAAAGTTATGTGTTATATAATTATTCCATAAGTATAATGTCATGTTCAATATCATATATATCTAAAAAAATTCAATTAAAATAATATTTTACATGTGAGAGGTGTTAATGGATGAATGAATAACATTAGTTCATGACGCTATAGTCTTCTATACAAATGAATGATGATTACGTATCTCATTTGATGGAAGTGTGTGTGAGTGTAGGTTATAACCTTATAATAACAACATATTAGTATATTTGTGATACTGAGGTTATTATATAAGAATTTAATAGTGAAAATTGTGTGGGTGGAGAAATAAATAAATTTTTTGAAGGATGTTACATCTTCTTTGGGCAACTGCTTTTGGTTTGCACTAAAGGTATATCTTGATGGATTTTTGAAAAAAGTAAGGATTTTAGTATTAATTTAGTGAACTGGGGAGTATATTTTTGATGTGATTGTAACATTCAAATGGATTGAGTGTTTCAAAGATAAGAAAAGATTTGGTTCTTTTTTATAAGTGGGGAAAATGACACACTAGGTATTTTTGAAAAGAATTGTGTGCTACCAACATTTTACTTGTTCTTAATGAGTTAAAAATGGTCTATTATAGATAATTAGTGGTGTAATGGTTGACATATTTCTATAAAATAAATTTTATACAACTTTAGTGTCATTTTTTCACATTACTTTTTATGTTTTTCATTAATTAAGCTCATTTTACCTTAATTTCCGCAATTTAGTTCAATTACATTCACTAAAATTTGTGGTCAAAAACTAAGTTGAAAATAATAGCTGTCATAAATTATTGTAATTACAAATATTAGATAAATTATAAAAAATTATTAAAATATAAATGGGTGTAATTAATTTAATATCAATCTCACTGACATGTCCTAAAAGTTGATTTTTAAAATGAAAATGTTCAAAATATCTAAGTGTTTTTATATCCAATATCAATGACAAACTGATTCCATTAACCAAATTTTGTTAATAGATATATAATTTTTAGAAATATTCTTTAAAAAAAATTAAAATATAATGTTACTGTATAAATAAATTAAATGAAAAAGTAGTTTTTAGTTAAAATAAATTGTTTACAATATTCATCAAAAAATGAATCTTCTTAGAAAAATAGAAAAAATTCACCCAATGAGAATTTCATTATTATAATTAAAAAAAATTCTATTTTTTAAAATAAAAATTAGAAATGTGTAAAATAATATATTTAAAATAGGTTCATCATTGAAAGGTTGTAAAATTAACATTTATAAAAATACATATTTTTATTCATATTCATGGATTTATTATCCTATAATAATAAAATCTATTAAATGAGGGTTAAATATTGCATTTAATATATAATATAAAAATTTTGGTATAAACATTCATAATAATTGGTTTGTATAATTTTCTGAGATAAAATAGTGTTTGTACATAGAAAAGTAGAATTCTTAGAAAAGAAATTATTTTACTTTCAAATTGTTCTTACTCTCATTTCTGACTAATTCATAACCAAAGTAATCATTTTATATAAATGTGTAAATAATTTTTTTACACTTTAGTAACTCTTATTTATAACGTCATTACCAAAGGATTGGTTATAATAATAATAATATTTTATGAAAATTATTAATAGTATATTTTATTTCAAAAAAAAATCGACATTGTGTGTAACACAACCAATCAAATGAACTGAAAATTGAGTGAAATACAAGACAAAATAGTGTTTCATGTAATAGAAGTTAATCTATATTTTTTTAGTACAAAAATATTATCTTGGTGTTGCATGCAATTAAAATAAAACATACTACTTCTATATAAGACTAGCTATATTCTATTTTTTGTAAAATGAAGAATATAGAAAAGATCAAATAATTGAAAGAAAATTTATATTGAAAATCATATGGTTTTAAATTCTACGAATCAAAAAATTAGTATCACCCTTGAAATTCATCTGGGTTATTAAAGCTTTAGTACATCCAGGTTCATTTCATAGAATCCCACATCGTAAAAATGAATACTAAAACATCCTTTTAAAATGTAAAGTTGGAAACATATTGATTACCCAAAGTAAATAATTACATGGTTTACAAATAGGATAACATAGGTGGGATATTAATATATGGACATGAAAGAGAAATCAAACTACCATGTATTGATGGATAGTGATAGAGAATATGGCTTAGACAAAGTTAACAATCACAAAGTCATAAATCTGTAAAGATCTAAGAGACCATTTAATTCATTGGAAATAAAGGTACTAGGATAACATTTTTATATTCAATATAATTATCAGTATCTTGAATAACATTCAAAACAATATATAATTACTTGATTTCATGACTATCTCACCCTTTGGTAGTGCCAACACCACATTATACATCATCTGTTATTCAAAAAATGAAGGTGAACTTGTAATGAATGAAGCACTAATAGATAATTAGATACATAATGAATGATATGTCATTTAATATGTATTTAGTTATCATCATAGAAAAATTGATAACACAAGTTATCTAATATTCGTAATTCCACTTGTGTCATATTAATACCTTAATCCACAAAACCTCATCTATAGTTTAACTTCAACCATTCCATAAATGATTAACATTATAACCCTTCTAAAGATGAAAATCCAAATATTAATAAATACAGTCACTAAATTTCATAAAATTCAATAATAATTGTGAACCAATATTTTATAATGTGTCTATTTATCATCACATACTAAAAATGTCAATATCTTCACTAGGTATTCTCTTGAAACATGTAAATAACCTTAATTTATATAAATTTTTATCGAAAAAAGCATGAATTTTTATTCCTAATAGTAGTAGATATATTCTATAAATCCCAAAAATTTATATACTTATTCTAAGAAAGAGTGCATTTTTTTCAAAAAATAATTTACTAGTTCCAAGATCATCGATACAATGTTTATCCAAATCAATCATGCCTTTTTCCATGCTGAACAAAATTTTCTCCACATCTGGAACACATTAAGGGTTACCTTCCAAAAATCAAAATATCGCCATTCCATTAAATAACTTTTTTATTTCATTATAACCATTCATTTTCTGTAAAGTACATATTTTAAAACATATAATTACTAGTACATACAACATAATTCATGAATTCCAATACATATACTAATCATTAATACAAATTTAATCTAAATCTACTACTATAGGTTCATCATCTTGTTCCTTAATAGCCATTTCCTATAATATGAAATAAAAAACATTTCTTAAGGTTCCTAAATTACAATATAATCAAGATTCATATGTTTATTGTAATAAAATTCTTATAATATCCCATATATTTCAAACTTCATTCATGGTCTCTTTATCTTAACCAGTATAACCAATAATAATGACACGTTCTTGATTCTCTTCATCAAATTTACACTTATGAAATCAATATTCATAATTAACATACATTCAACACATAAAAAATTAAATGGTAACCAATTTTATTCTAGTTCCCCCCATTGACTAAAACCAAAAATCATTGTGTGAGAAACACTTATCGAAGTAGAAAACCATATGCAACTGGAAATTTGTTCATACATAATGAATCTATACCAATATTTTGGAGAAACTGTGAATATTAACCATTATTTAGATCTTATACAACGGTTTTTTAAAAAAAATGTGGGTATATCCCCTTAAAATCAGGCCTCACCTAGGCTCCTCCCCACCTACCCCTTCATAGAGCCCTAATCTCCATGGCCTCCCCCTTCTGTCCTCACCTCTGACTTGACTTCGACCTCTTGGTCACCACCTCCACTTCAAATTACCATCTTACACATCCCTAAACCCACCTCATTCCCTCCACCACAACCATTAGGCCTCCACCTACTATCCCAACCTCCCTCCCTCCTCCTTCATGACTCTACATCTGCCTCCATGTTAGTGTAAACCTCTATATTTTACTCCCTACCTTCCCCTCCCTAGACCTGTATCCCCCTCTACCTCCCCTTAGGACCCTCACATACAATTCCATACACCCTAGATTGAATTTGTGTCATCCATTAACAACCAACTAATGCTTCTCATTCCATTTATTTTCATCATCTCCAACTATTTGGTCATACCACTACCATAGATAGTTTAAAACCCATTCATTCAATTTTTCTGTGGTCTAAATACTCACTAAATGCATCATAGATAAGATAGCTTCAAAATCTGTTGATGTTTCCCTGATTTTAAATTTTATACTCTCAAATATACACTATGTAATGTCATTTTAATTTTTATTTGAACATAAAATTGTGGCTAATATCTTATTCAGTTCCAGAATACCCCTCCACAATCCTTTAATTATTTTACAGGGCCCATGGTTTGGTGTCCCTATTATCGAACTTTTGATTTGATATATTTTTTTTATTTTAATATTTCTTACTTCTCAATTTTGACTATGTTATTCCGGTTTCATAGTTCTCATTTCCTATTTACCTACTATATTCACATTATCTCAATTTTAATATTCTTTACATCATTTTCTAGGTAAATGTTTTAAAATAATTTTTTTTCTTCATTGATAGCATTCTTATTAATTCTACTTAAATAAACCTATGTTTGAAGTATGTTTTTTTAATTTTAATGATATTAAATCTTTCTATTACTAGTGATTTAAATGATGGTGTTTATGTTTCTCCCAATCTTTTATTTGCTATATGCAATTTAATTACTTATAATTCAATAGATATTATTGTCATGTTTGATCATGATTACCATTCAGGAGAAATTATTTTTTCTACAATATTTTATACTCGTTATTTTCTACTCAATTGATAAGAATAGTTAATTTATTTTCATTTGGAATAACATCCACATACACTAAATTGTTACAACTATCTTAAACTCCCTCAACATGGAGTTTTATATTTCTAGGTGTTATATAAGCAGAATTCCATTTATGTTAACTTGGAAGGCTTTTAATGATATTCATAAATTCTCCCATTGATCTAACAAAATTTCTTTCAATTTTTATTCACATTATATATATTTATACCTCCAACTCAACATCAGTGTAATTTTTTTCTTACACCGTATTTTTGATCGTATCTTTTAAATTTCATGTTTGTATTTCATATTTCATTATATTAAATGATTATTTTATTTAATATTTATTGTCATAGTTTTTATAAAAAAATTATTAATATGAGTTTTTTCCTTCAATTTAAGTATGTTTATTACTAATACTTTTTTCATTACTCATTCTAAAACAAATGGTTAGTATATGATGATATTCTTGATGTATGTTTCATTTATACATATCAAATGTATCAATTAGTCATAAACTATTTAGTATTGATTTTAATTTTATGATCATAAGTAGATTCAAAATATCATCATACTAAATACATATTAGATTATATATAATATAGTAATATATATTACATCCTCGTTTAAAACGTTTTACTATTATACACTACCAATTTAATGTTATTTATACTCTTATACACTATCATTATTTTCAATGCTGGTTTCCGTTAATATTTATTAACTTCATTTGAGGACATACCGATTTATATTTCTAGATGAGATAGCCAATAAATCACAGATTTCATTTTTTAATACTTCATTCATTTATTATACATCCCATCTACTAAAATGTATTAGAATAAATAGTCATGTCCATCATCTATTAGCATTCCCATCTACTAAAATATCTCACTGAAATTTATAGGAATATATAAAAGAAATATATCTAACCAAGTATTTTCTAGTTTAAATATATATTTCAAATTCAAAACAGAGTGTATAAAAAATGAATGATTTTTTGGTTTCTCTTAATATATTGTTTATTTCTATTATATTCTTTATGAAATGAAAAGTTGATATAATTTATATGTTTGGAAATAAATTTTCCATATTAAATGATTAAAAAATCATTATTTATTATACTATGAATTTTAATTCTATATATCCTACAATTTCATGTTATCATTTTTGGAAGTTTGAGTATCTTTAAGTAAATTTTTTCAATAATATTTTTTTATAGGAGGGAATTTTTTCTATAACACTATTAATAATTTTTTTAAGTACATGTTGTTGTGTGGTACTATTTTATTTCTTGATAATAAAATGATTTACTGATTACTATATTCTCTATCATGTGTTCTGTCTATGATGAATTTACTTATGTGATATTTTTGGATCCTTATTCACTATTAATTTCATTTTCAATCAATGAAATTGAACCCATTCTCATTTAGTGGGGGGTCATTATATAGATTCATGATGTTTATGAATCATTGGTCCTATTGAGGCTAGTTATATCCACCTCTATCAAAGGTAGTGGGATTTACATGGGTTTCAAGAAATTTTTTCTTGTTTCAATTCTTTTCCATTTTTTATTTATGTGTTTTTGGGTTTTTTGTTTTTAGTGTTTTTCTTGTGTATTTTTCACCTCCTATAGTGTTTTCAGGATTCTTTTCTCTTAAGTGATCTGAACATGTATGAATAGGTAGGAATATACATAAATAAGTTCCCATATATATATATATATTCAGTCATGACAGTATGAATATATATATTCTGGCTAGGTGTTCTTATGTGTATATATATGAAAAATCCATACATGTGTAAGGTAAATGGGTAAATCCAAGTATATTCATATAAATAAGGATATCGTTCTACATATTTTGTAATGAAAATATGTACATTTAAGTCAATTTTCCTATATATATGTGAATGTTAATATACATGCAAGTTGTAAAGGGAAGAGTCAGGTTTCCATCATCATAAAAATAGTTCATTGAATTTTTGGTAGGTTTCCTTATGAAATGGCCATTGTATATAAGGAATCATGGATTTATTTTATTTCACACCATGTTTTTTTACTAAATAGTGATATATATTTCTTATAATTATTGTCTTGAACAGAATCAATGTAAACAAAACTAACCGATATAAAATTGAGTTACATTGAATTATACTAAACTGAATAAAATATGACATCATATAAGTAGGAAAACCCAAAATAATCTTAATTATATTAAACTAAAGGGAGTACAACTGAATATTATAAATGATTCTTGAGAAAATAAAATTACCTTATATCGAACGGGTAAATTAAAATTAACTCGATCTAGAATAAGTTATATCATGTAGTGTCGAGGTTAATCATACATAATTTATATAATTCAGTTACACCTTTCCTAACCTAACTCAATTAAGATTGCATCAATCCTAACAAACCAAATTGAACTATAGAAAACTGAACCAAATAATATTAATAATTATAAACCAACAATTATTTTAACTAAATAAATTATAACCATACAATAACATAATGGATCGAAAAAACCATAAAATATAATAAAACAATTTAAAAAAACCCTATAAAATAACTAAACCATACTGGTATAAATTAAAATCAGATCAACCAAAATAGATCTAGAATTATCAAAAGAAAGAAAATTCAATTCAAATAGAAAATAATTTGATGAAACAAAACAAGAACAATTAAATCAAATCTAAATATAACTAAAACAATCTAATATGATCCAAATATAATAAAAATAGTTCGATTAGAACCCAAATGAATGAAATTTTCAATGATAATATGAAAAAATTAGAAAAACTAAATCAAATTAAAATATCCCAAAAAAATGTTTATTGAAAAAACCTGATCCAACCTATATTGGTTTATGATAATTCAATACAAAAAATTTACTGGAAAAACCTGAAATTAACCATAAATTGAAAATATATAACTAAAAAACATAACTGAATTGATTTGAACATTCTAAATTCAAATTTTCAAGAAATAAATTGAATAAAACTGAAGTGTACCAAAATAGAGTAATGTGGAATGGGAGAAATAGAAATAACCGGTATCATACAAATTAAACCATACAGAACAAAACCATGAAAAATCAATCTATCGAAAAAAACAACAAAAATATACAGACGTGCATCATCTCGAAATAATAAAATCTATTTCCCTTGATTGGTGTACCATTTTCTGACCCATGGGGAATTGTGGTTCTTATATATTTGGTAGTGACATGTAATGTCATAGGAGACAGGTATGCTATAGTGTAGTTTTTAATTTATCTTCCCAATAACATCATCCACTTATTCTTTTTACCACTCTATATGGATGAAGGTAGTTATATTCTACAAAGGGGACCAAAAGGGAACTGGAAGTGGATCTATGGGTTTATTTGCATTTAAGGAATATTGGGGTAGTAGAGGTATTAATTAGTGTGATTTATTTTTTACACTTATATTGTGTTTCTTTTATTTATTTTCTTTTACGTTTGCATAGACATATTAGGTATGAATGAGTCATGGTGAAATTTTATTTATATTATGATTTTGTTTTAACTAATTTTTTTGGGTGAAATTGTAACATCAATGGTAAATAATGAGTAAGAAATTTTCATATTTATTAATATTTGTGAATTAAATATTAATTTTACTTTAAAAGGGTTTCTATGTTTGATTGCGTACCCGATATTCAACAACAAGTTTCTTTGAAATCTTACGTTGCACACTAGAAATATAATATTATTATTTTAAATGGTAGTTAACTCCTAGTCATTGTATTGGCGGGAATGAACAAAACAAACTACAATATGATTATACATGTTTTCTAAATGTATTTACATTTATTCAATAAATGTTATAGGCTTAAAATGTGAATGAATCTAATTTTAAGTATAATTTACATTAAAACGTCAATTTACCACCTTTTAATGGGGAACACTCTTTAAATCTAGTTTTGGTAACATTAATAAATTATTTTTGATCAAATAAAATCCTTCTTTAGAATTGGAACATCAACATTTAATTTCTGTAAATTTTTTGGAATTTTTCTGATAAAGTTTAGTTTTTAATGAATAGTGAAAATATTGTATTTTAATTCAAAATTGCGTTTTAATCTAATTTTATTATTTCGTTAGATTATATTTTTAATTTTTTTAAAGTTTAATTATAATATATTCTTACCGTTTAATCCAATTTTGGAAATGGAAATTAATTTCACTTTGAATTTGGACCTAAACAAGTGTCAATATTTTGATAGTTATTGTTTCTTAAAAACACGCTATTTGTTTTAACAACGAGAATTAATTTTAAAATTATGTAATTCCAATTTTATGTTTTAAAAATGGAAAAATAAACATAATTTTTGAATTCATAATATCAAATTTAGCTTCAGGGGAATTCGGTGTATTTTTCTGAAAACATCAATTTTTGATGAATAGTGAAACCACTTAGTAGTAGTTAAAAACCCGACTTTTTCATTTACATGAAATATTATTGCTTTTGTGAATTGAATTTCGAAAATCCGACATAATTGGTTTTTATTAGTAAGTAAAATATGGTTCAATAAAATGAAAATAATTTTTGATGAATAGTAACTTTTAACATTTATTTACTGCGGTTAAAGGTAAATAAAGCAATTCAAGGTAAAAATAATATTTTAATAATTCAAAATTACCTTAAAAATTGTACTAACCTTATTGTATAAGTAATGTTCGACCATGGTCATATTTGGATCTATTATGGGACCCCATAGAGCCACTTATGAAAGATATTGACACATTAGATTAATTAATTTAATGTAAAGGCTAAAATGACATAAAATAAAATCTTTTAGTAAATTAAGTTTTATATGGTGTTATTTAAATTATATTTTCGACTATAAATTTTCATTGGAAACCTACAAATATTTCCTAAATCATTGTATTTGTTTTATAATTAATATACATCACATAGATTAAATTAATTATGACACAATAATGATGCAGTATTTACCTCATTAATAAATGATTTAAATAAATAAGATTATAATGATTAAAATATTATCCAAAACCTGTACAATTCCTATTGGATGATTTTATTTCAACCATTAGTAATCTTATCTTTTTCTAAAATGATTTATGGAAATTTAGAAACATAATATCATTATATAATAAAATAATAGTTTCACACTTTCTTAAAGAGCCCCTCCTCTCCCTTATAAAAGGAGATCACTTCTAAAAAATTCCTCACACCTCTCAAACCTTTAGTCCTATCCAAACTATGCCAAATTAAGCTCCATACATCCCTATACTCTTTCTAGAAGCCTTAACTTAGGCTGAAGGAACTTCAAGTAGTCCTTTTGGTTAGAACCAAAGGAAGTTACCCTAATTAAAGGTAACAGTTTCTCTTAAATTCTTTCTTTTATTTTACTTCTCCAACCCATAAAATAGTTTTAATGCTTTATTTTATAGAAAAAAAAATTCCTAAATATACTAGGATGTTTTTATGATAATTATTCTAACTACACTTACACACACCTCCATCTAATGGGTGAAGAACTTAATGTTTCTATGGATGGAAAACTAACGGCTCACGAAACGATGATTGTTCAAATACCTCCTACCGCCTCTCATGGTGGAATTATGATAGCACTGTATTTGTATATGATATATATTATGTTTATGTATTCTTTATGATTTTGTATTTTCCATTTATAATATCCCCTTATGGTTTCCATTATGGTTAAACGCGATAATTTCATTTGAGGAAGGGCGGACTACCGCACCCTCAAAGTGATAAAACTCGTTAATGCCACATGTGGCATGTATAAAGGATTGAGTTAATGATATTAAATATGATATTATACTAGAATTATAATATATCTATGTATCATTATGTCTTAATTCCATTAAAATAATAAATATAAATGAAAGTAGCGTTCATGCGTACGTATGGCCTACCGTCTCCATGAACGGTGCATTTCATTTATTATATCCAAAATGTTATGTAATGTTATAAATAAATATATATATACTGGTTATATATGATTTATATGATATATAAATCATTAATATGATTATAGAGATAATGGAATATTGACCACATGGAAAAATGGTAATTATAACAAGTTCATTTTTTACTCAAGTTCCGAACAATGATAAAATATCAAATATGAACTCAAATAATTAACCAGTTGTTATAGAAATATAATTAGTGACATAAAATGAATAATAAACATTAAAAATATTCTTAATTAAGTATATAAAAACTTATGTTTATTATTCAGGAAGAATACAAAACATATGAGTCAAGTAAGACACGAGGTAAGGGATTTTATTATCTCACTTTTAATTCCTCGAGACTTTTATTGTTCGACACTTATTCATTGCATGTTGGTTATTGTGTACTGAAATTTGATATATATTATCATGATTATCATTATATTCATGTTATTATGTGATTAATTTGGTTGTTATTAACTTTTATTCATTCTACTCAGTTGATTACAACGTGGTAAAGGGTTTAATCTCACTTTTTATTCCCGTGAGATTCATGCTATATTTTCCACTATTTCCTTTTGTATGGTGTATGTACTGCCCATGATAGTACTATTTTTGTAATATAGTTTCATTTATGAGTATTTAAATCTTTATTTTATGATCTTTCTTTCATGTGGCATATGTTTTGTAAGTTACCAAATCGGTAAGGGAACCTTTCACCCTCCTCTTTTTTAAAAGACTTCTTTTTGTTTTGTCTTTTAATTTACATATTATTATGTTGGGATATGATATTATAAATCCTTGTTGATGTAAACTTTTTGTACAAGTGATTAGATACCCTTTCTATCTCATCAACTCATTTTCTAAATTTTAATGTGATGTCGTTAGGCTGTCAAATGTTTACAAGGGAACTTCATAACCAAATTTTAATTCTTTGGGTTGAACTTGTACTTCTTGAAGATGTATCCCTATGAATATGTGTGAATGACCTATAATTGTTTTTCACTTAATATCCAATTATATTGGGTGTATTTATATTTTTCACACATAAATTTTTTATTGATTTATCCTTAATTTAAGGATACCGTATTTATAAGGGATTTCATCTCAATTTACATTTCTATTGGGTCTTCATTATTATTATGCACCAATTCAATTTTATATGGTGTATATAATGTCCTTTGGAATATTATATCATGAATAAATTTATTCTCATGATATTATAAATTTCTGATTAAATGTTATCCCTCAATTATTTGTTTTCAAGAGTCTCTCATTTTGTTAAAAACTATTTAACTAATAAATCATTTTAAATGTTTTTATGATTTATTCTTATAAATCCATATCATTAATGTCCATGTTTTAAAAATGGTTTTTAGGATTTATTTATATAGACATTAATTTATTCAATTGATAATTCATTAAAATATTCTAAGTGGTATGGGACACTTTGATTCAAAAATATCTTTATTAAATGTTTTAAATGGTTTTGAATATAATTTGATAAAGAAATGTTTATTTAAATATCTTGATTTGATATATTGTGACTGGAATGTGGAAATGTTATATTTGTTTTATGCTTGTGTTATATGTTATGAATATGTTATGGTTTTTGGGTACTGTTTACTTATACGAGTGGTTCTGTGATAAACCTAGGGCGGGTGTGCCCGAGATAGCTCTCCAATGCATTGGGTAATGTGTCGGAGGAAAACATGATGTTTCTCCTAAGAGATTTAGGTAATATACTATGACAGTTATTCCAAGTGTAACTCCCTATGTAGATGTGATTGCTACAATGCAAGTTTTATATGGATTCCATAAGTAACCTTTATGATTTATGATTTGTGTGTGTTATTCATAAATCTTATGATTTCTTAAGGTATGTTATGATTGAAAAATATAGTTTCATTTATTTTTATTTATTGATGGGATAATGTTTTCATCCTTTGTTTTATAACACTTACTAATATTTTTATTCTCATCCCATGTTTTTGAAATGTATTCCACAGGACTTAAAGATTAATAAGGTCAAAAATGGGATCAAAGAAAATTCATGCTATCTAAAACAATGAACTAGACATGTTTCTTTTTAAGAGTTTTTGTTTTAGGAAAAAATGGAAACTGAGTAGTAGTGTCTACATGTAATATTCAAGTTTGTTACATAATAGTTATGGAATATTTCTCTAAAAATCTAAACCTAAAAATATCCTCAATGTGAATTATTCATTTAATTCAATATTTTGTAATGTTTAAGGCCAGGTCCTTAAAGTTGGAATTATAGGTCGGTTTAGACAATTTTAGGGATTATGAGTTTTTATTAGACATATGGTTAGTCCCTATCCATTATTTCAGTTAAATCCTTGTTTTGGAACATTTTCAGATAAAGGAAAGGCAGTTAAAAATGAAAAAAGGAGGATCTCAAACGACATTTCTATCTCTTCATGATGAAATTCTTGCAATAATTACTGAAATGTAATGTTTAGATGATTGTGAAACTATTTCAAGCATATAAATCACTTGAAAGACGTTTTTGGAGATATCAAACACCTCCACTATACCTCATTATCATCGTGGATCATTCGTTTTATTTAAATAAATCCTATTTTTACAATACTCCTATATTTTCATGAAAGGTAAATATTATCAAGGAATTGTAAAATATTTTACCTTATCACAAGATTTTGAAGCATGTTATGATTTTAAAAAAGGTGCTGAAGAAGGATACCCATGGGAAAAATATTTATATTTGGTTTTAAAATATAGTCTTTCAGCACATACTAATGGTATTTTGAAAGGACCATTAATTGAAAGCTTCAACACATATTTAGATAGTCTGTTTTATAGAAATCATGTTTTATCAGATGTTTTGAAATTATATGTCATACATGATAAATTTCCAAAACAGTTTTTCTGTGAAAACCTATATGACCCATGTTGTACAAGGTGTATTTGGATGAAGGAATAAAATGATTTTTAAGGATCATTAAAGAATTGATTCAATGCATGGACCTTCTACCAACGTGAACGAGATGATGATGAAACCATATGGACACCATGATCAACTTATGATGTTATTTATTTTGGGAGTAGTTTTATTTTATAATTTAGAGGTAAAAAAATGACAATATATAAGATGATGAGGTCTTAATGTACTAGGATGAAAATTAGAGGTATAAGAAAACCTTTGAGGTTAAAACATGTTAGGGTTATTTTTGAGTTATATAAAAAGGACAACCTATAAGACGAGAGAAAACCCGTCGCGTCCAACAAGGCCATAGGAATCGAACCCATAACCAAAGGGTTACAAGGGAGCATCCCCTACCACTACTCTACTTGAAGTCCGTAGTTAGTATGACATATTATTTTAGTAAAATAATTTTATTGAACAAGAATAAGTTTATTTTTCGATCTTATGTTTTATCAAATGGATATACTTAGTATAGAAAAATGATTTAGTGATTATGTGATAATGGTTGTTGTGTAAGACATTCTCTCTTTTGAAGAAACACTATATGATTAAGAGAAATAGGATACCATGGGATTTATATTATGGAGTAATGGTTGAGATATTATTTTGGAAGAATGTATGTTGATTTGGGTTATATATGGAAATGATTAACCTAACATAGAGAATACGTGATTAGGTTAATTACACTTTAGTATGAGACTTTGAGAGTAGTTGATGTTTTCGGGGATAAATATTAAGATTTACTGTGAATGAATATGTGATTTAAATCCTTCTGAGTTTTGGGTTTCAATATTAGTTTTGTTTATTTTGTAAATTTTATGGAAAATTGTTTATTGAATGGTATTTCTTGAACTTTGGGTACTTTTTGTTAAATTTTAGAGATTAAAAGTAGTATTTCTATTTATAAAGGAATATCATTTTGGGGGATTATATGATCTCGTACTTACCATTTTAGTTTTAGTTAGTAACTAAAGACAAGGGAAATATATAGTTCATCTTTTTTGGATTATGTGATTCTCTCAAAGTTGGTTATACCACTTTTAATGAGAACAAGTCATCCTGAATACTCATCGTTTAGAGGAAATATGTGTTTGTGGTAGGAATTTAGTAAAGGATGAAAGTCTACATGAAAAGTAAGTATGTTTCCCAATGTTTTTAGTTAAGCTCATAAATAAATTCTTCAAAATTATGAAAAGTATCTTAAACAAAAACTTTTTCTGTTAAATTTTCCTACTGGGGAATCTAGAACCATTTAACCCATCACATGTTTATGATTTTCTGGTGGTTAACTTTATCCTAATCATGTTTTCAATCACTCTCCATCAGAACATGACTATTTTTTTCTATTTTATATCCATTTTTTCTTACATGGAATCATAGTATGGGTTATCTCGGGTGACAATTTTACTTCTCTTTATTTCTTATAAAGTGATATGTTTATTGACTCTTTTTCCGATGTGGGACTTTCAATTAAGTAATCCCAGTTTTAAAATTACGAGGACACAATTTCCAAAAGGGGGGAAGGATGTAACATCCTAGGTAAATAATGAGTAATACATTTTCATATTTATTAATATTTGTGAATTAAATATTAATTTTACTTTAAAACGTTTTCTATGTTCGATAGCGTACCCGATACGCAACAACGAGTTTCTTTGAAATCTTATGTAGCACACTAATAATATAATATTACTATTTTAAATGGTAGTTAACTCCAAGCCGTTGTATTGGCAGGAATGATCAGAACTAACTACAATATGATTATACATGTTTGTTATATGTATTTACATTTATCCAATAAACGTTAGAGGGTTAAAATGTGAATGAATCTAATTTAATGCATAATTTACATTAAAAGGTCGATTTTCCGCCTTTTAATGGAAAACCCTATTTAAATATAGTTTTGGTCACATTAATTAATTATTTTTGATCAAATAAAATCCTTCATTAGAACGGAGACATCAAAATTTATGTTGTGTAAATTATTGCAATTTTTCAGATAATATTCATTTTTTAATGAATACTGAAAATATTGTATTTTAATTCAAAACAACGTTTTAATAAAATTTATATATATGGATACATTATCTTTTTAATTGGTTTTAAAGTGTAATTAGAATAAATTTTTACCATTTATTCCAATTTTGTTCATTGTAATTAATTTCACTTTGAATTTTGACATAAACAAGTGTCAATCTTTTGAAAGTTATTGTTTCTTAAAAACACGTTATTTTATTAACAATAGGAATTAATATTAAAATTAATTAATGAAAATTTTATGTTTTGAATTTGAAAAAATAAAAATCATTTTTAAATTTGGCATATCAAATTTATCTTAGGATGAATTTTTGGTATTTTTCTGAAAAACTACAATTTTTTATGAATAGTGAAAGCACTTAGTAGTAGTTAAAAAAACTGATTTTCATTTAAATGAAATTTTACCACATCTGTGAATTGAATTTCGGAAATCCTACATACATGGTTGTTATTATTAAGTAAAATGTGGTTCAATAAGATGAATATATTTTTTGGTCAATAGTAACTTTTGAATTTTATTTACCACGGTTAAAGTTAAATAAGGTAATTCAAGGGAAAAAGAATATTATAATAATTAAAATTTACCTTAATACTAGTCCTAACCTATTTGAATGAGAAATAGACGAACATGGGAATCTTTGGGTCTATTTTGGGACCCCATACAACCACTAATGAAAGATAATGACACTTTAGATTAATTAATTTAATGTAAAGGCTAAAATGACATATATAAAAAATTAGTAAATTAATTTTCATAAGGTGTTATATAAATTATATTTTAGACTATAAATATTCATTATAAATATAAAAATATTACCTATATAATCGTAGTTTATTTAAAATTGTTCGACATCACATAAATTAAATTTATTATGACGCAATAAAGATGAAGTATTTACCTCATTAATAAATGATTTAAATAAATAAGATTATAATTATTAAAATATTATCCAAAACCTATCCAATTTCTATTGGATGATTTTATTTCAGCAAAGAGTCATCCTATATTTGACTATAATAATTTTTGGATCTTTAGAAACTAAATATAATTATATAATCGAATAATATTTTCACACTTTCCTAAAGAGCCCCTCCTCTCCCTTATAAATAGAGAACACATATAACCAATTGCTCACACCTATCAAGCCATTAGGTTCGTCCAACCTCTACCAAATTAAGCTAGCTACATCCCTATCCTCCTCCTAGAATCCTTACATTAGGTAGAAGGAACTTCAAGAAGTCCTTTTTGTTCAAACCAAAGGATGTTACCGAAATTAAAGGTAACGGTTTCTCTTAACTTTTTTTCCTTTATTTTAATTCTACAACCAATAAACTCTTTTGTTATTATTTTATTTTATATAAAAAATATATCCTAAATATACTAGGATGTTTTTATGAGATGTATTCGAACTACACTTACACACACCTTCATCTAATGGGTGAACAACATAATGTTTCTGTGGATGGCTAACTAACGCCTCACGAAACGATGATTGTTCATTTACCTCCTACCACATCTCATGGTGACCATTATGATGAAAATGTATTTATATAGGATATATATTATATTTATGTTTTATTTATGCATCTGTATTTTTCATTTATATCATATCCTTATGGTTTCTATTATGTGCAAACGCGGAAATTTAATTTGAGGAAGTGCGGACAACCGCCCCCTCAAAGTGATATGACTCGTTAATGCCACATGTGGTACATATAAAGGATGGAGTTAATGATATTATATATATGATATTATACTTTAATTATAATATACATATGTATCATTATGTTTTAATTCCATTAAAATAAGAAATAGAAATGATTATAGCGTTCATGCGTACGTACAACCTACCGTCTCCATGAATGGTGCATTTCATTTCTTATCTCCAAAATGTTATGTACTGTTATAAATACATATATATATACTGGATATATATGATTTATATGATATCTAAATAATTAATTTAATTTTGGAGATAATGGACTACTGACTACATGGACAAATTGTAATTATAACATGTTCATTTTTTACTCAAGTTCCGAACATCGGTAATATATCCAAGATGAACTCAAATAATTAACCAGTTGTTACAATAAGATAATAAGTGATATATAATGATTAATAAACTTTAATTTTTTTTTAATTAATTATATATTAACTTAGGTTTATTATTCATGAAGAACACAGAACATATGAGTCAAGTAGGACACGTGGTAATGGAATTTCTTATCTCACTTTTAATTCTATGAGATTTCCATTGTTTGCCACTTATTCATTTCTTGTATTGTTTTGTTTACATACATTTGATATATATGATCATGATTCTCATTATATTCATTGAATTATGTGAATATTTTGGTGGTTATTAACTTTTGTTCACTCGACTCAGTTGATTACAACGTGGTAAAGGGTTTAATCTCACTTTTTATTCCCGTGATATTCATGCAATATTTTCCACTATTTCCTCATGTGTGGTGTATGTACTTCCCATTATGGTACTCCTTTTGTAATATAATTTCATTTACGAGTATTTAAATTTTCATTGTATGATCCTTCTTTCATGTGGCGTATGTTTTTTAGTTACCAAATCAGTATGGGAACCTTTCACCCTTCTCTTTTTTAAAAGACTTTTTTTTGTTATGTCATTGAATTTACATATTATTATGTTGTTATATTATATTATATATCCTTTTTTGATGTAAAATTTATGTCCAAGTGATGAGATACTAGTTTTATCTCATCAACTCATTTTCTGTATTTTGAAGTGACGCCGTTAGGCTGTCGATTTTTTACAAGGGAAGTTTTTAACCCAATTTCAATTCTTTGGGTTAAACTTTTACTTCTTGAATATGTTGGAATGACATATGACTGTTTTAAAATTAATATCAACATATATTGGGTGTATTTAAATTTTTCACACATAATTATATAATTTATTCATCCTTAATTTACGGATATCGTCTTTATAAGGGATTTCATATCAATTTACATTTCTATTGGGTCTTAATTATTGTTATGCACCAATTCAATTTTATATGAAGTATATACATTCCTTCAAGAAATTTATATCATGAAGACCTATATTCTCATGATATTATAAAGTTTTGATTAAATGTTATTCCTTAATTATTTGTATTCAAGAGTCTCTCATTTTGTTAAAAACTTTTTACCTAATAAATCATTTTAAATGTTATAAAGATTTATTCTTATAAATATTTATCATTGATTTCCATGTTTAAAAATTATTTTTAGGATTTCTTTCGATTGACATTAATTTTTTCAAATGATAATTCATTAAAATCATTGAAGTGGTATGAGACACTTTGATACAAAAATCTCTTTATTAAATGTTTTAAATGGTTTTGAGAATGATTCGATAAAGCATTGTTTATTTAAATATCTTGATTTTATATATTGTGATCGGAATGTGAAAATATTATATTTCCATTATTCTTGTGTTATGTGTTATTAATATGTTATGGTTATTGGGCATTGTTTATGTATACGGGTGGTTCTATGATAAACCTTGGGCGGTTGAGCCTGAGATAGATCTCCAATGCATTGGGTAACGTGACGGAGGTAAACATGATGTTTCTCCTAAGAGATTTAGGGAATATACTATGATGGGTATTCCAAGTGTAAATCCCTATGTAGCTATGATAACCACAATGTATGTTTGATATGGATATCATAAGTTACCTTTATGATTTATGATTTGTTGGTGTTATTCATGAATCTTATGATTTCATAAGGTATGTTATGATTAAAAAATATAGTTTCATTGATTTGTATTTATTGATGGGGTAAGGTTTTCATCCTTTTATTTATAACCCTTACTGATTTTTTTATGCTCATGCCAAGTTTTTGAAATGTTTTCCATAGGACTTAAAGATGAATAGGGTCAAGGATGTGATTAATGAAAATTCATGCTGTCTAAAACATGGAACTAGACATGTTTCTTTTTAAGAGTTTTTATTATTTTTAAAAATGGATAATGAGTAGTACTGTCTTCATATAATATTCAAGTTTTTACATAATAGCTATGGCCTATTTCTCTAAAACTCTAAACCTGAAAAGATCATCAATGTTAATTATTAATTTAATTCAATATTATGTAATGTTTAAGGCTGGTTCCTTATAAAAATCATTCCCATGTTGTGATTCTATTAGTCCCATACACTTGTACCAGCCTGTGAAAATATCCAATCAACCTTAATATATTATAGTCCCTCCTATTCATTCCTATATTAGAGTATAACTAGGAGATTACTTTGTATGAACCATGGGAGGGACTATAAAAGCTGAACTAACTTGGTGGTATTGGGAATTACTTGAAATGAATTCTGATTTCCCATGAATAATGATTGAAGAAATTTCAATTTAAAATTAGGATATGTGGAAGACCATGCTATATATATTGATTCTGGAAATAATATGGGTATAAAAGGAATTGAAATGGTAATATGTGGGGTCTACTAAATGAAAATCCACATTCATAACCAATTTGGAAATACAATATCTTATCACGAGCTATTATTCATTGATTGATTTGATAATTAGTCTCTATCCCAAAGAAAATTATAGAAATACCTTGGTTCCAAAAAGACTCTATCACACACTATATGGGTGGTTTGAAATTACATGTAAAACCTGCATTGGCTTCCCACAGGTTTTAGTAAAATTTTATTTCAACTATTTCACTTCAAATCACTATTCATCGATCTCAAGCACTATTATGACCATGAATCAACAAGAAATATAACTCTAATTTCTAGATGGATAGACTAGTTTATCTGGATTTTAATGTAATGAAACTAAACCACAATGATTTATCGAGTTATATAATTGATTACAAATCATTTATGTGGGTATACGATGAGTGTATTGACATAGAAGTTTCTTTTGATTTTCATAATAACTAAAACAACTCTATTTGGATCGTACTGTTCGACTACCACACAAAATTGATTCTTTTAAAATGATGATGTGATTTAAGACACTAGTTTCCAATTAATATGTTTTGGAGTTTCCCAATGAAATATTTTATTCTAATTTGACATTTTTGGTTCATAATAATCTTCTATATATTACCTTGAGAGTATATTAGAAGAATAACATTCCATAAAAATAAGATGTTTCATACCAATTTCTTAGTTAATAAAATTATTGATAATATTGAACCATAGATTCCTAATTTTGATGTATTAGTGTATCTCAATGTTATAGGATTCTGTTGGGTTGAATTGTTTTTCTCATACTATGAATAAGGCCTCAGCCTAGTTGGGGTGGTCGGGGAGTAGTTTGGAAATTCACTTTGGATAGTTATTACTCTAGAATTTTGTAGTGTGCGATGTAATTCAATGATAAATTGTGACAAACATGATTATTTATAGAAAAAAACAAAAATATACTCACCTAGAATGATTTTTGGTTAGTTTATTTCATTGTTATAGGTTTAATTGGTTCTTGACCCATATTTATATGTAAATTAATTCCTATACATGTTGGTTTGTAAAATGTTTCTATTAGCTCAAGATATCTCACATCTAATGTGGTTTTTATGTGGATTTTATTTCTTTTACAGGTTCATGATGGAATGAAGGCTGCAACTTCCTATTTTTGATAGGTAATTATACCCATTGTTCAATTAAATATGAGTATATTATGTCTGGTGAAATAATATACAACTACATTTTTTAATCTGTGGTTATATATATATGCCCACAGTTTTACTAAAACCATTTGTATTATGGAAATATCCTTTTTTATACCCACATGTTCTGTAGAAATTGAGGATATAGTTCTACACTGACACCTCCAAATGCCAATGTTAATGGAATAGTGTGTATTGTATATACCCACAGTTACAAAATGGGGGTATAAGTGATGTTTCTAATAGTGACATAATAGTGAAAATTTACTTATAGAATTCTTCAATTATGGATCATACTTATTTAATCTAAGACACAATAGATTTATCCTATGTTAATTATAGTCATATTTTATTTAAATATTTCATGATCATTCATATATATTTTTTGAATTCCCAAAGCATATCCCCAAAGTGTCACAAATCAAGTGTCCTGTCAAGCCTGTTTCTGTGCACTAGTTCATGATAAATTCTAGCTCAATATGATTTTTTTGGTGTATTTACACCTATGTAAATCTATACTAGTTATACATCCAATTTCTTTATCCAAAAAGTTATCTAATTACTTGGAAACCACACTATAAATCCATTACCTAAATTAGGGTACATTTTCCTATACTTTGATTCATCCTTAGACTTATCATTAGAGATATAATGAGAAAAATACATAGAAATATACAAGTGGATGTTACAAACGATTTATCATCCTAGTTTCCAAAGGAGAAATAAACCTTTACTTTGAGAGAAACTGTAGAGATTCATGCTAAACATACATGTATATTACATCATTTTTCATGAATATTAAGCACATTTTAGAAGAAATGCCTAATTACCATAATATTTTAGTGTATTTTGAAACCTAGAATACATTTTTTTAACATGATGAATGGTATTAAATTATTCCCACAATGATCTTCCAATTTATTACTCATACTCAAATCCTTTCTTCCTAACCTAATGATAAGAAACATAAGAAAGGGTGACAAAATATTATCTTTATGGGTAAATAGATGTGATACATAAGAATAACATCTGTATAAGGGTATGAGAATAATATAATAGTAGTTGAACATTATACCCTCTATATCCAAGATATTAGACATGGGTCATGACATAATGATTAGAAAAATATAAGGTATTAATCATTAATGAATCAAGAAAATAATTCATTAAACCATAACATATGAATAATACATGTATGTTTTGAAGGAACAAAACAATATAAAAAATTCCCTATAAGTCATGTATCATTTCCAAAACTTATCAGGGAACTTCTCGTGGGATGAACCTACTGGGAAAGAAACCCCACCACCCCCAGTCAAAGTCGGTTTCTTATAGTGGATCAGGTTACAAATTATTCGTATAGTTTATTAGGATTCCCTTTCTTCTCATTGTAGATCGGGTTTCCCCTAATTCCCATCAGGGATCAGGTTTCCCCTTCTTCCCAGAGTGGATCGAGTATTCCTTTCATCCCATAGTGGATCAATGTCACTAAATTGTTTCTTTTCATTATCTCATGAGATATAAATATTTACCCAACGCATTATAGGTAGATATAGGTCCCACCATTCATGTAATGAAATCCTATATACATGTGATACAAGATAATAAACCTTCATCATATCATGACCCATAAAAAGAGATGGGTTTTGTAAACATCATATAATAACCCCTAAAATGAAATGGGTATCATAAAAATTTATTCATATCATAACCAATGGAAATGTGACCTATTGAAAACTCATTTCATTTTATAATAACCCGTGAAAGGAAGATGGTTTATAAGCATTTATCATGGCGTAGCCTGTGGAAGGGAAATAAGATTCATAAACATCGTGCCATAAAAACATAAAAGAGTCAAAGAAATAATTTAAATTGTACCCATGTATCTTATAACTAATAAAGAATAAAAAAATATCAAAGGAATCCTTCTTATATAGAGAATTATTTTTATAGATCACATGGATCATTTCTTACGAAATGTAGCATTTATTTTAAAATCTCTTTCATAAAACATTTTAAAATTCCTTTTTTTATTAATAAAGCATTGAAATTTTATTTAAAATCATTTCTTGTGGAATATATCCACCCAACATAAAAACAAATTATAAATAATAAAATAATTTCAAAACCCACTTTTTTTAATATATATTCTAAAACATATAAATTATGTTTTAAAAACCATTTTAAACACTTTTTAAAATATAAGACATTTTTGAGAAAATTATATTTGAAAACCGTATAAAAAATGAATTTCCATAATATTAGGAAAAACATTATTTCACAATAACCACATAAACACTGAATTTAAGATTCATGGAAATTATGGCCTTGGTGGAGGTTATATCTATACATGTGGAACATTCCTTTAACACCATAAAATGTTTAAATAATTCCTTCGATCATAAAATAAAAAGAATATTCCATTGAAAAACATTTTGTAAAAAGGTAAAACATGAATATAGATTTGTTTTAAATACAATTGGATACTAATTTACCACTTTTGAGAAATTTTTTATAAAAAATGTATTTTGGGGAAAATATATTTCTGACTGATGATATAAATTAATTCAGATTTTCATAAAAATGTATTCTTCTTTATATAATGTAACAAAGAGTAGTAAAATGGTACCATTAAATGAAGATATAATTAATAAATATATTCTAATAAACATAATGAGTGTTATTGAGATATGGATATGAAAATTTAATTAAGGGAAGCATAATTATAAAAAATCATGATATACTATGAGATTATAGTAATAGACTCCTACCACTTTAGTATCTTGAAACCATAAAACAAATTACATAATTACATTACATGAAGATTGAAATATAATTAAATTAATTGTTTTCATGATAAAAATATTAAAATGGAGTTATATAAACCTCGTAAAATAATATAGGTTCATAACATAACATGAGTCTCAAATAATAAAAATTGATACCAAATTACTTTACTGATTTGGTAACTTTCGAATTGTAAACCCCATGAAATGGAGATCATAAACTACATGTGTAAATACTAATACCTTTAAGGATTAGAATAATATAATGTATTAATGGGTAGTGTATACCCCACACAAAATAGACGAGTTGGTAATATGGAATAAGTCTTGTAGAAATAAAACTAAGACTAGAAATTCCTTTCATACTTGAGTAACTTTTGAATCATGAAATCCATTAAAGAATAAAATAAATTGGAACATTAGATATCTGAAAATAAGGTAAATTAATTATAATACTTTCCATATTTATAACCATAAGACTTTTCCATATTTTTCATTGATAATAAATTTTAAATTTTTGATAGCTTACAATACACGAAACACCGGGTTTAAACAAGACACTATTTATTCATGTTTTTCACAGTCAATTAAATTATAACACTTATAGAGAATTTATATTGTGAATTTTTTTTTATATATCCAATAAAATATTTTTTTTTTCTTAATGTATATATTTATAGACATAAAATAAGAACAAACCCAATATTACACATAAAAACCAATATTTTTAATAAAATAGTTTTTCGACCAATTAACGAAGATCCTATTTAAAATAAAACATTATAAAACATTATATATTATATTTGAAAAAAATAATATTCTTACTTTGAATTATAATGTAAAAACTTACTCTGGTTTTTGTTTTTGTATTTTTATGAAAATTTTCATGTTTTGAGGAATACTGATAAAACACTGAATTTTAATTGAAAACAACTTCTTCATATAAAACATTTGTAGTGATAAAATATTATTATTAATTCGTTTTAAAGTATAATTATATTATTTTTATATTATTTAATATAATGTTTCTCATTTGACCCATTTTCACATTAAATGTGAATATAAAAATGTTTCAATCTTTTGTACATTTTCATTTTAAAAACTCGTTTTCTCATTCCATCAATGGGGTTACTTGAAAATTAATTACTAAAAATAAAATGATCTGAATTTATTAAAAATGGATTATATATTTTAATAATTGGGTCCAAATTATGTAAATATATATCGATTATTTTTGACCATATGAGTATTAAATTTAGCAATATTATAATTCCTATGGTTAAAGGTAAATCACGTAACTAAGGGTAAACAAAATATTAGAAATATTATAAAATTATGCTAACACTTGTCCTAATTTCATTGGGTGAGAATTTTATGATCAAAATAATAATTGGGATAAGATTATAACCCTTTTTATGTCCCTTTTGTGGGATTATTACATTTATTATATTTTATTTAAGGAAGAGTTAAATATGTCATACTCATATTTTAAAAACCATAAAATTTTTAATGTAAGGTTTTAATGAATATAAATTTAAATATAAATAGATATATTAAATAAAAATTGTTTTTCTTTATCACGATAATTTATCTATAATTTTTAGAAAATAAATAACTATCTTAAATTATTATTCAATGATGATATAATAATTATTTAATTAAATGAAATATCAAATAAATGATATTCGAAATATTAAAATAAATATAATTTTATCTAAATAATGTGATATAAAAAATTAGATGACTTGGAAATATTAGAGATGATTTAATATAGTTTTTTTAAGATATTATATTGTTATTATATGTTTAAAAATACAAATAATGAATAATGTAACAATTGATATTAATGATATTTTATGAAATTAATATTTTATTAAATTATTTAGAAATAAAAATACATTTTAAAAATAAAAAATAATAATTATATAGCTCAAAAGTTTATAAAATTTTCAATTCATCTCTAATTTACATCTAATAAGTAAAAGTTACATCCTTTTAATATTGAAAAATGTGTCACCTTAGATAAAATAAAAATAGGTTAACTAAGGGTTAACTAAAATGATATGGTTTAGAACAACAACAAAACTTATCTAAAATATTTTGGATTATTATATTACAAACTTATATCCTATGAGATTTTAAAACATGAAATTTTCAAGGTATTTTTATTTGTATTTAATATATTATAAATTAATATTTTTAGAAATTCTAAAAGAGCCCCTCACCTCAACTATAAAAAGGGACCTCCTCCCTCATCTAATATCATCACACTGATCCTTATATCTCAACCAAACCTATAAAATTTCTCTAATAGACTTATGTAGACACATCTAAAATGATATGTTCCTCAAAAAAGACAAACCCTTGTGTATCTAAGAGGATATCCGAAGGAGGTTTCCTAAAGAAGAGGTAATCGTCCTTACCAAATACTTCACAGTTATTCCATATTATACTTCATCTTTCTCTATTTTTTTCAGTATAATGTAATAAATAAAGTATCATATATATTTTTTAATGTTATTATGAATATGGTAGAACCATATTTAACCTTTTATCCATCCTATGAAAAACAAAATCATCATGTGTGCGTACATGTGACCTACTATCTCCACACTGTGGTGTAATATGATTTTCATCACTACTCTATTTGGATGGATATAATTATGGGTATAATGTATATAAATAATAAATATAAAATAATATATATTCATTATAATTCAGAAAACACCAAACTCTGCACCCTTTCACCATCAAGAGAATGATACTGTTGCTTGTGCATACGTACGACCTATCTTATCGATGAGATAATGTGATTAATTTTCCTTTTTAACCATTAACGAATGATTATAAATAGTTATAAATTTTCTAAATATAATATATATGAACATAATATCAATATGAATATGACATTATTATATCCTATGTGTAATAAACATGATTTACATGACAAACATGCGTTGAAAAATGAAGTTGTTTACAACCAAAACAGAGGTATTAACGAAATATTATTAAAATGGGCAATAAGATAATATAAGAGAATAATATATGATATCATTAATATGGATATATTTATAGTTTAAATTAAAAACAATTTAATTAATTATACATGTTTTAAAGCACATCCAACTAATGGAAAGTAAAAGGTAATGTTTATTTCAAAATCTCACTATTATTCGTGATTGTTTATATGTAAGTAACTACTAGAGAACAATTATCATCCATGTAAATGTTTAACATAATTGTTTTAGAAAATATTTTTAATGTTATTCTATTAATATGTCATGTTATTTTTAATTTTTACTTTTTATGAATTGGTTTGAAATGTATCTTTTTTGGTTTTCCAAATGTTGTACTTTACGACTTTTTCAAAAGAGGGAATGTTTTATTAATTTATGTTTGATGAGTAGATTTTTCTACCATCAGGTTGCATTAAAATTTTTAAGTTTACTTTAAAATTGTAAAAATTCATTTCAATGAATATTTTTATTTTATAACGTTGTGACTATTAAAATTAATGGTTTCAAATTAAAATAGTGTTATTTCTATCAACAAAATTTAATGATTTTATTAGACTATTTTTATTCTTTGAAAACACCATTTTTTTGGTTTCTGATTAATTGAGTTTGATCTATTATGATATTATCTACTATATTTCATTGACAGGTTCAGGAACATTTTTCTAGGATTTTGAATTACTTTTATCATTCATGGTTTATGGTTAAATTATTCACATTTCATGTGCTTGTTTTCAATACAAATGTTTATTGTGTTGATGGTTCACCCTTTTCATATGAGGAATTCATTATACATATTAAGTCATAGGAGGGGCCTACTATAGACCGTCGATGCATCTATAGTTCTGATGATACAAACTATTTTGTGGGTTTCCTTATATCTTACACATTTATGTATGGTGTTGTGGCTGTAGTGTTGATAGTATGTTTATGTTGTTCGAAATTATGAATTCCCCCATTATGAGATTAGTTATTGATCATCCATATGAATATTCTATTAGTGTAATATCTATGTGATTATTTATATGGAATTATGTAATTTTCATTTATTCTTGTATACTATTATCAACTTTAGGTTTAAGCGGCTTCATTTTTATTTATAATTATTGTCGTAATGTTCATGCATATTATTCGTAATATCTTTTTCTATAATCTTACCCTTAATGAGATTATGATCTCACCAATTTCTTATGTTTTATTGTTTCATGAATGTGAAGATGTATATTATGACTTATATGAAGTTACAAGCTATGAAAATAATGGTTTTATTAAAGGACTCATTAAAATGAAATTCAAGGCTCATGTTTGTAATATGGATTCCAAAAGTGCTAAACTAATTGGTCCTTTGGGATTATAATATTTTATCAATTATAATTTAATAAATGGATTCACTATTGATACTAGATTCATTATAGTTGGTATCAGAGAAAGTTTAGTAGAATCCTTGGAACTAGATTAAGAAAACATAGATTGGGGAATATAACCATAATACATAATATGTGATAATTATATAAGATCATACATGAATTTTAGTAAGGAATATATTACTGTGGTCTTTCTTTAAATATATACTTGTATGGATACTACAAGTGGAAATAGTTCTGGTACAAATATACCTAAGAGTAAAAACATTGACAAGGTGTCTCAGGCCCGACTTCATGTAAAATGGTACATGACAACATGTCTTAAAGTGCTACTGGTTTGACACACTTTGGGAATATTTATAGGATAACTCAAATATTCATTACGAACCATTTTGATGAATTTAAAATTAAACATGTTCCTACGGAAACCTTGTTTATGATTATGAGATTATCGACAGATGACTTATCAATTTATGTAAAGTGTTTAGTAGTTTGAAGTTATGAGTTATGATTCCTAACATAATCTAGTGTATTCCATTTTTTATAAATAGTTCCTAGTAGAATTAATGGAAACTATATCAATGCACATAATCCATCTATGGATTTCCTTCCTATGAAACATAATGATGTTGGAGCAGGAGCTGAAACTGGTACCGATCAACTTATAACTATACTTGGAGATTTGAAGAATGTTTTGAAAAATTTCCAAATCCATTTGGGGAATCCTGATCCAAAACCTATAGTAACAATGTCATACAACTTCATGAGATGAAAATCTCTAATAAAAAATGGGGATAAAATTCCATTTTTAGCAAAACAATATAAGTTCATCACATAAAGAATTTATTACTTTGGGATGAAATGAATGGGATAAGTTTTTAATGAATGTTTATCATATATGGAGACGCATATAAATGGTGTTCACTGCTTAAAAACAAAAATTTGGAGAGAGAAATTTCAATTATGGAATCGAAGGTTTTTAAGGAAATTTTCATGGAAAAATATTTCCCTCGTGAAAAATTAAACGATATGGAGATAAAATTATTGAATATGAAGAAAATGGAGGTTGATTTTTCCCATCTAAATGTGATTAAACATTACATGTTAAGAAATGTATTCTATGTATTCCATGCATAATTCAATGTGAAATATTTTTTGATTCACTAATGGGTTTAATCCATTCCTCTAAATTTCATTTGTCTCCAAAAAATTTTCATCATAATAAGATATGTGCTATCAAGAAATAAAAAAAATTTCTATACCTTATTATGTTATAGGATAGAAATAAATGAAGTGGGTTTCTGAACACTATGTAAATGGAAATATAAAAAAGGTGTAATATGGAATAGTTGAATTTCCATGAGGTGGTGATTTTGGGAAGAAACTCTTTGGCACATTCCTGAAGATAATGAGTGTTTTCTAAAAGAGAAGATGGAAAGGACATGATGAATATGATGGGAATTAAATGATATATGCTTTTAATGTATAGTGTTTCAACTGTAAAGAGATGGGACACTAGGAATATGATTATCTAAATAATCAAGGAATTTTTCCTAGAAAATCCATTTATAGAAATTCCAAGATTATGAGATCACAAATGCTAAAATTGAATTTCCTAATGATGTGTTGGGATGTACTCTAATCTTCTACTCAAACTCATTTAATTTATTATTTGATTCTAGATAATTTCATTATTTTATATCTTCTCAGTTTTTTATTAAAATTAGACATTTCCATTATTATCTAATAAAGGAGTTTTCAGTAAGAACCCCAAAGGGATGTATCATTGCAACCAAGATGTGTGGAGAAAACTATAAAACAATGTTATTATAAGGGGTTATTAAATAATTTTGACGGGGTTATAACACCTTCAAAAACCATTAGTGATAGTTTCATAGAACCTCCACTAATGTGGCCTCCTACTATGATTAACAGTTGTTCTGGGAAAGTGTTGGTAAAATAACCCTGTGTTTAGCAGTGGTTATATTAGGGGGGGGGGTGTTAACCCCCTCTAATTTTACCCTAAATTCTCCAAAAATGTGTAGAATAGGGGTAGATAGAATCACCCCAAATATGACTATACTAGACCATGTTTAGTGGTGGTTATACTTTAAACCCCCCTAAATAAACCTTTTTTTTATTTAACACCCCCAAGAACCATTGAATACCCAACTAGAACCACTAGACACACCTTAAACCACCCCCTTGACCCTCAAACAACAAACCCTGAAAACACCGCTAGACCCCTGTCGGAACCCCTAGATAGACCATAAACCACCCCTTGACCATCAGACAACACACCTAGAAAACACTACTAGACCCCCGTAGGAACCCCTAGACACACCCTAGAAACCCCCATGATCCCCACATGGACCCCATGACAACCCCAGACAACACACCCTAACAACAGGGACAGACCCCGGACAACCCAACATATACCCCATTGACTCCCTGATAAACACAAACACACGTAAAAACGCCCCAACACCCCCCTGAGACCGCAAGCTAAGAAAAGTCCCATGCCCAATTTGTCCTCTGATCCTGACCCCCGTAAGCATGCAGCTTCGCTAGTCTACGACCTCATCCAGATACAATGGCTGTAAAAGTTCTTCTCCAGAGGTTCGAACCATGTACTGAGGAGAAAGTGTTCCAGCACATTTACCACTTTTCAAAAATTCCTTATACCTATTATATAACATAATTTATATTTATTTAGATACAGAAATAACATATATATAAATATATATTTCAATGGAAAATTAAAAAACATATTGTATTATTTATATATGTTATATATTGGTATAATATGATATATATTTGTTTATAATATATATATATATATACATATATAATTTATTTGTGTATAATATATGATGTGTATACAAGTTTATAAAATATTTATATATATAACATATTAGATAGTATATAATATATTTGTGTACAATATATATATATAATCTATGTTTATATATAATATAAATATAAATAATTACATTTACATATATAAATATATATACACATATATTTATATATATTTATTTATAAATACATTTATATTTGTGTCTGTGTATTTATATATTTATATAATATTTATAGATATAATATAATTATAATATATATATATATAATCATTTATATATATATGTATATATGTACGTATTTGTGATAATAATATTATTAATTATTGTTATTATTGTTATTATTATGGCACCTGTTTTTTAAACTATAAAAATTATATATTAGATTTATAAATACTATATATTTATATTACACTTATATTTTATTAAATACATTTATATTATATATTTGTGTATGTGATTATATACATTTATATTATATTAATTATATATATATATAAAGTAAATACATGCATATAATTGGGAATATATATAATAATAATACAATTTATATATTTACTATATTAATTTATAATTAACATGGTATATTACAATATATATGAAATAATAATATAATATATATAAACTAATATGTAATTAAATATTTATACTATAATATATGTAATATAAATATATATATATATATATGTGTGTGTATTTATATTTAATTTCTTTCTATTTATATATATTTATATACATAATATTATATAAATGTATTTATACAAAAATATACAGAAAAACGTTGTTTAATATAATATATGTAAATCGTAGTATGAATTTATAATATTAAAAAACCGTATATAAATTTTATTCATTTGAATAAATATATTTATAATTGCATTTATATTATGTATACAAATATTTTTATATGTAAACATTTTTGTTTCTATATATTAGTATTTATTTTAAATAACTACATATTGTCCTTATATATATGTTTATAATATATTTAAATACATTTAGATAACATGTTTCTTTATTATATGTATATACACACATGAAGACACACACATATATATTATAAAATATGAATTTATATGACATTTATTTTATAGAAAAATTAGAGGGGGATTAAACCCCACTCTAATCAATGTTATAAGATGTTATTCATCAACCCCATCAAAATTTAAATAATTAGAAAGGGTCAACAACCCCTATACTGTCATAAATTAGAGGGGTTTCAACTCCCCCTCTAAAGTCATCAATTATATGGGGTTTAGAATACCCTCTAATTTCTTAAATTAGAAGGGGTACAAATCCCCCTCCAAATGATGATAGTATAGGGGGGGTTTAATCACCTTCAATTTCCATAATTTAAAGGAGGTTCACAACCCCTATAATTGAATAAATTATAGGGGGTTTGAAACCAACCCATATTTTGTTATTAGAAGGGGTTTAAAAGCTGTTATAATGCAAGAGATTAGTGGTGGTTCATGAACCCCCTCTAATATATTAAATTAGAGGGGTTATGGGCCACCATTATTTTCTTTTAAAAAATAATATATATATATATATATATATATATCAAAATTTATAATATATATATATGTATCTCCTCTAAAATAAAACTGAATATATAGAATCACTAATTAATAAATTTTATGTCGTTTTGATGTGACCGGTCCTAAAATCAAACAAAATATTAAAAAACAATGCTAAACAATTCAGAGGGTTTTTTGCATAACCCCTTTAAAAAACCACCCCTAATCTACTATTTTTTATAGTGGATGTCCCATTTATGACACATATACATTATATAATATTTTACCTTTTCTACATACCTATGGTGGAATTGTATATAATCCATGGCATGGATTGGATTTCAAAATATGATGAAAAAAGTTCTTGCAAGTAGAATGGAAATATGTTTTGTGAGGAAGAAGAAGAATCCGTTATCATTAAAGAAGAAAACTAATCATCTGATTCTTATCTAGATCCACCCCCAACAAAACTATTTAATTAAATTCTTGGGGAGGAAGAGAAAGAACATATAGGGATGAAGAATGGAATATTCAAATTGAGTATATACCTATTGTGCGGGAATATATTGATGTATTTCCTGAGGAATTATCTTGACATCTTGTAGATATTGAAGTTGGATTTTCAATTGATTTAATCCCATATGCAAGGCCAATATCAAATAATCTCGATAGAATAGCCATTATGAAATTGGGGGAGATGAAAAAACAAGTCGATTATTCGGGTATTAAGTGATTTATTCTCCCTAGTGAGTCAACATGGGGATCCCCTATTATATTCATTTGAAAGAAAGATGGATCCATGAGGTTTTGCATTGATTATAGGGAAACAAATTCTACTATAATAAATAAAATGCATCATCTACCTCAAATTGATGACATGTTTGATTATATATATATATATATCTCTCTCTTAATATTTCTAAAATATTTTTCTTTATTCTGGGTATCGCCAATTGCAACTAAAAATTGATGAAATTATGAAGAGTGATTTTTAAACGAGGTATGGAAATTACAGGATTATAGTAAGCCATTTGGATTGAATAATGCACCCACTATTTTTATGGATCTAATGAATAGAGTATTTAAAGAACATCTTGAAGTTTTTTGTGGTATTAATTGATGATATTCTAGTGCATTCTAAAATCTATGAGGATCATAAGATTCGCATGAAGATTATTCATAAGACTCATAGAAGGGAAGACAAATATGATAAATTTAGTAAGTTCAATTTTTGGCTTCAATAAGTTCCTTTTAATGACCATGCTATATGTAAGGATGGACTATCAGTAGATCGTTCAAAGATAACCACAGTTAGATAATGGCCTACAACAAAAAAAACTAAGGAAAATTATTTCATTTGTTGGGTAGGTTATTATCAGTAGTCTATTAATAAATTTACTTGTTTGGATAAATCGTTGACCTAGTTTAGACATAAATGGGTTAAATTTGTTTTTACAAGGGAATGTAAGGACTTTTTTGATAAACTAATGAAAATATTAGTCCATGATCCGATTTTGACTTTACCATATGGAATTAATGGGGTTTTCATATATAGCGATGCTTCGAAAAAGGGAATCAATTGTGTCGTAATAAAAAATTATGAATCAATTTCATATTCATTAAGGAAATTGAATAAACATGAATTTATCTATATAAAGAATGATCTTTAAATACAAGATGCAATTTTTACCTTGAAATAATAGATAAATTACCTCTACGATGAAGGATAAGAGATATAAATATAACATAAAATCCTAAAATACATCTTTTTATAGAAAGATACCAACATGATTCATAGTCGATGGTTTGAGCTACAAAAATATTATGATTACACAATATAATACCTCCCAAGGATAGAAAATAAAGTATCAGATGTGATGAGTACCAAGAATCATGGAGTTATATCCTAACTGTGGTTTGAGAGGGATCCAATTTTAATTGAAGATGTAAATATGGATATAGTAATTTGAAAGGAATGTTAGATTCCAATCATATTTAAAATGATTTAAAAACCATCATTATTATGGATGATAACGAATTACTAATATGATGTTGAGGGATTACATAAGAAGACTAAAAGTGTGAGTGAAGGGAAATTAGTAGACGTTGTTTGTGTTGATTTTTTTCTAAAATATTTAAATAGGAAATTATTTCCATCTATACATAATATAAAAAGATAATTGTTGGATAGAGAACATAGCTGAAAATTCACTATACACATTGTTTGCATAAAAATTAATTGGGACTTGATGGAAGATTTTTGTTGGGATAACATGATGAGTGATTTTATTGAGTATGTGTTCAGATGTGTGATTTTTCAACAAGTGAAAGTTGTGAGGCATCATCTTACTGGAGTCCTAGAAAAAATTCATATTCCTTTATGGATATGGTTTGAAACTACTATGGACATTGTCACGAGACTAAGAGATAATCCCAATAATAATAATGTAATATAGGTTATCATTTATAACCTGACAAAATCTTCACATTTTAATACTATAAGAGAAGACATTTCTCTTGAGCACCTCACAAGTCTTTATATTAATGATGTTGTAAGACTTTGTGGATCACATATATCAATTTATATTATCGAGATCCCATATTTACATAGAAATTTTGGAAAATTCATTAGAAGTGACCTGATAGTAAGATTTATTTGAGAACTTCCTACAATCCTCAAACTGATGGATAGTCTGAAAGAACAATTAAAAGAATGGAAGACATTTTGAGTTTATGTTCACTATAATTTCAGGGTATCTGGGATCAGTACTTAACTTTTGTAAAGTTTCCCTAAAAAATAGTATCCCTTAATGTACTCAAATAGAGTTGTGTGAGGCATTATATAAACTGAGATGTTGTAATCCCACTTTTTGGGATGATATGGTTAATGGAAAATCATAGGAACAAAACTTTTTGAAGAAAAAACAACAAATATAAAGGTTGATTGGGATCACATTAAAGAATATCAAATTAGGAGAAAAGTTATTATCATAATCAGAGGAAATATTTATAGTTCCAAGTGGGAGATAATGTTTATTGAAAGTATATCAATGTAAGGGTTCTATGTAGTTTTTAAGAAAGGGAAACTGAGTCATAGGCACATCAGACTCTTTGATATTGTTGAAATATTTTGAGTAGTTGGTTATCATTTGGAAATGTTTCTAAATCTCTCAAAACTACCTGATTTATTTCATATATCTCTTCTTATAAAGTTCATGTCTGACCCAACACATATTCCCAAATATAATGAAATAGAGAACTATCCTGACCTTTCATTCTATGAATAAAGCAGCCAAAATATTGATACTAGAGAGAATGTTCAGAAGAATCATATGATTTATCTGGTAAAAGTTCTCTTGAGAAATAAAAAATGGAAGAATCCACATGGGAATTAGAGGATTCTATAAATAAAAAATCCAAATATATTTTTAGAAGGTAACTCTCCAATAATATAGATGATTTTTTTTTCACAGGGAAGAATGTAGCAACAATATAATTTTCCATACTTTCCTTTGAGAAGAAATTTAATTTTTATGGTCTCTTATAATTCATGTAACACCATGTTTAAACAAAATACTATTTAGTCATGTTTTAGAATATCAATTTTATTCTAACACTTATAAAGAATTTTTATAGTAAATTTATAAATTATATATGAAATAAAATATTATATATTCATCTAATATATTTAATATCCATAAAATAAGAACAAACCCAATATTACACATAAAACGTTATAATTTTATAAATTAGTATTACAACCTTTTAATAAATAAACTTTTTTAAATAAAATTTTGAAACTTTTAAATATTATATTCGAAAAAATAAACTTATTCTTTTAAATATTAGTATAAAAAATTACTTTTGATGAATTTTGGGTATTTTTCTGATAAGTTTCATGTTTTGATGAGTAGAGATACAAATTGCATTTTAATTGAAAAAATTGTTTCATCTGAATAATTTATATTGATACATTACATTTTTTATTTCTTTTAAAGAATAATTAGATTAATATTATTCCATTTAATAAAAAAATTGTCATTAGAATCCATTTCACATTGAATGTTGATATAAAACCGTTACAATATTTTGTATGTTTTTAGGTAAAAAACTCGTTTTCTTGTTCCATCAGTGAGATTAATTTTAAATTAATTACTGAAAATTTCTTTGTAATGAATTCTGAAAAATGGATTCATTATTTGTAATATGTTTATTGAAATTATTTAAATATGTTCATTTTATTTTTGGGAAAATAAATAGTATATTTCGTAATATTTTAATTATCACGGTTAAGGGTAAAGTATGTAATTAAGGGTAAGAATTATATTATAAATATTATAAACTCACCCTAACACTTATCCTAATTTTATTAGATAATCGTGATTCTATAGAAATAATCTATGTTTTAAAATTATGACCCTTTTAAGATACTTTTTTGAGAGTATGGAAATTATTATATTTTATTTAAAGAAGTGTTAAAGATGTCATACAAATATGTTAAAAATATACCATTTTAAACAAAAAATTATAGAGAAAAAAATTGAATATAAATAGTTAATTAAAATATAATTTATTTATCATGGTAATTTACCTCTAATTTTTTGGAAATAAATAATTACCATATATGCATATACAATGATGATGAATTAATTATCTAATTAATGTAAATATAAAAGAAATCATATAAAAAGTATTAAAATAAATATTATTTGATATAATTAATGTTAGAAAAGAATCTTATGGATAAATATAGTCTGTTAGGGATGATTTAAAAGAGTTTGATTGAAAATATCAGGATTTTATGAGGTTTTTAAAAAAAAATAATTAATAGCGTCAAATTCACAAAAATGATATTTTATCAAATAAATATTTTATTAAATTATTTAAAATTCATAAAAAATCATAAAAAATACAAAATAATTATTATATAGTATAAAATATTATAAATTTATCAATGATAGTATAATTGAAATCAAATAAGTAAAAATTAAGAACATTTAAAATTAAAATTTGTTTTATTGTTGTTAAAAATAAAAAAGGTTAATCGGGGGTAAATTAAACTAATAAGTATTAGAAAAATACCAAAACATTTTAAAATTTATTTGGTTATGATATTAAAACCTGATATTATCTTGGATCCAAATACATAAAATTTTAAGGGTATTTTGGTTGGGATTGAATTTTTTACAAAATAATATTTTTTGAAATTCCAAAAGATACCCTCACCTCATTTATTAAAGGCACCTACTCCCTCATCTCATTTCATAACATTGAGCCTTATAAATTGACGAAAACCCACCCATTTGTCTTATAAACTTACTTATTCATGTCATATTGGTTCTGGTCTTCTCAAAATACCATCCCTATTGTCCCTAAGAGGACATCCAAAGGAGGTTCGCAAAAGAAGAGCTGATCACCTTTACCGACTCCTTCATAATTATTTTTTCTTCTACATACTATTTAGTTATTATTTCCATTTTAAAGTAATAAATAAAGTATCATATATATTCTAATATTTTATTTTCAATACGGTTTAACCATATTCTAGTTTTATCCATTATATGAAAAATGAAATCTCTATGTGTGCCTACGTACGACCCACCATTTCCAAAGTATGGTGTAATCTATTTTTCATCACTACATCATTTGGATGGGTATAATGATGTATATAATAGATAATGATAATAAATAGAACATTATATTGAATCTTTACAATGAATAAACAATCAAATTTATTACCCTTTCACTATTAAGAAAATATAACATCGCTCGTACATACGTGCGGCCTACCATTTCCACGATGTGATGTGATTCATTTTAAATGTTATCCATTATAGAATGATAATAAATATGTATATCATTTGTAAATATTATATAATTTAAAATAATATCATAATGGATATTAATGAAATATAACCTATCAAAATAACAGGTCCTACATGAAAAACATGCCTAGGAAAATAATGCAGTCCACATATAAAACAAGGGTAATAATGAAATATTATTACAAGGATAAATAATATCCATCTAAAAGAAAATTCAAGGTAAATATTATTTCACAATCTCATTATTATTCAGGATTTTCTATACGTAAGTATCCACTATGGAAAATTTATCCACTATATCCATATTTCTTATAAATATTTTCCAAAAATATTTTTAACATTATCCTATTAATTTTTAATGTATGTTTTACCCATGTACAACTTCTTATAAAATGGTTAGAAAGGAATCATTTTATTATTTTCCAAACATGGTACTTTGTGACTTTTTTGATAGAAAAAATGTTCTATTTTACTTATGTGGTATGAGTGGGTTTTTACACTATACCAAATCATTAACATTTTTAATATTCATTTAGAAGTTTAAGAAATTATTTTCAATGAACATAATTTCTTTTATAATTGCATGCCTTTTGAAATAAATTATTTCAACGTAAAAAAGTGTATTTATCTGAATACATGTTAATGATTTTATTTGATTATTTTCATCTATATCAACATCCTTAGTTGGATTTCATGTTTAATTGATGTTGATATCTTATGGAAACATCTGCCATATTTTATTGACGTTTTTATGATCATTTTTATATGGATGTTAAATTTTATTATAATTGATGGTTTATTTTTAATGTATTCACAATTTTTATGCAAGTTTATCTATATGAATGTGCATATTGTTTATGTTTATCCATTTTTATATAAGGAATTCATTACAAATAGTAACTGATAGACATGACATGATATAGACCATTGATTCATCATTAGGTCTAATGAGACAAACTAGTTAGGGTATTAGGTGATGTCTTACCCCGTATCGGATGCTGTCTTGGATGATTCCTTGACGATATGTTTATGATGTTCAAAATTATTCATTACCTCATTATGAGTTTAGTTATTGATATTCAATGTGATAATTTTATTAGTAGAATATTGATTTTACTTTTTATATGGAATTTTATTATTTCATTTATTTTTTATATATTATTATCATGTTTGTGTTTATTTTTATTTTGTATTAGTTATACATATTTCCTTAATATTCAAGTTTATTATCCATAATAACTTCTGATGTACGTTTACCCTTACTAAGAATTGGAGATCACCCATTTCTTATGTTCTATATCACCCTATATTACCAGATGTATACTATTAGTGATATGCAAGGATAATATAATAGAATAATGGTATTATTAAATGAGACGTTATATTTTATTTTATATTTTAGATTATAATGTAAGGTTCAGGTATGTAATAGGGTTTCCAAAACTACTAAACAAATCAGTCCTTTTGGATTCAAATCATGAATCTATGATAATTTAATAATGTGAGGCACTGACTCTAGGATACTGGGGCTGGGGTCATTACACCATAGGTACGTATATCAACCAAAAAACATGAATAAATTGGGATTACAACATATATCTCAAAGAAATAAAAGTGTGACTGGAAAACACTTACATTAAGTCCTGAATTTCTTTATACATGTTCAAAAATATTGTATAATAAAAAAATGATTATTATAAATCTACCAAAAAAACATAATCTTATATATAATACCATATATTATTTTATTAAGAATTTATATTACCTTTTTATTAATATTTTCATGTTAAAATTATATTTTGGGTAGAAACCTCTTTGTTTTTAATATATGATTTATATTGTTATTATTGATCCTCATTAATTGATCATAATTTACTTGTTTCATGAATTTTAAAAATGATATAAATATCTTATATATTTATTATATAATTATTTATAATATTCTTTAAACGATAGAAATATTAACTGAAATACACTGTTCCTGGAGACGATAAGACATACGTATGCATGAACGTTGTTTCCATTTTCTTGACATATTTTTAAAGAATGATAATTTAATTATGTGTATGATTATAATAATATTTGTAGAATTATTATATCATAAATATATGATATTTTTAATAATCCCTTTTTAGATACATTCTATTCAATGTGTGAATGAATCAAATCGCTTTGAAGAGGTGGTTGTCCACACATCCACAAATAAAGTTATCGTTTTCTCAAAAGATGGAAATCATGATGGAATATGTTATATAAAATTTACAGAAGTATAAATATATCCTTAATATCATATATAAAATATAAAAATAGTATACATGTCATTATTTACAACCATGAGATGTTTTAATGGAATAAGTAATGGAATAATTTTGTGATGTGGGCATCCACCATACACATGAATGATGATTGTGTATACCATTTGATTACATTGTTTGTGACTGTTGGTAATTACCTTATAATAACAGAATATTACTATATTTAGGATACTTAGGTTTTTATATAATAATTTAATAGGAATATTTATTCATTGGAAAAAGAAATACAACACAAGTTCATGTTGAAAGATGTTACCTCTTCTTTGGGTAACTCGTTCTGGTATTCACCAAAGGGATTACATTGTAAGATTTTTGTATAATGTTATTCCTCAAGGATTAAGGGAGGTAATTTGGGTTGATATTTGGTTCTCTATTATCCAAAGGGAATGAGTGGTTTGAAGAGAGGGGTAGATGTGGTATACATAAATAAGTTTTAAAAAGGACACACTTGGTATTTTAGAAAATAATTGGGTGATCCCAACTTCTCAATTACCCCAAGGGTTCCAAGAGGATAATTTTAGATACTCAGATGTTTAATGGTATAATAATTACCATGAAATAATTTTTATACAATTTTGGTTTCATGTTTACACTATATATTTTAATTTTAGTCATTAATATTTCTGGTTTTTACCTTAATTACTATAATTGTTTTAATTACATTCACTAATATTTTTGGTAGATAACTAACATTACCTTAATAAAAATTATAAAATATTCTTATTCCAAATATAGGATCAAATTTTCCAAATTCTAAACCAATAAGTGGTAAAATTTAATCTAAAATTAATCCCACTGACATGTTGTGAAATATTGTTTTTAATGCGAAAATGTTCAAAAGTTAGAACTGTTTTTATATCCAATTTCAATTTGAAATTGATTAAAATCACCCAAATTATTTTAATATATATAAAGTTTTTCTTAATATTCTTTAAAACCAATTTAAAATATATTATAAATTTATAAATACATTATATTAAAAAAATTCAATTAAAATGTAGTGTTTTATAATAGTCATACAAAACGAAGAATCCTATAAAAATAAATAACATCCACCCAAAATAAATTTTTATGTTTTTCTTCTAAAGTAATTTTTTTTCAAATTTTTTTTAAAAGTTACAAAAATTATATTTCAAATAGTTTTTTCATTAAAAGTAAATAACATATCCTTTTAGAAAAATACATCTTTTTATTCATATCATTGGATTGTTTCTTATCTTATCCTTGTTAAATATATTGGATGAGTATAAAAAACATTATTGAATATCAATTATATAAACTTTATTACAAATATTTGTAAAATGTTTTCTTTTTATTTTATTGTGTTTAAATAGTGTTTTTACAGAGAGAAATGATTTTCTTATAAAAAGAATTTTTATATTTTCAAATAGTTCTTACTTTAATTTATGAATAATTGATAACCAAAAAATAATTTTATATACATTTTTAAATAATATTTTCACACTATAATTAATATTATTTTTAACTTCCATTCCAATGGCAAGGTGGTAACTATATTAATATTTTAATAAAAATATTAATAATATATTATAGTTCGGTAAAACTCGGCCTTGATTGTAACAAAAGGAATCCAACGAATTCAGCATTGGGTGTAACAATATACAAATATAGTGTTTTATGTACCGAATTCTAATATATGTGTTACATGTAGAAAAATTTTAAATTGGTGTTTCATGAAAGGAAATCAAGAAATAGTTCTTTCATATAACACCATTTCTATACAATGTTGGGTGAAATGCAAAATGTTGAAAAGGTTAAATTAATTAAAAATGTATATTTCAGAAAATATTTTGGTGTTATGGTCATAAAATTATTTCTTTAGATAAAGATTATGTTATGTATAATTTTTTGTTCCAAAATGAAGGTATTTTGATAAAACTACATCAAAATGGAGTTTTAGATGGATTCATAAAGAGTTTTATAGTTTTATATTTAATAAAAATAAGATATTAGCATTAGTGGTAGATTTTTGGGTATATGCTAAAATGGGTAGGAAACAACTGCAATAACATAGTCTCATATATTGTGTGTGTGGGTACTGTGTGCGAGAGTGACATCGACTTGATGATGTTATTTTTTCAGGCATGTAATGAATTCTCTTTCCACATATAGTCCCCCATGGTTTCATTTTGTTATTAATCCACATATTCAATTAGTTATGTTATGAAAATCATTGTTAAACCATTTAATGAATGAAACCGTACATAGAATGAAAAACTCAACATTCCTAAGATAGCAGTTGATGCTTAAGAATTCTTCATTTAATTAAAAGTTCATATGCATGGATATGATCCTTATCATATTTTATATTACTATAAAACCATTTCATGTGAATATTGATGAAACTCTCTTCTCATTACATACTATTTATTGTGCATAGTGAAGGTGAAAAACCAACTTCAAATTTTAGGGAATCTTTATGTTTAGAATCAGAATCCATAGGCTGATGGATTAAATAGAATGTTTTTAATGATACATTTTATACTACAATGATCATAACCAAATATAGAACATAAAAAACAAGATATGAAGGCTGATAAATTCATGATACAAGTATTAAATGTTCTCTTAATAATCATGTTGTTTGGTTCCATGAAGATAAATCAATATTCTTTCATGGGTTTTATCATTTCTTAAGATCCTATGATGATCCCGAAAAACCCATCACCAGTAGAATCAAAGAATTTAACAATGTCTTAAATGAGAATACAAGAGTCAACCTTGAAAAAACTAATGAAATAAACTAGTACATTTTTGGCATCGTTGAGTACAATATCGACATTACTCAGTACACCAGTTGAACAAGACAGCAATTTAACCCCGATATTTATATTTCTTTTATTCAATTTAGGTTATTTTAACATAGTTACTTATGTAATTTAATTAATATTATAGGGAATATTTAGAATATATAACTTGTTTTTTATGGAAGGATACAATGAATAATGTACAGAGGAACAAAAAGTGATGAATATAAGATATAACAATCAATTCACATTGAGATTCTTCACGAAGTGCCACGACACATGAATATTGAAGCCAATATCCAATTTACCATTCATAAAAAGTTATATAGAGAATTATGAGGAATTCATTTTCACTCCATGTAAACAATACACAGTGTAAGTTCAGTGGGAGAAGCATCGGCCTATCCAGCCGTGATATGAAGATTAATGATATGTGACAAACACGATGTGAACATCATTCTTTTAATGAAAGTATCTAGATAGAAAACATTTGAGAATACACCACTGAAACCCCATATTATACCCCATGTAATGAATACATTACATTATTTCATTGATAGATGTAGAGTTTTAGAAGACTCCACCAACTCTTACTAAAATTAGTGTAATGAGTACACATTATAAAACTCTTGAAAAATTGAATTTTAATGTGTTGTTTGTGGGTTTTATGGAAGAATTTACTATATAAATGACCTTTCACTACAACTTGTTAATATCCTGGAGAAAAAGGGAGACACATAAGACTTCTAGATGATGGTTGAAAGATTTTATAGGCTTTCTACTACTATTCTCCCCCACCTTTTTTATCTAGGTATCCAAGATTCTCATTTTCATAATGTATAGAATGGGTGAGTAGTTATCTTTGTGATGGGTGATGTGATTTTACAGGTATTTTTTGTTAGGAATTATTTCTATTTTCTATTCATTTTTTTCATTTGATGCAACTCTATTTATCAATTATAATTCATTTTTTATGTTTTATGTGGAAATTATTTTCAATTTTAGAACCTTATTTGGTTTTATAAATTAATTAATCTAGTTTGTTTATTATAATTATGAAATCCTGGTTATTTAGGTTTAAATATGGTTTTAGGTCACTTGGTTCTATGATATATACTAGTATATGACCCTTCCAACGGTGAAACTATAGGATTAGTGTAGGGTACCCAGACCAAGGATCCCAAAAGAACCAATTGTAAAACCAAATATGAATTAAATCATAATATATATAATCAATAACCCATGAATCTAAAAATTATTAAACCTGTTATGATTTATAACTTTATTTTTAAATCTTGTCTTCACTTCAATTTTTTACTCTCATAATCGATCAAAAAATTTCAATTTCATTTCCATTAATTAATTGTTGGAATACCGAGCGTCCTTATGGGGTTAAAACATAGAATTACCCATTAACACACTTTTATAGACATTTTTTCTATTTATTATATATTTTTTTATTTTTGTAGCCTCATATAAATTTATTGACCCCTATGGGATTTCATAAATTTTAATATCCCTAACAATTGAATTCAGACATTTCCATAAAGATGGTATTTAAATACACTAAAAATGATGATCATGATACCATAGTTTAAATTAAATTTTAATAAATGAACAATATTAAATAGGAAATTAAATTTCATATCATTACTCATGGACAATTCATCAATGCATCATTTATTAATGAAAAAAATCAAACAATTATTTTACATTTACTAATTAAAAATAACCACGCCTATTCATTCATCCATTATCATTTTTCAATTCATTATTAATAATAATACCATTTTAAATTTACCACACTTGAATTATTTCCCTCAACATTAGAGTAAAAATATTAATAGAGTTCAGAATATACCTCAAAAACCTGTTACTAACAACAATTTTTCAAGATACAATATTAATATACTACTAGTCTTCTCCACAAAAAACATCATACATGTTATATGAAAATACAATATTAATAAATATATCTCTTCAATTATTTCATATATATCTTCCCCCCAAAAACCTCAAAGTGGGATTATGACATATGTCAGCACATTAAATAAATAAACCTCTATTTTTTTAATTTATTTTTTCATTGTTCATTTTTTATTTTTCAAAATCTAAACATAAAAAATATCACATCCAAAACCTCAACACAAATGATAGAAGATATTTGGTCTAGAAGTGGTTATTTGTATCCTCCAAAGACAAAACCCATTTTATTTATTTTATTTTTATTTTTTTTTCAAAAAGTTAGGTGAGTACTAAAATTCAATAGAAAATCAACGGCCTCCAAAAATATTATAATAAAATCTCATAAAAAATATACTCGGTGAATTATATCCTATCACAACATTGGAAAATTCCTCCCCACACAAATTATTTTAAATGTCGTGGGAGAAATTTATATGATGGTTAGAATGGATAAGATAGGATTGTAGCTTATCTCATTTCCTAACATGGGTTTTCATGGATTCTAAAAGCCCTAAAAATATTAATGCAAGGTTGTTCTGAGGATAAAAGGATAAAAATGATCCATCAATCAAATTAAATGTGGGTATATTCAATCATAACTTTGATTATATGCCAAGAAAAGCCTAGAATATACATGATCACGTTTCATAAGAAATATAATATATAAATAATGTGAAATATTAGTATTAGAGGATGTAATGAGAATGAGAGAAATGGTTGGTAAAATTACTCATCATAATTCTTATGAATAATAAAATCAATTAATGTAAATATAGAGAGTTCATGACATGGGAAAATGTATATAAAAATTCAACTAAAAAATTAACATGTAACCCTAAATAAAGATTTTATAAATCCTAATCCACATGAATATACGTATTAATTATTTTACCCATTTGTCTCATTGAAATGTATTCCTAATGAAATTTAAAATTATGGCATAATAATTATGCATGTTGGTTTATGTCACCTATTTCAATTGAGTAAAGAAAAAATTGAGTGTGGTCATGTAATTGAATGATAAAACATTAAATAAATTAAATGTGGGTAATAAAATAGAAAAAGTCATAATTGAAATACTTACTCCCCTTTTAATGACGCTTCAAACACAGATGCCTAGGTTCTTCTTGTACTGTATTCAAGATGTGAATTCTTTCTGCAACATATTTTCATGAATAATGCTTCTTTCTACCTATTATGGTCTTGATGGTCTTAAAAATTTGAAAATAAATGGGTGAAATAATTTGACTTTATCAATAAAATTAAAAATATTTGGTTTGAAATTTATCTTGCATAAAAAATAGATAAAAGTACAAAAAACGTGGGCTACCACTCATTAGTGATTTTTTACCATTCATTGTTTGAACTTACATCCATAATATCTAGCGGTTTATGGAAGGAAAGAGGTTAACTAAGTGGGATTTAAAAAATATCAAATCCATGATTCCTATATATAGATGGGCCTTATCCCTTTTTTAAAACTTAATATTACTCTTCCTTGGGTTAAATCCTTCTCAATTTCCATGGGCCTAATCTAGTGGTCCATAGACATTCTTGAATAATAAAATAGAAACTAATTATCAACCTAAACCCGTTATCCATTGAATTCACCTTAGATGAAGGTTCCTCTAGTATATTTAGCCTTTTTCTAGCAATTTCATTACTTTCTCTATATTTTTATTACTTCCTTCCTTACATTTTCTAGTATATACTTTAGTTGTTATTCCATAGATTTCAGTTTTATCGATTTCCAATATAATATATTATGAAAGTTCATCAACTAGTTCTTTTAATATCGTTATTTCATGGTGAAATTTTAGCATCAATTCAAAACATCCAACTCTTAAATTGAGTTCCCCATTTTGAACATCAATACATTCCCTTCCCTTAGCGAGGAATAGTATCCCCTATATTATTGTGACCTTCTCCTCACCCATTTAAAACACTAGAAAATAAATTGGAAAATATAGCATCTGAACCTGGATTATAAAATTTTATAGTAGAACTTGAGGATGTCTTGCTATTTTATTAGTTAGTTGAAGCATAAATTTTGTTGATTTCATCTCTCTAAGTCCCATGCTCTTGAATATTACAAATAAAAATATATTTATAGCAGCACATAAATATCCCAAAGTACAAAAAAATTTATTAGAATAAATATTAATGATAATAGAAAAAATACCTATATATCTTTTATTTTTTGGTAGGATGCTTGATAGTATTGTTGAAAATTACAATGTTAGTGGAATGCTGGCTATTTCTACAGGATTCATTCTTTTTGTCACCCACACCTTGATGAAAATTTCATAGATGTGAATTTTTGTGATTTCATAAGAAAATGGAATATTTATTTGTATCCTTTAAAATATAATTATGAAAATTTATTTTATTTCATAAATATTTGAGTAATTTAATTGATCCTAAAATGTTTATGATTGTTGGTACAGTGATGGTTCTTTCTCTTCCATATGTTCCTCACCTTCGTTGGCCATTTATTTCAGTAATCTAACTAGTTGTTTTTCGTTATTTCATCTAAATTCTATAGAACCTTTTTTTGTCTTTATCAAAATTCTAAAAAATATATATTTAAAACATTCATGAGTTTTTTTCTTGGAATACTGGAAGAACACCAGAATATTCTTTATTAAGATGCTCGGTAATCTTACTGACACAAGTTTCCAAGTTCCACAATATAACTCATTGGTTTAACGAGTGATTAATCAATTTCATGACATCAGTTAATTAATCATTTGAACATTATATGAACTCTTTATGTTAAACTATTTTTGTTGTCATAATGGTTGTAAGGGTTTTATCAAGTGAATGGACTTGATTAGTTAGTGATGCCCTTAGTGTTTTTTATTTAAACCCTTATTGTCTTGGATGAAATCCTTTAAATTGATTATGATTTTACTAAATTTATTATTTTGGAATTAATTTCTACACATAATATTGATAATTTAAATACCAATAATTAACATATTCATAATACATACCTTAACGATTTTGGTTGGCCATTATTACATCAAGTTTCTTTGGAATGACATTCATTGGGGTGGAAGCCTAGATATTGTCTACAATGTGCACTAATTATTCTATCCCTTATTCTATATGACACTAAATATTATTTATAGAAATATTATTCAACATCATCTAACTCTCCTCTAGTGATTTATTTATAATTGAGCCTTATGTTGCAACATCAACTGCCGAGTGATTTCCCTACGCAAGTCCTTTGTAAAAGGATTGTATTAGAAACCAAATTTTTATTCTATGTTAAGGAAATCATCTTATCAAACCCATAAATATCCCCAAATATGTATAAATATATTATTTAGTAAATTTCTCAAAATTTAAAATATTTACCCACATATCCATTTACTTTAAGGGTGGGAAAAACATTGTTGAAAATTTTCATAGAAGATCCTACCAGGTGGTGATCAAATATGATGGGATACATTAGATCCACTCTCATGATTTATTCACCAATGATAATATATATAGGAATAGTCTCACATAATAATTTGTGAAATTAAAAATTTGTAACATGTCATAGATTTTCTGGAAACTCATAATGTGTTAGTTGGGGTATTCATGAAGTTGCCCGAAAAATTAGGTTGAGCAGGTAATCACCATGATGAATATTGGATTAATCTCGAAATGTTGAGTGGATATGAGGGGTTTGATAATTCTTGGGTTAAATCCATTGTTTGAGTGTCTTTTATAATTGATCAGCACTTCAACCATTATTTCATTCATGTCTCTCTAGTCTTGCTCTCTGGACAAGCTTAGGATCAGCTCCTTGATGATGATCACTTCCAACCAGGATGTCCCATTTTTTCCCAACCACTTATTTTTCCATAAAATTCTTTCATATGGTCCTATATAACTCTTTTTCATATGTAATATCATTAATTTTCTATTTTACATCAGTGGAGTAGTCAAACAATGTATTTGAACATACAACAATAGCACTAGATGGCTTTTTTCCTAAACAATTCATTATAATAAAACAATTATCAAGTTTCTGAATTAACTCCAACGTAACATCTATTATACCCAAAAACAACACCAAAAATTTGATAGTTTGTGTGGAATCATTAAATTATGATGGGGATACAAAAATTTATTTATATATAATAGTTTTAAAACCTAACTATTAATGTGTCACACTTGGAATGTCCCAATATCAAAGCCACAAGGAAATCTTGTATGCCCAAAATTAATTTATGGAAATAAAATTTAATTTTTTGACTTATTTGGAGATAAAATAGGTTTAATGAATACATAGTTTTAAAATAAAGAAATTAATCATGCGGTTTCATGTTATTTTAATGTTCATGTGCTAAGGATTCAATTTATTATGAGTTCTTTCATATTTTGTGTCGCAATTGTTTCCTTATGGATTCTTGTTGTTTATAACCAACATTAATCTAGTAACTTTACCATTGTAATGATCATATACTAGGCTAAATTACAAAATTATGTGACTGAAATCCCTATGAAGAAATAACTAAACTATATTACATAATGTTAATAAAAAACTATGAAAATTAAATGATTCAATAAAATCAAACACCTCATATTAAAAACAATGGTCAAGAAATATGAAAATATTATGAAATAGAATTTATAAATAGGGTAATTGTAATATGAAACATGATTAGAAAACAGAAATAATCACTAAAAAAATTCCAACATAATCAAATCACTTGAAACATGGAGGACAAAATTCCCATGCTAGAAATGATGAAAATAATCACCCTGGATACTTTGAGAAAAAATGTGATAAAGAATAGTAGCAACTGGGCTATGTAGTCCTACACCCATCATATGGAAGTCTTTAGTTTCTACCTCATTCTCCAAGATACTCCCAAGGTGCAGCCAAAAGTCATGTATATATATGGTTATTCAGTGAAACCCTTATCTAGTGCATTGAAAATCATCTTTTCTAATGGGTTTCTAGTGCGTACTGGTTACACGTTGTGTGATGAGATGCAACATCGAATTTTGAAAATCTATATCTCCTAATGAACTCATTTCATGTTTTTATTACATGGTATTTAATATGTGTCAACGATAGTGGATTCTCAAATATTTTTTTCCTTGATACTCTCCGGACGTGAATAAAGTTCACATTGTGTATTTCAATGGCCCCCATTCTTTATATCACATATGTATGGGGTAATTATTCTCAATATGAACTCACATTATTTATTTTCAACACTGGGTGAAATGAACTTCCTCCTGGTTCTCCATTGAACATTGGTTCCATGTGAAAATGTCTTCTAGCATCGATATTCATGTCTCATACCATGTCATGAAGTTTCACATCGCGAAGTATCTTTTATCTCTAATATTAATCTATATTCACTTTTTCAAATATTCATTTTAACATACCATATAACAAAAAAGTAAAAAAATACATATATTGAACAGTATATCAATAAATTACAGAAATATGTGTATTAAAATACCCAAAAATGAATGGGTGAAATAAGGATATTATAGCCCTATAACATTCAAAGTGACAATAAATATTACCTCATCCACATTTAGAAATATTATATATACTTCTATTATTCTCCATCAATACTCATGATTTCCATCAGGTGAGGATGCTTCATCATCAGATATTCCAATAATGAAATCTCAGTCTAATGATGAGATAATAAATGTACAATCAAGAGGATATTTTTTGTGCCACCATTATTGGTATTTATTTAATTGTGATAATATTCATTCCCTAAATAGATACACAATTAATCAATTTATTTGTTAAATTGATAAAATGAATAATAGAATAACAACATGAATTAATAATCATTTTGTATATAGTTTTGTTAAAATGATGTTTGTTATGATATTTGACACAATTTTGGTACACATTGAGGATGTTTGGTCTTTTATTTGAATATTTTTGGAAACCTAACACATGAAAATATATCTCTTTACATAAATGTTTATGATTAGAGGAATATTCCAGTAACTTGGAAGAATGATTGTTTAAAAACAATATCACAGACTAAGTATTAAAATATGATATGATAAATTACTATTCACAATTATATTATATATATTATAATTTAACATATGTTATTTTTAAATATTATTATATTCTGATTCATTTTATATGATTACACAAACATGAACATTGAAAATTGTATGGTGGAAATAGAAATATTTCAAATTATAATGACTAAATGAATTTAATAACACTTCTTTGAAAATCATATAGATCTGTGTGATGGTTCTAGAGGGCATCTCAAGTGACCAGTGGTATATTTTTGATCACCTATATAATAAAAAATTACATATAGTATCATATGATATTATAGTTAATTAATATTATTTTATTAAAAAAATTATGTTCCAATGATATTTGAATTTGATTTTATGAAACTAATACAATACACATAAGGAGAAAATAGTTTCTATATGATGATATTTTTTGGTATAAAAATTCAATTTCATTTGATATTGGATTATAGTAATTATAGTATTTTAGTATTTAAAAATCATAGATAAATACTGTATTCATTTAATATTTGAAGGTCAAAATGGATAATAAGTAGTTAGAAATATGGATCTACATCCACAACTAATGTGATGTTAATACACTTTCTAAATACCATCCGGTAACAAATTATAATAACTAATTTATTTTTATAATTTTTTTTAATTTCTATTATTAAATATATCAAATAAGCTTAAAGAATTATGATATTGAAACCCCTCAAATTTTTTGTAAATATTTGATGGGATGATATTTATTTTATAGTTACCCATATAAATTGAACATAAATATTTCATTTATTGGATTTATATTCAATTAAACACAATATGATTCAAGATATAACCAAAGAGTTTTAGTGTCTCTACAGTCCTACATACAAAAACAACTGGGATCAAAAAATATTTTCATTATCTCCTTCTATGTTCATCACAAATATCACCCTTTTTAAACACATCATGCTTAATGAAATTCTTCATATCTTAAGGGAAAAATATAATACATGATTAGATTAGTTTCCAAGTAATTATAACCCAAGAAGATATTAATTTATAGTCATTCACAATAATAAGATAAGCATAAAGGGTATGCGACCATGATTATAGCATATAATAATCATACACAAGTAGTAAATGGTCCTTATCATGAATCATGGAATATAGTTTTTTCAGTCCAAATACATAATACATAAGAGTAAAAAAATCATCAATAATAAATCATGATCCAATACAACATATCATAGGCATAAAAGATAAGTTTTTTTAAAAAAAAATGAATAAAAAATATTTTTCATAAGAAATGTTCACTACCAATGTTATATTAGTGGATTGGGATCACTTTATATTTAATCATTCTGCTAGTTATGGTTCACTCCCAAGACTATCATAGTGTAAAATATCCCTTAATGAACTTGGTTCACTCCCCATTACATTCCTTATTATCCCATGAGATATTAATCTTTACCCAATGCATTGGAGGGATATAAAATTCCTACCGCACCCATTACATAATAAAGGCCATATACATATTTGTTCCATAAGATCATAAAACATTAACCATATCACCATAAAATAACCCATGTAAAGAAAATATGTTTCATAAACAATTAATCATTTCGTCATAACATAATCCATTGATAATAAACAAGTTTTGAAAAAATATCATCATCATAATCAATAATATCATGTGAAACAATAAGGAATGTATTGTGGATTTTATCCCTAATAATGAATAATAAACATCAAAGGATGTTGTTAAAGATTATTTTTCTTAGAAAATATCATTTGAATATTTTTTGAGAAAATACCCACTTCATTTTAAAATAAATTATTTAAAATCTAAAAATTTCATAAAATATTATGGAAAAAGTTTTCTTTGTAAAGATCAGAGGAATAGTTTAATAGAAGCATACAATCAAAGAATAATCATAATATAATGAATATCCATTCATGATTTATATGTTAAAAGGAAACATTAATTTCACACCGTCATAAAAATTAAAAAACAACTTATTTGAAAATAAATTTCATTAAAAAGACCCTATTAGAAAAATTAAATATTGTCAAAGGTATTAAAAATAGTTCTTTCAATCATTTCATGTATAGGTATAAAATCTAATAAAAAAATTTTGTAGAGTTTGTAAGTGGAATAAAAATTTCATCAACCATATAAGAATAATGGTTTGATTTTCTTTAAAAAATACAAATAAATTTATTTACCAATGAGATAATAAGATTAATAATTTGTAGAAACTCCAAAAATATCTATTGGAGAAGAAAAATGAATGGAATTTATCAAATAAGGTTCATATAATTTCTTTAATTGGAATTAAAACATAAATAAACCTGATTATTTTTGTATTAAAACATAAATCCCTAGCCACATTTGTAGATTTTAGAAAATATTTTCTATGAAATAATATATTCAAATGAAAATTTTAATATAATGAACATAAGTAGATTTAAGATATAACATTTCAATGGGGTAGTATATACACCTAATAAAAATCAAACATGTCTCAATAAAACAATCACTAATAAGAAATATTATTTAGCATCAGTGTTTTAATGTTGGTTTTTCCAAATATCATGTTTTAATAAATGCCTTGATTTTTTTAATAGCAGTTTATTTTAAGAATGTATAAAATGTTTTCTAGACTTTTCATTCAGTGGGGGTTTATATTGAAAACTACTGCGGAATGATTTTTAAAAAATAACATTCAGCATAAGTTATTTTAAAAAACCAATGTCATCTTTTTATTTTATTAACTTTCATTGTCGTTTCATATAATAACCAATGACAAAATTTACATTGATTTTTTTTAAAATATAACATTTGTATATATTAAAAAATTCATCAAATGTTTTTATAAAACATTGAAATAATGGTTTACCCAAATTCTCCAATCATTCTTTTTCCCCAAACCCTAAAAAATCTAGCACTCGACAGTCGACCTTATTTAATCTCGCTCAATTTTCTTCATTTTTATTGATTTTTTGATCATTTTAATTGTTTTTCTTATCCATTGTATCCTTAGAACTCATCATTAGATTTATTAATACAACCAATAAATTTTATATGAAACCCTAACATGTGTGTAATACAACTCTCAACCCTACTTTATTTTTTCCAATATGAGGTTCATCAATTTCTATTTTGGATATATTTATCACTGATTTGTAGTCTAAATCACTATATTTTTTATGTGGAACATTAATTTTTTATTTTATGTTTATTTCATTAGTATTTTGTACTTTTGGATTATATTAATTTATTTGTTTATATAAATATTTTTAAATTATAAATTACTATAGTAATAATAATTTTTAAATTATAATTATATTTATCATTATAATTTTTTTATTATTGAGGTATAATGTATTTTTTAATTATAATTTATTATTTTTATTATTTACTATATTTATAAAATTATTATTTATAATTCCATTTACTATTAACCTTATTTGGAATTAAATGATAAATGAAAGATATCTTTAGATTAAGTTAAATGTGTTGATATTAAATCATATTCACTGAAACACACAATTTTGAATATACTCATATATATGTTTTCTTATTAAAAATATTAAATTCAAATTCAAATTTTGTCAATAAAATAAATAAAAAATATATTTTGGGATTTAATAATGGTAATAATTAAATTTAATTATATATACAAATACACATAATAAAAATGAATTAATAAAAATGAATATGATTACATTATAGTTATTATATGTCTTAGTATTATGTCATTTAATTATGTTTTTTCTTTATATTTTTATATACTTTTAATCCCTTGTATTTAAATTTTTCAAAGGGTTTTTTGACCATTTTGTATAATTGTATGTTTAGATAAAATAAATATCAATAAATGATTGATATATTATTTTGATTATATTTTTTATGTTAAAAATTTATCATTTTATTTAAATTTATAAAATATTATAGGTTTTAATATATTCATATTTTATATTTTTATATATGGTAATTTACGAATCATAATTTGATAAATTTATAAACAACGGTTAATGTTTGTGAATATGAATGTGATTTTTTTTTGAATTTTCCAAACAAAATTGAAATGGCCAGAACCTCTTGGGTACAATACATTGTGAAATCCAATGTTTTATATAAGGCATTGGCCTTAAACCTTACTTAATATTGAATTAAATGAATAATTCTCATTTAGGATCTTTTTAGGTTTAGAGTTTTAGATAATTAGCACATAACTATTACATCTCAAAAGATTACAAAGTAGAAACTTCTACTAAGTTTCCATAAAATAAAAAATCTTAAAAAGAAACATGTCTAGTTCCATATTTTAGATAGCATGAATTTCCCTTTATCCCATCCTTGGCCCTATTCCACATTAATTCCTATGAAAAACATTTCAAAATAAACTTGGGGTGAGCATAAAAAGCTCAGTAAGGGATACACAATTAATGAAAACTGTTAGTTTTTCAAAACAACAAGTAAACTATGTATACTTTATCAAAGTAATAATTTTCACCTTTATGAAGTAATAAAACCTATTCACTGAATAAAAGATCATTTATTACCCTTTTTTAACCAAAATATTACCATAAAATCCATATAAATATCACATAACTTATAAATGTAACTTGGGACATAAACATACTTAAATAGAATAACCATACGGTCGACTTCCACACATATCACTTAATGGAATAGCCATGTAGCCGGCTTCCATACCCAATGCAGTAGAGGTTATAACGTAACCACCCATCCTGGTACTCATGTCACCACCCATCATATGGTTTATCATGTAACTACCTGTCAAATGTCCAAGTACCATTATAAAATCATAAGACATAAAACAAATATAATGGACAGAAAACATTTCCACACATTGATCACAATATATCACTTAAATATATTTACATAAAAAATCCATTATAAAGACCATTTTAAATACTAAAATACATAAAATAGTATATGGTATTTATTTCATTTTAAAAACATTACGACTTGTCGAGGAAGCCAAAGACCAAATAATACTCACGGCGGTGGAAAAGGTCGTTGACACCGCATACGTTAAAAGAAACATTCCTTTTTGTCATTTAGTAAAACGATTCGTGGAAAAAGATTCCTTTTGTATAAAATTTAAAGTCAAAGGGGTTTATACACCGTATAAAAGAAAGTTGTGTATAAAACGAAATATGCCTCAATGAAAGGAGATTAAGACGAAGTCCCTTACCTCGGGTCCGACTTGACTCGATCATTCTTTAACGTCCTGGATAATAAACTTGAGTTAATTTATACTTGCTTAAGAACCTTTTTCAAGTTCATTTTTACTTTTATATTATTTATTACCATGTTATAAACATTCTGTAATCATTTATGTTAATAATGTCTGTTTTTTCGATATTTGGTTCTTAAGTCGAAAGTGGACTTCTTACAATTACATGTTGTTCGTGTGGTCAAAGGTTCATTATATCCAGAATGATATTCATTATTTGGATATCATATATATCATATATATCCAGAATATACATGTATTTATAATATTACATAATAATTTAGAGGTAATAAATGAAATGCACCGTTCATGGAGACGGTAAGCCATACGTACGCATGAACACTACGTTCATTTCTATGTCATATTAATGGAATTAAAACTAAATGATAGGTATGTATATTTTAATTCCAGAATTATATTCATCATTTAGATTTAACATACATCATATATAATAACATCAAATCCATCCTTTATACGTCCCACATATGGCATTAACGAATCAAATCACTTTGAGGGGGCGGTAGTCCGCACTTCCTAAAATGAAGATATCGCATATACCCATAATGGAAGCCATAATGGTTTGCCATAAATGAAAAATACAGAATATTAATGAAAAAATAAACATATTATATATCATATATAAATATATTTACATCTTAATGGCCACCTTTTAAGGTGTTAGAAAAATATTTAACAATCATCATTTCGTGAGGCAGAAATTCACCATCCACGGAAACAGTATGCTCTTTAACCATTAGATGAAGGTGTGTGTAATTGTAGCTATAATAAATCACATAACAACATCCTAGTATATTGAATATACTGGTGTTGTTACAAAAGAAAATAATCAAAATAGTTTAGGGTGTTGGAGAAGAAAAATAAAACATAAGAACACAACAGAAAACACTACCTTTAAAATGGGTAACTCTTTTTAATTTGTGCTCAAAGGCTACCTTGGGAAGACTTCTTCCCAATGTGAGGCTTCTAAGAGTAAGAGAGGGATGTGTAGAAACAAAATGGGATGATCTTGGCCGAACCAAAGGCTTGAGAGGTGTGGGTAAGGTGGTTTAGGTGGGGGCCTTTTATAATAGGAGAGGAGGGGAACTCTTGGAAAGTTATAAAAGTTTACTTTATTATAAAATGCTATTCCGATTTTAAAGGTCCCACATTGATTTATTTCGAGGATAAGGTGATAAGAGTTCTAAATCCACCCATCTAATAGGTTTTTGAAATGTGTAGGTCTTAGATTTTACATTATCTTTTCATTTTATTTAAATCATTAAATATTGAGGTAACCGATGCATCATCATGGTGTCATATATAATTTAATTTATTTAATTTCTAAAAATTATAAAAAATATCATGATGTAGAAAATCTTTTCATATTTCCAATTAATATTTATAGTCAAAAATATGACTTGTATAACCCCATTTAAAATTTTTTTTAGTAAAACAACTCATGTTTGTGACATTTTATTTTAACTTTAAATAAATGGTTTTTAATGTCATTTTCCTACAAAAGTGGCTCCATGGGATCCCCAAGTTGACCCATGGATTGTCTTGGTCTTCCATGACACATACAATGAGGGTAGGACATGTGTTTAGGTCATTTCATATCATTAAAACATTATTTTTACCTTAAACTACACTAATTACCTCTAATCGCGATTAATAAACTTAAAAGATACTATTCACCAAAAAATTATTTTAATCCAATTGAACCACATTTTACTTTTTAGAGACAAACATTTATGTTGGATTTTAGAAATTCAAAACACATAGGTGTTAAAATTTCATTTAAACGAAAAAATCAGTTTTTTAAGTACCACTTAGTGGTTTCACTATTCCTTAAAAATTAAAGTTTTTCAGAAAAATACCAAAATTTTACCCTAATCTATATTTGATATTCTGAATTGAAAAATGATGTCTATTTTAAAAAATTCAAAACATATATGTTTCATTAATTAATTTAATAAATAATTCCCCGCTGTCAAAACAAATAGCGTGTTTTTATGAAAAAAAAGTATGAAAAGATTGACACTAGTTTAAGTCCGATTTCAAAGTGAAATTAATTCCAAAGACCACTATTTGATTAAAGTAAAAATATATTCTAATTTCACTTTAAAACCAATTAAAAAGATAATCTAATCATATTAATAAATTATTTTAAAAAGAGGTTTTGAATTAAAATACAACATTTTTCACTATTCATTAAAAAATGATCTTTATCGGAAAAATACCAAAACATTACACAAAGTAAATTTTGATGTCCTGATTCTAAAGAAGAATTTTATTTGGTCCAATAGAATGTATAAGAGGGACCAAAACTATATTTAATGATGGTTCTCCATCAAAAGGTGATAAGTGGACCTTTAGTGAAAATTAGTGTATATATGCCTAAAATTGAATTCTTTTTGTATTTTAAGACTTTATCATTTATTGGATAAATGATAAAACATTTAAAAAACTTATATAATCATATTTTAGTTATTTCTATTCATTCCTTCCAATACAATGACTACGTGTTAACTACCATTTAAAATAATATTATTTTATTACTAGTGTGCTACACAAGATTTCCAAGAAAATATTTGTTGCGTATCAGGTATGCTATTAAACATAGAAACCCCTTTAATGTAAAATTAATATTTATTTCGTAAATATTAATAAATATGAAAATTCTTTATTCTTTATTTACCTGGGATGTTACATCCTTCCCCCTTTTTGGGAATTGTGTCCTCGCAATTTTATTCACTTATCAAAATAAGTGGGGGTATTTATCCCTCATAGCATTTTCAGGTTCCCATGTTGCCTCTTAAACCATATGGTTTTTCCACAAAACCTTTACCTAGTGAATTACCTTATTTCACAACACTTTCTCTCTTCGGTCAAGAATCTGGACTGGTTGTTCTTTATAAGAGACATTCTCTTCCAACTGTACTACCTCTGGGCTCAAAACATGAGATGGATCTGGCATATACTTTCTCAACATTAAAACATAAGAAAACATTGTGTACCTGAGATAAACTCGGAGGTAAAGTCACTCGGTAAGCAACTGATCCAACTCTCTCCATAATTTCATATAGTCCAATGAACCTTGGACTCAGATTTCCTTTCTTACCAAATCACATCACACTTTTCCACTGAGAAACTTTGAGAAAAACATGATCACCTACCTCGAAAGATAGATCCATCCTCCAGTTATCCGCATAACTTTTCTGTCTACTCGGAGCTGTTCTCATGTGTTTCTGAATCAACTGAACCTTTTCTGCCATCTCTTCTACCAATTTTGGTCCAATCAGCTTCCTTTCACCTACTTCATCCCAAAAGCTGTAGTTCAACACCGCTTCCCATATAATGCTTAAAACGGACCCATATGTATACTGGAATAAAAACTATTATTATATGAATACTCAACCAAAGAAATATTTTGGTCCCAACTTCCCTGATAATACATCGAACAAGCACGTAGAATATCCTCCAATGTCTAAATTGTTCGTTTTGACTGCCCATTTGATTGAGGATGAAAAGCTGTACTAAAATTTAATAAATTACCCAACAACTTCTGAGGGCCCTTCCAAAAGTTAGAAGTAAACCTGGGATCAAGATCAAATACAATTAATAAGGGAACTCCATGAAACTAGAATATCTCTTTAAGATACAATCGAGAAAGTTGATCTAGAAAGAAAGTATCTCGAATAGGAAGGAAATGGGAATATTTAGTTAAGCGATCAAAAATAACCTAGATTGCATTATTACCTCGATATGTCTTCAGTAATCCCACAACAAAGTCCATGGATATATTTTCCCATTTCCACTCTGGCACTGGTAAAGGCTGAAGCATCCCTTTTGGTAACTAATGCTCTGCTTTAACCTACTGACAAGTCAAACACTTCACAGTAAAATCAGCAATATCTCTTTTCATTCAATCCCACCAGTAATACTCCCACATATCTCTATACATCTTAGTACTGGCAGGATGAACTGAAAACGGGGAACTGTGAGCCTCACATAACAACCCATTCTTCAACTGTGAATCACTAGGCACACATAATCTCTTCCCAAACCTCAAAAGACAATCATTATCAATGTTAAATTCAGGAAACTTACCCTTCTGAACCAACTCTACCTTTTTCTGCAACCCACTGTATTTATTCTACGCTTGCATAATTATGTATGATAGGGATGATCTCACTGATACCTGGAACAAAACAGAAGGACTTCCTGCACAAACAACTTCCATGCCAAAATTCATCAAATCAAAAACCAAAGGATCTCATTCAAAATGTAGCATGGTTAATGAAGCATTACTTTTTCGACTCAAATCATCAACCACTTTATTTTTTTCCCCGGATGGTAATGAATTGTACAATCATAATCCTCGATTAATTCTAGCCATCTCCTCTGTCTCATGTTCAATTATTTCTGAGTGAATATATATCCTTTAAACTTTTGTGATCAGTATATATTTCACACTTTACTCCATACAAATGATGCCTCCAAATTTTTAGAGCAAAAACAACAACAACTAATTCCAAATAATGTGTAAGGTAATTTACCTCATGAGTTTTCTATTGACATGAATCATATGAAATTACCTGATTATTCAGCATAAGTACACAACCAAGTCTCTTCAACGAAGCATCACTATATATAACAAACTCACCATTCCTGGAAGGAAGATACAAAACTAGAGCATTCACCAATCTTCTTTTCAACTCCTGAAAACAATCATCACATTATTTTTTCCTGATAAACTTAACACCCTTACGAGTTATCTTAGTCATTGGAATAGATAACTGTGAAAACTTTTCATCAAACCTTCAGTAGTAACCTGCCAAACCAATAATACTAAGGATCTCGGTTACATTTGTGGGTCTTGGCCATTCTTCAACAACTTTTGTTTTAGTAAGATCAACAGTTATGACATTTTTTTAAACAATGTGACCAAGGATGAAATTTGTTGTAACAAAAACTCACACATTCTGAATTTTCCATAAAGTTTCATTTCATTTAAGGTTTTCAAGATAACCCTTAAATGAATTTCATGCTCCTCTTTACTTTTAGAAAACACCCAAATATCATCAATAACACAACCACCATTTATCACTTGATTCAACTGAGCCATCACTGTAGTAAACTGCTCAATTCTGATTTTGACCATCTCAAGATACAAATTTGAAATTTCATTTTCCTATGTATTCCTTCCTAGAAAATCAAAACTGTTTCCTCTATGAAAAACCATTCTTAAAACAGAAATATCTTAGGCGAAGCAACATGGTAATCTTTAAATGCTATATCATTTCAATATTAATATAAATTACTTTATGGATATTAATTTAACAATACTGTAACTCCTAAAGATGTCTAAACCTACCTCTGATACCAACTATATGGCCCCAGCCTTAAACCTTAATTAATATTGAATTAAATGAATAATTCACATTGAGTATCTTTTCATGTTTATATTTTAAGAGAATTAGGACATAACTATTACATCTCAAAATCTTACAAAGTAAAACCTTCTACTAAGTTTCCATAAAATAAAAACTCTTAAAAAGAAACATGTCTAGTTCCATTTTTTAGATAGCATGACTTTCACTTGATCCCATCCGTTACCCAATTCCACATTAAGTCTTGTGAAAAAAATTCAAAAAAAACTTGGGGTGATCATAAAAAGCACAGTAAGGGATACACTATGAATGAAAACTGTTAGTTTTTCAAAACAACAAGTAAACCATGTATACTTTATCAATGTAATACTTTTCACCTTTATGAAGTAGTAAAAACTATTCACTGAATAAAAGATCATTACTTACCATTGTGTAACCAAAATATTACTATAAAACCCATATAAAGATCACATAACATATAAAGGTAACTTGGGACATAAACATACTTAAATGGAATAACCATATGGTCGACTTCCACACTCATCACTTAATGGAATAGCCATGCGGCCAACTTCTATACCCAATGCATTGGAGGTTATAATGTAACCACCCATCTTGGTATTCATGGAACCACCTATCATATAGTTTATCACGTAACCACCCGTCAAATGCCCAAGTACCATTATAAAATAATAAGACATAAAACATATATAATGGAAAGAAAACATTTCCACACTTTGATCACAATATATCACTTAAATATATTGACATAACAAATCCATTATAAAAACCATTTTCAATACCAAAATACATAAAAGATTATATGGTATTTATTGTATTTTAAAAACATTACGGCTTTTTGAGGAAGCCAAAGACCAAATAATACTCGTGGCGGCAGAAAAGGGCGTTGTCACCGTGTACGTTAAAAGAAACATTTGTTTTTTTTGTTTAGTAAAATGCTTTGTAGAAAAAGATTAGTTTTTATAAAAGTAAAATTCAAAGGGGTTTATACACCGTATAAATGAAAGTTGTGTATAAAATGAAATATGCCTCAATGAAAGGAGATTGAGATGAAGTCCCTTACCCCGGGTCCGACTTGACTCGATCGTTCTTTAACGTCATGAATAATAAACATGAGTTAATTTATAATTGATTAAGCACCTTTTTAAAGTTCATTATTAATTTTATATTACTTATTAACATGTTATAAACATTATGTAATCATTTAAGTTAATAATGTTTGTTTTGTCGATATTTGGTTCTTAAGTCGAAAGTGGACTTCTTACAATTACATGTTGTTCGTGTGGTCAAAGGTTCATTATATCCAGAATGATATTCATGATTTGGATATCATATATATCATATATATCCAGCATATACATGTATTTATAATATTACATAATCATTTAGAGGTAAGAAATGAAATGCACCGTTCATGGAGATGGTAAGCCGTACGTACGCATGAACGCTACTTTCATTTCTATGTCATGTTAATAAAATTAAAACTAAATGAGAGGTATGTATATTTTAATTCCATAATTATATTAATAATTTAGATGTAACATACATCATATATAATAACATTAAATCCATCCTTTATACATCCCACATATGGAATTAATGAATCAAATCACTTTGAGGGGGCGGTAGTCCGCACTTCCTAAAATGAAGATATTGCATATACCCATAATGGAAGCCATAAAGGTGTGCCATAAATGAAAAATACATAAGCATAAGGAAAACATAAACATATTATATATCATATATAAATATAGTGACATATTTATGGGCACCTTTGAAGGTGTTATAAGAATATTGAACATTCATTGTTTCGTGAGGTAGAAATTTTCCATCCACAGAAATAGTGTTCTCTTTAACCATTAGATAAAGGTGTGTGTATGTGTAGCTCGAATCCTTCACATAACAACATCCTAGTATATTTAAGATACTGTTTTTGTTACAAAAAAAGGAATAAAAATATTTTAGGTTGTTGGAGAAGCAAAATAAAATATAAGAACACAAGAGAAAACACTACCTTTAAAACGGGTAACTCTTTTTGATTTGAGATCAAAGGCTTCCTTGGGAAGACTTCTGCCCAAAGTGAGGCTTCTAAGAGTTAGAGAGGGATGTGTAGAGACAAAATTCTTAGATCTTGGCCGAACCAAAGGCTTGAGAGGTGTGGGTAAGGTGGTAGAGGTGGGGGCCTTTTATAAGAGGATAGGAGGGGAACTCTTTGAATGTTATAAAAGTTTACTTTATTATAAAATTCTGTTCGGATTTTAAAGGTCCCACATTGACGTATTTTGAGGATACGATGATAAGAGTTCGAAATAAACCCATAAAATAGGTTTTTGACATGTTTAGGTCTTATATTTTACATTATATTTTCAATTTATTTAAATCGTTAAATAATGAGGTAACCGCTGCATCATCATGGTGTCATAAATAATTTAATTTATTTAATTTCTAAAGATTATAAAAAAAATCATGATGTAGGAAATATTGTCAGATTTCCAATGAATATTTATAGTCAAAACAAGGACGTGTATAACGCCATTTAAAAATTGTTTTAGTAAAACAACTCATGTTTGTGACATATTAAATTTAACTTTAAAAAAATGTTTTTAATATCATTTTCCTACAAAAGTGGCTCCATGGGGTCCCCAAGTTAACCCATGGATTGGATTGGTCGTCCATGACACATATAATGAGGTTAGGACATTTTTCTAGGTCATTTCATATCATTAAATCATTATTTGTACCTTTAACTACACTAATTACCTCTAATCGCGATTAATAAAATTAAAAGTTACTATTCACCAAAAAATTATTTTAATCCCATTGAACCACATTTTATTTTTATTGAAAACCATGTATGTTGGGTTTTTGAAATTCCAAACACTGAGGTGGTGAAATTTCATTTAAAAGAAAAAATCAATTTTTTAAGTACCACTTAGTAGTTTCACTATTCATAAAAATTGATGTTTTTCAAAAAAATACCAAAAATTCACCCTAAGATATATTTTATATTCAAAATTAAATTTTTTTGCATATTTTAAAAAATTCAAAACATATTAGTTGCATTAATGAATTTAATAATTAATTCCCCACTGTCAAAAACAAACAGCGTGTTTTTATGAAACAAAAAGTATCAAAAGATTGACACTAGTTTAAGTCCGATTTCAAAGAGAAATTAATTCCAATGACCACTATTGAATTAAATGGTAAAAATATATTATAATTTCACTTTAAAACCAATTCAAAAGATAATCTAATCATATTAATAAATTAGATTAAAGAGATTTTTTGAATTAAAATACACATTTTTCACTATTCATTAAAAAATGATCATTATCGGAAAAATACCAAAAATTTACACAAAGTAAATTTTGATGTCCCGATTCTAAAAAAGAATTTTATTTGGTCCAATATAATGTATAAGAGTGACCAAAATTATATTTAATGACGGTTCTCCATCAAAAGGAGATCAGTGGACCTTTAGTGAAAATTAGAGTATATATGCCTAAAATTGAATTCTTTTCATATTTTAAGCCTTTATCCTTTATTGGATAAATGTAAAAAATTTGACAAACATATATAATCATATTTTAGTTATTTTTATTCATTCCCGCAAATACAATGGCTACGTGTTTACTACCATTTAAAATAATATTATTTTTTTACTAGTGTGCAACAAAAGACTTCAAAGAAACATTTTGTTGCGTATTGGGTATGCTATCGAACATAGCTATCCCTTTAAAGTAAAATTAATATTTAATTATTAAATATTAATCAATATGAAAATTCTTTATTCTTTATTTACCTGGGATGTTACATTTGAGGTGTTTGGGGACGTCACAGTGTCTCATTTCATGATTTTTCCAAAAAGAAAATTTTCCAATGGTAGTTCATCTGATGATGAGTATTCCACTGGTAGTTGGTGAAGGTAGGGCGCAATAGTGACTCGCGATGGTGAGTTTGGATGAGTGAGTTAGGACTAGTGAATCATGATTGGTGAGTCCGGACCAGTGAGTCAGGACCAGTGAGTTAGAATAGTATCTCACACTAGTGACTCGCAAAGGTGAGTTGCTAGCGGAAGGTAAAGATGGTATGTATGGGCCGTAGGTTGCGTCAGAAGGTCATAATGGTAGGTTAACAATGGTTAGTCACCCAATGGTGACTCATCCAACGGTTACTCTTCAAAAATCAGGTCACCCAATAGTGACTCATCTAATGGTGATTCATCAAATACTGATTCAACCAATGGTGACTCATCCATAAGTAGGTCTTCTAACAGTGACTCATCCAATAGTGACCCATCCAATAGTATCTCGTCCAATGGTGAATCACCCAATGATGTCTCGTCCACCTGTATCTCATACTGGTGACTTCACTAGTATCATTCCATGTGTACTCACCACTGCTGACTCATAATAGTGACTCACCCAGTGGTGAGTAATTTTCAATAGTTTTTAAAAATGTCATATTCTATTAATTTTCTAGTTTACCATCTTTGACATTTCCTTATAGGTAATATGATTTAAATACCAAATTTAATGTTTTTTGGAGACATTTAGAATCAAATATATCTTCTAAAAACTGTAAGATTACTTTGACGATCCAAACTGCATGGTCTTGGTGAAGACCCACCTTTGATGACTTTTAAAAACAATTTCAACTATTGATTTAAGATCTGGTATTTCTAAAATAGAGATCATATCTCTCTTGTGCACTTCTTTTTTCATGGTTTTCCCCAAACCTTTAATCTCCTAGGATCCATGAATATTTGTTTCACCATTTGGATCACATTTTCCCCCAAATTTATTTCATACTCCATGTTCACCCCCTATTTTAGCGCAATAAATAAGTTTTGATCGTTTTTTACTCGAGGTTGGGATTCCTTCATGTATATTTTATTTTTGTATTTTGAATAGTGGGTGTAAGAATTTATTGTTTTGAATATAGAAGAATACCAAATAAATAATACTTATTGAATCACTTTAAGATCAATATACAAGGGCTGAAAAAAAGTTAAGCATGTTTCGATTTTATTATTTTGGTTGATATTTTGTTTTGTATAGGATAATAACCCACTAGAAATCATGGCTATTTGGGTGGGTCCATTGTTTGAGAATGCATTTTTCTATGGAAATAATGATGTTTGTTTCTGGACTAATGTTTCAACAAGATGTTTTTTGGCCATGTATACCCAGATAATAAATAGATTCCCCAAGATAACCCATTTTTTATTACAACCCTCGAATTAAATAGAATAATTAATGAATGAATAACATATTAAATCTAAATTTGTTTGTAATATATGTGGTTTTTGTGGTATTTCTTTTACGATAATGTTTTTTTTTGTTTGTGTGTTTCTAGTATGTGCAAAGGGGGTTGGTTCTGTGGATATGGTAATACAGGTAGTGTTGTGCAGTGGTTCGGACATTGAGTTGTGTAATATTTATGTTCATGAATGGATGGTTGTGGTTGTTTTATACTATTGTTTATCTAATAATGGTTGGGATGTGATGTGTTTCTAGGTGTGTTTCTGAGTAGGGTGTTTTTTGTGGTTGAGATGATAGATTTGGCAGAATGAATTTGAAGAATGATGATGGTAGTGGTTGGTATGGGTAATTCGCCAAGAGTTTCTCCATGAGTATAAAGTAGAATGATTTAACCCATGTATCAAGATCAATATGTTATAGCATGAATGCGTGTTTAATGGAGTAAAGATATGAAGTGTGTCAGACTAGAATGTTCTTTTCCTTCTAAAATGACTATTATGGTGTTGACTATTTTACTATGACCCTTGATTCCAGTTGTGCATAGTAGTTTCACAAGTAATAATGGATTGAATAAATTAATAGTTTATAAAGAATGATAATTGTTTAATTGAATTGGCTAGGGGTGTGATTTGTTTTTTGGATTTTTTATGAAGTTACTTTCATTTAACCTCATCAAAAGCGACTATTGGTGTTGTTGATTAATGCGGGTAGAGGAAACCGTTGTCATAAATCCCACATTTTGGGCGTTGGTGCAAAATATTATATCTATATACCTGTATTTACATTATTATTTCAATACACACCCCACCCAAGTTGAGAACCATGTTTCGAACACACCCATTTTCATGGGGGGTGTCTCTCCCAATAATCATAGTGGGAAGAGGATGGTTGGAAACACCCTCTTCCCTGCTACCACTTCTTGGATGCAATATCAGAAGATTCTATGGTAAGTTTATGGTTTGTTAGGCCCATGTGTGTTCGGTAAAGTTGTGTTTCCAAGGTTTCCTTGGGATGAGATGTGTTTTGCTTCCCATGTGTCTTTGAGATTAGATGAGATGTGTTGTGTTCCCAAGGCTCTTCAGGATGTGATGTGGAATGTGGCCTAGTTGTCTCCGGGTGACCATGTTTTCATAAAATGTATATTTGATTATGTTTTTAAGGTTGATTTATACTATAGGTAACACCATAGGTTATTTCTGAAAGAGTTTTGATAGGGTTAGAGTATGCGTTTTTAATAAAAAGTACTAAAAAGGGGGTGATTTTGGAAATAGTTTTATAAAAATTACATGATCTAATGAGTTTAATAGTAGATAAATAAAGGTGGTGTTTTATAATTATGAGATAAAGAGATCATTTCATGTTCAATGTATATCTAGAAAAGTTTATTATTTCGAAAAATACTAATGGTTTTGTGTAATTATTTCATTGAGGGTTGTCATGATCTTGATACCCCTTTTGCCTCTTAATTCATTGCAAAAAGAACGAACCCATAAAACAACAATCATATTGTCATGGATTGGAAATAAAGAATATATTGAAGGCTATAAAATCATACTAACATCTTATTTATGTGAGAGAGAAATAGGATTCTTGTGTTTCCTAATTGGGACAATCCAATATTGCAACATGAAATCTCAACCAAATCGGTGTTGAAAAAAAAGTGTTTCACGTAACTATATAAAAATAATTAAACTCTAAGGAGAATAAAATACAAATTAAAAATTAGAGAAATATTTAAAACAAAAATCACACATAACCAGTAGATGAAAATGTTCCAAAACTCCCTCCCAAGTATATGTAGCTCCCTCAAAATGATCTTTGACCCTTTCGATCTCCATCGAGAGAAGGAGGAGGCTCAGGTGGAATATCACATTCATCCATGACCCCCCCTATAAAGATAGAGGCCTCCAAAAATTCATGGATGAGGAGAGAAAACCTTTAGGTCAAAAATATACTATAGGTTTTCCTCCTAGCCTAAATTACAAATTAGGTGTCCAAGGTATCATTTTATTGGAAATGTTGAAGGAGGTTTTGGGCACACAAATTGTGTAAAACCCCTTGGGCAATTTTTTTGGTGGGTAGAAAGCATTATCATGCTTTGGGGAAAACTTAAAAGTTTCATCAACACATATTTAAAATCTTCAAATTTTTTGGATTCATGTTAACATTAACATCTTGAGATATGGATATATCATAGAACACCACTTTTTTACTTCATGTATATTTGGTTTGCTGGACAGATCATCAAAAATGGGCAAAAATATGACCAACTGAATATTGGGATCATTCATATGAAATGTATCCCATTTAATTTCAGAAAAAAAATATCATCCCTTTTGGATGCATGGTTTAGAAAAAGTGTTTGGTTTCATCCACTAGTGTGTGTTGATCCTAAAATGTTTTTCCCATTTTTCTTGAACTTTATCATGGGCCCTCCAAATAACCACCATCATGAATGAAATTATCAAAAAAGTTATATTTTACTTTTTAAAAAAAACAAAAAAAATTATTTTATCAAACATGAAGTAAAATTTGTGATTATTTTTATAATATTCAATAAAAACTAGTTTATCACAATGGTGTAAACATGAAAATAAAACAGTGAATCACAGTGGGATCACAACCCCACACCTAAGCATTCTCACTCTGGAGAAAAGTCATATTTATAAAAAAATTTATTCATTTAGATATTCCCAACATTATAAATATTTAACATTCAATGGAAATATAATTCATCATAGACATGTGATCAATGTAAAAATCACACAGAGGATTTATTCTCCGTGATCATGGAAAAAGACATCTCAGAAATTATATCAAAATAAAATTTCTAGAGATGAATGATACTAATTATGAAACTATTTCAAAAGATAATCATGTCATTAATTCTCCATGTGTCTGTGTGTAAACCATTTCATGATATTCTTTCTAATTTCTATCTTGTAAATATATTTTATTTAAAAATTGTCAACATACATGATCCTTTCCACTGAACATTACCTACAGCCTTTCAATCAATTTCAAGACCCACTCACTTATACATTCCTAGAAGTAAAACCAAAATATTCCAACATAGATATCCCTATATTTGATTTTATTTAATCACTCCCCCAAATGAGTTTTTTTTTTGTTTTTTTTTTGTTTTGAGTTTTTTTACGCCGTACAACAGTTAGATAACATGTACACACTAATAGGTCAATTAGGTACAATAATGAAATATATTAGATAAAGAATTAATGTATGAATTTTTTTTTGGAAAGTAGATAAAAATTAAATTTACTTATATTTACCTTCAATTAGGTAAGATGTTTTCAAACATCATTGTTGGTTGCGAAGGTGTTTGGAGAAATTAAGTGTCCTAATTTACCCTTAATATACTCACATAATGGGTACCATTCTTCTAAAATGTTTTTAAATGATACAATCATTTATATCATCAAAAAAGAACCAAATTTCAATATAAAGTCACACCATGGTACGGAATTCTTGCAGAAATACATATTTCATCAGAATTTTATTTGAATGTTAAAACATCATGAAATACAGAAATTCCACAAGATTTTTCAATAACATCCATGATTAAACGGGAATCATTTTCCATGATAAAGTGGAAATCAAAAATTCAAATTCTGGAAAAAAGTGGGGGTGGAAAGGGGGTAAGTAACAATACTATTCCGAAATCTATAAATGGAAATAAAATGATGATGAAAATTCCCAACTAACCCAGGAATGATCCCATCCCCCACACATATAGTATCTAATGTATTTAATATAATAAAAGATAATTTTTAATGTATGGATTAAACCTTGTTTGTTTCATTCATATATTTATCCTTGAAGATTGAGTTCTTCTATCAAGTCTCTGGAATGGATTCATGCAATTTCTTCAGTCGCTTCCCATTAACAGTGAAGTTTTGTTTTGTTTCATCATTTTGAACCTGAACAGCACCAAGTGGAGAGGCATTAATAAATGTTTATAGTCCAAACTAGTAGGAACAAATATTACCTTGCTTTTAAATTTAATATTTCTTTGTATAAGAGGACCATATACCCAATGTCGAACTAGAGACGAAGTTAGAGACAGTCATGGGAAGCCTTGGTTTTCTCCTAATAAATTCAGTTGTTCCAATATGAATATATTCTCATTTACTCCAGTTACTAAATCTATAAATGCCTTTGACCACCTTTATCAGAAAAATTATAATTACACTGTTTGATGGACCTATAGGAAAGGTTCTCAATATCAATAGGGATGTGAAATTTTTTTCCAAAAGAAAGTCAATAGGGTGACATTATAATGGGAGTTTTGAATGAAGTACGGTAGGACCACAATGAATGACCAATTCTAAGACTCCAATAATTTCATGTGGGTTGAACCACTTTTTCAAAAAAAAATTACCACTATATTTTACACCTCAACTTGTCCAATAGTTTTTGGGTTATATACAGTAGACACTCGATGACCGACCCCATATAGACGAAAAAGAAATTACATTGTTTGGTTTTAGAAATGGGAACCCTAGTCACTAATGATGAACGTATGAAATCCAAACCTATAGAAAATTTGATTTCTGAATAATTATACAACTATCATGGGATCATCAGTCATTGTTTCTCATGCCTATACCAATTTTCACACATAATCAACTTCTAAAAAAATATAAATGTTTCCAAATGAATTGTGAAATGGACCCATAATGTCAATGGAACAAACATAAAAATTTCATGGAAGAGAAAGGGTTTTGTGGAATTTCATTTCATTTAGTAAAATTTTACATTCATTGATTGCGAGGAAATGATTTATAGAAATCATGGGCATCCTAAAAAAGTGTTGGCCAAAAGAGACCAGAATTTAGGACCATATGAGTAGTTTGTTAGGAACCAAAGTGGACCCCATATGTGGGAGTGTGACAAAACCTAAGGATAGACTGAAACTCACTATCTAGAACACAACACTGTCTGACTTTGTCACTACATGTGTTCCAATGTTAGGGGTCATCGCAAATTTACCAATGAGAGTCATGTTTTAGATGTTCAGCCTAGTTTTTATTGTAATCATCAGAAATGGAATATGATACCAACTAATTTAGTATTTTGGCATACCAATGAATATCATATTTCAATTAGTACAATTTCTCATCTAGAAACATGTCATTTAAGGGAACATAGGGGGAAGATTCAATGTCCGAGGATGGGTGGATCCTACTAATACGTCCAGTCACTGCATTCTCTTCTCCATTTTATCAAAATTCCAAAATTGAATTCTAGAAGGGGGATCATAAAGCAAATAATACATGGTTTGGCTTTTAGTTTAATAAGGAGGTACCAAAGGACTTCTTGGTCTGAGAACACATTGGCTTTGGACCCTGAGAGGTATGTCTCAAATTTATCCGTAGAAAACACAATGGAAATAAATCATTATTCATTTGTAGTGCTATTTTATTGTGAAGAGACTATTGTACGTGAGGAATTAGCAATCACACATGGATTTCGGTCGAACCATTGTGATAAGACTTACCCAAATTCATAGTTAGAGGTGTCACACATGTTTTCAAATGGTAAATCCCATAAAGGTGATTGAATTGTAGGGGGTTGCATGAGACTCCATTTTATCTTATTAAAATCATCCTCAAATTCATTATAAAACAATTCCTCTTATTTTTGGAGAAATCGAGAGAGTGGTAGTGCAACTTTGCTAAAGTAATGAATGAAATGACGATAAAATCCATAATGAACTAAGAAATACCACACATCCAAAACATTTTTGAGGAATGTTATTGAAGATATGACATCCACATTGGATTTATATACTTGGATATTGTCCCTAGAAATGTCATGTCCCTAAAATATACCTTATCACACCATGAAATGGATTTTCTTGTAATTTAATATGAGATTCATTTCAATACATTGATGTAGGATAGAACGAATTGTATTCAAAAAAATTTCCAAAGAGGATCTATAAACATTTAAATCATCCATGAAGACATCCATTCAATTCTTCAGGTAATCCAAAAAAATAATAACCATGCATCGCAAGAAAGTACACAGAGCATTTCACAAACTGAATATAATCCTCCTATAGAAAAATGTCCCAAAGGGGTATGTAAATCTTATCTTTTTATTATACTCATGGGAAATATAGATATGAATGTATCTAGAGTACCCATAAATGAAACAGTAATTGGACATACATTCTATCCTCTGTATCATTTGGTTAGTGAATGGTAATGGTAAATGGTCATTCTTAGTGTGTAGGTTTATTTGAAGATAGTCTATACAGACACACCAACTATTTATCACATGAGTTGTAACCAACTCGTTTTTTTCATTTTTCATTATTTTAAGACCAGTTTTAGGAAGAACATATGCTGGACTAACCCATTGACTATCAGAGATGGAGTAAATTATTCCACTTACCAGTTAATTTGGTTACCTCTTTTTTAAAAAAATCTAGTAGGTTTGGGTTCAATCAATGTTGTGACAACCTCACTGGTTTTCCTCATAATTTAACAAAATATGATGTGTACAAATTGATGGTCTAATACTTGGAATGTCAGCAAGGGTCCATCGTAATGCATTTTTATACTCACTAAAAGGACCAAGTAGTCACAACTCATACTGGGGAGGTAGTGAAAAGAAATGATGACAGGAAACATGTTTCTATTATCAATAAAATAATATTATAAATCTTTTGGTATTTGTTTTTGTTCCAATTTAGGTGGTTTTTGATTGATGGGATTGAGTGTGAATGTGAGAGGTTACTGATCTCATATAACTACACAATGTAATAATCCTCATATGAGGAATAATCTTTAACAAGCTTAGTAGTATTATCGATTGTTATGCAATCCTATGTGTTCAAGAAATCATCAATTAAAAAAATGCATGATTTTTTTCTAGACCACTAACAATCAAGGAATTATTCATTAACTAGAATTTCAATCAATGATGAAAAAAAAGTGGACCAGGGGAATGAAAATGTGTTTTTTGAGGAAGGGAGAACATCAATTTAATTAATAGAGAGAGAGGAATGTTCTTCTTAGGGGTGGTTCATAGCCTCAAGGATGTTGAGGTGGAAAATGTCACCACCAATCTCTATATAAATTATACAATTTTGGACATTAAATATGGGTTTAGTTGTTTTCTAGAAAGGTCTCTCTAATATAATTATGGAATGTCCATTCATTCTATCATCATCCATTTTCATCATATAAAAAATTTCTAGAAAAATTAAAATTTTCAACCACACAAGAGAATTCTCTGACACACATATGTTTAATGTTGTACTTTGATTTGTGATTTGAACAACAATTCTTATTGTCTTTAGTTCTCTAAAATACAATTTATAGTAAATAGACTGATGAATCACATTTATAGAGAAACCTAAATCAATAATATCATTGGAAAATGAATACACCCCTATGGTTCTTGGAATTGAGATTGTTCGAGGATCATTGATTTTGGTGAAAAGTGATGGCTCTATCAATGCTAATACATTCTTACATAAGATCCCCTTCTCATCACTTAAAAGTAAGCTTCGGTGTGTACACATCTCCTTCATAAACTAGTCATATCAAGTAATTTTTTTCATGACATCAATCATGGTGGTGATAATGTGTACTCTTTTGAAAGTTTCCATGATTTCTTTATCGACTTCAGTTTATTTTGGTTTTCTCGAATGGGTGGCCCTTTGGGGAAATGGAATAGTAATGGTTGATAAAGTTCAATAATCAATATACACCCTCTTTAGTTTGCATGAAAATCTCTTAGGACCATATTTTTCATCATTTGGAACATTTTCAGTGCTTGGGACGATGTTTTCCTTAGGATAGGATAGCTCTAATGAAGGGTTTATTTATATTTTACATTTTGTTCCACTCCAAAGTGTGATGGACCTAAAATTTCCCATATCCCTAGGTTTGAAAAGTGTTTTAAGGGGTAATTTACCTAACCCATGTCTTTGGATTTCCCCCACCAAGTTGGATAATTATCCTAATTGAGATTTTAAGTATTGTATGGATGTTTGGGTGGTTTTTTGGAACTAGAGATTGTTGGCAGCTATTTGTTACATCATATCTATAAGACCCCATCCTTAAACATTACTTAATCTTGATATACGTTAATAATTTTTCTTTAATTCATATCCATGATCTTTTAATGTTTAGTGATTTATATAATTATGTCATAACATAATCCTAATAACATTAATATTATAAGTAGACACTTCTAATCACTATCACCTTTTTTCATAAAAATTATCTTCAAAAAGAAACATTTTTCATTTTCATTAACAATAATAATGAATTTTCATTGATCCCATCTTTTAGTTTATTCTTCTTTGTGTCAGGTGAATTTTTTTTAAAGACATGGGATTAGCATAAAAATATAAGTAAGGAATATAAAATAGAGAATAAAACAGTTAGACTATTAATATTTAAAACCCATCAAAACATTTTTAAAAAATCATACTTTTCAACCATAGAACAAAAAATACATAGCTTACACAATGAAATCATAATATTTATAAAAAATTTCATAAAAATCATAATACATAAAGGTATCTCATTGATTCCATATCATTCTTATATTGTAGCTTTCATAGCTACATAGGGAGTAACCTTAACGGTTATGTTTGGAATACTCATCACTGTATATTCCATAAATCTCTTTGGAGAAACATTATCATTTACCTTAGTCATGTTACCCAATGCATTTGAGAGCTATCATGGGCTCTCCCACCATATGTCTATCACATAACCACCCATATTTTGGTTTATCTTGTAACCAACGTCAAATTTCCAAGTACCATTACATAATAATAACACATAAAATAATTAAATTATCAATATTCAACTAATCAATCACATTAAAACAGTTGAACAAATTGAAATATTCAATGCAGTTCCAGAACTATTTAAAAAATTTAATAAACTGATTTTTGAATCAAAGTGCCCCATACCACATTGAAATTTTTCAAGGAATAGTTATTTTAAGACATTAATGTGCATATAAATAAATCCTCAAAACAATTTTGACAACTTGGACATTAATGATAAATTTTTAGAAGAATAAATCTTTAAAAAAATTAAAATGTTATTTTATTTAAAGAGTCCCATATCACTTGCGAAGATACATGAATAAAAGTAATTAAGGAATAAAATTTAAAAAAAACTTATAATGTCATTAGATTAAATAGATTCATGATATAATATATCAATGGTGTATATATACACCCTATAAAATTTATTTGGTGTATACCAACAAATATGTCTCAATGGAATGTAAATTGAGACGAAATCCCTTAAAAAGATCATAAAAATGATGTAAGTATTTATCAATGGGGGTATTATGTGTTGAAATATTATATGCAAACAAATTTAATTGTAAATTAAAACATAAATATATAAACATTTATTCCTCACATAATCTTGGAATAATATAATCACTGATGTATGCATAAAACCCAATGAGTAGAAATTGAGTACAGAAATTCCTTTACAAAGATCATTTTGTTAATAAAATAGATATATTATTTGTATTAAATATTAATACACATAAGTAAATTATAAATACAAGATATTATATAAAAATTTATTTCTCGCAAAGGGGGAGATGATATTTTATTCCACCTGGATGGATGATTCATTTTTTGGGCTTGTAGGATCGTTTTGACACGTGCATTCTGGATTTTTCCATTTTTGTAATGGGTTACTATTTCCAATTTTTAAGAGGTATTTTTTCTCAATTCAAGGGTCTTGAACCCAAAATTAAAAAAGAAACATAATCACGAAGTTAAAGATTAACCCAAAGAATGGAAATTAGGTTAAGAAGTTCCTTTACCTTGAGTCTAACTCATCACGTACAATCGTTATGTTACTAAATAATAAAATTAAGTTAATTTATAATTTATTGAGAACCATTATCATGTTTATTATTACATTTATATTAATTATTTATATATTACAACAATTACTTTACTATTTGAGTTAATATCAGTCGTTTTGTCGATATTCGGTACTAGAGTTGAAAATGAACTTGTTTTGATATAAATAGTCCATGTAGCCAAAATTAGGTCATATCTAGAATTATATTCATGATTTAAATATAATATATATCAAGTATATATTTATTTATAATATTCCATAAACTTTTGTGATAATAAATGAAAAAAATCAGTCATAGAGATGGTAGGACGTATAAATGCATGAACATTACATTCATTTATGTGTTATATTAATAGAATAATAAAAAAATGATGTAAATTTATATTATAATACCAGTATTATATTTTTTTCAGGTATGTATCATAGGATTAATAAAACCATCATTTATTCATATCATGTATTTCATTAATGATTCATATCACGTTGAGGGGGTCATAGTGTACACTTCCTCAAATGAAATTATCTTATTTACACATCATGGAAAGAATAAAGGTATGTTGTAAATAAAAACTAAAGAATCATATAGAAAATAGAAATATAATATATATCATATATAAATACTGTTCCATATTAATATCTACCATGAGAAGTGGTTGGTGAAAATTGTACAATCATCGTTTCATGAGGTAGTAGTTCACCACACAGAGAAACAAAATGTTCGTATCCATTAGATGAAGTTGTGTGTTAGTGTAGTTATAATACATATCATAAAAACATCCTAGTTTTTTTAGTATATTGGTGTTGTTATGTAATCATATAATAAGAAGAATATATGTTGTGGAGAAGGAAAATAATGGAATTTAACCTAAGAGAAGACGTTACCTCTAAATTAGGAAAGTTATTTTGATTTGAGCCAAAAGGGTTTGTTTAATTTCCATCTACTCATGGTAAGGATTCTATGAGGAAGTTAGGGATGTTAGTAGATTATTTGAGAATAATTTGTAATATCCCTAGGACATGAGAGGTGTGAGTAGACAAGTAGAGGTGGTATCCATTTATAAGAAGGAGGAGGGGCAATTTAGGAATGTCTGGAAATATTATTTTATTATAAATTCAATTTTGATTAAAAAAGTTCCAAAACACATTTAATAATAATATAAGATTATTTTGGTTATACTAATGATCATCCAATAATTTTTAGGCATTTTTTAATATTTTTTCCTTACATTTTTTGTTTAACCCTTATTTTACCATTTTTAATCTTACAAATATGTCATGTTTTTTTCACATTGTGTGTTAATGTAATTAAAATATCATGTAAAAAGAGCCACAAAATTCATTTATGACATATTCAGATTCATATTTACCATTAGAATTTTTTTAGATTTTTAGTAATTTAATATCATTTAATAAACAATTTTATATTTTAAGTTATGAATTATGTCAATTTTTTGACACTATTCATATCTAACTTTTTTACAAATTCATAACAACTTGATTCCTTAGAACATAAAACATTGAATCAATCCTAAAATTTCATATTCACCTAGATAATTTTTTGATGAAATTAATTATGCCAAATAATATTTATTTTAATATTTATATTATCATTTATTTGAATCATTTCTTAATGAATCTATCAATTCATCATCATTGTATCATAAATAAAATTATTTATTTATTGTATAAAAATTATAAATAAAATACCATGGTATAGGAATTTTGTTATTTTTCTAATAACTATTTTTATTAAAAGATATATTTCACAGTAGATTATATTAATTTTTTTGTAAAAGTTCCATGTTCAATTTATATTTATATTTACTTTAAATTAATTCTTATAACATGTCATTATCACACCCATGTGGCTCCATGGTGTCCAAATATCAACCCAAGGATGCCATTGTTCAGAAATATCACATAAAATATTATTGGGACATGTTTTAGTGTAGTTAAATATTATTATAATATAATTTGTTTACGCTTATATACCAGATATACCCATTAACAATGGTAAACAAAAATAATTCCTCATGTTACTATTAATAATGTTAAAAAATAAAAGATACCTATTTACACAATTTAGACCTTATGATTTAAAATATGGAATCTATTTCCCAAATTCAAAAAAAAATAATTGGTATAAATTAATTAAAAATTAATTAACGTTGTCAAAACCAGAAAGCAGGGTTTTGAAATGTAAAAACTATCAAAACATTGACATGTATTTATGTCTAATTTAAAAGTGAAATTACGTTGAATTACCAACATTGGATTAGATGATAAAAAAATTAATCCAAATACACATTAAAAAAAATTAAAATAACAATCTAACTATATGAGTTAATTAGAATGAAAAGGCAGTTTTGAATTAAAATGTCGTATTTTTTAGTACTCATAAAAAATGAATTTTATCCAAAAAATAAAAAAAATTCAACCGAAGAAAATTTTGAATTTCCTCTTATGAATAAGAAGTTATTTTGTCACATAGGACATAAAATGTGGAATATATATATATATATATATATATAAATGTTTCTCAATCAGAAGGTGGTCAAACAAATTTTTTAAAAATATTAGAGTGTTTAATGCATGAAATTGGAGTGATTTTGATTTTAAGCATCTAAAATTTATTGGATAAATGTAAAAATATTTAAAAAAATGTAAAATCATAATATAGTTAATTCTGAAAATTCTTTCCAATACAATGTCTAGGTGTTAATTAAAATTTAAAATAATAATAATAATAATATATTATTATTCAGTATAATTCACTATTGTGTGCAATGTAAACTTTTGTAGAAACCCATTATTTCATGTTGAGTAATCTATCATAAAAAGTGTACCGTTTAATTAAAATTTAATATATTATCCATAAATATTAATATAAATGAAAAAGTATTATTCTATAAATACCTAAGTCATTCCATCATTCTCCCCTTTTAGAAATTGTGCCCTCATAATTTTAAAATTTTTCTCAGAAACATCATTGAAAATACCACATTGGAAAAAGGGTTAATAAAAATACCACATTAATGGATATAAGTTTAAGTAAAAAGGTCTCTCGAGATAACACATATAATGGTTTCATGTAGATAAACATGGATATGGAAGACTAACTATATGTCATGTTCAGATGGAGTGCAATAAAAACATGATTAGGATAGAGTTAACAACCAGAAAACCATAAAATTTCAATGGGTTAAATGGTCATTAACATCCCATTTGTAATAGTAAATGGAAGTTTTTTTTTGATTTATGGTCATATTCATAAAGTTGAGGAATGCTTTTACTACTTAGAATAAGAACATTAGGAAGCATACTTACTTAACTTAAATGGCCCGAAGGCCCTTATTTTTATATAATTTTTATAACCCCCTTTCAAGGGATGAGGGGGAACCCTTACAAGGCTCATAGGCTTAGAGATTACTTAGATCGTAATCTTTAAGGGATATTAAGAGACCCAAAGGTCTTTGGGAATTCGAAAAGACTATAACTACAAAGAACAACCCCTCTCCAAATTTGCATCATGATGGTAGCTCTCCACCTTCGTATGTCTACCTGGCTAAGCTATCCCTGCTAGTACATGCCAGTCCCGATGGTGTAGCCATACACTCTAATTATTCCAAATATATCGGTTCTTCTTTAGTGAGTTCACCTGCTTTTAATTCTCATCTAGGACTGTTCCTTTTTTCTAGAGTCTGTCTGGGGCAACTGCAATGATCATGTGCCCCGAAGGCCTTGAGGTGGCTCGATGGACTTAAAGGTGGACTACAATCCTTACTAACCCGATGTCATGGGATGCCCAAAGGCCTTAATGAATGGAATCCCAAACTAGGGGCCCAAGAAGAATAGTTCTTACAGCTATAATAACAAATAGTAACTTCTATAATAACTTATACTGCACCTGCTATAGTACCCACACAGTGCTACTATAGTATTTCTACAGTCTTGGAATTATTCCTCTTACTGGTTTCGAACCTGGGTGTCCTGGATTCACATAGAGAGACCTATCCTACTAGGCTGAGGCTCATGTGTGAGGCATACAAACTTGTCATCTATAGTTTCATTCTTTAATAAATATCTTCCACAAACTCAAATTTTCTATAGATAATCACATAATCCCCAAAAGATGAACTATATATATCCCCCATCGTTAGAAATTAACCAAAACTAGAATGGTTAGAACAAGATCACATAATCACCCAAAAATAATAATCCTTTATTAGTAGAAGGATGACTTTTAATATCTAAAATTCAATAGTAATACCCAATTTCTACATAAACCATTGAACGAACAAAATTCGTTAAAATATCTCAAAATAATCCATATAATATTGAAACCCAAAACATTGAAGGATTTTATTACATAGTTTTCCAAGATAACTTTTATCATTTATTTCCAAACAAAATCACCCACTCTTGAAGTATCATACTTAAAACTAATTAACCAAATCAAAAATTCTCCGTGATAAGTAAATCATTTCCATAAATAACCCATATTAAAATATTTTTCCAATAAAAATATAGATTCATCCAAAATAAAATTCATGATTTACTCCTCAAATAAAATCCCAATGTATTCTATTTTCCTTATTCATATAACATTTCCAAAAGAGATAACATCTTCTAAAATAACATTTATCACTTAATCACCAAAAAATTTTCATCTACTAAGAATATCTACTTGAAAAAAATAAGTTCCAAAAATCAACTTATTCTTGATCCATAAAATCCTTTAAATAAAATTAAAAAGTTATAATAACATGGGAATTCATGTAGTCTAGTGGTAGGTGATAAATCCATATCACACTTTAGTATTTGGTTTGATTCATGCAGCTTTGTCCGATGAGAGAGGTTGTCAGACAATCTGTTTGTTGTCCATTTCCAAAAACTGTATAATTGTATAACATTACCAAAAATGACATGAAATCTTCTGAAAAATAACCATAACATAAGTTAAACTTAAATTAAATCTCATTCCATGAATTTTTAATCCCAAAAATTCCTAACCAATATTTTCCTAACGGGTGAATGTCTCCAAAAATACCATTATTCACCTTTAAATATCATGACATATGCCTCAAAAGGGGTTTATAAAACATTGAAATTATGATCATCACTAAAATTATATATCTGTGATGATATCCCATAATTTTATTAAACATCCTAATCTCCAATGATGTCTAAACCTTTCCATTGATAAAAACATTAAGGCCCCATCCTTAAACATAACATAATCTTGAGATTAGTTAATAGTTTTTCATTAATTCAAATCCCATATATTTTCATGTTTAGTGATTCAGTGAATTGGGTCATAACATATACATAACAATGTGAATATTACAAGTAGACACTTCTAATGGCTCCGCAATCCCTTGGCTCTCAACTCTCTCTGGATCTCTCACTACGGAGCCCTCTGTTCTCTCCAAGGTGGAGCTGCATGGACATCCTCATGGTTTTTGGGATGTGTGTCTAAGAAGGAAACTCTGGGAGGTTGATGGTGATGATGATTCGATAATCGAAACTGATGTTTGGTTTGGCTCCAACAAAGATGATGGTGGTGGACTGGTTTTAGATGACGATGAAACGTTACTCTGATGATTTATTACATTTTGGTCATAGACGCTCGAGATGCGGTCGACTGTTTTACGAATATGGGGACGACGACTTTTTTGGTGTGAATGCATGATGGTAAAGATGGTGATGTGATTTCAGGTCGAAGATATGATGATGGTGGTGTGGTCTTGTTCGAGGACTCCCCGTGGTGTGGATCGAGGTGGGTTGATGGTGGTTCAATGATGATTTTGGAGGTATTTCAGAATTTTGGTTTTGAAATTTGAATGTTGTTTCTTACATTTTGAACCAGTTGTGTCAGTGGATGGATGTTATTTGTGAACTATGGGTATCCTATGGATTTATTATTTGGTACCTACATTTCCAAAAAGAATATTTTAATAAATTGAAAAAAATGATTTAAAAGTAGACACTCTTACTCACTATCTATTTTTTTCATAAAAAAATCATTAAAAAGAAAATGTTTCATTTCATGTTTTAAACATCATGGATTTTCCTTGATCTAATCCTTGACTCTATTTTTCATTATGTCTAGTGAAAAACATTTCAAAACATGGGATGCACATAAAAATTTTAATAAGAAATATAAAATAAGGAATAAAACTGTTAGTTCATGAATATTTAAAACCCATGATTTTTTTACAAAATCATACTTTTAACCCATAAAATATAAACTATTTAACTTAAATAATGTAATCCTATTATTCATACAAAACATCATAGAAATCATAAACCATTAAGGTAACTTGTGGAATCCATATCATACTAAAATTGTAGCTTTCATAGCTACATAGAGAGAAACCATCATGGTTTCCTTTGGAATACCCATCCGAGTATATTATCTAAATCTATTAAGAGAAACATTATTGCTTACCTCCTTTATGTTACACAATTAATTGGAGAGCTATCGTTGGCTCACCCACCCTAGGTTTATCATGGAACCACCCATATTTGTTTTATCATGTAACCACCAATCAAATGTACATGTTCCATTATATAATAATAACACATAAAAGATTTAAATTATAAAAACTTCACATATCAATCACAGGAAATCAATTATGGATATTGAAATATTAAATACAATTCCAAGACCATTTAAGGCATTTAATAAAGTGATTTTTAAATCAAAGAGTCCCATACTAATTTAAATTTTTTAAAGGAATTAACATTTTAAAACATTAATTTCCATATAAATAAATCCATAAAATCATTTTTTAAACATTGACACTAGTGAGAAAGATTTAGAAGAAATAATTTTTAAAACATTATAAACAATTTTTTAGTTAAAGTGTCCATTATAGCTTAAGAAGATATGTGAATAAAAATAATTAAAGAAGAACATTAAACAAAAATTATAACATAATGAGAATTAGGGGATTCATGATATAATATGTACAAATGAAATAGATATACCATGTAAACACAAATTGATGCATAACAACAAATATGTCTCAATGGAATGTATATTGAGATGAAATCTCTTAAAAATCATATAAATGACATAAGAATTTACCAATTGGGATATTATGTGTATAAAAAGTATATACACACAAAGGGAATTGGAAATTAAAACATAAATAAACAAATATTTATTCCACATATAATCTTGGCATAATATAATCAACAATGTATACATAAAACCCAATGAGTAAAAATTGAGTTTAGAAATTCCCTTACAAAGATAATTTTGTTAATAAAATAGATAGATTATGTTTATTAAATATAAATAAACAAAAATAACATATAAATAAAATTTATTATATCAAAATTTATTTGTCACATAATAATATAATTTAATAATAAGGATGTATAAGATTAACCCAAAGAATGGAAATTGGGTTTTGACGTTCTCTTACCTTGAGTCTGATTCATCATGTACAATCATTATGTTCCGGAATAATAAACCTAGGATAATTTATACTTGATTTAGAACCTTTTTAATGTCTATTATTCTATTTCTATCACTTATTTCCAAATTATAAAATTTAGATAATAATTTATCTTAATATTGGTTGTTTTGTCGATATTCGGTACTTGAGTTGAAAATGAACTTGTTTTGATATAAATTGTTACTATAGTCAAAATTAAATCATCTAAAGAATAATATTAATGATTTAAATATCATATATATCCATTATATATGTATTTATAATATTCCATAACATTTTGAGATAAAAAATGAAATTCACTGTTCATGGAGACGGTTGGTTGTGCGTATGCATTACACTCCATTCATTTATTTATCATACAAATAGAATAATAACAAAATGATGTAAATGTATATTATAATACCATTATTATATTTACTTTATTTATGAATCATTTTTTTAATAAAACCATCCTTTTTTTGTTCTATGTATATCATTAACGAGTCATATCACATTGAGGGGGCGGTAGTCCGCACTTCCTCAAATGAAATTATCATATTTACAAGTCATGGAAAGCCTAAAGGTATGTAGTAACTAAAAGATATATAAGAATAGAGAAAATATAAATATAATACATATAATATATAAATATAGTTCTATCATAATGGACACAATGATATGTGGTAGGAGAAAATAGAACAATCATTGAATTGTGAGGCAGTAGTTCACCGTACACAGAAACAGTATATTTGTAATCATTAGATAGAGGTGTGTGTAAGTGTTGTTTGAATAATTATAATATAAAAATCCTCATATATTTTGGATACTGGTTTTGTTATGTTATCAAATAGTAATAAGAGAATTGGGAGTGGAGAAGGAAAACAATAGAAAGGAACTAGAGGGAATACATTACCTCTAAATTAGGTAACTTATTTGGATTTGAACCAAAAAGGATTTCTAGGTTTCTCTTATTCCCATGATAAGGCTAATAGAAGGAAGGTAATGATTTTGGGAGATTATATGAGCTAAATTTGTTCTATTCAAGGGTCTTGACAGTTGTGAGTAAATTGATAGATGTGGTGGTCTTTTATGAGAGGGAGGAGGGACACTTTATGAATGTCTTGAAATTTTATATTATTATAAATTAATTTTCAATTAAAACAGGTCAAAAACTCATTATTTCCACGATATGATAATTTTTGTTATAATATACATCATCTAATAATTTTTAGACTTGTTTTGAAACTTTTTTATCCTTATCTTTTTTTGTTTGACCCTTATTTTACCCTTTTTAATCATACAATGATATCATTTTATTTACACATTATGGTTTAATTTAATTACCATATCATTTCAAAAGACCCAAAAAAAGTAATTTATGACATATTTGGACTTATATTAACCATTTTTACTAATATTTTTTTTTATTATGAATTTAATATCATTTAACAAACTATTTAATATTTTATGTTATAAATTATGTAAATTTTGGACACTATTCATATTTTACTTTTTTGCAAATTCATATAAACTTGATTCCTTATAAAATAGAAATTAAATTATTCCTAAAATGTAATATTCACATATATAATTTTTTTATTACATTAATTATGTCAAATAATATTTATTTTAATATTTATAATATCGTTTATTTTAATCCTTTATTAATGAAGCAATCACTGTATCATAATTATGACATAAAAAATATTATTTCTTTAATGTCTAAAAATTATAAATAAAACACCGTGATGTAGGAAATATTTTTATATTTATAATAAATATTTATAGTCAAAGATATCAATTACATGACCTTATATTAATTTTTTTTAGTAAAATATACCTGTTTATGTTATATTTCTCTTTATTTTAAATTGATTCTTATAACATGTCATTATCACACATAAGAGGCTCCATGGGGTCCCAAAATCGACCCAAAGATTACCATGGTCGTAAAAATATCATCCAATAGGATTATTACACGTTTTAGTGTTTTTTAATATTATTATAATATTATTTTTTAGCCATATTTACTAGATTTACCCTTTAACCATGGTAAATAAAAATAACTACTTATGTTACTATTCATATTGACCAAAATATAAAAGGAACCTATTTAAAAAATCTGTACCTTATGATTAAAAATATGTCATTCATTTTTTTAGAATTCTAAACATATAATTGGATGAAATTAATTTAAAATTTATCCCCGTTGTCAAGACCAGAAAGCGTGTTTTTGAGAAGTAAAAAATATCAAAATATTGACATGCATTTATGTCCAATTTAAAAGTGAAATTACTTCCAATGAACAAAATTAGATTAAATGATAAAAAATTAATCCAATTACACTTTATAATTAATTAAAATAATAATATACTTATATAAATAAATTATATGAAAAGGCAGTTTAGAATTAAAATGCAGTATTTTTCACTATTCATTAAAATATGAATTTCATTAGAAAAATACCAAAAATTCAACAAAAGTAAATTTTAGGTTATGATTCTAATTAATAAGTTTATTTTGTCAAATATTACATATAATAGTGATGAAAACTGTATTTAAAAAGGGTTCACCATTAAAAGGCAGTAAAACTGCCTTTTTAAAATATTAGAAAAGTTTATTCTTAAAACTTGATTCATGCCCATTTTACACCTCTAAAATATATCGGATAAATAAAAAAAGATATAAGAAAATATTAAATTCATAATATATTTAATTTAGTTCATTACCACCAATAAAACCATTAGGAACTAACTACCATTTAAAATGATAATATTATTACTATATTATCTTCCAATATAAATCACTATTGACTGCAACGAAAGATTTTAGAGAAACCCTTTGTACTGGGTCATGTAATCTATCAGAAAAAGTGTCTCATTTAATAAAAAATTAATATATTATTCAAAAATATTAATATAAATGAAAAATTATTATTCTATAAATACCTGGTTCGTTAAAATATCTTCTAGGCTAGGCTCAGGTTTTGGAGTGGGTTGTTGGAAAGGCTTTTATTGTGGTTCAGGATTTATGGGAGGTGGTGCTTGACCACTTGTTCCTAGTTGGTTCCATGGATTTTAAGGTGGGTTTGAGTACACCAATTTTATATAATCATGGGTTTCCTTCCAGCTAGGGTAGTATAGATAGTAAGGTTTTTGCTTAAGGGTTTGGTTACATCGACGACCTGGAAAGACTTCCTCACAACTCTCAGATGTTTCTCTTAGTTGGAGGAAATGGTCATAATAATTGTTGATAGAAGAAAATATTCCATTTAAGATGGGATTAGAAGATTGCGATTCCCCTTGGTAAAGATAATTTTCTCGAAGAAGTGTTCTCATCCCTTCAAACATCATGTCCACCTTCTTCTCAAATTTCGTACTTTTCCCCTCATGGACACCTCGAATGGGTACACTAGACCTTGTACAAAATTATTTAGTAGTCTGAGCTATGTTATCAATTAACATTCTCATATTAATTGGGGTCTTATCTACTAGGTAACATACTGTAGGAATAGCAATCATATTTTGATCAATAAGAATTTATCCTTCATACAAATACTGAATTTAAAGTTGATCACATATTTGGTGGTGTGGGAAACTTTAACATAATATCTTAAATATATAACAATATTCATGAAGTGTTTACCCTTGTGATTTTCTTATCCAAAAATATTCTTTTCCATATAGTTTTGGTTTGAGAGGCTGAGAAATATTTTCCTTTCAAGTCCTCCCAACCTCTAATTGAAGAATAAATATAATACAACCAATCTTTTAGTAATTTCGTCTAAGTAAAATGGCAATTCTTTGAGATTTACATATTCTTCAACCACATTATCTATTTTTAAGGTTAAACACATAGTAATAAATTCTTTTATTTTCATATGTGGATCTTCTCTCATGAGTCCATGGAATCTTGGTAATAAATGAATTAAACCAGATTTAACTTCAATGTTTAGTGTCTAACCATGAATATGAATATAAGTGGGTTGGATATCAACATAATGTGAGGTTAGTAATTTAAATTTTTAGGTATTTTCAACTATATTATATGCATTAATTTATGTTTCTAATTTGGTTCGATAAGAATGGAGATTTAAAGAAGTCTCAAATTATCATGTGTCCTCTTTTAAAGGGTTGTCTTGTGCATCAAAGTGTTTTCGACGTAGGATCCTCTCCCGTTCAGGTTCTAAAGGGGGTAAGTAACATGGAGTAGAATGTGTCATGCAAAAAACTACACAAGAAATAAATCAGTACACAAAACTAAATGAAAATTCCATATGTTAAAACCAATAAATATTCTTAAAATTTACCAATATCTTAAACAAATGCTCTAAAACCAAATCACTCCCTGGGAACGGTGCCAAAGTATGAAAATGTTCTCATGATGTGTCAAATTGATTTTTTAAGGTTGATTTATAGTATAGTAAAGACACTAGGTTGTATCCCCAGGATCTTTGATAGGTTTTGATGATGAATTTCAAATAAAAATTACTAAAAAGGGGTGATTTTGAAAATATTTTAAATAAAATGAATTCATTTAAAGAGTTTAATAGTTGATAAATGAATGATGTGATTATGAATTATTGGAGAATAATATCATTTAAATTTCACTACACATATTGGAAAGCTAATTGTTCTGAAAAATACACATAGTTTTGTTTAATTAATTCATTGAAGGTTTTCAATATCTTGATTTCCCTCTTGCCTCTTAAATCGTTGCACAAAGTACCAACCCTTGACACAAGAATAATTTTGTCAATTATTGGAACTCAAGAATAGAGTGAATGATACCAAATCATAAAAAATATCTTATCTATGTGTGAGACCAATTAGATTTTTTTGTTACCACTCACAACAACCCATGATTCCCACTTGAAATCTCATCCCAATCGGTGTTGAAAATATAAGTGTTTCACTTAATAATAAAAAATAAATATACTTAGAGTAGAGGGACATAACAATTAAACATAAGTAAAATATTTAACAAAAAATACACAAAAATTGTAGAATAACATGTTATGTTACTCCCTCCTAAGTATATGTGGCTCCCTCGAAATGATCATCCACTATTTAGCTCACCATAAAGTGGAGGGTGATATGGTGGAAATTATCCTTCATCCTTGATCCCCCTATGAAGATAGGGGATTATAGAACATATTGGATGATGATATGACTCCTTTTTGTCTCCAAAAAACCAGCGATTTTCCCCTGTAAGAACATACAAATGAGGTTCCCAAGGTATCATTTTATAGGAAAAGTGAAAGGTAGTTTTGTGGCCACAGATTGTGTAAAACCAATGGGAACATTTTTTTTATTTGGTAAAAATCATTATCTATATTTTGAATAAAAAACATTAATGTTATTTACCCACCTATGAAATATCTCCAATGAAATTTTATATTTATTTGGACATCTATATCTTGAGAAATGGATGGATCACAAGACAAAAAATTTGACTCTGTACAGATTTTGTGTGTTGTACAGATAAGTTTGAATTGGACACCATATGACCGAATGAGGCTTGGTTTGCTTTATAAGAAATGTACACCATTGAATTTAGGAACATATAAAAAAATAAAATCCTATTTGGATTCACTTTTTTGTATTAGTGTCTAGTTGAGTCCACTAGTGTGCAAGGATCCTGTGCAATTGGGCCCATTTTTCTTGAACTTCATCACGGGCCCTCCAAATCACCTCCACCATCAATGTAATTATCAAAACATGTAACATTTTCCTTTTTAATAGTGATAAAAATAAAATAATTTAATCAATAAAAATGATTAATTGGTTATTAATTTTATAATATTCAATACAAAACTAGTTTATCATAGAAGTGTGAGGGTGAAAACAAAACAGTGAATCACGATGTAATTAGTGGGTGAGATGTAGTTGTGAGGCCAATGTTGGTGCTGCTAGAATGTGATTTCGTATGTGGCTCAGGTTTTTGTGAGATAGAATCTATTTTGAGGCCCATGTGTGTGTGGGTGGGTTAAGACATGGTTCTTTTAAAAGAGGTCGGAGCATGTTAGAGCGACCAATCAGTGGGAATGTGTTGTTGGATAACCTATCATAGATGTGCATAATATATTACCCTACATGACTTCTGTTATATGGTGAGCATTCCTTGGTGTGGTGGGGATGGTAGAATACCTTTTTAGGTGTTTTTGGTTTTGTTCTCACAATAGAATTAGTATTCTTCTCCCACTTGTGCATGACATACATTGGTTTTTCCTACCGAGTATACCCGTATGCTCACCCATCGTATATAAACCTTATTTCTGGTTTCAATGAGGACTAGAGGGACCATGATTGGAATTACTAGATAATCTATTGGGACTGTCTCCAGGTCTCTTATTAGATTTAATTTTCTGTATTTTCTTTAGATCTTCTCATTGTATTTGTAATTGGTTTATTTTAAACATGCATGTTGGATGGATTTTGGCTTCCATCAGTAAATGATTGGGAGTTTTTTTTGGGTTACTTCATCATATCTCTTAATATTGGTAACTATAAAGGGTATTTCCATCCATTTTTTTATATTTGTATACCCTTAGTGTTTGTCTCTACCCGAGAGCCTCCAAGAGGTAGGACTTGGGCGTCATTATCTCCCTTTATTCATTGATAGTCTAAGATGGGAATATTTGGTGTGAGGGTGTCATGATAAAATATGAAAAAATGTGATGGTTTATAAATAGGATAGAGTTTTGAGTTAGGTATAGTGAGGATTTCGCGAGTTGGTAGGGAAACTGTGTTAGGTGATCTTGGTGGATGACATATGCGAGGGAAGTCCATCTAGGACACTGGATTTTTGGTCCCCCTATGATCTGATTCCATGAATCTGAGTCTACTAAATGACCAAGTGAGGCTGGACTGTTTTTAGGTTATAGACCATAGAAATGGTACATTCATCATAATTACTTGTATTCTTGTCTGAATTGGGGTGTTTTGGGGAATTTGAAAGGGATTAAAAATGAGTAAAATGAATTAAAATGAATCAAAAATAAAATTCCACACTAATCAAGAATCATGATTCCTTTTTTACCTTTCCAACCATGGATCCTAGTCATCATCCCCATTGGGCTCAGGTAGTTGAGGCTCAATAGCCCAACCTGGTTGATCGACAGAGGGTTGATTCAGTGGAGGACAGTGACAAGTGGCATATAACATTACGTGATTTCTTGTGACATGCCTTAGAAAAGTACGAGGGAATGGATTTAGACATAGAGATTGAGAGAGAGATCTAGGAGCTTGATATCAACTTCAGTTTGATAAGGGCTCCGACGGAGTACTGGGATCTTTTGGTAGGGATTCAAATTCAAGTAGATTCACATCAGTGTTGTACTTTCTACCTGGGGTAGATGAGGGTGGTCGAATATCTGTGGGTCAATTTCGAGAAAGAGTTCCTAAAAAATTAATTTTATCAAACATGAAGGTTGTGAAGAGGCAGGTGTAACTCTCCCTCTATCTGGGTAGTATTATTGTTCTAGATTTGTGGGTTAAGATCAATGTTCTCAATCATTTTTTCCCGCATATCTTTCTGGATGAGGAGTCTCATGTAAAATCTCTAGAAGAGGCACTTCGTCCTTCACTCAAATATGCAGTCACTCCATTTACATTATCGACATACTTGGAGGTTTGGAAGAAGGAATATGTGATTGAGAGGATTCATTCACATGGAGGTCTACCATGAGTGGAGAGATAGTACGGTTCTCTGAGTGGAAGTGTTACTAGAAGTAGTTCTCAGGAACCATGTCCTTCGGGGTTTCGACAAGTGGGAAGTTGACATCAGTAGTTTTCATTTTAATTTTATAGTCCTCACACCTTTTATATGGTCTTGGAGATTATGTGTTTCTTTTTTGGGGTTCAAGTTTGTATTTAGAACCATTTACTAGATTTTGTTCAAGATTAGTATGGTGGAGGTTCATAGGTTCCAAGCCAACCTCAGCTGAAGATGCTGGAAAGGCCCTTTTATCAGGAGGGAAAGTAAGATAATGCACCAATGAGGGGTGATGGAGTAGGTAGAGGATTTCCTGAGGGTTTTTCTATTGGATCTCGACCTAGTAATGTTTATGTTAGTGGTCATCTGCAGAGGGGTATATGATCTAGGCATCAGAAGTTTCATGCCACATAGGTAACAGTTTTAGTAGGGCTAGATATCATAAGAGGTATGATTAGATTTTTTAGTACCTTTTATTATGCTTTTTTTTTTATTTAGGAGCCTCTCAATCCATTTTTTTCACTCAGTCTATTCTATTATCTGGTACTGGATGTAGAGAGGCTTGATGTTTCCCTGGTTTTGAGTACACCTTTCGGATGTCATAAAAGATTTTTTGATGTATATTGGGGATATAGATTGATGATGGTACTGTATCAGTCCCATGGGGTTATTTTATTTCTATAAATATGGCCATACAATGTTATTAAGTGCATAAACTAGTTATATTCCATGCATTTCATTATCGACAGCTTGTGGATATGAGTCTTGTTTACAGACGTGGATGGTCATCATGTGGATTTCTTCGGTGAGGAGAGATATGAGATGGGTATTAGGTATGTGGAGGATCTTCATTCGTTGTTGGTTGATATGTCATTGGGAGTGGTGGAAACTAAAGACCCTAGGGGTTTGGATAAATTCTTTGATGTTTTTATTTTGATTCTTATGACTCTACCCCCTCGACATGATGTTGAGTTTGGGATAGTCTTACATCCTGGTGCTTCTCCGATTTCAATGTCTCCTTATCATGTAAAACCTTTTAAGTAATGAGGGTTGAGTATATATATTGATAACCTAATTAATACAGGCTATATCTAGACTATCATATCATCATGGGGTTCTCTATTGTTGTTTTAAAAGAAGGAAGATGGTAGTATGAGGTTTTTCATAAACTACCATAGGTTGAATCTGGTGAAGGTCAAGAACCATTACCCTCCCCCCTGGATATATAATATTTTTGACTAGCTGAGAGGGGAGATTTGGTTTTCGATGATCGATATGCAGTTTTGATATCACTAGTTGAGGGTGAAGGAGGACAATATCTGGGAGACTATTGTCGGATGTATGTATGGGGACTTCTAGTTCGTAGTCTTTCTATATGGTGTGATGAACACACCAACAATGTTTATGGGGATTATGAAATCCATATTCTCAAAGTTCCTCGACTGGTTCATCATTGTATTAATTGAGTACATCTTAATCTACTCAATGTTAGAAGAGAAGCATACTATGCATCTCAAGACCACATTGCAGGCCCTTCGATGCCACTAGCTCTATGGAAATTTTTCCAAGTACTAGTTATAAACATGATATGTGCATTTACTTGGGCATGGGGTGTCATAAAAGGTTGTATAAGTGTATCCATCAGAAGTAAATGTTGTTGTCTCCTATGAAGAAACCCAGAATGTTATAGAGGATCATAATTTTCTCTTTATAGAGGGAGATTACCTAATATTTATACCCAATTTCTCTCAAGTTTCATCTCTGTTGACAGCTCTGACCATAAAGGACTAGGATTTCGTGTGGAGAGAAGATTTCTAGGAAGAAATTAGCTATCAGAAGGGGGATTTTTCAGAGATCATGTGCTCAGGTTATAAGAGGAGGGTGTGACGTTTGAGGTGTTTTGTGATACTTTCCATCTAGGCATGGGATTTTTGCTGATACAGCTTCATGTAGTTATCTCTTATTGATCTAGACAGCTATTCCCTCAAAATTTTAACTATTTTACCCATGATCTAGAGCTATAAGTGCCTGTTTGTTTGCAGAATATGTGGTAAAATTACCACATTATGGAGAACTATGTAGTCCTCATAGATCATAGAAGTTTGAGTTATATCTATTCGTATTGATATCTCAACATGGGAAAGTGTAGGTGGATAAATTATCTTTAGGACTATTATTTTGAGATCTCATACACCTTAAGAATGGGGAATGTTGTGGCTAATGTATTGATCAGGAATTTTCAGAATGAGGTAGTTCAGGAATCTACGGATTTTTGGAAGTTGATAGTGGATTTAGTAGCCCTGCACTCTGATATGAGAATAGATGGAAGTATAGGCTTTTTGTTTCAGATGATATTGCAATATTATCTAATGAATATAGTGTAGTAGTCTTAGTATGGATAATAAAAGGAAGATGATATGTGTGATCGCATTGACCAGGGTGACGCTCTAGAGGGATGGTCATAGGATGTTCAAAAACATATTATGTGCTATGGAAGGATATTTATTTCACATGTGATGCATGAGGGAGTCTCCTGTGAGTTTCATAGCTCACCCTTAGAGGTATATCAAGAAGTTTCTAGAATGTATCGTGGGTTGAGGATTCAGTTTTGGTGTCCCAAGATGAAATCGATAGTGGAGGTGTTTTTGGAGAAGTTCTTTGTGTGCCAACGGTTGGAGAATGAGATCCATGTTTTTGGTGGTTTGTTAAAGCCCATAGATTTACCTAAGAGGAAGTGGGATGATATTGTAATGGTGTTCATCATAGGGTTACTGAGATCATAAAGAGTCTAAGATTCTATATAGGTATTGGTGGATCAACTGATAAAATCGGCTTACTTCATGATGATTAAGGAGTCAATCATAGTGAATTCCTTGGAAAAGAGATATGTAGAAGAATTTGTGCGGCTACATGGAGTTCCAAGATCCATTATCTCAGATCGGGATACAATTTTTAATCACATGTATAGAGGAGATTATAGTATGCTTTTCGAACATAGTTATTCCCCAACACTTCATTCCACCCCCATACATATGGGGAGAGAGAACAGACTATCCCAAAACTGGAAGACATGTTGCGGGTATACATCTTTGACTTGGGAGGATCTTGTCAACACCACTTTACCTTGTTAGAGTTTTCCTATATTAACAACTGTCTCTCTTCCATTTGTATGGCTCCTTTTGAATCTTCTTATAGAAGATCATGTTGTTCACTATTATTTTGGATAGAGGTTAGGTAAACAACTATTCTTGTTCTCATGGAAGTGTAGATAATAATAGATGACATTCATCATGTCTGTGAGAGGATGAATGTTGTGCTAGACTAGAAGAAGTCTTGTGTCAATCATATGAGAAGTCCCATGGAGTTCGAGGTTGGGGGCCACATGTTCTTGAAGGTTTCCCCATGACATGTGAGGAGGAGGTTTGGAAAATTGAGTAAGATTTTTCGTAGGTTCATTGGACCCTTCGAGGTGTTTGGGCGAGTTTTAGAGGTGGAATAATAGTTTTCATTGCCACCGCGGTTAGAGAGGGTCTACAATGTCTTTCACATGTCTCAGATTCATCGATATCTACATGACTACTCCCACTTTATCGACTGGGGAGAGTTGTCTATCGAAGATAATGCAAGGTTTGGGGAATCTCTAGTAGAGATCCATGATTCTCTAGATAAGGGGATGCATTGGCAGACCAATCCTTTGGTTCTCATGTTGTTGAGGCATGGTGGCCTAGATAAGATTATTTGGGAGTGAGAAACGTAGATGTGTTCCTAGTACCCAGAGTTATTTTGAGTTATGAATTGTTCTATTTTACTTTGTAATGTGATGTTTGAACCTGGTTTATTATGTGATGGGTTTCTTCCTTATTCCATAATGTGTGATAAATTCCTCACTTTTGAAAATTGGAAAACTAGATTCCAACTAGAGGTGCATTAATTATGATGCGATTAAAGTAGTGTGGGCATGTCAGGGTCATCTAGAGAAGATTGTATCTTTTCATGGAGGATGGGATTATATGATTCGTGTGCTCAGACAGTGTGGTTTTTGTGATTTTATGGTGTGTCTTACGGTCGGTTGGGTTAGTAGATTTAAAAGGAGTTATTCTTGGATTTTGAGGTTTTTCTCCACCTTCTTAACAACAAAAGGTGGATTATCATTGAACCTTGATGTCAAAAGTAGTGTTTCACATGTAGTGAGACCCGTTTAGGGTATCTCACAAGGTGGGTTTCAGACCCCCCTTGTTTCTTATGGCTATGGTTTTGAATTATCAATGGTGATAATAGTTTGATAGGTATATAATGTAATGGCTCAGACCTCTCCGGTAAATTACTTTGTGAAAATCTAATGTTAGAGATGTTTGGGGAGGTCACTGTGAGTCATTTAAAGAGTTTTCCAAAAATCTAGTTTTCAAACTGTAGATCATCTAATGGGTATTCGTCCATTGGTAGGTGGCGATGGTAGGTCACAATGGTGACTCATTATGGTGAGTCAAGGTTAGTGAGTCGAGGAAGTTGACTCAGGATCGACGAGTCAGAATTAATTAGTCTAGATCTGTGATTTAGAATGGCATTTCACACACGTGACTCATAACAGTGAGTCGCTAACAGTAGGCCCTGATGGTAGGACACGATTGTAGGTTGTGATATTAGGTCTACAATAGTGAGTCACCCAACAATGACTCAACCAACAATAACTCATCCAATGGTGAGTAATCCAACAGGGACTCACCCAATAATGAAGCATCCACCAGTAGCTTGTCAAACAGTGACTCGTCCAATGATGACTTTTCCAATATTGAGTCACACAATGGTGACCCAACCACTGATATCTTGTCCAGTGATGAATCTAATTACAATTACTCATCCAACAGTCGCTCACACTCGTGTCCCGTAGTGGTAGCACACCCGTGGTAGCTTGTCATCAGTGAATCGTGACGGTGACTCACCCAATGGTGAGTCATTTTAAATTGTTTGTAAAAATTCAAGAATTACTCATTTTTTTTATTTTCTCTCCTTTGATGCTAAATTAGTTAAATAAAATATTTAATGGTTTTTGGATCCATTTCAAATCATATATATCTTTTAAATACCGAAAGATTATTTTTAACTTCCAACCCACATGGTCCTAGTCAAGATCTTTCTTTAATGGATTTTAAAAACTAACTCTGCCACTGATTTATGATCTGGCCTTTCTAATGTCAAGATTCTCTCTTCCTTATTTTCTTCATTTTCTCTTGGTGTGACCCAAACCTTTCTTCCTTGAGGAGTTTTGAATTTGTGATGAATCTTGTGAATTGTGTTTTCAAAGGAGTCTTTTCCTACAGCATGCACACCCCCTATTTTGGAGAAATAAAATAGCACAAATCATCTATTCTTTGGGGTAGGGATTCTTCCATCTCCCACTTATTTTTCTATATTGCATGGTTGGTGTATGAATGTATCCTTATGAAGATAGAAGAATACCAAATAAATAATTAAAATTGAATCAGTTTAAAATCAATACCCAGGGGCTGGAAAAAATTGACGCTTGCTTATTATTTTAATATTTATGATGATATTGTGTTTTGTATGGTCTAATCACCCACTATAAATCATTTTGTAGGGGTTCTATTGTTTGTGTGTTGTGTGATCTATGGAATTATTAAATTTGTTCTTAGATCTTTTTTTCAAGATAAAAACTATTGTCCGCATATACGAGGCTAATAATTAAATACCTATGGAGAACCCAATTTTTGTGATAACCCCAAAATAAAAAAGTTATATTAATGAATGGATAACTTGTTAAATATGAATATGTTTCTACTATGTGTGGTTTTTTAGTACCTCTTTTGTGAGAATGGTTTTTGTGTGTGTGTGGGTTGCTGGGTTGTGCATAGAGGGTTGGTTCTATGGATATGGTAATATGAGAAATGTTGTGTAGCGGGGTTTCCATTGACTTTTGTTATGTTTATATTGTGTAATAGATGGGTGTGGTGTTGTTATGTAGAGAGGATAGAGGGAATGGTCGTTATGTGATCTATTTCTAGGTGTGGCTGTGAGTTGGGGGGTTTGTTGTGGCTGAGATGATGGATTGGGTGGAATAACAATGATGAATGATGATGGATGTAGTTGTTATGGGTAATTCATCTATCATTTATCCATGAGTATCATGAAAAAATGTTTACCTTATTTCATGTAATCAGTATGTTACGTCATTAATTGGATTCGAATAGAGAGGAAATATGGAGTGTGTTAAACTAGATGGCTCTTCTCCCTATTAATGGACTTTGGCGGTGTTGCTTTTTTTCTTGTGTTTATTGTTTACAGTTGTGCTATGTTGTTTCCCAGTTAGTGATGGAATGAATAATTCAATAATAAATAAAGAATTATAATTGGACAATTTAATTGGTTCGGGGTATGATTTGAGTTTGGGGTGTATTGTGAAGAGACATTCATTTATCAAAATCTGAAGTGACTATGGATATTGGTGATTAATGCTTGTAGAGTTAGCAGTTGTCAGGAATCCCATATGTTGGGATTGAGTGCTTAATATTATATCTATATACAAGGAATTAATTTAGAATTTCTATACACACCCCACCATAGTGGATAACCATGTGATGAACAACCCCATTGTCATGGGGGAGGTGTCTTTCCCAAAAATCCAAGTGGGGGGGTTGGATGGGTGGCCACCTGCTCTTTCATACTCCCTATACCAAGTGGTGACTACCCATGATTCTTCAGGTAGGTTCTTTTTCATAGGGCCTTGATGTGTGCAGGTGAGTTTTGTTTCCAAGGTATCTTCAGAATGAGATGAGATGTGTCGTGTTCCCAAGTGTCTTTGATATGTGAGGTGGTATGTGGCCTAGGTGTCTACAGGTGAGAAGTACACGTGACCCCTTGGTGTGTGAGGGTATAATGTGATGTTGTATGTGGATGAGGTGTGTGTAGGGGGGTTGTGACATGGTTATTTTGAAATAGGTTAGAGTATTATAATGTTTTTCATTATATTGGGAGAGCAACTAATCTGTGGGAAAGTGGTGCAGGGTACCCTATCATTGATGTTATTACTATATTACTTTACTTGACTTATGTTACCTGGTGAGCTTGCCTTGGTGAGGTAGTTATGGCTACTGAACCATGTTAGATGATATTTGTTTATTTCTCATAGGAGAATTATTATGCTTCTTCCTCTTGTGCATGAGAGAATTTGGTTTTTTTTCTACTGAGTATGCTTGTATTCTCACCCTACATATATAAAAATGCTTTCAGTTTTCTAGGAGAACTATGGGAACCATGATGGCCATTACTAGATCGGAATTTGGGAAAGTTGTTCTGTAGTTGGTTGGCTTTAATTTTAGGTATTTACATTGGATCTTTTCATTGTATTTGTAATAGTTTTATTTTTGACATGTATGTGGAATGGATTTTAGTTTTCCTCTATATATGTATGGGAGTTGATTTGAGGTTGATACATCTTATATCCTTATTTTGGATACTATAAAAGGGAAACACCTTCACTTTTTTTGATATTTTTATACACTTGGTGCTGGTCACCACCCTAGGGCCTACTAGAAGTAGGGCTTGGGGTTCATTATCTCCTTTTCTTCATTTCTAGTCCAGGAGGGGCATCTTTTTAGGGGGGGTGGGTCATGATAGAAATCTTAAAAAAAGAATTTTAATTTTTTGTGCTTGTGTGACGTGATCGAATATTTAAATGTTAAATTATAGATAATCAATGATCATATTATTCGGTATAGTTTTACAAACAATAATACCCATTGGATCTAGCATGGTGAAAATTGGGAAATTCAATATATAATATTGATGAAAATATACAGTATGAGGCATAAGATGATATTGGATAATTAATTCATGATATATTAATTGAAACAATTCAAAACATAATTTTTTTGAATTCTTATATATATATTTTGGGAAACCACTAATCTAATTTTTCATTAAATTTACATTGGTATCATAAGTATTGATATTAGTTAACATGAAATAAATAAAAGGGTGGAGTGAAAAATATTTATCTATATTTCATAATATCTTAAAATTAGAACTTCCATAAGGAAACATACTTCTATATTCTAATTATGTTAGAAAGAAAATATTATGTTCAATGGGATTGGGGTATAAAAATTTATAGAATTTCCCCAATTACTATATATTCTATTGGAATGAATATGAATGTATATCAAAGTGTACTAAATTTTGGATATCATGATATAATATGGATAGAAAATTAAACAATCATTCATTATAGTGGTACTAACACCCAACCTCCTACAAAATCATTTTAGTATCATCTAATGATTCCTTGTCTGAAGAATAGATTTTAAAATTAAAATGATGAAAAATGTTATGTTTCTTAATGGGGGAGGGAATATCTAATGAAAACATACATCACTCGATTGATTCATCACAGTTGAAGAGATTTGAGTAAAATATTTCCATATTTGGATATGAATCTATTAATATAACAATAAGTGTATGTAGAGATGTAATGAATTTATATTGGTGTATCAGTAAATAGTATTATTCAAGGCCTATTTTATTGGTAGTTAACAACTTATCTCCTTAGAAATGTATGAAGAAAAAAAATTATGCCGATCTTTATTATTTTTATACCAAAGAATCCATGAAATAATATTGATGTGTATCTTTTACTATTGATTAAGGATTCGATATTTCTATGAGAGGTATGTTTTATAATTTTTTATGAATATACAAAAGTAAAGTTTCTTTTGTGAGCTATGATAATGTTCACGATGAATTAGTTTCCTTCATATGGAAACATATCTGAATACAATGTTAAAGTGAATAAAACATGTCCAATTTTTAAATATGTGACTTCATATTATCAATTACAACATGTAAGAAATATGGATTACACAAAATAAAAAATAGTTTTTGTTAATGGATCACCATTATCATAGATTGAAGAGGTAATTTAATGATATAATGGAATATAATCTCCCCTAAAACCCTTGAATTATATATTATATTATAATATGGTAAAAAATATTTATTTCTCATTTGGAAAGAAATGATGTTCTAGTTATCAAAAAAAATATCTATAAGAAATGGTCTATGTTATTCGAGCCACCTTATTTGGGATTTTTAGATACAAAACAAACCAATGACGTTATGATTGTTGAAAAAAACATTTATTTATTTTTTATTGGAATATATTTAGATAGAAAAGGAAATGAAAATTATATATTGCATGAAAAATTAAATAAGATATCCATGGAAATGGGTTTGGTGTTATTTCCCAATAGAAAAGGAAATAGCCAACATTTACCTATGTAATTTTAGACAATAAGAAATAGTGGGAAAATTATTTTTTATAATGTTATAATGGTATTAATTTACATTTTGGTTTTTCTTAAAATGAAATGAATTTGGTTTTAAGGAAGGATTTCAAATTAATAGATAAAAAACTCATGATTTTCATGTATTTATGCAACAACTGTTATTACTCCAACTATGAGGTAGTTATTATGTACCTTTTAGAAATACTATCATGATGTTATATATATTGTTTAAATAAATTTGTAGAAAATTAAATGATCACAATTTTTTAGCTGAGTTCGAGATTATATCATATTTCATTCTCTGTTGACTAAAAATTGGTTCTCCCACTAACATTTATATATACAATGGTTCATCTAGTGATTCATTTAGTCTGGGAGATAATATTATATGGGCTTGTTTTTTTACATTGGATGTATATTTTCTATGGATATATTAAAATTTTTAAAGGGATGTGCTGAAAAGAATAATTTACTAAAGGCCTTTATTTTTTAAAAATATATTTCAGGAGAGGTGGTTGATTTATATTGATTATTTGAATGAATTAGGGCACATTGGTATTCCTATATCTTGAAATTTGATCCTTGATAGTGAATATAGAGGTATCTGGTTCTTAAATGTATTTTTTATTCCACATGATGAAGTGATTCTAACCAATTTTTTCATTTTTAATAACAAAGATCAAGTTCAACCATATATATCATCACGTATTACAGCATTGAAGGTACAATATCTATATATATTGTAAAAATTATTGATTATTGAGTATAGAAAAACATTTTTTCAAATAATAAAGGGAGTTTAGACATATATTTATTGTCATTAAAAAACATAAATGGTTTTAAGTGGACATCTCTTAATGTGATAACATGATATAGTTTTGATATTAATGGTAATGGGTTTTATAAAAAAATAATCAGGATCAAAATATTATCGAACAAAATAATGTGGTAATTGTTATCACTGAAGAATATTATTTTTTTATGGAAAAGGTAAAAAACCAACCTATGAACCAATGAAATATTTTTGAGTTGATGATGATATATGAGAAAATGATTTTACTAAATATGGACTAATTTTTGTAAGCGTAATTGGTTTGATGGTAATTGTGGTTTGAAACATGATGATTATGGATTTACACATGTGAATTTTAAATTTTTCTGTTTTATAGAGGAATAAACTATCCTGATGACCCATGAAATTAAAATATTTAACATTACTAACCCATAAAATGATTAGTGGTCCATCATTTTACAAGGGAAAATAAATCATTTGGGTGGTGAGGATGATAATGATAACCAAGATTTAGTTTAATTTTATTCATATAATATATGATTAATTGATGATTATTGTGACTATAATATAGACAAAGTTTGTGCTTTAACAAATTATCATGTTGAATGTATGTGAGAAATAAATAAGTTACCATTATAAAAATTCAGGTAAATATTTATATTTTAATTAGTATTTTTTTTAAATATTCACATGTAAATACTATATTATTTTTAATTTGTATGTTTCAATTTATATTTATTGATAATTTATATAATTTTTTTAAATTTTATATTCAATAGTTTTATTATAATATTTCTCGGTTAAAAAACCCAAACATAAATCATTATGTTTTGTTAAATTTGTTCATATCAAAACATCTTTTTCAATAATGATCTTTAAATTTATATATGTGGATAATTTAAAACATTTTTGGATTAATGTTTATATGTTTTAGTTTATGTTTCATATTTTTTGGGTAATAATCAAGAAATCATATTTTTTATACGTAAACATATGTAACATTTTTTAATTACTTGCATGTTTTTGTATTCATTTTTTAGATACTCACATTTCTAATAAAATTAAGGTATATAGAATATCATAACATTCAAATATTTAAATTACTGACAAAAAGGTGGAGGAAAAGGTACCGAGTTATATGTATGTTTTTTCCATATTATTAAATACTCAATTATTAAATTATTTCATGAAAGTAAACATTTAATTTTTTGAAAATTATTTATAGGAGTAATGGTGAGAATTTTATAGTGTATTCTTATTCATATTCAACATTGATAAAAATTTCTAAAGTTTATAGAAGTGGGATTATATGTTTTTTAAAACATTCACTTTCTCATGGATAATATAATATACATATTAAATTTTACTATAATAATTACCCAACATACCCAAATGAAACACATTTTTGGAGTCATATCTCTATTCAGAGTTATTTCATAATTAAATTTTTATATATTTATTAAAATTCTATGGATGAGATAATGAAAGAGAAACTATTGGAGTCAATAATGGTAAAATGTATAAATATTTTTTATTTTCTTATCATTCGTTGAATATTATATATTTTATATAACTAATATTTAATGATTTAAATTATATATGACATTCATCATTAGAGAAACAACAAATATTATGAAAAGTTATGTATCTTAAAAGAATTTTTATATAAATATATTAAAAAAATTAGATAAAAAATATGATTTTGTGAAGTTATAAAATGAAAAACCATATAATAAGTATAAGTATTTTGATGTAGATACAAGGGATAAATTTTTATTCAACTAAAGGGATGAATAATTAATGGAATGATATTTAATATATATTATAATATTTCTAACATAATACCTATTAAATTATTCAATTATTTTTATGAAATGGATTTCTAGAGGTATCACCAAGAGATAGGGTTGAATAATGTATACCCTCATTCCTTATCACATTGAGGGTATCATTTACTCGAGGAGTAAATGATTTAAGAATTTTTTTTTGAATTAAGTGCTAAATCTAGTAACTATTAAAAAGGGGTCAATTTCAGTCCTCCATGTCCTCCCACCCACCATGAAAATTAAAAAATAGACATTAAAAAATATTATAAGACAACAAAAATAAGTATCTGGCATAATTTTAAGGAATTAATTTTTAGTTTTCTGGAATTTTATTATATTTTAAATTAATAAAACTTATATACAATTATAATATATTGTTCCATGATGAACTTTAAGGGAATTTAATATAGGAAAATTTTATCCCTTGGGGTTGGATGTAAATTCTTACTAAAACTATAGAAAATCTAGAACAACCCGATAATGTTAAGGGATTTGAGGGGGGTGATAGAATTAGGATAATATCTTGGTCATTATTGTAATGAATAAATTGACATAGAAAGATATTATATAAAATCTAATATTTAAAAATATATTCCATGGGAGATAAAATTAAATTAGTTGTGATGACTATATTTAGACAAAAGTCTAGATAATCATAGTTTTCACAACTTTCTTACTCACACCCTCAACCTCTTCATTTTCAAACAACCTAATAATGTGAGTTTTATGATGGTGATCCCTATGTTCATATCGTATCTATTGAATTCATACATATTTTGGTGGATTCTATACATCACTACCCTATGAAATTTGGTCAAGTAAGAGTTTTTGTACATGACATTGTTGATCCAAATGATCTTATACCATTTCCTATAGAAAGGGTTAGTAGAGTAAGAGATTGTGTTGACTATATTAATCTCTATCCAGCTAGACTTCAACATTACCTAATATATGGCATCTGTAGTGTTTAATAAATAATTACCTTCATTTTATTGAAAATTATTTATAATATTTCTTATATTTAAATTTCTTACGAGTATGTAAAATCAAAACCATTAGTATAAATGAAACAAAAGGGTTTTGGAACAAAAAACATTGGATACACCATATATTTCTTTTGGGAGAAAAATATTATCAGATATTTCTTCATTAATGGATAATATTTATATCTTCTCAGTGAAGTATGATATATGTGTAAAATACAATGAATTTAGATGATTCCAAAAGGATATCATAGATCTTATTAGTTTTTATGAACTCACCACCCCTATAACAATGTTTTTCCTATAATTAATGTTATATTTCAATTTTTCTTTCCTTAAATAAATATAACATGATTTTTCATAATTTAATACTTATTTAATTAGGTATAAACACATGAATTTCATTAAAACTGAGACTATATCCCTATAAGGTTTTATAGATACAGAATAAATTTAAACGTTTTTTAAATATATTTATCATGATTTTAGAGTTACATATATATGTAAAATATTAGAAAATATAATAATGGGAGTTAATTATTTCAATTCATTGAAGGGTATATGACTATTATAAATATGATCTAATATTAATTATAACTTCATTAATTATGAAACTTGTATAATATAGTTATCGTTGGATGTTAGTTATATTCTTCCAACATGAATTCACATTATATTTACTTTTCTCTTTATTAGATGGAGTTTATAAAACTTTTACTTTAAAAAAGAAATTTTTATTCTTTTTCATAATTTGTGTAATATAAATTATTCATTTTATACATTTTCTCACTATATTTATGAAAATATAGGTCACACAGAATGTTAAAAAAGATCACTTATTGATATATGAGCCTAATAAAATGAAATACATGAAATTAAAGTTAAATAACATTTATATTAGAAAGTTTTTTTAATATATATATATGTTGTTTTTTATTACTAATTTAATGTTTCATTAACATGGCTTCATTATCAAAATGGAAATAAGGTATGTGGTTATTATGTTTTAATATTCATGTTAGAGATTATCACAACTGGGTGCGATGATAGAATTTAATATGGTTATATATAATAAATTTTTTTAGTTTTTATCAAATTATTATATTTTGTAATAGTATAGCAATCATTTTTATTATATACTTTTTTCATGTCAAATATTGATGAATACCATACACACCTTCAACGTTTGTATGGAAAATATTTTATAAGTATGTTAAATTTTAAAGGTAAATATCATGTAAGTCTCTTTTAATTCATGTTTAAAAAATGGGTGTTTAGAAAATACATTTTGGTTTATGTTGGTTTTTCATATTTTTTAGACTAGGAATTTTTTTAGATGTTCTTGGAAAATGTATTTTATCATTTTTTCTAAATAAAAATTAGAACTTTCCACATTAGGTTTTTTATAAACTAATATATAATCTTAAAAATAGGGATTTCAACGTAATTCATATAGTAAAGCATGTAAGTAATATTGAGTACTTTTTTGGAATGTTTTGATGTCGATTTCAAGAAAAACCAACATTGAATGGCATATTTTATAAAGATTTCTTCATCATTTTGGTATAAAAACCAATGTTGAAATCCCATTTCCACAACGGTTTGGAATAAAATTGACTTGAAAAATTGATTATTTTTTTATTACTTTTCTTCATCGGTTTTATGGAAAATGTATATAGGAATTTAGTTTTTTAAAAAATATTTTTATATGACGAAAATAATAAAATTGATGTGGAAATATATCTTATACATTGGTTTTTTGATAAACCAACATAAAAATATTTCTTAAATCATCTTATTTATTTTATTTTTTCAAGTTGTTTTAAAAAAATCGCATCAAAACTAATATTTTAAATATATCCTGGATCAAAATCAATTTTTAACTAACATTGAAAAAAAATACCTGATAACAAAATATTCCATTCCACTAGTGGATATAGATATTAATACCCCTTAGAACATTGTTAATATTTAAATAAAATAATAATGAATGTGATAAACTTATATGGGTTTTAATATCCTTATAATTATCATTAAAGTACTCAGAAAATTCAATCATTGGTAATATAAACACTATATAAACGAAACAAGTAATGAATATGGATTATGTCTCATATAGATTTATGTGATTTGAGAAACCCTAACCTCAAGTTTGACATGATTCGCAAGTTCTAAAACCAAATATATAATATACTTAAAAATTTTATAATTCTATACAATAACCATATTGAAAAATATAATATCACATATGATCCCATTATAACATTTCAACAATAATTTAATAATAATAATTTATTAAAATCATTATTTCTAGGCATTAAGTGTTTCATTTTTCAAATATAATTTTTTTAGCAGTTCTGAACCTTGTACAATGATGATGGTTCCATTTTTTCAGTGTTTCAATAATTCTAGGAATACCTTATGTAATAATTATATTCATTTGAATATATACTCACATAAAGTGGTGGTGAATGTGGAATTATATTACTTAGTGGATACAATTGTGTGTAGGTATGCACAAGTGATGTTTCTATTTTTTATGAATGGATGAAATAAATAGAAACTAAAAATACACCTTTAAAAAATATAGAAATTTAATAAATGTCGTATATAATAATTAAATCTGTACTTTTTACCATCGATATAATGTTGAAATGAAAAAATAGTCACATTGCATCATGGTGGGGGTGTTCCACACATGCATAATAGGGGAATTATCGGTTTCCAACAGATGAAAATGAATTATCATAATTAATATATTATATGTAAAGAATAATAATAATCTTATATATTATATATATAAACATTAAATCCATCATTTTAACCAACCGTCATCTATGGTAATGTATAATTATTTATATCACTATATGGAGGCCTATGTCCACACATATAGACTAATGATACATTCATTTAATATATCGTGGGATAAAAGTTAGATAATTGTGGTTACATAATAAAAATAAACTTTGGGTAAATTCAATATTCAATCGTTATTATATAATGAGTAATACCATAGATATATAGGAGGTAAAAAGAAGTAATAAATTGAAAGTGGCTGGGTATGATGATTATGTCTTATTCGATAGATTTCAATTATAAACATTCTTAAGGACCCTTGAATGGGTATTTTAAAAATAAAATAACCTCGAATTATTTTATAGGGAATTATAGAAGATAATTGTGGAGTTTTTTGACGATCTATATTACTCAAAGTGGTGTAAAGAAAATATAGGAGGGGTTTCCTTTTATATGTCGAGGGAATGTACACACAATGATTATCATCAAGTATTGAAATACTATAAAGTACTTTTCATGAAATGTGTCCCATAAACAATTAACCTTTTATAATATGGTTATAAGAGTATAAATACCATTATAAAATAATAATTTAGATGAAAATCATATCCTTACCTCTTAGTTTTATTCATGGATAACCATATTTATCCTTTTACCATGGTGATTTATTTACTATTTTTAATATTAATTATTACAAAAAATTTAGTTGAACATATTAAGTAATTTTAATGATTTTTTTTAAATATAAAATTAAACTATTATAAAATATATTATTTTTTAAGTGTCATAATTAAATTTTATATAATAATTTAAAACATAAAAAAACTACTTTGAAAAAAATGTATTTTTAAGCATTAAACATAATTTAATTTCATATAATGACATGTGAAACCCATTAAATGATTGTTAAAATATCTGATTAAATATATAATATATAAAATTATTTAAATCCATTAATGAATGGAGAAAAATTTTATTTATAAACTTAAAAACATGTTACATCAATAAAAAGGATTAAAATGTTTTTTTAAGCATAGAAATAAAATTATGAAAAAATAAATTAAAGTGAACATATTTATGAAAATATTTTTTTATTTCGAATGAAATGAAAATTAATTAACATTAATATCAAATACCTAACATAATTTTAATTTTATATTAAAATAAAATCACGTTTTATCAAAAATATATATTTTCACTATTCAATAAAAATATTTTTTTTAGAAATGTCCTAAAAATTCATCCTAATATAATACGGACATGTTGATTTCAAAATTTTCATTTATTAGATCAAATAAAATTTATATAAATGGTTGAAATTAATCATAATATTTATGTTTAATAAAATTCATTTTTGAAGAAAAACTATCTTTGAAACATAAAATGACTTTACTAAAACTTGGGTACATATCTCTTATGAATTAATAAATATATTTTTGATGAGTGGGACCATTATAAATATATTTTATAGTGTTTTAAATCCTATTCATAGTAAAAAATCATTATCTATTCTAAATAATGTTATGTAAATTATTAAATTTTAATAGTATATTCCTATTTGTTTGATGCTCATTGTTCCATGTTAAGAATTATATCTATATTTTTATTCTTATAAAATAAATTTGTAAGGTGTTATAGATTTTATTTTAAGGAAGGATCGTTTTTTCTATATTAGGAGTTTAATATCCCACCCAACTTTCTAGATTGAGTAGATACACTGTTCCACTAACCATATGTGACATTCCCAAGATAACAAAGGCAAGTAATAAATGATGAGAACTTAGATGAACATTGGGGGTTGATATTCCCTCTCGAAATAAAACAACCCAAAAATATACCAAATAAACATCCCAACCATCTATATAATTCATGAGTATAATAAATACAACATAATTGAAAAACCAACAAAAAATAGTAAAAGATAGAAAATGAAAAATGGAGTATCAACTCACAAAAAAAAAAAGACAACATGACATAGTGAAACAGATGTGGCATTATCCCATGAACAACCCAAACATTCTCCATGATCCAACACCATCATACATTCCCATGGTATTAAAATTAATTTCTTTAGAAATAAGATACCTTTCCCTTACTTTTTTCTCAGTATAAAAAGTTTCAAATCACACTAAATTCCCCAAGAAAGGGGTGAGTATTACAGTTAGTAGGTAAACTTAGATACTTCCCAACACATGCCACTAGGACAATAATGGGTTATAAAATCTTTTATAAAAAATATCAAAATAGTAAAAACTTAATACAAATTTATAAGGGAAATAAATGTGAAAAATACATCACAATATTGTTAATATTTATTAATAAATTGAATAAACATCCAATTTTGACACACACACACACACACAACCATCCACACAATAAATCTTGGTATCACACATTGACGGTGGTCCTTAGCAATCAAACTCTATCCCAGTTTTATGGTGGAACTTCACAACCATAATCATTCCCACTATGAACACACAAAAAACAAATTATGGTATATTATATGCTGTTTTTTTAAATAATATACCTCCTCATTTGAAAACATCCATCAAACATTTTTCTTAAACCAATACCATTCCATAATTTTAAAAACATCATTTTAAAATTATAATCAAGTGGTTTTCCAGAATCCATCCTACTTCCAAGGTTTCCAAAACATAATCCAACATTATTTACTTTAATTAATCAAACAAGGATTAATTAGAAAAAAACATTTAAACAAAAGAAAGCCTTCATGTTATAGAATATGTGGGAATGATAGAGAATCCACCTACCTCTCAATAGATGATTAAAATGATGAACAAAACGATGAACATCTAAACTCAGGCTCACAACAACTTCCCTTCAATATGTCCAACAATAACTCATCTATATTCAAATAATATAACAAAAACATATCTATAAATTATAATATATATGGATCTAAGAGAGAAGAGAATAGTAGATCTAGGATGGAAAGTGACGAACAAGGACTTACCCTTTATTTTGGATATCCAAAACAAATTGGTTCACCAAAATATGTTCTTTAATTAATTTTTTAATTATTTAATGGATTCTTCATAGTTGTTCATGTTTTATAAAAACATGTTCTAATTGTGTTAATTCTATTGGATGTCACCTAGGTAGCAGCGTTGTTGTGAAACAATATTTTAAAAACTGTGCTCCAACCATATAGTGAAACTGTCTCTAGGCCAACCCCATGTATGATTGTACACCAGCTATGTCTCCCCAACAATTCCACTTGCATGGTTTATATTTGGAACCCTCAAGGTTAATAAAAATGGGGTTCTAATGATACACTAGCCTAGTGACTCCAAGAATCCCCATTAATTGTTTCATAAAGACAGTATAGAATTTCTACTAACTATGCTCAAAATGTGATCCTCCAAAAACACTTCCAAACCACTCCAAAACCATTAGTAAAATAATTATACATAACCAATCTGTTATATATCTTGAAAATACACAATAATAGAGTAATTTTCATTTAACTGGGGGTGTCACATTCTCCCCACCATTGGTCTTTTTGACCTTGTAATGTGTGAGACAAAAATTGATTTGTAAGAGCTCGAGACACTATTCTAGCTTCTCATACTCACGTACCCTTTTTTTCATTCTAAATACTACTGTGTTATGATAAAACTCATAAAAAATGATGATTTACAATTAAATATGTTCCATTTACTTTTGAATTTTTTTTGGTTTATGATTCAATAGAGAATATAGTTTTAGATCAATATGGTCCCATCATATTAATGGTTAGGATCGTATTTTTACTTCTTCAATTAAGATACATGATACTAATTGTGAAAATAATTGAACCTTGTAGGTAAACCCAACTGATTATCCCCATCAACCACTATTTAATGTATCACAAAATGAGGAATGAACCAGGTAAAAAACATTACATGCTTACCAAAACAACAATGCCTTATCCTTGTAAAGATTACAAATAAAACCTGATCAAACAAAAAATAATAATAAACTTTCTTAATGAAACACATATGATTTATGATGAATCTAAGTTGTGACAATTCAACTTTTGATCAATCAAAATTTCTCCATTTTCACTTCCATAATGCTACATCTATAAAGTAAAGCCTCAACCATTACCACCCACCAAAGTTTATAACAACATGTATGATTATAGAAATCATTGGATTGATCCATATGTTTCATTTCTTGGTAAAATTTATTTTGTGATGACTACATATATGGTATGTGATCCTCCTATGAGCCTCTAAACTCTATCACATAAGATCTTAGTATTTCTTCCAATGTTTGGATAATCATTTTAGAATATACCACTATTTTAGAAGGATAAGATATTATCATGGTCAACTCTGTTCCAATGGATTTTTATGAGGTCATCAAAAAATCAAATTAAAACCATAGATCCTGGTTATACATATTTCAAATTGGGATTTTCAGGAATCTTTATAACTTCTCGAATATATATCATGGAAAAGTCATCCTCTATAGTGGATTCATCAATAAGGATGACGTGATATGACTTTATAAGATGATTCACAATCACCAATATAGTATCCTTTTTCCTAACAAATTTTGGTAAAACTATCGAAAAATCCATAGTTATTTTCTCCCATTTCAACATGAGAATTGGTAAATTATTCTACATACTAGCTGGTTGTTATTTACCCTGACATACTAAATTGGGAGGAATAGTAATACAACATCCACCATATTTTTGTTTATGTTATTTTAGAATAATTATTTTCTAAAAAAATTATATATATTCTAGAGTATATGTTGAAATAACCCATCTTTGATGGTGATATCTAGAAATAATTTGTTCTGAATAAGTTGTAGGAACCACCATTTGAACACAGAACATTATAGTGATCTCCCATATAGAATCCATCTGTTAATGGTTTCTCCACCATTGATGTTTGGAATCATGGGTAGACATTAAATATCATATTTCTAAACATTTATAACATAATCAATCAAATAGTGAACAATAGAAACTAGAAATAGAAATGAAATATCACCATTCCTAGAATAATCTAGATGCATATCAACTATGGATGAAAATATCAACGATTGATATGATGCCTATTTAACCAACTAATTATAAAAATTATTAATAAATGTATCAGATATGGAATTATATTTACCCCATTTATACATAAATTTAAATTCCATCATCTATAGATATTTCATCCAGCTGCATTTCCTTTGATTCAGATTCTATGTGAGAAAATTAGTTTCAAACACTTATGATAGGTGAACACTATGAATTTAAAAAAAGACAATGAATCCATGTTTTCATGGAATATACCACAATAAGTAATTACAAATCAAGTGTTTTGTAATACTTCTAATTCTACCATAACATTCATGAGGCGTAAGATATAGATGACATTCATACAAGAAAAAGTATCCCAACCCAAGTCTAGAGGCATCACAATAGGCCACCAACACCTATCTTTACTCATGAAATTTATGGATATATGTTGATGAAATTGGAACATTATGTTCTTAAAAAAATGAACTCTTTACTCCCTTGTAAAGGATCAACTTCTCTTTTCAAAATTTCATTGGTGGGGTAGGTTAATGGAAATAATGAATAAATAATTGATCATTTACCTCTTAGCCAAGAAACATGGTCATCCAAATAAAATTTATATGTTTTTAAGGGATAAAAAATTCAAACTTTTAAAGATATAAAAAAACATATTTTTTGAGATGATGTAGAAATGGAAACAAACACCTTTTATCTAGAAATGACACTTTGAAATCATAACATATAAGTGATTATCTTGAATGATATCCAACAATATAGCTATGAATTTTTAATTATTGGCCATTATCCTAGAATATAGTAAAATATCATAAAAAATAACTAAATAATAGTTAAGATGCCTTTATAAAATATTATTAATCCTTTCCAAAAACACTTTCCAATAATTCATAAGACCAATGTTAATAACCACATATTCATAATGACCAATGATACTCCAAAAAAATATTTTGGAATATAATCATTTCAAACACATAGTTGGTGATACCATAATTGTAAATAAATATTATAGAACCATGTGAACCCACTGAATTGATCAAAAATATTTTCAATGAGATGAAGGGGATATAGATTATCTATCAAAACATGGTTGACCATTAAATAATCCATACAACACATAAGAGTTCTATCTACCATCAATACAATAAATTACATAAAATGAATATAGAGAAATTCATGATCTAATAAACCCTTTTCCTTCCAACACATCCAATTGAAGCTTTAATTAGTTTTATTCAGTTGATTATATCCAATAAAAAATAATGGATATTGGATTTATCTTTGGTAAGATATCAATCATAAATTCCACTTCTATTTCAAGTGAAACCCCATAGTTATTTTTAGGGAAACAAATTATAAAACTGTTCAACAATTGTTGAAAAATCACTATGTATGATTTCATCAATAGATTCCAAAGTAACAGATTTTAAATGATTATACATAGTCCAAACCACTAATACTAATGTTCATAATCATCATATATTCAAATCCAAATTTCCATTAAGGTTGCAGTTAATTCCCTTAAGAGATTTGAAACTAAAATGATGTTCCTAAAATAAGATATATTCCATGAAGGGTGTAAAAAAATCCATTCCCAAAATTAGGATATATATTTCTATCCCATGAATAGATATAATCAAAATAAAAGTCTAGCCTTGTTGATTTTTATAGAACAGACTCCACAAATAATGTCTCAACACACATATTGTCCTAGAGGTGTATTATGTTTCCATACCCGAGGCATAATTTAAATATTTAAACCTATATAATATACAATATGAGAAATAATATATTTTTTGATACACTAGTATTAAATAAATCTTTCATGAGTGTATAATTCAATAAAATCATACCTCATATTATAAAAGTACCATATTTATAATGTGTAATGATTTTCTTAGCACCATAATGATGATTACTAGCTCCTCCTGGATTATTACTTCCATATTAAGACGGAATAACATAACCAGTCAAGGTTTTATTAGAATCACCTATACATTCTTGGTTCTGAGGATAAGAGTTATTCTGACAATATTGACTCATCAAGGTATAGGATGATTGAGAAACATGAGGCATATTCCTTGCTACTGACATAGATGTACTATTTCAATAAAAGAAGGAAAGTTCTATTTGATTATAGTTGTGACATGATCTTGGTTATACCACGTAATTTTTCTTAACATGCTCAAGTGAACCACACTAAAGACACAATGTCTTACTCTTGGATTAGAGAGGTATTTGACCAACCATGTAGTAAGATTTTGAGACACTCCACTAGTATGGAAGTATGTGTCCGTATTGTTATTATTTGCATCATTTGAGTTCCCACCAATTCTAAATCATATAAACATAATCCCTCTATCTGTATCTCTAGATATCTACATCTACCTATATTAATATATTTACCATCTTTGTATATGATATAAAAAAAAGAGATAAATCTTTGAGAAAACCTTTATTCATAGCCCAGATCCAATGTTTCTTTTCCTTAGAGATGCACCAACAACAACCTCTATGTAAAAGTATAATATATTTATAAAATTAACTATATACTCATTCAAATGATAAATTATCATGATTCAAGAAAAAGAAATATGTGGCTCTTTCAATGTTGAATTTATAAGGATATAGTTTTTTAGTGAACGACTATTCAGTGTTCTTCTACATAACGCCTTATTTGAATTTAACATTGATAGACAAATACCACCATCGGCATGTAATACCCTCCAACATATATGCTATTATCTTAACTTTTAGCTTGATTGGTGTACCCAATAATTAAAATATTCAATTCATTATATTCAACCACACTTCCACTTGTTATAGTTAAGAACCCCATTAATGATATGTGGATTATATTTCGAAAACAGCACACAGTGATCCACTTTTTGGGGTTTATCATTAGGATTTCCTCTATCAACATCTTGAAAATCCAACACGATGTTATGGAAAATATATTGGTTCACTTGAAGCTCATGTGAAACTAAATTTTATATAGCCCCTTCATGATGATGTTTATCCAATCTACCAAGTTACAATCACTATAACAATAGGAATTTTTCTAGTAATCACTCAATAGAAATTTAAGTCTTATAAAATGTTAAATAATCATATTTAAAAATAATTATTACCAAAATATCCAAAAATAAACTATTTAAACCATTTAGATAAATCATAAAAATCAAAAAAACCATGCCATAAAAGTTTTAAGTCTCAATATCAATTAATTTTATAAAAAAAATTCTAAACCCACAATGATGACAGGAAAACAGAACCAGAAGTGTCTAAGAAAACATTTTATAACCGAACTTCTTGGATAACTTGATGTTCAATACAAAAAGTTAGGTACTTACTTTTATGATATACATTTCATGTTTTGTAATTCATACCTCCTTGAAACATTTCAATGATACATATAGATAAACCTAGACTAATTTCATTTACCATATCCCCCCAACTCCTTATATTACGAATAATCAGCATGCCACTAACCATAATTGTTCCCCAAGTCACCAGATTCCCTCAATAAATTCTAAGGGCTTTATAGAAAATGGGGGGTGGGGCAGATTTTCCATCTAGAAAAACAAAAACCTTTCAAGGCCTAAAAAACATCTACACCATCTACATTTTTCATTAGAATAAGAAATGCAACTCATATTTAAATTCAATGGAAAAAATATCAGAGTGGCAATGGAAAAAGAAGCATCAAATAAAAAACCAAATGGAAACATAACCCAAGAAAACCAAAGTTGAATAATACTGATAACCACATAAATTAGATCAAAAATAAAATACTACATTCCATTCCCATAGTTTCAATATTCACTAATAGATAAATAATATACATTTCCCTTTCTTATATCTCATCACACAATTTCTGAAAACTCATAAAATTTTCCAATAAGGTGGTGAGTATAACACTCAGTAGGTTATCCATAGAGGACTCCCAACAAAAACAACAATGATAAGAACCATTTTGAATATTTTATATAAAATAGTTGAAAATTATTTAAATAATGTATACAAATATGTAATGGAAATCCATGTTAGAAAATCCATAAAAATATTTTTTACTATTCATTAATAATTGGCATAACCATTCTCATGTTTTCACACATAGAACCTATACAAGGACTCATTATCTATGTTATACATTAATAGTTGAATGTTGTGACTATTATCCTCACCACATTTATGGTGGTACATTTTTAACAAACTCTTTAAAATGTACATACATGAACATAATTGTGAAACATTCCATGCCAGTTCATTTAACATAAAAACTATTACCATGAAAAATTAATATAACAAAATTTTAATGCATAAAAACATTACCATCATCATTAAACAATCATTTTTAAATTATAAGAAAATGGGGTTTTCAAAAATAAATCCAATTGATAATATTTACATGAAAAGAAATGGTTTTTTTGTGAAATCACAAAAATATTCTATTGAAAATCCAATAATAATGTTAAGAACCATCCTCGTGCGGCATGCGCCACGACTCCCCAAGCCCGCCTCCAATTGGAAAGGGGCTAGTGAATAGCACCAGGAAGGAATATTACTAACATGGGAGGCATTTCTTATATACATTTACACACAAACACATCTACAAGCCTATAGATTCTGAAATGTAAAAACGACTAGGAAAAAAATGCTTGCATACAACCCAACCAAAAGAGTACAATGAAAGTAATGTGCAGAAAGTAAACTGGGAAAGAATACCAGCCCACAAAAAACAAGAGACTCTACATACTACAAAGTCCCACATATAATCACAAAGTGGTACTGGGACTGTTTCTCGTAGCCATAGGAACACCTTGACCTATAGGGAACTCAAAAAGCTCAGTACGATCCTGGTCCACCCTGGTCTCCATCAAAAGGCTTCTCATCAGCACAAGACACGACACATGCGGGTAAAGACCATGTAGAGGTGAGTATATCAATACTCAGTAGGGGCCCAAAAAACAAAAAACAATACACAAAAGAAAGGTTCAATTAGATCTACATAGAATATTTCTATCGAATATATAATAAGAGAAACACAATCAATATATACTCAAAACCCAAACCCATAGTTTAAATACAAGTCACACAACTTTATACCTTTGATATGGATTTAGTTCTAATGACTCAAAAAGTACTCATCTAGGAGTACTCACTCCATGAGTCTCATAACTCTGATAACTTCCTTCTAAGAATTATTTTTTGTCCTGAAAAACCATGACAGGCAGATACACTCATTATAGGAGAACACACTCCTAAGTGGAGAAAGATCATGATACACAGATGAGGGTCATTTCTTGGGCCTTGGCAGATACCGCAACTCATCCAAATTCACCTGTTAAGTAGATGATTGGCACCCTGTGTGAAAAATAGTCATGTATATACATGACTCTACCTTGGGTCTATAATGGATAGAGGATCTCGCTTCGGGTCTCCCTATGGGATACCTGACTCTATCTCCGAAAATCCTGTTGAAGGGATCATACTCATGTGAATGGAAATGATACATGAATTTCAGGGGAATGAAAAAAGGGGCATTTACCAAGATAGAAATATTCCAATAAATAGTGGAAAAGAAGGATCAAACCATGTTCTAGGATATACATGACGTGTAGAAGGGTCACATGCCATGACTCTCGACTTTGTGTACTACCTGTGTAGAACGTGCTGAGTCAGAAGAACATGCCATATAGAAAATTTTGTACATGGAATATAGTACGGACCACCCACCGTGCCCAAGTAACCAGGGTTCCCTTCGTTTACACGGCCATGTTCCCATTCACAGTAGCAACCCATGTGTTTTCCAGTGTAACTAGTACACAAGGTGACCCACGTAACTAACCTAGTCTAGTCGTGTGGTGGAGTACACCACTGTGTACTCCACCCCCTATCCATGTATCTGCTAAAATACATGCCGAGTCTTGGGTAAGGACCCACACACCATGTACTTTTGATACCATGTTGTTTCATCGCCTCAAGAACCCTAGAACCCTAGTCGCCTTATAGCCAGACCCACACATCGTGTTCTTCGAGATACACACCTTGTGTTCTGGAAATTTCTAGAATCGTAGGTTTTCCACCGTCGCACCTCCAGTGTTTCCTAATCTTCAATATGGACACTCGATTATCGTAAAACTCCAAGGTTGAGGATGCCCGGACATTAAAAGGTCATTTCCATGGGTTCTTGGCCTCCGATTAGCCCTAAAAACACTTACTAATTTACCTGCATGAAGAACGCTCGAAGATTTATAACTCCTGAACCATGTCGATTCTTCTGCCACTATCGTCGTCACAACTCTGTTGGGTCATCACGATGCCAGATCTCCGTTTTGGGATTGGTTTTCCACGAAATGGGAGTGCAATGATTCCTCATTTATATCCCCATGGAAAATAGGATAAATGCAGGGAAGAGGGAGGATGAAAACATAACAACAAAGGAGGAACAAACCTCCGCCATCATTCTTCATGGAATTAATCTTCTACTATTAGAAAGTTTGAATAGGGAAAATTAAAACATTAAACATGAAAAAATAAATCCAATGAACAAACCCTAAAATGAAAATCCCTCCAACTAAAATGATGGTGTGCGGGTCAACCAGTTCGTGTGTTGATCCACATTCATAATTTAATTAATAAATGGTGAAGAAACAATAAAATACCACCCCTACCTCAAGAATGGATTTATTGCTGATGAAGAAAATCTGATGTCGTCATCGTCGAGTTATTCCAACTCCATTGGCACAACGATTCAGACTTTGATCAATGTCATTCATCACTGAGAAGACATTCCAAAGCTCTAAGAAGTTATCTCAATTTCCCCCCACGTCTAAAATTTGATTAACCAATTAAAATAAGGAAGCATGTTTCAAAGTTCCATCACGTTGTGATATTAATGATTTATTGTTTCCGCTTTAGAGTATTTATGCCATGGCATTAATTATTGAAATATCTACCCTGTCGTTTCACTGTAGAGAATACTTCCAAATAAAATAAAATGAAATTTTAAAATTATTTTAGTTTATTTTATTTTATTTTACTAAAAACATCCAAAAATCATCTTTTTCCCTCGACCCACATCGGTCAAGGTTAGGCGCATTCATAGATAATTTTTTCATCCGGGACACAATAGTGCCCTTAGATTTTTAATCTGGGCATCCATTGGGAAACTGGAACAACTGCGCACACACACCGACTCACATAACATAAAAAGTTCAAACCACCATTCTTGGCTCAATGGGCCTCAGAATGATGTTATTTATCGGTGCCTAGTCTCGTAGTAATTAAATATAATATTTAATAAATAATAAATGGAAAATATGATACATTACATTCTCCCCACCTTAGGGTTTTACACCCAAGAACGCCAAAACAACGCTACTAAAAAAGATGAGGGTATTGGGCATGGATCTGATCATCCCACTTCCACATGATCTCCTTAATACTCTCATGATTCCACTAGACACGTACCAAGGGAATTGATCCCCCATGAAGGATCCTATCCAACCGTTCCTCGATGTCCACCTAGTACTCAGCAACGCTCACTCCATCAAGGATGTCCAGCTCGCCCCAGTGGATGACGTGTGATGTGTCATGCACATACCTCCTCAGCTACGACACGTGGAATACATCATGTTCCCAGTGCAGCTGTGGCTGTAGAGCTAGGTAGTATGCCACATTTCCAACATTGTGCAGTATCTGAAAAGGATAGATTAACCTCAGTGAAAATTTTCCACCCAGGACAAATCTATGCAACCCGCATCGATGTGTGGCCGTAAAGAAGACATGGTCCCCCTCCTCGAACTACAGAGGTCTCCGTCTTCAATAAACATAAGACTTCTGCTAGCTCTGTGTAGTATTTATCTGCTCTCGGATAATATTCACCTTCCTGGTGGTAGGTCGAACCAACTCTGGACCCATAAGTACTGACTCTCCAAGGTCGATCCAGCAAAGCAGTGACTAGTAGGGTCTCCCATATAAATCCTCGAATGGTTCCATACCAATGGTAGAGTGGTAGCTGTTATTGTATGAAAATTTCACTAGTGGTTAGTAGTCTTCCCAACCCCGACCAAAGTCCTAGATACATGCCAATAACATATACTCCAAAACTTGAATGGTCCTCTCTATCTGACCATCATCCAGGAGATGGAATTCCATGCTCAAGCATAGCTGATTCCCAAATACCTTCTATAGTCCCTTCCACAAACGGGATGTGAAATGGGTATCCTGATCATTGACTATTGTCGAATGGATTCCATGAGGCCAAATTATCTCCTACATGTAGAGTCGTTCCAAGATCTCTAAGTAACTCTACTCCCTGATAGCTAGAAAGTGGGATGAATTGGTGAGTCAATCAACAATCACCCAGATAAAATCAGGTCCCTTGGAAGTTCGTGGTAATCCCATCATTAAGTCCTCCGATATTATACACCACTTCCATTATGTCACTTCTAGGGGATGAGTTAACCCTACTAGAACCTGGTGCTCAGCCTTCACCCGCTGGTACATAAGGTATTGAGAAATGAACCCTGCTACAGACCTCTTCATGCATGACCACCAGAAATTTCAATAGAAATCTTAGTACATCATTTCCACTCCCGGATGTACCAATGTGGGGGATGTATGAACCACCATCAGGACCTCTCCCTGCAACGCCACCAGTAAAACAGTGCATCCTCTAAAAATTACTACATGCTCCTCACCTTGGGAATATCCATCAGGGGCACACCATGAGGATAACTGATAATGTAAAGGCTCATAGTCGACATCCCCAAGATGTGCCTCCCTAACATGCTATAAGAGTGGAGGGGAGACAACCATCGACTGAAGGTAAGCTACATTCTCTCAGTGAATGAAGAATAAATATAACGAGCCCAATTTTTCCATCGCCTCACTCAATATTCGTGAGCTCTATCTTCTTCTAAGAGAATCTTCTACCTTGTTACCCTTCCCAGGAGTATATATGATCTCGAAATCAAAGACTTAGAGGAACCCTACCCAACGCATCTATCAAAAATTAAAATCCTTATGTGAGAAGATGTACTTGAGGCTCTTGTGGTAAGAGTAAATGATAAACCCTTCACCCATAAGGTAGTGTCTCCACATCTTCAATGTGAAGACTACCACTGCCAACTCGAGATCATGGGTCATATAGTTCTACTCATTTGGCCTAAGCTAGTATGAAGCATAAGAAATCACCACCTGTCTCTACATCAAACCACAACCAAGCCCAGTCCCGGATGCGTCGCAGAAAACAAGGTACTCAACACCCTCCTCCCACAATCTCAAAATTAGGGTGCTTGTTGAACTCAGCCTCAACTGCTCAAAATATGGATGGAACTTCTCCATCAGCATGAAGGGTTTCCCCTTTCTAGTCAAGGCTCTCATTTATGATGATATCTAGGATATTTTAGGAATTAATCTCTTGTAATATCCTACAAACCCAAGGAAGCTCCACACCTATGTCGTGATCTGAGTTGGCTCCCATGCTAACACTACCTCCACCATGGTTGGGTCCACAACTACTCCATCTGATAAAATGAAATATCCCAGAAAGTGGACCTCTTAAATCCTAAACTAGCACTTCAAGATCATCCCATGACGCTGGTGCTCTCGGAGTACATCATGTACCATTTGTTGGTGTCTTCCATGCTCCTCCTCTAACGCCGCATACACAAGGATGTCGTTGATGAATACCACTACAAACCATTCCAAGTATAAATGGAAGAGCCATTTCATAAGTATCATGAACACTAAAAGGGAATTATTCAATTACAAAGGCATCACCATGTACTCATAGTGACCATAACGGCATCGGAAAGCCATATTTGGTATATCCTCATCCTGTACTCGAAACAGGTGGCAACCAGATTGAAGGTCAACCTTCAAGAACCATTGTTCCCCTCAAAACTAATCGAAGAGGTCGTCGATCCTCGGTAGTGGATACTTTTTCTTCTTCGTCACCTTGTTCATGCACTGGTAATCCACATACAACCTCAAACTCCCATCCTCCTTCTTGGTAAACAAAACTGGGGCCGCCTAGGGTGAAACACTGTGTCTTACAAAACCCTTTCTCTGAAAATCCTCCAAATACACCCTTAGCTCGCGAAGCTCTATGTGTGACATTCAATATGCTGGTGAGAAAAATACTGCCATCCCGTGGGGCATGTCAATTCAGTAGTTGATCTTCTCGTGGGTAGGTAGTCATGGAAATTCTTTGGGAAAGACTCCCTCGTACTCCAACACAACTGTTGGGGACTGGAGTCTCACAACATCTACTACTGCGAGGGTAATGTTATCCAACTCATGAGTGGTCGACTTCATGCTTCTATGCATGATCCCATTCTGTACTGCTTGGGTATCTTTTTCACGAAAAAAAATGAAAACCTCATATTATTATTGTGGACACACTGCAATCTTTTCATAAAGTAGCCAATTTAGGCATGGACCGAAGATAACCAATCCATACCAAGAATGACGTTGTAAGGCCTTGACCCTACCACGAAGAGGTTCCAACCAAAAATCTCACCTATAATGGTAAGATCACACTATCTCCAAAGGTGCATGATCATCAAGTCTTCTCTAGTAGGTGTATCCAAGCATAAGGGTCGAGTCAACGGCTCTACCAGAATATCAAGATTTCGCAAAAGACATGACGCGAAGAAGGAATGACTGAAAACTGTGACTATGAGTACAAAAAACAAGGTATAAAAGACATAGATCATACCTCATATCATCCTTTGGGTCCTAGGGTCGTACGCCTCAACTGCATGTAGCTATCCTTGCCCATGTCCCCTAGCTACCAGAGCATGGTGAGGACCTCCTATGGGTGGTGGTGGGAGTAGATCGAAACATATTCCACCACATGCAGCTCTCCTTGCTCTTCTTCTACATCATCCACCTTGCAGGTCTATCTACTCTACTCTCTACCTCTGCCTCAGTGGTCCATCCATAGCTTCCCACTCAGCAGCTCAATGGGTTGGAAAACCTTTAGAGATATGTCACCTACCATCACACAAGTAACATCACCTTTCACTTGGATTACAAGATCCTGTCTAAGAGCCTTGTACTTTCGATCCCCTATCCTAGGTCTTCCAGTGATGTCTCCCACGTCCTGATCCCTATAACTGATGTCGAATCCCTACTATAAAGGACTCTGCACCTATGTGCCTGCTGCTGACTTTCCTCAGTGGTCTCTACTCTACCGATAATCACTTGATCACCAAGTCTCCCTCGAGCACTCCAACATAAGTCGAAATTCATAGAGGGAATACACTAGATTGGATGTCCCATTGTATTCCTCACTCGAAGGTCCGAGCTCTGAATTACTGATCCTTGACCATATCCATCGAGTACCTTGCGTGGTTGGTGAACCTAGATGAGTAGTCATCCACCATCAAACTGCCCAACTAGTGAGAAACTCCTTGATATGCACTACTTTCAATGTAACATGAGAGAAATACTCCTTAAAGAGTTTCCCAAACTCCATCCATGATAGAGTCTCCTCATCATGAGTCTGTGTAGTCAACCTGCACCATCATCCATATGAACCCTAAAGAAGGATTGCTCCTAGGATCACCATCTGGTCCGCTAGTGTCCTCACTGGATAGAAAACTCTGGTCATCGCCTCAATCCATTCTATTGCCGCCTAAGGGTTAGGCTCACCACGGTATCTGAGAGGTTTCTGTCTCTGGAACTCATAGAGCGTGCTCTGCTTGCACCACTTGTTTGTCAATACTACAGGTACCACGGGCTGCTCTGCTGGTGGTGGTAAAGCAGGTGAACCACCTATAGGTAACACATGGGAAGTGGTCCTTGTATCAAATCCTCATCATTAAGGGGGTCTTCCTTGTGATATCACAGCCTAATATTAGCGGGTATGTGTCATGGAGGCATCCTGTAAGGAACAATATGTACCATGGTTAATGAGTATATCGGGATAGCTAACACAATGGACAAGGAAATCATAACCCATTATGATATAATGCATGTACCATTATTTAATTTCCCCAAAACTTGTGTTTTCATGTACTAAGTCGATAAGTAGGTTATCAGAGTCTAGGATTATGGATACCTCGACCACCCACCTCAACACTAGAGTCTCTGGCCTGAAATCCGAGATCGAAACACTTAACACTGTTTCCCCCAAACCAATATCACAGTCTCCTGGTTCTAAGTTAGAACCGACCACCTATGATACCACTCTGTCACGACCCATCCCAGTGGGGCCTGCACCACTACTCCCCATTCCCTCCTTCGATAGGCCAGGGGCTTGTGACTAGCACTAAGTAGGTATATTACTAATATGGGAGGCATTGCCTAAGTCCCTATACACATGAACACATCTCCAAGCCAAAAGATTTTGAAATGTAAAAACCACTATGGAACAAAATTTAGGCATACAAACCAACCAATATTGTGAAACAAAAGTAAAGTGCCGAAAGTAAACTGGGAAAGAATACAAGCCCACAAAAAATACGAGAGTCAGAAAACTCCAATGTCCAACATGTCATCACAAAGAGGCAATGAGACTACTACTCGTAACCGTAGCAACACCTTATCCTATTGGGAACCTTGAAAGCATGGTCTGATCCTCGTCTTCCATGGACTCCATCAAAAGGCTGCTCGTCTGCACTAGACATGACAAATGCGGGCAATGCCCATTCATGGGTGATTACTACAATACTAAGTAGGGGCCCCAAAAACAACATTGTAATACACAATGGTATGGTACACTCAGCTCTACGTAGAATATATATACTGAACATATAATTGGTGAAGAATATTCCAAATATACTCAAAACCCAAACCCATAGTTTAGAGACAAGTCACACAACTGCATACCCCCTCTAGGAATTCAGTTTGAAGGTTTCATGAAGCACTCATCTGGGGGAACTCACTCCATGATTCTGATAAATCTGATAACTTCCAAATTATAAATACAGTTCTTCGAGAAACACTATGATAGGTATATGCACTCATTCCGAGAGAACACACTCTTGAGTGGGGAAAGATCATGATACACAGATGAGGATCACTTCTAGGGTCGTGGCGGAAACCGTGACTTGACCAGATTCACCTACTTAGTAGAGGATCGATGCCTGATGAAAAAAATAGTCATGTGGATACCTGACTCTACCTAGGGTCAAGAATGGATAAGGGATCTTGCTCTAGGCCTCTCATAGGGATACCTAACTCTATCTAGGAATTTCATACTAAAGGGATCATACTCCTATGAATGGAATTGATATGTGACCATTAGGGGAACGGAAAATGGGGCACTAACCCAAACCAAACATTTCATAGAAATAGTGTAAAAGAATGATCAAACCATGTTCCATGATATACATGGCATGCATAAGGGTTACACATTGTGTCTCTCGAATCTGGGTACTAGCCGTGTAAAATGACCCAAGTCAGAAGAATATGCCATGTATAAAAGTAAGTACACATCACGTATTATGGACCACAAGCCATGTATGAGTAACCGGGGTTCCCTTTGTGTACACGACTGTGTGTCCCTACATAGTGGCAACCCATGCATCATCTCGTGTAACCGGTACATGGGGAGACTTGTTTAACTGGCCTAGTCTGGCCATGTGGTGGAGTACATAACCATATAATCCACCACGTGTTCATGTATTCGATAGAATACATGTCGAGTACTACGTAAAAAGCCACATGCCATGTTTTTTGGGTAACATGTCTTGAAATAGCCTCAGGCACCACAGAATCCTAGTCTCCACATAACCGGACCCACACAATAAGTTCTTTGGGATACACACCGTTTGTTATGGAAATTTCTAGAATCGAAGGTTCTTCGCCGTCGTGCCTCTAGTGTTTCCCAATATTTTATCAGGCCACCTGATCATCGAGAAAATCTATTTTTGACATCTCCCCGATACCTCAAGACCATTTCTATGGGTTCTGGGACACTAATTGGCCCCAAAAATGAATCGATTTATTTTCACGAAGAATGTTCGAAGAACGAGAACTCTCAAACCATGTCGATTCGTCAGCCGTAATCATCATCACATCTCCACTAGGCCAGATTTTCATTTTTGGATTATTGTGCCAAGGAATGGGTATGCAATGATTCCCTGTTCATACCCCCCATGAAGAACAGGATGAACATGATGAAGATGGGGGAAGAACAAAAAAGGGGGAATAAACCTCCTCCATCATTCTCTACGACGTTAATCCTCTCTTGTTATAAATTTTTAATGGGGAAAATTAAAAAATTATACATGACAAAATAAATCCCGTGAATGAACCCAAAAAAGAAAATCCACACCACAAGAACAAAGGTTTGTGGGTCAACCGAGTTGTTGGTTGATCCATGTTCTTCGTTTAATTGAAGAATGATGAAGAAACAGTAAAACATCACCCCTACCTCAAGAATGGATCATTCACTAACAAAGTAAATATGCATCCATAATCACTGATTTCCATAAAATCCATTGGCACAATGATTCACAGTTTGGATCAATGCTGTTTTTTTTTCTGAGAAGACATTCCAATGATCAAATAAGTTTTCTCAATTACCCCCACATCTAATATTCAATTTACCATTTAAGAAGAGGGAACACATTTCAATGTTCTATCATGCTACACCATTAATGAGTCTGTGTTGTTGTTTCAGAGTCATTATGGCATGTCATTAATAATATAAATAGTAGCCAAGTCATTGTGCGTCAACGAATGTTTCCAAATAAAATAAAATAAAATTTTGAAATTATTTTATTTCATTTTTTGTAAAAACAACCAAAAAATAAAATTTTCTTCGACCCATGTCAGTTGAGGTTAGGCTCGTTCATATATAAATTCATCATCTCAAACCCAATGGTGCCATCAGTTTTCTAATCCAGTCAACGTTTTGGAAACTACCACCACCATGCACACACACCGACTCACTTAACATAAAAAGTTCAAACCACTATTCCTGGTTCACTGGGCCTCAGAATGACATGCCTTCTCCATGATTGGTATCATAATAATTCAATATAATATTTAAAAAATAATATATAGAAAATCTGAGACATTACATAAAATATTTATACAAACATGGTCTTTAATGTTATAGAAAATGTGCAGATGTGAGAAAATCCAAAAACATTTCAATGGATGTTGAAAATGAAGAAAAACACTAAGAACATATAGATTCTGGCTCACAAAACCTTCCCTTTAATATTTATAACAATCTCTCATTATGATTGGAATAAAAAAATATAGATATGTATATAACAAATTAGACTGAAGAATTCAAAAGGGAGAAGAATAGTAGATCTTTGAAGAACAAGTAATAATAAGGACTCGTCATTGATTCTAGATCTCAAACACACATATATTTTCCAAAAAAAATCTTTTAAATAAATAGAAATTACCAAGAGATCCAAGAATTGAAAGGATTTGAAGACCTTGGAAGAATATCAGAAAAATGAGGGTTCAATATCCTTAATCTAAATTTATTCATAATTTTCGAACCATTTAATGTATTTCACTCAATTAGGTTTCACATTTTACCAAAACATATTCCAAACATGTGAAAAATATTTTAGATCAACCTAGTATCTACAAATTTGTGAGATATAGTTTGTAAAATCATGTGGTGATGCTATCTGAAGGACAACCACTCAAAAAATATTCTCCAAGGGTTTAAAAAACCATTCCCCAAACCTGTTTCCCCATTGATTCTACATTGAAGGTTTATTCTTAGAACCGTAACTATTTTTCAAATCAATTATCCAACTAGGAACCTACCTAGTGAATACATGCATCACTTTGTGTGGTTCCTAGAGATAGTGAATATTTTATACTAACTGTTATCAAAACCTTTCACCTCCATAAAAAGTTATTTATGAATTATAAGACTTCTAGAAGCCCTCAAAACAAAACCTAATCATTATATAACATGAAAATACACAATTAAAGGGTAAATTACTTGAAACTGGGTTCATTACAAGTGGTTGGGTTTAGAAAATGTCAAACATTAGTATTTGGTATGTTACAAAAATCATTATCATTATTTTAATCTATTATTCGAAGTAGTTACTAGTAAACCTGAATCATTAAATAAAATTTCTAGTATGGACAATATAGATCAAGATCAGAATTTATATATTAAAACATATATTGATTATGTCTAAAAATTATATTCTTATTTAGTATTTCTATTTCATAGGATGTTAGTATGTATACATAATGAAAATTTATCTATTATATGATCTTTTAGAAATTTATTCTTCATGATTTTGCTTATTAATTTGGAAAACTACTCAATTTTATGAATATGAATATATTTTCAAATAAAACTATATTTCATTTAAATGTATAGAAATTTTGTATTCAGTGATTAAAATATCAATGTGTCTTTAATTTAATATTTAAATGTATAAATGATCCGTGAAGGAAAATAATTATATAACATGTGGTCATATATCTAACATTTTATTAAAATGAAGTTGAAATTTTCAGTGATTTGATATTGAAATAAATGATTGGATAAATTTGGTTTCGCATTATATTTAAGATTTCCAAAAATTTTTTGATGAAATTTCATTTGATATTTATATATTATTGAATATTATAAATGCATTTTTGTAATAAGTATTTTACTAGAAATATTTCTATGCATGTGGTGGAGGATAATAGTTGGTATAGGGGTAATGGCCACTACTCATTGAAGTGTAAAGATGATGTTGAATAGTGGATCTATTGATAATTACTTATTCTCATTATTAATGTTTTGGGTAAAAAAAATCTAATTACATAAAAATAACTATTTATAATATTATAATATTATAATAATATATGTATATATATATATATATGTTTTTATATATGGTATAAATGAATTTATATGAATGAACATAATTAATTTAATCTATTTTTTTATTATATATATAAATTTATTGTATCTAGGTGACTATAATTTATATGTAATTTATTTCATTATAGAATCAAAAAAAGAAGTGGTGGTTTTAATCGCTATTAATTTTATACTATATTTTTCATTAACAAAACTACATAATTTTCTGACCATGTAAAACTACCACTAATAAAAAGAAAATAATAACTAATTATCATATTTCTAGAACATGTAAATGATAATAGTTAAATGATCTTAAATATAATAGTTTTATCATTTTTATAGATGTTTACAGTAATTTAAAAATGATCATAGATAAAATGCTCGTAGTTTAAACTGATAAATTTTCAAAATATAACAACACTATTATTGTAATTTTTTTAGTGAATCCATTTCATATTTGTGTAATGGAATGATTATTTGGACTATTTCCAGAAAATTATGATGAAAATAATAATTAATTATACAAATGGTTTTCCTTTGGTTGTCAATAAGGTTCTTACACAAAATTATTTCTTATGAATTGTGTGTTCTCAATGAAAATTAATTATTATATTATCTCCATAAAAATATGTATTAAATCCCATATTTTACATGAAATAATTCATAGTGATATGTGTATTATATTTCGTACACTATGATGACCAATAGGTATTTTATGATATTGATTAATGCATCCACTAAATGGTCTCATGTGTTCCTATTGTCAACCAATAACTTGGATTTGAGAATAATATTTCCAAAAATAATAATGTTAAGGTTAAAATTATTATATTATTCCATTAAGTACATTTTTATTGATAATTTTAGTAAATAATAATCACATTATTTTAATAATTAGTTTATATTGATAAGAATATGTTTTGATCATCCTGTTACTCATGTTTACACTCAAAATGGTATAGTTGAATAATTGATAATGCAATTAAAAATTATCACTAGGATACTTATAAAAAATCCACTCACAATTTTTTTCATGGGGATGTGTGATTTTTTATATAGTAAATCTTATTGAAATTATACCATCAGGTAATAGTGAAATTTTCACTTTTAAATTAGCTTATGTTAAGGAACCCAAATTTCACATATGAGATTATTTAATTATTTTTCTATTTATTCCACATGCACTCTCAAAATAAAAATGGGAACTCCTATATATTTGGTGATAGTTTTTAGATTTTAATACCAATAAAGTACAAAATATCTTCAAATAATGAAAGGTTATGTATTTAAAGCTTTATTTGTTGATTTTTAACGAAAATATGTTACATACATTAAAGAGTTAAATAAAATGACATCGAAAGAAATATATTGAAAAATTAAATTATTATTATATCTTGATCCCTAATTTTTTTTTTGTGATATGGGATTTTAAAATGTTATTAATTTTAATTTTTTTTTAAATCAAGTAATTTATTCTTTGAATATTTTAAAATAGTTTAAAGAATCTTAAATAATTACTATGAATTCACCACTTGGAACTGGTGTTCTTTTTTAATGATTTGATTGTGCTATTTCAAGAAAGGGAGACCACCAAATATAAAATTTATATATACTTCCTAATTAAAAGTGAAGAAATATATGTTTATTGAGAAAGTAAATAAATAAATGTAAAATATATATTTAATTTATCAAAATATTCCTCACGAAATAAATATATAAAATGTTCTTTATCATGATCGATAAAAATTTTATATAACTTTTACCAAAACCAGAAGACTTTAAAACCATGTTTAGTCCATTATTGATGAAATATTCACATATAATATCGAACATGATATTTTTTATGAAGAATAATAACCAATATCAGAAAATGAATTAATTAATTTATTAAACTAGTATTTATAATATGATGTAATTAAATCAAGAATTAGACTCACTTTCTTTTAGTGAGATTTTTTGAAAAGTTTTGTAGACCACATAATGAAGCATCTCAATAATTTAAGAGAGAAAAATAATTTTTGGTAGAGTATATTAAATGAAACTCCAATCATATAAGTGAATGTAATAACTCAATACTTTATAATATACTTCTTTTTAAATAAAAGCAGTCTGTTTGATAGTTTATAATGGATGGAATTTCAGTTTTAAACAAAATGTGATACTATATTAAAAAATATAATTATTTAAAAATGACAATTTTAACATACAAATTATTTTTTGGTGTTACTTTTTGAGAATTTTCTTTTGATGAATTTTTTAGAATCTTATAAAAATATTTATATTTTGATGAATAGTGATTAATATAGTTTTTTTTTTGAAAACTTCCTTTTCATGTAAAAAAATTATGAAGTTAAATAATATTTTAAATAGGTTTTGAATTATATTTATATAAAATATAATAATATTTAACTAATTCAGGTAATTTTAATTAATTTCATATTTAATTTTTATATCAATATTTACTATACTTTTCATAATTATATCATTGGAAAACTGCTTTTTGAATTTGACCATAATTCATATTATTCGGCTTTTGGGATTTAAATTTAATAAAATGGATTATAAATTCTGAATCATAATTATTTATATATTATAATAAGGTCTAATTAATATGTATTCATAATGATTAATAAGTATAATAAAAATTAATTTTCCCTGATAAGGTTAAAATGGGGTTTTGTCCATTAAAAGTGCTTCGGTAAAACATAAATTTCTACACAAATATGATTCTTATTTAATAAAATGGATTTAATAGTAATACTATGTATCTCTAAATTATAGAACTATTTTTAATTTAATTTTAGTCTTTAATGAAAAAATATCCAGGTATACAAATAGATACCAATTAGTATGGTGAAAAATAAAATGGTACAGTTTTTAAACATAAAGGTTAATTAATAACAAGTTTAAAACATTTGTTTTTCTATACAATTGTGGATAAATCATATAATCCCAACACTATATTATCTATTAATTTTAGTGTCACTAGGGGTGATAGTGAATACCCTTTGATGAATTGTTTTTAGTATTTTAAAAAATTAAACTCTTTAATTATAAAAGTGCATCCCCTCACTTCAGAACACATCTCAAGAAATTTGGATCAACCAAAACCCCTCCTAAATATCTTGCGACACATTCTATATATTTTTTAATTCCAAAAGGCCAAATCTATGGTCTTTAATAAAGAACAAAATGAGGCATCTCTAAGAGAAGAAAATTGTCTTCACTGAACCCTTTATCTATATTAATTATATTAGAATAATAGATTTTGTATTAACATTTAAAAAGTATTAAAATAAGTATATACCATATTATTATATGTTATTATGTTAATGGAATAAATTTTATCTAAATCCACTTCTAGTAAATGGGAAACTAAATCACTACTCTTCTGTGATATATAATACCCCATTACGTACTTATGTAACTTGTTTTTCATCAATGATTTTCATGATTGTATATAATGATGGATTAATTAATATATATATAATAATTTATTTATAATTATAATTATGGAGTTATAATATCACTTATATATTATTAATTTTTTTCAGTTAAAAAATTATAATATTTCTTGTGTGTACGGACTACCTTCTCTTGAAAAGAAGAGATTCATTTTTCATTTTTCCTTCTCATAGACGGAAATAAGGATAAATTTAAAGAATATATGTTATATATTTGACCTGATATAAATTATTTATAGTTAATATATCCAAATTCTATTAACCCTTTAACCAGTTAAGGTAATTATATAATCAATCATGCATACGTATGGTCTACCATCTCCACGAAGTGCGGTGATTCATTTTCTATGTCCAATTATAAAGAATTGTTTTAAGTATGTATATAATTAGAAAATATATATAATATTAATATTTTTCAAGGGTTAATGGAGAAGTTTCAAATGTACAATGACCAAAACGTTCATGATCAAACATTCATGAGAAAATAAGGTAATTAACACTTAAAACAATTAGAATTATGATATATTATTAGAAAATGGGTGGTGAAATGTTATCAGAGGATCACATACAGTATCAGATATATTATTATGGTTTAGTGAGACATGTATAAAAATTTATATTTATTATAAAGGAGTTTTGAACATATATAAAGGATGTTGAACATGAGATGAGGGTTTCTCGTCTCAATTTTACTTTCATGAGGCATGTGCCATATTCACCACGTATTTCATTTCATGATGTATATACCAAAAATTTTGATATGATATATCATGAATATATTTCAGTTCATGGTATTTATTTTTTTATTTGATGATATTTCTTTCATGGGAATTATTATTGAAAAGTTACCATAGTAGTGAAGATTTATTTTAGAATCTGAGTATTATTCAGGGTTGTTTTGGTTTAAGTATCCTATGGGAAAATGAATTTTTATTTATATAATAAATCCAATATATTTCATTATCCTATATTTATTAATTATCTAAAGAAATAATATTAAATTTTTTTCACTATTTGGTACTTGAAATTAATGAGAAAAATGTTTCTAGGAAAAGAAAACATTATTTCACTTATTGGTCAAAATTTATTTTCCATAAAAATCAATGTTTTATAAATATGTTTTAAAAAATATTATTGAAAATCATAAAAATTATTTATTGATTAAATTTTTACACATTTTTTACTTTTTAAAAATAAATTAATTGAATGTTCAGGTTATTTACCAAAAAATCGTGTTTTCTCTTTACCAAAAATGTGAAAGGGATCTTTATTTTACCATGTATGGTAAGAATGAAATTTTTTACCTTAATATCTACTAAATGTTTTAAATATAAATTTATGACTTTATAAGGATATTTTCAAGGTCAATAATATTAAAAAAATTGAATATTTTTAAATGGTTATTTTTAAGATGCGATGGTTATTTCTCAAAAAAATGTTTGAAGGATAATTTTTTTTATATACTTCAAAAAAATAAAATAATTCATATACTTGTGATGCACTAATTATATATTGTATTACTATAATACTTATTATATCATTGGATGGTTAATGGTCTGTTTGAAAGAGGATTTAATGTTTTACTACCATTCCTTATATTAATATGTATGGTTTATGATTATAATTATTTTATTAGGGAAAGAATTAACAAATAGTATATTTTTTCTAGTACAAATGTTTATATATATTATGTTATCCCATTAATATGATAAATAAATGGGACTTAGTAAGTGATGGGTGGGGATCATTTATAGATATCCCATTGATGCATCGACATGTCTCATGAGAAATCAGTAGGACAAATTAGAATGTTTTTACAAACGTATTTAAATTGTCTTGTGAATGGTCTTGAATATGTATTTCATATGTCACGAATTATGAATCCCCTCATTGTGAGATAATTTATTAATTTCTATGTGATTATTTTATTAGTTATAGTATCCATGGATAATTTTCATGATCATATGATCATTTATATGCCTTTATTTGATCGACTTTTATTCCTACGATATTATGCTCATTTTATTATTTAAATTGAATGTGTTTCAGATATTTAAATTTTCCTATTTAATATGATTATTTATTAATTATATTTTCTACTATACAAATTCCCTTAATATGAATATGAGCTTACAAATATTTATTTTTTATATTACTATGGATAATCGGAAGTGTTTTTTGATTGATATTTAAATATATTATAAGGGGAATGCTAGCATTCTCCAATAAAATTTGTTGTATATTGTTTGTTTTAACATATTTATAAAATTTATTTATTATAAATTTTTCAAAGACTAATAAACTATTAGGTCATTTAGGATGATATTCCTTGTATCTTACTCCAATGTAATAAATTTGATACCAGATCTAGGATACTACGTGTAGTGTCTTTACAGTTGGTATCAAAGGAAGTTTTGGAGAAACCTTGTGAAGTATAATTATGAAATCATAGATTACATAGCATTATCCTATAGTATATATTAATTTAAATCATATAATAACATCCTAAAGTTCTAGCAAGGAAGGGTTTATTTAGTTTTTTCTATAAATGCATCTCATTATTGATATTAAATGTGGATGTGGTGTTGGAATAGTTGTAACTACAGTTAATAACTCCAAAAAATGTTACATTATGATTTAACTCTATCATAAACTGGAACATGAAAATGGAGCTTACGGTGTGCCTAGTTTGAGACAATGACATGATATTTTTAGAATAATTTCCATTTTATTTTACAATATATTTTAAAGGATTTGAAAATATTTTTGTAATTTGAATATATTACCAGTGATACCATGTTTGGGATTATTAGATTGTCTATGATTTTTTTAAAATTATGAAATGTGTTTCAAATGTTTAGGTATTATACATTATGTTTCATAATTGTATAATATAATACAATGAATGATATTGTTTAGAAATGGAACATAAAGGAAGGAATGTGGACTATATTAATGAACATAATCCCATGAATTAGAATGATTGTCTCTTTCATGAGAATAAGAATATATTTCAAAGGGAACTAATCTCCCAAAAATTATCATTGTACGAGGATATAGAATCATGTGATATCAAGATAGGGAAATAATAATACATGTAGTATAACATAAAATTAAATCAAGATAAGAAGAGGACAACAATTCAAAAAATAGATAAGGTGGACAAGGCGATGAAGGGTTTTACCACATGTGATAATTGCGATGACAAAAATTATGTTTCTTACTTCAAGGGAATCAATGTTTATTATGCATGTGGATAGAATGTAAACCATGATAGAGATTGAATGGAAAATAATAAATTTTCCAAACTTCAATGATTCAACTATAATAATATGTTTTATTATCCAATTGAATGTCTCAAACATCTAAGGAATATACCCCATGAATAAGATAAGGTATCAAGGTAATGAGTTTTCGATTGATACCACTAAATTTAAATGATTAAAGCTATTTTATTTGGATTCAATAAATATTTTATTTGAAGTATTGAATCAATGAATTTATTGAAGAATATAATTATTATGCTATTTTATTTTTTCTTTACTGATTTGAGAGAATATGTAAAATGCTACCAATGACCTAGAGAAGTGATTCATTGGGAAATTGAAATTCATGGAAAACAAATGATTAAGTGAGGATAAAAATTCAAATATTCTAAATGTGTTGATAATACTGATGACATGAAGGTTATGGGTTTTGTTTTTGACCTTGATAATGGTTAATAATTTGGTATTTTATGTCATATTTTCTGTAGTTTATAACATGTTTGTAGTTATGAAATATATTTGACATCATGATATTTTACTTTTTTGGATGCATGAATTCATTACTTATGTCTTTATAGTGATCTAGGTATTATTATATTTTCAATGTCACATTAAAATCCACTAAATATTTTTTTGGTGAACATAATGTTGATTTAGTTAATTTCCTTCAAAATGATAGGAATTTGAATTTAGCCAAACATATTTTGGATTAAAGTTATGGTTTACCATGTTCAAAATGGATATAGTTCAACTTTTGGTGTTATCATTGAGGTTTATAGATTAACTTATTATATTTTTCGACTCATTCATGCTATATTTCTTTGGAAAATATTTTGAGAAATTTGGATGTACTTTAAACTCTTTTATAGATCTTTTGTTCCATTAAAAGTTAATTTTATTTCATTCATCGTAAACAAATTCATTTTGGGTATTCATGTATTTTTGTAATTTATGATATTGAAGTTGGTAAAAGAAAAACCAAATGATTAAATTTTTATTTTGAAATAGGAAAAATCAAGTAATAATTTTTCCTTATATTCTTATATTATAAAATAATTCCTCATCTATTAGAAATGGAGTTTAAATGAAAAATGTTATCAAATTAACTACATATCGGATGAATAAAATTGACATTTAAATCAACACAAATTTATGGTTATTGGGTTTTTTAATTTCTATTAGGAATTCACTTTCTTGTGATCAATGATCACTATCACTCTCTATTAATTCATGGTCATTTGTTTTCTCTTCCATGTCCAAGTATTCGTTTACCTCTAATGTTTTCCAACATCGAAACCCAGTAATTTTATAATTTAGATGACCTACATTCTTACCATTATCTCTTATGAAGATGATGTTTCTTATCAATATTTACAATGTAGTAATTAAAAATGGGTTATATTCAAACATCAACCCCTTTCTTATTTAGGTCATGATTAAATTGTGTGGATAAAATTTTTTTACGGGGGAGGGTAGAATGTAACACCTCCGGATTTTGAAAGAGTAAGATAATTTTCGATGGATGTATATGAAAATAACTAATACTAGAATAAAATTTACCACCCTAATAAATTGGGATATATATATATATATATATATATATATATTTTAAATTAATTCAATCTTTTTAATATCTTACAATGGACACATTGTCAGGTTCAAACGAAATATGAAATGGTATTAAAACAATTATATAAACATGACTATTATAAAATAATAATTAAGTTGGAAGGTATGTATAATAATAAATAAATTAAAAAATTATATTTTATACCATAAATTCAATAGTTATATATTTATTTGAAAAAATATAAAAATAATTTGAATGAAAAAAATGTTTTCTGAAAAAACAATATTTTTCTAAAAGTTGGTTTAGTAGCGCTTTACTCATGTAATTTAACATTAATTGTTAATAATTTCATTATTTTTTTTGAAAAATAAAATTCATTTCTTAAATCTCAATTCCAAACTTATTTTTATTTTATTTTTGGATAAATATTTGAAAACATTATTTTTTTTATGAAGGGTGAAAATACATATTTTTATTCAAAACTACCTTTTAATTTAAATTATATACAAATTTAAATAATATTTAATTTTTTTTAAAGTTAAATTAGAAAAATTACATAAATAATTAAATAAAATAAATCATTTTTTCAATATAATTTTAATTTTTTATATTACTACATTCTATATTTTTTAAAATGTCGTCTTTAGAAAACTACATTTTCATCACGTCTGTAGGATTAATTTTAAATTAAATTACTGAAATTATTTGATTTGAATTTAATAAAATGGATAACATATTTTTAATAAGAAAAATTTAAACATTAAAATAGTGAAAAATTAATTTTTGTTCATAATGGTTAATAAATACAATAAAAAATCATTACCATGATTTAGGATAAAACGGTGTTTTGAGCATTAAATATGCTTGTGAAAAAATTAATTTCACAGAAAAATAATACCTTTTATATAAAATTTTTTAATTATTATTTATAATAATAGATTCTAATTAATCTAATAATGGTCATCTTAATTTTATTATTAAAGGATAAATTACCCAGGAAAATATATACAACTTACAGTGGTGAAAACTAAAATAAAAAAATTAAGTAAACGTAAATTCAATGTAATAAAATTTTATAAAATATTATTTTAGAGTTCTGTATAGAAAATATAATCCATAAATAAAATTATTTATCAATTTTGGAGTTACTTTTCTTGATATTGACTTCTTATTATAGAATAGTTGTTGGTATTTACGAACATGTAACTCCTCTATGTTTAAAAAAGGGAACCCATTCCCCTTATTAATTCACACATATAATGATATTTGGTTAAACAAAATCATACCATAAATCATCTAAAATATCCATATACACATTATCTCTCGTATTTTCATCCATAAATACCAACCCTATGGTCCTTAAGAAGGGATACAAAGGAGGTTTCTCTAAGAGAACACAATTGTATTTACTAAGATCCTCCTCTTTCATTCCTCTTTACAACCATTAAATATTTATAAGAATTTGAAATATAATAACCTGAGTATATACCATAAAATATTATTTAATAATATTTATTTCATAATATTTATCACATATTAGTCCTTCAAATGGGAAATGAAATCATTAATCATGTGTACAACGAACTACCGCCTTGTGAACCAATGTAATTCCTTTTTTATCAACACTTCTCATTGTAGTATATAATGATGAATTTAAGGTATATTTAATATTTATGAAATAATTATGAATATGAATATATAATATCACATGTATTCTCTTACATTCAATTTCTTTTAAAATATTATAACATCGCTCATGTCTGTGGAGGACTATCGCATCACGAAATGTTGAGATTCAATTTTCAATCAGGGTTTACATGGAAGGTAGTAAAGAAAACTTTAATAAATATATTTGACATATATGTAATGATATTAATTATATAAAATTAATATATCATACAATTACTTTCCCTTTTATCCTCTAATGGATTATATCGTTTCTCATGCGCACATACCACCTACCGTCTTCTAGAAGTTATGTGATTCATTTTCTATATGAAATTATCAAGAATATTTATAAGGATGTATATTTAAAAATAAATATTTATAAAATTTATATCATTATAGATACTTATTAATTATACCGTATGAACAAGAACAAGAACATTCATGATAAAAAAAGATCTGAAAACAAGGAAACTAACACCGAAATAATTAAATAATGAAATATTATTGATTAAAAAGTGGTAAGATAATGTAAAAGGAATAACTATGGTATGATAAATATGAATATTATACTGTAATAGATATATAATAAAAAAAATATTTACTATATAGTATTTCCGAACACATATGATGTAAGCCAACCCTAAGGTAAGGGTTTCTCATCTCGCTATTACTTCCCTGAGGCATATTCGATATTCACCACATATTATTTTGTGTGCTGTATATAACACCAATTATGATATTTTATATAATAAATATATTTCTGTTCATGGAATTTAATTTTTTGTTTGAATTTATTTCTTTCATGGAGAAAATGATTCAAATATAACCAAAATGGTAATGGTTTATTTCATAATCTAATCATTGTTCCCGATTGCTTTCATTTATATCTCCCTTCAGGGGTTTATTTTTTTATCTATATTAAAAAATTAATATATTTCCTCATCATAATGTCATTGATTAAATTTTCAAATAATATTATGATTTTCAACTCATATTTACTTAAAAGTTTTAAATAATGTTTTTAATAAAAGAAACTGTATTTATCTTTTCTGTAAAATTGATTTTACATCCTAATATATGTTTTCAAAAAATGTTATAAACCATGTACTTAAAAATATTATAAATGATTTATGAAATAAAATTTTACCCGTGTTTAAATTTTTAAAAAATATTACTAAATTAATATTCATGTTATTTTCCAAAAAAGACTCATGTGGATTTTTCAAAAAATGATAAAGGAATATTTATTTAAAATTATACGGAAAAATTGAATTTTCTACCCACATGACTTCTCAATTTATTAAATATTATTTAACAATTTAAAAAGATAAATTTTAAAGCAATATTATTTTAAATATTATTGTGAACTCTTTTTTAAAAGATTATTTTAAAAATTAAAAGTTTAATTTCCTTAAAAAAAATTTAAGGAACATTTCATGGTATTTATATTCATCAAAAACATAAAACATTTTTTGTGATTTTATTCCACTAATGATATATTATATTTATATCATCCCCATTCTTTTTATTTTTATTTTTGATGATTAGTTTGATTGAGGATGTCCGATTCTGTAACCAATCACTATATTAATCTACACGATTTTTTATGATGTTTATATGATTGGGGTAACTAATAATATTGTATATGTATGTTTTTCAAAAATAATGTTTATGATTATTATGTTTCACCGCGTTCATATGGGGATAAAATTATAATTAGTAATTTATGGGTAGGTCATAGTTATTTATTGTCCCTCGATGGGTCAATAAGACTCATGAGACAAATAAGTTTTCCAAATTATGTGGTGTGTTAATCAAATATTTAATCTGTATTATGAAAGGTTTAGATTATATGTTTTATATGTCCATCATTATTCGTTAACTCATTATGAGATCATTTATTAACTTCCATTTGATTATTCAATTAGAAAGAATATCCCTAGATATATTTCAAGCTAATGTGATTATTTATGGATTTATTTGACCATCAATTATTCTTACCATATTATGATAAAGTTATTTGTTTATTGATATGTGTTTATATTATTTACGTAGTAGATTTTATTATTATTATTTATTCATGATTTATTCCATGGAATGTATGCCCACACCGAGCATCTATGAACACCATATTCTTTTGTTTTATTTTTCCAATGATACTAAGAAGTGTTTTGTTCTTAATATGCATGGATATAATAAGGAGGATAATTATGTTCTCAAATACACAACACTGTGTGTTTTATAGTTGAAAATATATTTGAAAATAAAGTATATATCTTGTTTACCAGCACTACCAAACTATTACATTATTTATTATGTGATTCCTTGTATCTTATTCCAACATAATAAAGTAGACACTAACTCTCATTCACTAGTGTTAGGTTATTTACAATTAAATAATTAAACTTATTTGTTATAAATGGGTTTTTGTGGGATAAATAAATAAGAATAATGTAATTTTAAGATAAAAACTATTAATTGTTTCTCTAGGTTTATAAAAAACTTGAAAAATTTATAATAAAAAAATATTCCCTAGTAATGGATGATATACACTTTTTATATATCTTGATAGTGGTAATATAATAATTTTTTTAGTTTTACTTATTGAATTTTGTAACTGTATATCATTATAGAACCATTGAAAATGATTCTTATTTGAAAGTACATGAAGGATAAAATTACATGCTTTATAATGGATAAAACTTATCTAAAAACATTAGAGAACATAAACCAAAACCTATATTACAATAGTGTCATTAAATATTTTTTCAATTAATAAAATAGATGAAGAATAATTACTATTATATTTTTTTGTTAAGATTTTAAATTATACTTGACACAATTTTGAGGGTTACGATGAAGAATTAGCTAATTGGGTCTTTCCCCTTTAGGTATCGATGGTCTATTCAAAATACCCATTTATGAGAATATAACCTCTCTCATTTATGGTTTCCTAGAACCTTGATATCAAACCATGTATATAATAAGAGATATATTTATTTGGTATAAGTAGTTTCATATCTATTATATGATCATAATCAAAATTGACAAGACTGATTTTATAGACATCTGTGGATTTATAACAACCCTCCTCTTTGATACTTATTAATAAAAGTTTTATTATCTAATATTCACATCATAAAAATTGAAATATCAATAATTATGTTGTATTTTAAAATTAGGTAGATTATATAACAACTTAAAAGAAAGAAACACATCACCTTTGTTGAAAACTCCCTTAACATGCTCGCACATAATACTGAATGGGATACCCTTGGGGAATACATAAAAAATGGATGATCTAAAAATCATATTAATTAAATAATCATGAATTATTGTAATACAAGTCAGATAATTGTAATATAACTAGATAAAAAATAACATGAAAAATACGTAATGATATAGAATGATAATTATAAGATGGAAAAAGTGGAAACAAATAGAAACATTGCATAAAAAACATAGGTCAATGATAACATCCATGAAATCATGATTGAAAAATTCCCATGAAATAATAATGTTCAATATCTATCCCAACATAAATTATCATGATACCAAACATTACCCAATTAATTGGAGCACTATATAATTTTGGGTGAACCATTCACATTTACTTTATTCTAATTCTTATATGTGCCACATAGATCACAATACATGGAATCATTTATCATAAAATTTTAATCCATGAACATGGAGGGTTGAATAAATATATGTAATTCCCATTTAAAAGTGTTATATTTTTATAAATGTGATCACCATTGATATGAAATGAGTATTGTATTCACTACACAGTTATATTGGTATGAAAAAATCGTCTTGAAATTTTAACAACATAACTACGTCAATTAAAAATTAATAAAATGGGTTGATTAGTGTGAAAGGGGTATCAAATAATTTGGATATAAAATGGGAAGTAATGGGTACATGTAAATTAATATCCCATAACATTCAATTAGAAATATAAGGCATAAGGTAATAAGGAAACTTTAATAAAGGAGAGAAGGTGAGGATCCCTTACTTGAGTGCCTGACTCAAAATTCTTTGGAGGAGCTTCTTGAGAGATCAGTGGCACATTGGGAGGACTACAGAGAGAGGATGGAAGGTAATGGATGTTAAAAATGATATTGAGTTAAGGGAAATGTGATATTTGGATGGTTTATATAGGAAAAGAGTGGGGATTGTTTTAATATCTCTCAAATGTAGGTTCTGGACTCTGTAAAAAAATAAGAAAAACCAAATATCGTACCAAGTTTTTTTCCCATGGTTTCTACCAAATGATAATTTTATCATTATTTTATAAGTCCAAGGTACCAAATAAATAATTTAATTCCTTCTATTATGTGTTGGTGAGTCATACTCTTAAAGAAATTATTTTAAAATCTAAAAATATTTTAATGGATTTTGAGTATTCATAATCCCTTATAAAATTAAATAAATAAAATAAAAATAAATATATTTTAAAGGTAAAACATATATTCAGTTGTGAATTCATTTTATAGTTTTTATTACATAACATTTATGTTATTATGATTTTATAATACACATAGTATATATATATGGTATTTATTTTTTGCCAAAAAACTGGTTGTCTTCAAAAATTATAAAAAATTATTCATTGGATAATTTAAATGCCTCGATTAAAAAATATTATTTATTTTTTATAAATAAGTTTTTATATATTTGAATTTCAACTTTTAAAATATATGATTAATTTATTAAGAAATGATGGGTGTTTGAAAATAATAGTTTTTGAACTGTTATAAAAATTATAATAAACTTTTTAAAAACTGTATGATAATTTATATTTCATAAAACTATTTAATATTTTGAGAAAATAATATTTATTTCATAAATCCATTAATTTATATAAATAAATTCGGTAATTTATTTTTTATAATACCCAAAAAATACCTTTTTTTCATAATTATATCAAAATAAATAAACATTTATAATGTAACAATAATATGATAAAAATATATCCATTAAAAAATAATATACATACTAATATTTGTTGGGTATTATTGAATATCTCTTTTACACACTTGTAAACTCCCTCAGAATTAGGTGTGTGATGGTGAGACATTCATGGGGTAGTTCAATGTACATGGTTTGGGTCATGATCTCAAAGAGCTTGAACATATAACATAAACTATTTCGATCATGCATATGTTGTTGGATATCATTTTGGGAGTGGTCAAGGGAAAATCCTAGTGAGTCTATATCCCATGGAATCTCTACTAAATGGGCTTCATAGGGTATGATCCTTCTGGTAGAGGAAATAACTTCATTTTCCCATGTCGATTGGATTTTATAAAACCCTAAATTTATACTAATCATGCTATCACTGTTAAATGACTAAATTATCAACGTTAAGGATGATTAATGGTCATTTAAACTTGATAAGATATAACAAACCCAATAAGTGAATGTTTTTAATATAACCATATTACATAAAAATACATCTAATTAAATCACAATGTTATTTTTTTATAATAGTTCAGGATGTTACAATATTCCCCCTTAAAAAATTTTACCCTTGAAATTTTCTCTATCAACACTAAAACAGTTGAGGGTAAATTTGATTCATAATATACATTGCTTCCCATGTTACTTCTTCAAACCTATAGTTTCTCCACAACACTTTTACCAGGTTCATTGTCTTATTTCATAAATCTTTGTATCTATGATCGATGAGCTTCACTGATTTCTCCTCATAGGGAAGGTAATTCTTCAGTGGTACCACATATGGATTGAGTACATGTGAGGGTTAAAGTATTTACTTTATCAAGAAGGAAGCATGGAATACATCATGTAAATGAGATAGGTTTGGTGGGAGTGGAAGTTGGTAGGCCATTTCTCTGGTGTGATCAAGGATATCATAGGGGACAATGTATATTTGAATAAGAATTCACTTCTTTTGAAGTCTCAACACTTTCTTCCTTGAATATATGGGAAGGAATACAATGTATCCAACATCAAACTCGTTTTCTCATCAATGATTATCATCGTTTCTCTTATATTGACTCTGAGTAGGCTTGATGTAATACTAAATGGTCATTACATTTTCCACCATTTCATTGACCATTTTAATACCTAGTAGTTTTTGTTCTCCAACATCATCAAAACATGTAGTTGTAATGCACTTCATCCCACAAATGTATTCATAATGATCAATTTGGATGCTTGAGCGGGATCTTTTTTTATAAGATAAATTGAATAGATGAAGATTTTGATCTTATCCTCATTTGAACTCAATTGATCATGCCCTCAACAGGTTCTCATGTTTCTAGATAGTCTTCTCAGACTGGCCATCAGTTTGAGGATTATCAGCCTTAATGAATATTATCTCACTCTTTAGGGAATGCTGGAGACTTTACCAGAACATAGAGGTGAATATTCGATAACAATTGCATATATTCAATAGTGGTACACCATGAAACCTCACTTCTTATTTGATTTATAACCATGTGATTCAATCAAACAAAAAGCCATCTCGAATCAAAATTATGTGCATATTCTTTATAAGATTATCCACCAAAATTCAAATAGCATTATTTCCACTTGATGACTTTATAAGACCCGTATAAAATTACATGGTGATGTTTTTCATTTTCCATGAAGGTATGGGTAATGATTTCATCACCCCCTTGGATTTTTTCCTTTCATATTTTACTTTAGGACATATAATACATATTGATGTATATTTAGATATCTCTTTCTTTATATTATCCCACAAATAGTTCCCTCATAGATCTTGATACATTTTTGTGCTTAACTGGTCAATGGAGAAGGTTGGGCTATGTGAATTAACCAAAAAAACATTATTTGACACAAAATTTGATGGTACACATAGTCTCAAATCAAATCACACAAATCCTTCTTTATTAACATTTATCTTTGAGGATTTATTTTTCCATTTAGTTTCCATTTTTTTCTAACTTACCACATTATATCTTTGATAATAATTTTACCACTCAAAAATGGATGGTGTAGATATAATTAGTGAAAGGATTAATGATGTTCATTACTCTATGATTCCAATGTCCATCCTTTTCAAATCTATGTATATATGATTCCTATAAATTTTCATCCACGAAAAAATTGATGGATCCTTTCTACTTATACCATATTCCACCTTATTCATTTTCTAGGGATGGTAGTGTACTGAGTAGTCATAGTCCTTAACCATATATAACCATATTCATTCGTTCGTATTAAAGTTTTTCTATCTGAATATATAAGTGATGATTTTATGATCAATATATATTTCACACTTTCCCCTAAATAGATAATGCATCAATATTTTTAAGGTGAATTTCATTTAATCTAACTTAAGATCATGTGTTCGGTTTTTCTATTCATGAGTTGTCAACTTCCATGAAGAATAGTGTATGATTTGTTTTTCTCATTAATACACAACCCAATCTCTTATTCTAAGCATCACTATAAACCAAGAAAAAAATTTCAATACTGGTGAGTGTGATCACAAGTTCATTGATAAGATACTTTTTCAACTCTATATCTCACTCTTTTCATGAAAAAATACAAAAAAAATTGATTCCATTCTATGTTATTTTGGTTATAGTTTTTGAAAATCTTGAGAAATTTCTAAAAAATAGACCTTAGTACCCAACTAACCCAAGAAAACTATGGAAATCTATCACATTTGTTGTCCTTGTCCATCCATCAATTGATTTAGTTTTTGAAGGGTCCACCAATATGAAATTAATTTTGGTTATATTACTCAATAATGAGTCTTACTACAACCAAAGCTCGCACTTATTATAGTTGGAATACATATTCTCCTTTAAAAAGACCTTTGGAACATTTCTCAGATACTCCTCGTTATCCTCCTTGGTTATGAAGAATATTATAATATCGTCAATAAATTCAAATAACAAAATTCAAGGTAATATATCAAGTCTCTATTCATCATGGTCATACAGATTGATGGAGAATTAGTGACTCTAAATGGAGTTACTAAGATCTCATAGTTCCCAAACCATTTATGGAAATAAGTTTTGTGTATATCCTTAATGTTTACTCTAATATAGAAATATCCCAACCAAATATCCATCTTTGAGAATTATTATGCTCCACATAGATGATTGAAAAGTTCATCAATCCCTGGAAGAGGATAATTTTTTATCATGATCTTGTTGAGGTCAATATATTCAATGTAAAGGCACATTGATCTATTCTTCTTATTGATAATGAGGACTGGTGCACCCCATGGTGAAACACATAGTCATATGAACCCTTTATCCAAATTCTCATGTAGTTATTTATTTAGTTTCTGATGTTATTCATTATACATTCTATTTATATTATTGGATAATGGAAATGACCCAGGTATATTCTCTATTGAAAATTCAGCCTCTTAGATAGGAGGAAGACTAAAGAATTCCTCTAGAAAAACGTCATTGTGCTCTCTCATAATAGGAATTTCCTTGATGATGGTTCTTTCCTTTGAATCAAACATTTGTGCTAGAAATTTTTTTTCATTGTGCAATAACATCCATTCCTGAGATGTCCATGCTAAGGATGATCTATAATCCTCCTTACACTTCTATATAATTTAATAACGACTCACAATATGGATAGTTGTTTCCTTATTGGGTCAATTTATATTGGATCTATATAGGGAAATCCGATACATGTCCAAAATTGCATTAAATTCCACCAATTAGAGTTTGAAATTGTTTATTGGGAAGTTCATCCCACATATTCTGGAAGGAGAGAAGTTATATACATAAGATTCAATAATTTACCCATTTTCTATTTTCACCCACAGCTATACATCCATTCATTGTGGTGGTGTCTGAATAGTTCTACTAAACATTTGTGATATGAAGGAATTCATAGAAATTGTATAAAATAAGTATGTTTTCTATTCTTGGATGAACAACTAGGGTACCAATCACCACTTCATTGTTAAGATCCACCTTAGTGGTTCCCTTGTTACTTTGGAGGTTATTGACTGTCTCTGAAAACCCCTTTCATAGAGAATTGGTTTAGAAGGTTTCTTGGTTCCTTGATATTTATGTAATTAATAGTTCATTGAGGACTGACTGGATAATTCAAATACTCCATTGAATTAGTGGGTCTCCCCTATAGGTAGTCTCTATCTATGTTCCCTTCCTTCCCACACCTAAAACATTTCCTCACCCCCTTATGAAATTTCGAGGTTCTTCATTCCTCGCCTTTGACAAGTGGGATGTTTTAATTTCATATATTTATTATATTTCTTCTTTATTATTCTATAATTGAACTCCAATTTCTGGTTCTTATCACTATAATACCATTGAGATTCACTTATATCCATTTCAACATTAAGGGAACATACCGAAATGTTTTCATATCTATCAATGACTCGGATCAGGGTGGATTTTTCAAGGCTGGGTTTTATCCCACCAAAAAAGCGGTCATCCTTTGATTTGTGGGTAAAAATAAAGAAAAAGGTGTATCAAAAAAGTCTTGTGAATTTTAATTCATACACCTCAATATATTAGTCATATTTTTTCTAAAGGGACATTAAATTCTTTTACATTTTAAGATAGAGAGTGTGATGGAAAAATTTATCAAAAATCATTTTCTACAATTCCTTCAAACCCATGCTTTAGTGTCTTCCTTGGGATTCATATTCTTGTTCAATGAAACCCACCGATAAACATCTCCCTCTATAAAACAATCGTCCATTATAATCGTATCTTGTTTAGATCATTGAGGGATCGAGAATAATTTCTCAATGGTGCCAATCAATTGTTCCATGATTATGGGATCAAATAATCCATTGAATTCAGAGTCCTTTATCACATAATTTACTCAATCATATTTTGTTCTTTAATAGGGGAATTTGGATGGTCCACTAGATCTAGGTTTCCATTTAGAACCCGTGTCATTTGAGAGAGTATTATCATGTCATTTTATATTCCTACACCCAACAGGTTTGGTATCTCGTTGGGGGGGGGGGTCAGTACATTTCCCTTCACATTGATTGTTTACCTAGTTCTTTATATTTTCAGTAATTGAATGGAATAAAATGAAAATTATGGATGATTATTTTTTATAAAAATTAAAAACATAAAGGGTAATCCAATGTTATTAAAAGGATAACTCATTACTAACATTTATATTTTATTTATTAATTTATAATCGTTAGACTATGGAATACATGTTCTATTTCTTAACATATAATCTTATGGGAAATTTTGTTCCCTTAATAATAGTTCATAATGATATTAAGCATATACCAAAGCATATCCCATAGGATTGGTAGACCAGGTTCACAATAAGGCTCGTTTTCTTGTACTAGGTTATATTGAGTCCAGACCAGTACACCGTGTCGGATTTGATACCCCTAAGTACATCTATGCTAGAACCATGTCCACTATAGTATCTATACATTGATGTATTTTTTTGATAAACCACTTACTATATAATTTCAAAAATATAGGGATTTGTTTTATACATAGTCTTATCCATAAGTTTTTTTCTATAGTTTTATAATCCCAACCAAAAAATGACTAATATTTTCCTATGATACCAACTATAACAACCCTGCATTTTATTACATATAAATACGTGATTTATTACATAATTTTTAACTTAATACAATCTAGAATATTAAAAGTATATTGTAATTGGAAATTATTTAAATTATATAAAATCATAAAATAAGGATAACCACAATCTTTGTTGAAAACATTCTTGACATGCTCACACACAAAACTACATGGGATATCATGGAACATACATTAGAAAGGGGTGATCTATAAATCCTAGTAATATAATAATCATGCAATAAGGTAATACATGTTATTAAATAGGCATACCATTGGGTAATAAAATGAACATGAACAATAAGGCATGATATAGCATGATAATAATAATATTGGAAATGTGGAAGCAACTTAAAACACTACAACATAAATGTAGGTCAAGGATAACTACCAATACATAATGAAGTAAAATTTACCATAACTGAATCATGTTAACTACCTATCCAAACATGATATCTCATGTTAATATAAATTACCCAATGTATTTGAGAACTATATAATTTTAGGTGCACCCATTACATTCATTTCATTCTAATGTTTAAATGTGACACATAGATAATAAGACATAAGGTTTGTTATCATCACATTTTATTCCATGAAAATGTAGTGTGGGATAAAAATATAATTTTCCCAATTTTAATAGGTATATTTGTATAATTTTCAATACCCATGATAGGAAATGGGCATGGCATTCACAACATAATTGTTTTGGTATTGAAAAATCACGGCGAACTTTCAGAAACATAACAACGTCACATAAAAATTCATAAAATGGGGTGATGAGATAAAAATGGGGATCCCTGGATTTGAATTTTTTTTGGAATTAATAGGTACATGGACTAACATATCCTAGAAAATAAAATGGAAATATAAGGAATAATATAATAAGGAAACATTAGTAAATAAGAGAACGTGAGGATCCCTTACTTGAGTGTGTGATTCCAAATTCTTGAGAGGAGATTACTAAGATATTTGGGAACATTGGGAAGACTATATTTGAGGGTAGGGATGAATAACTACATTATAAATAATCTTGAGTGAAAAGTAATTGGATATTGGGTGGTTTTTTATCATAAATGAGTGGGTATTTGTTTATTATTTCTCAAAACATAGGTTCTGTACTCTATATAAAAAATAACCAAAACCCCAAATCATCCCATGGGTTTGACCAAGATTTCAACCAAATTGGATTTTATTTCATTATTTATTATATCCAAGGGCCAAAATTAATAAAATTATTCCCATTATTATGGGTAGGTGAGTCATGAATTTAAATAAATTATTTTAAAACCCTAAGATAAATTATTGGTTTTGGAGGATTCATAGTAGATTTATAAAAATTAAAAATAAGCATAAAATCACAAATTTTTAAAAGTAAAAAATATATTTGGTGTTGAATATCTTTTATTGTATTTATTAAATTTCTTTTGGATCATTTTGATGTAATAATAAAATATATATATTTTTATGGTATTTAATTTTAACATAAATATTCGACTATCTCTATAAATTATGATAAAATCACCATTGTATTATTTTACCATTCATATTCCAAAAATAATATTAATTATATCTAAATAATTGTATAAATATGTGAATTTTCTCTTTAAAAATAAACTATATATTTTTAAAGAAATGGTGGGGTTTTACAATAATTGTTTTTAAACCCTTATAGAAAGTACATATCACTTCCTAAAAATTATATGAAATTTTATATTTAATAAAATTTATTTAATATTTTATTAAAATACTTTTTATTTAAAAAATCCATTAAATAGTGAAAAGAAATTCGTTAATTGAATTTCTATACTACTCAAAAATACAATTTTCTTTTTATTGTATTAAAAAATCTTTTATAAGTTTACCATAATAGGATGAATATATTTCAATTAAAAAATAATATGGATACTCATTTTTTTAGGGTCATGATTTATATACCTTAAATACACTCATAAATACCTTAAGAGTAATGTGTGTGAAGGTGATAGTTTTTTTTGGTCATTCAACATACGTGGTTTGTGTCAAGATCTCAATGAGCTCGAACTTCTCCCATAAATAGTTTCACTCATACCTATATATTTTATTATCTTTTCTTGGGATTTTCCAAGTTAAAATCCTGGTGATAATATCTTCCTTTGAAACTATGATAAATTGGATTATTAGAGTATAATCCTACTAATTGAGGTCATCACTTCCTTTTTTTGTGTTAATTGTTTTTATTAATATCATGTTTTTATACAAATCCAAGGATCACTTTTCAATGACAATATTATCAATGGTAATGATGCTTAATGGTCATTTAAAACCAAAAGGATATAATAAACCAAATTATCCCATGTTTTTTCTATATCCATATTACATAATAAGACATTTAATTAAATCAAAAGGGAACTTCTTATTTATAAAAGTCCAAGTTGTTACAAAATTTCCATTCGATCGAAATATTTTTCTATTTAAGAGAAAATTCCATAGCTTAATACATTATTAAATATCATCTTGACTCAACTAATTAATAGATTCTGGTTTAAAATATTAATTTAGATTTTGAAACTCCCTAAATTATCTTCTTATGTTTTAAATAAAGATTATTTTAGCCTATGGTAGGAGAGAGAGGTTGTATCATGAATTATATCATAACACATATAATACAGTTCATAGCATAAATATACATTTTACCTCAACCTGTAATATGTAATGGTCTAAACCACCATTCTACAACATTTCCATTAATTAATATTTTCATTAATATACCACATTTACTAAACCTTAAAAAAAAATTTTGTTTCGCATAATGTCATATATTATGTCATAAATTCAAAAACCATATCTAAAACTCATTTTTGATGTCATTAAAAAAATATTTTAGTTAAAATATAAATAATATTCACACCGTATAAAATCATTTTAATGAAAGGGGTAAAATCCATCCAAACCACCTTTTAGATATCTTTAAAAAACTACTGAGGTATTTTTAATCATTTTATATAATAAATTTATTAAAAAAATAAAATAATATATCATACACCAACAAATTATGACCCCAAAGCCTTTATAATGTTGAAAAAAATACGAATTCTATAATTTATAAATCTAAAACATCAGAGGCCTTTAGAAAACTGTTAATACTTGTTATGGAACATTATAATGTGTCATTATCTCAATAAAAAACAAGTATCTCTATATCTATGTTTTTATAATATATTATATACTATAATGTATAATAATATAATCTCATAGTCCAAGACAATGAGTAACTCTGAGAAATTTTTTATTTCAATCCGATATATCTTACTCACAGTTTCATGATTATTATAGAATAGACTGACCAGATATCTGAAAAAATAACATGTCATTCACTATATATTATATGTACATAATAATAAAATCATCTAAATAACTAATCACATAAAATATACTTTATAAAGGTTTGAATATAGAGTTCATCAATATAACTCAATTGAGAGACCAGATTCCAGAGTCAGCATGTAAGAGAAAAATCCTTATATTGGTTAATCCCATATTGACAACAGGATCAATAATATTCCCAACTATCTCTTAATTGGTTTCACCTCAAAGGAAGAATTCCATATGTATCAATCCATAATGGTTATTATGAGAGGCATTCATCCAACATAGTTATAGGAATTTAAGAAAAGAATCAATATTATTGTCACGAACAGTCCCCCGGGGCCCGTACCGTGACTACCCAAGCCTGCCTTCCATAGGCTAGGAGCTAGCGACTAGCACCAAAGGTGTAATTCCATAAAAATGGGAAGGAATTTCATTTATATAGATCTACATCACACAATAGAGTACGAGCTGAAAGTGAAACACTATGTAAAGCTGTATACAAAAGAGCGATGAAAATGAAAAGGGGGCTGGAAATACAAGACCAACAGGAAAGTACAAGTACAAATGAAATGAAAGTACAACTGATGAAAAGTAAAGTATCCACAGGGTCGTCCTCCAGGGTTCCTAAGTGATGGGTACGTACAGATTGCCTCTTTAGCACTCCACGTTGGTCAGTCTCCTCCATGCAACGACTCGTCGTATGGTCCACCTCTAGGTACCGTCCAAACCTGCTACACAGCCTCAGTCAGAGTTATCCATCGTCTGCATCCAACATAACAAGGTGTGAGTATAACCTGTGCAGGTTTGAGTATAAAAATACTCAGTAGGGTCCCCAAGACCCTCAAGGTCTCACAAAAACCAACAAGGAAAATCAAAAAGTATGAAATCAACAGATAACCCCACTTAGATATATGCCCATACATATACCTAAGTTATCAAGTAATCCATCTCATTCAGGAGGAACCAAAAGGGAAACGGACTTATCGCACATAGGTATACAACAAATGTAGAGAGATAGAGATGATCAGATATAGCCACTGAATCATCAGAGCTATCGGACCAACACATGATCCAAGACCAGCTATTCTGTCGGACCAACACATGATCTAGGAACAGTCGTTAGAGCGTCAGACCAAAACATGATTGAGGACAAGCTATTCTTTCAGACCAACACATTATATAGGAACATATGTCAGAACTGTCGGACCAACGCATTATCCAGGAATAGTTGTCAGAACTGTCGGACTAACACATGATCTAGGAACAGTCGTGAGTGCACATCCAACCACAAGGTTTCAGCAATGCACGATTGATTTTAGGAGGGTCCACTTCTCAAGCCATTTATTTACATGTCAACTACCCCCAAGTACAACTAAAAAGTATCTCTAATGTCTGTCTGGTAATAGGGGTTTGAATGCAATAGATGATGCGTCAATCGGATGCCCGGTCTTTGAGTTATTAGCTTTTTCGTTTCGAGGGCCTGATTGGATTAAACGTATATCCAATCAGGCCCTCAGAACGAACCGGTCTACAGGTCTTACCCAATCTATGAATCTGAACTAGCCAGCAGGGGAGGCCCCTCCCATGAAGGCAGCTCGACCTAGGCTGGCGGCCCGGCCCACGCCAGGTCTGGCCCATGGGGGTCGGCCCTAGCCACGTCCAAGGGGGAGGCCGCACCCCCCGTTTCCTGTATGGATTAGCTGTTCGGGCGGGTGGAACTGGCACCAGGCTTGTGCCGGTGTGTCACGTGGGACCCATCAGGGTCTCGTTGTTTCTGGCTGGCCGAGCGGTAGCCAACTCGTCGCGCAGCGCCGGTTGCGCCGCACCTCTTCCAGCGGCCCGACAGCTTGGGCCGCCGGTCTTCATTGCGGTTAGCCTTGCACCTGTCGTCACTGCTCCACCACAGCCAAGAGCCACGACCACCCTTTCTGTCCACCATGTGGCGCGGTTGTGCCGCGCCATCCTCGGCAACCCTGTGGCTCAAGCCACCGGTCTCCATCGCGTCCGGGCGTGCGCCGACCGCCGCTGCACCACCACAGCTAGGGTCCACGGCTACTCCTCTGGCGGCACGGTTGCACTGCTGCCACCACGCAATAACTATCATCGGTTCCATCCACTAGAGATCTTTCTGTGGTTCACCAGACGAGTTCCGGTGGACCTTTTCACATTCCGGTAGAAGCCGCACACTCCTTTGGATGTTACCTTCGATATGCAAACATCGTTGACAAGAGTCACTCATTCTGTTCTCATGCCACGATTAGCGCCAAATATCATCAAGGAATGGGGAGGGGTTGAGCCTTGTTTTTTCGGCCCATGCCCTCCATGTTAGGGTGGTATCAAACAACTTTGAATTCTAAAACATGATGGAAACCATGAACATGAAACCATTATCAATATTGAAGCCCTACCTCATATTCATTATCATCAGAAAAGAAGATGAATAAGTTGAGGATGATTTCATCGGCATTCTTCAAGGATAGAGATTCCTCCCTTGTTTTGGTTGAATATGTAATAAGGCGTCTAGCATTGGCGGATTATGCAATTTTCATTGGGAGGACCTTTCTTAATTTGAGAGAACATGTTTCTCCCAAATTCTCCCCTCTTCCTATGCTCCACCGAAAAGAAAATGAGTCCCTCAACAAAATAATAGATTTGTCTTATTATTTAGTTGTTTCCACACATTTCAAAAAGATTAAAAATAAGAATTAATTAGGCTGGCCCCACAAAATCAATGTAGAGGATGGTGGCATAGTTATGTGGAGAGCTTAAGTTATTTCTCCCCACTTAATTGGGAGTTCAAGAGTTTTAGTTGTCTTGGGTGGTCCCAAGAACATTAACCCCACATAAAGAGGTGTTTTAAACTTAGGGTGCGCCCCACCACCATAACCACTCATGGGAGGTTAAGGTGTGGTGGCCCCCACCACCCACCTCCACTTTGAGGCTTTAACCGACTAAAAATAAAAATAAAGCTACAACTTTAATTTTATTTTATTTATTTAATTTCTTCACGAAATCCCAAAAAATATCATTCATTCCTGACCATCTGCCATCGAGGAGAAAGTCTTCATAAGTGAATATCAGCACTGTGAGTTCAAAGGTTCCCTCATATTTTAGTTCCGAGCACCAGTACAATAGTTATAAAATCATGCTCGTACATTTACTGAACGTACCCGAAAAAAACATCCGAAATTGATTCTCGGCACACCAGGCCTCAGAATCACACACCGTTAGTTTACACAGACTCATAAAATTCCGAAGTATTTAAGAAAAAAAATTCCTCATAATTTCCAGGTCATTGCATTATCCCTGCCTCTTGTCTTTACGTCCACATAAGTTAAAACTCGATCAATGGGAACAAATGGGGGTTCTAAGAACGTATTTGAGTCGCCTACTCCTAGGTGCTCTCCTGGAGGTTCCCATGATGCTAGAGAACATGCACCATAGGTATCGACCGTCCATGTAGGACCCGATCCTTTCAATCCTCAATCTCCATTAGAACCTTCATAATGGTCTCTCAATCATCAACGTTCAACTCTCCATGGTTGATGATGTGTGAAGGGTCGTGCAGGTATCTCCACGGTTGATATATGTGGAAGACGTCATGCACCAGGTGCAACGGAGGTGGTAGAGCTAAGAGGTAATCCACCTTTCCAACTCTTCTAAGGACCTGAAAAGGTCTAATGAATCTCAGAGATAACTTTCCGCCTTTGCCAAATCTCTGTAGACCTCATCGGTGTGAGTCATGTAGAAAGACATGGTCGCCATCCTCGAACTCCAGAGGTCTCTGTCTCCTGTAAGCATACGACTTCTATCTGCACTGTGAATTCTTCATCCACTCCTGGATAATATGAACCTTCTCTGTGGTATCCCATAACATCTCAGGTCCCACTAGTGCTGACTCCCCTGGGTCAGTCCATCACAAGGGTGATCTACAAAGTCATTCGTACAACGCCTCAAGAGGTTCCATCCCTATGGTGGAGTGATAACTATTATTTTAGGAAAACTCCACTATGGGTAATTTATCCTCCTAGATACGGTCAAATTCAAGGACACAAGCACATAGTATGTCCTTGAGGGTTTGAATGGTCCTCTCAGTCAGACTATCTATTTGAGGATGGAAGGCGGTGCTCAGATGTATCTGCATCCCGAAAGCCTCATACTTCCCCTTTCGTAGACAGGAAGTAAATAGTGTGTCATGGTCAGAGACAATAGAAGATGGTAATCCATGTAGCCGTACAATCTCCTGCACATAGAGACATCCCAATCTCTCTACTTAACCCTACTCTCTGATCGTTGGGAAGTGGACCGACTTGGTGGGTGAGTCGACGATCACCCAAATAGATCCATGACCCTTGGATGTATGTGGAAGACTCATCACGAAGTCCATGGATATCCCATCCCACTTCCACTCTAGAAACTTTAAATACTGAACCAAGACTACTGGTACCTGGTGCTCCGCCTTCACTTTCTAACAAATCAGGCATCGAGAGACAAACTCTGCTACTGCCTTCTTCATACCTGGACACCAATGCTGTTATTGAAGGTCCTGGTACAACTTCGCCTTTCCTGGATGTACCGCTAGAGGGGATGTGTGGAACTCACTCATCACTTCCTCCTGTAGTGATAATGGTACCATAGTACGTCCTCTGAAGCGGATGATGTGCTCCCTACCTTCAAAAAATCCATCTGGTGCCTACCGTGTGGATATCTGGGCACGTCGTGTCTTGTAGTCAGTGTCCCCATGTTGTTCTTCCTTAACTCACTGAAGTATTAGGGGAGTGACCGTAAGAGACTGTAGAAAGGGTGCTCCTTTTCTATCCATGAAAGATATCTTCAAAGAGGATATCTTCTCTGTTTCCTCTCCTAGCAGCTTTATACTTGATCTTCTATTGAGTGCATCTGCTACCACGTTCACATTCCCAGGAGTATTGATTATCTCGAGGTCATAGTACTGGAGGAACTCAAGCCATCACTGCTATCTCAGGTTCAGGTCCATCTAAGAGAAGATATACCTGGGACTCTTGTGATCAGAGTATAAGGTAAAATGTTTTCCCATCAGATAGTGTCACTACATCTTCAAGATGAAGACTTCTACAGCTAACTCCAGGTCATGGGTAGCATAGTTCTGCTCATGATGTCTCAGCTGCTGAGAACCATAGGAGATCACTTCTTGGTCCTGCATCAGGACACACCTGAGTCATGTCCCTGATGTGTCACAGTAAACTACGTATTCTATGCCTTCCTCTGGAAGCCTCAAGATGGGGGCACTAGTCAGCCTTTTCCACAACTCTTGAAAGCTCTGCTGACATCTCTCCAACCACATGAAGGGTTTACCATTGTCGGTCAAGGATGATAGTGGTGATGCAACTCTAAAAACGTCTAGTACGAACCTCTAGTAGTAACAATCCAAACCAAGGAAACTTTGTACCTCCGTCACACTCCTGGGTGGCTCCCAAGAAAGTACCTCCTCGATCTTCGCTGGTTCCACTACAACTCTAGCCTCTGAGATAACATTCACCAAGAATTGAATCTATTGAATCCAAAACTGGCACATTGAGAGCTTACCATAAAGCTGGTTCTCTTGGAGTGCGTCTTGTACTACCCGCAAATCGTAGGAATGAACGTCCTCAGTAGTTTAGTAGATCAGAATGTCGTCAATGAAGACTACGACAAAGAAATTGAGTTATGACTGGAATATCATGTACATGAGTACCATGAACACTACTGGAGAATTGATTACATTGAAGGGTATAACCAAGAACTTGTTGTGGCCATACCGACATCTTAAGGTCATCTTCTGCACATCCTCATCTCGAACTCTAAGCTAGTGATAGCCTGATCTGAGCTCTATCTTTGAGAACCCCCGTGCTCCCTTCAGTTGGTCAAAGATGTAGTCAATCCTTGGGAGTGGGTACTTGTTCTTCCCGATCACCTGATTCAGGAGACGGTAGTCAACACAAAGCCTCAAGCTATCATCTGCCTTCCTGGTGAACAGAATCAGGGCTATAGTGGGAGAAACACCGGGTCGGATGAATCTCTTCCCCTCCAAGTCCTCTAGTTGTACCCTCAGCTCACGAAGCTCAATGAGATCCATCTGATATGCTGGTGTTGATATCGATTTCATCGAAGGGTACAAGTCAATGTATAATTATACCACTTTGCAAGGAGGTAGTACTCATACATCATCAGGGAAAACATCCATGTGTTGGTCCACTACAATAGGATAGCTCGAACTCTCCACATCTACTGGTGTGAGGGTAAGGAAGGACAACTGATGAGTGATCGGCTGCACCCTCCTCCATGTAAGTCTGTACTTTGCTGCAAAGGCTCCCTTCTCACCAGTGAAGGTGAAACTAGTCCCATCCGTGCGGACACACCGCCCATTGTGCCCAATACACTCAATCTAATAATGTACCGCAGATAACCAATCCATATCCAAGATGATGCCATAAGGCCTCGACGCCGCTACGAGGAGATCCCAGCCGATGCTCTTTCCCACTAGAGTAAGCTCACAGCTCCGACACCAGTGCGTAATTGTCAAGCCAGTTGTTGTAGGAGTCTCTAGCTGTAAGAATCGAGCCAACAGATCTGTCGGAATCTCCGAGCTCCGAAGGAGGTAAATGTTAATGAAAGAGTTACTAGCACCAATGTCTATAAGAACTGAAGCTTGGGTGAAGTGGACATAGATAGTACAACGAATCATCTCCGGAGCTCCATGGTCGTATGCCTCAGCTTCCTGAAGTTGAGCTCTCTAATGTCCACATGCTCCCTACGGTCAAGGTGGACCTCCTGGTGGTGGTTACGGTAACACCTCAAATCATCGTCCACCACCACCTGCACGACCTTCCCCTCTTCCAAATCCACCTTCCCCATGCGATCTGCCTCGATCAAACCACTGCCTATACCTAGGAGGTCCCTCAACTATCTACTGATCATCAGTATGACGGGTCGGATAGTCATGAACCATGTGACCCTACCGGCCGCAAGAGTAGCATTTCCCGCTCCTGGAATGATTGGATCTGTCTCGTGTGGCCCATACAACTGAACCTGTGTCATGAGGTCATCCAAAAGATGGTCGGGTCCTCTTGGACCTCTGTGACATCTATCTACTACCAGCTGTAGAAGACACTGCTGCATGTCTACTAGTGATGGGTCTCGCTCCTGGTAACTACTCAGCAAGGAAACTCTCCACTAGCAGAGCTCTCTCTAACACCCCCGCCTGTGTTGGGAAGCTGAGGGATACCATCTAAGCTCTGATATCTTTCTTGAGACCATGATCTAAGGTCCTATCCCTGAATAATGGGTCTCATACCATATATTTAGAGTAGTGCGAGAGATCAGTGAACCTCACTGAGTACTATTCCATCGTCATGCTACCCTGATGTAGATGTAGTAGCTACTTTATCCGCACCACACCTAGGGTTGCTGGAAAAAAATCTTCCCGAATTAGGTTCTAGATGTCATCCTAGAGTAGTGTTGTCTCGTCATGCACCTAGAGAATTAGGCTCCACCATTTTCCTATTGTTTCCTGAAGGAGACTCAGGGAAAGGATCACCATAATGTCTGCTGGTATCCCTACTAGTCTGAAGACTCTCACCACAGCCTTCGACCAATCCTTAACTGCCTGCAGGTCCATCTCACCCTTGAACCTGGGTGGCCTCTGGTGCTAAAACTCATGAAACGTGATCAAGTGGCATGCACTCTCTGCTATTGGGGCTGGTGGTATCGGTGGCCCAACGGGTAGTGGTACCGCTAGTGCCTCTGCTGTGATAGGTCCCTGCACTAAGGCCTCGTCGCTAGGTGGGATGTCATCTTGTACAACTCTCGGAACCCTGTCTAGCTTTCTACGTGGATGCATCCTAAAAATAAATAGCTACTCCATGTTCAATATGTTATACCTTGTGATCTGAATCAAGATATCAAAAAGAAAACTCTTGAAAACACACACGCAATTAGTGTTTTCGTGCACTGAGTCATAAATCAGAAGTCGGGGTCCTGGTGTATGTATACGTCGGACACCAAACCAACACTGGAATCCCTGAACTAGAAACTACATTGAGAAACCTCAACATTGTTTCTTCATAGAAATGAAAGATCAGAGTCCCGAGTTCTATAGTACAACTTACTCCTCTGATACCAATTCGTCACAACCAATCACCCGGGGCCCGTGTCGTGTCTACCCAAAGCTCGCATTCTATAGGCTAGGAGTTGGTGACTAGCACCAGAGGCTTAATTCCATAAAACTAGGAAGGAATTTCCTTTATATAGAGTAACTGCACACATCAGAGTACGAGAAAAAAATCAAAACACTAGGTCAAGTTGTATACAAAAGAGTTATGAAAAAAGTAAATGGGGTCGGAAATACTTTCCTAACAAAAAAGTAAAAGTACAACTAAAAAGAAATTCAACTGAAGAAATGTAAAGAAGCCACAAGGTCATCCTTCGGGGTTCCTATCTGATGGGTAGGTACAGATGGTCTCCTCAGTACTCCCCGTCCGCCAGTCTCCTCCGTGCACCGACTCATCGTAAGGTCCACCTCCAGGTACCGTCTAGTCCTGCTACTCAGTCTCTGTCAGCGCTGTCCGTCGTCTGCATCCATCACAATGAGGTGCGGGCATAGCCCATGTGGAGGTAAGTACAACAATACTCATTAGGGTTCCCGAGACACTCAAGGTATCACAAAAACCAACAACGAAAAACCAAAAAGTATGAAATCATTATATAACACCACTTAGATATATTCCAATACATATTCCTAAGTTATCAAGTAATCCATCTCATTCACGAGGAAACATAAGAGTTACTGACTCATCTCACTCTGGTATACAACTTATGTAGAGAGATAGAGATGATCATATATTTCCACTGAATCATCAAAGTTGTCGAACCAACACATGATCCAAGATCAGCTATTATATCAGACCAACACATGATCCCAGAATAGAAGTCAGAATTGTCGGACCAACACATGATCCAGGAACAGTCATCAGAGCTTTCAGACCAACACATGATACAAGACCAGCTATTTTGTCGATCCAATAAATGATCTATGAACAAAATTCAGATCTATCATACCAAAACATGATCTAGGAACACTCGTCATAACTATCAGACCAACACATGATCCAGGAACAATCTTCAGTGCACAACCAGCCATAGGGTTTCCATAAAGCTTGATAGATTCTGGGAGAGTCCGCTCCTCAAGACAATTGTCAAAACATAAACTTCCACCAAATCCAATGAAGAATTATCTCAGAGGTTCGTCTAGTCATAGGGGTCTGAACGCAATAGAAGGAGTGTTAATCGTACGCCTGGTCTTTGAGTTATTAGATTTTCCGTTCTGAGGGCCCGATTAGATTTATGTTTGATCCAACCTGGTTGTACCCCAACTATGTCCAAACCTCATGTGGGGTATACCAAAAGAACAGCCTTGCTCCAAGATTTCTCTCGCCACTGACAGTTTGTCAATCAGACACACGTAGCCCATGATATCGGTCAGACGGTGAAAACTGGTCAATCAAACCTGAGTCTTGTCTGGCCCAGTCGGACCGACCCGGGTTGACCCAGGTCCAGAATGGGGTCTGACCAAGTCTATGGGTCTGACCCAGTCCGTGGATCTGACCTGGCCTGCGAGGTCGGCCCAGCCTGCGATGGCGGTCCGGCCCACGCTAGCGGCCTGACCCACACTGTGTCCCGCCCGGCGGCCCGCATGGGTCCACCCTTGCCGCGTCCAGGGAGAGGTCGCACCCCTGGTTCCTGAACGGCTTAGAAATTCGGGAAGGTGGAACCGGTGCCAGCCTAGTGCTTGTGTGTCACGCGGGTCCCAGCGGGGTCTCGCTGTTTCCTGCTGGTCGAGCTGCCAGATGACTCCTCGCACGGCGCTGGTGGCACCGCGCCTCTTCCGGCGGTCCGACAGCTCGGGCCACTGGTCTTCCTTACGGCTGGCCTTACACTGACTGCTACTGATCTGCCACAGCCAGGGGCCATGCCCCCCTTTCAGTCCACTGCGCAGCGCAGTTGCGCCGCACCCTCCTCAGCACCCCGGCAGCTTGAGCTGCCGGTCTAATTCGTGGACGGGCTTGCGCCGGCTGCCACTGCACCACCGCTGCCAGGGGCCACGACTACTCTTCTGGTGGCACAGTTGTGCCGCTTCCACCACGCGATGCCGCTCATTGGTTCCATCTACCGGTGATCTTTCTGCGGGTCACCGGACGAGTTCATGTGGTCCATTTTTCATTCCGGTAGAAGCCACACACTCCTCGTGACGTTGCCTTCGATCCACACAAATCATTTACAAGAGTCTCTCATTTCGGTCTCATACCGTGATTAGCATCAACAATCCACAAGAAATGTGGAGGGATTGGGCCGTGTTTGTTCGGCCCACACCCGCTGCATTAGGGTGGTATAAAACTACTTTGAATTCCAAACCACGAAGGAAAATTATGAACATGAAACAATTAGCAAGCTTGAACCCCAACCTCAGATTAGTTGTCATCAGAAAAGAAGATGACGGTGTCGAAGACAACGTCGTTGGTGTTCTTCAAGGATGGAGCTTCATCCCTTGTTTCGGTTGAAGAAGGAAGAAGGTGTCTGTCATTGGTAGATGAAGCGTTCTTTGTTGGGAGGATCATTCTTTATTGGAGAGAACAAGTTTCCCCCAAATTCTCCCATCTTACCAAGCTCCACAAAAATAAAATGTGTCCCTCAACAGAAAAATATATTTATCTTATTATTTAGTTGTTGGCACACATTCCAAAAAGATTCAAAATAAGAATTCATTAGACTATCCCCACTTAATCAATGTGGAGGATGGTGACACCATTAAGTGGGGAGCTCAAGATATTTCTCACCACTTAATGGGGAGTTCAAGAAGTTAAGTGGTCTTGGGTGGTCCCCACCACATTAACCCCACATGAAGAGGTGTTTTAGACCTCAGGTGGGCCCCAACACCATAACCTCTCATGGGAGGCTATGGTGTTGTTGCCCCCACCTCCAACCTCCTCTTAGAGGTTTTAAACAACTTAAAATAAAAATAAAGCTACAACATTATTTTTATTTTATTTATTTAATTCATTCATAAAAAACCAAAAAATAGCTTTTATTGCCGACCATCATCCGTTGAGGTGAATGTATTTTTAAGCGAATACTGGTGCTGCGAGTTCAAAAGTGCCCTCAAATTTCAGGTCGAGCACCTGTTCAATAGTTATAAAATCTCACTCATACGTTTACTAAATATACCCGAACAAAACTTTAGAAATTGATATTGGGCACACTAGGCCACGGAATCACGCGCCATTTACATTCGCAGACTCATAAAATTACCATGTATTTAAGAAAAACATTTCAACGAAATTTCTAGGTCTTTACAACTATAATGTAGAAAACATAGTTTGTGATACTTTACATTGTATACATGGTGGGTCATTCAATATAAACATCACATTTATTTATCATGAAGACATTAAATATCTCTATAAGAAATCCACACTCAAAAAATTTAATATTTCATACAAAACTATAATAATACATGGTGAACATCAATAATGGATTATTCGATGTCATGCTCTGAGATGTTAATTGTCATTTAACTGTTAGAAAATATTAAGTTAACTATAAAAACTCTTAAAGTGGATATTTTAATTTGGTAAAATGATAAATATTATATTCTTAAAATCATTTAATAATACTAAAAACCCATTTTTAAACTCTAGTCATATGATATCTCTTATGATTCACTAGAAAAGAGGTTGTATGTTTGCTATAAATTTATGGTTTTGTTAAAATAAATAAATATCATTGTAATTAATATCACATATCTATCTAGCCATATGATAAAACCACCAACTAAAATTTTTTATTGATTAATATTTATGAAGGTTTTCTAGAATAATAATGAGATTTAGTAGTCATATTCTTAATGTTCATCTCTCTAATTATAATATTAAATCATATTTGCACCATAATTTCAAATTTTGTGATGTGAATGATTTTTTATATAAATTTAACTCATTCTAGTATCATCCAAATTATAGAAAATCTCTATTATAACTCCACATTGTGATTATTTTGGTTAAAAAATAAAATATCAATACATAATGATCATTGTTTACAAAAATTTAATAAAATATTGTTGATATTAAATAACATTCACAATTGGTTTTACATGTCTAATATTTAATTTTTATACTCTAAAGTTATCTAAGATTAAACATACTCCCAATATAATCTTAAAAACATTATTTCTTCCCAAATATCATGTTATGATACATAAAATCATTTTTTATAAGTATCATTTTATTTCCATTAGTGTAAATATTTAAAAAATAAATTTTAAACAACCATATCTTATACACTATTTTATGTTTTGGATAAATTTTATGAAAATGTTATGTTATTTTAAAATATTCCATTATTTGGTTGGTGGATTATAAAAATCATATTTTAAAAAATATCAATGATAAATTCATTTACCCTACATAAAACATTATTTCAATATCTTATTTTTAAACATTTTATTTTGAATTAGACCAATAATAACCATGGGTATACAAATTAGGCATATTGTATTAATCATAATAACCATTGTTTATATAGAAAATTCTATTATCACATAATAGAAATACAATATGAAAAATAACATTCTATTGTCCAAAAATTTTATATATTCAACGTAATCCTCATCCTCCAACTTCTTTAATGCATGAATCCCATACTCTATCACATCATTATGTATTCGAGCCTCTAAAAATAAATCTTTCATAAAACATTTTCCCCTATATATATTAGAATCAACTTATCAATGTATATTTGGTACAATATAGATGTTAAAATATAATAATTAAATTCTACATCAATAACTAATATTGAATATTCTTAGTGTTTTATGCACCCCTTCGAATATTCAAAGCAATTATGCCCCCGGTGTCCAGTTTTACTAAAATTAAAACACTTCCCTTAGAGGCCCCTTTCTCAAATTGGATTTTATTGTGGATTATCTATATCCACCACTTTTGTCTTTATAGAAAACATTATACCATTTTCATTATATACTATCATTATAGATATTAATCATGAAAATCTCATGACTTTCTCAGTAATCCATAACATATTTAGGTGACTTGGAAAACTATGTTTAAAAACATTCAAATTTTAATTCATAATAAAAAATATGAACGTTTCTAGAAGTGATTGTATAATGATTTCTTTTCAAAAATCTAAACCATATAGTGAACCGAGTCTCTCTATGTATTTTAAATAACCAATATTATCGAGGATATGAGATGAGTTAGAAGTACCCTATGTTATCTTACACCAAAATATCTTTTTTGAAACATCAAATATATTATATATTCGTTATTCATGATAGTTATCTTTTAAAAAAAAAGTCCATGTGCACAACTTTTATATATTTTTATTGATCAAAATAAGAAATAATCAATATAAATCCAGATAATATATGCAGTTTCAATTACATAAAATTTAACTTATAAATAGTTTCATTAACTAGATATTTATATTTTTTATTCCTGCAAACACACATATTTTTACTTCTTTCTTAAGAATGGTTTGAAAGACCCTATATGAGTTTCCTTTCTATTTTTTTATTTTCTCTGTACTAATTCCCAGGTCATTATTTATTATGAGGATTATATTATGTATATAATAAAATATTTTTATCAAATGAGTTTCATTAATTTTCATCATTAAATAAAATTTATTTTAAATATTATACCACTATTAAGTTGAACCTTTTAAATTTGACAACATATCCTTTAGTCAGAAAATATGAAAAATTAACTAATATTCGGGTTTCTTTGATATTACACCCATCATGTATCTATTTATGTAGACCACCATGTCAATGATATTATATTTTAATCATTAATCGTTGTGTTTACATCTCTTTTACCAATATATCATATAGATAAACTCATCTCTATTCTTATGGTATAAAAACCATTAGGGCATACCTGCAATATATAAAACAATGTATATGATAAATTCAAATACCCAACCTTATTAAGTTCACCCATACCGTTCAATATTTAGATAAGATAATCCATAGGTATCTAATTTTTTCATAACCCATTCATTATTATGATCGATGTATCGATAAATGTTTTTTTGGGAAGGAATCTAATATATAGTTTTTAGGTTTATTAAATCTCACCATATTATCTTATGTACTTACTCCCATGTATGAATCCCACTAATGATTTAATTTTGAATCCTTTTTCAATCCACCAAATCAATGTATTCAAAACACATTGATTTACAGCTATTACCACAACCCAAAATTTTTATTACTAACTAGATTAGAAGAAAACAATATTTACTCATATTAAATAACATCACATCAATATGTCATATGGTCTTCTATATAACGACATAGATTCTATAGAAATTACCAATCCATAAAAGATTAATAATGGTGCGAAATGTAGCAAACCCCTACTTTTCTAGATAGAGAATAAGTTCCCAGGTGAATTCAGAGTCCCATTTACCATGTTTTAGTACTAAATAGAGACCTCAATTCCATCATAATTATAATACATAATATTTTAAAAAATAAATTAAATTCTAAACAAATCCCATACCTCCTTTAAAAGGAAATTTGAATCTAAAATATAAGTAAATAAAATATCATTCAAAGAATTCATCTTCTTAAAATAAATTATGATACATTAATGAATTAGTTCAAATAAATTTTAACTAAAGTATATATACATTCAAAATATCCACTAGGTTTCATCTCAGTGGTTGTTTCCCTTATGGGGATTGGTGAAGTCTCAATTTTGAGTCTATCTAAGTACATCTCTACTTTGTATGTTTCCTGCTTTTATATGTAATTTATCCCCTTACCCCATATAAACTAAGTCTTGAAACTCAACTTTAATACATCCATTCATAACATAACCTTTATATTGTTGAATGATTGGAAGTGTAAAAAATTTAAAAAATAATAAATCATAAATTTAGACTTTAGATAAACATTAATATGAAATTAATAAATAAATAAATTATGGAAATTTTTTATCTAACAATATATTAAAGGTAAATAAATAGAAACATGTCAAAATTATATTAATTCAAACACATTCATATTCTTAATATAGATGGGATTTAACCTGAAATCACATATATTGATAATATATGATATTTTCAAAAAAGATATGATCATATAAACATTTTATATTTAATGTAAGAACATTACATAAAGTAACTATCACATATTTTCAATATAAGGCCTTCTAATAAAAAAATTATATTATAATTTATAGAAAAATTAAAATAATATAAAATAAATTATATTTTGATTTACCTTATAATTTATGAATTCTTCACAAATTATTCACCATATAAATCCAAATAAAACAATTTTCAAATTTTCTAGAAAAATGGTGGTTGTATTTAAATTCCTAATAAATTTAGTGTGGTCCCCTCAGGTCCAGGTTGGGAATCATTTTTAAGAATAAAAAGAAAATAATTTTCATTAAAATTTTACAAACCAAATGTTTTTCAAACCCTAAACATGTTGTGGTGATGTAATAACCTCAATACATATAGCCTAGAGCTGGTGGTTAAATTATTACATTGACCCTAGAGAATTGATATCACATCCTTATGGATCAAATTATTTAGTAGTCTAGGAAAACATGATAAATGCTTCAATCTCACAATACATTAGGAAACAAAGGAATTTATTTGAGGAAATAATTATTCACTCTAGAATATCCTTTAAAATAAGTCATCATGATCATCATGAAATCATGAGGATATGGAAAAAATTAAATGGTGAGCTCAGATACTCAATAAGGTAACGCAAACAAAAGAATCTCTTATAGAATAAATGATGCATGAATAATATAGAAGTAATAAATGATAAAAAAATATTAAAATATAAATAATAACATGGTATTGAAACATATCTACAGATAACATGATTATTTTATTAATCATATAGACATTAATACCTTATTTCTTAATTATGGAATGAATAATTCCAGAAATCTTAGACATACCATTGAGGAATAATGAAATGACTTATTTCATAAATTTTCATGTCCTTGTAAAAATACCCAAATAGTTTTGTCTCATGATACATACTATTAAATTTAAGGGTTACATAATTATTTTCCCTATTAGTCAATTAATATGTCCAATTCCTCTATCATATGAATAGACAATACAACTTTACCATAATTCTTTAATAATATATATTTTTTCATAATGAATTTATATACAAAAGGCTTATAATCTATAAAATAGAAATGATCATGAGCCATCCATGTAAATATATAAGATAGATTCATTATTATATATCTTTAGGGAAGAATAATATCCATCTATTAATTTTGATATATATGAATATAATTTTAAAATATCATTGAAAAAATTCTTGGGAAAAATACCTTACTCATTTCGAAACAACGTAAATAAGATCTAAAAATTTAAGAAATAATAGGGAAAAATTATTTTTGATGAACCATGGAAACATGTAATGTAGTCATGAAAGAAAATATTATTCATTTCGGGGGGAAAATGGGTTTGCACTGTAAGTGTTAAAATAAACATTTTGTTCATACCTTCGGTAAAAAGTTCCTCAATTGGAAAATGATAAGAAGATTTATTATTGCCCCTTTCATATAATGTTAAAAAATGATAAAAAATAATATAATATAAAATTGGATGAGATTAAAAATATTCTTGAATTTTTTTTAATGAAAAATATTGACATAGAAGAAAAATATTCCCAATATAATTGAAAAATATTATCATGCTTCTTTTAAAAAAAATTGGGGTCTTTTTGAGTTCAATAAAAAGTAAAAATGGAAGTATTTCGTGAAAACCCCCAAAAATATCATATTACAAAAAATTATTGATTTTAATATATAAGTACAATATAAATCCCCCAATAGAAACTTAAACATAAAAAATCATGATTAAGGATGAGAATGTAAAATAAATATTTACCTCATGTCCTAATTTCCATGTCTGTGATTCAAAAATCCATTAAAATAAATATAAAATTATTTTAATTCAGTAATAGAACCACATAAATGCATATAATAAAATATTTAATCAAATTATATCTTTTCAACACTCTTTTTTGAAGGAATATTTATTTAAATCATCATTTTCATGAGTTAAAATTTTCTTTTTTCATGTGTGTCCAAGTTCAATAGTTTCGATCTTTTTATGTTTTTCATAGTAATATAATATACATAATATTTATATTTATATAAGTATAATATTAATTAATTTTATAAATATTTATAATAATAGAAAAAAGGTAGTCCTGAAAAATGTATCACATCACTTTCTGGAAGTTATAGTCTTCAAATACGCACAAGAGATGTCATCATTTTTTAATGAGTAGAAGGGTAACAAGGTAAATTTTATATTATTATTATAGAATAATAATTATTTAAAAATTGATATATATTCCTTAGTTATATATTTCTATCAATCCTTGTAATTTGGTGATGAAAAATCAATTACACCATTATGTGGAGATGGTAAGTCCTATGAAACAACAAATTTTTTTCTATACGATGAAAATGAAATGAATATGGGTTATGAAATAATAATAATAAAATTTAACTAACTTTATTATACATAGGAAATTATATGACCATTTTTATAATAAATTTAAATGATTAACAAGAGGAAATAAAATGAAAGCACATGGGTAAATGTTATACCTCTTCCAAGTAAAACTAAATTTTAATTAAAAATTATGCCTTCTAGGTTGGTCCTTTGATTATAAAAACAATCTAGGTAATGGGGAGTAAGGTAGTGAAGGTATTTTTTTTAGTTCATAAATTATATGTTGTGATAAAAAAAATTCAGGGGAGGTGAAGGGGTGCCCTTTTATAATTGAGAGAAAGCACACACATTCAATTACTTAAATGATTTTAATAAAATAAAGTATTTTTATTATTAAAGTGGATCAAAGTTATAAAATATTGGAATATGATAATTTTAGGGTCTAAAAATAACCAACCTTTACGGTTTTATCACATTTATGTTGAATTTGTACCCTTATATCCTAGTTGAATGCTCCCAACAAACCAATTTTAACCCTAATTATGAAAATAAATTTTACCATTTAAATATTCACTATAATCAAAACATTTATATACCATATTAAATAATATTAATTATTATGACTAAAAATATAAAATAAATATAACCAAATTTAATTTTTATAAGTGGAATAATTATTTTTAATATTAGTGTGAAAAATAAAAAGAAAATTATTTTTAATGAAATGATTATTTTTTGTATAAAAATGTTTTTAATAAAAAATAAAGTATAATGTTGACCCCAATGGAATTAATTGGATTATTTTAAATAAACTAATACTTATTTATCATTAAATCCAAATTAAAATCTAAATTATCAATATAAATAATTGATTTAGAGAAAATAATGAAAACTAATTTTGTTTTGACAAACACCTTACCTTGATATATAAATTGTAAATAATATATTTATATGTTCATGATTTGATATTTATATTAATTATATTTCTTATTTAAAATATATTTTTTATATAAAAAATGTTTTATGATCAATAAAGTGATTATTATATCATTACAAAGTCATAAAACAAATAGTTTTTGAAAAAACAGTAATTTTCACTTTTCACCCATAAATCAAGCATTTCAGAAAAATTTCAGAAATTAACAGTAAGATATTTTATAGTTATAAATTGACAAATTAATTTCATTTCATAAAATTATATTTATTAAAATTTTAAATCTATATTATAATCACATTCTTGAATAAAGTTATGTGTATTTTTAATTGTTTCTTTATAAATAAATGATTCCTATAATTAAATCATCAGTGTTACATTCATTAAAGATTAAAAATTATAATCTTAAAATTTTCCTGTATATTACCTCAGAAATATAATAGGGTAGTTATTCAATATAACATCTTATGGTTCCCTCTTAAAAACCATTATTTTATGATTTTCCCATAATACATTCAACAATCGAGTTGTCTGATTACAAAAAACATGTTCTCTATTGCCAATAATATGGATTGTGAATACATAGTAGGATAAGTCAAGAAAATTTTTTATTTCCATATAGGTGATCATATATGTTGGGTCGATCATTTATATTCTCAATAACGATATATGGAAGACATCGTGAACATTAGAGAGGTTGGGTGACATTCCAAAATTGTAAGGTTATAACTCCAATTATTTGGTGAATTTCAAAAGGGCAGATGCACCTAGGACATAGTTTCCCTTTAATTAAAACCCAGATAACACACTTCCATAAAGATACTTTCATGGAAACACGTTACCTTAATATAAATTTCAGAACCATCATATGGTTATTCAAATAACTATTTTCCTTATTTAAGAATCCTTAACGTATGTTTGAATTTTTATCAGTCTCATTAATATCTCCTCCATCAGATCTGAACCTATAAGTAATTTTTCACAATCTTGATACCAAAAATATGGAGTATGACACCTCTTAATGTACAATCATTGATATAGTGCAATTTTATAGCTTGAATGAAAACTATTATTATATATTGATTCTACTAGATTTTAATATTGATTCATCATAAATTTAGAGAAATTAATGAATAACCTAAATATATATTCTAATGTTTAAAAATTACATTCATACAAACCATAAATTTTTGGGTGATAGGATGTTCCCAAACATAGATCGGTTTCAAAATCAATCTTAAGAAACTTCAATAATTTTCATGTAAACTTCATATCATGATTAGATAAAATTAAAATTTGTGCACCGTAAAATATCACAACTTCTTTTATATGGGTTTATGAAAGGTTATAAAGAGGTATTTTTCCCTTATATTTGGGAAATTTGTGATCCTGGTATTGTGATGAATAATAAACCATACCACAATATTCAATCATGGATTTTTTTAACTCACGTGAGAATATATTTAGTTATATCATCCAATTTCTCTATTGGAATATGTAGAGGTTGCATGATTCTTATAGGATGTTGTCTCTCAGCCATTATTTATTAAAAAACCAAGTGTCATTATACATAGTCTTTAGTTTACCAATACATATTCTCAAACAAAAAATGTTCATTTAAATCAAGATATATTATTGTATTTTCAAGGTTTATAGAAGAATTAAAGTTATGGGATTCGTCAAATAATTCTTTTATTATCTCAGGTATGTATGAGAAACAAAGAATCTTTTCAAATATCATCACATTATCTTCATAAACAAAACTTTGAAATTTACCATCATTAATATGTTAATTTTTCTTTAATAAAATCTTATCATCAAGGTGGAAAATTTTTATCTTTCCTAAAAATGATAGTTTAATAGTCATTTGAAAAATGAGTGATGTTTTTCCTCGACTAATAATTCCTATATCCAACAATAATATGTATTTTGAATAAGGACTCATTTAAAATAGTCATTTTTGAGAGAACATCATGATCATTACTACTCATCACATAATCTACCATATTAGCGGTATAAGGGAGGTTGTTTAACAGAAAAAATAAACCTTCAGTATATCTACCCATGTACTTTTCCTCATATTGATAATCTTCTATGAGATTATTTATTTAAAGACCTTATGACCTCTATATATCTCACAATTTTCATCAAAGATATACTGTATCAGTATGTTAATGTAAAAAATATAGATTCCCACTCTAGATCATGGGTTGTATAGTTACATTCCTCGATCCTTAACAACCATGATGCACAGAAAATTACATTATCATTATTTATAAGGAAAATGCAATTTATTTGTTTAATGAGTCACTATATGTCTCAAATCCACTTCCTCTGGATGGAAGTATCAATACATGTGAGTATATTAACTTCAAATTTAATTCATCAAGACATTATTTACGTTCCTCTACCCAGATAATGTAACACCTTTATGTTTCAAATTAGTTAATGGGTTTCACAATCATATATAATTTTCAACAAATCATCAATAGTAACCAAATGACCTAAGGATACTACATTACTAGGTTATGTTTGTTGGTCTAATCACTTCATTCATTAGGTTTTTATTGTAAGGATCAACTAATATTCCATCGGTAGAGACATTATATCTAAGAAAGGGGACATCCTGAAGCTTGAATTTGCACTGTCTAAATTTCCCATATAACTCATTTTCTCTAAGTTATTAGCAATGGTTCAAAAATCACTCTTTTAATCATCATAAATAATTATTATACCAATATATCATCAATAAATATAGCCATGAAATTATAAATATATTAATTAAACACTCTCTTCACCAAATCAATAAAAAAATTGGATCATTAGTCAATTAATAAGGAATTACTATACACTCAAATTTTTCATACCCCATATGAAATTATATATTTGGAATATATTCCTTCCATACTCACAATTAATAATACAAAAAATGAAGATAAATATTTGAAAATTATTGATCAGCTTTAATTTTATAAAATAGGTCATCAATACCATGTATGAGATAATTTTTATTTATGGTAATTCAATTGATTTTATCTATCATCAATGCATAGTATTATTTAGAAAGGATATTACAATCTACCCCATGAGAAACACTTGAGGCATATGAATAACTTATCCCACAACTCCTAAATTTGATTATTTAATTACAATATATCCACTAATGAAATTATGTAGGGATTCTTGGATATAGATTTCATGTCATAAAAGATTTCAATAGAAATTCAATTTCATGATCAGGTTGATGTCTATGTAGCTCTTCCAGAAACACATCAATGGATTATTTCATAATAAAAAAAATATTCCATACTAGGGTTCCATTGACCATTCAAAGGTTTTATCTACCCTTTTCTACTGAAATTCAATAAATGAGAGATATTGGGGGTGGATCAAGGTATGCTTTAAATGATGAATTCATTGTTCTATAGATAAGTAATTATACATATTAATCACAAATCAAGATCTACTAATCATAGAAATAACTTCTTCATTGTACTTTGAAATTCATTCTATTACAAGTATTATATCTATGGAGACCTTATATATGGTTATGAAATTTGGGAATAGGGCACATCCTTGCACCATAATGGTGATTGACTAACATATCAATTTTATAATAATATTTTTATCTATCTTTTCTAATAACTACCTTCATAGTGTTCTATAAAAATATTTATTTTCCTTGAAAAACATTGAACATATAATGGAGTGAGTGGATCTAGAATTGAATTAGTAATTATCTAAATTTGATTTTACAATTAATACACCTACCATAAAAAATCTATAAACATCTACATTGGTTGAAGTAATTGCATATGCATATACATCTCCACCTTGCCTATTCTATGGAATGTACTGTAATGACACAAACATTTATAAAAGTTATTCCCTTTTTAATGAATAAATGACTTATTCAGTAATATAGTTATTAAAAGACCTTACAGTAAATTGGTAATTTTGAACCATTATAAAAAATATTCAATCATATTTAAAAGTATGTTATTTTTTAAAACCATTGATAATTTAGAAATTTTATATTTAAAATTAATATATATTATTTGTTATGAAAAATTATAATTTACAATGATAGAAGAGGTGATTTCCTTGAGCAGTATGACCATACATAATGAATCCCATTTATCAGAGATTCCAAGGGAAATGGATACACTGAGTTTTTACCTTGACCACAAACTAACTGAGATTCAACAACTCAGGCTCAAGTGAACCCATTAATGGGGGAATTTAAATCTTATATTGGTCATGTTCTAAACTGTGTTCATTAATATAAGGACACATCCTTAAACATTAATTAATCTTGATATAAGTCAATAATTTGACTTTAATTCACATCGATGATATTTTTAGGTTTAGATATTTAGAAAATTAGGTCATAAAATATACATAACAACATGAATATTACAAGTATACACTTATACTCAGTCACCACTTTTTCATAATACATAAACACATTAAAAAGAAATATGTTTTGTTTCATGTTTAAACATCATGACATTTCCTTGATCCCATCCTTGACTGAATTCTTCTTTAAGTCCTATGATTTTTTTAAAACATGGGAGGCACATAAAAATCTCGATAAGGAAGATAAAATAAAAAATAAATCCGTTATTCCATGAATTTTTAAAACCGATGATTTTTTTCCACAAAAATCATAATTTTCACCTATAAAACATAAACTACTTTTCTTACAACACGTAACCATAATATTCATATAAAACATCATATGAATAATAAAACATAAAGGTAACTTGTGGAATCCATATCATACTTACATGGTATCATTCACAACTACATAGGAAGTATCCTTCATAACTACATTTCGAATACCCATCATAGTATATTCCCTAAATCTCTTAAGAGAAACTTTATCTTTTACCTCAGTCACGTTACCCAATGCATTAGAGAGCTATCACGAGCTCACCCACCCATCGTTTATCACATAGCCACTCATATTTGGTTTATATTGTAACCACCTGTAAAGTTTCCAAGTACGATTACAAATTCAAAACACATAAAAGATTCAAATTATCAATATTTCACTTACCAATCACATGAAATAAATTCAAAATATTGAAATATTCAATACCTTTCTAAATTCATTTAAACGATTAAAAAAATATTTTTTAATCAATGTTTCCCATACCACATTTAAAATCTTGAAATGAATTTAGAAATTAACACACTCATGTAGATATAAATAAATCCTTAAAACCATTTTGAATACCGTGAAATTAAATTGAAATATTTAGAAGACGAAATCTTGAAAATATTCAAAATTATGTTTTATTCAAAGAGTTCCTTACCAAATGAGAAAATACTTGAATTAAAAATATTAAATAATAATATCAAAAAAGATATAATATAATGAGAATAAAAATATTCATGATATAATATGTCAAAGAGATATATCTACCCCATATAAAAGTGAATAGGTGCGTAACAAAAAATACGTTTCAATGGAATGTAAATTGAGACGAAATCCCTTAAAAATATCATATAAATGACTTAATAATTTATAAATGGTGTGATTATATGTTGAAAAAGTCTATACACAAAACCTAAAGTAGTAAATACATCATAAATAAATATTCAATGATTTCACACATAATATTGGCATAATATAATCAACAAATGATGCATAAAACCAATGATTGGAAATATTGTTTAGAAATTCCCTTACAAAGATCAGTTTGTAAATAAAATAGATTGATTATGTGTATTAACTATAATTACACATAAATAATGTATAAATACAATATAGTACATCAATATTTATTTCTCACATAATCATATCACAACATAATCATGAAGTATAAGAATTACTGAATGAATTGAAATTGGGTTAAGAAGTTCTCTTACCTTGAGTTCGACTCATCACGTACGATCATTCTGTTTTGGGATAATAATCCTAAGTTAATTTATACATTCTTGAAAACAGTTTTCATTTTTATTATTACTTTTATATCACGTATTAAAATGTTATAAAATTTACTTAATTATTTATGTTAATATCGATCGTTTTGTCGATATTCGGTACTTGAGTTGAAAATGAACTTGTTTTGATATAAATTGTGCATGTAGTAAAAATTACATCATATACAGAATGAAATTAATGATTCAAATATCATATATATCCAGTATATATGTATATATAATAGTCCATATCATTTGGATATAAGAAATGAAATGCACTTTTCATGGAGATGGTAGGTCGTACATATGCATGAAAACTACTTTAATTTCATTGTCATATTAAAAGAATAATAATAAAATGATGTAAATGTATATTATAATACCATTTCTATACTTATTTTATGTACATCTCATATTGTTTTATAAAATCAACCTTTATATGTTTCATATATAGAATTAACGAGTAATATCACTTTGAAGGGGTGGTAGTCCACACTTCCTCAAATTAAATTATTGTGTTTACATATCATGGAAGGAATAAAGGTATGTTGTAAGTAAAAATTACATAAGAATAGAGAAAAAATAAATATAATATATAAAATATTTAAATATAGTTCCATAATAATGGTCACCATGAGATCTGGTACGTGAAAATTGAACAATCATCATTTCATGTGCATATAGTTCACTGTACAAAGAAATAGTATGTTCATATCCATTAGATGTGGTTGTGTGTAAGAAAAGTTCTAATACATATCATAAATACAATTGATTATAATTAGGATTCAGTTTTTTATGTAATAAAATAATAATAATATCACAGGGAGTGTAGAAGAAAAATAATGGAATGGAACTTGAGAGAGATGTTACCTCTAAATCAAGTTACTTCTTTTGATTTGAGAGAAAATGCATTCTTGACTATACTTATGCACCAGGTGTGTATTCTATATGTAATGAAGAGATGTTGGGAGATTATTTGAGTAGATGTTGGATGATAAAATGGGCATGAGAGGTGTCAGTATGTGGGTAGATGTGGTTTTATTTTATTAGAGGGAGGGGGCACCTTAGGAAATTCTCGAAATATTATTTTATTATAAATTCAATTTCAATTATAAAAGGTAACAAACTCATTTAATTTGGATATAATATGATTTTGGTTCAAATATCGATCATCCAATAATTTTTTGATACGTTTTGAATATTTTTTTACCCTTATCTTTTTTGGTTTAACATTTATTTTACCCTTATTTATCTTAGACTGATATCATGTTATTTACACATCGTGGGTTAATGTAATGACCATATCCTTTGAAGAGACCAAAAAAATCCCATTTATATCATATTTGTATTTATTTTAACCATTTTTATGAATCTTATATTTTTACGATTTTATAATCATTTAATAAATTTTTTATATTTTATGTAATTAATTATGTAAATTTTGAACACTATTCTACTTGACACTTTTACAAATTTATAACAACATGATTCCTTTGAAAAAACATTGAATCAATCCAAACATGTCATATTAACCAATATAATTCATAAATGACATTAATTATTTAAAAATAATATTTATTGTCAATTAATAATAATATATATTTGAATCCTTTATTAATGAACCAATAACTGCATCATCTTTGGGTCAAAAATAAAATAAATTCTTTAATATCTAAAATTATAAATAAAATACCATGATGTAATAAGTATTTTTATCTTTCTAATAAATTTTTATAGTAAATGATGTCATTTATTTTACCCTATATTAAAATTGTTTTGTGAAAAGATACAATTTTATGTTATAATTCTCTTTACATTAAATTAATTCTTATAACATGTCATTATCACACCCATCTGGCTCCATGTGGTCTCCAAATCTACCCAAAGATACCCATGGTCGGAAATATCTCATCCAATAGGATGGGCCATTTGATAGGGCAGTTTAATATTATTATAATATTATTTTTTACCTTTATTTACTGGATTTACCCTTTAACCATGGTAATTAAAAATAATTACTGAAGTTACTATTCATAATATATAAAAATAAAAGTTATCTATTTAAAAAATTGGGAAATTAATATTAAAAATATGTAATCCATTTTTTCCAAATTCAAAACACAGAAATAGAAAAAATTAATTTAAAATTAATTTCTGTAGTCAAAACCAGTATGTGGGTTTTTGAGAATTAAAAACTATTGAAAGATTTGTATGTGTTTATATACTATTTAAAAGTGAAATTACTACCAATGGGGAAAATTGGATTAAATTATAAAAATAAAATAAAATTACACTTTAAAAAAACTTAAAATAACAATATATCTATATTAATAACTTATTTGAAATGGAATTTTCGAATTAAAATGCAGTATTTTTCACATTCATTAAAATATGAATTTCATCATGAAAATACAAAAATTGGAACCAAAGTAAATTTTTATATTCCTCTTATAAATAAGAAGTTTAATTTTTAAATTAGTACATATAAAAGTGACAAATACTATATTAAAAATGGGTGCACCTTCAAAAGATGGTAAAACGTCTATTTAAAAATATTAGCATATTTTATGCTTAAAATTGTAATCATTCTAATTTTAAGCCTCTAAATTTTATTGGATAAATGTAAAAACATTTTAAAAATATTTAAAATCATAATATAGTATTTTTATTTCCTCCAATACATCGTTTAGGCATTAACTACCATTTTAAATAATAATAATTTTATTATATTATTTTTCAGTATAATTCACTATTGTGAGCAACGTAGGATTTCATAAAAACTTGTTGTTGTGTGTCGAGTATGATATCGGAAAAAGAGCACCCTTTAACATAAAATTAACATCTTATTCATAAATATTAATAGAAATGAAAAAGTATTTTTCTATAAATACAATGGTCATCACAACATTCCCCCATTTTGGAAACTATATCCTCTCAATTTTAAAATTGATCTCGGAAACATCAATGAAAATCCTAAAACGAAAAAAGTTTTTAAAAAACATCCACTTTAAATAAAATGAAGATAAGTACAAAGGTCATCTGATATAACACATACTAATGTTTCGTGAAGGAAAACATGGATATGGGAGAAAAAATAAGTGTCATGTTCTAATGGAGAGTGATAGAAAACATGATTAGGAGAAAGTTAACAAATAGAAAAATATAAAATTATCATGTGTAAAATGGTCTTTGATTTACCATTATGAAAAGTAAACAGAAAACGTTTTTATTTTAATGTAATTTTCAAAAATTTGTGTAATTCTTTCACTACTTAGAATAATAAAATAACGAAGCATACATAAATGTCAAGTAGAGTTTCATTCTTTAATAAATATATACCACAAACTCATCTTTTATATAGATAATAACATAATCCCCAAAATAAGAACAATATATTTCCCCCATCTTTTGACATTAACCAACATAAAAATGTTTATTACAATATTGGATAGTCCTAAAAAATAATCATCATTTATAAGGATAATGACAAATTTTATTCTTCAAAATTCAATAATAACACCCATTTTCTACAGAGACCATTCAATAAACAAAAGTCCTTAAAATTCTTCAAAATATTATACCTAATATTGAATCCAAAAAATAAAAAGGATATGATCGCAATGTTTTACAATATATATTTTAACATTTATCTCCAACTAAAATCAACCACTCTATTAGTATCATACTTAAAAGTAATTATCCTAATCATATATTCACTAAGATATTTTAATCCTTTACACATGTAACCCAAATCACTATATGTCCGCAATAAAAATATAGATTCTTCCAAAATAAAATTAAACATATAATCCTCGAATGAAATATCATAGTATTAAATTTTCCTTAGGTATATAGTGTTCCCAAAATAGATAACATCTTCTAAAATAACATTTATCTGTTAATATCCATATAATTTTCCTAATATAAAAATATTCAGTTTATATAACATAAATTACAATAATAAACTTATTATGGATCCATAATAACCTTTAACTAAAAATAATAAGTTATAATAATAAGTGACTTCATGTAGTCCAGTGGTAGGTGATAAATCTTTGTCGCACTTCGGTTTTGGGTTCGATTCCTATAGATTTATCTGATATGATGGGTTGTCACACAGTTTGGGTGTTCTCCTTTTTCAAAAATTGTAAATTTTTTTAAAATTAAAAAAATGATAAAAAATACAAAAATATAACCATAACATATTTTAACCTCAATGTTTATCTCATACGTCATATTTTTTTGTACCAAAAATTCATAAACCATAATTTTTTCACTAGGAAATGTCTCCAAAAATACCATTAATCACCATAAAATTTCATAACATAAGCCTTAAAAGGGGATTATAAGACATTGATCTTATGATCATAACAAAAATTGTAAACCCATTATTATATCCCTAACTCTAAATAAGACATCCAAATATCCATAGTTGTTTAAACCTTTCCAATGATACAAACTATAATGCCCCAAGCATAAGCATTACTTAATCTTGATATATGTCATTTATTTGACTTTTATTCACAGAGAGGATCTTTTTAAGTTTATAGAATTTGGGGAATAGGTCATAACATATATATAAAAACTTGAATATTAAAAGTATACTCGTCTACTTACTATCCATTTTTCATAAAATAATAACTCTCTAAAAACAAACATGCTTCGTTTCATGTTTAAAGAACATTAAATTTTCTAGATCACATCAAAGACTCTATTATTTTTTAAGTATTTTGAAAAACATTTCAAAACACGGGATGAGAATAAAAATCATAGCAAGGAATATAAAATATGGAATAAAGTTGTTAGTCCATGAATATTTAAAATCCATGATTTTTTTCACAAAATCAAACCTTTCACCCATAAAACATAAACTAATTAGCTCATATCATGTAATCATAAGATTCATACCAAACATAATAGAAATTATAAAACATAATGGTAAATTGTAGAATCTATATCATAAATACATTTCTATATTTCACAACTACATTGGGAGTAAACATGATGGTTATGTTTGGAATACCTATCACAGTATATTCACTAAATCACATACAAGAAACATTATTGTTTACCTCTGTTATGATACCCAATGAATCAGAGAGCTATCACTGGATCACCTACCCTAGGTTTATCATGGAACCCCCGATATTTGGTTTATCACATAACCACCTATAAAATGTCCAAGTACCATTACATAATCATAACACATAAAATATTGAAATTATCAATGTTTCACTTATCAATCACAAGCAATAAATTCAAGATATTGAAATATTCAATACATCTCTAAAAACCATTTAAAAATTTAAAAATAATACTTTTTAATCAAATTCTCTTATACAATATTTAATATTTTGAAATCAATTTTCCCTTGAAAAAACAAATTTCCATATAATGAAATCCATGAAGACATTTTTAAAACAATTACATTAATTTGAAATATTTAAAAGAAGAAATATTGAAATCATTTAAAATGACATTTTAGATAAAGAGTCCCTTACCACTTGAGAAAATAAGTGATTAAAAGTAATTAATGAATAACATTAAATAGAACATATAATATCATGATAATAAAAATATTAAGGATATAATATGTAAAATTGATATATATACACCATATGAATGTGAATTGGTTCATAACAACAGATTTGACTCAATGAAATGTAAATAGAGACAAAATCTCTAAAAAATATCATATAAATGGCGTATGATTTTTTCAATTGGTGATTATGTGTAGAAAAATTATATACACACAAATATAAGTTAAAATTAAAGCATAAATAAATATAAAATTATTACATACATAATTTTGCCATAATATAATAAATAATGTTTGTGTAAAACCTAATTAGTGGAAATTGATATTAGAAATTCCCTTAAAAAAACCATTTTGTAAATAAAATAGATTGATAATGTGTATTTAATATAAGTAAAAATAAATAATTTATAAATAAAATCTATGAAATAATAAATTATTTTCACAAAATCATAGCATTGCATAATCAAGAAGAAGAAGATTAACCCAAAGAATGGAAATTGGGTTAAAAAGTACCCTTGCCTTGAGTCTGACATGTCACGTACAATAATTATTTTCCTGAATAATAAAAATATGTTAATTTATAATTTATTTAAAACCTTTTTCATGTTTATTATTCCATTTATATATCTTATTACCACATTATTAAAATTACATAATTATTTTTGTTAATGTGGGTTATATTGTCGATATTTAGTACTTGAGTTGAAAATAAACTTGTTTTGATATAAACTGTGCTAGTACTAAAATATACATCATATCCAGAATGATATTAATGATTTAAATATAATATATATATCCAGTGTATATTTCTGTATTTTAGTCCATAAACATTTGAGATAAGATATGAAATACATTGTTCATAGAGATGGTAGTCCGTATGTACGCCAGAACACTACTTCCATTTCTTTGTTAGATTAATAGAATAATAATCAAGTGATGTAAATGTATATTATAATACCTGAATTATATTTATTCAATGTTTCTATCATATTTTTAATAAAACCATTATCTATAAATTTCACATATATCTTGAACAAGTCATATAACTTTGAGGGGTGCTAGCCCACATTTCCTCAAATGAAAATATCTTATTTTCCCCTCCTAGAAAACATAAAGGTATATTGTAAATCAAACATAAAGTGAATTGAGAAAATATAAATATTATAAATATAATATATAAATAAATTTTCATCATAATGGACACCATGAGAGGTGGTAGTAGAAAATTGAACAATCATTGTTTCGGGAGGCAGTAGTTCGTCTTACTGAGAAATAGTATGCTTGTATCCATTAGATAATGGTTTGTATAAGTTTAGTTCAAATAAATTTCATAAAAAAATCCTAGTATATTTAGGATACTATTGTTCTTATTTAAGAAAATAATAAAAATAGAATATGGAGTGTATATGGAAAATAATGGAAAGGAACTTCAGAGAAGGCATTACCTCCAAATCGAGTAACTTTTTTTATTTGAGACAAAAGGATTTCTTAAATTTATTTCTGCTCAAGGTATGGATTATAAGTGGAATGGAGGGATCTAGGGAGCCTATTTGAATAGATTTTTGACGTGCCAAGGGGCTTGAGAGGTCTGAGTAAGTGGGTAGAGTCGGTGGCTTTTTATAAGAGGGAGGAGGGGCACTTTGGGAATGTCTAGAAATATTATTTTATTATAAATTCAATTTTGATTAAAAAGGTCCAAAACTCATTTATTAAAAATATAATATGACTTCAGTTTTAAGAAACATCATCCAATAATTGTTATACAAGTTTGTAATATTTTTTTATCTGTAACTACTTCATTTTACCCTTATTTTACCATTTTTAATCTTACAGTGATATCATGTTATTTAAACATTGTGGGTTAATTTAATTACAATATTAAGTCAAAGGACACAAAAAAATAATTTATGACCTATTTGGACTATTCATAAACAATTGGGTGAATCATATATTTTTAGTAATTTAATATCACTTAGTAAACTAATTTATATTTTATGTTATGAATTATGTCAATTTTGGAAACTATTCATAATTGTCTTTTATACAAATTTGTAACAACATGATTCCATAGAAAAAATCATTTAATAAATAATAAAATATAATATTCACCTTTAAAATTAATTTATGACATTAATTTTGAAAAATAATATATATTTTAATATTTATAATATCATTTATTTGGGTCCTTTATTAATGAAACAATCATTACATCATCATTCTGTCATAAGTAAAATAAAATATTTAATGTCTAAAATTTATAAATAAAATACCATGATTTATGAAATATTTTTATATTTATAATTAATATTTATATTCAAAGATACCAGTTTTATATCCCTATATTAAAATTGTTTTAGTAAAAGTTACAAGTTTTTGTTAGATTTCTCTTTACATTAAATGAATTCTTATAACATGTCATGATCATACCCAAGTGGCTCCATGGGATCCCAAAATAGACCCAAGGATTCCACAAGTTTTAAATGGCTCATCAATTAGGATTAGGAAATGTGTTATGGTAGATTAATATTATTATAATATTACATTTTACCCTTATTTACAAGATTTTCCCTTTAACCATGGTAAATAAAAATAATTACAGAAATTACTATTCAAATTTTCAAAAAATTAAAGTTAACTACTTAAAAAATTTATACATTATGATTAAAAATATGGAATCTGTTTTTTCAATATAAAAATACAGAATTGGAAGAAATTAATTTAAAATTATTCCATATTGTTAAAACCAAAAAAGTAGGTTTTTGAGAAAAAAAACTAAAAAATTATTATCAAGTGTTTATGTACAATTTAAAAGTTAAATTAATTCCAATGGCCAAAATTTGATTAAATGATAATAAAATAACATAATTACACTTTAAAACTAATTAAAATAATAATCTAACTTTGTATGTTTAACTTCCCAGATCCAGGTGCCGACCTAAGGTTTCCCAAACCCCATTGATCACATGACCTCAAGAGCATTTCTCAAAATGCCTGAGGCTGACAAATAGAAGTGAGGGAATAAGTATGATAATGGGGAAACAATGCCCTCATTGGCAGTGTATACATAGCAGAGTAACAAATAATTATCAATAGTGGAAGCAGTAATTCCATACAATAGAAGTAAACATCAGAAGACTGATAATACAAACTACTACATCATATATATATATATATATAAATGATGTGTGTCACGTGTATCTAGGAAAGAATACAAACAATTAATAATGTGAGAAATACAATACAGAAACCCATGTATAGAAAATAGTAAACCCCAATAGTATCGCAAGCCACAGCTTGGTCTCATGCTCTCCAGCTCCAACACCAATCATGTTCCAAATGAAAAAGGGTACTTGACTTTATCAACACCCAAAACCATATAAACTGGTTGGGTCTAAAAGCGTGACCCAAATATGGTGTTAGAAGAATCCTAGTAGGTAACCACTGAAAGATCTGTGCATAATAGTTAGTGAATGTATATAGTAGGCAATATGTAGAAATGAAGCAATAAACTTGGAAGTACTCAAAATTAAACAATCATACAAGTAAGACCTTGCCCAATCTTGTGAATTGGAAAGGAATACCCTTTAAAATTATAAATTTATTCACAACCAACCCTCTAGGAACGCTATCTCAGTCTAACCCATCTGGTCTCTCATAGCATAGAGTAAATATATTGACCTCCTAGGTAGCTCTCATAGTCAATACCCCTGGTCTACATAGAATTAATAATTTATACATGAAATTTTGGTACCTATCATGGTTAATACCCCCTAGGTCAACATAGTATAATTAATAATAAATGACCTCTGAGTAGCTCTAACTGTCAATAACCCCTAGGTCTAAATCTACACCGAGGCTCTCATGTTGTAGTGTAAATAAACATGGAAACCCATGTAGTTTTTCTCGTCTAAGGATATTATGGTCCTTGTAAGATTAGTACGCATACAATATTCAATAAAGGGTTTACATGCAATTCAACTATTACATGGCTCAACATTGACCAAGCATAGAGACATGCATCACATATAACCAATAAACTCTATCATAAAAACTCATGGCATGGAAAAAAAGGTTTTCCTCATAGGAAACCTAGTATTAATTCCCTAAATAGTCAAACTAGGGAAACACACCAAGGGGGTTCCCCATAAACATGGGTATACAATCTTATGCATAGATAAAACCTTGAATCAAACAAAAAAACCATAGAATGTATTAAATAGGTTCAAATTCCAAAAAATGCAACACCCCAATGTTGTATTAGGCACTTTATCTATATATAATCCAAGAAACAATCGAATAAAGGCACCAACCACCTACCTTGATGTTGAATGACGAACACTCTAGAACGTTTGTCCCTGAATCTCCCTAGAAACTCATAGATCTACAAAAAGGTCAAAAAGGTTCAGCCATGAATAAACCACAAGAGAAGAGGAATTATGAAGAGAGGTTCAAGAATAAGGAACAAATCATTAGTGGGAATCTAACGCACCCTCTTGAGTTTAAATCAGACCTTGGATGGAGAAATGGTGTCTTAGACTTTTATCTTTTCTCTTCGTCACTCCTAGATGATACAAGGTTAGAAAAAGTGTTTCTAGAGGTTAAACACGACCCTTCTCAGATTAACCAGTTAAAAAATTACATTATATGTTCATTAAATTTACATGTTATGTACTAGCCTCAACCAGATCATGATTTAGGCAGTCTTCTAGGTAACCTACACAACCATGTACTCAGCCGTTACATGGCCAGTACATGACTACGTTGGGCAATCAGGTACACCGAGTGTACTTTGAAAATTTTCAAAACATTATTTTTCCTAAAAACCCAAAATTAAAGATCCAAAATTGTAAATAGAGATTTTAGTTCTTACAATATTCCCCCATTAAATCAATTCATCCCTGAATTTCCCTTCCATGGTTAGGGAAGAAGAATCATTAAACAACTTTGGACATTATGGTCGTACATCAACATCCCTCTCCCAAGTCTCATCCTGTAATCGCCTATGCTGTCATAGCACCTGTACGAGAGGAGCAGACTAGTCATAGATAACCATCATGCTAGGATCCAAAATCTGAATAGGGTTATCCTCAAAGGATACATCCATATCTAAATCACCTCCTTGGGTTAAAAAACATGCGACAGTTCTAAAAAGTTGTGTCGTAGTTGAGATACATGAAAGACATCATGCATAGCCCAATTCTTATAAGGTGACTACAACTGATAACAACCCAACATGACTCTTTCCAAAACCTCAAACAACCCTACATATCTTGTTTAAATATTCACTTGTATCTTAATCCTCTTATGTCCCAACCTCGGTGTGACACGTAAGAAAACATGATCTCTGACCTCGAACTCTAGTGGTCATCTTCATTGATCAACATAAGATTTATATCAAAACTGTGCAGTATTCATCATAATTTTAATAAAATCCACCTACTCAGTGGTCTCATGGAAAATATGGGGTCCCGACATAGCTACCTCTCCTACCTCTAGCCAACATATGGGTGATCGTCATAGCCTACCATAAAAATCCTCAAGAGGTAACATCTGAATTGTCACCTGAAAACTATTATTGTAGAAACAATCCACGAGGGGTATATGTCTCTCCAAAGAACCCTAAAAATTCCAGATTCATGCTCAAATAATTTCCTCCAATACCTGAAATGTGTGCTCAGACTGGACATCTCTCTTGGGACGGTAAGCAGTAATCAGAAGTACATATATACACAAATCCCTCTATTGCTCCTAAAATACCCGAGAAGTAAATTGGGTGTCCCTGTCTGAATAAATAGGTTCTGGAACCCCATGAAAATGTAAAATATCATGGATGGACATCCTTCCATGCTCAAAAAAACTAATGGTTTACTTTATCAGCATGAAATGTGTAGCCTTCGTGACTCTGTTAACAACAACCCAAACTGCAACATTCCCTTGAGGCGACCTAGAAAAACCCATCAAGAAATCAATCATGAAATCATTTCAATTCCACTCAGGAATGGGTAACATCTTTAAAAACCATGTTGCTCACTGATTCTCTACATTCACCTGCTGAAATGTGGAACATCTCATAACCAAACTATAAAAATCTCTTTTCATACTTGGCCACCAATACTGATGGTTTTGATCTCGATACATCTTGGTGAAAACAGCATTAACTACCCAAATTGAGGAATAAAAATCTTTCATCAACTTCTCACGTTTGTCTATAGAACCCCTTAACCTTCCATGAAAACACAGGATCTCAATGTCTCCTATGTTCCACCCTTGAGTAGGGTCCTCTCCCAACACGCTCTCTCGTAGGACTAGGCCTTCTGAATCTGATAGCTGCCTCATTTGAACTTGATCCAACACAGTTTAGGTAATAAATATATAAGAAATAAATGTCTACCCCTATCTAGTGTGCACCTCCAAATGCATCTCTGATAGAAAATAAATAATATTCCACTCACTAATGGACTCATCAACTTCCTGTATCTGAGTCCTCATACACGACACATCATCCACTATGTTTCCTTTCCCAGGTGTGTATGAAATATCAAAGTCAAAAGATTAAAGGTACTCAACCCACCTTCGCTATCCCAAATTCAGATCATGTTGAGTGTTGATATAATTGATATTTTTTGGTCAGTGAATACCACATAATGATCTCCAAAAATATTATTTCTATAACAACATAAAACATGGAAAACTGCAACTAACTCGAGATCGTGCAGTAGGTAATTCCTCTCATGTGGCCTCAACTATCGAGACCCGTACACAATGACTTATTCCGCTACATAAGAACTACTCCCATCCCAATACCTGACGCATCATTGTAAATGGTTTAACTTCTTCCCGAATCTAGAAAAATCAGTATTAGTGCTCATTTTAATCTCCCATTGAGCTTCTAAATGGCTGAATCATAGAAATGTGTCCCCAACTACTTTGCACCCTTTTTTAGTCAGGACCATCAGTGGTGCTGTTAAGTTTGAAATGTATTATATAATGGACAAATAGTAACCATAGAACCCTAAAAAACTCCATACCTCAAAGATGTTATTCATATGCTCCCTGGAAAATACTATCATCCCATTTTCTAGGTCTAATAATAATCCTATATCTGAGATAACAAGACCCAATAAGTGAATACAGTCTATCCAAATGTGGAATTTTGAAAGAATAGCTTATAAATAAGTCTCTCTCTGTGTACTCAAAATGATCTAAAGATGGATGGAATGGTAGTGTTGAGTGTGAGAGTACATCAAGAGATCGTTAACAAAGACTATCATAAAAGAATTCAAGTAAGGATGGAGGACTAGGTTCATCAGTACAATGAAATCTTCCAGAACATTAGTAAGACCGAAAAATATTACCACATACTCGTATAGACCATACCTAATCCGAAAGGATATAAGTTGTATATCTGATGTTCTAATGTGGAACTAATGATAACCATATCTTAACTCAATCATCAATAACACCTGGGATTCTCAAAGCTGATAAGAGAGATCATCAATCCTAGGAAAGAGATATATGTTCTTGGCTGTCAACTGGTTCAACATCCAATATTCCACACAAGGTATGAGGGTACTGTAGACCTTCTTTGTTAATAGAATAGGAAAATCTCGAGGATAAGTACTGGGTCAGATGAAACCCTTTTCCTACAACTATTCTAACTACTTTATGAGCTAATGGAACTCTGGTGTAGCCATCCTATAATGATGCATATACCACAGTGCTTATCATGGCACAAGATCAATAGAAAAATATACCTCTCACTCCAAAGGTAAAACCAGAATTTAATCTAGAAATATGTCCCTAAAACAATCCACCATTAGATAAATTATAATATGTAAATTCCCCTAGTCATCAAGATATAAACTAGAAATCTTGGTGGTAATTCCTCTCAACCCATGATGCTCAGGTCCATCTCGGCTCTCCTAGACATGCCATCCTACTTTGTGTATAAAATACCTACCCTCTTATGATGTGAAACACACCCTACAACAATAGCAGTAAACAAAGCCCTAAAATTAGAAAAACCACTCAATTATGAGATTGAAATAAAATCCTTTCATCTATAAGACATAAAGGTCCAATAAGAAGTGACACCCACCAAACTCAAGAGGGAACTCCTTCCACTAATGTACACAAGAAATATTAACTCCCAAAGAAGTAATTATAAAAATAACATCCTCAAATGTAAGGATACAAATCCCAAGGCTCTCCACAATGACAATTGATATCAAACAATGGGAAGCCCTAGTATAAAAAACACATAATCCAAAACTGATGCAACTAGAATCATACCTCTAACCATATATTCTTTGAGATCCTACTCTTACTGGGTATACTCCACTGAAAATGTCTGAACAGTATTGCGACCCTTCTACCCTACCTAACTACCCTGAGGTAATCCACCCTGATGTCATTGAAAACTTATTATATGGATATCATAACCACAACAACCTAATCGGCATGAATGACCTAACAAACTTAAATTCCCTGACTGAGGACCAACTTGTGGTCCTCCTCTTGAATGTGGATTCATAATAGATCCCCTTGCACTAGCTTCTAGTGATAAAAACAGAAAAAACCCTAAAGATGTCCCATATTTCTGCAATCTAAGCACTCAACTGGGTCCCTCGGGCAGTGAGATCTCATGTTCCCACTCTTCCCACACTGGCATCACCTCACCTGGATACTTGAAGATACATCCCTGCTACTAGAATCACCATGATAAGGCACCATGTGGCACTTACTGCTATCAAATGATGGAGTTCCTTCCTTGGATGGTGAATCTCCCCAGCTTGTAGCTCCCAACTCCCCCAGATTGCGCTCAATAATCAGTGCATGTTTTACTATAGAAGTAACCAAAGTTATTATGAAGAAATTCACCTATGATCAAAAGTCATACTTGTGATCATTCCCAAATATCATAGCCCAAGATAACTCATCACCTCCAAGAGAAGGTGAGAAGAACTTGAGCTCTGTAAAATGAGAAGAATAATCTATCACTGAATGAGAACCTTGCTCTAAATTCATGAACTCTCGGGGTTGATAAACCCTCAATGTATCAGGGTAGAAGTAATGATAGAATGCCATTTTAAACTCTTGAAAATCCATATCCCAATGACGTCCTACCTGTGTGACAAAATCCCACCATATCTTGGAGGAATCACATATAATATATATAGCGAGCTCCACCATCCTCTCTGAGGGAATCTCTATGTGCTAAAAGATAGAAAGCATGGACCCTAGCCATGAATTTTCATCATGTGGTCCTCCATCCCCTAAAAAAGTGGGATGATTATACTATTAGAACACCCGCGTCAACTGTACCATTGTCGGGGCAAGATTTGGTGCCCCCTGGAAAGTCTGTATCATCCTCATAAATCCTTCATAGAACTATGAATCGTCACCTATGTTCAGTATAACAACTGGTGCCATGACGGGCATGACAGGGGGATCTGCTGGTAGTCTTTGATCTATCCTTTCTAATGTCTGGTCATCATCTTGGACATGGCGCACAACCGGAGGACTTCTTGGCATAATGAATCTTCAAGGTTAAGTGCACACCTGAGATTAATATTATCAAGGACATAAACATAGAAGTAAAAGAAAGGAATAATAGAATAAAGCATTCATGTTTTTGAAAATAGGATTACATGAAGTGTATTTCCCCTATATGGCATGTTCCCTTAAACATTTAACATGGAGTGCACCTCTGCCAATACTAGCCATGTAACACTCATAAACATAGTGTGTTCCTCCTAAGACATGGAGTGTACATGTGTTTTTCCCCTACCCATGTACTTCTACATGGATAAACCACAAGGTTCTCTCCTGAGTAACAATACATGGCATGTTCACCCTAGACACAATGTGAACTTGATTAGTTATTTCTACGTGTGTCTTTGGTCACACAGCCGGATACATGGTTGATAACTACATGGCATGTACGATCTAGACACGCCTTGTACAATCAAAGTTTCATCCACCTATGTCGTTGTCCACATGGCTGGATACATGGTCCTCTACACACGACGTGTACAATATAGACGCATCGTGTTCTACAAAATGATTCCCAACCCTGTGTCTCTACTCACATAGTCAGTGACACAGTCAAATATTACATGGTGTGTACTCCCAATACACTACTTGTACTTAAGGGAAGTTGTTTCTTATAGAACATAAGAACACATGGCATGTGTTCACGACACCACATGTCATTTTGTCTAGGTTTTCGGATAGTAAACCTTTAAAATTTCTCTAGAACACTTAAAAAACTAAAATTTTGTCCAAGTTATGACTAATTCTGACCCGTGAGAGCCCATATGGCAACAAATCAATGTTTTTCATCCGTATTCATCTAATAACATGAAAAAATTTAATTAATGGTCAAACATGATCAACCAAATTCTGATCTAAGAGGGTCTATAACACCTGATGGATCAAATTTTGGTGTCCATATAAATGAAACATTTAATATTTAAAATGCTTATCAAAATAGTTGGTATTCTATCACTGCAGCTTTCACAACAACCTGAATATCTTGCACAACATCTATCACAATGTCATGAAATTAGTAATGTACCTTAAATGGAATGATAATAATGCATGACATATGATCTCTAGAAAGTGACTGTATGATGCATGAGATGGAATAACCTCATCTCATCAGGTTGAAATAGAAATAGAACCTCAATAATATCAAGGATAACAGTACAAAACAAATGAGCCACCCCACAGTGAAATAAAATCAACTATAACAATTGAAAAACAAAAAAATGGAAATATTAGAGGTAACTTGGATTTTCCCCATACACGGTTTAGCTACTCCCAGGAAAAAATTAGTACCAAATACCCATTACTTTATATCTCTGTCTATAAGCACCAAATAGTAAGAAAAAGAAATAAAGAAACTCTTTTGATACCACATTGTAACATATTGGATTTGGGTGTAGACTAAAGGTGCCCCAAACCCATTTGGTCACATGAACTCAAGGGCATTCCCCAAACTCTAGAGGCTACTGAACATCGAAAAGGGCCAAATTTTGATAATGGAGAAACTGTTACCTCATTGAAAGAGTATACATATCAGAATAACAAATAATACGTAGTAATAGAAGTAGTAATACCAGACAACAGAATTAAACAATGGATGAATGATAATATAAACATATATAGTATATATATATATATATGATAAATGTCACATGTATTTAGAAATGTAGCCGAATAATTCACAATACTGGAAATACAATTTTTTTGCCCTAGAACAGAAATTAGTAAACTCCAACAACATCACAAGCCTCATCTTGGTCTCATTCTCTCCAGTTCCAACAATAATCAAGTACATGATGAAGAAGGTTGCTTTCCCTTATCAACACCTACATCCATATAATCTGTTTGGGCCCAAAATAATCACCCAAACTGGGTGTTAGATGAATCCCAAAAGGTCACCACCAAGATATCTGTTTCTAATGGTCATTGAATTTATATAGCGGTTAATATACAGAAATGATGCTATAAACTAGGAAGTACTCAAATGTAAACAACCCTATAGTTTTTCAACTACATTCATGTTCAGTTATAAATTATTCAAACGGTTGAATAATGTAACCTCAAGATCTAGCCTAAGATCTGTATCCCCCTGTATTATATTAACAACATATGTCTCATAAGACCTTCTATAAAATCAATTAAGCCAGAGTCTAAGCTTGTTCTTTGGCTTGGAAGACACATCACAATGATACATTTATTCACAACTGACCCTTTGGGAATGTTCTCACGATCTGACCCCTCTAGTATCACATAGCATGGAGTAATGATAATGAACTCCTGGGTAGCTCTCACGATCAATACCCCAAGTCTAGATAGAATTAATAATTTATTCATGGCCTATGGTAAGCTCTAACTATAAATACCTCCTAGGTAAATATAGTATAATTAATCATAAACAACCTCTGGGTAGATCTCATGGTCAATACGCCCTGGTTGAAAATCTACACCAAGGATCTCACGGTCCTCTGTAAATAAACATGGAAACCATCGATGTTTTCCTAGTCCAATACTCTCACACAACCTGGAAGATCAGTGCACATAAAAAATTAATTAAAGGCTCTACATGCAATTAAACTATTACATAGCTCAACATTGATCGTGCACAAGAACAATCATCACATATAACCAATCACCTCCATTCTAACAACTCATGTCATGGAAAACAAGGTATGCCTCATAAGGAACCTAGGCTAAACACTCTAAACAGTCAAAATAGAAAAACACAACCATGGGGTGTCTTATAAATAAGGGTATACAATCTCATGCATATGAAACTACCCTTACACAAACAACCAAACCATAGTAGGTATTAAACATGGTCAAAATCCAAAATATACAATACCCCATCATTGGTATTTGACACATTGTGAATATAAAATTCAACAACAATTGAATAAAGTCACAATCCACCTATGTTGATGTTTAATGATGAACACTCTAGAACGTTGGCCCTTGAATTGGCATATAACATCATACATCTACAAAATTTTAAAAAAATATTCAACCTTGAATAACCCATGAGAGAAGAGTAATATGGAGGAGAGGTTCATGAATAAGTAAGCACTCACCAGTGGGATTCCAATGCACATGCCGAAGTTCAATCAAACCTTGAATGGAGAAATGGTGGCTCAAACATTGATCTTCACTCTCGGTTGCTCCTAAACGATTCAAGGTTTGAAGAAGGTTTTTTTCGTGAATTGACGTGACCCCGCACCGATTAAATGATTAAAAATAAAAGTATACTACATGTTCATTTAACGTACATGTTGTGTACTAGACTCAATCGGCTCCCACTATAGGCGGCCTTCCAGGCCACCTATATAGCCATGTACTTGACCTTTACACGGCCAACACATAGCTATGTGCAGCAACCAGGTACATGGTTTTTACTCAGAAGTATATTGCGTGTACATAGAAAATTTCCAAAATATCATTTTTCTTAAAAACAATGTGAATTGATGATCAGTACCTAAAAATTTAGATCTGAGTTCTTACAGTTAATAAATTATATGAAAAGGTAGTTTTGAATTAAAATGTAGTATTTTTTCACTATTCATGAAATATAAATTTCATCAGAGAAATACCAAAATTTCTAACCAAGTAAATTTTCATGTTCCTCTTCTATATAAGATGTTTATTTTGTCAAATATAAGATATAAAAGTGACAAACCTATATATAAAAATAGTTTTCCCTCAATAGGTGGTAAAAGATCATTTTAAAAATATTAGAGTATTGTATACTTAAAATTGGATTCATTCTCATTTTAAGCCTCTAAAATTTATTAGTTAAATGAAAAGGCAATTAATAATTTTGTAAAATCATCACATAATTAATTATTTTCATTCCCCCTAATACAAAATCATGGCGTTAACTACCATTGAAAATACTAATAATATTATTATAATATTTTTGGTATACTTCACTATTATGTGCAATGTCAGATTTCGGAGAAACCCATAGTTTCATGACAATTACGCTATAATAAACAACATACCCTTTAACATAAAATAAAAACCATATTCATAAATATTAATATAAATGAAAATGTTTTATTCTATAAAAACCTGGATGGTTACAACTAACCCCCTGCAAATAAAGGACCAGCATCTTACAACTTACCCTTAGGGTGTACACTTGTATAATAATAAATTATGTATCTATACACAAGTAATATGATTTTTTATATTTTCTTTTTTAATGAAATAATGATTATATTTAACGAAATTTATTTTTATATTATAAATTATTATATAATAAATATAAAAATAGTTATATTTTTTCTACGGTGAAATCAAAAATGTATTTTTGGGAAACAAATAATCCCAACTAAAACAATATTTTAATAATTTATAAAATATATAAAATATTTTTTTTATAATAAAGAAATTATGAAATTATATTAATTTATATATAAAATATAATATAATTTAATGAAGTCTAATGTAATTTATATAGTGGTCATAAATTTTTTAGCATCATAATAACTAAATTTTTTTAAATAAATATTTATTTTATATCCATCAAATTATTTTTTTGAAATAAATATTATTTTAAAAACAACATGTCAATATTATACTACTATTATTTTTTCATTATTTTATGATACATTAATTTTTTGAGTAAATATATAAGAAGGTATAAATATACGGTATGTATTAGGATATCATAATAGAAAAAAGTGAGGTAATAATTTCAATAAAGGGAATCCATGATAAAATATATATTTCTCCTTTAAAATAAGTTTTTTTGATGTTATTTTATTAATTCAATAAACCCTCAATGAAACCTCAAAAACCATTTTTTAATTTTAATGTTTTAAAATCAATTCATTGTGAGCATGACTCTCTTACAAATTACCAATGCTATTGTTTTAATTTATTTGATTCTTCGTACTATAAAATATTGAAAACCACTACTACTTGGTGGAAACCATGGGATCAAGAAACTGTATGTTTTATGTTTTTGATTATATTATCATATAGATTACAAAATCTACATTTAGAAATTTATAAATAATTCTTCTAACATTTTCTAAAACTACACTTCTATTCCCCCACTCCACTATACACAAAACACATTGAACATAAATTTCCTCTCACCCTCCATCTATAAAGACCTTCCAGTGTGATAAAATTGTCTTAATAATCACCCCCATGCTTTTATAATATCCCTCATAAGGTAAGGGGATTGTCTATTACATCTCTTTATTCAAGAACTTTCTTTGTATATTTTTATTTTATTTCAAATTTATCATGATAGAATATGATTTTACACATCCCTTTTAATTAAAATATTATTTTCATGTAATTATATAACACCGTTAACTATCATTAAACCCTCCCCTAAATCATTATATTCACCAATTATGCAGATGAAATTATCCTACACTTTTCTATGTGAAACAATTATATAGTGAATACCCATACCTACATCCCATCATGGTTATTTATATAGATATACCTATACATCATTGATTGGAGAATCCCATTTATTTAACACACTAGGAATAATAATTGGATAAAATATGATTAATGAAATTATTATATTATATGATCTATATAGAACACAAATTCATATTCATGATATGAATGTAACGGGTGGGCCCAAAATTATATATCCCTTTAATGAATTCGGTAATTTTTTTATCTCATGAGATAGAATATATGATTCATTGGAGGTTATCATAATCACACTATGCTATGAATTCATTTTCTTTGATATTGATTTATTCTTATAATATAATTTTCTATGTTGTTCCCACATTCATATGTTTCCTTGATGTTATCATATTATATCACTTTTTTATGTGTATGTTTATGATTCTCACAAATTTTCTCTCACCTTTATATGACTATGGATAAAAATTTATTATATTCATAATGTAATGATTTTATTATTCCATTGATGAGATTTATAACTCACACCTTCCTTATGTATATCTATAGGTTATCCTATTATGTTTTCGAAGAAATAGGAAATTTTAATAGCCTCTTAACAATTTTAAATAATTTCATTATTCCCATTATTTTTGTTATTAGGCTATGTATCTAATTAAAAAAGGGCTTTTTCTCTGATAGGATGGTATTAAGATTATTGTTATTTGATTAATCATGAATTAATGTCTATTAAATACACGGCTTTTCATAATTTTTCATAACATTTGGGGAATTGGTTGAAATAGTTACACATCTCTTCATAGTTATGGAATTTTATACTGATGGCTTCTCACTTACCCTTGAATTTATGAGCATTATTTCCCTTCTCTCTATAAATGAAATTTAATCATTTTCCCATCAAGCATGTATGAGGGTGTTTCCTTCCATAAGTATCAAATGATGGATATCACACCTTCCTTCCTTCCCCTTATCCTTTCTTGGATTTAAGAGTATCTCAATTATCCAGTTCTTATATTTGTGTACATCGAAGTCAAAATAAATTTAGAATTATTTATCATCCTTTATAACACATGATACAATACCCTCATATTATTTTAATTTTTTGTAGACTAGTTCTTTTTAAGGATTTGATTTATCCCATAAAATATATTGAAAATATTACTCCTTTGAATATGTACATAGTATAAAATATTTCATTATATTCATGTAATGTCTGATTTATACATATCAAAATTTGTATCTTCCTTTTTTCCTAGAATTAGGAATTATCTCTCAATATCTATTCATTTTTCATGTGGAATTTTTTTTTAAATTAAAATAAATAAAATTCATTCAACTAAATGCTCTATATTTTCCCTATATTCATACTTTTTTTATTTAATTACAACCATTGAACAACACCACTTTTGAGATAATAAATTTCCATTACTGTATTTCTAGATTCATTTTCTTTCTTATGAATGAAATCCATATAATGAATACACGCATTGTCATGGTTTCTATTACTTCTAGTAGGATCCATTTCTAAATAATAAAATACACTAAATTATAACATAATAAAATAAATCATAATGTATAATTATGAAATTTTTGAAACACATAACATAAATTGACAATTTATTTATTTCTAATATAAAAATTATAATCATAGTATCATTGGGAAATCATCATATCATAAATACATCTTCAAATATTTCATAAGGGTTAGTAAAAAAAATTTGAATCAACCAAAACATATCCCTGTGATTTCTTATCGAGGAATGTATTTTTATCCCCACTCATCACGAATGGGTGATAATCTAGTTAATACCTAATCAAACCCTTTTAGAGTTATTTCCACTAGGAAAATATTTTCCACAACCAAAACAAAATTCTATTATCTATGAAAATACGTACTTTCAGGGAAAGTAACATAATATATACTTTAACTAAGTTTAAATATAATACCATATACTTATACATATCCCTAAAATATATCAAAGGGTTATGTTATCTATATTTTTCCGAAATAAATTTCCCAAGGGTCATACTAAAATTTCCCTGATACCAACTGTATTAACCTGGACTCTAGTAGTCTAAAGTTGGTGGTTACTTTATTTCATTACCACTATATATAATTGATCTTACCCTAAGAGATATAATAGTTGTATAGTCTTGAAATTTTTTTTACATGCTTCATTGTCATATAACATTTTAAATCATAAAATATGACATGGTATTTTATTCAAGAACATTACTATTACCTCTTTCATATCATTGAATATAAAATATATCACACTTCTCAGCGTCATGGGGAATGTAAAAAAAATGAAAAATGAAAGATCAGATGCTTAGTAATGAAATGCAAATAATTTAAGCTATAATAGAATAAATAAGGAATGAATTAAATGGAAGGAATAAATTATAATAAAATAATTCCACAAAAATAATCACATGATATTGAAACTTATCTAATTATAACATAACTATTAAAATAATCAAATATAAATCAGTAATATATTTCCTAATGATGAAATCTATAAGGATGAACATCTTTTACATATCATCGAGGAATATTACAATTATATCTTATATAAATGGGTATGTCTTTTTCCAAATACCCACATATTTTTGTCTTAAGATAATTTTTTATGCATCTAGTGGATATGAATTTCTAGGACCCACACATCAATTAATATGTCTTATTCATTGATCTTATGAAAAATAATACAACATAATAATCATTCCATAATATTCAATAACTATTTCTCTTGGATGAAATATTATATATAATGAAACTAATTTCCATATTTAAAATTATCATAATACATATAATGAATTTTGATTTATTGTATCAATTTATTATAACCATAGTAAAACATATGGTTCCTTAGAATAATTATATATATATATATTGAAATAATTTTAAATGATTATTGAGAAATTGAATTTATGAAATTACCATTTTCAGTTTGATATAACTTTATTAAAATAAAAAAATCTCCCAAACAGTATGTAAAAAAATTCTTTTGAAATAACCATATAAAACCATAAGTTAATCTTCCAATAAGTGATGGGGTGATTGTTAACTCATGTAGTATATATAAAAATAATTATTTCATTAAAAAATTAAAAAAACGACTTACTCATAAAACTGAGAAGAAGGATCCTTTTGAATTTTTAAAGACAGTAAAACAAGGTTAAAAAATTAAAATAATAAAAAAATATCACATAATAAATAATAATTATAAATTTTTAAATAAAATATCGACATCGATGAAAAATATTCCCAATCGAATTGAAACAGAAAGTCCATTTTCCATTAAATTTTTTTAATCTGGAAGAATTTAAAACATAAACTATTACTTGAAAACACATAAATAATCAAATTATAATAAAATTAATCTATATTAATATATAAATATAATATAATTCCCCAAATTAAAACTAAAATAATCAATATTGAATAATGATGAGACAGTAAAATAAACCCTTTCCATGGGTCTGACTTATGTGGTAAGAGATTTTATCCTTAGGTATAATAAGTTTAAATACATTATAATTATAGAAAATAATTGTATAAACAATGACTATATGTTATATTATCCAATCATTACATTTCAACACAAATTTATTAATAAATTTTTAATCAAAATAATCACTTGAGAGTGTTGATTGTTGTTTCATTTATGATTCTGTTTGATAATTTCAGACCACTCATATTTTTCATGAATAAATAATTTAAATAATATTAAATATCATATAAATATCATATATATTTGTTATATTCATATTTATAATCATCTAGGAAGGGATTACATGAAAAATGAATCACACCACTTCGTGGAGATGGTAGTCCAAACATACACAAAACCTTTGATATAATATTTTAATGAGTTTATGGGTAAGATGATAGATGAAATGTTATATTTCCAGAATTATAATCATAAAAAATAATTATTTATATATTTATAACCATTCATGTAAGATGGTGATGATAAATGAATCACACCTCTACGTGGAGATGATGTGTTGTACGTTTGTATGGGTGATGTTTTCATTTTCAACACGATGGAAAGGATATTCATATGGGTTATTACACCCTAATTTTAATATATATTTATATTTTACATACATATTTTATAATATTATCAGGTTTATCTAATATTTTATGTATTTTAAATTAGAAATAAAATGAAAACACTCGATTAAATGGTATACCTCTTATTCAGGAAACAACATTTGACTTACAAATTAATCATTCCAGGTTGTCCCTTTAATTATAAAAATGAATCTTGGTACTAGAGAAAATATTTGGGAAATTATTTTTTCTATTATTTATCATGATATATTTCTCAAAATGATTGATGGAGAGTGGATAACTGATGACCTTTAATAAGTTATTGAAACGATATACTTGGAATTAAATAAAATATCATTAAAATATAACATATTTTTCTTTTGAATGTTGATCCAAATTATTAAGTATTGGAATATTATAAATTTAATGAATAATTAAACAAAAATATTTATTTTTATATAGGTTTATATAGAATTTATACACATATATATTAGTTTAACCCTCCAAATTTACCTGTTTTAACCCTAATTATGGTAACAATTTTTTTTATTTTTACTATACATTATGAAAGGAAATTAAAATGAACATATTAAATAATATTAATTATTAATATTCATATTATTTATTTCAATTAATAATATTATTATATTATATGTGAAATAAATTTCTGATCATTTAAGTGCGCAAAATATAATAAAAACAGTTTTAGAACAATGTTTATTTTAAGTATACAAATGATTTTAAAGAAAGATAAATTATATTATTGCTAAAAATTGAATTAATTGGATTATTAAGAATAAAATCATAAAAAATATTATTTAAAATTTAATCAAAATCTAATGTAACCATAAAAATGATAGAATAAAAAATAATGAGAAAAAATATTTAGTCAAAAATAATACCTTGATATATAAAACCTTAAGAATATATTTTTCTATTTAAAATAATATTTTTATGTGAATTATAATTCATAACTAATATATATTTTGTAAATAAAAAATGTTTTTGTATACCATCAAGTGATTTTTACATCATTATAGTATCATATAAGTGATTATTTTGGTAAAATTATTATATTCACTTTTCACTAAAAAATAGATTATTTATAAAAAAATTAAAATTTCAACATTAGATATTTTTGAAATGATAAATTGAAAAATGAAATCAATATCATCAACATAAATTTAAAAAATTAATTTATGTTTTAATCAAAATCATAAATAAATTTACGTGGATCGTGTTGTTCTCTCTCTAAAATGAAAAGAACATTATAATTGAATCTCGAGTGTTATAAGTGGTACCCCAAATGAATAAATTTCACAAGAGGAATTCCATGAACATAAATGGTAGAATATAAATGTATTTAATTAAGTTAAATCTTGGTGTTATTATAAAATCAAAATTAATAAAAATCATTACCATTCTTTACCATGACTTTTCTTCCATTAGAACATTATTGTACACACTCTAGGTGTTGTAAACGGTGATATATTACTTTGTAAACCCCAACTAGGTGGTATCAAAAAATTAAAATATATTTTTCATACAATTTTTCTATTTTATTTTTTATAAAACATTATGTGATCATGTAAATTTTATTGAACCATGACCATTTTTATAATAAAATATGTAGTGGTTTAGAAAAGGTTCAGGAACAATGTCCAATTTATACAAAAAATGTCAAAATTAGAAAAATAATGATTTAAGAAATTATTTAGTTATTCATATGAACAAAACAAATTTAATGGAAGTGTATTAGATATAATAAATGAGTTTTTAATGGGATAAAAATTATTTAAAATAGGGGAAAACATTATCAAAAAAATTTGTAGGATAATTCTATACATTTGAATTGAAAATAAAAAATGAAGTATCGTTCTTATTTGATGTGATATTGGTGATCTTGTTAACATTATATTGATAGTTATTACTGAGACTAAACAAAATAACTCTTTTTTAGGGAATATAATAACTATGAAAAAAATTCAAATGCTTTCATAGGTCCCTCTCTTGTCAATAGCTCGCTAGAACCATGATGTAAAAGCATTAAGTGAATGATAGATAGAGAGATTTAATCTTGGGAGTTTTAAAAACATTATGTTATCCAAATAAAAAATTGTATCCTCTTTATATAACTATATAATGTCTTGTATTTAAACCAAAACACTAGTATATCAAAAGGGAAATGTAACATAAATGTTTTAAAATTGATAGATTTTAAATCTATGTTATAATTATCAGATTAAATATATAAAATTAAAAAATGTAAATTTGTACAATTAAACTATTTAATTAGGAATAATTTGGTTAAAAAGATTAATATTATAGAATAATGTAAAATATATTTGTTTTATCATAAATTATTATATAACATGTATGAAACACCTCATGTCTATCGAGGTGCATATTTGATATAACATTCAACAAAAAAAGAATTTTCTTTTGTTTTAACTGTGTTGGTGGGGGAGCTAGGGTCTATATTTTATAAAGTTTTAAACTTATCGGATATCATTCTATCAAAATATGACATTTATTACCTAGTAGATTTTTACAACATACCCGATGGCGGTGGAAGGGGTGGAAATATCACTATGTGGGTGACCTGGTGGCTAAGAACCCTATAGTTGTTACCTATTAGTTGTAGGGTACCCAGTGGTTAGATACAGTGTACTCTATGGGTTCATGATTTCTAATTGAAAAATATTTTAATTAATTAATTAAATTGTTAATTTATATAATTTATAGTCTTCAATTCTGATTTTTTTATCTATAGGCCACACGTCCCTCTCATTATTTCCTCCCTAATTTCTTCTTAATATGGTTGTTCTTCATTGTCTTTTAATATAATATTAGGTTTTCGATCCAAGGAGATTATCCTTAATAAAATTTTACATCCTTTTCCCCCTATTTTCTATTTTTTGACACCATTTTATTATGTTTTATTGATTATGCCTAATTTCACATTTTTTTTCACATTTCTCAAATTATACTATTTAATGATGACTTGAATGCTATTTTTATCTATAAGGACTTGAATTATATTTTTTTGTGTTCCATAACCATTTTTAAAGGTTTATGAATTGTTATGTGATTTTTTGATACATGATATAGTTTTTTGTACAATTAAACTTAGGCTAAACCTTATTTTATTCCCTTGAACTATATTAGTTAGGTAAGGATGTTTTGGGCTGTGATATAAAATATTTTGGTTATATTTTAATATCATTTTCTACCAATGAACATCACATTGAATTAAGGTAATTGAAGTTCATACTCAGGTCCCCTATGGAATTTGTTTATTGAGATTTATAATGGCATGATATACCTTGATTTGTTTTTTAGGCTCCATAAATATTGAACAGGTATGGAATTGTAGAGGGGCATCTTGATTCTGAACCTATATGGAACTTTTGAGATTCTTAACAACATATATGAAATTTTTTAATATTATTTGCAGTGAGAGATTCTCCAATACTATATTATTGTCACCAGATTTCTTATAACTTAAATTTATAATTGTAAATAAATTGGGTATGAGAGGAACCAACCTAACATGGTCATATAATGTGATATATATTTTTTCAACCTTAATATAAATTTTATATGAATATATTTTTGATAGATCAAGTCATTACTCTATTGTGTGATTTTGTTTTTTTTATATTTATCAATTTCCCATTATTATAGATAATATATATATTTAGGATAAAATGCCCATTTGTAATATGTTATTCATGATATGGGATACAATTACCATTATTTGATATTCCCATGACTGGAATTATACAACTGCCATTATGGGATAATATTACCATTATGAAATTGTTTGTAATTCACAAATTTACTTGGTATTAATGAGGGTGGGATGAATTTCCCAGTTATTTTCTATTAACCTTGGAAGTATGATGTGATTCTCATGGTGTAATAATTCAATGTAAGGGGGTCAATTCCCATATTAAAATCATTATCAAGGGATGTAATACGCTTTATTTTTATGTCACCCAATACAAGGGATGATATGGCCCTATGGTTATGTCAATATACATAGATTCTATAACCACTTTTTTGATAGAATCGATGTGAGAATGACGATATTATATTATTTCTCAAGGATTCTATACCAACTGTTAGACCATGTAACTAGGATTTTATGACCACTATAAATATTTGGTTTTAGAATTTACTATATATATATATATATGTTATTTTGATATCATAATACTCTTTTCCCACTATTGTGACCTAATTATCGGGATTTGTTTCGTATTCATATAACTCAAGACAGGATAACCGGTAAGTATTCTTATGGTAATTTAAGTGACAAAAAAACTATAAAAATTAGGTATTTTCACACTCAAATATATTTATATAACCTGGGTATATGATATATTTATTATTTTAAAATTTTCCTATAATTTTCTTATGATCATATCACACTACACAAAAACATATATTTACTAGAATTTTTAAATAAATCATTTGTACTGGTCAAATGAGTTTTACTCAAACCCTAATGAAGAACCCATATACCTAATACTACTTTATGTTTATTAATCCAGGTATATGAAATGCCCCTAAAATTGATGGATGAGTCATGGATCTTTGCTGGAGATGGAAATGGGACCATACATAGAAATTAAACCTATTTTGATATCATCTCTTTAATTTTTATCATTTTTAGATGTTTTGGAATAATATGTATCCATGATATATCTTGTATATATATTTATGTTCTTATGATATTGCTACTACACTATTTGTTACATCATGGGAGTTAATCATTCATTATTAATGGAATGTATCTATAATGTTCACTTTTATTTGGTTTCATTTTAAATTAATAGTTACATATATTACATCCAAAATGATGTATGGATACCTATAAAAATAGGAATAGTCTCCTGACATTATACATAGACCCTCACCACTATTCAGAAGCATTTAGTGTACATGTTTATGTTCGTACGATTTGTGCATCCCAGTTTAGTTAGAGTGGTGGTGACCAAATTAACAGTAAAATAAAGTTGAATATGAGCCATATTTTTATTTTATTTTACTATTTTATATACTATATACTTATTATTGGATATTTTCAAACACTAATATGAACATTATTCCTATGTAAATCTAATACATGTTGTGGAAAATACTATGTTTCTATGAACCAGATTATTATTCTTTGATTACAATTTTACAATTGCTTAATTTTTGCTATGTGTGATGTATTAGGTTTTAGATATGTCATTTTGTTGTCTAAATTTGGTTGAAATATATATTTTATTTATTATATATCATTGAAATATAGGATTTACATGATATTCATTTGATTACCATTTCACATGAATTAAAATACATGGTAATGTTATTTAAAGTGTTAGTAATAACTTATATAATGTTTTTTATGTATATATTTTTGGGGAAATTCCACTTCAATGATCCCTTATTATATTATTATGTTATTAAAGTGATAATTTAAAACCTATATTTATCTATTTAGGACCCAAAGAGATCAGGTATTTAGTACTAGGGTGATAACTAAAGATTATGTGATACCTATAGCATTGTAGGGAATGTGTATAATATAGGGGGTTACTCTATCATAATCTTCTGATCATATCTCTGATATTGAGAATTATTATAAATTTTATATTGTGGTAATTTTTTATTTTTTAACAACATAGCACATAAAACCTCTCATTGAGAACAATGAGGGAATGGGTGAGAATTTTCAACCAATTCTAGATTTAGAGAATTATGTTGAACTTGTAGCACCTCTTGATCATATACTCTAAGAGAGTTGTGTAATTTTTTTATTTTATGGATGTGGAGCATTGCGATGGTTCCCTTATATGATAGATATGACCATAGAGTTCTAGAAAAAAATTCCCCATTATATTATTGAGAGGGTGGACCTCAGGATGTAGAGTTCTTGGTGGATTCTATGCAGACCATCTTCAACTATATAGAGATCCTATATGAGGGGTGAGTAAATCTTATTGTATATATACATAAGGACTAGTAAATCACATTCGGGGTTAACAATTCTAGGTTATTAATAATGTGGGTCTATTCTGGAAGGAATTTTAGGACCGTTTGTTTGATAGTTTTTTCCAAATACTCCCAAAGCAGATAAGTATTTTGAGTTTTTAAATCATGTTCAAGAGATTATGTTTATGATAAAATATGAGTCCTCATTTATCCAATTTATTTTATTTTATATTTTTTTGATTTTGATAAGACTATAAGGGTATCCCATTTTTATAATGTGTTGAGGAATTTTATTTGTCCTTAGGTAAACATAATTTCAATTATATCATTTGAAGGGGCCTTGAATAAAACACTTATTAAAAAAAGAACCTTTATGGGGATTGACTTTATGGCCAGTAAGGTTCTTATTCGTGGTCTAATTATGAATCTTTAGGTATCAGAAAGTGGAATTTTATTTATTATTAATAGTTTAATAATTTTTATGACTATTAATTCCTTGGTTCTACTTCTTCCCAACATGGGATGACTATTACAGTACGTTATCAATATTAAAATATGGGTCATACATGACCAGAGTGATAGAGATCTATTTTCGAGTGACATTCTAACAATCAAATTGGGAATCTGTAGTATTTTTATGAGTACTAGGAAAACATTTAGGGGTGTGTGGTGGGGTAAATTATCATTGATTGGAAAGTGAATAAGATTCGTTATCGTATGGTTTTAGTTGTAGTATTTCAAGATGGTAAAGTCATAAAGTTGGTCAATGATGTCATGCTATGCTATGTTAGATGGGAAATGATCCTCAAGGTAGTTAAGATTTAGGAGTAAAGGTAAGAGGGTTTAGGTCAATCCAACTTCAAATTATTGAACAAACTCACACTAATAATGATACAGGGATTTGACTTTTTAGGCATAGTCTTATTATCATCTAACCATCATATTTGTTTTATTTGATATTAGTGAATCAAATTTGGTTCTCTCAACTTTATATTTTTGTGATCTATGTATGAAAATTGAGTACCTATATAGAGGTATGTCAATAAATACATCATTAAGGGTGATATATGAGTGTTTTCATTGATGTTATCAGTTATCCATTGTGATTAGTGTATGTCGAAATCATTGGGATTTATTAATTTTATTGATGGATTGTTGTTATGTGATCTAAGGTATGTGTTGTCTGAAACGGTATCATGTTTAATCAATATATATCATTTGTGCGTAATAATCTTGTCAACTAAGAGTGATTGCTTTACATTTATTGAGGAGTTTTATTTATAGGATGGATGTACAAAACCTAACCATTGATATCATGAAACACTTTCCACCTAGTTATCTAGTTTTGTTAAAGGCAATGTGAAAATTTGTCAGATAGTCTTTCCTCATGTTTTTGACCAATTAAAGAAATTATTTCATGTGTACATATTAGGTATTCAACATAATATAGAGGTAAATATTATTATTGAGCTTATACTAGGTAAATATTCTATATACAACTCTCTATAATAGACAATGCATATATAGCATAGAGAATTGATGTCTCATCAAGACGACATTTGGCTGTTTTGAATTATTCTATTGGTACGTCTCTTTAGAGTGAACCTATTTTTTCTAAGAAGTAAAATGGTTTTTTACATATATGTGTTTAATATTAGATGTTGAATCTAGTGATTATTAAGAAAATGTATTATTTCTTTAGTATTAATGACTTATTTGACTAGTTGAGGGTATTCAAGCAGATTTATATGATCAAAATGGTGTTATTTAGTCATTAGCTCCATGTGAAGCCCTGTGATTTTACTCATACAAATATTAAGAGTACTTATGGATGATAAGATTTTATTTTGATCAAAAATTGATCTATAAATTTAACAAAACTATTTATGTCCCAAATTAATCATATATTCCATCCATATCTATATTTTTTTGTGGCGGTTTCCATTTATGATTTTATGGTGTACTTCTAGTCATTGGATTGATATGATCTTTATTTGGATATTATAATACATAAACTAAGTAAAAATCATTTCCATTGAAATTTTTTGATGTTTTTTGTTTTTATTATATAGGTCTTCTTCTTATGGAACATGATATAAGAGTACAGAGATACAGTTTACCCTAGGATGGTTGAGGCCATGATTTTGTGGGAGTGTCCTAAAAATGTTTTTGAGATCCATAAATTCTTGTGATTGGATGGATATTATAGGATAATTATTCAATACTTCTCATATGTTTAAATATCAATGATATCCATAAATAAAAAGGTATTGATGTTTGACTAATTTTATACATATAATAAGGACCTAAAGGATATGAAGGTTTGGTTGAAATCATTGAGAATCCTTACCTTTCCAGAGATCAGTAAGGTATACACCGTTTATTATGCTGAATCATGGGTAGGTCATAGAGATATCATGATGAAGGATAGGTTGGTTGTTTATTATGGGATAAAGTATCTGAGGAAACATGATTGGAATTATTTTACTTGTGATTTGGATCTGGTGACCATAGTGTATGGGTTGAGATGATGGAATCACTATATTTTTTGTGAGTGGTTTTTGGTGTATACTGACCCCAATATTCTAAATTATATATTTTCACATTTGTAATTAAATTATTAATAGTTTAGTTGGGTTGAGTAACTTTTGTAATCTTAATTCAAAATGGAATAAATCCATACAAAGGGAATATTGTGACTCATGCACTAAATAAAAGGTTTTGGGAGAAGACTACATTGGAGGATAGTATAGAATAATAATTTATGAATGTATTTACAAAGATATATATCAAGGATAAGTAGTATTACCACTTAAAACCTTATTTTGATATATTTTTCCTTTTTAGTCCTCTAAATGGTGAAGGAGAGTGAAATTTCAAACCATGACTATAAGATTTTAAGGGTAAATATTTATAGTGTGGATCCACCACCAATTTATTTCTAAGATGATGATATGTTCCATTAACTATAAGGTAGAGTTTTGGTCATGATGAAAATTAATTAGGATCTAATAAGATATTCATATATATCAATATGGTATTTTCACCCAAGTCAAACATACAAGAATCATGATTTTAAAAAATAGTACTCATGGTGTAATACCCTGATATTATGTAATTGTTTTTAAATAATTAAGACTTTTTAACATTTTTCATTTCATGAAACAATAAAGATAATACATTTTATATTAAATAACTATTTTTGATTTGAATTATATTAAACACCATTTTAATCATTAACTACATGAATTATGAGCATTTTATTTATCTACACCGAACACTGAGGATTGATTGTGTTATATGAAACAATGACTTTCCTCGATGAATTGAATAGCTTGATAGACCGAGGATTACCAAAAAAATAATATGTTATTGAAATAATAAAATATAAAATAATAATATAGAACCATGATTTTAAATTAGACGTCATGAATAATATTAAGTAATTTATTGAAATATATGGTTTATATAATATAATTTATATTCATAGGTTACGAGTAAAATATAAATCAATATGAAAACCGGTTGAATATAACAAGAAATATTATTATGGCCACAATTATATTTTACCCAAAAAAATTAAATATTCATATATTTCATTCAATTCACTAAGTCAAACATTCCTCTCTCATGGAACATTGATATGGAGTACATTACATGCGTTACCATATTTCAATGCAACACCATTTTATTGTCATAATTATTTAAACAAGATAGTTATAACCTAGTCGTAAAATCATAGTAATAAAATTATAAATAACTATTTCTAAAATATTTTTATAATGGTTATATATTACATATTTATAGTGAAAAATATAATTGTTAGTAAATCATTTATATGTTTATGAAATACTATATTCTCAAATAAACTACTTTTCATGCCCATATGTGAAGAAAAAAATAAATTAATGTATTTATGTAAATTTATTTTGATAAAATAAACTTCTTTTTTGAACTCAGAATAATGAAATTATCCTATTTCAAATTTGTGGTATTTTTTTGAGAAAAATTATTTTTTGAAGAATAATGAAAACTACTACATTTTCGTTAGAAACTACATTTCTTTTTAAATATTTATTAATGTTTATTTATACATTATATTTTTTAAGGTAAAATTAGATAAATTATACATATATAAATATAATTTAGGTCATTATAAAGAATTGAACTTTTAAATTTAATATAAAAACATAAAAAAACATTGAATATTTTTCTACTTTAAAACCACTTAATTTCATCACAACTATGTGATTAATATTAATCTCAATTTTCACACTTTTGTGAATTGAATTTAATTAAAACTTATATAAACCATTTTAATCAATTAAATATTTAGTTTCTAAAAACATCAACTAAAATTTTGACCAGAAATAATATTGAATGTGATTAAAATTAATCAGAGCGATTAAGGTCAAATTAAGCTTAATTAGGGACTAAACCTTAAAAATTAAGTTACCAAATGACCTATCCAGTTTTACAACCCCCATTGGATGTCCATATTTAGGCCACACACCTTAGATTATTTATTAATTACTGTTTTTTATTTCTTTTGTTAGGTAAGCACATGTGTGCACCAAACTTGTTTTCAAAAATTCCAAGTGAGCCATTTTCCTTCCATATAAAGGCCACCACCTCTCCATCATCTTCACACCTATATAATATCCATTGATTTGAGATTAACATCCCAATAAAATTCACATAAATTTTACCTTCATCCTATATTCTTTACCTTTGACATAAGTCAATCCAAGGAATCCTTTTGGAACAATCAAAAAAGAGTTACCCGATTTAGCAGTAACATCTTCTACTAAGTCCTTTCATGTATTTCCATTCTCCACCCAATAAAACTCTCTTTATTATATTATTATATAATTAAAAAATTATTCTAAATATAAAAGGATGTTTTTATGTAAATGTTTTTACCTACACTAACACACAACTCTATCAAATTTGTAGTGAACATACAATTTCTGTGTAGGACGAACTACTACCTCCCAAAATGATGATTGTTCATTTTTCCATTACCACCGGCCATGGTGGCCATTATTATGAAAAATATGTTTATATATGTAACATATTAAATAAATTATGTCTTTATTCTTATTTATTCCTTTTTACTCCACATATCTTATTTAATTTCAATTTTGTTTTAATATAATAATTTCGTTTGGGGAAACAGTGACTATAACCCCCTTAAAGCGATATGATTCGTTGATACACCACATGAAATGAATTAAAGTAAATTTTAGTTAATATAATATATATATATTATATATTAAATATACTGTTATAATGCTATATATATACATATGTATACATATGTTTCTTTTAATTTCATTCTATCAACACGAAAATTAAATGGTAATAACGTTCATGCGTACGTATGACCTACCATCTCCAGGAATGGTGTATCCCATTTCATAATAATATATTCTATAGAATATTATAATACACATATACTATAAATATATTATATTTATATCATGGTTTATAATATTTAAATCATAATATAATGTATAAATACAAATTATATAATAAATTAGGGCACATGCAAAGTATAAAGTGAATATTACCCAAAGTGAAACCTTAACATAGGATTGATAAGAAGCATGTAATATAAGGTCGTAATAAAAACATATATGGTATTATATATAAGGATATGATTTCATGAAATATTAATAATATATTTATATTTATTGTAAAGGAGGTCTGAACGTGTATGGAAAGAGTCAACATATGTGATAAGGAGATTTCATCTCAATTTATATTTCCGTGAGATACATCTTTTATTTTCCACTATTTCCTTTTATGTGGTGTGTGTGTTACCAATGATTATATTCTATTTATCTTATTATTAAATCTAGGTATAATCACATATCCTTTTTTTGACCTTTCTTTCATGGGGTTTATGATTCAAAAGTTACCAAATTGGAAAAATAGTTTTTTTCTCCATTTTCATTCTTTGAGATTTGAGTGTTGTTAGGAAAATAATTCTTAAATGAGGGGTATATACATACATGTTACATGTAATGTCAAAAATAAACTACTTTTCATGATTTTTTTATGATTCATTTAATTTCATTTTTCTTATAGGGAGATTTTGATCCCATGTTACCATGTTATAATAGTTTATTGAAACAATATCACGACCTTTCTAGATTGTTTATGTTTAGGATTTATTTGATGAAATATTATGATAAATATCTCAATAAAATTTATGAAGTTTATTTTACTCTATATATTCATAATATAATAATTTTTTTCTACCATTTTATACTCTATGGTACATAATATAGTTAAGAAAGTGTTTTTAGGAAATCCCAACATTACCCACTCTTTGGTCGGAAATCTATTTTCATTCAAGGCCATTTTTTCAAAAAATGGTTTCCATGAATATAATTCTAATATAAAATTATCTTAAAATAAATTTTTATTTTTTTTTCTTTTAACAATTTTGAATAGAAACTTCTTGTCTCTTTCTGATCAATGCATTTTTCTATCATTTTTATCGTACAAAAGAAACAATCGTTTTTCCTCATATGATATGTACGAATTTACCTGCTATCAATTTTATAATGTTTCCTTTTATGTTTAAAGAGTTATATTTGAAGAAGGTGTTTTTTAAGAATCATTTTAAAAAAATATATATATAAATTTTTTGAACTCTTTTATATGTTTTCAGGAAAATTGGTTTTCAAAATGTTTTCAGGCTCCTTTTATAAGTTAAAAAAATGTTTTCAAAAAGTTTTCATACTCCTTTTTAATTTTTTTTTAAAATAAATTCATAATGCTTAAAATATTATTTTATAGTTTTTCATAGAAAATGGTTTCAAAAATGTTTTCAATCTCTTTATTTTAAAATTTTCAAGAAAAATAGTTTTCAAAATTTTTTCAAGATCATTTTAAAAGTTTGCAATAAAATTGTTTAAAAAATGTTTTCATGCACCCCTTATAAATTCTCAATATAAATGTTTCAAAAAACTTTTTCATGACTAATTTATAATATTTCATGAAAATTTGTTTTTAAAAAATGTTCAAGATTTCTTTATAATATTTCAATTGGTTTTCAAAGAAAAATATTTCTAAAATTTTTTGGATCGTATTATATATGTTTTTATAAGAAAAGTATTTTTAAATGATTTTATGTATTAAAAAAAATCAAAGAATAATGGATATTTTCTTCAATGAATTATTATAAATTATAATTCAAAATTATTTTCCATCTAAGATGACATATTTTAATGTTATTGATTACCTTGTAGTAAATTATTTAATGGTTCCATTCATATTTTTTCTATGAATATGTTATCCCTAATCTAATAATCTTTATTAAACATGTTTCTCTTTCTTGGTATTTATGTTTGTGAAAGTCTTTTCTATTTCATGGGTTATATATTTATGAAATATATTTTTCTTTCATGAGTGTTGATTATGATGAAATTATAACAAACCATACATTACATACATTGTTATTACTTAAAAATTGAAGCACACTTATTACAACATATAAAAAAACCATTAAAGGACCGTATAGGTATAGTGTCTTTAGAAACTAGGAAACATAAAAAACTGGTTCATAAATCATCTACATTGTCTCCCTTTTATTTTATCATATATAGAGTCCCTTTAGGCATATATTACTTAATATCCTTCTTCGTGACTTGTGGAAAAGAAAACATACCAAAGGGTGAGCTCAAATTCTCAGTAAGGGTAAACAAAGGAAATATCAATCATATCATATTCATAATAACATAACATTTGGAAAATATTAACCTGTAAAAGAGATCATAATATCATAACATGCGATAAATCATGGTAGTGAAATGTAATCACAATATTCATAACATAAAACATGAAACTTTATGGAATACACACATAATCATAGAGAATCATTTATTAGTAGTCAAGACTCATTTCCAAGACTATCATAGTGGAAAGGGTCCATTTCTGAACCAAGTTCACTCCGAGTTTCAGTCCTGTATCACTGAACCGGATTAACCTACCAATCCAACCATGTATATCTCATGAGATATAAATATTTACCCAATTCATTGGAGGGATATATAGGTCCCACCCATCTCATAATGATACCATTCTTATATGTTCCATAAGATCATAAATCATACATCATAGCATAACCCATATAATAAAAATGGGATTATTAAACATCATGCCATCATAATATAATCCATATAATATAAAAGGACATCATAAAAATAATACCATCATAACATAATCAAATCAATGTAAAAATAGGTATAGAAATAGAACCCTATATTATCTTATATGGAAAATAATTTTGATAAAACTCTTGAACTCCATTCTTGAAGAAAATATCATTTCTACTTCAAAAACATTTTTCCTTTCTTAACATGTCATAAAATCTTGAACTAAAAGAATTTGTTTAAAAATAAACATGAAAACATGTAAATTAAGCTTCATTGAAATAATTTTCTATGAAATCATAAAAATACATTCATGCTGTATAAGTTAAAAATAACATTTTTCTCATACTTTGGCCAGAAAAGTCAAAAAGTACCTCGTACTAAAAATGAAAAATGATTCCATTCATATCATTTACTAAAGATTCACCAATGGGTAAAATAAGATTTAAAAAATTGTATGGGGATATAAATAGTATTACATATTGATTAAATATGTATGTGGATGATAAATATTCCCTAGTAAATTCTAAAGTATAAACAATATCAGATAAAAATGAGATTGGGAGATTTTCCTTTGCCTTGGGACCGATATGATTCGTACATATCTAAACTTCCTTTATAATGATTTAAATAATTCCATTGACTTGTTACAGAATCATATTCATTGTTATGATATCATATATTGTCATATTCTTATCTTCTAATTAGTAATATTTCATTGCTACTTGTTATTCAGGTGTTCATTGCTTTATGTTCTTATGCATGTTTTGTCGAATAAATTCTTATTATTCTTTTTAGGTTATATATAAATTATTTACAGAATGTTAATAGTATAATATATATCATATTTATTCATTCATTTCATTTATATAATCATTATTCAATAAAGATCATGTAGAACGAGTCGCATCACATCGTGGAGACGGTAGGCCGTACGTAAGCACGAGCTATGATATCATTCCCATGATTGAGGAATTTTATTGAAGTGAATGATATAATTTCTCAGAATTAGTATCATTGAATAATAACTATATATAGTTATTATTTTCACCATTATACCCATCCATGTAAGGTAGTGTTGGAAAAATAGATTACACCACAGCATGAATACGGTATTCCGTACGTAAGCACGCAAGGTGATTCTATTTTTTGTAGAATGGATGAAATGCTAAATAGGGTTATTTAATATTAATAATAAGTTATAATTATATGAGGGATACTTCTGTTATTAATTTATTATGAAACAATAAAAGAAGAATAAGTAGAAGAAGAAATGAATCTGAACGAATTGGTAAAGGATATTACCTCTTCTTCAACGCGCCTCTTCTAAACCTCATATAAGGGAAATAAAGTTGGTCTTTGAAGAAGACCAGATCATATATAATGTTTCTAGGGATGTTTTAAGGTAAATGGACAGGTTTTGGGCAAGATTTAAGGCTCTAAATTGTTTAAAGAGGAGAGGGAGAAGATGCCCTTTTATAAGGGAGGAGAGGGGCACCTTAAAAAAAACTTAAAATATTATTTTATTTTAAAGTCATATTAGATTTCTAATAGCTCCAAATTGATTTATTTATATGATAATGTGGTTATGGGTCTAAATCCTCTAAACCAATAGTTTTCAAACAATTTTAGGTTACTATTTTAACCTTATCATTTAGGTTTAACTCTAAGTTAAATAATTTAACTTTTACCGTGTCTTCTTGTTTTCTTAAACTATATGGTTAATAAACTTACTATAACAAGTTAAAAGAACCCAAATTGGTTCATTATTAATATATATAACCTTATATAAGTCATTTGGAAGAAACATAGATTTTTAGGAATAAAATAATAATTAATAATATAATATTTCTTTTAAAAACAATTTTATTTCAATTTTGACACTATTTGGTAATTGATTTTTGTAAAAATCATAACAGCATAATTAATTAGAAAAAAGTTAACTAAATAAATACTAACATGTCATATTAATCTAAAAAAGTATTGTAATTTATAACAAGTCTCAAATTACATTTATTTGGGTATTTATAACATCAATTATGTTAATATTTCATTAATAAAGTAATTACTGCATCATCATTGTGTCATAAATAAATTATATTATTTAATGTCTAGAAAATATAAATAAAATACCATTAGGAAGGAAAAATTTCTAAATTTCAAATGAATATTTATTGATGAATTTATTTTCTGTATAACCCTATATTAAAAATGTTTTAGTTTTTAAACATTGATTTTAACTCTTTTAACTCTTCTCTAAATAAAATAATAATAAGTGTCCTAATATAATACAAGTGGAACTAAAGGGTAATATATTATTATTAAGGTTTTTTCTAGTTGAATTAATCTTATCCAATAGATTTAGGACATGTGTTAGTGTAATAATAATATCATTTTTACCCATAATTTCCCTATTTATTTTTAACCGTGGTAAAAAATGTAAAAAGTTACTATTCACTAAAAATCATTTTTATCTTATTGAACCAAATTTTACTCCTTGATATTAACCGTTTCTTTTGGATTTTTGAAATTCCAATCATAGAAGTTGGAAAATTATGTTTTATGTAAATTTTCAAATTCTCCTATGAGGTGGGTAAAAGACGGTGAAAGGTTCAATAAAATTTTTTTATATATAATTATTATAAAATTAATCCAATGAATTACATTGAACTTATATAGGTATTATGTATCAATTTTGACCTAAAATAAATTTAAATTAAATAAATAATTATTTAAATAAAAAGTCAGTTTTTAAATAGTAACCCAGTGTTTTCACTATTTATCAAAAATTGAATGTTTTCAGAAAAATACCAAAAATTAACCATAAGCTAATTTTGATATTCCAAATATAAAAATAAAGTCCATTTTTAATGATAATATTTATAAAATTTCAAAAAGTGTGTATTGCTATTCATAACGGTTAGTTTATATAATATTTTAATAACATATCATTGTTTAGTGAAACTCGGTATTGCGTACAATGCAAGATATCGAAGAAGTTTTCTCCTACATGTAACACTAGCAAAGAAAGTTTTGTGTGTACTGAAATATTCCTTTTCTGATGCATATAACATAAAAACAACATATTTCACCTAAAATCTCAGGTGTTACAGAAATGATTATGAAACCTATATCTTTTCCACATGTTTATGATACCAATTTAATTTCATGAGTTAAGATATGATTGTGTATAATTTTTTGAATCATTCATTTATAATTTTAATACAACATGGGTGGGACCAATATCTCCATCCAATTAATGGGGTAAATATTTATATCTTATGAGATAGACTAAGATGGTCTGGGAAGTAAACCTTGACTTCTAAGATAGCTGTGGGAGTGACCGATTAAAACCAAGATGGTATGAGGTGTTAACTCAATCTACTAATATGGTGATGGGATTGAGACATGAATAAGAAGATGGTGTAGTGAGTGAACCTATACTACCTAGATAGTCTTGGCAGTAACGAATTTTCTATTATGAAAATCATATTAAATGCTTATGTGTCTTCCACAATCTCATGTTCTATTCCTATGATTATTCTTTCATGGATTTTGTTAATTATTTCAGTATGATTTAGGTCTTATGAACAGCCATGCTTGATGCCATGAATCATGCATCTGATCTTTGATATGTAGGGTATGATATCATATGTTCATGATCATGTTCTCATACCCTAATTCTCACAATTGTACTTATATCTCTCTCTTAATTACACTTATTGAGCACTTGATCTCGCTAATTTCTTATATTTCTTTTCCCTAAGTTATGAAGAATAGTTTTAAGTAAGAGTAATGAAGATTAATACCTTTGTGGGAGTTTGTTAATATATTTTACTAGGAAAAAATATTTTGTTTCCATGTATTCAAAGTCAATAAACTATTATGGTCCCCAAGAATGTGTATTTGTATTGTACAACATATTCACCTATAATGATTTAATATACAAGTATGTTAATCTTGGTTCTCTATAGGTTTCTTGAAGTAGATATGTATATTACATGTTATGTTATATTATACTCTACTTATATTTGAGTAAAGGTTAAGAACTATTGACTTATAATCCATCTTCAGTTGTAAACCCTTTCTGAGTGGAAATGGGATATTATGATAATGGTTTTTTAATGTGGTTATTGAGGCCACATTATTGTTATACTGTGATATGGGTTATTATGGATAGGAAAAACACGGATTCATATTTCATTTCAATCTGAGTGCTCCACTATATTAATGTCTTTCTCGAGTTAAATTTATGGGAGACAATACATATTCAAAATGTACTAAGGAGTATCATTTCTGACCCGGATTCCTGATTCACATCCATCTTCTTGTAGATATTTTAAAAGTTTCCTAATATATAAGTGCCTTCAGTAGTATATGACATCTGTATACCAATGGTAATTTTCAAATTAATTTTCAAATTTTGTGGTAATTTTGTGATTTTGTATCGTAGATTTCAGTGGTTGATGGGATATTCACCTTAGCTTAGTTGAGTTTTCAATTAATAATAATTATCTATAATCAATTCACATGGAACCTTTGACACCATATATGATAATTTTTTATTCTTTCCACTTTACTAGTTATATGTTTTGGAGTTATCTATTGTTTTACCAAATCTCATACATAATAAATGAAACCCTATTTCATTGATTTAGAAGTTGATAATGAATACTCAGAGCTAGAATTTTTTATTAGTGTATTAAAGATGCATCTTTATTGAGTTTTAATTTATATGGAAGGGATTTATTTTATATTTTACCAAGTTTGGGAATATTTTTAATACAAAAAAAGAAGAGGTTGACACTTAGATATATGGGGACCTTTGAGATTTTTGAGAAGGTAAATTCTATATAATGCATATTATCAATTCCTTAAAGTTCCCATACTACACATGATGTGTTTCATATATCATATCTCATGATATACCACTCTTATCCTTCTCTTGTAATGATAGTTTATGACTTCAATATTTATATATAATCATCATTTGAGGAAGGAACCATTAATATAGTGGATTAGAGAGATAATAATATTCTCATGCAGATAATTCCCATGGTTTTTGTAAAGTCGTAGACCATGCATATTTAGTAGGATACATGGGATAAAGTTTCTAATATATATGTTAAATAGGGGTATTTTTTCATAGCTGCGATTTAGTACTGGTCAATAATTCTCAGTGATGCATCTCATCAATGTGATACCACATAGTGGGAAGGTTATAACATACCACACATATTGAGGTGAATTTTAAATTAAAAATTTCCAAAAAACAATTATTTTTAGTTTCATTGAGTATTTAAAGTGTTGGTGGATACTCTTGGGCCTATTAGGGGAAAATAAGATGGGTATCGAGAAACTATTCGTTGAAAAAATCCATCAGGAATCTAGTGGATTTGGAATGAGTACAAGATGGAGGTTCCATAAGATATAGTTACTCCAAGTTGTCCATAGGGAGGCGAGTGAACCCAGAGTGGGTAACCGATGGTTACTAGTTACCTACCCATTAGATATAGAGTACATAATAAGGATGTACTTGATTTTTTAAATATTTTATTAAATTAACTAAATTGTTAATTTAATTAAATTTCATGTTCCCACCCTCTCATCGGTTCTCTCTAGGTTATATTTCCCTTCTATTTTCCCCTTATACACCTTCATCTTCACTTGGTATATATTCATTTTATATGAATTAAATCATATATTTCTTATCATATGAGGCCATCAATGATAATTTTATGAATCCCATTTCCCAGATTTACCATTTCGAACACTATTTATGTATCTTTCATCAATTTTTTCTTAATTATTGGGCCTTTTCAGATTTCTAAATTCCTATTAATTGAATTTGATTCTTGCAGTGGTTTTCATCAAGAGTGAATTCATTGAACCAACGTACATGGACCATAAAAATTCTCAATGGTTAATTAATGATTCATGAACTATATGATACATAGTGTCACCACTCATGTATGATTGACCTAAAGATAAACTGGTTTTCCTTCTAATAACTCATATGATACTAGAAAGGATATTAATGTTTATTTTAAACCCAATGAATGTTATAATTTGATTCAACATCAACCATTGGTCATAGGAATTAATTAAGGTGTGTTAATCCTCATACTTAGGAGACCTATAATGGTATTCCTGAGTTATATGATGACATAATGGTCCTTAATTGGTTCCTTTAGCCTCCTTATACAAGGGACTAGTATATAATTGGGAAGGGTTGGCTTGATGATTGATATATGTGGAACTTTTGAGAATAAATATAACCTTCATGTCTAGTTTGATTTATATTTTGGGTAGTGTTAGGCCCCCACTATATATTTGTCACTAGAGAGGTTATACCTTGATTAAAGACATTAAAATATGTTTTTTTAATGAGATAAAGAAACCAATATTGGTATTATAACGTTCTATATTCTATTCTAACCATAATTGATTATATATATATATCCATTTATTTTTCAACGACATGATTTGGGTTGTGTGTATGGAATTTTGTTCCCTTATTGCTGATGGTGGATAAAGATGGGATGAAATACCCATTTGAAATATGTTATTTATGACGATGGAAGCTATAAACATTATTTAATATATTCTTTATTGGGATATGATTCCCATTATTGTGGGATTAAATTACCATCAAAATATTTATACTAATGAAATTGTGGCATTGAGAATGATGAAGTGGGCCACAAGGTCCCTTTTTTATTATCCTTGAATGTGGGACACAATGCGCATAGTTTGATACATCCAAGGAAGGGGATTAGATTATTATATGATAATAATTGTTGGGTGATATTATAAAATCTCATAAAAGTGGCACATGAATATAGATGCTATTCACTTTTGGTTATGTTTTTAACAAAGGAAACTATGCCTTATATATTGATGGATTTTGGATGTGATTCTTGGTATTATATTATTACATGAGGAAATTATGTCCATTTTCATCGTTAAAACAGAGATAGTATCCAAATAATAATTAAATGTTTTTGGATGTACTACCCATGTATGAACTACAGTGATATCAGGAGACGTTATTCCCACTATTGTGGTTTCATCATCAAGATCATCATCCCATGATTTCAAACCGTTACACGATTCATAGATGTTATTCTTAGGACATGTTCACAAAAAAATAACAATGTCAGAAGAAGTAAAGGTCATGGATGGATGTATTTGAAGAACCTTTGTCTATAAAATATTTATTAATGTTGTTTTTCCTATTATTTACTTATGAGTATAGGACATTATAAATGAACATATATTTACTATACATTTTTAGGGAAACTATTGGTAGTGGCCAACTTAATTATACTCACACCCATCTCACGAACCCTCAAACATTATAATGTTTTAGGGTTCATGATATAGTATTGGTAGAGGGTCCTTATATTTATAGAAACATTATAGAGATTCCTGGTAACTTTGAGATTTATCCAAACAATGAATTGGGTCTAGTTTATCTTTTAACACCCATATTTTTCTCATCTTTTCATTTAGGTATATGATTGACCCATAAGTGTTATTTTTTATATATGAATAACCATTAATCATTACCAAATAGTATATATAAGATAATGGGAGTTGTTATTTATTTAATTATGGAATATAGCTATGATGTTCTCTATAATTTGGTTGGTTTTGTGATATTAGTATACATAGATAACTTCTAATATAATTCATTATTATATATTCCAATTAAGGTACAGTGATTATAGTTAATATATAGAACCTCACCATTATTTTGTGGCATATGGTGTGTATGATGGTAGGATTTATGTATGTGGAATTAGGTTTTGTCAGGCTGGAGGTGAACTGGATTAGAAACACTATATGATATACCGATATTAAATTGACCCTAGTTATTCATAATATAAATAGTATAATAATTTAGAGACCCGAAGCATGACGTACATGGATATTACATTACTTTTGTGGAATACTTAGTACATAACAAAAACACACCCACAAGGACCGTAATAGTTTAGTGTCTTTGGAAACTCGGAATAAAATCATCTAATCGTGGTGAAAGATATTCAACATCTCCCAATAAAGATCTTCCCTTTTTTTCTTACCTAAAACCTTTCTTTATATCCTAGGGAAAAGAAAAAATAAAAGGGTGAGCTCAAATGCTCAGTAAGGGTAAACCAAAGAAATATCAATCACATGATATTCATAAGAACATATCTTTTGGAAATCTTAACCTGCAAAAGAGATCATGATTTCATAACATGGGATAAATCATAGTAGTGAAATGTAATCCCAATAATCATAACATAGAACATGAAACTTTTTGGCATACACACATAATAATAGAGAATCATTTCTTATTAGTCAAGACTCATTGCCAAGACTATCTTAGTGGACAAAGTCCATTTCTGAACCGAGTCACCCTCGTTTTAGTCCTATTTCACTGAACCGGTATAACCTACCATTCCAGCCATGTCTATCTCATGAGATATAAAATCTTTACCCAATGCATTGGAGGGAGATATAGGTCCCACCCATCTCATAATGAAACCATTCTTATGTGTTCCATGAAATCATAAATCATACATCATTACATAACCCATTAAATAAAAATGGGATTCTTAAACAACATGACATCATAAAACAATTCATATAAGATAAAGGAATTCATAAAAATAATTCCATCACAACATAATCAAATAAATGTAATAATATGGATAGAAACAGAACCCTATATTGTCTTAGATGGAAAATAATTTTGATAAAACACTTGAACTCCATTCATGAGAAAAATATCCTTTCTACTTCAAAAACATTTTTCCTTTCTTAACATTTCATACAATTTTAAACTAGAAGAAGTTGATAAAAAATAAACTTGAAAACATGTAAAGGAAGCTTCTTGGAAATAATGTTTTAAAAATCCATTCATGTCGTATAAGTTAAAAAAACATTCCTCTCGTACTTTTGTCGGAAAAGTCAAAAAAATTACCTCGTACGAAAAACGACAAAAGATTCATTTCATATATTTTACTAAAAACTCACCGAAGTGTAAAATAGGATTTAAACAATTTTAGGTGAATATAAATAATATTAATTATTGAGTAAACATGGATGTGGATGATAAAATACACCCCAATAAATGCCAAAGTATAAACAATCTTGGATAAAAATGAGATTGTGATATTTCCCTTACCTTAGGTCCGATTGGCTTCGTAAGTGTCCAAACCTCCTGTATAATGGATTAAATAATGTCATTTAATTATTCCAGAATCATACTCATTGTTATTATATCATATATGGTTCACTTATGACTTTATATTACCCGTTCTTTTGTAAATTCCATGTTAAAGAACGTTTTGGGTAAAATTGTTTCATTTGTCGTCCGTGTTTTGACTTGTAATTATTCATATGATTACATAGATCATGATTAATTAATTTCAGAATATAAAACATGATTTATATATAATATATATTCAGAATATACATATATATTATAAATCAGTAAATGGAATGAAATAAACCGTTCATGGATACGGTAGGTCGTAAGTACGCATGAATGCTGTTTTCGTTTCCTTATTGAGTAGAATGGAATTAAGTAGATGACATACATATATATACACATAAATACAGTATCATTTTTATGTCATATATTTCATTATTACTTATTATATTTACTTTATAATCATTCATTAATGGTTAAAGTGGAGAATGAATCTCATCGCGTCGTGGAGACGGTATTCCGTACGTACGCATGCGCGGTGATTTCATTTTCCGTAGGATGGATAGATGGTGAAATAGGGTTGTTTAATAATTATAATAACATATCCGTATATGATTGATATTGATGTTATTACTTCATAATTAAACAACCTAAGAAGAAGAAGTGGAAAAAGAAATAAAGTTGAAAGAATCGGTAACGGAAATTACCTCTTCTTTGAAGCGCCTCTTTGAGATCTCCTTTTAGGGCTCTAAAATTGGTCTTTGAGGAAGACTAGAACCTCTAGGATATTTCTAGGGAAGTTTAGATGATAATTTGGCAGGGTTTGGCCGAGCTTGAAGGCTGAAATTGGAGTGAGGAGGAGAGGGAGGAGGTGCCCTTTTATAAGGGAGGAGAGGGGTACCTTTGGAATAACTAAAACTATAATTTTATTATAAAGTCAAATTCGGTTTTAAATATCTCCAAATTGATTTATTTCGAAGATAAGGTGGATATGGGTCTAAATCATCTCATCCAATAGAATTTAGACAAGTTTAGGTTCCTATTTTAACCTTATCATTTAGATTTAACATTAAGTTAAATAATTTTACTTTTACCGTGTCATCTTGTGTTCTGATACTATAACGTTAATAAACATACTATAAGCAGCCAAACGAACACCAAGTTGTTTATTATTAATATATATAACCATATCTAAGACATTTGGCCGAAACATAGATTTTTAGGAATAAAATAACAATTAATAATATAATATTTTTCTTAAAAACTATTTTATGTCAATTTTGACACTATTTAGTAATTGATTTTTGTGAAAATTGTAACAGAATGATTAGTTCGAAAAAATTTAATTAAATCAGTAATAACATGTCATATTAACCTATACAATTAGTTGAATTCATAAAAAGTTTCAAATTACATTTATTTGGGTATTTATAACATCAATTATGTCAATATTTCATTAATAAGATAATTACTTCATCATCGTTGTGTCATAAATAAATTAAATTATTTAATGTCTAAAATTTACAAATAAAATACTATTATGTATGAAATCTCTTTACCTTTCTAATTAATATTTATAGTCAGTTTTATCTTATGTATAACCCTATATTAAAAATGATTTACTTATTAAACTTTGATTTTAACTATTTTAACCCTTCTTTAATTAAATTAATAATAAATGTCCTAATCTAATCCAAGTGGGCCTAAATGGTCATATGTTTTTCCTAAGGTTGTTTATTGTCTAATTACACTTATCCAATAGAATTAGGACATGTTTTAGGGTAATAATAATATCATTTTTACCCTTAACTACCCTATTTCATTTTAACCGTGGTAAAAAAAGTAAAAAGTTACTATTCACCAAAAATTATTTTCATCTCATTGAACCACATTTTAGTCCTTGATATTAAATGTGTCTCTCGGATTTTCGAAATTCCACTCACAGAAGCGGTAAAATTATGTTTTATGAAAAATTCAGTTTTTTTAACTACCACTTAGTTGTTTCACTATTCTTCAAAAAATGAATGTTTCCAGAAAAATACCAAATATTAGGCCTAATATATATTTGATATTAAGAATTAAAAAATGATGTATAGTTTACCAAATTCAGAACATATCGGTTGCATTAATTAATTTAAAAATTAGTTCCCGTCGTCAAAACAAATAGCGTGTTTTTAAGAGATAATAACTATCAAAAGACTGACACTTGTTTATAACTGGTTTAAATGTGAAATTACATCCAATGACCAACATTGTATTAAATTGTAAAAATATATTCTAAATATACCTTAAAACCACTCAAATTAATAATTTATCACTATTAATTATTTCTATTAAAAAAGTTCTTTTTAATTAAAATTTAGTAATTTTCACTATTCATCAGAATATGAAAGTTATCTGAAAAGTACCAAAATTTCACCCTAAGCTAATTTCGATATTCCGAATCCAAAAATGAAGTCCATTTAGAAAAATAAAATTTACAAAATTTCAAAAAGTGGTTATTGCTATTCATAACGGCTAGTTTTAATAATATTTTAATAGCATATCGTTGTTTGGTTAAGCTCGGTATTGCGTACTACACACGCTATCGAGGAAGGTCACGATTGCATGTAATGCAAGGCAAGTCAATGATGCGTGTTGTGCAAGATGATTTTGGTGTAACATATAACAAAATACATTAATGAAAAGAATATTTTTCATAAAATCTCGGGGTGTTACATTCTACCCCCCTTAAAATGAATTTCGCCCTCGAAATTCGTTGGGGATATAAATGGTTTACTACTTTAAAGTTTCTTTAATAGAATCCCACATTGTAAAAAGGAATACCAAAACCATTCTTTAAAAACAAAAGTATGAAACGTAACGGTTACCTAAATAAACTAATCACTGGGTTTCCACATAGGTGAAAATATGGATATGGAAGAGAAATATAACCATCATGTTCTGATGGAGATTGGTAGAGAACATGGCTATGGAAAAGCCAGCAATCACAAAGCCATAAATTTGTGACGATCTAAGGTACCATATAATTCATCAGATATAAGAGCACTAGGACAACATTTTTGGTTTTCAAGATCATTTCCCTAAAGTTGATGAAATTGGAATTAGAAGAAATACTTTCGTGATTTTGGTATTGTGTCACCATTGGTCATTCTTTGGACAATTTCCACTTCAAATCTTAAATAAATGAATTTGGATTTGTCATTCGTGAAGTGTTAGCAGATCATGTGATAGAATGATGGGTCATTCCATCTGTCTCAAACAAAAGGTTACAAATGTTATCAAAAAATACATAAGACCATCTATGGTGAAGTTAATCATATACGATTCCAAAAATGAACTTATACTTCATATATCATACCGCATAATAAAATAAAACTAGTTTTTACTAACCAGGGACTTCCTGTAGGCCAATGGTAGGCGATAAAGGCCAGTCGCTCTTCCGTTGTGGGTTTGATTCCCAAAGCCTTGTCTGACGCGATGGGCTGTCGCCCGTCCTGCAGGTTGTCCTTTTTCTAAAGATATATTACTATAACATCCCATCAAAAATATCAAAAAAGTTTTATCCTTAAACAATACTAACTTATGTCCAACATAATCCATTCCAATCTTTAGGCTTATCTAAAATACTTCGGTCCAAGCTCATAGTACAAAGAAAATGATCACGTGAATGCCATCATTTATCCCCCATATATCATAAGATATATCTTGTTGGTAAAATTACAAACATGTGAATACCTTAATCATGTATTCTCTTGAAGAATGAATACCCATTGAACCTTAGTGAAAACATGAATGTTGTCAAAATTTAACTCTTTCCACATACCAAAACCTTAAAAATTCTTTATACTCAAACCATGATTTCAATTAGTCCTTATATCAATCATGAGCTCATGAATACTATCAAAAATTTAATTTTCTCCTTATCCCTTCATTATGCGCATATCATCTACATTCCAAAAATATCTGAATAACCTTTCATGGATACTGGTACCATTAATCATACACTTTCAATAACTCAAGGAAAGACAACAGTGAAACAATACTTAGATGTCTCTTTATTCCATAGTACCGTGAGATTACTTATACAACATTACACATTGTAAACATGTAATCATTCCACTACATTCTTAAACCATTGACCGAGCTTCAACAATTCTTTCATCTCACATATCATTTGTTGTCTCTTCATCATCATCAACATCAATACTACCCATACGACCATAATGATTCTCTTCATGAGACTTTCCCTTAGGGAATTAGTTTTCATAATGCCTGTACATTCCACATTTAAAACTTTTAACCATTGTTGATGTCATAGAAATACCATTATCCTCATCCCTAGTGTTAACTGAACATTTTCCTTTGCACTTACTGGCTTTGTGTCCTTCTTTTCCACACCCAAAGCATCTTCAAGTTCCTTTGAAACATTCTCCTTGATTCCTCTTACCACATGATTTACAAAGGAGAAATTGAACTTTCTTTTCTCTATGATCATCATGAAACTCCATCTTTCTCTTATGAGCCGAGTCAGGAAACTTAACAAATTTTACTTTATTGATCATATTATGAGATTTCTGATTCGGCATAATAATGATGTTTGGACTTCCAAATCCCATTTCATTTGGTTTCTCATGACGAATATCATTCCATTGTCCATCATATCCTCCATTATCATGAATCATCTTATTTCCAGCCATTTTCTAAAACCCAAAATGAATAGTGTGAGAGGCAAAAATTATAATAAAGGGGGTGTAACATCAATATCCAACATCTTTGGTTTAGTCAAATATCGTTACCGTAGTTCTAGGACTATATACTATTCGTATACTTATCCTTAGGCACATCCATAGACATACCTTAGAAATATCTCTAGGGATCTTACTAACGCTTTCGCATCCTAGTTTCCAAAGGTTGACTAAACTTTTCCTCTGATACCAACTGTAGAGACCCGAAGCCTGACGGACATGGACATTACATTACTTTTTCCGAATACTTAGTACACAACAAAAATACGCACACAAGGACTGTAATAGTTTAGTGTCTTTGGAAACTAGGAATACAATCTTCTAATCGTGGTGAAAGATCTTCAACATCTCCCAATAAAGATCTTCCCTTTTTTCTTACCTAAAACATTTCTTTATATCCTGGGGAAAAGTAAAAATAAAAGGCTGAGATCAAATGCTCAGTAAGGGTAAACCAAAGAAATATCAATCACATCATATTCATAAGAACATATCTTTTGGAAATCTTAACCTGCAAAAGAGATCATGATTTCATAACATGGGATAAATCATAGTAGTGAAATGTAATCCAAATAATCATAACTTAGAAAATGAAACTTTGTGGAATTCACAATAATCATAGAGAATAATTTCTTATTAGTCAAGACTCATTTCCAAGACTATCTTAGTGGATAAAGTCCTTTTTTGAACCGAGTCACCCTCGTTTCAGTCCTGTTTCACTGAACCGGTATAACCTAACATTTCAGCCATGTCTATCTCATGAGATATAAAATCTTTACCCAATGCATTGGAGGGACATATAGGTCCCACCCATCTCATAATGAAACCATTCTTATGTGTTCCACTAAATCATAAATCATACATCATTACATAACCCATGAAATAAAAACGGGATTCTTAAACAACATGACATCATAAAACAATTCATATAAGATAAAGGAATTCATAAAAATAATTCCATCACATAATAATCAAATCAATGTAATAATAGGGATAGAAACAGAACCCTATATTGTCTTAGAAGGAAAATAATTTTGATAAAACACTTGAACTCCATTCTTGAGGAAAATATCCTTTCTACTTCAAAAACATTTTTCCTTTCTTAAAATTTCATACAATTTTAAACTAAAAGAAGTTGATTAAAAATAAACTTGAAAACATGTAATGGAAGATTCTTGGAAATAATGTTTTAAAAATCCATTCATGCCGTATAAGTTAAAAAAACATTCCTCTCGTACTTTTGTCAGAAAAGTCAAAAAAAAGTACCTCGTATGAAAAACGACAAAAGATTCCATTCATATCTTTTACTAAAAACTCGTCGAAGGGTAAAATAGGATTTAAAATTTTTTAGGTGAATGGAAATAATATTACATATTGAGGAAACATGGATGTGGATAATAAAATACACCCCAGTAAATGCCAAAGTATAAACAATCTTGGATAAAAATGAGATTGTGATATTTCCCTTACCTTAGGTCTGATTTGCTTCGTAAGTGTCCGAACCTCCTGTATAATGCTTTAAATAATGTCATTGACTTATTCCAGATTCATAATCATTGTAATGATATCATATATGGTTCACTTATGACTTTATATTACCCGTTCTTTTGTAAATTCCATGTTAAAGAGCGTTTTGGGTAAAATTGTTTCATTTGTCGTCCGTGTTTTGACTTGTAATTATTTATATGATTACTTAGATCATGATTTCTTAATTACAGAATATAAAACATGATTTATATATAATATATATTCATAATATACATATATATAATAAATCAGTAAATGGAAAGAAATACACCGTTCATGGAGACGGTAGGCCGTACGTACGCATGAACGATGTTTTCGTTTCCTTATTTAGAAGAATGGAATTAAGTAGATGACATACATATATATACACATAAATCCAGTAACATTATTATGTCATATATTTCATGATTACTTATTATATGTACTTTATAATCATTCATGAATGGTTAAGGTGGAGAATGAATCTCATCGCGTCGTGGAGACGGTATTCCGTACGTACGCACGCGCGGTGATTTCATTTTCCGTAGGATGGATATATGGTGAAATATGGTTGTTTCATACTTATAATAACATATTAGTATATTATTGATACTGATGTTGTTAATTCATAATGAAACAACCTAATAAGAAGAAGTGGAAGAAGAAATAAAGTTGAAAGAATCGGTAACGGAAATTACCTCTTCTTTGAAGCGCCTCTTTGAGATCTCCTTTTAGGGAACTAAAATTGGTCTTTGAGTAATACCAGAACCTCTAGGATATTTCTTGGAAAGTGGAGAAGATAATTTTTCAGGGGTTGGCTGAGCTTGATGGCTCAAATTGGTGTGAGGAGGAGAGGGAGGAGGTTCCCTTTTATAAGGGGGGAGAGGGGTACCTTTGGAATAACTAAAAATATTATTTTATTATAAAGTAAAATTCGGTTTTAAATAGCTCCAAATTGATTTATTTAGAAGCTAAGGTGGGTATGGGTCAAAACACTCTCATCCAATAGAATTTAGAAAAGTTTAGGTTCCTATTTTAACCTTATCATTTAGATTTAACATTAAGTTAAATAATTTTACTTTTACCGTGTCTTCTTGTGTTCTTATAATATAACGTTAATAAACATACTATAATCAGAAAAACGAACCCCATGTTGTTTACTATTAATATATATAAACTTATCTAAGTCATTTTCCCGAACCTTAGATTTTTAGGAATTAAATAACAATTAATAATATAATATTTGTTTTAAAAACTATTTTATGTCAATTTTGACACTATTTAGTAATTGATATTTGTGAAAATCATAACAGAATGATTAGTTCGATAAAAGTTAATTAAATCAATACTAACATGTCATATTAACCTAGAAAATTAGTGGAATTCATAAAAAGTTTCAAATTACATTTATTTGGGTATTTATAACATCAATTAAGTCAATATTTCATTAATAAGATAATTACTGCATCATCGTTGTGTCATAAATAAATTAAATTATTTAATATCTAAAATTTAAAAATAAAATACTATTATGTAGGAAATACCTTTATCTTTATAATTAATATTTATAGTCGAATTTATATTATGTATAACCCTATATTAAAACTGATTTACTTATTAAACATTGATTTTAACTATTTTAACCCTTCTTTAAATAAATTAACAATAAATGTCCTAATCTAATCCAAGTGGGCCTAAATGGTCATATTTTATTCCTAATGTTGTTTTTGGTCGAATTAAACTTATCCAACAGAATTAGGACACGTGTTAGGGTAATAATAATATCATTTTTACCCTTAATCACCCTATTTACTTTTAACCGTGGTAAAAAAAAAGTAAAAAGTTTTTATTCACCAAAAATTATTTTCATCTCATTGAACCACATTTTAGTCCTTGATATTAACTGTGTCTCTCGGAATTTCAAAATTCCACTCACAGAAGCGGTAAAATTATGTTTTATGAAAAATTCAGTTTTTTTTAACTACCACTTAGTGGTTTCACTATTCATCAAAAAATGAAAGTTTCCAGAAAAATACAAAAAATTAGTCCTAAGCTATATTTGATATTAAGAATTCAAAAATGATGTCTAGTTTACCAAATTCAGAACATATCAGTTGCATTAACTAATTTAAAAATTAGTTCCCGTCGTCAAAACAAATAGCGTGTTTTTAAGAGATAATAACTATCAAAAGATTGACACTTGTTTATAACTGGTTTAAATGTGAAATTACATCCAATAACCAACATTGTATTAAATTGTAAAAATATATTATAAATATACTTTAAAACCACTCAAATTAATAATTTATCACCATTAATTATTTATATTAAAAAAGTTCTTTTTAATTAAAATTTAGTAATTTTCACTATTCATCAGAATATGAAAGTTATCTGAAAAGTACCAAAATTTCACCCTAAGCTAATTTCGATATTCAGAATCCAAAAATGAAGTCCATTTTGAAAAATAAAATTTACAAAATTTCAAAAATTGGTTATTAATATTCATAATGGCTAGTTTTAATAATATTTTAATAGAATATCGTTGTTTAGTGAAACTCGGTATTGCCTACTACACACGCTATCGAGGAAGGTCGCGATTGCATGTAATGCAAGGAAAGTCAATGATGCATGTTGTGCAAGCTCTTTTTGGTGTAGCGTACAACACAAGACATTAATGAAAAGAATATTTTTCATAAAAATTCGGGGTGTTACAAATAATAACATGATTTAAATTATAAATCTCACAAGCATCTCATAATCTAATGACTAAATGGTTTTTTGTATTGGAAATTATCTATATAAACATCTTATTTTATTTCAATTGTCAACATTTCTCTATAATAATTCTCCTTTAGACCATTTTCAACATATCAAACATGATAGAATCATATTTATAACATGAGTATTGGAAGCATAAGAATGGTATGTTGTAAGACTCTTATTAATTTAAAAATTATAAGAACATGATGGAAAACATGAATAAGGTATAAATATCATATAATATTATGAAACTATTTTATGATTATCAAAAAAATGTTAGATGAATATAAGATCTTAAAAATACCATTATGGAAGAATGAATGGTATGACTTGAATCAAAATATATAATAATAATAATATAGCATATGAGCATGAAAAAAAATCCTAGAATGATTTAAAAAAGACATAATCATAAAAACATGAAACTTTATGGAAATGAAATCTATCTTGAAAGTTTGGAAAACATAATTAATAACATGAAATTACTACACAACCATAAGAATAGAAAAGCCTATTTGAATAAAACCATTAATCCAATTGTTATGTAAAAAACACATTATATACACACAAAAAAGTGAAAAAACAATCATTCCAAACCCAGTGTGAACAAACTCATTATGTCAATGCCTAACTATTACATGAAATATAAACATAAACCAATTTAATGGAGGGTTATATAATATCCCATCCATCATCATCCCTACATAGGTTTTCTACTTAAAACAAATCCAAAACCTATATTAATGACCCCATTAAAGAATAGTGGTTTTTATCATAACAAGAAATTATGTAATCGTGAATATAAAAATATCATTTTCCAAAAGTAATAAAAAAATAAAAAAATATAAAGGATGATGAAAACATCACTTCAAGAGAGATAACCCATAAAGAAAAGGTAAATGTTAAAATATAAACTATTCACAAAATATTTTAAACATTTTTATAAATAATGATGTGTAAGTTACTCTAAAAAATATTTATAATAAGTGAAACATAGTACTTCTTAAAAATATTATAAAAATATATCAAAATAAAGTAATACGGAAAATTTTTTAAGAGTACCGAAAAAAATTGAGTGGATGGTAATAAATTTTATTTTTTAGAAAGGATATAAAACACTTTTTATATAATATTTTTAAATTCCTTGGTTTGGAAAAACCACATTGTGACACATAATATTAAATATTAATTTTGAAATTTTGAAAAAAAAACTAAGATAATAATTGAAATTAATCTATATTATCTTTCTAAAAATAGATGACAACATTGTGGGGATTAAAAAACATGGATATGTTTGAATGATTCATTAAGATAAACATGAATTATTATTAAAAAAAGTGTATTTCCAAAAAATTTAGCATCCAAGAAGATTAATTTTGATCAAAACATTATTTTACCCGTAAAAAATGATAAAAAATAGAAAAACGTCTTCAAATATTATAATTTATGAATATTGAAATATAAAAGTCCGAGGAGAGTGATTATGATGTAAGGAAAATACTTGATGTGGGAAAACCCCCCACCATTACCCTAGAATTCTAAAAAAAGATTAACCATCCTGTATCATAATGATAAAAATATTATTTAATAATTTAATAAAATTATTATTATATATATTTTTGTTTATAAACATCATTAATTAAAATTATCTTCTGGTATAATGTTGTTGTAATCTCATTTCAACATTTTCTGTTAACAATGTTAACTATTTTGAATGAAGTTTGTAAAAGCGGTGTTGATCTTCATTTTCCACATTAATATGATAATTTAAAATAAATTTTAGGTTATAAAAGTTATTTTTTTATAAATAATTATAATTTTATGATTCCATTACAAGGGTCTTTTAGTTCATTATTGTGAAAATGAAAATGATGATGAACATATTTTGTGTTATTTTTTAACATCGATGGATTTCCTAATAATGATTATTATTTTTTTATTAAAAAAGAAACAAATTGATTTTATGTATTAATTATAAAAATCATATATACCTATAAATTACAAACTAAAATAGTCCTTGTTTTTATGTAAAGGAAAATGAAACCCATTTATTCTTAAAGGTGGTAGTCTACACAACGCCTTACTCACTTTCTTATTTATCTTAATGAAAAAGGTAATGGTGTTTAACACTTGTAATATAATTATAATAACATAAAACTATAATAATAACATAGTTTTTATAATTATATTATTTTTAAAGGAATTTTTCAGAATAATTAATGAGTATGAAGAAATAGAAAAAGTAAGAGTGTTTTAAGAAAAAATACCAAACTTCATGTATTATCTCCTTTTCAAATGTGACTAAACCATTAAAGGAATGTCTACTAATAAATACCATTATATCATAAAATTTTCAAATATTATTTTCTGAGGGTCTTTGAAATATTTTGGTTTGAAATTAATAAGTATTTTTTAAGGGTAAGTGAAGAATGGAGTGCTGATTTTCTAAGTGAAAAAGAAATGATATTTTGGAAAATACATAAATATTTTCCATAATGGGAATTTACCATCAAGGAAATTGGATCCAAAATTGAGAAATAATATATTTCATAGGATACAAGGACAATCCACACCGCCGAAATTAAAATCAAAACATTTATTTATTGTAACAGGGAATTTCACTCTAAGCTTACTAAATTTTCCAATTTTAGATTCCACCAATATAATATGAGTTTACTTATGTAATTTATCCTTTAAGATAAAAAAATAAAATGGAAATTATTATATAATTTAAACTTAGTGATTAAAAATTTGAAATTATATTTGTTATTCAATTTTCAATTGTGATAAAAATTTATTTTAAAATACTAAATATGTATAGTATTAATTATATTTGGTTAAATATAACATAAATTCTAAAATGTCAAATATGGGGTATTAAAATAAAAAACAATTTTAAAATTCAAAATTTCTTTATATTATACAGATTTTTTAATTATAATGAGCTTTTATAAATTTCTAATACATAATTATATAATAATATTTTCATAAATTCATGTTATTTGTAAAAATGGAATTTTTACATAGTCACCTATAAGTCAAAATTTCATTAAAAACCTCTAAAAATAATATTAAATTAATATAGACATGATAAAACCAATATTAATAATTTTTTAAATTTTAAATCCTAAAAGTTATAAATTTTAGTTTTTATTAAAAAATATAAAAATATGGAAAAAAATTTTTTATTGGAAAGTGACTTTTCATATATTATCCATTCTTCTTCATGTTTCCTATAAATTACTAGTCAAAGTAATATTAAAAATTTATTCATAAAAAATATATTATTCTTAAAAATAAGAAAATTTTTGAAAATATATTACATTATTTTCAATGTTTCTCTACTTGATTAGATATTTAATACGAACATTATTTTTTGTATATGTAAATTTATATTCCTAATTCTATTAATATTGTGTATACCTACCACCTATATTCTTATAATAACAACCTAGGATTTTATGAAATATTTCTCTTCAAATAAATTGGGTTTCTTTGATAGCTTTCTTCATATACAATACCGTATTTAAAAAACCTACAATATACTATTGAAATATTATTATTTGGGGTGATATTTATTTTCTAGCCTTTGTATTTAAGGGTATGAATAATACTATCAAAATTAAGAAAAAATATTATAATTCCACGACTATATTTATGATATTAATGTCCAAGTAAGTGAATAGTGTCAAAATGACATTAATGATGTTTTATAAATATAATATTTTATTAAATTAATTAAAAACCATAAAAATATTGAAATAGGATAACTATGAATATAAATTGTATAAATTTTCATTAATTCTCAATTTTTGATACAACTTTTTCTATATAAGTAAAATTAGAACCATATATGATTAAAAATAATTTTACAAACATTAAGATAATGAATGGGTTCATCCAAAAGATATGTTTCAATTTACTCCAAAACATGTCTAAATTTATTTTAATGATGGTACATAGACCAAAGGAAATTTTTATTCTAATTCTTGGCTATTTGGATCATTATACTTTAAGAATAAATTAATTATATTTTAATATTTAAATAAATTTTAAATGTGTCATTTCCTTCATTTATTAAAGTACACCCATTCTCTCTATTTTTTACACCTCCTTGAGCCATATAACTTAGAAAAACTAGAAAAATACTCTTATAAAATTTATTATCCAAGATTAATTGGTTATAGTATTCTTAATATACCATTCCAAAGGTCCTTAAGAAAATATCTAAAGGATTATAATTGAGGAATATATAATCATCTTACCCACCTCATTCAACTTATTTATTCTTCACCCTACTATAATTCTATGGTATTAATCTTAAAATAAAAAATTTTATGTCCTCAAAATAATTAAATGCTACTGTGCTTATGTAATTGCTAATATTCAGTATCTTTTCCATGAAATGATACCTAATTGTATTTTTTAGCAATACATGTGGAATATAATGACTTGGGATTTTCACATGTGTATATTACATCTTTTAAGATGAATATTGATTACATTACACACACAAAATTTCCTAAGGCCCATAATATTTTAGTGAATTTGGAAGAAACCAACATATTCTTATAATTTGTTGAAATATCAACAAAATCTCCAACAAAGATCTTCCACATTAGTACTACTTTATAATTTTTTTATCATATGGGGAAAGGAAACATGATAAAGGGTGAGATCAAATGATCGTTAAGGGTTAACATTGAATATATATAAGCATTTCATTAGAATAAGGGAATTAAAATAAGAGAATATAATTTTACAAGGAACCCATGAATATCAGAGATCATAATCTTATATCATAGAATTACTGATTATTAGTTCATAAGATGTGAATCATAAGGGAATCATGTGTATAATCCTTTCAGAAAAAACATAGGAATAAGGAATGAAATTGTGGTGGACTCATAAACATGTAATATCGTTACCAATTTTCCAGGGATAATTTTCAAAAACATAACAGGGCACTTCATGAGGACTACACCTACTATATAGGACATCCCACCATATCAGTTGTAGTCCTTTTTTTATAAAATATCAGGTTTCCCCTTCTTCCCATAGTGGATCAATCCTATTGAATTTTTTCTCATCATTCTCTCATGATATATATATCTTTAACCAATTAATTGGAGGTAGATATAGGTTCCACCTATCACTTGATGAGATCATACATATATGTAACACAAGATCATACATCATTCAATACCTCAAAACTCAGGAAAATAAATGTTTTTCATAAATATTTCATCTTAGCATAACTAATTAAAATATTACGGGATTAATAAACATCATTCAATGAAAAGATAAACCATTAAGTTAAGGAATACTAATGGTATCCTTGGGTCATATCCCTAGTAATGTATGAGTCATGACAACAAACGTCATCTTATAGAGAAAATAATTTTGAAATATCTATTTAAAAAATTTCACGAGGAAAATATCCCTTCCTTTATGAAAAATGTGTTTTAAATAATAAATCTTGTGTAAAACATTTTAATTGAAAATAACTTTGAAAAATAATAAATAATTATTTGAAAAATATTATAAAAATCTTTTAAATATTTTTTCCTTGACAATTCGTAAAATATCATTTAAATCATATTTAAAATGTTTCTAGAAAACATTGATTTGAATGGACAATGAATTCCCACCGAAGAGAGAACAAAATTAAATGAAACTTATTTTATCAAGATTATAATGGGATTAATGATACAACATGTCAATGAATATTATATACACCACTTAAAAGAATATAGATGGATAACATAACACGTGTCTCAAAGAAGAAAATTTGAGACAAAATTACATTACCGATTATCATTCATTTTTACCATAAACCTCCATTAAAAAGAGATCATAAAATTAATATTTAATTACCCATAAATTTATATATAAGTATCCCATATTAAATTATTTGGTAGTATATAAACCACAAAAAAAAATGAGTTGTGAATATTGCATAAGTCTCACAGAAATAAAAGCGAGACTAGAAATCCCCTTACCATTTGTCTTGACTCTCGTTGTACTTGTAAGAAATTACTATATAATAAATATAAGTTTTTTTAAATCTTTCAAATAACCATATTATAATATATAATACCATATATGATTTTATTATAACTTAATATCCATGTTAATGTTTCCCTTTTGGTAATATCCTTTTTTTCACGTGTTTTGATTTGTTATATTTTTTGTACTCTTACTAATATAATTATTTAATTATATAAATAATTATTAACATGATATAAATATAATATATATTCAGTATTTATTTATAATAATATATAAATTATTGAATTAGAAAATGTAATACACAATTAATGGATACAACAGGTCGTACGTACAGAAGAAAATAGTTTCAATTTTCATGTCATGTTGAAATAAATAAGTTAAATTAAAAATATAATATCATTCCAGTATAATTATAATTTCATATGTGTGATATAATTTCACCAAAACCATCCTTAACCAATCAATATAAATTTTTAATTGATTAAATCTCATTAATAAGGCTATATTACAGACGTCCACAGATGAAGTTATCATATTTACAAAATTTTTAATCATGATGTTATGTGTTATATAAAAAATAAAGAATCATAAATATAAAAAAAATATAACATATATCATATAAATAAAAAATTAAATTATTATTATCAACCTTGAAAGGTGAAAATGGATGAACTAATGACATCAGTTCCAAGGATGGAGTCCGCTGTACACACGAGATATGATTGTGTATCCCTTTTGATGGAAATTTGTGTGAGTGTAGGTAAAAATATTAATTTTAAAAATAACCTTATATGTAATATACATAGGTTATTATATGAAAAAAATTAAAAAAAATGGAGTGGGTTTATGGAATAAATAAAACAAAAACAACTATTGATGAACATTACATATTATATAGGTATCACCTTTTAATTAGGAAAAAGGACTTCTTTGGATGGATTTATGCATAATGAAATGATGTGAGGATAAAGGAATTGAATTTGGGAGGAAATTGGAAGATATTTTGGCCGAAAAAATAGGTTCTGATGTGTGATGAAAAGAGGGGAAGTGGTTCTCTTTATACGAGAGGGAAGAGTAACTTTTGAAATATTTCGAAAGATTAATTTATAATAAATTAAATCTCAATGAAAACACCCCAAAATGGAAATTTATAAAAATATAATACATCATATGGTCTTCATACATTTAAACAATAGATTATATATACTTGTTTATGTTATTTTCAACCTTATCCTTTGAATTAACCCTTATTAAAGTCATTTTAATTTTAACTACGATATCCAATCTTTCAATCTTATGTTTATGTAATTTTTACATATGAATTGAAAATTAGACCATAAATGTAAAATATATACTAATTTAGAATATTTATCATACACTTTTAATTATTTAACATTTTTTGATTTTTAAATCATTTAATAAAATATTTTTTTCATAAAATATCATTACTCTCAAATTTGACACTCTTCATAACATTTACTTTAATAAACTCAATGAAACTAGATATAAGAAAAATAATTAATTTAATACTCCCTTAATATTGCATATTCAACTATAAAATTTTTTTGAACCTGAATTAATTCATATTATAGTTATTATAATATTGGAAATATCATTTAATTGAATGGTTTATTAATATAGTAACTACTCCATCATCAAATTATAATTTTTTTAAAAAAATTATTACTTAAATAAAATTCAAAAATAATTTTCCATGATGTATATAAACCTCATATATTTCATAATAATATATATAGTATATTATATCTTCTATCTAGCCCTATATTGAAAATATTATACTTATTAATAGTATGAGTGTGACATTTTTCACTCCCTTTGATTTTAATAATATCCATGTCATTTTATGGAAAAGAATCCATTAATTTATTAAATTTTTTTACAAATATTTTAATGGCCTAATTAACAACATCAAATAAAATTTGGGCAATTTCTAGGTTATATTTATAATATTTATATAATTATTTTTACACTTAATTACTTTATTTTCCCGTAACCATGGTAATAAAAATTACTAAAGTTACTATTCATTTTGTTTAAAAATAAAAGGTGAATATTTACTATGTTTGGACATATAATATAAAATATTTAATCAATTTTTCAAATTTATTTCACATATCTTTCAAACATTAATTAAAAATTAAATCTGTTGATTTGATTAAACAATGAGATTTTAAAGTAAAAATGTTTACAAGTTTAGAATGTTTTTATATCAGATTTCAATGTGAAATTTATTACAATGAACCAAATTGTATTAATTGATGTAAATTTGATCTAATTAAACTTTAAAAATGATTAAAAGGAAAATATAACACTTTAAATTCTTTAGTTGGAAAAGCTATTTTAAATACAAAATCAGCCCTTTTTCATTATCCATCAGAAATGAAACTTATTATAAAAATACCAAAATTTCAAAATATGCTTTTTATTTTATATCCTGATTTCAAGGAAAAATTTTACATTGTAAAATTGAATTTATAAAACGTTTCAATAACTATATTTATAACTAGTGCTCCATCAAAAGGCTACAAAACTGCCTTTTTATAAAAATAATTCTATTATGGATAAAATTTTATTTATTATTATATCATTTCTAGAAAACACAAAATATGAATGTTAAAAATTTTATTTAATATTAAATATATATAATTATTAAAATAAAAAATAGTGATTTTGTTTTTTTCTATTGGTATAAAACACACTTGTGTGCATTTGAAATGTTTTTTCCAGAAAAAGAATTCCTTTTTATTTGAAAAGGGTTTTAAATGTGTAAATAATAGTTTCATAATTAATATATTCCTTTTCAAACCCAAAAATAAAATTTTTAGGTTATAATTTTATTTTTTTAATGATTAAAATAATAAAATGATGTTTCGTAGAATCTTAGTATTGTGTGTAATGCATGTTAAGTCTATGTTTCATGTAACACAACCTTAATATGTTGTAGGGAAAGGACCAATACAAAAATGAAATTTAATTTATTCTAAAAAGGTCTAAATAACTCTTGGTTTCACATTCTACCTCCATTAGATTTAATTTCAGCCTCAAAATTCTTCATTATAATACAAAAAATGATAATTCTTTAACCTCATCGTATCCTCGGGTCACCATGCTGCTTATTCAAACTAGTGGTTTTCAAATAAAACATTTACCATATGAGTGGTCTAGTTTTGTATAATGTTTTCACTACTATCCTAAGTTTCTACCGATTTCCCTACGTAAGAAGGATCTTTCTCTAGTAGTACCACCTATGAGGTTGGTACAAGTAATGGATCAGATATGTACATACTAAAAATAGATACATAGTACAGATCATGAAATTGGTATATATTTGCGTGAAGTTCCCATGAATATTCTACCATAACATTATAATCAAAAAAATTTAATAGAAATCACATCTTTGTAATTTGATGTTGCACTTCAAAAATAGTAGGTGGATGTTTGAGAATTTTTTTTGGAGAAATTTACATCATAAAAGGGGACAATATAAGAAAGACTGGATAAGAGAAGTTTCTCTCTCTGTCACTAAGCTGGTGGCGGATTGGGGTAGGACGATTGAAAATTTTCCCCCTAGTCGCTTCGACACCCACCGGTTCTTCAGAATCTGGGCTCCCAGATCTGCAACATCACCTGATTTTGGGGTTGGTACTCTTTATGGCGAGTGCGCGACAGCGTCTGGTGGAGACGCGGTACTGACCTCCTCGGTTGAGCAGAGTGCAGTGATGTAATCAGATCTTGAGGATGGTGACCACATGGTGACAAACGGATGAATGACATGAGCTGATGTTGTTCGAGCTGTTGATGGCGAGCTCGCTATAGCGTCTGATGGAGTCGTAACACTGACTTCTATGGTTATAAGGCATGAACCGATGGTTGCAGATGATTTTGGTTACGATGGTGGTGACCTATCAGTGATCGATGTTTTTTTTTGGAATGGATTAGATCTATGGGTGGGCATGGTGTGATAGAGTCAGTGGTAGTAGCGGTTAAGCCTTATGCATGTGTTTCTGTAAGACTTGCCCAAATTTTTTCTTTCGATGCTGAAATTATAGTCAATCTCCAGAATGCCACATGTGCAGGAGTGGTTTTGGAAGAAACTGAGAAAAAATACACAACCTCTGATTTGACCCTAGAGAATCAGATTCAGACAGGACATGCTCATGTGGGAGGACCTTCTTTGAATCTATCCTTTTCTTACTTCCATGGTGTGCCTGAATCCTCTATCCGAAGAAAGGGAAACGTTGCACACATCAAATCAGATCACGACACTATTTATGAGAAGCATAATTTGGTTGAGTTATCAATAATTTCTCAATTATTTCTTCCAAAAGGCTCCCAACATTTACAAATCGATGAACTTAAGAAGCACATTTCATCGATTTGGGGCTTTACATCCTGTAAATGGTTGTCTCTAGGATGATGATACTTTCATATGCTCTTCCCCACAGATGAAAGGAAAATTCGATCTTGGGGTTTTGGATCCATTTCTCTCAAACCAGTGATTTTTCACCTTAGAGAATGGGATAAAAAATTCAATCCCTTTGAGTCTGGTAACACCACCACACAAATTTGGGTTATAGTGTATGGGTTGAATTGGATTCTTTGTCACCCCAAAATTTTGTACCATATTTCTCTATCAATTGGAATTCCTATAAAAATTGGAAAGGAAATAGAAGAAGCACGATCTGGTCACTATGCTTGGTTCTTAATTGAGGATGAATTGGGATCAACTCTGATTGATAAAGTTATGCTTGCAACTGATGATGACAATATTGAATTGAAGATTATTTAGGAAAAAATGCCAAAGTTCTACAATTATTGTAACATTGTAGTTTATGACTCATCTAGCTATAGGTGTTCAACTATTAGCAGCTATTGTTCTTCATGTGGACATGAAATTGACAATTTTCTGAAAAAGACAAAAAGTAAACATGTCTAGAAGCCCGATTGTAAGGGTGGTGATACACCTGCCATTCTTGTTGATAAGAAAAGGCGCAAGGAGTTGTTCTTGAGGATGTTTTCCATCCTACAGTTGATAAGAAATGTCACATCTATGCCTCTACTTCTGAGAACAAGTCAAAATCTTGGTCTGACATATTTTCTGAAGAGGAAAATTTGAAAAATGATGACAATCAATATCATGGAAAATGTGCAAATTTGCAGCAAACTCAAATTTCTTCGCCTCCCCAATTGTCAGGACATGATGATAACTCTAAATATGGAAACGAGACTAATGATTTCACTCAAAAAGAAGCTCACCATCCACATTCAAATGATGGTATGATTGCTTTAGATATCTAAAATGGTAAGATAGTACTAGAAACTAACTCTCCCGTTGTTTCTAATCCTAGTCATTAGTCTTCAAAACCCCCTATGGATAGTGAAGGATTTCAACTAGTTTCTTACAAGAAGGAAAAGTCATCAGTTGTATTGACTACAGGTACCCCTTAATTTGGTAAACACATTGATGATGATTCTAATATGTAAGATACCACTCAAGGCTCTCATGATGAGACTTAGGAGACCCTCATCCAGACTACTTCAGTTGAGGGGGTTGCTTCTCCTGGAAAACACAAAGGTCATGAAGACACCTCTGATTCTAACAGCACTGATGTTGAGACACTTTTATAAATGCTACAAGCGCTTCATTCTAGTATAAGAAGATCAATAAGTCGGGGTCAGGGTCATGGAAGGGAATAATGGCATGAAATTCAAGATGAATATAGAAAGATAACTTTCACATTAATGAAAAAGATAGGTAGATATTTTTTTTCCTTGGTTTTTTTCATGTTTCCTATTATCTTTTGGGATACTCTGTTTTGGTTGCTTTTTAATTTTAGAGGCACTGCCTCTAACTTTAAAAAAGGGCCAACAATACTTTCTCTTAAAAAAGGGAAACTAAATTGAAATTATCACCACAAAACTAGCATTAAAATTTATTGGATATTAGTATAAATAAAAAATATGGATGTGAGAGAGAATTCAAACTATGATTTCCTGATGAAAAATAATAGAGAATAAGGTAATTATAAGGTTAATAAAAATAAACTCATGGACAAAATAGGTCTAAAAAAGTTTATTCCAATCATTTTAAATTGTGATAATAGAATACAATTTTATATCAAAATCATTTTAGAATAAATAATTACGTCATTTAGTTTTATCCTATAAGCATAATCTCATATATTGGTTGTGCCTTTATCAATTTATTATTCATCTCTTACTCCAATAAATGAGGTTGAAATTTTAATTTTTGAAGACCTAATGGATAATATGATCCACAATAAGATGAAAAATCATTCCTTCTATATATAGTTATCATTTAAACAAAATGGTTTTCACATGTTATCTAATATACATAAATCATTACATGGGGATGTAGTTCATTAATATATAAAACCACATCCAAATTTCAACATAATTTATTTTATAAATAGTTACCCTTATGAGACATCCAAAAGAGTAAAATCTTAAGCATTCAAAATAAGGTTACTAAATTTCAAAAATGAACTTTTCATTAATCCCCCAAACAACATTATATATCACTTAATTTTCCCATTAAAAATATTTGCAGACCATTTCCATGAATTCTTTTAAAAAGTGGAAGTAAAACCAATTTCCAAAAAAATGATAGTTAAAACATCTATTATTTGAAAATTTAACTCTTTCCTTATACTATAAATCCATAAATTCTATAAAATCATTCCATGATATCATAAACCACATTTTCATCAAATTACCCCTAATTTCATCAATACCACCCCATTTATTTTATCACAATCATACATTTATTTATCTTATTATCCCTACATCATGTTCATATTTGGGGTTATTATTCTATTAATCATGTTTTCTTCAAAAATACCACATTAAATCCCCAATTAAATTTCATGTTTACAAATAAAATTCAACATATTCTTTCAAATATTTATGTAAACATACAATGAACTAATCATGAGGTATTTTGATATTACATAATACTATAAATGTACTTCTAAAATATTTTTCTGGAATCTCAATACAAAAAAAACATTATTCCTTATTCGTTACTGATTGGCATTATAAGGCCCCGGCCTTAAACATTACTTAATATTGAATTAAATAAATAATTCACATTGAGGATCTTTTCACGGTTTAGAGTTTTAGAGAATTAGGATATAACTATTACATCTCAAAAGATTACAAAGTAGAAACTTCTACTAAGTTTCCATAAAATAAAAACTCTTAAAAGGAAACATTTTTACTTCCATGTTTTAGATAGCATGACTTTCCCTTGATCCCATCCTTGACCCTATTCCACATTAAGTCCTATGAAAAAAATTTCAAAAAAAAACTTGGGGTGAGCATAAAAAGCTCAGTAAGGGATACACAATGAATTGAAAACTGTTACTTTTTCAAAACAACTAGTAAAACATGTATACATTATCAAAGTAACACTTTTCACCTTTATGAAGTAGTAAAAACTCTTCACTAAAATAAAAGATCATTACTTACCATTTTGTAACCAAAATATAACCATAAAACCCATATAAAGATCACATAACATATATAGGTAACTTGGGACATAAACATACTTAAATGGAATAACAATACGACCGACTTCCACACATATCACTTAATGGAATAGTCATACGACCAACTTCCATACCGAATGCATTGGAGGTTATAACTTAACCACCCCTCCTGGTATTCACAGCACCACCCGTCATATGGTTTATCACGTAACCACCCGTCAAATGTGCAAGTACCATTATAAAATCATAAGATATAAAACAAATATAATGGAAAGAAAACATTTCCACACATTGATCACAATATATCACTTAAACATATTGACATAACAAATCCAATATAAAAACCATTTTCAATACCAAAATAAATAAAAGAGTATATGGTATTTATTTCATTTTAAAAACATTACGGCTTCTTGAGGAAGCCAAAAACCGAATAATACTCACGGTGACAGAAAAGGTCATTGTCACCATGTATGTTAAAAGAAACATTCCTTTTTGTAGTTTTGTAAAAATCTTCATAGAAAAAGATTACTTTTGTATAAAATTAAAAGACAAAGGGGTTTATACACTGTATAAAGGAATGTTGTGTATAAAAAAAATATGCCTCAGTGAAAGGAGATTGAGACGAAGTCCCTTAAAATGATCATTTTTTAAATAAAATTGATCTATTATGTGTATTCACTATAAGTACACATAAAAAAGTACAAATAAAAGATATTACATAATAATATCATGACATAATTTGAATGTAGGAGATTGACCCAAAGAACGGAAATTGGGTTAAGAAGTTCCCTTACCTCGGGTCCAACTTTAATCGATCGTTCTTTAACATCCTGAATAACAAACTTGAGTTAATTTCTACTTGCTTAAGAACCTTTTTCAATTTCATTATTCATTTTATATAACTTATTACCATGTTATGAACACTATGTAATTATTTAAGTTAATAATGGTCATTTTGTCGATCCTTGGTACTTGAGTCAAAAATAAACTCTTTATAATTACAAGTTATTCATGTGGTAAAATATCCATTATATCAAGAATTATATTCATGATGTAGATATCATATATATCATATATATCTAGTATATGCATTCATTTATAATATTACCTAATCTTTTATAGGTAAAAAATGAAATGCACCGTTCATGGAGACGGTAAGTCGTACGTACGCATGAACGCTACTTTCATTTCTATGTCATATTAATGGAATTAAAACTAAATGAGAGGTATGTATATTTTAATTCCAGAATTATATTCATCACTTATATGTAACATAAATCATATATATCCATTATATATATGTACTTATAATAGTACATTACATTTGGGGATAAGAAATGAAATGCACCATTCATGGAGACGGTAAGCCGTACGTACGCATGAACGCTACTTTCAATTCTATCTCATACTTTAATGGATTAAAATCATAATGATATAATGTTATATTATAATTACAGTATAATATCATATATAATATCATTAAATCCATCCTTTATACGTCCCACGTATGCCATTAACGAATCAAATCACATTGAAGGGGCGGTAGTCCGCACTTCCTAAAATGAAATTACCGTGTTTACCAACAATGGAAACCATAAAGGTGTGCCATAAATGAAAAATACAGAAGCTTAAGAAAAATATAAACATATTATATATAATATATAAATATAGTGACATCTTAATGGCCACCTTTTAAGGTGTTATATGAGTGTTGAGCAATCATCGTTTCGTGAGGTAGAAATTCGTCATCCACGGAAACGGTATGTTATTTAACCATTAGACGGAGGTGTGTGTAAGTGTATCTAGAATCCATTTTATAACAAAATCCTAGTATATTGAAGATACTGGAGTTGTTACAAAAGAAATGAATAAAAAGAGTTTAGGGTGTTGGAGAAGCAAAATAAAACATAAGAACACAAGAGAAAACACTACCTTTAAAACAGGTAACTCTTTTTGATTTGAGCTCAAAGGTTTCCTTGGGAAAACTTCTGCCCAAAGTGTGGCTTCCAGAAGTAAGAGAGGGATGTGGAGAGACAAAAATAGTAGAGCTTGGCCGAACCAAATCTTGAGAGGTGTGGGTAAAGAGGTAGAGGTGGGGGACTTTTATAAGAGGAGAGGTGGGGCACTCTTGGAAAGTTATAAAAGGTTACTTTATTATAAAATGATTTTCGAATAAAAAGGGTACCAAAATTATATAGTTAGAGGATAAGGTGATAAGAGTTCGAAATCCAGCCATACAATAGGTTTTTTCCATGTGTGTGTCTTAGAATTTACATTATCTTTTCATTTTATTTAAATCTTTAAATAATGAGGTAATCACTACATCATCATGATGTCATTAATAATTTAATTTATATAATATCTAAAAATTATAAAAAAATATCATGATGTAGGAAATATTTTTGGATTTCTAATTAATATTTATAGTAAAAATTATGACTTGTATTACCCCATTTAAAAATTGTTTTAGTTAAACAACTCATGTTTGTGACATTTTTATTTTAACATTAAATAAAAAGTTATTAATATCATTTTTATACCAATGTGTCTCCATGGGGTCCCCAAGTTTACCCATGGATTGTCTTGGTCGGAAATGACACATCCAATAATGGTAGCACATGTTTATAGGTCATTTAATATTATTAAAACATTATTTTACCTTAAATTACACTAATTACCTCTAATAGCGATTAAAAACATAAAAGTTACTATTCACCAAAAAATTATTTTAATCTCATTGAACCTAATTTTACTTCTTAATGAAAACCATGTATGTCGGATTTTTGAAATTCAAAACACAGAGGTGGTAAATTTTCATTTAAATGAAAAATCAGTTTTTTAAGTACCACTTGGTGGTTTCACAATTCATCAAAAATTGAAGTTTTTCAGAAAAATACCAAAACAATACCCTAAGCTATATTTGATATTCCGAATTCAAAAATGAAGTCTATTTAACAAAATTAAAAACATATAAGATGCATTAATTAATTTAATAATTCATTCCCGCTGTTAGATCAAATATCGTGTTTTTATGAAACAATAAGTATCAAAAGATTGACACTAGTTTAAGTCTGATTTCAAAGTGAAATTAATTCCAATGACCACTATTGGATTAAATGGTAAAAATATATATTATAATTTGAATTTAAAACCAATTCAAATGAAAATATAATCATATAAATAAATTAGATTAAAAAGAGGTTTTGAATTAAAATACAACATTTTTCACTATTCATTAAAAATGAACTTTATCGGAAAAATACCAAAAATTTACAAAGTAAATTTTGAGGTCCCGATTCTAAAGAAGAATTTTATTTGGTCTAATAGAATGTATAAGAGTGACCAAAACTATATTTAATAATGGTTCTCCATCAAAAGGAGATAAGTGGACCTTTAGTGAAAATTAGAGTATATATGACTAAAATTGAATTCTTTTCGTATTTTAGGCCTTTATCCTTTATTGGATAAATGTACAAACATTTAACAAACATATATAATCATACTTTATTTATTCATATTCATTCCGGGAAATACAATGGCTACGTGTTAACTACCATTTAAAATAATATTATTATATTACTAGTGTTCAATGTAAGATTTCGAAGAAACTCATTGTTGCGTATCGAGTACGCTATCGAACATAGCAACCCTTTCAAAGAAAAATTAATATTTAATTTGTAAATATTAATAAATATGAAAAATATTTATTCTTTATTTACCTGGGATGTTACATCCTTCCCCCATTTTGGGAATTACGTCCTCGCAATTTTATTCACTTATCAAAATAAGTGGGGGTATTTATCCCTTATAGCATTTTCAGATTCCCACGTTGCCTCTTCAACCATATGGTTTTTCCACAAAACCTTTACCTGGTGAATTACCTTATTTCACAACACCTGCTCTCTTCGGTCAAGAATTTGGACTGTTTGTTCTTCATCAGAGAGATTCTCTTCCAACTGAACTACCTCTGGGCTCAAAACATGAGATGGATCTGGCATATACTTTCTCAACATCGAAACATTAAAAACATTGTGTACGTGATATAAACTCGGAGGTAAATCCACTCGATAAGCAACTAATCCAACTTTCTCCCGAATTTCATATGGTCCAATGAACCTTGGACTCATCTTTCCTTTCTTACCTAATCGCATCACACTTTTCTATGGTAAAACTTTGAGAAAAACATGATCACCTACCTAGAAAGATAGTTCATTCCTCCGGTTATCCGCATAACTTTTTTGTCTACTCTGAGCTATTCTAATGTGTTTCTAAATCAAATGAACTTTTTCTGCCATCACTTCTACCAATTCTGGTCCCATTAGCTTCCTTTCACCTACTTCATCCCAAAAAGCTGGAGTTCGACATCGCTTCCCATATAATGCCTCAAACGGTGACATCTGTATACTAGAATGAAAACTGTTATTATATGAAAAATCAACCAAAGAAAGATGATGGTCCCATCTTCCCTGATAGTCCATAGAGAAAGATCGTAGCATATCCTCCAAGGTCTGAATCATTCTTTCTGACTGCCCATCTGATTGCGGATGAAAAGCTGTACTAAAATTTAATTCAGTACCCAATGACTTCTGAAGGACTTTGAAAAAGTTATAAGTAAACCTGGGATCACGATCGGATACAATGGAGAGAGAAACTCCATGTAACCTGACTATCTCTTTAAGATACAAACGGGAATGTTAATCTAGGGAAAAAGAATCTCGTATAGAAAGGAAATGAGCAGATTTAGTCAAGCGATCAACAATAACAGAGATTGCATTATTACCTCGAGATTTTTTCGGTAATCCTACAACAATGTCCATGGATATATTTTCCCATTTCCACTCTGGCACTTGTATAGGATGAAGCATCCCTTTCGGAAACTGCCATTCTGCTTTAACCTGCTGACAAGTCAAACACTTCACAGTAAAATCAGCAGTATCTATTTTTATTCCATCCCACCAGTAATACTCCCACAGATCCCTGTATATCTTAGTACTGCTAGGATGAACTGAAAATGGAGAACTTTGAACTTCCCATAACAAATCTCCCGTAAATTATGAATCACAAGACACACACAATCTCTTCTTAAATCTTAAAACACAATCATTATCAATGATGAATTGAGGTAACTTACCCTTCTGAACCAGCTCTACCTTTTTCTACAACTCACTGTCTTGCTTCTGTGCTTGCTTGATTCTGTCTGATAGAGAAGATTTCACTGATACCTAAAACAAAAAGAAGGACATCCTGTACCAAAAAATTTTATTCCAAAGCTCATAAAATCAAAAACCAAAGTATCTCGTTCCAAACATAGCATGTTTAATGAAGCATTAATTTTTTGACTCAAAGCATCAACCACTTTATTTGCTTTTCTCGTATGGTAATGAATTGTCCAATCATAATACTTGATTAATTCCAGCCATCTCCTCTGTCTCATGTTCTATTCTTTCTGAGTGAATATATACTTTAAAATTTTGTGATCAGTATATATTTCACACTTTACTCCATACAAATGATGCCTCCAAATTTTTAGAGCAAAAACAAAAGAATCTAATTCCAAATCATGTGTAAGGTAATTTACCTCATGAGTTTTCTACTGACGTGAATCATATGCAATTACCTGATCATTCTGCATAAGGACACAACCAAGTCCCTTCAACAAATCATCACTGTATATAATAAACTCACCATTCCTGGAAGGAAGTGCCAAAACTAGAGCATTCACCAATATTCTTTTCAACTCTTGAAAACAATCATCACATTGTTTTGTACAGATTAACTTAACACCCTTCCGAGTTAGCTTAGTCATTAGACTAGATAACCGTGAAAAATTTTCAACAAACCTTTGGTAGTAACCTGCCAAACCAAGAAAACTACAGATCTCGGTTAAATTTCTGAGTCTTGGCCATTCTTCAACAACTTTTGTTTTAGTAGGATCAACAGTTATGCCACTTTTTGAATCAATGTGACCATGGAAAAAAAATTTGTAACCAAAACTCACACTTGATAAATTTTCCATACAGTTTCTTTTCTTTTATGGTTTGCAAGATAACCCTTAAATGACTTTCATGCTCCTCTTTACTTTTATAAAACACCAATATATCCTCAATAAACACAACCACCATTTATCACCTGATTCAACTGAGCCATCAGTACAGTAAACTACTCAATTCTGATTCCGACCATCTATGGTTGTTGATTCGAAAGGTCATTATACTCTGTATGCCTTCCTAGAAAAGTTGCTCTTTTTCCTCTATGGAAAAACATTCTTATCACCGAAATCTCTTAGGCGAAGCAACATGGTAATCTTTAAATGATATATAATTTCAATTATACCATTAAAAAAATATTTTTGGATAATCATTTAATATAAATCTAACTCCTAAAGTTATCTAAACTGACCTCTGATACCAACTATAAGGCCCTGGACTTAAACCTTACTTAATATTGAATTAAATGAATAATTCACATTGAGAATCTTTTCACAGTTTAGAGTTTTAGAGAATTAGGACATAACTATTACATCTCAAAAGATTACAAAGTAGAAACTTCTACTAAGTTTCCATAAAATAAAAACTCTTAAAAAGAAAAATTTCTAGTTCCATGTTTTAGATAGCATGACTTTCCCTTGATCCCATCCTTGGCCCTATTCCACATTTAGTCCTGTGAAAAACATTTCAAAAAAAACTTGGGGTGAGCATAAAAAGCTCAGTAAGGGATACACAATGAATGGAAACTGTTAGTTTTTTAAAACAACAAGTAATCCATGTATACTTTATCAAAGTAATACTTTTAACCTTTATGAAGTAGTAAAAACCCTTCACTGAAATAAAAGATCATTACATACCGTTTTGTAACCAAAATATTACCTTAAAACCCATATAAAGATCACATAACATATATAGGTAACTTGGGACATAAACATACTTAAATGGAATAACCATACGGCCGACTTCCACACATATCACTTAATGGAATAGCCATATGGCCGACTTCCATACCCAATGCATTGGAGGTTATAACGTAACCACCCATCCTGGTATTCACGGCACCACCCGTCATATGGTTTTTCGCGTAACCACCCATGAAATGCCCAAGTGCCATTATAAAATCATAAGACATAAAACAAATATAATGGAAAGAAAACATTTCCACACTTTGATCACAATATATCACTTAAATATATTAACATAACAAATCTATCAAAAAAAACATTTTCAATACCAAAATACATAAAAGAGTATATGGTATTTGTTTCATTTTAAAAACATTATGGCTTCTTGAGAAAGCCAAAAACCAAATAATACTCGCGGTGGCGAAAAAGGCCATTATCACCATGTATGTTAAAAGAAACATTCCTTTTTGTTGTTTTGTAAAAATCTTCGTAGAAAAAGATTCATTTTGTATAAAATGAAAATTCAAAGGGTTTTATACACCGTATAAAGGAAAGTTGTGTATAAAACAAAATATGCCTCAATGAAAGGAGATTGAGACGATGTCCTGTACAAAGATCATTTTTTAAATAAATTAGATCTATTATGTGTATTCACTATAAGTACACATAAAAAAAAGTACAAATACAAGATAGGACATAATAATATCATGACATAATTTGAAAGTAGGATATTGACCCAAGGAACGTAAATTGGTTTAAGAAGTTCCCTTACCTCGGGTCCGACTTGACTCGATCGTTCTTTAACGTCCTAAATAATAAACTTGAGATAATTTATACTTGATTAAGAAACTTTTTCAAGTTCATTATTCATTTTATATCACTTATTACCATGTTATGACCACTATGTAATTATTTAAGTTAATAATGGTCATTTTGTCGATCCTTGGTACTTGAGTCAAAAATAAACTCTTTATAATTACAAGTTGTTCATGTGGTAAAATATACATTATATCAAGAATTATATTCATGATGTAGATATCATATATATCATATATATCCAGTATATTCATGCATTTATAATATTACATAATCATTTAGAGATAATAAATGAAATGCACCGTTCATGGAGACGGTAATCCGTACGTATGCATGAACGCTGCTTTCATTTCTATGTCATATTAATGGAATTAAAAATAAATGAGTGGTATGTATATTTTAATTCCAAAATTATATTCATCACTTATATGTAACATATATCGTATATATACATTATATATATGTACTTATTATAGTACATTACATTTGGGGATAAGAAATAAAATGCACCGTTCATGGAGACGGTAAGTCGTACGTACGCATGAACTCTACATTCATTTCTATCTCATAATTTAATGGAGTGAAATCATAATTATATAAAGGTATATTATAATTCCAGTATAATATCATATATAATATCATTATATCCATCCATTATACGTCCCACGTATGGAATTAACGAATCAAATCACATTGAGGGGGCGGTAGTCCGCACTTCCTAAAATGAAATTATCGTGTTTACCCACAATGGAAACCATAAAGGTGTTCCATAAATGAAAAATACATAAGCTTAAGGAAACCATAAACATATTATATATCATATATAAATATAGTGACATATTAATGGCCACCTTTGAAGGTGTTATATGAGTTTTGAACAATCATCGTTTCGTGGGGTAGAAATTCCCCATCCACGGAAACAGTATGTTCTTTAACCATTAGACGAAGGTGTGTGTAGGTGTAGCTCAAATATTTCTTATAAAAACATCAGAGTATATTGAAGATACTAGAGTTGTTACAAATGAAATGATTAAAAAAAGTTTACGGGGTTGGAGAAGCAAAATAAAACATAAGAACACAAGAGAAAACACAACCTTTAAAACGGGTAACTCTTTTTGATTTGAGCTCAATGGCTTCCTTGGGAAGACTTCTGCCCAAAGTGAGGCTTCTAAGAGTATGATAGGTATGTGTAGAGACAAAAAGAGAAGATATTGGCCGAATCAAAATCTTTAGAGGTTTGGGTAAGGAGGTAGAGGTGGGGGCCTTTTATAAGAGGATAGGAGGGGCACTCTTGGAATGCTATAAAAGGTTACTTTATTATAAAATGATTTTCAGATAAAAAGGGTCCCACAATTATATATTTAGAGTATAAGGTGATAAGAGTTCGAAATTCACCCATCAAATAGGTTTTTGACATGTTTACGTCTTATAATTTACATTATCTTTTCATTTTATTTAAATCATTAAATAATGAGGTAATCGCTGCATCATCATGATGTCATAAATAATCAATTTTATCTAATGTCTAAAAATTATAAAAAAAATTCATGATGTAGGAAATAGTTTTAGCTTTCTAATAAATATTTATAGTCAAAATTATGACTTTTATTACCCCATTTAGAAATTTTTTTAGTAAAACAACTCATGTTTGTGACATTTTTATTTTAACATTAAATAAAAAGTTATTAATGTCATTTTCCTACCAATGTGGCTCCATGGGGTCCCCAAGTTGACCCATGGATTTTCTTGGTCGTCCATGACACATCCAATAAGGGTAAGACATGTGTCTAGGTCATTTAATATTATTAAAACATTATTTTTAACTTAAATTACACTAATTACCTCTAATAGCGATTAAAAACATAAAAGTTACTATTCACCAAAAAATTATTTTAATCCCATTGAACCAAATTTTACATCCTAATGACAACCATATATGTTGGATTTTTGAAATTAAAAACACAGAGGTGGTAAAATTTCATTTAAACGAAAAATATGTTTTTGTAAGTACCACTTAGTGGTTTCACTGTCAGAGAAAATAACGTGTTTTTATGAAACAATAAGTATCAAAAGATTGACACTAGTTTAAGTCCGACTTCAAAGAGAAATTAATTCCAACATCCACTATTGGATTAAATGGTAAAAATATATTCTAATTTCACTTTAAAACCAATTCAAACGATAATCTAATCATATAAATAAATTATATTAAAAAGAGGTTTTCAATTAAAATACTACATTTTTACTATTCATTAAAAAATGAACTTTATCGGAAAAATAGAAACAATTTACACAAATTAAATTTTGATGTCCCAATTCTAACAAAGAATTTTATTTGGTCCAATATAATGTATTAGAGTGACCAAAACAATATTTTATGACGGTTCGCCATCAAAAGGCGATAACTGGACCTTTACTGAAAATTAGAGTATATATGTCAAAAATTGAATTCTTTTCATATTTTAATCCTTTATCTTTTATTGGATAAATGTAAAAATATTTAACAAACATATATAATCATACTTTAGTTATTCCTATTCATTCCCGCCAATACAACGGCTACATGTTAACTACCATTTAAAATAATATTATTATATTACTAGTGTGCAACGTAAGATTTCAAAGAAACACATTGTTGTGTATCGGGTATGCTATCGAACATAGAAATACCTTTAAAGTAAAATTAATATTTAATTTTTAAATATTAATAAATATTAAAATGATTTATTCTTTATTTACTTGGGATGTTACAGGCATTGAATTTTTCCTTTATTTTTATAGAAGTTAATCCTTGGGTTAGTGTACTGAGATGGATAAATCCCATATTTCCCACACATATGAAATTGAACTCCTTGACAATTTTCCACTCTATGACCTTTTCTTTCATGTAGATGACATATCCCCATCCATTTAAGATATTTTTCAAGGTTCTTCTTCCCACATTCTTGATATGAATGAATCTGAATCGTCTTTCCTCTATGTTCATAACTATATGAACATCCATAAAATTCCATCGTCCTCTTTTTGATGTCTTAAGAATTTCAATAAATTTCACATTGTTAATAATATATTGTGACATATGATTTTTCATAATCATAACATCTTTCACTCTAGTCATCATCACATTTGAATTATCATAAAAAATTTTCCATTACATTCAATTTTAACATGTTCTTTATATTTCCCATCATTGACATAAACTGGAAATCATAGTGTTGGAAACACATTTCATAGTAGAAAAAATACATAATAATGATAAATTACTTTTAAAATTTCAATCCATGATTCCACAGGTATAATCCTAGGTTATTTATGACTGATAACAAAACTGTAGGTTTATAACCTATACCTAGAATTTCCCTTAGAGACATCCCTAAACATATCTATATAAATATTCATAATGATCTCAATAAATTTTTCACATAATTGATTCCAAAGGTTTACTAAACCATTTTCGTGATAATAACAATGATGAACAAATATTTTCCAACATGGATACTACATATTTTTCTATTAATATTAATTACATTATACAAACACATTACTAAATACTATAATAGCTCATTTCATTTAGAAACATGGAACACAATATTCTAATTTGATGATAGATCTTCATATTAAACTATAAAAATCCTCCCCTTTACTAATCCTACATAGAGTCCTTCTTTATAATCCGATGAATGGGAACATAAGAAAGTGTGAGATCAGATTCTCAGTAACTGAAAAAATGAAAGATATATAAGCATTTCATGAGAAAAATGGTATAAAAATATGAGAATAATATTTGAAAATAAAAACATTCATATCAAATATCATAATCATGAATCTGGGGATTAATGATTATAAGTTATTAATAAATGAATCATAAGGGTATCAAGAGTATAACCCATGAGATAATAACATCGAAATAAAGATAATACTTATGGAAGGTTAAAAAATATGTAATATCATTCCCTATAATTCATGGAAGATTGAAAAAATCATAATAGGACACTTCATTGGTACAACACCTACTAGCGAGAAACACCAGCATCCCCAGTCACCGTCATTTCCTTATAAGGGATTTAGTTTTCCATTATTCTTATAGAGGATCAATCTAAATGACTTGTTTCCCATCATTATCTCATGAAATATAAATATTTACCAAATTTATTAGATGGAGATATAGTTACCCCCATCACATATTGAAATCAAAAATAAATATTCCCATGATCATAAATTAGTCATCACATTAGAAATCATGGAAATAAATGGTTTTTATAAACATTTCATCATAACGTAACTCATTGAAAAGTATCAGGATTCATAAACATCATCCCATTAAAACATAAACCTTTTAGTGAATGGATTTCAATGGAATCCTTGGATCATTTCACCAGTAAGGCATGAGTAACTCCAAGATATTTTTTGGTCAGAATAATACAATGATAACAGAGGAGGGGGTGTGAATCGTTTCCATTTTATAATCTTCACCGATTCTGGATTATGACTAACTTTTAGATTTATGATGATATGTAGTATTTTCAGTTGTATGAAATATGAGTAACAGATAAATAAAAAGAATGAAAACCATAAATATATAGTAATTTGGGGAAACAATATTCCCTATTCCACTCCACCAACACTATATTTGTGAGCTTGGGGAATTTTACTAAAAAGGCCCTCTTATCATATGACCATTTTGAGTCAATAGAATTTCTTTATGAATTTTCTATTCCACTGTCTTTTGAAAATCTCAAACACTCTAGCTTAAGGAAAATATGATTTTCCTTAAGATAGAGTGTTTGGGATTTTAAAAACACCAAGGAATGGAAAAGTCATAAAAACCTTTATTGACTTGTAAATCAGTAAGACACTCTGTTTCATAGGGGAGTACATTATTATATTAGTAAAAATTTTCATATTCATGATTTTCGTAATCAAAATTTTTGTAATCATTTTTTTCTAATCAAATTTTTCAAAGTCAATTTTTTTCCATAATAAAAATTTTCATTATGTTTTTAATAAATTTTTTTCCCGATTCAAAAGTTCATAAAAAAATCTACCTCATTATGAATAATTATCCTATCAATCCAGAAGGTATGATGTTTCTCATGAATTTTTGTAATCATTTTTTTTTCTTACTGATGTTTTTATATTGTTTAAGAAACTCTTTCAGATTCACTTTCTCTTAAGTCTGAATTTTTATCTTTAAAACCTCAAAAGGTGGGAATCTACCAAGTCTCTTCTTCGTCGTTCATCATAACCATCAGATTTGATCAAGAATATATTCAACCATTGGATCAATCAAGGTAGTTGAGACATCATTTCAAACACCTATATAATGTCCCCTTGATGTTTTTCCCACATCGATTTTAAATCCTTGGCGCATTGAAGCTCTTCCTCTATACATAAGCTCATTCCGAATCTTCAGGAATTCCTCAATTAAGAATGTTTGTAGAATCCTCTCTCTATAAATATATGTCTTTAGTAAAGAATATCTCTGAGTAGAATATTTATACAGAAAGCATGGTCTATTTGTAGTTATATGCTAAGTATGACTATTATTTCAAATAAATTTATATTGAATGGCTGGGATATTCTATGTATATTAAAACAAATGGAATAGTATCCAATCTATCCATATTTGTTTATTGATTTTTATGAGTCATCAAGTTTCTTCAACAATGGAGTGAGAGCTAAGTTTTTGTTCAAGAGCTATGGGAAATCCCATTCCCTTTCCCATAGTAAGGAAACATGTTTGATTATAATTCCTTATGAGGGTGAAGCAGAATTTTGTACTCCCAAATTACCTTATGTATCAGAATCTTTTGATAAGGAAAAGGATCAAGCCTGTCTTGGTTTTATTGGTGTTAAGACTCTGAATATTGTTCATCTATCTACAAAAATTTAGATTCTTAAATTGTGGGTTCAAGGTTTTATCATTCTGAGAGAAGGGGATAAGGATTTCATGATGAAAAGTGACATCTATATTCTAGATTTTTTGGTGAACCTCAGGAAGATAATCCTAGTCAAGTATATCTTCATTACCATTGAGAACTTCTAGAATATAAATTTGAAGTCTCGAATTATCACGTATCCGGCTATACTATCTAACATTACAGTTCTTTTTCTTGAGTCATTCAAAATTCCTTATAGTTCTAAGCCATGTAATTTAAAAGTAATTTTATTGAGTGATGCTATTCTAAGGATGACAAATGTTGGATTTAATAGTCAATCTAGATATTTCTATGACTTGTTTGAAGTTGAAATAGAAGCTCTTTCAAAGAAACTGGAAGTGGCTGAAAATTACAAAAATGGTGGAAGGAAGAGGAAGGAAAAGGTACCTAAAGAGAAAGGAGAAACTCCTATGACTTTGGAAACCCAATCTGTACCTCCAAAGCCAAAAAACAAAATTCTTACCCTGATGAAGTAGTAGCCAAGTGGAGAGAAGACATGAAGAATATGAATGAAGAGGAGTCGTGTTTGTCTTCAATCATACTGAGGAAAATGACTTCAATTTGACGGTTGTCCAGAATATTGAGAAGCAAGAAAAAGAAATGAAGCAATGAAATAAGTTTTCTAAATCCGAGATAGTACAATTCCTACTTAAATATACTGATAAATCCTCTAAACAATACCAGGTACCTGGTTTTTTTTTTGAAAGAACCACTTCTTATTGCTCTGGTAATGAAGTTAGTGACTCCGGAACACGAACAACAATAAGAAATAGTTCAATAGGAAGAAGAGGAAGATGAAGAAAAATAAGAAGATGAAGAAGAAGGATTTAGTGATATAGAATACATGATAAGGCAAGTAGAGGATTATCATTAGAAGGAGAGTCCTTCTAAGAAACATTCAATCTAAACATCTGATGTAGAGTCTTAAAAACATGATACACCTAGAAAAGAAGATAAGGGCCAGGAAGAGGTTAATGAGCTATCTGAAGAAGAAAGCAACAATCAAGATTTTATTCAGCCAGAGGATGTTGTGGCAGATATCGATAATGAAAATCATGAAGAAGATAATATTGTTCTGCTATCAGATAGTGAGCATGAATGTGAAAAAGCACAAGAAATAATTCTGAGATATGGTAATAGAAAAAAGGTGTTGGTGGATACACATAGTAAATATGTGATGAAAAGGAAATAAGTTGTTGCTTCATCGAAGAGTAAAGATGAAGAGATTGAAAAAATAATCATCACCAACCAAACACTCGAATTTTGAATCATCCTCTCTTGGACATTATTTTATGCTATGGTCTTTGAAAAGGTTGATTGATACCATTCCCTTATTCTCAAGTATAGATCCATGATGCCGGCTTCTTTAGAATTCGTTCAATTAGAAATCAGATTCTCGTTCAATGCTTATGGATACATTTATCAGACTTTAGGCAGATTTAAAATCTTTTCTCATTAGTTATGAGGCCCATAAAAGATCATGTAAGAATATTACCAGCTGGTCAAGAAATATAGTCAAAGGGCTCAGTGTCTTTGAGGAATTTCAAGATAATTTAAAAGATGCTTTTGACACCAAAGATGGAAAGATTAATGATCACACACTGAGTTTTGTGGAAAAGCTTACTCTCGAATAGAAAATCCGGAAGCAAGAAGTAAAGGACCTGAATGGAAAGCCTAATTTTGTTGCTATGAATTGGAAGAGTGAAAGGGATCTCAGAATTGAGATTGATGTAATGCTTTTTAAGCAATATGAAGTCTTGAAGGATTAGGAAAAATGTCTTAATGATCAAGAAGAAAAAATTAAGGCCATGGAGAATAAAATAAAAGTTCAGTATCAGCTAATGAAACGTTTTTAAGAAGTCAAAAGGAACATAAAAAGCTAAAAATCATTGTGAAGAAGTTTATTTCGAAGGAAAAAAGAATGATAATTCTCCCAAATTCAATCTTTTTTTGTATTTTATTCTTTGTACTAATTCGTTCAAAGTTAGTTTAATTTTTTTTGTTCTTCATATATTTGGTTGTTTAGTACTAATTATTCAAGTACCATTTTTTTCCTTTCTCTATATTCCTTTTTGAAAATCACAAAGGGGGAGAAAGGAATGATAAAAATAATTTTAGGTAAAGAATAAATTTCCCTAAGTAAAGGGGATTCATCTAAGGGGATGTTTTTATCAAAGAATATTTTCATAAGAAAGATAATTTAAAATCTCATTCAGGAAATCATGAATATGGTCCTTAAGGATTTCCAAGAATTAGGGAGAGATAGTCATATTCACTGTTATTCATATGTAAAGAGAGATAAATTTTCTTTTATATTCATAAAGAAAAACTCTATGTCCTTATATTCTATTTCATAAGTATATTTGTGCTTTCCAAAAATAGAGAGATTATTGATTCAATAATGTTTACTTATAAATTTACATTCCTCTATATTTTGAAAATCACAAACACTCTATATTAAGGAAAATCATATTTCCCTATGATTTATCTTAAAAAGGAAAATATTCTTTCCTCCATGAAAATTTATCCTTACCTATGTTTTCATTGTTCATTTTATTGTTTCTAAATATAATTATTTTTATTTTTAATGGGTAAAATTCTATTTCATATCTAAATACATAGAATCCTATAAATTCTTAGTTTTAGAGTATTCTATTTTTAGGTTCTGATTTAAGGTTCTGAATTCTCTGATATTTAGAGTACTAATTCTATCAAATTCCGAATCCGAATTCTCTTCAATTCAGACTCCGAATTCTCCGAAATTGAGAGTCTGAATTCATTGATATTCAGACTCAGAATTCACTAAAATTCAGAGTCCCAATTTTCTGAAATTCAAACTCTGAATTCACTGAAATTCAGACTATGAATTTCTCAAAATTCAGACTTCAAATTCCTCATAATTCAGACTCTGAATTCCTTATAATTCAGATTCAGAATTCCTCAGAATTCAGACTTCAAATTCCTCAAAATTCTAACTCTCAATTCCTCAGAATTCAGAATCCGAGTTCCATAGAATTATGACTCCGAATACCTAATAATTCAGATTCTTATTTCATTATAATTCAGATTCGAAAATCTATAGAATTTAGGTTCTGAATTCTTTGAAAAAAAGAATCATATTATCCCTGATTTATAGTCTCGAAATTATTAGTTTCATAGACTCCAAACTTTTTGTTTTTTCCTAGACTCTGAAAAAAATGGTTATGAAACCTTATTTTTCTTATACATGTTATATTTATGAAATGATGTCGTACATTATATTTCTAATTAACCACTATTTTATTGAAACGTGTACAGGTACCTTTGAAATTCAAAAACAAATATGACCATTGGAGGAGGGATCAAACAATTAGATAAATGCCTATAAATATGAGTTCATTTGAATGATCTCATTACTAATCCATCACTCTAGAGATTTCATGCTATGGAAGTGATTTCTAGAGAGAAATACTCTAATACCTTATGCGCACAGAACATCTTGTTCAGCTTTCTTTATGAAACTCCCATTATTATTGTGTACAATCGAGGACTTTCAGGGATTAGAAGTCATAGGTGTCGACTACCTCAAAGTTCAAGGACTTATAAGGATAATAATATAAAGGTTTTTACTACCTTAATGTTCAAGGGCTTGGGGGGAATGCAAGACAGATTCTGATATTCCAATCGGGGGATTATCCTATTGTGGGTAAGACAAACTTTCTTGAAAGTATAAATCAAGGGACCTTTATCCAAGGTTGTTGGATACACTACTCTTGGGTTAAAATATTTCATACATGTTACTTGTTTTGTTTCATGTTTATTTCCACAGTATTTTGATAAAATAAGAAAGTATAACTTTATTTTACATTTTTTTTCTTTTCTATACTCTAATTAGTTAGATTCTAAATTATTTAAGGTAGAATCGTTTCCTTGAAATCTTTTCTAAAGTTTCATTTCCAGAACCATATTCCCAGAACCTATAATGTTTATAGAACTAGAAAAGGTCTTCTGAATTTACCCTATTCAACAATGTTATACATGGTTTTATTTATGGTTCAAAATGAATGTTTTTAAACCTACAAATCACCCCCTCTTTTAATTAAGAATATACATTCTTATTTCAATACTATAACCTTGAAATTCACAAATTAGTGTAGGAAATTATCACCTTTATAATAAGACCTAAAATAGATCCTTATAGTTCTTTAATAGGCAACTGATTATCAAGAACTTAGTACAAGAAGCAAGAACTTGACCACAACTCAGTATGAGCAGTTAAAACATCAATAAATCAAAAGACCTTTATTTATTGACAATTTGAGTTGAACTTAATAGAATAACCATCAAATGATAGTAGATGATTTTTTATATTATGTAATTAATGTATTTAATTAATATTAACTCTAAAAAGATCTCATTAAAAAAGATATAAAATTTGAATTTCAATAAATAGTTGCAGTAATCTAACAATAGTACGAGGATGAAAATTTATATCTCTAAAGTGTACCCTTTTTTAGAAAATAACAAAGTTAATCATTCATTGTATCAGATCTGTAAAACGTATTCACATTATTACAATCATATGGGTGTATATTCCAATATAAATTTCCATATAATATATAGAGTAAATAACTTCCTTTTGTATTCTAGATCCAATAAAATCAACTAATAGAATGAGGAAATTCAAATTCAAATTATCCAAGGGTGTTGTATGTTGCCTTTAGAATATGAGTTATATTCTTCGATGAATATGGTTGACCAAAATGATATTTTTAACTAGTCATAGTATATATTTCAAGCAATCATCATTTCGGTCATGACCATTGTAGTGATCTCTGATAAAATCATAGAAATAAATATATATAGTTTGAAAAATAAAATGTAGTGTTCAAATCTATAGAATTTGGGTCATTTTCATAGCATAGGGTTCCTTTTCATAGTGGTGTGTTCCTTTATGTAGTGTAGGATTCATTTCAAAAAATAGTTCCATATCCATAGTTCCATCTACGCCTAATGTTGGGATAATAAGTGGCGTAGTGATGTGAATTCATACATTCATCCTTTAATCAAATGATTTATTTCAAATGTAAATTAAATTGTCCATACGTTCAATATCATGAGAATAGGGTTTGAAGAGTGATTCCAGACTTTATCGTTGGGTAGATATACCATATGTTTATTCTTCACTGAATATAAGGTTGTCGATCCATACCATTAATATACAGTGTAAGGTTATTGATCCAGACATTCATTCAATAAATATAGGTTTTGTACCATTTTATATGAACACATCCCTCAGAATTAAAACTCATTAAAAAACAAAAATATATATATGATATATAAATTCATAAAACATAATTAAAGAAACATCATAAGAAAACAAACAAGGGTGTTTTTGAGAAAAAAAATTGAAAAATTACAAAGAGTATTGAAAAAAATAGATTCCCAAAAATCTTCCCCTTTTGATGATATCAAAACCAATAATGTAATTTAATGATAATATAGGATTTTAAACAATAATAACATGTTTTAAAAATTGTAGTTCTATTTCACAATATTATTTCAATGAAAGTAAATAGATACTTGTAAATTGAGAATATTTTATTCACCCAATTCTATCTCTCTTTTTTGATATTAAAAATAATATATATATATATAAATATGTTAAAGAATATTCAATTTTTCACTGAAAAATAAATGAATTCTATGGTCAACTATGTAGAAAAATAATACATGTGGTATGGTAGAGTAAATTTTAACATAAATAAAAATAAAATCATAAACCTGTATAATATAAATAAATAAAAATAATTTAATGTAAACAAAAATTTTGATCAAATGTTTTTAAGAATAATGAGTAAATCCCATAATAAATTAAAAAATGTACAAAATTATTGGATTGTTTTAGATTCATTTTCATGATCAGAATTGTCATTGGTAAGAGGTGGATTATGATGAGTAATGGTCTGAACAACCCTACGAATATATAGGAGTTTCACCGTCAGGATCTAAAAATTATTACTGAACACATTTATCCAGTATTTAAGCATCTTATTTTATTTTTGATAGATATCCATGATTTCACCCAAATTCACCTTAATAAATTCTATAATTATTTCTTCAGATGATTTGAAAGTAGTCAAATTATCTCTAACTAGATGAATATCTGGTCATAACTAGGATTTATTAGAGGTTAAATGACTTATCAAATTTCTATTATTTATATATGTATATTTTTTGCAGTGTTGTCACACTAAAGAGTGTGCAGTATGTCATTGAAATCAGCTAAAAATGTTTTTTTCCATAAATCTTCTTATAAAGTCAGTAGAAGTCTATGTTGAAGAGGTTGGAGGCTGATGACTTATTCCGACAGTTTGAAACTCTCTATCCAACATCTACTTTATCTCCTCAAAACATGATTTCTTTATAGATTCTTCCTTTGAAGAAATAAATTTACCATGAAACATTCTGATAAACTCTTCAAGGTCACCCACTAAGACTAGTGTTTCATGAACAACTATTAATTGTGTTTGAGGTGCCTCAATATCATCCCTATGCACAGTTAAACTTTTGAGCTCTAATTGTTGTATTATATATAAATTATGTTCATTCACAAGATTGTTAAATTGATAAAAATATTTTGCATCTATTTCCATGGAGTCAAAATACTTTTAAGATTGTGTGATGGTTTGACTAACTCCAACTAAGGCCAATCATGGCTCTTCCTCTAAAACATATGATTTTATATCTCTTAATACAGATACCCTTGTATTAGTTGAATCAATAATAACTAATGAAATATTTTTAGTGAAACCATTATGATTATTATGAAAAACTTCACTATAGGAATCATCACCATGAGAAACTTTCTCAACAATATTAGTTACTAGAGTCACCTTCTTACCAACCCCTTCTTCTCTTGTTAGAGAAATTTATACTAGAAAATAAATATATTCTAAAATTATTATTCTTTGAAGAATAATTACCTCATTAACTCATGAGTGTTCTTCTTTGCCTAACCTTGGTCTCACAAAACCAATAAAAGGTAACAAATTCATCACCCCCTAAGCACCATCCATCTTTATTTCTTATTTTCCAATATTATCTGGTAAAAGATAATTACATGATTTACTCCAGAAAATACTAATTTTTTGATAGCTCTATTATATAGAATATTTATATGATTACATTTATTTCTTAATAACATTTCTCATTCATTTCCTAGTTAGAGAAACAGAATGGATATAATCCTTCGATAAGGATAAAATACCATTTTTCTTACTCCTGACATATGCGATTCAATGAAATTATCATGTACCTACTGATGTTCATCTTAACATTATTCTAAAAAAAAATTAGAACTTACATATCATGATAAATAAATTTCTCTAACTTAGACTTCTATAGAATAATTCTATATCTATTGAACATCGTCAAGACTTGTTGATCAGTATTAGGGTCTCTTGCCGTCATTTTATTAATTATTATAGTTACAAAAAGAGAAAAAATTATATCCTACAATTTTTATCCTTCATCTCCTATATTTATTAGATTAATGTAAAACTCCCCCTCATGGTGACAAGCCAATATCTTAGAAATTTTTATAGAAGATATAGAAAAAATGTCATGATTAATATTATAAATAACTAAATATTCAACATTTCCTATACAAAAAGAGTAATTTCGAAAATAAAAACTTTTACTTATATATAAGAAAATCATATTTCTTTTTCCAAAAAGAAATTTCCAGACTTGAAATATTATTGTAGTCTTTAATGAAAAACTCATTTGGTTATTCCAATCAAAATCAATTACTTTTCCTTGATAAATTTTTAAAATTTTGGCTGATGAACATGTTTTCTTAGACCAATGTCTTCAAAACTATCTAATGTTTCCATTTCTAATGGTTCTTAGTTAGATGGTTCGAAGCCTAAGGTTTCGATAATCATAAAAGAGATATGATCTGAAATCCAAAGTGTCGTGAAGGAGAAGAATGATTAATAGAATAAGATGGATAGTTTAGTTTTGGTTTTGTGTGTTGATCATGTGGTGTAATAAATAAAATAATATTTGGAACAGAATTGAAATAAAAATAGAAATAATTAATTTATTCAAAAAAATATATTAAATAATAATTTGATAATGAAATTAATAAATAAAAAAAATTAATAACAATAAACAAATTAATGGAAATAAATCGATAAATATTTATTTAAAATTAAATAATTATGACTCCCCCTTAATAAAATAAATACATGTATTGAGTAGTAGTTTAGTAAAAATATCCTCTAATTGATGTTTGGTGTTTACAAATTCTAAGGATATATCCTTTTTAAGAACATTATCTCTTATAAAATGATGTCTGGTATCAATATTATTAGTCCTAGAATGACTTAAAATATTTTTTTCAAATATTTATAGAATATTTATTATCACATAAAATTAGTATTTTGTTAAAATTTTGTATAAATTATAGCACATTATATTTTATCCCCAACACTTATGCAAAAAACTACCAGAAGATATATATTCGTCCTTGGTTGTTTACAGGAAAACTGAATGTTGTTTCATACCTGAGAATGATACTAAAGATCTCCCTAAAAAGTGACAGGTTCATGAGGCACTTTTGCAATCAAATCTACATCTTCCAAAATCAGAATCAGAGTACGAAAACAAATTAAAATCATAGGTTTTTTCTAAAGTATAATTTTACAAAATAGTTCATTTTAGATATCTAAAAATTATTTTAATAGTAGTAATTTGGGATTATTTAGGATTTGACTCAAATCCTACACATAAACATACAACAATAATTTTTATGTTCTGCTAGAAGCATGATACAATAAACTACAAATCATTCATCTATATAACTTTTTGTCAACTTGTTTTCTAGCTTTATCCAAATCAATTTCTATATTGGTTTACATGGGAGTTGTATAGGTCTTACTAATTTCTAGTCAAAACTTTTTTAGTAAATCAATAATATATTTACATTGATTTATAACATTCCCATAATCTTTTTTATAAATTTTATATCCTAAATATAAATTTAATTCTCCTATTATAGTGATTTTAAATTCTTTTTGTATTAGATTTGATAAATCATTGCAAATTCTTTTATTTTTTTAATAAAAAATTAAAACATCAATATAAATTTGTACAAGAAAAATATTACAGCATACTGTTTTCTTAAAAATACTAGGATAAACTAATCCTATAGAAAATTCATTTTCCCATAAAAGAATAATAATTTTTCATTCCATGTACTAGGTGGGTTTTCAGGCCATAAATAGATTTGGTAAGATTAAAAATAAAATTTGGTTTGTAAGGGTTTTCAAAACATAGTTTTTGTTGAATATAAACTTCCTCCATTAAATATCCATTTTAAAAAATGAGATTTAACATCCATATAATATAGTTTAATGTTCATATGAGATGTAGAAACTAAATATATTATAATGGATTCTAATATAGCTATATGTGAAACTGTTTAATCATAATATATTCCTTCTTCCTATTTATATATTTTAGATACTAATCTATATTTGTTTCTGGTTATGACATTGATCATCATGATTATTTCTAAATATGCATTCTATTCTTATAATTGGATAATTGGATGGTCTCTCTACTAATACCCAAACTTTATTTCTTCAAAATTGGTTTAGTTCTTCTTGCATAGATAATAACAAATTTTCATCAACTTAATATTCTTCATTGGATTTTGGTTCTAACTGAGTTAGAAAAGCAGAATATTCATCTAGGTTTCCAATTTTTCTTTTAGTTCTAATTCTTGTATATTGGTCGCCTAAGATAGTTTATAAGGATGTTTATTTATGTTTCTAGAATATCAAGGAAATGAAATTTTAGGTACTTTAGTTTCATGTTCTTCTAAACAGGATAGAATTTCCTCAATATAATTTTCAGAATTTTATTTAGGAGATTCAATTCTCATTTTGTCAAACTAATATGTAATTTCATTCGTTTGAGTTTTCTCTTTAATAAAAGTGTCAGTTTCATCAAACTTCACATCAACTGATTCTTTAAAAATTCTTGAATTTTTATTATACACTATATAGTATTTTGAAGTAACATAATATCCTAAAAAAATCCTTTATTCATTTTTTATATCAAATTTACTGAGGTTATCATTAGTATTCATGGTATATACATTGCATTAAAATACATTAAATGTTTTTTCTTTTAGGTTTTCTATTATACTAGTGCTCATAGGTTGTATTTTTAATTATTGGACTTATTAAAGACATATTTTTGATATACAAAGTTTTTCATAGATATTTTTCCAAAAAATATATCGGAATATTGTATTAATTTAGAATAGTCCCGTCAATTTCTTGGATAGTTCTATTATTTATTCTAAAAATCCATTTTTTGAGGTGTTCGTGTTGTTGAGAATCTGCTTTTACTACCTAAGTTTGCATAAAAATAAATAAAATATTTATTCTCAAACCCTCCACAATTATTAAATGTTATTTTAGTTATATTAAAACCTTCTTTATTTTGGAAAATATTAAAAAAACATTGAATACATCAATTTGGAATTTTAGAAAATAAAACCAATTAAATCTTGAAAACAATCAACTAAAACATAAAAATATAATTTAAAAGTCAAACTTGATTCTTTGGATGGTTAAAAAAATCTATGTGGATACATTCAAATGGTTTAGATGTAGTAATTTTTTTAATTTATTTTAATGAAGATTTATATTGTTTGATGATTTAGTATACATAGAAAAATCTAACATGTTCAAACTTAAGACTTAGAAAATCAGAATCTAATTTTCTATTTTATAATTTATGTAAATTATATATATTAAAATTTAACAGTCATATATACAAGATTCATGACTCATTTTTCATGGAAGTTAAACAATTCAATTTTTTTACGTAAAGAATTTATATCCAAAGAATAAATATTTCAAGTTCATGGTGATCTAAATTTTATAAGTTTATCTTTCAAAATAGTAATGGAATTGTTAGAGAAATAAACATTAAATCTGTCATAAAATGATTAGAAATGCATTTCAAGTATTCCTTTATCCTTTATACATATATTACATTGTGGATTGATATTTCTTTTGGATCTCCAATAAATCTAAGCGAAATAATCATTCCTTTTTCATTGTCACCAAAATTAACTAGACCTCCATCAATTTGAGTTAGTTTATGTAAATTTGAGGATTCTTCACTCGTATTTCTAAAATAACCACTGTCTTTATACCATATAGATTTTCTATTCATATGAATTTTTTCTTGGAAAATAATTTTAAACAAATGTGGGTTTTGGTACATATATTTTCATGGGTCTAGTAGTGTCAGCAAGAAGTGATCTGGGAAACCAGATCATCCTTATTTTTGGAAAACATGTGTTACAAACATCAGAGATGTTTTTTTGGAAATTATTCCATTTTTAACACAACCAATTTGAATTATTTTTAAATAATAGTTTTTTATTTAATAACCATTTATTCCACAATAAAATCATGTAGAATATTTTTAATTGGGCACAAAATAATTTTTGTATAATTTTTATTTTTCTCCTTTAATTCCTATTAATATTTTTTATTTCAATACAATTCTTTCCAAGAATCCCATTTAGAGTTTTCTCTCCTTCAGTTAAAACACTATCAAAACTCTTATAAGATTCTATATTATCCTGTAATTATTTTTTCATTTTTTAATGATCCATATAATCTGTTGTAGGTGAATTGATTTTTCCAATTTGTTATTTATGGTTTCTTATCATAATGTCTCCTTCACCTAAAAAATCATAGTTAATATTTTTCAATAATATATTCTTATTTATTAAATAATATTATTTCTATTATGTCATTGAAAAATAAGTATCCAATTTTTTATTTAAAAAAATATTTGAATCAGAGGCATAACTATAAAAGTATTGTACATCTCTTGCTTACTTATCCATAAAGTACATATTTCCTTCAAGATTTTGTGGGTATTTTTAGGAATTTTATTTTGAGGAGTTTTTGTAATCTTCATACACACTCTACATATATTTTTTAAATCTCATCTCTTTATGTTCATAATTTTTTTTCTTATGATATTTATTTTCTGTCCTTATTAATCTACATTTTAGTTGGGGTAATTAGTTCTATTGTGACCTATCATTTTTCATTCCATGAATCATACTTATCAGGGTTCTCTATAATCTATTTTTGAATGAATTTCTATATCCCCTATTTTTATTATATAATATGATTAATTTTCTGGATAGCTAATCCAATTTCCTTTCAAATCTATAGAGCCCCATTCTTTGTCAATTATGATTTCATCTTTTTGTTTTCTTTTATGCTACTTATATTTGACCTTAAGAGTAGTATTTTCCATTTTTCCCATTTTGGGATCATCAGATTTATCATTAATTTCTTCTACATACATGATCAACATTCCAATTATGTCTTTCATAGTAAAATTCATGAAAAGTGATAATTTTTGAATTTATAAAAATATTCCATTCCATTTTGTTGGTATAAATATAAGTTATTTCATAGCCTAATCATATTTTGAAATTAATTTACCTAGGTCTGTGATGTTATTTACAATATCTGTCAATTAACCATTCATTTGAGTGATGGATTCACTATATATTATTATAAAGGTTTCAAACATTATATTTATAGTAGAATATATCATTTGACTGATTTTTTTATTCCATTATATGGAACAACCGTTTTTGGAACATTTAATATGTATTATGGCATTTTGATACTAGATTTACTTCCTCAGGACAAAGTCCATATTTTTTATCATTCATATATTTTTAGCTAACTTCATACTCATTTTCTATTGCAACATCCCATGTCTCTATATTCTTATGAATCACATTATAAGTGGTGATCATTGTATCAAAATTAAATACTATAATCTTTATGTAGATAATCATTCATGGTTTAAAACATCTATAGTTATCAATATTAATAAATAGAGGACAAACTATTGACAATACTTATTTCATATTGGAAATTTATATCTGATTTATAGATGACTTATTAGGTTGATCATTCTAAATCTCTTATCACAAAATCTCACCTTTGATCCCAATTTTAATTTCATTATAATAAAAAGATGACACAATAGGGTCTGAATTCTTTATTTTTCAATAATCTTCACTGATTCCGACTATGGAATAGTTTTACGATTTATGAAGATATGAATTATTTTATTCTATATAAAATAAGAGTATAAGATAAATATAAATAATGAAAAAAATTCGAGCGGTTCGGGTCATAAATATCCACTAGTACACTCCACCAATGCCCTCTCTATGATCCTGGTGAATTTTTCAAGAAAGGTTCTCTTATCAAAAGGCCTTCAAATCGACAACTGAGTGTAATAATTTGACACCAATACAATAAGACTAAAAAATAATCCTTATTGTTCTCTAACATTGAACCGATTATCTATATCTTATAATAAGAAGATGACACACCACTACAACTGAGTACAGGCATTTGTATGTCCAATAAATCAAAAGAGTTTTCTTTATTGATTGTTCTTGTTAAACTTCACAGTTGCAGTGGAAAATAATAACAGATAGATCTTAATATTAAGAAATAAATTTAATTAAGAAAGAATAACTCTTAAGAGATCCTGGTGGTAAATGATAATGAATTTGAATATCAACAAACAATAGCAGTAATATAACAGTTGTACGAGTATATCTCCAAAGTGTATCCTTTTATAGATAAAAACATTGTCAATTATTCATTCTAGTATCACTACAAAATATATTACCAAAAAAACAGTCATATGTGGGTATAATTTAAAAGAAATTAAAATATAATATATAGAGGAGATATCTTTCTCTAGTATTCTAGATCTGAGAAAATCACCTAATAGAACATGGAAATTCAAATTTAAATTTTCCAATGGACTCTTAACTTCACTTATGAATAAGAGTTATTTTATCCAATGAATATGGATGATAAAAATGAGATTTTTAATGATTCATATAATAGCTTTCAATAGATCATTATTTCTATCAATACTGTTGATGAAATGTTCAATACAATCGGAGATATAAATATTTATAGTTTCTAAAATCAAACATATGGTTCGAATCCATAGCATACGATTCCTTTTTGTGTAATAGGGATCCTTTTATTAACATAATGTTCTTACCATTTTATGGTCCCAAAGCCACACATTCATCTCTTTGTAACATAGGGATCACATGTAATGTAAGGATGAGAATCCATTATTTCATCATCATAGAATAAGATTGATTACATCCACTAGAATGATTAACCATACATTCAATCTCTATAATGTAGGGTATGAAAAGTGATTCCAAACATTAATGTTGGGTTGATATTTCATGCATTTACTATTTTCCAAACGCCTGGTTTCTGATCTATAATTTTAATATCCAATATAGGGGTTTTGATCCATACATTTATTCACTAAATATAGTGTTCAAAATTGTTTTGAGAACAACTCTTTTAGAATTTAGTTCCATCAAATAAGATATATATAACAATGCGATGTAAATTATTGAAACATACATAAAGAAACTTAATTAGAAAACATATATAGGAATTTGTTAGCATCAAAATAAAAATATAACAGATAGTATTTTTGATATAATATATTCCCAAAAAAGATTTCATCTTTGATGGAAAATAATTTAAAAAGATCATTTTAAAACATATCTTGATGAAAATATCATTTCCTTTATGAAAAATGAATATTCAATCATAAAACATTTATTAAATATTTTTCTCTGAAAAAAATTTCAAAAATTAAAAATTAATCCTTGAAAACTACATTAATCATTATTAAAATCATTTTTCCGTAAAAATGAGTAAAATATCATTTAATACACAATTAAAATATTTGTAGAAAACATTTATGTGAAGGTAAACACATTTCTATCTAAAGAGAGAATAAAATTACATAAAACTTATAACATCATGAATATAAGGATATTAATTATAAAACATTTCAAAGTTAAGTATATATACCTCATAAAACAATATATGATCATAATAAAACATGTGTCTCCAAAAAAGGTAAATTGATACAAAATTATATTAATTATTTTTTATCTTTTGAACCATAAACCCCTTGAAAAAGTGAACATCAAAATGATAGTTAAATAAAAATATATTTAAGGATGAAAATAATATATTTTATTAATATGTTTTATATACACCACCAAAATTAATGTGTGGTGAATATGGCATAAATCTCATAGAAAGTAAAGTTAGAATATAAATCCCCTTACCTTATGTCTCAACTATCATTGTACTCATCAAAAATTATTATGTAAGAAATATAAGTTTATTTTACATATATAAAAAACTATATTCTTATATATAATACAATTTATGATTTTTTTTTGTATTTATATTATCCATTTATTAACAATTCTATGTTAATGTTATGTTTTGGAAAATATTTCATTTTTTTCTCATGTGTTTTGATTTGTTATATTTCTTCACTTCTTACTTATATAATTATTTAATTATATCTATAATGATAACCATGATATTAATATCATATATATTCATTAAAGTTTAATTTATAATAATCTATAAAATATTGAATTATAAAATGAAATACATCATTCAAGGTGACAGTTGGCCTTATGTATGCATGAACACATATTCCATTTTTTTATCGTATTGATTGAAATGAGGTGAATGAAATATATAATATTATTCCAATAAAAAATATTATTTCATATATATCATATAATTTAGCTAAACAAATCCTTAATAAATCCTTGTAAATTATGAACGAATCACATCACATTGAAGAGGCGATAGTCCAAACATCCACAAACAAAGTTATCATATCTACAAAAAAAAGAAAATTTTAAGGTATCTGTAATATAATAATTAACTATGAACAAATAAATCAAAAATATCATATATATAATTTCCAATTAAAAACTAAATCGTTATTTTCATCATTGAAATGTGTAAATAGAATAAAAATCACATTGGTTGATGATATGGTAGACCACCAGACACACAAACGATGATTGGGTATCAAATTTGATGGAAGTGTGTGTGACTGTAGGTCAAAAAGTTAATAAAACAACATAATATTGTACTTAGGATACTATGATGATTATATAGACAAGAAATAAAAATAATTTAATGGTTTTAAGGAAGATGTAAGACAAAAATGTTCATTGATGAATGTTACCTCTTCTTTGGGCATCACGTTTTGATTTTCACAAAAGGACTTATTTGGTCATATTTCCAACCAATGTTAGAATACTAATATTATTTAATCGATGATGGAAGGAGATTAGATTATTATTTTTAAAACAAAATAGGTTCTAAACTTTGGATAAATGTTTATAAGAGTTTAGTTTTTCAAATATAATTTCTAAATGTATCAAAAAAATATTTTAAAAAAATGCACCATAAAAAGGTGGGAAATATATTTTTAGAAAAATACTTATATTATGTGTACAATTGGATTAGTTCTTATATAAGTTTTGGAAAATACATAATATATATTTTAAAATTTTTATGAAATAATATATATATATATATATATATTAATAATATAATCCCAAACGAATGATTTGTTTATTTTAATGGTATTAAAAACACTTGTCTAGATTTATATAGTTTTTCAAACAAATATTTCCTTGTTATTTCAAAATAAAAAATTAAATGTGTAAATTTTACTTTCATAATTCAATTACTCATGTTTATACCAACAATTATAATGGTTAGGTTATAATTTTTATGTTTAAATTATTCAAAAAATAAAATTATTTTCATATGATGTTAGTGTTATGTGTAACACAAGATAAGTCGATGATTCATGTAATGAAATATAAATTTGGTGTACTGTATAATAAAATAAATTATGGAAATTTAATTTAGTCAACAAAAAGGTTTATAAAATTCATGGTGTTATATAGACTACCACCTCCACATAGTGATAAAACTCATCTACCCTTCACCATATCTCATGGAAATTCATTATGATAGATTTAATGTTTATGCATGATATTTTTGACATAATTATTTATCTAGAATTATAATTTTACATTTACCTTCTTATCTTACCATTTATTGGAAGATGATACCATCACTCATGCCTATGTGTTGACTATCACATCAATAAAGTGGTGTGAATCATTGTTCGTTTCCAATTTATATAGATAGTAATAAGTATATATTTAATGATTATATATTATTTATATGATAACATAATGATTATAGAAACATAAATTTTTTAGTTACCTTTCATTCATTCCATCTTTTGAAAATATAAATCAATGTTCAAGGGTATGTATGGCCTTCTGTATCCATGAATGGTGTAATTCATCATTGTATCTTTATCTTTAATGGTCGACTCTATATATTTATATGATGAAAATATGTTGAATTTATATGAATATAAAAATAATGGAGTTGATTTAATCATAATCAAATTACAATGAATGGAATTACCAAACTGAAATTCTCATAAAAATGAAATAGTTAACATCTAGAAATTATTGTTTCATAAAGTAATTATCTATATGTGTGTCTACAAATTTCATAAGTATATTATATAAGATATTATAATTTCTAACATGATTCTTTTAGATAATTATAATAAATTTAAATTTATTACATAGGAGGTTATATCACTTTATATGTTGAACTTGAGGTAAGAGATTTATGTTACAATCTCATTTTTAGGATTTTTTATGATTATATTTCCAATGATTAAATTTTATGATCTACATCTTAAGAAAATCATAAATTTTATTCTAATTGGGTTATTTCTAGTGATTACATGTTTTAATTTCATTTTCCTATGTTTAATATCTCAAGATACTGAATGAATGTTCTTAAAAAAACTGACTTTATTTATCTCTTTGGTGGAGAATCCATTCTCTTAGATGTTGTTCTTTTCTAAAAAAATCAATAATGTCTCTCATATTAAAAAATTTCTATTGAAAGTAAATTTTAACCATTATTTTATTTTTTAAAAATGGTTTAAAATGAATCTTCAAGTCGTTTTACGAATGAGTTACTTTTACTCTTTATAGAAAATATGAAAGGAATCTTTGTTTTAACCTACACAGCATGAACATAATTACCCACAATCATGACCAATAATTTATTTTTAGATTTATCTATAAGTATCTATTTTTATTTTTAAAGTAAATGTTTTTATTATTAATTTATAAATTTATAAATTTGTAATAAGTATTTTCAAAGTTAAAAGAGTATTTTTCTCATGAAATGTTCAAAGTGATATTTGAAAGGAATTTTTCATCTAGGTTGGCATTATTTGATATTAACGAGAATAAAATCCAATGATACCATAGATATTATTTATTTGGATATTTTATAATGGCATGTATTTTTTGAAACCTATTTTATTCCGGGTTTATGCTATGATTAATGTTTGAAATGTTAATGAAGCCTATTTCATTTTCACGGGTTATGATATCAATAATGTTTTATGATCAAGTTTCATAAAAATATATTATTTTAATTATTTTATGGGTTAAAATATAATTATATATCCCTCAAATTCATTGGGTAAATTTTTATATTTCATTAGATAATATACACTAAAATATGGAGTGAACCTAGTTTAGTAAGGATCCCACTCCCCTATGATAGTTTTCAGAGTGAAAATTGACAATGGATATGATGTAATGGTGAGTAAACCCATTTCACTATAATATTGGTCTAAATGATCCATGTAAAAGGAAATGAATTTCCATTATTATCTGTATTCCACATACTTATGTATTATTCAAATGTTTTTCAATAATGGATCATGTATTGTAATTCCATTATGATTCATGTCTTATAAAATTCCAATCAATATGCCACGACTCAAGATTATTATATGGGATGTAAATGGTAAGGTTATAAAATTTTATTCTCATGTTATCATACCCTTATGATAATTTTATGTTTATGTGGTCACCAATATCTTTGTTTTTACCCTTACTGAGCATCTAAGATGAACCTTTTAAATATACCCTTTACCTAAGTTATGATGAAATTTTTTAAAAATGATATTTCTAAGAAGGGTACTTGATATGAAGAACATTGTGGGAGTTGATTTATATGTCTTATGAACCCATTTTTTATGTATATAGTTTTCAAAATACCCTAAAATTGTATTATTTTTTCACGAATCATAATGTTATTTATTGATATTCATCTATTAATATGTAATATCTATGTTTGAAAAATGTGGATCTATATAGTTGAAATTATAGAATTGTTTAGATTCTATTAAAATAATGGATAAGAAAATTTTAATGAGAAACATGAGAAAATTCAATGTATAGGATAACATCAAACATTATGGTAAATATATGATTTCGTTTTTACAATATTATCATCCATGTTTTGATACTACAATTGTATGTGGTTTTTACATAGGTTCACCAAGGTAGAAAAACCCTAAAAATAGTTGGTGGACAATATAACATCCACCATTATAATACATGGGGATTTTTCACTTAATTTCCACCTGTTTTGAATCATTCTGTTGATATTGTTAGGTTAAATCACATTTTATTTATGAAAATTTATGAAAGATTTTAATAGATGATGATCATTTATGACCATGTTTTATCCTAAGGTTTTATGGATTAAGAATAAGGTGCCATAATTTATACATCCTATAAATGATTTTTCCTTATTATATGGTTTCCAACTATGATTATTGTTGTCCAAAATATTCTAATTTTATTCAATAGTTAAAACCTGAAGAAACTATGTTAATGATGAAGGTGATTGAAAATTAAATGATTATCCGCATATTCAACAAAATGTAATGAGATATGGAATGATAAATATTACATCCATGCTTATAAAATATCTTTAGTATATGAATCATTTCATGATTCCAAATGAGAAATGGAGGGAATAACATTCTATTGAGTCCTTCATAAGAAAACATCAACCTTCTTTTAGTGGGTCCATTGATCCACTATTTATATAGTAATAGACCAGTACCACTAAAAAGATATTTTTATCCAACATTATTTAGAACATGTAATTGTTATTATTATTATTCATTATTAGGAAGGTGAAGGCGATTAATAGATGACTCTAATCAGTAACTCTTGAAACATGAGGAAATTGACTCCACGGAATGGGATGAGTTCAATAGATTATTTTTCGACATTTTCTTCCCTCCCATTCTTTGTATGGAAATGAAGAAGTAATTAACTGACCTAAAGGTTAAGAATGGTGAATCTGTTTGTGCTTATGAGAAATATTTTATAATACATGGGAGTTGCACTTCATGTATTATCATCCAACCATAATGTAAGATTAATTAATTATTCAATGACTTAAAACTATTTCAAAAATGGGAATTGGCCATAAGTTACATTGAAATCTTTAAAGAAATAATTTGGCGTGCTATCAAGAAGGAAATAAAGATAGTATTTACACATAAATCTCAAAGTTTTTATAAGAAAATTGAGATATATTTCAATATAAATTCAATAAACTATGGGCAGAATGAGATGATATTATCATTATTCATTAAATGTGGATGGAAAAATACTGGAAATTGTCACAAGGGTAATGTTGAATTCATTAATTGTAGAAAAGGGATGTCATAGGAAAATAAAATTATGTATTAATGGGATAAATAATTCATATAATTACGTAGAAAAGAAACTAAAATGAAACTACCACACACCAAGTTTTCAGAAATAATGATTTTTGGAATTATCATATCTAGTTCCTAAATCTGAAGGTTAGTGATGATGATTGAAATTAACATCATCTTAAGCCCAGAGACACAGGGAAATATGATATGGTCTCTATTTTCTATAACGTGAATATTATCATTGTGGATAAAGGAACCTATACCATCCACTATATAACATCTAATGTTTTATCTGATTATGGATATACTAAATCTTTAATATCTAAAAAATTTTCTAGGGGTATCAAAATACCTCCCCAATGGTTATATGTTTTATTTGTAGTGAAAACATTTAATCATACGACAATTACATTGAATGTCTCTGATTCCTCTCAAATTGATGTTTGTGAGAATCTAAATCATGAAAATATTGTTATTATCCCTATAGTTAAATTCAATGTTATATTCTGAATGGATTGGATTTCTTTATATATATATCACATCAATTTCCAATGAAGGGATGTGACCTTTTCATTACTTATAATCCAATGATCTTCTATCTATTAGATGGTAAATCTAAAATTATGAGGGAAGTCACATCCATTATATGGGTCTTGATTCCTCTTCAAAAGGGAGTTTAGCTCAGATTTTTTTGGGAGAAACTCCAAATCAATGGTATTTCTATTATAAAATAGTTTTTTAGGTTTTTCATAATATTACCCTAGAATTACACTAAATATTTATGTGTAGTTTTAAATATAACATAGATATTGTGCTACTACTATTTCAAATACTTTTTATATAATTAACTCAGTTAAGTTGTAGGAATTAATGATGCAATTATAAGAGAATCATTATTAGGGATTCATTTGACCATGTGTGTCATTACGAGAGTACTTGTTATGTATTTTAAGAATAAGTATGGATTATATTAAATGTATATGGTTTTTTATGAACTTTACCTAATCATAATAAAGATTAATTATCATCTACCACATATTGATGGAATGTTAAATTAGTTATAATGGGATCAATATTTTTCCCAGATTATACTTTGATCTAGATTCGTTCACTTGATTATAAAATGTGAATAAATAACCTATAAAACATTCATATGAGGTATAGTAACTATGAATTTAGGGTTATATCTTTTGTTATTATTAATTACCCAACTAGTGTCATAAATTTAATAAATAGAGTCTTTACAAATTACTGAAGTTCCAAAGGATCGAATGACAACAAAGATGGGGTGAATCTGTTGTTCACTTTTATAAGATTCAATAATTTTTTTAAAAATACCCCCTAAAAACTATTAATATATATATTTCCATATGATAATTTACTAAATACTAAATTATGAAAAATTAGGAATGAAATTTAATCAGATAAAATTTACAAGGTGTGACCTTAGTGTGAAAACATACATCCATACCATAGACACTCTCATGTGTCTCTGGAAATTCACAATTAAAAAAGCGAATAAGACTTATAAAAACTCCTATTAAACACATTATATCTCCCAATATGAAATATTATACTAAATCCTATCAGTTTACAAATTCTCATACAAAACAATTGATCCCAAACAAAACAATAAAGACATTTTCCAATATTCTCAAAAAATACTCATTTTGGATAATTGGTCTAATTGTTCTGGATCCATGTATCTCATACTGATAAAATCAATATGATTATCCCTTACTCAATTTTAACTTCCCAAAATCTGCTCAAACACTCAGTTTGGTCATCTTTAGTCTGATTGACTCAACATGATTTACTCAATACAATGAACCCATTCTAAATCAACATAACTCAAACACTACTCCAATTTCAAGATGTTCTGCCTCAATTCAGTAAAAAAACATTAAATTGTATGACCTTATTCTGAGATCTCTGTCCATAATGATCATTCACATTGAATTTTCTAGAGCTCCACCTTCCATGCGGATGTGTATATTTATGATAAATGAATAATCTCATAAACTATTTATAGGAAACTTGAAAAGAATGATTGGGAAACATTAAACATTCTTTACTTCCTTAGATTTAAAAACTGTAAAAATAACATTAATTTACACTTCAAATTTTACATCATTATCACATTTCATATTTCTTTGAGATTTACACAAAATTTAATTTAATGTTTGACCACTTCAAATCTTCACGTATATTCTTACCAGCAATCATCCTTCATGATCTTCATATCTTTTCTTCACAGTTATTAATCATACCCATCTTGTTACTATGAGACTTCATCATATGCATCTTCCTTATCTCATTACGATCTATATTTCTTTTTCAGATCATTACAATATGACTTTATTTCTCAACTCATTATTATCTATCATTTTTTGTCATCTCATTACGACCTGGTTTTCTTTCTGTTCTTATTATTATATGCCATTATTTATTAGATAATTATGATCTGGCTATATTTCATCTCTTATTATGATCTTACTTAATTTCTATACTCATTATGTTATACCTTTATATCCTAGCTCATTATGATCTTCCCTTTTTTCTACAACTCTTTACAATCAGACTATCCTCATCAGAGTTAGTCTGATTGAATTTTATTCTCGAATCTAGTCTCATGAAATCCTCATGATGATGATGTTTTCATTATGATGGAATTCACATTGAGATGAATTTTCCCATTATGATGTATTTTCAAATTAGGATGGAAATCCAATTATGTTGATTTTTTTATAATGATGGAAATTATTCAATACTGAAACCACTTAGAATATTTTATATTCTTTATACCTTATCAGCTATTACTCATTCAGACATCTGACTAAATCAATGTTTGGAACTTCTGGATCTGATGAGAAATTTATCTTGATCTCTGGAACTCATTAAATCAATATTATTCCTTTATTTCTTCAAAAAAATTATCTTTAGTGTTTTTCATGATTTATGAGAATGTAATGATCATAAAATAATCGCATAACTTAGTTTAAATATTATGTAAACATTCTAATTCGTGACTTCACCATCTTCTTTCAAAAAAACTACTTCAAATATATGACTTCTTCACTTATAAACATCTATCTTTCTAAAAAAATTTGACTTAGATACTTTTTGTATGGTGCTTTGTAGTTTGATAATCTCTGTCTAGAAAATAGATTTCTAAAAAAGAAATCATTTCTCCATATTTATGTTTGGGTGTAAACATTCAACAAATTCCAACATTCTTAAATGTCTCATTACAATGTACTAGTTCTGATCCTGAATAACCTAAAAAAATATAATACAAATTTTTTTTTTCAACAAATAGAAATCATTGTTTTAAAATTTTATCAGAAAGGTTACTAAATATCCCCCTTTGGATTTTTTGACCACTATAGTGAACACCATTTTCAAATCTGATAAATTTTTTACAAGTCAAATTTTGTAATCTACTCTTGTTTTTTTAAAATTTATGAAAACATATTCGTTCTCGATATAACGATTCGTAACACAACACTAATAGATAATGTAATGTTTTTTAAGGAATTCCATCCCTCAGTGATAAGAAAATTATTCTTCTATGTAAAGATTAATTTTCCACACTTTTATCTTCACTTATCCCACTTTTCTTTTTCTCTGTAACTTTTTATGAAAACCAAATCTCTAGATTCACAATATAAAGATAAGTAAAAACATTATACAATATAAATATTATAATTTCTATCACCCATTTCAACAGAATCCAAATCTCTATGGGAGACACTGTTTTGAGTTTTAGGAACGCATTGGAGGAGGCTGAATATAAAGATTCATCGTCAATTATATAAATATACATTCAACATTGATTCAATGAAAATATCATAAATTTGATACTTTTTAGAGATGTATTATAGTATAAAATCTGGAAAATCAACATTCTCTTGTATAAATTGAAACATTATATCAATTTGTTTTTATCTTGAATGTTGGAAATAATTTTTATAAAGTTCAATTTCACTTTGATTATCACAACGTTTGTTCATTATTTTTGAAATATTTTCTTTCAAATCATATAACTGATCATTCATACAAAACTTGTGAGTATAGGGTTGTGTAACTGCAACTTATTAATATATATATGTGCACAAAGTTGTTGAATCTTTTTCTTAGTATGCCAACCCACACAACATTCCCCCAGAAAAAATGTTCCTCCATATTTTGATTTTCTATAATTATAATCATTGGCCCAATTATCGTCATTATAACCATGAAACATCATCTCATAATTCCTTTTCTATAATAACCCATGTGATATTGTTCCTTTAATGTTTCTTATAATAAAATTTTCTTACAATATATGTGATTCCTTCAGATTACATTGATACTTGGCACAAAAAATCATACTATAAAAGATATCTAGCCTTGATGTTTTTTGTAAAATATTGCTTCCTATCAGCTTCCAAAAGAAATTCTAATTCCTACATATTCTAGATTCGACTTTACTCAACTTTGTGCTCACTAAAATAGCAGTAGAAGATTATTGGGATTCTAACATCCCAAACTTATTGAAAAATTCCATGGAATAAATTTCATGATGTAATAAAATTTATTTTTTTTTGTTGATCTTTTAATCCAAGGATGAAAGTTAATTCTCCCAATATTAAAAATTCAAAATTCTTCTACATTTCCTCAAAAAATTATTTACAAACTTTTTTATTGATCCCCATAAATAATTATATCATCTATATAAAAAAATTTAATTTTAGTTATGGAGTCAAAATATTTCACAAATTTGTTTCTATCATCTTTTCCTTTAGAAAAGATCAACATACATAGAAAATGTTCAATCTTATAATACCAGGTAGTGGGGATTGTTTCAACATACACTTGGATTTATTCAATGTAAAAACCTTGTTTTAATCATTATCATATTAAAAAACCATAACATTGTTCAATATAAAATTCATCTTAAATCTCACCTTTTAATAATGATGAATACACATCCATATGATAAACATTGTAATTATTATTTGAGTTTATAGAATGAAACATTCTAATAGTTCATAATCTTGAAATTGGGGAAAATATTTCTTCAAAATCCATACCTTCAGCAAGTTTATAGATTTCACAAATAGACCTCAATTTTTTCTTGAAACTTATCCTTGTACATTCTTCTTATTTTTATAAACCCACATTGTTCTATAAAAAATTCTTTTTTCTAGATGATGAAAATGTTCCCATTATTAATTCTCATAAACTTGATCCAACACTTCAGTCATAGAATCCACCCATTTTTTGTGTTATATTACATCTGAATCTAATTCTGTTTCAACTTTTGGGACATGTGAAATCTGATTTTATAATCTAAACATTATCCTTGTATGAACTAGAGCCTTCTAATTTTTAATAATGTTTCTATAATAAATATTTATTTTGTAATATTGTTAATTTAAATGATTCCTTACCAACTTCACTTTCCTCATCACATGATTCATCTGAATCTTGGTATGGATGTTTTGACTTACTTTCCAGATTTTTCAAAATCTCTAATTTATCCTCCTCAGCATTGTCAAAAACTTTTAATAAAGAATTTTTATTTCCAATTACTTTCACATAATATGAGTCCAAAAAAAATTTAAATGTCTTTTCCAATATTTTTATCTTCATTGATTTTGTGAATAACCCATAAAATTCAATTACTCATATTTCTCATCAACCGTTCCCAAATATGGATTTTTTATTTTATCTAAAACTAGAGTACCAAAATCATTAATGCAATTCAATAAATGTTACTATTAGATAAAATTTCATAAAAAGTAATGTTTTATTATAGTCTCAGTAAACAATTATTATGAACATGTACAATAATACTAATAGATTATTTCTAGTATAAATTTTAAATATTGTAGTCTGCAAACAAACTGCTTCCCATTTCCACTAAAATTCTATTATTTCTTTCTATTACTCCAGTTTTTTTTGGAGTATAGGAAGAACTATAATTTTTTTTATACCATGAATTAATAAAAAAACATTAAAATATTTCTTGGTGAATTTGGTACCATTATCTATTCTTAACTTATTTTTATGAACAATCATTTCTCTCTCAACTTCTTTTTTGGAAAACATGAATATTTCCATAGCCTATGACTTATGTTTCAAAAGAATTATTCTTTTCATCTGAGTAAAATCATCACTAAAAGTGATAATTTATAAATCTATTTTTTGTACTGATGTCTCGTCATCCCACATAAATCAGAATCAATAAGTTCAAGTGGTCTAATATAATAAATATCAACACTCTTATGAATTTTGGTAGTCATCTTCCCTTTCTGACAAGTTATAAAAAAACATATTATTCTATACTTTTAAATTTTGGAAACTTTATTATGATATCACATTTAGAATATTTTTGGTGTTTTCTAATCCAAGACGGCTATGTATTTGGGGCCACAATTTGTTTTCATCTTCAACAATTATGTAATAGGAGTTGTTAAAATCTCATCTTTGGAAGAGACTCCCCCCAGTTTTCTCTCCTTTTGTAATCACATTTAAATATATCACACTTTTGATAACAAAATATTACTTTATTATGATTACTTATTCTCCATCACTATAAATTTCACTTACACTAAGTAAGTTATGTTTTGACCCATTAGTAAATAAAAATTCCATGGATTTTAACTTTTCTACTTCAATCTTAGTCGTTTTGATTCCATTGATTTTTAAGGATCTTTCATTAACAAATGTAACATCATATCCATCATGAATTTGAAAATGTTTTAATATTTTCATATAACATTTCATATTTTATGAACAACCACTATCATGTATCCATGGTTTATTCCTTTTAATTTCTTATATATATATCTCGGCAACAAAATCAATTTCTTATACTTTATTCTATCCAGCTTCCCTTTATTTTCATCCATATTAAACTTGTTTTAGAAGGAGTGTCATACAATTTTTATCTAGATCAACAGCCTCATCATATAGTATAAATAAACTTGGAGACATATAAATTGATTTTATATTGGAAGCTTTATTACATCGTGAGATTTCCTTTTTCTATCATCCAGTGAGTCTGGGAATTTACTCATTCTAAATCTACTATTTCATCCACTTTACTCAAACATTGTTCTAGGTATTGATAAATTGTACTAAAAATTTTATACCTTGTGCCTATAGATTTAATAACATCTTAAATAGCCATGAGATTTTGAATTTTTATTGATGTTATATCATTCTCTGTAGAAACATTATTGAGGTGGATAAATTCTTTCTTCCTAACAATATCTGAATGTGGATCATCATTTTTCCTGAGTGGATTTTCATCTTTTTTAGATGAAATAGGTTTCTCATGCATGTTTACCACCCAATAATTCCAAATTTACATTCTTTAACATTAGATGGTATTAAAATCAAATGAAACATTAATTTTTTTATTTTTTTAATTCATGTGATTGTTGATTTTTTCTTTCTCATCTACATTAGAAGTCTTAGCTTTTACATCCAACTATTTTTATAATATTTCATTCATCTTCATCAGAGTACATTCAGACTCAAGGAGTTTTTATTGAAAATCGTTAACATGTTCTTATTTGGTATCTAGCTTCATATTGGGATCTTCAACCATCTTTATTTGTTCAAAAAAATGTATTTTGTAACTTAATATCTCCTGAAAGTACTTTTCTACCTTCTTGATGACATAATTTCTTTCTTTATAAACTTCTTTATAAATTTTCTTCATTACTATTGTAGAGACCCAAAGCTTGAATTACATGATCATTACATTACTTTTTCGAAATACTTAATACATATTAAGTACCAAAACTCAAGGACTGTAATAGTTTAGTGCCTTTGGAAACTCAGAACATAATCGTCTAATCGTGGCGAAAGATCTTCAACATCTCCCATAAAGATCTTCCCCATTTGTTTTCTTACCTAAAACATTTCTTTAAATCCTAGGGAAAAGAAAACATATAAAGGGTGAGCTCAAATGTTAGTTAAGGGTGAGCATTGATAAAATAAAACAAATCATATACATTTGAACTTCAAAACATGAACATAATATTTAAACATCAAAATCTTGAGCAATGACATAAAACATGGCCGTACGTAAGGCATAGATCCTAAAGAAACATTAATCATGATAAAATAGCATGGGAATAAAACATGTAATTTTGGAAACTATTAAGCACATGTTATGATTTCCATAGTAGCCAAGGCATTGCTGCCAAGACCATCTTAGTGGACAAAGTCCCTTTTTGGAATCGAGTTCACTCCTCGTTCCATTCCTGTATTACTGAACCAGTTTAACTTACCATTCCAGCCATGTCTATCTCATGAGATATAAATATTTACCCAATGAATTGGAGGGAGATATAGGTCCCACCCATCTCATAATGAAGTCATTCATACTTGTTCCACAACATAAACTTAAAACATTCATCATTACCCAAAGAATAAAATGAGTTTCATAAACATCATCTCATCATCACATAATCCATATAAAACAAATGGATATTTCCTCATAAGAAAAGTGAAAGCATGAAATCATAGATACATTATACGTGAAACATACACATAAGAAATAATTTCATCTTAGATGGAAAATCGTTTTGATAAAACACTTGAAATTAATTCTTGAGGAAAATATACTTTCTTCTTCGAAATCATTTTCTTTTCACAAAATTACATGAAATTTTAAAAGAAAATTATTTTTTTGAAAATAGTCATGGAATTGTGTAGATTAAGATTCATGAAAATAAGGCGTCATAAAACCGTAAAAATCCGTTCATGCTGTATAAGTTAAAGAAAACATTCTACACGTACTTTTAGTGGAAAAGTCAAAAAGTTCCACGTATGGTAGACAAAAGAAATATTCCTTCCATAACACAAAGTAAAAATCAAGATGGGTTAAGATGACTTTAAACATACATGGAAAAATATTAACCACTTTATGAAAACATTTTTATGGGCATGGATGAAAAATATAACCCTAGTAAATACTTACGAATAACAATCTCAGATAAGAATGAGATTGGAATAGTTATCCCTTACCCTATGTCTGATATGCTTCGTACGTTTCCGATCCTCCTATATAATAATTTAAATAATGTCATTGACTTATTAAAAAATCATATTCATTGTAATTATATCATATATAGTTTATTTATGGCTTTATATTACCCATTCTTTTGTAAATTCAATGTAAAATTAGTTAATAGTTTCATTTATTGTGCGCGTTTCAACTTGTTGTTCTTGATATTATTACATATATCCTAATTTACCTAAATCCAGAATGTAAAACATGATTTATATATAATATATATTCATCATATACATATATATATTATAGATCTATAAATGGAATTAAATACAGCGTTCATGGAGACGGTAGGCCGTACGTACGCATGAACGCTGTTTTCGTTTCCTTATTTAATTGAATGGAATTAAGTAGTTGGTATACATATATATATATATATATATATATATATAAATCCAGTATCATTATTATGTCATATATTTAATTATTATTCATTATATATACCTTATAATCATTCATGAAAGGTTCACATTGAGAATGAATCTCATCGCGCCGTGGAGACGGTAATCCGTATGTACGCACGAGCGATGATATCGTTCCCATATTTATTGAATGGAATTGGAGTGAATGATATAATATCTTCGAATCAGTATGATGTTATAATAATCATATGTAGTAATTATTTACACCATTATACACATCCAAGTTAGGTGGTGGTGGAAAAACAGATTACACCACGGCGTGGAGACGATATTTCGTACGTACGCATGCGTGGTGATTTTTTTTCTATAGGATAGATAGAAGGTGAAATAGGGTTGTTTCATATTTATAATAACATATAAATATATAAGTAATACTTATGTTATTAATTTATAATGAAAAAACTAATGAAGAGGATGTAGAAGAAGAATGAATCTTGAAAGAATTGGTAACGGATATTACCTCTTCTTCGAAACGCCTCTTTGAATCCTCATCTTAGGTCACTAAAACTGGTTTTTGAAGAAGAAAAAGACCTCTAGTATGTTTCTATGGAGGTTGATAAGGGACATGGGAAGGGTTTGGACAATATTAAAGGCTCCAAAGGGTGTTAAGAGAAGTGGTAAGGGGTTCCCTTTTTATGAGGGAGGAGAGGGGCACCTTTGAAAATATTAAAAATATTAATTTATAATAAATCTAACCCCACTTAAAAACAACCAAAAATAACCCATATAAAAATATTAGATGATATATGGTTGTAATTTCATCAACCAATAAAATTTAGACATGTAGGGAATTTATTTTAAACATTATCAACTTGATTTATCCTTATTTAATCAATTATATTTTATTTGTGATAATAAGATTCTAAATATTAAATTGATATAAATAATTACATATGTGCTGTGAATTATCCATAATTAGATAAAATATGAATTTTTAGACTATAAAAATTTCATTTTATAATTTTTAAATTTTTTTGGTATTTTTAAACAATTTAATAAAATGTTGTCTTATAAAATAACAATACTGTCAATTTTAACACTATTCATTTATTTGAATTTAAAGAAAATACACATAGAGAATATATTCTAAATAAAATATTTAATAGGTTCCTAACATGTCATAATAATCTATTAAATTAGTGGAGCATATTAAATAGTTCATATAATATTTAGTTTACTATTTGTAAAACCATTTATTTGAGATTTCTCTTAATAAAATAATTACTTCAACATTTTTGTATAATTATTAAATATACAATTTAGTTGTATAAAAATTTAAAATAAAATACTAGTATGAAGATAAATCTTATATATTTCATAATAATACATTTAGTCGGATTTATCATCTAAAACACCCATATTATAAAATGTAATATTTATTAAATTATGAAGGTGACAACTTTGACATCATATAAAATAAAATAATATAAGTGTCATAATCACTTTTATAAGACTAACAATGGTCATCTATTAGTTAATTGGTTTATTATGGTGTATATATACACTGACAATAAGTTTTGGTCTGGTTTTTGATCCCTTTAATATGTATTACTATTTCAATAAAAACAATATTATTGATTTTTTACTAAATAAATATTATCTACATCATTAATGTATATGCTGATAAGGTAATTAAATAACTCTTAAAAATTACAAATAAATTACCATGATAAAGGAAAACATTTTAGATTTTAAATGAGTATTTATAACCGAATTTATATTTTATATAACCTTATATTATAAATACTTTAATTATTAATGTTTGAGTGAGACATATTTGACTTTCCTATAAATAAAATAAACTAAATATCTTAATCACTTCCATATGGGTTATAATGGATTCTATTTTGACCCAAATATTACTTAGGACGAAATATTATCATAAAATTGTATTAAGACTAGTGTTAGGGTAATTTTATAATATTATATTGACCCTTAATTACCTGATTTACATTTTACAATGGTAAATAAAATTTACCGTAGTTACTATTCATAATTCCCAAATATAAAAAGTAGTCTATTAATATAATTTGGACCCACTGATTCCAAATATGGAATGTATCTTTCCAAATTCAATACACAAGAGTTGCATAAATTAAATTAAAATTAATCCCGTTGTCGAAAGAAAACAAGTTTTTGTTTAAAACATTCCAAAAGATTGAATTGATTTACCTTACAAATTCAATGTAAAATCATTGATAATGACATACATTATATTAAATGGTATGAATATATTCTATTGATACTTTAAAACCATTAAATATTATAATCTAACCACATAAATTATTAAGATGAAAAAAGTTGTTCTTAATTAAAATATACCGTGTTTTTACCATTCATTAAAATATGAATGTTACCAGAACAATATGAAAAATTTATCCAAAGTAAATTTAAATATCATGATTCCAAAGAAGAATTTTATTTTTTCCAATTGAACTTATAAATATGTTAAAAACTAGATTTAAAGTACATGCTCCATCAAAAGGTGGAAAATTTGCATTTTTTTTAAAATACATATTTTACCTGAAAAATATATTTTGTTCTTATACCATGTTCTACAAAATCAGTAAGATGAATAATAATGTTATAAAATTTAAAATTGAGTTAGTACTATTCATAATGGCTAGTTCATAATAATATTATAATAATATATCGTTGTTTAGTAAAACCCGGTATTACGTACCACACACGCTATCGAGGAAGGTCGCGATTGCGTGTAATGCAAGCCAAGTCCGGGTTGCGTGTAATGCACGACTCCATTATTGCTGTGTATAAAAATATCCAACCATATTTAATTTATACATTAATTATATATATATATATATACACTCAATGTTGTGTAGAATGACTACTATCAAACAAACATGAAATTGTGTGTAACACGATCCAAGATTAGTGTTGCGTATACTGCAAGCTAATACGGTGTTGCGTATAGCGCAAGATAATCTTGGTGTAGCGTACAACAGAAGATATGAAAGAAATTAAAAAGAATATATCTTATAAAATCCCGGTTTGTTACAACTATGATATATTTAATTTGTAATCTTTTTTTCCAGGACATGGGAGAAATTATATTTTTAGTTGATATTCTTCGTAAGATTTGTCACCTCCTTCTTCTTTATTATTTGAGGAGCCTTCAAAATTTTCTAATTTTTCAATGAATATTCTAATCTATTATGATATTTTATCATCTAAATAATTTTATTCAGTTGAATCGGATTCATCTTTCTTACTCAACATTTTCTATAGTCTCTAGTAAACTTCTACTTATATTTTTTTAAAGGATTTTATTCTTCCTCATTTTTTTCAACATCTTCCATCATGTATTTTGATCGAAATCATCTCGATATTCAGATAATTTTTTATTGGGTGAATTCAATGCAAGGTTTCCAATTTAACCACAATCAAATAATTTGAAATTATTTTCACCGCCATACTTCCCTCTTCATATTTTATAGTTAATTGATATAAAAGACATGTTTTTTTCATTAAACTCATCATCTTTTTTATCTTTAGAGTCATACGGACCAAAATTTTCATCATCTTGTATTTTCATTTTTCTCATGTCTTTAAAAGATATTTTGTATTTCATATCCTTTTTGAACATTGGATCATTCCTCATTTCATAAGAAGTAAGAAATTTTTGAAATTCATTAGGAGATAAATCATCCTTATCTTCAAAAGAATAAATTTTAGAATCAGAATAGTCCTGAAAGATTCTCATATGTTTCTTCACAATTGTGGAATCTTAAAGAATTTCTTTTTTATCCACTAATGCAACCAGCAATTTCATTTACCCTTTTGAATTATTCATAAATAATTTCTTCATATATCATTCAGATATCTTGACACTTACTATGCCATATTTTTATCTTTTCTTTCATAACATTAAAATTACATTTGCAAACACTTTACATTTTTTAGTATATACTCTTTCATGTGTTGAGACCCATCACCGTCTGATAAATAATTTATCATGGAGAAATAAGAATAATATTTATATTTTTTCCATCAACATTTATATTTCTCTTATGAGAAAACATTATGGGAGAAACATTCTCAATATGTAAAAACCCAATTATACAAGCATCAACAACTTCTAAGCCAGGAGATAAAAGATATGGAATTATCCTATTTTTTAATTAATAATAATTTTTCCCATTAATTGTAAGAATTCATTTAATGATGATATAATTGATATTATCAATGATAAGGATTCAATAATGAAACCTTATATATGATAAAAATGGAAGTTACAAATGATCAAATAACAACTGAGGGGGGGGGGGGGGTTGAATCAGTTTATCAGTTTTATAAGATTCAATAACTTTTAAAATATTAAACATTTGTAATGATTAAGATTTACTTCTTTGGAATCTAGTAAATACTCATTCATGACAGATTAGGAACTCAAGTAAAGGAAACATGGTTTATAATGTTTGACCACAGTGTGAGAACCTAAATCCTTGTTATATCCACTCATGTGGGTCTATTGAAATTATTTGTTTTGAATAAATGAATAAAACATGTTCGAACTCCCATTATACATATTCTATCTCCAGATAGGAAATAAAATACTGACCCCCATCAGTTCACAAAATTTATTATAGAAAAATTGATCAAAAACAAAAGTATAAATACTGTGTTCAATTTTCTCCTCAAATGATCAATCTGGATATTTTGTCTGATTTGGATGGATTTAATTCCCTCAGTCCGATAAACACAATACAGTTCCCCCTTATTAAATCCGTAATTTTCAAACTCTGCATAAAACCTCATTCAAATCATCCTCAATCCAATTGAATCAATATAATGAAATTAATACAATTAACCCATTCTCAATCTATAAAATTAAACTCTACTAAAATTGGAAATGATATTTTCTATAGTCTGGTAAAAAAACATTTAGTAGTCTAGTCGTATTCTGATATATTAGTCAATAAAAAACATTCACATTAAATTCTTTAGAGTGCCACCTTCTATACTTGCGTGAAAAAATGAAGGGAAATGAATGATATGAGAAACAATTTATAAGATATTCAGAAAAGATAGAGTGTGAAACATTAAAACATTCCCCGCTTCCATAGATTTCAAAACTCTAAAAATCATTTTTCATTAAACATATCCATTCAATTCATCAATCCTTCTCAGATTTCTATGAGATTTACACAAAATGTAATTTCATGTTTGACAACTTCAACTATTCACATATATTCTTCTCTATAGTCATCATTCTTTAACATCCTATATTTTCGTTAGTACAATGAATCCCCATAATCCCATTATGACGAGACTTCATTATCTTCATCTACCATAAAACATTACGATCTATTCTTTATTCTCATTTCATTATGATCTACCTTTCTTTCTCATCTCATTGTAATCATTATTTCTTTCTCGACTCATTATGATGTAGATTTCATTGTCATCTTATAATGATCTGCCTCTCTTTCTCATCTTATTATGATATGTCATTCATTCTCTACTCATTAAAATATAACTTTCTTTCTCAAATCATTATGATATAATATTCTTTATCATCTAATTACGATATTCATTTTCTCATCATCTAATTACGATCTGAATATCCTCTACAAAATTATTCTAATTATCATTATTTCTAAGATAATGTCTTATAAAAACCTCATAATGAAGAAATTCTCATTATAATGGAATTATCATTACGATGTACTTCCTCATTATAATAGAATTACCCATTATAATAGAAACCAAAATATAATGATTTTCTCATAATGGTGGAATGTATTCAATGTTTACTCTACTTATAAACATTGGGATTCATAAAACTTTATTAGTTATAGCTCATTAAGAATTATTACTATTTCTATGTCTGATTATAATGGATCTGATACAAAATGTTTTTTTATCTGCCAAACGATTTAATCTTTAAGATTCCTAAATATCTTAAATAACATTTATCATGAGTATGGTTAATTATTTATAAGAACATTCTGGTCAAAAAAGAATCATATGACTTATATTATAATGTATAAAAACATTCTAACTCTTGAATTCACAATATTATTTCATATCTCATTAAAAAATATGACTTTTTCATTAATCAACATCTTTCATTCAAACAAACATCATGTATGATACTATTTGTCTCATACTTCTCAGTCTAATCTTTGGAGTTAGGAAAATAGATTTCGTAAAAAGAAATATTTTCCCCCTTTATGTTTGTGTCTAATCATTCAGAAAAATTCAAATTTAATAAAAATCTATATAAGATGGATTGGTTCTTATCCTGAATAAAAAAAGTTATTATACAAAAAGGTTATTTGTCAAGAATACAAAAACATTGTTAATATAATATTTCAAAATGGTTTATAAATTACCATTATTAGTTTTTAGTAGTATTTATAGATCATATTATTATATATTCAAGGAGAAATAAATAACATGAACATCCCATAAGAACTATGCTTGATAACTAATGAAATTAGAAGTATAATAAATAATCTTCCAAGTATGAATTTTGGATTAAAATGTTTAATTTTTGGGTCATATAAAATCATGTGATACTATATCTATAGATCCAGGAAAGGCTTAAATTACTAAATGTTGGACAAGACTAACCACTGTGACTAAGATCCATAGTTTTATTGGTTTGAGTAGATATTACTGACACCTTTTAGATAAATTTTCAGGGATATCTAATCCACTCACCAAGATGAATCTGAAGGGAGAGAAATTCTTTTGGACAAATGATTGGGATTGGAATTTCGAGGAACCTTAGAGAAGGTTAGTCATCACACCTATACTTATACTAACTTACAATTGACAAGGGTTTTTTCTCTATATTTAATACTCAATTAAGTGACATAGATAATCCATCATAATGATTGATAAGGTTCAAAGTTATGACTAATGATAATTAAAGGTTCATAATAGTAATTACTTAATACATTATTTTGATTTAATGGCTCTAATATTTTCATTAATGATATAGAGGAATTCACTTTACAGAGAAAGGCATAACATATATATTGTTAATAAAATATTATAGTATATATTCACTCAAAAAGAGGTAGATATGTTCCATATAATATCATATGATTTAATTAATGATTATGATTTATCAATACATTACCACCGAGGGAAGGAGAACAAAGTACCTAATTCATTAAGTTGAAATGAAAACTTTTTTTTATTTATAATGAGGTTTAAAAATTCCTATATTTTATTGTTTCCAAAACATTTAACATGAAATCATCAAGGAAGGGGAGAAATCATATCTAGAAAAAATTAGTGTTCAACCATCTATCCATGTAATGACTAAAGAGGCAAAAATAGAAGACATAGATTTTCAAAAGATGTTAAGAAATATTATTGAGTTTAACCTTTATTGTGATGGAATGACATGGTTTAGGAGTCATTTATGTGTTTTTTACACCCCATATTGGAGATTGTTTTGATGAATATAATATCTAACCATTCTTTATTCATCATGGATATAAGAAGATGTATAGATATCTGAAAATTAATTTTTTTTGGGATAACATGAAGAGAGATATTGATGTGTTTGTATTTTATGTCTTGGTATGTGAAAATTTTTAGGATGATAGATTGAATTATAAGTTTTTGTTATAACCATTCCCCATACCAGAATAGAAATGGGAAAAATCACCATTAATTTTATTATTGGACCTCCCCAAATAATCTAATTTTTATCATGTTATTTGGGTTGTAATAGATTTATTTTTGAACTCATAATTCTTCATTATAACTATATTACATTTCTACCTTGATTATATATCCAAAAAATATTAATTAAGACGTATGGATTTATAGATTACAACATTATGTTGTATCTAATTGGGAGCTAATGATTACCTTAACATTTTGGTGAAGCCTTAAGAAATATTTTGATTCTGAGTTGTGTCTCAATGTGGGATATCATCCTTAGGAATATGGTCAGTTTTAGAAGACTATTAAAACCCTAAAGGATATGTTGAGATTTTGTTAAATGTATTTTAATATTTTTAAGGATAAAAACCATTCTCTATTTTGGATTTCATAAAAAATTAACATTAACTAAAGCATTTAGATGGATCATTATAAAGACCTCTATAGAAATAAGTCTATAACTCCAATGTGTTGGGATGAATTTTGATATTGAAAACAATTAAGACATGAGATAGCTTAAAAATTTGAAGATAATTTCAGATCCATTGAGTGGAACATCATGGGAACTCAGAGTCGATAATAAATTCATGCTCACAATCATTAGAGAAATATAAAATTTGAAGTTTGTAAGAAGGTATTCATATGAATTTCACCATGGAAAAGGGTTATGGGATGTATAAAGAAGTTTAATATGTGTTATATGCATGTTTTCACAATTTATATTCTTAATCGAGTATGAAAAATATTTTATTGCATTGTACTTTCATCGAACCTCAATCATATTCACAATGTGTTCTATATTCCTCTCCTAAAGAAGAATAAACACAATCCTTTACATGTACTTAAGTAAGTGCTTGTACTAGTAAATATTATCTTTTCAAGGAAGAAAAATTAATATAAATATAGAAATATATAGGTAAATTTCGACATAATAAGACTACACACCTAGTTTATATTCTCCAGAGGAATCATAAATTTGAATAAGCCATATAGGATTCTGAAGATATGAATAAATATAGATATAATTATTTGGTTATAATATTTTGATGGAATTTCATTTGTATATAATTTATTTACCTGATATTTTTTGATATACCTATGTTAAAATAAATCACCTTTATTTAATATAATGTTTTACATAAAACATTGAGTTTAGATGAAGTACAATATACTATTTAAATATTTTTATTTAATGTGAAATTTATTTCCAACCTATTGGATGTATGGTATGAATAGTTATACTAAATTATGAAAAATATTATATTTCTCATATAAAAATAATATAATTTCTTCATAAAATGTCTAGAAATAAAAATAGATGCATTCAATGGAAAAAAAGAGATATATTTTATAAAAATGTTTTTTAAACACACAATGTGTTTTAATTAAATAAAATAGATTAATGTTTATTAATAAAATATTTTAATGATTTGAGAAGATTATATGTTTAATAAAATGTTTTAATATTCATCTAATATATTTTAAAATAAATTTATTAAGAATAAATATTGTTTGTAGGTTCAAATAAGAATTTTTTCTAATAAATGGATTTGTTGTGTTTTATTAACTTATTAGAAAAATAATTTCTCCCGTATTTAGAAATAAAAAAATGAAAAATAGATCAAATATATTTAATAATGAGGATCAGATTCGTAAAATAAGACTCATTTAATTTTTGTCATTATGAATAGTAAATGTGATAAATTTTTGTTTCCAAGGTATGAGTAAAATGGGTAAAACATTGTTAAATCATTGGGATAAGGAATTAAAATTTTTATAAATCATTTCTATATCATATTATATTAGTTAGGTTCTACATTAATCATACAATCCAATATTGTATGGAAACTTGGTTCTATTTTTCATTAATAATGACCATTATATTATTTTATGAAATAGATAAACACAAAATGTCACTCTTTTAACATTAAAAATATATTTTTTTATTAAAAGTATAAAATAGAATTAGTTCATTTCTAAATGTTTATTTGAAATATGAATTATTATTTTTCATTTTAATTTATTAATAATTTTCAGTTAGAAAATAATTACATTGAATTCCGACACAACCTCGACATAATATTTTTTTCAATTAATAGAAAAATAAAATAAATGAATTTAATAATATTTAATGTAATAAAATTTGGATGATTTATTGTGTTACATGAATATTATAAAATAAAAATAACAAATTATAAATTTTTTAAATGATTATATTCTAATTCCATTACTATATTGATGAATTTAATGTTAACGTAAATAAAATGTGACACCAATTAAATTAATGATATTTTATGAAAATGAATATTTTATTTAATTATTTAAAAAATATATAAATGTTTTAAGATTACTAGTATTGTTATAAATGATATAATTTGTTTTTCTAGGCCATTTGTGAGACAATATTTATCTTTTATTTGAAATTATATCCTTTTATGATTAAAAATGGTGTTACCACAATTAAGGTTTAAATTAGTTATAAAAGGGTTAACGTAAAATATAAGGTTTAAAATTACACCATAAACATTATAAATTTTATTAGATGATGATATTAATAACATAGAACCTATTACATATAATTAATAGATATTTTTGAGAATGATACTTTAGTATGATAGTAATTTTATTTAAATATATTTCAAAATTCCCGGAGTGTTCTTTCCCTCTATTTAAAATGGACACTCTTTTATATATTTTATTACACCACCATGTGCATCCAGGAACGAAATAACCTTACCTATTTATGTTATACACATCCATATATATTATATAGAGGGGTTTTTATTCATAAAATATCATTCCAAATGTCCTTTATAAATGATCTAAAAGAGGCCTACTTAAAAAGAGGTAATCATCCGAACCGAACAATCTCGATTTATTTATTCTTATTACTCCTCTAATTATATGGTATATATAATAAAATATGGTCTTATGTGTCTTAAATATAATATTATTTTAATAATGATATGGAACAACCAATATTCAATCTCTTTTACATAAAATGAGAAGTTAAAGTACCACTCGTGTGTGCATATGGACTACAGCCTCCACGTAGTGATACAATTCATTTTTTCATCACAATATTTAATAGATGATTATCTTGATGATTTAAATTTTCATTAATCAGATTTTTTAAATAATTATACTTCTATAATTATAATATTATATCAAACTTATTACCTTACCATCCATTGGAAAATGATAATGTTGCTTGAGAAAATGTGTGGACTACCAACTCCATAATGGAATGTGACTCATTTATCACATCACATTGAATCAAATTTAATAACTATATAATTAATGAATATATATCATACATATTATATAATAATGATATTTAAAATTTTAATTTTTATTTACATTTCTTTTATTCCATTCTTTGAAAAGTGAAAATTGTTTTCATCCAAATGTATGGTCTACTATCTCCATGAACATTGTAATTCATTTTACTATCTCTATAATTTTTGGAAGAATATAAATATATATTAATATTTATAAAGATATATATGATATTTATATCATGATTAACATTATGGATATGATTTAACCTTGTTCAATGTTTGAGGAACAAAAATAAAAAACTGAAATTATCATGAAAACTAAAATAATTAACACTCCAAAATAAATATTTTAATAAATAATTATTAAGAAATTAATGTTAAAATATTTTTAGTATATAATATATTATATTATAAGATATAAAATTATTATACTATTTAATTTTAATAAATTTAAATTTATAATAGGTGGACCTGGAGGAATTTCATTGAAATTGGAACATATTGTAAGGGATTTAAATTAAAATCTCATTATATATTGGGAATATTTATAATTAAGTTTATGATGATGATATTATATTATATAATTATCAATAACATAATTTAATTTATTATATTATATTCATTTCTTGACATTACATGTTTTACATACATTTTCCTCTATTACGGAAATCGAGGTACCGAAAAATGTTTTTTTTAACAAAAACCGACTTTATTTTTCTCTTTAGTTGAAAATAATTTTATTTCATGTCCATAATTTTTATAATTATTTAAATATTTTTTTAACATTAATCAATTATGTTTTAGTGTCATTTTTACCAATTAATTAATTTCAACATAATGTTTTAAAAGTATTTATTTTCCTTTTCTGACCACAATACTAGTAAATTTTTACTGAAAATGTAGAAGGAATATTTTTTGTGGAATACATGAAAACAACAGAATTTTTGATCATAATGATCAATAAATTATTTGAATATTCCATTAAATATTTTCATATTTCATTTAGAATAAAAACATTTCTATAATATTTGGTATAATTTTATATTTTAAATATTTCATTTCAAACTGAAAATGATATTTTTTATAGAAATGTTTAAGTGATATTTTAAAAGAATATATTATCTAAAATTAGATTATCTGATGTTGTTATTTCTATAATCCAATGATACCATATTTATTGTTTCAATAGATGGTTTATACTAACGATATGGTTATGAAACCCATTTCTTACAAGAGTTATACTATGATGAAATGATTATGGAACCCATTTTCTTTTCAAGATTTATGATATGAGGAGTATCTTATGATATTATGGAATAAGTATGTATTATTTTCATTATGTGATGGGTTAGACCATAATTATATAGCCCTCCAATTCATTAGATGCTGATAAATATATAACGAGATATAAATGAATGTAATGTGGAGTGAACCCAATTCTATAAGGTACCCCGTCCACTATAATTGTATTTTGAGTAAAACATAACTAGGGATATAATGGAATGAAGACTGAACATGATGAAATAATATAGTCATGGTTGTGTTCCTTGGAAAGGTAAATTAATTTCCATTCATATGTGTATTCTATAAACTTATGGCTTATAATAATGTTATTTTATAATGGATCACGTTTTTTATTCCACTATGATTCATTCCTTATGAACTAGAAAGAATTATTCCATATCTCCATATTATGATATATGATAGGTAGGTGTTTTTTCCTCATGTTAATCTCATTTTCTCATATCTTATGCTCATGTTTTAATTTAGTGATCATTTATATATCCCTTGTTTACCTTTATTGTCAATCTGATTTCATCATTTCTTATGTTTCCTTTTAATAGGATATAATGGAAGGTTTTATGTATGATATGTATTATAAGGGTTCTAGTTATGATGACCATTATGGGAGATGATTTATAACTATTATGCGTATTTTTTAATAAATCCATGTTTCCAAAGACACTAAACCTATATGATTCATGCATGGATCATAATGTTATATAATTAATATTCAATTATTATGATGTAATATATATATTTTAAATGTATGAGCCACAACTGGAAATTGATGTATATGTGATGGGGTCCAATCGCAAAAGAGCCATTGCAGAAAAAAGTGTCACAAATAGTTTATCTAGGGTTTTTAAAAAAAATATGACCGACCCATCATAAAAAACATAAACAAAATTAAAACATCTAAAAAAACATGAAATTTAAAAAAAAATTAATATAATAATAAAAAGATAACTTAATAAAAAATTTAAAAAACTAATAATAACTAATAAAATAAAAAAATTATTTAAAATATTAAAAAATTATAATATATTAATATATTAATATATTAATATATAGAAAAAAAATATTCAAACCAATATAATGGAATAATAATAATTAATAATTCATAAAAATAAAAAAATATAAAATAATGAAAATAAGAAAATAAGAAAATAAGAAAATAATAAAAAATAAAATATTATCATCAGTATAAAAAATAGGCTATATAGAAATGTAAATTTATATATTAATTAAAATATTACAAAAAAATTATATTGAATAGTTTATCTGAAAAATTATATAAATCACAGAGGGGGAGGGTCATCTGGAAGAGCTGGAGGATCTTATGGAGGAGAATCCATCCCTAATCTATGAATCAGATGTCATATGTAATTTATTGTCGACTTGTGCTACTCCCGATGTCACTGACAGATCTCCTCCTTCTGTCACTATTGCTATCGATGGAGGTCTTCTTGATTCCTATGCACGGTCTCTATAAAATTAGCCTTAGCATTCTAATGGACCTCATACCATGTAGCAGATGATGATTACTCTCTACAATATCCTCTCGAGATGATGACGACATCGCATTGGTATCATAATAACTCCATGGTTTTAATCAAGAGAAAATACCAACAACTCGTCCTTTCTCTAAGGCATACTAAGTCACCTACACTAATGATGCATCACAAAATAATGCTTCACTGGAGGTATGATCCTTAGTATCTTCCTGACTCTCAGCCTGTGTCTGAGACATCAAGGCCTCATATGACTCAATTAATTTTTTAAAAAATTAAAATAGTTTATACATTATATGCAGTTAATTTTAAAACTCGAAAAGAAATTATAATGACCAAAATATGATCTTGGCGATCACCTTTAACCATTCCAGTGATACGATCACTATACGTACTCTAATGAATTTTGACCTCCGTAATATCTGGTTGTTTGAATGCCTATATGAGTATGAAATAAGATGTTTATATTTAAATTTATATAAATGAATAAAAATGTTCATACCAAATGTTATCAATGAGTACTAAATGTAAGACTACCAGCTCGATGCATCTCCTCCTGTCTCATGTGGTTATGTCGACCTAATGATGTTATTTTCTCAAATGTATCTCCCATCCAATGTGAACATAATCAGGTCCAAACATGAGTTGAGATGTAATCTGGTCAATGGGCAAGTCAAGACTAATCAGAATTGGGGACTTCATCTTTTTTTATTGCTTTACTCCTCATACTGTGAAACAATTAATGGAAACACTCACACATACAACTCTCCCGTGCCTCTCAAGAAGATTCTTGCATGCTGTCATTGACGAGATATCATAAACCCTAAAATAATTAATAATATCAATTTATTAATTTTTTTTAAATAACTATTATTTATTTACATACCATCGAATGATCGAACATGAGATGCTGAACATCAATTAGAATTTGATCCCATGAAACCCATGCTTTAGAAAAATAATTCCATAATTTAGAACATCCATGTCCAAATACTATATAAAAAAGTATATGAAAATATAGAAAAAATAATAACATAATAATTATATAAATTAATAAAAAAAATTAATAAAAACTAACTAAAATAGACAACTGAACGAACCTCTGCAAGTGTGGATCGAACTGAATATGAGGACGTTTCTTGAGGATAATTCCAGGAATCATCAATCTCACAAGACATTGCCACGACAAGGCTTTTACTGAAGCACTGGTAGTATAAGGGGCATATGATATTGCATCATGATCATTATAAAGTATTAAATCATCATCCAACTAATCACTTATTTCAGATAAACATTCGTCAGTCATCTAAAACATGAAATGACTATTATCAACCAATAACTGAAAGAGGTTTTATATATAGATATAAATTATTTATTATTATAACCATTATTTAATTTTGTTAATATTCATTCACATATTAATATATGATGGTGTCAATACCTTCATATTCTTCCTCAGTTTCATCAATTTCAATGGGTGTTTCGTCTTCGTCATCTATTTATATTTCAAACCCACTCATTACATCAAAAACACATTTCCCCCATCAACCTATAACTACGGGGTTTTGTCATCTATATTCATGTATCTTCATGGAATATATGAATTTGCAGTTTTCTCCTGAAAAATTTCAATTCCTTTCAATTTAACCGAACAATAATCACTTCAGAGAAATTGATTTTCACTGGATTTCATTTTTATTATGCACCACTAATCAATCAAATCTCTTGAAGCAGCACAATACATTGCATAATAAATTTTATTTTCCTAATGAGCCAATAAAAATGGTTCATTAACTATAAGGAGGATTTCATATTTTATATCAATTATTCCATGGTGTGGAGGAACTCATGAGCGTCTATTAGTATCCAACCAATGACATTTAAACATCATTATATAATTCTATCCCAGATTATATAGTTCAATTATTTAATCCAATATTTTTTAAAATACAAATTCACATTCTCTATGATGATATTATCTTAAGAAAATACAACTATTTATTGTTTTTTATTCCCCATATGCACATGTATGAAATCAAAAACTAGTCACCTAATATAAATTATAAGATTTAACCATTTTAGATGGTGGGATACCCAATACAGAAAATCTACTATCAATTTTATCATCATGTTGTGATACCTAAATTTTTTAAAAACAATTATCAATATTGCAAGTAATAAATTTATTTTATATGTTATACCATAAATAATTTACATTAGCAGTTTTTAAAACTAGTGGGAAAAAATCCAGCGTTCTTCGATAGCGTCTAGAGTAATTTTTGAAAAATATTTCATGATATGATTAACATATATTCTAACAAAATTATAATATTTATTTAAATTGAAAAATATAGAATAAATTATTTTGGCACTCATAGTTGAAATGTTATCATTTCTTTACAGTCGAGAAGATCATCTGTAAGAGACCTATGATATTCATTATCTAAAATCCATTGTTTATGAACTCCACTAATTCCATGTTTGGAATGAATAAAAAGTAATAATTTATTTATCATTTCATCATCAATATTTCACTTTTTATATCCCATGTGGTTAGGTTTTGAGGGATATAAATGTTGAAAATAACGAGATAAACGTATGAAATTTCCCCTTCAAATAAGCTTATGAAATTAATCCTTCAACCAATGTATTGTTACATACTTTTTTTTTAAATTTCTTCATGAATCAATCACTTGGTTATATCCATTAAAAAAATATTAAACCTTCACAATTTATTCATATGTCAAATGAAATATATAATTTTCCATTGAATCAATGAAATTCTACGGGATTTTTATTTCTAATTTACATATTCATTCAGTTTATTTAGTGAATCTTATTCTGTTTTGGCCGCACAAATGTCTTGGAAAAAAATTATATTTTGGATACCACATCCAAAATCATAGAATTCATCAAAATTAAAAATCCTATCGGTATATTTATTTCTATTATAACATAACAATCATGATGTTTTAATCATTTAATATGACCATTTCTAGCACATCTAGAAAAATTAGAATCATAACCTTATAGAAGACTAAACTTTTTAATCCATTGAAAAAATAATAATTGAATTTCTTTGGAAACTATATAAGCCACTTTTGGATTCATTAGCTTATGTGACTTGACATTTTCAAATAGTTCAAGTTCTCTTCGCCTTCCAACTTTGGGAAAGATAAATTTGTTCCTTTACATTTTCATTGGTCTTACCAGGAGTGTCCAAAACAACATAAAATAGATCATCAACCTTGTTATATTCAATATACATGATATCTGACATCTGAGAACCAAAAAATTAGACTAAATGGAATATCCCAAAAAATCCACCTTTTTATCCAATTTTGTACTTCCCCAAAGCCATCAATATTATTCTTGTTTATAGTTAGTCATAGGGTAAAAAGACATAATATAGATAAAATATATTTTAACTCCATACCTAAGATCATTGATGGAGGTCCATCTTTTTCAATTATACCTTTTTAGAAATGATTTTGGTTCATTCGAGAAGGATGATCGGTTGGAAGAAATATATGATAAAAGCTAAAAAACTTCGTTTTCTTCCATATATAAGAATAAACACTTTAATATCTGTCATAAAGTATGGAAATGATTTTTTATCATGGGTAATTTATACATATAATATTCCATATGCTCGAAAATCACTAATTTTCAACACCAATACAACTTTCATTAGGTAATTTTGGTTCGCAGTAACATCATATGTACTCACAACGTTACTCCATATTAAATTTAATACATCAATCAATGGCTTGAAATCAACTGCTATATTATTTTTTCTATTTCATATAATTAATAAGTTCAAAATGATATATTTCTAACACATCAACATCAAAGGAGTTAAATTATTTGAAGTTATAATGATGGGACAACAATAACCTTGACTACTATAAGAATAAAATGGAAAAAACCATTAGAATAAAGACCCAATAACATGTTTCAAGATTATGAAGCAAAAGATAGATTTACTTTATCACAATATTTCCTTGAATCACCATCTTTAGGTTGATATATGATTTTTCTAGCTGAAATAATCATTTACTACCATGAAATCAATGAATCTATTTTCTGAGACATAAATAAACTCTACAATTTTTGTGTATGTGTGAAATACCACAACTATTTTACACGAATCAATATATACTTCTCTAGTTGATCCACTCTTTACCATTATTGTCCACATGTAGGAAAACTAACAAATGATTCATTTTCACTGTAATATAAGATGAAATCATTTAATCATGCATGAATCTTCTGATAACCAATACCCAAATTACGAACTAACCTCTTGCTCTCAAATAAATATATAGGAAACATATTTCCTTCAGGTAACCATGTTTTAACCAAAGATAATATCTGATAAAAACAACTATTTACATTCCATAATCTGATTTAATAGCCATAATTTTGAAATCGCATTATATTTTCTTATCATGAGACTATGTTATTAGGAAAACTCAGCGGACATAGACAAGTCATAATTTTTTAATGCATAAATGTAGATTTTAAATCTATATCATCTAGAGTTTAATTTTATTAAAATGATACAACAAACACTTCATGTGATAAATTTTGTGACCATGATGGATATAGAACCAAAATATTAGGTTCTTCATCGGAACTATGTTACCAACATTGATAAAAAAAGCATAATTTTTTGAAAAACAAAATCTCAATAGATGACCACTAATGATGTCAAATATGTCAAAAATCCTCTATCACATTTCCAATATGGACACTTAATTGTCCCTTCCAAAAACAATTCTAGTTCTGATGAGGTGAATGAAAAAAGAATCAATACCCTCAATAGATACACTATTTATACCAGAACTGTTTTGATTCCTATAGTGCTTTATGTATTTTCGATAATATAATAAAGGCTATTATAGATTTCGTTATACCATACATCTCTAAAAAATTTAAAATAAATAAAATTTTTATGATTAATTTGTTATAGGAAAAACACAACTCAAAAATTAAAAAAACATATATAATTGACCTGTAAATATTATAAATTTTATCAATATACCACATTTTTTAAAAATTAACACTGATTTTTACTAAACACGGTTACTTTAAACTAAATATAGTGATTTAATATCCAGTTCTACTAATATTAATTAATTACCACTTATTTTAACTTATTTTTTCAAATTTACTCTAATTTCTAATAAATATAAAGATTTATTATTAATGTTATTAATGTATCGTCAATTTTTACTAATTAAAAGTTAATAATTCTAAAAGGTATAAAATATTTATTATATAATAAATGTTTGAGAAACCAATTTTTTTCCAACCATGGTCAAATTTTTCATAGCACCAATTTATTGTAACTATTACCAATTTTCAGTCTTTATTACTAATCATTACTAGTTATTAATAATTTCCACTAATAACCAAAAAATGATTACTAATTACCACTATTTATTATTAATTGTTACATATCGTTACAAATTATTACTAATTACCCCTAATTATTACTAATTATTACTAAATAACACTAATTATTACTAATCTCAACTAATTATTACTAATTACCAATAATTATTACTAAATACCGCTTATTTTTACTAATTTCCTCTAATTACAACTAATTTTTACTAAATAACACTAATTTTAATAATCACCAATAATTATGGTTAATTATTACTTACTACCACTAATTACGGCTAATTAATACAAATTATTATAAGTTACCACTAAATGTTACTAAATACCAATAGTATTTACCAATTACCACTAATTACAATTAATTATAACTAATTAATCGTAATTAGTACTATTTGTAACTAATTCTAACTAATTATTACAAATTATTGCAAATTATAACCAATTATTACTAATTACCAAAAAAATGTTACTATTTACCACTATTTGTTACTAATTTTTAGTAATTATTACTCATTACAACTAATTATTACTAATTACAACTAATTATTACTAATTCCTACTAATTATTACTAATTACCAATAATTATTACTAAATAAGAATAACTATAATGAATTTTCTCTAATTACCACTAATTTTTACTAATTACCACTAATTATGACTAATTTTTACTTACTACTACAATTTATTGCTAGTTACTACATATTGCTTGTAATTAATGATAATTAATAATTATTATTAATTGTTACTAATTATTACAAATTGCCACTAATAATTACTAATTACCACTAATTATTAAACACATTTACTAATTACCACTAATTTTTACTAATTTACACTAATTACCACTAATTTTTAATAATTGTGAATAATTATTACTAATTATTAGTAATTTTTTGTAATTATCAATAATTACTCCTGGATCGTGGTTGTGCAACCCCCCCTCCCCACTCCAAGAACCCAGCCTCCTGTCGGGATGCACGCTGCCCTCACTGCCGATGACCCTACTGGAAACCTGTCATGCATCGCACCCTCCACCATAAGCCACCCCCTGCATGATGCGCGATCATCACACATCTACAATGTCATTGCAAATCACAGCCTTCTGTATCCGATTGTTGAGCTACGGATTGTGGCTGTAATGATTGATCTTTCAGCTATAGTTTCAAATGGATAAGAATGCACGAAGAACACGATAGATTTAGGTGGGAAATAAGAATATGAACACCAAAATAATGGATCTTGGCATAGGTCATTCGACCATGATCCATTCATGATAGCGGTATCATGAAGAAACCAAAAACAGAATAATCACCAAGACCTATTCTCTTTAATCCCGCATTAATTATCCCTCTCACAAGAACTATCTAACCACAGATCAACATATTCGTGGACTGGTATGCATTTAGCATTAGATTCTAATAATGGAAAAATAAATCATGAAGAGATCGACCCCCTACCTCGATGATTTAATCCGGCGTTGATGAAGAAAGGAGGACTGTTTTGTTATCTATCCTCGATTCGGCGACACTTGTTGTTTGGACGGAGCTTTCTTCATCTTGACTCAGGGTAATTCGATGGTTATGGTGATATCCTTTAATTCCTTAGACATGGCTTTTTTAAAAACAGGAAAATGATGTTGCATCAACACATAATGTCCAAATAAAATATTTTTATTATATTTTTTAATGACGTTCATGTCGAAAATCTAACATCCACAGTCAACATCTACCAGTTGATGATAGGCTTATCCTATGTAAAACACACCCTAAAAACTCAATAGTGGTCTCGGATTTCCAATCAAAGTGACGATTTATGAATTATTTAGATTTCAAAATGAAATAATTTATTTCTTAATTATTTAATTTAAAATTATTCCCCTTGTGATTTTTTTATAGATGACTCATGCCAACAAATGTTTGGTCATTAATAGAGTAAATACACTACTTTGAGCTCAACGGTGCCCTCAGATTTAGGATACAAGAATTTTTTAAGAGTTATTTCAATTTTTTAGGAGAGAAGTGTGTGCACGGTACTAAAAAGTTAACATTTTTTCAGAAATATTTTTTGGTTCCCCAGGCCTCAAAATCGCTTCACATCATTGCGCTTGGTCTTAGAATTTTCACAAATAATATATAAAAAAAATTCAGGAAAATCTGAGTCATTACATTCTCCCCACCTTAGGGATTTATGTACCCAAAATCCAAAATAAGGTCTACTCTACAAAAATATGGGGGTACTGAGCATGAATCTAAGCCTCCCCTCCCACATTCTCCCCTACATATTCTTAGGGTGCCACTAAACGCACACCTGTGGAATCAACTGCCCGTGAAGGATATCGTTTTATTGATCCTCTATCATGACTGGATACTCTGCAAAAGTCTCTGCATCCTCAATGTTCTGCTCGCACCAATAAATGAAATGAGATGGATCATGCATGTACCTCCCCAGCTGCAATACATGGAAAACATCATGCACCTGGGGTAACTATAGGGGGTAGATCTAGGTTGTATGACACCTCACCAACTCTACTTATAATATGAAAAGGGCCAATGTTTCTAAGAGATAACTTGACCACTGCCAAATCTCTACAATCTAAATTGAATTGAGTCCCAAATGAACACATGGTCTCCCTCCTCAATCTCTAAATGTGTCCTCCTCCTGTTAGAAAATGACTTCAGTTGGCTATGGGGAAGTCCTCATCTGCTCCTATATGATTTTCACCTTCTCGGTGGTAGCTCATTCCAACTCTGGACCGATGAGTGCAGACTCACTTGGGTCCATCTTGCATATTGTTGACCTGCATGTTCACCTATACAAGGCCTAAAACAGTTTTATACCATTGGTGGAGTCATATTTTTGTATATGAGAACTCCACTAGAAGTATTTGGTCCCCCAAACTATATCCAAATTCAAGGATGCAATCACCAATCTTGTCTTCTAGAAACATGATGGTCCTCTCTGGTTTTCCATCCTTCTGGGGATGAAACATCATGAATAAGCGTAACTGAGTCCCCAACGCCTTCTATAAGCCCTTATATTGCTGGGATGTAAAGTGAGAATAATGACCCGGGATTATTATTTATGGAACTTCATTAAAGTGAACTATTTCCTACATGTAGATTCATCCCATTCCCTCTATTGAGCTCTGCTCACGGATTTGTAGGAAGTGGGACGACTTAGTGAGTCATTCAACGATCACCTAGATGGTATTTTATCCCCTACACATGCATGGTAAATCCGTCATGAAGTACATAGATATCATATCTCATTTCCACTCTGGCACTTCATGTGGTTATGTCTAACCTGATAGGACTTGGTGCTCAACCTCTACTTGCTGACAAGTGAGTCATTGATAAATGAACTCTTCCCCCACTTTCTTCATCTCTATCCACCAGAACGGACGTCAATGTTCCTAATACATATTTTCCACTTATATATGTACCAAAAAAGGGGAATAATGAAACTTTAATAATACCTCATCTCGCATACTCCATGGAACTACTATGCACCCTATGAATAGAACGACTTTCTCCCCACCATTTTAATATCCATCAGGTGTGTTCCCTAGACACATCTGAGCATTTAATTTCACAACGTTAGTATCTCTGAGTTTTGACTCCCTAGATCATTATAAAAGTGGAGGTATAACCACCATTGACAGATGAAAAACTAATTTATATCTATCAATAAAAGATATTTTCAACGAGGGTAACTGCTCTAACACCTCACTTATCAACTGCAACTGGATCTCCTACTGAGAGATTCTTCCACTAAATTTCCCTTCCCAAGAGTACTGGTAATTTTGAAGTCATAGTCCTAAAGTAACTCTAGCCATCATCCCTACCTAAAGTTTTGTTACTTCTGAGAAAAGATATAATTGGGACTGTTTTGTGTATAGTACATGGTAAACCACTCACCCATCAAGTTTTGTCTCCACATCATTAATTCTATGACTATGGATGCTAACAGCAAATCATGGGTCGTGATGTTATTCTTATGCTGACTTAACTAAAAGAAACCATATGAAATCACTTCATGCCCTTATATCATGTTACAATGAAGACAAGTCCCTGATTAATTACATATTACCACATTCATAACACCCTACTCCTATAATCTCAATATAGGAGTGCTTTTCAACATCTGTCTCAGCTCCAGAAATCATTACTGGAACATCTTTGTCCACATGAATGGTTTTCTTTTCCATGTCGAGGTTGTAAATGGAGATGCTATACTAGAAAATTTGGGTAAAACATCCAATAGTGTTGAGTCAAATCCAAAAAACTCCACAACTCAGTAACACACTTGGGAGTATCCTAATAAAGAACTACATCAAATTTCACTAGATCTACTACAAATCCTGCCTCTAAAATGATGTGTCCCAGAATGTGGTCCTCTTATCTCCAAAACTGACACTTTGACAGCTCCGCATAAAGAAGGTTCTCTGGAATAGTGTCCAAGACCATCATTAACTGTATCATGTTCTTCTCCTAGGATGTCATGTACAACCGGATTTCATCAATGAAAACCATGACAACCCAATCTGAATAAGGCTGGATGATCCTACTAATGAGTCCCATGAAAACTACTAGGGAATTTTTTTATGTCAAACAGCATCACTAAATACTCGTAGTGTCCATTCCAATAACTGAAGGTTGTCTTCAGGATGACCTCATCCCATACAAAAAGCTGTTGATAACCATATATGAGGTCTATAAATGAGAACCACTTCATTCCCATTAGCTGATCAAAGTGGTCTCTAATACTCGATGGTGGAAACTATGTCCCCATGGACACCTAGTCTAGGTACAAGAAGTCCAAACATAACACCAAGCTCTCTTCTACCTTCTTGGAAAACAACACTGGTGCTTCCACGGGTGAAACACTGGGTCTTGCAAATCCCTTTCTCCGTAGGACCTCTAGATATTCTCTTAACTCGCGAAGCTCCATGGTAGCCACAAGATATGATGGTGTAGATATCAATGTTGTCTCGAGGTAGAGATCAAAATAGAAATCCACCTCTTTGTGAGGAGGTAATCTTGGAACATCTTCTAGAAACACATCCTCATACTCGTCCACGTCAATAGGAAACTAAGGAATCATTTCATAAACTGCACCAAGGGTCATGCTAGCCATCTGGTGTTTGATCAAATGAACCCTCTTATGTGTATTTCCATCTTGTGCTTCTTGGGTTTCCTTTTTTCTGAAAAAGGAAAACCTGGTCCCATCTCTGCGGACACACCACACTATGCACCTAATTAGTCAATCTAGTCTTGAACTATGGATAACCAATCCATACCAAAAATGACATCGTAAGGCCTCGATGCATCCTCCAAAATATTCTAACTGAAACTCTCACCCAAAATAGTAAGGTAACACTATCGACACTAGTGTTTGATCATCAAATCTTTCCCCGTTGGAGTATCTAAACGTAAAGATCGATTCAAAAATTTGAACGGAATGTCATTATCTCAAACAAGGGTCACAAAGAGAAATATTTACAAGAACATGTTTCTATGAAAACTATATCTATAGTGTAAAATACATAAATCATATCTCTAATCATCTCTTGAGACCAAGGGTTGTGAACTTCCCACACCTGAATCTAGCCTTGTCCCTCTCAACTAGCTACCTAATCTCATGGTGGATCACCTGGGGGTGGTGGTGTTGGTGCTTTATACCTCCAACAACCATTTATTAACCATTTATCCCCTCTACAACATCTGTAATAGGTCGGACCTCCCTATTCCTACCTTTTCCTACACCATGGTGGTCCCTCAACCGTCTGATGATCATCTGTATGGAGTGTTGAGAAATCTTGATCCATGTATCCCTGACTGTATCACAAGTAACATAGCCTATTCTTCAGTTGACTTGCTCTTCCCTAGAAGCCTCACACTACTAACCTCATGTCTTGGGGTCTTCCCATGAACTATTTGATCTACTTGGATCCCTACATAAACTATCGTATAACATTATCCAAATAATTATCTACCTGATGATGGTGGTAGCTCCCACATCTGGTGTCTCTTATTCCATAAATATATCCACTAGAAAATATCTCTACAGTACCCTAACATATGTCATAATGCTAAGGGATATCATGAAATCTATGATCTCTTGGAGTATCTTGTGTCCAACGTTTTGGGCCCTAAAGAATGGGTCTCGCACAATATCCATAGAGTAGCAAGAAAGATAGTAAATCTCACCAAGAACTCAGATACTATTTATCTCCCCTACTACAGTTGTTTTAGCCCTTATGTACACATACAGTGTAACATCGTTGGAAAGAAATCCTCCCAGAATAGACACTAGAATTATATACAAGTGAGAGGCATATCCTCATGCCTCTTGATCACTATTTTCCATGATCTCTCTACTGAGACATGTTGAATACTTGGGTTTAGGACCTCCATCTCCTATAGATGCTTCCTCACTAGGCTAAAGTCCCACATAACCACCTGCTGCCCATCCTCACCTGCCAATGTTTCTATCTCACCCCTAAACCTAAGAGGTCACAACCTATAGAACTCATGAAACGCACTCAGCCTGCGTGAATCCTCTATCATTAACGTTGATAGCAACTACTACTCTTCAGGTGGTGGAATCACTAGTACACCACCTGGGGGTGCTATCTCTAATACTGGTCCCAGTAACGACAGCTCATCTCTATGTAGATCATCCTCATGATCACGCATCAGAATCATGGATGGATGTCTATGTAGAGGAATCCTAATATTGATCAAAATTTACCACAATCAATAGAGTATACCTGGTGACCTGACACTAACTCAAGAAGTACATGAGAACACACTCAATCCTATATGATGCATGTACCACTGTTTTCCTTGTAACCAGTGTTTTCATGTACAGAGATGGAAATAATAATTCAAATTCATGGTGTATATATTGGTTCCCGCACCAACACTAGATTACCTGTCCTGAAATCCAAACATGAAACATGTGACACTATTTCCCCAAACTAATCTCACAGACTCGAGGTTCGTTCGGTAGAACATTCCTCCTATGAAACCACTCTATCATGACATGTCCCCCAGGGCCCATGTTGTTACTACTCCATGCCCGTCTCTAATATCCCATTGGTTGGAGCCTATCACTGAGTAGTAATATCCCAAAAATGGTAGGAATTTCTTTATGTACTTGTACACATTCACCTATCTCTAAGCCCAAACGTGCTGAACTGAAAACAATAAGAAAACAATAAGAAAACAAGAATTCATACCACTAAGATACAGAAAACATTGTAATACTGTACAAAAGCTAAAAATATAATAGGTCTAGAATACATGACCAACCAAAAGAGAATTTATAATATCCTAAATATTATCCATAGAAAACAATACCTAGAGAATAGGTATAGAAACTGATGTCTAATGTTGATGAATCAAACATTGTCTTTCATTCCTCTATATAAGCACCACCTAGTCTTGGTCCACTAAGGGCACCATCAAGGTTTTTATTGTCTTCACAAGACACAACACATGCAGTCATATCCCATACAGGGGTGAGTAAAACAATATTCAGTAGGAAACTCAAAACCACATATGTACACCACTAAGAAATACACGAATTACACCACAAAGGAAACACAAAAAGCACACCCCAAAGGAAACAAATATTCTTTTCCATAATGGAAACACACAAAGTACAGTCAATATAGTAAGCTCACATAAGTACAAATTTAAAGAACAAAAGAAAGGGTTTCCAATTTTAGTCCATATATCTTCTAGTCTCTATGACACAAGATGTGTTAGCACCATAGAGCATTGATGGAGCATAGAGTGATGATGGCACATGGAGTGTCTGTGGCACATGGAGTGTCTGTTGTGCTCATAGTGGTGATGGGGTCCGAGACGTCGATGGTGCATGGAGAATTGATGGTGCATGATGTTTCGGTAGGGAATAGAGTTTCTATAGATTAAGAATCATCGAGGTAACATATAGTGTTGATGTAGCACATAGTGTTGATGGTTCAAATAGTCCCCCAAGTCGCATAGTCACTGCAATCCATATGTTTTCTCTTGGAGGGTGCTTCTTCTGAGAAAACATGCGCCTCAAACCATTAGGTCATAAAAAAGATTCAATAAAAACTCATATAGAGTATCTCCAAATAACTAACTCATCACAAGGGTCCCAAATCTACAAAAATCTCTTTAAACAGACACACAGTTTGAAAGATACGACAAATTTAGTAAAATGGGTTTAGTATGGTCTGTGTCCGACTAGCCCTGTTCAGCCCACCTGAACCAACTGGGTTAGTTTGGACTCACCCAACCTGACCTAGCTGGTCTAGGTAGACCGGAACTGGCCAAGTTCTCCCATCCCGTCCCACCTCATTCTAGAAATCTCATTCAGTGATTTTCTCGATCCGACACTCTCAGTCAATTTTTCCTCCACGTTCAGTGTAGACGACACCACATCCTGGCCCTCTGGTCCTGCGAACCCCCTTGTCGCGAGGTCCTCCTCCAATGTGGCCTTTGAGGCACATCCAGCCACATCCATCATTGTGGCCTCCTACCATAGCTCCTATCTGTAGTGAAAAGCCTACGCCGTAGAGGGATCCTCCTCCAGCACGGTCTCTCTTGACCAAAGTTATGTGCCTCACCAGAACATGGCCTCCCACCAAAATGTATTTTTCTCTCACTATCGCCCACCCTACCGATGGCCCACTATTCATCGTTCCCTCTGTTATAAGTCCTCACACCTCTTCCATGTTGTTATAGATTATAATCTTTGGTCTCAGATCGTTGTTCCATGGATCATGGGTGCAATGATCTATGATTCACATAGGGTTTCAAAGGGCGAAGAATTCACATAGATGGTGACAGATTTAGGGGGGTGGATTAAGCACATGAACACCCAATGATTATATCCTGGTTATGTTTTTTCAGCCTTGATCCATTCACTTTAAATATATTAGAAAAAAAATATCAAAATAATCCCCAAGATCTACTCTGTTCAATCCTACAATAATTATCCCTACCAAAATAATGTTTGAATAATGGATCAACCTATTCATGGGTAGGTCCGAATTCATTATTTGATTATTAGATGGTAAAAATGAATCACAAAGAGTTCAATACCATAAATGGATGAATTTATCAATCGTTGATGAAGAATAGATGTTTGTATCATTGTCGTTCCTCGATCCTCCAGTGTTCGCTATTTAGAGAGAGCTTCCTTCTCCTAACCTTAGGCGAATTATAGGGTTACGATGATAACCTTAAATTCACCTATCATGTATTATTAAAAAAGGAAATCTCTATTTTATTAACATGTAATAACCAAATAAAATAATTTTATTAAATATTTTAATGATAATCACATTCAAAATCTAACGTCATTAATTGACCCGTGTTGGTTGATGTTTTCCTCGCCTTTGGAAAACACCCCCTTACAAACTCCACCGTTGTCTCAGATTTCTAATTCATGTAACCATGTAACACCCTAACCCCATAAGCCTAGATTTGGTGCATTATTATGTATCATTGGCATGATCAAAAAAGATCAATTTTCTATATACCGATTAGTTTAGTATCCTTTGATGTACTATATAAATTCATAAGGTTTACATTACATCATAAAATAGAAAACTACAACAACATTGTTTCCATATACAACACTGATATCCAATATAATATCCCTGTAGGTCAGTCATAATATACTTTTTTGCATCCTGGAAAAATAATACATAGAAAGGGGTGACCTTAGATGCCCAGTAAAGATAAAAATATAGTGTAAACCTTCATAAATAAGAAAAAACATTTAAGGAAATGTATAAGAATAAATCAAAATCCTTTTAAACTTGAACTTCAGCATAATATGGAAAAGATAAAATCAAATAATTATAATTGATTATTCACATAAATATTCTTATTGTCTAATAATCTCATGCAACATCAATAGCCACATTCATAATGATCGAATGCATAATTCCAGACATTCAAAACCACATAGTCAAGTCCTTGTGCCAAGATTACAAATAAGACTTTGTCAAGGCCTTATTCCAAGACACTAGTTTTTCTCATGAGACCTACCGATGAATAAAGGAGTTATAGTGAGCTCCACCAACCACTTACTAAGTCCAATTCATTCCACATATGAAATGGTTGAAGCATAATCTGAACATTTGTATTAAAACTAGCATATGAAATGTCAATACTTTAACCACAAACCATGAATGGTATAAAAATAGTACAACCACATCCAAACATAACTCATTAAATACAATTTGGAATATTTTATTATAATATGTCAACCACAATGGAAAATAATAAATGATATTTACATGGATGAAAATAATAATCAAATATTTTTGAGAGAAATATCCCCCTTTTTCTTATAAACATTTAAATGTACCACTATTTATCAATAATCCATTGAAAATGGATTTTTTAATCAATGTGTCCCATAACACTTTGAAACTTTTAACAAAAATTAATTTTAAAAATATAATGTCCATAAAAATAAATCCTTTAAACCATTTTTAAAACATGGAAATTAATTGGAAGAAATTAGAATAATAAATATTTAAAAAATATAAAATGATATTTTAGTTATAGTTCCTAACCAAAAGAGAGACAAATTAATACAAATAATTGAGGTAATAAAAACTTTATAATATAATGTTAATAAAGTGATTCATGATATACAATGTCAAAGTATATTATATACATCATATAAAAATGAATTGTCATATAACAAAAAATAAGTCTCAATGGAATGTAAATTGAGATGAAATATCTTATAAAGACCGTATCCTTATATTAAGGATAAATCAACGACATAATTATGTGTGGAAAATATAAATACACTCAATATTATTGGATATTTAGTGTAAATAAATCACAGTATATTCACACATATTCTTGTAAAAACAACACCTATGAATTTGATGTTTTACTCAATAAATGGAGATTAAGTTAAAATTACTCTTATCAAGATTATATCGATGAATAGAGAATTTATCAATGGGGAGATTATGTGTATCAAAATTATATTCACATAAAGTGGATTGGAAATTACTACACACATAATAACTTGGGATTCCACACATAATCATGGAGTAAAATAATTAATGAAGTATGCGTAAAGCCGAATGAGTGGAAATTGAAATTTGAAATTTCCTTACCAACGTGGTAATTTACGAAAAATATATCCCATGAAATATGGATCATAAAATGAAGATGTAATTAATCATAAATTAAATTATATTACACAATTAATACCATCATTGGGAAATGTATACACCAAAAAAATGTAACTAGTGGCAGTATGGCATGAATCTCAGGGAAATTGGAAGTTAGATGAAAACCCTTAAGTTGTTGTAATCATTCAAGTCGTATGGCCAAAAGATAAAAATAAGAAAATAAATCACACACTACCATGAATATAATGTAAATAATGATAATATATATATATATATATATCAAATGACATTACATAATACACCACATTTAAAAAATAATTGGCGAACAATGGAAATTTCATGAAATTAAAAGTGAGATAAGAAACCCCTTACATTGTACATTTCCTTTGTTGAGGTTTGGTTAATCTCCTGTATAATGTTAAAATAATTGTTATTAAATTATAAAATAATCATATATATTAATCTGATATCATATATGTTCTTTTAATTTTACTTTGTTAATAATATTTTAGTATTCTCGTCGTTTCAGGTGTTAACTGATTCGTTATCCTTTATATTACTTTTTTCGTAAGTAGTGTTTATTATGAATAGGATGTATCTTATTCCTATTCATAATGATATTAAATATTTAAAATTTAATTTTAATTATCTAATGAAAATTAGTCTTGAATGGATGCGATGGGGAATGGATCTCATCACGTTCATGGAGACGGTAATCCGTACGTACGCACGAGCGACAATATAATTTTTTGATATTAAAATAATATATAATTGGATGGTATATCATATATACAGAATAATTATCATGTTATATTTATTATTTACATCAATTAAACATCATTATTATACCCATCCAAATAAAAATGTAATGAATAACAATTACACCAAAACGTGGATACGGTAAGTCGTACGAACGCACATATGGTGACATGTCATTCAAAGGATGGATAAAATAATAAATATGGTTGTGCCATATTTATAATAAAATCACAATATATATAAGATACTGGATTTATTATTATATAATGTAAAAAAACAACGAAATAGGAAGAAGAAGAAAATAACATGAAAGAGGTAATGAAATATTTACCTCTTCTTCGGGTTCTTCCTTTTGATTTGTTCAAAAGGGATACTTAGGTTGTCTTTATAACTAATGGAAGGCCTATAGGATGAAGGTAAAATAGTTTAGAGGGTATTGGGTTAGGGGTTGGACGATCCAAATGGCTTTGAAGGTGTGAATTAGAGTGAAGGGGGGGGGGGTCCCTTTTATAAGAGGGGTTAGGGGCGCCATAGGAAAAGCTAGAAATATTATTTTATAATAAACAGATTTTCAGTTTCCAATGGCTCCAAAATGGATTATTTAAAGGATAAGGTTGGTATGGGTATAAAACCACTCAAACAAAAGGTTTTAGATAGGTTTGGGTCACTATATTAACCATATGTTTTAGATTTAACTCTTACTTAAATATTTTTACATTTACCATGTCTCTTTGTATTTTTATATTATATGGTTAATAAACTTACTATATACTTCCAAAAGAACCCCAAGTGGTTCATTAATGATACACCTATCATTATATAAGTCCTTTTTCTGAACATTATATTTCTATGAATAGAATATCAATTAATAATATAATATTTGTTTTAAAAACACTTTTATGTCAATTTTGACACTATTCGGTATTTTGGTTTTTCTAAATTCATAACAACATTATTACTTAAAAAACAATCAATAAAATCAACCCTAACATCTCATATTAACCTATAAAATTAGTGGAATTTATAAAAAGTCTCAAATTACATTTATTTGGATATTTATAATATCAATTATTTTAATATTTCATTAATTAGGTAATTATTGCATCATCATTGTGTCATAAATAAATTAAATTATATAAAGTCTAAAAAATATAAATAAAATACCATTTTTTTTAGGAAATATTTTTATATTTTTAATGAATATTTTTAGTCTAACTTATCTTATGTGTATCCCTATATTAAAAATGGTTTAGTTATTAAACATTGATTTTAACACTTTTAACTATTCTTTGAATTAAATAATAATAAATGCCCTAATCTAGTCCATGTAGACCTAAAGGATCATATATTATTACTATGTTTTTTTTTGGTCGAATTAATATTATCCAACAGAATTAGGACATGTGTTAGGGTTATAATAATATCATTTTTAGACTTAATTTCCCTATTTACTTTTAACCGTGGTAAATAAAAGTTAAAAGTTACTATTCACCAAAATTATTTTCATCTTATTAAACCACATTTTATTTACTAATATCAACCATGTCTCTCAGATTTTTAAAATTCAATACTCAGAAGTTGTAAAATTATGTTTTATTCAAATTTTCAAATGCTCATAGGAGGTGGTTAAAAGACGGTTAAAAAGTTCAAAAAAAATTTATATATCTAAAATTATCATAAACTGACTCCAATTAATTACATTGAACATATATAGGTATTATGTATCTATTTTGACATAAAATAAATTTATATAAAAATAATAATTATTTAAATAAAAATTCAGTTTTAAACTATAACTCAGTGTCTTTCACTATTCATCAAAAATTGAAAGTTATCATAAAAATACCAAAAAATCACCATAATCTAATTTCTATAGTTCAAATCCGAAAATGAAGTCCATTTTGAAAGATAAAATTTATAAAATTTTAAAAAGTGGGTTTTACTATTCATAACGGCTAGTTTGATTGGTCGCGATGTGTTGGAATCTTGAAGTTGCGTACAAAGAAAGCTATTACATTATTCAAAAGGAAATGTACCGTAGAAGTTTAGGGTGTCGCATTATTCCCCCCCCCCTTTTGGAAATTGCGTTCTCACATTTTTTAAAATTGGGATTTAGAACATAATTGAAAGTCCCACATCAGAAAAAGAGTCAATAAAACTATCACTTTAAAAGAATGAAAGAGAAGTACATAGGTCACCCAAGATAACCGATACTAGAATTACATGTAGGAAAACATGGATATGAAAGATAAAATAAGTGTTAAGTTCTGTTGGAAAGGGATAGAAAACTTGATCAGGAGAAAGTTAACAACAAGAAAACCAAAAACTTGTGATGGGAAAAATGGTCATTAATTTCACAGTAGGAAAAGTAAACAGACAACATTTTTTCTAACGTCACATTTCATAAATATGAAGAATTTATTTATGAGATTGACTAACAACATAAAGAGATAACTTACTTTTTTAGTAAAGTTTGATTCTTTAATAAATTTCAACCACTAACTCATTTTTCTTCAAACGATGAGTATTCAAGATGACTTGGTCACACCGAAAGAGTTAGAATCAACTTCTAGAGAATCACATGATCCACAAAGCATAAAATATATATTTACCTTGTATTTAGAGATTAATCAAAACCAAAATGGTTAGTACAAATCAGGTGATCCCTCAAAAGGATATTCCATTAGAGAAGAAAACACTAATCTTAATTTATAAAATTAAACCAACAATACCGCAAAGTTAAATAAATACCATTCAATAAACAATTGTCCTTAAAATCCTTCAATATAATCCAAACTAATACTGAAACCCAAAACATAGAAGAATTTGGATATGAAGTCTTCCACGTTAAATTGTATCTCCAAATGACATCGACTACCCTTAAAGTCACATACTTAAAAGTAATTAACATAAACACATATTCTATATTATAGGTTAATCATTTCCATAAATAACACAAATCACAATTAATCCACAATAAAAATATAGATAAAAATCCACCATTACTCCTCAAATGAAATCCAATAGTATTCTATTTTCTTTAAGCATATATTATTCCCAACAGATCGAACGTCTTCCAAAATAACATTTATCATTTAATCACCAAATCATTTTCCTATACTATGGGTATTCATTTGATAAGACATAATATCCCAAATAAACTTATTATTGTTCAATAAAATTATTTGACTAAAAATAATTGGCCACATTAACTAGGCACTTCATGTAGTCCAGGGGTAGGCGATAAATCCCAATCGCACTGTAGTTGTAGTTTCGATTCCCTCAGCTTTTTCCGACGCGACGGGTTGTCACACAGTCTGCATGTTATTGTTTTTCAAAAACTATATTTTATAAAATTACCAAAATAAGATAAATTCCTCAAAATAACCATAACATAATTTAACCACAAATGTTATCTCATACTGTGCATTTTCATCCCAATATATAATAAATTGTAATTTCCTCAAACCCAATAATCATGTAAAACCAAAGGGTTATTTATAACTATATCCACAAGAGAAAAGATAATTTTTCCTGAAATATCATTTTCACATGAAAAATTTTAGGGTTACAAATATAAGAGAAAATTATTCGAAAGTAATCCCATCAACAAGGAGCACTAATACTTTTAAACATTTCTCCAACCATTTATTTCCACATAGCTTTTTCTTTGACCAAGAAAATATCCTAGAGATTAGGGAATTCACTCAGGTAATGGCCCGGTCCCCTAAATTTATGACAAATTACTGTAAATGGAAACTTGGGACCATTTTTATTTTCTTCCTTTGTACTCTTCGTTTTTCCTTGGAAAGTCATTACTTTATGTCATTCTTTCCCACACGTAAAGAATTTCATTATTCCATTGAGACACTTTTTTTGTTGTCTCCATCCACATTTCCCACATGATGGAAATTGCGGATTATTTTATCTATGGTCTACATTGTTGTACCTCTTATCATTCATCACCTTTATCTTCTTTGTTGAGTTCAAGAGTTGGTTAATATATATGTTGTTGATCATATTTTTGGAAAACTGATTTGGAAAGAACACGATATCTTTTACGCCAATCAACATTCCATTTTTCTTCTCATTTCCACCATTTTTCCCACCTTGTATATCATGATCAATGTTTCTATGACTTCCTTGGAATCCAGCCATTGACTAAAGTCAAAAAGCATTGTGTGAGTAACAGTAGTCATAAAATCATTTAGAGAATATCATGACACCATATTTTCAATTTGAAAAACCTTAGGATTAACTAGGGTCATTTATTCTCATCTTATATTAAAATCCTTCAAATATGTTTTTAATGAAAATTTAAATTATCCTACGAATATCCCCCGGGAGTGTTGTAACCAAGAATGCAGCAAGGCTCGTTGTCATGCACCAGTTCCCGTTCAAGTCTAGATCAAATAATTGTTTTTGGGTTTTACCCCTAGGCATATTTGGGCCCAATCCACCTCTACCTGCTCGTATCCAGATAGGGATGTATTTCTTGTAAAACTCAAAAAATATATACAATACCAAAATTTTAGGATGTTCCTCTATAATAATCCCCAAATTTCATCTTAGGGCTATGGGATCTAATCAAAGATTACCAAAATCTAGTTTCCAAGGTTTGTACTAAACTTCATTTGATACCAACTGTAATGTCTCGACCCCAGAAGCCCAGAGGCGGTGCATTATTACGTATCATTGGCATGATAAAAAAAGATCAAGTCTCCAAAGACCGCTTAGTTTAGTAGCCTTGGAAGTACTACATACATTCATAAGGTTTACATTACATCATAAAATGGAAAACTACATCAACATTGTTTCCATAGACAACACTGATATCCCATAGAGAATCCTAGTAGGTCAGTCATAATATACTTTTTCACATCATAGAAAAATAAAAAATATAAAGGGGTGAGCTTAAATGATCAGTATGGATAACAATATAGCAAAAACATTCGTACATAAGAATAAAAATTTAAGGTAATGTATAAGACTAAAACATAAGACTTTTAAACTTGAACTTCGGCATAATATGGGAAAGATAAAATCAAATAATTCTATTTACATATTCACATGGATATTCTACTAGTCGAATAATAACATGCAATATCAATAGCCACATTCATAATGATGGAATACATAATGCCAAACTTTCATAACCACATTGTCAAGGCCTTGTGCCAAGACTACAAATATGATTTTTCAAGGCCTTATAACAGGAAACAATTTTGTCTCATGAGACCAACAGACGAATCGAGGAGCTATAGAGGGCTCCACCCATCTCTTACTAAGTCCAATGCATTCCTCATATAAAAAGGTTGAATAATAATCTGAACATTCGTATTAAAACTACCATACGAAATGTCAATATTTTAACCACAAACCATGAATGGTATAAAAATAGCACATCCACAGTCAAACATAACTCATTCAATACAATATGGAATATTTTACTATAATAGATCAACCTCAACAGAGAATAATAAAGGATATTGAAATGGATTAAAATAATGATCAAAACAATTTGAGAGAAATATCCCCCTTTTTCTTGAAAACATTTAAAAGTCTCACTATTTTTCTAGAAGTTATTTAAAATAGATTTTTTGATCAAAGTGTCTCATACCAGTTTGATACTTTAAAAAAATTAATTTTAAAACATTAATTTCAATATAAATAAATCCTTAAAACCATTTTTGAAACATTAACATTAATGAGATGGATTTAGAATAAAAAAATCTTTAAAACATTTAAAATGATATTTTAGATAGAGTTCCTAACCAAAAGAGAGACACTTGAATAAAAATAATTTAGGCAATCAAAACATTATAATATACTTGGAATAATTGGATTCATGATATACTATGTAAAAGTATATTACATACACCATATAATAGTGAATTGGTGTATAACAACAAAGAAGTCCCAATGGAATGTAAATTGAGATGAAATATCTTATAAAGACTGTGTCCTTATATTAAGGATAAATCAACCACATAATTATGTGTGAAAAATATAAAAACACTAAATATTATTGGATATTTAGTGTAAATCAATCAGAGGTCATTCACACATATTCTTGTAAAAATAACAACAATGAATTGGATTTTTCACTCAATAAATGGAGATTGAGTTAAAATTACTCTTATCAAGATTATATAGATGAAACAAGAATTTATCAATGGATTGATTATGTGTATCAAAATTATATCCACATAAAGTGGAGTGTAAATTAATACAAAAACAATAAACAGTGATTCTACACATAATCATGGAGTAAAATAGTCAATGAAGTATGCGTAAAGCCGAATGAGTGGAAATTAAAATTTGAAATTCCCTTACCAATTTGGTTACTTACGAAAAATACTTCCCATGAAAGATGGATAATAAAATGAAGATTTAATTACTCATAAATTAAATTATATTACACAATTAATTAAATCATTGGTCAGTGCATACACCACACAAAAGGAAATAGTGGTAGTAAGGCATGAATCTCACAGAAATAGGAAGTGAGATGAAAACCCTTAATTCGTTGTAATCAGTCAAGTCATATGGCCAAAAGTTAATAACAACCAAATGAATCATATAACACCATTAATATAATGTGAATAGTTCTAATATATATATATATATATATATATATATATATATATATATATCAATTGATAGTACACAATACACCACATTTAATAAATAAGTGGCGAACAATGGAAATCTCACTAAATTAAAAGTGAGATAAGATACGCCTTACTTTGTACTCTTTCTTAGTTAAGGGTAGGTTAAGCTCCTGTATAATGGTGAAATAATTGTTATTAAATTATACAGTAATCATATACATTAATATGATATCATATATGATCTTTTAATATTTCTTTGTTAATAATATTTTAGTATTATCGTCGTTTCAGGTGTTAACTAATTCATTTTCCTTTATATGCATTATTTTGTAAGTAGGGTTTGTTATGAATAGTATATATATTATTCATATTCAAAATTATATTAAGTCTTTAAACATTATTTTTAATCATCTATTGAATATTATTCTTGAATGGATACGATGGGGAATGAATCTCATCGTGTTTGTGGAGACGGTAATCCGTACGTACGCACGAGCGACAACATCATTCCTTTGATATTAAATATTTATATAATTGAATGGTATATAATATATACAGAATTATTATCATGTAATATTTATTATTTACATCAATTAAACCTCATTATTATACCCATCCAAATAATGATGTGTTGAATAACAATTACACCACGACGAGGAGACGGTAAGCCGTACATACACACGTATGGTGACATTTTATTCAAAGTATGGATAGAATAATGAATATCGTTGTGCCGTATTTATAATAACATTACAGTATATAGAAGATACTAGAGTTATTATTTTATAATAGAAATAGAAAATAAAGAGGAATAAGATGAAAAGAACTTGTAATAGTTGATGAAATATTTACCTCTTCTTCAGGTTCTTCCTTTTGATTTGATCAAAAGGGCTCCATATGATTTCTTTCTGACTAAATTAAGGCCTCTAGGATGAAGGTATGATAGTTGAGAGGGTATTTAGGCAGGTTTTGTCTGAGCCAAATGGCTTTGAAGGTGTGAATTATAGAGAAGGGGGAGTGCCTTTTAATAAGAGGGGTGAGGGGCACCATAGGAGAAGCTAGAAATATTATATTATAATAAAATCATTTTCAGTTTCCAATGGCTCCAAAATGGATTATTTAAAGGATACGGTGGGTATGGGTCGAAAACCACTTAAACAAAAGGTATTAGACAGGTTTTGGTTACTATATTAATGTTATTGTTGTAGATTTAACTCTTAGTTAAATAGTTTGACATTTACCATGTCTCTTTGTATTTTTATATTATATGGTTAATAAACATACTATATACCTCCAAGAGAACCCCATGTGGTTCATTAAAGATACACCTATCATTATATAAGTCTTTTTAAAGATCCATATAATTTTAGGAACAAAATATCAATTATTAATACAATATTTGTTTTGAAAACTTCTTTATGTCAATTTTGACACTATTTGGAATTTTTTTCATAAATTCATAATAGCATTATTACATTGAAAAAAATTTATCTAAACAACCCTAACATGTCATATTAACATATAAAATTTGTTTAATTTATAAAAATTGTCAAATTAAATTTATTTGGATTTTTATAATACAAATTATTTTAATATTTCATTAATTCGATAATTATTGCATCATCATTGTGTCATAAATAAATTAATTTATTTTTTTATTTAAAAATAAAAATAAAAAATCATTATGTATGAAATATTTTAGCTTTATAATGAATATTTATAGTCTAATGTCTCTTATGTGTAGCCTTATATTAAAAATGTTTTAGTTATTAAACATTGATTTTAACACTTTTAACTCTTCTTTGAATTAAATAATAATAAATGGTCTAATCTAATTTAAGTGGAACAAAATGATCATATTTTATTCCTATGGTTTTTTTCTCAAATTACACTTATCCAATATAATTAGAACATGTGTTAGGGTAATAATAATATAATTTTCACCCTTAATTACCCAATTTACTTTTAACCGTGGTAAATAAAAGTAAAAAGTTACTATTCACCAAAAATTATTTTCATCTTATTGAACCACATTTTACTTACTGATAACAACCGTGTCTCTCATAATTTTAAAACCCAATACAAAAAAATGGTAAAATTAATTTTTATTCAAATTTGAAAATACTCCTAGGAGGTGGGTAAAAGGCGGTTAAAAAGTTGAATAAAAATTTTATATATCTAAAATTATTATAAACTAACATCAATGAATTAAATTGAACTTATATAGGTATATTGTATCTATTTTAACCTAAAATAAATTTAAATAATATTAAAAAATTTAAAATAACAAATCGGTTTTAAACTATAACTGAGTGTTTTTAACTATTCATCAAAATTTTAAAGTTTTCAGAAAAATACCAAAAATTCACCCTTAGCTAATTTTGATATTCCGAATCAAAAAATGAAGTCCATATTGAAACATAAAATTTCTAAAATTTCAAAAAGTGGGTATTACTATTTATAACAGCAATTTTGATTGGTCGCGGTGTGTCTGAATCTTGAAGTTGCATACAATGCAAGCTATTACATTATTCAAATGGAAACGTACCATGGAAGCTTGGGGTGTTACAAACCATTTATGAGTTATTAAGAATTCAAAATAAAATAATTTCTATTCAATTATTTTATTTACGGTTACAACTCTTGTGACTTTTTTTAAAGATGACCTGCACCGACCAGTGTTATGTTTAGCCAATAATAAAACCATTTCTACGAGCTCGATGATTCCCTCAAATATCTGGTCTGTGCACTATTTTATGAGTTATTTCCCTTTTTTAGAAAATTCAAGTGCATGTTCGATTAAAACATAAAAAATTTCAAACAATCATTATTGGAACCCCGGAGATCAAAATCAAATTCATTCTCAGTGCTTGGTCTTGGAATTTTGACAAATAATTTATATATATATAATCAGGAATATCCAAGTCGTTACATTACATTATCCATGTGGTAAATTATTGAAAAGTCCAAAAATTTCATCAAAACTATCCATTATCAATTAGAAGATATACAATTACTTCTATGTGAATGTATATTTCAATATCTTGGTATTAGTATATATATATATATATATATATGTCAAATATCTCTCGCTAGAGATAATGAAACTGAATCATTATTGAAAATATCCCTATTAACAATTCAAAATCATGCATCAGGAAATGTTTATCATGAGTATTTAAACCAAAATAAATTACACTATTATTCTTCCTGAGGACTCAACCCAATCCATTTTTAATGAAATTATATATTACAATCCATTTCCAATTATAGGGTTATGTATGTAATAAAGAACTGACCAACCTCTTCTTTAGTTCCTTAAAACATTATTTTGATTCCTTTATCGAAATGAAATATTTTCCCTTATGTTTCAACATGGTTATTGGATTTTATAGTAATAACTAATTTTCCAAAACGTTTTGGTAATATACTTATAACATAAGAAAACAATGGATCTTAGTTATAATGGTCATTATAGACCATTTCTCAATATCTTCCCTAATTGATTAATCTACTAATATACACTTGTTCGTGATTACATAACCTAACAATGATTATTTATCCATCCAAAATTCATACATGCAAAATTTGTCATATATTTTATTCTTTCTAAAGGTTATTTCCACAATATACAAATTATATACTTTATCTACCATTCAATTTCAATATATTATAATTACTTTTATAAATAAAACCAAAAATTGATCATGTTTATATCTAACGACTCTAATCATTATATACATGAATATAGTCATGAAATTAGTATGTCCAAATGAAATAACCATAAATTCATACTATATATACCTTATACATAAAGATAAATTCAAAAAAAATCATCACTTTTGATCCTTAACTAATGGTATCCAAATCAACGGTCAATCACCCAGACATATTGAGATACTAAGAGTTTATCTAATCAATCATTTATATGGGGTAGAGTGTGATTTTTTAATCATTATTTTATTAATCTAATGATATTAAATAGATATACGCATCCCTACATCCTACTTTCTTATTAGAATGTTATGTTGAACACATTGTGAAGCACTGGGCTGTATAAATCCAATATCTAGATTATCTTGATATTTCTTCTTTAACTCCTCAAATTCAATGGTAGAACTTTTATAAGGACTCTTTGTTATCAGAATGGATCTAATATGTGTTGTAATAAAAGATCAACCTCACACTCTAGAAGAATAATTTGTAGTTCCTTAAGAAACACATCAGTCGATTCCCATTGTAACACCTTTGGATCTTAGAATAACAATATGTTTGAAAGTGTATACGACACACAATAATTATATTAAATGACCAATAAAATATTATTATTTAATTATAAACATTATAAAATAAATATTGAATTAAAATATAAAAATTGGTATAACTGAATCATGAATTATTTATAAAATATTCCTACATAATAGAAATATATTGATTAATTCTTAAAAATTAAGTACCTAGTTTTTAGTAAATTTATTTTATGCTTCAAAAATAAATTTTCTAGAAAAATATTTTTTATTCGTTTTTATGATAGAATGTTATGAAAAATTAATGTAAATTTTAGAAAATTTATTTGATAAAAACTTTATCATTTTATTAGATTTCATATTAAAATTATCTTATAATGAACTTTTGTGATTCTTATAAAAATATTGTTTTTTCTGTGAATTTTGGACAATAACATTTTTTGTAACAGTATATTTCATTTTCATTAAAAAGAATCATTATTATTTTAATTTTATGTTAATTTAACATAATAATTATTTATTTATATATTATACAATTCATTATATAGGATTCATCTTTATACCAAATTTTTTAATAAGTTCATTTTTCACTTAATAACTCATTTTTATAAAAAATGGTTTTCTTTATGTTTTAAATTTTTTTAATAAACTTTATTTATACCACTTCTAAAATTTTCTTGTTAAAAAATTGATTCAATATTTGGATTCATTATTTTAAAATTTTGTTAATATATCCATTTTATTTTTAATTACTATGAATAGAAACTGTGCTAAATATATGTCACATTGATAAGGTTAAATCTGGTAACCAAGGTTAAAACTAACGTGACAAGGCCTAATAATCTTCATAAAAATTGTATTTATTTTATTTGATGTTTGTTTCAAACATGAAAATAAAACGTTAATAAAATTTTCAATTTCCTTCCAAATTCATTTGATAATGATGTAAATATGATTTTAAATATTGAATACAAACAAAATTTCAATCTCATTGTTTTAATATCCTTAATATCTTTTAATAGGGATATAAAGATTTTATATTCCATTATATATTTCTAATGTTATTATGAAATATATATTTATCATGGTAATTTATTTTAAATTTTTATTGATTAAATAATTAACTTATATGCTTACAAAATGCCAAGACAGTTCCTGTGAACTCAGAAGAAAAATAAAGTAAATGGTTTAAAATAAACTGTAAAAGAAATAAATTTTGGATGAGTTATTATTTCTAATGATATTATTATATTAATATAAAATATTATGTACTTTTCAAATGTATATATTATAATACCATTTATATAATAAGGTTATCAAATTCATACTATTTCAAGTGTTTGGAAAAAGAATTTTATGGTATATTATGTTAAATGATATTTGATTCAATGATTTAACTTCATTAATATTTAATATTTTTTTGAATAACTTGACTATGGTTTATCTTAGTAACCATTTTAAATTTTTGGAACACGTTTCATTTTCAAGAAACATTATTTTCCCCTAAAGTGTAAAAAATATTGATATTGTGAAAATCATCAAAAGAGTTAACTTGGTGTTAAAAATAAGAGTTAAGGGTCAAACAATCATATAAGGACATCAAAAATTAATAACATTATTTTATTTACACTCATAAACATACTAAAATTTATATATATATATATATATATATCCACTTTTTAGTGAAAATTAATGTATATTTATATAATATTTTATATAATTACAACTGTTCCTCTCCCCTAACTTATAAAAGGGAATATATTATCCTCCCATACAACATACTAGAGGTATATTCCCTTAACAAAAGTCAAATCCTAGATGGAGTAAGGTGTAAGTCAAAAAAGTCATCCAAAGTAAAGGTTTATGACCTAATTGACCCATTACATATGTATTTATTATTCTAAAATCCCAAAAACATTATTAAACAATGATGATATAAAAATATTAGTTTCTCTAATATAATTAAATTTTATTATGAATATGTTAAAAAACTTTTTCATCTCCTTTTTCAACCAATGGGGAAGAAAACATCATTCACGAGTACATGTGGACTACCCATGTATGAAGTGATGTTTTTCATTTTCCATCCCCATATCTCATGGATATTTGTGACAATGAATTTAAGTTATATATATTTTATTAATGAATTAATTAAAAAATTTGAATAATAAGATATCATATTTATCATTTAAATTCCATCCTTTGGAAAATTGTAATGTCGTTTGTGCGTACATTTATATTACCACCTCAATAAACCTATATTCTTTTTTTAGGAAAACCATTCATGATTGGTTAAAAAATTTATTTAATGTATAAAAATTATATTTTCATCATTATTATAATTATATTGATGATGAAACAATTATCAATATGACGATGGTAACTATATCATATATTTTTTATAACTATGAACCAAAAATTCATAAAAATATGATGTAAACTTATCTATTTAAGTAATTAAATATTTCATTTAAATGAATGAAATAAATGGTTTATATAGAAATTAATAAACTATAAAAATGTTTTGACACAATTAATGGACATGTATTGTTAGTATAGACTCGAGGTAAGGGGTTTCTTAACTAAATTAACATTCATTGGGTTATTCTTATATTTTTTTGATTATGTTATAAAATGATTATATTTGAAATAAAAAATTGTATTATTATATGGTATTTATAATTTTTTTGTGGATTTAATTTTTTTCATATAATATCATTATTAAATAAATTAACGATTCAATGATATGAACATTGTTAGGATTATTCATCTCAATATTTTTTTCTTAGAGAAATATCTTTTATTATACACCTAAACACATTTAAAAGTTATATATACTTTATATTTTAAAAATACATCATCAATGAATCTTTTATCATGATATTTAATGTTCATTTTAGTTTCCCATTTTTATGAGATATTGATTCAAATTCCATAAATGTTACAAGGGTTTTCAGGGTCTCAATTTCAATTCATCAAGGACTATTTCATGTTATACAAAATGATATTTATATACAAATTTTTTATTTTCCCGTAGATTTTTTTCAACAAATTATTTAATTGAAATTGTTTTTTTATAATCATGCCATGTTTCTTAATTTAATTGTCTTTTGATTCATGTATTCCCCATGTTGTGTGGGTTTCTCATCTCAAACTTCATTCTTTGAGACATGTTTTTATTGATGAAATAATATTCATATATATAGTGTATACAATAAATATTGAAATATAATAAAATTACTAATTATAGCAATTTTATTTAATTTTACATCTTATATTATTATTTTCAAATGTTATTATAGTTTTAAAATTCTGTAAATATTTTTTAATTCAAAAACATTGTTTTATAGTTTTTAAAGAATTATACAAAAACTCTTTCTAATTTTTATTTATCTTATTTCAAGAGTGTTAATTTATAATCATAAATTGTATCTGAATGTTAATTTTCATAATTATTTACCTTATTTAAAAAAAATCAAACATACATATCTTAATATTTTCCGCATGTTATCTTTTTAATCTCTTTACAAAAGTGTTAAAAGTATGCTTATTTTATTGGATTTTAAAATATGTCTAGATTTTTATACATCCATAACCATCTTATTTTTTGAAGAATTATTTATAATTTTCCAAGTTTAATTTAAAATAAAAAAATTCACTATATTTATTACATTCTTATTTTTTAATGGTATCGAATAAAAATGGTGTTTTCCCTTGTATTCCATGAAACTTTTTAATTTATATTTTAAAGGTATTTTTATCTAAGTCAATATAATTAAATTATTCATTTTATTTACTATGTATAAGATCATATGATACCATTTACATACTTATTATGGATATCTTATCATGATTTTTAAACATATTTATCTGAATCCTATTTTTTCATAGGAAATATAGCAAAGAGAGTTTTAATGAAATGAATAAACCTAAGTGTTTTGTTTCATGATTTGGAAAATTGACATTATTAATGAAATAATAAGTGTGTATTTATCCCAAATCCATAAATGATATTTTATTATATGTGATGGGTGAGTCCTTTATATCCCTTTAATGCATTGGGTAATGATATGGAGTTAACTTGAGGAAACTTAATCTAAAGAGATGGACTAGTTAAGGGAATATAAGTAAATCCAAATAGTTGATGAAGTTTAGTAGTTATCCATTTCTCCTAATAGATATTAAATTGTCTAGTTAGGTTAATCTGGGATGAATGATTGATGTTCCAAGATAGCCATACATTTTTTCAGTGCATTATGTCTGTTTAATTAGATTCTTTTCACAGGGATTGTTTTCATGTGGAAAATGATTATTTAATAATATGACTCTTGTATTATGTCAAATATTTATTATATGTGTCATGATTTATGATCTTGGTTTATCAGTATGAATTATCTTATGTTATACTCATTCACATTTACTATGTCATCATACCATCATTCTTATCTTATACTTATTGATGAAATTCAATTTTTAATGATCATGTTTACCCTTACTCAGTGTTTTTTCTCACCCTTATTTTATTCTTCATTTATAAATTGTAGTATGATTTTTGTTAAATTTATTATATCATGAATAGATTCTTGTGTGACTTATTTTTAGGAAAATTATGAATAAATAATTTATAAAAATAAAAGTTTGGTCTAGTGGGAAAAAATCCAACAGAAATATAAGGGAATTATTTTGTAAGAGTTTTCCCATATTATTTAAAAATATAAACTGAAAAGGTAATTGGGTATATAAATGATCAAGTATTCCAATTTTTTTTAATTTTTTTAAAAGATTAAATATTTTGATGTTTATCATTATAAAATATCAAAATAAAAATATTATTTTTCTATCACTAAATCCAGGATTGTGGGTTCAGGGAAGTTATAGATTGTATGAGAGAAGGGTTCAGGTAAATTGTGACATTGTTATGTTTTTATGTGAAAATATTAATTTATTTGGTTCTTATATTGAGTTTATAAGTTTAAGAATTATCATAATTTCAATTTCTTAATTAATCATTTTGATGTTTTATGTGATGTGATTTTTAAGGATAATAATTAAATTTGGGAATATGTTTTATTTGGTTGAGGTCAATTTTACCCTTCTTAATTACAATTGAATTATTATTTTTTTTTTATTTGGGAATAATATTATGTATTTTTTTGGGATGAAATATGAATTTAGTTTGCTAACATTTGAGATTAAAATAATCTTAATTGTTGAGGTGATTAACATAAATTAAGATATAAGGTTATTTATTTATGGAATGATCTATATAAAACCATTGGTGTTATTAATAAATTTTAGAGATTAATTAATTAGTTTTCATATAAAATCTTATACATTTTCATTATTAACTTATCATGTGGTAACCATTTTGGTTTTATTAAAGAGATGAAGAATATATTTTGATCCTATTATATACTTCATGGTCAATAAAAATTTGATCCTAATTAATTAGGAATTAAATATTCATACTTATAATTTTGAGTGAAAGTTGAGATAATGGTGGAAACAAAATGAATCACGCATCCAATGGATCAAATTGTGTTTATGGATTTAAATAAAATCAAGTTGGTATATTTTATTACATTATTGGTCTAAATGTTTGTGGAATTCATTAACTCATGTAAATGATATTGAAAAAAAAATCATCATGTTTCCTCTAATTCAGATGAATTATTTATCATTTTCCCACCTCATTAGTTTATGGTTTTGTGTTCAATAAGATTTTCATGATCAATTTGTTTTATTGGATAAATTCCCTCTATCACTCTCCATAATTTTTTGAACATTAATTTATTCCTCCATGTGTATATATTCACCCTCCACTAATTTAATCATATTTTTGAACATAATTAGGTGTTATTATATATTACCTTTATATTTCTCTTTCCCTCTTTTCAAAAAACAATTATTAATATTTTTTACGATCTAGGTTTTAAAAAATTAATTTTAAAAAGTTAAAATAATAATTTAAATTATTAAGATATAATTTAGAGGATATAATTTATTTAATGGTGGATAATTTAACACTCTAGGATTTTAAAATAACACCTTGTTCAATAGAGATTACAACATAGAACACTGAGCATAAACCAACAAAAAATTAATTTTATTTAAATGCGGCCATTATAAAAAACATATTCTATTAGTGTATATTAATAAGGGTAATAAAATTATTAAATATATATATAACTTTTATCGTAAAATATTATTTATTTATTAATTCTATAAGAAAATCCAAACAATTTTTAGTATAGTCATTTTTTTCTTTGAGGAAAATGTTTTCATAAAATGGTGTTTATTAATTTTGTGGGAAAATATTAGAAATAATTTTTAAAAATTTTATAATTTTTTTGTAAAATAGATATCATTTTCGAAATTATCAGATCAAAATTAGTATAGTGTTATCTGCTGTTACTTTCATGAAATGATTTATTTTTAAAAAAATAGGGAAAAATTAAATTTTTTGTAAAACTATCATTTATTTTCATTAAAAATTATTTTTATTCCATAAATTTTTTATTAATGTAATTGAAGTATTATATAATTATATATAATATAATACATTATATATGAATCTTAAATTTTTTAATTTTTTCTATAATATCATTTTTTAACCTAAAAACACATTTATCTACAAAGAAAATCATTATATTTTATAACTTTATATTAAAACATATTTTTCCACTTCTAGAAATTGAATATTAAAATTTTTATTCTTTATTTATAATTAGGTGGTCAAATTTTTTGAAATATCTTTATTTTATTTTTAGTGATTATGAGTATTGAATATTATAAATATTTGTCACCTCAATAAAGGTATTTCAGGTAATTGATGTTAAAAATAATATGATAAGGCCTACAAATCACCCTTACAATTATCACAATTTTTTCTGTTATTTTTTAAAAAATTACAATTAATTGTTCCAAAATGTTGTAATTTCTTACCACTTTCCATTTATAATGACCTTAATAAGATTTTAAATAAAAAAAAATATATCGTACAATTTTTTTAATATGTGTAATATTTTTTCATATAAGTAAAAATAGGATATGATCTGTAATAAATGGTTATTTAAAACATTAATGAATATTTATCAACATATTTATTTTTTAAAATTTATTGATGAAATATATACCTTAAATGTTAACACTATGCCACCATAGTGATTGTATAAGTAGTAAAAAAGTAAATGATTTAGAAAAACACTAAAATTAATATATTTTTGGTGATTTATAGTTTAACATTATATTTTTAGATAAATATTACATATTTCATTTGTGTTAATGTAACACCCCAATCTTCCATGATACGCTTCTCTTTGAATAATAGAGCAGCATGTGTTGTACGCAACCTCGAGTTTTAACACACCGTGACCAATAAAAGTAGCCGTTATGAATAGTAATACCCACTTTTTGAAATTATATAAATTTAATATTTCAAAATGGACTTCATTTTTGGATTCATAATATCAAAATTATCCAATGTTGAATTTTTGGTATTTTTCTGAGAACTTCAAATTTTTGATGAATAGTGAAAAATACATTAAAAACATTTTTAATAAAAATAATTTATAGTGATAAATTATACAATTGAGTGGTTTTAAAGTATAATTAGAATATATTTTTCCATTTTATCCAATGGTTGTTATTATAATTAATTTCAATTTGAAATTGGACATAAAAAATTGTCAATCTTTTGATATATATTATTTCTTAAAAACATGCTATATGTTGTGACAGCGGGAATTAATTATTAAAATAATTAATTCAACTTATATGTTTTGAATTTTTTAAAATAGACTTCATTTTTGAATTAGGAATCTCAAATATAACTAAGGGTTAATTTTTGGTATTTTTCGGAAAAACTTCAATTTTTGATGAATAGTGAAACCCCAAAGTGGTAGTTAAAAAACTAAGTTTTCATTTAAATGAAACATTATCACTTCTTTGAATTGAATTTCAAAAATCCAACATACAAGGTTTTCATTAGTAAGTAAAATGTGGTTCAATGGGATGAAAATAATTTTTGGTGAATAGTAACTTTTAAGTTCTATTAATCGCGATTAAAGGCAATTAGTGTAACTTAAGGTAAATACAATGTTATAATAATTTAAAATTACATTTACACTTGTCCTACATTTATTGTATGGGTCATATCCGACCAAGACATTCCATGGGTCAACTTGTGGACCCCATGGAGCCACTTGGGTATGAAAATGACAATAATAACTTTTTATTTAAAGTAAAAATAAAATTGTCACAAACATGTGTTGTTTTAATAAAACAATTATTACATGGGGTTATATAATTTATGTTTTTTACTATAAATATTAATTGGAAATATAAAAATATTTCCTACATCATTGTAATTTTTTTATAATTTTTAGACATTAAATTAATTAAATTTTTCTATGACACATGATGATGCAGCGATTACCTCATTAATTAACTATTTTTATAAAATGGCAGGATAATGTAAAATATAAAACATAAACTTATAAAAAACCTATTGGATGAGTATATTTCTAACCCTTATCACCTTATCTTTTAAATATATCATTTTGGGACCTTTCAAATTCGAATAACATTTCATAATAATGTAACATTTCATGACTTTCCAAGAGTGCCCCTCCTCTCCTCTTATAAAATGCCCCCACCACTACAACCTTATTCACACCTTACAAGCCATTTGGCTCGGCCAACCTCTTCCCAAATACTATCCCAAATTTCCTCTCTTACTTATAGAAGCCTCACTTTGGGCAGAAGTCTTCCCAAGGAAGCCTTTGCCTCAAATCAAAAAGAGTTACCCGATTTTAAGGTAATGTCTTCTCTTATGTTCTTTTGTTTTATTTTGCTTCTCCATCCTCTTAAAATATTTTTATTACTTTCTTTTGTAACAAAAAATATATCTACAATATACTAGGATTTTGTATGAAAAGGATCTGATTTAAACTTACACACACCTCCATCTAATGGTTAATGAACTTACTGTTTCTGTGGGTGGAAAAATACTGCCTCACGAAGTGATGATTGTTCAATTTTCTCTTATCACCTCTAATGGTGGCCATTATGATGAAACTATTTTCATATATGATATATATATTATGTTTATGTTTTCTTTATGCTTCTGTATTTCTCATTTATGGCATACCTTTATGATTTCCATTATGGGTAAACGCGATAATTTCATTTTAGGAAGTGCGGACTACCGCCCCCTCAAGGTGATATGAATCGTTAATGCCATATGTGGGATGTAAAAAGGATGGAGTAAATGATATTATATATGATATTATACTAGAATTATAATACACCTTTATATCATTATTATTTCATTCCATTAAATACAAAATAGAAATGAAAGTAGCATTCATGCGTACGTGGGACTTACCGTCTCCATGAACAGTGTATTTCATTTCTTACCTCTAAATGTTATGTAATATTATGAATGGATATATATATTGTATATATATTTTATATATGATATCTACATCATGAATATAATTCTGGATATAATGGATATTTTACCACATGAACAACTTGTAATTATAAGAAGTTTATTTTTGACTCAAGTACCAAAGATCGACAAAACGACCGTTATTAACATAAATAATTACATAATGTTCATAACATGGTAATAAGTGATATTAAAGGAATAATAAACTTCAAAATGTTTCTTAAGCAATTATAAATTATCTCTAGTTTATTATTCAGGAGGTTAAAGAACAATCGAGTCAAGTCGGACACGATGTACGGGAACTTCTTAACCCAATTTCCATTCTTTGGGTTAATCTCCTAATTTCAAATAATGTCATGATATTATTATTTTCTATATTTTATTTATACTACCTTTTTGTTTAATTATATTGAATACACATAATAGGTCTATTTTATTTAAAAAATGGTCTTTGTAAGAGAACTTCTTAACCCAATTACCGATCTTTGGGTTAATCTCCTACTTTCAAATTATGTCATGATATTATTATGTCATATCATGTATTTATAATTTATTTATTTGTCCTTATAGTTAATACACATAATATGTCTATTTTATTTAAAAATGATCTTTGTAAGGGACATCATCTCAATTTCCATTCATTCAGGAATATTTTGTTTTATATACAAATTTCGTTTATACGGTGTATAAACCCCTTTGGCTTTTATGTTTATTCAAAAGGGATATTTTTATATGAAGCATTTTAATAAATGAAATAAAGGAATGTTTTTCTTGTCATACGTATGCGAAGACAATGACTTCTCTTCCTCCATGGCCATTATTTGAGTTTCGGCTTCCTCTATATGCCATAATTTTCTTTAAATGAAAAATAAATACCACGTTTTAATTTTCTTTTATTTTGGTATTGAAAATGGTTTTGATAATGTTTTTATTATATCAATTTTTTGTATTGATATCTTGTGATTGAAATGTGGAAATGTTTTATTTTGTTTATGCATGTTTAATGTGACACGATTATGTTATGGTTTATGATATGTTTAAACCCGTTCATATGAGGAATGCATTGGACTTAATAAGTGACGGGTGGAGCCCGTTATAGCTCCATGATGCATCGGTGGGTCTCATGAGACAAACTAGTGTCTTCGCATGAGTCCTTGACATAATATTATTTATAGTCTTGGCCTGAGGCCTTGGCTACGTTGTTATGATAGTCTGGCATTATGCATTCCATCATTGTGAATGTGGTTATTGATATTGCATGTGATTATTCTACTAGTAAAATATCCATGTGAATAAGTAAATGGAAATATTTCATTTTATTTTTTCCATATTTTTCTGAAGTTCAAGATTAAAAGGATTTTGTTTTAGTTAAACATTTCCTTAAAAGTTAATGTTTCTTTATGAAACCTTCCTCTATATTGTTATACTTACTGAGCATCTGAGCTCACCCCTTTCAATGTTTTAATTTTTTCAGGATGTGATGAAGTATATTATGAATGAACTACAGGGATAGTATAAGAGGATATGAAGACAATATGTTGTTGTAGTTTTGTTTTACTTTATGATGTAATGTAATACTTATGAATGTATCTATTGTTTCCAAGGATACTAAACTAATCGGTCTTTCGAGACATGATCTTTTTTGATCATGCCAATGTTACGCAATAATGCACCGACTCTCGGTAACTGGGGTCAGGGTGTTACAGTTGGTATCAGAGGCAGTTTAGTACTAACCTTGGAAGCTAGATTTAGATAAACTCTGATTAGAGCACATATCCCTAAGATATACATTGAGGATTAGTATAGACGAACTTTCTAGAATTTTGGTATTATAGATATTTGTGAGTTTTCCAAGAAATAAATCTCTGTCTGGATGCGAGCAGGTAGAGGCGGCTCGGGCACAGATGTTCCTAGGGGTAAAACCCAAAAACACCGCTTTGAGCTAGACTTGAACAAGAACTGGTGCACGACAACGTGCCTTGCTGCACTCTGGGTTACGACACTCCCGGTGGATATTCTTAGGATAATTATCATTTTCATTACAAACCATTATGAAAGGTTTATGAGTATATACTTCCTCAAAGAAAACATATTTATGATTATGGATTATGTCCATAAACCATTCAATTTACGTTAATTATTTTACAAGTTTGGAATTATTTATTCCAATTCATAAACTAACCTAGTTTATGCCATTGTATAGAAATGGCGCCCAGTAGAAGGAATGTGAACTCCAGTAATACGTATGAATAAAAGAGTAGGAAGGATCATATATTTCATGGTATTAAGCAAACATTTTGAAGGGAAATAGTCTCCCATGTATTCTCTACATATTAATAAATAGTATCATGTGTTAATAAGATAAGTAAAGAATTCTCTGATTCTTATGGCTTTGAAGGGAAGAAAAAGAAGAAAAGGATGGAAGAGAGAAAGATGGATAAAGGGAAGAGGGAAATGAAGAATTTTCCAATATATGATAACTGTGGGAAGAAACACCTTGGAACTTTCCTGAAGGGAATGAGAGTTTTTTATAAGTGTGGAGAAAAAGAACACCAAGTGCGTGACTGTAATGGTAAGAAAAAGGTTTCTACTATACAATGCTTTATCGGCAATGAGTGAGGAAACTATGCAAACCAATGTCTAAATAATCAGAGTGTGCTTCAAATGATGCTATTGGATAATAATCATGTTATGATACACCACAGATGAAGAGGAATGATTAGAGTTTTTATGTTGTTATTAAAGAATTATGTCATTTGAGTGTTTTATCAACGATGTACTATTTATAATAATTATGGAGTATATAGGGATTGCATTGCATTTCTATTTCATTAAGGAATTGAGATTGTGTGGAACTAATAAAAGTGACTCAATAGCAGGTTAAAGTTTTTGGAAAATTTATCATTGAGAGAAAGAGAACCCATAATATGGTTCTAATACCGAGATAGTAAATTTATAATAATACATGATTGATTTGGATAAATTATATTGGATATTCTTGACTTCCTTGAAGATGATTAATGATTTGTATACATTTTTTGGATAGAAGTAGTATATCTAGTATTCTATAAGGAATAAGGGACCATGAATGTAGTCAATAAGTATTTATGGTAATTCAGGATGTTGTAGTGTTTTAAAAGAATACATGATGAAGGTATTCACATGTTATTACATGGAAAAAAGGATCTTCATTGTGTTTACCTTCCTTATAAAATTTGGATTATGAGTTTTGGATAACTATAAAGGTTTGAATGGATTAAGTTTAACTTTGAATAGTATTGTTTAAGGTTAAAACATTTGTGAAGATTATTTTTTTGGAATATTATTAGGAAACGGACAACCTGAAGGTCGGGGGATAATTCGTCGCGTCGGACAAAGCTACAGGAATCGAAACACACAACCATAGTGCGACATGCCTTTAATAAATACCACAAGCCTACATGAAACCCTGGTTATAACAAAATATTTTTCATCATGGTATGTGTTAATATTTGGAACCTTATACGATTAGGATAAATATAATATTTTTGAGTTCTATTATATTTTTGAGTGAAAGATGGGTTTTTGGTAAAAATTTATTCAATAATGAAAGTCTACATGACAAGTATGTATATTTCCTTATGTTCTTAGTAAATCTCCTAAATAAATTTCTCAACTTTATGAAAGGTAACTTAAAACAAAAACGTTGTCGGTTAACTTTTCCTACTAGGGAATCAATGATCCTTTAACCAATCACAAGTTTGTGATTTTCCTGTAGTTAAACTTCCTCATAATCTTGTTTTATACAACTCTCCATCAGACCTTGATGGTTTGTTTTTCCTCCATATCCATATTTTCATAGAATCCTAGTATGGGCTATCTCAGGTGACCTTTGTACTTCCCTATCTTTCTTTTAAAGTTATATTTTTATTAATCCTATTTCCGATGTAGGTTTTCCACAAAGGTATTTTCTATTTTCAACCTTTTATTTTCAAAGAAAAATTTAAAATTGTGAGGATGCAATTTATTGAAGGAGGGGAGAATGTAACACCATAAGCTTCCATGGTACTATTCTCTTTGAATAATAGAGCAGTGTGTGTTGTACGCAACCTCGAATTCAAACACACCACGACCAATAAAATTAGCTGTTATGAATATTAATACCCACTTTTTGAAATTATATAAATTTAATATTTCAAAATGGACTTCATTTTTGGATTCAGAATATCGAAATTATCATATGTTGAATTTTTGGTATTTTTCTGAGAACTTCCAATTTTCGATGAATAGTGAAAAATACTTCAAAAAACTTTTTTAATCAAAATGATTTATAGTGATAAATTATACAATTAAGTGGTTTTAAAGTATAATTAGAATATATTTTTACCATTTTATCCAATTATGGTTATTAGAATTAATTTCACTTTGAAATTGGACATACACAATTTTCAATCTTTTGATATATATTGTTTCTTAAAAACACACTATATGTTGTGAAAGCAGGAATTAATTATTAAATTAATTAATTCAACTTATATGTTTTCAATTTTCTAAAATAGACAACAGTTTTTTAATTAGGAATATCAAATATATCTTAGAGTTAATTTTTGGTATTTTTTTGAAAAACTTCATTCTTTTATGAATAGTGAAACCACTAAGTGGTAGTTAAAAAACTAATTCTTCATTTAAATGAAAATTTGCCACTTTTGTGAATTTAATTTCAAAAATCTGACATACATGGTTGTCATTAGTAAGTAAAATGTTGTTCAATTGGATGAAAATAATTTTTGATTAATAGTAACTTTTAAGTTCTATTAATCGCAATTAAAGGTAATTAGTGTAACTTAAGGTAAATATAATGATATAATAATATGAAATTTCCTTTACACTTTTCCTAAACTTATTGGATGAGTTATGGCCTACCAAGAAAATAAATAGGTCAACTAGGGGACCCCATGGAGCCACTTGGGTAAGAAAATGACTTTAATAACTTTTTATTTAATGTAAAAAATAAAATTGTCACAAACATGTGTTGTTTTACTAAAACAATTTTTACATGGGGATATATAAGTTAAATTTTTTACTATAAATATTAATTGGAATGATAAAAAGATTTCCTACATCATGGTAATTTTTTTTATAATTTTTAGACATTAAATTAATTAAATTTATTATGACACCGTGATTATGCAGTGATTACCTCATTAATTAACAATTTTAATAAAATGGAAGGATAATGTAAAATATAATACTTAAACTTGTCAAAAACCTATTGGATGAGTTTATTTTGAACCCGTATCACCTTATCCTCTAACTATATCATTGTGGGACCTTTAAAATCTGAAAATCATTTCATAATAATGTAACATTTCATGACATTCGAAGAGTGCCCCTCCTCTCCTCTTATAAAAGGCCCCAACCACTACCACCCTATTCCCACCATCCAAGCCATTTGGCTCGACTAACCTCTTCCTAAATACTCTCTCAACTTACCTCTATGACTCCTAGATGCCTCACATTGGGCATAAGTCTTCCCAAGGAAGCCTTTGGCTCAAATCAAAAGGAATTACCCGATTTTAAGGTAATGTCTTCTCTTATGTTATTTTGTTTTGTTTTGCTTCTCCAATCCCTTAAAATCATTTTATTACTTTATTTTGTAACAAAAATAGTCTCTACAATATACTGGGATTTTGTTATGATAATTATTTGATTTAAACTTACACACACCTCCTTCTAATGGTTAAAGAACATACTGTTTCTGTGGGTGGGAAAATACTGCCTCACGAAACGATGATTGTTCAATATTCTTTTAAAACCTCTAATGGTGGACATTATGATGACACTATTTTCATATATGATATATATATTATTTTCATGTCTTCCTTATTCTTCTTTATTTCTCATTTGTGGCATACCTTTATGAATTCCATTATGGGTAAAAGTGATAATTTCATTTTAGGAAGTGTGGACTACCGCCCACTCAAAGTGATTTGAATCATTAATGCCATATGTGGGATGTAAAAAGGATGGAGTAAAAGATATTATATATTTTATTATACTGGAATTATAATACAACTTTATATCATTATGATTTCATTCCATTAAATATAAAATAGAAATGAAAGTAGCGTTCATGCGTACGTACAGCTTACCCTCTCCATGAACTGTGCATTTCATTTCTTACCTTTAAATGTTACGTAATATTATGAATGAATGTATAAACTGGATATATATGATATATGATATATACATCATGAATATAATTCTAGATATAATGTATATTTTACCACATGAACAACTTGTAATTATAAGAAGTTTATTTTTGACTCAAGTACCAAAGATTGACAAAATGATTGTTATTAACATAAATAATTACATAATGTTAATAATATGGTAATAAGTGATATAAAAGGAATAATAAACTTGAAAAAGGTTCTTATGTAATTATAAATTAACTCTAGTTTATTATTCAGGAGGTTAAGGAATGGTCGAGTCATGTCGGACACGAGGTAAGGGAACTTCTTAACCCAATTTTCGTTCTTTGGGTTAATCTCCTAATTTCAAATTTTGTCATGATATTATTATTTTATATCTTGTATTTGTACTTCCTTTTTGTGTACATATAGTGAATACACATAATAGGTCTATTTTATTTAAAAAATGATCTTTGTAAAGGAACTTCTTAACCCAATTTCCGTTCTTTGGGTTAATCTCCTACTTTCAAATTATGTCATGATAATATTATGTCGTAAATTTTATTTATAATTTATTTATGTGTACTTATAGTTAATACACATAATAGTTCTATTTTATTCAAAAAATGATATTTGTAAGGGACTTCGTCTCAATCTCCATTCGTTGAGGCATATTTTGTTTTATACACAAATTTCATTTATACGGTGTATAAACCCCATTGACATTTATGTTTATTCAAAAGTAATCGTTTTATATGAAGAGTTTTACTAAATGTCAAAAAGAAATGTTTTTCTTGTCATACGTATGTGGCGACAATGACTTCTCTACTGCCGTGACCATTATTTGAGTTTCAGCATCCTCTACAAGCGATAATTTTTTTTAAATGAAAAATAAATACCAAGTTTTAATTTTCTTTTATTTTGATATTGAAAATGGTTTTGATAATATTTTTATTATATCAATGTGTTGTATTGATATATTGTGATTGAAATGTGGAAATGTTTTGTTTCCTTTATGCATGTTTTATGTGATACGATTATTTTTTGTTTTAGGATATGTTTAAACCTGTTCATATAAGGAATGCATTGGACTTAATAAGTGACAGGTGGAGCCCGCTATAGCTCCTCGATGCATCGGCTGGTCTAATGAGACAAACTAGTGTCTTGGCATGAGGCCTTGACAAAATCTTATTTGTAGTCTTGGCATAAGGCATTGGCTACGTGGTTATGATAGTATGTCATTATGCATTCCATCATTATGAATGTGGTTATTGATATTTCATGTGATTATTTAACTAGTAGAATATCCATGTGAATAAGTAAATGGCATTATTTCATTTTATTTTTGCCATATTATGCTGAATTTCAAGTTTAAAAGGCTTTTTTGTTATACATTACTTTAAATGTTAAGGTTTATTTATGAAAGCTTCATCTATATTGGTTTCCTTACTGAGCATCTGAGCTCACCCCTTTCAATGTTTTAATTTTTCTAAGATGTGATGATGTATATTATGAATGACCTACAGGGATAGTATGATGGGATATGAAGACAAGATGTTTTTGTAGTTTTGTTTTACTTTATAATGTAATGTAAAACTTATGAATGTATCTAGTGTTTCCAAGGCTACTAAACTAATCGGTCTTTTGAGACTTGATCTTTTGTGATCATGCCAATGTTATGAAATAATGCACCGACACTGGGTAACTGGGGTCAGGGCGTTACAGTTAAATGTTTATATTTTAATTAAATTAATAACTTGATGATATTTATGTCAAAATATGTGAATAGTCCTAAAAATGAATATAATGGTATATTATGTTAAATAATTCATTTTAATGATTTAAAATTCATAAAAATATTTTATTTTCCCAATTCAATTGGATATGTTATATAATATCATATGTCATCCATTTATGGGATATTTTACATTTTATTTAAACGTTCTTGAAACATAAAGTGTAAAAAACATTTATAATGTGGTAATCAACAAAAGGGTAAACATGGGTGAAAGCTAAGAGATAAGGGTGGAAAAAACAACTAAATGCATATAAATTTTATTAAATTGTATTTATTTAAATAATAATCACCCTAGTTTTTAAATATCTAGTTTTTTTCTACATTAACATGAAAATTAATTTATATTAATTTAATACTTTAAGTGATTTTTGGGACTACCCCTCCCCTCTCTTCCTCTCAGATTATGAGGACACTATTTAGAAAAATTAATACAAAAATATATTCCTTACATCCACTTCTACATAATAGAGGTTTTTTTATCACAAAAATACTAAACCTATAAAGCTTAAGCTGTAATCCAAATAAATTATCCAAGAAGAATTTATAAGTCCCAACCAACCTATTTCAAGTTTATTTTCAATTATATCATTCTCAAAACTTATAAAAAAAGATGATATAATAACATATGTATTTAAAATATTCACAAATGTAATTATTACTATATTGAAACCCTTTTTCATCATCTTCTCAATCAAATGAGGAACGTAAACATCATTTTTGCATAAGTGTATAGTGTTACCTCCATAAAGTGATGTGTCTCATTTTCCAACACCCCCTCTGATGAATATTTATGATGATAGATTTAATTTATATTTATATGCTATTTAAGAAATAATTATAATTATTTAATGATAATATATCATATCTATCCTCAACCATTATTTCTTTTGAGAACGATAACATCATTCATGAAAACATGTGGATTACCACATCCATGAACCGATGTGGTTTTTTTCTTGTACACATTCCATGAATGGTTATAAAATTTTATTTATTGTATAAAATTTATAGTAATGTCTTGATTATTATTATGTATATGATGGAAAATTTCCCACTTTGACCCTGGTCAATATACAAAATTCTCTTTGTAGCTATGAACCGAACATCCACAAAACTTATAACAAAAATTCAACAAATATGTAATCAAAATGAAACCAATGTATTAATTATAAATTAATAAAACTAGATATTTTCTTAAAAATGTAAATAACTAATATAATTTTATTATATAGGAGTAAATGGATTTTTATTGAATGTTTAGACTTTAGGAATGTGGGTTCTTAACTAAATTTACATTCATTAGGTTATGCTTATTTTTATTCGACTATGTTATGTCTAGATTAAGTGTTAAATAACCTATGTCTGTATTATATTATATTAAAACATGTTGTATTTGGTTTTAAATTTTTTGTGCATTATTATTTTCTTGAATTTATAACAACTTCAATGATTGGATCTTTTTAAGGATTATTTGTCTCAATATTATTTATTTGAGAAATGTCATGTTTTATTAACCTACATACTTTTAAAAGGTATATATGATCCCTACTGAAATATCTTATCCTGAATAAATATTTGATCATGATATTTATAGTTCCATTTATGTTATCTATTTAATGACATTATAATTCAAATATTAAAAAAATCCATGGGCTTTAATGGTCTCAATTTAAATTATTCCAGATATAAATCATGTTATGCACTATGATTTATTTTATATGGTGAACCTATTATCCCATAAATTAGTTTTAATATACTATTTCCTAACAATTACGAGTTTTAAATATTTATTATATTTTTCTTCGTTCAATGGATTTTGTTATTCAGGCCTTTCCCTTGTTCTAAGGGTTTCTTGTCTCAAACTTTTTATTTGAGACTTGTTTTGATTTTCGCACCTATTTTCATTTATATGGTGAATATAGCAACTATAAAAATATAAAATAATTATTTTTTAAACTCATACTATTTTATACTCCATAGATTATTCTATATATCAAATGGTGTTTTCAGTTTTAAAAGGCCATAAAAAGTTTTTTAAATGTTGTTTTAAAATTTTTAAAGACTATTAACAAAAGTATATATCCATTTTTATTATCTCTTTTAAATAAATTAGTTTTATAAAAAAATTATTTTCTAAAGAAATTTTACAAAAATAATTGAACTTATTTAAAAATGTATTAAAATAAAATTTATTAATGTTTTCTATATGGGTCACTTGTGATACACTTTACAAAATACCAAAAAGATTTATTATATTTAACTTGTATAATATGAGAGGGTTTTACAAGAATCATGATGGTTCTTTTCATTGAATATTACATTATAAAATTTTCTAGTTAATTTCAATTAAAAATATTTTGAATTTGTATTTGGTATTTTCATTTTTCAAGCTTCTAAAAATAATATATAATTTTCCTCTATTTTTAAATAAACATTTTAAGTTTTCTTTTCACGATGTTTTTATTCTTTTTAAACACCTATTATGATTCTTATTTATCATTGGGGATATGATCTTATTACACCATTAACATGTTTTCTATGAATTATGTGTGATGGTGTTTTAATGATATTATTAGGATACCCATTTATATTAACTGATAAATCAAGCTAAGTTAGTTTTGATGAAAATAAAGTATATATGTGTTTTATTTCATGATATATAACTTAGAAATTCATAATGAAATTTGAATTAGAGAGTTAACCAAAATACTTATGGAGAATTATCTAATTTTTGCAGGGTGGGTTCATTATATCCCACTATTAGATTGTATATTCAGAGAGAGTTAACAAGATGGAAGTTACTCCTCTAAGAATGAAGAGTTAATTGGTTATACGTCACCCCTAATAGATAATGGAGTTTACCAGATATAGGTTACTTTTAAGAGATATGAGACTTCTCTATTAAGTTTATTCCATGATGAATGTATTATACTATAAGATATCTATAGTATTTTTCAATTATAGCTATGATTATTAATGGATGGTTCTCTATAGGATTGTTTTCATATGGATCATGATTATAAATTATATTACTCTTTCCTTATGCTAAATATATATGGATTGTATCACGATTTATGATCCATGATTTATTATTTTTAATTATATAATGTTATACACATTTTATTTTTTTAATTAATCATACAATAATTATAATATTATGATCACTAATGACATTCAATTGTTGTTGGTTAGGTTTACCGTTACAGGGTTTTTTAAACACCCTCCATATGTTTTCGATTTTCCTCAGTTATAAATATTGATCTAAAAGGATTTTTTTCTAGAAAAGTTTCGTGGGTGTTGAATTTAATGGGAGATGTTTAAGAGTTAATTTTGAATAAGATATATTGGGTATATTGCGAAAAATTTTCTCTAAAACACCTTTGGATTATTATGTAAGATTGTTCTTAATTATCTAATACTCTAAACCTAAAAGGTCCTTGGGTCCTGTTTAATTGTATCAATTAAAGAAATTACAAGATTATATTTTTATAAATGAATCTAGGGGTGTGGGTTCAGGGTTATTATAATTTTTATGAGATAGGGGTTCATTTAACATTGGAGATTATGATATTTTCATGTGAGGATAACATAAGAATTATAGACACCACATTCAGTTTATAAGTTTATGGTTGATCAAAAGTTCAAAGGAATTGAAACACATTTCATGTTTTTATGTTATTTTATTTTTAAAATTATTATTTATATTTTTCATGAGATTTTATTTGGATGAGGTATATGATACCATTCATATTAACATATGATTTAACATGATGTTTCATTAGTAATAATTGTCTGGAATATTTGGGTATGTAATTAGAAATTCTTGAGGTATGCTTTGAAATTGAAACATTATTTAATGTTGAGGTTATTATGATAAATTGGGATATATTTTAATATATTTAAGGAATGATCTTTGTAGAACCATTGGTGTTATTTTTTAATTATTTATATTAATGTATTATTTATTGAAATGATAGATTATTCAATATGAGTGTTATCTTATCATGTGAAAAATATTTCCATTTTAGTATGGATAAGAAGAATATATTTTCATCATATTATATAAGTCATGGTAAATTTTAATTTGATTATAATACATCAAGAATTAAATATTCATACTCGTAATTTGGAGTAAAATATTAGATAAATGAAAAAATTGACTGAAACACCCAAAAAATAATGAAATTATGTCTATGTATTTGTATAATATAAAGTAACTATATTTCTTTATGCTCTTAGTCTTAATTTTATATTAATTTCTAAACTATGTGGAATGATCCTTAAACACAAATTTTATGCTATTACTGTAGTGAAACAAGATTTTCATACATATATCTCATGTCTTTTTAGATGAATATTCATTACATTTCATAAACACATGGACAAGTACAACAATATTTTAGTGTCGATGGATAATAGAAGCACAATAATATTTTTTCAAGAAATATATTCAACATCACAAAAAAAATCTTATCAAAAATTACACCTCTTAGGCATACCCTAGCTAAAACATTTTTTATAACATAGGTAAGGAAACATAAGAAAGGGTGAGATATATTTCATAGTAAGGGTTAACATATGATATATCAATAAATGATCATATTATATCATAAAATAAGAATAATGTTATGTGATCATGAACATAACATAAACAGTTGATACACAACCTTTCCTAGATAATAATAATATGTAATGGAATAAAAATTTATCAATTCCTAAAATATGACCCATAAGAGTGAGATATTATCATGAATAAATAATGGACAATAATCATTGGTCATAAAAGTGTTGAATTATCATAAATATATAATGATATTTCATATGTCATGGTTAAATACGTTGACCATCGATAAAATGGATCATGACATATCATCTAATTCCCATTATGTGTCAGGATGAGCTTTTTTCCCATATGGGATCATGAATCACCCATTTCCCACAGTGGATCATGCCCATCGATTTTTTTTCCAATGTGATATCATTATATATAAATTTTTACCCAAATAAATGGATAGATATATTGGTCTCACATATATAAGAATGAAAACCATAACAATATGTTCCTTAATATTATAAAAATCCATTATATCATCACATAAAAACATGTGTCAATAAAAAATGATTCATAAACATTTCATCAATTCACCATAGTATATACCATGAATAAAAATTCATAAAGATTCTATATACATAAACATTAAAAATTTAAGGATATAATAATGATGGTATCATTCAATATAATCCTCGTTAAAGAATAAATACAATCAAAGGATTCCATCTTAGATGTAATGTGATTTTGAAAGATCACATGGAAAATTCCATGAGAAAAATATCATTTACAATTGTAAAAAACACATTTAAAAATAATTTTCAAAATAATTTTCTTTGAATATAACCTTGGAAACAATTATAAGTAACTTTAAAATCATTTAAAACATTTTTATAATAAATATACATTTCATTTTTTTAAACCATTTAAAATTCATAAAATATTTTTGAAATTCATTTCATTAAAAATAAACTTTGAATCTTATAAGAAAATATTTAAAACAATGAGTTCTTCATGATGTAGTAACATAATGTTCATGTCATACATGTTAAAACTAATATTTTTTTTAATTGTTTGGTAAAATTTGAGTGGACCCTTCATAGAAAATGACATGAATATTACTTTTAATATTTTTTGAAAAAAGTAAAATGTGGGTAAAAATTTATCTAATAAATAATTTTTATAATATAAAAATATTTTTTACTTTTATAAAAAAACATGGATATAGAATAGAAATCATTTTATTTGGTCAAATAGAGAAATGATGTCAGTTTACATTAAAAATAATATTTTTTGAACATTGTGTACATAAAGAGATTAAAATGAAGGTAAAACACGTATTATAATTATATAACCATATTAGGGGTAAATTCATGAGTTTATTTAGTTATTAATAATTTGATATCACAATCAGAAACATAAACATAAACAATCTTGATAAACTATGTTATTGTACCATTAAACCATTACTAGTATGGAAAATTTTATTAGTAATCCCCATTAAATAATATCATTAAATTAAAAATATAATATCAATAGAAAAAATATAATTATAATATTATATGTTAAGTGGGCTGTATATAAACCGCATAAAAGATGATAGATGCATAACATGACATATATCTTAAAGAAACAAAATTGGGAGAAAAAATCCTTACCTTAAGTCTGAATTTCCGTATACACATTTGATCCAATTCTAGATTAAATATAAATTTATTATAAAGATATTAAATAACCATAATAATATTTAAACTGTATTATGAAAGGTCATGATGGTAATAGGTTTTCACATTCCTGAGACATGAAATCCATATGGATTGAAATTTCCCTCATAGTAATTTCAGTTATTATTCAACCACGAGATGTAGCATCAACATATTTATGGATACATTCCATTATAGTTCATTGATTAATGGATTGTGTTTTAGTTTCATCCCTTGACATATTTATTTTTCCTTATCTAGTAATTTGAATTGAATTTTTTCTAGTTATAACCTTTACATATTTTTTATTTACTTTAATTATGTTTATTGATTACATGGAATGTGTTTTCAGTTATTTACCTTTATATATTGACTATTCACATTTATTCTTTATTGCTTCCACTATATTTTTCCCTTACTAAGAATTTGAGATCACCCAAGTTATGTTTCATTCCCCTGGTATCCAAGAAGAATAAAATAAAAGATATATAGGAATATACTAGATATATTATATATTATCATCAAATTTTATTTGTTTAGAAGAAAAAAGAATGTTATAATTAATGTATCCATTTTTAATACAATTATCATTTATGAATATGGTATACCAATATTACTAAATCAATCAGTCCATTGGGGAATGATTCCTTGTAATCATGCCAATGTATTTAGTATCAAACACTAGCTCTTGGATATCTAGGGCTGGGTCTCTACATTGTGAAATTTGTATTTCCTTTAAAATATCATCAAAATATGGAAACACATGAGTTTCATGAATACGGGCTTCAGGAAGATGTTTTTTAGCGGATCAATGAATTTTGATGGTGATCTTTAAGATTTCAAAGAGCATCGTGAATGGAGAAGGTGAGGTTCATTGTGAATGTAGCATTGTGGTGGTGAGAATTTGTGATGGAAAGCTCTGTGTTTAGTATGATATTTGCGAATGAAAAATGTCTGTGGAGCTTCACAAAAAATTGAGTACTATGGTGTAAAATTGGGAGCTCTAAAAAATGGTGATGATAAGGCCCAAAATGTTCTAGGGTTGGTGGAACAACCTATAAATGGGATTTTACCCCCTTTATAAAGATGATCAAGGCTCAATGATAATTCCGACTCTCCAGGTTAGTGATGGTGGTTCCCATTGGTTGTTCATGAAGTTGGTTTGAAAATAAGATCGAAAAGGTTGTAAAAGACCACTGAATGTTCTGAGCATTGAGAAAGTAAGAGAATTATGAAACACTATGTGATCTTTGTGAAAATGAAGGAGCTTTTTGAATGCTACTTGAGATTTGGGAAAGAGTTGTGCTTCACAAAGTCATGTTCTGAGCTTTGAAAATTAGAGAACTTTGTGAAGGTAGTGAGCATCACAAAAACAGTTCAAAAGAGATTTCCTATTAAATTTTTTGTAAAGCATTTTTAATTTGTGTATTAATGTGGAACATCAATATATAATCCAAATAAATTATAAGATGTATTCATTAGAGATAATGAAATTACCTACAAGTCTTTTTTACTCGGAGTGGATTTTATGAAAAAAGCAGTGAGAACACTTCATTTGAGAGAACAGTTAGCTTTCATATTATGATTGGTTGTGAAGAAAAAGGGGAAGTGACTCCACATCAAATATTGTAAATAGAATGTATTTTATAGTGGATTTGGTATATCTGAACATCACTAGTGTTTTCTCCTTGTATGTAGCCTAGCAAGGCTGAACAAACTACTATTCATGTTTCTTATGCATTCTTTATGATCTTTTCATACTCTCAAATTGGAAGACGATAGAATAGAGTTTTGTTTAACAAAGAAATAATATAAATAGGCATAGTTTTTAATCCCTCATAGCTTGATTCACCCCCGCCCTCTTAGGGTATTTGACCTAGTAAACCTAACTATAGGTATTAGAAGAAAGGTTGATATCTATGTTTATCTCTCAATATCTGTCATAAATCACAAAGGAATTTTGATATTAGATGGGAATAATTCTTTGTTATGGAAGAATGAGATGCAACACTACTTCTGATCCTTGGAAATGGATTTTCTTATAGATGTGATGCAATGTATTTTAATCGATATTAATAGTGGTTAATTATCAGTAGTTGAAAGAAGGGGATTGGATGTTGATTCCAAGAGAATCAACGATATTGGGGAAGAGATATCCACTGTAATCTATATAATATTGATGTCATGATATACATCCCATGCAATGTGGGGAAATCTAATGAATATATATATAAAGTATATCTAATGTTAAGAGAGGAAAAAATACAAGTTCTATGTTATAAGTATGAATATATAGGAATGAACCCAAATGAGTCCCTTGAAGAATTATTTTATGAGGTAAATATTGTAGTGGAAGACATGTGGGGTCTTGGAGAAGCCTTTGAAGATATAAAGATTGGGAACCGTATCTTGTGGAAGCATCCACCCCAGTCCAATATGTAATATTTAGTATCTGAAGACAGAGATTCATAAGAGATGACACATGATATATTGAATTGAAACCTTGTAGAATATGAAATAAGAACTGATGATAATGATGTTGTGGAAAAGGGCAAATCTAAAGAGTTGGAATTCAAGGTTGTGAAGAAGCTCACCATTGATTATTATCAGGAAGAAGAAGAGATAAAAAAGGTGATGTCATTCCATCCTCAAATCTTCAAAGTGAAAAATGAATTTTCAATGGGAAACATCCACTTGATTACATTAGGTTTGGAAATATTGGTCATCTTGCAACAAGATGTCCCAAGATGTTCTAATATGATGATGAGGATGAAGTTGAAATTCCCATGAAGAAGACTTAAGACTGTGTGAAGGGAAAGCTATAGTTCAAGTGAATTTTTTTAATAAAAATAATAATCTTTCACATGAATGTGATAGTACAGACGAATCTAAGGTTTATGTGGTTTAAGATATGAAGAATTGCAATGATCGGGGAGAAAATGCTAAGTTGGTAGTGGTTGGTATTTCATAGAAAAAGGAATAAACTGATATTTATGATGAATAATTTGATGGAATAATTATTATGGAGGCCTAATTAGAATAAAATCTTGATGAAATAGATGTTTCAAGAGCCAAAATGACAAAATTTGACAAAGTGGTTCATGATCCCAAACTCTATATGCAACAGCGGGAAGAAAATATGTTGGAAATGATGAAATAAATGGAAAATATATTTATTAAATTCCAAAAATATCAAATAATGATGTTGAGTAAAATATGAAAATCAAGGAATAAAAAAGTGAAATCGATAGTTTGACCAACACTAGATGGGATCAAATCAAACATATCGAAGAACATGAAGAGGAATTTGAATGTTTGTTATAAAAAGGTAAGGATCGAGAAAAAACTCTTGACTCCCAATATGACATCAATAAATTAGATCACTAAAAATATGGAAATCTCATAAGTCAAAAAAAAATAAAAGCAACAAACAAATCTAAATGATATGGCTAGTATGGGGCTTGATCAAAAATAGCAAGTGATCAATGTTGAAGTCAGATCGCAAGAACCCGCTCAAAAATGGAAAGTTTGTTTTTTTATAAAGTAGAATAGGAAGATTCATAGAATCAAAGGGGAAACTAGATTTTTATAATTGACATGTCAGAATTAGTCTTATATTTGGTTTTATTTCTTTGTAATTAAAGAATCCTCACAAAATGTTTGTTCCATAGCAATTAGATACCGAAGGGAACAAAACAGAAGTGGAATCCAAATAGATAATGGTACTCTAGAACATATTTCAAAGGAAATTGTTTTTGGTGTAGAGGATTTAGGAAAATGGGTAGATATTATACACCAACCATGCAGAGGAATGTGCCAAAGAAGAATCTATGTGGCCACCAGTAGTAAATCAATGAATCTAAAGGTGAGATGAAAATTCAAAATCGATTTGTAGCTATGAAGAATGAAGTCAGTAAATCATATTCTAATCAAGGTCAACACTATGAATCTGTTCTGGGTGTGACTCCAAAAAAACATGGATCACAAATTAAATGTCTAGATAATGATGTGGTTGTAAAAAATTTCCATAAATCATCAGATCATTCTGGTGTATGGATCCTTCAAATCGGTTTCACATCCCATATGACATGAAATAAAGATATTGTTACAAGAATAAAATATGAAAAAGACAGAGTTGTCATGTTTGGAAATGATGAAGGCCTAAAGATGATTTGCTTGGGAACAACCAGTTTTGGGGGTAAATAAATAAAGAGTGATGATGTCTTAGTAATAGAAGTTCTCAGTCACAACTTACATAGCGCTAGTCGACTATTTGACAATGATAATTCGACATAATTTACTAATAAAATGTTCATCATAAAATAAATATATGGTGAAGTTTTTGTATATGGAGCAAAGAAAGATGTAAATCTATACCTTGTAAATGGAGAATAAGATATGTTCTTTTTATCTAGAGATAAAGAAAACAAGTTGTGTCATAAATGACTTGGTCATCTATTCCAACTATCCTCGGATGATCTAGAAAAGGGTTATGAAACTAGAGACCTCCATATTCTATCATGTGACCATATTTATACTTGTGATTCATTCCAACAAGGTAAGATCATTAGAAAGATATACAATGAAAAAATAATAATTCATCCACAATCCCTGAATTAGTGCATTCTAATGTTTTAGACCTATCCCACCAAGAGACACTGACAGAAAGAGTTATTATATTCCATTAATTGATTAAAATAGCATAATGGCATGGGTATTTTTCATTTCCCATAAGTTTAATGTGTTTAATTTCATAAAATGGTATCAAAGGGAATCTGTAAGGATTCTTGGGAAAGAAATTCAAAAGTTTTTTACTGATAATGGTATGAAATAAGAAAATATTAAGGTGGAAGACTATCTTGATAAACATGGTATAGTGTATCATGTTTCTTCAGTGATAACTACCCTATAAAATGGTGTGGGTGAAAGGAAAAATCATATCATCAACAAAATTTCTAGAATTATTCTTATTGAAAAAGTCTTACTAGATGAATTTTTGAAGGAAGTAGTCTTGAAATAATTACACATTTCTATAAGGGATCAGTTTTGTCTAAAATAAGGTTAGACCCTATATGAGATGTGGTATGGAGAATATCCAATATTAAAATACTTTCAAATATTTGGATGTAAGAGATTTTTTCTCTATAATGGAAAAAAATGGAAATTTGAATCACACAGAGATCTGGGGATATTACTTGGATACTCAAGAAAAATAAAAGTGTATAAATGACTTAATAATATTACATGAAATGTTTTTGATAGAAATTTTGACACTATGGTGGAAATGAAAAAAAATATTCCACAATGTAGTGAAAAGTTTCTTGATGAAAGTGATGAAGAGTTAAGAAACACAAGGCTGCAGAAGGGTGAAATGGTGAATCAGAAGAATATACTAAAGATGATCATGTAGAATTCAGGTTTTTATCCATCAATAAGCCAAATATCCATGCTAATATAGATAGGAAAAATATCATTGGTGATAAGAAAGCACCAGTTACCACCAGAAGAATGAATCCATTATAGAAGGGATATTTCATATCTCGGGTAGAGCCTAAATGTTTTTCCAATATATCTAGAGATGAGAACTGGTTTCATGCTATGAATGATGAGCAAGAGTAGATTGAGAAGAACTATAGATGTGAGACTATTTCAAGGCCAAGAGATAATAATTTCATCAACGCTAAATTCTTCTTTCACAATAAGATAAATGAATGTGGTGTAGTAATTCAATAAAACATGAATATTTTGAAAAGGATAATTCCAAATAAATTGTATCACCTTCAATGTGACTTTTGTACCAGTTTCATGGCCGGAGAAAATCATATTATTTTTATCCATTATAGTGAAATGGAAGTTCAATGTTTTATAGATAGATGTCAAGTCAACATTTTTTAATGAGGTTTTGGATGAGGAAGTGTATATCAAACAAAGATATGGATTTCTCATACATAATTATGACAAAAAATAGACTAAATAAGGTTCATTATATATTGAATTAATAATCATGAGCATGGTATTCCAAAATTGATCAGTACTTGAGGAATCCCAGGTTTTAATGTGATAGAGTTGATTATAATAACTATTTAAATAATGATATAAATCAATGGATAATGGTTTTGTTTTTGTTGATTATATAATATTTGGTGGATCAAATGAAGAACAATGCAAACAGTTCCATGAATTCATGAAATGTGAGTTTGAAATTTTAATTATTAGTGAGTTGAAGTTTTTCTTTGGATTACTGGTGACATAATAAATGAATCGAACTTTAATTTCTCAATACTAACATGATAAGGAGGTTCGGAGAAGATTTGGACTAGGAAATTACAAGGAGATGAAAACCCCAGTTTTCACCTAGAAGAAACTATCAAAATTAGATGATGGAAAGGCATTTAATATCACAAAATATAGGTAAATCATGGGATGTTTACTATAACTGATATGGATAATACCCGATGTTGTTTTTTACACTGGACATGCAATAAGATATCATATAAATCCCAATGAAATACACATACTGGCAAAGAAAATAATACTTCGGTATAATAAGGGAACTATGGATTTATGTTTTATTTATAATGAAAAATATCAGCAATATCTATTGGGATATACATATGCATATAGGGCTTCTTCAGTAGAGGACAAGAAATTGACCTTAGGAGATGCTTTATATCTTGGTGGATTATTAATTTCTTATCTAAGCATGAAACAAGATTTAATTTCATTGAGCACCACATAAGCTAAATATATTACTGCCACTCAAGCATGGATGCAGTTATTGTGGATGAAACATCATCTTGATAACATTGGAGTTGATTTGAAGTCTAAAATCAGAATCCACCTTTATAATTCATGTGTTATAAGTCTTAGAAAAAAATATCATCTTTTAATCAAGGACAAATAAAATTGAAATAAAACATTTTTCAATCAAAGAGAATGTGAATAAAGGTCTTGTGAAGTTGGAGTATGTGCCTACTGAACTATAAGTTATAGAAATTCTAATAACAAACTTACCAAAAGAAGGTTTTGAGAGGCATCAACTGGCTCTGGGAGTCCAGTCGACTACCAGTACATGAGAAGTGTGGATGTGGATTCCCCTATCCCTTAGGTATGGTTTATTTTTCACTAATATATTGATCTCTATTCTTTACTATATTGTAGACCAAAAAGAAGTGACATTTGGGTTCGTTGACAAAGTGGGAGAAATTGTGGCTGGTAAAAGGGAGAAAATTTATAAATCAAGACATAAGGAGAAGCTGATAGGTGGAGTAGTGGTATACGGGGAGCATCGAGATATGGGAGATTTATAAATCTGATGATGATGTAATTCATGGATCAATGAATATATACCATGACAGATAATGTTTTTTATAAAAATAGTTGCTTGGTTGATTGATTTCAAGAATTGGTTTCAGGAATGAAGTGATCAATTGTTGAACATTTCCTTATAATCTTGTTTCAAATTGGATGAAAATAATTTATGATTATTTTTTGGTGACTAGAAAATAAATTGGATGATGGCTAAGTAGAAATATCTACTTCAACATATCGAATATCATTTTAAAAACTAAAATGTGATTTTATATTTTCCAAAATTGATATTAGTTTAGGGGATTATCAACCGAGGTATAATCCATTTGATATACCATGGACTACTTTTATAATACGGCATGAATTATAGGATTTCATCACAATTCCACTCAGGTTAACAAACACAAAATCTATCTTTTTCTCCTAGATGATCTGAATCATTCACCCTTACCACGATCAGTTTGTAGTTATTATTGTGGTTTAAATCTTGGTGTACTTTTAGACTCTTGGTGATCATGAAAACCCCCTAAAATTATCATGAGTACATTGATATTGAATATAATATAAAATACACTATCTAAGTGTCAACTCTTGATCTACAATGTACATTTCTTGGGTCACATCATCTTGGACGAAGTTGTTTCGATTGACCCATATATGGGCTAGGAATTAGTATCTTTATAGCAGCCAAATAATTTTCTAGATATCCATTTTTTTTATTTAGTGAGAAATTATAATAGGTTTATCAATCATGTTTCTCACATGGAAGAACCTCTATTGGGAATGACCAATATGTGTATCAATTTTGAATGGTCATGGGAATGTTATAATTCATTATAGGTGTTAAAAAATAATTTGACTTCAACACAAATTTTGATCCTACTTGATATGTGTAGGAAGTTTACCTTGTTTTATGATTCATCTAGTAATATACTAAGAGAACTGTTTATATAGGGAGATCTTTTCATACTGTGTGGGTCGTGATAGTTGAGGACAAATGAATGAAACTACCCTACACACGACAATGAGTTGGCCGTTGTGGTTTATGCTTTAATGTGTTGTTGTAATTACCTATTGGAAAATAGTTTTTTTAGGTATACCAACCATAAAATCCATTTTTACGTCTTTTCTAAACATGATTTAAATCCATATAATCAAAAATGGGTTCAGTTTATGCAGTTTTTTAACATTGATCAGCATATGCACATGGGAGATAAATAGTGTTTCATGATCTTTGAGCAAAAATATACTGAATCAGGTGGTTTTTAAAACTAACTCCTAGTGGAAGATGTTTTATTTGTTTTATAGGATGCACACTGATAATTAGAAAAGATAGATATAGATTACCCTTGCATCCTTGTCATCTAAGTCCATACTTCATAGTGAGATCAATGAAATGATGTATGAGGATCTAGATTATTTGGTCGTGAATGAAAATCCTTGAAAGTGGGGAGTAACTTTTTTACTATACTATCAATGATGAAAAATTTATCATGTTTATGATCATATTGTTATGCCTATGAGTATAAGTAATGTGTTGACACATGAATTTCAGGCATCAAATCAGGTGGTGCACTCATTCTTGACCAAGATGTTCAAAGATCATTTTTGACAATATTTGTTGACTGGAATTAAAAAAAAATCATTTTTCATGACATGATGCTACACATATCTATAGGTTATAGCCGAGCATCAAAGTCTTGGTGGGTTTCTATAATGATTTCTTATTCTAAAAATGAACTCGATAAATTTCACTTTGTATTTTTTGGGAGGTATCTTAAGGAATAATTATAATAATGATGAAATATAGGTCATTTTATATCGTTTATCCATTATATCACATTTCTTACTGATTCGATAGACTTTTACCAAGGACTATTTGAGTGATTTTTTTTGATCTGAAGATAGTGCAGTATCATGGGGTATGGTAATCTATAGTTTAGGATCATGATCCTTGTTTAACATAATGATTATAGGAAGGGTTATAGATGGGTTTAGGAAACTAGGTGTTTCTGAGTACGGATTCTCTCCCATAGATGGATAGGATGTTGGAACATAATTTTCAGTTGTGTGAGGACATGTAGGGGGCATGTGTCCAAGAATTCAATGGATATTGGTAGAAAAATATATTACACAATGATTTCACTTATAAAAAAGTTAGCAAGATAGTACTCATATGTATCTATATGAGGTAATCTATGGTAGGCCATATATATCTCTATTATATTTGGCATAGGCTAGGAAATCATAGTAGTTTGGGTTGAGTCTCATGTAGTAGACGTCAATGATTGATTGGTTTATTCATAAAATTATAGATATATATTCGCGTAGGTAGAAGTCATATGATGATTGACTTTATCAACCACTTGAGTTCATAGTGGGTTATCATGTGTTCCTTCACATGTTTCTAAGGATTGGTTATCATCAAATTTAGAAACAGCGTATGTCAGAGCAAAGGTAATTTGGGTGGTTTTAAATTCTGGGGAGGATCGGGTCAACATCATATCAATTAGATCTTCCAAAATGTTATAGTTGCATGAATGATGTTTTTCATCTGTTTAAACTTTAGCAGTATCACCTCCATCCTTCTCACATGATCGATATTGATGATTTTGACGTTGAGGTTGATGCTCCTTTGAGGGGAACCTAGTTTGTATAGTGAATTACAATGAGAATATTTTGTGGGTTAGGAATATCCTATTTGTTTTAGTGTTATGGAAGCATTGTATAATCCCTAAAGAAATGTACAAGAGGTAGGAAGATATGTGGGAATAGTAGACAGACATTTTTTTCCTTTGATTCTTAGTGAATCTTGAGAGAAAAGGTCCAGGATGAGCTGTTATAAGGTGGGTAGGTTATAAGATCCCAACATTTTGATAATATATGTTCATATTTATTTTTTGATTTTCCTCGCATCGAAATGGTTATGAAAATTAATTATCAAAATATGAATGGACTTGATGGAATCTTCTTTCTGAAGGATTTGAATAAGGGAGGAAAGAGGTCATCATATTCACAGTGCACAGTTGGCATATGGTTAGATAAAACAGTGCAATATAGACTAGGAAACTATGTAGAAAATCTCCCTTCAGAAAGAGGCAGTCTCATAGCCTTTTCACCACTTTTCAAATAATATAGGTTACTTAGCCAAACCATGTGGCTTGTCCCCCACATGGATAGAGGTATCTGCACAATTGGTGCATGGTTAGGCAGACAATGCAGCCAAATAATACACGCATTAAAAAGTGGGAAATCTCTCATTTCCCATCATGGTAATTATGTTTTCTAATATGATGTTCCATATTCCACTTTCCGAAATCTCAGGTGATGTAAGAAGAGCTTACACCATCTCCAAATACTATTCTCCTTTAATTATTCCCAATTTGGGGTGTGTTTAGTTATTACTCGGTGATTTGGGTGAGTCTAAAACAAATATTACCATTATTTTTTTGGAATATGCATTGTATAATAAGTTTACTTCTTATTAATCCTATAACACCCCCTTTTATAGTAGATTACGTGTTGGGTATATAATATTGTTTGAGTTTGAATAAATGGATATTGTTTGGTGGTCTATAATTATATCTCATTTTCTTGATGCCTTAAGTTTTGTGTTGTCTGTTGTGTTTGGTGTCGTTATGATATGAATTTTAATTTTTGGTATGAAAAGTGAAATTTTTTATCTAAGTGATATGATGGCTCCCTCACAATCCCTATTTGATTTTTTGATATGATTAACCCATGTATATAGGTTCATCCATGTGGTGATCCAATTCCTTGATCATGTAATTGAGTTATTGAATATTGAATTTTAAGGATTATGAGATAAAACTAATTTTTATTATGTTTAGAATGTTAATATGGAATAATGGAGTTCCCAACCTAACATAAAAGAGTTAAACTGAGTTCTAACATGTAATGTGTCAAAGTGATAAATTGTTAAAGAAGTATGTCCATATAGGTAAATGGTATTAGTGGGTATTGGGATAATTCTTTACTCTCATAGGTCGTGATAGAATAATTATCTAGGCCATACCAATATATTTCATTGGTTATGATTTTTGACTGGGGACCTATGATCCTAAAGTGTGGACATGATATGATTATCTAGACTAAGGATATAAGGTAAATTCAAACAATCTTTTGTGAAATGAATTCCACCATTGATGTTTGATACTTGACTCCTATTATTCATAGTTTAGATGACCGATGTGGGTTGACGTGAATTTGATATTTATGGGTAATATATGGAACTTGTGGTTAGAGTGATTAATTTCAATCTTGATAAATAAAGGAATATGTTTTAAATATTTCTTACATTATTTTTCTCCATAAATAATCATAAATATTTTATAATAGATATTTTTTAGACACCATAGGTGATTCTCTAATGATTTGTAGTTACACCTTTCTTGGGTTTCCACTGGGTACCCAAGAAGAACTCAAGATTTCATGTGAGGATAAGGGAAAATACCCAATACAATATGGTTGATTTGTGGATTACGTATGTGCATGGACAAGATAACCATACATGGACTAAGGACCCATATTGGTAATTCTTTAGTGTTAATTTATTTTAGTTTTTTCCATTTATTTTGACTTTTCAGGACATGACATGTCATATTTAGAGTTTTTTTCGACATATACCCTATTTTGGGTAATTTTTTAGGGATACTTTATTTTTTGTACTATTTCCATTATTTCTTGTCATACCTACTTTGTATTAAAATTATAAAGAGTGTATAGTATCCCCATGTATTTTATTAGACCCTCACTACAATTCCTCACCCACTAGAATATGGGGAGGTGTTTCAGAGGTCATGTGGTGAATCAGTTCTGGGGACCATATTAGTGGCACCTGGTTCTAGATGTTAGATTTTTTATTTCTAGTTAACTGTTATTGATACTTATTAGGGCACTCCATGGGTAGCTACACCTTCTAATTGGGGCACACCACCTTTCGCAGTGGTATACCTTACCCCATCAAGACCTTTGGTGAAGATCTATACTTTACAACACTCACACAAAGGAGTACCCAATAATCATATTCAATTATCATCGTGTGTTAATAACTATAACATACCAGGTCTTTAAATACATAAAATATCAAATATTTTTAGGTGAATATTAAATACATTTCATAAAAACATGCTTGAGGACTGTAATTATTTAGTGTTTGGGATACTATAATCAATACCATAATTTTTAATGAAATATCTTCAATATCTCCTTGAAATATATTCTCACATAGTATTCTTTTTATGAATTCTTTACCTAAACCATTATTCATTACCTAGGTAAAGAAACATAATAAAGGAATATCTTTGATGCTCAGTAAGGGTAAACATTAGATATATCAATATATGACTATATTAAATCATAAGATAATCATAATAATATATGATCATAAACATAAGTTATAAAATTCATACCCAGCCATTAATATATCATAAACATGATTCATGACATAAAATCATATCATTTTAGAGAACATAGCCCATAAGAGTAAAAAATCAAAATAAATAAACCATAAACTATAAATTGATGTCTGAAAAAAATTTGTAACCTCATAAATATATAAATCCTTTTCGTATGTCATGTTTAACTTCCAAGACAATCTAATTAGTGGAATTTCCCATTATGGATCAGGACACGCCTATTTCCCATAGTGGATCTGAGCTCTCATGTTTCATATAGTAGGTAAATACCATTTTCTTGTATCCCATTACTATATCGTTATATATAAATCATTACCCAATGTATTGGATGGTAATATAGTTCACTCCAATCTCATAATGAAAATCATAATTATGTGTGAGACAATATCATAAATCATTCATCATATCCCCACATAATTACTCACGTAAATAAAATATGTTTGATAAAAATTTCATTAATTCACTATATCATAATCCATGAAAAATAAATGGGTTTCATAATAGATTCATAAAAAAACAGTAACCATCAAGAGAAATAATATTGATTGTATCTTTAAATCTTATCTCAAGTTGATTATAAGTAATATAAAAGGATGTTTTCTTATATGAAAGATGATTTTGAAATATCACATGGAATATTTATTGAATAAAATAGAATTTAAACATTTAAAAAAACTTTTCATAACATTAAACATTTTCTAAATCCTTTTCCTTGAAAATATCCTTGGTAACTTATAAAGGATTCTTTATAAATCATTTTTTTTAAACACCATTTCTATTATGAAAATCAAAAAAAAATCCAAAAATATATAGGACATATATTTATTTTCAAGAAAAAATTGAAATAAATAATGAAATAATTAAAATAATGAGTTGTTCATGACAGATGAAAACATGGTTAAATATGTACAAATAAATTAAATATTAATTTCACAAGTTTTCCAAAATCCAATGGGGAATTGTTTGGAAATTGACATGAGTATTACCTTAAAAAAATAAAAGAAAAAAATAGGTAAACTTTCATTAATAAAACTTTTATAATATGTAAATATATTTTTAAAGCATTTTTTAAAAACATGTATATGGATGAAAAATGTTTTTTTTGGGAAAAGAGATAAATAAATTCAGTTTAATTTACATAATTATTTTTGTATCATTAATGCATAAGGTGATGAAATTTTTTGGGAAATATATTATATTAGAATAACTAAAGGTGAATAAAATTTCTCAATTTCTTGACAGATAGATCATAATATTTCCCCATAAAAATCATAAACATAAACAATCCCAATAAACAATGAGATTTTACTATAAATCTATTACCTCTTTAAAACATTAAATCATAATCCCTATGAAATAATAATGTTAAATTAAACATTAAATATCTTCAGAATAAATAAATTCATGAACATACATGTCAAAAGGTCTTTATATACACATAATAAAAGAGTATTATTGCATAACATTACATAAGTCTCAATGAATTAAAATTAAAAAAAAATCTCTTACATTTTGTATCAACTTTGATCAAACATGTTAAAACCAACTGTATAAATAATATAAGATTGTTATACATATATTATAGAACCTTATACATATTTATAATTCCATATCATATTTACTTATGACTTTTCATTGCATTTTTATGAAAATTTTCTTATTAAAATTATGTTTTCGGTAATAACGTTTTATTCACATTTTTTTTATTTTCTTATTTTCTGTCATTTTACATTGATCTTGGTTAAATAATCTTAATAATATTAACCATGATATTTATATGATTTATATTCATTATATTTGTATTTATATTAATCCATGAAAGTTAGATATATAAAATGAAATACACCGTTCATGGATATGGTAGGTTGTACATAAGTGTGAATGATGTTTCCATTTTATAATAGGATGAAATGATAGGAAGGTAAATAAAATAAAAAATTTATTGAATAATTTTTATTCCATATATATTATATATGAAATAAAATTACCTTTATTTTCCTCCATGAAAATCGTTACTGAAAAATGAATCACATCACTTCGTGAGACGAACGTCCACCAAACACACAAACTACGTTAACATACGCTCCATAGAATGAAAAATAAGAATGTAAATATTATTTAATAATTACATAAGTATAATTATGTTACAAATATCTTACATACAAATTTTATCTATTCATAATATTGTACAAGTAAAACAATAAATGAAAAACACATCATATCGTTTCGCAAAGAGGCACCCCACTATACACACGATTGAGGTTATTGTTTTATAATAGATTGGGAAGGTAAGAAGTTATAAGTGATATTATAATTAAATAGGTATAAAAATATCATTAATTTAATATATAAATATTAAATCCATCGATATATATAGTTGGTATAGGTGGTGATAGAAAAAGAACAACATCAGTTAGTGAGGCGGTAGTCCACCATACACATGATCGACAGTTTCATTACCCATTTGATAGAATACGTGATGCATAAAGGTCATAAAATTAAAAAAATAAAATATTAGAATATTTTAGACCCTATTTTTATTTTATCAAACAAATTTATGAATACATGGGGGAGTTTTAAGAACAAGTATAACAAAATAGCATAGTCTAAAAATTTTCCACCTCTTCAAAAAACCTCATTATGATTGTCCAAAATAATTAATATATTATATTAATGTTCCAAAAATTATTCTAGTATGTGGGGATGGAATTAAAGAATAAATTTGGGTAGCTATTGGCCAAAAATGGGTTTTTATGGTGATGAGAGGACAAGTGGTGGCCTTTTATAAGTGAGGTGAGTGGCGTACTTGTAAATTTTAAAAGAAAAAGGTGTACCCACTTTTTTCACAAGATAAAACAAACTAAAATGGGCCATTACAAAACCTTATAGGTTATATGGTCTAAATATTTACATAAAATGGGTTTTACTGGTTTTTATGCCATTTTACCCATTATCCTTTTATTTTGACCACATTGTAAACCCATTTTCACCTTAACTGTCATAAGTAAATTCTAATGATTTTATTATTAATTGTTGTAAAATATTATTTTGATATTATTATAAAATTTATATTATAATTTTACAAATATTTAATCCAATTTATTAAATTAAATTCATATAATTAGGAAATTTTAATTTAAAATTGACCCCACAAACATGATGAAAAAGTGATTTTTCTAAATAGAAATGTTTCAAAATATTAAAAAGTTTTTGTATAGAATTTCAATATGAAAATTATTCCAATAAAAAATATGGATTATTATATATATTTTTTAAATAATATTACTTTTAAAACTATCTTAAAATAAATTTATTTTTTAAAATTCCTTAAAAAATGCATGTTCTTAATAAAAATATCTATTTTAGCTATTCATCAAAATATTTTTCTTTTTTGAAAATTTTCAAAAACTAAATCAAATATAATTTTCACAAGATGATTTCAAATTACTAAATATATAATTTTTAAATAAAAATTCTAAAAAATTTAAAAAATAATTTCAATATCTGTGTGTAAAAGGCAAAAAACAACTTTTTAGAATTATACATTTTTAGCATAAAAATGGATTTATTCATATCTCAAGTATATAAAATAAATATTATGAAAGATAAATTTTTTATGGAATATATAATATATATATTTCATGAAAATAACTTTCAAAATGTTATTTTATTAAATTATTGAGGTAACATTCATTTTTGTGCGTAAAAAGTTTTCTTTAAAAAATTGTTTCCTTTGTTTTCAATTTTTTTATTTACATATCAAATTTATTGGTCTCAAAATAATTCATTATATATGTAAACCATATATTTTCGTATTTTATTCAATTATATTCATATCCACCATTTCAATTTCTATGTTATAACTATTATATTAAATAGTAATATTTTAAGAGTATTTTATGTGTCATTAAAAGTCAACGTAGTGTTTAACAGAAGATAAACTCAATGTTGCATGTAACACATAATAAATATGGTGTTTAATGTAAATATATCAAAAAAATCCCCTTAATTTAATATATCAATGAAATTTAGTTTATTCATAAATAATATTTCATAAAATATTAGGGTGTTAAAATTACCATCAAATATGATGAATTGATAGTATTTTTAAACACCATTGGAATATGGTTTTGTGTTCACTGAATTTCCCACTAAATGTCAATTTATAATGATAAATTTTATATATCACTCTCAATAATTATTTTTACTTTACTTATTTTCTTGATATCCATATTTTCATGTTCCACTAATTTTCTATTACATGGAAACATAGTTGTGTATTTTTATTGATTAACTTCATATTTATATTACCTTCTTTTTAAAATATTTTTTATTAACCCTTTTTTATGTTTGTTTCTATAGTGGGAGATTTCAAATGTTAAAAAATAGACTACCAATAATAATATAAAATTGAAAGGATCTATTATATTAAATGAGGAGATAATTTAACACCAATATATTTTAAAACATCGAGGTGTTTCATAATGTATATGACATGCAACACTAAGCTTAAATAAAACATTGAATAATATTATCTAAATAAAAAAATTATGAAATATGTATTTAATTTTAAAATACAAAAAATAATTAACTAAATTATGAAATATATATAAATCCCCCCTCAATAGAAAAGTTATTTAGTAATTACTTGGAAATATTAACTCTATTTTATTAATGTTATTTTATTCTTCAAAAATAAATTTTATTTAAAAATATTTTTTATTTATTTTTGTGAGAAAATATTATAAATTTTTTATGATAAATTGATAAGTTTTATTCTATAAAATTTAAATCATTTCTTAAATTATCATAAAAAAATTATATCAGGGTGATTTTTTTGTTATATTTTTGAAAAATATTAATTTTTCATTGAAGATGGAAAATAATTATTTTTTTAAACTACAATTTTTTTTCGTTAAAAATAACCACTATTTTTTAAATTATATGTTTTATTAAAATTATACATATCTAATTATATGTAATATAATTACTTCAGTATGAATCATCATTATATCCTTATTGGTAAAAGTTCATTTTGGGGCTTCAAATTCCATTTCTCTCAAAACTATTTTCCATTGTGTTTACCAATTTATATTAAAAATGACTTCAACCGCATATAAAAATTGAATATTAATAAATTGAATCCTTATTTAGAATTTGGATGTTAAAATTGGGTAAATATATCCCTTTTATGTTTTTTTATTATGAATTGTATTTTAGGAAAATATTTGTCACCCATATAATTTTAAATTAGATAAATTTAGGATACAAATTATGTGATAAGGAATAAAAACACCATAAAAATTATATTTATTTTATTGAATAAGTTTTATTATACCATGAACATATATGTTTGAAAATATTAAAATTAATTCCACTTTTTCTGAATAATGTTTTTAGAATGATTTTAAATAATGAATAACAATAAAATATCACACTCCTTATTTTAATTTATTTAGAATTTTGTGCTTGGGATAAAAAGAGATTATATTATATAATAAATTTTTATTTTATATTTTAATTCTTTTTTATCATGTAAATTTATTTTTATTTCTTTTATAAAAAAGTTCCTTAAATGCTTACACAATGCTGATATAGTGATTTTACAAAAAGAAATAAAATCATGTTAATCATTTAAAAAAATATTTAAAGTATTGTATTGTGATTTATTTATAGTCTACCAAGAAATGTTTAGATGAATAAACCATATCTGGATATATTAAAGGTTTATATCACATTCCATGACTCTCTTGGTGTAATTAAAGTCAAAAAATGTGAATAGCCCTAAAAATGATTTTGATGGTATATTATGATAAATAATATTTTTTATTGATATAAAATTAAAAAAAATATTATATTTTCATAATAGATGTATATTTAGTATATCTTATAAAACATTATTCATTTATGGTGTGCATTTAATATTTGAGTAACATTCATGACCCTTTAAAAGTAAAAAACATTGATATTGTTGTAATCATCAAAAGAGTTAATGAGTGGTTAATACTAAGAGAGAAGTCTTAAAACATCGTCTAAACATTTCCAAATTTTATTGTATGAGATTATTTATACTCATAATTACCCTATATTCTAAATATACTATTTTGGTTCCACTTTCCAATGATAAATAATTTAAATTTGTTTAATACTTTAGGTAACTTCAAGAGTAACCCTCCCCTCACTTATAAAAGAAGACCTCCTCAACTCTCATACTCAAACATATTGATAAATCTATTTCATAATATTATAACCCAAATTATCATAAAAATATCTCCCCAAGTTATATATGTTTTTTTTCTGAATAAAAGTCCAATCCTATAACGCTTAAGGGATAGGAAATGATTTTATCTGTGGATAAGGTATATTTCTTAACAATCCTAATTGATGTTTATCACTTCCTGTACCATTTTCAAAAAATATTGAAGCATTATGATAAAAAAGTAATATATAAACTATAAATATATATTATTATGACTATATAATAAATTTTTTATCTCCATTTCAATCAAATAGCGAACAAAAATAGCAGTCATTCATACATGTGGACTACAACCTCCACAAACAATGTGTTTCGATTTCTATAACCAACTATCATTGATGTTTATAACGATGGATTTAATATATTAAAATATATATAAGTTAAATAAATATAATTTTTGAACGATAATATATCATATTTATATGTACCCTTTCATCTATTATAATATGACAATTCCATTCGTGCATAAATGTGAGTTACCACCTTGATGAAATGATTTGATTTTTTCTCACATATGAATTTCATTTTTTGTTATGAAATTTTATTTATTGTTTCAAAATTATAATTAGTTAATTTTTTTTATTCTAGATATGGTGGATAAATTACCTCTTTAAACATGGTCAATATACCGAATTTGAAATTCAACCATGAACCTAACATCTTAAAAAACATCTAATGTAAATTATGCAATTAAGTAATTAAACATTTCATCAAAATAAAATTAAAAATGGTTTAATGATATATAAAAACCAATAATAGGTTTCTAAAAATAAAAATAATTGATTTAAATTTATTATACATTAGTTAATGTACATGCTTTACATGACTGGACTTGATGTAAGGGGATTCTAAATTCAATTTCCATTTATTGGGTTATAAATCTATTTCATTAACTATGTTATGGAAAAATAATTTTTTAAATTAATTATGATTTTATTATGTTTTATTTAAACTTAGTTATTTTGATTTTAACATTTTTAAACGTAATCATTTCATTTAATAAATTATTTCTTCAATGATACGGTCTATTTAAGGATTATTCACCTCAATATTGTTACTTTAAGACATACTTTTTTAATGTACCTAATTCCATTTAAAAAGTGTATATACTCCCTATATGGTTATTATATCAATAATGAATATTTTATAATGATATTTAATGTTTCTTTTTTCTGTTATCTTTGTCATGATATTTTGATTAAATTGTTATAAATGTTTCCAGGGTTTTTCACGCTCTTAATTTTAATTAACTAAGACACAATACATGTTATGAACCCTAATTTAATTTATATAGTGATTTTATTGACCCATGAGTGTTTTTTAATATATTATGTTTTTTAGATTTTGGTTTTTATATAATCAAGTAGTGTTCCTTTATTAAATGTTTTTTTATTCAAACATTTCTCAAGTTGAAAGGGATTCTTATCTCGAACATTATACTTTAAGACATGTTTTGATTGATGAACCTATATTAAATCATAATGTGTATAAATTTAATCATAAAATATAATATCCTTCCAATTTTTCTACACATGGTATTTTATGTTTCTTATTATGTTCTTTCTTTCAATTATTTTTATTTTTTTAGTGGTCATAATTGGGTTTTATTTAAAAATGATATTTCAATATTTTTAAAGATTTTAAACCAAAATCTTCAGCCATTATATTTACCTTATTTCAAGAATGATATTTTATATACATAAATTATTATATAATGTTTTTTTTCAAGATCAAAGATATTATATTAAATTTTATGGAAAGGAATATTCTACACATTTTCCTCATAGGTCACTTTTGACTCTCTTTACAAAAGTTTAAAAATATTTTTTATTTTTAACATTTACAACAAGAATACATTTTTTAATTTCCATGTCTGTTCTTTTATTTAAATATTTCATTATAAATTTCCATTCTAACTTTCAATGAAAAATATTTTCAGTATATTTTTTATTTTATTTTTTTTAGTTGTCTAAAATGAAAGGTGTATTTTCCCTGTTTTCCAAAAAAAAATTAAATTTCATTTTAAATGTATTTTTAATCTATGAAAAATTATATTAATAAATATTTTAATTCATATGGGACATGATATTATGATATCATGCACTTCTTTTATTAAAATATTTTATGATTACGTGTTTATTATATTATTAAGAAACCCATTTCTTTTCACGAGAAAATTAATCTAAGACAATTTAGATGAAATACTAGAGTCCATGTGTTTTGTTTCATGATATATTCTATAAAATTATTGACTAAATAAGGATTGGTGATTGAAAAAAAATACTTGATATTGTCTAATATGTACTATGAAGGTCAGTTATAGTTGTCCAATTCATTGGGTATTGATATAGAGTTAACTGGATATACGCTACACCATAGATATGATAGTGTTAAATAATTGTATTTTACTCCTAAGAGAAGATGGACTTTACTAGTAGTAGGTCAATCCTAAGGGATATGAGAATTATCTAGGTCGGTGATACTAGGATGAATTTTTTATGATCCTTGATTCCCGAAATTTTCTCAGTGATTTATATATATCCTTTTCTTAAGTTTTTTATTTTCATAACTAATGATTATTGACTTATATAACTCTTGTATTTTATTATATATTTATACCATGATTCATGATTTATGATAAATGTTTTAAGATTATGAATTTTATTATGTTATACTCGTTAAATTTGATCATGTCATCATACCCTTAATTTCATCTTATGATAATCAAAAATATTTAATTATTAATGTTTATATTTATCCTTTTTGAGTGTTAGACACCACCCTTGTTATATTTTATATTTCCCAAGGATATATAGAATCATATTAAATAAATTATGAATATAAATTTTTCTATATATGAATAATTTAATATGATATATTGAAAACCTAATGTGGAATTGTAACGTCCCAAAGTTTCTTTAATGGAAAATCCCTCTTGATCTAGTTAAATGTCTCTTTATGAAATTTTTTTTATAAGATATCAATGCTAAGAATTGTGACCATTGTTAATATAGTCGTTGAACAATGATCACCTGATTAGTAAAAATATAACTCTTTAACGAACCCAATTCTACTCAGACAAAGGAAGCGATGTCCTTATCCAGTAGAATTTTCCCATACGAAGCCCATTTGTTGGAGCTCGGAAAATAGGTGGCATCCTTGGGCTTCTCCCTTGACCAATCCCAAGCTGAGATTCACTATGTCAAGCTCAAATTGGACCGTCTACGGGAAAAGTGGATGTTGATTGAAATTACCACTCGAGCGATGTTATCCGAGTCACCCCAAGAGTCTGTCACCATCGCAAACCTTGCCCTTAGGTCTTATGAGGCTGTTTTAAGGGGTTATGTAACAAATAAGTAGTACTATGTTCATGTACATTATTTTTTTGTATATAATAATGAATATAATTTCTAGTCATTTTTGATACATTGTAAATAGTTTTTAAAGTACAAATGGTGTTTTTAGTTATTATTTAATTAAGAAATATATTTCATTAAATTAAGAGATTTTTGAATTAAATAATATTTTAATTAAATAATAATATTATTATTAAATTACTTTTTATTAAATATAAAATATCATAAAATTTTATGAATGAAATTAAAATATTTATTAAGGTTTGAAATCCATTTCTGTCAAAACCCGTGAATTTTTTATAAATGTTGGTTTTTATTTTAAAAGTGAAAATTAACATATTTAGAATTTTTTTAGATAAAATAAATTTCATTTCGGGAATCAAGACGTCAAAATTATTCAATGGTGAATTTTACAAAATTTTCTGAGACAGTCAAATTTTTGGGTAAAAATTAAATACTGTTTAAATATATAATGTGTTTTATGACATCATAATGACCCAGTGGTGATGTAATAAAATAATATAATCCTTATGTTCGGCCAATATATGTTTTATCATTAAAATAAAGTGATTTTGGATTTTTTTGACTTATTTTTCAAAGCATTAATGAACCCCTCAAGACTTATCCAACACTTTGCCTTTTTAAATTAATTTCCATGGGAGTGTGACTCACCTCCACATAAGCAACCCTAATTTTTTTAATAATTTCGGAAATTGGCCTTCTAAAATATTGTTTTCATATTTCCTTATCTAGAAACAATGGGAAAATACCATGGGATGGTTTGTGGTTTTGATTATTTTAATATAAGGGGTCCCAAACCTAAATAATAAAGAATTCTCTCACCTTTCCTATATAAACCCATGCAAGCTCCCACTTCCTTCTAACTAAAATCCCTTGGAGTTCGTCCAACCTCTGCCCTGCTCTCTCTAGAATCCTCCCAAGGTGCCCCAAGCTCCCAAGAATCCTCTCACAGGCCTCTTTCTAGCCTTTGGAAGCACACTTCCAAGTAAGGGTTTTTCTTCCTTTCTCATTTTTTTCAATTTTCTTTAAATTCTGTTGCCCTTTTAATTTCAATTATGAATGTTGGGGTATGGTTTCTCACCTCCCCCATACCGACCTCTTATTGTTTTAATGATGGGAGACCCCTTTCACTCTCATTAAATGCCTCCCATATACACCCGTTACTATGCTGAAATTCCGAAAGGAACTTCTCTCTCTTCTTTTACATGCAAGCAATACTTTTTTATCATGAATCTAATTCCATTACAATTGTTGGGACATGTATCTATATGACTTCCTTACTGTCCATTACATGTAAATATGATGAGGAACTCCTTTCTCTCTCATCAACTTTTTTTATGAATTCTTATGTCACGCCATTACGCTGCCGAAATCGCACCGATTTTCTAAGCCAATGTCATTGTGTAGTGAATACCATGCCCATTTCTCCATCAAGGGTATTCACCTTTATGCACATTTACTTATTGATTTTGAAGATTCATGTATGAATTCTACATTCTTTTATCATGGAATAAATGATTATGTTTTATGAATCCATGTTTTATGATCCATATGGCCCACTTATGCATGAAATGAAATATTTAAGAAGGGTGTGCCCTTATAGCGCTCCAATGCATTGGGTAAAGTATAGTATCATGATAAGTCAAGTGGAATTAGTGTTGACTCGTGCTAATTAAAGTGCAATGAGGGTTTACTCATGCTTCATGTGCAATGAGGGTTTACTCATGCTCCATGTGCAATGAGCCTTGGCTCATGCTAATTCAATGTTAAGTGTTGTTCCCACATTTCCATGATATGATTATCATGCTTTATCATGCCTTTATGTTCATGTTTATCTTATTCCCTATTGACATTCCTATTTCCTAACATGTATTTTACTCCTCATGTTATTCCATGTGTACTCCCTTACTAGGCTTTATAGCTCACCCTTTTCATATGCATGTCCTCAGGTTATCCCATGCAATGCTAAGTACGAGGGAATGTAGTGGTCTTGTAAAGGAAGTTTTCAATAAAGATGTTTTATTTCATGTTTTAAGTTTTTATGTAATGATAATAAGCCCAAAAGACACTAAACCTATCAATCTTCTTTGTTGTATCAAGTGAAGTTTTATGTAATAAAGCATGTTTATGTTGTAATAAAAAGCAGGGTTGTCATAGTTGGTATCAGAGGATAGGGTTAGTTATTATTTGGATTAAGAAAACCCTAGTAAATCCTTAGATACAAGAATAATTATAACAAAAACATCTCTAAGTTTTGTTAAATACTAAGTAAGTGGTTTATCAAACAAATACATCCCTGTCTAGATACTAACAGGTAGAGGCGACTCTGGCACAGATGTATCCTAGGGGTAAAACCCGAAAACACTGTTTTTAGCTAGACTCGAACGGGAACTAGTGCATAACAACGGGCCTTGCTGCACTCTTCGTTACGACACTCCTGGGGGATATGTTTTGATAAATTCACAATCTTAGTATGGACCCTTATTAAGGGATAAATGCCCCTATGAATATATGTTAGAAAGTAGATCCTGAAAAGCCTAGATTGAAGCCTATAGACTCTTGAGTAGGGAAATAAAAGTTTATTTATAAGTCATCAACTTTTGTTTTAGTGTGGGAAAAGGAAAATTTTGAGGGTAAAATTTCTTAAGGGTGGAATATTGTAACGAACCAAAGATTATTTAATGGAAAATCCCTCTTGATCCAGTTAAATGTCTCTTGATGAAAAATGTTTTTATAAGATATCAATGTTATGAATTGTGACCATTGTTAATATAGCTGTTGAACAGTGATCACTTGATTAGTATAAATATAAGGCTTTAACGAACCCAATTCTACTCAGACAAAGGAAGCGATGGCCTCATCTAGTAGAATTGACCCATACGAAGCCCATTTTTCTGAGCTAGGAAAAGAGGTGGCATCCTTGGAATTCTCCCTTGACCAAGACCAAGCTGAGCTTCACTATGTCAAGCTCGAACGGGAATGTCTGCGGGAAAAGTGGAAGTTGATTGAAATTACCACTCGAGCGATGTTATCCGAGTCACCCCAAAAGTCTGTCACCATCGCACACCTTACCATTAGGTCTTATGCGGCTGTTTTAAGGGGTTATGTAACAAATAAGTAGTACTATGTTCATGTACATTATATTTTTGTATATAATAATGAATATAATTTCTAGTCATTTTTGATACATTGTAAATATTTTTTAAAGTACAAATGGTGTTTTTAGTTAGGTTTTAATTAAGAAATCTATTTTATTAAATTAAGGGCTTTTTGAATTAAATAATATTTTAATAAAATAATATTATTATTATTAAATTAATTTTTATTAAATATAAATGATCTTATAATTTTATGAATGAAATTTAAATTTTTATTAAGGTTTGAAAGCCATTTCTGTCAAAACCCGTGAATTTTTTATAAATGATGGTTTTTATTTTAAAAGTGAAAATTAAATATTTAGAATTTTTTTTAGAAAAAATAAATTTCATTTCTGGAATCAAGATGTCAAAATTATCCAACGGTGAATTTTTCATAATTTTCTGAGATAGTCAAATTTTTGGGTAGAAATTAAATACCGATTAAATATATAATGTGTTTTATGACATCATAATGACCCAATGGTGATGTAATAAAATACTATAATACTTATGTTCGGCCAATATATGTTTTATCATTAATATAAAGTGATTTTGGGTTTGTTTGACTAATTTTTCAAAGCATTAATGAACCCCTCAAGACTTATTCAACACTTTGCCTTTATAAATTAATTTCCAAGGGAGTGTGACCGACCTCCACATAAGCAACCCTAATTTATTAATAATTTCGGACCTTGGACTTGTAAAATATTTTTTTCCACTTTCCTTTTCCAGAAACCATGGGAAAATACCATGGGATGGTTTGCGGTTTGGATTATTTTAATATAAGGGGTCCCAAACCTAAATAATAAAGAATTCTATCACCTTTCCTATATAAACCCACCAAATCTCCCACTTCCTCATCACTAAAATCCCTTGGAGTTCGTCCAACCTCTGACATACTGTCTCTATAATCCTCCCAAGGTGCCTCAAGCTCCCAAGAAGCCTCTCACAAGCCTCTCTCTAGCCTTTGGAAGCACACTTCCAAGTAAGGGTTTTTCTTCCTTTCTCATTTTTGTCAATTTTCATTAAATTCTATTTCCCTTTTAATTTCAATTATGAATTTTGGGGAATGGTTTCTCACCTTCCCCATACTTCCCTATTATTATTTTAATGATGGGATACCCCTTTCTCTCTCATTAAATTCCTCCCATGTACACCCGTTACTATGCTGAAATTCCGAAGGGAACTTCTCTCTCTTCTTTTACATTCAAGCAATACTTTTGTATCATGAATCTAAATTCCATTAAAATTGTTGGGAAATGTATCTATATGACTTCCTTACTGTACATTACATGTAAATATTATGAATAACCCCTTTTTCTCTCATCAACTTTTTTTGTAAATTCTTATGTCACGCTGTTACGCTGCCGAAATCGCACCGATTTTCTAAGCCAATGTCATTGTGTAGTGAATACCATGCACATTTCTCCATCAAGGGTATTCACCTTTATTAACATTTACTTCTTGATTGTGAAGTTTCATGTATTAATTCCACATTCTTTTATCAGGGAATAAATGATTATGTTTTATGAATCCATGTTTTATGATCCATGTGGCACACTTATGCATGAAATGAAATGTTTAAGAAGGGTGCGCCCTTATAGCGCACCAATGCATTGGGTAAAGTATAGAATAATGATATGTCAAGTGCAATGAGTGTTGAATCATTATAATTCAAGTGAAACGATGGTTTACTCGTACTTCATGTGAAATGAGGGTTTACTCATGCTCCATGTGCAATGAGCCTTGGCTCATGCTAATTCAATGTTAAGTGTTGTTGCCACATTTCCATGTTATGATTATCATGCTTTATCATGCCTTCATGTTCATGTTTATCTTATTCTCTATTGACATGCCTATTTCCTAACATGTACTTTACTCCTCATGTTATTCCATGTGTACTCTCTTACTAGGCTTTATAGATCACCCTTTTCTTATGCATGTCCTCAGGTTATCCCATGCAATGCTAAGTATGATGGAATGTAGTGGTCATGTAAAGGAAGTTTTCAATAAATATGTTATATTTCATGTTTTATGTTTTTATTTAATGATGCTAAGCCCCAAAGACACTAAACCTCTCGATATTCTTTGTTGTATCAAGTGAAGTTTTATGTAATAAAGCATGTTTATGCTGTAATAAAAAGCAGGGTTGTCATAAGAATAATAAAAGTTGGTTATAATCAATAAAATGATCACTTAATTACATAGGTATTATTATATTAGAGTTTTTATAATTTTATAAATACATATACCTTAATATACACTAGGCTTGTAAGTTATCCATCATTTTTTTGATGTTTTTTGTTTCAGATGCTCAAATTGGTTCAAATTTTTTCTATCAAAGTTAAAATCTAAAAATTATGTTTTTAGCACAGGATTTGTGTGTGTGGGTTTGAGGATGTTATACCAATATTATATAATTTTCTTCTACATAAAGTTCATAATAATCCTTGAATCAATATATTGAAATAGGATGAATTGGGAAATGATATTAAAAATCAATATCTTGATAGATGATATGTGACTTATATAGGGAAATCTAATCCATACCAAATATTATGTCAAATTAATCCTAAGGAAGAAGAATTATATCTGTGCAATGTATCCTCCCACAAGTCCCAATTAGGGAATATTTTAAAAATATTAATGCAATCATTACTCCATTATAAATTCTCAATGATAGATTACTATCCATTGTTTGGGGTGTTGATTCCACATTCTAATATTTTTTTGATATTAAATAATGTGATTAACTTGAATCAAATAAGTAATTAATATATCTTGAAAATAGATCGATTATACATAACATCACTTCATTATGAAAATCTAACTGAACACTAGGGATTGTAAATTACTTTCATTTTTTCCTCTCATTGGGAGTTTTATGGGGCATATTCTATTAATTGGCCCATGAATGGTGAATTTATTCCCATAATGAATGTAATCCTTTCATATGAATAATTATAGTGATGATGGATCATTCATATAGACCTTCTTTAATTTTTTTGTGTTAATAAACCACGTCGCCTTAGATTGACAGTTGTGGGATTTATTTACTGTTTAACCACAGTTAAAACACATCCTTGATCCCATTATAAAATTACCTAGGTGATTTCTCCCAAATTTATAACATATAAGATATTTTTTATTCATCCCACCATGTGTATTACCATTTTTTCTTACATGATACTCAAATTTCATTTTATTTTGACCATAATATTGAGAGGATCTATCTTTCATATCAATCTTATGTGAACATAAAACTATATATTCATATATTTTAAATTTTATTATTTTTAATTCTCTTAGGAGGTTGTGAATTGTGCCAGTAAGGAATAAATCAATTTTACTCTCAGTTTTAGAGATAAAACAGAAGACATATATAATAAGTATTGTGAGATTTTCTTTGTAAGATATAATATATTTAAACTATTTTTCAATCAATTACAAGAATTACTACACAATTTTATTGTGACCTATCCATGGAAAATATTTACTTTGAAATAAATTCGTGAAATATTCATATTCCATGGAGTCTATGTCCTTCTTTTCTATGGTATTCTTAATAAGTATAAATTCTTCAAAACATCACCCTCTAAAGGATATACTACTTAAAAAACATATCATATACTATGAAGTAGAAAATTGAAAATATCATTTCAATTACATTGACCCATTGCTCAGTAGCCAGTGGATTAAAAGATCTGCTAAAATAAGGTTGAAGTTTCCTCTTAAATGAGCCGATAGTGAGTTTTTACCTCTTTATTTTTGGTTGGTTCAACATGATTTGGTCTATTTAGAAAATATTGAGATATTTGGGTGACCATTTCTATGATTATTTAAATTCCACACACAATGTAATTAGGTTTACCATTGGAAAAATATCCAAATTGTCTATTTCACTATTTGTTAACATTGTTACTTTTAGTTCCATCCATTAATATGACTATATAAAACTATTAATGACTATATTTAAATTATTGGTTCTTAATAAATGTAATATGTAAAATAAGAAGTAAAATTCCAAAAATGTTGTGCATATGTTTGACTATGAATCTATAGGATTCAATCTGGGTTACCCATGATTGGATTTGAAGTTGTGTTATTTTTATATAATCAAATCCTTCATAATGGTTTGTAAAAATAATATGAATAATCCAAATATATCCCCCAATAGTTTCAAAATAGGTGTGCTGTTATAACACATTATCATGTACTAGGTTGTGTTTGAGTTAATATACAACATGCTCTCACTGGTGTTATTACCCATCTATAAAACTATTGCAGATACCTGATCGACTTTAATATCCAATCAGGGATATAATTTCTAGGATAATAATATAATATCTACTTTACCAAAACATCATGATGTTATCCAGTACTCAAAATAATATCTTAGACTTCTCCAAAGTTTTTCCCTAATTTTATCATAACTAATTTTCCAAAATATCTAAACCCATCTCTCATACCTACTAAAGTGACCCAATATAATCTTAATATATATTTTACTACAATATCATTAATTAAATAATACATTTTTCAATAGTTTTACAATCCAATGAACTAAAGGTTTCGTGTCTTCAATATTAAAGACATGATATTATTATTATGTTTTACATGTGAACATGTCTCTGTAATAATTGTATTTTAGACCCCTTTAATGATATCTCACATGATATAATCATCATTATAACCTCGAGATTGGAAACAGATTAAATGGGTGATCTCAGGTTCTTAGTAAGGTAAAAACAATCATAATATGAATTAAAACATGTAAAAGACATAAATATCAAAATAAAATTTCAAACTGCAATATATGATAATTATAAAACATTTTATAATAATATAAAGTATTAAAAATATTATTAATGATGACTATAAGATATTACATATATCTAATAGAATATTAATATTCATATAACATGATATCGTGACATAAAATTATGGAATACATTAAAAATAAGTAATAATCAAGAAAACATGTCATTTTAGTAAAATGAATTGCATCATTAAAATTTATTAAAAAAATGATGAAAACATCATAAAGATGGAACATGTAAAATCATAGGAAAACATGTGTGGGAAAAACTCATTATTCCCAGGCTTATGTGAACAAACGAATTATGTACATCAAAATAAATGTGAGAAAACCCATAATACTCATGCGTTTGTAAACAAAATCATTATGTTAACTAATTAATATATCTTGAGATATAAGCATAATAAGATTTATTTTCTTGGGTATAGTACCACAACCATTATAATACTTTCATATGTGTGCTGCTTAAAATAAATCATAAGCATATTTTAATAAACCCATGGAAAAATAATGGGTTTTCACATAAAATAAACTTATGTAATCACTGATATCAAAATATAATTTTACAAAACGAGTCATAGAATAATATCATATAATTTATAAAAAAATCACATTATAAGAGAATAAATATGACATAAAATTAAAGTGAAAAATAAATATTTCACATAAAACCTTTTAATCATTATTAGAAAATATAACGTGTAAATTTCTTTCAAGAATGCATTTTTTAAAAGGTAAAGAGAATGATTTTAAAAAATATTATAATGATGTGTTAAAAACAATATATCCTTTAAAATATAAAAATATTACCAAAAAATGTGGAGTTTATGATAAACATTTTATTTTCATAAAAATCTATAAATCTCTTTTTTATTAATATTTTCAAGTATATTTTTTTGAAAACCCAAAACATAAAAAAATTTACTGAATTTTCCTATAAGAAATATTTAATGATAAGAATGAAAATAATAATAAATACATGTAATCATCAACAATAATATTGGATAATAATGGATGGATTAAAAAACATGGATATATATGAAATATCCTTTAAAATTAATTGGTGTTATTTTTAAAAAATATATATTTAATTAATAAATAGAATAATAATAGAAAAAAATGTGTTCTCAAAAATTATTTTACAAATAAAATAAGGGTTAAATACCATTTAACATCATCATAGGTTATAAATGATCAATATTTAATTATTTTATTCAAATAAGATTGATTATGACCTAAGGAAAATATTTTAATCATTAAAATCTCTTATTTATACCCATGATTATCGTATTAGAGATTTAAAATCATATATATCATAATGATAAACATATTAATTTTTTATTTCATAAATAATTCTTATATATTTATATATTTATTCTCTATTAATAAAAAATTTATTCAGTAATAATATTTTTAAAATCTATTTTCAATATTAGGTGTTAATAATCTTAATCGTTTTGAATTAGGTTTGAAAAACCGATGTGGATATTCCTTTTTCTCCGAAATATCATTCTCTAAAAACAATTAATGGTTCTAAAATTAATTTTTATAGATAATTATAATTTTATAAATCTATTAAATTGAAGTTTTAGTCATGTTTCGGAAAAATGAAAACAATTATGACCTAGTTTTCAGTTATTTACTGATATCAGTGGATTACGTTATAAATAACATCAATTTTAGTTTCATTAAAAAGTAACATATTAAAAATATATATTACTTATAAATATCATATATAAATTTAAATATAATCTAAAATCATAGATATTTTTAAATATAGTAAAATGAAACACATTTATTCGTGGAGGTGGTAGTCCACATAATGTACAACACACATTTTTTTCATAATATAGAGCGGGGGAGCATTAATAGTTTTACCATCACTATAATAAAACAATAGTTTTACAATGACACTTATTTTATCATTTTATGATGTTTAAATTCACTTTTTAGTAAGAAATTATGTTATAAATAAATAGAATATTAAATATAGGTTTAAGGACCTATACATCACATCTTTGATTATCAACATTTCAAATTGTATTAAACCATTGATGTATCGTCTTTTGGGAAGAAGTTAAACTATATAAGGCTTACAGTATTTAGTAGTTATGTTTTGGGAACATTTTTCTGAACATAATAGGTTTTGATGTGAGGGGAAGTGAGGAGAGGAGTTCCCCTTTTAAGAGTAAAAGGGAGTTTCATTTTTTTAAATACCTATAAATTTTCCATAATTGGAAGTCACTATCAAGGAAAGTAGCTCAATTTCATAAATGATATAGTGTAGAAGGGATAAGGATAATACATAAATTAACCATAAAAATAGAAACATATATTAAATATGTTAGTCCCTTTTCCTCTATCGTTACTCACTTTTACTATTTATATCTTCAAAATGGAAGGTAGTTTTTACAAAGGTAATTTATCATTTAAGACAAAATAATTGTTATTTTTATATAATTTGGGCCTAATTATTACAAATTTTAAATACATATCTGTTCATTCAATTTTCAAAATAAAAAAAGTAATTTTAAAATATTAAATGTGTAATGTATTAATTTTTCGTAAATATAAGATAAATTTAAAATGTCAATTATTTCTACGTAAATTAAAAATATATTTTAAAATTTATAAATTCCCCTTTAAAATACATATTTGGACATATAATCAAGGTTCAAAAATTATCAATTCATAATAATATATTATTAATTTCATAAATTAATGTTATTTTTATGAATATTATTTTAAAATATTGACCTCCAAATAAATATTTGTTTGAAAAATATCAAAAATTAACCTTAAAATAATACGGCCTTGATGAATAAAAAAGATTCTAATTTTTTAAAATAAGCATCCAAATATTTATTAATTTATTTGTATATAAAAATATTAAATTTAGATAAAAATGTGTTTTTATAGAAAATATGATTTCATTTATAATTTAATCCTCTACCCATTTCCAATAAATTAATAATTAAAATTTATTTAATTCTTATTAATATCACAATATATTATTCTTAAAAAGAAGTAAATTTTTCAAATTATATTTCATTAGTTTTTTATTTCCCTAGTTAAGTCTACATATGATGTTAGCATTATTTTATATATATATATATATATAATTCAATTACCCATATTTATACCTTCAAAGTATAAGACTACCTTAAAATGGTCTATATTTTGTTGGTTTTAGTGTGTTTTGTCGAGAATGACATCAAAAAATATATTTATTTAAGGATGAAAAACATGATCCATTATATACATTCATAAGACCAAGATATGGTGACATTCACCATAATGTGGACTATCCCAACACATGCCATGATGTTGTCAAAACACCAATGTATAGATACATAATTCCTATTTCATAAATTATGTTATATATTCCAATATGTTTATTGATGTGTTTTTGTAAATATGATTGGATAAAGAAAATTTATCATTGGAGTATATGTTAATAAAATTAATATTATTACTATTTATAATGAAATATCTATGTAAATAAAATATTTTAAGAAATAATTTTAACTGAATGATTTTGGATAAGGAAATAATACCTAAGATTACAAATTGAACATATGAAATTGGATTTTTTTTCATTAATCAATGTATACTACCAATTTCCTCCAGTGGTTTTATATTTTAAAAATAATATAAATTACATATAAGAACTATCAATGTTTATAAATTTAGAGTGTATAATATTTAATAGTGAGATAATTTAATAATTCAGTTTCTTTGGTGTATTTAATTTCCAATTTTTATCCTTTAATATTTTTGTGAATCATGATTAAACGAATTCTAATTGTAATTTTTAATTAATCAATTTTATCATAAAATAATTCCTTATATAAATAAATTAATATGATAAGGTAAATTTTTTTATTAATTTATTAAAGTAAGGTACACCTAATATATATTTATATACACTCATAAAATTGAATTTTGAAAAACAATCCAATGATCATAGAAGTAAATATCATGACTATGATATATAAATATCCTATTATTTTATTATTTCCAAATGTAAGATGAAGATTTAAAAAAATATTTGTTTTGAAATAAACATTTCATTATATTCTTCATATTATGAAATAAAAAAAGTTGTATTACTTCATTGCTTCATGATAAAAATAAATGGAAAATATTATACATAAATATTGGGATTAAAAGTGGATGATAAAAACTAGTAAATATATATCAAATCGTACCCTCTTTTGAGTAATGTATATAAATGAATTAAGGAATATATAATAAGTTAATAAATTGACATGTTTTTTGAGAATATGGATTTAGGGTTAGAATGAATAAAATATATAGGTTATGTGGGTTATATGAATATTTGGTAGATAATCATTAGTTATTACTAATATATAAACATCATATGAATATAATATATATTCATGAACAATTATTAACAATATTTTTTTTAAATATATTTTTATTTATCAAGAAACAATAATGAAATGTTATGAAACAATTATTATTTATAAATTGGTAATACATATATCTTGCCCCAAAAAATTTATTTTAATACTTTAATTTCTAGTATTTATATTTCTATTTTGGTAAAATTAATATACATCCAAATATCCTCATATATAATATTATATTAATAAATATTTAATTTATTAATCTATTATTTATTATAAAGTTTTATGTATACATTAGAAAATAATAATAATTTCCTAAAAATGGTTTTATAAAATCTCTTATACTAAATACCATATTCTTTTTTAACACATAAGTTTAATTGATGAATTATTATCTCATATTTATATATTTATTTTCATAAGTCAGTCCTTATAAAATTAATCTATCATTTTAATACAATTGGTATTGTTGAAATCAAATTGTGAATATAATAATTTGTAAAGAATGTGAATCCTTTTTATGTTCATATTCAATCAAATTTAAAAATAAAATTCTACAGAAAACATGGCCTTCACGATTACTGACAATACAGAAATATCCTATAGAGGTAGGAATTCAAGAAATTATGTTTTCGATATAATGATGTTGTGTATAGGGGTGATCCGAAATATGTTGAATGAAATATATGTGTTTTCATTGGTAATTTTTATTAAGGATTATATAAGACTCAATATAATTATGTTTTTTATAATAGGGTTAAAATGTGTCGGTTTTTCAATGAAAAATAGAGGAAAATTTCATTTTTTACCAGAAGTCAATTTTCAGGTGTCAATTTATATATGTGGTTGAGGTTTTATTGGATCAATATCGGGAATTTGGAAAAATTTCGAACAATATGATATATTTTTAGTAGTATGGACCAACTATATAGGTGGGGTGGAACCACATATATAATGTTTTGGAGATGTTAAAGAAATAATCTTATATTAGTTTTATTTGTCAATTTGTAATGTACGACATCATAACTACAGATAATAATGAAAATAGATTCATCGTCATTCAATAGATGTCGAAATTAATATTTGAACCATAATGTATTATTATTATTTTCTTTTTTTTTCTCTTGGATTTCTTTTTTTTATTTGGATTTATTGATTTTTTTTGAGGTACACTATGTGATCTGAGTAGGGTAAGGGGTTTTCTTAATACCTTTTTGATATACATAATTTTATTTGGAAACTTATAGTTGGTATAATTTATAGAATATTTTTTCATTTTGTGTTTCTTTTACGATTTTTGAATTTCAATAAATTGGGTTGAGCTTTATCCCTAATAGGTGTGTCCAAAAATTGTTTCGGGCTCAACAATGAACACTTGAAAACAAAATATGGTATTCATCTCTTGTATTTATTTATTTTTAATTTATTGAGATTCAAATTAATGTAATTTATGATTTAAAAATAATGAATGATTCAGAGAAACAAATTTGGTTGGGAATACATTGGCTTTTAAAAAATACATGTCAATGAAAACCTCATTCTAATGGTCCTTGAAGTTCTATTAATTATAGTTAGTTCTAATATAATTTAATTAGTGGAATGATAGGGAATGAATATAAAATAACATAGTCTATTTTGGATGTCATTAGCTATGAATTTATCAATTAGCATCATAACTATGAAGACCACTATAATGTTGTGGAAGGATCTAGAATAATTATATGAGAAACAGAAAAAGATGAACAAGGTGTTCATGATTCATTAATTTTTCAGCATGATATTGTTAGAAGTAATATTTTAGGCTGATAATTTGATTTTTTTTAAAAAAAATTAGAGCATGATTTAGTCTGTTAATTTCATGTTTGATGAATATGTGTCTAAACTATTGTTATTATAATTTCATTAATAAATTTTAGTTTCAATGGTAATTTTGATTATTAATTATCATAGTAAATATTAAATGTGGACTGATAATTCGTGAGGGAGTATTCTAAATGAATAAACATGATGAAAGAAAGTTCAGGTACCTTTCTGAATAATATTCACTATATAGGGAATATGGCATTCACCTCATCATAGTTGTTAGAGAATGTAAGAAGAAAATTCGATTGAAAATAGATCTAGATTGTTGTATAGGTATTGCCTTACATGTAATCCCTGATTGAAGAGAAGTCATTCCAAGAAGGACTAAAGTGATAGAATGATCAATTATATAATGATATATTTAAAAAGAATAAGTTTCTTTAAATTTTTTGTAGCTCAAAGTATAAGTAGTTTACTACTAAGTGTGCATGTTTTAGTGGAATCATATATCATTGATTATATATAATCATTATATACAATGGTAGATAAATGATACAAAGAAAATTATATATTCAAAATGTTCCCACATTTTTATTTATCCAATGATTAATCATTTTAAACAATGGGTAAATGTGATTTTAATGTCCAAATAAAGAAAAAAGGTTGTCTTAAACTCAAGGTAGTTGGACACATAGAAGTTTTATAGATAAATATTAATTTCATTAAACATATGGATGAGTAATGATTCAGAACAAGTTTAACTAAGGTTGTTTTTGAAAACAAACAAGGATTCATGTATATAGACCGATGGATAATGATTGAATCCTTTTATCTAACCATAATATCAGATGGATTAAAAATTTCTAGAATATTAACTTCTAGAAGTTTAGACTAGTGGAATTGTTATATCAGGTATCTTAGTGAGATGAACCTAAATTTTCTAGTGCTAAAAGGGATCTTGAATCTATATCACATAGAAATAAAATGATATAAGAGTTTTAAACTCAAAAAAACAATATAAGTTCTCATTTATCTTGAAAATAAGGATACCAAAGTGTCAAATGTTATAAATCATTCACATAAATATTTGAGGGCCTTACATAGTTTTATATCATGGATTTCATCATATTGTATTACATTAATTAATATATTCACATAGAATGTAGGGATGTATGTTATAAAATGGAATTCTGACATGATTAGTGTACTTTTTCAATGGAATTAAATGGTGGATAATGAGACTAGAAGTATGATGAAATTATTAATATTTGACAATGTTGGTGTGTATAATCGAAATACCATATAGAAAATCATAAATAATTGAAGGATCATATTTGAGAATAATATAATTGGGAATGTAGTGTATGATGGTTTAGAAGACTAAATGAATTAAATGTCAATTGATAAGGTGTAGAGAATGAGGTTGCATTCATGAATGTACATGAAATGAGAAAGAATATGATTAACTCTATAGTGTACTTAGTTAATTGGATTTCCTTCAATTCTGATGAGGTTTAAAATTATTGGATAACAATGGTTAAAAATTTATATAAAAAAATAACCACCTCAATGTTTTACAATCTTATCCTATATCCACAAGGATTTTAATTATTGATAAAAACTATGAAACATATGATTTGGAAATTACTATAATGACAAGTGACATGCTATCAATGTTCAATATCATCTCCTTCCAGAGAATTTCATAAAATTTACCAGAACCATGAGGAAATAAAAGTTGAGTTTAATGAGTCAACAAAACAATATACTATGATCTGAATCAGAAATTTGAACGAGTACTGGTTCTAAATATTTCCGAAGGAATTGAATATTTGGATGGTAAGGAAGCTGACAAAGTACCTGAACGAATAAGGAATAATAAGGATTGTTTCAGAGTATTGAATTATGCGACTTAAAATTTTATTGTTTTAGAAATAGATAAATCATATATTTCATTGAAAAAAATATTTTATAGCATGAATTCCTATTCCATTTCATAGAATTTACATTAAAGTTTCACTATAAATATTTAAATAAGTTTCCAAATGCCTGGAATTAGAAACTATTCATAGTGATTCCAAAAGATGGTGATTTTTCATAAAGTATGTGTTTTATTACATATTTGAAAACGAATCTTTGAGGATAAAAAATCTTACATAGGGAATGTTAATAATTGGGAACAAGTGGTTCTTATGGATAAAAGAGTAATTTGATGAAGATATGTGGTTCAAGGCTAGGATATTTGTTAAATGATTTCAATAAAAGGATAGAATTTACTTCGCTGAAAATTTTCCCAATTATATAAACATACTATAATCAAAATAGTGTTGAGTATTATAGATTTTGATAACTTTCACATATAGAATATAGTTGTAAAGATATCATCCATTCAAATTGTATTAGAGCATGATACTTAAATGAATCAACCAATTGTTTTTTGTAAAATAATAATAATGTAGTGGGTTGAGAATTGAAAACTAGAAAATATGGATTAAAATAGGTACGAAAAAATGGAACAAAATGTTCTTTGATTTCATTATAGTGATTGATTTTATATAGTGGAACCAAGACCACTTTTGATGCCAAAATGAATTTAAAGATGGTGGATACCACATCTTACTCTTATAATCAGGTGACATGCTTCCAGAATGACAAAAAATAACCATCTTCAGAAGATGAATAATGAATTGTCTAATAAATTCAAGATGACATATCTTGGGGAGTGTATGAAAATATTATGGATGTAGAATGACAGATATTGGAAATCAAAAATTTGGGTGTTTTGTCAGAGGAACTACATACAGAAATTATTTGAAAGGTTTTTAATGTCTTCATATAAGATTTTATCAACTCCCATGGTTGGTATCTTCAAACCATCCAAGAGGAAAGCACCAAAAATAGTGTACATAGCGAAGATTTAATTTTCTTTAGTGTTTCAGATGTCTTATGTATACCATAGTATATACTCGTAATGACAATTCTTATGGGGTTAGTATTATCAGCCATTTCTTGTCTAATATAGGGAATGAAAACTAGGAATATATGAAAAATATAATTCAATGTCTTGAAGCATTGAATAATAAAACCTTATGTTTCATAATAAAAAATATATTTTAAGTGCATGTATATATATACTTTAGGGGATATTTAGATAGTTGGAATAGTATAATGGGTTTTGTGGTAAATTTTAGAGGAAGAACAATAAGTTATATATTTTATTTGTAATCAATGGTCTCTTTTTCGATAACTTAAGATGCATATATAATAAAAATGGATGTGCGGAAAGAATTTATTGGTTTAAGCAATAAAATATAGAATATACAAAGTATCCATTGGTGGATTTATCGATTTTTATATCCATAGTTAAATAAAATTGGTAAAGAATATTATATTTCATTCAAAGGAAAAACATATCGATCTGAATTTTCGCTTCATCCATAAGATTATAAGGGACAAGGATCTTTTGTCATGGAAGATGGGAAAAAATCAAAATCTAGTGAAAATGTTCACCCAAGAACTAGTACAATATTGTATGAGGGAGCACAATACATATGGGGTACATTTTTGAATAGTAGGAGATGGGGACACTGTTGTATCTATATGTTTTTTCATAAGTGTTAGAGATAATCCACAGTTTATTCTTTGTAGTAGACTTCAAGTCGAATATTGTTAGAAATATGAATAATATTCACGCTACAATTCAGTAAACAAGAATAATAAATTTCAAAAAATAACATGACTTTGTGGATTATAAAAATGTAGATATAAATTAATAATAAAGGCCAGCATTCCAGAAATTTTCTATTCTGAAATATGATGTTTTGTATTGGTGGTGATCTTAAAAATGGAGAATGGAAATCTTCAGTTTACATTAGAAATTAAAAATTATTTTTATATAAGTTTCATACAATGTTAAATTTTTTATCAATGTGTTGAAACATGAGATTATTTTATTGAAATGTAATGGTAACATTCATTGTCCACCAGAACTAAGACATAATGTTCTGATTAGTACAATTTATTAGAGTATTAATTTCTCAATAGAATGTTATATGAAAATTGGAGATATAAATTACTAAATTATACCCATATTTTTGGTTCGTTGGGGAAATATTTAACTGTATTGGGTGATGTTGAAAAAAATGTAATCTGGTATCAGTTGTATATGATAATTTTTATTGTATTTCTTTTTAACATCTACGTATATTCAAAATGAATGTAGTATTTACCAATAAAATTTGGAATTAAAGTCTAAAACACATAAAACAATGATGTTTTATTCATCTTTTTGTATTTTTAATTAAATTTCTTGTTTTATTCTATGTTTTCTTGAGTGTGTGTGTGATCAACTATATGCAATGAGTTGGGTGAGATATTTATTTAATATACTCTTTTATACTAAATTCAAACATATTAATTCTAGTTATTGTATTTTTTCTAACATTTTTATCAATTTAATGTACATTATAGTGGTTTTGTCTTCCTGTAGACCAATACTGAGGTTCAACCCCAATAAAATTTATGTATTGTAGTACTAATTTAATAGTAAAATGTAACCATTGAAAATAAATAATTTTATTTATAAAAAAGTTCTTATATGATCATCATTGTAGATTTTTATTATTCCATGTGAACTCTATGATATAATGAAAATTACTTCTTCAAGGGTTAAGTAACACATTTTACACAAAAAATTTGTTGTATGAGTTTTTTATTATTATCATTTTATAGTTATTATTTTTAAATTAAATATAATATTTAAATAAAACGGATATAATATTTTCAATCAAAACATTAAAATTATTTAATGGAGTTGTTTTGATAAAATTTATAGAAAATTTAATTTTAGATAAATATTATAATATGGCATGCACGCACATAGACATGCACACACACATAAATATACATATATATATAAAAGATATATTTTATAAGTGTATTATAATGAAAAAATAGTTCAATAATTCATTTAATATAATTTAAAATGAATTGATATATTTAATATTTTTAATATATATTATTTTATAATATTGTACTCAACCACCGACCCTAATGAAAATTTTATAAAGATTAAATACATTTTCTATATTTAAAAGTAATTTTTGATTTCATATATTATATACATTACTTAATTTAATCCAATAGTTTTATATTATTTTAAAATTAAATAGAATAAGGTTTTTAATCAAATTTCATGTCTTAAAATTCATCAAATATTTTTTGGAAACTAAATTTTAATTTTATATATGTATATTTTGATACCTAGATTCTAAACTCTAAACCAACACATGATTTTTCTCTATTTTTTTTTTGAGATTTTGAAAATCCACTTTTAAGGATTAAATGAGAAAATGTAAAAAATCATCAATCGAATCAAATATCAGACGAAATCTTATAGTGATATAGAAAATTTAAAAATATGACACCACCAAGTTGACTTGTGGATAATGAAAAAAAACTAGTGATATGAAAAAGATTTATCAGGAGTAGAAGAGGTCATCAAAATAGAGAACATCCACTATAGATAGTTTAAATTATCATGGAAAAACATGAAAGGGTCTCTATTAGTAGGAAAACCATCCATATATGGAATTACAAATGCTTAAGGAATCATATAAATTGGTGAAAAAATTAATATAAAAGGGAATCAAATTTTGAATCCCCTAATCAAAAGAAAAAATATAACAAAATCCATCAAGGGTATTCACCATGAGGTTGTAACATCCTAGAATTATCATGTATGTCACAACTTGATTTATGCCTTTTCAAAGTGTTTTTGAGTTGGGATTTGATTGGGTGAAGTCTCGAGTAACTTTTTGATTGGTTTGAAAGATTTTAGAATATTTTAGGGAGTTTCATGGATTGAGAATGGTTTTGGGAAACCATATGGTTTATTCCTAAAAACTATCTGCATGTTGGAGGGGGCTAGTAAATGGTGCATAGTTGGTGCACAGTTATGAATAACTATGTGAAAAACCCCTATAAAAATTATTAATGTATAAAAGTGGAAATTGTATTACTTTAAAATGGATTACCAAACTGTGTCGCTAAACTATGTAGGTTCTCATAGGTGGAATTGAGATTCAATTGGATGGAATATTTTTTGGTAAACTATGCAACTAACCCATGAACAAAAAAGTAATTAAGAAAAAAAATTATTTTTACCAAAATCCTCTCCAAACCATTCATTCTTAATCATACCATTTTGTTTCTCAAACCTATGGACTCTGATTTCTATTCTTGGTGATTTATCTCTATCTAATGTCTGTTTTTTATGTATTTAGAGGCTAGGAACTATGAGAACTCTAGGTAAGAGGTCATTTTTCCTTAGTTCATCATATTTTCGGATGATATCTACTCATATTCATGGACGAAATTATAGACCGAAGCTATCATAGATAGATTTAGGAATTCTATAGTGATCTAAAAATTTATTGTCAATTAATTGATAGTTAGGAATCTAGATCTAGAGAATTACCACCTGTCCATGGTTGATTCTAGATTTGTTGGATGTAGTGGTTCTTATTGGGTAAACCTTATCAAATTAAATCTCATATCATGATCTTCTTCATGTAACTTGATTTAATAATCATCATGTGATGAATTTAGGATATTTATTGGAATTGATTCTTTGTGTTCTTAATTTAGTGGAAGTTATTATTTTTGGAAAAAAATACACTTGAGGTAGTAAGTCCTTAACATTATTTAAACACTATACATAAATTATATTCTACGAAATTGATGTGTATTTTTGTTTGTTTTCGGGATACTATTTCTTGATATGATTTTCTTCTGGGTGCATGTATGTGGCACATGTGAGTATTTCTATTTGTGATATGCATGATGGTGTGTGTGTATCCAATGAGACCCTTTCAAGTTGTAATATCCATGTGGGTTTGTCTAGACCATGAGACCTTTTCTATTAAATTATTTTTACTTAATGTAATATGAATTTCATATGGATTCACTTTTTCTTCCACTATGACTTGTTTTAAGGTACCATGTTGGTCTAACTCGACTAGTTGACCCATTGGAGGGGGAGTTCCACCGTTGTGGTTTAAAGGTTGTGATTTTTTCATTATAGATAGAAAATGGAATGTGTATTTATATATAAAAAGTTATTGGCCTAAAATATTTGAAATATGTAGTTACCTAGAGGCATATATTAGGTCTACATAATGTTGTGTGCCTTGTCCAAGAACTATGAATTGGGTCCAAATGTAGACATTATGATTTTCTTTTAAAGGTTCACATACTGTTATTCCTTATTGGAGGATAATGGACACTTTAAAGTAATTTCGATATACGATGTTTATGTGTGTATGTTTTGGTATGATATATGTCATGAAATTTTGACTTTTGATCATCCTTCTGGATTGGTGCCAAAGAAGGAATAACCGTGGATTCATAGAAGCTTTGTTAGAGAACAATGACTCACTACATGACTATTTATGTACACATTTTGATTATTGTTATGATATATAATTTTATATAATGAAACAATTATATTAATCGAACATTGGTGGTGTCATATCGGGTTTATACACACACCTCAAACATGTGCCTTGATGTGTGTGTAGACTTCATTTCCAGGGATCTAATCAAGGGAAAGGGAAATATTTCGGGAAACTAACAAGGAGGATCTTGGGGATGCAGGAGATACTAAAATAGAATTTGGATTATTACTATAGAATTTTCATTTATATTATATAATTTTCACACATTGGTTGACCTACCGCATAGGGGGCCTTTTGGTTTACTATGTATGACTTGTGTTCAACCTAATACTATGTGATGTTATCTTTTAGTTTCTGTTGTGTAATTTTATAGTTAATTATTAATGTTTTAATATCTTTTTTATGTATCCTTATTATTACTAAGTAAATATTCTTCCCATATTACTATTCACCCCCTCACTACTAGTTATAAACCTCTTGCATATGTGGAGTAAAACAAGAGTTCATAGGGAACTCTATCTTGGACAAGCTGATTCGGGTTGGGGTGTTACAAAGTTGTATAAAATGAAGTTTTATTTTATTTTATTTTATTCTTTCCTTGTCTATGTCTAGGGAATAGTAAAAAGGATATATGAATTTCAGAACTCATGTATGGGAGTCTTGTATATTCCTTGTCAACTCTTTTATAATAGACATCTAAGTTACTAGTGATAGGATGTCTATTACTTATTTATTAATTATGGATATTTTATGATCTTGAGTAATGTTGTGCTATTAAAATTTATAGTATCTATGTGAATTCATGCATCATGACTCGGAATGTAGTTTCACATGTCAAACATATGATTTATTATCTTACTTAATAAATAAATTAAATAAATTAAATTTGTAATATATTATATTTGAATTTTTTTATACATTTGTACTTCCACATTTATTAATTAAACAAAGAATGATATGTTTTGTATATGCATATGATTGTGACTAAGGTGTTGGTACTGGAGACCAGGGTAAGACCATGGGGATGCTAATGGGGTTATTCATTGTTGGTATAAGTAACCTCCTAAGACATGCCTTCCTATAGAAATTTTTTGTGTGTATTAATGAATTTCTTATGTTGTTACCTTAGGTAATTTGTTATAGGTTCCAGGGGTTCTTTTGGAATTTTAGATAATTCCAACATGACTAAGTTTTAGTGTACTAACTAGAAAAGTAGACTAGGATACTCTTACAAGGGAGGTATCTCCTGTAGTGCCTATAGCCACTCAAGAGTGTGAAAATTAGCATGCTCAAATAGTCAGTATAGTGGTTTAGGTAGTGAAACTGCATTATCATATAGTCTTTCATAAGATGTATATTAATGGTAAAAAATATCAAGAAATCATAAAAAATTATGATCATGACTTCGGACATTAGAATCATGCATCCTTCGAGGGTACTAGAGGACCATTGATGATCAGATTGAAATCATAACCAAAATCTCTTTTCCAATAGATACTATATAGGATTGAAATGGTGTGTTTTATTTATTCTTACATTTGGGTCATATCTAGAGGTGGTGAATAATCCTGAACAATGTTGGGATAAATGCATGTTTGGGAAGAATGAAATCCTCTTCGATTATGTTTTCCCTAATAAACCAAATATTTAATTCACCTATGATTTTATTGAGCATAAACATTGGATATTGATAGTTTATTCAGGGTTTTCATGTAGTGTTTCATCATTTTTATCATATTTTGAATGGTAATGAGGAATAGAAGTCCCAAAAGTCTAGGATTGGACTTCGGATTGAGCCAATTCATTGGTACATGGATTTTGACCTAATGACATACTATAGGGTACTTTAGAGATATCTCACAATTGGGAAGGCACTGGAGGAGAACCAAGGAGATGGAATTATTCCACCTATTGGTAGACCCATGAGTTGTTTCACTACATGTGTTTCATGTGAATTTTATATAAATTGGAAGAATAATTCAGAGTACATGTGCAAGGGTGGTAATTTGATACCAAATAAGAGTAGTGGGTCTATATCTCCCTCTATGAACCCTAGTTTTATTAGATATTATATTTATTAATGGAACATGAATAATTTCAAGTTCTACATTGTAGATCTTAATAATTTCCATAGATACATCCAAAAGAGTTTTCTATAGGTCCTTTTTTAGACATAAGTTGCGTTGGTTTTGGGGATATCATTCCATGGGGAGTTATGAGGACTTCAACAGTAGTAGTATACTTTATAGAATCTAATGGACCAGCTGATTCATCATCTTTAGGTGAATAACCATGGATCTAACCTATGAAAGGTTTATATAGTTTAGAATGTTCTAGAATATGGTGTAGAGGGACCTGAAACTATTCATTGTATATTTACAAGTAACTCTACACACTCCACAATATTCTTTGATTATGTAGACTTCTATTATTTTATATCATCACATGTCATTAGTGGGTCAGACATTCTAGTTATTTCACTGTCTAAATTTTTTTTCTTAAGACACCCATGGGGAATGGTCAGAAAGGTTTGGGGTCAAGCCCCTTTATTAAAAGAAAAGAAAAAGGACAGTAAAACCTTTTGGAATGGGTAAGGTAAAACGCATAACAAGCCCGCAGGCCCAGTGGGACAAAGCCCAATCAAATACACCACCCAAAACATAAGATCCTAATGGGAAATCCCATGACAAGTGACCAACGGCACCATAAGTGGAAAAACACTACCCGAAGGCAAAACCAGAAGACCCAGCAGACCAAGTCTAAGCTGTCACTGCGGAGACACGACCACCCAAACCCACACGGGTGCCGAAACCAAACCATCAACCCTAGGTCGACGCTCACCGCATCACCACACCTAATCCACCGGCGCAACTGACTGCCGCGACGCGCCTCCGGACCCGCACGAACGACCGCCGGTAGAGCCCGACGCCCGCAACGGATCCCGTCAATGACGAGGCTCACGGATCCAGCCAGATCTGTAGATCGTGACCAGAATGGAGCCACCGACCGCCACTGAACCCCATCATGCCTCTGACACCGTGTCGTCGCGAGACCGAAGTTCACCATCCGAACTCCCCCTCTGAGAGGCTTCAGAGCAGATTCGAGGTCTACTAGAACACAGGCAAAACCTGTAGGCCACCAAGATCCGAACTCGAATCCAGAATCCAACACCCAGCCCCAAAAAATCCGAATCCTTTCCACCAGAAAAACGATTCCCATTGCGACCGGAGCATACCGAACACGCCGTCACCGAGACGAGAAAAGACCACTGGGTCGTCGATAGATCTTCCCGCCGCCAAGTCGAGAGAACCGGAGCCAGCCCGAGCCGCACTAGGACCACGCCGAAGCCGTCGACGATTCACCACCTCCGAGACGAGATCCTCCCCTCCCCCAAGCCACTACAGAGACAATGAAGAGCCGCTCCAGAGAAAGTCGGAGCTATCATTGAGCCGCTCCAACCCCGCCGAGCCGAGATCCAGACGCTGCCACACCAGAACCGACGAAGCGAAACCACACCTGAGCTGAAGACGAGTCACGAAAAACTCCAGAGGAGGACACCTTGGGGACTCGAGCATGACAGAGGAGGGTAGTTTGTTTATATAATTGAATGGTCTATTAGATCATGAAGATTGAGACCAATCCAAGGTCACATTGGAGCATTTATAGTGTATACAACATGCATGGTTCTTGCTTATGATTGGGTTGTATCTCCCTCCAAGTTTCCTTAAATATTGGACCATACACGAGCCTTTAGTTATTGGTGAACTATAGAAAATTTATATAGGTTCCAATGATTAAATAATACACATTTTAAATGATCAATAGTTTTATCAGTTTAGGGGTCCTTGTGGTTCACCATGAATGACCTAAAATCTCCTACGACTAGCTTTGGTTTAAAGGATATGGTATAACTAATAAATTTTTCAATTAAATCTATACACTAAATGATTATCTTTTCATAACTTTTGTGTAACATAATTATATATCAGTGTTAATTTCCCTCATGAATAAATCATCCATCAAGAAAATTATAATGTTTTTATTGTATTTATTAATGATATCTTTATAAAACCACGGACCATGAAAATTCATGCTAGACACATTGAAATTGTTTAGAGTACTCTTTGGGAACATAGGATCTATTCCAAGATTATAAAGTTCCACTTTTGGATATAAGAGGTGTAAATCATTGGGAATTTGATTTCTGTTGTGGGATTATAAGTTGACATGGAGAAGGTTAATGCATTGATTTATTAGGGATCACTATTAACATGTTTGATATAAATATTTTCCTACGTTTGAATGGGTACTACTGATGTTTCATTCAAGAATTATCTCATTTGAAATAACATATGACTTGGAATACTATATAAGAGAAATGTTTTAGTAGATATATCAATGTGAAAAGTTCTTCCTAGTGCAGAAGAAGAGTTTGAAATCAACGAAAATTTTGTCCTTACATAAGCTTGAGATTGGATATGAAGTTTATAAAGACCTGGATTTTCCATGTAATTTCTTTAAATTATATGGAATTATTATGAGTTTGCAAAAATTGACATTGTGTGATTCCAAGGTCCATATTGTCCAAAATAAATTTCGGAACTTTTTTAAGGTACGTTCAGTAAACTCATGAGTGGCATTTTCTTACATTTGAACTGGTGCCCAGATTAAAAATATGAGGGCACTGTTGAAATCGCATTGTTGGGATTCGGTTAAGAATGACTTCGCTTTGACCGCAATAGAATTGGAGAAAAAGATATATTTTGGACTTTTTAAAAGAATAAGAAAATAAAATTGATATTTAATTAATTTTTTTATTTTCCTCTAATGGACAAACAACAGCATGGGACCAATGGTGTGGCATGTTATTAAATTGCACGACCCTTAAAATACTACATAACAACATCATTAAAATTTAGGAAGGTTACTATTAAATGAACCCTCATAAATATTACGAGCGTTTCTCACCCTCCCCCTCTCATATTTATATGGATCTTGGAAAGAGATAATGGCATGGATTCACCAAGAAACGAAGTGCTGATAAAGTGTCATGATGCTAACCTTGGAAAATGGAGCTGGTTACATCAGGTGGTGATGGGTGACATTGAATCATGAACTGATGTTCGATGCTTCAGTGACAATGTTGGTGGCTTTTTGTGGGGACAATTAAAACCAACCCACTTCCTCAATATTGGGAGCTCTCTATCATTCTTTCAGTAGGTATTTATCTTTTTTAAAATTACAAGATATTGTTCAATTATTTATCTCCATAATGTTACCAAGCTAAAACAGAGGGAATGGGCCTAAAGAACAAGGCCTGAACCCTCTACCCTTTATTGAAATTGATGCGTTCCTTACACAAATTTTATTTCAAGTTAGATGGAACCCAAAATGCCTGATGACCGCGGCAGCCAGCCGTGGAGGAGATAGCAGTGTGCTGTCACGTGCCGCTAGAGGAGAAGGTTGCGACTGGTGCCATGGTGGGTGATAATGGCGTGCAGTAATGACCAACAATGAATTAAGTGGCGGCGCGCCATCACATGTTGACTGATAAGGGGGAAGCCATGACTATGTTATGGCAGTCAGTGGAAGTCGTCACCAGCTGACCGCAGACAGATGAGGAGCAGCGCACAATCATAATCTTCCAGAGAAGGTCGTGGCTCGAAGCCATGGTGGCGGAGGTACCCGCGCCTCCTTCGGGTTCTACGATGACATGGCATTTTCCATGGGGTTCCATCACTTCACAAGCTGAATGGACTCCTGTCCATTCCGGAAGACCGGGGGTCTCACCCCCCATGTCGGCTAGGGCGGGCACTACCCTATCCAAGACGTGTGTGCCCAGTTGGTCGTTCCCCATGGAAAGTCGGGCCACACGAGCCCAGCGGGCTGCGTCGCGTCCCCCTTGGGTGTCGGGTCAGACCATGGCCCATCGGTCTGAGCCCAGTGCGGCCCAGCGGGTCGAGTCGTCCATGGCCTAGCCCAGCCTGGTAAGACCCAGACTACTTTGGGTCAACCCAAACTGGGTTGGGTCGGCCCAGAATGTTTCGGGTTGGGTCAGTCCGACCGGGTCGGGCTGGACCCGGACCCCACCAAGCCCAGTTCTGCTTAAAGGGATATATCATGAAATCCAGTGTCTATTTGATGAATTGTATTTGGTTCTGGGACCATTGGTGCGATACGGTCCTTTTTTTATACTAAACTTGAGTTTTGGAATTAGTATAAGTATGGTTGGGAGGAATCGAACTTGAATCCAATCAGGCCCTCGGAGCTAAAATGCTTATAACTCATAGACCGGGCATCCGATTAATGCAAAATCAATCTCATTGGAACCCTTAAAACATGGCGGTACATTGTGTTATTCCTTCATGGATCTTAGTGGTAGTTGAGGTTCGATTGATATCTCGAGGTGCAGATTCTATGGAGCTCGAGTGCACCGAATGCGAGGAATCTTGTGGCTTGTTGTAACGTGAAGAAAGAACGTCGATCGTATGTGGTTCTGCATCTATCAATACTGTGTGAGTCTGAACCTGTCAAATCCAATGTTATTCAGCACTCAGTGATCTTATGTGGGTTAGTGCATATCGATCATGTGTGGTTCAGATCCTGTGTGGGTCATTAGGAGTTATTACCTATAGATCTGGTGTGGGTTTGAAGTAGTGCCTCTTAACAGAATAAGATGATCTAGCTTATGAATAATCATCTATTATTCTATACATATGTTATAATATTGTGAGATGATACGTATATCTTCGTGGTGTTACCTATGTTGTACTTCTATCTTAATGGTGTTACCTATGTGTTACTTCTATCTTCGTGGTGTTACCAGTGTTGTACTTCTATCTTTGTGGTGTTACCTGTGTGGTACTTCTAACATCATGGTGTTGTCTTTGTGGTGTTACCTATGTGGTACTTCTAACATCGTGGTGTTACCTGTGTGGTACTTCAATCTTGGTGGTGTCACCTGTGTGGTACTTCTACCTTCGTGGTGTTGTCTTCATGGTGTAACATGTGTGGTACTTCTATCTTCATGGTGTTAGTTGGGTGATACATCTACCTTTATGATCTTACCCTTGTGGTATTATTCCCTCATGTATGGGATGAGTATATCATTATAACATAGGTATATTTATGGGTATATACCTAAGTAGAGATAATGTCTATCGCTTCATGCTTTGAGATGAAAGTCTTGCTTTGTGGTTTCTCCATTGTGGATCTCTGAAAGACCTACAGGGGTCTCGAGGTCCATAATGAGTATCCTTATACTCACCCCTGCATGGGCTATGCCTACACCTTATTATGTATTGTGTAGACGACATACAACGTTGATCGAGGCTAAGGGATCCAGGACTAGATGGTGTTTGGAGGTGGATCATTTGGTGTGACATGACGTATAGACTACTAATCTTATTTTGTGCCTACCCTTCAGGTAGAATCCTCAATGGATGACCCGGGAGATATTTTTTACTTTTTAGTTGTATTTTTACTTTTCAGTTGTACTTTTATTTTTTAGTTGGGAATTTATTCTATCCCCCTTTACTTTCGGGACACTTTTACTACACCATTTTACTTCATGGTTGCTTAATGTTGTGTTCTTGGACTGTGTGTCTATTTAGGTTAAAAGGAAATGCCTTCTCATTTGAGGGATACACCATTCCATTCCTAGTTTCCTGCCCATGGACTATAGAAGGTGGGAATGGGGTCATCACGACACGGGCCCAGGGGGACTGGTCATGACAAAGTGGTATCAGAGGAGTCAGTTCAACCGAAGAACAAAGACTCGGATCTTTTATATGTGGCAATAGTGTTAAGTGTTATGAGTGTTGTTTTCAGTTTGGGGAATCTAGTGTTGGTGTGGTGACTGATGTATCCATACACCAGGACCCTGAATTATGATTTTTGACTCTATGCATAGAAACACTGATTGTGTGTTTTTTTGAAAATTTGTTCTTTTGATCTCCTTGAGTTAGCTCACCGGGTATAACGTATTGACCGTGGCACACATGTCTTGGTTAAGGATATATCCATGTAGACAGGTATCCAAGATTCCTGAGAGAGTACATGAAGAAAGTTTACCAAGATATGAGGCCTCAGTATAGGGGCCTCTTTTGGCGTTATCACCTTCGGGTGGTGTACCACCAGTGCCACTACCTGTTGGGAAGGCGTTTCCACCATCCCCACCAGTAGAGGGTAAAATATTACTAAGAGCATTGCATGAGTTTCAGTGGTAGAGTCATCTAAGGTTTTGATGGTAGATGGACCTGCAGGAATATGAGGACGGGCTGGAGGCTGTGGTAAGAGTTTTTTGCTTCGTTGGGACACCAACTGATCTAAAGGTGATCCTAGATTCTAGTCTCTTCCAGGGAGAAGATGGAATATAGTGTAGTCTGACACTCCAGAAACATGACTAGGTGACCCTCATCTCAGCGAACATCAAGGGACTTTTTAGGGTAGAGTTTTTCCCAGTGACTCTACTATCAATGCATATATAGGAGTTGCTGCAGTTACATCAAGGTAGCATGATTGTGGCCTAGTACTCGGTGAGGTTCACTGATCTCTCCGACTACTCCACTAACATGGTATGAGACCCTTTCTTTAGGGACCATACCTTTGAGCAGGGTCTCTGATAGGATATTAGAGAATCGATGATATCACTTATCATACCGACACAAGATAGGGTACTAGAGTGATCACTTTTGGTCAAGAGATATTTATCTGAGCAGGCACCGACAACGCGGGCCACCACCAGACGTCAGGTACAAGATTCGTCTATAGTAAGTAGTAGGGGATGACGTACGGGCTAAAGAAGGTTAGAACATCTGGTGGACAACCTCTGGATATAGGGTCTTTGGTTCGGGGCTCACGGGACAGAGGAGGGCAGATTAGGTGCAGGCATTACTACTCTTGCGGCGGGCAGGGTCACATGGAATGCGACTGCCCGACACGCTCTACGAATTATGAGTAGTTGATTGAGGGACCACCGATGCCGAGGCAGATATTCTATCTACGATGTACGTAGGTAGTAGGTTGAAATAGCGTAGGATCTATTCATGCAGCAGGCGGTGGGTGGAGATTCAAGGTTATACCGCCACCACCTCCTGGTGGTCCACCCCGACCAGAGGGAGCAGCTGGATAGAGGCGAGCTCAGTTCCAGGAAGCTGAGCCATATGACCCCAATGCTCCAGAGATGATTAGAAATAAGATATGTGTCTACTCCACTTTAGTTGTAGTACTTATAGACAAAGGTCCGAGTGACTCTTTAATTGTCACTACCCTCATTCGGTGCTCGAAGATTTCAGTGGATCCTTTGGCTCAATAGTTACAGTGGGAGGCTACCATGGGAGGGGATTTTCTGATTACAAACTAGTTCCAGTAGTGTGAGCTTACTCTATGAGGTGAGTGATTCGGCTGGGATCTTCTGTTAGTGGCATCAAGGCCTTAAAAATTCAACATGGGAATGGATTTTTTATCCACATTCCATGCCAAGATTGACTATATTAGGTGCAACGTGTGTTGTGTACGCGAGGATGGGACTAGTGTTTCCTTCATTAGAGATAAAAGAACCTTTTATACACATGATGGACTGACCTAGATGATGGTGTAGCTAATCAAACATCATTTTTCCAGCCTTACCCTTGAAGAAATTTATGTTGAGAGTTCGAGCTATCCTGTAGTGGTGGACCAGTATGCTGATGTCTTCCATGATGATGTACACAGACTACCTCCTCGTAGTAAGGTAGACTTTTACATCAACCTATACCCCAGGACCTCACTGATATCTACACCATCATATTGGATGGATCCCGTGGTGCTTTTTGAGTTATTAGTACATTTGGGGGACTTGCAGAGGAAGGGGTTCATATGGCCCAATATTTCTCCAGGGGAAGCCCCGATTTTGTTTTCCAAAACGGCATATAGGAGTTTAAGAATCTGTGTGGACTACCGGTACCTGAACCAGGTGATCATGAAGAACAATTATCCACTTCTGAGGATTGATGATGTTTTTGATCAGCGGAAGGGACCTCATTGGTTTTCGATGATAGAATAGAGATCAGGCTATCATCAAATCTGGGTACGAGATTAGGATGTGCAGAAGATGACATTTAGATGTCAGTATGGCCAGTATGAGTTCTTGGTAATGCCATTCAGCATGACCAATGCCATATCAATGTTCATGGGACTCATGAAAAGGATCTTCCAGCCATACCTTTATCACTTTATGGTGTTCTTAATCGATGACATCTTGATATACTTAGTGCTAGAGGAGAAGCATGCCTATCATCTACGGATAGTTATGTATACACTCTGAGAGCACCATATTTATGGTAAGCTTTCGAAGTGCCAGTTCTAGATACAAGAGGTCCACATAATTGAAATTGATATATTGGAGGCTGGAGTTGCAGTGGATCCGGTGAAGATAGAGGTTTTTCTTTCTTGGGAGCCATCTAGGAGTGTGACCAAGGTGCATAGTTTCTGGGGTTGTCTAGATACTACTAGAGAATTGTGCATGACTTATCCAGATTTGTGGCACCCTTTTCAGCGTTGATGAAGAAGTAACAACCCTTTTCATGGAAGGAGAGATTCTATCATAGTTTTGAAGAGCAGATGAAGAGATTGACGAGTTCCCCCATCTCGAGGATACCATAAGGGGATGTTGGGTATGTAGTCTATTGTGACGCATCAGGGACCAGACAAGGATGTGTCCTGATGAATGAGCTAGCAGTGATTAGTTATGTTTCATGACAGCTAATACAACATTAGAATATCTACATTACCTATGACCTGGAGTTAGAAACAGTGATCTTCTCCTTGAAGATGTGGTGACATTACTTGATGGGAGAACATTTTACAGTCTAATCAGATCACAAGAGTCTTACGTATGTCTTCTCTAAGAAGGAACTAAACCTGAGACAGTGATAATGGTTGGGGTTCTTCTAGGACTATGAATTTGAGATTGTCTTTACTCCAAGTAAGGGGAATATTGTAACGGATTCACTCAACATGAGGTCTGGTCTATAGTTGCTGAGTGAGGTGACAAAGAAGCTAGCTGTGTTTCAGATATCCTTCATGGATAGATATAGAGCAGCTTAACTCTAGTCGATTAAAATCACTCCCCCAAACCTTTAGTGATTTAGGGAGGTTCAACTTGGGGACTTTTACTGGGAGGCTCGATGTTATCAGATATCCTCAAGAAAATCCCCTGATGGATTTTCTTAAGGATAGAAGCAAGCCATCCTCTTCAGATAACTTACCATGGTACTAGTGGTGATATGGGAGGAGGTGTTCATATAGTTTCAGAAGTCCCATATGGCGGTATATCTAGGTGGGGTGAAGATGTACCAGGACCTCCAACATCAGCACTGGTTTCCTAGAATGAAGAAAGTAGTAGAAGAGTTTGTTTCATGATGCATCACTTGTTAGAAAGTGAAGGCCGAGCATCAGGTACCATCAGGCTTAGCATTGCCACTAGAGGATCCAGACTTGAAGTGGTATGGAATTTCGATGGACTTTGTGACAGGGCTTCCACATATGTCTGAGTGCATGATTCTATCTAGGTGATCATTGACCGAATCACCATGTCATCCCACTACCTTCCTATATGAGAGTATGGATCACTAGAGCGCTTGGGATGCCTCTAAGTATAAGAGATAATGCGACTTCATGGGGTTCCATCGACAATCATCTCTGAAGATGACACACATTTTATATCCCAGTTGTGGAAGGGACTACATGAGGCATTTTGACTCATCTATGTTTGAGCACCACATTTTATCCATAGAAGGATAGTCAAATGGAGCAGACCATTCAAACACTCGAGGACATGCAATTTTCTTGCATCCAAGATTTTGGTCGTAACTGGGAGGGTTAATTTCCCCTAGTGGAGTTCGCATACAAGAACAGTTATCACTCCACCATCGGTATGGAACAATTTGAGGCTTTTTACGGTCAACCATGCAGATCACCTTTATACTAGAAGGACCTAGGGGAGTCATCATTTGTGTGTCTAGATTTTGCATTGGATACCATTGAGAAGGTGCATTTCATCCAAGAGATGATGAAGAATACATAGAGGAGACAAAAGTCTTATGTTGACATAAGATAGAGACCTTTGGAATTTGAGGAGTGAGACCATGCCTTCCAACTGGTCTCACCTCCATAAGGTTTATGAATTTTTGGAAGTGGCAAAAAGTTATAACCTAGGTTTATCAGACCATTTCTGATACATCGGAGGATAGGCGAGGTATCATACCACTTGGCACTTACACCATAGTTGGAGAGGGTGCAAGTTACTCCCCGACCCCAGTTACCCAGAGTCGGTTCATTATTACATAAAATTGGCATGATCACAAGGAAACAAGTCCCAAAGGATAGATCAGTTTAGCAGTCTTGGAAATTAGATTACATAAATGAATGTTACATTACAATTTATAACATACAAAACAACATAAATAATCCTTTATGAATTACACTATTCCCTTGTCTTAACCCTTCATATCAATCACAATACACTTCTTGGAATCCTGGGAAAAAAATAAAACCTAGAAAGGGGTGAGCTAAGATGCTCAGTAAGGATAACAGTACAGCAGAAACTTTAATAAATAATCATAAACATTTAAGGAAATTTATAACTAAAACAAAATACTTTTAAACTTGAACTTCAACGTAATATGGAAAAAATAAAATAATGACATTTAGTTATTCATATGGATATTCTACTAGTCGAATAATCGCATGCAATATCACTAACCACTTTCATAATAATGGAATGCATAATTCCAGAATATCATAACCACGTATCCAAGGCCTCGTGCCAAGAATAAAAATAAGATTTTGTCAAGGCCTCGTACCAAGACACTAGTTTGTCTCATTAGACCTACCGATTCATCAAGGAGCTATAGCGGGCTCCACCCGTCACTTATTAAGACCAATTCATTCCTCATATAAAGAGGTTTAAATATAACATAAACATTCGTATTAAAACTATCATATGAAATGTCAATAATTTCTCCATAAAACATGAATGGTATAAAAATAACACATACACAGTCAAACATATCACAAAACCTTCAACACAATATGGAAGATTTGTATCATGATAAATCAACTTCAAAACAAGTTTAAAATCCATTAAATAATTTTCACATATATGAAAATGATTTGTAAAACTCTTTGAGAGAAATACACATTTTCATGAAAACATTTAAAAGTCACATAATTTAGAAAAGAAGTCATTTAAAGAAATTTATGAATCAAAGTGTCTCATAGCACTTTGAAACTTTTTAAAGTAATTAACATTTTAAAAACATTCATGTCCATATTAATAAATCCTTAAAAACCATTTTGAATACATGGACATTAATGAGAAATATTTAGAAGAATAAATATTAAAAACATTTGAAATGAAGTTTTTTTAAAAAGTAGAAAAAAATAATTCCTTTGAAAACACTTTCATCAAACATGTACATGGATAATAAATATGTCCCAGTAGAAACTTATGTAAAAACAACCTCAGATAATAAAGAGATTGTGAAAATAACCCTAACCAATTTGGTAACTTATGAAACATACACCCCATGAAAGAGGTATCATATAATGAATATGTAAATACACATAAATTAAAGTGTATTACACAAATAATAAAATTATAGGCAGTAAATACACCACACAAAAGGTAATAGTGGCAATATGGCATGAATCTCACACGAATAAGAAGTGAGATGAAAACCCATTAACTTGTACTTTTCCTTGATAGTGTGTATGTTAACCTCATGTATAATAGTTAAATAATTGTTATTAAATTATACAAGAATCATATTCATAAATATTATATCATATATGATCTTTTAATATTGCTTTGTTCATAATATTTTAGTATTATGATCATTTCCTGTGTTAACTGATTCGTTTTCCTTTATATGCTTCGTTAAGTAAGCCGTGTTTGTTATGGATAGGTTGTATATTATTCATATCCAGAATTATATCAAGTCCATAAACATTACTTTTAATCATAAAATTATAATTATTCATTAATTGATATTATGGGGAAATTAATCTCATCGCCTTCGTGGAGACCGTAATCTGCACGTACACACGATCGCTACTTCCATTTCATTTTTCATTTTAAAAGGAATAAAAACCAAATGATACATAAGTATATTATTATTACAGTATAATATAATATCTTATATGTGTTACTTTAGTTCATTAATCCCATCCTTTATATGTTCCTTGTATGGTTTGAACGAGTTATATCACTTTGAGGGGGTGGTAGTCCTCAATTCCTCAAATGAAATTATCATATATATATATACAACATGAAATGAATAATGGTATGATATAAAATGGAATTAAAAAAGATTATATATAAAATAAATATAATTAATATCATACTTAATTATAATTCCATCATAATGTCCACCATGAGATGTGATAGGAGATAATTGAACAATCATCGCTTTGTGAGGCGTTTGGTTGCGATCCACAGAAACATTATGTTCTTCACCAATTAGATGGATGTGTGTGTAAGTGTAGTTCGAATACTTCTAATAAAAATATCCTAGTATAATTAGGATACTTTTTTTGTTACAAAATAAAATAATAAGAAGAGTTTAGGGGTTGGATAAGTAAAATAAAAGAAAATAAGCTAAGAAAATTGTTACCTTTAATTTGGGTAAATCCCTTGAATTTGAACCAAAAATGATTCTTGAAGTGCCTTCTGCCTAAGGTAAGACTTCAAAGATTAGGGTAAGGATTTAGGAAACTCAATTGGGTAGAGTTTGGACGATTAAAAATGTTTGAGAGGTGTGATAAATTGGTTAGAAGTGGTTTCCTTTTATAAGGGGGAGGAGGGGATCTTTAAGAAAAAACTTACAAGTATTATTTTATAATAAATTCATATTCCGTTTCTAATGGATACAAAGTATATTATTCAAAACCTAAGGTGTGGATGGGTCTAAAGCTTTTAAACCAATAGATTTTAGATAGGTTTGTTTCATTATATTAACCATATTTTGTAGCTTTAACTCTTGGTTAATTAGTTTGACACTTACCATTTCACTTTGTATTTTTATATTATATAGTTAATAAACATACTATATACCTATAAAAGACCCCCAAGTGGTCCATTAATGATACACATATCCGGATACAAGTCCTTTGGCCAAGCCTTAGATTTTTATAAATTTAATATCAATTAATAATATAATAATTATTTTAAAAACTGTTTTATGTCAGTTTTGAAACTATTTGGTATTTGATTTTTGTGAAACTAATAACAACATGATTACTTCGAAGAACTTTAATTAAATAAATCCTAAAATGGCATATTAACCTATAAAATTCTTTTAATTCATTAAAAGTCTCAAATTATATTTATTTTGGTATTTATAATATCAATTATTTCAGTATTTCACTAATAAGGTAATTATTGCATCATCATTGTGTCATAAATAAAATATAATATTTAATGTATAAAAATAATAAATAAAATCCCATTAGGTAGGAAATATTTTTATATTTATAATTAATCTTTATAATATAAAATATAACATATATAACCCTATGTAACAATTGGTTTTCTAAAAGATATAGTCTTTTGTCATTTTTGTATTTATTTTAACTTAATTATTATAAAGTGTCATTATCACTTACAAGTGGATCCATGGGGTCCAAAAATCGAACCAAAGATGGTAATTTTCGTACATGTATCAACCAATAGGTTTAAGACAAGTTTTAGGATAATTTATTATTATTATAATATTATTTTTTTACCCTTATTTACCAGATTTACCCTTTAACCGTGGTAAATAAAATATTTACCGAAGTAATTATTCAAAATGTATAAAAATAAAAGTTACCTATTAACACAATTTGGACATCTTGATTTAAAATATGGATTCCATTTCTTTAAATTCAAAACACAGAAGTGGCAGAAATTAATTTAAAATTAATTTTCGCAGTCAAAACAAAAAGCGTGTTTTTAAGAGATAACAACTATCAAAATATTGACACTTGTTTATGTCCAGTTTAAATGTGAGATTATGTATAATGATCAAAATTGTATTAAATGGTAAAAATATATTATAAATATACTTTAAAACCACTCAAATTCAAAATTTAATACTATTTATTAATTGGATTAAAAAAGTTGTTTTTAATAAAAAGTTATTAATTTTCACTATTCATCAAAATATAAAAGTTATCCGAAAAGTATCAAAATTGCATCCAAGGATAATTGAGATATTTTTAATCAAAAAATAAAGTCCATTTTGAATGATAAAATGTATAAAATTTCAAAAATTAGGTATTATTATTCATAAGGGCTAGATTGATTGGTTGTGGTGTGTGTTTGAACTCGAAGTTGCATACAACACACGCTATAGTATAATTCAAAGAGAAGCATACTAAGGAATCATGGGGTGGTACATTGTAAATTTTTGATGTCCCCATTCTAAAGAATAAATTTATTAAGTCAAATTGATTATATAAAAATTTTAAAATATTGGATTTAAAAAGGGTTCACCATTAAAAGTCGGTAAACGTGCATTTTTGAAAAATACTTATTTTATACCAAAAAATGAATTTGTTCTTACATTATGTCTATGAAACTCATAATATGGATTATAAAATTATTAGGATTATATAAAGTTCAAAATTCAGTTAATACTATTCATAACCTCTTTTGAACGGCTAGTTTGGTAAGTCATGGTGCACTTAAACTCGGTTTTGCATGTACTGCAAGTTATTGAATTATTTTGAAGAAATAACGCACTATGAAATCATGGGGTGTTACATTATCCCCTCAAATAAATTGAATCCTCACAATTTGAAATTTTTCTTCGAAAATAAAATGATGAAAATAGAAAACATCATTGTGGGAAAACCCACATCGGAAATTAGGTTAATAAAATTTAGTCTTAATAAGAGGAAAAGAGAAATTAAAGGGTCGCCACCAAATTATGATCTCTATTTGAAGAACATTGGTGGAAATTAAAGACATATAATTGGATGAAAAATGAAAATATTTATAGGTAGTGATTGAGGTCATCAATCACAAACAAGTGTAAAATTGAGGTCCTTAAATTCATCAATCTATGATGATTTGAAATAACATCGGTTCAACAAAACATAAGGTATTTGGGTAAAACATTTTTGGTTTTTTATCCCTTAAATAAAGTATAAGAATCAATTTCTTCATTGAAGAATAAAAATATATTTTTGATAAACGGAGTTCCATCCTTTAACTAATTTCTACCACAAACTCATCTTTCACTCTAAAAGATAATAGAACGTAAAATATATTCTATTTATCCTATTCGTATAGGGTTCCAAAAAATGAATTTATAATTCATCTACCAGATATTTTAAAAAAAACTACATTATTTAATCCAGGACATCACGTGGGGCAGTGGTAGGTGATACACCCTTGTCGCCCTTCGGTTGCGGGTTCAAGTCTCGAGGCCTTCTCGGATGCAATGTGTTGACGCCCGACCTCCGGGTTGTCCTTTTATGGAAATCCAAAACTAATACAAACTAGAACTATCCAAAATACTTCAGTACAAAATTTATAAGGAAGGTGAGCACAATGGAGATACTTTTTTCCACGTAATAACATGTGAAAACCTTCATCATGTATTCTTTTAAAACACTGCAACATCCTGAATTACCATAAAACCATATTGTTTACATTCATGATCACATATTCCTTAAAGAATTATGGATATACTCCTTCAATACAAAAATGTTGTAAACTCCAACATTGATGGAATATACAAATCATTATTCAGTTTGAAGGTAGTCAAGAATATCCAATATAATTTATCCAAATCAATCATGTATTATTCCAAAATCACATCCTCGGTATCAGAACCACATTATGGTTTATATTTTTCTCAACCATATATTTTCTAAAAATTAAACCTTCTATTGAGTCACTTTTCATAGTTCCACACAATCTCAAGTCCTTAATGAAATAGTACTGCAGTACAATCCTTATATACTCTATAATTATTATAACCAGTACATCGTTGATACAATACTCAAATGACATAATTCTTTAATAACAACATAAGAACTCTAATCATTCATCCTCATCTACGGTAGTATCATAACTTGATTATTGTCCAATAGAATCATTTGGGGCATACTCTAATGATTTGGACATTGGTTTGTGTAGTGTCCCAACTCCTTGAAGATGAAGCATTGTACATTTGTAACCTTTTTCTTACCCTTACAGTCATGTACAAGGTGTCCTTTTTCTCCACACTTAAAACAAACTCCCATTCCCTTCAGGAAAGTTCCAGGGTGTTTCTTACCACAATTATAACATATGGGAAAATTCTTCTTTTCCATCTTCCCTTTATCCATATTTCTCTCTTCCATCCTTTTCTTCTCTTTATTCCCTTCAAATCCATAGAACTCAGAGAACTCTTTAATTATCTTATCAACACATGATAATATTTTTTCAGATGATGATAATACATCGGAGACTATTTCCATTATAAATGATAGTATAATACAATGAAAGATATGATCTTTCTTACTCTTTGGATCATGCATATTGTTGGAGTTCTCATTCCATCTACTGGGCGCCATTTCCAAACAATGGCATACACTAGATTAGTTTGTGAATATAAATACCTTATCCAAAACCTTTAAAACACTTGAAATAAATTAAAGAGTTTATGGATATAATTCATAATCATAAAAATGTATTCTTTGAGGAAGTATATACTCATAAACCCTTCATAATGGTTTGTAAAGAAAATGAGAATTATCCTAAGCATATCCCCTGGGAGTGTCACAACCAAGAGTGCATCAATGCCTGTTTTCGTGCACCAGTTCCCGTTCGAGTCAAGATCATAGTTGTTTTTTTGGGTTTTACCCCTAGGTACTTCTATTCCAGAGCCACCTCTACCTGCTCGTATCCAGACAGGGATGTATTTCTCAAAAAAACTCACAAAATCTCTACAATATCAATATTCTATGAAGTTCTTATCTATTAATCCTAAAAGTCTATCATAGGGCTATGTGCTCTTATCAGAGTTTATCTAAATCTAGCTTACAAGTTTATTTCTAAACTTACTTTGATACCAACTGTAACGGCCTTACCCCATTTACCTAGAGTCGGTGCATTATTACATAACATTGGTATGATTACAAAAAAATAAGTCTCGAAGGACCAATTGGTTTACCAATCTTGGAAATTAGCTTACATACATGAATGTTACATTACACTTTATAACATACAAAACAACATAAATAATCCTTTATGAATTTAATTATTCCTTTGGCTTAACCTTGCATATCAATCACAATACACTTCTTGGAATCCTGGGAAAAAAATAAAACATAGAAAGGGGTGAGCTCAGATGCACACTGAGGATAACAAAATAGCGGAAACTTTAATAAATAATCATAAACATTTAAGGCAATGTATAACTAAAACAAAAGCCTTTTAAACTTGAACGTCAACATAATATGGCAAAAATAAAATAATTCCATTTACTTATTCACATGGATATTCTACTAGTCTAATAATTTCATGTAATATCACTAACCACTTTTATAATGATGGAATGCATAAAACCAGACTATCATAACCCCGTAGCCAAGGCCTCGTGCAAAGACTACAAATAAGATTTTTTCAAGGCCTCGTGCCAATACACTAGTTTGTCTCATGAGACCTACCGATGCATCGAGGAGCTATAGCGGGCTCCACCCGTCACTTATTAAGTCCAATACCTTTCTCATATGAACATGTTTAAACATAACATAAACATTCGTATTAAAACTAGCATACTAAATGTCAATACTTTCTCCATAAACCATGAATGGTATAAAAATAACACATCCACAGTCAAACATATCCCAAAACCTTCAACACAATATAGAAGATTTGTATCATGATAAATCAACTTCAAAACAAGTTTAAAATCCATTAATGAATTTTGACATAGATGAAAATGATTTGTAAAACTCTTTGAGAGAAATACCCCTTTTTCATGAAAACATTTAAAAGTCACAAAATTTAGAAAATAAGTCATTTAAAGACATTTTTAAATCAATTTTTCCCATACCACTTTGAAACTTTAGAAAGGAATTAACATTTTAAAAACATTCATGTCCATGTAAATAAATAATTAAAAAACCATTTTGAAGACATGGACATTAAAGAGAATGATTTAGAAGAATAAATATTTTAAACAATTGAAATGATGTTTTAGTAAAAAGTACCTAAAAATAATTCCTTTCATAACTCTTTCATAAAACATGGACATGGATAATAAATATGTCCCAGTAGATAATTACGTAAAAACAACCTTGGATAATAAAGAGATTGTTAAATTAACCCTTTCCAATTTGTTAACTTCCGAAACATAAACCCCATGAAAGAGGTATCATACAATGAATATGTAAATACACATAAATTAAAGTGTATTACAAAAATAATACAATTATAGGCAGTACATACACCACACAAAAGGTAATAGTGGCAATATGGCATGAATCTCATGGGAATAAAGAGTGAGATGAAAACCCCTTACCTTGTACTTAACCTTGATAGTGTGCATGTTAACCTACAGAATAATAGTTAAATCATTGTTATTAAATTATTCAAGAATCGTATTCATAAATACGATATCATATATGATCTTTTAATATTGCTTTGTTAATAATATTTTAGTATTATCTTCGTTTCAGGTGTTAACTGATTCGTTTTCCTTTATATGCCTTGTTATGTAAGCCTTGTTTGTTATGGATAGGTTGTATCTTATTCGTATCCAGAATGATATCAAGTATTGAAAATTACTTTTAAAAATAAAATGATAATTAGTCATTAATGGATATGATGGGGAAATGAATCTCATCACGTTCGTGGAGAGTGCAATCCGTACATACGCACAGACGCTACTTCCATTTCATTTTTCATTTTAAAAGGAATCCAAACCAAATGATACATAGGTATATTATTATTATAGTATAATATAATTTCTTATATGTGTTACTTGAGTTTATTAACACCATCCTTCATACGTTTCATGTATTGTATGAATGAGTCATATCGCTTTGAGAGGGTGGTAGTCCGCACTTGCTCAAATCAAATTATCGTATATATATATAATATGAAATGAATATTGGTATGATATAAAATGGAATAAAATAAACTTATATGTAATATAAAGATAATTAATATCATATTTAATTATAGTTCCATCATAATATCCACCATGAGAGGTAATAGGAGATAATTGAACAATCATGGCTTTGTGAGGCGTTTGGTTGCCATCAACAGGAACATTATGTTCTTCACCCATTAGATAAAGGTGTGTGTAAGTGTCGTTTGAATACTTCTAATAAAAATATCCTAGTATATTTGGGATACTGGTTTTGTTACAAAAGAAAATAATAAGAAGTGTTTAGAGTTTTGAGAAGTAAAATAAAATAAAAGAAGCTAAGAGAAATCGTTACCATTAATTTTTGTAACTCCCTTTGGTTTGAACCAAAAAAGAACTATTGAAGTGCCTTTTGCCTAAGGTAATACTTCTAATAGGAGGATAGGGATGTAGGGATCTTAATTTCTTAGAGTTTGGATGAGCCAAAAGGCTTGGGATGTGTGATAAATTTGTTAGAAGTGGTATCCTTTTATAAGGGGGAGGAGCGGCCCTTTAGGAAAAACATAATGTATTATTTTATAATAAATTCATATTCGGTTTCTAATGGCTCCAAAGTGTATTATTCAAACCCTAAGGTGGGGATGGGTCCAAATACTTTAAAACAATAGATTTTATACAGGTTTGGATCATTATATTAACCTTATCCTTTAGTTTGAACTCTTGGTTAGTTAGTTTGACACTTCCCATGTCACTTTGAATTTTTAAATTATATAGTTAATAAACATACTATATACCTCCAAACGACCCCCAAGTGGTAAATTAATGATAAAAATATCATGATACAAGTCATTTGGCTGAACCATAGATTTTTAGAAATTTAATATCAATTAATAATATAATATTTGTTTTAAAAACTCTTTTATGTCTATTTTGACACCATTCGGTATTTGTTTTTTTTTTTAAATCATAACATCATGATTACTTAGAAAAAAGTTAATTAAATCAATCCTAACATGTCATATTAACCTATAAATTTCTTTTAATTCATTTAAATTCTCAAATTATATTTATTTGGGTATTTATAATATCATTTATTTTAATATTTTACTAATAAGGTAATTACTGCATCATCATTGTGTCATAAAAGAAATTATTTAATGTCTAAAAATTTCAAATAAAATACCATTATGTAGGAAATATTTTTAGATTTCTAATTAATATTTATAGTCTAAAATATATCATATATAACCCTATGTAAAAAATTGTTTGCTAAAAGTTATAGGCTTATGTCATTTTTGTATTTACTTTAACTTAATTAATATAAAGTGTCATTATCACTTACAAGTGGATCCTTGGGGTCCCAAAATTGACCCAAAGATGCCCATGGTCGGACATTTATCAACCAATAGGATTAAGACACGTTTTAGGGTAATTTATTATTATTATAATATTAATTTGTTTACCCTTATTTACCGAATTTACCCTTTAACCATGGAAAATAAAATATTTACCGAAGTAATTATTCAAAATGTCTAATAATAAATGTTACCTATTAACAAAATTTGAACATCCTGATTCAAAATATGGAGTCCATTTTTTCAAATTCAAAACACAGAAATGGAAGAAATTAATTTAAAATTAATTTCCGCTGTCAAAACAAAAAGCGTGTTTTTAAGAGATAATAACTATCAAAAGATTGACACTTGTTTATGTTCGGTTTAAATGTGAAATTATGTCCAATGAACAAAATTATATTAAAAGGTAAAAATATATTCTAAATATAAATTAAAACAACTCAAATTCATAATTTACCACTATTAATTATTTCGATTAAAAAAGTTGTTTTTAATAAAATTTAAGTAATTTTCACTGTTCATCAAAATATAAAAGTTATCCGAAAAGTTCCAAAATTTCATCCTAGGATAATTTTCATATTCTGAATCCAAAAATTAATTCCATTTTGAAAGATAAAATTTATAAAATTTCAAAAATTAGGTATTACTATTCATAAGAGCTAGTTTGATTGGTTGTGGTGTGTGTTTGAACTCGAAGTTGCGTACAACACACGCTACAATATTATTCAAAGAGAAGCATACCGAAGAAGATTGAAGTTTTACATTGTATATTTTTTATGTCCCCATTCTAAAGAATATATTTATTTATTCAAATTGAATATATAAATGTTTTAAAATATTGGATTTAAAAAGGGGTCACCATTAAAAGTAGGTAAAAGTGCATTTTTGAAAAATACTTCTTTTATTTAAAAAAAATGAATTTGTTCTTAAATTATGTCTAAGAAACTCATAATATGGATTCCAAAATTATAAGGATTATATAGAGTTAAAAATTTAGTTAATATTATTCATAACCTCTTTTGAACGGCTAGTTTGGTAAGTCATGGTGCCCGTGAACTCGGTTTTGCGTGTAGTGCAAGTTATTGAATTATTTTGAAGAAATAACGCATTATGAAATCTTAGGGTGTTACAGTGCATGACATCTTCCATGTAACCCATATGAGGAGATATGTGCATGACCCATCACACATCATTGACCATAAAGATCTTGACTTTAATGATGGGATGATGTTTATGGAGGTTCCAGTAGAGATTGACGATAAATAGGAGCAAGTCCTTAATAGAAAATCAATAACTATAATGTGCGTTCGCTGGAAGCACATGAATCTTCAGGAGAGAACACGGGAGCAGGAGGCTCAAATACGTGCTCAGTACCCTAATTTTTATTCTTAGTTTATGTTGTGGATTTCAGGGATGAAAGGCCCTAAGGTGGGATAATTTAAAGACATATTTTCCATTTAATTTTTTAATTATGTGGAATTATTACGAGTTTTTGATAATTGACGGCGCATGATTTCACGGCCCAGAGTGCCCATAAGGAATTTATGAACGTTTTTTAAGGTACATTCTGTAAACGTGGAAGATATGTTTTTTAACTTATAAATCGGTGCTCAGATTAAGAACATGAGGGCACTGTTGAAACCATAGCATGGGATTCTTCTAAATGAGACTTCACTTTGACCGTAATAGGTCTATAGAAAAAATATATTTTTTACCTTTTAAAATAATTCTAAAACAAATTTTTTATATTATTTATCTATTTATTTTCTTCCAACGGACAATTGAAAACGTGGGACCAACAGTGTTTCAATCCATTAAATGGCATGACCCTTCAACTCATATGTAACAGAATCGTTATAATTAAGGAAGGTTATTATTAAATGAACCCTCATTAATTCTATGAGTGTTGCTCATCCTCCCCATCTCCAAATTATATCGAGCATGAGGAGAGATAATGGCATGACTTCACCAAGCAACAAAGTGATGATAATGTGTCTTGATGACAACCTTGGTGGATAGAGCGGGTTCTAGTTGGCGGTGATGGGTGACACTGAATCACGAATCGAAGGACAATTCTTGAGAGACAATGTTGGCGGCTTATTGCGGGGACAACAAACACTGACCTACTCCCTCAATCATGGGATATCTCCATCGTTCATGAGGTAGGGATTTTATCTTGTTTAAAATTCTATGAGATTGTTGAATTATTTATCTCCCCCATGATACCAAGCTAACATAGAGGGCACAATCCAAATGAACTAGGACTAAACCCTCACCATTTTGTTGGAATTGATGTGTTCATCATGGAAATTTTAATTTCGGATGGACAGAACCTAGAATGTTGAATGACGGAGGTGGCTAGAAATGAAAGGCTATGGATGAGACAGTGGCATGTCGTCGTGCACTTCTTTAAGATAATGGAACAGTTTTATTCATGGTGGGTGACGATGGCAGCCGTAAATGACCAACCATGAATAAAGTGGTGGTGTGTCATTTCGGGCCGTTGGATAAGGGGGAGGCCGTGGTGGTCAGTGGAGGATGGCACCGACCAGCTACGGATAGAGTTGGAGTGGAAAGCCATCATGCGCCACCGGAGGAGGCCATGGCGGTGGTGGAACAGGCACCTAATACGGGTTATTCAGTGACCGAGCAGCGCCCACATGGCACCTCCACTTCACAAGATGAATGACTTGTTGTCCGTCCGGGGAGACAAGGGGTCTCACCCCTCGTGTCAGCTAGGGAGGGACATACTCTTGCCAAGACCCGCATGCCTGGTGTGGTGCACCCCATGGAAAGCTGGGTCGTGCCAGACCAATGGGCTATGACTCTGTGGGTCGGGCCACGTGATCCCAGCGGGCCGCGCCTTCACGGGTCGGGCCCCAAGAGCCCAGCGGGCCAAGCCCACCATGGCCGAGCCCAACCGGGTGGGACTCGAACTAGGTCGGGTTGACACAAACCATGTTGGGTCGGGCTAGGCCAGGTCGGGTCGGACAAGACCGGTTAGGCTAAGACCTAGACACAACTAGGCCCAGTTCCACTTAAAGGGCCATATCATGAAATCTGTGTGTCTGTTTGAAAAACTGTTTGTGGTGCTAAGACCTTTTGAGAAAGACAGCCCTTTGGGTATACTCCTTTGAGTATTGGAGATAGTTGGAGAATGGATGGGTTGAATCAAACATGAACCCAACTAGGCCCTCGAAGATAAAACACTTATAACTCATAGACTAGGACTCCGATTGATGCACCATCTATTGCGTTGGAATCCTTGCAATATGGCGTTCCATTGGGTTATTCCCTAGTGGATATTAGTGGCAGTAGGGGTAGGACTGATATCTCTAGGGGAAGATTCTATGGAGTTGACGCGCACCGAGTGCGAGAAATCCTGTGTCAGGCTGTAACGTGAAGAAAGAACATTGATCCTAAGTGGGTCAATATCTATCGGTATTGTGTGGGTCAGCACCTATCAGATCTTGTGTGGGTCATCTCTATGAAATTCTTTTGAGTGTCAGCACATACTGATCCTGTGTGGGTCAAATATTTTGTGGGTCAGTGAGGGTTATTACCAATCAATATTGTGTGGGTCAGAAGCAGTTCCTCTAAACAGAATAAGATGATATTACTTACAACCAATAATTTTTACTTCTATATTTAAGTTATCATGGTGTGAGCTGAGACTTTTTTATTCATGGTGTTACATGTGTTTTAGTTCTATGTTCGTGGTGTTATATGTTTTTTACTTATTTCATTGTGGTGTTACCTATGTGGTACTTCTTTTTTCATGGTGTTACATGTGTGGTACTTCTATGTTCGTGGTGTTCCCTTTTTTGTGTTACCTGTGTGGTACTTCTAACTTCGTGGTTGTTACCTATGTGGTACTTCTATCTTCGGGGAGTTACCTGTGTGGTAATTCTACCTTCATGGTTTTGTCTTCATGGTGTTACTTGTGTGGTAATTATATCTTTGTGGTCTTACATGTGTGGTACTTCTACCTTCGTTGTGTTACCATTGTGGTATTCTTCAATAAAGTATGGGATGAGTATATCTTGATAACTTATCTATATGTATGGGAATATACCTAAGTAGAGATGATGGTTACTGCTTCGTTCTTTGAGATGTAGGTCTTGCATTGTGTTTTTCCTTTGTGGAACTATAGGATACCTATGAGGGTCTTGGGGTCCCTACTTTGTATCATTATACTCACCCCTGCACAGGCAACTCCCACACCTTATTGTGTCTTGGGCAGATGATGTATAGTGTTGATCGAGGCTAAGGGAGCCTAGACTGGACAGTGCTTGGTGGTGGACCATTTGGCACGATGTGATACAGGGACTACTAACCGTGAGCTGTATCAACCCTTCAGGTAGGATCCTCAGTGGATGATCCATGAGGTTTTTTCACTTTTTAGTGGTATTTTTACTTGGTAGTTGTACTTTTATTTTTCATTTGTGCTTATATTATGGCCCCTTTACTTTCAGCACACATTTACTACAACAGTTTACTTCATGGTTGCTCCTTTTATTGTTCTTGGACTGTGTTTCAGTACAGGTTAAAAGGAAATGCCTTCCCATTTTAGGGATACACTTTTTTGGTACAAGTCTTCAGCCCCTTGCCAATGGAAGGTGGGTTTGGGGTAGTCACGACATGAGCCCCGGGTGACGGGTTTTGATAAAGTTTATATTGATGACTCAAATATTATTTTAAAAGGTGTTTGATATAGAAAAATTAAATAATTCTTAATGTGTATTGTTAGATGTTACCTAACAAGTAGGAAAATCCTATGCATGACCAATATTTGGTGGTCATCTTCCATCACGTAATGTTTTGGTTGTATTATCGTTTCTATGGAAAAGGGGTAAATTGGGAATATAGTTTATAATACCATTTCAGATTATATAACATACCGGAATAGTGTACTACTGATTAAACATCTCATAATGAATTCAAGGTATCCATAACATGTTCCATGTGTCTCATCTTCATAGGTATGATTCCAATCCAATGCATTTGATCGATAGTATGGATATTTAGTTTGAAGCAGATGCATCTTTTATGAAGGGATTGGAATAGATTATGGAATATTGTAAGAAGGTGTTGATGGGGGAAAATGACACCACATATTCATGTTTTATGGAACAATGGAAATATCCCATATGATAATTGAGGGTTGGAATCAAATTTATGATCTCAATATTTTGAGTTGTTTGAGAATGAACTCTATATAATATTCTTAAAGATGATTAGTTCTTATAGTGGGATATTTTATGGCTTATAAATTACTGTATATGTTACTTCTTTATTTTTTTCACTTTTCTATGTATTTTATAGATATGATTTTTATGGGTGAATTCTCATGTAATTTGTAGATATTTTTGGATGGTTTTATAATCTTTTAAGTGCGTGTATAGTTTGAGAACAGTTTCTAATAATACTATGTTATTTCTAGTAAATTATGTGTAATATTGGATGGGGATAATAGATGGAACATAGTTGGAACAAAATTATACATAACCATGTGACATAAACTAAGATAATGTTTAACTAAAAATAGATGCAAAATCAAAATTGGAATACATTTTAACAAAAAATGCATCCAAAGCATGTAAGTGACCTGAATATGTAGTGAGCCTTGCATTGTTGGCATATTATTTTGAAAACCATGTGACCAAACCATGCATGGAAAATTTATTATTCTAAAATTTTTAAATTTAATCTCAGAGACTTCATGAAACCGTTCACTATTCCTCATATTCCTAGGAATCTCAATCCTAGGAACTCTAGTTAACGTTCATTGTGATTCCTCTCTTTTAGAAATCCAATTCTAATAGACCTAGTTGATTTGGACCGTGGGAATTTAGGGTATGATGTGTTTCTTCCTCTATTTTTTTCATAGATCTTCTCACTTATTCATGGAAAGAGCCATATGTATAAGAGTTTGTGTCTAATTTTTTAATATAAATTATATTCTAATAAGGTATTTTCTATTTATCGATGGATAAACGATAATATCTGGAAAAATTTCATCTTTTCTTGATCAATTCTATATCATATTTGTGGTTGTGATACTCATTGGGTAAGCCTAATAAAATTCAATCAATTATCATATTGGTATTATGGTATCTTCAATTTAGACACATCCATTAATGAATTAGTTATGGTTTTAGGAATCATTGATGTGTGGGCTTGGCCCATGTGGAAATTCATGGAATTTGGAATCAATAATATTGGGGTACGAAGTATTTACCATTTTATGGAATTTATATATTAATTGTATTCTATGAAATTCTTAAGCATGTGTGTTTTTATCCCCTGATACCCTTTCATGTTATGATATTCATGTGTGTGTGTGGATTGTGATACCATTACGTTTATGGAATTATTATTAACTTCTATATTACAACTTGCATATGGAGGAATGCATGGTTTCTATATGACTAGTTTCAAGGAACCGTGTTGTTATAACTTGACTTGTTAATAATATAGAGAGGGGGTGTCTTTGTAATGGTTTAATGGTTTTGATTTCACCTTCAGAGAAGAATTTTTAATTGTATCTTTCCATAGATCTAGATATTGGGTAAACATGTGGAATATATGGTTGACCCTAGCTGTAGATATTGGTTCGACATGAATTAGTGTGGATTTCCCCATAGCAATGAATTGGGTGACATATTGACATTAACCTTAAATTTTGTCTGAGAATGATTCCTTACTAGTTGAATATGTATATTCAATAGTAGGATTAGCGTTTTTATCCAAAATGGGGAAACATTTCATGATCTAATTCTTGTAATGATTACTTTTAATCAATATTTTTTCTTGGTGTTAAAGAAGGTGTAGTGTTGTTCATGTATAATGAATCTATAATTGATTTTTTGTTTATATATTAACATTAATATTATCAAATAAAGATTTATATATTAATTAATTTATCTAAGGTTCACATTGGTGGTGCCTTAATTGGTTTATACTCTCACCCAACATGGTAATCTCGATGTGTATATAGAATTCATGGTTAAGGATCCAACCAAGGGAAAGGCCTAACTTCAAAAACATTACCAGGTGGATCATGGGGATAAAGGAAATACTAAAATGGAATAAATATTACTAATACAAAGTTTTCATTAATTTTCTTCTGTTTTTACACTTTGTTTGTACTACCACATTGGGGGTATTTTTGTTTATTATCTATTACTTGAATGAAATTTTTTTTTCTGCATTTTTATTGTTTTATATTTTTGGTTTACTATATTGTTAATGTATCCACAGTTTTTCTAAGGAAATATTCTCCCTAGCACACCGTTGCTGTTATCTCCTATATTTGGTAACTTATTTCATATGGGGATGAAGGTATAAGGTCATGTGGCCATTTTGGTCAAACAGAGTGATTCAAATCGAGGTGTTGTAAAAGTCATCAGTGCTACCATTATCACTAAGAGACTTTTTTAATCCAGATAATAAGTTTATTGATATATTCAGAATGATAATGAAATTATTTTAACACCACCACTAATATAAAGAGGTATGGGAACCAACTAAACATATTGATTATGGTATCTATAATATATCACTGAATGTCAATGCTTAAATAATGTATGTTGAGAATTTACATTTAAATGATTGGAATAAAAAAACTAAAAAACCAATGAAATATATAACCACATATACTAGGATGAATCAAGGGGATAACAAGAGAGAAATACTATAATTTTACATTGGTATAACTATCAATTGTATGGAAAAAATAAATGATTCATATAGGAAAATACTAGTATAATCTTAATTCTTAATAAACAAAATAATAGAAAAGAATTTTAGGTGGAAAAAATTTGAAACATGGAATAAATGGAGAAAAAATAATATGAAAGAGGGAAGGAATTTCCAAGAATCTTGATAAAGAGTAAAGGTAGAAAAATTAAAGAAGAGGAGACACTTCTACTATTGGGAGAAAATTGTAGTAGTACTAAACAATAGAGAAAAACATAGGTGATTTTGAACAATGCGTTTTGGAAAAATCATCCCAACTAACAGTTAATATTAATTTCTATATGTACTACTCTCAATGGAACCACGTCAAGTTGATTTTCTTAAATCCAATTATTTATTTCCTTATATTCTCATAATCTCTCCCTATTCTCTTTTAATGATCATATAAGGATTTCCAAGGGGGTTATTTTTCATGCTTTAGGAGATCTATAAAAAATGTATGGATTCCCCCACTCTAGATCATTATTTCTTATTTTATACTTCCTATGTAATAATAATTTCTTAGATAAATTTCATATTATTGTATTATTGTATATACATTAAGATATTTTCTTTTTTTGTTACTATTCTATTATATTACCTCTATTTCTATTCAATACATTCATAAGAAAAAACCATATTTATTATAATCATTATATCTTTCTATAGTGGGAACAAAAGGAATGGGTTAGTGAAGATAATTTTGGGTATTTTATTGATCATTTTGACTCTATGTCTTTAGTTTAAATGTTTACATACTCGATACATTCACCAAAAAGTTCTATTTTAAGGTCACTTCTTTAATTTCAACTTTTACTCTTATAAATTGAAATGATACCTCTATAACTCTTTCAAACTATAGTATTGTAACAATATTGATAATATCCTTATTCATGTTAAATAATTTTGTTTAAATTTATAATATTTCATGAATATATAATCATTATGATACTATATAGAGTAATTTTTATAAATTTCATTTTATTTACATACGGTAATCTCTCTTATGGTATTATCCAATTATAATGATGAATTTTCTTCCAAAAAAATCCAATATGAAATAATTATTAACAATTTAAATTTTACCATGTTATAAGGTATACTTTTACAATATAATATTAAATATAAATAACTTATACTCAGTTATATATTTTAAGGGTAATCATATACATTGAAATGCTAATCAATTTACTTGATATTCCATAGATTTATCAACACCTCTCTTAGACATGGGTCCACTATGAATATTTCTCTCATGCAAAAAATGTTTTATGTTATGTTATCATGTTTATATTTTAAGTATTATATTGAGTTTTATGTATTTATTAAGTGAAAATAATATTTTTCCCCTAATTCATTAAGGAATATTTCATCTAAAGAGATACAATATAAGGGGATTTATTATGATTCGATGGAATTAGTGTTGGTTTTTTCAGAGGACCTCAATATGATAAAATAGAATAGATGAATATTTTTTAATTAGAGGTATTATAAGCATATGTTTTTAATTTATGGTTATCATGAATTGAAAAACTCTTCCTTTAATATGTTCTATTTTTATATCTTATGTCCCTTGATGATACATTATATTCCATGATGATATCTTATATTACATTATCATATACTATTTACTATAATGATTCCACAATTATTTATATATAAATCTAAATTAATATCCATTCAAAATTTATATTATGATCGTACCCATGTTTTATCATGTTGTCTTTATAGATATTATATAGTTCATTTATGATACCCTTCCTGAGATTCTAATGAGACCATTTTTTATATTTCACATTAACCTAGTAAATTTGTAATATTATGGGAAATTTTATAAGATATAAATACTATAAGAGTTATAAAATGTTCTAATTGATTATTAAATTTAATGTTACTTTATTTTTCATTTATTAATATACCTAGTTCTTAATGATACCAAAACTAATGATTATATGATTAATTAATTTTTTGTTTATTCATATTATATTAGATTGAATGAGTCAAAGGCCTCCAATTTTTTATTCATTTTTTCATAATTACCCATTTAATGGATGAATGGAAACCCTTACAGGTCCTGTAATCTTCATGGCATTACATGACCTAAAGTTCTTATAGTAATTCATCCTAGACTATGACTACCAGAACATGCCCATCGCTAGTGACTATAGCATGATAATATCTCCACCTTCGCATGGTTGTTCAGTTAGTTGTCCTGTGTAGAGATTCACGGGCCTTGTACCGATGGAAATTTCTATACCCTCTCATTCATACAGATATAATATCTCTTCTTAGGTGAATGTTCCATCTCCGAATCCTCCTTTAGAGATTTTTCCTTGTAGAATATGTTGGGTTTTTTTTCTACAAATCCTATGGCCATAAGTCCTTGAGGTGGCCAGAAGGACTTGAGGTGGCCTAAAGGCCTTTAGGTGTCCCAAATGACTTACTAACCCAATGTCCTGGGTTTTCCTAAGGCCTAAAGGACTCAATAACCAAACTGGAGCCCCAAAGGTGAATAGTTACTTCTACTATATTACCTAATACAATACTCTTACAGTAACCTAGAAATATTAATCCGCCCAAATTTAAATGGATCCTTCCAAATCATGATTTGTGGTTCATGGGAATTATACCAATTAATACAAAATCATTAGAGAATGGAATTTTTATTACAGTGTTTAACTGTCAAATACAAATTTGACCATTATATATTAGGCTCTATAATATTTTTTAAATCAACATAAATAAAATTCATATCAAATATAAATTAAAATATTTAAATATAGAAAATATAGTATTTAATTGTTAATATACTTTTCTTCCTCTAGGGAATGAATTTAACACCCTCTGGTATTCCTTTTCTTTACCATATAGAACTTTAATAACATATTCTTTTCAATAGAACACACATATTGAAGCCTTTAATTACTCAATTTATCCACATTAATATTTCTCTATTATATTATTCAATGAGTACTATTGTATAACCAATATTTACCAGTTAAAACACATGTATCTTCATTTACCAATTATAAGGATTACTGGATACTCAATTACTTCCTAAATGGAACCCAATTATAAAATATTGCACTGTTATCACTTGAAGTAAATCTAATTAACTTAAAACTATTATAAAACTATCCAAATAACTCTAAAGAATTATAGAAACCTTTAAAAACCTTTAAATGGAAACCAAAATTACTAATGGAAGGAAATAGTATCAAGTCCATGAAATTCAACTCCTAAAATTCTCTCTATGAATTTATGATCAATACATGAGAATTTTAAAAAGACCAAATCATTTAAAAACGATTTAAAATATAAACTAATATTAAAATACCAATAAAATATTATAATTTTTATCATGTTAAATATGAGTTTTTTATCATCTCCCACTTATAGATATTGAATACCATGACAAAATAAATGTGAGGGACACTACATGTTACTTATTAAGGTGGGAAATTGGGTGATGATATTATATATAAAATAATATATCCCTAGTCTCATATGGGTAAATATACCCCAAAAATTCCTCGATCCATGAATCTAATGAAATTGTCAATTATTTACCATATTACATGGGGAAACATGAGGCTTAAAGGCCTCATAGATAAATTTTATAAAATTACAATGAAATAATAAATATGTTTTATTTTAAGAAAAATAGTATATTCAAATTAATATTATATAATTATTAAAATAAACTAATTAATTAATTAATATATTATCAATAATTAATTATACAATCCTAAAATTCAAATAATTTAGAAGTTAAAAATATTAATTAATTGAGTAACAACTAATTTTTAAATTTATTTTTTATCTAATTATATCAAGTATTATAAATCATTTATTAATTATCTATATATAAGGAAAATATAATTATATAATAATTTACTAGGGCTCCATGGGAAAATTCAAGGCAATACTTAATAATAGTTAAATAATTTTAACAGAAACCACTTTCCATACACCATTCCTCATGATGAAAAATGGAAATATTTATCCATAACCTATTCAATAGATATCTATGAAGTGGGGTGAATAAAGCTTCATTTTTTTCATCCATTTTAGTTTCTTTTATATTAAATAAGCTTTAAAAATAATTCAATGTAGCTAGAAATCTATATAAAATATAGAAAATAAAAATTAGAGAATCATAGCCTGGGGGAAAATGATTAATGTAATCGTTATTGAGGAATCTTTCATGAGTCTTAGCTCAATGTTCCCTTTTTTACTATTTCATTATAATCAATAAGATTATATATGATTCAATGTAAAAATTTTCTTCCCTATCATCAGAAATAAATTATTATTTTTTTGATGTTTTCGCTAATATTTTATATACATTATTAGCATGTCAAGTTATCAAAATATTAATTAAAATTTTATATAAGATACCTAAAATCAAAATTTTGTACCCAAATTTATATCAAAATAAAATAAATATTATTATATAGGTAAATATTGTATATAGAGTATAATAATGTCTATATATTATAATAATTAAAATGATGGTATTAGTTTCAAATAAAAATAAGATAATAAAATTCAATATCACCTAGAACAAATCCTATAGGTGGATGAATAATCCTCCCTAATGAATATTATAATCCATCAAGGTTTCTATGCTGGATTATATAGAGAAACATTTAAAATCAATAAATCATGAAACAAATTTGATAATTTAAAAAATGTATATACATAGAAAAATTCATATACACATACATAAATTCACACTTACTTACATACTTATATGAATAAAAATATATACTTAAGTATGGTCCATCATATGTACATGTGGTGGAATAATCCATGACTTAACCAAGTATTTTAGTCATTTTAGATAAATGAAAACAATATGTAACAATTAAAAATCAATAAAACATGTATAATTCAAAGAAGAAAATAATTTAGTTTAGATAATTGGTAGAGTAATCATTATCACCATTAAAAAGGGTAAATTCTCCATGTTAGTATTTTCCAAAAACAATAGATCAAAAAAATTCAAAACATTGTTTTAGAAAATATAATTACATTGAATCAAGAGTTTTATTTTTTATAGAATAATATTATGATAATATCTTATCCAAAATAAAACCATAAATCCCCTGATGTTATAAATCATTTATAAAGTTATGTAGTGATGAAATATATGATGAATCATTTCTTTAGGGGTGACGTAGGGTAAAAATTTGAAGGACCCAGGTGAATTTATTTTATAAAATTTTAAATACATAGGGAGTTTAAATATATTATTTATAATAATAAAAAAAATTAACAAAATGTTAATAAAAATTAAATAAACATAAAATGGCATGGAAAAAATGAATTATAAAAATGAATTTAAAATAATATGACACAACTTCAGTTAAATTGACTAGAGAGGAAAAAAATTATTACCGTCATATTCTCTCTTCTATCTTAATAATAAAAATGATACTACCGGAAAAAAATTCGTTTTTTACATATTTAATAAAAACAATACTTCAAATAAATAATATATATTCTCCCTTTAAACCAAGTAATTTGTATTAATACAGTTACACCCTCATTTACAAAAAAATCCAAATAAAATATAGAGTAAAAGAGAAACCATGATACCACAATATATCATAGTTGATGAATAAATACTCAAATGTTTCCAAAAAATCATAATAATTTCACAAAAAATTTGTTCACATAAACATCTTATATGTTTTTTCAATAATATATATTTTTATCAACCCTTTATCCATTTTTTAATAAATGAAACATGATATAAATTTTCCATAATGAAAAATAAACCAAAAAAATAAAATGATAAACTCATCATGTTTTCGTCAATATCACCAAAATATATATTTTATACTAACTTTAAATTTTATTATTAAACTAAATCCTTTATCTATAAAATTTCAGAAGATGATTAAATTACATTCATGTTTTCAACATAAACAATTATTAAGTAAAGATATTTTTTTATTAACTTCAAAGAAACACATCTACTAACAAAAATAAAACTCTAACTGATGAGGACTTATTGTCATAAATATTTATGGCTAGGGTAGAATCCATATTCAAAAAAAGTTATATTCAACATTCAGTTAGAAATATTTCATCCTTTAATTAATTACATGGAAAACTAAAGGGGTTAGGGGGAATTAGTGTTCATTTATTTTATACTTGTAAAACTAATTTGATCTTATTTTTGGGTACTATGAAACAGTCTCCGTCAATTTCACACATGAATATAGTATTCAAGTTCCAAATAATCAAAATTGAATGTTTTGAAAAGTTTTACTACTTAATGTGAGTATCTAGTCCATGGTGTAAGGTATTTTTTATCCCACAAAACATGGGTTTACACTTTTTAACAAATATATACCAATATTATAATAATACAAACTTGAACCCTTTAAAATAAATTTTCTTCTAATAAAATAAATATTATATAACTTATTTTATCAATTCAAGAATTCATAAATGATGAAAATTAGAACAAAATATAATTCATTCAGTTAAACTATCCATTAAAAAATAATCTTCATTATCACACCATTGAACCTATTATAATGAGTCACTATAATTGGGATTAACTGTAACTAGTTACTTTTCTCTATAGAATTTTCATAATTGAGATAATTAGAGATGTATGGGACTCTCCCAGGTGAAATATTATCCTCTAATTTCTTTTATATGTATTCATTATATGTAGTAAAACGAACACCCATTAATAATCAATATAAATCATTGTTTTTATTTTTCTTCATATTTCATTGTAATCTACCACGATTCCATATTTTATGGTTATAAAAGTTAGTCATATTAATCCCAATGATGTGGATACATTTATCCTAGATTAAAACCAATCATTATTTAACTCCCCATTATTTTGAAATTTTATTTATTCAATTTAATGTATATATAAACCTCCTGAAAATTTTTAATTAAATAAAATAGTCATATCATAATTTGATAAAAATGTAGTGGTAGAATTTCTATTTTTTATAAGGATAGTAAATCTTACACAATAACTAAATAAGATTTTTGACTATTATATAACTTCTTAGTTACCATAACACAACATTTCAAAATTTCCATTCAATATTATATAGTATGTATAAATTCCATTTAGTACTTATCCTACAACTATTAACAAAACCTAACTATGATGGTGATCACTTATACATACTCGATCATTGGGTAAGTCAATTTTTATGGACTCATCCATTACACAAAAAATAAATCCACTATAATATGTTCATTTCATTCCTAATTTCAATGTTATACAATGTCAAAATGATTTTATAAAACACATTTATTTTTAACATCAATATTTTAAAAAAACTTCTCTGAACCTAACATATCAATTTTTATTTTGACTTCTTTAAAAAACTAGTAAACATAATTTAATTACATTTTTATTACACCATATAAAACATTTCAATCGTGTTTACTACCCTATTGACCAATTTTATTAATGAATGATATGGATATCATGATTAAAATAGTTTAAAATAAAATGAAACTTAACTTGTGATTATATAATCATTTTACGTCATAATTATCCCTCATAATACAATAAGGAACTCAATATACATATCCATAAGGTCATAATGATCACCCTTATTAGAATATGTTTTCAACCCAATTAATTCAACTCAATTTATCTATTTATATATTTTAACCTTATTGTAAAATTAATATGGTTTGAAATAAAAACAATATATTTTTTACAACACATCACAATAATAAAATTCTTATCTATTAGAATGAAATATAAATCTATAAACACCACTCTTATACGATAAATATAATTAGAGAAAAACATTTATATAACTATATATCAATTTTACCCAAAAAAAATAAATAATGAATATATATATATTTTAATTTTTTTATCTATCAATATCTCTAATATTTTTAAAAATACAAGTACCAACATTCTATTTTCATCTCAATAAACACATCAGACTCATTAAAATACCCAATATAAATGTGTTCTGCATTTATGAAAAAATCCACATGCGCTTATTTTTTACAATTATAATTAATTTACCACCATCTTATCATATCTCTATCTTTTTATAAATAAATACAGCAATCAGTTAGTGTCAATTTATACACCATTAAAAATTAAAATTCAAATAGAAATATATGAGAAAGGATTAGAAGTACCACATTCTTCGTATACAATTGGTTTAATATCCAATTAAAAGTTAATCTTCTATAATACATTTTTAGGAGTGGTTTTTGGTAAAAATATCTAATACTTTATAAATTATTGGAATAAAATCCATAAAAATTTTCCTTCTTAAAACTTATCCTTTTATAATCAAATATTCAATATCAGTGTTATTTGATCTTTATTATTTTACTAAAAAATTATTTTGTATGTATGGAACATTTATTTATATATCAAATCACTAATGTATATTCCACATTATTTCTCATGTTTTCTAATTAAGTATTCATCAATATCATATATATTTTTATCTTGTGACTCTAAAATATTCTAATCCTTTATATTACTCGACATGATATAATATGAATTCTTACTTCTAATTACTAGAACAATTATAAATTAAATTCCCCTTCATTTTTTATTAAATGTAATATTAATATATTTGCTTAAAGAAAACACATGAATTTAGGTTGACTTATTATAACCTTTAAATTTAAAATACCATATTGTATAATTACCATTGATAATATATTTATTAAAAAGTGGTAACTTGAATAATATTAATATAGGGGTTTTAAAAATCCAATTGTAACTAATAAAGGATGTGATGTCCCTATATAATATGATCATACCCTATGAATCCCATTTATCAAATATTTTTAGATATATACAACTTATGTGATTTTCTATTGAAAAATACCATGTTGATATACAACAAATTATGCATGAGGGAAACTATTTACATTAGAAGATCAAGCTCATCGATATCAAATCCCAAACAACGTTTTCCATACCACCAACTGAATGTACCACCATCTCACACATTACCCTTATGAAGTTTTATCATATATTAACAGAATATTTATGAATATCTTAATAATATGAGTTTTTATATTTTTATTTATAGACTAATAAATACATTTTCAAACTATTGTTGTTACTTTATAAATAATTTTTATTTTGATTCAATAAAACCTAAATAATATCTTTGGTTAATATAAAAATTCAATTAAGAAATATATTTTGATGATTTAATTTATCTCTGAAATAAATAATAATTTAATAAAATATTATTATGAAATAATTTCTATTAAATAAAAATGATCAATAAAAGTTTTATGAAGTCAAATTTATTTTTTTAGGGGAATAAAAAATGTTATTATCAATAAACCATCATTTTCAATAAATTTTGGTTTTTATTTGAAAAGTGATAATTAAAATATTTAAAATATTTTTTAGGTAAAATGAATATTATTTTTGGAATTTGGATTTCGAAATTATCAAACCGTGAATTTTTCATAATTATCCAAGGTATGCGAATTTTTGGTTAAAAATTAAATAACTTAAAAATATACTTTGTGCTTTATGACATCATAATGACCCAAAAGAGATGTAATAAGTAATTGAAATAGGATCCCTAACCAAATATATTTTTACATTTAAAATAATTTTATTTCATGTTAATTTAATTTATTTTGTAAATCCATTAAGAATTCTCAGAGACTTATAATATCTTTTTAGATTTCAAAATAATATTTTAAGAGTGTGACTCACTACAAAATCACTAAGGGTAATAATTTAATTGTTTCACCTAGTTACCATAAAAAAAACTAAATAGGAATTCTATTTAGAAAAAACCATGGTAAACAAATAAGTGATGGTTTTCGGATTTGGATATTTTATTATGTAAAATCCAAATAAAATTAATAAATAAATATCCATCTTTTCTGATATAATCCCACCAAATATATAATTTCCCTTGACTTATACTCAACATATAATTCCATTAAACATTATTATACTCCCTGGACTCCTCCAAAGGCACCCTAATATTTCAATAAAACCCTCTTAATCTTTTTTAGTCAAACAATCAAGTAAGGGATCTTTCACTCTACTCTTTTATCATGAAATCATTTTATGTTAGGTCTTTTAATTTTCAATTTCTCATGATGGGATATGATATTCCATATTCTCATTATTGTCCATTTGATGGATAAATGATTTGATATTCCTTTCACTATCATTATGAGTCATGTGATCCTTTATGTATACTTGTTACTATGCCAAAATTTTGTAAGTATTTTCATTACGACTGCCCATTTGATTTCCAAATTAAGAGATCCCCTTTTCTCTCAAATTAGCCATTTTTATTAATTTTTATATAAATCCATCATGATACTAAAATTTCACCCTTATTTTCCAATCCAAAAAAATTATATAGTGAATACTATACCCATTAATCTATCAAGGGTATAAACCTATATGCACATATAATTATTGATTGTGGAATGACATGTATATAATTTAAATTCCTTGATTGGGGAAAAAATTACGATGATGAATGAATCCATGTCATATGATCTATCTGGAACACTTTAACATGATAATGAAATGATTATGATGGGTGCCCCAGATATTTCTCTATTAAATTGGGTAATGTTTGCTATCATGATACACCATTTTTTGTAAAATATTTACCAGATTATTTTATGGGACTTTTTCCACCTTGAGGTCCAGGTTGTTTATCCATGAACAATTTACATGACTCTGTGTTTTAATTTTTTTCCACATTTCCCATGTTATGACTATCATTATATATCATGCCTTATTATTCATGTTCCTTTGGTTACTCATTGATATGCATATTGTCTAAAAATTATCACATATGACATTTTTATTACCCTACAGGTATTTATAGGTTACCTCATTCTTATGTTTTCCCTAAGATATAACATGCAGTTTTATGTTTGAAGGAGTATTTTGACAATGTTAAAGAAGGTTTAAAAAAAAAATTCAAGAAGTTTTTAATAATGTTGTTGTATCCCATGATCAAGATGATATTTTTTTTACCTAATTCTAAAATACACTTGAATTACTGATCTTTTGGGTTGTATTAAGGGTAGTTTTATGTAATAAATCAAGTATTAATGTGTAATAAATAACATGGTTATTTTAGTTAGTATTAGAGGAATGGTTCAGTTATTTTTTGAATTAGGATTAGAGAACTATAGATAAATCATTTAGAATAAGACTAAATATATATAAACATATCTAAATTTTTGTAAGTATATAGTAATTTGTTTATCCAGAAAATACATATTTACATAGATACTAAAAGTAGCTATGGTTCTGAAAAATATGTACCTAAGAGTAATAACTCTGAAAAGGAATTTCAAGCCTAAGTCAGGGTATCCTGGTACATGACAACGTGTTTTAATACATAAATGGTGTGACACTCTTAGGGGATATTCTTTGTTAAATTGATAATCTCAGTATAAACCATTATTAAGGGTTTAGAAATTCTCATAAGAATATATGTTAGTAAATAGACCATGGATAAAAAATATTGAAGACTATAAACTCATATATTAATGAGATAAACGTAATTAACATATTACCCATTTAATGTCTTTGTATTAACCTTTATGTGTTTGATTGTTTAAAATAATCATCCTTATTTTTCATTTTATTCTAGAAAATGAGAGAAAATATGTGAAATTAAGAAAACAATTAATGTGACGTGAAATTTAATGATTGTCCTAATGAGATACCCAATCTTAATGTTATAGGAATCAAAAAAAAAATCACGATACTCTCTTAGCTAAATCTAGTTCTGAATAGAAACCTGCATAAATATGATTTCAAAAACCCCCATAAGAGAGAACAAACCCCAATCGAGTTCTTCTTGTGATAATGTCCTCCTACTTTCCATTTTTCATCTGATCCACTAATGATGGAACAATGGATCAACTCCATTGAGTATTTTGTCACCATCTTTCCATGATATAAGAAAGAGATTGTTCTTATAGATATTTTTCATATTGACAGATAAGTTAATCAATGGTGGAAATTGAACAAGAATACAAATATTTAGGAAGAGATCACATCCATGTTGTGGAAGGAATTCCAGGAAATGTTTTCGATAAATAGATTCCTCGCACACTATTACATAAAATTCAAAAATATTTACTTGACCTCAAGAAGAAAAGGCAACAAATCTATCAGGGAGATTGAATAAAACATAAAAATACATGATTTATATGCCTTTGACTTTTTCATTACCCCCAAATGAAATATTAACCACTTATTTCTCTGGATAAAAACTAGTCTATGAAAAGAATTGTTGATCCATGATTTTGATAACTATGAGGAAATTTTTTGATGTGCCGTTAATGTCGAAATAGAGATTAGAGAATTACAAGGGTATTATAGTGATAAGAAGTGGAAAGTGAATTTAATTATAAAAGTCTAATGGATATATCTAATGGTGCTAAGAAATTTCTGCATCTCACTTGTCAAAGGTGCGGAAAGAAGCACCCTATTAATTACCTATGGGGGAAAAGAAAAATTTTCGGTGTAAGAAGGAATGATGTGTTGCTAATTATTTCTCGAAGGAGAAACCTATTAATATGATGGAGGAAAGGAATTCTCCAGTCACCCCTCAATACATTTATCATTTTTACAACTGTAATAAACCAGAGCTCTTTGGAAACCAATTACCTAATTCATGGGGGTTGAGAGGAAACTAACAATATCCAAGGAAGCAAGGGTGACCTATTTCCATCAGTACCGCTGAAGTGAATACTGATAGTGAAGTGGTGATTGGTACTCTTGTTATTCATTAGTGAATAAAAAATGTACTTTTTTATTCTATTTCTACACGTTACTTCATACTATGAATGATTAGTAAAACTATTCAAACACCACCACAGATCATGGAAGTAGAGATGTTGGTGAAAATAAAAAATGGGGATACTACTTCATCCCATGTATATAACTCCCCCCTATAATAATTTGTCTTATTAACTTCCCAACAAACCTTTTCATTCTTCCTTTTGTAGAAATTGTTTCAATTATGGTCATGGATTACCTTTCCCTATATAGATCCAACATAAGTTTCTATTAGAAGGAAATCACTCCTTATATAATGAATTTACCACCAATTCTATAGAAGTGGAAGGAGTAGGATGAATCTTTTTTAACACCATCATCTCATGAATGGAGATTATTTCCCTATGATCAATCATATCTAGATCAAATCATTGAGTCTAAGTAATGGTTCATCCTCAAAGAAAATTCTATTGTGAGGGAATATGCTGATATGTTTCCCGAGGAATTATTTGGTCTTTATCCAAGCAAGGATGTAGAATTTTCCATTTAGATTATAACGGGGGTGTTTCCAAAATTCAAGACACTATATAAGTTGTATGTTGTGCAACTTGAGTTGCTATTGAAACAATTATAGTAGAATCAGGATAGAGGTATTATATGCCCATGTGCTTCACCATGGGATGCACCAATTCTCTTTGTCAAGAAGAAGTATGGGTTAATGTGCCTTTTCATAGATTATCATGAGCTCAATAAGATCATGATAAAGAACATGTATCCTCTTCAATGGATTTATCACTTGTTCAATCCACTAAATGGAGCACAATATATCTCCAGGGTGGATATTTGGCTGGTGTATTATGAAGTAAGGCTGAAGAATAAATATACCCTCAAAAAAACTTTTTGTACAAGGTATAAGAACTATGAATTGATAGTGATTTCATTTGGACTCAATAATTCTCCATAAATATTCATTGTTATGATGAAAAAAGTATTTTGATATTACCTTGGAAAAATATTGTTGTCTTTATAGATGATATACTAATATCGTCTAAAAGAAAGGAGGAGTTTTAGGATTATTTGAACACTATGTTGAAGACCTTACAAAAGGGGAATCATTATTCCATGTTCAAAAAGTGTCAGTTATGGATGAAAAAATAGAATTATTAGGGTACATAGTCAAAATAAATAGTATATATGTGGTTCCTTAAAAGAAAAAAAGCAACTGAAGGATGACAGAGGCCAAGATAATTGATAGTTATCCATAGTTTCCTTGGGATAACTAGGCATTATTGTTGATTTGTGTAAAATTCCACACTATTGTTGAACCATATTACCACGAAAACAGAAATGGCAGTCTAGATCTCATGGAATGATAAATCTGAAAAAAGATTTATGGATTTAAAAATGATGCTTATCCCAACCCATGTGCCCACATTAACCACAAGTGGAAAACATTTGTTAGTATTCTATGATGAATCAAATAAGGGATCGGGGTGTGTCTTAATGAAAAATGGAAAATCCTCTACCTACACCACAATAAAGTTGAAATTTCCTGAGAAAAACTATCACACACATGATCTTGATTTGGAATCTATGATCTTTTAATTTAGTATCTAGAAACACTATCTCTTTGTGGATAAGTGTGAGATATATACTGATCACAAGATCCTCAAATATATATTCACACAGAAAGATAATAATATGCACCAATAATGATATTAAATCTAATCAAGTACAATAAATACTAAATTCACTTACATCCTGTTAAAGAATATAAAGTGTAGGATTCTCTAAGTAGAAAGGATCCTATAATTTTATCATTCATGTGGATTAAAAAGGATCCAATATTCTTAGGATTGAAGAGGATGGAAATTTTAATCATAAAGGAACGGACATCATCAATAAATTAACTAATTATTTATGAACAATTTTTTTATGAAATTTAATATTATTCTCAAAAAGATGATGTGGGAATTCAGAAGAAAGTGGAAACTGTTAAAAAATGGAAATCCTTGAAGATAAATATTAATTAATAAGGAATTTTTATATTTGGGAAAAGACTATGACTTCCATCAAATACAAATTTAAAGAAGTAACTATTGGATGATGCACATAGTTTGAATTTATTTATTCACCAAAGAAACACAAAGTTATATTGAGATCCCTTAGAGCACTATTGGTGGGACAACATGAAGAAGGATATCACTGAATATACATAAAGGTTCCTTGTATGTCAGAAAGTGAAGGCTATAATGTATATGTATATAGGGATGATACAACCATTACCCATACCAACATGGAAATGGGAAAACATCCCCATGGTATTTTTCACCAGACGTCTGAAGTCCTCCAATAGAAACAATACTCTATAATTTGTTGTGGATCGTATTATAATAACATCACACATCATTAAAATTCAAGAGGATTTATCACTATATGAACATTCATGTACATACATTACATAAGTGGTGAGGCTACATGGAGTACCACTAACAATATTTTGTGATTGAGACTCAAGATTCAGTTTTATGTTTTTTAAATGTCTCAAACATTATCTAAATACCGAGCTGACCTTCAGTACTTTTTATCACCCTCAAAATGATGGCCAATCATGGTAGACTTTTCAAACACTTAAGGGAATTTTGAAAACATGATCAATTAAATTCAGTGGGTAATAAGACCATCACATTCTTCTGGCCAAGTTCTCATAAAACAAACATTTCCTCTTAAGATTCCAAATCGATCCCTGTGAATCATTTTATGGGAAGTGGTGTAGAACACTAGAATTTTGGGATTTAGTTGGGGATGAAAATCTTCTAGGTCTTGAAGTGGTCAAGGAAATGGTAGAAATAGTTAAGACCAATCAGAAAAAAATCAAGGATTATCAGAGTTGATAAAAGATCTATGCTAATAATTCATTATGAGAGTTAGAGTTTGATTTTATAGACATGGTATTCCACTACATATCTCCATGCAATAAAGTGATGAGATTTTTGAAGAAGGTAAAGAATTTTCAATCATACACTAGTCATTTTGAGATCCTTGATCACATCGAAGTAGTGGCCTATCGACTACCACTCCCAAAAAAACTGATCTCAACTACATGATGTATTCCATGTATCTCTAATGATAATGTACCTACAAGAACCCACACATGTACTCAATATAGAGGTGGGACCATCAGAGAATGATATTTCCTTTGAGGAGTAGTAAGTGAAGATCTTATATGATAGTGAAAAAGTTACTAAAAATTTTGAAAATGCCCCAAATTAATGAGTTGTGGAGAAAAAAATGTTTGAAGAAGAAATATGGGAATAAGATAAATTGAGGAAGCAAAGTTACCATCATCTATATTATAGTGGGGAAATAACTTTAGGGTAAAATTTTTTAAGGGGGGTAATTGTAACGGCCCAATCTATTAGAAATAAAATTCCCATTGAATTTTTATAAAATTTACAATTATATAATATGGATATATAGAACATAGAAAAATATTTGGTATTACTATGACCAATGGATTTAGAATACCATTGTATATCATTACCATTTATAATATAGTCATTGAACAATGATTTCATGATTAATAATAATATAGGGTTTTAACAAATCGAATTGTCACAGAAAAAGTATGTGATAGTGTCAACCAGTAGAATTACACACTATGGAGCCCATTTATCGGAGATTGTGAGGGAGATAGCATTTTTGGGATTTTATATTGACCAAGTCCAAGATTATATCCAATAACTTAAGAATGAGTGAAATAATTCTGTGGGGACCTTCAATCTCATCGAGATTCCTCCCAAAACAATGCCTTTCAAACCACCCCATGAATGTGACATCATCACACACCTTTCCCTTAGGGAGTTTGATAGTTTATTAAAGGGACATGTAACATGACCCTAGAAAAATGAGTATGTATATTATTTTTTATATAATAATGAATATGATTCCATACAATAATTGTTACATTATAAATGTTTTTTATTTTGATTCAATAGACCACAAATATGATTCTAAGTTAATATTCAAATTCAAGATTGAAATATATTTTGATGAATTAATGAATCTTTGAAATATATTATATCTCTATAAATTATTATTATCAAACAACATCTATTAAATAATGATCATCATACATTTTTTATGATCTCAATGTTTTTAAAATGGTTCAAATAATGATATTGATAAAACCTCATAATTTTTAATAAATATCAGTTTTTATTTTAAAAGTGAAAATTTAAATATTTATAATATTATTTAAATAAAATTAATATTAGTTTTCTTTAAATCAAGATGTCGAAATTATCTAATTGTGAATTTTTTATAATTTTCCACGATAGTCAAATTTTCCAGTAAAATTTAAATTCCACATAAATTTAATTTATGATTTATGACATCAAAATGAACAAAATGTACTGTAATAATTAATAAAAAATGACAAAAGTCCAAATTTATGTTTTCCATTTAAAATAATTTGAGTTTTAGATTATTTTATTTCATTTTTAATGCCATTAGGAATCCTTTAAGACTTCTAATGTTTTTAAATATTTTAAAATTATTTCTTGAAGAGTGTGACTCACCTAAACATCACCAAGGTTAATATTTTAATAAGTTTTACCCTTTTACATATAAAATAATGAAAAAAAATCACGTTTCCCGAATCCATGTCCAAAACCATGGGATGGTTTTTTGTTTTGGATATTTTATTATATAGAATCCGAAACCAAAATAATTAGAAAGCTACCTCTATACTGATATTATCCCTACCAAGCTCCCATTTACCCACTATAAAACTAATTAGAGAACTTAATTACTCTTCCCTATACTTCATAGAGTCCTCTCAAGGCTCCCCATGCTTTCAATATGACCCTCTCAAGCCTTTGGACTCACACACTCACATAAGGGATCTTCCCCTCTCTTCTTTTATCAAGCACTCATTTTATGTTATGAATTTTACATACCATTTTCATATGATGGGATATGGTATTCCATATTACCATTAATGAATATATTATTTATAAATTAATATATATTCCTTTTTCTATCATTAATCCTCCCATGATCCTTTATGTACGCTCGTTACCATCCTGAAATTTCCTAAGGATTCTTCTGTCTATTCATGTTCTTTCATTACCATATGCCTTTTATTAAAAAATTCTAATTTTGGGATATGATTTTTTATTTCCCTATTAATTCCATTTTTATATCCAAATATGTAGAAACACGATTATTTTATATCAACCTTTTTTATTAATTTTTATGTAATTCCATTTGCTTCCAAAATTTCACAATGATTTTCCATGCCAAAAAAACTGTGTAGTGAATACCATAACCATTGTTATATCAAAGGTATTCACCTTTATGCATATATATACTCATTTATTTTGGACATAAATGTATGTAATATATATTCCTTGATCGTAAAATATATTATGATGTTGAATGAATCTATGTCTTATGATCTATATGGAACACTTAATCATGAGATTGAAATGATCCTGATTGGTGCCACTAGATACAACTTCAATACATTGGGTAATGTATATTATCAAGATACATCATTATGGTATAGGGGTGTACCTAACTCATTTATGAGACTTTTTCCACCATGATGTCTTTGCAGTTTATCTTTCACCCATGTTCAAGATTCAGTGTTTTAATGTGTTTCCACATTTCCCATGTTATGATTATCATACTGTATAATGTCTTCTTATTCATGTTCATTTTCTTCCACATTGATATATATATTTTATAATATGTATCACATATTCAATTTTTATCCCATTTCTAGGATTTATATGTCACCGCTTAATTTCAACGGAGTATTTTGAGCATGTTAAAGTAGTTTTTAATAATGTATGTTAAGGAATTTATTAATAATATTATTATGTCCTAGGTTCGAGATGTTATGTTATGATAGTTAATCCCAAAGGCACCATACTTATCAATATTTTGGGTTTTATTATGTGTAATTTAATGTATTTAATCAATTATGAATTTCTAATAAAGAAAAGGGCTTTTATATTACTCTACCATGAAATACATATTCTTACAATAAAGAAAACACTTCAAAAATTAGACTTATGGTCATCAATTATACCGAACCAGTATTTATATGTGTTAAAAAATAGTTACAAATGTACATATTTATCATGGTCATGGTCATGGTTTAGAATTTGTTTCACACATGAGTATTATCTTTTCCACTCAAAGATAAGTTTACATTCAAATTAATTGGAACATTTTATATAATATAACTACATATACAATTATAGGTTATGAAATTATCAAATATAAAATGATTTTAGTCATCCTTCATAAATACTTATCATTATTATCTCTCCCATCATTTGATTTTGATAATTCATGATCATTTAAATTTGTTTTGAAAAATTATTTAGTTATTCCTGATAGTGTATTTGAAATAACACATTGGCATAATTATATTAATAGTAAACAAAAGTTTATCATCATGAGTAATCAATAAAACCAAGAAAACATTCATCAAATAAAGCACTGAAATTTCAAATTTCTCTTTAATTTGAGGAGGAAACTCCTCGCATTAATTTAATTCATATTTAATAAATAATTTTTCATAATTTTATAGAAGAATAATGATTTTTTCTATGTTAGTTTTCAAACCATATATTTTTTCACATGAACATTCTCAATATCCATACATCTCAAACATAAATAAAATATTGAGTATTAAGATCTCATTGATTTTTTCACCCCAAAAAGAGATTTTTTTAATTTGAAAATTTAAATTTCATTATTATTAAGAATAACCCATTTATATTACCAAATATATACTTCATTATCAATATATATTAAAAATTAATACATAAAGACTCATTTGAATACCTTTTAAATTATTTGGGATTAAATTATATGAAATATTCTTACAGTTCCCAAAATTTCAATAGAAAGATATGTATTATCAAAGTATATTCCATTAACTTATGGATATCCATAACAAACAAGATTTAAATTTTTTAGTTACGATAACCATAATCTTATTGAGCTCATTATAAAAGACTATTTCTTCCAAATAATGTTCTCTTCATTTTCCCTAGAATATGATCTCATGTATAAATTTTATTAATCATATTTTTCTCTTTATTATTTTCAGTTATCCATATTTCATACCTAAGTGATTATATTATATATTTTAGGTTATCTTGGGAAAAAAATATTTTTTTATAGTTTATTTTTTTCCATATTTTCAGACACTTATTTTTACTACTACTAATAATTATATTTTAATCATCATTAATATTTATCCTCGATTTTTTAAAGAATTTATTAATTCATTTTTATCACTATAATATTCATCATTCTTTATTTTTTTTGTAACTAATTTTTTCAAAAAAAAAATTAAAATGTTTCTATTACCTTTATCAATATGATATTATTTCTATTGAAATGAAAAATCTTAAATGATTTTTAAATCATCTATATAAACAATATTACATAACTTGTTGTTATATAAGTTAGAAGAAACTGTGTTTAGTGTGTAACCAAAAAAATCTCCATAATTTTCTCACTCATTAATCATTCAAATGTTCTTTCCTTTTTTACATTAATCATTCAATGACATCTAAAATCTTGAAAATACTTCAACATTTCATTATCTCTAAACTAAATCTCATATAGTGTAATTAATTTTTTTTATGAAAACTGAATAATTCTATATATATTACACTATCAAAATTTCTTGCCTCAAAAAATGAATTGTTGTATTATTCTTATTTAGTAATGTTTGTAAGATATCCTCCATGATTTGATTTTTTCATTAATCTATTCAATTTTTATACAATTTATGATGAATTGGACTCATAATAAAATCCATTCATTCAAATATATTTTTTTTAAAAATTATTGGTATATTATTTTCTATTATAAGGTTAAAATTTCTTGATATCAATATATATTTTTCTCATCATATCTCTTGTAGTTATTGAATATTGAAAAATCATTATATTTTTTTGTAGAAACATTAAACATTAAATTTTATGTCAAATCATCAATAACATAATGAATTCTCTATCTCTATTCATTTAATTTTTTCTCATTGTTCCATACCCATTAGAAAGAATTAGCTTATATATCCTTATAGTTGGTTTCTAAACCCATTTATAATATATCCTAACTATTTTACCCTTTTTACATGTCTCTCATGTGACACATTAGTCATTTTTTATATTTGGGACATTTTTTACAAGATATTCATGATCTATATTTTTTTCTAAGGTGGTTAAGCCTTTTATTCCATAATTCGTTCTCAAATTTCATCATTATGTTACATGAAGTATTCCCACATCAAAGCAGGAATAGATTTCCATTTTTTCATTCAAAATTAGCCAAGATAGATTCATCTATAAATTTTTCCATAATAAATCTATTCTTTTGGAAGATTAATTCATTTCCATTTTAATGAATATAAAAAAAACATAACATATAGTGTTTTAAATCATACAAAAATAACACATTCTTATAAGTCAAATTCATCATGCAAATTGTTGTTTATTTAATACCTTTTATCATTAATAATATTACAAATTAGAAAGTGAAAACTTCATCATCAAACTTCTAAACACTTTTGAGAATGTTTTGAACACTATTTATTAGTGAAATGTATTCATGATATAGTATTTGTAATGGTATTTGTCCTCCTGAACCGTTACTTTGTGAGTTTTTGTGTTTAGAAGCCTTTAAAAGAGTAACTAAATGAGTTTGGAGAGTTTGGTTCCTAAAGACTGGAAAAAGAGGGATTTCAGGTCATGTAACTGTATTACATGACTAGAAACTCTTCTTCATAACTTGTTTTGGAGTTTTAACGATGTGAAAATATTTTACATGGCATGAAGAAGAGTTTCAAAACATGTAATATTTTTGGGATTTTAAAGATAAAATAAAATTGGTAGGTAGTGCATTTTTCGAGGAAACTAAATCTTGAGTATTACGTGGCATGATAGGTTATTACACATCATATAATACAACAATCATGTTAAATTTTAATAATTATTTTTGTTTGAATCATTATTAATTTTTCCATTGTTTTTTTTTCTTTTATCACTAGATTAACCCTAGAAACCCTGGAGAGTCAATTTACCCCTACTCCTCCCTTCTTAATCTATCAATTCTAGTGGTTTTTATTGGAAATCTATGAACGATCTGAGGTGAGTATTATCCTCATTATCAATTGTTTCCTCTTGTATTTTATCAGGATTCACTACCATGGAATGGGTTGGATTGATTTTGATGGTTTGTCAGTGTTTTGATAATCGTCTATTGCAAAATAAGTAGATCCAAAATCCTAGAATTGCATTTGTCTCTTGTAGGCATCCTTCTTCAACCTGAAGTGTAAAAATGTGTTAAAAATATTCTTCAATGTAGGGTTTTTCATTTGTTTCTCTTTGAAATTTAATCATGTTGGAGGGATATACTTTTGATTACCAATAGATTATAGTTGGTCCCGACTAATTGAATATTAGTACAAGGTAAATGAGTTAAAAGGGTTATAAGGATTTGATTAGCATGTTTTTTTGGATTTGATGTTTTTGTGATTTTGTGAACGATACAGGATAGTAGTCCTATTGAATATTGTGCATGTTTGTGGACCTTGTTTGCGCAAAAAATAAGTTTCATGCTGTTTTGTTCCCAGTGAACATTTGTATATGGAAATTGGAAAGTAAAGTACACTTGGATAATAAATAGATGTCATAGGATTATATATCTTTTTTGATAACCACTAATTTAACATGTAAAATTTAATAAGGAATTCCTTTTTAAATATATAATTGGTTTTTTTGGTTTGTGTGGTGTTGTGGTTTTGAGTGAGGTTGTGTGTTTTGCGGTTGTTGAAATGGTGTGATGGAATCTCTGGTTGAGATATTGATTGAATGTGGAATGGATGAGAAGTGTTGCGTATCAGGGTTGCGATCAGGTTGTATGGTAATGGGTTTTTCTTGTTTCTTGTGGTGTTTTTTTCATGGTAGTTTCCCATATAGTACTAAAATAAATGAATAAATAGTTTTTTAATAATGTTTGGATAAGTAAAGGGTTGGTTTGGTTAATGGAATGAATAAATAAATTTTGAATAAATAATGTAAATTTTTAACTATGTTGGTGGTAAATTAAAGGTAGGTTGTGGCTTCATGTTCGGTGTTGTCCATTTAGAAGTAGCAGAATAAATTTGGTAGTGCTGGGAGGTGGTTTTTTATTGATAACCCATAGTTTGGGAATGAGTTTTCGGTGTCATATACGTTTATAATTGTATTTTCTCATTCTATTTCAATACTCACCAACCCTAGTTGTGCACTATGTTCCAAACATCCCCATCATCATGAGGGAGTGTGTCTTTCCTAAACATCTCGGTGGGAGGATGGATGGGTGGCCACCTACCCTTCCATAATCCCTCTTCCTTGTGATGATAGCCCAAGATTATTCAATTAGGTTGTGTTTTGTGAGTCCCAGGTGTGTTCCGGTGAGTTTTTATTTCCTAGGTGTCTTCGACATGAGATGGGTTTTTTTCATGGTGTCTTCGGGTTGATATCTGTTGTGCATTCCCATGTTTCGTCATGATCGGATGTGATGTGGTATGTGTAACTGGTTTCTATGGGAAAGACTTTATGTTGCTCATGGCCTAGGTAATGGGATGAGGTGTGGTTGTGGGGACCAGGTGTTTGCGGGTGGGATATGTTCTGTCTCATGGCCCATGTGATGGGATGAGGTGTGGTTGTGGGTCCCATGTTTTTGTGGGTAGGATGCATTGTGGCTCATGGCTCAAGTTATGGTATTAGGTGTAGTTGTTGTATATAGGTGTGTAAGGGCAGGTTAGGACATGGTTCTTTTAGAAGAGTTGGGATCATGAGTACGTTTTCCATTAATTAATAACTACCAAACGAGTGGGAATTGGTGCGGGGTTCCAAAATCATCGATGTGATATCTATATTACTCTACATGACACTCTTTATTTGGTGACAATTCTGTGAAAATTACTTAGAGGGTTAGTATACCTTGATAGGTTTTTTTGTTCTATTGTTCTCTCATGGATTCATTAGTATGCTTCCTTTAACATGTGCATGAGAGACTTATGTATTTCCTACTGAGTATACTTTTATGTTCACCTTACATATATAAACTAATACCAGGTTTCCAATAAGATTGCAAGAAACATTCTAGAACTTACTAGGTCGGACATCATGACTATTGATTTGTCCCTTCATAACTGTACTTTTGGTGATTTGGAGTTTTATTTCATTTTTAATATCTTTATTTTTAAAAATGTATTTGCGATAGATTTTAGATTTATTTTATATTTTACATGGAGTTTTTTTGGGGTTGATACATCTTATTTTCCAATATTGTTACCTAAAAAAGGGTAATGCCTTCCATTTTCTAAAATTTGTGTACCCTTGGTGCTGGTCACCACCCCGAGACCTACTAGAGGCAGGACATGGGGTCATTATCTCACTTTCATCATTTCCACCCTACAATTAGTATCTTTGGAGGGAGGAGTTGTGGAATAATGGTATCAGAGTTGGTGGTTGAGAGATGTAATGGAGTTTTGAGTTAAGAATAATGAGTATTTCATGGATTGGAAGGGAAATAATGATTGACAGTCTTGGTGTGTGACATAGTCTAGAGAATATCGGCTAGGGCACAAAATTTTAGGGGCCCCTATGATCCAATGGAAGGACTCCGAGCCTACTGTATGACCATGTGAGGCTACACCATTTTCAAGGTATATACCCTAGGAATAGTACATGAATCATAATGACTTGTTTTTTTTAATTGGTTGTTTTGGGAAATTGGAAATGAAAATGAGTTAATAGAGTTAAAATTAATTTTACTAGAATTTTATACTATTGGGAAATAGTTATTCCTCGCTTTACTTTAATCTATGGCTCACATTCATCATCCACGAGTGGATTTGGAAGTTTAGAATCAATAGGAAAATCTAGTTGATCTTGGGAGGGATTATCCAGTTAGGAGGTGGGACTGGTGGTAAAGAACGATAACTTCTTTCTAGTGGTAGGACTTGGGAACGTATGTGGATGTGTTTCAGAAATGGAGAAAAATTGATAGCTCAAAGAGCTTGAGATCACTTTAATTTTGGTCTTGGATCTTAAGGAGTATTGGGTTCCACTAGTAGTGAGCTAGATTTGGGGATATTTGCATCAATGGTGCACTCTTTACATCGGAGAAAGGAAGGATTCTAACATCCAATGGGACAATTTTGAGGAGTTTTGAGAAAAATTCATTTCATGGACCACAACGGCTGATAAGAGGTATGATTTACTCTCCCTACATTATGGATTTAGGTCGATATAGGTTCTAGGGAATAATTTCAAGGACCTCCTTTTTTATCCTATGATCTTTTTCTGGATGAGTAGCCTTGTGAAAGACTCCAAGAGGAGGCACTTCATCCTTTTATATAGTATGTGGTTACACCCTTTACATTGGTGATGAATATGATGATTCATAAGAAGGAATAGTTAGTTTAGTGGATGCACTCCTAGGGAGCTTTATCATAATAGGGGAGATAGTGGGATTGATCTAGAGGAAAGGTTTCTACCAGCATGTGTCAGGTTCTAGGGCCTTCAAGGTTTCAGCCGACGGGGCATCGACTTCAACAACATCCTTTCGAATATTCTGGTTGCATTAGTTCCCATCCCTTTCCTGTGAATTCTGGACATAGGTGTTTCTTCTATATATTTTTTATCTTTCTTCACAATCAGTTCCCATCACCCATTGAATATTTTCATTGAGGAGGAGGGAAGGTTTAGCACCAACCACTTCATAATTTTTTAGTTAGGTCATTTATGCAACCCAGACATCATGCTCATTCTCAACTAAGGGGAGATTAAGAAGGTAGGGGAAGAGAAAAGGAGGTCACTCAAGGACCTCGACATAGGCATGATCAAGGTGGAATTCATTAGCAGAGAGGCCTAGGATATGGGAGTGTTGAGTTGTACATAGAAGAAGAAGTAGTCCTGACATGACTAGAGATCGTTATATGTACGATCATTTTTTTAGTACAATTTTTTATTCTTCATTTGATTCGAGAGAATTGCAATCCTTTATTGCACTTAATCTATCCCATGCTCCGGGAATACAAATAGAGAGGACTTTTGTTCCCCTTGGTCCAAGTACACCCATCGGATTTTAGACAAGATTGTTTGACGTGTGCTAGGGATGTAGACTGATGATGGGATGACATCAGCCCCATAGGGATCTTTTCTTACTATAGATGCAGCCATATGATGTCATTCTCATCATCAACTATTTTATAATGTGCATAATTTTATCTACTATTTCCAAATGATAGTTTTCTTTTCAGATGTGGATGCCCATCATGTATTTTTTTTGTGAGAGACATTGTTATGTGGGTAGTCAACAAGTAGAGACTCTTCTTTCTTTAATTTTTATGTTGTAAAACTAGTATTTTTCATTAAATAATTTTTTTATTTAAAATTTTGAATTCCTTTATTCATAAAATTATCATAGTAAAATAAATATAATTTTTCAAATAAGTTCATTAAAAGTAGGCAATGGAAAATTTTTCAACATTTTAAAAAATAATTCAGTTTTTTGTGTAAAAATTAAATATGGTATAAATATATAGTATGTTTTATGACATTTTAATAACCCTAAAGTGTTGTGATAAATATTATAAAATTAATAAACCACGAAAATAAATTTTACATTTAAAATAATTTTTCTTTGAGGTCATTTGATTAATTTAAAATTCCTATAACGAATCCTCCATAACCTTTGTCATATTTTATGGTTTAAAAAAATTATTCATGAACATGAATAACATCCACATATTTTATGGTACTATATTAATGGGTTAGGTTTTTTAAGAAAAAAAAATCTATAAAAAACTCCTTCTTTCTAAGAACCATTGGTAGAAAACATGAAATGTTTTATTGTTTTGTATATTTTATTAGATGGAGTCCAATACATATGTTTTGAAATTAATAAAGAATTACCTTCGATTTTGATATAACTGACCACCCATTCAACATTTATTCATCACTCAAAAACCCATTGATCCTAAATTACCTCTCTTTATCCCTCTCTAAATCACTTACAAAGTATTCCCATGATCTTAATATGCTCCTCCCATGATTTCATAACATAACTCTCAGGTAATGTATTGTCTTCATATTCCTCTTTATTCTTTTACATTCTCCTTTTTTACCTTTTTATTTCCAATTGTTCATGTTAACATTAGTTTTTAACAAAACCATTATTTTCCTTCATATTTCCATGTAATTAGTAACCACATTTCACTCTCCTTAATTTTTTCTATGAATCTTTATGTGATCATATTATACAGTAAAATTTACCTCTTGTTTTTTTATTCCAAAAGTAAGGTTTTCAATACATATACATATTTACACTTGAGGGTAGTCACATAGTTATACCTATGATTAATTGATTTGGAAATTTCATGTATATAACCAATAGTCCATAATCATGGGATTAAAATTTATGAAATGTGTTTTTATGTAGTATCATCTTTGTATCACACAAATGCATATACATGATATGAATGTGATGGGTGGGACAATAATTTTTTATTAATCCATTTAATTTTGTAACATTATGTATCATGATATTCTATTGATGGAAGGCATACAATTTTATTTATCACACTATGATTATGATGTATTGTTGGTTATCCTTGAATTATTCATAATTTTTCAGGTTTTATGTTGTTTCCACATTCCTATGATGACTTTATGTGATCATGCTATGCAATGCTTCAACACTAAATATTATGATTTTAACCATGTTATTCCCCCATGTTGTGCCCCTTTACTCACATATAATTCTTTACATTATATCATTATTTGATTATTCCCTTCAGTAGGTTTATAGAAGACCCCTTTTTATGTATATCCCTAAGTTAGCTTTTATAGTATTTAAGGATCAATGTAATTTCAAGGCATATTATAGAGTTTTTAAATAATGTATCTGTATTTGTATGTCATCATATTGTGATATTTATCTATTTACCTAAATACACAAGTCCTAATTATGATTTGGTATTTTATTATCTATATTATTTTTCAATAAATCATTAAATAATGCATATAAAAAATATGGGTAGTCATACTTCTCCTATGGAAGCACTTGTGTCTAGAAGGACTCGCTAGATGAATTTCCAAGTAAGTTATTCAAATTAGGTATCTGGTAGGTGTCCCATAAAATATGGGACAATAAGGTTTCTAGAATGTAGGTTAACAGACAACTTATTTCTTACCATATGAAAAGATACAATGTGTCATATCATGGACTATGACTAATATATAAACCATGATATTTCTATGTGTTTTTGAAACACACCATAAATTATAATACATTAATGTTATGATAACTTTTTTCATATTAAATAATGAATCAAAATGAACTATGATACATTTTAATAATATAAATAATTATGTATTAAATGTGATTCATATAATATAGATGTAGAATTTGGGGGTATATATATAATTATTTTCTTTTGGGTATCTATATCGAAAGTAAATTAAAAATAACTTTACTATAAATTCATTGATAAAATCCAATTAGAGTAATCAAATTACTAGCAAAATCAAATTAAGCAAAAAAATAAGTTTATTGAAAAAATTACCATTCTAGGAACGATGAATTTTTTTTAAATAATATATATTTCCATTAAATGGTGAAAATATTTATTTTTGATATGAATAATTGATTAACACTTATTTATTATGTAATTTAAAATAAATATGAATAGTAAATGTTAATATTTAAAAACTCATTTTCCTATAAAAACTATTTTAATTATTTTTTAAAATTTCCATTTAAAAAAAAATATCAACACGATAAATTTAATTTTTATAAATGTACTTTATTATTGGATTTAACAGGTCATTAATATTTTAAGATGAATTTTTTTGGCCTTTCTGAAATGATTTATTTTTATGTGAATAATATAAATTACTATTTTTACAAATATTGTGAATTTTATGAATTCATTATGATATAATCATGACATAAAAATTTATGAAACAAAATTCTTAATTAAATATTTACTAATTCAGTAAAATTATAAAATTAAAATATCATGTTTTGTTTTTAAGACTTTTAATGACATTTTGGAACCTAAGTAATATTTTTTTCTTCTAAAAACATATTTAGTATGTTATACACTTAACATTTGAAAAATAATTTTTATCACTTTAATAAATTTAATATTATAAATTAGTTTTCATATTTTTAGTCTGTATATCCACATTAAATAATAAAGTTATTTTTATTTTTTAAAATAAAAAAATTTATCAAGGAAAAAAATATTTTACTATGACAAAAGTATGTTACAGTAAAAAGTCAAATCAAGGGTAATATATATAAACAATGGTAAAAAAAATTCTCCGCATGGCTATTTGTTGCCTTTTTTCATTGATAATCATACCCTGACCATTATTTTCTTCTTTTAGAGACACTTTCATTTGAATATTACATAACATTTTTATAAATTTTTTGTAATTTACAAAATATCCAATGTTTTTTTGTAAAAGAGGATCCCTTCACCACCCATGTGACACCGCACATGTTATCATGTTGTTGTTTTTATGTGATTTTATCTTTTCATAAGTGGCATAAATTTTTAGTTTTTTTTGTCCCAAATTTCATAATTTGGGGGCTTTTTTTGGTAGTAGATATCTTAGTCCTCACATTTTGGAGTAACCATATAGTGACCATTTGGGTGGTAATAACACTTTGATATAGTTTTTTTGTATGGTTTCAACAAGATACCTCATACCACACCAAACACATTATAAGGTCTTGCGGGGTTGGTGTGTTTTTGGGATGAGGTGCACCATTTTTTCAAACCATACATCCTCTCATGAGTTACCATATGTGTTTCTATCTGGCCTAGGAAGTGACCAATGCGCATTTGGTGTATGGTTTGGAAACCCATATGGCCAACACATGACCGTTGTCAGGGTGTTTAAATATTGGGGATTTAAAATTAATCCATGTTTTATTTTATGGATTTTCACCCTATATTATCCTTCTTTATGTCGAAAATACCCGTTGGAGCTCTCTGAGAAGGTCCAACCTCCTTAACATTAGATTTAGGCCCTATTTTGAAGATTTGAAAGAGGTTTTAGGTGATTTATTTGTCCTATTTCCCTCCTTTTTCCTTCTCCCTCAATAACCTCTTCGATTTAGTTTCCCCCAGGAACCGTAGTTATCATGCTGATCAATTTTAGGGTTATTAGTGGAACTAATGATTTGGATTTTAGTTTATAATGATATTATACATTATTTCATGTCTTTTTGTTTTGATCATCATACGTGGAAATGAGTTTTGAGGTGTTTCGGTTTAGTTATCTTCTCTTTGAGGTAGGTGTAACTATGGAAATGTTTCATTTTAAAATTCGTTGAATACTTGGGAAGTATAAATTCACTTTTATAATGTATGAATACATGTGATATAATTCTAGGGTTTAAATAAATTACTTATTGTTTTTATCTTGAAAGAAATGGTTTTTTCATGTGAATTCCATGTCTGAATGGATGAAATAGAATTTTTAATGAAACTAATATTTTGTGAAAATCATGTTTAGATTTTAGAAGTGTTTTACATTATATGAAAATTGTTTGACCCAATTTTCGTTTTCCATGAGTTAAAAAAAGATATAAAAAAGGAAAGAGGTTTTAAGTAGGCATACTGACTTCAAATAGTATTAAAAAATGGGTTCTTAGACAAATTTCTAATGGTTATTTTAAATGTGTGTGTGGTTTACCCTTGTGATATACCATTGTTCCCTTTATTAAATGCATCTATGGGAAATTTTCATATTTTGGCCATGTTTTGGATTTCAAAGAGGTATACCTCTAATAAATTGTTTCCTAAAATGTTTTAAATGAAATTTATGATTTCCTTAAATAAATTAATTTTTTATGTGGTCATTTATGAAAATATTGATGGAAATGAAGACCTTGAGATATGTTTTGGATTTTTGAAGAATGGATCCCATGTGAAAGCTTTAATTTGAAATGTTTTACATTCTTGTTTTCTTTTTATTTTTTTCAATATGGCGTTTGAAAATTATTTTATGGAAAGATAAAATGTTATGACATTTTGAGAAAATATTTTGTTGTTAAAGACCTAGTTGGAACATTGTGTTTTAATTGGTGACAGACACTCCTTGGTTTCCATATTCTTTTTTACCCCATGTATGGGTTTTTCATCACTATTTTATGCTTGTGTTCTCCCCTTGTGTGGGAATTTTCCAATTATTCCTTGAGTGTATATAGTGTTTTGATGGTGATATTCATCATTGGTTGTTGGGGGAAATGGTAGTCATGGTTATGCCTTATGGGTAGACATATCATGGTGATCATATACCTCACTTCATTATTGGTCATGGGAGTCTACGTACTGAGTGAACGATATAACTTGGTACACTATTTGGTTCATATGCTGCTAATATACCACAATTCTTTATAATAATATGGGTTAGATGGATGTTATTTATTTCTATGATTCTTGCACGGGATAGTTGGATGAAATTATGGACATAGTGCGTGCCAGTATCTATTTCAGGTGGTTATAAAATCATCGAGTTAGATTCTTGGAACTTTAGGATTCCAAGGGTAGATCCCATGTCACTTTAGTCTACTTGGTTATTTAGTAGTTGAGGGGGGTTTAATATGGTTCTTGTTAGTATCATTTCCCTTTCTTCCATTATTGTGGATCCTTTATTTTTCTAAATTTTTTTTGTATATATTTGTGATTCATTATGATTTCTTTTTGTGTTTGGGCCATGTGTGTTGGATTTTTGTCCACTTGAAAAGAGTTTTCAATGGTTGTTGTGAAAACCTATTATCAATTTTAAAGGCTCTATGTGAGAGTACTAAAAAAAGGATTTCAAAATGTGTGTTCATATTTATAAAGGGGTTTAGTCATATTAATGCATCAAAATGGTATCCATTTCATTTGAATAATTTGGGTGGATTGATTTTAATGGAATATAATTTTATGGTGGTTATGTGATCGATTTGGTCAATATCTTTGTTTTTGAAACATGTGTCTTCGGTTTTGGAAGGAAAATAGAAATGTTTTATATCGTGATCTTATAATTTTTGGTTCTAATATGTTATATATGAAATGAATTTTTTTAGTTTATTTTTCAAAAAATCATTATTCATTTTAGATATAAAATACATCACATTGTTTTGGTGGGTTATGGTGGCCTAAAAGGCTTTTTATCTCATGCCAACATATTTCAGGTTATAAGTCCCATGATGTATCATTATAGTTTTTTATGGTTGACGTGTGGTGAGTTAGGTAGTTGTGGGTAATTGGTGGTTTCATGGAGTCGGTTTGTGATCAACTGAATTTGGTTTTTTACTTTTTTTTTAAATTTTTTTAGTCTTTTACTTTCTCTATTATTCCTATAGGTATCTCTTTGTTTACAGATATTGATCAGGAATATAAAAATAGATCAGATCATGGTTGTTGGTTATGGCCTAATTTTATTTTTCATTTTAATAGTCTATTGATTTTATTTTATTTTTATTTTAAAAATATATTATGTGATAGAAATAATTACCAATTTTATTCCTCTGATGCCAATGAACTTGTTTCCAACCTGTGGGTATCGAGAATGATATTCGACCACTGTGACTTGCCAGGTCAGATGATAGCTCGGGCGAATTCGATAAAGCCCCATTCCTCCATAAACCACAAGCCGTGTAGCTCAATTAAATTATACCAAAAACACTTCTTAACTATATCATCCATTTATCTAGGTTCTATTCTAACAAAAATACCAAAATAAGTAGGAATAATATGTAATACAAAGGATGATATTAATGGATGATATAAAGATCATAACTCAATTATTTTATGTTTACATATTAATCCACCTCCTAAATATTTTCCATGACCACTTCAACATACCATAATTAGAAACATTATTATTATAAAATGATTTTTACTGAAGGGATATTTATTATCTATATTATTTCTATAAAATAGAAAATTAAAACATCCCTAATGGATACAGGCAGACTACAACATCCATGATTGAATTATTTCATTTTTTTCAATAACCTTTCATCGATGGTTATAAAAATGGATTAATTTTATAAATACGATATTATTCTCAATTTTTTGTTTCTTTAATGTAAATAGTTAATTTTATAAATAATATCATCCTTTGTGAAAACAAAATGTCACTCGTGTAATGTGTAGGTAACCACAACCATGGACGACATTTATTGTTTTTCATCACCGCTTTCATGGATAGTTAAATAAATAATTGTATGATTAAATATGTTCCTAATAAATATATTATAAATTATATAATAATACTTTATAATGATGATAAATTAATAATAATTATAAATTATCCCATTTATATAGTTAAATTAATCAAAAAAATATCTATACCAATATATTCTTCATTAATCATAACTCAAACTCTTATAACATCCCAACCCTGAAGCCATTATACCAGTGCTCTGAGATGGTTTCCCATAAGGACTCAAGAAAACATCCCCATATGATAGATGCTTCGAACTAGTAGTGAGGTCCAAGGAGGAGATAGTGGGGAGGATATTTCTATATATTAGAGTAAGATAATATTGGATGTAACTAAGTATCATACATAGATGAAATTAAATACATTGCGAAATTGAAAAACAACTAAAATAGAAAATGTTTCAATAGTAAATTCCTTAAAATCCCAAAAATATATGAAATACAATACCAAACTATTCACCCACTAGGCCAACTACACATATAAAAATATAAAAAAGAAAATAAAAGTAAAATAATAGGGCTCTCCTACTAACTCTGATCCAAACCACATATCCAATCATCAGACACTATTGAACAAAACCAGCCTAATCCAAAGAACCACTCAAGTAGCTTCTCTCAAACATGAAACACTGGGGCCCAACCCTATCCACCATACAACTCGTGGTAAACCTAAAAAAGAAGAAATAATGTCTACAGGTACAACACGGTGCATGAGCATAGGTGAGAAACAATCTAAGTAGGCCACCCAGAAAACAAACCTATAATTGTGCTACTATATTTGTATGGAAAATCAATGTACTTAGCCTAATTGAAAAATAACCAAAAGAAATTTGAAACCAATTTGATCCCACAGTCGTACCCAAGGTCCATAATCCTTATCAATTGGGAAACTACCACCATGGATTTCCATATCTATATATGTATACATGTATAGTCCCATACCTATACATATACACATAAATCAGAATATTCATGAGTATGTGAAAAAACATGAAAACCAATATACATTCAATCCTTGGGTCCGTAATCCCATTCCCCTAGACATCATGTGCATGGTCAATGATATTGAAGTCATTCCACTCAAGATGAGTATCATTAAGTCAATCTATTGGTCTATAATCCTATATACATATACATTCTTTTGCCAATTATGATGTCTTAGAAGTGAAGGGAGTTTTTGACCCATGGTCCAAGGTAATTATTTAGTGACAATTACAAGAAGAACCCTCAGGTTAAACCTCAATCACACAGACTCGGGCTCCGAAACCACCAACTTGGAAGCACCTCTGGTAAACATCACAACATCAACTATAAACATGTGAACACAAAAAATGTTGTGGGTGGCCCAAATGACCAATCCAGGTCACGAACCGTCCTCGGGGCCCGGGCCGTGACTACCCCAAGCCCGCCTTCCATAGGCCAGGGGCTGGCGGCTAGCACCAAAGGCGTAAATCCCGACAACTGGGAAGGCATTTCCTTTATAAAAAGTAAACAAAACACTACAGAGTACAAGCGGAAGTAAAACACTAAGTACAAAATAAATTTCTGAAAAGTAAATAGGCTAGAATACAAACCCAACTGAAAGTACAGCTATAACTGAATGAAAGTACAATAAAAAAGACAATTAGCTGGAAGAATAGAAGCAGCTCCTAGGTCGTCCACCTCGGATCCTACCTGAAGGGTAGGTACAGATAGCGCAAATCCTGAATCGTCCACCTTGGATGATACCGGAAGGGTAGATACAGATATCCTCCACAACTCTCTTTCCCTTCAACCTCCTCTGAGTATCGTCTCATCGTGAATTCCACCTCCAGATACTGACTCTTCATGAGGTCCACCTCTAAGTACTTTCTAGTCCTCGAACACTCGGACTCCGTTAGCACTGCCCATCGTCTGCAACCAACACAATGAGGTGCAGGCATAGCCCGTGCAGGGGTGAGTATACAATACTCAGTAGGGACCCTAAGACCCTTAAGGTCTCACTAAATCCAACAAGGATAACCATAAAGAAGGATCTCAACAGATAACCCTTACATAGGTATAAGCCCATAATTATACCAATGTTATAAAGTAACCCATCTCAATCATGAGGAAACACAAAGGTTATGAAATCAACGGATAACCACTACCTAGGTATATTCCCAAACATATACCTAAGTTATTAAGTGACCCATCTCAATCATGAGGTAAACACAAAGGTCATCGACTCTGCTCAAACCAGGATTTTCATTATCGAAACCATAACTGCTGAAGAGCTCCGTCTCTGAGGAGTACAGTGATCCTATCATGACTACAAGGTACTGATCATTAACCTAAGACTGCTGAGGTACTCCTCCTGTTGAGTACCATGGGTCTCCTACCAAATACCGGGTTCTCCATCCGTTGTGGGTCTATCGCCAAATATCGGGCACTCCCACTAATATCCTATAGAGGTACTCATCCTGTCGAGTACCTTGGGTCTGCGGAAAACTACCAGGTGCTCCGTCCATCATGGGTTGGTCACCAAATACCGGGCGCTCCGTCCACTGGGCTAGTCGACTCACTCCAAGTCGAGTCAGTCAAGCAGTCGTCAGGTCTCAGCCGGCTACACGGTCTCCGTAATCCGTACACTCATCTCTAGGAGGGTTCGTTCCACGAGCTACAGTTTTATACTCCAAGTATCACAAAGTTCCACTAAGAAGTTTTTCAAAGGACCACCTCTTCATAGGGGTCTCAACGCAATAGACGACGTGTCAATCGGACGCCCGGTCTGTGAGTTATTAGCATTTTTGTCCCAGGGGCCTGGTTGGTTTCTTGTATGAACCAACCGGGTCTCATCTCAACTATAACCCGAACTCTCATTGGGTATACTCATATGGACCGTTTCTCAACGTGATCACCAATTCCACTAACGGTTCATCAAACAGACATCCGGTCTGAAAGTTATCAGCTTTTCCGTCCAGGGGCCTGGTTGGATTTCGGGTGGAATCCAACCCGGCCACTATCCAACTGCATCCAAACCTCAAGAAAAGTATGCCAAAAGTTCCGTTTCATCATGATGAATCCAACAATGTTGATGGCACGTCAATCAAACATCTGGAGCTCAAGTTATAAGCGTTTTCGCTCCGAGGGTCCGGTTGGTTTTTGGTTCGAACCAACCCGGACGTACACCAAGTTCTCAAAAACCTTGATTGTAATATAATAAAATGACCGTATCGATCCAAGGATCACATAGAAACTGACGGTGCGTCGATCAGAGGTCCTCATCCTATGATACGGGTGTTTGAACGGAACTGTCCGGAAATAGGGGGTTTTGAGCCCGGACCGACCCGGCCCATGACCCCCTGGGTCGGCCCGAACCGGGTCGACCCGAACTGGGTCCAGGCCCATCCCAGCTGGAGCGGCCCAGCTTGGTGCGGCCGGTCTGGCCCGGGGCGGCTCGGCGCTGGCCGAGAGGGGTCGGCTCGGCGCAGGCCGAACAGAGGTGCAATGGGGGGGTGGCTGCCTCCCTTGATTGAAACCGCGGCCCCCACATGGGGCCACTCCTTCTTTCCAGCCGGGGGTTACGACCCCCAATCTCCCTTCCAAAATGGCTGGCCCGGTCCTTCCGGTCGGTGCTGCCGCCGTGGGGCCGCCGCAGTCCCACTCTCTGAGGTGTCGTCGGTCGGCGGTTCTGGCCGCCCCGCCTTGCACCGCCGCGGCTTTGAGCGGCGGCCCTGTCCAACCTGCACGTCGCGACGGCGCCGCGCCACTCCACCGTGGCCCCGCTCCATCCTCGGCCTCTTCGTGGTTCTCTGGCGTGGCGCGACGGTGTCGCGGCTTGTTCAGCCTCAACGGCGCGGCGCGACTTGCCCACGCTTCTTCGCCGCATTCCATTATGATTTCGTGCGGTGTAATTGCATCGCGCCACCCCCTTTCGAGCCGCAACAAAAACAACAACCAAGGGGGAGGAGGGTCTGCCGTGTTCGTGTGGTCCGGCCTCCTCCCGTTATTTTGATAACAAGTGGCCCCAAATAAAAGACGAAGAACGGAAAAGATTATTCCACGAACAAAAACAACCCCTACCTGATGAAGTCTTCAAACAAAGGTCTTCGCGAGAAAAGGACGTCACGGAAAATGGCGTCACAGATCGAGGATCTGTAAGCATCGTCGGCATCATGGAGAAGACAATCTTCGGCGTCATGGTACCCGATGTCGCGTCATCGATCTCCAAGGAACCAGTGTTCTTCATCATCCTTCGTTGGAGGTTGGCGTTCTTCGTCAGCGACAATGTGTTCTTCGCGTTCTTCGATGAGGAAGAAGGTGTCCAAGACTTGAGCTCTCCTCTTACAACCCTTCTCGCACAACAAAACAACCTAATAAAATAAGGCCTTGCCTTATTTTATTTCTCATGTCAAACCTTTTTGAAATTCTAAATGAATTCCCAAATTAATTACATTGAAAACGTAATCAATTAATTAATTAAGAGAGTTGACTTTTTATTTAAGGGGGGGGGGTGCGGGTTTATTACACAATTAATTGGGGGTATGTGGAAGTTGAAAGAGGTGGGGCTCATGTGGGGCCCATATCACATTTATCCACACGTGGGTAGTTAGGAACTAGTGGGTCCCACCACAACTCCCTTATATAGGATATAACAATTTAGATATAAAAATAAAATTAGTTGCACAAATTTTATTTTTATTCATTACTTAACCCATTATTTTAATAACCACACCTGAGAAAATGAAACTCCAGAATAGGTGTTCCTAAGCACTTTTCGATGCTGCGGTTTCATCAGTGCCCTTGGATTTCGATTCTGAGCACCAGTTCAAAAGTTAGAAAAACCCGCTCGTTCGTTCACTAAATGTACCCGAGCTAAACTTCGGAAATTGATTCCGGGCACAGCGGGCCTCGAAATCAGGTGCTGTCAGAAATTGAGTTCTTGTAAAAATACCAAAAAAATTATGAAATAAATTTTCCTTGAAGTTTACAGGTCTTTACAATCCCACACTACATCCATAGAATCATTGGATTACCAATTTGGTACAGGTTATAGGTGACACATGAACAACATCATTACCCAAACCCAACATACCACTCAGGGTCAGTTATGAAAATGAGGAATCCTACAACAAGGATCCTCGAAATATTACAAGAGTACATGTATAATACAATTAACTCCATAGATCAACATATAAAAAAAGACATCCCTTAGGATATCCATGAAAGCATCTAGTCTCACAGCCTCATAGGCCATAAGGGTACATCCCACAAGGGGAAAATCCTAAAAAGAAAAGGTCACAGGAGATAGCTCACAGCTCATTTGAGCTAAAGATCACAACTACTATGGTTTGAACACCAAACCAATTATCCTCACAAATTCTCACTCTCAGTTGAAGACTAAAATTGATAACTGGTGGAAAACCCCTCTATTTAGATAAATGTTTAAAAACACCCATTTGGATTCATCAAAACGCTCAACAGCTTTCATCGTCACGATATAAGTGATAAAAATACTTAGAATGGACTATTCTCGTGTCCAGTTCTGATTTTAGTGTAAGAAAACATCAAAAACAGTCAATGTGTTGGAAGGGGAAATTAAACGACGTGTACTCCCAGGACATCATTGGCGTTTACTTCTGTCTGCATGGGAATGTGAAGACCTAGGTACATGACCTGTGGAACTGGTACATGTCGTGTTCCCAAAATGGGTACATGCTCATGTCCTTCAATTTTCTTGGATAGATACATGTCCAAGGCATGTACATCTACACGGTGAGTTACCCTACATGGGGTATGGTCGTGTACTCCTATACGACCATGTACCACTACAAGGGTAGACATTCCTGGGTACTTAGCTACATCACTGAGTATTTATAGACAACATGTATGCCACATACATAGAGTGTGACCATTATAACATCATCTTCCCCAAATGGGAAGAACACACGGTGTGCTCCTCTAGAACACATGCCTTGTAACCTGAGTTTCCCATCAGGAAAACCCTCAAAATGCCCAAAACCCCCGTTTAATCCCCCAAAACAATAGATCATGACTCAAGAGACCACACACAAGAAATATATTTCTATTAAAACATAAAACAACCAATTAAAATGGAATCTATAGTGAAGAAATAAACATGACTACCTTCAGGCGGAAACCATGGATGCTTTGCTTGATTACACTATCCACGATTGTCGCACATCACACTAACTTGTCGAGAGCTTTGCAACAATCCCTCTAGTTCATTCCCTCTCTCAATTTATCTTTCTCTAGAATTTTTATATTAGGTCACAACCAAGGAATAACTACATAAGAGGCATGCATAAGGAGGAGGGATGAAGACAAAAGAAAATAAAATAAGGAAAAATAAATAAGAAGAAAGAGGTGTTTGGGCCAACCTCGGCGCTCGCCTTGTGTTTATAACATTCCTTGGATAAACTCCATATTCTAGGATCAATGGTGGAGATTGAATCTCAGTCTAACACTGTGTTCAAATGTTATCATTGAACAAACATGCCAAAATAATTTAATATTTAATGTAATAATTGTTAAATATTAATTATTCCATCAAAATTTTAATTTCATGGATTTTCACCAATCTCCCTCCCTAAGGTAAAAACCCTATTCCAGAACGAAAAGAGTGGTCATAAAAATTTTACCAGCTCATTTTCTTTAGGAAAAGTCCATTTTACCACTATTGAGAATTTGAATGAAGATGTTAAAAATTCTAAACAAAACAGCAATCTAGAAAAGCATGGATTCTTTCAAATTCCCCACCATAAACATTATCATCCCTAAGAATCCGGGTGAAAGGACCAGTATCCATTGTATCAACCAGATCATCTTCATTACCAAGATATCCGGAATGTCCAACAACTATCCCTATAGATTATACAACTATCTTCTACATGGAAGACAATAAACTACGATAGATCTGTTACTCCCCACCCTAGGTATAACCCTACATCATCTCAAAAGAAACATCCCAACCCAAAATCCCACAGAAAACATCGATGTATATACGAAAAAAAGGGTTCAAATCAAAAACACTGCCTAAAAAGGCCCTGATCCTCTCCGAACATCCTAAAAAAGAACTACTCCCTAGAGCACACAAACAATGTGGAAGAGGAACAGAACTGACACTCATCATGTATACGTATACAGAAATATCCCCTGGAGGTCTATTTCAGAATAAAGGTCATGGTATCCACTAACATCATACTCAATGATCTGACTAGATAACCATATATCAGAGAAACAACACTCTACAAGGTTCACAAGAAAATGGTATCACATGTCAAATGGACCTTCTAGGGTCACTGCAACTCTCATTCATGAGAAATGAGTCAGAAGCCTCTAACCAAAACATCTCAACATAGATCCACCTATCCTTCCATCAGATGAAAATTTATACATAAGTTTTCCCACCTGAATAAGAATATACCATCAGTAAAACCACACACTAGAAGGCCTATATGATGTGATTCTTATGTGCAAAAATTGATGCATAAGAGACCTCTTACTTTTGAAGAACAAGAGTCAAAATCCTTCTCTGGCCTCTTGCAATGGACGAGATCTAGTGATCCAAAAAAATAAAAAACATCCACACAACCTCTACATCGTTCAAGGAGAAAATAATATAAAACTATCACATCACATATCATAACAATAATCCCATACCATGGAAACCGGGACTTCCTTTCAAAAAAAGTTTTCTCAACACACCAGTCTGATATACATCACATGTTCCAACATATTAAAAATACTCATGTATACAATATCCCAAACAGTAAAGACCATGAAAAGATATCCTCTAATACTACTTTGTAACGTACCGACCTGGAAGCCACTAAACAGATACTCTAAGCCAGCACTCCACAATACCTCAAGTGTACCTCCCTGTATGTCAAGGGATGACGACTAAAAGTGTGGTCCAATGAGGTTATAGTGGATAGGTTATTCCCTCATATCTGAGTAATAAAATAGAGGAAATAGATAAGTATCACACACAGTAAAAAAGAAAAAAATATTCAGATGTGATAAATAACAAAAATAGAATAAGTTTCAATAGTAAAATAATGTAAATAGATTGAGCATTTTTGCAACAAAATAAAACACTTGTCACACACTAGACTGACCACATGGATACAATAATACAAATTAAACAAAAATTAAACGTATTGGGCTTCTCTACTAACTCCATGCCAACCCACATACCCAATATTTTGACACTGTCGAACTGCAATAGCCTAATTAGAAGAACCACTCAAGAAGCTCTGCTTGAACAAGCAACACTAGGCCTCAACCCTATCCACCATGTAACTCATGGTAAACCTAAAAGGAAGATGTATGGTCTACACTATAACGACCCATACTTTACATACACTGTTAATACTTCAAAATTGAAGCACACTTATTACAACATATGACAAAACCACAAAGGACCATATAGGTATAGTGTCTTTAGAAACTGGGAAACATAAAAAACTAGTTCATAAATCTTCTATAGTGTCTCCCATTTATTTCATCATATCTAGGGTCCCTTTTAGCATATTCTACTTAATATCCATCTTCCTGACCTGGGGAAAAGAAAACATAAAAGGGTGATCTCAAATTCTCAGCAAGGGCAAATAAAGGAAATAAAAATCATATCATATCTTTTTGAAAATCATAACCTGCAAAATAGATCATAATATCTTAAATGGAATAAATCATAGAAGTGAAAATGAGATCCCCATAATCATAACATGAAACTTGATACTTTGTGGCATGCACACATAATCATGGAAAATCATTTCTTGTTAGTCATGACTCATTGCCAAGACTATCTTAGTGGACAAAGTCCCTTTCTGAACCGAGTCACCCTCGTTCCAGTCCTGTTTCACCGAACTGGTATAACCTACCGTTCCATCCATGTCTATCTCATGAGATATAAATCTTTACCCAATGCATTGGAGGGAGATATAGGTCCCACCCATCTTATAATGAATCCTTTCTTATATGTGCTACATAATCATAAAACATACATCATCGCATAACACATGTAACAAAAATGGGATTCTTGAAACATCATGACATCATAAATCAATTCATATAAGATAAAGGAATTCATAAAAATATTTCCATCACAACTTAATCAATCCAATGTAATAATAGGGATAAAAACAGAACCCTTTTATTATCTTAGATGGAAAATAATTTTGATAAAATACTTGAACTCCATTCTTGAGGAAAATATCATTTCTACTTCAAAAACATTTTTCCTTTCATAACATGTCATACGACTTTAAAATAAAATAAGTTGATTAAAAATAAACTTGAAAACTTGTAAAGGAAGCTTCTTTGAAGTAATGTTTTAAAAATCCATTCATGCCGTATAAGTTAAAAAAACATTCTTCGTACTTTTGTCGGAAAAGTCAAAAAGTACCTCGTACGAAAAAAACGACCAAAGATTTCTTTCATATTCTTTACTAAAAACTCACCGAAGGGTAAAATTGGATTTAAACTATTGAAAGTGGATGGAAACAATATTACATATTGAGGGAACATGGATGTGGATGATAAAATATACCCCAATAAATACTTACGAATAAACAATCTCGAATAAAAATGAGATTGTGATATTTCCCTTACCTTAGGTCCAATTTGCTTTGTACGTGTCCGAAGCTCTTGTATAATGGTTTAAATAATGTTATTGACTTATTCCAGAATCATACATATTGATATGATATCATATATGGTCATATTCTTAGCTTCTTGATAGTAATATTTCATTGTTACTTGTTACTCGGATCTTTATTGCCTTTTGTTCTTATGCGTGTTTTGTCGAATACATTCTTATTCTTCTTTTAAGGTTATAGATACCTTATATCCAGAATGGTATTAGTGTAACATATATCATATTTATTCATTCAATTAATTTATATAATTACTATGTAATGATGATCATGTAGAACGAGTCGCATCACATCGTGGAGACGGTATTCCGTACGTACGCACGAGTGATGATATTGTTCCTATGATCGTGGAACTATATTGGAGTATATATATATTATTTCAGTATCAATATTAATTTATAATAATCATAAATAGTTACTCATTACACCATTATACCCATCCTTGTAAAGTGATGATGGAAAAATAGATTACACCACGGCGTGGAGACGGTATTCCGTACGTACGCACGCGCGGTGATTTCATTTTTTCCGTAGGATGGATAGAAGGTAAATTACGGTTGTTTCATATTTATAATAACATATAAGTATGTAAGTAATACTGATGTTATTACTTTATCATGAAACAACTAAAGAAGAATAAGTTGAAGAAGAAAGAATTTGAAAAGATTGGTAATGGATATTACCTCTTCTTTGGAACACCTCTTTGAATCCTCCACTTAGGGAACTAAGATTGGTATTTGAAGAAGAACAGGACCTCTAGGATTATTCTAGGGAAGTGGAGAGGAGAAAATGGCAGGGGTTGGCCGAGCATGAGTGCTCAAATTGGTGTGAGGAGGAGGGGGAGGAGGTGCCCTTTTATAAGGGAGGAGAAGGGCACCTTAAGAATACCTCAAAATATTATTTTATATTAAAGTCAAAATTGGTTTATAATGGTTCCAAAGGGTCTTATTTCGAAGGTAAAGTAGGGATGGGTCGAAATCCAATCAACCAATAATATTTAGACAAGTTTAGGGTATTATTTTAACCTTATCAATTAGATTTAACTCTAAGTTAAATAATTTAACTTTTACTGTGTCTTTTTTTTTTCTTTCACTATAAGGTTAATACACTTACAATAACATGCCAAACGAACCCCAACGTGTTTATTATTAATATATGTATCCTTATCTAAGTCATTTGGCCGAACCATAGATTTTTAGGAATAAAATAACAATTAATAATATTTTATTTTATTTAAAAACTATTTTGTGTCAATTTTGACACTATTTGATATATGATTTTTGTGAGAGTCATAACAGAATTATATGTTCGAATAAATTTGATTAAATCAACACTAATATATCATAGTAACCTATAAAATTAGTGTAATTGATAAAAAGTCTCAAATTACATTTATTTTGTGTTTATAATATCAATTATGTCAATATTTCATAAATAAGATAATTACTGCATCATCGTTGTGTCATAATTAAATTAAATTATTTAATGTCTAAAAATTATAAATAAACTACCATTATGTAGGAAATCCTTTTAGCTTTCTAATGAATATTTATTGTCGAATTTATCTTATGTATAACCCCATATTAAAAATGATTTACTTATTAAACTTTGATTTTAACTATTTTAACCCTTCTTTAAATAAATTAATAATAAATGTCCTAATCTAACCAAAGTGGGCCTAAATGGTCATATTTTATTCCTAAGTTTGTTTTTGGTCGAATTAAACTTATCCAATAGAATTAGGACATGTGTTAAGGTAATAGTAATATCATTTTACCCTTAGTTACCCTATTCACTATTAACCGCGGTAAAAAAAAGTGAAAAGTTACTATTCACCAAAAAATTATTTTTAACTCATTGAACCACATTTTACTTACTGATATCAACCGTGTCTGTCGGATTTTCGAAATTCCATTCACATAAGTGGTAAAATTAAGTTTTATGCAAAAATTCAGTTTTTAACCTACCACTTAGTGGTTTCACTATTCATCAAAAATTGAATGTTTTCAGAAAAATACCAAAATTTCACCCTAGGCTAATTTCGATATTATGAGTCAAAAAATGAAGTCCATTTTGAAAAATAAAATTTATAAAATTTCAAAAATTGGTTATTACTATTCATAACGGCTAGTTTTAATAGCATGTTGTTGTTTAGTGAAACTCGGTATTGCGTACAACGCAAGCTATCGAGGAAGGTCACGATTGCGTGTAAAGCAAGCCGAGCAAGTGTTGTGTAGAAAAAGATTCCATTGATGATTTATATAACATAAAAGTCTCGGGTGTTACATTCTACTCCCCTTAAAAAGAATTTCTCCCTCGAAATTCGTCACTTTGTAACAAACAGATGAGGATACTTCTCCCTCATCATATCCTCAAGCTCCCATGTAGCTTCTTCAAGTTGGTGGTTCCTCCATAAAACTTTCACCAATAGAGTGGTCTTATTTCGTAGGACTTTTTCGCTATGATCCAGAATCTCTATCGGTTGTTCTTCATAAGAAAGATCATGCTCCAGTGGTAAAACTTCTGAGCTGAGTACATGTGAAGGATCAGGTATGTACTTTCTCAGGAGAGATACATGGAACACATCGTGAACTTGAGAGAGATTCGGTGGAAGCGCCAATCGGTAAGCTACCTTTCCAACCCGATCCAGTATTTCGAAAGGACCGATATATCTAGGGCTCAACTTCCCCTTCTTTCCAAATCTCATAACCCTCTTCCAGGGAGATATTCGTAAGAACACTTTATCACCCACTTCAAACTCTAGGTCTTTTCTTCGGTTGTCGGCATAGCTTTTCTGTCGACTCTGAGCTGCTCTTATGTGTTGTTGAATAGATCTGACCTTTTCTGCCATTTCATCAACGAGATCAGGTCCTAATAGCTTTCTTTCCCCAACTTCATCCCAGCAAGTAGGAGTCCTTCATTTCTTTCTATAGAGGGCTTCATAAGGAGCCATCTGAATACTGGAGTGAAAGCTATTATTATAAGAAAATTCCACCAAAGGTAGGTGTTGATCCCAACCTCCTTTGAAATCCATAGAGCAAGCTCTCAACATATCTTCTAGGGTCTGAATTGTTCTCTCAGACTGACCGTATGTCTGGGGATGATAAGCAGTGCTGAAACTCAACTCTATATCCAGAGTATGCTGAAGACTTCACCAGAACTTCGAGGTAAATCTCGGATCCCGATCAGATATAATAGAAAGTGGTACTCCATGCAATCTTACCACTTCCTTTACATATATCCTGGAAAGCTGATCTAGAGAGAAATCCTCTCTCATAGCAATGAAGTGTGCAGACTTTGTAAGACGATCAACTATGACCCAAATAGCATTATTGCCTTTGGATGTTTTAGGAAGTCCTGTGAAAAAGTCCATAGTGATGTTTTCCCATTTCCATTCGGGTATGGGTAATGGTTGTAACATCCCCTTAGACTTCTGTCTCTCAGCATTAACTTGTTGACAAACCAAGCATCAAGAGACATATTCAGCAACATCTCTTTTCATGCCATCCCACCAGAAGTACTCTTTCAGGTCCCTATACATCTTCATGCTTCTAGGATGAATAGAGAATGAAGAACTATGAGCCTCATCCAGCAGCTCCTTCTTTAATTCGGGGATGGAAGGAACACAAACCCGATTCCTGAACTTTATTATCCCATCACAATCAAGGTTGAATTCAGGAACATTTCTCACCTTATTTTGTAAATCGACATCTTCTTTTTGTGCCTCTTTAATCTTCACATGTATACATGGTTGACCATTCATTTGAGAAAGATAAGATTTTTCCCCTTCCATTATAATTCCAAGATCCATCCTTTGTAAATCCATAAATATTGGATCTTTTGGGATCCTCATCATGGATAAACTAGCATGGTCTTGTCGACTTAATGCATCTGCCACCTTGTTTGCTTTCCCAGGGTGGTAATGGATTGAACAGTCATAATCCTTAATCAGCTCCAACCATCTTCTTTGACGCATATTCAACTCCTTTTGTGTGAAAATATACTTTAAACTTTTATGATCAGTATAAATATCACACTTTTCACCATAAAGGTAATGCCTCCAAATCATTAATGCAAAGATTACCGCAGCCAACTCCAAATCATGAGTTGGGTAATTTTGATCATGGATTTTCAACTGTCGTGAGGCATAAGCTATCACCATATCATTTTGCATAAGAACACACCCCAATCCCTTCTTGGATGCATCACTGTAGATCACAAACCTTTCTCCACTACAAGGCAGTGTGAGCACAGGTGCACTGGATAACCTTCTTTTCAACTCCTTGAAATTCTCTTCACATTCCTCTATCCAAACAAACCTAACTCCTTTCCGAGTCAACTTGGTGAGTGGATTAGATAATCGTGAAAAATCTTTTACAAAACGTCGATAATATCCAGCCAAACCAAGAAAACTTCAGATCTTAGTTACTGTTGTTGGTCTCGACCATCTTTCGATAACCTCTGTTTTTGCTGGATCCACAGATATCCCCTCTTTTGATATTATGTGACCCAAAAATGCAACTTTTTGAAGCCAAAATTCACACTTGGTAAATTTGGCATAAAGCTTCTCCTTTCTCAGGGTCTTCAATATAATTCTCAAGTGATCTTCATGCTCTTCCTTGCTCTTTGAATAGACAAGAATATCGTCTATATAGACTACCACAAATTGATCAAGATAGTCTCTAAAGACTCTATTCATTAGATCCATGAAGATAGCAGGGGCATTAGTAAGACCAAATGGCATCACTATAAATTCATAGTGTCCATACCTTGTACGGAAAGCCGTCTTTGGTATATCCTCCCTTTTGACCCTTAATTGATGATACCCTGAATGAAGATCAATCTTGGAAAAGTATTGAGCTCCACGTAGTTGGTCAAATAAGTCATCAATGCGTGGGAGAGGATATTTGTTCTTGATAGTGATCTTGTTAAGTTCTCGATAATCAATGCAGAGTCTCATTGATCCATCTTTCTTCTTAACAAATAGAACAGGTGCTCCCCAAGGTGACGCACTAGGGAGTATGAATCCCTTATCAAGATTCTCTTGGAGTTGCTTCTTCAATTCCTGCAACTCAGTTGGGGCCATTCTATATGGTGTCTTTGAAATAGGAAAAGCACCCGGTACGAGTTCTATTGAAACTCAACTTCACGATTTGGTGGAAGACCCAGTAATTCCTCCGGAAAGACATCATCAAACTCCTGTACAATGGGCATATTCTTAATCGTGAGTTTCTCACCAACCATTTGAGATAAATAACCTTCATTTAGTGGAATCAATACCCATAATATGGAAGAAATTTCCACTGGAAGGTTATGTTCATCCTTGCATTGATATACGATCGTAGATTGATCTGGAATATGAAATGTGACTTCCCTTCTTTGGAAATTGATATGAGCTCCATGTAGAGGAAGCCAATCCATGCCAAGAATCACATCAAATTCCACTAAATGAAGGATCACAAGATTTGTAGGAAGCACTTTCCCACAAACTTCGATCAGAGAAGAATTATAAACTTTTGATGCGACTGTTGTGCCATTAGGTGTTGTCACAGCTAACTCAACATCAAATTGTTGAGGTAATACGGTGATACCCTTAGAAAATTCTTTATAAATAAAAGAGTGGGTGGATCCAGAATCAAATAAAACATTTTCTACTTTAGAGTGGATGGTAAGTGTACCTTTCACCACTTCGTTATCGTACTCCACATCGCTGATAGAAATTGCACGTGACTTTCCTTTGTATTTAGCCTTAAGATTTTGTTGACGTCGACCATCATCATCAACCCTTGGATTTGGGCATTTATTGGCATAATTCCCCATCTCCTTTCACTTGAAACATTGAAGTGTAGTAGGTTCATTCTGTGTATCCCTTCCTTTGTTTGCGTCATTAGACATCTTCTTCCCATTATCACGGCATTCAAATGCCCAATGACCTTCCTTTCCACATTTAAAACATTTACTTGTCCCTTTAAGACAACTCCCTCCATGTTTCTTTCCACACTTTGAGAATAAGGAAAAGCTCATCTTTTTTTCCGTGTGCTCTTTAGATTTTTCTTTGAATTCCATCTTCCTCTTCTTATCAAACCCATGTGACTGATGGGTTATTCCAATCTCCATCTCGACTTTGAGAGCACATCGAACAATTTCCTCATAGCTATTGAAGTCCCTTATGGCTAACTCCCTTTAAATACTTGGTTTTAAGCCACTAAAGAATCGATTGATCTTACTCTCAGGTTGGATAATAATACCAGAAGCGTACCTTGCAAGTCTTGTAAAATTTTCTTCATAGGTACCAACAAATTCATCATCCCTTTGCTTCAGTTCCAGAAACTCTTTCTCCATCTTTGTTCGGAGAATACGAGGGATGTACTTATTGAAAAATAAGTTCTTGAACTCGTCCCATTCCATGGACTCAATTTCATCCCTTTGCCTCGTATTCTTAATATGATTCCACCATTTATCAGCATCTCCTTCCAAACGATACACTGCTAGGATGACTTTATCATGTTCAGAACATTGAAGAACTAAAAATATCTTTTCAGTAGTACTAATCCATTGTTCAGCAACTAATGGATCAGTAGACCCGCTGAAAGATGGTGGACGCTGCCTCATGAAGGATTCAACAGAATGTTGCTCCTTCCTTTGCTCGTTTGGAAGTCCTGCATGATTCATAGCTTGAGAAAGTTGTGTGAGCATGGCTACAAGATTTTGCATTCCAGCTCCCATATCATTTGGTTGTTCAGGGGGACAATCATTGCATTGCCCATCGCATTCCGCATTAACACGGTTCCTTCGGGATCCAGCCATTGACTAAAACCAAGAAGAATAGTGTGAGCAACACTAATTATAATAGGAAAACCACATAATTCAAGAATAAAATTTTCATGCTTAAGGCCTTATCCTAGGTTATTCATGGCCATTTCTAAAACACTAAAATTGTGTTCTATGCTTAGACTTATCCTTAGGGTTCTTACTAAGGATTTCACATCCTAGTTTCCAAAGGTTGACTATACCTTTCCTCTGATACCAACTATAACGACCCATACTTTACATACATTGTTAATACTTCAAAATTGAAGCACACTTATTACAACATATGACAAAACCACAAAGGACCGTATAGGTATAGTGTCTTTAGAAACTGGGAAACATAAACAACTGGTTCATAAATCTTCTATAGTGTCTCCCATTTATTTCATCATATCTAGGGTCCCTTTTAGCATATTCTACTTAATATCCATCTTCCTGACCTGGGGAAAAGAAAACATAAAAGGGTGAGCTCAAATGCTCAGCAAGGGAAAATAAAGGAAATAAAAATCATATCATATCTTTTTGAAAATCATAACCTGCAAAAGAGATCATAATATCTTAACATGGAATAAATCATAGAAGTGAAAATGAGACCCCCATAATCATAACATGAAACTTGAAACTTTGTTGCATGCACACATAATCATGGAAAATCATTTCTTGTTAGTCATGACTCATTGCCAAGACTATCTTAGTGGACAAAGTCCCTTTCTGAACTGAGTCACCCTCGTTCCAGTCCCGTTTCACTGAACCTGTATAACCTACCGTTCCATCCATGTCTATCTCATGAGATATAAATCTTTATCCAATGCATTGGATGGAGATATAGGTCCCACCCATCTTATAATGAATCCTTTCTTATGTGTTCCACATAATCATAAAACATACATCATCGCATAACACATGTCACAAAAATGGGATTCTTGAAACATCATGACATCATAAATCAATTCATATAAGATAAAGGAATTCATAAAAATATTTCCATCACAACTTAATCAAACCAATGTAACAATAGGGATAAAAACATAACCCTTTTATTAACTTAGATTGAAAATAATTTTAATAAAATACTTGAACTCCATTCTTGAGAAAAATATCCTTTCTACATCAAAAACATTTTTCCTTTCATAACATGTAATACGACTTTAAAATAAAAGAAGTTGATTAAAAATAAACTTGAAAACTTGTAAAGGAAGCTTCTTTGAAGTAATGTTTTAAAAATCCATTCATGTCGTATAAGTTAAAAAAAACATTCTTCATACTTTTGTCGGAAAAGTCAAAAAGTACCTCGTACGAAAAAAACGACAAAAGATTTCTTTCATATTCTTTACTAAAAACTCACAGAAGGGTAAAATTGGATTTAAAATATTGTAAGTGGATGGAAACAATATTACATATTGAGGGAACATGGATGTGGATGATAAAATATACCCCAATAAATACTTACGAATAAACAATCGCGGATAAAAATGAGATTGTGATATTTCCCTTACCTTAGGTCCAATTTGCTTTGTACGTGTCGGAAGCTCCTGTATAATGGTTTAAATAATGTTATTGACTTATTCCAGAATCATACATATTGATATGATATCATATATGGTCATATTCTTAGCTTCTTGATAGTAATATTTCATTGTTACTTGTTACTCGGATCTTTATTGCCTTTTGTTCTTATGCGTGTTTTCCCAAATACATTATTATTCTTCTTTTAAGGTTATAGATACCTTATATACAGAATGGTATTAGTGTAACATATATCATATTTATTCATTCAATTCATTTATATAATTACTATGTAATGATGATCATGTAGAACGAGTCGCATCACATCGTGGAGACGGTATTCCGTACGTACGCACGAGTGATGATATCGTTCCTATGATCGTGGAACTATATTGGAGTATATATATATTATTTTAGTATCAATATTACTTTATAATAATCATAAATAGTTACTCATTACACCATTATACCCATCCTTGTAAAGTGATGGTGGAAAAATAGATTACACCACGGCGTGGAGACGGTATTCCGTACGTACGCACGCGCGGTGATTTCATTTTTTCCGTAGGATGGATAGAAGGTAAATTAGGGTTGTTTCATATTTATAATAACATATCAGTATGTAAGTAATACTGATGTTATTACATTATCATGAAACAACTAATGAAGAAGAAGTTGAAAAAGAAAGAAATTGAAAAGATCGGTAATGGATATTACCTCTTCTTTGGAACGCCTCTTTGAATCCTCTACTTAGGGAACTAAGATTTGTATTTGAAGAATACCAGGACCTCTAGGATTATTCCAGGTAAGTAGAGAGGAGAAAATGGCAGGGGTGGGCCGAGCTTGAGTTCTCAAATTGGTGTGAGGAGGAGGGGGAGGAGGTGCCCTTATATAAGGGAGGAGAGGGGCACCTTAGGAATACCTCAAAATATTATTTTATATTAAAGTAAAAATCGTTTTATAATGGTTCCAAAGGGTATTATTTAGAAGGTAAAGTGGGTATGGGTCTAAATCCTATCAACCAATAATATTAGGACAAGTTTAGGGTATTATTTTAACCTTATCAATTAGATTTAACTCTAAGTTATATAATTTAACTTTTACCGTGTCTTTTTGTTTTCTTTCACTATAAGGTTAATACACTTACTATAACATGCCAAACGAACCCCAAATTGTTTATTATTAATATATATATCCTTATATAAGTTATTTGTCCGAACCTTAGATTTTTAGGAATAAAATAACAATTAATAATATAATATTTTATTTAAAAACTATTTTGTGTCAATTTTGACACTATTTGATATATGATTTTTGTGAAAGTCATAACAGAATTATATGTTCGAATAAAGTTGATTAAATCAACAATAATATATCATAGTAACCTAGAAAATTAGTGGAATTCATAAAAAGTCTCAAATTAAATTTATTTTGGTGTTTATAACATCAATTATGTCAATATTTCATAAATACGATAATTACTGCATCGTCGTTGTGTCATAATTAAATTAAATTTTTTAATGTCTAAAAATTATAAATAAAATACCATTATGTAGGAAATCTTTTTATATTTCTAATGAATATTTATTGTCGAATTTATCTTATGTATAACCCCATATTAAAAATGATTTACTTATTAAACGTTGATTTTAACTATTTTAACCTTTCTATAAATAAATTAATAATAAATGTTCTAATCTAACCCAAGTGGGCCTAAATGGTCATATTTTATTACTAAGTTTTTTTTGGTCGAATTAAACTTATCCAATAGAATTAGGACATGTGTTAGGGTAATAGTAATATCATTTTTTCCCTTAGTTACCCTATTTACTCTTAACCGCGGTAAAAAAAAGTGAAAAGTTACTATTCACCAAAAAAATTATTTTTATCTCATTGAACCACATTTTACTTACTGATATCAACCGTGTCTGTCGTATTTTCGAAATTCCATTCACAGAAGCGGTAAAATTAAGTTTTATGCAAAAAATCAGTTTTTAACCTACCACTTAGTGGTTTCACTATTCATCAAAAATTGAAAGTTTTCAGAAAAATACCAAAATTTCACCCTAGGCTAATTTCGATATTCTGAGTCCAAAAATGAAGTCCATTTTGAAAAATAAAATTTATAAAACTTCAAAAAGTGGTTATTACTATTCATAACGGCTAGTTTTAATAGCATATTGTTGTTTAGTGAAACTCGGTATTATGTACAACGCAAGCTATCGAGGAAGGTCGCGATTGCGTGTAAAGCAAGCCAAGCAAGTGTTGTGTAGAAAAAGATTCCTTTGATGATTTATATAACATAAAAGTATCGGGTGTTACATACACATACATTGAGGTGCACATGTAGGATTGAAAAATTATCTCAGTATTCCACCCTAACAAGAATCCTATAATTGGGATTCTATAAGTGTATGAAAAAGAAACATTCTCATCCTAGATGAAACACAACCAAAAGGAATGTAAAACCAACGTCATCCCACAGTCGTACACAGGATCCTTAATCCCTATCAACTGGGACATTCCCACCATGGATGTCCATATCTATAAATTTATATATGTATAGTCCCATACCTATACATATATACATAAATATGAATATTCATGAGTATGGGAAACAAAAAACATGAAAACTAATCTACCGCTGGTCCTTGGGTCCGTAATCCTGAAATCTTGTTCATCACATTCATGGGAATTGAGTTTGATGTTGTTCCACTCAAGTTGTGTATCATTAAGTAAATCTCTATGTCCATAATCCGATCAACATATACTTTCTTCATCCAATTACGAAATCTTATAAGCAAAGAGATTCCTTGACCTATAGTCCAAGGTACTCATGTAGTCATAATGCCCAACGAACCTTCATGTTCCTCCTCAATCACATAGCCCATCACTATGTGTCTCTTAACACCTCATGTATCATGTACTGATGTCTCGAAGGCACACCCAAAAAATTGTATCCTGATCACATGGACCCCTACATGAAGGCTCACATCGGCCCATGGAATGACAACTCAAGGAACAATGATGTCTATCCTGAAATAAAAGTCTTGGCGCATGGCCTCAATCACGGTTACCATTATCCCCCAACCCGGTAGATTCATCACTATCAACAGAAGGATCCTAACCTCCCATTTGACTTCCTATAGAAAGCACCCCCAAACCTAAATTACATAAACCAAAACTATTGGGGGCCTCTACCAACACAAGTGGTCAAACCCAGCCAATATCACTATCAAAAAATGACATAACCAATGGCCATGCCACCCTAGTATCCTGGTCGATTCCTAACCTAGCCATATCACTACCTCAAACTGACATCCACAATGCCCAATCCTATAGTCCAAACCACTTATGAAAGTCTAGTCCAAACCCAACCAGTGATGAACATTACTAAATCCTGATGGCCATGTCATCCCAAACTCTGGCCAAGTCTGCATCGAGGATAATGTAATCATCCTCATAATATACCATCCAACCCATGAGTCCATCAAAGATATTCTTACAATAGAAATTCAAGTATCACTCAAGGTGTAAAAGTAAACATGTCAGAATAAACAGTCGAATACCGAGAAGAACCTCTGAACATCCCAATAGAATATCTCACAATATATATATACACCAAGGCTGAACAACTTTGTCCCAGGTAAGGATTATGGGTACCGGTAAAACATCAAAAATAACATGGATTAGAGTCTAGATACCATGTAAGAACATATGGTCATCCTAATGAGCAACACAGATCCTATGATGAATGTTTGAGTATCCCAAAATAAATAATTATGCCTCACATCTGGCTTGATATCCACCAACTAGAATCCACCTCTGGTGAATATCACTACACAATCAATAAACAAGTGAAAACAACACAGAGTGATAGGGGACATAACGCCCAAACCAACACTATATCCATGGACTCATGGGATTACTTGTTCAGCATGTGTTCAAGGTGACCCCCAAAAACCATATTTACCCAAACTTAAAAACCATCTCATCCAGAAGGGAACATCTCACAAGGGGAACATCATAAAAATGAAAAGTCCCGAGAGATATCCCATAGCTCATCTCAGATCATGATCTCAACTAGGATGGTTCGAACACCTAATATATCATCCATTCAAATTATGACTCTCGGGTGATGATTAAAATCAATAACTAGATGGAAAATTCCTCAATTTAGATAAAAGCCCCAAAACACCCCTTAGGTTACTTTAGAATGCTACACAGGTTTCAACATCACAATCTACATCTAAAACAACTCATAATAGAATACTCTCATGTCCAATTCTAAAATAATTGAATGAAAACACAAAAACCCTCTGAAAGGGTTAGAAAGGGTTTTTACACCATGTGTAACCCTAGTAGACAGTGTGTACTCCCAACACCTCATGGGCGTCTACTTATGAAGTTCTCGGAGTGTAAATCCCCAAGAAGATGGTGTGTCAAACCGGTACATGGAGAGTTCATAATAAGAGGTACATGCATGTATCCTTCCATTGTCCTGGTTAGATACTTGGCCAGGCCATATACTTCTACATGGTGTGCTACCCTACATAAGGTTTGTCTGTATACTCCTACATAGCCATGTATCCCTATAAGGGTACACATGCCTTGGTACTCTGCTACATGGAAGAGTACTAGTACACGGATTGTATTTCACATTGATTTTGGGTAACCATTAAAACTTCGTCTTCCTGGAATGATAAGAACACATGGAATGCTACCCTAAAACACATGTCATATAACATGGGTTTCCCGATGGGAAAACCCTCAAAACGCCTGAAACCCCAGTTTAAACCCCCAAAATAATATATCGGGCCTCAATAGACCACAAGAAATAAATATATATCTATAAAAACTGGAAACAACTAATTAAAAGATGATATACATAGAAACAATAAACGAGCCTACCTTTAGGCGGAAACCACCTAAGCTTCACCCGATTACACCGTCAACGGTTGAAGCACATCACACCGGTGCATCGAGAGCTTCACAATGATACATATATTCCCTTACCACTCTCAATCTATCCCAATATCCCTTTTCTATCATAGTTCATGACCAAGGAGGATCCACACAAGAGGCATGTGCAAGAATGATGAGGAAAGAAGAGGAAGGAAAAACGAAGTAAAAGGAAAGAAGGAGAAAAAGGGGCATGGGCCGGCCCCAGTGCCCGAATAGAGTTTATGCCTTTCCACAGATAAACTACCCATTCCAAACTCAATGGATAAGAAAAAATCCAAATATGATACACTATTTAAACGTTATTTCTAAACGAACCTACAAAAATAATGTAATATTTAATTTAATAAAGATTAATTATTAATTAATCTTCCAAAATTTGAACGGTTCAGATTTCTAGCCAACTCCTACACTAGGGTTAACACCATATTATAGGGCTGAATAAGATTTCATAAAAATTTTCCAATATTATATTATCAATGAAAAAGATAATTTTACCCCTCCCAAGCATATAAAAGAAAAATTTCAAAATTAATGATCTAATGTACAGTCTGAAAAAATAGGGGTTCGTACAACTCTCATGGAATGATATTTTAGAATTATAAATCGCTATGAGAATTATATTATATTAATATAAAAATCTATGAAAGATGAGTTGTATCATAGCATAGAGATCGATATCAACATTATAAAACTCATGTGAATCAGTTATGGGTACCAACATCCGATGATCAAAAGAAACAATAGCTAACTAATTAATGTATAATGAATAGTTATACATAAATATTATAAAAGGTAAAAGATATTAATAAGTTATTTAATGTGTTATTGAGTTGGTTATTTTTATTATACTAATGGTTTAATTATATTCATGAAGTTCAATAGTTGAGGTATGGATTTATTTTCTCAATTTACTTTCCATGAGACATATGTTAAATTCACCATTTGTTTTATTTTATTAGTGATTTTACTTCCTCATTGATACATTATATAATAATTATATTTAAATTTATCATATATATAGTTCCATTTAGTGATTTAAATTTTCAAATTATTCGATAAAAAATTACCAATTTTAAATAGTGGTTTAACTTGATTTTTTCATTCAGTTATGATAATTCATGTTGGATTTTTTTTATGTTGGGTAGAAATTGCATTATGATTGAATTATATTTAAATTTTTATCATGTTTCTATTTATTTACATGTAGTTATCATGAAATCCATTTCAAAATATTTTTATGCCACATCATATTCTTATAGATAAATTTCCTCTAAAAAATGTGATCTGGTTCAGAATAACACTCTCCTATTTAATAGTTTTTTCACATCCATAATCAAATTATAGATTTCAAAAAAAAATTACTTTCTTATTTTTAATCCCAGATAATTTTTATCTCACATGATTTTTTTTAATTAGTGATAAATCCCTTAAATAGATTTTTATTCCACTCTTTCAATGTTGCGGGGTTGAATAAAAGTATACCTTAATATTAAAAATGATTTTTCATTCATAATAAAGGATTTTTTTATCTTCCACTTAAAATTTATCTAATTTACCTTTATTTGATTTCAAAATTTTATTTTATGATATTAATGTTTTTAAATTATTTTTTTATATTTTATTTAAATAAGTTTCTCAAAAATGATTTTTAGAAAATGACTTATGAAGTTATTTTTTATTAAATTTTGATTTTTGTACAAATTTTTAAGTAATTTATTTTTAATTTTTTATATTCAAATGAATTTTTTCAGTGATCTTTGTCTTTTTTATTTAAGGAACACAAAAATAAATATTTAATGTTCTGAAAAAAATCTTATCCCATGGTTTTATAGTTTTTTTGTAAATGGGGTATAAAAATTTAATTGGTATTTTTTAATGTATATCAAAGTAAATTATTAATGTTTTTTATTTATCTATGGTTTTTATCTAATGATACCATATATCTTATTACTTTTTATGGTTTATGATCATGATAATCAGTTTATTTAATGGGAAATTGTTGACATCATTTTCTTATATATTTCAATAATGATGTTTATTGACTACTAGCGGATGTTAATTTTATATTATATTTGTACTTATTTTCTTCAAATGGTGAATTTATTGGGATTAATTAAGTGATGAGTGGGGTCTATAATTATATAGCCTCTCTATTCATTAGTTGGCCTCATGAGACAAAATTTTGGGCTATTTTGTGTATGCCTACAAAATTATTAACAATAAATTATCTGGATTCCTTTAAAATACTATCTTAATTTATTGGTATAACTAATTGATGTTATGGTCAATATGTCTTAAATCATAAATTTATATATTATAAATTATGTATTTTACCACCATGAAGTGTTTTATTTTTATACATGTAATTATTTTTTCATTGTTTTATTTATTGCAAGCATATATGATCAATTATATTGAATTATTCAATTTAGTTATTCTTACCATATTATAGATTCTATGTTTATTACATGTAGTCATTTAATATACACTACACCTTGTTAAACATTTGAAGTCATGATTTTTATATTTACATATACCTAGGTTTAAAAGAGAATTTACACAAATGAAAATTCTATATTGGCATCATGTTTGGATTAATTTTTGGTATATATTTGTGATTTTTTCGGGAATAATAAATTTTTGGTATAATGAGAAAAATGTAAAAAAGATTCTATTGATATAGGATTTTTTAGATACCTTTTTTTATATCTCACTAAAAAACTAAACCTAAAATTTCATTGTTGTGTATGTGAGTCAATATTTTTTGTTGATATTATAGTTATGTATACTTAAATTTGGGCCACATCAACTATTTTCAAAGATATTAAGAATATATTATATTTAGTCGCACTAGATTCTATGAGTTTAAGTCTAGAAAATCATAATTAGTATCAAAAAAGTTTTCATATAACATTAGAGGATAGGAAGATTATATGATCTTGGTATAGGTAACCCCTATCTTTATTACATTATTTAATGTAAAAAATTGATGTTATTTTAAGAAAAGAATAATATCATCTCAGAGTATACTTAATTAATTTATATATTGATTGGTATGTAATTTTATGTTGTTTGAGAATAATAATCGGTCTATTTTCAATAAATTTGGTTGACATGAATTTTTGTGTTTAGAATATAGTATGAATGAACTGGATTTAATTTTTATCAGAAATTATGACTATAATACATTATTAGAATTCATATTGACTTGTATAATGAATTCAAAACATCATAAAATATTATTAATATATAGAGTGTGTGGTTTAGAAGAAAAAGAATCCATGAATGTATATAAACCAGTGGATGCAAGATTAGGATCATATGCATGTAGGGTTAATAACCACACAAATTATTTTTTTAGAATTAACTTGATATTCGCTTGGTGCTCAATAAGTTGTCCTATTTGCACACATAGTTTCACACATCCAAGGGACATCCTTTTTATCATTAACAGTCTATTTAAAAACTACTATAAAGGATTTAAATTGAATTAGATTATTTAAGATGATACTAGATAAGTTAAAGAACCTAATAAGAAAATAACCATGGAAAACATATTCTGAACAGAAAGAGTCATAGGTTAATAAAATTATATCATAGTTAAACCAAATTTATCATAGGTTGAAATGAATGTTTCATTTAAGAACACAACACTAGAATAATTTTTCATATTTATATGATGTTTTACTCTAATATTATTGGATAATAACATTACCATTTTGGTTTTATTATATGGTTATGTCGGGATCATGGATATGATGTTTTGAAATGTAGGTCTCTAGGAAATCATAAGATATAAAGATAGATAAGGTATAATATTTATAAAAAATAGTTATTAATAAAAATATATTTGGATTATTATGGAAAATATGATCTTCCTAGACTTTCCTAAGATAATAATGTTTATACCTAATTAGAAATTGTATCATGAGTCATGACTATCGTACAGATTCCTTTAGCTATTTTCATTAATGAGTAGTAATTAAACTTTTGATGATGAAATTTATTTAACGGGAGTAGAATGTATAAACATATATACTACAATATAATAATGTTATGATAAATTGGTTCATATAAAACACTAAACCAATATAAATTAAGATACATTTTGTAATTAGAAAAATTTAACTATTAAATGTGATTATTATAATGTAATCATTTATTTGGTAGATATACATAGAAGTAACCACATTAAGAAATATATATATATATATAGAAAATTAAAGGTCATGATAAATATAATTCATTTATAAAAAATGTAGTGTAGTTAATGGATTAATAAATACATTTTCTACAAAAAAAAAACAAATCTTATTAAAAATGCTTTTTCCGGGGCTATTCATTTTTTTATTTAATGAAAAAAATTTTAATGGTTTAATGGTGATAAAAAGATATTAATTATATGAATAATAGATAAAAACTTATATAGTTGAAATTGATATGAAATAAGAATAATAATATTTAATTTTTAAAATTTGATTTTTCTTTAAAAACATGTTTTTGTAAATTTAACATTTTTATTTAAATTTTAAATCCCAAAACTGTTGTAGTTGGATTTGAAAATATTTACCAAATTTTAATATTAATCATGACAATATTATCTCAAATATTATATTTGGTATATTTTATAAAAAATTGTCATTTTAGTTAATATTAAAAAATACATCTTTTACAAATATCAAGACTTTTATGAATTCATTAGGAAATAATAATGCATTGAAATTTATCAAACCATTATTATAATAAAATATTTATTTAATAATTAAAATTATTCATTTAAAATGTTATTTTCAATTTATAATACAATTTTTCTCATTTTTGAACCTAACTGTATTTTTTCATTAAATCGATTTTCCACATTATACAATTATTATTTTAGAATTAATTATTATAATTAATATAATTTAAATGTTATAAAATGTTTTTTATATCTATAATCAGTATATAAAAATTATTTAATAGAAGTGATTTTATTTTTAGTCATAAAAATACTTTCAAAAATTAAGAAAATATGTTACCACAATAAAAGTAAATTTGGATAAAAAGTTAAATTAGGGGTAAAGAAATTAAAGCTTTTTAAAATGATATATCCAAAATATTATAAAAATATAACGACAAATAAATTTCATACATAGATATTGCATCTTAATGGAAAAATATACTTTACATAATATAATGATCCACAATAGAATCGTATAAGTCAAATGCCTTTGGAAATAGGAACACATAAACAAATGGTTTATAAATGATCTATATCATCTCATAGTAAGTTATTCATAACTTTCACCCTTATTAGATATATAATTTCAAAAACCTTTATTCATATTATAGGAAAGGGAACATAATAAATGATGAGAGAAGTTTCTCAATAAGGTTAAACAAGGGAGATATTATTGATCACATAAGCATAACATGAGAATGAAGGTGTGAGAACATGAGCTTAACATTTCAAATCAATAAACTAAAAATCATATATCATAATATTGAGCCATAAAAAAAATCATGGTATTTCATAATACCTGAATCATAAAATAATCAATTAAAATAATCCATGGGATCATAACAATGGAATAATACATGGAATTGTGTCATTTACATAAAAGTTTAACTTAGTGAACAATAATAAATAGAAAATAGTTTACTGATTATGTTAATGAAATGAAATTAGGCCACTAAATAAAATTATAGACATGAAACCTTGTCCACATATAATCTTCTGGAGATGAAATATTGGTTCATTTATAAATGTTTGGACTTGAAAACCAATCACACACATAAAATTGTAAACATGAAATCAGGTTCATACATAACATATTTAACTTATTAGTTATACATATTTACCCAATTCATTGTAGGGAGATATAGGTCATAGATATTACATATTTAAAATCATACATATTTGTGAAAAAATTTCATAAAACATTTATCATGTCATAACTCATGAAAAACAATTATATTTCATAAAAATATCATTAATATATAACCCATGGAAAAGGGAACTGATTTCACCAACATCTTGACATCATAAACACTAACCAATCAAAAATATAATAATTATGGTGTACTTGTAACTTATTCTGAATTAAGGGTATGTTACATCAAATTATTTCATCTTATATGGAGAATGTTTTTATAGATCCATTGGAAAATTCTTGAGTAGAATAACCTTTCCATTTTGAAAACACTTCCTCAAAAGAAACTGTTCAATTATAAAGAAAAAATCATAATTTAAAAATTACCTTGTAAATATGAAAATTAATCCTAAATAAATTATTTATGAAAACATTGGTAAAATACATTATTTCATCATAATTTTAAAAAAACATTTATTAAAAAAAATAGAAAATTTTCAAAGTACCTTATTTGGAAAACAATAAAGAGATTCCTTTCAAACATTTTTTTATAAAAAGTGAATCAGTTATAAAATGAAATAAAAAATAATAGGATAATGGTAAAACAAATATTCAAATTTTAAATAAAATATTGATATGGATGATATATAATCCCTAACATAGATTTAAACATAAGAAATCCTGAATATTGATGACATTGTAAAGTAAACCCCTTACCTCAAGTTAGTCTTCCTTTGAAAGCAATATAACCTCAGGAACAATAAATTTAAATTTATTATAATTTTATAATAGAATACTTTTCAAACATATAATATCATATATGATCCCATTATAATATTTCAACTACCCTTTATCAATAATTATTTATTAAAATCAAGATTTATAGGTGATAAATGTTTCACATATCACATGTACCTTATTTAAATAGTTCATATCCATGTACATTTATCATTTTAACATAATATTAAGAATATAAATAATGATATAAATATCATATATATCCAATATATTTAATTTTATTTAGAAAAATTAGATTCAAAAAATGAATTACGCCATTCATGTAGACAGAAGGTTGTACGTATTCATGAACACTATTTTCATTTCTTCAAAATATGGAACGAATTAATTGTAAATATATAATAAAATTTATGGGATCATAATTATATCATATATATCATATTTATTCATTAAATTAATCATCCATTCATTCCAATTAATATAAGAAAAAAAATCGCATAACTTCAGGGAGGTGGTAGCCCACATGTATTCATGAACAATGTCGTCAATTCGAAAAGTATTGGATGGTAAGTATGTATATTTCATATTATAAATTGAGAAGTATATTAATTTATTAAATATATATATAAAAATTAAACCAATTGTAATACAAATCAATAAAACATGGGGATGAAAAATGAATTATATCACTATGATGAGATGGTAAGTCGTACGTACACATGGGAAAAAATTTAACTTGTAATTTTATTATAAGGATGGTGAATAATTTTTTTTAATAACTATAATAAAAATTAAAAATATAAAGTATCTATAATTATTTTTTTTGTGATAAAAACCATTTATTTATTGCTGTTTTAGAACATTATAAAAGAAAGTGATTGGATAAGATGATTACCTATTCTTTGAAACAAATCATTTACAAATCATCTAAATGGATCTAGATTTGGTCTTTTGGGAAGAATAAAACTTCTATGATGTGGATGGAGAATTTTAGAATATAAATAAAAATATTATTTTTAGATTTTATACTCAATGTGTTGTACAAAACTACTGTACTATGTGCCCTTTAATAAATGAGGTGATGGGGAATTTTTGAATTTCACAAAAGATTAAATAATAATAAATTAATTCTAAAAGGAAATACCTCCAAATATATAGGGTGTTGAGTCAAAATGTGTTTTGAAGATCCCATTATTAGTTTTCTTTGGAAATCACAAACCAAACATATCGTAATCATATATTTTTTTATCATGTGTGTTGTTTCATAATCGTAATCACTCACATTTTATTTATTATATGTTTTAGTTTTAGCATCATCATGTATGTTGATAAATAAAAAAATTTTATATGTCTAAAATTTTAATCATGAATCATAACTAGATTATGTCTTACATCGTAATCAGGAATCGTAACAAGATTATGTCTTACATTGTAATTAGGAATCGTAACCAGATTATGTATCGCATCATAACCAGAATTTGTAACCAGATTAGGTCATAAATCGTAATCCGGAATCATAACAAGATTATATCATACATAGTAATCAATAATCATAACCATACTATGTATCACATCACAATCAGGATTCATTACCATATTATATATTGCATCATAATTATGTATTGTAACCATGTTAAATATTGCATCCTAGTCCTGTATTTTTACTAGGTTATGAATTGTATTCTTTTTATGCATTTCATTATAGTATCATAACCATATAAAATATCATGCATCATAACCATGTTAATAATCATAACCATGCTAATAACCATAACAAGGTTATAAATTATAATCTCAATATCCATTGTTATCATGATAATCCTAGTAAATAAGTTATGTATTTTACTTCTAAAATGTATTACATTCTTATCATAACTCCAATGATGAATTCTTGTTACACAAACTCATTTTTTCATATCTTTTTACTTATCATTTTCTAACCTAAAATTATGTTGCTGAGTTCGTTTTTTTCTGATCAAAATGATGTCGTGTATTTTATTTATTTTGAGTGTCCAAGTCCCTCTGAGTTTTTCAGAGAAATATGACCGTTGGAGGAAGTATGACTATTGAAAACTAATTCCTATAAATAGGAATTCATTTGAACTAGAATACACAACATTTTCTTCTATCTAGTTCTAGATAGAGATTTTGGGATGTCTCTCTTACGTCATGTGAAATCCTTGAAGATAAAAGAAGTTAATAGCGTGTTCCATGCTATTGTATTTCAATGTGATTTGTTTCTTCTTTGTGTGACTGATCATTGTGATAATGATCGGGGGATTCCAAGGATTAGAAGAAGTGATGCCGGTCATCATATTGAGGGTTTTAAATTCGTTGAAAGATAGAGGTTTTGATTACCTTCTTAATAAGGGGCATGTGGGGATAGAAAGACAGTTTTACCGATCATCGTATCGAGGTCTTACTAAGGTGGTGGTAAGACAGATCTTTTATCCTAGGTTAATGGGTACCCTACTCTTTGGTATAAATGAATTTTAATACTATTTCATTTCCACTGGTATTTGTATTAGAAAGGCAATTGAATTATTTCCTCTTTCTATTCATATTTATTTCAATTGTAATTTTATCAACTTCGATTTATATTGTATTAAGAGAATCAATACTCTATATGGCAGAATCATTTACATTTCTATTACTATTTTCACTATATTCAATTAAAATACTATTGTTTTACATTTCATGTAGTATTAAATCATAGTATTACCATCAGATCCGAGAACAATATGGTATATTGTATTGATTTTGAATAGTATTAGTTTAAGACCTCTTAAAATAAGTTCTTTCTTAAGAATTTAATTACATAGTTTTTAAACCTACAATCCCCCCCCCCTCTTGTATTGTGGCATCTAATATACATATACATTTATATTATGATCCAAAAATTGATATCAAAAGAGTATTACATTGATTTGTATTACTTGATATATTTCTTTTGACAATATAACTGTATTTATGTTACAAATAATTTGATTATAACTATTTACTACACTAACTTGTGAATTGTAAAATTACTGTTCTTATAAGATGGAATGAAAAAATATTGGATCAAATGAAAATTTAAATCCAAAAAACAACCTATTATTTATGGAAATTATTTTGTGTACTATAGATATTAAATGAAGACTATTTTTATTAATACTAGTGTAAAAAACTTTACCATGCTTACTGGAGATTACAAAATCCTAGACAAGGATGTAAATACTTCACCAATAAAGAGAAACAAGAATATCAACCGAATTACATGGTATATAATACATCGGTATGTTCCATGACTTGAAATATATATAGTTAGACATCATCATGTGAAGTAGCCAATTTCATCAGGAAGAAATTAGATGTCACCCATTTTGGTATATCCAAAGTTATAGAAATAAGAAAAGCAATGATTCATACAAAATATAATGGGTTTCTTTTTCCTTATGTAAAACTAGTATGAAAGGTTCAATGAATATTTATGACCACAGTCAATAGTATACAATGTATGGGAGAAAATGGGCCTGATTATGAAGCACTTGAGGACAAGATAATTTATTTAATACCAAATGAATGGGAATAAAAAAGGGAAACAATATATGATAATATTAAAGTTACTCAAATCACTTCTGATGAGTTATTTAGTACTATATTACAACACGAGAGAATAATGAAACGAGATGATGATTCAAATAAGAAGAATAATTGTAATGGGAGTGTAGATTTTAATACTACAACCAAAATTAAGACACCAGAAAGGACAACTAGATCCAAAGCTAAGAAAGTCGTTGTCATATCAGAATCAATTGATAGTGATCACTTACATAATGATTAATCCAATATTTCTTGAAGGATGATGAAGATTGTTGTAAATAAATCATTACAATATAGATTCAAAAAGAAAGATTAGAAGGAAAAGAAAGACTCAGAAGTGACATGTTATGAATGTCAAAGAGAAGGTCTTATTGGACCAGATTTTCCTCTATAGAAAAGAAAAAAATGAAGGATAAATATTCTTGAAAGAAAAAAGAAAATGTATTACAAGTAAAAAAAATTAAATTATTATAGGAAAATGATACTTTGAGTGATTGTGGTGGTGAATCATTATATTAATCCTCAGAATACAAATCATCTAGTAAGAAGAATAAAGTATTTATAGCCAAAATACCTATTGAAAATCATTATTTCATGGCTAAGGTGCACAATAGTGAATCATTAAAAATATATCTATAAATCCAAATTACCCTAATAAGAAACATTCTTACTCTTTAGAGGAATAATCTTCCTTATTAGAGGAGAATTTACTATTTTTTGATGAAGTATCCAAATTTACCATGTGACATGGGAATAAAAATTCTAAACTCAAGATAAACCTTGATAAGAAAAATTATAGAATATCTATTATTATAAAAGAAGTATCATATATTTCAAAATATCTTGATAAGAAAACTCTTGTTTTTTCAAAATATTACAAAAACCCTTATGGAAGTAATTTCTGAGAACGATAAATTTTCTGTGTAATTTGAACAACATTTTTTAAAGAAAAATGTTTTTGAAATTAAAAACAAAATAACAAGATTCTTATGAGAATGATAATATAGTCATTATAAAAAAATCAGGAATTTTTTCTCTTATGAATCTTATATCATGCTTTACTATTTGAAGGAATGAATTTGGAAAAATTTATTCTCAAATTTTTTCAAAAGGAATAGTTATGGAATTGGTTGCACTCACTCAAAACACATTTTTATTCATAAATATTTTGTTTTTAATAATGATCATCTCTGTACTAAATTTCAACATGGTGGGAATTGGGAAAGAAATTGTTCTATTAATAAAACTCAATATTTAGGATTTCATAAATCCCATTTTGAAAAACAAATGTGAATTCCTAAAATTAGTTTATCTAAAATTTCTGGATCCAAAAAAGTTTGTGTTCCGAAAAATTAATTGTTTCATTTTCAGGAAAACAAGAATTGTACCAACAACAATAACATTTGGTACATGGAAAGTGGTTGTTCTCAACATATGACAATAAACAAAGATTTCATTGAAAATATTGTTGAAACAAAAGGAAGAAGAGTGACCTTAAGAGATAATTCTCAGGGATTGATCATTGGTATATGTAATATTGTTCTTTTAAAAAAAAGTTTTAACTTAAAATTTTTTTATTTTGAAAAAGGCCTTAAGAACTGCCTTATCCACATAAGTCAATTATGTGACGTTTATTACCTTGTGAATTTTAGGAATGAAAAATGTTTAGTTCATAATTCCAAGGATGAATTAATTCTTTTTTCCTATAGGCATGAAAATGTATAAACAATCAACCTATATGACCATAGGTTCTAGGAAATACCTTGCATAAGATAAATGGAAGACTAATATTGGTTATTTCATAGAAGGTTAGGACAATATAACCTAAGGAAACATTGTAAAATCTCAAAGAAAAGACTTGTTAAATATGTATCAGAACTAATTTATGATTATTCAAATGTTTGTGACCCTTGTAAATAATGAAACCAACATAAATATTTATTTAAATAAATCAATAAAGTTTCATAATCCATTTCATTATAGTTAGTCAACCTGGATCTAATTAGTCCTAAACAAACTGGAATAATTAGTGGCAAGTACTATGTATTTTTTTTATTTGATGACTATAATAGATATACATGGGACTATTTTCTAGTTAAAAATATGATGCCTTTTTCTATTTGAAAACATATAGAGGCCAAGTTAAAAATGTGAAAATCAAACCACTTATAACTATTCATAGTGATCATGGTAAAGAATTTCAAAATTAGGATTTAGAATCCTTTTGCAGTGAGAAAGGTAATACTCAAAAATTTTCTGATCCAAAAACCCCTTAGAAAAATGGTTTTGTTCAGAGAAGGTATCGTATTATTCAAGAATTTAAAGGAACTATGTTTCCGGAATTCTCAATTGCTAAGAATTTTTGGGATAAAGCTATTAGTACTGCATACTATACTATCAATTGTGTTTTAACTAGACATTTTTTTTAATAAAACACCTTACGGATTGTGGAATTCCCCAAAACCTAAAGTTTCTTATTTCATAGTGTTTGGTTGAAAATTATTAATATTGAATTTAAAAGACAATTTATATATCGTTTCACCCAAATATGAAAAAGGAACCTTTCTAGGATATTCCACAACTTCTATGGATAATAGAGTTTTTAATAAAAACTCTTGTACTATTTATGAAATAGTTCATGTTATGTTTGATGAAACTAACCCCTTTGTTCTTAAACAAACCTAACCTATATCAACTGATGTATTTTCAGAAAATGATTATCAAATTATGATTGAAAACTCTTTTGATAAGGGAAATACTGAAGAAAATGATTCGGAAAAATTTACCCTAGAAGACTATATCTTATCATAATGAATATGTCTTACAAAAAGCAAATTAATTGTAACTTTGGAATAATCCTAGTGATAATATCATTTGTGATGTAAATAAAGTTGTAATGACCAGAAATTTCTTAAGAAATTAAAATAGAACATCTTTCTATTCTATATCAATTAGAACCTAAAACATCTAATGTGGCCTTAGGTGATAAATATTGGATTAGAGTAATGAAACATAAACTAAATGAATATTAATTGAATCAAGTCTGGACCTTGGTTGACATACCTAAAAAATAATTTTAATTATTATAAAATGGTTTTTCATAAAAAATGTGATAAAAATGGATCCATAATAAGAAATAAATAAACACCTATTACTGAGGGAAATATTCAACAAGAGGGAATAGACTATGAAGAAACCTATGCCCAGGTATCTAGACTTGAATATATTCGAATTCTATTAACCTTTTCAGCATAATTTAATTTTAAACATTTTCAAATGGAAGTAAAATGTGCTTTTATATATGGTTTTGTATAGGAGGAAGTTTTTGTTTAACAAACTCATGGTTTTATAGATTCAAAACATCTGGATCACGTTTTCAAAATTACTAAAGCTTTTTGTGGCCTCAAAAAACCCCTAGAGCATGGAATGATAGACTTACAAATTTTTTTAAAGAAAATTTCTTGAAAAGGTACTACTGACCCAACTCTCAATATAAAAATAGAAGAAATTTTTTTTTTGACTATCCAAATCAATGTTGATGAAATTATATTTGGTTTAACTCAGCAATACTTAACGGATTCTTTTGCAAATATAATAAAATATTTTATTGAAATTAGTGTGATGGGTGAGTTAGAATTTTTTTTATTTTTTCAAATATTTATAAAACCAAAAGGAACCTATATATCTCAGTATAAGTATATCAAATACATACCCAAAATGTATAGATATGACAACACTATGAGTATTAGCACTCTAATTGGTACCTCCAATATAGTTGATCTTGATGAAGCGGGGAAACTAGTCATTCAAACAACCTTTTTAGGCAGGATAGGAAGCTTGTTATACTTGACAGCTTGTCATCCAGAAATAATGTTTTCAGTCTGATTATGTGTAAGATACCAATCTAAACCAAAATAATCTCATTTAAAAGTATTTAAAATAATTTTTTTCTACTTAAAAGGAACATTGGATTTAAGACTACTCTATTTCTCTGTAAATGATTTTGTTTTGATATTTTTTTTGATGCGGACTTTGGTGAAAGTATAATGGATAGAAAGAGTGCATCTAGAACATGTCATTTCTTAAGATATTCTTTATTTTATTGGTCATTCTAGAAACAAAATTTCGTAGCACTTTCCACTGCTGAAGCTGAATATGTTGTAGCTGGAAGTTTTTGTGCTCATGTGTTGTGGATACAACACACACTCATAAACTATGGCCCGAAGTTCTCCAAAACTCAAATACAATGTGATAAAACTACTTCCATTTCTCTTAGTAAAACCACTACACACCACTAACATGGAATAAACACATATATTAGGAATCACTTTCTTATAAATCACACACAAAAAGGAGATATTGTTTTATAATTTATCTGAACGCAAGAACGACTTGCTGAAATTTTCAGAAAACCATTATCTTCTGATAGATTTGAATATGTTAAACAAAAACTTGGATTGATTACTGTAAAGTAATATTTCAAATCAATTTCTTGTTTAACCCATCTCTTTATATTAAGATACTTCTTTTCAAAGGAGGAGTATACATAATTTTATCAGTTTTACCCTATATGTCTTTTTAGTTTTTTTATTATCGGTTTTACTTTGTAATTTTATGATTATCATTTTTACTTTTTAATTTTATGTTTATTTTTTTTAATTTTACTTCTATGTTCATTAGATTCACTATAATCTGTTTTACTCTTTAGTTTTTCATTTTATTAGAGTTGGTTTTATCAGTTCTGTGACTTCATTAGTTTTTGAATATTATTAGTTTTATGTTTATATAATTTTTATTTTCTAGTTTCAAAATAATCAGTACGAGATTAAACTATTGATATTATGATACATTATCAGTACTAAATTATTGGCATTGAAATATTGTGTTATTAATAGATTATCACTGGTGTATTATCTTGTCAGTACTAAACTATCGGTTGTGAATTTTTCTATCAGTTCTAAATAATCTGCACTAGCCTATTTGACATTATCAATTATAGAATTTTTTATCATTTTTTTGTATTATTTTCATAATAACAATATATTAAAATAAATACATCTATCCTAGTACAATGATAGGTAAAATTTATAAATCCTTATTTTGGTTGTTTCAATTATAGTTTCTCCATTCATTCTATTAATTGATTTTTTCTGAATATGATTTTCATTTAAGGAAAACCTCAAGAGTTCGAGATCAATCATGAGCATTGCATCTATCAGATCTAATCTAGACCTTAAAGTTATTTTGAAATGAAACTATCCCACATCAAACTCGTCTATTTTTTTTATCAATATCATTTTCTCTATTAGTAGTCAGCATGGTTTCAAATATGTTCTTACCTCAGATTTCAAAATCATATATCTACTAAACATTCATAATTATAAGGATCATGAGCGTGTGAGTTAGTCTTTCATGATGGAGACTACTTCTTCATCTTAGAAATAAATGGATTCGACAAAATTAAGTTCCACTACCTTTAGGGTTGAAAGGTTAGTCTCCCTAGACTTTTATGGGTCTTCTGGATCGTCTTTAAAAAGGATTATATGGTTTCAAGGATGGTAATCAATTTGTGTGGAAAGATCATGCTTTGATCAATATTATATCAATCATGACGAGGTGTTACAATTTTATGAATTAGTATATTTTGACAAGGATCTTAATATTTCTTTTATGATGTATGACATGACTTATACAACCTCGTCAAAACCAGAAGCAACATTTTTAAGTATTCCATTCCAGGGAGATGCATTATTTATTTCTCATAAACTACCGAAAGATGGTGGAACTTTTGATAGGTCAAAATCTGAAGAACAACTTTTTGGAATTCATGATGACAAGAGAAAAGTAAGTCATTTATCTAGAGATGGTAGACTCATAGCCCTCTGGATTCAAGGGTTTCTTCTTCTTAGAAATGGTGATAAGGAAACGTTAAAAGTTTCATATGTGTATGTGCTTAACTACTTGATGAACAAAATGAAGTTTAATCTTATGGGGTTTATATTTCAGACAATTACAAAGCTCAAATCTGGTGATATAAAATCACAGCTGATAATGTTTCCTACCATTATTAGCAAGTTTTTGAAAGAGTGCGTGAGTTTTTTAATGTAGAAAACATGTCGGATTAGACCTTCATTAAAGAACCCTTAATCAGTAAGGATACAATAACGAGGATAAAGTTATGATTCAATCCTGAATTAAAATTGTTTGAAAAAGATCTAGATACTGAAAAAGAAAATGAGGTAGTTGAAGGTAGTGAAACACCTTCTAATCCTTCCAAGATAACTTCGAATAAAATAAAAGTAGTTAAGACTACAACTCCAAATCCTTTAAATAATGAAAAGGATGTATCTGATGAGGTTTATGTTGAATGGAGAAAGAAAAATTAATAAAATGAAGGAAGGGGATCCTCAGTTTGGATTAGATCAGGTTAAAGCTTTGGTCTTATTGGTAATGTCCAAAAAACATTGAAAAAATAGAGATTTAAGAGATTGAAGAAGTGAAAGCATGAAGAAATTAACATTAATAGTATTATATGAATATCTGAGCAATTAAAAACCATAATTACAATAAGGGAACCATCTAATAATAATCGATCAATCCCAACAAGGAATGTTAATGAGAAACAACACTCTCAATAATCGAATACACAATATTTTAATCGAGAATGTGAAGAAGAGGAAGAAGAACTTGAAGAAGAAGGGAAATAAGAACATGATAAACAAGAATAAAGTAAATAATAATAGGGATAGGAAGAAATAATAGTTTAATAGAATAAAGATGAAAGTAAAATAAGTCATACTGTAGAGACATATAAAGTTCCATTATTTGTTTATCCACCACGAAATCCTCAGCCCTCCAAAAGAGTCACTCAAAAGGATTCCTCTAAGAGAGTCATTAATATTTCTAATAAAGAAGAAGAATAAGAATATGAAAAATCCAATGATAATTTGAACTAGCCAGCCCATGTTATAGGTACTGAAACTTATTTTGGTGATCACCCACAATACGCTAAGGAAACGAATGCTGAAAGAAAAATCATTGTGAAAGGAGTCCAATACATTGAACATGCCTAGAAAAGATTGGAGAAGTTGTTATCATTCATTTAAAAAGTTTAATCCAAGCAACAATTTATTTTAAATTCCTATAATGATAAAAAATATTCTGTTAAGGTTTCTATGGATATATTTTTATGTCTGGAAGCTAATTTCAATATTCTCAAGGAATGTGTAGTTGAGAAATGTAAGGCTTGAGATAATTTTATGAAGTGGTTTTATAACATCGATGATATCATCAAGAACCATCCGGTTAAGAAAATTGATTTGTTGCATCTGGTAAATGTTCTATGTAACATATATTAAATGTTATTTTCTGATTTGAATTGGAAATATTGAAAACATTCAAAGACTAAGTACCTTAAAAGGATTAGCCTTATAAGATCTTGAGAGTTTAAAGCTGAAGTTTGAAAATGAAAGTAAATAAATTTTTTTACTCTCATATAGAGTTTTGATCATAGAAAAATCCTAAAATCATAGGTTGGATGATTTCAATAACCAAAAATCAAGGATTAAATATCAAGAAGTGAAAATTAAAGCCCATGAAGAAATCAGTTGACTTCTACAACATAAGCTTTAGAAGCAAGAAATGGTTACCGCTAAACAAGATGTAAAGTTGAAGGCTGAGCAAGAATCTATTAAAAACTTATGGAGGATAGAAAGGAGTTAAAAAAGATGAAGTTCTTTATGTTTTATCTTTTAGAAAAAACAAAATGGAAAATAATGATATTTGAACTCTTGTTGTAATGATATTTTGTTCCATGTTAGAATTATTGTTTCATACTCTATATCTCTATACTTTTACAGGAAATAAATATGTTTTCTTATTGTTTCTAAAATCACAGATGGAGAGAATTTTTTTAAAAAGAATATTTTTTTATGAATACATTATTAAGGGGGAAATTCAAGTAAAAGTAAAGAGAATATGATCCCTTGTGAGTTGTTTTAACCAAATGTTTGAATTAGTTGTACTCACTTTTCCTCATAGAAGAGTTATTAATCTCAAGAAAAGATAAGTATATTATTGGTTGTTTTTGTTTTGTTTTGTTATTTTCAAAAAAGGGGAGATTGATGAGTCAAAATTTCTTTCGACTTTCCCATCATTCAATTTTTTTGGAATTAAAAAACTACAGGTATCATAATCATATATATTTTTTATCATCTATGTTGTTTCACAATAATAATCAATTAGATTGTCTTTATTATATGTTTCATTTTTTCATAATCATGTATGTCAAACAATCACATTGTTTTATATGTCTTATATCGTAATCATGAATCATAACAAGATTATGTCTTACATCGTAATTAGGAATCGTAACCAGATTATGTCTTACATCGTAATTATAAATCGTAACGAGACTATGTATCACATCGTAATATGTATTCGAAACTAGATTATGTCTTACATCGTAATCCATAATTTTAACTAGAATATGTCTTACATTATAACCAAGAATTGTAACTAGACTATATATTGCATGATAATCAGGTTTCATAACCAAATTATACATTGCATCAAAATTATGTATCATAACTAAGTAAAGTATTGCATCGTATTCAAGAATCCTTACGATGTTATTAATTGTATTATTTTTTATGAATTGTATTCAAGTATCATAACTGTATTAAATATCATATATGGTAACTATGTTATGAATTAGAACCATGCTAAGAACTATAACCAGATTATAAATTATAATCTTGATATGCATTGTTATCATAATAAGACTAGTAAACAAGTTATGTATTGTACTTTTAAATTGCATTACATTCTTATAATACACCCATGATGATTTCATGTTACTTGTACTCATTGTTTCATATCTTCAAAATTCGAATTTTCTAACCTAAAATAATGTCCTTGAGATGGTTGTTTACCAATTAAAATGATGTCGTGTACTATGTTTTTTTGACGTTGTAATGATAGGTGTCCATGTCCCTCTGAGATTTTTGGAGAAATATGATCATTTGAGAAAACATGACCGTTGGAACCTGAGGCCTATAAATAAGAGGTCATTCGAACCAGAAGACACAAGTTTTTCTTCTTATCAAGTTCTGGAGAGAGATCATGTTACTTCTAACTTACTTTTTGTGAAATACTTGAAGATACATGAAGTGAACATCTTGTTCCATGCTCATGTTTTTCTATGTGTTTTGTTTCTACTTTTTGTGACCGATCATTGTAATAATGATCTAGGACTTCTGGGGATAAGAATATGTTCAACTAATCATCATATCGAGGGCTTTAAATTGATTGAAAGAAAGAGGTGATGATTACCTTCTTAATTGATGGCTCCTGGTGATAAGAATATAGTCATACCAATCATCTTATCGTGGTCTTAATAAGGTGGTGCTAAGACAACCCTTTTATCCTAGGTGAAAGGATACCCTACATTTTGGTATAAAATAATTTTTATACTATTTCATATTTGCATCTATTTGTATTAGAAAAGAAATTGTATTATTTCGTCTTTTTATTCATATTTATTTCAATTGTAATTTTTTCAATTTTGATTCATATTGTTATATGAGATTCTATACGCTATATGGTAGAATCATTTACAATTTTATTTCTCTGATCATTGTAATTAATTCAAATAGAATTTTTTTACATTACTAGTAGTATTACATCATAATATTACCATCAGATCCAAGACATATATGGTATATTGAATTTATTGTGAATTATATTAGTTTAAGACCTATTAAACTATGTTCTCTATAAAATGATTAAATACATAGTTTTTACCCACACTCTTGTATTGTGTCATCTAAAATACATATACATCTATATTACGATCCAACATAGCGATTAGAAGATAATGTATTAAAGGGTTTTATTCCATCAACCAATGTATTTTTGAACATTTTTGGTTTCATTTAACACTTTATCATTTTTATTAACCATTATTTAGCCAAATTTAATTTCAACTACAGTAACAACTTTTTAATATTAAGGGTTGTGATTTTGACTTATAATGTGAAAATTTTCCCATAAATTTCCATTATATGAAATTTTATACAATTTAATATCCTTCATTTATTATTTAAATATTTTTATGATTTTTAAATAATTTAATATAATATTATTTTGATAAAATATCATTAATTTTAATTTAACACTATTCATTTAATTTGTCTTTATGTACATCATAAAATGGGTATTTTGACTATAATCCTCTAAAACAATCCAAAAAGGTAATATATATATATATATATATATATATATATATTATTTCAAAATATATAATATTTATTATTTTCAAAATAAGTTTTATACGTTTATATTAATTAATTAAATGATGTGTCTGCATTATGTAAGAATTTAAGGTATTTATTTAATACATCAATATTATAAATAAACCACCCTAAATAATATAGGTTTATTATTATTAAAATACACATTTATATTGGTGAAATTTTTTTTAAATCATATCTATGTCAGGAATTGTTATTTAATATGTCATTTTTGACATTTCTTGCCTTGGGCAAGTATTGCATAAGCATTTGGATAGTCCACTTGTCATATCTCTCCAATGAGCATTTATAACAATAAAAATAAAATATACAACATAATATATTATATTAATTTTATATAAAGGACTTATTACATCTCAAATATTATCATTATGTTATAAAACATGACTTCTTCCATCATTACGCAAGCTTTGTGTCGGCATTGAAAATGATTTTTAAATTTATTTGGAAATAAATTATAATTTTGAAATATTTTTTGAATTATTTAGGTATTATATTTTTATAATTTTTTTAAGAATTCGTTCAGTACGTAAATTTAATAAATTTTTATATTATGTTTAGGCCTTTTCGATATTATAAAATTTGTTTTCTTTCAAAAAAATATTACTTTACTATTCACATAAATTTTAACATTATTTTATAAAATTTAAAAAAATTATCCTTGGAAATATTTGACTTGGTGAAATAATATATAAATTTCATTTCACCAAATTTAATTCTTATATGTGACATAAAATATTTTTAAAACAAATATCTAATTCACTATGAAAATCATATTTTAGAAAAAAAGAAAATTATTTTTAAATATAAAAATGTTTTTATAATATATTAACCACAAAATAGATTATAATGGAAATAATTGAATTATAAATAAAAAAATATAACTAATTTTATATTAAATTAATTTTAAAATAAAAATTTTACTCCATAAATTTTTGATATAGAAATAAAATATTCTATAAATTTTTTTATTTTCACCGTTAACTGAAAAAACCATATTTTTCCAAAAAAATCCCAAAAATTGATGTTAAGTTAAATTTTATATAGTGATTTAAAAAATTTAATTAGTTTTTAAAATTAAATATTATAAAATCTCTATAAAATAATTCTATTAGTTTCCCAAAAAAAATCATTTTTGGGAATGACGTATTTCTAAAGAATAAAATAACATTTAAAATTATTTACTTATTATTTAATAATCATTTATCCAAAAATTTATATTTATTTGGAAATTTATAAATATTACATAAATTGTTAAATCATATTTCTACATTTAAAATTAATTTCTAGGTTATAACTGCCACATTAAATAATAATATGTTAATAGTGTATCACAATTTCATTTATACTCAGTGTTTCATATACTATAATCTGCCTAAGAAATATAATTATTTAAATATAAATATTTTATAAAATATTATGGTGTAACATTACCAGGCATTTAATATATTAAAACCTCACAAATTATACTTGTTCTTGGTAATAATGTTTTTGATAATGGAAATTTTTTTTGTTGAATGCCTATATCTTAAACAATGTTAACCAAAAATCCCTATAAAATGAGGGAAAGGGAAGTATAAAGGTCAACACAAAAGCAAGATTAAAAATTGGATAACATCAGTGGGATATGAAAATATGGATATGGAAGAGAAACTATAAACCCAAGTATTAATAGAGAGTGATAAGGAATATGTTTATGTTAAATTTATCAATCAAAAACTATAAATTGATGATCAGTTAAAAGAACACTTATTTATCAAAATGAAAATTAAAAGGATAAAATTTCTATTTTATGATCCATTTCATATATTCGATGAATTATTAAACTATCTTGTTAAAGATATTAAGAAAATAAACATATGTTATTATTTTTCCATGTTATAACCACAATATCATCATTTATTTTTTCTTCAATCAATTTCTACAACATATCATATTCTAGGAGATGGATATTTGAGAAAATTTCTTTCTTCCTAAAGTACTAATAATGAATCATGTGTTCCATAAGTCATTCCTTAGGATTCATAATATTTTCCAAAATTAAAATGGTTAATATAGGTTATGATAAATCGTACTATAAGATCAAATAACATTGAAATTTCAACATAATCTAGAATCCACCAAAATATTACTAACCGTATTCAAAACCCATTTTTTATATCATATCCTTCTACTATAAACATAAAAATAATTATCTTCACCAATAAAGTGTAAAAAAAATTATAATCCTTGATCATATATTCTATAATCTATACTAATAATTTTTCAAAAAGAAACAATAAAATCATATCTTCTTCTAAAAGAAAATTCACCTCGTATTCTTCAAATAATTCATTATCGTAGACAAAAATATTTCTAATGGAGGTTTGGGTTCATCCTCTCACTGATAGATGATCATAGGTTGATTTAGAATATAAAATATGGTTTATTTTTTTCATATATATACATATATATATGTGTAATATATGTATAAATAGATAATCAATGCTATGAATCAAATCTAATTTTACTAAAGGATAAGATTATCATTTGGATTATTCCTAAAAATTTCAACATAGAGTCTCCTATTCTAAATTAGAGGATAATAGTTCCCTATCAATCATCATTCATGTCAACTATTGAAATTTCATAATATTTCCCTTTATCCTTTCACATCATATGTTGTTATGTCTTACTATCTTTGTTCCCCTATAAATTATGGAATTTATTTTCATAGTTCCCAAACACTATAAATTTATATATATAAAGTGTGGGTGGTGTATTCAATTGATATCTATCTCAATTAATTCCCTTGGTAGACCCCTTTATATATCTTTGTTATTATTTTTCATGATGTCTTGGATTACCACACATTATAAATTTTTTTCTTCCATTCAACCATTCACTTGAGCGATCCTTCCAACAATTTTTTAAAGTATGCGGTTTAATCATTTTATTCCTTGCATGTGACATACCAATAGAGATTCCATGAATCTCCATATTCCTTTCCACATCATTAGAACCTAAGGGTTTACAACTCCCATTCAAACATTTTCTACACATTAATTGATTTATTTATATCTTACAAAGTCCCTTATGGCCAATTCGATAAAATGAATTCATTTCAGACCACTAATAAATCGATCAATTTTACTACCAGGACTAATGACTAAACCTGAATCATAACATGAATATATTGTAATATTTTATTCATAGGTACTAGTGGATTCAGAATCCTTCTATATAATCTCATGTAATTCCTTCTAAATTTTTTTACATAAAATACAAGGTAAGTACTTACTATAAACAATTTAATAACACTGAACCCATTCCATGGATCCATATTCCTCCCCATTCCTTATATTCTTAATGAGATTAAACTATTGATCTTACTCACCTATAAAATAAAAAATATATTAGAAAATTTTTTCATAGTTTTGTCACTAAAGAATAGAAAACATCATTCCCTCGCATTAATTCATTTCTTATAAACAAGTGTATTTGAAGACTCATAGATGGATGAAATTTTTTGCCATAATAAAATTCTATAACATGTTTCTCTCTCATTAATAGATTCACATGTTCAATAATATTTGTCTAACCACCAATGGCTTGATATAGTCGAGTGAGCATAGTCATTATATATTTCATCCTATCTTATAAGACATTTTTTTCATTAGGATCATCATTTCCTAGGATATCAGATTCGTTGTTCACATGATTTCTTCAGGTTCCATCCGTTGAATAAAACCAAAAAGCATAGTGTGATAAATGATAATTTTATTAGAAAACTAAAAAATCACAAATCATAAATCATTGTATGTTTAAAACAAGACACATTATTTTAAATATATGAAACCTTTTGTTTAACCATGGTTGTCCATGATAATGACAAGAACATTTGGGTATTATTATGCACTTTGACCTATCCTTAGTGTCATTTATACTATTTTCTAATCCTCAATTCCAAATGAAAACTAAAACATTATTCAATTACAATTATAATGTACAAGGCCATTCATAAAAATATATTGCTCTTATATAGATCTGTATTCTTTATATAACATAATAATTAATACAATAATCATATATGTCAAGTGCTATTAGAAACATGTACACATAAACAACTGGTTCAAAATTGATCTACATCATTTCCCACTATGAAATTCATAAAAAGTAAAATTTCATAGAAATATCATTTATGAAACCTTTAATTATAACTTGGTGAAATGAAAAATAAGAAATGGTTATCTTAAAGGCTTATTAAGGGTAAACCAGGTAAATATCAACGAGCTCAAAATCATAAGATTTGCATTAAGATACACAAACAAGATCTTAAAATTTGAGATCTAAAACATTCATATCATAGATCAGATTAATTATTTATGTATAAATGTTTTTTATTTTATAAGATAATAATTGTAAAATAATCAAACAACATGATCCTTGATAGAAAAACATTTTCATAAGACATTGAACTGTAGAATACATATAAACTTATAACTTTGTGAAACTGTATAAATAAAATCTTGTTCACTCATTATGTTAAGGAAAATAAATTATTACCTAACCTAAAATTATTGACAAGTAACTAGGCCTATTCATGATCTTAGGATAATTAAATCTATATCCATTAATAAACTAATGTACTTGAAAACTAGGTCCACATATAAAATCATGAACATAAAATCAGGTTCCAAAATTACAAAATTACCTCATGATTTATCATTCTATAACCAATATATTAAAGGGTCATATATGAACCACCCATAACATAAATAAAATCACGCATATGTGTTCAATATGATCACAAAATATTCATTATCATAGAACTCGAAAAAATAAATTCATATCATAGAAAGTTTATCAAATTATAACCCGCAAAAAAACAGAACAGGTTTCAGCCACATCCTATCATCATAAACACAAACCATACAGGGATAGAATAATTATGATATCCTTGGGTCATATTCCTATTAAATATAAATGAATAGAAAATTATTTCATCTTATATGATGATTTATTTTGAAATATCCATTGAAATAAACTTGAGGAAAATAACCTTTAGATTTTGAAATCACTTCTTTAAAATAAAATGCATAATTATAATGGAAAGCCATTCCATCAAAAATAACCTGGTAAACGTATAAAAAAGGACTTAGAGAAATTATTAATCTTAATATATGGAAAATAAATTCATATCACATATGTTAAAAATAGTCTTTCCATATTTTTGTGGGAAAATTCACAATGTACCTCATTTGGAAGTCAAAAAGAATATTCATTTAAAACAATTTTGTAAAAAATAAAACATGGTTAAATAAATTTTAAGCAATAATTACATAATTTTAGGCACCTTATATATATAATATAGATATGGAAGAAAACTATTCCCATATCAATACTTAAACATAGATAATCCAGAATATTAATGAGATTGTGATGAAAAACCCATACCTCAGGTTTTCATTTCATAGAAAGCTCCCTATACTCATGTATAATAAATTTAAATTTATTATAATTCTATAAATAAATTCATTTTAATACATATAATATCATATATGTTCCCTTTATGACATTTAAATAACCATTTTATTGATAATTCATTATTAAAATCATCATTTTCGAGTGTTAACTGTTTCATTTATCATGAATATTTCAGTATAGAAGTTCTTTTACTTATTATTTTATCTTATTTAAATAATATAAAGAACACTAATGATTATATAATTATAATATATGTTCATTATATTCATATTTAATGTCATTCATAAAATTTAGAGTTATATAAATGAATTCCATTGTTCCTGGTGATAATAGGGTGTACTTATGCATGAATGTTGTTTACATTATTTTACGTTGTTTTAATTTTTTAAACAAATAGTATAGAAAAAAGGAAAATATTAATTACCATTTATATAATTATTAATATATCATAAATTATATATATTCATAAAATTCATCTTCATTACAATTTATATAAAATAAAAAAGAATACAAATCACATCGTTCAGTGGAGGTGGTAGTCAAAAAGTACGAACAGACGACGTTATCATTTCCCAAAGGATTTGATTGTTGGTAGTTACATGTGATATTATAATTAAAAAAGATTATTTATGTGATAAATATCATATATAAATATTTATTCCATCAAATTAAACATCCATAAAATATTATGTTGAAAATCAAATTGTATCGCTACATGGATATGGAAATTTGTACGTACACACGAGCAATACATTCACTTCTAATTTGATGGGAATAAGGGTGTATAATGGTCTTTTAGTAATGATAAAAACATTTCAGAATAATTAGAATACTAAAATTAATATTTAATTTTCAATTTAATATATTACGGATTTAATAATGTGTAGAATATAAATTGATAAGATAAGCCGATTATCTCTTCATTAAAATGACACTTTTAGATCACCTTTTAAGGTCTTTATGGGGGTATTTTTGGAATACAAAAACCACAATGATGTGAATATGAAATTTTAGAAGATAAATTTTCAAATTTATGTTCATATAGATGGATAAAGGTTGTTTTAAAAAGTGAGAGAGGAGGTGTCCTTTAATAATTTAGGTGAGAGGAACTTTTTTAATTTCTATAAGAATTAATTTATAATAAATAAATTCTTAAGAAAAATTTCCCTAAATGGAAAGGGATTTAAATATAAGGTTTTATATGATTGTAATAACATTAATTAGGGAAATTTATACATGTTATTGTTCCATTTAAAACCTTATCAATTTTATTAAACCATAGATGAAAAACATTAATTTTAACTATGATAACATGATTTTCAATATTAATGGTTGTAATTTTTATTAGCAAGGTAAAAATTGGAACATTAATTCCCAATTTAATAAATTCATAGAAATATCAAATCAAAATTGTCGTATTTCATTATTTTTAAGAATTTTATATAATTTAATCAAATATTATATTTATAAAATATCATTAACATCAATTGTGAAACAATTCCTTTAATTTGAAATTAAATACATCAATACAAAGGGGTATTTATAATATAATCCTTTAAAAATTATAAAAAATTATTTATATCTATAATATTCTTGGGTTGAAATAATTATTTCAAAATATATTATTTTTATTATTTTTATTACCATTTATTTTATTTTTCAATAATTTAAATAAATATTCTTTCATTGTTGTGTAGAAATTTAAGGCATTTATTAAAGTCTTAAATACAATAAATTAATTTACATTATTAAAATAAGATTATTATGGTTAAAATAAAAATTTATATTTTTTAAATATTTATTTTAACTCATATCTAGGTCATGAAAACTTATTTGATATGTAATTTTTACTTTTCTGACCTTGCGCAAGCATTACAAATACATTTGGATAATCCACTAGTTATATAACTCAAAAAATAATTTATAATTAGAAACAAAATATATAATAATTAATATCTAATTAAATGGTCAATCAAGGACTTATTACATCACAAATATTATCTTTAGGTTAGCAAATTTTACTTTTCCATCACTGTGCATGCTCTACGTAGCCACGGAAAATGATTTTCACATTTATCAGGAAATAAATTCTAATTTTTATTTTTGTTATGAATTAATTTTCTGTTATATTTTTAATATTTTATCACACAATATTATTTCCATAATTTCCATAATTTTCATTATTTTTTTCATGTTCAGGTTTTTTCATTATCGTAAAAGACACCATATGTCATAAAAACTGTATGTTTTTACTATTCACCCAAAATTTCTCTTCTGTATAAAAATGTCTAAAAAATAATCCTATAATAAATTTGAATCCAAAAACCTGAAATTAAATTCTATTTTATTAAATCATATTCCTATAATTTATAGAAATTAAATTGAAAATAAATGTGAAAGACACAATGAAAATCAGATTTTATAACAAATGTCATTCATGTAAAAAATGTTTTTCTATTAAATTCAACCATAAAAAATATTTTAATGGTCTTAAGTGGATTAATAATAATAAATTAATGTTTAATTTTAATTTAAAAATAAAATAAAATCCAATGTGTTCTTTTAAATTTTGGAAACAAAAATATAATATTTCATAAAAATCATTATTTTGGTGTGTTCACAAGAAAACAAATCTTTCCAGAAAAATCCCAAAAATTCACTATAGTCTTATTTTATATTATTATCCCATAAATTATATTTTTTTAATAAGAAACATATTTAATATTTCTAGAAAATAATAATAATATTTTCTCCAATAAAGAAATAAAATCATTTCTATTCAAGATGTATTTATGAAGCATAAAATAACATTAATTAAAATTGAGTAATTTTATAATTAGAATATAATAATAAATATGTATTGAGTGAGAAATTTATATGTATTTCATAAGATAGTTATTAAATGTCATACTTTTCAAATCAATGGCTTGGATATAACTTTTGTATTAAATAATAATATTTTAGTAGTGTAGTGCGGTTCGTTTATACTCAGTATTGTGTACAACACACGATATCAAAGAAATACATGTATTTAAGAAAAAATATTTTATAAAATATATAGTTTGTAAAATGATGGATTTACTTAAAAAACTCAACCCCAGTGTAATAATATCCATATAAATATCCATTTTCCTTTAAAAATGATGATACATTTATTCAATGTTTTTGGGTATTTATAATAGTGACATACCTTCCACATTTAAAAGGTTCACTTCACCACCCCATTCATATGCACACTAAAATACATATGCATCAGAAAAATACTCCAAAATTCCACCTCATATCTCTATATCTCATTATTGGAAAGATATGGTCTCACCAAAAGACAAAACTTAGAAAGCATGTGGTTTAAGCTAAGGGAGGATATCCAATGACGAGGTAAAGGTATTAATAGATTTCATTTAATAATATTTAATATTCTACCTCCAAAATATTATCTAAAACCACATGAACCTAATATAATAAAGGTTATTAGTATGCTGAAATGTTATTTTCTTCAATGGAATAATTTTTATGTACTTCATTTCTTTTTAATATAATATTAGAAAGTTTCTCTTTTGTACATGAGAATTACCATCTTCATGAAAGACGTATTACATTTGTTACCACCACAATTAATGGATGGTTATAAAAAAAATTTAATGTAAAATATTATATATATGATATGAGTATCATTATAATTATTTTTATGGGTAAGTATATTAATAGTACCATTCTTTGAAAAATTATAATGGCACTCATGTTACGTATAGACTACCGCCTCCATGGATGACTTATTCTATTTTTCATAAAATAATTCATGGATGGTTATTGAAATAATATTTATTACTTAATAATATTATAAAAAAAATTAACTTATTCCACATTATTTAGGGATTAAAAAAATTAATATTCATTACAATGAAATATATCAATATTGTCAAATTACAGCAAATATACTCGTTGACAATTTCTTCTTCATGAGTAATAACTAAATCAGTAATGTATTGATACTGGAGATTTATAAATAATTGGGGAACATAAATTATATTACCTCTAATATTCTAATGATTATTACATTGTATCAGAAAATGTGGATTGGGATCGACATTATTAATATTATGTGATACAAACAAGGTTTTTGACATTTAATGATGAAAAAAACAATTACTATTTGATTAAAGTATATTGAGTGGTTGTAATTGAAGAGTATAAAATTAATTTATTTTAATTAGGTAATATAATTATGTATTAATATGTTCCTATTTATTATAGTAGAGTTTAATGGGCATTCATAAAAAATTAGTTATGTTAATAGTTTCAATCCTTAGTTATTTTCCTTGATAAATATATCTTATTCACCACTTTTATTATTTTTTTGAGGTGTATATTAGACCTATTTATTGAATTATATTATTATTCTCTTTAGATATATAGTATTTAAATTTAAATTTTATGCTCTCCTCCTCCAATGGCCCGAAGGGCTTCATTTTTTTAATTTTGATAATCCACCTTTTGAGGGATGAGGTGGAACCCTAAAAGGCCCGTAGGAATAAGAATTACATGGATCATAGGCCTCAGAGGGATTAATTGCCTATAGTCTTCAAACATTACATAAAACCCAGACTAACTACTTTGAAATGCTCCACCCCAGCATCTCCATCATGAAATCAACTCTCTACCTATGCATGGTTGGTCGACTAGGATTTCCTGTGCATACACAGGCTTGTCTCAATGACAGGTGCCATACCCTCTCATTCTTTAAATCTATTTAGATTCTGCTATGCTGGAAGCTCCTTGCTCATCCTCCTTTGAGAGCTTGTTCCTTATAGGTTATTTTGTTTGCATCTGCACTTAATGTGGCCTGAAGGTCTTAAGGTGACCCGAATACCTTACTTGCCTGAAGTCCTGGCTGGCCCGAAGGCCTTAAAGGACTTAGGGACCAAATTGGTGGCCCAAAGGACGAAATAGGTGAATAGTCCCGAGTGCTATAGTTCCAAATAATACCTGCTACAGTACCTATTGAATTATTTCTACAGTTCCTGTTATAATACAACTATAGTTCCCGGTACAATAACTCAAAAATTATGCCTCTGCCTGGATTTGATCCCAGATCTTTTGGATTCACTTAAGGAGTCCTCACTAACCAGGATGAGGGTCATGCGCTTATTTTTTTTTCTCTCACTTTCAATGTCATTAGTTTAAAAATTTACCAAATTCATAAGGGTTTTTTCTTACTCAATTTCCATTCTTTGGGTCATGATCAATCATCGTGAATTTTATTCTTATCACATGCATATAATATACCTTAACATTTAATTATATTTCAATTTATCTTTTGTATTTATAGATTTACATTTTATTAGTGTAAAATATTTATCAATATATTAATACATCAAATTTTATTCATAGATGGATTCCTTTATAAAAATTCAACGTGGTTAAGAAAAATTGGAATCCTCTTTAATGATTTTTTCTCTTCCATATACATTATCTCTATATCTAATTTTTGTCCTTTTTTATTTTGAAATGAAAAAATGGTGTATCCCAATTTATCTCTATATTTTTTTACCGTTATTCAATAGAATTTTCTATCATCCTTTATATGATTTGGGTATCAATAATTTCATTTTAAAATATTTTAGTTGATTTTCCCGTCATGTTTAGATATTTTATCTTACACTCCACATTTGAATACATAACGGTTACATATTTTCAAAATTATATTTCTTTATATTTCCCTTTTTAAATAATGCTTTAGAAATTATTCTCTTCATTTTCATGAAAATTAATTTTTAAAATAGATTGTGATTTATTTTTCCATAAACTAAGAATTTCATATAAAATTTTGAATGGAATATATGTTTCATATTTTCAATAATTTTTTCACACTATATTTACCAAATTTATTTGAGAAGTTTCACCTCTTATATTTCATGTTTTTTAAAGTAATTTATAATATATTTGATTCATTAAATGTTTTCATAAAAATGGTATACAAAAAATATAAAGTGTATTTATTATTTTTTCTCTATGTAAATTTTTAACTCAATTTAAAATTTGATTATCATAGATGTCAGCATCATTTAATATTCATTGTCATTCACCTGGGATAAGAACCAATGTTTTTTCTCTTCTTTCACTGGATGGATTATTATAATGTTATTCAAATTATATATTTAGGAGAGTATTTACTTGTTGTAATTTTATATTTCATTACAAATGTTTATTTATCTATAAGGATTGTTTATTATTTTTTTTATTGATATTAATTTTTTATATATAATTAATTATTAGAATAAATAATGTAATGGGTTGGAAAAATAATTATATTACCCCTCAATGAATTGTTTGGTATTAAGTGATAAATGACATGGGTATTTTGATTATGCTTATACAATTATTAATGATGACAATACATGAGTCCTAGATAGAAAAATAATGATATCATGGAATGGGGTTGTGATGGTAAGATTAAAATGTATTTGATTTAAGATTAATCTTTCCCATATTATACGTTTCACCTCCATGAAATTAGCTGTTGTTATCAAATTATAATTTTTTTCATCCCTTAATTTCATTCAAGATCATGTGTTAATAATATAGTATTATTAAATTAATGTATTTCTTCTATATTATTCAATCATTGATTATTTCATGATAACATTCGATATATACAACCCCATATTGAGTGTTTGAGCTCACCCATCATTTATTACCATTCCTCAAAGTTACAATGAAGAGTAATACATATGATATGTATAAAAAGGTAACATGTGTGGAAAATTTTAAGAGATATTTTGATGTAATATTTTAGAATAAATAATTATTGGTATAATGGAAAAAATGTTAGTTACATATGAATGATATGATTTTTTATATCCAATATTAAATAATCATGTTTAGACACAACAGATTTTTGGTGTGCGGGTCTAGGGCAACACTATTGTACATATTCTATTTATCATGTGTTTACTATTTTATACTCATTGAATAAATAAATTTTATCAAATACCAGGATGTTACCATAATTAAAGTATAGGTTTGACCAAAATATAAGATAGGGTTTATTGAATTTGAGCACTAAGATATTGAATTTTCAATTATGTGTAGTGTTATATTCGAAATTTAGATGGTCTTTTTTCACTATTTTGGGTTTTTAGGTAACTTCTAGTTATAGGAGGTTGGTAATTATGATTCAATAGTTTAAATTCCCTATATGTGTTATGGGATTAATGGGTTCCTGATGTATTTAAAATGGAAAAAATTCCACCAACATGTTGTATTAGATCCTGGAAATAAAGCACTTATGAGAACTTTATCAAGACTTGGAAGTAACTCTTGTTTAAAATATTACTAAGTACTTATTATAAAGTTGATTTCCAAGTGATTAAATTCATGTCACTAGTAAGACAATGAATTTACTAGTATGTAGGGATTTTCTAAAATACATCTATATCCTTGGGTTTAGTGGTGTGCTTCATAATTGAAGTGGAATTTGGAACTCTATTAGAAGACTAATTTAAAATTTTGATTGATTATCATCACCCCTTATACTTTTTGGATATAGTTTAATATGGTTGTTTACCGAAGAAGGCATTAAAATGGTTAATTTACATAGTTATGTTTTATAAGGGGAATCATTGGAGATGAGAGGATATTTTTTTATTATAATAATGAATTAATAAGTCACATTGATGGAGAATCACCTAAAAGAGAGTTTTTTTAGAACATGGAACTATGATATAAAATCAAATTAGAATGTTCTATAATATCTTCAAATATCATGGAAGATAGGGGAAAATTTTGTAAAATAAGTGTACTTAAAACTACTAGAGTCATGGGTTTTTATTGGATTTTCATAACTTAATGTCTAATAAGGGGAGAAGGTGATTATTCAATAATATTGTTGGTCGGAGTGGATACTCAAGAGGGGGGTGAATTGAGTTCCAATTAAAATTCATATTTTAAAAACATTGTCTTAAAACCCCAAAATAAAATACTGAATTAAACTGTAGTGAATTTATATCAAAGTAAGGGATTGGTAGGGTTCTCGAGGGATTGATTATTTCCCAGTTAATCAAAACAAAAAGGTTGATTAACTTTTGAAACTGACTTACTGATTTACAACTGATATAAACACTTGCGAATTTAATTATCAACGTGACTTTAAAACAGTTTTGGTTTTAAAGAGATTAGCAGCGGAATAAAAGAATTGCTTTGAAATATATAACACAACAAAAATAACCAAGAGGTTCAGTCTCAATCCATGACTTAGTCCTCTCAAAAGATTTTATAAAAAGATGATCCACACCCTGGATCGGGGATAACAATAGCAACCAGCTATCCAGGTCCAAGACCTCTACCACAGTTATTCGTGGGAACAAACACAACAGCAACCAGTTGTCCAGGTCACACGACCTCTACCACTATCCCAGTGGGAAATAAATGATGTAAGAGTATTGAGTGAGGATTTACAAATACTCCAGTTAGAGTACAGGAGACAATGTGTGTGTAAAATACAGCATAAAACACACACTACTCAATATGTAAAAAGATATATCACAGAGCAAATATTTAGAGTTTAGAAATGGCTCTAGTGATTGTCATGAAGTTCTGGAGTCCTTTGATTGATCAAAATTCGCTCTGAGTCCTCTTTTGGTTTCTGTCTAGAAAATAGAGTATCATCTGTTTCCTTGACTTCCAGGTTCAGAGAATGTTGAAGAAGCTGTTGAGTTGATGTTCTCTTTTTGTTATCACCTCTTCTATGGTACGCACGATTGTAGGTGATCTTCTTGTAAGCTCAGACGTCTTTCTTCATATACACCAGCTTGAGTGTTCTTCACTTGTTCAGTGCGGCTGCAACCTCTTCACAACACATGTTCAACTCTATTATCTATTCTTGTGTATACGCTCGTGTGTATCTCACTTTGAGCTCGACAACAACATCCTTCTTTTAAATCACGAGCTCCGGAAAAGATATGATTTCATTTTTGCAGGTACGAGGTACGGTTCCCTGACATCCAACAGCACACATTAAATAAATGACAGAACATTTAAAATATTCCTAATATGAGCGTTGGTTAGATTAAATAAAGATAATGAAATTCAAACAGTTTTTTATGACTATTAGTGTGTCAAGTGATCGATGGGTCATCAGCATCGGTGAGACATCTTCGGTGACTCATTCGATCAGCATCGGTGAGATATCTTCGGTGACTCATTCGATCAGCATCGGTGAGACATCTTTGGTGACTCATTTGATCAGCATCGGTAAGACATCTTCGGTGACTCATTAGATCAGCATCGGTGAGACATCTTCGGTGACTCATTCGATCAGCATCGGTGAGACATCTCCGGTGACTAATTCGATCAGCATCGGTAAGACATCTTCGGTGACTCATTTGATCAGCATCAGTGAGACATCTACGTTGACTCATTCAATTAGCATCGGTAAGACATCTTCGGTGACTCATTCGATCAGCATCGATAAGACCGTTGTCCTTTGATATGTATCGATGCAACCGTTGTCCTTTGATATGGATCGGTGCGACCGTTTTCCTTTGATATGGATCGGTGCGACCGTTGTCCTTTGATATGGATCGGTGTGACCATTGTCCTTTGATATGGATTGGTGTGACCGTTGTCCTTTGATATGGATTGGTGCGACCGTTGTCCTTTGATATGGATCGGTGCGACGGTTTTCCTTTGATCCATAGGAATTCCAGAATACTTGTAAATCAATAACAAAGAGATAAAAACATGATCCAACCAATATACACAGATTCATTAAGAGATTGTGATTATGAGAAATCCAACCGGATTAAGTAATTGATGATTTCTGATTATTAAAATATAAATCATAGGAAGAATTCAACAATCTTCCAAAGGGTTCAACAATCTCCCCGTTTTTGATAATCACAACACTTAGCCAATCACAAAGCATAGCCATTAATGAATATAAGATATCATCAATATTAAGGCATAATAAGAATCATACAAAAATGAGATATAATTCTCCCCCTGAAATTAGGCATGTTAAATACTTATGCAAGCATTGCCATACAAAGATATGAATCTCCCCCATATCTCCCATGGATCCATAGAGATACAGATTTCTCCCCCTTTGGGATAATCAACAAGGAGGGAAACAGATAAAGATGAGATTAAAAGACGGCAGCAGTGAGAATAAAAAGAAAATATAATAAAGTTCATAAGACATCATAGTACAATCACAACAGGGTTCATCCTATCAACAACAACGCACAACTATTACTGGGGGTGTAAAGGGTCTTTTCCCTTGTCGGATAGATCAATGGTGGGTAAGTTGGAAGGCTTGGAGGAAGGATGAACTAGGCGAATTTGAAACGGTGGTAAAACGACTCTGGAGGTTGAAGGAGAGGATGCCACCGGAATTTGCTATGGAGCTGTAGGAGCTGGTTGAGAAGATTGCTGAGGAACTGGTCGAAGATGAGAGAGAGCTTGAGCAACATAGATCTGATTTAGAGCAACATCAGAGGCACCGAGAGGGTCAGCAGTAGGAAGCACAACGACAGTGGCTTGTGCATTCAAATAAGGCTTCAAAAGATTTATGTAATTCTGAATAACTTCTACACCATACTACATAGACTTCTCAAAATCATCCTTATTTTCCATGAACTATTCCAAGGATGGAGTAAAATCTTGCAATTGTCGAACTTGAGTTTTGAAAGCTTGAGTGACTGGAGGTAGTCTCAGATTTTCAGCTGGGACCTTGAAATTCGTGGTCATCTCATGCTTGGTATAGATTTTTGAAAAGTAGTGATCAACCTTTTCCTTGATTTCTCTCTAAGAATTAGTGGCATCTACTGAATACACTGTTACCTTCTTATGAATGTCATCACTGTGCTCCTTCATCATCCTCAACGAGTCCAAATCAAGAACTTGCCTAATGACGGCCAATTCATCATGCAAAAACTGCTTCAGAGCCTCTAGCTCACAAGTGGTGATCTTGGTTACTTTGGATGTACTAGCTTGAGCAACTATCTGAGTTATCTCAGCCTTAAACTTTATCATATCATACTTCTTAAGATGTTCAATCAGATTCCGCAACACTTCCATCATACCAGAGATGGTGGATCTAAATTCGTTGGATAAAGAAACTAACCCAGATTGTAGATCCTTTAGAATATGATTCAGAGAGTCTATGTGTCTGCCAATATACTCACCAGTATTGGCCAGGTCTGGTGTAATAGCCTTTGAAATTTCTTCTCTAACTGTGTCACTCACAGCAGTAAGAAACTCCCTTTTTAACTTGTCAAAATCAGACTGAGAGACAGTAGAACTAGGTAGATGAGCACCAGCAGCATCAAAAACATAAGTAGACCTTGCCCCAACTGGTTGGCTTTCCATCATAACCGTAGTAGATTCTGATTCTTCTTCTTCTTCCTCAGAATACTCTAAACCCAAAACAACAAAACCAGGGTAATCATCCCAGACAGCAGCACACAGAGTATATTTCAGTTTATCATAACTTTCTTTTCCACTATTTTTAAGAGATTCTCTCTTTCCATTGGCATCTGTTTCTGGTACAGTTTGATGTATTTCCATTGGAGGTACAACAAGACCATCCCCTGGTCGGTTATCACCATCATCATCATTATCATCATCATCATCTCAATTCTCATTTCCATTCTTCACAAAAACGTCACTGTCAGATACTTCAGTGTCACTGGCTTCTTCATCACCAAGAACTGGTTCTAATTCAGGTAAGGGTAAATGTGGACTGGTAGGTCCAAAGTCTATTCGTCTCTTAGGACTCACAGTATCCGGATCACTCCTATAATCAAGAGATGACATACTTCCTTCTTCTGTTTCAGCTTCTTCCATCCCTTGTTTACCAGACTCTTCAGTGTCTTTATTCCTTTCAACATTTACCTCTTCTTCGCCATCAGAATAAATTGGTTCCTCATCCGATTTCAATCCAGGGTCTCTCAAACCCTTCGGCCTCTTTCCATGATCAGTGGGATTGGAGGATTCATACAACTTCTCCTCATCAGCAACCCAACATTTTTTTCATGGGTTCCAGTTTATCTTTATCCGTTTAAAAATCTCTTTGGTAATACAAAAAGCACTATCAGATTTAGCTATCTCAACAGCTTCATCAACACATTCCAGACTTTTTAACATAGAAGAGATCATTTTGGGATAGAATAGGGCAGTGTATTTCTTAGAAGGTTTCACCATTCCAGATATGTGCACCATTAGATATCTACACAAATTGATATTCTCATGGGTCTTTAGTAAAAACAACAGAAAAACATCCTGATATATTACAGCAGCAAAATCTCCTTTCCTGAAGAAACTTTGGTGCTGAATAAACTTAAAGAGAAGTCTACATTCACCGTCCAGCTCTGATGCTATGATTCTCCTTGACTCTCTGTTTCCAGTCAAAAACTCTAATTCTAACTCATAAGAGAAATACTCGGTGGTTGGAGGAATGTTTCCATCATAATCCTCATACCGACCCTCGTGGGGTACATTCAAACATTCAGCCCATTGTTTTGACGAAAAAGATATTTTCTTTCCTTTCACTACCGAAGACATTCTGGTAGCCTCGACACCATCTAATGTAACTTGCAGATTTATATAAAACTCATGCACTAGCTTTGGGTAGTATACACGAGTGTTGTCTGAGAACCAGGATTTCCATCCTTGCGAATCTATAACTTGTAACAATAGCGACTTACTTGTCAAAAGCCAGGCAGAGCTGACTTCCTTTTCTACAGCAACAATTGGAGTTTCCAGGTTCGGATTTACTAATCCTTGAGTGGTACTACTCGACTCGCCTCGAGCACGCATTGACGGTTCATGACTTTTTGATCCTTTGCTCGGTCTCTTCTACTGATCCATTTGATGATTCTGGGGAAAGCAGGAGTTCGAAGGTTCGAAGTGGAGGAGAAGAGAGAAAATAATGTTTGGTGGGAATGAAATGAAAGGTAGACGGTTTGGGGAATAGAAATAGTCGCGTATCATTTATTTCATAATTTAGGGTTCCCATAATAAAGATAAAAGTAGCTAATTAATCACAAAATAAAAAGTAATATAAAGAAAGATCGGTTTCATAGATCAGTTTCATAGATCGGTTTCACAGATCCGTTTCACAGATCCGTTTCACAGATCCGTTTCACAGATCAGTTTCACATATCAGTTTCACAGATCGGTTTCACAAATCGGTTTCACAGATCGGTTTCATAGATCAGTTTCACAGATCGGTTTCACAGATCGGTTTCACAGATCGGTTTCACGGATCTGTTTCACAGATCGGTTTCACAAATCAGTTTCACAGATCAGTTTCACAGATGAGTTTCACAGATCGGTTACACATATCAGTTTCACAGATCCGTTTCACAGATCGGTTTCACAGATCAGTTTCACAGATCTGTTTCACAGATCGGTTTCACAGATCAGTTTCACAGATCAGTTTTACCGATCGGTTTCACAGATCGGTTTCACAGATCCGTTTCACAGATCAGTTTCACATATCAGTTTCACAGATCGATCATACATAATTCTTGTTTAATAAAATTCATTCTTTCAGAGCATAAAGGCTTTGTAAAAATATCAGCTAATTGATGTTCAGAACTAATAAATTTTAGAGAAATATCACCTTTTTGATAATGATCTCTTAGAAATTGATGTCTGATATCAATGTGCTTAGTTCTAGAGTGAGAAACAGGGTTCTTAGATATGTTGATCGCACTAGTATTGTCACAGTTAATTGAAACTTGTTTAAAATAAAATCCATAGTCCAATAAAGTGTGTTTCATCCACAGAATCTATGCACAGCAACTACCTCCAGCGATGTATTCTGCTTCAGCAGTAGACAATGCAACTGAGTTCTATTTCTTTCTACACCATGATACTAGCGATTTTCCAAGTAAATGACATGTTCCAGATGTGATTTTCCTATATAAATTGCATCCAGAAAAGTCAGCATCTGAATAACTAGTTAGGTCAAATGATTGTCCTTTTGGATAAAACAAAATTAAATTCACGGTATACTTAAGATATTTAAAAATCCTTTTAACAGCCAGTAAGTGTGATTCTTTAGGATTAGCTTGAAATCTAGCACACATACACACACTAAATATAATATCTGGCCGACTAGCAGTAAGATAAAGTAAACTCCCCATCATACCTCTATAATTAGTTTGATCTGCTGGTTTACCAGTTTCACCTATATCCAATTTACAGGTGGTACTCATAGGTATATCACTTTCCTTAATACTATCCAAACCAAAATGTTTTAATAAATCCTTAGAATATTTACTTTGATTTAGAATAATTCCATCTTTAGTTTGAAAAATTTGAAAACCAAAAAAAAAATACTTAAGCTCTCCCATTAAGCTCATTTCAAACTCATTTTGCATAACCTGTGAAAATTCAGTACATAAAAAATTTTTAGAAGATCCAAAAATAATATCATCAACATAGATTTGTACTATTAACACATATTTTGAAATCCTTTTAATAAAAAGTGTGGGATCAGCTATTCCTTTTGTAAATCCTTTTGAAATAAGAAAGTTTGAAAGTCTTTCGTACCAAGCTCTTGGATCTTGTTTTAAACCATATAAAGATTTAGAAAGTTTAAAAACATGATTTTGAAAATGAGGATTTGAAAAACCAGGTGGTTGTTCTTCAAAAACATCTTCAACAATAAAACCATTTAGAAAAGCACTTTTCACATCCCTTTGATATAACTTGAAATTCAGATGTGATGCATAAGCAATTAAGATCCTAATAGCTTCTAATCTAGCTACAGGTGCAAAGGTTTCCTCATAGTCAATTCCTTCTTCTTGATTGAAACCTTGTGCAACTAGCCTAGCTTTGTTTCTAATGATGTTTCCAGATTCATCAACATTGTTTCTAAACACCCATTTTGTGCCTGTGGTTATAGTGTCCTTAGGTCTTTCTACTAATTTCCAGACTTTGTTCCTTTCAAATTGATTTAGTTCCTCTTGCATAGCCATTACCCAAAATTCATCATTGATAGCATCATTGATATTTTTTGGTTCTAGCTATGACAAGAAGGCTTGATGTTCAACCTGATTTCTAAGAGAAGCTCTAGTCTGTGTCCCTCTATCAAGATTTACTACAACAGCATCTAAAGGATGGTTATTTAGAATCCTAGTTGATCTTGAAAAGTTAGGGCTCGAGATTTCAGGTTCATCTACAGGTTGAGGTTCAATAGAAACATGGTCTGGAAAGTTTCCAGAAGTAGATGTTTTAACTACAGGTCCATTGTTTTTATCATTAAGGTTCAAACCAGAGAGATGATCTTCAAGATTTTCAAGAGAGGTCTAAGGTTCATGTGGATCAGTTTCATCAAATTTGATGTGAACATATTCTTCCACACATTTGGTTCTCTTACTAAAAACTTTATTGGTTTTACTGAATGTTGAGTAACCTAGAAAAATTCCTTCATCAATGTTGGATGAAAACTTATCAAGATTATCATTAGTGTTAAGAATAAAGACTTTGCATCCAAAAACTTTGAAGTAGTTAACCTTAGGTTTCCTATGGTTCCATAACTAATAAGGGGTCCTCTTAAGAATAGGTCTGATCAGGACTCTATTAATAACATAACAAGCTGTATTTACAGCTTAAGCCCAAAAGTAAACGGGTAGGTCATACTCATTAAGCATAGTTATAGCAATTTCTTGCCGGGTTCTATTCCTCTTATCTACTACACCATTCTGTTGAGGTGTCCTAGGGGCAGAGAAATTGTGATTATAGCCACTGTGTGAGCAGTAAGATTCAAACTCATGATTTTCAAACTCACGGCCATGATCACTTCTTAGGGTTTTAATCTTAAGTCCACTAAGGTTCTCTACAGACATGGAATATTTAACAAATTAAGAACAAGCTTCACTTTTGTGAGCTAGAAAGTATACCCAAGTATGTCTAGAAAACTCATCTAAAAGAACATAGACATAATGCTTCCCATTTAAACTAGAAACTCTAGAAGGTCCAAATAAATCCATGTGAACCAACTCGAGAGGTTGAGATGTTGACACTTCATTCATTGATTTAAAAGAAACTTTATGTTGCTTTCCCTTTTGACAGGTATTACAAACTTTGTTTGTTGGAAATTCATGTTTAGGTAGGTCTCTAACTCAGTTCTTCCTAGAAAGTTTTCTAAGTGAATTCACATTGCAGTGTCCTAATCTTCTGTGCCAAATCCAAGAATCTTTATGAAAAGAATTTAAACAAGTATTATTTTGCTTAGCTAAAGAATTTAAATCGACAGCATAAACGTTTTCACTTCTTAAAGCAGAAAACACTAAAACATTTTTAATGTTAAAAACATTGCAAGAATCATTTTCAAATTTAACATAAAAACCATCATCACATAACTGAGATATACTTAAAAAATTGTATTTAAGTCCATCAACAAATAAAACTTTAGAAATTAGTACTAAGTCAGTGTTACCAATCTGGCCTAAGCCGATGATTTTCCCTTTAGAATTATCACCAAAGGTGATAAAACCTCCATCAACTCTGAGTAAGATTTTAAAGCATGAGAAGTCTCTTGACAAATGTCTTAAACATCCACTGTCCAAGTACGAGGTCTCTTTACAGGAGCTCTTTAAGCAGGTTTCCTACAAAACAGATTTAGATAAGAAATGATTTTGGTACCCAGATCTTCTTGGGTCTAGACAGGTTAGCCATTAATACTTTAGGTACCTAGATTTGTCTAATGGGTCTCATAGATTTTCTAGAATCAGCAGATTTGGAAAGATAGATCTTATTATATCCATAACTATGAATATAACTCGTTGAATCATATGAAGTTCCAGAGCTAGCTACATTCTGTCCAGATTTAGGAATGAATCTTGTTCTGGTAATCTTCCTTTGTCCAGGTTGGTATCCTATACCAGTAGTGTATCTAGGTGCTATTTGCTTACCTAGCATTTAAGTAAGAGTATCTTTACCATTTGTAAATTTCTCTAAGTCTTTCTTGTGTTTCTCATTGGATAATTTTAGTTAAGTGTTATCTTTACGCAACCGAACATTCCTTTCCATTTCAATATCAAGATCAAATATATGTTTAACAGTTAAAGCATACTGTTTCTTTAAACCTTTGTATTTGTCATTCAGCTCATTACAGGATTCTTCTAACATATCACAATATTCAAACAGTTCAGATTTAGACATGTTATCACATTAAGAATCATCTCCAGAATAATATGAATTAGAAGTAGGAGTTTCTGAAGTTACCTCAGCAGCGTTTTTCATAAAGCACATGTTTTCCTTGTTTTTGTGTTCGGTTTCAGAAACTTCAGATTCACTAGAACTGTCCTCAGAAGCACTCCAAATAGCCTTCATTTCTATCTTATACTTGTTATCCTGGTATTCATACTTCTTCTTGTATTTCAGCTTTAGACAGTCTACTTTTATGTGTCCCTTCCTTTTTCACTCATAACAGACAACTTCATCTGATTTTTCAGATTTCTTCCAATCCTTTTTCCAATGTCCCTTGTTGTCATACTTACCTTTTTAGTTTGTCTTTCTGAAAAACTTATTCTTCCTATAAAATTTCTTAAACCTTCTAGAAATATGAGCCATCTTAGCATCACTGTTAGAGTCACTCTCACTGTCTTCATAGCTTGAACTTTCATTGATAGCTTGAAGCTTTTCCTTATCCTTATTCTTTGAGGTTGTAGTTTTGAAGGAAACAGACTTCCTTCTAGGTTCATCATCTTCTTCTTTGTTAACTTTGAGTTCTTCTTCATACATAATCAACTTTCCAATTAGTTCCTTGACTGGTAGTTCACTAATGTCACATGATTCTCTAATGGAGACAGAGGTTCCTCTCCATCTTTCAGGTAGATATCTCAAAATTCTCATGATTTGTTCCTTTGCTGGAACATCCTTTCCCAGAGAAGTCATTGTGTTGACAATTTCATTGAACCTGAGTTACATATCAAAAATTTGTTCATTAGTCTTCATCATAAAATTATCATACTTAATAGTATAAGTGTTCAATCTCATCTCCATAAAATTATTTGTTCCTTCATGAGACACAGCTAAGGTATCCCAAATCCCATAAGCAGTTTTACAGGCAGATATTCTATTAAATTCCACATCTCCTAGATCACGGTATAAAGCATTCATAGCTTTACAATTATTATTGTAGGTTGTCTTAGTAGCTTCATTCCAAGTAGTTCTAACAGTAGTAGGAATTTTATATTCAGATTCTATAGCAGTCCAAATATCAAAACCCATACCTTCTAAATGAATTTTCATCTTGATTTTCCACTGAGCATAGTTAGTTCCATTGAAAAATGGTGGTCTATTGGTAGCAACACCTTCAACTCTATTATCCATGATAGCTTACTTAAGGCAATGATTTTAAAGAGATAAAAATTTATAAATAATAGAAATTTTATGAACTTTAAGATACAACTAAAATCAGAGTTGTAAAATAGAGTACTTTAGAATATATTTAAAATAAGCCTCTGATACCAATTGTTGGTCAGAGTGGATACTCAAGAGGGGGTTAATTGAGTTCCAATTAAAATTTTTGTTTTAAAAACTTCTTCTTAAAACCCCCAAATAAAATACTGAATTAAACTGTAGTGAATTTATATCAAACTAAGGGTTCGGTTGGGTTCTTGAGGGATTGATTATTTCCCAGTTAATCATAACATAAATGTTGATTAACTTTTGAAACCGACTTACTGATTCACAACTGATATAAACACTTGAGAATTTAATTATCAAAGTGTCTTTAAAACAGTTTTGGTTTTAAAGAGATTAGCAGTGGAAAAAAAGAATAACTTTGAAAGATATAACACGGTAGATATAACCAAGAGGTTTAGTCTCATGCCGAGACTTAGTCCTCCCAAAAGATTTTATGAAAAGAAGATCCACACCCTGGATCGGGGATAACAACAGCAACCAGCTATCCAGGTCCAAGACCTCTACCATAGTTATTCGTGGGAACAAACACAATAGCAACCAGCTGTCCAGGTCACACGACCTCTACCACTATCCTAGTGGGAAATAAACGATGTAAGAGTATTGAGTGAGGATTTACAAATCCTCCAGTTAGAGTACAAGAGACAGTGTGTGTGTAAAATACAGCATAAAACACACACTGCTCAATATGTAAAAAGATAAATGACAAAGAAAATATTTAGATTTTCTAAATGGCTCTAGTGATTGTCGTGTAGTTCTGGACTCCTTTGATTGATCAGAATTTTCCCTGAGTCCTCTTCTGGTTTCTGTCTGGAAAATAGACTATCGTCTGTTTCCTTGACTTCCAGGTTCAGAGAATGTTAAAGAAGCTGTTGAGATGATGTTCTCTTTTTGTTCTCAGCACTTCTCTGGTACGCACGGTTGTAGGTGATATTCTTTTAAGCTCAGACGTCTTTCTTCATGTACAGCAGCTTGAGTGTTCTTCATTTGTTCAGTGCGGCTGCAACCTCTTCACAACATGTCTTCAACTCTATTATCTATTCGTGTGTATATGCTCAGGTGTATCTCAGTTTGAGCTCGACAATAGTATCCTTCTTTTAAAGCACGAGCTCCGGCAACAGATATGATTTCCTTTTTGTAGGTACGAGGTACATTTCCCTGACATCCAACAGAACACATTAAATAAATGACAGAGCATTTAAAATATTCCTAATATGACCATTGGTTAGATTAAATAAAGATAAAGAAATTCAAACAGATGTTTATGACTATCAGTGTGTCAAGTGATCCGTGGTTCATCAGCATCGGTGAGACATCTTCTGTGACTCATTCAATCTTCATCGGTGAGATATCTTCGGTGACTCATTCGATCAGCATCGGTGAGACATCTTCGGTGACTCATTTGATCAGCATCGGTAAGACATCTTAGGTGACTCATTTGATCAGCATCGGTGAGACATCTTCGGTGACTCATTCGATCAGCATCGGTGAGACATCTCTGGTGACTCATTCGATCAGCATCGGTAAGACATCTTCGGTGACTCATTTGATCAGCATCGGTGAGACATCTTCGATGACTCATTCGATCAGCATTGGTAAGACATCTTCGGTGACTCATTCGATCAGCATTGGTAAGACTATTTTCCTTTGATATGGATCGGTGCGACCGTTGTCCTTTGATATGGATCGGTGCGACGGTTGTCCTTTGGTCCAGAGGACTTCTAGAATACTTGTAAATCAATAACAAAGAGATAAAAACATGATCCAACCAATATACACAGATTCATTAAGAGATTGTGATTATGATAAATCCAACTGGATTAAGTAATTGAGGATATGTGATTATTAAAACAGAAATCATAGGAAGAATTCAACAATCTTCCAGAGGGTTCAACAAATATATTATTGAAGAAAAACACAGGACTATTAATGACTTAGTGTCTTTTTTAACATGGAATGAAAAATGGAGTGTCGTATAGTCCAAATCATATAGAAGGTGAGTTTCCATTATTCCGCTAGTATGTGATTTGTTAAAAATGATTTTATAGATGGGAGATTATAGTTGGAAAAAAATGTTAAGGATGGATATTTTTTTCTGGATTATGTCATTTAGAATGTGCATTGAATGCCATAGAACTATACATCAAAAAATATAGAGGTTGTTTCCTGGTAATCCATTATCATAGATATGTGGTATGGGTTAAAAACATTTAGTTTCCTAAAATATTAGTGTTTCTCAGAAATATTTATTATAAAAAATTTACATTGTATGGTATTTTAAATATGAATGGGGTGTTCTTGTTCTGAATAGATATGGATCTAAGAGAATAAGAAGCTCATACGGCTCCAATTTTTCACACAGATCCATTTTAATGTTTACCTTAATCAATGAGGACTCATGATAGTGTGTTTATTATTTCCTCAATCACATGTTTGAGGTGTTTTAAGACCATAATAATAAATAACAATGGTAGAAATAAATAGAATATATGAGGTTCTATAGGTTGAGATCTTTGATGTTTCTGAAGTTATCGAATTTTTTTTGGTAGAAAGGCTTAAAGTTTTAAGTGACATAACATAAAACATTGTAGAATTAAATGGAGTTTATTATGACTTAATATAGGGTAGTATTTTTAAGAGTCACTCTAATTCAATAATTATTATGATTTTATCTCTCTCTTAATAATGTATTTGGAATGTTAATCATGACTACATTTTTTCTAAAAGATGGAAAACTCGATTCCTTAGGCATGATTCTTTATAAAGGAGTGCAGATGAAGAATTTGGTGTTTTGGAACAATGTTAATGACTTTATGAAGGATATATGAGTTTCATAGGGGCAACAATAATAGGTTAGATTCCCCATTGGGTCATAATCATGCTACCATTTAGTGGGATAAAATGAAAATATTTGGAACTATGCTAAAAAATGGTGGCCAAAAGGTACTACATTGTTTCATCAAGATTTCTTTAGTTATATGATACTATAATTTTTGGAATTTATGTTTTAGATAGAGGTGAGATTTTATGGAATCACTAAAGAAAGATGTATCAAAATATTTCAATTTACATAAAATAGGTTGTATAATGTGGGGCCAAAGATATGGTACATTGTGAAATTTTTTTATGGAAATTTAATAAATATTTTATAGAGTTTTAAATTTTATTCAATAAATTAATTACATTGTGGAATTAAAAAAGATTAATTTTTTATGTAATGAGTTGTTAGATTTCATATAACATAATTGGTTTTGTCTTTTTGGGGACAACAAAAACTATGTTTTTGTTGGGTAACTATGGTGAAAATGACTACGTAGAAATAATTAAAGGTTATGTTAATAAATTGGTTGCTGAGAATTTGTGATGGAAAGAGCCTTTTTCTTCTTTTCTCTTTTCATTCAGGAGAACCTATTCTATAATAGATTTTGAATAAAAAACCATTTCATTATTACAACTAGATAATTTCTGATAAATTGATATTTATAAGTTATAAATTCATATTTCTAGTTTCGAGATAATTTCTAGAAAAAAAACCAGTCTTACGTTTTTTATGGAAAAAAATAGGATATGTGATATATGATGAATAGATTCTCTTTACCAAAAAATATCTTAGTGATTGGGTGATTTTTAGACTTAACCTATGAAAACAATTCTGAAGTTTAAATGTTTTATTTTTTGATCTAAGAAATTGTTTCTATTTAAGTATTTTAATATTCATAACATGTTTTTTATAATTCAAATTGGTGTTTCTCAACCAAGAATTGTTCAATATTCACCATGGATATCAATATTTTGGTTTGTAGAAGTATAATAGACATCAATGGTGTTCAATTGTGGGAATAGAAAATGAGGAATGTTCATATTCATGGACATGGGAGGAAATAGTTTCCTGAAGATGGATCGATGAAGTGGGGATATCGATTTTAGATATAAAAATGATGTTATAGAGGATTTGGTAATGTGGAAAACAATTGTTTTTTGGTTGAAAGAAGTGTAAAAATGGGCCTTGTGCAAGAATCACTATAAAGTAAATGCATAGGGTATCCTTTCTCTATGTAAACAGTTATATGAAAATTATCCAAGAGAAAAATAACAATAGATAAATATATTAATTACTAGTACCAACTAAGATCGTTCTGGTCATTTGGATTCCATAGTTGAATGGAATATGTTTCATAATATTTTAATGTTTATGAAACTATAATATATTTATGACTACTACAATGCTCATATATTAAAGGATGAGTTTTGGAGACGTATTTTGTGTGAATTTTCAGTGCTTAAATTTGTTTTTTACCTTATTGGAATGTTAATTGGATTGAGTGGTATTTGATTCAAAAAGAGGAGTTAGAGTGGAATCATTAACCTTAGGGGTACATCCCTAACGAAAGTGCTTATAGTAGAATGGAGTCCCTCGAGGAGTTTCTGTTGTGGTTCTCCAAGATGGGTATTATATAACAATTCCTTGTACTATATATAAGTGGGGTAACTAAAACGATAGTTATTATATAACATAATTAATTACTTGATTAATAAACTAGTGTATTCCTTTCAAGAGTAATACTAAATTCATAACAATATTTTTTAAGTTTGTTGTGCTTTATTCATTTAACGTGATTTTATCCTTTCTTTTTCACTAAAATAAAAAATATTATTAAATACCATGATGTTTCTAGAGTTAGAGTGAATATATATAAACATGATAAATATGGTCATTGGACATCCCAGGTCCAATAAATGAATTCATAGGGGTGTTACATGGTGTTTCAGTTCTTTTGGTGGTCTTGTTCAAGAGTTTTGAGGTCAAAAGTTTATTTCAGGTCACAGATGCTTGGTTATTTAGATTTACTATTTATGATTCCAAATATGTGGTATAGGATTCATGGTATCTAGATAGATTTGATGTGAAAAAATTCCCCAACCTAAATTGATATGAATGTCTTAATGTTTCTAATTACAGGGATTCAGAAATTTTCACATAACCTCTAAGTGAAATCCTCAATATATATCATAAATGTGCAATAAAAATAATTCAAAACATCATAAACATCACAATTCACCCTGGATGAAACCTCTAACATCATTTCCCATCATATACAAGGTATACCATAATATTAAAACCTCGCCTTTCTAATTTAAAATAACAGATGAGTCCATAAATTTCATTATAAAACATATCCACTATACCATGAGTTGAATATTCTAATATAGTATTGGGAATCATTTAATTCTCATAAGTTTGTATAATTATTTATCTAAAAATCCCGACCAATACCATCTACCATAAAACTTTATTCAAGATCAATTTATTACAATCTCATTAATTTTTTACCATACTTAATTAATTTATAGTTTCAATACGGCATTACCCACTAAGGACTCCTCAAATCTATACTCAACATTCCAAGAATGGCTTCACCGTAGACATTAATCATCAATTAAAAATACTCACTCAATGTTAATTTTTAATGATCCATTTGTCACACTACTCTCATGTAGTGACCACCCAAGATATTCTATCCAACACATCTCTTCCCTCATCCATCAATTCGAGGTTGACGAGGAACAATATTCCTAAAATGATCATGCTTCCAACTGATTTCCTTTATCATATCTCTCAATAAAATATTAATCATAATGATTTATATTCCAAAACTAAACCCATTTATTCCCAAGATATATGCATATTTTAATCCACCATATTTATCCAATTCGTGTACATGTCATATCCAATTAAAATAACTATGTGAAATGTCACATTGTATAACTCAATATATTCCTTACATTTGCCTCAAATATTACACCCCCCATGTTCAATATTATGTTAAAGGTTAGTGGGATCTCATAATTTCTATCCAAAAAAATCATCCCATAACACACCCTCATATTTTGTATGATATAGGGACACCCAAATCTATACATATATCTTAGGATTAAACCCACAAAAAATCCCTCATGGTGTGTTATTTTTTTCCTAGATTCTATAAGTAACACGAAATCCAACCTCAATTTCTCAATGGAACGTGATAACTAACTATTCCATACCAACTTCCACACATCATGTCTTATATGAGAGTAAGATGGTGATCTACTATAATCCCCTAATTACACCCCACCCATGTTACTATGAGCCAACTAACACTGTAAATAAATTGTAATCATAACCCATCAGGTTTGGATTAAACCAATCCCACATATCACAAACCATATCCACATCCACATAGAAATTATTTTTGTATAATTCCTAATATACCCTAGGAAACTCATATACCTCACTCTACCATCATTATAGTTTCCAATATACCATGTATCCAATTCATGTACTAATCACATATATCTTTTAAAAAGCCTATAAAACACATATTGAGGCCACTGATGACAATACCCCACCACAAAAAAAGAAATAAAATATGTTCTAACCTATCATATGGTACGAGTAACACCATATACACATGAAATGTATTCATTAACAAGTGACATCAAAATAGAACTATCATTGTGACATTTTAATTAAAAACCCAAAAATAAATTATTTTTGAAAACACCAAGTTATTTATTATTTTATTTTAATTAACCTATATAAATCCAAAATCTATTAACCTATAGTCGGTGTTTACATTACTATTCTAGTATACAATACAAGGGATCTCATCCTAAAGGACAAATCAGATTAGTAGTCTTGAAGAACAAAATAAATGCATGATTCCCTTATTCAATTTTTATATAAAATATACATCTCAAGAAACACTCTTTCATCCACAATATTATTCATAATTTCCTTCTTCATATCACGATGAGAGGCAAAAAATAAAGGTTGATATTATATTCTGGGTAAGATTTACAAAAAACACAAGATATCATGAGTAAATAAGGAATAATTAATATGAAAATGTAAATAATTAAAATAGAATTCATTTAATCAATAAATTGATCACTAAATGACTTCATGGATGATTTTAATGAAATAATATCATTGATAATAATAAATGAATTTAAAAAGAAGAAAATTCTTAATATTTTACATCATGATGTATTTACTATCAATGCTTTGTGCTAATACAGTTTTATCAATTGGAGATACAAACCAAAAAAATATTTGATTTGGATAAATTATTTGATTCATGAGACTTATTGATGAATTGATGGTCTATCTATAACCAATCCTAACTCATCACTGCAAGTATAATGCATTACTTGTGTTTTTATTGGTCAATTAAATTAATAAATCATATTCCTTATCCAAAAATATATGTATTGAGTTTATATTACATAATATTGATATTTCCCTTGTAAAACAAAAAACATATCATCATAAAAAATCATTGGTAAAATTGGAATACAATTTAAGCAATAATCACACCCATTATACACTAATTAAGGATATTAAATAGAAATTTATTTTTTAATTAGAAATTATTTGAATAATTTAATTTTTTCAAGAGAATTTTAAATTCCACAAAATCAATAAATAAAAAAATGACAATCAATTCATCTGAAATATCAGTTTTGTAATAAAATCATGTACTTAAGAGAATAACATAAAATAGAAATAAACATTAAAATATTATTTAAATAAATTTTCTTCATTTTATAACAAATGAAACTTTTATGAAGAATAAAATGGAGAATAAAATGGTTCATGTAGGTTGGGAGTATATTAATGTTGTACATGAATAAATGTATTCCTTTGGACTTTTTGTACAAAAAGATGAAAAACCTCGTCTAGAAAACATTATAAATATTAATTTCTATCCTTTTGAAAAGTCAAGGATAAAATAAAATTTATATAATTAGTCATTTGAGTAAATAAAATTTTCTTTTTTAATATAATGTTGAAAATTATGGACATTGATTAAAAATATTCCCAATCAAAAACATAAATATGATTGGAATTTATTTTAAATATATATTTGATTGATCCAAGTTCAATCGAGAGGAAAATTTAGAAAAAAAATAGGGAACATATATAAATATTTAAGGTAAAATAAATTATATGGATTTTATTAAGGTTAAATTATAGGATTCCTTTAAAGAAAATTAAGGCCATCCAAAAAAATATGATTGCAAAATAAATCCTTACCACATTGGTAACTTTTAAATTATGGCCCCTTGAAGTAGAAAACATGAATTTAACCATTATTCATCATGAATAAATATATATTCAGGTAAAATACATAAATGGAAAAATATTTACACCACATGAAATTAAATATATTCATAATACCAAATATGTCTTAATATAGTGGAAATTGGGAAGAAATCCTTTACCAAGAAGATGTCATTGAAATAAGGATTTGAAATTAATATATTATGTGTCACAATTTTAAATCCCCAAAAATGGAAATTAAAAAAATATAATCAGATTTCATTTAACACATAATCATTGAATAACATGGTCAATGAAGGAGAAGTATTACCCAATAAATAGAAATTTAGTTAAGAAACGCCTTAAATCATTTTCAACATGCCTCATAACAGATTTTAACACCTTGTATAATAGATTTATATTTATTATAATTATATAATGATATATGTTACATATATATTGTATCATATATGATCCATTTATATCATCTTATCACAATTTTTAATGGTCTTTTTTTATTATCACTGATTTGTGCGTTAACTACTTCATTTTTCATATATATTTTGATTCAATAGTTATGGTAATTGTTAATTTTTTATAGTTCTGTGATATCTAAATTTTTAATTATGATATTAATATAATTAATAAATATTTTTTATAAATATATTTATATTCTTCTATATAAAGTATTATTAAAATGAAAAATTACACTATTTTTAGAGATGGTAGGTTGTGTATCTGCATAAACATTGTTCTCACATTTCAAAGGATAAAACAAAAGAAAGATAAATTTAATTACAACTTTGTAGAATAATTATTAAATCATAAATATAATATATATTCCCTAAATATTTCTTCATTTCCATTTATGTAAACCAAAAATGATAAACAAATCGTATCACATTGTGGAGGTTGTAGTCTATACGTGCATGGGTGATGTCAATGTTTTCCAATAGATTGGAAGTTAAGAAGGTATATATAGAATTATAATTATAAGTGAATAATTATATAATAAATATTAAATTTTAAATATTTCCATATTTATAAGAATCATTGACAAGAGGGAATTGAAAATAAATTACGTCAGTTCGCAATGTGATAGTTCTCCCTAAACACATCTGATGGTTTGGTTTCCCATATTATGGAAAAAGAGAGGGATAAATATTATTTTAAAATAATTAATAACCCCTAAATATATCTTAGATATGTATGTGATTATATTTTAATGGTTATGGAAGAATTTATTGTTGTAAAATAAGATTAAAAATGGATGGGTTTTGAAAAAATGATTACTTTTTTTTAAACACTCCTTTAGATCTCCCCTTATGAGACCTATGGTTTTTATTTTGGGAAGACCAAAACCATTATATCTTGGATAATAAATTTTATAAGACTATTGGGTGGTTTTTGGTAGATCCATCTATCTCTATATGTTGTAAATAAAACATTTAAGGGGTTTACTTTTATAAGTTAGGGGAGGGGTACTTTTTGAAATTTATGAAATATTATAATATATTACGTGTCTAACTCATCTAAAATGGTTCAAAAAAAGAATATAAATCAAGATAAAGAGGATATAGTCTTAAATAATCATAAAAACATTATATGTTTATATATAATTTAAACCTTATACTTAGGATTAACCCCCTGGTAAACCAATTTTACCATTAACCATTATAATAACTTTTTAAATGTTAATGGGTTATTATTTTACTTATAAGATGAAAATAATCTCATAAATGACTAATTTATGAATATTTTTACTATATAATATCCCTATTTTACTATTTAATTTTTTAAATGATTTTAAAACAATTTAAAAATGTATTTATCTCTTAAAATGTCATTAATTTCTATTTCAACACTATTCATTTAATTTCATATTAAATACATTGAAAGAAGAAGGAATTAAACATTAATAATTAAAAATATCCATAATATGGAATATTTTTTGATGAAATTTATGGTATATAATAATGTTCCAAATTTTATAACTTTTAATATTTTTAAAATCATTTATTTTATTTTACTATTAATTGAATAAATATTGGTTTAGAATCACCTATGAATTTAAGGGAATTATACATTCACTAAAAATTAAAAAAAATACATAATTACAAATAAATAAATTTTATTTAAAATTATCATTTAAGACTAGAAATTGAATCATTATATCCTTAATAAAATATTATAGATATTGAAGTCAAGATCATGAAATTTTGTCTTTCATTTTTTTCTTAAAATAATAAAACGGTAAATATCAAAGAAAAGAAAAAAGATATGGATATATTTTTTAGAAATGAATGAGAATGGTAAAAATAATCTCTTCAAATTTGTTAAAGGAATTTATTAGAGAAATTTTAAAGCCTTATCGCATAAGTTTTTAACCTTAAATACTTGATTTTCCCACTTCTGTGGTGAAAATGTTTTACAGTAATATTATTCACAATAAAACAAATAAAATGGAAATTTTATCGAATTTCAACATCCTAATTTCAAATATATAATCAATTTTATTAAATTCAATTCCCATAAGTGGGAAAAATAAAATTTAAAATGTAGCAAAAAACTGTTTTTAGAAAATTTTGTTTTTAAGAAAAAAATAAATTTATAACAATATCAGATATATAGAAGATTAAAATATAATTATTTATATTATTTTTAAATAAATGGAATTTTTTAAATTCAGTGGTTGAATTAAAATAATTTTTTTTCTTCATCAATTATATAAATGATTATTTTACACATAAATTTATATTTCACTATTCAATGAAAAATCAATCCTTTCTTAAAAATACCAATATTTCATACTTAGAAAATATTAAAATGATGATTAAAAACTGATATAATTTTTAGATCATATAATTTTAATAGTTTTTCATGGATTATTTAAAATCATTATTGTATGAAAATTAAGCTCTAAACTAAATTTATTTACCTCAAAATATATTATAAAATCTCAGTTTGATACATTCTACCATCCTTATAAGAATTTTGCTACTGAAATTTTGTCTGTATGATATAAAAAAATAGAGGATATTTATTCACAATAACACCATCAGGTTCCCACATATTATCCTCAATTTTATTATTTCACCAAAAAAAATTCCAGATAAGTGGTCTTTTTTTGTAATACATTATTCTTTTGATCTTGATTTTTCCCCAGTAATTACTCATAAGAAATTTATTAATACTGATATACAACCATTAAGTTAAGTATAAATGAGGATAATGTGTGTACATTCATAGGAGAGATACAAGGAACAAATCATGAACATGAGAGAGGTTTGGTGGAAGAGCCAAGAAAAAATATTCCACCCTGATACAATCATGAATTACAATGGTTCTGATATACCTATAGCCTAACATTCACTTATTTACATTCCACATAACATAATCCCAAGGGGATATTCATATAAATACCTTGTCACTAATTTTTTGGCCTATAACTAACCAATTATTATCTTTATAAATTTTTTGCCAAATTTGAGCTTCCGTTATATGTTGTTGAATGGATTGAAGAATATATTTCATTTCTATAGATGGATCTAGTCAGAAAATAATCATTTCTCTAACTTCATCATAAGAAATTGGATTTTTTTGCACTTCATTATATAGAGGGATTCAAATGTAACCATCTGAATGCTTGAATGGATGATATTATCATAATAAAATTCCACCAAATGAAGGTGTTGATCCCAACCACCTTTAAAATCCATAGAGTATGATCTCAAGATGTATTCTAGAGTTATAATAGTCATCTTAGACTATAAATCTATTAGTTTATGACTATAAATAATGAAATTCAACTATATATATAAATCCTACTTTAAGGATGTTTCAAGCTCTATGGTTATCCTGAGGTCCTAATCAAAAATAATTGGGAGTGTTACGCCATGAAATATAACAAATTAATTTATTTATAACTGATTAATAAATTAAAGAGGTAAATTTTCCCTAATAGTGATAAAATGAACTATTATAACAGGTTGATTGACAAAATCCAAAATAACAATGTTTCCCTTATATTTTTTGGGGATTCTAATGGTAAATCCATGGTAATGTTTTCCCATTTCCATCCTGGTATGGGTAATGGTTGTAAAACTCCCTAAATATTATGTCTCCATAAATTACCTTTTAGACACCCAAAATATAATGATTTAAACATAGTAATATACGTTTTCATGTAATATCATTAGAAATATTCTTTTATATCTCTATATATCTTGTACTTCTAAGATGAATAGTGAAATATGTTCTATGAGTTTCGTCCAAAACCCCTTCTTCATCCTTGGTATTGATGGAAAACATACTCAATTACTAAACCTTATAATTCTACAATGATCATTATTGAACCCAAGAACATTACTCACATTCTTCTGTAATTCTATATCTTCCATCGAAACCTTATTAACACTCTCATGGATGGATGGTTACATATTCATATAAGATAAAATAATAATTTCCCATTTTCTTAATATTTCATGATTTAGCTTTTATAAATTCATAAATATTTTATCTCTTTCAATAATCATCATGTAAAAACTAGAATTTTCTTTCTGACTAAGATATTCAACAACTTTATTTATCTTCATAGGGTGGTATTATATTGAGAATTCATAATCTTTAGACAACTTCAACCATCATCTATAGAATATATTTAACTATATCTTAGTAAATATATACTTAAATCTTTGATTATATGTATATATATCACACATTTTTTATAAAGATAATTCATCCATATGATCAATGTAAAAATTATCATCTACAGCTCGAAATCATGATTCATGTAATTATTCTAATGAATTTTCTTTCCAAACAAGGCATAAGCTTTCTTCATGTAATTCATCATGAGGATTCATCATAGTCCCTTATTTTATAAATCATAGTAGATTATAAACCATTTTCCACTATAGTTTATTGTAATAATATTCATGAAACCAACCATCTCTCCAGATCATTAAAATAATCTACACATTCATCTATCCACAATAATTTAATTCCCTTATGTGTAATTAGGGTGAGTGTATTAGATAGTCTATATATATCTCAAAAAAATTTGGTCATATCTATAAAAACTAGAAAAATACAAATACTCTGATTACTATGATTGGTCTAGGAACTTTCATAATAACATTTATCATATAAAGATATGAATATATACCAACACTTCAAATATTTTTAACCATGAATGATATTTTTTGAGACCAAAATTTATACATAGTAAAACTGGCATATAAATTGTCTATTATCACATTCATTAGAAAAATTAACTATTGTTCTTCATGTACTGCCTTTCAATTTGAATATATATGAATATCATAAACAAATATTATAAAAAAACTAATCATGGTAATCTTTAAATATTTTATTCATTAAATCCATGATGATAGAAGGAGAATTGGTATGTTCAAATTATATTACTATAAATTCATTATTACCATACCTCATTTTGAATTCTGTGTTGTGTATATACTCTATCATGACCCTTATATTAGGATATCAAAACCAAAGATCAATGATAGAAAAAAATAGATCCTAATAATTGATAAAAAATATCCTCAATATGGGGTAGATGAGACTTGGTCAAAATGTAGATTTTGTTAACGTCACATTAATAAATGAAATGAGCCATTGATACATAATTCTTCTTAACAAAAATAACAGGTTCACCCCATGGTGAAGCACTATGCTGAATAAATATCTTATCGAGATTCCCATGGAGTTTCATATTAAATTACTATAACTCAATTGGGCCCATTCTATATGGAGCCATTTAAATAAGATTAGCACCATGTATGAGTTCTATTAAAAAATCAACATCATGATTTTTGGGAAGACTAAGAAACTATTCTATAATGACATAAAAAACTCCTGTAAAATATGACAATCATCATTTTTGAGTTTCTCCCCAATCATATAAGAAAAAATATTCTCAAAATAGGTTTTAAAAAATATATGATGGAATTAATTTCTGTTGTTAGTTTAGGTTCATTGTAACGCCCCGACCCCAGTTACCCATAGTCGGTGTATTATTTTAATAAATTGGAATGATTACAAGGAATCAAGTCCTGAAGGACCAATCGGTTTAGTAGTCTTGGAAAATAGATTACATACATTAACATTACATTATAATTAAAAACATAAAACACAGCGTAAATAGTTCTTTGAGAACTCTATTATTCAATTTAGCTTGACCCTGCATATCAATAATAATACACTTCTTGTAATCCTAGGAAAAATAAACCATTGAAAGGGGTCAGCTCAAACGCTCAGTAAGGGTAAGAAATACAACAGAAAATGACATAAATATTAAGCATGGTGAATAATTGAAACCACATGCCTTTAACAATAATAAAAATGAATACTTCTATGGAAAGAATATTAGTTGAGTAAATAATTCCATAATAAAACATAATCATGGGTATTCTACTAGTCGAATAACCACATGAACCATCAATATAATTTCTATAATGAGGGAATGTATAATGCCGGACATTCTAAAAAATTTTGTCCAGGCCTCGGCCAAGATGTCTAAAAATGATTAAGGCCTTGACCAAAACCATATATAAAATTGGGAAAGGGCCTTGGCCAATTCCATGTCTAGTTGTCTCATGAGACCTACCAATGCATCGAGGAGCTATAGCGGGCTCCACCCGTCACTTACTATGTCCAATACATTCCTCATATGAAAAGTATGAAACTTAACATTAACATTTTTATAAGAATTAGGATACGAAATGTCAATAGTTTAACCATAAACCATGAATGGTATAAAAATAACACATCCAAAGTCAAACATATCACAAAACCATCCATACAATATGGAAGTTTTGTATTATAATAAATCAACTTCAAAACAAGTTTAGAATCCATTAATGGATTTGACATAGATGGAAATGATTTGTAAAACTCTTTGATAGAAATACCCCTTTTCATGAAAACATTTAAATGTCACACAATTTGGAAAAAACTCATTTAAAGATATTTGTGAATCAAAGTGTCCCATACCATTTTGAAACTTTTTACCAGAATTAACATTTTAAAAACATCCATGTCCATATAAATAAATCCTTAAACAACCATTTTGAAGACATGGACATTAATGACAAAGATTTATAAGAATAAATATTTAAAACATTTGAAATGATGTTTTAGTAAAAAAGTCCCTTAAAATAACTCCTTTGTAAACTCCTTCATAAAACATGGACATGGATAATAAATATGTCCTGGTAGATACTTACGTAAAAACAACCTTGGATAATAAAGAGATTTTGAAATTAACCCTTACCAATTTGGTAACTTACGAAACATAATACCCATGAAAGAGGTATCATACAATGAATATGTGAATACACATAAATTAAAGTGTATTACACAAAGAATACAATTATGTTCATTACATACACCACACAAAAGGTAATAGTGGCAATATTGCATGAATCTCACGAGAATAAGGAGTGAGATGAAAACCCCTTTCCTTGCACGTTCTTTTAGTCGAGGTTATGTTTAGCCTACTGTATGAAGACTAGAGTATGTTTTTAAATTATACCAGAACCATATTAATATTTATGATATCATACATTATTCATTTAAGACTTTATACTACCCATTTAATAATAATTTCCATGTTATATTAATATTTCGGGTAATAATCCCTTTCTTTATCATACGTGTTTTAACTTGTGACTCTTGATTGTATCACATAGATCATGATTTTAATACTTCAAGAATATAAAACATGATTTATTTATCATATATATTTAGAATATAACAATTTATAATAGATGTATATATGAAATGGAAAACACTGTTTATGGAGACGGTAGTCCATACGTACGCATAAACGATGTTTCTGTTTTCATATTGTTTTGAAAAGAAGCAAGTGAATAAAATATATGTAAGTAAATAAATACTTATATATATAAATAAATATATATATATCTCTAGTAGAATTATTATGTCATATATTACATACTTATTAGTAATATATATTTTTATAATCGTCGATGAATGGTAAACTTGGAAATGAATCTCATCGGGTTGTGGAGACGGTAATCCATTCGTACGCACGAGAAAAAATATCATTATTTTGATATTAATATAATATATAATTGGATGGTATATAATATATAAATAATAATTATCATTTTATATTTATTATTTACATCAAATACACATCATTATTATACCCATCCAAATAATAATGTATTGAATAACAATTACACCACGACGTGGTGACAGTAAGCCATACGTACACACGTATGGTGACATGTCATTAAAAGGATGGATATAATACATAATATGGCTGTAACATACTTATATTAACATCACAGTATATAGAAGATATGGGATTTATTGTTTTAGAATGGAAATAACAATGAAAGAAGAACTGGAAGAAGAAAGGAACTTGAAAGAGGGTGGAAAAAACATTACCTCTTCTTCGGGTTCTTCCTTTTGATTTTATCAAAAGGGATCCTTTGGTTGGATTTATGATCAAACTAAGGCCTCTATGTTGAATTGAGGGAAGTTGAGAGAATATTTGGGCAGGGTTTGGCCGAACCAAAAGGCTTTGAAGGTGTGGTTAATTGGTTAGAAGTGGTGTCCTTTTATAAGGGAGAGGAGGGGCTCTTTAGAAAAAACATAAAGTATTAATTTATAATAAATTCATATTCTGTTTCTAATGGCTCCAAAGTGGATATTAAAATTATAATGTGGGTATGGGTCTAAATCCTTTCAACAAATAGATTTTATACAGGTTTGGGTCATTATATTAACCTTATCTTTTAGTTTTAACTCTTAGAGAATTAGATTGACATTTACCATGTCACTTTGTATTTTTATATAATATAGTTAATAAACATACTATGAACTTCCAGGAGACCCCCAAGTGGTCCATTAATGATACACCTATCATGATATAAGTCTTTTGTCTGAACTGTATATTTTTAGGAATATAATATCAATTAATCATATAATATTTGTTTTAAATATTAATTTATGTCAATTTTGACACTATTTGGTATTTTGTTTTTTTGAAAGTCATAACAACTTGATTACTAAAAACAAGATACATTTAATCAGTCCAAATATGTCATAGGAACCTAGAAAATTCGTGAATGTCATAAAAAATTTGAAATTATATTTATTTTAATATTTATATTACCATTTATTCGATTCTTTCATTAATAAGATAATTACTGCATCATCATTGTGTCATAAATAAATTTAGTTATATAATGTCTAAAAATTATAATTAAAATACCATTATATAGGAAATATTTTTATCTTTATAATGAATATTTTTAATCGAATTTATCTTATGTAAAACTATATATTAAAAATGTTTTATTTATTAAACTTTTATTTTAACTCTTTTAACTATTCTTTGAATTGAATAATAATAAATATTCTAATATAATCCAAGTGGACCTAAAGGGTCATATTTTATTCAAAAGGTTCTTTTTGGCCGAATTAAACTTATCTAGTAGAATTAGGACATGTGTTAGGGTAATAATAATATCATTTTTACCCATAATTACCCTATTTATTTTTTACCGTGGTAAATAAAAGAAAAAATGTACTATTCCCCAAAAATCAATTTTATCTTATTGAATAACATTTTACTCCTTGATATTAATTTTTTCTCTCGAATTTTCAAAATTCCACTGACAGAAGCGGTAAAATTATTTTTTATGTGAATTTAAAAATTCTCCTATGAGGTAGGTAAAAGACGGTGAAAAAGTTCAATAAAATTTTTATATATCTAAAATTATTATAAACTAACTCCAATGAATTACATTGAATTTACACAAATATTATGTATCTATTTTGACCTAAAAGAAATTTAAATAATATAAATAATTATTTAAATAAAAATCCGGTTTTAAACAGTAAATGAGTGTTTTTCACTATTCCTCAAAAATTGAATGTTTACAGAAAAATACCAAAAATTTACCCTAAGATAATTTTGATATTACAAATTCAATAATAGAGTCTATTTTAACAAATTCAAAACATATATGTTTCATTTATTAATTTAAAATTAATTCCCGCTGTTAAAACAAAATGCGTGTTTTTTAGAAACAATAAATATCAAAAGATTGACACTTGTTTATGTTAGGTTTATATGTGAAATTATGTCCAATAACCAAAATTATATTAAATAGTAAAAATATATTCTAAATATAATTTAAAACCACCCAAATTCATTATTTATCACTATTAATTATTTTGATTAAAAAATTTGTTTTTAATTAAAATTTAGTAATTTTCACTATTCATCAAAATATGAAAGTTTTCCGAAAAGTACCAAAATTTCACCCTTGGCTAATTCTGATATTCAAAATTCAAAAATGAAGTCCATTTTGGGAGATAAAATTTATATAATTTCAAAAAGTGGGTATTACTATTCATAATGGCTACTTTGATTGGTTGTGGTGTGTGTTAGAACTCGAAGTTGCGTACAACACACGCTACTGTATTATTCAAAGAGAAGCGTACCATAGAATTTTGGGGTGTTACATTCTCCCCTCCTTCAATAAATTGCATCCTTGCAATTTATACTCAGTATTGGAAACTTGGGGTTGAAATTTCCAAATATCTTAGTTGAAATCCCACATCGAAAAATGGATTTATGAGGCCTCTATTGAAAATAAAGAGTGGTAAGAATGAAGGTCACTGAAAATAACACAAACTAGGGTTCCATGTAAGAAAATATAGATATGGAAGAGAAATATAACCATCAATATCTGATGGAGAGTGGTATATAACATGGCTATGAATAGGCCAACAATCCCAAAGCCATAAATTTGTGATTATCTAAGGTACCATCTAGGACAACATTTTTGTTCTAAGTTCCTTTTCATAATGTTGAGGAATTTATTTATGATATTGGATAAGATCATAAGGAGATATACATACTTTATAATTATATTTTTATCTATTAATAAATTTCTACCACAAACTTATCTTTCACGGTAAAACATAATACAATTCAAAAATACTCTATTTACCCTAATCGTATAGGGTTCCAAATATAATGAATTTATAACTCACATATCTCACCTTTTAAAAAAAGAAACTACATTATACCATCCAGGAACATCTCGTAGTCCAGTGGTAGGCGATAAATTCTAATTTCACTATGGTTGTGGGTTCGATTCCCGCAGCTTTGTCTGATGTGATGGGTCGTCACACGGTCTGCGTGTTGTCCTTCTATAAAAATCCAAAAATAACCATTAAAACTTAATCCCTTCTAACCTTTAGACTTATACAAAATAATTATGTTCTCAGTCCAAAATTTATATGAAAGTTAAACATAATGTAGATCCTTTTTACCCCATAATATCATGTGAATACCTTCATCATATATTCTTTTAAAACACTAAAACACCCTGAATTACCATAAAACCTTATTGATTACATTCATGCTCCCTTATTCCTTATAGAACACTAGATATACTTCATCCATCCAAAAATGTTGTAAACTCCAACAATGATGGAATATACAAATATTTAATCAGTTTCAAGGAAGTCAATAATATCCAATATAATTTACCCTAATCAATCCTATCTTATTCCAAAATCAGTATCTCAATATTAGGACCATATTAAGGTTTATTTTTCCTTCAACCATGTAATTTCCAAAAAGTTTAACATGCTGTAGAGTCACTTTTCTTAGTACCATAAAATCTCAAATCCTCTATGAAATAGTACTGCAGTACAATCCGTATTTATTTCATGTACATCATTGATACAACACTTCAATGAAATAAATCCAAAATAACAACATAAGAACAATAATCATTTATCCTCATCTGTGGTAGTATAATAAATTGATTATTATCCAATATAATCATTTGGGGCATACTCTGATTATTTGTACATTGGTTCGCGTAGTGTCCAAACTCCTTGCAGATGAAGCATTGTACATTTGAAACCATTTTCTTACCCTTGTAGTCACGTACTTGGTGTCCTTTTTCTCCACACTTATTACATACTCCCATTCCCTTCAAGCATTTTCCAAGGTGATTCTTTCCACAGTTATCATATATAAGAAAATCCTTCTTTACCTTATTCCCTTTATCTATCCTTCTCTCTACCATCCTTTCCTTCTCTGGCTTCCCTTCAAAGCCATAGGACTCTGAGAATTCTTTACTTATGATACTATTTCTTCATATGATGATAATACGTGGGAGCCTATTTCCCTTCTAAATTTTGGATTAAGACCCTGAAAGATATGATCTTTCTTACTCTTTGGATCATGCGTATTGGTGGAGTTCTCATTCCTTCTACTAGGTTCCATTTATAAACAATGGCATAAACTAGATTAGTTTATGAATAGAAATACCTATTCCAAAACGTGTAAAACACTTAACATAAATTATAAAGTTTATGGATATAATACATAATCATAAAAATGTGTTCTTTGAGGAAGTATATACTCATAAACCCTTCATAATGGTTTGTAAAGAAAATGAGAATTATCCTAAGCATATCCCCCAGGAGTGTCGTAACCAAGAGTGCAGCAAGGCCCGTTGTCTTGAACCAGTTCCCATTCGAGTCTAGCTCAATGCGGTGTTTTCAAGGTTTACCCCTAGGTACATCTGTACCAGAGCCGCCTCTACATGCTTGTATCCAGACAGGGATGTATTACTCGGAAAACTCACAAAATATCTACAATATCAAAATTCTATGATGTTATTATATAATAATCCTCAATGTCTATCTTAGCACTACTGGAAATACAGTATTTCCCAACAGTTTAGAACCATTGGGAAAGGCTGCAGAACTGTTGGTATATGTTATACCAATGGTTCTACAAACCGTAGGAAATTAAGCCTTTGGTAATGCTTTTACCAAAGGTTTACAGTGAACCGTTGGGATAGGGTGGAGAAAACTTACCCCATCCCAACAGTTCTGCCAAACTGTTGGGAAAGCTTTTCCCAACCGTTTACAACCGTTGGGATTGGGTGGAGAAAAATAACCATATCCCAACAGTTCTACCAAACCTTTGGAAAAAACCCAATGTCTCCTCTTTCCCAACGGTTTCTGAACCATTGGGAAAAGTGTTTTACCAACGGTTCCATAAACCATTCGTAAAACAGAACCCAGAGATTCTATGCCAATGTTTTCAAACCGTTAGCATAGCCTATGCTAGGCAAATTGCACAACAGCTCTCCAATTTTCCCAGAAACTCTCCAATTTACCCACCGAGTCTCATTTTTTTGGGTTCCCTCTCATTTTCAATCCAATTATTATACCTGAAATAAACTAACACATACATATACAATTATTGTACCTGCAATAACCAACTAACACATACATATAGAGGAAAAATTCATACACATTTAACATATAATGCTGGAACAATAAACATCCATAATTAAATTAGAATTAATAACGTAATTATAAACATACATAATTCATTTAGAATTCAATTTAAAATTTAGATGACAATTATTTGTGGAATTTGGAAGTCAATTCATAATTTGATCCGTTTTTTGTATACCATATATTTTTACATGAAATGTAGTCCTTTTTAAAAAAATACATACACATGGAATGATACCAGCCACACCTCACCTCATATTGAGCTGGGTTTGACTCGTACTCGTCACATATGAACCATGGATAGTTCTCATAAAGTTTTAATGAAAACCGAATGTGTTTGGTTGGTTTTCTGTATGCCAGTTAATGTTTTTCAATTAAAATGACGTCCTTTTAAAACAAAAGGCAGACACATTGAGTGGTTCTAGCCACACCGTATCTTAGATTGAGGCAGGGTTGATTCGTACATGTCACATATGACCCATGAATCGTTCTCCTAAAGTTTCAACGGAAACCAAATGCGTTTGGTTGGTTTTCCGTATGTACTTAAAATGTTGTTCATTTTAAACAAAAGAGATCCACTTAGAGTGATTTTGGCAAAACTGTGACTCCGATTAAAGACGAGTTGACTCTTACATGCCACATATGACCCATGGATCGTTGTTCTAAAGTATCGACACAATCCGAAAGTGTTTGGTCGGTTTTCCGTATACTAGTTGATGTTTTTCACTTAAAATGACATCCTTTTGAAACAAAAGACAGACACCTTGAGTGTTGGTGGCCACACCGCGCCTCGGATTGAGGAAGGGTTGACTCTTACATGTCACATATGACCCATGTATAATTATGCTAAAGTATCGACACAATCCGAATGCATTTGGTCGGTTTTCCGTATGCGAGTTGATGTTTTTCAATTAAAATGAAATCCTTTTGAAACAAAAGGCAGACACTTTGAGTGGTGCCGGTCACACCGCGTCTCAGATTGATTCGGGGTTGATTTGTACACGTTACATATGACCCATCAATTGTTCTCCAAAAGTTTCAACGGAAACCGAATGCGTTTGGTTGGTTTTCCATATGTACTTAAAATGTTGCCCATTTTAAACAAAAGAGAGCCACTTAGAGTGATTCTGGCCACACCGTGCCTCAGATTAAGATAGGGTTGACTTTTACACGTCAAATTTGAAAAATGGATCGTTGTGCTAATGTATCGACACAATCTGAATGCGTTTGGTCAGTTTTCCGTATGCCAGTTGATGTCTTTCACATCAAATGACGTCATTTTGAAACAAAAGACAGACACTTTGAGTGGTGGCGGCCACACCGCACCACGGATTGAGGCGGAGTTGACTCATACATGTCACATATGACCCATGTATCGTTTTTATAAAGTATCAACACAATCCGAATGCGTTTGGTCAGTTTTCCGTATGCCAGTTGATGTTTTTCAATTAAAATGGCGTCCTTTTGAAACCAAAGGCAGACACTTTGAGTGGTGGCGGCCACACCGTGCCTCGGATTTAGTCGGGGTTGACTCTTACACATCACATTTGACCCATTGATCATTTTTCTAAAGTATCGACATAATCCGAATGCGTTTTGTCGGTTTCCCATATGCCAGTTGATGTTTTTCAATTAAAATGACGTCCTTTTGAAACAGAAGACAGACACTTTGATTGGTGTTGGCCAGACCACGCCTCGGATTGAGGCGAGGTTGACTCATACACATCACATATGACTCATGTATCGTTCTCCTAATTTTTAAACAGAAACCGAATTCATTTGGTGGGTTTTCCGTATGTACTAAAAATGTTGTCCATTTTAAACAAAAGAGAGACACTTAGAGTGATTTCGGCCACACCGTGCCTCATATTAAGGTGGGGTTGACTTGTACATGTCACATATGACCCATTGATCATTGTGATAATGTATCGACACAATCTGAATGCGTTTGGTTGCTTTTCCATATGCCAGTTGATATTTTTCACTTAAAATGACATTCTTTTGAAACAAAAGACAGACACTTTGAGTGGTTCCAGCCACATCGCACATCAGATTGAGACAAGGTTGACTTGTACACATCACATATGTCCCATGGATCTTTGTGGTAAAGTATTGACACAATCCGAATGCGTTTGTCGGCTTTTCATATGCCAGTTGATGTTTTTCAATTAAAATGTCATCCTTTTGAAACAAAATGCAGATACTTTGAGTGGTGGCGGCCACACCACAACTTAGATTGTTGCGGGGTTGACTCATACATGTCAAATATGACCCATGGATGGTTTTTCTAATGTATCGACACAATCTGAATGCGTTTGGTTGGTTTTTCGTATTCTAGTTTATGTTTTTCAATTAAAATGATGTTGTATTGAAACAGAAGATAGACACTTTTATTGGTGCCGACCACACCGCGCCTCAGATTGAGGTGGGGTTGACCCGTGCACGTCACATATTATCCATGTATCGTTGTTCTAATTTATCGACACAATACGAATGTGTTTGTTCAGTTTTCCCTATGCTAGTTGATGTTTTTCAATTAAAATGACGTTCTTTTGAAAAAAAGGCCATCACATTGAGTGGTGACGGCCACACCGCACCTTGGATTGAGGCAGGGTTGACTCGTACACGTCACATATGACCCATGGATTATTGTGCTAAAGTATTGAAACAATATGAATGCATTTGGTCGGTTTTCTGTATACCAGTTGATGTTTTTCAATTAAAATGACGTCATTTTGAAACAAAAGGCAGAAACTTTGAGTGGTGCTGGCAACACCGCATCTCAGATTGAGGCGGCGTTGATTCTTACATGTCACATATGACCCATGAATCTTCTCCTAATGTTTCAATGGAAACCGAATGCGTTTGGTCGGTTTCACATATGTACTTAAAATGTTGTCCATTTTAAACAAAAGAGATCCACTTAGAGTAATTCTGGCCACACTATGCCTCTGATTATAATGGAGTTGACTCGTACACATCACATATACCCCATGGATCTTTTTTCTAAAGTATCGACACAATCCGAATGCGTTTGGTCGGTTTTTCGTATGCCAGTTGATGTTTTTCACTTAAAATGACGTTCTTTTGAAACAAAAGACAGACACTTTGAGTGGTGGCGGCCACACCATGCCTCGGATTGAGGCAGGGTTGACTCGTACACGTCACATATGACCCATGGATCTTTGTGCTAATGTATCAACACAATTCGAATGTCTTTGGTCATTTTTCCGTATGCCAGTTGATGTTTTTCAATTAAAATGATGTCATTTTGAAACAAAAGGCAGACACTTTGAGTGGTGGTGGCCAAACCACACCTCAGATTGAGGTGGGGTTGACTCGTACAAGTCACATATGACTCATGGATCATTGTGGTAATGTATCGACACAATCTGAATGCGTTTGGTCGATTTTTCGTTTGTCAGTTGATGTTTTTCAATTAAAATGACGTCCTTTTGAAACAAAAGGCATACACATTGAGTGGTTCCGACCAAACAGAACCTCGTATTGAGGCGGGGTTGACTCGTACATGTCACATATGACCCATGGATCGTTCTCTTAATGTTTCAAAGGAAACCGAATGTGTTTGGTCAGTTTTCTCTATGTACTTAAAATGTTGTCCATTTTAAACAAAAGAGAGCCCCTTAGAGTGATTCCGGACACACCGTGCCTCAGATTAAGGAGGGGTTGACACTTACACGTCACATATGACTCAAGGATCATTATTATAAAGTATCGAAACAATCCTAATGCGTTTGGTCACTTTTCCATATCCTAGTTGATATTTTTCACTTAAAATGACGTCCTTTTGAAACAAAAGACAGACACTTTGAGTGGTGGCGGCCACACCGCGCCTCAGATTGAGGAGGGGTGACTCGTACACGTCACATATGACCCATGGATCGTTGTGATAAAGTATCGACACAATCCGAATGCGTTTGTCAGTTTTCCGTATGCCAGTTGATGTTTTTCAATTAAAATGACGTCCTTTTGAAACAAAAGGCAGACACTTTGAGTGGTGGCAGCCACACCGTGCCTCAGATTGAGTCGGGGTTGACTCGTACACATTACATATAACCCATGGATCGTTGTGCTAATTTATCGACACAATCTGAATGCGTTTGGTTGGTTTTTCGTATGCCAGTTGATGTTTTTCAATTAAAATGACGTCCTTTTAAAAGAAAAGATAGACACTTTGAGTGGTTCTGGCCACACTGCATCTCAGATTGAGGTGGGGTTGATTCGTACATGTTAAATATGACCCATTAATCGTTCTCCTAGGGTTTCAATGGAAACTGAATGCGTTTGGTTGGTTTTCCGTATGTACTTAAAATGATGTCCATTTTAAGCCAAAGAGAGACACTTAGATTGATTCCGGCCACACCGTGCCTCAGATTAAGGTGGGGTTGACTCGTACACATCACATATGACCCATGGATCGTTGTGATAAAGTATCAACACAATATGAATGTGTTGGGTCGGTTTTCCGTATGCCATTTAATATTTTTCAATTTAAATAACATCCTTTTGAAACAGAAGACAGACACTTTGAGTTGTGTCGACCACATTGTGCCTCGGATTGAGGCGGGGTTGACTCGTCCACATCACATTGACCCATGGATCGTTCTCCTAAATTTTCAATAGAAACCGAATGCGTTTGGTCAGTTTTTCATATGTACTTAAAATGTTGTCCATTTTAAACAAAAGAGAGCCACTTAGTGTGATTCGGGCCACACTGTGCCTCAGATTATGGTGGGGTTGACTCGTACACATCACATATGACCCATGGATCGTTGTGCTAAAGTATCGACACAATCTGAATGCGTTTGGTCACTTTTCTGTATGCCTTTTGATATGTTTCACTTAAAATGACGTCCTTTTGAAACAAAAGACAGACACTTTGAGTGGTGGCGGCCACACCACGCCTCGGATTAAGGCGGGGATGACTTGTACACATCACATATGACCCATGGATCGTTGTACTAAAGTATAGACACAATACAATGTTTTTGTCATTTTTCCGTATGCCAGTTGATGTTTTTCAATTAAAATGACGTCCTTTTGAAACAAAAGGCTGACACTTTGAGTGGTGGCGGCCACACAGCGCCTCAGATTGAGGTGGGGCTGACTCGTACACGTCACATATGACCCATGGATGGTTGTGATAATATATCGATAGAATCCGAATGTGTTTGGTCAGTTTTTTGTATGCCAGTTGATGTTTTTCAATTAAAATGACATCGTTTTGAAACAGAAGACAGACACTTTGAGTGGTGCCTGCCACACCACGCCGTGGATTGAGGCGGCATTGACTCTTACACGTCACATATGACCCATGGATCGTGGTGCTAAAGTATCGACACAATATGAATGCGTTTAGTCGGTTTTCCGTATACCAGTTGTTGTTTTAAAATTAAAATGACATCCTTTTGAAACAAATGGCCGACACTTTGAGTGTTGGCGGTCACACCACGCCTCGGATTGAGGCGGGGTTGACTTTTACACGTCACATATGACCAATGGATCGTTGTTCTAATGTATCGACACAATCCGAATGCGTTTGGTCGGTTTTCTGTATGCCAGTTGATGTTTTTTAATTAAAATAACATCCTTTTGTAACAAAAGACACAAACATTGAGTGGGGCCGGCCACACCACATCTCATATTGAGGCGGGGTTGATTTGTACACGTTAAATATGACCCATGAATCTTCTCCTAAAGTTTCAATGGAAACCGAATGCGTTTGGTCAGTTTTTCGTATGTACATAAAATGTTGTTTATTTTAATCAAAGGAGAGCCACTTAGAGTGATTCTGGCGACACCACGCCTCGGATTGAGGTAGTTTTGACTCGTAAATGTCACATATGACCCATGGATCGTTTTTATAATGTATTGTCACAATCCGAATGCGTTTGTTCGTCTTTCCGTATGCCAGTTGATGTTTTTCACTTCAAATGATGTCCTTTTGAAACAAAAGACAGACAATTTGAGTGGTGTCAGCCACACTGCACCTCGGATTGAAGTGATGTTGACTTGTATAAGTCACATATGAACCATGGATCTTTGTGCTAAAGTATCGACACAATCCGAATGCTTTTTTTCAGTTTTCTGTATGCGAGTTTATGTTTTTCAAATAAAATGACGTCCTTTTGAAACAAAAGGCAGACAATTTGAGTGGTGGAGGCCACACCGCCCCTCGGATTAAGGCAGGGTTGACTCGTACATGTTACATATGACCCATGGATCGTTTTTCTAAAGTATCGACACAATCTGAATGCGTTTGGTCGGTTTTCCTTATGCCAGTTGATGTTTTTCAATTAAAATGATGTCCTTTTGAAACAAAAGGCATACAATTTGAGTGGTGCCAGCCACAATACACCTCATATTGAGGCAGGGTTGACTCTTACACATCACATATTACCCATGGATCGTTCTCTTAAAGTTTCAATGGAAAGCGAATGTGTTTGGTCAGTTTTCCATATGTACTTAAAATGTTGTCCATTTTAAACAAAAGAGATACACCTAGAGTGATTTCGGCCACACCATGCCTCAGATTAAGGTGGGGTTCACTCGTACACATCACATATGACCCATGGATCATTTTTCTAAAGTATAGACGCAATCTGAATGTGTTTGGTCACTTTTCTGTATGCCAGTTGATATTTTTCACTTAAAAAGACGTCCTTTTGAAACAAAAGACAGACACTTTGAGTGGGGCCGGCCACACCGCGCCTCAGATTGAGGTGGGGATTACTTGTACACATCACATAAGACCCATGGATCGTTGTGCTAAAGTATCAACACAATCCGAATGCATTTGTCGGTTTTCCGTATGCCAGTTGATGTTTTTCAATTAAAATGACATCTTTTTAAAACAAAAGGCAGACACTTTGATTGGTTTCGGCCACACCGCGCCTCAGATTGAGGCAATGTTGACTCATACACATCACATATGACCCATGGATCGTTTTTCTAATGTATCGACACAATACGAATGTGTTTGGTCAGTTTTCCATATTCCAGTTGAAGTTTTTCAATTAAAATGATGTCCTTTTGAAACAGAAGACAGACACATTGAGTGGTGTCGGCCACACTGCGTCTCAAGTTGAGGTGAGGTTGATTCGTACATGTCACATATGACCCATGAATTGTTCTCCTAAAGGTTCAACGAAAAATGAATGTTTTTGGTCGGTTTTCTGTATGTACTTAAAATGTTGCCCATTTTAAGAAAAACAGAGCCACTTAGAGTAATTCTGGCCACACCGTGCCTCAGATTAAGGCTAGGTTGACTCGTACACATCACATATGACCCATGGATAGTTTTGATAAAGTATCGACACAATCCGAATGCATTTGGTCAGTTTTCCATATGTTAGTGGATGTTTTTCACTTAAAATGACGTCCTTTTGAAACAAAAGACATGCACATTGAGTGGTGGAGGCAACATCGCTTCTTTGATTGAGGCGGGGTTGACTCTTGCACATCACAAATGACCCATTTATCATTGTGCTAATGTATCGACACAATCTGAATGCATTAGGTCAATTTTCCTTATGCCAGTTGATGTTTTTCAATTAAAATGACGTCCTTTAGAAACAAAAGGCAGACACTTTGAGTGGTGGCGGCCACACCACACCTCATATTGAAGCGGGGTTGATTCGTACACGTCACATATGATCAATCTATCGTTCTCCTAAAGTTTCAACACAAACCAAATGCGTTTGGTCAGTTTTCCGTATGTACATAAAATGTTGTCCATTTTATGGGAATCTGCATGTGTCTATTAGTGGAATGGTATTTACTTAAAATCTTTTGGATATTTATATAAAATAATTTTATATCATTCTTAGAATGGATTATATTTTAGTTTATAATGGTATGAAACATTTCGGAGCTTACAATTTCATGCCCAATGAATACATCTCTTTTATAACATACCAAGAATCTATGATATTGATTAGATGTGTAAATGTGATTTACATTGATTATCATGACGAAAATAAAGAAAATATATATTATAGATTTTCTAGTATTAAATGAAATCATGGAGGGTGGGGGGCTGTCCGGTGGGTGTCTGGGGGGCTGTCCAGGGACCAAGGAGGAGGGTGGGGGGGAGGGGCTATGCGAGGGGTTGTCCGGGGTCCAAGGAAGAGGGTGGGGGCTGTCTGGGGTCTGGAAAGGAGGGTAGAGGGGTTGTGCGGGGGGCTGTCCCGGGGTGTTTGGGGGGTTGTCCGGGGTCCAAGGAGGAGGGTGGGGGGCTATCTGTGGGGACTATTTGGGGGGGCTGTCCGAGGGCTGTCCGGGGGTGTTCGGGGGGTTGTCCGGGGTCCAAGGAAGAGGATGGGGGGCTGTCCGGGGGGGGGGGGGGGGCTGTCTGGGGGGATGTCCGGGGGGGGGTGTCCGGGGTCCAGGGAAGAGGGTGGAGGGGTTGTCTGGGGGCTGTTCGGGGGGCTGTCCGTGGGTGTTCGTGGGGTTGTCTGGGTCCAAGGAAGAGGGTGGGGGCTGTCCGGGGGGCTGTCTGGGGGGCAGTCTGGGGGGATGTCCAGGGTCCAGGGAGGAGGGTGGGGGGGGCTATCCAGGGGCTGTTCGGGGGGCTATCTGGGGGCTGTCTGGGGGCTGTCTGGGGGGTGTTCGGGGGGTTTTCCGGGGTCGAAGGAAGAGGGTGGGGGCTGTTCGGGGGGCTATCTAGGGGGCTGTCTGGCGGGGTTGTCCAGGGTCCAGGGAGGAAGGTGGGGGTTGTCCAGGGTCCAGGAATGAGGGGGGTTCCCAAACACACAACCACTAAAATAAAACAACATCTAAAAAAACAGATAATATATAAAAATAACTCAACTCCAATACAATACTACGAGTCTAGATAAAACCAACAACTAAATAGATTAAATATCAAATCTCAGTAATATCAGTCAAAAATGTAAGAGATCAACTTGTCCCACATCACCATCACCATCATCACCTTCATCATCACCCCGTCCTCATCCCCATCATCGTCCTCTCCCTCCTCTCCCTCACCCTACTCCTCGTCCTCGCCCACCTCCTCGCCCTCGCCACCCACCTCGCCCTCCTCCTCTCCCTCCTCTTCCGCATCAAACTCCTCTCCATCATCATCGTCAAGTTGGACATCGTTCTGACCACCACTTGAAATTCCACCTGGTACACCGTATATAGAACATGTCAATGACATATACTCATCAAAATCTGGTCAAGCCTCTGTTGGAAGTGTAGGATGTAGAACATCAATAAATTTCATAAATGCACTGTTTGCCCTAGCAGACTGTTCTGCCATCTCTATGGCCCTTTTCTCAGCATGTTCTACCTATGCCCTAACTTGCTGCAGCTCAGTGGCACTACAGATTGTATCTGAGGAGGCCCAATACCTCTTCGGGGCTATCCTAGGTCGGCAGAGTACTCTGCCATCATGCTCCTCTCCCAACACCTGATGTAAGTGATCTATTGACCCAAAATTGTCTGGTTCTTGGGAATCAAGGGCCTCTAAAAGTAGCCTGTTACAAATATAAATATATCATTAAGTTACAAAATTGATATTAAAATATAAATTCAATAGATTAAAACTTACAATCTGCTTCTGAGTCGCTTCGTTGAAGGCACTTCCATCCATTTTCTGGCTACTCGAGCAAAACAGTTTTGCTTGAGGCACACATCCTTCAATATTTTATATTTACCACTACAATGACATTGAAGACTAATGTTATATGAATACTTTAGCAAAATATTAAATAATTTAGTAAATAAAAGAAAGTGTAAGTTATAAAGAAAACTTATAAACTATTGTCATACCTGCTTCCTCTCATGATCAGGCATCATAGTGTGTCCCAGTGTGTGGATGTATTTTCTTGCATCAATGTTCTTTTTATTTTTTCCAGATGATTCCTAAATAAAATTCAAAAATTCAATAGATAATATTAATTAAAACATGAAAGTTATTATTTAAATACCTCAAATGTTATTAATACCTTAAACTGTGTACTCGTCCAATGAGTAATCATCGTACGATATTGCTCTATAAGACAATCATCCACCACTGGAAACGCCTCTAACTCAGTGCCAACTCTAGAAACCCAGCCAACATACAACTCATGCTTTTAGGCTCTCCAAAGCTCTCCTAAATCATTTAGACGTTCCGGTCGTGCACCCTCACCATTGGGAAAATCAAATGGAAGCTGAAATCAAAATATTAATTGATATAAATACAAAAATAATTCATGGCATTAAATAGAACAGATTATTTTACCCATATCTCTGCCCAAGCTCTATCCTTGACCTCATGTGGAAAATGTCTCCACGATAGCGGGCTGACGGGAATGATTTCGGAGTATTTGGAAAGCGTCTCCAAAAAACTCAAACATTGCTGCCCTGTTTTCTCAACCATTTTGTTGTCTTCATTATAATCCACCATAACCTGTGTGTGGCAGTTCCACACCGAACGCATGCGTGTATGCCCCCACCCATGTCTCCTATCAGTAAATGTATCTGTCATGAATGAAAAACAAATATTTTATCAAAACATGTTATAATGAAAATAAATATTGCTATAATAATTTGTTCGGGTTCTATAAATATACCTATGCCGATCTGATCGTTGAGCGCCACTGGATCCATAGAAACTGATGGAACACCATTTGGTGGAACAGAAGTCGAAGACGATTGAATATAGAAGCTCGGAGAGACAAAAGTAGATGGAAAAGAAGATGGGACAGCTGTCTGACCGGATACTGACTGGGGAGTGGGAATCATCATGGGATGTGAAAATGATGGGCAAGAAGATGCAGAAGGTAGCAAAAATATGGGAGGCCTAAATATCCCATGTTTCCCAAACGACACACCTGGATCTGAATGTCGGAAGGATGAAATGTCAGTGGGAGGGGTAGGGTCTAGTCGGGTACGTGTAGCTGCTCGTCCACCTCTGGTACGAACCCTCCTCTTACCACCGGCCTGAGTACTAGGACCAGTATTAGGCTCCTCTTTGAATACCTGTCGACGTATAGGTGGATCCTACAAAAATGTTTACAAAAAAATTAATCACATGACATTATATATTCTTTAAATATATCAATTTGAAATAAAGTACTCACTACAGGCACTAATGATGGAATTACCAACTCTTTCATTCGACGATTGTTTTCCATAATTTTTTTCCTTCGTCTCTCCTCAATTGGCTTCATTTCTTGCTTTTGAAAACAAATATGTAATTAATTAGAAAAAGAAAACAAATGTGTAACCCAAAAAACTAAATAAATGAGGGAATAGGGGGATTCATTGGTAATTTAGCTATAAATTGTTTTAGAAGAGCTTGAATGGATTTAATAAATCATACAAGTTTAAATGTTCACCAAGTAAGAAATATTTTTTGACTATGTTTGAATACAATTCAATTCCAAATTAGAAAATGCAATACAAATAAAACTGCAACCAATAAACATTGAAAATTCACATAATGGTCAAGTCAGGTATCATTTCTTTTAGAAGAGCTTGAATGGATTTAATAAATCATACAAGTTGTAATGTTCACCAAGATAGAAATATTGTTTGACTATGTTTAAATACAGTTCAATTCCAAATTAGAAAATGCAATTCAAATAAAACTACAACCAATAAACATTGAAAATTCACATAATGGTCAAGTCAGCTATCAATTGTTTTAGAAGATCTTGAATGAATTTAATAAATCATACAAGTTGTAATGTTAAACAAGTTAGAAATATTGTTTGACTATGTTTGAATACAGTTCAATTCCAAATTAGAAAATTCAATTCAAATAAAACTGCAACCAATAAACATTGAAAATTCACATAACTGTCAAGTTAGCTATCAATTGTTTTAGAAGAGATTGAATGGATTTAATAAATCATACAAGTTGTAACGTTCACCAAGATAGAAATATTGTTTGACTATGTTTGAATACAGTTCAATTCCAAATTAGAAAATTCAATTCAAATAAAACTGCAACCAATAAACATTGAAAATTCACATAACGGTCAAGTCAGCTAACACATATTTGTGATCAATACTAAATCAATTTGAATATTACCAACCGTAACAACCCAAATTGAGGTAAACCAAAAGAATTGAGAACATGGATGAATGATTCTATATATTTTAAACCACAACTTCAGGTTCACAATCAACTCTGATAATTGAGATATTTGAGTCATCAAAAGAAATAAATGGATTGGTTCCAATGTCACTAGGGATAGTTTCAATTCCATTATCACCATTATCCAAAATATTTCTTGGAATTACTTTGACTATGACACCAAATTCTGGTCAAGTTGTTCTTTGACATAAAAAACTTGTTTAGCCATTGATACCAACAGATATGGTTCTTCGGTAGCAAGAGTGCGATTCATATTAATTACTCGAAATCCACAATCATCAATAAATGTTCCATGTCTCGTCATCGAATCAAACCAATGGAATTTCATCATTGGGACTCGTCCATGAGAGTAATAATCCAATATTATTATTTTCTCAACAAATCCATAATAAACCACATTTTCAAATTGTGGTCTACTATCTGATGCACTAGCATAACAATCTGTTGTGGCAGTAACTATAACACCATCATGTTGTGTTCTCATGTTCTTTTCTCGTTCAGTGACAATAAATGTGTACCCATTGGTAACAATTTATTTACAGTAACGAACCACGGTATTAGGACAAAAATCCAAAGCTCTTATTTCCTCAGAGATAGAGTCAACAGACAAACTCAATAGCTGCAATATAAATGACTATTAAACGTAATTAAATATTGATATAATTATTTTAAACATTAATTTTTTTATACCTTCAATTTTAACCAAGTAGAAAACTATTTGTTATGCAATGTCTCTATCCATCTCAAAGATTAAAAATGATGATTCCTATTTATCATTGTTTTATGTTCCTTGTAGATAAAAAAATATGAATAGTTTAATAGATATATATATGTAAGATATACGTAATCAATTTAGTTACCTGATATAGTCATCGAACAAATCACAGTTGAACAAAACTGTGTGATGTGCCATCTCCCGCTCTTCATGGATTAATGTCTTCAATGTATATGATCCAGGAATTCCTCCAGTTTGGGGAAGTGATGGAAAACTGGGTTCAATTTAATCATATTGTTCTTATTCATTTCTCATTAGTCTGCTCAATCTTGTAGTAAGATCAGACAAACACATCGAGAAGAAATCCATACATTCTTGATCCAAGTAACCATTCATGATAGAACCTTCAGGATGATTTCTTTGTCGTACAAAAGACATTAATGTGACCATATTTCTTTCAGTTGGATATATCCAATGAAAATAAACAGGTACTCTGAGAAGTTTTTCTGTGGGAATATGGACAGTCAGATGCAGCATGCATGTCAAAAATGATGGAGGAAATATTTTCTCCAACTCAGACAAAATTTATGGGGTATCTGTCAACATTTTTTTCAAGAAAGACTTGGAAAACTTCTTAGTACAAAGATATCTAAACAATTGGAACAACCTAATAACAGCCACCCTTAAATTATTGGACAAAAGAAGACAGATTTCTATTGGAAGCAACTCATGCAGTAGAACGTGATAATCATGAGTCTTCAAAGATTTTAGCTTCAACTCTCTTCTATTGACCCGTTTAGATATGTTGCTTTAATATCCATAAGAAACTCTAATAGTATCTAATACTTCTACAAATTGTTTGTTTTTTCCGTAGGTTTCATCACATAAGAAGCACATGGATGTTTCCATTTATTTTCACTGATACGCATAGGATGTAATTCTGGTCTGATGCCCCAATCCACCAAGTCATGCCGAGATCATAAATCATATTTTGTCTTCCCCATGAAATTTAAAAGAACCGAAAGAAAAATTTCACATATATTCTTTTCAATATGAATTACGTCTAAGCAATGATGTAAAAAATTGGTTGACCAATAAGGAAACTCAAAAAAAGATACTCATCTTCCTCCAATTGTAATAGGTTTTAGTGGAAACATTATTTCTCTTTCTATATTTCATTTGACCCTTCACGAATGAAAAACTGAAATGTTTCAATTCATTAAGCACGTCAGTTCCAGACATACGCTGAGGTGGATCATCAATCTCTATGGTATTATCAAATCTCCAACGATTCATTCTATATGGATGATCCTTTGTAATGAATTGTCAATGTCCCATAAAACTAAAACTACAGCGATGTTTCAGTCTTCTGGATCATGTATTCTTCATACAAACTAGACATGACAATTTTCCCTTCATTCTCCATCCAGAAATCATTACATAATCCGGAAAATCATTCATCGTCCACATAAGCGCAGCACGCATCTGAAATATTTCTTTCGAACATGCATCGTATGTGCACACACCCACATCCCAAAGAAGTTTCAACTCTTTTATTAAAGGTTTCATGTAGAAATAAAAATCAATGCCAGGATCAGAAGGACCAAATATGAGTATACTCATGAATGTGAAAGGTTTTTTCATACACAACCATGGGGGAAGATTATAAATGTTTACAAAAACTGGCCATTTGTTATATAATTTAAGCATTTTCCCAAATGGATTAAAACCGTCGCATGAAAGACCCAGCCTCACATTACGCATGTCAGCTGCAAAATCAGGATGTAGAGCATCAAATCTATGACATGAAAATCTAGCTGCAGGATAAACTTACTCATCATTAGTCTTCTTTCTCTTGGTATCACTCCATCTCATTTTTATTGATATGTCATCAGACATAAAAAGATTTTGGAGTCTGGCGATCAATGGAAAGTGCCACATCAATTTCTGTGGAACGCAGGATGGTGTTCCATCAGATTTTGACTTCCATCGGGATGTTCCACATTATATACAATCATTTAGTTTAGCGGTTTCCTCCCAGAATAAACTGCAATCTTTCGTGCAGTCATTAATTTTGTTTCTGGAAAATCCATGTTTCTCAACTAACTTCCATGCCATATATTGGTTTGAGATAATATCGACATCATATGGAAGTAAATTCTTCAAGAGGGTAAGAATGTAATCGATTTCTGTATTCGAAACCCCATATATAGTTTTCCCATGAAACAATCAGATTAAAAATTCCATCTTTTTCATTTTATCACATTTTCGATATACTGGAGTCGTGGCAGCATCATTAATTTTTTTCACCCTATCAATGTCATCATTTTCACTAGATGCATCAACTATTCTCATATCAAAGTCTTCTTGAGTCTAAATTCTTTCTTTTTCATGATGACGAATAAACAGAAACTGATCATCTAAGAAATTCTCTATTCCAGTCTTTTCATTTCGATCAACACCAATTTGAGATTTAATTTTCTCCCCATTGTGATACCACAAAAATTAGTTTTCTTGGAAACCATTTTTCGTTAAGTGGTAGATGACTTCTTCACGGATCAACCAAGGTCTACCAACACAATTGGGACATGGGAAGTGTATGTGACCACTATCTGAAGCATTGTGAAATGAAAAATAAATAAAGCTCTCCAAATTGTTTTGAAAATCGCTTGAGATCCGATCGGTTTCATACATCCAACTTCTGTCCATTCTGTAAAAAGAATTTATATAAGTCATTTTGTCAAAAACAATTCAATAGGATTGAACTTTAATAGAAAATACATTTAAGTAAACGATAAAGGATGAAGTTTCTAGTTGATGTAGTGAACTATTAAAATAATGTAAAGAATAAGTACTCAAAAATTAAATTAAAATTTATTTATATTCATTTTCATTAGGTCTATAAGAGGCACATGCATCAGGTCTCATCATGTGTTATAGGAATCCCAAATCATTCACTCATGTTCCATAACTCATTATTGACACTTGGAAATACCTTTCATTACCCAATTACATCCCCAAGTCAAGCCCACCCCATGGGTGAATAAATTATAGGCTTCTACACTAATAGGTTGTTCATGACCTGTAAAAATATTTAATTTCATTAAGTATAGACAAAAACATTTATTTTTAAATTCAAAATTCTTAATAAAGTATTTCAATGATAACAAAATTACTGAATTAAAATTGTGACTTATCTAACATTTTTATGGTAATCTACACATGCCAAAATGGGTAGTGAAAAGAACCCCACCCTCATAAAAGTGAGTATTGTCCAAGAAGGACACATAATATACAACGTAAAATGAGAACCATATTTAGTTGACTCTAAAGTTATATTAGTACAGTCATCTTGGGGGAAATGGAATATATGATCCTAGTTAACTGATGAATTCAAAAGCTCATATTCCATATGTTGGACACTATCTAAGGTACGAAATCATGTGAGGATGGGTTTAAATCATTCAATTTCTTACACGCTAGTGAGAATGAAGGCTTAAATTAATGTCTTGTGTTCACTAATACAATGTCAACCATTATACACACAATGTGAACCCTTATACACACCATATGAACCCTTATACCATATCGTTATTATTACAACCATTAATAACAACTCATTAAATAACATCACTTGTTAAAGATAATCAAATAGAACATAAATCAATAATAATATTGGATATATTAAGTAAAATGAAGTCATACTATCTTACACCCTAAATGACCACCCACAACCATGATTAATGACCACAAAGCTCCCCTTTCGGCCAAATAAAAAGTGAAAACATAAACACATAGTTGTAGAAAAAAAACATCATTTGTGTGAAGAATAATAATCTCATGGTCCTCCTGATATTTGAACCACACAGTCATGATTTTTGAGATGAACTTGTATCCATGAAACCATATGAGAAACATGATTCAATATATGCATTTTTCTGATTTTCCCAAGCATTTTGAGGAACCCCAAATCAATGAAAATGGTCATTGTGTTTTAAAAAGGTGATTGAATAACACATGTATGATGTCGAAGGAAGAATGATTAATTGTTATATTAGAAGATCTAATATTCACTAATATTGCGAATTTGACATTCTGTGAATTAGTTTCATGAAGAAGGAAGAAGTACTAATTAGGGACCTCATACTATTTGGAAAAGTTCAAGAAGATACTCCATATGTTCTATTGTGCGAAGGATAAGTGAACAGTGTGCCATTTTATCTATATATAGATTTTGATAGAAACATGATACATAATTTTTATGTAATACAATTAGTGTACAAAAAATAAGATGAACATTATCTTCATGTTTGGCATGATCTTAATGAAATGAGTGATTTTCATGAAATAATATCAATAAATATTACAAACAATTTCTTATTAGTTCCTATACATGAAGCTATAATATTTGAAGCAGATTAAAAAAACTATGATTCTTCAAAATTAGAACATAATAAAGAGACCATGCCCTTATAAATGTAAATGTGTAATGAAAATATTAATTGGACATACACCGATATAGGGATTTGAGTACACATTTCGTGGAACAATCATAAAATTTTACAAAAACCCTAAAAATTGGGAATAACAAAATCGTTGAGAATATAAGGATATGCTTTATAAGAGGTGGAACTATATCCCTGATAAAATATAGAAGGATTCTAACCTGGTAGCTGCTGATCCGATGGAAGATGTGGGGATTTGGAAGTGCTTCTGCCAAGGAATCGCTTCTGGAGATGAGTAGAAGGCTTCTGGAATCGTGGGGAGACCACTGCCTGTATTTAGAGAATTTGGGGATTTTTTCCCAATGGATTTTAAAAACCGTTGGGAAAACCCAATATTTCACAACAGTTTTATGAAACTGTTGGGAAAACTATGTTTTTCACCATCTTTCCCAACGGTTTTATGAAACCGTTCGGAAAAGTGGGGAAAATCACTTTTCCCAACGGTTTCATAAAACCGTTGGGAAAATTCAGTTGTTCAAGGTCTTTACCAACGGTTTATATAAACCATTGGGAAAGACAACAAATACCAATGGTTCTTTGAACTGTTTGAATACAAGTGTAGGGAAAAGTCCCCTTTCCAGTAGTGTAGGGTAATGTGATCTAATCAGAGTTTATCTAAATCTAATTTCTAAGGTTATTTCTAAACTTTATATGATACCAAGTTTAATGCCCCGACCCTAGTTACCCAAAGTCAGTGTATTATTTTAATACATTGTCATGATTACAAGGAATCAAGTCACGAAGGACCAATCAGTTTAGCAGTCTTCGAAAATAGATTACATACATTAACATTACATTACAATTTCAAACATAAAACACATCGTAAATAGTTCTTTGAGAATTCCATTATACAAATTAGCTTAACCCTGCATATAAATCATAATACACTTCCTAGAATCCTGGGAAAAATAAAACATTGAAATGCGTGAGCTCAAACGCTCAGTAAGGGTAAGCAATACAACAGAAAATGACATAAATATTAAGCATGGTGAATAATTGAAACCACATGCCTTTACCAATAATAAAAATGAATAATTCTATGGAAAGAATATGAATTGAGTAAATAATGACATAATAAAACATAATCATGGGAATTATACTAGTCAAATAACCACATGAACCATCAATATTATTTCAATAATGAGGGAATATATAATGCCAGACATTCTAAAACATTTTGTCAAGGCCTCGACCAAGACGTCTAAAAATGATTAAGGCCTCATCCAAAACCATATATCAAATTGGGAAAGGTCCTCGGCCAATTCCACGTCTAGTTGTCTCATGATAGCTACCGATGCATCGAAGAGCTATAGCAGGCTCCACCCATCACATACTATGTCCAATACATTCCTCATAGGAAAAGGATGAAACTTAACATAAACATTCGTATAAGAAATAGGATACGAAATTTCAATACTTTAACCATAAACCATGAATGTTTTAAAAATAACACATCCACAGTCAAACATATAACAAAACCTTCCATACAATATGGATGTTTTGCATCATAATAAATCAACTTCAAAACAAGTTTAGAATCCATTAATGGATTTGACATAGATGGAAATGATTTGTAAAACTCTTTGATAGAAATACCCCTTTTCATGAAAAAATTTAAAAGTAAAAAAATTTGGAAAAGAATTTATTTAAAGAAATTTTTGAATCTAATTTTCCCATACCACTTTGAAACTTTTGAAAGGAATTAAAATTTTAAAAACATTTGTGTCCATATAAATAAATCCTTAAAAAACCATTTTGAAGACATGGACATTAATGAGAATGATTTAGAAGAATAAATATTTAAAACATTTGAAATAATGTTTTAGTAGAAAATTACCATAAAATAATCCCTTTTAAAACTCTTTCATAAAACATGGACATGGATAATAAATATTTCCCAGTAGATACTTATTTAAAAACAACCTCCGATAATAAAGTGATTGTGAAATTAAACCTTATCAATTTGGTAACTTACGAAACATACAACCCATGAAAGATGTATCATAAAATGAATATGTAAATACACATAAATAAAATTATATTACACAAATAATACAATTATGGGTAGTACATACAACACAAAAAAGTTTATAGTGGCAATATGGCATGAATCTCACGGGAATAAGGAGTGAGATGAAAACCCCTTACCTTGCACATTCCTTTAGTCGAGGGTATGTTTAGCCTCCTGTATGAAGACTATAGTAAGTTATTAAATTATAAAAGAACCATATTAATATTTATGATATCATACATTATTAATTTATGACTTTATACTACCCATTTAATAATAATTTCTATGTTATATTAATATTTCTTCTAATAATCGCTTTCTTTTTTCATACGTGTTTTAACTTGTGACTCTTGATTGTATCACATAGATCATGATTTAAATATTTCCATAATATAAAACATGATTTATTTATAATATATAGTTATAATATAAAAATTTATAATAGGCGTATATATGAAATGGAAAACACCATTTATGGAGACGGTAGTCTATACGTACGCATAAACGTTGTTTCCGTTTTCATATAGTATTGAAAGGATGTAAGTGAATAAGATATATATAAGTACATAAATATATATATATATATATATATCCAGTGGAATTATTATGTCATATATTACATACTTATTAGTAATATATATTTTTATAATCGTCGATGAATGGTGAACTTGGAAATGAATCTCATCGCGTCGTGGAGACGGTAATCCGTATGTACGCATGAGCGAAAATATCTTTCTTTTGATATTAATATAAAATATAATTGGATTTTATATAATATTTACATAATCCTTATCATGTTATATTTTTTATTTACATAAAATACACATCCTTATTATATCCATCCGAATAATAATGTATTGAATAACAATTACACCATGACGTGGAGACGGTAAGTTGTACGTACGCATGTATGGTGAAATGTCATTCAAAGGATGGATAGAATACTGAATATGGTTGTACAATATTTATAATAACATCACAATATATAGAAGATACTAGATTTATTTTTTTAGAATGGAAATAAAAAAAAATATGTGGAAGAAGAAAGGAACTTGAAAGAGGGTGGTAAAAACACTACCTCTTCTTTGTGTTCTTCCTTTTGATTTGATCAAAAGGTATCCTTTGGTTGGATTTATGATCAAACTAAGGCCTCTAAGTTTAAGTGAGGGAAGTTGAGAGAATAGTTTTTCAGGGGTTGGACGAACCAAAAGGCTTTGAAGGTGTGAAAAATTGGATAGAAGTGGTGTCCTTTTATAAGGGGGAGGAGGAGCTCTTTAGAAAAAACATAAAGTATTAATTTATAATAAATTAATATTCAATTTATAATAGCCCCAAAGTGGATTATTAAATGTATAATGTGGGTATGGGCCTAAATCCTTGCAACCAATAGATTTTAAATAGGTTTGGGTCATTATATTAACCTTATCATTTAGTTTTATCTCTTAGTTAATTATATTGACATTTACCATGTCACTTTGTATTTTTATATTATATAGTTAATAAACATACTATAAACGTCCAAGATACCCCCAAGTGGTCCATTAATGATGCACCTATCATGATATAAGTCCTTTGTTCCAACATTATATTTTTAGGACTATAATATCAATTAATTATATAATATTTTTTAAAAATATTAATTTATGTCAATTTTGACAGTATTTGGTATTTTGTTTTTGTGAAAGTCATAAAAACATGATTACTTCTAAAAAGTTACATTGAATCAGTCTTGACATGTCATAGTAACCTAGAATTTTCGTGGATGTCCTAAAAACTTTGAAATTATATTTATTTTAATATTTATATTATTATTTATTTGATTCTTTTATTAATAAGGTCATTACTGCATCATCATTGTGTCATAAATAAATTTAATTATTTAATGTCTAAAAATAATAATTAAAATACAATTATGTAGGAAATATATTTATCTGACTAATGAATATTTGTAATCGAATTTATATCATGTATAAACTTATATTAAAAATGTTTTAGTTATTAAACTTTTATTTTAACTCTTTTAACTCTTCTTTGAATTAAATAATAATAAATGTCCTAATCTAATCCAAGTGGACCTCAATGGTCATATTTTATTTCTAATGTTGTTTTTGGTCGAATTAAACTTATCCGGTATAATTAGGACATGTTTTAGGGTAATAATAATATCATTTTTACCCTTAATTACCCTATTTACTTTTTACCGTGGTAAATAAAAGTAAAAAGTTACTATTAACCAAAAATTATTTTTATCTTGTTGAAGCTTATTTTACTCCTTGATATTAATTGTGTCCCTCAGATTTTCTAAATTCCACTCACAGAAGCAGTAAAATTATGTTTTATGTGAATTAACAAATTCTCCTAGGAGGTGGGTAAAAGATGGTGAAAAAGTTCAATAAAATTTTTATATATATATAAAATTATTATAAACTGACTCCAATGAATTACATTGAATTTATATAGGTATTATGTATCGATTTTGACCTCAAATATATTTAAATAATATAAATAAATATTTAAATAAAAAGCCGGTTTTGAACCGTAACTCAGCGTTTTTCACTATTCATAAAAAATTGAATGTTTTCAGAAAAATACCAAAAATTTACCGTAAGATAATTTTGATATTAAGAATTCAATAATGAAGTATATTTCACCAAATTAAAAACATATAATTTTCATTTATTAATTTAAAATTAATTCCCGCTGTTAAAACAAAATGTGTGTTTTTAAGAAACAATAACTATCAAAAGATGGACACTTGTTTATGTTCGGTTTAAATGTGAAATTATGTCCAATGACCAACATTGGATTAAATGGTAAAAATAAATTGTAAATATAATTTAAAACCACTCAAATTCATTATTTATTAATATTAATTATTTTGATCAAAAAAGTTGTTTTTAATTAAAATTTAGTAATTTTTACTATTCATCAAAATATGAAAGTTATCCGAAAAGTACCAAAATTTCACCCTTGGATAATTTCGATATTCCGAATCCAAAAATGAAGTCCATTTTGAGAGGTAAAATTTATAAAATTTCAAAGAGTGGGTATTACTAATCATAACGGCTACTTTGATTGGTAGTGATTTGTGTTAGAACTCGAAGTTGTGTACAACACACGCTACTGTATTATTCAAAGAGAAGCATACCATAGAAGATTGAGATGTTAAATTCATCCTCAAACTTAATGAAAATCAAAAGGTTGATTAAAAATATCAAATGTAACTTATCATCTTCTACATTTTGTAATGTGATCTACCCTAAGGGTGTGAATCAATGCCTAAATTTACAAAAAAAATTGACTAGATGAAGAATAACAATATTTTTATGTGGAAAATTCCCCCAAAAATATACCATATAAGATTTATAGACTTCACATGAAATCATTATAAAATTAGGATATTTTATTTAAAACTCAACATCTAATCATTGAGATGGAGATTTCATTTCCTTCAAAAATCTATTAGATATAAAAGATTAGGTAGAGGTTGAATCAAATAAAATATTTGTAATTCTATATTGGATGATAAGTGTAACCATAACCACATAAATAGGAACTTCCACTTTGGATGTATTAAATTCACATGCTTTGATGAAGAATCCCAACCCAGTTGGCCACGTTAACAGTGCTCTGAGCCAGTTTTCCACTAGGCCATAGGAACACCTCCCCGTATGCTAAAGGATTATGAAATAAATTTATGTTATAAGATGATATAATATGGATTCTATACCCTCTTGTGGTGATAAAAATAATGGTACATATATAAATATATTATTATAATAATTACCATAATACAGAATAAGTAAAGACAACAGTATAACAGAAGCATAAAAAAGAAACAAAAAATAAACAAACAATCCCAAAGGAATAAAATTTTCCTAAAACACATATCAAAGAAGGTAATGAAAAAATATATATACATTTATAGTCTCCCATATTCGACCATATAATTATAAACATATATATAAAAAAAATTCTGAATACTCAAAAAAAACTATAGCTAATGGAAGTCCCATTATGGTCCCTTTCCATCCATCCAAAGAAAATATCTGACTCGATCACTATGGTCCAGCTCCCATGAAAAATACCATACATTATATCAAAGTCATAAAATATATAAACAACCCAAGGGTCCCACTTTCGGGATGAGAATAAATATTACTAGGCCACCAACAATGAGTTCATGTCTAAAACCCATAATTATGTAGGTGTATGTTGAATATAAATAATAAGATGATGCTCTCACATATAATAAATAACCCATTTCTCTTGTGCTCAACATCCAAAAGGATGAATTTAATTACTTTTACCTACATTGTTATATATCTGGAAATGACCCGCAATTATATATATTGCATACACGAAATTTCATTATATATATAATTGCATTGGTGAGGATCCATGGCTCAATTATCAATTCATCCCCTATCGAATGGAAACCCAGCAGAACCCATGGGATCCACCTAAAAAATACCATTGGATCCTTATGCCATCAATCATGTGACCCTACATTCAAATGAAATGCCTAATTATTTCCTTAGTCCCTCATATCTTGTCTCGAAAACCCACCATTGGCTCAAAAAATGATGTCTCGAGGATTGATGATATCTATCCGCTAATAATTAATCAACATTGCAATGAACCTCTTCTTAAAACGATATATCTACTGCATGTACATGTTACCCCACATGTATGTATTGAAAAACTATTTCCATTGCTATATGGGGGTCACATGGTCCCACTTGAGAGGCCACATGGTTAAATCTAACCATACACCTGTATTTATTCTTTCTCGAAACTGGGTTTTGGGGGTTTGATACACCCATAACTCATCTGGATCCCCAATGAACATGTTGATCCATAAAACCCATATAAAAATAATTAATATGGTTAAATAACTCTAGGTTTTATAATACAATGATCAAAAGAAAATATGGCATGTTCACCAGCTGAAAAATTCAATCTAGTTGAGGATTTTTGACCCACTAAAAAACATGGAATGTTACTGTCTACCCACCTTAATATAGATCATCTTTATGATACCAATATTTACCTATATATTGTACCAAAATACCCTTCAAATCTATATCAACCTAGCCTACCCAATTCATCTGTCATAGGTCAACTCCCCTCAAGGAGGTCCCCACACAAGGAGTTGCCTACCATATCACATCCCACACATGAAACATTTGCCGATGGTCCACCGAACATACCTATACATAGAATCTCTCTAATAATGAATATTTATTCCCAAACATCATAATGTGTTCAAATAGTGCCCATTTTATATCTGAAACCCATCATGTCCCAATTCTCATCAGATGCCCATTGGTACCCATGTCTTACATGACGCCCATAATAACCCAAATCTCATCAGATACCCAAAGATCTTGTATCTCAAAAAATGATAAAAAAATAGTAATATATCATATATACATATTCTTTTCCATCATTATCCTAATTATTATTCACATCATAAAAAATTTAATCATATCGATTCCCAGATGCCTATGTACCTCATATACATATATATCCAACATCATAAACGATTCCAACCTACAAATCAGCACTGAGTTAGTCCAAAACCAATACCACTCAAACTCATGCACCAAAACATGAAAAATTCAAAAAGAATAGTGGTCATTCACATTATCATGTAATACCTATTACTATCATCATCTCCCCAGCCTGCTCTGCACCTGGAATCATAACTACGTGGACCTTTCTTAAAGCTCAACTACCTGAGGCCTAATGTCCCTATAGAGCTTCACTAGCTTCCATACACTAACACCAAAATTGATCATCTCTATCTACCCCATGACATCCATGGGTATATAATTACTAAATACCTTCTCTTTATACCACTCATAGTCTTACCACAAATCCATGAGTCTGATGTGGTCCTAGGAAACCATCTTTTTTATATGGATTCCTATAGAGACTCTCTAAATGGGCTATGTAGTGTCACTCCAGATACTCACCAAACACATTATAACATTATGTATAAAATTTCCTTGATTCCCTACACTATAATTATACTACTAAAGACCCACTCCTAGGAGATCTTCCTAAATCTCTAGATAGACTACCCTACTGAGATTTTTCAGGGCCCCAATTCCTTTCACCTGAAGCATAACTGCTCAACTCAATTGATTTCATCACCTTGATGAAATATTACTAATCGTTCAATTTTACCTTGGCTATCTGTTCCTAATTGACCTCCGGTTGATGCTCATTTTTTGTCACATTGTCTAAACGAATGGAAAGGAAAATGAATTCACAGAAATCGATTCATCCTTTGAAGAAAACATCAATAATCGACAGAGGCTTGAACAAGGGATCAAAAGCACATGTGCCGCGCAAGTTTCATCACTGTCGTGCATGTGCACTTGAGTGTCGCCTAATGGTCATGCAAGTGACTTGAGCGCCCTAAACGATAATTGCCCGAGTTTTCTTCAGCCTATAAATAGACCCTGTGGGCCCCCCATTCTGGAGGATTTTTTTTTTCAGAAACTCAGATTTGAGCTTCCAGCGCCCTAGTCTCTTCTCAATGCTTCTAAAAAACTTTTAAGGTAATATCTTACCTAGAAATGAAGATCTAAAGAGGAGTAGTAACGCCTAAGTGTTGAAACACATCAACAGTTGCGCGCCTGAGTGGCCAGACCTTAAGGGAAATGGCCACACTTGCGTTCTGCCTTACTCCTTCAATAGAACTTGTGTGCCTCCCTTCTGGAAGAACTTCAAAAGGATTCTAAAGGCATTTATCAATGGATCGCTCAAGTATACCCTGCTGGTTAACAATCTCACAAGTACCCATGCGTCTCGCAGGTATACATCCGTGACCAGACTTGCGCGCCCACTAGTACTTGCGCGACTATTAGGACTTGCGTGCCCTTACCTTTTTGGGTTCCATTCTTTCCTATTTCATCCCTCTTATGCCATTCCACCTCTACTGTTCAAAATTCAGTCTTCAAGACACTCTTCTAAGCCATTGGTTGCATGTCTTCTTGATTGACTTCCATATTTGAAAGGAATTCCATGAAACATTTCTCAAAATTTAGTGATTTACACATCTTGTCACTATGGTTAGAGATTTCATTCATTCAACCTCATCCTTTAAAGATGAGAGAACCCTAATCTGGGCGTCCTCTTTAGGAGTAAGCCCCAAATCCTCATTAACCTGGGCCTCCTCCTCAAGAGTAAGCCCCAGTCCAAGTTCTCAAATTTGGGCCTCATCCTCAGGAGTAAGCCCTAATCATAATTCAAAGTTCCCTTCTTAATTCAGGGTACCCTTTTCAGGGGTAAATCCCAAATTAAGAGTATCGATCTCCATAAAACACATATACCTTTTATGGACCCTGTTCACCTAGGAATCCCTTTTTAGGAGTAAGCCATAGTCATTAATATGGGCCTCCTTTTCAGGAATAATCCCCAGTCATAATCATTAACCTGGGCCACCTTTTCAGGAATAAGCCCTAGTCTCAAATATGGGCATCCTCTTCAGGAGTAAGCCCCAACTCCCTTATTTTTTTCAAGTCTATTAACCTGGGAATCCTTTTCAGAAGTAAGCCACAGTCTTAATTTCCCTTAACCATTCCTAATTTACCTGTGATCCGAGATTCCTTCTCAGGATTAAAACCCAATTATAAGTCCTCTCTTAATTTGGGCCTCCTTTTCAAGAGTAGTCCCCAAGTTAGAGTATTCAAATCTCCATGAAGCACATATACCTTTATGGACCCTGTTCCTGGATTTCTTCCCTGAAGTAAATCCTAATCTTTATTTATCTGGGAAGTCATACATACATAGGTCCCACAATATTTCTTATGATTGCATCTTTCATGGAAAAATTGTCTTATTTTTACCAATACCTCTTGTTTCTCACACCGAGCATGAATCACATGAGCTTAGAGTGTAAAAGTAATTATGGAATCTTTCTTTGAGAAATCAATCATAAACATCATACTCCCTTACTCAAACTACGTGGGTTATGATTCCTTTTCTAAACAAAGGATATATAGGTAGCCCATCTATGGGTTCGATCCCAACTTTGAAATAATCCATGTCTTTCTGAATGTTAATAAACTTCAAGTGCCCCACTGACTGGCTTTAAAACCTACATGGTCATCTTAATGACCAAGAGACTTCTATATTAATGTGTCGAAGGATACCATTGACCAAGAATCTCTAATAAATACAGATGATTCTCTATTGATGAAGAACCTCGAATACATATAAAAGATTCTCTAAATTTCCTACATATTTAATCATTGATTGTCAAATCTGAAGGAAATATCATTTTATACTTGGAAATGTAATAAGGATTCACGAACATAACTTAAATCTATAAAGAGAGTCCCAGAGTAGACAATAATTCTCCTCAAAAAGGTGTGATGAGTCCTACCTCCCATCCTCTCGACCAATGGAAAATCCTAAGCCTCATCAGTCCACAAACTAATGAATGCCTACCATTGGAAAGTAGGTCCAAATGGATATGGAATCATTGGATGTTTCCGGTTCAACGAACAAACCCGTTAGAAACCGATTCAAATGTTTGAACCTCCAATCATGGAGGTCATCCCCGAATTCTGAGGGAAACAAAAAATGGTTAACCCGACATGAATCCTTAAACAAATTAAGAGGATGTTTTAGCTATTTGTTAGGCCCTTATTTAAAACGCAAAGAGAGGGGAAACAAAAAAAATCATTTACATATGTTCTCATCCAAAAGATGTAGTGGCTGAATTTATCTTGATTACGCCTGTCATATAAAACAGGCACTCTTTTCCAAGATCTTTTGCATTTTCAGAATGGCTGCTCTCAAATTCACACCTGTGAATACAGCTGCTGCAAATTCCACGGCTGCTACTCCTGCTAGATCGTTGTTCGCTCTAAGGATGACATCACCTAATCAGCATCTTCAACTCTGGGTATCAAATGCGCTGGTTAAGGATTACTATCAACACGGTGCCATCCCAACTCTGGTGGTTGCCCGAAAAGCCCTCCAAGTAAACAACTCACACCGATAGTCCAAACAATGATGACCAATGGTCAAGAAACAGGCGGTGCTAACCACCGTCTCCAACCATTTCGGGTCGTTATCCCCGGAACGCAATCACCATTCACTCCCATATTCTATGGAGGTGAATGAGCAGGTCCCTCAGGGCCTTAATTCAAAGAAGCAGGAGTCCTTCCTGAGTGCTTCTATCAACAATCGCCACCATACTCGTGCAGCAGTACTCCCTCAACATGATGAGGTTACCGACTCCAGGCATTCAGCTCAGGTTCCTCGAACCCGAGCAGGAAAGACGAACCACCAGAGGTGGAATCTGGTCAACAGTGCGCAGGTTCTCATCTCTGCCATCTCCAGGGAAGTCCACCTACCTAACATGGTGGTAAGAAATGAGCGGGAACATAAACATGCCTATTTTAATTCCGATGTCCAGCAGACTCGTCTGGCAGCATCACACCAATCCCACCAAACAATTCCAGCAGAGTACTATAGGCAGGAACATACACATGTTTATACATCATCAGTTAATCAGCATGCTCGTCTGACTACATATGATGAAGCTCTTCAACCACGTTCGGCGAAGTGAAATCAGCAGGCACATACACCTGATATTATTAATAAAGCCTACCAACAATCTCGCTTGGTAGCACACGGAGAAGTCAGTCGGAAAGCTCCAACAACAAACATGAGGCAGACTCAACACTCTGCCCCCACACTTGAGTACAATCAGGATTCACTGACATGAAAAGGAGTACAGGAGCAGGCACATACACCTCCTCCAAGCACGGAATGGACATATATCCCTGTTCCGGCAGCAGAAGTCACCAAGCATATTATATCAATGGTGAATGAGCAAAAGAAAATCCCTGCTCATATTCTGGATGCTTTCCAGGACATTATAACATCATCAATGGCATCTTAGGAAAAGACACATAAATCTATCCCTACCAGTGGAGTGACACATCAACAGTTCACTCTGGAACAGACACACACATATGTTCCAGTCCAAGAGGGTTTTGGGGCATACTCCCCCATATCATACGGACAACCAAGTCAGGAACATACACCTGATTTGAGTGGAGATTATTAGCCTATCCTGGCCATCTTTCCTGATGAGGCACATACACCTGCTCAGAGTAGCCACTTTCTTTAACAAGTGGTTTCTAAAGTGAGTAAGAAGGCATCTAAGAAAAAGACCCTCCCAGCACCATCAGGAGATCAAGATCCAATCTGTAACAAGGCCTTGCTCGATGATGGAGTTTGTGAAGCCCTCAAGAAATTATCTGTTGGAATCCAAGATTCTACTCCCTCATTTCCCAATAGTGGGAACATTAATTCTGAAGGTCTTCAACAAATACTTCCTCATGAAGGCTTTCTTCATGACAATTCAGTCGATCTCAAAGTTTCATCTTCATATGAGAGCCACAGGAACCCTCTGTGTGGTCAGAAGACCAAGGAGCAAGAGATCTCATCTTTTGCTATAACCCACCATGGTGGTCCTCCTCATGATGATGAATTTCGCTGAGAAATTCCTCTCCGAAGTAGTGATGCACATTGCCAGGAAAATGCTCTAGTAGACAATGTAGTGCTGAGAAAGCCCCCTTATCTTGAGGCACTTGCAAACGTGAAACCAGTCATGTCTAATGCTTCATCGCTAGCAGGTGAAAATCTTTCTCAATCAGGAGATAGCCCAGGGTGTAGGTCATTCTCCGAGCCACCCCTAAGTCATGTATCTCCTAGTTTGATCAATGATTTCTCTACCAATCTTGTTAAATCCGATGAAGCAAAAAGAAAACACCAACTCAGGTCAAATCAGGTTGAAGAATCTTCATTGAATGATAAATAGGAAATGCTGAACATGAGAAAACAACTAGCAAAAGGTGAAGTACCATTCATGTTTTGGCCTCTGGCTAACTCTCAGTATGACATTCCAAAGATGTTTACAGATGATGGAATTCATGATATTCGTCTCAACATATGGAAAACTATTTGTCAGTTGAAGAAGAAAGTATTATCTTATGATGAATATGAAAATCATCTTAAGATAATAGAAGGGTTACAACATCAGATTGATTTGGAATCTCTATCAGTCTCTCGATATCCGAAGGCTGAAAAGCAATAGAGATCCCTTCAACGTTCATGCCTTGGCGCACTAAGAAGATTGCGTCAGTTAGTTTCCAATGCCCCATCTGGTATTCATGTCAGAGGATGGGGTGTTCATGGAGAACTAATTTTCACGGTGCTATCTAGTCAGCAAAGCCCGCCAAAAATGGTCTTATGCAATGTTATTTCCCATGGCCATCCACAATTAATGAGATTTGTTTGTAATCAAAATATTTCCTAAGATCAGGTGTAAACTAGTTCCTCTACTAATCAAGCATACAGAGAACAAGTTGTTGAATTACTCTTGCATCAAGAAAACGAGAATATTGAACAAGCCTCTCGTGTGGAGCAAGCACGTAATCACGTGACAGAAGTGTCAGAAATCATCCAATGATCTTTTGAACCGTGTGAGAAAAGTGGATATAGGTTAATGCATCCAGCTAATTTCCAGACTAAGGTTCACATGATCAAGAGAGCTTTTAAGAAAGTCTCAGACATAGCATGTCAAGAGCCACCCCAGCTTTCCAGACTAGGGACTCTTTTAAACCATCCCTCGGAATCAATAAATTGGATTGGAGTAATTGAGCGAGAACATCCCCAGTCCACCAGACTGGGGAATTTTTCAAATCATCAATCCTCTTCTCAGAGAAAGTCGGTCTTTTCTCGATTAGGGAAGAAGCCTCAAGAGGAACGAAGAGCAAAATTATCAGGAGATTCCATCTAAATTACGGTTTCTCGAGAAGTTTCTGAGTGATCAAATCAACAAAAGGCAATGTCTCATCAAAGACAGGGAATAAGACAATATCACAGAAATGCTGATAGAAGGGATGTGATGCGTTATGCATCAATCAATGTCATTAATGTCGTTGTTGCTGATCCACCAGATGAGGCTCACCCAGGTGACTCAGATGAAGAGGTTCATGCTCAAGAAGATGTACGCACCAACACAAATTAAGAAGGTGTGCGTACACGAAATCAAAGGATTACTCAGAACCTAGGTAATCCTTCGATTAACCCACCTTCCCCTCTCCGAAAAGGATATAACAAAGGGAGGTAAAAGAATAAGGTTACATATACTCCCTCTGGATAAGGCCAATCTCTCTCACTAGAGTAATGGTTTGCACAACAGGTGGAAGAAATGAAGTAATTAAGGAGGTTGAATGCAGAACTACTTCAGGGTAGTCTTCTTCGTGAGCGTGCTGGAGTCAGTCAGCCAAAGGAATTTATTGCAGCTGCTGAGATGGATCAAGAATATCCTTCTCTATTAGTACACCCTCATAGGTCTAATCCTACGGGTCAATTTTAACAACAGTTGGATGTGCTACCATCAGTTGCAGTACCAACCACCACATCTGTCCAAGCTCCAGTCATTGCACCTTCCCAAGTCCAAGTTCAACCGGATGTTTCTCAAAAGTTAATAACTACTATTGAGTCATTTACAACTCGGTTAGAAACTATGGAAGGGAAACATGCATAGGTTCAACCAGAAAAGAATGTTTACCCTGAATGGGTAGATTCAATATCTCCTCCATCCAGTTTTGGAAACCCTGTATTCCTTATTTTTAATGGATCAGGCGACCCTGAATAGTATTTGACGCATTACGTGTCTTGTTGTGACCCTATGATGGGAACTCCGGAGTAGTAAGAAGCTGTAAAACTCAGATGCTTCGTACAGACCTTGCAAGGACCAGCCTTTGTCTGGTATACATGTTTGCAATCCCGATCGATTACCGGATGGGAGGATCTTTGCCAAAAATTCCTTCTTCAGATCAGCTCAACTTTACCAAAGACAACATTTTTCGATCTTACAAACTATAAGAAAATAGAAAATGAAAGGGTCTCAGATTTCATTGCTCGCTGGAAGGGATTAACATATTCCTTAAACGTAGCACTTCCTCAAGAAGAATTGTTGACAATCTATGTGGAAAATCAGCATAACGAATTACGCACGTCGTTGATCCCTGTGAAATACAAAGGAGGGTTTCAAGACCTTACTTCAATCCCTCAGTAGATTGAATATTCCCTTATACAGGCTAAGAATAAATCTCGTGTAATTCCATCAGCTCTAGGAAGGAGAATGGGTAAAGCAGAAACTGCTACAGTTATGCTTAAACAAGCACCTGTACCTGTTTTTACATCAAAACCTTAATCTTCTCGAAGGGCTCCGCCTCCTGAGCGCCAACAACAAATAATGTTTCATCCATATGATAAAAGAGATCAAATACGAAAAAAGTTTGAGGATTTCAAGAACAAAACATAGTCTTTCCAAAATGAAAAAGTTCCTGGGTACTTTATTTCGGCCCTAGAGAATAATTTGGTTCAGCTACCAAAGCCCAAGAGGCCAAACAAGGAAGGAGTTTAAGACCATCCCAATTATTGCCCCTTTCATCAAATGTTGGGGCATCCAATCAAGGAGTGTTTTGTCTTAAAAGACCTCCTGCAAAAGATGGTCGACTCGGGATAAGTCAAACTGGAAGGATCTTTAACCCAGGTAGCATGTGTCACTACTACAGTTCCAGAGGAGGAAGGCGAATGGCAAGAAGTCAAAAGAAAAAATGTACAGAAGTATGATGATTGGATGGTCAGAAAGACAATCAACCAAACTCATGTTATTTTGTGAACACAATTAAATAAATTGATTGTGTCTTATTCCATGAATGTTTTGGAAAAACCCTCTTCATCAGAGGGAATTTCCTCAAAGAAACGACATGATTCAAAGAAAGAAAAAAAATCAGAAGAAGATGAGTATGTGTCAAAGCCTAAGTTGTCTTTGACTCTGGCAGACTTCATGCCATCTACTTCAAAGCCACGGGCACCGCCCCACCAAACGGCACAACCTAAACAAGCTAATTAGATAGAGTCTTTATCAGACGAAGACTTAATCTTCAGTTCTGTTAATATGATTCAATTAACAGATCCATATTCCAGTCGTAGTTTCGATTTCGATGAGCCTGAATTACCTGTATCAAACAGGGGAATCAGAGGAAGTTCCATAGGCTCATGATACAGGGGAAAACGTGGATCTTTCAGAAGCCACTATTCTAATTCTACCCCTGCTAGAACTGTATACGCATCAAAAACTCATAGTATAGCCCTTCAGCGAGCTCAGCGAGAACAAGAAAGTTATTCTACCAATAGAAAATTCAGTCCTGGAATAGTTATTTTAGAAGACCGGTTGATAGTTCCATCTTCTTCCTCTCAGCAAGTAAATAGATCTAATCGGTTTAATCTTCCAAAACCAGGGATATTGCCAACTCCTATCCCAACACAAGATGCATCAACTTCGAAAACATTTGCTTCCAAGGTACCTTCTAAACCACATATTCTTGTTGGGAAACACAAACCTGTGGATCAAAAATACGATGTATTGAAACACTTGGCCCATGTACCAGCCATGTTATCAATTTTGGATGCTCTGAATCTGTCAAAATATCTTTGGGAAGCACTCATCGAGGCTTTGTCAACTCCTCAGGAGTTTGAAGCTGAAATTGATGCAGCTGAAGCCTATCACATAGAGAATACTCCTGCAGAATGCCATGCAATAATATCTTTTACTGATGAAGATGAAGATGATGTTGTGCATGGGCATATTAGACCTTTGTACTTATCTATAAAAGTCAATGGTGTAGATGTTCGAAGAGCTTTCATTGACAATGGTTCAGGAGTCCACCTCATGCCCATTCGTATACTTCGTCGATTAGGCCTCACAGAATCTGATTTATCTCCTTTTACAATGATGTTACAAGGATATGATAAAAATGATCAAGAACTGTTGGGCGAAGTTACACTCAGAACTCAGATTGGAGATCTTGTCTCCAATTCAGATTTAATGGTTGTTGATCAAGACTCATCCTTCAACATCTTTCTTGGAAGACCCTGGCAACATCAGCATGTGGTTATCCCTTCATCATACCATCAATGTCTCAAATATTGTTTTGATGGTCATGTTGGGACATTGTATGGTGATAAGGCCCCATTTAAGACATGTGAGTCTCAATACATTGAGGCAGAATTCTATCACATGAAGGGAAGGGAGAAATCAACAACAAAGGATATTACCAAAGTTAATGCCTCATATGGTTTAGAGAAGATTACAGTAAATCCAATTAAACATGTGAGTAAAGATTATGTGTTTCCTACGAGTCATATTGACAAGATATAAACAAATCAAAATACTCTTATAGAGAGATCCATAATTTCAATTACGAAAATCGAGCCAGAAAACATGGGAGAAATTAGTAACCCACCAAGCAGTGATTAAAGCACAAATGGTGAAGTCTTCATTTCATCTGCTGAAATCCAACAAGTCTATACATCTCTAATTAGGCCAGAAGAAGTTATAGAAACATCGGAGGTGAACAATGATTTCAATTTTAAATCCATCATCTCCTCTTTAATACCCAATGAATACCCTTCATCATCAATCGGGTCGGAAATGGAAGCTTCTTCTTCAAGATGTGCAAATTGTGACATCTCTTATGATCATGAAAATTCTACTTTATCATCTACTATTCAAGTAGAAATGGAAGAAATAACACATGATGAATAAGAAGAGGAAGATCTCAAAGATTCTCCTCCAGCATTTGAAGAGGGTATATCTACCACTGTTGATGAACTCAGAGAAATAAATCTGGGTACAAAAGAAGATCCACACCCCACTTTAATCAGTGCGGCCATGACTCTTTAAGAGAAAGAGATGTATATTTCTTTTCTAAAGAAAAATAGAGATATATTTTCTTGGAACTGTACAGAGATGCCCAGGCTTGATCCTGATCTTGCTACTCATCATTTTGGTTTACTAGAAGAACATCGAGGATTTAAGCAAGCCGTGAGAAGAACACACCCAACTTATGCTTCCAAAATTGAGTCTGAAATGGATATTCTTATCAAAGCTAACTTCATCAGAGAAGTTCAATATCCCATGTGGATGGCTAATATTGTCCCTCTAATGAAGAATAATAGAAAAATTAGAGTTTTCATCGATTTCAGATATCTTAACCGGCATTGTCCTAAGGATGATTTCCCAGTTCCGATTACAGAACTTTTAAATGATGAAACAGCTGGATATGAAGCACTTTCCTTCATTGATGGATATTCTGGATATAATCATATCTGAATGGCCCCAGAAGACGAGGAATACACAGCCTTCAGAGCCCCTCAGGGTGTGTTTTTCTACCGGGTAATGCCCTTTGGCTTAAAGAATGCAGGTGCAACGTATCAGTGTGCCATCCATCGTATCTTCAAACCATTTTTAGGGAGGTTTGTTGAATGATATATAGATGATTTGGTGGTTAAATCCAAACATCTTTCTAATCACTTGGCGGATTTGGAAGTCATCTTCTAAAAGATTCAACAACATAATTTGAAGATGAACCCCTTAAAATGTGCTTTTAAGGTAACCTTAGGAAAATTTCTCGGCTTTGTTATATGCCATCGTGGTGTTGAAGTCAATACTGAGAAGACCATTTCAATCCTTGGTATGTCACCTCCATGAAATATGAATGAATTAAGAGGACTTCAAGGAAATATAGCCTATATTTGGCATTTCATCGCCAATTTGGAAGGCAAACGTTTACCCTTCACCAAATTGATGAAAAAGGGAGTCACTCACTAGTGGACTGAAGAATGTCAATAAGCATTCGATATTCTCACGAAATACCTCTTGAGTCTACAGGTACTCATGCCACCTGTTGAAGGAAGACCACTTATCCTCTACGTGACAGCTCTAGAGCGATCATTGGGTGCCTTTCTTGCTCAAAAGAATGATGATGGGAATGAAAACAGCCTCTACTATCTCAGTCGAACTTTGATTGAAGCATGAACCCCTTATTCAAGTATTGAGAAGTGCTTCCTGGCATTAATATTTGCAGTTCAGAAGTAGAGAGACTACCTGCAACATCCCGAGGTCCAATTGGTATCTCTCAATAACCCTCTCAAATTCATCCTTAGTCGTCCAATGCTTAGAGGACGTCTGGCATGGTGGGAAGTTATTTTGAAGCAATTTGACATACAATATGTGTCTCAAAAAGTGATAAAAGGCCAATCTCTAGCTGATTTCCTGACTGAACACCCTTCAGTGGAAGACACATCTTTAGATATTTAAATCCCTACTGAGGAAGTATTCTCTGTTCAAGAAAGTCCTCAGGCATGCGAAATGTATTTTGATGGTGCTTCCAGAAGTCCAACAGGGAGGAAAATGGAAAATCCTAAATTCAACAAAGTTGTCTTAGGAATTGTGCTCATTTATCCAGAAAAAGTGGTGTTACTTTATTCATTCTTATTGTGGGAAGGTGGTACCAATAATGAAGCTGAATACCAAGCTCCCATCGAAGGCTTGGAAATAGCACTTCAAGCACAAGTGAATCACATAAAAGTGAAAGGTGATTCAGACCTAGTAATCAAACAAGTCAATGGGGATTATGCCATCAGAAAATAAGAACTAATCCCTTTATATGATTACGTCAGAGATTTAATGGCGGAATTCCCTTTAGAACCGACATTTTCTTATGTCCTGAGATCAAAAAATGCTCAAGCTAATACACTGGATATTATAGCCATAGCTTTGGCAGATCCAAATCGAGATGAGACAACCATCAGTATTGCCCACCGTTGTGCAATTTCACCTTATGTTCGAATCAGAACAGAGGAAATTAATGAAATTAGTCCCATTCCTGAACCATATGGTCATACTACAGGATGGATTTCACCTATCAGGGAATACCTTCAAAATGAACACTTCCACCTAATAGAGCCGAGAAAGAACAAATTTGGCGACGTGTGGTAAATTTTACTCTTTATGATAGCCCAGATCACCTAGAGAAACTTATCTAACAACGTGGTTTTGATGGAGTTCTCTTCAGATGTATTGATGGTGAAGAGACAATGGTTGTCATGAAAGATGTGCATGTAGGAGTCTCTGGTGCCCACCAGTCTAGACATAGAATGTCTGATCTGATTTGAAGGCTTGGATACTTTTTTCCTTCAATGATACAAGATTGTGTCGATTTCACAAAGAAGTGTCATTCATGCCAAGTACATTCCAACTTCATTCATCAACCTCCAGATTTGCTTCATACAGCTAAATACTCATGACCATTTTCCACATGGGGAATGGATGTGGTGGGACCTTACCCTTCGGCTACAACCAAGCAGTTTAAGTACATTCTTACTACTACAGACTTCGTTTCCAAATGGGCAGAGGTAATACCTTACAAGGAAGTCAGTTATAAATGCGTTGTTAGCTTCATCAACTCTAACATCATTACCAAATTTGGTGTCCCTCATACCATATTGATGGTAAATGGCACCAACTTCTGTTCATCTGAGGTGAAGAAGTTGTATCAAGAATACAACATCAAATCCAACCATTCATCTCAGTATCATGTAGCGGGCAACGGCCAAATAGAAGCCTTTAACATGACTCTTTCAAATATACTACAAAATATGGTGGATATAGATAAGAGGTCATGTGCTGATAAACTCTGTCATGCTTTATGGGATTATCGGACTACCACCCGCACTGCAACTCAGTCAACTCCATATTCACTGGTATATGGAATGGAAGCCGTCTTGCCCATTGAAGTTCAATTGCCTTCGCTCAGAGTATCCATTTTTGATCAGTCATCTACAGATGAACAATCTCAAAAGTGATCGAATGAATTGGAATGATTAGATGAGAAATTATTGTGCACTTTGCACAACTTGGAAGCCTATCAGAATCGAATAGCACGAGCATTTAATGAAAAAGTTCGGCTTCATTCATTCACTCTGGGATAAATGGTATTAGTTCTCATAACTCCAATGATATAAGGAAAGAAACCTCCCAAGCTTGATCCAAAATGGGAAAGAACCTTACTCAATACATAGGGTCTACTCCAATGGAGATTATTCATTAATCTCGATGGATGGAGAACTCATCACTACTCCAACCAATGCCAGATATTTTAAGAAGTATTTTGTATAAAAACAAAATATATCATACAAGGTACTGTATGACCTTAAACTGCACCATCGTCCAGCAATATGTTAAACTGCATCATCAGCAATGGTCCATACATATGACCTTAAACTATTTGTACTTTCATCCCACATGACGTTAAACTGTGAAAAAGTTCCCTAAATGGTCCAGTATGACCTTAAACTACATCCATGGTCCAGGATGACCTTAAACTACAACTAGGTCCTATATGACCTTACACTGCATCATCAACAGTCCATGTATATGACCCTAAACTATTTTCAAGTCCCTTACGTCCAGCAAGACATGAAACTGTGACGTCTTAACTACATGACTCTAAACTGTATAAAATTCCCTTACATCCAGAAAGACGTTAAACTACATAATCATCAAAGGTCATGTATGACCTTAAACTACACCACCGTCCAACATGACATTAAACTGCACCATCCACGGTCCATGCATATGACCTTAAACTATTCTCACTTTTGTCCAACATGACGCTAAACTCTATTGTCCCTTTTTCGTCCAACAAGACGTTAAACTGTGGGGAAAAAAATTCCCCAATGCGTCCAACATGACGTTAAATGGTTTACTCTTTTTTCCTCACTACATGACATTAAACTGCACAGTCCCCCTTTCGTCCAACATGACGTTAAACTATATTTTCCCCATCATCCTAACTACATGACATTAAACTGTACAAAAAGTCTGTGATACGTCCTACATGACATTAAACTGTACTGTGTCCCTACTACATGACATTAAACTGTGCATCGCCAATAGGCTTAACTGCAAGACTTTAAAATTCATAGTCCCTTCATATGTCCTAGATGAAATTAAATAGTGCATCATTAAGGTTTTTCATACTTCTTGTTTCTCACACCGAGTATGACTCACATGAGCTTAGAGAAAACCTCAACCATAACACTCTCTCTAGGATACTAACCAGGTGTAAGTCCCAAAATCATTTTTTAGGTCGTTTTCCCCAAAAACAAATTGATCATTAATTCATTCTTTAATTGAACTACGAGGAATTTGATCCTTGCCTTCTAGGCTGGGTACGTAGGCAACCTACCAAGGTTCAAGCCCAAAACCAATCTCTTCACATTGGTTCACCTCCATCTCATACGATGTTGATTCGTGAAACCGCCCCAAGAATCAATATCTTTACATTTGTTCACTTTCATCCTTGTTATACGACGTTAAACTATACAACACTTTTTTCGAGTATGAAAATAAACTACAATATTCTTTGATACCCTCACCTGAGAGGGAACCATTATTTACATTGATTTTTCAATAATGTTTCATTTAAAAGACTAAGTTCATACATGGAAATGCCTAAACCTTTTATCTTGGGTTAAACCATCATTGTACTAAAGTCCCCTTTCAGCCTTCACATGTACAAACCAAATTTGTACATAGGGTATTTCTATAACTACGTGGGCTTGATTCCCATCCTTATGGGATACGTAGGAACGTTCGGGTGTCCCTCGAATCCAGCCCCATGTCTTTTGGGCCTAACCCCAAATTCCACATTCATTCCCTTGGCTGAAAAGTCCCCATGAAAACACACATTGTGTATTTCTTATAATGATCCAAGATCTATGACCCTAAACTAAGATCTCTAATTATTTTTTCCCACACAACGTTAAACTATAGTTTAAGAACTATGTATGGCTTGATTCCCATCCTTATTGGATATGTATTGAAGTCAAACTTTTCCAGTCAGGACCCATCCCCAAGATGATTATAGTTAGCATTAATCTGTGTATCTATGTATACATTGGACAATAACCATCTTTGTGTGTCATAATCCTAACCATAAATATTTTCATATCATCATAACCCTTTTCATGACTTCTAGTCACAAAAATTTCAAACTTCTGAGAATTCTTTTGCCTAACTATGCAGCACGTTCCCTTAGGTGGCTTTGCATAAAAAGTCTACATTACAGATTTGTCAGCCAAAAGATACTATTATTTGACTATGTAGCCAATTCCCTTAGGTGGCCCTGCATAATTCAACCCCCTAACGGGTTTGTTAAATAATTGTAAATTCATTCTTTGGAAGAAAGCCTCTTTTGTATTTATTGGTCTAAAATGAAAGTATGTAGGGATCCACAAAAATAGCCATCCTTAACATATTTGTCCCGTATCCTTTTTCATGATCTGAAAAGTATTCAAGTCTATGGTTTATATTCTCCTTCCCTATGTTTGGGTCAGACCTTCGTAGGAGTGATATCCATCCAGTTCTTCGATAATCTTGTTTTGAAATATCTTTTCCATATTACAAGTACCTTTTTCCATACAGAAAACTCTATAATTTTTAAAATTTGAATCTCCATAAACTTTCACTGGCTTTTAGCACTAGGAAAGTAAATTTATGAGAGTTCTTTTGCCTGACTATGCAGCACGTTCCCGTAGGCGGCCTTGCATAAACAGTCTACATAACATACTTGTTAGCCAAAAGATACTATTTTATTTACCTAGAAAGCCAATGCCCTTAGGTTGCCCTGCATAATTAAACCCCCTAACAGGTTTGTTAAATAATGGTAACTTCATTCTTGGGAACTACTTCTTCTAATTCATTTTTAGCTATTTTTCATATCATTCCTCAGATTCAAATATTCTTAAGTCATATTTTACATCCCCCCCCTTATACTTGAGTATGATACTATGTTTTCAGATGAATTTTCAAGGAATTGAGTCAATTCTATTTTATTCGGTCAAATCTATTTTGACCTTAAACATTAGCCTCTTTATGTCCAACATGCATGACATTAAACTGCCCACAAAAGACAAGGGAACTCTGAATAAAATCAAGTTCCAGCTCACTAAACATACATTTTCTATGATTTAGGTAATATTGAGAAATTAAGAGATTCAAAGTTTGTAGGGTTATTTATATTGATCATAGTAAAATCAAACTATGCTTACTAGGCCCATTTTCTTAAGTAAATTTAAAGCAGGTAGCGAAATAATGCAGATACAAATGATTGAAGATGAAAGTGTTTTTCATTGATACACAAGAGATAGAAGGACATCCATAGACTGAAGTCTCTTCTCTTTTTCAAGAATTAAAAGAGGGTTTCAACATAACTCTTCATTTTATTTACGGCATCCCAAGCTTCGTTAGAAACCACCTAGAATTCATTCATTCAACTGGATAAAATAAGATATGCACTGATACCATCTCTTCTTGGAACAATTATAAAAGGATGTTCTTGAGTGCGGTTTGAGAAAAAATTTCTGTTGATCAAACAGTGACTCTGTTTCTGTCCAAGAGACATGGAATATGGATACATGGATTTGAGAATGGAGCTTTGGAAGTAAAGATCCATTTGGAGAGAGTAATATTTTTAGATATTTCTCTAATACCATATTTTTCTTCTCTCCACCAACTGGCAATGGAAAACAGTTCAACCCATGGGTTTGACATTTTCATATCTTCAAGAAAATGGCATGGAGGAAAAATTTGAAAGTTCACACTATTTTTGTTTCTCTTAAAGTACAGCATAACCGAAATAGAGGAGTAGCAGTGCAGCTGCATCTCAGGTGTATAGTTCTTTGCATTTGGATCATTGACTCCTTCCAGATGACCATGACCATACGGGGACAGGTAGATTCTCTGTGGGAAATGAAGATGATATTTCTTCAAGTACTTAGCCAAATCTGGGAGAGTGCTGTCGCAGATATCATAGTAATCATGGACACCAATGTTCATCATGTCATCAATCCGCTTGCTAGCAAGTTCATCAGCCATTCCGATTCTCCTGAGAGCCATTGAATCTGCACAAAAGTTGAACAAACTAACTCTTAAATGGGTTTATTTTTCTTAAAATTTGTGAAGGAATTCAAAAAAAATGGCTAAGGAATTAAGGTGTGCAAGTCTAAAACTTGGTGCGAAAGTATGGATGTGCCGCTAAAGTATTTGACACGCAAGTATCACCGCGTAGGTCCATATACCTTGATAGCAGCGCGATATCAAGGAAACAACGGGAAATCGGCAACTTGTGCGGAAAATACAACTTGCGCGGCGAGAGCTTGAGAGTTTCAAATCCATATGCTTGTACGGAAGTGAGGCCCTCTATTTGTACCCTGAGTGCCATACCATACTCACCCGAAGGCCCTACCCAACATGCCAAATCCTGCGTGCCCGAAGCTCATTTTCTCGCGAGACCTTGCGCGCCCCAATTTCCTTTTTATTATCGTTTTCCTCAGAGTCAAATCTTTATTTCATTCGGATCCATCTCTAAGGGGGGACTTTTGTTGACGCTCCTTTTTTTTCACATTGTATAAACAAATGGAAAGGAAAATGACTTAGCAAAAATTGATTCAACCTTTGAAGAAAACATCAGAAATCGACAGAGGCATGAACAAGGGATCAAAAGCACATGTGCCGCGCAAGTTTCATCACTGTCGCGAAAGTCCACTTGCACGATGCCTAATGGTTGCGCAAGTGACTTGCGCGCCCTAAAGGATAACCGCCCGGGTTTTCTTCAGCCTATAAATAGACCCTGTGGGGGCCCCATTTAGGAGGAATTTTTTTTCTTCAGAAACTCAGATTTGAGCTCCTGGTGCCCTAGTCTCTTCTTGAAGCTTCTGAAACACTTCTATGGTAATTTATTACCTAGAACGGAAGATCTAAAGAGGAGGAGTAACACATAAGTGTTGAAACTCATCAACACATTTGCGCCTCAGTGGCCAGCCCTTATGGGAAATGACCACACTTCCATGCCGCCTTACTCTTCCAATAGAACTTGTGCGCCTCCCTTCTGGAAGAACTTCAAAAGGATTCTAAAGGAATTGATCAAAGGATCGCTCAAGTATACCCTGCTAGTTAAAAATCGTGCATGTACCCTTGCGTCACGCAGGTATACCTGTGCGAACAGACTTGCGCGCCCACGCAGTACTTACACAAATCGTAGGACTTGCACACCCTTATCTTTTTGGGTGTCATTCTTGCCTATTTCATCCCTCTTATGCCATTCCACCTCTCCTGTTCAAAATTCAGTCTTAAAGAAACTCTTCTAAGACATTTATTGCATGTACTATTTATTGACTTCATTATTTGAAAGGAATTCCTTGAAACATTTCTCAAAACCTAGTGATTTACACATCTTGTCACTAAGGTTAGAGATTTCATTCATTCAACCTCATCATTTAAAGATGAGAGAACACTAATCTAGGCATCCTCCTCAAGAGTAAGCCCCAAATCCTCATTAACCTGGGCCTGCTCCTCAAGATTAAGCCCCAGACCATGTTCTCAAATTTGGGCCTCCTCCTTAGGAGTAAGCCCCAATCATAATTCGAAGTTCCCTCCTTAATTCTAGGTAACCTTTTCAGGGGTAAATCCGAAATTAAGAGAATAGATCTCCCTAAAACACATATACCTTCTATGGACCCTGTTAACTTGGGCATCCTTTTTTAGGAGTAAGCCCCAGTCATCAATATGGGGCTCCTTTTCAGTAATAATCCCCAGTCTCAAATATGTGCATCCTCTTCAGGAGTAAGCCCCAAGTCCCTTTTTTTCATGTCTCTTAACCTGGGTCTCCTTTTCAAGAGTAATCCCCAGTCTTAATTTCCCTTAACCAGTCCTCATTTACCTTTGATCCGGGATTCCTTCTCAGGAATAAAACCCAATCATAAGTCCCCTCCTAATTTGGGACTCTTTTTCAGGAGTAATCCCCAAGTTAGAGTATTCAAATCTCCATGAAGCACATATACCTTTATGGACCCTGTTCCTGGATTCGTTCCCTAAAGTAAATCCTAATATTCATTTACCTGGGCAGTCATACACATATAAGTCCCACATTATTTCTTTTGATTGCATCTTTCATGGCACAATTGTCTAATTTTTACCAATACCTCTTATTTCTCACACTGAGCATGACTCACGTGAGCTTAGAGTGTAAAAGTAATTATGACATCCTTCTTTGAGCCGTCAATCATAAACATCATACTCCCTTAATTGAACTACATGGATTCTGATTCCTTTTCTAAACAAAGGATACGTAGGTAGCCCATCTGCAGGTTCGATTCCAACTCTGAAATAATCCATTTCCTTCGGAATGATAATAAACATCACGTTCCCCACTGAGTGGCTTTAAAACCAGCTTAGTCATCATAATAACCAAGATACTTCTATATAAATGTGTCAAAGGATACCATTGGCCAAGAATCCCTAATAAATATATATGATTCTATATTGATGAAGAACCTCTAATACATATAAAAGATTCTCTAAATTTCCTACATATTTAATCATTGACTGTCAAATATGAAGGAAATCTCATTTTATACTTGGTAATGTAATAAGGATTCACGAACATAACTTAAATATATAAAGAGAGTCCTGGAGTAGACAATAATTCCCCTCAAAAAGGTGTGATGAGTCAGACCTCCCATCCTCTCGACCAATGCAAATTATTAAGCCTCGTCAGTCCAGAAACTAATAAATTCCTACCTTTGGAATGTAGGTCCAAATGGATATGGAATCATTGGATCTTTCCAGTTCTATGAACAAACCCGTTAGAAACCGATTAGAATGTTTGAACCTCCCATCAAGGAGGTTATCCCCAAATTCCGAGGGAAACACCTCCTCTAAAAAGAATGTTAGCTAGAATATGTTTACCAACACTCTAATTTCATTCCATAAATCATCTTTGAAATGTCGTACCCCGAAAATGTCGTCACCCACCATAGTAGGTGAAAAACGAGAAAAACCTATGAAATTTGATACATAGTCCATGAAATATGTATCACCCTACTAAATATTCATAAATGCATGGGCCCTATCCACCATTAGAGTATCAAGGAAGAAATTACCAAAAACCTAGCCTCATAATCCTTTCAATCCAGTCCCTTGTCCATGCCTTCTTGAACCAGTCCATCCCTTCAACGCTTTAATGGGCCTATAAACATGTATATGTCCATATTCACCATATAACATGGGGGTGTCTCATGCTGACCATAGATAGTTTATACTAACTCCATCAAGATCTCATTAACCTATGGTCTACCCTCACCCTAAAATAGAAGTGGGTATTGAGACTATAACTCGGGAGTCAAATATTCCATTGATGGAGGAGCTCCCTATGATCATTAGTCAATACCCTGTATGACTTGTACTAAGCTCTCCCTTTTCTATTCATCAATCCATATCCGAAATTCATATATTTTTTCAGCTTTCCCACGAAATTTAATTTATCTACCTACACCTCATTATCATACTTACTCTCCAGGGCCTCATACCATGAACTCTCATGTCGCACCACATCACCTCCCTCTTGACACTCCACTAGAATTCATATAGGTGTTGTCATTCTGAATACTAATTACTATTTTCAAACATCCATAACAGTGTTTATATGTATATATATATATATCAGATAGGGAAATTAGTAACAAGAAATGCACTTCACCACCCTTAAACACCCCTACCGCACCCATGTCACATGACATCCAACCTCAATCCCCCTTACCTATCCATGATAGATTCAAGTATCAAATATAATCTGGTCCCATGGCCCCAGGCTTACCCATAGAAGAAACGAGCATCACATATGATTTGGCCTCATGGACCCTTTCCTACACATTTCATAGTTATGCATCACATGTTGCATATATCATTCTAATGTAGCTGAGTAGAATGCCACCAAAAATTATATACATTAAATAAATTTAAATAATTTTTTATAGTATAAAAAACTCTCCCATAGTCATCATCTCTGACTACCCTTATCAGGGCCAGGTATATATATCATATGCATATATAATCACATATAGATCAAATTTTAACTAAATTCTTGGTTTGGATGAGTATAATTCCACCAAAAGAATTTAATAAAGAATATTTAATTATATTTTTTTGACATTTTAAATAAGCCCACCCTTCTTAGAAAATTCTATGTTTCTAATAAGAATCCCAATAAAAATACATCATAAGATCCTAAGTTCCTATCATGATGCATAATCAAACCTCCCATTCCATGTCGGAAAAATGTTCAAAATAAATAACAGATGACAATCACACCAACATGCAACACATAAGGTGGAAATTAATTAAAATGTAAACTCACACAATATAACATAAATTTCTCACTCTTTGAATCATTTTTTTCCCCTATGAAGGGGGTTGTAGGACCTCAAAAATGATCTCTTTACCTAGTATCGACTACAACATAGTCTTTGGTCTACCATATACCATATAGTAATAAAAAAAGGGAAACAAACCCCATTGATGAAATTTTTAGCTCCCCAACCTGTTTATCCACCCAAACAGTGCTCGGGTCTGGTTAGCCACTAGGTCTTCAGTATGCCTTCCCATATGAAAAAGTATTCCCACTAGCGATGAACATCTGAAAGGTGATATTTGGGAGACTATACCCTCATGTGGAGATAATAATAATGGTCCATATATAAATATTGGAGTGGAAACATGTCCATAACATAGAAGAAGAAACAATATCAACCATATAGTATCATGAAGATATTGAAGCATAATAATCCAAGAATCCCAAATGTATACCTTCTAAGGACAACACATATCATAGAGAGTCATTCAAAAAAAACATGTAGGGTATATTGTGCCTGAACAAATCAGTATACACAGATATATATATATATATAACTTTCTAAAAACTCTAAATAAAACTCTATACAATGAAATACCCACCATGGTTCCTTTCTTTCCATCCCATGAAAAAGGTATAACTCAGTTACTATGGTCAATCTCCCAAACATGACCACAGATTCGATCTCAGAGGCATAAAGTCTATGTATGTCCTAAGGTGCCCGTATTTGGTGTGAGGATAAAAATAATAATTCCACCACCAAAATGATCCAACCTTACATCCAAAATTATGCAGGTATGTTTTGAATATTAACAAAAAGGTTATTCCCAAACATGTAATAAATAACATTTTTCCCTAATGCTCAACAACCATAAGAAAGTGTTTACCTATGCCTACAAACACTGGCATATCTCTAAACAATTACCCCATAATTATTTATATTTCATAAAGTATATGTATTAATATATATTATTGAATTGGAGAGGACCAATGGATTAATTACCAAGGAATCCACTAATTAATAGAAGCCTAAGTGAGCTCTCAGGTTACATATAAAAATATAATACCAACACCTCTGACACTCAATAATGTAACCCATTGTCCAAATATAATTCCCAATAAATTTCCTTGTCCTTCAGACCTTAGCTTATAAATTCACCATTATCTCAATGTTTGATGTCTTGTGGCATGATGATATAAATTCTCTAATAAATAATAAGAATCACCTCAATATGTGATTTCTTGAGGCATGGTGATATCTATCATCCAATAATATTGGGAGATCATCCACAGTATAATAGAAATCCTCATCTCCCAAAAAATGTTTCTAACACCATCAACTAATGTTCCATCACTATTCATATTGATTTATATAGAGAACACACCATTATATTTGATATTAAACACCATCTCATAAGCCTCACAGTCTACAAGGGCCTTTATCCATAATGAGTAGTCAAAACCAACTCAACTGATCCCTAGTTTTTTTTAACATGAATCCATTGAAATGTTTCCTAAAAATGTTCGGGTAACTTGCTACAAATACTAAGTCACGTCTTTTGAAACCTCTTTCCCCAGTGAACTTATCCCTAAAAATTGTTTCCCAAGTTCATCCCAAGTCATGAGATCTCTTCCACCATACTGAAGACCTCATCCCCCAAAACTAATGACCTTGTCACCTCAACATGGTGAACATCATCACCCCACATGTCTTAGGCCAAGCCCAATCGGACAAGCCGTGTCACCTCAGTCCAGATGATCAACATCTCCACAAACCATGGTAATATCCCCCCATGTTCCCATGAAACCAATCATATCAATGTAAACAATTAAATTTCAATAAAGATACACAGTTTTCCTAACCTACCCAAGATGGTTCAAGACCATAACCTAGCTCAACCATTATAGTGAATTAATGGCATGCCCATAGGCATATCATATAATTAGTTTACCAATTTAATGTTAATAATCTCTATAATTAAGAGTCTCTCTAGAACTACCAACATGGATTATATATAATGAATCACAAGAACATTCAAAAAATCATGAAGATATTTAAGCACCACCAAACTTATACTTATAGGAAATCGTTCATCATATATTGGCTGCTAACATGACCTAAAATGAGATAAATCAACATTTTAGGTGAATTACCTGAAGATAGGGGAAATATCTCAAATGTATTTAGAATTATATATATAGAGATAATATAAGTAGATAATAAAGTTTAATGAAGGACATAATGTAGTTCTTCATTGAGGCCAATAGATCACGAATCAGAGCTCAGATGATTGAGATCCTGTAATGCTTAAGGGATGAGAAGAATATAGGATCACTCATGTGATGCAGATTAAATGGGGGAGAAAACAAGAAGAATGAAATAAATATGAAGGATAGAGAATAACATAATTTCACCCTCTAAAATGTCCATCATGTGCTAGCTATACAAGAACCACACGCACATTATCTAGGCACATGATTTTACAAATTGTGTGTAAACCGTGTGATTCGCCTCTATTAAAAACAATAGTAGTCTGTCATAGTTAGAAACCCACTTCTACATAGTTTGAAAAACCATATCCATAATTGTAGGTGGGTTTTATGGTTTTTTCTAAGAGTCTTAATGGTTAAATATAATTGTTCCCCTCTATCTATGCTTTCAAAAAAATGATTTTTTTGGGGTCTGATGCACTCATTATTAATTCAAATCTTTTTAGACCTTTATGATTTGTAAAAACCACATAGAATGTAATACACGGATAAAAAACTCCACAAATTAGGTTCTAAATATCAAAAGAATTTTTTTTCATTCACCAATCTTAAAAATTCAAACAGGTTGAGAATTTTTATCTACTCAAAAACCCATGATGTGACATTGTGCCTCTCCCCATCGATTCTTACTTGGTATGTTCCTTTGATGGTTGGGGTACTGTTATGAATAATTACCCATCTATTTATTGTTGAATCTCTATATCAATATGGTTCTTTCTTTGCCTCAAATTTATTAAAAATATGACCCTTATCTCTATACATAAAATAAACTCCCATTCCCTTCATGTAATTTTTAGTATTTTTCATTTAAAAATATTTTAATGATGGAAATTTATTCATTCCCTTATTCTTATTTGATGTGTTCACTTTTTCAAGAAGCTCATAATTAATTTTTTACTCTTAATTTTTGTTTAAAATAAAAGATATAGAAAATTATTTCACCATCTTAATTTTGTTTGATACTATATCATCATGTAATGATTTTTTTTGGAAAATAGTAACCATTCGAGATATTAATTTAATCACATCAAAAAAATGGTCAATCATACGTTCAAGATTATTTATATTGTCTAAATAATACCAGGATAATCTAGTAAAGTTATCCACATGATTGTAAATTTTTATTATCTATTCTAATTTAATTTGATAAACTTCCTTTCCATTTCATTTCACTATTCTCATGGGAATTATTTTTCAAATAAAATTATATAAAATTTTATCAATTCCATTATTTATATCCATTTAACCAATTTAGTGATTTGGATAAATGAAAACTATTTATAATCATTTCTATTTTATCAATATACTACCATAATTACCTCTTCACTTTCATTACATCCCAAATCTAGCAATATATTTATGAGAGTCTTAATCCATTGTTCACCTATAAATGAAGTATTTTTTCTTATTATGATATTGAGGATTATATAACATGAAGATATCTAACATAAGTAAATCAACATTTAAAACAACATGTATCACCATATAGGTAAGTTCATTTATCCTAGCCTGAGTAATATTCTATTATATATTCATAATGTTCTCAGCTCTAACACCTTATGTATGTGACCTCATGGGAGTCCCAACATTTTTTACTGGTTTTGATTCAATTTATTTCTTTTTGAACCATACCTAAATAGTTTAATAAATAGAGTAATATCATATTCATCATGGATATTGATCCATAAAATAAAAATCCATATAATGGTAATATTTCTCAAATATTATAGGGGATTTTTATAATTCCCATTTTATATTTTTTTCTTTAAAATATAGTTCCCAAGGTTTCTACTAAAATTTATTTGATACCAACTATAAATACCCAAACTCTAGAAACCCATAGCCATAATCTACTTTATTAAATTACAATAACATGGACGGGATATCTTTTTAATGTGTCAATCAATTTAGTTGTCTTGAAAAACCAGATACATAAAAGATTTCAATATAACATTAGAAATATACAATATATAGAATTTTAAACACTCTTTCATCATTGATATTAATCATAATATCCTTATATATATCATAAGGAAATGAAAAAAAATAAAGTGTGAGTTTATATGCCCGGTAAGAGTTATATAAATCATAAATGTTTAGGATTAAACATGGCATAATTAATATGAAAAGGTAAATAACAAAAAAAACACATTCCATTTTATCAATAACATGATCATGAAATGAATCTACTGATAATATCAATGACGTGATATAATGGATAAAAATAAGTAAATTATCTATGAAGGAAATGTAAAATAATTTGTTTCATGATGTTAGACATCATGATATCTTTAACAATAAAGACTTGTTCCAAGAGATTTTAACTAATGGGTGGGTATATACCAAAAATCCCATTAAATTTGTATAATTTGTTTGTATCAGGACAATTATCAATCAATCATGGGGATATCTATAACTATTCCCCATCCATTAATTCATGCCAAATCCATAAATCTTATATTGAACTACCTATTTAATTCATAAACCATCGGCCTTATCAAAAAATATTTCTATTGAGTATAGAATACAGAATAGCAAGATATCCCCAGTCAATCAAATAACTATGATAGTAAAATACCATATTTGGAGATAGTATATGGTATATGGAATAATAATATCTATGAAAAAATATTATGGATATTTAAGAGAAATTTATCGTCCAATTATAAATTATTGTGATAATTTAAATGTTTCAAGATAAATTTATTGAGAAAATAATTAATAAACAATAAAATATGACAGTCAATTCATCATAAATATAGGTTCTACAATAAAATCACGTCCTTTGTGGAATAATGAAATATGAAAGAATAAAACTAACATATGTTTTCATAAAAGAGTGTTATTTTTATAACCATTTAAATTTATAAAAATTATATATGATATCATAATACTATTTTGGAGGTGGGAAAATCTATTAACACCATATACATTTAAAAAACATTCCTTTTGACATTTTTGTAAATAATTTTAAAAATTACCCAATTATAATATATTATAAATATTCCCTTTAAATTTTTTAACAAATATAGTATAACATAAAATTAATATAATAAATAATATGAGTAAATAAAATTTACATTTGTAAAGAAATATTTAAATATATTTGCATGGATGGAAATTTTACCTGATCAAAAAGGAAAATAAGATTGGAATTTATTTTAAAATTTTCATCACATTATTCATGTTATAAATATAAGAAAATATGGATGAAAATATATAGAATCCATATGTATTAATAATATAACAAAATATATTGAAATTTATGAATGATAAATTATAAGATTCCTTCTATAAAAATTAATGCAATCACAAAAAATGAGATTTTAAAATAAATCCTTACCACATTGGTATCATTAAAATTATAAACCCTTGAAAGTGTAAAATTTTATTGAAAATTTAATACTGTATATATATATATATATATTTCAAATAAATCAATGGTAAAAATATATATACAATATAAATGTGAATTGGTTCATAATAGAATATGACTCAATGGAGTAGAAATTTTTAATGGAATCCATTACAAAGATCATATCATAAAAAAAGGAATTAATAAATTAATTGTGTATGTTATAGAAATTTATATCCACAAAAAAAGTTTAAATATAACATAATAAGATAAATTGTCATTTAAAAAATAATCATTACATTACACAGTCACAGAAGTAGAAGTATAACCTAATGAATGGAAATAGAGTGAAGAAACCCCTTAACTAAAATTTGATGGGCCTTGTATGTGATTTTAATCATATGTATAATAAATATAGATTTATTATACATATATTAAATAACCATAAGAATATTTATTTTATCTTATATTACCTTTTTATTTTGTCTTGTATCCCAATTTTTAACAGAGTTTTATAATTATCATTATTACGGATTTTAAAAACATCATTTTCCCTGAATGTTTAGAATTGGTAGTTATGGTCCATGGAAATTGATTATTTTTAAATCATATGAATAATTTTAATAATGATATAAATATTATATTTATTTATTATATATTTATATATAGGTTCAACTATTGAAATTTTAGACAAAAAAAAGAGTTACACCATTCATGGAGATGGTAGGTCATTCCCTCTTTTTCGTTTTACCTGTCTCCATGCATTCCTTTTTTCCTTTTCATTATAAAACAATCTTTACATACTCCACTCAAGTTAAGCATGGTGGTGTTTTGGTAAAACTTGGATGGTTATGGAGGACGCTCTTGGTAGAGGCCCTCATTTTGGTGTTTTCCTCTTGTCAACTTAGGCCATTGAATTTTTCTTATTGGTTACTATGGGATATTTACTAGATTGTTTCCTATAGAAATATATATTTTATGTTGTATACCATAAAATTATTTTATGATGTTTAGTGAATGAGGTTTTTAATGTTGGTACGGTATTTTTGGTGTCAAGTTGTGGCTTGATCTGGTGATAATGTCTACTAGTTTTAAGCTTCGATGATGATGGGGGAATTTATAGTTTGTTGTTTGGGATGATGGTCTGATGACGGTCACAGTTAAATCTAATGAATTAACTCTTTGATATGATGATGAAAATCAATTTTTTTTTTGTTTTTATAGGGACCATTCTTATGGATGTTTTGTTGGGAAACAAGATGGTTACTATGAATCCATTGTTCGCTCAAATCCTTAATCTTACCTCTTACTCTTCCACCCCCCTCCCAATATGATAAAAAGCAGTGCTAACAAATAATATTTTGTATGTGTGTTTCATTGGTCAATAGTGTGAATGGAGAAACCATTGTTGGCCACCCTACATCATGGATTTATGTTTCTCCATTGATAGGGTGAAGGTGCTTTATCCTCAATGTTGATTTCATTTCAATTTTTTGGGTTTTTTGGGTTTGGTGCTGATTGATGGTGATCTTCGATGAAGTCTATAGTTGTATGATCTCATGTTGGTATTGAATTTCTATAATTTAAATGGTAAAATTTTTTTATATGTTTGTTGTATTGGGGTCCAAGTGATGATCTTCGATTCTCTCAGATGATCGATGTGGAAGACAGGGGTGGTGATGATTTTTCCTCGATCAATGATTAATGACTTTTCTTGAGGGTGGTATGTGAATGCAGGATTGACTAGCAGTGGGCATATGGTAGTTCTGGGATCTAGGGTGTTGATGATTCTCAGATAACAAGGTTATTTTCTAGTTTTGGTTTTGATACCTTGATTTGAGTGGATTTTTATTTTTTAAATATTTTTTTATTACTGTTTGGAATTTGGAAATTGATTTCTGAAAACTATATTCTAATATAATATATGGTTACCAATAAACCATATAGTTTACTTTATAAAATTCAAATAAAAGGTTTATGAAGTAAATAATGTAATGTAAATAATAATCCACCTTTCCAGAATCACTATTAAATTTTATATATATTATATATTCATTAAATTTATCCGTATTACCGTCCATGTAAAATGAAAATGAAAAATGAATCATATCACTTCTTGGAGGTGGTAGTCTACATATATGTACAAGCGACATTATCATTTTTCCAATGGGTTGGAAGGTAAAAAGTTACATATGAAATTATAATTCCATAATAATAATTATATCATAAATATAATATATATATATATATATATATATATTAATTTGATCAATACTTATAACAATCCTTGTTATGTGGTAATGGAAAATAAATTACATTGGTTCGTGGGGTGGATGTCCTCCATACACATGAGAAATGGTTTTATTTCCCATTTCATGCTGAAGAAAATAGACAAGTATTATTATATAAACATAATAACATCATAGTATATGGGATTTTATAGTTTTATTATATTGTAATGATTAGGTTATTATTGAATGTAATAAAATAAGAAGAAAAACTAAAGTTCTTGGTTAATATGATTTCATATTCTTTGAAGGAACTCCTTTACATTTCCTCTAAAGGGACCTAGGGATGGTATTTTTAGAAGAAATGAAAGCTATAGAAAATACATAAGTAATTTAATTACATTACTAGTAATGGTGTCGCCTTTTTAGATGGCTAAATTTGGTGTAAATAAAATAGAGAAAGAGTGTCCTTTTATAAGTGAGAAAGGGGGCACTTTTGGAATTTGAGGAAATATTTTTATATAATTTGTGTCTAGCTCTTGAAAATGGATCTAAAATGGAATATATTAAAATATAAAATGGATATGATATTCAATAATATATATAATTTTTCTTAAAAGTTGAGATATAATTTTAATCCTTATTTCTTATATTAACCCCTTGGTTAAGCAATTTTAAAATTGTCCATGGTAATGACTTTTTAAATATTTTATGGTTATAATTTTATAAATATTGTAAAAATTGGTTCATAAATGGAAAAGGGATAAAATTATAGACCATTTATTATCCCAATTATTTTATTTAATTAATTTTTTGACTTTTATATAATTTAAAAAAACTTATTTTCATAAAATATCTTTAATGTCATTTATGGGACATTCTATTAAGTTTTACATTAATTAAATCATAAAAAAATATATTTATAACAATATCCATTCAAATATATGTGATTTTTAATATGTATATATGAAATTCATAAGAAAAAATAATTTATCCAAATTTTATTACAGTTAATACTTTTTAAATCATTTATTTTATTTTTCTATTAACTAAATAAAAACTATGTTAGTGTTGCATGATCATTAAAAGTAATTATTAAATAACTAAAAAAAATAAAGAAGATATAATAGTAAATTTAAATTTAAATTTTATTTTAAAACCAAAAATATCAAATTTTTAAAACAATGGAAAAATATAAGAGATATTAAATCCAAGAGTGTGACATTTGGTTATTATTTTCATAAAATAATATAATTATCAATATCAAAGAAAAATGAAACCAAGGGGCCATATTTTTTAGAAAAGAATGATAATGGTTGAACCCCTATAATCAAATTGAATAATTTATTGGGTTATATAAATTTTATTTCCTTATCCAATTAGTTTTCAACTTTACTTTTATGATTTACCTTTTATAGAGGTGAAATTTTTTTCAATTAGTAATATTCTTAATGGGAAAACTAATATGGATCGATTTAAAAAAAATTCAACTTCTACATTTAAAATGTGGAATCAATTTTTCAAATTCAACTCACATATTTGACATAAATTAACTATACAACATAATGAAAAATGTTTTTTAGAAAAAAATATTTTTTTATGTTAGAAAATGAACTTATATAAAATAAATAATTACTTATGATAAAAATAATATTAATTATATTATTTAATAATAAAGGAGGATTATGTTAATTTATTATTAAATTCAATAATTTATTGGGAATTTAAATTAAAAAAAATGAAAAATTTACAAAAATTATTATTTTTCACTATTTACTGAAAAATCTATCATTTCATAAAAATTAAATAATTTGAAACTAAGATAATAGTGACATGAATAATTAAAAAATGATATATTTTTCACATAGTAATATTCTAATATGTTTCTCGTTTTCATTTAAATTCAATGTTTCTTAAAAAATAAGCTATCAAATAAATTTATTAAATGAAAAATATGTCACGAAATATCATGTAGTTACAAAACCAAACCTTGTTTGAAAAACCGTTTTCAAATAATTTAATTTAAAAAAAAAACTGAAAATTTTATTCCTAAAATTAATTTTTTCTAATCATAATACATCCCACACATATAATATGAACCTACAAGAAAAGTTTAATGTAAAAAAAATGAGATATTTAAATACCTAGAAATGTATAAAACCAATAAAGGAATAAATTTGATACATAGTAATATGAAATTAAACCATAATATTAAAACATAATAACCATAATCCCCTTACCCTAGTAACTTGAATTTCACTAAATTAGTGTTTTCAATCCATATAGGTGTTCTTATTCCCATGTTTTGACTATTATAATCTATATCTAACATGGGAAAAATTATAATTCAAAAGAAGAATGGGCATAGATACTATATGATACATACTATCTCCCCTCTACTAAACAATAATCGATAAAGAGATAATTTGAGACCATGATTATTCATTCCCATATTCTAGAATCCACCAACTATTAGTAATGTAATAATATATTTAAATAAGTGCAATAACTTCTATATCATAACCATAACATCTTATTAAAAATTTTAACCATAAATTATAAATCAATGAAAAATAATGATTTGTAGTATAGAACCAACCATAGAAATATTATAACACAAAAAATATCAGAATGAAACCCATGATAGATAGATATCGGTTATAGAATAACAATTTATCTTATTCGGTTAATCATATTCATAGTAAAATATATATATAAATAAAACCAAATATTAAAAAATTGTTATGAACAATGTTTTCAAGTTGGAATAGAACCACATTGTGTCCCTGTCAAGATACTCGAACACTATTAATTGGTATTATCCCATTCCTATTCCCATAAATCAAACAATAGGGATATAAAACCACCAAGGTGCATGCATAAGGTGTGAATAAGAAACATTTTAAGCCACCATCATTGATGAAACTAATATATACCCCAAAGTATATATGATTGGGCATGAATGATGTAAAAAAAATTAACACTTCACATGCCAAAAAAAGGTTAGGCTACTGTGTGATAACTATGAAACCATGATTTTTTATCCCACCAACATCAATCATTATCAGTCAAATGTACTTATCATACCAAAAATCTAGAAAAAGTTGAGTTGTAATTCCAATATTTATGCACTAATAATGTTAAATATATATATAGGTGAATATTCAAACCATATCCTACTTAACTAGGAAACAATTCAACTTAGTATAGATCTAAATCATAGGAGCTACCTGCTCCCCTGGAAAGGAATGTTACATAGTCATAGGGTTCCATAAATCACTTATAAGGGAACATCAGACATGATTCATTTGAATATACAAGTCATTGTATCCTATAAGAATGTACATCACTTAAGCTATATCATAATCCTAGTTTTTACAATCTCTCTTAGTAGGGAACATCAACCCATCCATTTTTTGAATAACTAGAATAATCGGTTTCTTTAGGAATGAATATCACATGTGCTTTATCTAGATCATGGGAGTCACTAACTCCCTTTAGGTGGAATATAAAATAGGGAGAATCTGAATTATGTGATTTTTCATATCCTATAAGGAGGACCATTACTTAGGCTTTATTGGACTTATGGGAGTTTATATATCCCATAGAATGGAACTTTACCTAGGCTATATCCAAATCAAGGGTGTTCACATATCTCACAAGATGGTAAATTTTTTAATCACCACAACATACTAGTGAGATCCCCAACACCCAAAACCCATCATTAGTAAAAATTATCCATGTATTATTCGATATCATTCCAGGACTATTACACATATTTTTGTATGATTTCTAAAATAAATATCTCTTAACAGAAATACTTATAGAAAAATCCTAGTGTATTTGCAATACAAGGTTTACAATACATATTCAGTGAGAATTAAATAAAAAAACATTATTTCTGTTTTTATAATCATCTCTCAAAGACATTTTATCTCATAAACCTTCATGGGATAACTTGGGGAATACATATACAAAATCAGTGAGATAAAAAACCTAGTAATGGTGTAACATGATACGAAAACATAACATGTGAGTCTAAAGTATAACATGGTATCCCAAAAGATAAGGATTGTGAGTAATAACATGGGATTCTAAAATAAATAAAATGTCATCACAAGGCCACATAAATATAAGAAATGTGGAATAGATATATAACATGGCATAAACATGATTCAAGGATAACCTCTTAGACAAGTATCACATGGTGGAAAAGTCCCATAACATATTAATATTGCTCCCTAATCACATACATAACATCTCATTAGACTAAATATTTATTTTATTCAATGGATAACTATTTGAGGACACTATTTATATCATGTTCATGATATATTTGTTCCATAAAAATCAATAACAATGAATATACAAAAAATTCCCTACGGTGAGAAAATGGGTTTCATAATCATTCTCTATATCCTAATCAAATATAATTTCATAATTATTTCATTTGAAAAATGAAAATTACTAATAATATTACCCTTAAAAGGATGGTATAATGATCAAGGTATATAGATGAGATATGTATATATATATATAAGATGAAATCCAAAACATTGAATGTTGCCATTGTTGAAAAAATGTCTTTAAAATATCACGTTGAATATTTGATGGTAAAATACCATTTTTCACCCTCAAGTCACTTATTTAAAAATTAAAAATTTCCATAATATTATAGAAAACATTTTTTATAATAACGATTGAGACTTCTAAATTAATTTTTAATGTATGGAGTGTTCATAAGGATATAGAATTTTTTACATGTCATACAAGTTATAAAAAAATTACCTTGACACTTTTATAAAAACTATAAAAGATCATCCTTCAAAAATAGATAAGAATATTTCTATTAAAATAGATAATATAAATTAATACATGTGTAAAAATTCCTTTGGTAAATAATTTATTGAATTTATTAAAACATTCATAATTTTTTTAGAAATCATAGAGATTTCAAAAAAAGGATTTTTAACCAAATATATAAATAAAGTCGTGTTTTCTTAATAACATTTTCTCAATAATTTTAAGCAAGAAAAAGAGGGAAATGATATTATTACTTGAAAATTTCATGAATAACCAGAGTAGAATCAAATTTAATGGTTATACTAAATAGTGATCAAATAATTTCCTTCAATGGAAATTCAAGAATAAACAATCCTGATTAAAATGAGATTGAAGTATAAATCCTTACTACTATGGTAAAATTTGATTCATAACCCCTATGAATGAAGTAAATAAATAATAACATGAAATACCATTTATATAAACCCTCAACCTAAAACATTTCTTAATCTTGAGATATGTCATCAATTGAATTTAATTTACATCAAGGATCTTTTCATGTTGAGAGATTTATAGAAATCAGTCATAAATAATAATAACATAAATATTAAAATTAGACAATTTCAATCACTATCAATTTTTTTATAAAACAAAAACTCTTAAAAAAAATCATGGTATCATTTTATGATTTCATAGAAAAACATTTTTTTATCCCATCCATGACTCTATTTATCTTTAAGTCCTACAAATCACATTTCAAAACCTAGGATGTGAATAAAAGACTCAGTAAGGGATACATAAAGATGGAAAATTATTAGTCTTGGGAAAACATGAAAAACATGAATACATAATTGTAAAATAATAATTTTCACCTTTAAGAATTAATAAATATACATCACTGAATATAATATCATTACATACCCTTTACTATAACCAAAATATTACCATAAATCCCATATAAATAATCATATAACATATAAAGGTAAATTTTGACATAAACATACATAAATAGAAGAACCATATGGTCTAAAACCACACATATCACAAAATAGAATAGCCATGCGGCTGAATTCCATACCCAATGCACTGGATGTTATAACGTTATAACCATCCATGGTTTATCACAGAACCATATATCTTTGGTTTTTTATGTAACCACTCATATTTGGTTTATCATGTAACCAACTGTAAAATGTCAACATACCATTATATAATCATAACACATAAAAAATCATAATGAAGAAAATAACATTTTTACATTACAATCATAAGAGATAATTTCAAGATATTTATTTAATCATCCCTTTATCAAAACCATTTTCAATACAAAATTACCTAAAAATGAACATCGTATATACTTTTCATTTTATAAACATTATGTCTTATAGAGGAATCCAAATATAAAATAATGGTAATGGTGGCAGAAGGATCATTATTGTCGCGTACATAAAAAAGCATTCAATTTATTCATTCAGTAAAATGATTTGTAGAAAAATATTTATTTCAAATGAAATTAAAAGTAAATGTGTTTATTATACACCATATAAAGAAGTTTGTTTATATATTAATGTATGCCTCAATAAAAAGGGATTGAGATAAAGTCCCTTACCTTGAGTTCGACTCGTCCCGTACAATCGTTATGTACCTAAATAATAAAATTTGTTTAATTTCTACATTCATGAGAAAAAACTTTCAAGTTTATTATTCTTTATATATGACTTATTAACAAGTAAGAAAATTACATAATTATTTATGTTCATATCATACTTTTTGTCGATATTCAGTAGTTGAGTCGAAAATGAACTTGTTTTGAGGTAAATTGTCCATGTAGTCAAAATTAAATCATCTAAGGAATATTATTCATGATTTAAATATCATATATATATTGTATATATGTATTAATAATATATATAATTTTTGGGGATATGAAATGAAATGCACCATTCATGGAGATGGTAGGTCGTACGTATACATGAACACTAATTTAATTTCTTTGTCATATTAAAAGAATAATAAAAAATGATACAAATATATATTATGATACCATTATTATATTAATTTTATGTATGTATCATATGTTTAAGAAAACAATTCTTTATACTTTCCATGTATAGCACAAAAGAGTCATGCCGCTATGAGGGTGCAGAAGTCTACAATACCTCAACTGAAATTGTCATATTTACACAACATGGAAAGCATAAAGGTATGTTCTAAATAAATATTATATAAAAATAGAGATAATATAAATATAATATATATCATATATAAGTATATTTTCATCATAATGGCCACTATTAGAGGTGGTAAGACAAAATTTAACAATCATTGTTTGGTGATGTAGTAGTTCGTCGTACACAGAAACAGTATGTTTGTATCCATTATATGGAGGTGTGAGTAAGTGTAGACATAATAATTCTCATAACAATATCGTAGTATATTTATGATACTATTTTTGTTATGTAATCAAAAAAATAAAAAGAGAATAGATATTGGATAAGAAAAATGAACGAAAGGTACTTGAGAGAAGATGTTACCTCAAAATCGGGTAACTTCTTTTGATTTGAGCCAAAAGGCTTTCTTGGAATTCATTATTCCCAATGTAAGGCTTCAAGGAGTAGGGGGTGGGGGAGATTAGTTGAGAATAATTTGGACAAGCCAATGGTCTTGAGAGGTGTGAGTAAGTGGATAGAGGCGGTGTCCTTTTATAAGAGGGAGGAGGGGCACTTTAAGAAAGTCTTAAAATATTATTTTATTATAAATTTATTTTCAAATTATAATAGTTCCTATGTGATATATTTCTAGTATAAGATGAGTGTGGTTATAAATCCTCTCATCCATAAAGTTCTAGACTATTTAGTTAACAATTTTAAAATTCCTCAAAAATAATCCAACTAATATTGAAACCCAAAACATAGAAGGATTTAATAACATAGTTTTTCAAGTTAAATTTTAACAGTTATCTCCATATAAGATCAACCACTCTTAATGTATTAGTCTTATAAATAATTAACATAATCATATATTCTCCATGATATGTTAATTGTTTCCATAAAAAACTCCAATCACCACATGTCCACAACAAAAATTTAGATTCTATAAAAATATAATTCATGATTTACTCATCAAATGAAATACCAAAGTATTCTATTTTACATAGGCATATAGTGTTCCCAAAAGAGAAAAAAATATTCCAAAAAAACATTTATCACCTAATCACCAATGTAGGATCAAAATATATTGTAGATTCTTAATTTCAAGTGGGTGTCAATTGTATGTTTAAAAACATTAATTTTTAAACTTATTGAAAACTATTTTTCACAAAGTTAACAAGGTAAATTCAAAATATCTCTTTTAGTTTTACAAACATGTTAGGTTCCGAAAATATGGTTCCAGAAATAAAACATATGGAAATTTAACCAGGAAAAGATTATACTTTAAAGCGTATAGAATCTTTCTTATCAGACTATACAAACGTACAAGAATGTATAAGAAGGTTATAATTTCTTCCATTATTAAAATATATCAGAAATAAATTTGAAACAAAAAGAGTAACAAGTATGAATTCATTTAACCCAAAGAGTATGGTATCAAACAACTATGGATAATGGTTCCTTGATTTATACATTCATGAATGTCTATCTAACCCACACCTGTGTAAGACCTTGACTGGAATATCAGAATCTACCTTGCTATCCCCACAAGCCATGGATCTTTAAGGTAGTCGTCACCTCTGTCTTCCTATCCCTATAATCCCTCAATTGATCATAGTAATAATCAGAGTCACACAAAGAAATCTAAACAAGATGTTCAGTACACACAAATCATGAGAGTCTCTCTCTCTGGAAATCACTTCCATGACATGTAATCTCTAGAGTGATTAACATGTATTAGGATCATTCAAATGAGCTCATATTTATAGAAATTATCTATTGGTCCACTCCATCCTCCTATAGTCATATTTTTTCTTGAATCTTGGAGGGACCTGCACATGTGTCACTAAAACTACGGTTAGTTTCAAAAAGATTGTTTGAAATCATTTCATAACTATGAAAAGTGTAAGAAAAATAAGGATGTATAAACAAATTTATTTTTTAGAGTCTAAGGGAAAATTAAATTCAGAGTCTAACCAAATAAATATACAGAGACTATAAATCATGAATATTCAGGTTTTGTTATTCAAGGAATTCAAAACATGATTTCATTAGAATTCAGAGTCTGAATTCCAATGAATTTGAAATCTAAATTTTTAATAATTCAGTGTTTGAATTCTAAGGAATTCGATGTCTTAATTATGAGGAATTTGGAGTTCGTATTCTAATGGATTTGGAGTTTGAATTCAGAGGAATTTGAAGTTCAATTTCGGAGGGATTCAAAGTATGAGTTATGAGGGATTCGGAGTCCTAATTCTGAGGAATTTGGAGTTATAATTCTATGGAATTCAAAGTCGTAATTTGGAGGGATTTGGAGTCTAAATTATAAGGAATTTGGTGTATGAATTCTGGGGAATTTGGAGTCTTATTTTTGTAGAATTTGGAGTTTTAATTTCAAAGAATTCAGAGTCTGGATTTCAGAGAATTCAGATCCATAAAATAGAATTCTCAATAACCAAGGATTTATAAGATTATGAGGTTTTAAATGTGAAACTGAATTTTTACACATAGGAATAAAATGGGTTAGATATAAAGAGACTATAAAATGAATAGTGAAAACATAGGTAAGGTTAAAATTTCCTTGGATAATGAAAATTTTTCTTATTATGATAATACTTAGAGAAAATATAATTTTTCTTCATGATAGAGTGTTTATGATTTTCAAAACATAAAGGAATGGAAAATTCATAAGGAAACCTCATTGACTCAAAAATATCCCCCTTTTGGAAAGTACAAACATCCTTATGAAAAATAATATATGAACTTGAAAATAAAGACATGTCTCTCTTACTTATGAACCATGATGCATGTGACTAACTCTCCCTAGGGTTTTGAAATCCATATGGATCATATTATTTTCTTCATAAAAGAGATTTTACTTTTTCTTGCATAAGGAAAACTTCTTTGATAAGAACTCTCCCTTAGATAGACTCCCCCTTTGATAGTGAATTCACTTATTTACATAGTATTATTTTTATCATTCCTTTATCTCACTTTGGGATTTTCAAAAATTAATAATGGGAATTGAAAAAAATATGGTACATGAAATATTAGTACTATAAAAAAACCATGAAGAAGATCCAAAATTTCATTATGATGTGAAAAATGTGTAGAAGAAATTAATTACAAAAAAGATTGGATTGAGGGAAAAATTATCCTTACTTATCCAACAAAATTAACTTCTTAACAATGGTCTTCAGCTTTTAAGCTCATTATGATCCTCATCAAAATTATTGAGAAAATGATCTTGACCCACATTTTTCTTCTCCAATACTTTGATCTTTTCTTCCTCATCCTTAAGAATATCTACTTGAGCCATCAAAATATCTTCTTTCTTAATGAGCTTTTCTTTGAACTCAATTCTATGATCTCTTTCCCTATTCCAATTCAAAGAAACTATGTTATGATTTCCATTAAAATCATTGACTTCTTGCTTCTTTGTTTTTTGTTCAACTCTTGTCTTTTCCTCAAAAATTTTAGTAAGAACTTTGAACTTTCCTTATTCGGTGTCAAAAGCATCTTTCATACTTTCTTGAAATTCATTATGGATTCTCATCTCTTTGATTTTTTTCCTTGAACACATTGTGATTTCCTTGCATGATCTTTTGTGAGTTTCATATCCAATGAAGAAGGTTATGAAGTCATCCTCAAGACTGGAAAACTTATCCATAAGAAAGTCAACTGAATATGGTTTATGATTAAACATGTGCTGAATAATTTGTCACCTCAAGTATATACTCGAAAACAAGGGAATAGTATCAAAAAACTTCTTCGAGGATTGGACTATGAAGTCATGTCCAACATAGGAGGATTCCGAATCAAATTTTTTGGATAGTGAGGATTCTTTCTCTATCTTTTCAGATTTTTTCTTGGATGAACCACCAACATCTTTCTTTGTCACTACAGATTTCCTTGGTGTATCAACCAACACCTGTTTTCCCTTAACAACTTTCTAAATTATCCCATTAACCTTTGGTGATTCATGTTCACTATCTGATAGTTGAACTATCTTATCTTCCTCATCATTTTCTTTTTCAGAATCTGCCACAAAATATTTTGGTTGAACAAAATCATGGTTGCTACATTCAATATCAAATGGTTTATTGACTTTATCATGCCATTCATCTAATTTTCCTCAGGAAAGGATTTATTTATCTGGAGAAGTTTGGATTGACAACATTTAAGAGGGAATCTCATTATCATGATATTATTTCACTTGTCTTATCATATCATCTGTATCATCACTTCCTTCCTCTTCTTCTTCTTCCACTTATTCCTCTTTCACAATTTTCTCTTCTTCATCAGGTGCCAAAATCAACATATTATATCCCAGAGTCACTAGGAGTTATTCATGCAAAAATTATTCTAGCACCTGGACTTGTTTATAGTCTTTATCAGTATCCTTGAAAATATATTGAACTACATTGGGTTCAAACATTTTCTTCTCTTGGTTCTTTTTGTTTTCTTGCTTCTCAAGATCCTCAACAGCCTTCATCTTTAAATATTTTTCCCCATCAGGGTCAAATCAAAAACTAGGATCCCATTCCTTCTTATTATTCTTTTCTTCTCTCCAATTGGACACCACATCATCCAGATAAGTCTTTTTCTTCTTTGGCATAGGTGGTTCTGATTGAGTTTCCTTAATAATATGATATTTTCTTTGTTTTCTAGTTCCTTCACATTTCCCTTCTTACCACCCTTATTGTAAGTCTCACCAACTTCTGTTTCTTTGATAAGGATTATATTTTTTATTCAAAAAAATCATAGAATTCTCTAGATTCACTAGAAAAACCAACCTCCAATCTTCTCAGTGTATCATCACTCAATAACATAACCTTTAAATTATTTGGCATTGAGCTATAGGGAATTTTCTATGACTCTAGTAAAAGAAATATAATCTTTGAGAGAATAACAAGATACATAATGATCTTAGATTTTAGAGTCTCATTCTTGATATTAATATCTGTAAGTAAGACATACTTCATGATATTAATCTTTCTGAGATTCACCAGAAAGTCCAAATCATAAATATCACTCTTTTTCAGGGTATCCTTATCTCTTTTTATCAGAATTGAAAATCTTAGAACCTACAACTGATGAATCCAAAAATTTGTATATAGATGAACAATAATCGGAGTCTTCACTTCTTTTAAACTAAGGAACTATATAGCCTTTTCCTTGTCGAATGATCATGATACATCTGGTAGCTTATGGGTACAGAATTCAGCTTCACCCTCATAAGGAATACAAATTAGTTTGGCAGCCTTACTCCTGGAAAGGGAATAGGTCTTTCCATAACTCTTAAATGAAAACTTTTCTCTTCATCAATCATTGAAAAAACTTATGGACTCATAGAATTCTACCAGCAACTCTAGATAAACCGGATCTTGTGGCTTCGTTTTGAATACACATAATCTCTCCCAACCATTAAACTTGATATTTTTTGAGATAATAGAATAATTCATAGAAAATAATTTAGGATTATCTAACCTTTGTCTTTATATCATCCATTTGAAGAATTCCTTGACTGAAAAAATTTGTTTCTGAGGAGAATCTTCAAAAGACATTCAGAATTGGGAAAATCTATAAATTCAGAACTGACCTTATGTAAATGAGCAGAGCTTTTGTACACCAAGGCTTGATAACCGATGTGGTACAACAATCATGGGATATTATATAGGTGTTTATGGTGATGGTTCATCTTCCAAAAAATATCCAATGATGGAAACACACTTGATTAGATTTGATGGTTGAGATGATAACCAAAGAAGGAGTTTTTTAGGTTCCGATCTTTTGGGGTTTTTATGATAAAAATAAATATTTAAGGAAAATTTAATCCAAAAAAATCCTTAAAGAAGATGAAAATACCCACATGTAAAAAATTGATTACGAAAATTTATGAAAGGAAAAATACCTTTCAGAATACTAAGAAAATTGTCATTAATAAGGAATATTATTCTTGAAGATCATTAGATTCTGGAAAAATTTTGTAAGGAAGAAAAATTAAATTGGTAGTTTTAGAATACAAAAACAATTAATATAAAAATCTTGATTAAAAAAATTGATCATGAAAATTTTTGTTCACAAAATTTTGATTACAAAAATTTTTGTTATTAAAATTTTGATTAATAAGAAAATGTACTCCCCCTATGAGAATTATTTTTTTACTATAAGGAGATAAGTGTCAACAAGAAGATAATATGAAGGATTACCTTATAGTTATCATTCCTATATTCTGTTTAATGTATTTAAATCTATCAGTGGGTAAAGATTTTGTGAAAACATCAGCAAGTTTATCTTACGTTCCGATAAATTGAAGAATGATATCTCTTTTTTGTGTGTGATACCTGAGAAAGTGATGCCTAATAACTATATGTTTTGAACAAGAGTGTTGTGAATGGTTTTTACGTATGTAAATGGTACTAGTATTATCACACAATATTTTTGATTTGGTTAAACTCATACTATAGTATGTGAGTGTGTGTTTCATCCATAACACTTGAGCACAACAACTTACAACTGGTACATATTTGTCTTCAGCAGTGGAATGTGCTACTGAGTGTTGTTTTTTCTCAAGACCAAGAAACTGTTGAATCTCATAAGAAATGACTAGTTTCAGATGTACGTTTTCTATCTATTATACATCCACCAAAGTCAGTATCCGATAAACACTTTAAAACAAAATCATTTCATGAAGTATTAAAGAGTATTAAATCCATGGTTCCCTTTAAATAGAGTAAAATTATTTTCACTGCTTTTAAATGAGATTCCTTAGGTTTGGATTGATATCTTTCACATAAGAATACTAAAAACTTTAAGTCTAGATGACTAGCAGTCAAGTATAGTAAACTTCCTATCATACCTCTAAATGATGTCTGATTTACTTGTTTCCTCACTTCATCTAGATCAAGAGAATTTGAGTTACCAATGGGAGTACATATACTCTTAGGGTTGTCATATACATACTTTTTTATAAGATCTTTAATATACTTATGATGATATATATAAGTTCCTTCTGGTTTTTGGAAAATTTGAAAACCTAGGAAAAACTCACCCATCAAACTCATTTCAAACTCAAATTTCATTATATTTTTAAACGAATCGGTTAAAAATTGGTGAGTTGAACGAAATATAATGTCATCAATATAAATTTGAACAATCAAACATTTTTCTTATATTTATTTATAAAAAGGGTTGGATCATCAGTTCCCTTAATATAATTATTTTTTAACAAAAATCTTGGAAATTTTTCGTACTAGGCTCTAGGAGCTTGTCTAAGACCTTATAAAGCATTGGTATGTTTCAAAACATATCCATGAGGTTTCGTGTCTTAAAAACTTGGAGATTGTTCAACCTAAACTTCCTCCTGATGATATATGTTAATAAAATCACACTTTACATCCATTTGAAAAAGTATGAAATTGAAGAATACTAAAAAATAAAATGAAATATGAATATATTCAAGTCTAGATACAGGATAATAGGTTTCTTCATAGTCTATTAATTCTTGTTGATTATATAATTTAGCAATTAATCTTTCTTTATTTCTAAAAATGATTCCATTTTCCTCGAACATAATTTTGAAGACCCATTTTACTCCAATAGAAGAATTTTCCTAAGTTCTTTCAGCCAATGTCCATAATTTATTATTTTCGAATTAATTTAGTTCATCTTTCATGGATTTAATCCAATCATCGTCACCTAAAGATTCATCAGTACTTTTTTTGTTCTAATTCGGAAAGGAATTATATATATTCTACACCATTTCTTAAGGAACTTCTAGTACTCCCAGGTGGATTTACATCATCAGTGATACATTCCCTAGGCTGATTCTTAAGAAACGACTAATTTAGTCTTTCTAAAACCTGTTCATAAATATGTGAGAATAAATCTTCTGGGGTAATTGCTTTAGATAAAAATTCTTGAACATTTTTCTTATTCGAATGTTCTTCTATCATGGTTTGATAATCATTTTTTGAAAACACATATGAGGATGTAGGTTGAGGTTGTTTAACAACAAATGGATCAGTTTCATCAAATTTAACATGCACTATTTATTGAACAATATAAGTACTTTTATTAAAAAGTCTCTAAGCCTTACATGTTTTGGAGTAGCCAAGAAAAAATAATTCATCAGATTTGGATGAAAATTTATCTAAATTATCTTTAGTATTCAGAATGAATACTTTTCAACCAAATACCTTGAAGTAGGAAAGTCTTGTTTTATTACCATTCCACAATTTGTAAGGTGTTTTGTTAAGAAAATGTCTAATAAAAACATGATTTATAGTATAACAATCTATTCTTACAGCTTCTACTCAGAAGCTTTTAGCTATAAATATTTACTCAACATGGTTCTAGTTATCTCTTGAAGAATATGATTTCTTCTTTCAACAACATCATTCTGTTGAGGAGTTCTTAGAGATGATAAATTATGTGTAATTCCATTTCTACTACAAAAAGTTTCAAAATATGAATTTTAAAACTCTCCTCCATGATCACTATGAATAGTTATTAATGGATGGTTTTTCCCATTTTTGACTTGGGCTCTAAAAATTTTTGAAATAGGAAAGAGCTTCATATTTCATCATTAGAAAATAGACCCACATAAATCTAGTGTAATCATCAAATAAGACAAATACATAATATTATCCTCCAATACGATCAGTTTGTGTTAGACAAAAAAATCTATATATACTAATTGTAATTTATTAGAAGTTGAGACTTCAACAATTGATTTAAAAAATGATTTATGTTTCTTTCCAAATTGACAAGGATACCAAAATTTTGAATAATTAAATCTAAGCACCGGTAAACCCTTAATAAGTATTTTCTTTTGATGTTTTCATAGGTTTCTTAGGTAACAGTGTCCTAACTTTTTATTCCATAACGAAGATTGATCTTCCACTGCACTAAGGCTAGGTAGATCATGGCTATTAAGGTCTCCTATGTTTAGTTTCTATACATTCACTTGCCTATGGGTAGAAAGAATAAACTCTTCCTTGGAATTTTTTACTAAACACTTGTCATTCCAAAAATTTCCAAGGTAACCTTCATCACATAATTGACTTATGCTAATGAGGTTGGGTTTAAGACCCTCATCAAATAAAACATTTGAAATCCATGTTTTTCATAGAAGAATAATGTTACCTATACCCACAATTTCTCCCTAATCATTATCTTTTAATGATACTTTTCCACTATTTGTTTTGATAATATTTTCACAGATATTTTTATTACCAATCATATTACAGGAACATCTACTATCTATGTACCATGTATTTCAATTAGGATTATCTTTATTTTCTTAGACGTGAAAAAGTTACACTTTCAGAATCCAAAATTTCGTGTTTCTAGAAATTTTAGAAAGCAAGATTTTAGGTATCCACATTTTCTTAGAAAAATAACCTTTATGAAAACCTAAATAGAGGGTTTTATTTAATGAACACTTTTTTTCCCAATTTCCATCGCACTTTCATTTAGTACAAAATGTTGTACTTTGAGCAACAAAATTTTAATTACTAAAAACTGGTTTATAATGAGTATAACCAAATCTAGAACAATTCTATAATAGATGAATTTAGGAATACATCTTCTCAAAATTATCTTTACTAGAAGTAATGTTTTACAGACACTTCCTCAGGTAAAATATTTCTCACGTTAGTTTTATAACCAAGTATTTAACCTCAAAAACATTTGTTTTAGAACTAGAGTTAGCCTCTAAAATATTTTTCTTAGAAATTATATTTTCAAGATCTTTATAATGTTTCAACATTTCAGAATTACCTTCTTCAAGGGTTTTATAAATACTCAAAAAACAAATGTTTTCTTATAAAGATAATTATAATGATATGATACTTCTTTAGTTGGAATAAAAATTCTAGAATGTGCCTTATAAAGTTTTTTTTGAGTTTAAAATTTTCATTCTCAAGAAGTTTAACAATCCTAGACACTTCTTCATACGAAGGTAATGTATTATCTTCATTAGAAGACTTATAATATTTATCATTAGTATAATTCAAATTCAAAGATAAATTATTCATAGATTAGGAAATGTGTACCTTGTCCATTAGACAATGATTTTCAATGGGTAATATATCTAGTATACCATGATTCTTCTAACCGTCAGATTAATTCTTAAAGGATTCATCAGAAGATTTTCTACCATTGGCACTCCATGTGTCATTAGAATTAAAAACATTAGATGCTTTATCCTTGTAGTACATATTTCTATTTATCTCAGAATGATTTTCTTTCCTATCCCTTTTCTTATGAATTGAACAATCCATCTTGATATGCGCTGCTCTTTTTCCTTCATAGAGAGTAACTTCTGAATCTTTCATGTATTTGTTTTCATTATTCTTATATCTATGATGAATGTTTTTTATTACAAATATATTTTCATCCTTCGATAAAGAGTATCTAACTCATTCTCATAGGTTTCACTTTCACTACATTCATGTAAAACTGTGACATTCTTTGACTTGGATCTTGTAACCCTTTCAGGAGTCTTGGATTTAGTAGCAGTAAAGGATACACTTTCATTGTAATTATTTTTCTTATTCATATCAACATCTCGTTTCATTCATGTCTCATGTTGAAGAAGAGTTCCAAAAATCTCATCAAGATTAATTTGACATACATTCTTATTCCCATCAATAGTTGTTCTCTTAGATTCCCACTCATTAGGCATGATATCTATAATCTTGTCCACAATAGCATCATCATCAAGGCCTTTCTCACCCATAGATTTTAAACTGTTAACAATAGTCATAAATCTATGTTTCACCTTGCATACAGGTTCACCATAAGGAAAAAAGAAATCAATGATATTCTTCTCTAAGTATAGCTCTTCTAGTAACTATCACTTTGGATGTACAAAAATGTGTGACTTCCAATTTCTTCTAGATACAGTTTTCATCTTCACAAGAAGAAATTTGACTATAAATATTCATGGTCATGGAACAAAAAAAAATTATGTACCTTATAGTTTAGCTGATATTCTATGTCTTCTTGATTAGTAAAGGTTTTAACTTCTTTATCCAAATTATTGTAATCTCTAGAAAGCATGACAAAATTGTCCACTCTAGTATTAATAACAAAATTATTCATACAATATCTCCATCACTCATAATAATTCCCATAAAAAATAGGTGATCTGGTAGAATTTAGATTTTAAATCGAACCAAAATTCATTCCGGCTATCTTTAACAAGAATTTCTTTCAACAAAACTTGTTAATAAAAAATGCAAATAAAGATAAAAATCTTTAATAAAGGAAAAAATTAGAACAATTAAGACCTTGAGCAAGAAAACATTTATGTAAATTTATGTATTTCAGAAACCTCCTATGATTCCAATTGTAGGATCGAAATTTGATGTATATGCTCAATTAAAAGAGGGGGTGAATTGTAAGTTTAAAAACATTTATTTTAAACCATAATATAAACTACGTTTAACAAATTTAAACAAGGTAAATTTAGAATATATCTTTTAGTTCTACAAACATGCTAGGTTCTTGAAATATGGTTCCATAAATGAAAAATAAGGAAAGTTTACAAAGAAAATATTCTACCTTAAAGAATAAAGAATCATTCTTATCAAACTATAAAAAAGCATAAGAAAGTATAAGAAGGTTATACATTCTTCCCTTATAAAAATATAGTGGAAATAAATATGAAACAAAATAAGTGACAAGTATGAAATCTTTTAACCCAAACTGTAGATTATCCAACAAACATGGATAAAGGTTCCTTGATTAATACTTTCACGAATGTCTGTCTTACCCACACCTGGGTAAGACCTCGATTGGAATATCCAAATCTGTTTTGCTATCCCCATAAGCCCTTTATCTTTAATGTAGTCAGCACCTCTGCCTTCTTATCCCCGGAAGTCCATGAACATTAAGGTATTCAGCACCTCTTTCTTCCTATCCCCAGTATCCATCAATTGATCACAACATCAATCGGAGTCGTACGAAGAAATCTGAACAAGTTGTTCATTACACACAAATTATGAGAGTCTCTTCTGTCTATAAATAACTTCCACAACATGTAATCTCTATATTGATCAACTTGTGTTGGACTCATTCAAATGAGCTCCTATTTATATCCACGTCTCCAATGGTCAGATCCCTCCTCCAATGGTTATATTTTCCTTGAATCTCGAAGGGACCTATACACGTGTAACTCAAAAAAATGGTTAGTAAGAAACATATTTTACGACCTCGTTTCATAACTATAAAAAGGGAAAGCAAAATAATGTTGCTTAACCAAATCTATTTTTCAGAGTCTAGGGGAAAAAAGTTCAGATTCTTACCAAATAATCATTTGGAGACTGTAAATCATGAATATTTGGATTCTTTTTTCAAGGAACACAGAACCTGAATTATATAGATATCTCAGTCTGAATTCCAATGAATTCAGAATCTGAATTCTTAAGAATTCGGTGTTTGAATTATAAGGAATTCAGAGTAATGATTTTGAGGAATTCAGAGTCTGAATTCTAAAGGATTTGGAGTCTGAATTATGGGAAATTTTGAGTCATAATTATTAGGGAATCAAATTTTGTATTTTGGGGAACTCAGAGTCTGAATTCTGAGGAATTTAGAGTCTAAATCTTAGATAATTTAGAGTATCAATTTCTTATAATTGGGAGTCTAAATTTCAAAGAATTAAGAGTCTGAATTTCATAGAATTCGGAGTCTGAATTTAAGAGAATTAAGATCCTAAAAATAGAATACTATTTTTCCAAGGATTTATAAGATTCCATTGTTATAAATGAGAAACCGAATTTTTACACTTAGTAATAAAAAGAGTTAGATTTAGATAGACTATAAAATGAATAATTAAAACATAGGTAAGGATAAAATTTACTTGGAGAATAAAATTTTCTTTATTAAGATAATACTTATAGAAAATATAATTGGCCTTTAGATAGAGTTTTTGTGATTTTCAAAACACAGAGGAATGGAAAATTCATAAGGAAACCTTATTGAATCAACTAAAAAATAATTTTTCATGTACTAATAATATTCATTTGATAAACAATAAGTCCTCAAAATCAATTTATTATTGATTTATAAAATAATTTAAATAAAAAAATAAGTCAAAATAACCCTGGAATTCACGTAGTCTTGTGGTAGTCGATAAATAAAAGTCTCACATCGGTTGTGGGACCAATTCATATAGATTTTTCTAATGTGACAGGCTATCACATGGTCTGTTTGTTGTCATTTTTTCCAAACTATATAATTTTATAACATTGAAAAAAATGATATAAATTCCTCAAAAATAACCATAACACATTTTAACCTCAAATTTTATCTCATTCCTCGCATTTTGCATCCCAAAAATTTATAACCTATAATTTTTTCAAGGGTGAATGTCTCCAAAAATATCATTAATAACCGTTAAATTTCATAACATAACCCTCAAAAGAGGATTCTAAGACATTGATCTTAGGATCATCTCTAAAATTATAAACCCATGATGATATACCTAACTCTTTGAAAAACATCATAATCTCCAAAGTTGACTAAATAATTCTTTGATACAAACTATAAGGCCCCGGCCTTAAACATGACATAATCTTGATTTATGTAAATAATTTGACATTAATTCACATAGAGGATCATTTATGGTTTAATCATTTAGCAAATTATTTCATAAAATGTACATAACTACTTGAATATTACAAGTAGACACTTATACTCACAATATATTTTTTCATAAAACTATGACACTTTAAAATGAGACATGTTTCATTTTATGTTTTAAATAGCATGAATTTTCCATGATCCCATCATTGAATCTATTCTTCTTCAAGTCATGTGAATTTTTTTTAAAAAATGGGATGAGTCTAAAAATATTAGTAAGGAATATAAAATATTGAATAAAAAAGTTAGTCCATGTATATTTAAAACCCATGAAAACATTTTCACAAAATCATAGTTTTCACCCATAAAACATAAACTACATAACCTACATCATGTAATCCTAAGGTTCAAACAAAACATCATAGATATCATAAATAATTAATGGAACTTGTGGAATCCATATCATACGTACATTTTAGCTTTCATAGCTACATAGATAGTAACCTTCAGGGTTACATTTAGAATACCCTTCACTGTATATTACCTAAATCTCTTAAGATAAACATTGTCATTTACCTCTGTCACGTTAACTAATTCATTGGAATGTTATCATGGGTTTATCCACCCAAGGTTTATCATGGAACCAACCTTATTTGGTTTATCACATAACAACCCATCAAATTTCTATGTACCCTTACATAATCATAACACATAAAATATTGAAATTATCAACATTTCACTCATCAATAAAAATAAATCAATTCACGATATTGAAATTTTCAATCCATTTCTAAAAACATTTAAAATGTTTAATAAATAGATTTTTCAATAAAAGATTCACATAACACTTTGAATATTTTAAAGTAATTAACAATTTAAAAAATTAATTCTCATATAATGAAATCCTTAAAATCATTTCAAAAACATGAACATGAAAGGGAATTATTTATAAGATTAAATATTTAAAACATTTAAAACATTGTTTTAGTTAAAGAGTCTGTTACCACTTGAGAAAATAATTGAATAAAAATAATTAAAGTATAACCTTAAAAAAACATATAATATCATGAGAATAAGGATATTATTGATAAAATATGTCAAAGGACATTATATACACCATATAAAAGTGAATTGGTTCATAACAACAAATTGGTCTCAATGGAAAGTAAATTGAGATAAAATCCCATAAAAATATCATTTCCTTAAATTAATGATAAATCAATGACATAATTATGTGTGAAAAATATAAATACACCCAATATAAGTGGATATTAACTGTAAAACAATAATATGATATTCACAAATATTCCTAGAAAAACAAATCTAATGACAAGGATATTTAACACAATAAATGGAGATTGATTTATTATATCCCTTAGAAAGATCATTTTGTTAATAAAATTGATTGATTATTTTTATTCACAATAAATACACATAAATAAAGTAGAAATACCAGATATTATATCAAAATTTATTTCACATTTAATCACATAATGACATAATCATGAATTACAACATTAACCCAATAAATAGAAATTAGGTTATGAAGTTCACTTACCATGTGTCTAAATTGTCACAAAAAGTCATTATGTTCATGAATATGAAACATAGGTTAATTTATACTTGATTTAGAACCATTTTCATTAATATTATTTCTCTTATACCACTTATTACCATGTTATTAAAATTACTTAATTATTTATGTTAATATCGGTCATTTTGTTGATATTTGGTACATGAGTGGAAAATGAAGTTGTTTTGATATAAATTGTCCATGTAGTCAAAATTACATCATCTCTAGAATTATATTAATTATTTAAGAATAATATATATATAGTATATACATATTTATAATACTCAATAACATTTGGATATAAGAAATGATATTTACTGTTCATGGAGACGGTAGGTCGTATGTACCCATAAACGCTACTTTCATTTCATTGACATATTAAAAAATAATAATAAAATGATGTAAATGTATATTATAATACCAGTATTATATTTATTTCATATATGTATCATAGGTTTAATAAAACCATCCTTTATACGTTCCATGCATAGCATGAACGAGTCATATTACTTTGAGGGGGTGATAGTCCACACATCCTCAAATGAAATTAACGTATTTACACATCATGGAAAGCATAAAGGTATATTGTGAATAAAAATTATAGAATAGAAGATATAATTTAAATATAATATTTAACATAAATAAATACAATTCCATCATAATGGCCACCATGAGAGGTGGTAGGAGAAAATTGAACAATCATCGTTTTGTGAGGCAGTAGTTCGCCGTACATAGAAATAGTATATTTGTATCAATTGATGAAGGGGTGTGTAAGTATATTTATAATTAATATCCTAAAAACATCCTATTATATATAGGATACTATTTTTGTTATGAAATCAAATAATAATGAGAGAATAGGGAGTGGATAAGGAAAATAGAGGAAATGAACTTGAGAGAAGATGTTACCTCTAAACCAATTTTCTCCTTTTGATTTGAGACAAAAAGATCCATTCAGTTATCTTTTTCCCAAAGTACGCATTCTAAGATGAATGGAGGGATGTTGGGAGATTATTTGAGTGGAATTGGGACGATCCATGGGGCTTTGGAGGATTGATTATGTGGGTAGAGGTGGTGACCTTTTATAAGAGGGTGGAGGGGCACTTTTGGAAATTCTAGAAATATTATTATATTTTAAATTTATTTTTAAATTACAATAGTTCCAAAGTAATATATTTAGAGTATAATATTTGTATGGTTATAAATCCTCTCAAAAAATTAGTTTTGGACAAGTTTATGTAAAAACGTTTACCTTATCATTTGGCTTTAGCCGTTAGTTAAATAAATTAACTCTTGCCATATTTTCTTGTATTTTTACACTATATGGTTAATATGGAAACTATAAAATTACCAGAGAACATAAATTGGATAATTAATGAAATTTTTAACATTATCTAAGTTATTATTTCGAATCTATGATTTTAATGACTATTATATTATTTAATAAAATAGTATTTCTTTTAAAAACTAATTTATGTCAATTTTGACACAATTTAATAATTAATTTTTTTAAATATATAACAACATTATTGACTCAAAATAACTAAATTTAATAAAATATAATATTTCATAATCATCCATGAAAAATTCATGTATGGTATCAAAATGTTCAAATTGCACCTATTTTAATATTTATAATATCATGTATTTGAATCTTTCATTAATATGGTAATCATTACATCATCATTGTGTCCTTAATAAATTAATTAATTTAATGTCCAAAAAGTATAAATAAAATTACATGATTTAGGAAGTCATTTTAGAATTAGAATTAATTTTTATAGTTAATTATATTAGTTATATAACCCTATATTAAAATAGTTTTAGTAAAACATACATTTTATGGTATATTTCTCTTATCATTAAATTAACTATTATAACATGTCATTATCCCATCCAAGTGGCTCCATGGGCTCCTTAAATCAACACAATGATGTTCATGTTCAGATATATCTCATCAAATAAGTTTAGGACATGTGTTAGTGTAGTTTTTATTGTTATAATATTATTTTTACCCTTATTTACCGGATTTACCCTTTAACCATGGAAAATAAAAATACTTACTGATGTTAGTATTCATAATGTCCAAAAACTAAAAGGTACATATTTACACAATTTGGAAATTTTAATTCCAAAAATGAAATTAACTTTATTTAAATTAAAAACATATAATTTGAAGAAATTAATTTAAAATCAATTCCCATTATCCAATCCGGAAAGTGGGTTTTTAAGAGGTAAAAACTATAAAAAAATTGACATGTGTTTTTGTCAATTTTCAATGTGAAATTACATCCAACGACTAAAATTATAATTAACAGTAAAAAAATAATCCAATTACACTTTAAAGACTGTTAAAAGGATAATATAAATATATATAAAAAATAAGATTAAAAGGAAATTTTGAATTAAAATGAAGTATTTTTTCTCTATAACTTAAAATGTGATTTTTATCAGAAAAATACCAAAATTTCTTCCAAAGTAAATTCTGATGTTCTACATTCAAATTAGAAGTTTATTTTGTCAAATAGAATATATAAAAGTGACTGAAACTAAATTTCAAAATGGTTCCCCATCAAAAGGTGATAATATGATCTTTTGAAAATATTAGAGTATTTTATGCTTAAAATATGATTCATTCTCATTTTAAGCCTCCAAAATATATTGGATAAATGTAAAAAAAATTACCATATATGTGTAATCATATTTCAGTCACTTCTGTTCATTCCCACCAATACAAGGACTAGACGTTAATTACCATTTAAAATAATAATAATATTATTGTATTATTTTTTAGTATAACTCAAAGTTGTGTGCAACATAAGATTTTGGGGAAACCCATTGTTGTGTGTCGAGTATGCTCTCTGAAAATGTTTCCCCTTTAATGTAAAATTAATATATTATTCATAAATATTAATAGATATGAAAATTTATTATTCTATAAATACCCGTGATGATACATCCTCCCCCCCCCCCTTTTGAAATTTCATCCCCTAAATTTTATTTATTTATCAAATAAGTGGTTGTATTTATCCCTCATATCATTTGAGATTCCCACGGTGCCTCTTAAAACATATGGTTTTTCCAGAAAATGATTACCTACTGAATCAGCTTATTCTACAATACTTGCTCTATGTGGTCAAGAATCTATACTGGATATTCCTCATAAAAAAAACTCTTTTCCAACTGAACTACATCTGGAATCAAAACATGAGATGGATTTGGAATATAGTTTCTCAACATTGAGACATGAAACAAATTATGTACCGGGGAAAAAAAGAAGGAAAATCCAACCTATAGGAAACTGATCCAATATTCTCTAGGTTTTAATATGGTCCAATGAACCTTGGACTCATCTAAAATTTCTTACCAAAACACATCGCACTTTTCCTTGGTGAAACTTGTAGAAATACATGATCAACTAAATCGAATGAAAGATCCTTCCTCTGGTTATCTTCAAAACTTTTCCTCCTCCTCTAAGCTATCCTCATGTGCTTCTTAATCAACTAAACTTTTTCTACCATTTCTTATAACAATTTTGGTCCCATCTACATTCTTTCACATACTTCAAGCCAAAAAATCTAAACTTTGACACTGATTTCCATATAATGCGTCAAATGGTTCCATCTGTATACTGGAAAGAAAATTTTTATTAGTAGAAAACTCAACCATAGAAATATTTTGATCGCAACTTCATCGGTAATCCATCGAATGGGCACATAAAATATCCTCTAAGGTCTAAATTGTTCATTTTGACTGGCCATCTGATTGAGGATGAACAGTTGTACTGTAATTTAATTCAGTTCTTAATGACATTTGAAGGCCATTAAAAAAGTTATAAGTGAACCTTGTAACAAAATTTGATATAATAGAGAGAGAAAATCCATGTAACATGACTATCTATTTAATATAAAATAGAGCAATTTGATCTAGTGATAGATTATATCGAATGGGAATAATAGAATAAGATTTAGTCAATCGATCAATAATAGCCCTGATTGCACTATTACCTTAAGAAGTATTTAGTAATCCCATTAAGAAATCCATGGACACATTTTCTCATTTCCACTCTGGAAATAAAATAGGCTTAATCATCCCTTTGGTAATATCCACTCAACTTTAACATATTGAAAAATCAATCATTTAAAGGTAATGTTATAAATACATCTATTCATTCAATCCCACTAGTAATAGTCCCAAAGATATCTATACATCATATTACTATAAGGATGAACTGAAAAAGGAAGAACTATGAGCTTCATATAATAACTCTTTCTTAAAATGTGAATCAAAAAGCAAAAAAAAATCTCTTTCCAAACCTCAAAAACAGACTTTATCAATGCTAAATTCGGGTACAATACCCTTCTGAACCAATTCAACATTTTTCGGTATCTCACTTTCTTCTTTCTCTGCTTTTCTTAATTATGTCTGATATAGATGATTTAACTGCCACCAAAAACAAAACCGAGATATTACCTGAACCAATGAATTCCAATCCAAAATTCATCAAATAAATAACAAATGGATCTCATTCCAAATGTATAATTTTTAATGTATCATTACTCTTTCGACTCAAAGCAGTAACCACTTTATTTGACTTTCCTGGATGGTAATGAAACGTGAAATCATAATCCTTGATTAATTCCAGCTATCTCCTCTGTTTCATGTTTAAATATTTCTAAATAAATATATACTTCAAACATTTGTAGTCAATATATATTTTAAAATTTACGCCATACAAATGATGCCTCAAAATTTTTAATGAAAAAAAACAAAAAAAACTAATTCCAAATCATGTGTAGGTTAATTTAACTCATTAGGTTTCAACTAATGTGAAGCATAAGAAATTACCTGACTATTCTTAATTAGGACATAACTAATTCCTTTCAATGATCCATCACTATAGATAACAAATTCACCATTCCAAGAAGGCATGGCCTAAACTAAATCATTTAGCAATCTTATTTTCAATTTCTAAAAACAATCATCCCATTATTTTATCCAAATGATATTAAATTCCTTACGTGTTAGTGTAGTTTTTGGGCTCGATAACATAGGAATTTTTTCAACAAACCTTTGGTAATAACTTGAAAATCCATTAAAACTACGAATCTCTATGATATTGGTAGGCCTTGGTCACGCTTGAACAAATTTTTTTAGAAGGTTCAACAGTTATACCATCTTCAAAAACAATATTACCAAGGAATGAAAATTTGTATATTAAAAATTAACTCATAAAAAAATTTACATATAATTTATTTTCTTTTTGGGATTTCAAAACTATCCATAAGTTACTTTCATGTTCCTCCTGACTTTTAGAATATACAAAAATTTCATCTATAAACAGAAACACAATATGATCCAAAAATTGATAAAGGGCCCCATTAATGAGATTCATTAATACAATAAGTGCATTATATAACCAAGTGGGCAAAACTATAAACTCATAATGCCCATATCTCATTTGGAAAGTGGTCTTTAGAATGTGATCCTCCATCGCCTTTAAGTGATTTTACATTGAACTCAAATCAATCTTCAAAAAATACTGAGCTCTCTAGAGCTGATCAAAAAATCATCAATATGAGGAAATGGATACTTTTTCTTAATAGTGATGTTATTAAAGGCTCTATAATCAATAATTATTCTCATATAACCATATTTCTTTTTTATAAATATAACTCTAGAACCCCAAGGTGAAGTGCTAGGTTGAATGAAACCTTTATGAAGTAATTCTTTGATCTCTATTTTTTTAATTCCATCAGTTCTACTTGATATATTTGATAAGAGGATTTATAAAAAGGATTTTCATCAGGAGCTAAATCAATAGTAAATTCAACCTCCCAATTGGGAATAATGCCAGGAAAATTATCAGGAAAATATATTTGAATTCATTAACTACTGGAATGTCACTAATCAAAACTATTTCTTTCTTTTCAAGAACATGATCCATATTAATTTCATTTCCATATTTAATAAATATTTCAACTTCTTGGTATGTTATCTAGGGTATTAAATCATTGAATAAAACATTCTTATAATTACATACTATTTTAGCATTATAAACTGATATCCAATCCCCACCCAAAATGATAGAAAATTCCACAATTAGAAGTTCAACATGATTTGTAGGAATGACTATCCCACTAATGATAATATGATGTTTACTATAAATATTTGTTTCTTTAATACTTCCACCAGGATTATTTACCAAAAGATATATATCATATTAATTAGGTGTTATTTCCAATTTACATACAAAGCACTCAGAAATGATAGAATTTGAAGGTCTTGAATCAAATAGAGTATAGAAGTATTTTGAAAAAAAACATGTAACATACATTTCACCACTTAATTTGACAGTACCACATCAACCGTAGTAGTAGAAAATGATTTTTTTATTCCCATATGTTTTCGATCTTGCAGGTTCCTACCCTAGGTAATCAACTTTGGACACACATTTTCATAATGTCATATCTCAATGAAACTAAAACATATTAATGGTGGGTTTTGATTACAAGTTGGATCATATTCCTTATATTTAAGAGAAATATGACCATTTTTACCACATTAGAAGCACTTCCTAGACATTCAAAGGCATTTTTTTGGATTATCTTTACCATACTTCTCCCATGTTGGAAATTTATTTTTCCTTCCTCCAAACTTCATTAATGAATTCTTTCCCAGTGCATTCCAACTGGATCACTTATTTTGTTTTATCTCATAGAAAAAATGCTCCTAAAAAAACTCCAATTCTTCTATCTCAGCAGATCAGACAAGATTAATACAGCTTTTGAACTCAAGAGAAGACAACACCCTTAGATATTTAATCTTCAATCCTGAGTAAAACAGATTTATATTACAATCTTTATCCCAGATAAAATTTGAGACGTACCTTGACAAATTGGTGAAATTTTCCTCATATGTAGCCAAATAATATTCCTCATTTTGCCTCTAATCCAATAATTTATTTTCCATACTATGTTGAATATCCTTAGGAAAATATTTCTCATGGAATATATTATTAAATTCATCCCATTACAAGACACCAATCTCTTCACTTCCTCTGATATTTTTAATCATTGACCCCCACTAATCAGTTTTACATTCAAAATGATAAATAAAAAGACTGACCTTTTGATTGAATTAAAAACCCATTAAATCAAAAATCTTTTCCCACTCATTAATCCACCCTTCATATTTCATAGGTTCAGATAGTACACTAAATGTTAGGGAATATTTCCTCATGAAATGATCCACTATCGACATATTCTTCTATGATTAGTTTGGTTGATATCGTTCATGGAAACCACCACCAATTATCTCTAGATTCAACTGATCTATAACTATAAAAAACTATTCAGTTCTGATTCCTCCCATCTCAAGATGTTGATTTGGAAGGTTATTTCCATCTGTAAGCCTTCCCAGCATAACTTCCCTATTACATATGTGGAAAACCATTCTGAACAAACATATCTTAGAAGAAGCAACATGGAAAACATAAAATTCTATATCATTTTGACCATAATGTAAAAAATCATTTATAGATATTATATTATCAATATTCCAACTCTTAAAGTTATCTAAAGCTATCTCTTATAAAAAACTATAATGCCTCATCCTTAAAAATTACTTCATTATGAGATAAGATAACAATTTAGATTAATTAAATTCGAGGATCTTTTGAGTTTTATAGCTTTAGAGAATCAGGTCATAAATCATACATAGAAAGATAAATATTATAAGAATACAATTCTACTCACAATCCATTTTTTCACAAAACAAAAACCCTTTAAAATGAAACATCGTATCGTTTCATGTTTTAATAACCTAATTTTTCTGTGATCCCATATTTTACTCTATTCTTTTTTATATCCTATGTAAAATATTTCAAAACATGGTATGAGCTTAAAATTTTCAATAAGGTATATAGAACGATGGAAAACTATAAATCATGGGAAAATAGGAAAACCATGTATGATTTATCATAATGTAATAATTTTCACCATTAAGATGTAGTAAATATACTCCACTAAATATAAGCTCATTGATTTCCATTTTTTTAACCAAAATATCACCATACACCCCATTTAAACCAAAATATAACATATAAATGGTATGTGGGACATAAACATACATAAATGGAATAACCATACAACTTAATTTCAAAAATTTCACTAAACGGAATGGCCATATGACTGACTTCTATAGCCATTTCCTTAGAGGTTATAACATAACCACCCATCCTTGGATTACCAGTGAACCCCCCATCTTTGGTTTATCTCATAACCACCAGTCTTTGGTTTATCCCATAACCACCCATCAAATTTCCACGTACAATTATATAATCATATCACCTAAAACAAAAAAATGGAAAATAACATTTCCATATTGCAGTCATAAGAGATCATTTCAAGATATTGATATAATTAATCATTTATCAAAACCATTTTCAATACTAAAAGACATTAAAACATGAATATAGTATTAACTTTTCCTTTTAAAAAAATTACATCTTGTAGGGGTAGCCGAATACCAAATAACAATTATGGAGGTGGAAAGGTCATTGATGCCGCGTACGTTAAAAAAATTCCTCTTTTGTTGTTTAGTAAAATTCTTCATAGAAAATTATTCCTTTTGACTGAAATTAAAATTCAAAGGGTTTTATTATATTCTGTATAAAGAAGGTTGTTTATACAATAAATTATGCCTCAATAAAAGGAGATTGGGAGGAAGTCCCTTACCTTGAGTCTGACTCGTCCGGTACAATCGTTATATTCCTAAATAATAAACATAGGTTAATTTCTAATTTCTTGAGAACATTTTTTAGGTTTATTATTCATTTTATATAACTAATTACCATGTTATAAAAATTACATAAATATTTAAGATCATATCGGATATTTTGTCGATATTTAGTACTTTAGTAGAAAATGAACATGTTTTGATGTAAATTTTCCATGTAATAAAAATTACATCATTTAAAGAATATTATTATTGATTTAGATATCATAAATATCTACTATATATTTATTTATAATATAAAAAAAATAGATAAGAAATTAAATGGACCGTTCATGGAGATTGTGGGCCGTACTTACGCATAAACACTACTTTCATTTCATTTTCATATTAAAAGAATAAAAATAAAATGATATAAATTTATATTATAATACCAATATTATAATAATTTCATTTATGTCTCAATTTTTTAATAAAATAATCCTTTATACAAGTGAAGGCTTATTGGAGGAAGTAAGGGATGTTGGGAGCTTATTTTATAATAATTTTACAATGAAAAGTGATTTAGAGGTATGTGTAAGTGGGTAGTAGTGGGGGACTTTTATAAGAGGGAGGAGAACTTTTGGGAAGTTTTGAAATATTATTTTATTATAAAATTATTTTCAAATTATAGTAGTTCCAAAGTGTAAAATTTCGATTATAAGATGATTATGGATCTAAATACTCTCAAAAAACTAGTTTTTGATATGTTTAGGCCACAAATTTAACCTTATCATTTGGATTTCACCCTTAGTTAAATAAATTAACTCTTACCATGTCTTCTTTTATTTTTACACTATATGTTTAATATCATAATTATAAAATGAAAATTGAACATCAAGGAGGTCATTAATTTCATTTTTACATTATCTATGGATTTTTTTAAAATATAACATTATTATGACTATTGTATCATTTAATAAAACAATATTTCTTTTAAAAATTCATTTTTGTCAATTTTCACACCATTAAGTAATTTATATTTATAAAGATATAAAAACATTATTTATTCTAAAAAACTACATTACATCAAACATAAAATGTCATAATAACCGATAAAATTTTTGGATGACATCAAAATGTTCAAATTACATTTATTTTAGTATTTATAATATAATTTATTTCAATCTTTCATTAATAAGGTAATCACAACATCATCATTGTGTCATATATAAATTTATTTAATTAAATATAAGAAATATAAAAAAATACCATGATTTTGGAATTTATTTAATATTTATAATGAATATTTACACTCAAAGAAGTCATTTATATATCCCTATATTGAAATTTTTTCAGTAAAATACACATGTTTATGTTTTATTTTTATTTACATTAAATTAATTATTATAACATATCATTATCACATCCATATGACTCCATGAGATCCTAAAATAAACCCAAGGACAAACATGGTCTTCATATCTCATACAAAGGGATTATGACAAGTTTTAGGGTTGTTTTATATTATTATAATAATATTTTTTACCCTAGTTTACCTAAATTACCCTTTAACCATGGTAAATAAAAATAATTTATAATGTTATTATTCGTAAAGTTCAAATAATAAAAGGTACCCATTTAAAAAATTTAAAAATAATGATTCCAAATATGGTATCTATTTTTCTAAATTCAAAACATTGAATTAGCCGAAATTATTTTAAAATTAATTCCCATTGTCAAATTGAGAGAAATATTTTTTAAGAAGTAAAAACAATGAAAAGATTGACATGTGTTTATGTCCAATTTCAATGTGAAATTACTTCCAACAACCAACATTGGATTAAATGATAAAAAATAATATAATTAGATTTTAAACCTAATTAAATGGAGAGTCTAAATATAAAAATAAATTAGATGAAAAGTCAGTTTTGATTTAAAATGCAGTATTTTTTACTATTCATTAAAATATGATTTTTATAAGAATAATACCAAAATTTCAACCAAAACAAATTTTAATGATCATGCTTCAAATAAAATGTCAATTTTTTCAAATAAAACATTTAAAAGTGACAAAAACTATAATTAAAATTTTTTTACCATCAAAAGGTGGTAAACCAAGGTTTTAAAAATATTAGAGTATTTTATACTTAAAATTTGATTAATTATCATTTTATGCACCTAAAATTAATTGGATAAATGTAAAAAAATTTAAAAAAACATATGTAATCATATTTTAGATAGTTCTGTTCAATCCCTCCAATACAATGTCTAGGCATTAACCATCATTTTAAAAAATAATATTATTATTGTATTTTTTTTCAGTGTAACTCAATGTTGTGTGCAACAATGATTTCGGGGAAACCCGCTGTTTCATGTCGAGTACGCTATCAGAAAAAGTGTCCCCATTAACGTAAAATTAATATCTTATTCATAAATATTAATAAATATGAAAATGTATTATTCTAAAAATACCTAGGATGTTACAATTTATAATGAAGTATTCATGATTTAATATGAAATGGGGAATTATCTACACCATATAAAATAAATTTTGTGAATAAATGAACATGTGTCTCAAATAATGGTGTTTTGAGATGAAACTTCTTACCTCATGTCCAGAATTTTCATGTATGTACTTTTTCTCCTATATAATGAACATATATGATTTTTTTTGTTAGGAAAATTTTATAGGTTTAATATCTTGTAATTAAATCATTTACTTTAATTAATATAATGAAATATTTATTACATAATTAGTTATGTACATGTTGGGTGTTTTGAGGACGTTCTATTTATAAATTCCAAACAATGTGGATGCACTAACCATGGTAAAAGAGTTCCCTTTTATCATATATATATATATATTATAATAATCAGAAAATAATTATCATTTTTATATATAAATTATACATCTAAAATTAACCAAGAAATATGGTTATAAAAATAGAACTATGTTACAGTCATGGAGATGGTTGGTCGTATGTACACTTAAGTAACATTTCCATTTTTCAACGATCATGATGTTAAGAATTTATGTCTTATTTTTTATTTCCATAATTATAATTATATAATAAATATCATAAAATTTATTTGAATAAGTGTATATATACAGTCCATGTGATGCTGTAATAAAACATGAATCACATCAATTCGTGAGGTCGTAGTCCTCTAAACACCCCTACAACATTATAATTTTTCAATGGATGGTAATTTAAGAATGTATATTACATTTAAATTCTCTAGAATGATTAATATGTCATGAATTTAATTAATAAACATTATATAAATTATTATGAATATCCTTTTGAGGTGATGATGAAAAACAAATTACATTGATTCAGGAGGCGATAATCCTCCATACATACATACGATGGTTTTGTATCCAATCTTATTAAAGAGGATATGGATGTAGGTTATTAAATTAATATAAAAACTTTCATTATATGTCATTTAATGATTTTATTATATCACAATTAATTAATTTTGGAGAAGAAATAAAACAATTAACAAGGTTAAGAACAATACCTTTTTTCAAAACACCTATTTTGGATTATGACTAAAGCCTCCCTAGATTGGATTTCTAAAAACAAAAGCCCTCATGGAAATGTGGAGGGAAGGAAGAATGGTTATTTAGGTATTTTACTAAAAAAATATTTGTTTTTTAATTTATATGAGTGTAAGAACCCTTTAATAAGTGACAGGGAGTGGTATTTTTTGTAAATACCCAGAACTATTCAATAATATGAAGTCACTCTCAATCTAAGTGCCTTAAAAATTGATAAATAATGGATTTTAAGGGTTTTATTTCCATGAAAAACCTCAAATATTCAAAAATAAACATGTTTTAAACATGTTCATCCTTTTACCTCTTTAGTTTCACACCCTGGTAAACTGATCTTAACATTGACTATGGTAACTAATTTTTTGTTTTTTTTACTATAAATTATGAAAAAAAATAAGTAAAATTTTATTTTTAATGTAAATTATACTAATTAAAAATATTTTATATAATTTCTCAAATTAAAATCTCATAATTGGTGTAATTATCATAAAATTAATCCCAAAAATGTGTCAAAAATAGGTTTAAAGAAATTCATATTTCATGCAATAGATGATCTTAAATTAAATATATGGCTATAAATCATCATTATATAAATTTAAATTCAATTAACTATATATATCTAATCTATTAGTTTTATAATAAAAAATCTTATTTAATATATTTTACTTTAATTAATTAACATTGATAATCTTTATATATATAAAAAGTGTTTGTAGAAAAAATGTTTTTAGGCATAAAAATAATATAATATTTAAATAATGACATTAGATAATTTAAAATGGATTAATTAGATTATGAAAAATAATTTGGTTCATATATCACATTAATACCAAATCCAAAATATAATAAAATGTTTAAATTACAAGATTTATTGAAAATAAATGAGAGTATTACAAAAATTAGTACTTTTCACTATTCACTCAAATATCATTCTTTTTAGAGAAATCCCAATTGTTCATCCTAAATTAATATCTATATTTTTAATTAAAAAATGATTTTAATTTTATAAAGTAAACTTTCGATGTTTTTAAACCATTAATTCTAATATTTTCTCACAAAAATTTATAAGAATATTTTTTAAAGAAATTGTATTTTTAAAAAAATAATTTTTTTTATTAAAAAAAGTGTACTTAAATGCAAATAATTTAATAACTAAAACATTTTTAGTAGAAAAGTTATACCTATTTCATAAAGTAGTCAATAGTATTCATACCCTACAATTTTACAGTTTGATATTAACCATCATTTTTAAATAATAATATTTTAGTAGTTTATCATTGTTTAATTAATCGCATTGTTACATGTTGTATACTCTATAAAACATAGTGTTATCTTAAAATATCAGGGTTTCATATACGCCTCTTATATAGATCCCTCAACTTTATTCGAACATATTATTTTCATCTCATATTCAAAATTCATATTAACCCTCCTCTAAACAATATCACATTTGCATGATTGACCATATAAGGATCTTCTCATTATCTCCAAAGATAATAACCTGAAACTTAGGTAAAAACCCGATATTTTTAATCCTATGAAACCCTAGTGGAAAAAAATTCTATGTAATCATCTAACCAATTCTACAATTATTAGATCACATTTCATCATCTCAATGTAATCACTTAGTTCCTAATCCATCCTTCATTCACAGTCAAATGAATATCCATCCCATAGGTCTGTTTCAACACTTTCATATCTCAATCCCCCCATGGTTAAATCTTTATTGGTCATCAATTTCATGATTTATTTGTGTTATACCATTCTTAATAATTGAATAATACTCAATTATAATTATTATATGTTTTCTCATACCACTCTATTTTGTTCCAATCCATTACGTAATAAACCATTATTAATACTATCAAACACCTCCATGTTAACATTGAGGGTTGAAATAATATACTAATTCCTTACATGATGATATGTTCACTAAAACATTAATCACATATCCCACATATAACTGATACTACAGAATATCTTCAAGTAGTCAACATATTCCCCCTATAATGGACTTCCAATTATGACACACATTGGGTTTCTTCCAATAACTAATATTTCCATCATAAGGAAAAGTGATTTCTATGAGATTTCATTTTCATTATGGTATGGAAAGAATATTTGTTTCAGAATTAGAATTATTTATATATTTATGACCACATGATAATCCCTATAGTTTCTAATTAAAGTCACCTATAATTTATTTCCACTTTATTTCAAATCATATTTTACCTAAAGTCACACATTATACATGACTTACAAATATAATAACTACCCATCCATTTTTATAGTTAAATATCATGATCAATATTTAGCCATCCTTACGAATACCTATTTTTTTTTTAAATTTTACCACCCAATATCTAAAAATTTGTCAAAAGTATATATGAATTAATTATAATCACATATAATTAATTTATCAAAATTATATACATTCATATATAATATGAATACACAATACGAGATTTCCATTAACTAAAGATGTAACCAAACACACAATAAAGGTATGTGACATGCCTCTATAAATTTCATAAGAAAAACAACAATGATTTATTACATAGTTTTTAATAAATTTTAAAAATATATAGATATAGTGCTAAGATAAAAAACTATTAAATGTTATTTAAGTGAAAGAGTGATATATGATAAGAATTCATCCTTTGACAGTGTACATTAGCCACAACAACAATACTCATATGATTACAGATGGATTTCACCATATTTAGTGAAATATATAACAAATACTTAACTAAAATTGATAATAAATATAGTTAAAGGCAAGGATAGGTGGAATATAGTAGAAGAATAAGGATTTACCACCATTCTATGTTAATAATTAAATTTTCAACATCTCCATCCATTGAAGGATATGGGAGGAGGAGAAGAGTAATGGGATGATGGATTCACATTCCATTTATCTTCACAATCCTAAAACCCATATAGTGGATTTAAATAAAACCCGAAAAATGTATAAAAAACTCCTAATTTATATGTGGTGGGGGCCAACCAATGATTTCCTAGTGGAGCTCCACCCAGATCTCTGTGAACTATCTATGGTTCTTAATTGAAAGGGTGGTGGGGTCAGCCCATTTCACAACTCGTTGTAATTTCTATAGGATTCCATTATGAAAATATAGGAATCTTTTTATGTCATAATGTCCCCAAATACAATATTATCCCTTTTAATTTTATTTTAACTCCTCCTCAGCTACTTCATCAACTGTAAATCATAATTTATACATCTATATAGATAAAAATCTATGATTACCTTGTATTTTACTAACAATTTAAACACAAAACTATGTGTGGTCTTTCATGTTTGTCCCAATATATTATATTTACTAGATTTTAGGTTATTTATTTTAGTAATTTTTTATTCCACCCATCATTATTCGAATTATATTATAATTTCAAATATTATTAGTGTTCAAAAAATTCCATATTATTTTAAAATATTTCATGGATATAATTTGGATTGATATATTTTTCATGTTATATAGGTTCAAGTTATTAAATAAGAATTTATTTTTGTTCAACACTTATAGATATTAAATATTTATTTAATTATTTAGTTTAATAGATATAATTTCATTCCAATTATTTAATTTTTTTGTGATTACGGTTTTTAATGACAACATTTAACTTGGAGTATGATATCATATTGGAAGATGGAAGATTTATCTATAGTCACTTTATGTTATAAGTTAAGGAAACTAGTTTTGAAATATTTTATGTTTTGTGTATAAACTGGTAATAGTGGTTGGGGGTGGCTTCCATGATAATTATATTAAGATTCCATTTCAAAAAAATTACAATGAATGGTGTTTTATGATTTTTTTATAAAATTTCATGAAAAAATCCCTATATTTTTTGACATTTATTTTTTCATTTTATAGGTTTGGTTATTTTATGAATTTAAAGGTCATGGTTTTTATTCCGAATTATATATATTTGTGACTTATTTTTTAATATATATTTTCATTATTTTTTATCAGTTCCATTTTTTGGTCGATCAAGTGGTAAAATCAATAGTTTACTGGCCTTGCCATTTTCCAACGGTGGTATTCCAATTTTATATTAGTATACTATTGTAGATATATATTTTAGTGTTGTATATAGGTAATTGGAAATCTATTTTTTTGTACTTTGTTTAGTTTACTATCCTTTTATGGTGTCTGTATGGTTTAATAATATTTTACTAATAAAGATATTAAGAAATGATTTAGGTTTAATATTAATGGATGATGTAAAAATAGATTATGGATATCTGATGACAATCAGTGACTAATTCAATCTCATTCAGTGGTGTGGGAAAATGATAGGTAGTATTAAGTCTTAATAAAGTATAAGGTATTGTGAAAAGCTATGAGGTATAGTGATACATGAAAACATAATGTGTATTGGGTTGTAAATTATAGATCCAATAATGATATTTTCCGCATTACCTATTTTTATGTTCACGTTATTGATTTATCTCATCCGATTGGTTGAACAAAATATCATTTTAAAATTTTTATTACTTATTAAGGGATGACTCACATGGTACTTTTTAAGCAATTTTAGGCTTACTTTTAGTTATTTCGATGATTTTATCTGGTTTTCTTGATTGGGTATTGTATTTTTTTCTCATATAAGGATTACATTACTAATTTATTTAGTTTAACATGGAAAATCAAAATGATGATATTTTCTAGACATGTATATATGTAATATAAAAGATTGCTTAAAGTTATAAGGGGATGTGAAAATATTCATCCAAAATTTATTGATGTGAGTTTCATTTTGAATGTGTGGGGATTAAAGTTATTTGCATTTCCTTTTAATGGCTCCACTAGAATCCATTATTTAAAATTACTAAATTATTGTTTTTAATTATAGAATACTTAATGATAGAAGTTTTATTTTAATTTTCTTATCTTAAATATTTATTTCTATAAGAATAAATTATCTTTGAGAGGTTTGAATATTCCTTAGGTGGATTTTTATAGAAATTTGTGAGGCCAATTTCCATTACAAGCATAACATACTTGAAGTAGGAAGAGAGAAACTTTTTATATGGTTTAATATAGAAAATTAGATAATTTAGATGTGATTTAAACATTTAAATTTAAATAATAATGAATTAATATCTTTTTATGATTTATAATAACTCAGTGATGAAGTGAATGTAGAAATCATAGTTATTGTGAATACAATGTGTCTACTACCATTTTATTAAATTTTTCTAGTGAATCAGTCAACCTGGTTATGGTTTCAGTAATCTTAATTCTCAAAATTTATTTTTTATCTAGAGTATTATTAATGTTTTTAACATAATGTATACATTTTTATGATTATAATTCTTATTTGGGGTTAATAATTTTACATATTCTCCTTTGATTTCTTTTAGTCAGAACCTATAAGGAATTTTCTTCATCAATTCATAATATTCCTTAGATATATTTATTATAATGATTTTTTGTTTTTTAATTTTAAAGAAAACATACTGTTATGTAAGTTTTACTTGGTTGTGTTTGTGATTTGGTCCATTTTTTGACAAAAATTTAAAAAGGGTTATATATTGTGTAGGATTATACATTACAATTTTAACATTTTATAATTTTTGCTCAAGAACATATGTTTATGATTTTTTATTTTCAAGGATGAATAGTTTCTAGTGGTGTATATTGTAAAGATAACAAAATTCGTATTTTTAAAGTTTGTTAAATTAATAAATTACATTCCAATAATTTTTTTATGGAGACAAAAAATTTGATTTAATTAAAAATTAAGATTTATTTTTATTAGAAAATAATTATTTAATTATTTTTTTGGTAAAAGAGTTTAAATATTTTTATGTTGATGGTTTTAGAGAATAGTTAATTAATATTTAGAGTTTATTATATTTATTTAATTTACATTTGTCATATAAATAAATAAATAAAATTATAATTTTATTTGAATGAAATACATTTTTAATGGTCAAATGTTATATAAAAAATAAAAAATAACATATTTTTAGAGGTTTTGTAAATATTTTTTTTTGAGGGATGAAAATTTTCATATGAATTGAATTTTTTATAAAATATCTCTATGAATATATAAGGGATTGGAAAAATTTTATAAAACTTATTTATTAATTTAATTGATATTTTATTTATAATTTAATTAATAAATGAACATTCATTATCATTAGGGTTTATATGCACATATACACATGCATGCACATGTCAAATAAAATTTTAGTTTAAATGTCAAAAATATTTATTTCTAAATTATTAAAAAAAATTAATAAATTTTTATTTATAATAAATTGTAAACAGATTAATGTATTTGTAGTGTTATTATTAAATTTAAATTTTTTTATAAAATTTAGGATATATGTTATTCATTTGGAATTTATATAATTAATTATAATATATAATTATTTTATAAACATAATGTTATTTTATTAATGGGATAGAGGAAGGCACCAAGTAAATGGTATTCAATATAGATATTATTTAGGATGTTAACCATTTGTTGAGTAATGTGACCATGATTTATAAAATAATAATTTATTCTTCTTATCTTAAATAAAAAAAATTTGAAACTCTAATGGTGTTTAGAAATCAATATTTATGACTGCAATAATTTTAATTTTTTGGTTAAGACTATGAAAGATAAAGAAAGTTTTATAAAGTATTTTTTTATATTCAAATTATGATCAAAGGAGAAAATAAAATTTTGTTAAATAATCTAATTTATATTTTTGAAGTTTCATACTAGGAAATATATTATATGTATAATGTTTAATTTTGTGAATATTAATAAATTCATAAATTAACCATTGTAAAAATGATAACATCACGATATCTCACTCCCCTGAGTAATGAGATTGAATTTTGATTATATTAAATAATTTAGTTATCATAAATTGATCTAATAAAGTCCCTTATTCAAATATACAATTGTTTTTATATGAACACTAAATCCATCCTTTTATAGGGCATCATTTGGTGACTAATATTGATTGAATAAATATAAAAAATTAGAAACATTATCCACTATAAAATGCAATAAAAAATATTAGTAAATTTTCATTTTCTAAACAATGAAAAATAAAGGATCCACGTTCAATTAATATCATAAATAATGTTTAATTCATAAATTTAATAAAATATAACCAAATTAAAAGACAACTAATTTTTTTAGTAAAACAATCACCAACATCCAACATAAATAAACAAAAACAACTCATATACATTAGTGGAACAAAAACTATATCCAAACTCCATACTCTTACATCTATCATTGATGTAATTAAAAATTTATAAATTTGGGGTTAAGGTCTCATAACATAACTTCCTTGATGAATCGGGTATAAAAATGTAATTTTTCAACCCACCATTTAATTATATTAATTAATATTATATTATGTAGTCATATGTTTTATTAATGGTTTTGGTTCATTGGTTCTCAAGAAAATATTTAATATTTTAATATATAGTTTTTTATCCTGAAATTATTTTAGTGAGAAAAATTCTCAAAATATCATAAATTTAGACACAAATGTGAAATTAATCCCCATAGATTTTATCAATACATTTTTTTTACCAAGGAGAGTAATAATTCATTTTTGGGTTTCATCCCTCATTGAGGGCCAGTTTCAAGCCTTTAAAAATATAGATGAAAGACCCAGAAACATTCATAAAAGGTAATCCATAAAATGTTTAATTAAGGTTAGTCATTTTTTACATAAAAACCGAGATAATACTCTTTGTGTGTGTGTGTGTGTTATTTAGAAAAGGTGGAGTCTTCATAAATTTTTGGAGAGTTAGATCATTAGGTAATGAAAAATATTTTTTCAAGGTAAGAATATTTTATATTTTTATGTGTCTTATTCATAATACTATAAATTATTTTCATTATATTCATTATGTTAAACATTATAATTATTTTTATAAGTTGTTTATTATTATAAAAACATAATTTTGTGTCATCATTTTCTAAATATTTGATTCTTGTAAGAAGAACATGTGGTATTTCAATCACCATCCATTAATGTAATGTTCCCTTCACAAGAATATGATGTCACTAGATTGGACTATAAATAGTCTAATAATGGGTTTAAAACCCCTCAATCCATTATATATCTATGTTCCTCTTTCATGTATATGTATATTTATTTATCTCTCTTATTATCATGAATAATAGGGTAATGAAGGACCATTGGACCCCAATGTTATTGTCATTGTGTGAGGTCCAAAATAATGAAAGATGTGTGGAAATAAAATGTAGAGGACAATTGGACATAAGGAAGCGGGTTGAAAACTCACTGAGTTATGGATTAGTGATGTCAGACATCAATAAATGAACCCAAGTATTGGTTTTGGGAGGTTCTCGATTAAGGATGCTCGTGTAACATTTGGTAGAGGTTTCATTAAATAATGTGGTAAAATGCCCATATAGTGAGGAGATAGGTCAATGATGAGGGGGTGGATTAGTGAATTGGTAGATTAAGTTTTCTCATGGGGAAAGTTAGGGTTTTATCTATATTTTTGTATCAGTTGGGGATCAAATATCATTTTTCCATCCTTGTGGTTGGTTATATGAAAGAAAATTAGTCCAAAACTTACTATTAGGTTATAACTACTTGACCCCATTCAAAACCTGGTGAAATGGGTCATCATGATAAGTTAAACCTATTTGGTTGCCCAAAAAATCATGATGGATGATTAGAATGTTTTGTTTGGGAACCACAAACTATGTAGTCATAGGGTTGTAAAGGATATCCCATCAATTGGATTCGTCAGGAGTATCTTAAATGGTGTGTTGGATGACTAACCCCTCCAAACAGTTTAGAAAAGGGACTCTGTCTAGGTTACATTGACTCAAGATAACCCCCAAGTAGGGAACACAACAGAACATACACTTACAATACAACATGAAGTACCATGGGAGTTTTAATTTTCATTTGTTCATTTTGTTTTAGGGGTGTTAACATTTTTTTACTATTATATTTGGATTATACATGTATGTAGTATATTATGAGTTTTTTTCATATACAATGTGATTTTTTTATCCTTTATTATAAAATTTTCCATTTTAAATTCATTTTGGGTAGTTTGATCTCATTATATCTATAGAGGTAGAAACTAGGTTCTAATGAGATTACTAGAGCAGACACAAGGTTTAATACTCCCTTAGGAATATGTTACTGATAATTTATGGGTTAAATACACAAACTATGGTCCTTAATTTTTTTTGTGAGATATGTATTTTTATTATATTTGTATTAGTTTAAGGGCTCCCAAGTATGATAATAATTCCCAGTCAAAATCACTATAATACACCTTATTAAAAGACTACTCAGGGTAAAACACAATTCCTAAACACCTATCATGATGGGGACATAGAGGGTTGGGTCTTGTCTGAGTAGTATTAGTTTAGGTTGTTAGTCTAAGGGTAGATTTTATTGTCATGAGTCTTATGAGGGTATTTTTTATATTTATATAAAAAATTCAAGGTGTCTTGAATTTGATCTTTAGACTAGGTACCCTAGTAACTGGGGTAGTAGTATACTCAATTTGACACCAAATAATGATAATTTTTTAAAATATATGATGGAACCCTGTAGATAGCCCAACCTCGTGAAATAGGTCCCTTTGTATGATTAATTAAATGATAAAGTTTTGATTCATGAAACATATTAATAGTAATTTATTAAAGAGGGCATTTTACCACAATTATATATTGAGTGCCTCTTCTAGGAGGAGGAATACAAAACATCATTTATGTTGTTTTGAGTCTATGAGTTTTAGACCTTTAGTATAGAAATATGTCTATTTTGAGTATGAATCATGCTTCACAGAACTCATTTTCACTCCCTAGATATGGTTTGAGATATATTTTAATCATTATAGAAGTTTTGTTGTGGTATTCAATTATATATTTGAGTTGGTTTTATTCTTACTTGCATCCCCTCCCTATGTTTATATTCTATAGAAAAAAATATTGATCGAGAGTTTTCTACGACAAGAATTACTAGGAATTAAAGAACATTTTGGTTACCCAACAAAATATTCATTATCATAATCCCATTAATAATTAGCATCATGATATCCCAAGTAGATTCACATTCTTATAAAATTATATATTCAAATAAAAATAATAGGAGAGTCTCATATAGTATCAAACCAATAAGGAAATTGGATTTGTTATCCTTGTAGAAGTCTATGAAACATGGATCAATATTGTCTTAATAAATGTGATAATACTTACATACAAGGTTTATATTAAAAAATCTGTATATTTGATGTAATAATAAAATTTACCTTCAATTATGGTTAGAGAATCCCACCAAGAGGCAGTTATGGAGAATGGGTTGATTTCATATTATGAGAATATATAGCTGGACGGTGCTTCATTCCACATCCACTAGAACTAAATCTATGTGTTCCCTACAAGTATAATAGAACTAATATCAATGGAAACAAATATTTTAATGAATTGGAGTGATTATATTAGATTTTTTGCAATATGGATTGAGGTATGATCAATTAATTTAATGAATTAGAGCCAGTAATTATTGTAACTACTATAATAAAATATCTTTCTATAATATACTAAATCACATAGTTAATAATTCTTGTGGATATTGAAGTCTAATATATGTGGCATTATATTTTTATTAGTGGTGACCATGTATTATCTCACATATAGAGATGGTTCTTAGTGTTGATTGGTTTTCATGGGACCATATACTAGACAGAATAAATAATTTGGAAATCATATATAGTATATACTAGTTACCTTTTATCCATATGTGGATAGTATTATATAATCATTGGGTGGTATGATACTGTGCTGATGGATCAAGGTTATCTTTCATGGGTGAGTGGGACTATTATAAGCAATGATAAAGGCCAAATATACAGTGATTAATCTAATTACATACTAGTTAGAGAGGTCTGATCCTTATACAATACATTATTTTCTGGATCATATTCTTTTAATTTTGGATAATTACAAAGACATCCTTATAAAGGAAGTACCAATATTTCCCTCTCATTTAGGGATTTACTTTTATATCTATTTTTATCTAGATACTAAACTAATTTCTTCAGTATAATATCAATTACCAATTTGAAATATTATGGGGTTGATGAATAATCTAGATGATACTTTATAAAGTGGTTTTATTAATCCCAGTGTGTCACCAGAGATAGATATTATTTTATTTTCCCTAAAATAAATGGGTTCTTGACGATTTTTATTCAATGTAATAACCTAAACTAATGATAATAAAGAATAAATAACCTTCACAAGGGATCAATGACATATTCAATTTGCTAAAGGGTGTGAATGGGTTCTTAAGTATTGGCCTGAGGTCTGTAAATCACAATCATTATATTTGTTGATGTTACCTATGAATAGGTGTAGGTATATTAAGCAATGTGTTGAAAAAATAACAATTTTCATGAAGTTCCAATTACTCATATATAATTTTATCCCTATTGGTATTTGAACATATACCCTTGTTAATAAAAGTGGATCTATTTGGGTTTCGCTGAGCCCAAAAAAATTATGATATATAGAATGTAATGTAAATTAAATCACATGGAATTTTTACATGTTTTAATCCCATTATAGGAAACTGACTCTTTATTTTGTTTGGTTATTATCCCTAGACAAAAAAATTCCATAATATAATGCAAGTGGTTACAATAAATTTCATCTCAACCCCACAGGGAATCTCACACTTCCACAACATCTCAAAATGTTTTTTATAGACACCCAACATCCAACTATATTTAAAAAATCACACATATTTTTACTATGTAATTCTTCTTACATTAATGAACATCATAATCACCTGAACTTTTATATATAAAATTCCCTTCATTTTAAAATTAAATTAATTTTTAAATAATTAATTTATAGAAAACACATGATCTTATTTTTTTGGAAATATTATATCCTATCATATTTAAAAGACCATTAATATCACAAAAATTGTTAATATATACATGGAAATGTTATATTATTATTATTATATATTTTGGGTTATGAAAAATCCAATAGACATTGAAAAAGTAAGTGATTTCATCGATCAATAGGATTATACCCTATGTAGTCCTTTTTCACAACTTTCAAGAGAGAATGTATCTTAGGTCATTAAAATTTTCTAATAAAAATATGATATTCAATACCCAAATCATGATGCAATTTTTTATAGGATCATTTCATTATTTTCTAGATCATGTCCAAAATCATGTTTGTTGAACCACAACAAACAAAACACACTATCCCACACCCTATCTTTATGGTGTTTTCTAGTGTAATAAATGGATGTGTATCATGATTATAACAACATGATTTTTTATATTTTATTTTATATGATATATTTATTATATTTATTATTTATTTATTTTACATTATAAATTATTTAATAATGTGTTTGGTAAAATTAGATTTAAATATAAAAAACTAGAATTGTATTATTCAAAAATATGAAATTTCAATTAAATATTTATATTGAAATAATTCATGAATTATAAAAATAAATGATATGTTAATAAAATCGTATTAATAAATAGTATTTACTAATTATAGTATATAATAAAATTTTATACAGTAAAAAATAATGTTTATACTGGCCATAAATCGTAATTGTAAAAAATAGTATTTTTATATAAATGGGGATTTTGATTTAAAAAATATAAATTATAATATTTAGAGTTTTATAAGGACGAAATAAATATTATTTTTTTATTTATCAGATGAAAATTCCCCAATGATGAATTTTTCATAATTTTATGGGATGGTCAAATTTTCAGGTAAAAATTAAATATGGTTTAAATATACATTATGTATTATGAAATCACAATGTCCTAAAAGTGATGTAATATATTCAATAAATGTATATAATACAAAATATATATTTAACATTTAATATAGTCAGTTTTTAGGTTATTTGACTATTTTTATGATTCTTTTATGATCCCTCCAAAACATATAATATATATAAAGGTTTTAAAATCAATTCTTTAGGAACATGACATAATTATCTATCACAAAGTTTAATATTTTAATGATTTAGGTTCATGGAAATATAAAATAATGAAATATATTAATCTTTTTGAGAAAATATGGGAAAATCCTTGGGGTCGTTTGTGATGTTTCATAATTTATTGTATTGATTCCAAAACCTATGTTTAAGAAATAATAAATAACACCCCTATCATTTTGTAAATTAATGCACCCAAGATACCATTTCTCTCCCAAAAAACGTTTCATAACTACCTTTATCTTCCCATTACTCTCTATATACCTCACAAGGCAACCCCATGCTCTTAATAATATCCTCACAATATTTTGGAAACACCCAGTCAAGGTAAGGGATCCTCTTCTTCTTCTCTTTATTCAAGCACCTTCTTTGTGTAATGCCCTTTATCTTGCAGTTCATATTGATGGTATTTAATTTTACGCATCCCTATTACCAACCTTATTATTTACACTATTTTTAGACCACATTCACTCTCATTAATCCATCCTACTATTCATTAGGTACCCTTGTTATGCTATAGATATTGTCCTCTATTTTTTCTATGCCAAACTCTTATTCAAGAACCCTTTTGGTATAGTGAATTTTAATTGCTTATTGTTCATATTGTATTATGTTATTATATATCCCTATTACTAACCATATTGTTTCAAAGTTATGAGATACCCCTTTAAATATCACTAATACCTCTCATGATTTATTATATACCCCTATTATACCACCAAAATTACCCTTGTATTGTTTCATGCCAAACCTTTATATTGTGAATTCCATAACCATTTAAACTAAAAGGTATTCACCTAGAAATACCTATCCTTATTTTATTAGGAACATAAATTTATTTTTTACACACACCTCCATGAATCATGAAATTTTTTAGTCTCTCCAGATTCCACGTACGGTGTACAAGAGGTTATCCAAAGAACATTATGTTATGATTTCTTGGTGGTTAACCTTGACTGATGCATATGATGTCATGTTTAATGTTTTATCAACATTACTATTTCCCTTTATGTTATAATTTCTTATAATTATACATTGTTAATGATTATTATTATAACCCCTTTTATGTCCCATGAAATTCATATTTACTAATATTTAATGTTTTCATTATTGTATGCTCTTCTGCTTCCTTTACTAGGCTTTATATCCCACCCATTTCTTATGTTTGTCAATGAGTTATATCATAAATTTTTAAAATTTTCATCTAAATTTAGGTTATTTCAAGGGTGTTTTAATAATGATGTAATATATATTTATCAAGGGGTTATATTTAAGAAGTTATCATATGTATATTTATGTAATAAATCATGAAATAAAGTGTATAAAAATATAGGTTTTCATAGTTTGTTTCAAAGAATGGTAAAGTTATTTTTGATATTAGGATTAAAAAACTGTAGTAAAATTCTTATGGATAAGACTCAACATAGGAAAACATACCTAGAATTTATATAACATAAATAGTAAGTGGTTTCCCTGTTAATATATCATTATCTATATTCTAAAAGTTCACGTAGATCTAGAATGGTTATTCCTGGGGGTAACAAGACAAAAAAACCATATTGATAATGAATCTATAAGAAAAAATTGCATGATAATGTGTCTTTCTTCACATCTAATTTGACACTCCTAGGGATTTGATTTGGTAAATTCACAAGCTCATTACGAACAACTATTAAGTGAAAAAATAATCCAATATGATTTTATGTTTGTAAATTGATCACATATAACATAGATTAATAAATGAAATTAACATGCTGAGGAACATATATCATTCATGATTTAACCCTTTAATATTCAAAGTTTTTCTTTTATGTGTTTAATAATTTAAAAATTATCATCTGAAATTTTCCATTTATTCTATTAAATGGCCCCATATAGGATTAAATTATTCAAAACCAAATGTGAGGGTCAATGCGATTACTACACAAATAAGATTCTCAACCCAATGTGATTAGTAATCATGAACTTTAGGAATATACATTCTCAACTTACTCAAGTTTGGTACCTAAATTTAAATCCTGAGGAATTCCCAAATACCACTAATAATGATAAAGTTTCAATTAGTAATTTCATGTTCCAAAGACAACCAAATTTTATTGGATATTTTTGTTCGATAATTGTACAAAAATGGATCAACTCCATTTAAAATATCTCCTCCATAATTCAATTATATTAGAAATTGAATGTCGTTTTCATGACCCGTCCCCCGGGGCCCATGGTGTGACTACCCCAAGCCCACCTTCCATTGGCTAGGGGCTGGAGACTATCACCAATGGCATAATTCACTAAAATTGGGAAGTCGTTTCCTTTATAACCTATAAACACACACAGAATATATGATCACGAGTAAATTAAATAACCGACAAGTGAGTACAGTAAGTAAAAAGGGGACTGAATACAAGCCCAATTGGAAAGAACAAGAAAGTGAATGTAAAAGTACAACTGGAGAAATAGGAAAAACAGCCACTAGGTCATCCTCTGAGGTTCCTACTTGAAGGGTAGGTACAGATCTCCTCCTCAGCACTCCATATTCGTCCGTCTCCTCCGTGTACTGACACGTCGTAAGGTCCACCTCCGGGTATCGTCCAGTCCTGGTACTCCCATCATCAGTCAGCACTGTCTATCTTCTGCATCCAACACAACGAAGTGCAGGCATAGCCTGTGCAAGGGTGAGTATAATGATACTCATTAGGGACCCCAAGACCCTCAAGGTCTCACAAAATCTAACAAGGATAAACCACAAAGTATGAAATCAATAGATAACCCTACTTAGGTATATGCCCATACATATAAATAAGTTATCAAGTAATCCATCTCAACCATGAGGAAAACACAAAAGTTTCTGACTCATCTCAACCAAGATTTTATTCACATTACTCAAACCTTGGATGTAGGAGAACTCCTCCTCTATTGAGTACAGTGGGCCTACCACGATACCAAGGCGCTTCCCACTAACCTTGGACTACTTAGGTACTCCTCCGGTTGAGTACCGTGGGTCTGCCGCGTCACAGAGAGGTGCTCCTCACCATGGGTCTGCCGCTACAACCAGCCTCTCCCCATAATAGCCTGCAGAGACCAAGCAATCCTCCATCATGGGTCTTCCGTGACACCAAGGAACTCCCCATAGGGCTAGTCGAGTCACTCCGAGTCAATCAGCCAGCAGTCGTCAAGTCTTATCTATCTACAAGGTCTATGCACTTTGCTCTCTCGTCACCGGAAGGATCCGCTCCATGATCTACTAGTCGATACTCTAACTATCGCGAAGTCCCACAAAGAAGTATCTCAACGGTCTGTTACATCATAGAGGCCTCAACGCAACAGATGACACGTCAATCGGACGCCCGGTCTGTCCGTTACTAGCCTTTTAGTCTCGGGGGCCCGGTTGGTTTCGTACATGATCCAACGTGACCGTATCTCAACTATAACCCAAAATCTAGTGGGGTATACTCAAAGGGATCATCATTCTCCAAGATTACCAAGGTCACTAACGGTTCGTCAAATAGACGGTTGGGGCCAATGATATGGCCAAAGAAGGTGAAGTGTCATAGTGGGCCCGAGTCCGGTCCGACCTGGTCGGACCGAAACTGGCCCGAACCAGTCTAGGTTGACCCGACTTGACCTGTTGGGTCTGGCCTGACCCATTAGGCAGGCCGACCCATTAGGTTCGGCCCATCCCGCTGGGCCCATCCATGTCAACCGCGACAGCGGGGACTGGTTGTGAGGGCACAGACTGGTCGTGGAACAGCATGATGGTGGTTTTACCTAGAGGGCTCCACGTGGGTAGCTCGGACCATAGGGCATCGTGAGGGAATTTCTTGGCCCGAAGGGTGCCTTTAGGGGCCAGCTCAGGGTGGCTCGGTCTGGGGCCGGGGTGGCGCGGCCCGGGCCGGGAGGTCGGCTCTGCCGGGGTGCTGCGAGGTGTGCGGAGGTCGGTGGCTGGTTCGACCAGCGGCGACGCGGGGCGCACGGGGCACGTGGGTTGTGCAGTGTGCACAAACAGCGGAGACGCGGAGTACGTGGGTGTGTGCAGAGGCCGGATCGGGCTGGGCGCCAATTCGACCAGGAGGCATGGGAGTATGGGAGGGCGCGGGTGGCTGGGAGGCACATGCGATCGGGAGGCACAGGCAGTGGAGAGGGAACCGCGGTTTGGCTTGGGGTGGCAGAGCTGATTCGGCCGGTAGACCGGGTGTCTGGGGTCGGTTTGGCTGGGGTACGGCACGACCGAGGCTAGTTCAGCTGGGGCGTGATGCGACTCGGACCGGTTTGTCCAGCAGAAGGTGAGGCTGATGGGTGATGCGGGTCACAGATGCCACGGGTAGCATGTTCGTTGCCTTCATCGCATTCGTCGACTCGTCACCTCATCGCCATTCCTAAGAACATCACAAAAAAGATTGGTGGAGGGTTCGGGCCATTTTGGTTTGGCCCACATCCTCTGCATTTAGGGTGGTATCTAGGGGATCAATTATTTCTTTAATTTCAAAAAAAATAACAAGGAAAGAAGTTAGAAGAAAAAATCAATCCAACACCCCACATCTTCCCACAAAAAAAAATTCCCAACCCGCACAGAAAAACATCCACAACGATTCATTGCTTTGGAAGGGAAGAATTAAAATAATAATATCATATTCAAATAAATTCCCTACTTTTGTTCATTGATCATCGATGTTGGAACGAGAAGGCGGATGTCAATTCGTTATAGACGAACATGTCTTACATCGAATGAGGTTCTGAGGAAGGAAGTAGAAGTCAAGGATGAGGTCAACATTCTTCATCGGTTGAAGCACTTTTCGTTGATGGAATACGTTCTTCATTGGGATCTTTCTCCAAAGTTCTCTCCTCTCCCAAGTTCCACCAAAATGGGAATTCCAAGACAAAATAATAGAATAAGTTATCTATTATTTTGTTGGAAAAAATTCAGAAAACTATTTGATTAAGGTGGGTGGAAAAATTAAATGTTAGAGGGGTTGTCAAATTTAATTGGCATGTACGTTGGCACAATTAATTGTGTATAGGACTTCAAGAGGCTCCCCCTCATTAATGATGGGAGTTGAGAGGTTTTTCACAATTAAAATGGGGGTTTAGTCTCGGTTGGTCCCCACCACAATCACCTCTCGCGGGAGGTTAGGTTCAGGTGGGGCCCACCAACATAACCTCTCATGGGAGGTTATGGTTGGGTGGTCCCCACACTTCAACTCCCACAAAGAGGTTTAGTTCTACTGGACCCCACCTCCAACTTCCAGATGGATGTTTTAACCAACAAAGAAATAAAGCTACACAATTTTATTTTTATTTTATTCATTCATTAAAAACCCAAAAACTAACTTTTATTCTTCTCCCACTACCATCAAGGTGAAAGTCTCCTTAAGCGAATATTGGTGATGCGAGTTCAACGGTGCCCTCGAATTTCAATTCTGATCACTGGTTCAAAAGTTATAAAATCCCGCTCGTACGTTTACTGAACGTACCCAAATAAAACTTCATAAATTGATTTCGGGAACATTAGGCCTCAGAATCACGCGCCTTTAAGTTTCATAGACTCGTAAAATTCACATTTAATTAAAAAAATTCCATGGAAATTCAAGATCTACATTCTCCCCACCTCAGGGATTTACGTCCCCGTAAGCTATAACTCATAACTAGGGGAACGAGTGGGGGTACTGAGCATGCATCTGAGCCTCCCGCTCCCATGTGCCCTCTTGGAGGTTCTTGTGCTACTAGTGAATGAGCACCAGAGGTATCGACCGTCCACGAGGGACTCGCTCCTATCGATCCACAATCTCTTCTAGACCCCCATAAAATTCGCCCCATCTTCGACATCTAGCTCGCCATGGTCGATGATGTGGGAAGGGTCATGCACGTATCTCCTCAGGTGGGATCAATGAAAGACATCGTGAACCTGGTGCAATTGAGGTTGAAGGGATAAGTGGTAAGACACCTTTCCAACTCTGGTAAAGACCTTAAAAGGTCTGATGAATCTCAGAGATAACTTTCCAACTTGTCCAAATCTCTGTAGACCTCATCAAGGTGAGACCCGTAGAAAGGTGTGGTTGCCATCCCTGAACACTAGAGATCTCTGTCTCTTATCGTCATATGACTTCTGCCTGCTCTGTGTAGTCTTTATCCACTCCTAAATGATCTTCACCTTTTCCATGGTAACTCATACCATCTTTGGTTCCACAATTTCTAACTCCCTTGGGTCAGTCCAGCACAAACGTGATCTGCAAGGTTTCTCGTACAACGCCTTGAAAGGTTTCATCCCAATGGTGGAGTGGTAGATGTTTTTGTATAAAAAATCCACCAAAGTCAAGTGATCCTCCTATCTGTGATCCTAGTCGAGGACACAAGCGCACAACATGTACTCAAGGTTCTGAATGGTCCGCTCGGTCGGGCCATCTGTCTGAGGATGGAAGGTGATTCTCAAACAAGATTGTGTCTCAAAAGCATCCTACAACCCCTTCCATAGTCAGGAAGTAAAACATGTGTCATTATGGGAGTCATTAATCAAAGGTACTCCATGTAACCACACAATATTCTTCACATAGAGGCATCCCATTCTCTCTACTGAACCCTGCTCTCTGATCGGTAGGAAGTGGGCCGACTTGGTGAGTTAGTCAAAGATAACCTAGATTGAGTCATGAACTCTGAATGTACATGGAAGTCCTGTCAAGAAATCCATGGATATCCGATCCCACTTACACTCTGGGACCTCTAAAGAATGAACCAAGCCTTTTGGTACCAGATGCTCTGCCTTCAATTGCTAACAAGTGAGGCACCGAGAAACAAACTCTGCAACTACATTCTTTATTCTCGACCACTAGTGATGTCATCAGAGATCCTGGTACATCTTCGCCACTCCTGGATGAACCGCAAGAGGGGATGTGTGGAACTCCCTCAACACTTCATCCTAAAGTGACACTGGTACCATAGTGCATCCTATGAAGAGGATGACATGCTCCACACCTTCAGGAAATCCATCAGGTGCCTGCCATGTGGATATTTTAGCACGTCGTGTCTCGCAGTCAACGTCCCCATGTGGTTCCTCTTTGAATTTCTGAAGAAGTGGGTGAGTGAATATAAGAGATTGAATAAAGGTTGCTCCATCTCTATCTACAAAGGATATCTTTAAATCATCTAGCTGCTTTGTCGCCTCACCTAGCAGTTGTATACCAGATCTCTTTCTGAGTGCATCTGCAACAACGTTCTCCTTCCCAGAAGTATGGTCTATCTATTAGTCATATTCCTGGAGTAACTCTAGCAAATATTGGTTTCTTAGGTTTAGGTCCTTCTGAGAGAATATATACCTGAGCTCTTGTGATCAAAGTACACGATAAAATGTTCGCCCATCAGATTGTGTCGCCACATCTTCAAGGAGAAGACCACATCCTATAACTCCATATCATGGGTAGTATAGTTCTACTCATGTTATCTCAGCTGATGAGATCCATATGCTATCACATCTTTCTCCTATATTAGGACACATCCGAGTACGGTCCCTGATGCATCGGATTAGACTACTTACCCTACGCCTTCCTCTAGAAGCCTCAAGATGGGGGAACTAGTCAGCCTCTGCCTCAGCTTATGAAAGCTCTAATGGAATCTCTCCAACCACACAAAGGGTTTCCCCTTCTTTGTCAAGGCTAATAGGGGTTCTATAACTCTGGATAATTCTGGCACAATCCTCTGGTAATAACCATCCAAACCCAGGAAACTTCGTACCTCTTTCACACTTCTGGGTGGCTCCCAAGGAAGTATCGCCTCAATCATTACTGGATCTTATACAATTATAGCGTCCTAGATGACAAGTCCTAGAAAGTGAATCTTTTAGATCCAGAACTGGCACTTCGAGAGTTTACCATAATGATGGTGCTCTTGGAGTGTGTCCAGTACTGCCCGCAATTGATAGGCATGATCCTCCCCAGTAGTTGAGTAGATCAAAATGTCGTTGATGAAGGCTACCATAAAGCGATCAAGTTATGTCCAAAATATCATGTTCATGAGTCCCCTAAATACTGATGGAGCATTGGTTTTGTTGAATTGCATAACCAAGAACTCATAGTGGCCATACCGACATCTTAAAGTCATCTTCTGTACATCCTCGTCTCGAGCTCTGAGCTGGTGATAGCATGATCTGAGTTCTATCTTTGAGAACCATCGTTCACCATTCAACTGATCAAATAGGTCATCAATCCTCGGGAGTGGGTACTTTTTTTTTTCACGGTCACCTGGTTTAGGCATCGTTAGTCCACAAAAAGCCTCAAGTTCCCATCTGCCTTCATGCCAAACAAAATCGGGGCTGCCCAGGGAGAATCACTACACCGGATGAATCCCTTCCCCTGCAAGTCCTCTAGTTGTACATGCAGCTCACAAAGATCCTTGGGAACCATCGAATACGCTAGAGTAGATATCGGTGTCGTCCCGAGGTACATGTAAATGTAAAAGTCTACCTCCCTGTGAGGGGGTAGATCTGGAACATCATCAGGGAAAACATACGTGTACTAGTCCACCACTACAGGATAGCTCGGACTCTCCACATCAACAACTCTATGGGTAAATCTAGCCAACTGATTAGTGATCGGCTATAATCTCTTTAGAGAAAGTCCATCTTGTGCTATAAAGGATCTCTTCTTGTTCGTGAAGGTAAACCTAGTAACATCCGTACGGACACAATGCACTTTTCGCCTAATACAGTTAATCTGAGCATGGATAGTAGATAACTAGTCCATACCCAAGATGACGTTGTAAGGCCTCAACGCCGTAACTGGAAGATCTCATCCAAATTTCTCACCCTCTAGAGTAAGCTCACACAACCGGCACTAGTGCGTAAGCGTCGATCTTTCTCCCATAGGAGTCTCTAGCCATAATGATCGAGCCAATGGCTCTGTCAGAATCTCCGAGCTCCGAATGAGAGAAGTGAGAATGAAAGAGTGACTGAAACCTATATCTATAAGAAATGAATCTAAGGTAGAATAGACACTGATTGTACCTTGTATCATCTCTGGAGAACCATGATCATAGGCCTTAGCTACTTGGAGCCAAGATCTCCCCTGTCCACCTACTCCCTATGGTCGAGGTGGACCTCATGGTGGTGGTGGTGGTAACACCTCAAAACATCAGCCACCGCCAGCTACATAGCTAGCTCCTCTGCCACGTCTTCCTACTCCCTCCATACCACCTTGATCAAATCTATGTCTCTTCTTGGGTGGTCCTCAAACTGTCTGTTGATCATCCGAACGGCGGGTCGGAGAGTCACGAGCCATGTGACCATCCCCGCCACATGTGAAACACTACCCACTCCTGGCATGTATGTCTCTTCTCCAGGTGCCCCACACAACTGATCCTGAGTCATGTAGCTATCCACATGTAGGTATGGTATTCATGCACCACATCGACATATATTTTCTTCAAGCTATAGAAGACTCTAGTACATGTCGGTTGGTGGTGGATCTCGCTGCTGGAGACTGCTCAGCAAGGAAAATCCTTACTAGGAGGGCTCTCTCTAACACCCCTGCCTACGTCGGGATGCTGAGTGAGATCACTAAAGCTCTGATCTCCCACCTAAGTCCCTGATCGATGGTCCAGGCCCTGATGAATGGGTCCTACACCATATCAGTGGATTAGAGTGAGAGTTTTGTCAACCTCGCTGAGTACTGAGCTACAGTCATGCTACGCTACTGCAGATGAAGTAGCTCCTGTATTAGTACTGCGTGAAGAGTCACTGGGATAAAATCTTCCCAAAACAGGCTCTTGAAGTCTGCCCATAGAGGCGACATTTCGTCATGAACATGAAGCATCAAGCTCCACCATGTGTCTGCTGCTTCCTATAAAATGCTGGCAGCAAGAATCACCATGAGGTCGGCTGGTGTCCCTACCAATCGCAAAACTCTCACCACAACCTCCAGCCATTCCTCAGCCACGTGTAGGTCTATCTCTCCCCTGACCTTAGGTGGCCTCTAGCACTGGATCTCGAGCAACACGCTCAGGCAGCATGCATTTTCTACTGTAGGTGCTAGTGTCATCGGGGGCCCAACGGGAAGTGGTACCGCCGGTGCCTCTATTGGAAAAGGTCCATGAACTGAGGCCTCGTCGCTCGGTGGGATATTTGTGCGTACAAATCATGAGACGATAGAATGTCGTCCGCAGGGAGGCATCCAGAAAGAAACAGATGCGACACAGTCAAAAGACTATAACTAGGGAGATGACCTAGTTGAGATGACATAAAGAAAACTTTTGAAAACACACACGCAATCAGAGTTTTTGTGCACAAAGTCGGAAATCAGAAGTCAGGGTCCTGGTGTATGGATACATCATCTGTCACACCAATACTGGACTCCCTGAACTGAGAACCACACTCACTACTCTTAAAATTATTGATTCATAGAAAATAAATACCAAAGTCCTAAGTTCTAAATTATATTTGACTCCTCTGATACCAATTTGTCATGACCCATCCACCGGGGCCCGTGTCGTGACTACCCCAAGCTCGCCTTTCATAGTCCAGGGGCTAGAAACTAGCACCAAAGGCGTAATTACCTAAAACTGGGAAGGCATTGCCTTTATAACCTATAAACACTCAAAATAGATTTGATCACGAGTAAAATGAATAACCAACAAGTGAGTATAGTAAGTTAAAAGGGTCCAGAATACAAGCCCAACTGGAATGTACAAGAAACTGAAAGTAAAAATACAACTGAAGAAATTGAAAAAACAACCACTATTTCATCCTCTAAGGTTCCTACCTGAAGGGTAGTTACAGATCGCCACCTCAGCACTCCACATATGTCTGTCTCCTCCGTGTACTGACGCGCCGTAAGGTCCACCTCTAGGTAACTTCTTGTCCTGGTACTCTTAGTCTCGTTCAGTGTTTTCCGTCGTATGCATCCAACACAACGAAGTGCGGGCATATCCCATGCTGGGGTGATTATAACGATACTCAGTAGGGACCCCGAGACCCTCAAGGTCTCACAAAATCCAACAAGGATAAACCAAATAGTATGGAATCAATAGATAAACACACATAAGATTGTTCCCATACATATACCTAGGATATCATGTAATCCATCTCAATCATGAGGAAATCACAAAAGATACTGACCCAGCTCAACCAAGATTTTATTCACATTATCGAAACCTCAGCTGCTGTAGAACTCCTCCTCTATCGAGTAAAGTGGGCCTGCCATGAATCTAAGGTGCTTCCCCCTAACCTTGGACTGTTGAGGTACTTCTCCTGTCGAGTACCATGGGTCTGCCGCGTCAAATAGAGGAGCTCCCCACCGTGGGTATGCCACCACAACTAGGTGATCCTCCTAATAGCCTGCAGAGGTACTCCTCCTGTGGATTACCATGGGTCTTCCATCACAACCAGGAACACTTTCACTGTGGGTCTCCCGCGACACCAAGGCGCTCCCCACTGGGCTAGTCGAGTCACTCCGAGTCAATCGGTCAGCAATCGTCAAGTCTCAGCCAACTACAGGGTCTTCACACTCTGCTCACTCGTCCCCGGAAGGATCCACTCCACGTTCTACTAGTCGATACTCTAACTGTCGTGAAGTCCCATGAAGAAGTATCTCAAAGTTCTGCCACTTCATCGAGGTCTCAACGCAATAGACGGTGCATCAATCAGACGCTCGCTCTGTGAGTTATTAGCCTTTTAGTCCCGGGGGCTCGGTTGGTTTCCTACACGATCCAACCTAACCATATCTCAACTGTAACCCAAACTAAAGTGGGTTATACTCAAAGGGACCATCATGCTCTAAGATTACCCGGGTCGATGAAGGTTCGTCAAATGGATGCATGCTGACAAAGATATGGCCAAAGAACGTGACGGGTCATAGTGGGCCTGATTCAGGTCTGACCAAGTTGGACCGACCCGATCTGGGATGACCCGGCCTGGCATGTTAGGTCTGGCCTGGCCGGTTAGGCAGGCCAGCAGGTTAGGTTCGGCCCGGCCTGCTCGGCCCATCCCAGTAGGCCGTGAGGGGTCGCAGAGGGTCACGAGAGGGCAGACTGGTTGCGACGGCGCGGACCGGCCGTGGGTTGACACGAGGGAAGTTCGGCCCGGAGGGCACCACGTGGTCGGCTCGGCCTGGAGGGAACCGATAAGGAACGACTCGGCTCGAAGGGTGCGGCTCCAAGGGTACAACTCAGAGGGCGCGACTCGGCTCGAAGGGCGCTGCGAGGGGCCGCTTTGGGGCGGCTCGGTTTGGGTCCGGGGTGGCGCAGCTGGGAGGCCGGCTCGGCCGGGGCACCACGGGGCGCACAGAGGCTGGCGGCCGGTTCAGACAGTGGTGATGTGGGGTGTGCGGGGTACATGGGGTGTGAAATATGGGCGAACATCATAGCCGCGTGGTGCTCAAGTGCGCGCAGAGTCCGACCCGGCCGAGCGCCAGTTCAACCTAGAGGGGCGGTCGGCCGGGAGGGCACGGGTGGCCGGGAGGTGTAGATGGACAACAGGTGGAGGCATCCAGAAGGTTTCTGCGGTTTGGACTAGGGCGGCAGTGCCGGTTCAGTCAGTGGATGGGGTGGTCGGGGCCGGTTCGGCTGGGGTGCGGCGTGGCTGAGGCTGGTTCGGCTAGGGTATGGTGCGGCTCCAACCGGTTCGGCCGGCGGATGGCCCGGCCGGTGTACAGCGTAGGTCGCGAAGGCCACGAGTATCATGTTCATTGCCTTAATCACATTCGTCGTCACATTGCCTCATCGCCATTCTTAAGAACATCACAAACAAGAGCGGTGGAGGGTTCAGGCCATGTCGGTTTGGCCCGCACCCTCCGCGTTTAGGGTGGTAGCAAGAGGATAAATTCTTTATTGAATTTCAAAAAATTAAAAATGAAAGAAGATAGAATAAAAAATCAATCCAACACCCCACATCTTCTGGAAAAAACAATCCCTAACCCGCCAGGAAAAACATCCCCAATGATTCTTTGCTTTAGAAGGGAAGAGTTAAAAGAATAATATCATATTCAAATAAATTCCCGACCTTTTTCCATTGATCATCGACGTTGATGCAAGAAAGCGGACGTCAATTCATTGCAGACGAACACATCCTACATCCAAGGAGGATCCGAGGAAGGAATTCGAAGTTGAGGTCGAGGTCGACATTCTTCGTCGGTCGTAGCGTTCTTCATCGGTGGAATACATTCTTCATTGGGAGTTTTCTCCCATGTTATCTCGTCTCCCAAGTTCCACCAAATTGAGAATGCCAAGCCAAAATAATAGATTACGTTATCTATTATTTTTTTTGGAAATAATTCAAAATTCCAATTGAATAAGGTGGGTGGCACAATTAAATGTTAGAGGGGTTGACACATTTAATTGGCATATGCGTCAGCACAATTTATTGGGTAGAGGAGGTCAAGAGGATCCCCTTCATTAATGATGGGAGTTGAGAGGATTTCCAAAATTAAAATGGGGGTCTAGTCCCAGGTAGTCCCTACCACCGTAACCTCTCATGAGAGGTTAGGTTCTGGTGGGCCCCACCACCATAACCTCTCATGAGAGGTTATGGTCGGGTGATCCCCACACTTCAACTCCCACAAAAAGGTTTAGTTCTAGTATACCCCACCTCCAACTTCCACATGGAGGTCTTAACCCACAAATAAAAATAAATCTACACAACATTATTTTATTTTAATTGATTCACTTAAAACCCAAAAACTAACTTTTATTCTCGACCCACTACCGTCGAGGTAAAAGTCTACTTAAGCAAATACCAGCACTTCGAGTTCAACGGTGCCCTCAGCATTCAATTCTGAGCACCAGTTCAAAAATTTTAAAAACCCATTTTTTTTCTGAACGTACCCAAAAAAACATCTGAAATTGATTTCGGGCACACAAGGCCTTGGAATCACATGCCGTCAAGTTTCATGTATTTGAAAAATTCCCATTTAATTAAAAAAATTACATGGAAATTCTGGGTCTTTACAGTAGCATTAGTTGTTTATGATATGGAAGGAGAAGCTGATAAATGGTGTACATTCGTCATGAAAATGAATCATGGTAAATATATAAATGTGATGGAGTTGAATAAATTTTATAAAATATTTTTTGATAAATATTTACATGAACTCTTCGACGTGATATTTTAGGGACATCTTTTGCCTCAAGAAAAAGGATGTAGAATCTATTGGGGTGTATGAGAAAAAAACCCCAAGAATTTCGAGATAATCGTCTAGAGTTTTTATTACACTGAATGTAATATTGACCATTTCTATAGTGTAATGAATCCAAGTCTATGAAAATAATTTTTAATTTCAAAATTTTATAGTTATGAGTAAATTTAATGATGTTCCCTTAATGTTGAAATAGAGATCCATGAATCTCAAGGGTATCACATGGATATGAATTCCAAATTGGATATTAATTATGCATGTATGATAGAGAAATATAATGTCGATAAGAAATTATAACCATCCACTATTAAAAAGTGTGGAAATAAGCACACTATATATTTCTTTAAGGGGAATAGGTAATGAATTAAGTACAGAATGTAAGGGTTCCTTGATATAGATTTTTTATGGGAGAAACCCAATAATGTGATAGAAGAGATGAATTATCCAGTCACCCTTTTTCATATTTCCCATGGTTTCAACTATAAGAAATAGGGATACTATGTGAAACCCTAACCTAAACCTAGTGTTATAAACGAAAATCAACACCAACAACTTGTATGGTATAAAGGGTGGGTATATACTATCACAACTATTGAGGTGGATCTCGACAATGACGTAGTGATAACTATGCTAGTTATTCATTAAATAATAGTGAATGTGACTTTGATTATTGTTCTATACAATCTTTCATAACTCAAAATATTAGTTTAACTATTTAAACACCACTACAAAACATGTAAGTAAATATGTCAGTGGAAATGGGAAATAGGGGAATTATTTTATCACAAGAATATAACTACTCCTCTATCAAAATTCATGGGTTAAAATTCCCAGTGAGCCTTTGGATACATTTTGAAATGTAATTTTATGTAATTTTTGGTATATATTGGATTTCCATATATATCTAACATAAATTAAAAAGAAATGAAATTCACACTCTATATCAAGAATCTCTCTTCAATTATATAAAAGTGGAAGGATGATAATGAATCTTATTTAGTACCAACATAATATGTGTGGACATTTTTTTCCTATGAGAAAGTGTATATTTCTAAAAATATTGATACCAAATAAAAGATCATCCTTGATTTTATTCCCATTGTGAGGGAATATGCTGATGTGTTTCCCAAATAATTCTTTTATCTTTCTTCTAGTAAAGGGTATGAATTTTCAAGAGATCTTATACCTAGATATTTTCCAATAACCATGACTCCATATATAATTGTGATTGTTGAACATGTGTAACTATAGAAACAACTACAAGAAAATCTAGATAAAAGGTTTATATTCCAATGTTCATCCCCATGGGGTGCACCAATCCTCTTCATCTGAAAGAAGGATGGGTTAGTACGACACTATATTAATTATCATGAGATCCCAAACATCACAATAATTAATAAGCATCATCTTCCATAGATTGAGGTTGTGTTTGTTTTTCAAAATTGAGCCCAATATTTCTCAATGATAGATATTTAGTCAGGAAATTTTCATGTAATGGTGAAGAAAAAGGATATCCCCAAGGCCAATTTTCATATAGGGTATGGGAACTATGAAGTCATAGTGATTCCATTGAGACTCAAAAATTCTCTAACCAACTTCATAAACTTAATGAATATAGTATTTATAAATTACCCAAACCAATTTCAGGTAGTCTTTATAGATGATATTATTATCTAATCTAGTATTGTAAAGGAAAATGAGGAGAATTTGAATACTATACTGAGGATGTTATATAATAAAAATATCTATAGAAATTAGGGAAAATATCTGTTCTGTTAAGATAAATAAACATTCCTAGGACATGTAATCACTAAAAAATTGATATCAATAGATCCTTCAAAAATAAATATTATATATGGGTTAACAAGACCAACCTCATTGATAGAAATCTATATTTTCCTTGGATTATTTTGGTACAATAATAGATTTGTGAGAAACTTCTCAATACTGAAAATCCCTCTACGATGTCTAACTCAAAAATGGAGGAATGTTAGTTTGGAATGATGAATTTGAGGAATGTTTTGAAGATATGAGGATCAGGATAGAGACTATAACTATGATCACATTATCCATTAGTGGGAAAGGATTTGGGATCTACAACAATTCATGTAAAAAGATCTTTGTGTTTTTATTCATGAAAAATTATGAAGTGATAGCCTATACCTCCTTCTAGCTAATGGCCTATGAGAAAAACTACCCAACATAAGATCTTGAATTTTATACCATTATCTTTATGTTAAAAAGTTTGGATGAATTTTATATATACGGAGAAGGGTGATATTTATTCAGACTATAAAAGTCAAAAGTATATCTTTACACAAAAGAAGCATAATTTGTGCCAATAAAGGGGGTAAATATGATTTTGGATTAAAACTTTTCAATACATTCCAATATTGAGAAATAAAAAAGTGACAGATGATCAGAGTATATAGAATTGCACAACTCTATCCATGATGAGTATTTAAATGGATCTAATCTTTATAGACATGAAAAATAATGTAAATGGGAATACTGAAAGGATCTTCACCATACCTTTCTCATGTAACTACTCAACCATCAATTATTGAGATGATTAAGGAGGCCCAAAAATATTATATGTTTCTACCGAATAAGGTATAAAATATTCTAGTGTACAAATTTTTTAAAGATATAGTTATATGTTTTGCAACCTCGATATGTGTCCTACCAACACCAAAACATAACAAGGAACATCCAAATGATTCACACCACTCATCCTTATCTATTCATATAGGAAGAAAAAATATGTGTAGAGATATGATGAATAATTTATAGTACGATAACATGAATAGATAGATTGTATTTTTTGTATCTCAAAACATAGTATTCTTATTAGTTAAGGTGGAATTAAAAAGTATAATGTTATAACAAAACCATTTCCCATACCATCACGTAAATTAGAAAATTTAACCATTCATTTCATCGGAGGACTCACTAGAACACTTAAATGAAATAAATCTATTTGGGTGGAAGTTGATCACATTAATAAATCGGTTCATTTCATTTTCATCAAGGATTATTTCTCTCCTTACCAACTCACCATGATATACATTGGAAATGTGGTTAAACTATAGGTAGTATTTCTATCTATTTTATTTGATCAATATCTATAGATAACCTTGTGATATTGGAGAATATTTTAACATGTTTCAAATAAAAAAAATGATCTTTATTACGTCTTATCACCCCCAAATAGAAGGTCAGTCTGAAATTTCCATTCAATCTTTGAATGATATTCTAAGATCATGCTCAATTTATTTCCATGTATGTTGGTGTCAACACCTTCCACTTGTGGAGTTATTAAATTAGAATAGTTTCTATTCAAGAATTCAAATAGCACCTTCTTATGCTCTAGATGGGAAGATTTTTTAAACTCTGACATGTTGGGTTGAGGTTGTATAGTGAAAGTGGATGGGACCTAATCATATCGATTATATGAAATATATGGTTCAAAACATTTAGCATCATATGAAATCCACAAAAATTTAATAGATATACTATATTTAAAATAACCAATGAGACATAGATCTTGAAGTTAGTGATAAAGTGTTCCATTATTTATCACCATAGATGAAATTCATTAGGTTTTGGAAGAAGGGATATCTTTTTCCAAGACACCTATTCCCCTTTTAGATCCTTGATCACAACAGTGTGGTGGCCTGATAAATAGAACTTTCTCCCAACATATCTCAATTACATGATGTATTCCATGTATCACTCTTGAGAAAGTATATAACAGACCCATTACATGTACTAAATAAATTGGTGGTACCATTGTACAATTATCCTTCATACAAGGAGTATCCGGTGAAGATCATGATCATAGATAGAATGTTCTAAAAAATGACAACTCACCCGATCAAACTGTTGTCGTGGAACTATGAGCTTGAGGAGGTGACTTGGTAACCAGATGAGGTGATTAACATAAGTGCCCTCATATGTTTTACTGTATGAAATAAAAATTTCAATAGTGGATTTAATGAGGGGTGTAATAATATAATTACTAATATCATTTTAAATAAAATCTAATTATGGCCAAATTAAATGCCTTATTAAATAATGAAGTTATATAAAACACATACACGTATTTGTTATTTAGGAATGTTTTATTCTACTGAAAATAAAAAACTATTAGGAATCATAACCATTGATTATATAATCATGTAAAAATGATCATTTGATTATCATATATTAAGGTTTATGAAAAATCTAATTGACATAGGAAAAGGAGGTGATGAACTTGGATAGAAGGATCGTATCCTATGAATCCAATTTTTCAAAGATTATGGGGGAGATATAATATTTTTTATTTTCTCTTGAACAAGAATAATAAATTATTTTAACAAATATAATAAGAGTGAAACATTTTATAAGATAATTTGAAACTCATCAAGATCATCTCCAAAACTATGTTTAAAGAACCACCCCAAGAAAATCTATCTATCACATCTTTACCATTGAGGAGGTGACTAAGTAATAATAGGATATGTATGTTAAACCTAACAGAATGAATTTGTATATTTTATTTTCTATTAATTAATGATTATATTTATTCCTTATTTATAATACATTATAATTGATTAAATAATGATTTTGATAAAAATAATTATACTTGAACCTAACTCATTAATAAAACCTTGTATGAGGAAATTAATCCTCCATTAATCTCTAGATCTCTTCCAAGGATCCTTTAGTCTCTCAAGAAGATCCTCCTTGTATTTTTCATGCACCCACTCAAGGGAAGGGGTCCTCTTTTTGTCCCCTTTATTCAATTAACTTATCTATATAAAATCTATTTTCTATTAATTAATATGTATGGGATATAATTTTACACATCTGTATTAATTTAATTATGATTTAAAATTTATTGTGGAGCAATTTCACTATCATTCATCCCTTCCATGATGTATTATATACCTCTGTTATGTTGTCTAAATTATTATGTGGTTTCTCCTATCCAAAATTTTATTCATGTACCCTTTTTTTCTTCTACATTTTAAAACTAAATTTGTTATGTTGTATTATGTTATAACATATATCTCTTACTTCCCTTTTAATTTCAAAGTGACTAGAATCCTCTTTAACTATCATTAAGACCACCCATTATTCATTATATACCCCCATTATGTGCCAAAAATTATCATGTGACTTTTCCATGCCAAACCGTTGAATTTTAAATACCATCTCCATTTCCACTCAAGGGTATTCACCAAGACATAAAAAAATTTTACTTGGGACTGACATGTATATATTCTACACTTCTTAATATTGGAATTTAATTTTAATAAATATGATCTAAGTTGAATGATTTATGTAGCACACTTATGCATGAACATGATGTGATTATTATAGTTAACCTAGATAGTGCTCCAATGTGTTGGGTAATGTTTTAGTCCCATGATATTCCATGTGTTGTACACATGATGTAATCCAAAAAATAATATATTATGATGTCTTTTTTGTTATACTTGAATTTTAATTATGATGTCATTTTAATTTTGTTTCCATGTTGTTATATTCCATTAATGTTATCATGGTGTATCATGCCTCATTATTCAATATTTTGATTCTCACCCATTTATGTCCTATTAAAAGTAATATTTACTAATATATAATAATTTATCAATTTATTAAATTTTTAATCCAATACTAGGCTTTATATCTCCCCTATTTTATATATATTTCCCTTCGTTATCCCATATAGTTTTAAAAGAGCATTGGATATTTAGGGAATGTCAAGGATGTTTTAAATAGTTTTGTTATATACATGTATTAATTTTTTATGTTATTTACCTAATTAACTAAGGAAAAATATTTAAAAATCTCATGGGATTGTATCATGTGTACCCTTTTTATATAAGTTAGAAAATAAATTTTGTTAAAAATATGGGTTTTCATAAACATTTTCCGCTTCAAATAAATGATTTAACTACATCATAATGTGTTGATATTCCTCCATTGTTGAGTCTTTGATGAAAATGTATCTTCAAGAATATTAGAATTAACAAATGTCTCTATAATTAACCAAAAAATACATCATATTTAGAAGTGAGTTAGACAGTCTTACTCAAAATCAAAATGAATATCTTTTATAGGTATTAGTAACTTCATGTTTTTCTCCTCCTAAATCATGCTCTTCAAGATTCTCTACACCCTAATAGAGATCCTAAATATATGTTTAAATACCAAAATAACCATCGAATTTATTATAATATATCAATTCCATATGAATTTTTATTCTTCCTTCTTATTCTACTCAGCACACTAGATCCTCTCAATAGAATCATGTTAGTCCTATTCTTCTTACTTCTTCTTCTTCTAATTCAACAAACAAGATAATCTCAATAGAATCATGTTGGTCTTATTATTATTCATTGATATGTTAAGAGTTATTTTTATTCAGAGTAATAATAATTTATATTGATTATTATCAATATAATTTTCTCTTTATTCTTCGTCTTCCATTTATATTTCTCATAGTCTCAAGAATTGACTCAAAATTTATAAATATGGAATAATTAGAAAAACCATTAAAAAAATTATTTCTATATTCTTCATTATAATTTTCCTATGGGTTTTCTCCCAAGGACTCACGGAATTTTCAATTCTTTAAAACTTATTAACACCACTTTTATTTCAATATTACCCCTTTTCTTATTCATTTCAAATCTCATCACATTTATTTAAATTACCATCTAATTTTTCTAGGAGAATCAAAAAATATATATCAAAAACAATTCCACATAAATAATCAATTATTAAATATTATTGATCATATATAAAAATATACAATTGTAATGTGTTTGGGTAAGGATTATCTTCAATTATCACAGAAAACTATTAAAATATATAATATTCTTCAATTTTAACTTAATTCACATCTGCTAAACTAAAATGATCTTATTATTTGTCAATGTTAGAAAATAGGCTTCTAAATCAATTATAATGAATCAGAATCCTGTTTTTGATGTCTTCGAAAATAAATATCATCTCAAGAATTATCTTATTTAACTTATATTTTATTCATTGATAATAAATTACATTAAAATTTTAATATTTAAATACACTAAATTAATGAAGAAGTTACATACACATTATATTCTCATGAAATATATTTCAGATAAATTATCAGAAAAGAATCATGATTCTGTTTACCGGGAAAGAGTAGCTTCAACATCAAATAATTTATCTTGATGATTTATCTTCCTATAATATTTTTCCCCTAATTTTTTTTATTTATGGATATTTTATTTTCACTTGTTTACCCTTCCATAAGATGATGTTATAAAAATTAACCTTGATGAGTTTCATAACATTTTCAGTATTTTAGTTAGAAACATTCTCCTCATATAAGTAAATAACTCTAAAATTTATCAATGGGTTCATGAAAATTCATTATTTAAACTTCATAGTGGAAATTATCATTTATTTAAGAGAATTTCACCCTTAATTTTAACTATATAATTCTGTTACATTATTTAATTTTTTGAAACAAAATAATTTTTTATAATAGTAAATTGACTAATACTTTTTTTTCTTTTTTTCTTCCCCACCATTTACAATTCTTCACATTAAATGATATTTTATAAGAGTAAAACAATGGTTAAATATAGAGTTAATATTATGAATTCCCAAATGAATCTTATATATTTTTTATTTAATCTTATTAAATCATTTATTTTACATTTTATCTGTCAACTATTCTGAATGGCTCATGTTTACCCAGGGATACTTATGGAATTTTACATTTCCTATACAGGTATTTCTTCTAAACATATAACATCTATACATTAAAATATAAAATTTCCGGAAGAATCATGTCAACATATAAAATTTAATTAGTTTCATTTCAATCATTTTCTAAAAATATCCATTCACTTACAAAATTTTAAAAAAAATTAACTGTCTTTGAAAAATAAATAATATTTAAAAATCTCAATAAATTATCCCAAATGTATTTTGTAGTAATTGATTAGTGTACCTCAATGACTTTCAATTCAACTATACTTATATAATTAAATCATCATTCCCAAATCATCGTCAATTCAATTTTCTCTACTATATATAAAAAATTTATGGTCTACATTCTTTGAATAAATTATTTAATCTATAAATATATTTTTAACTCTTTTAATCACAACCTTAAACTAGTTCCAAAAATTCAGTATCCATATCTTGTAACTCTATAAAAATGAGGTACAAAACACATTATTATAATAATTAAAATTAATCATTATTTATATAAAAAAATCTCCAAATTAATTTATTTTACTTCATATTTGAATCCTTACACATCCTTTTCATTGTAGCTTACACTATTTATGCCATCTATATTTAATCTATTTTATATATTTCTAGGATTTATAGATGAAAAAACTTGTATTTAATATATTGGAATCTCAATAGAATATCCATTTGATATATGGGATTCTTTCTCCAAGAAGTAACTTCATGTCTTTTATATTTTTCATGCATTCATAATGGAAGCTTCAACTATTTCCCCTTGATCTTTTCAATCACCACATATCATTATACACATTTTTAATCACTAGATTTTTTATGAGAAGATTCATGATATTTATTCATTGGATCTTCTAAATCATTCATGACATGAAGACACTAATAAATAATGTCATGATAATTGGAAAACAGTAAAAATAACACAATAATATGGGTTTTTTATTTTCTTAGAGGATATCTCAAAGACGTTGTTTTTCTACCGCTAAAAGAATTATAAGTTCTTGCTGATGATTTTTGTTATAAATAATACCCCAGATATTTCATGAATGTCACGAACCAGATATTCCATCAATTTTGTGAGTGTTTCGTCTTGGTTTTCATTAAGGGAATCCCCATATATTCTTTATTATTCAATTATCAAGATAATAGTTTAAGGATTATCCTAGATTTACATCAAGATAAATAGATTTATGGTTAATTATAAAATTTAACCATATATATTTTTGTGATGAACTTCCTGGGGAATGTAATCTCAATGGGTGGAGTATTAGTTGAACATGTGATGATTGAGGTTTTGATCCCTTGGGATCCTATTAAGAATGTGTTCATAATGGGTAAATATTTTTGGTGGGTATTATAGTTAAATTATAAAGTAATTATTTGGGATTATATCTCCCTTAACTACCCTTAACCAAATGGAAAACCCTTCATATTTCATGACTATTATCGAAAAGTTATTGTTTAGTTGAAGGAAAAGTTCATGAGGGTCAGGTTTTATGATTTATAGATGAATTAGGTGACCACATGGTTTTCGGTGAATCCTTTGAGAATAGTCTTGGATTTTTAAAAATTTATAGACATAAACTGATTACTTATAGACCCAAGAATAATATCAACCAACTAATTTAAAAAAATTCTTTTTTGTTTATTTATTATTTTCTACTTTATTTTTCTTCTAATAAGAATAATTTTCTAAAATGATGGGGGAAATTATAATCCAAAATTAAAATTATAAATGTGTTTATATCTTTTTTTAGTTGTTTTATACATCTTTGTAATTAATTAAGCAAGATATACAATGGTTTTTTGTTCTAATTACAAAAAAAGGCTTTAAATTCTCTTTTCCACTATTTAAAGTCAATTTTGGAATAAATTGAATAAAACCTACAATATTGTATTGTTTTTGTAGATATTTCTTTAGGATGAAAAATATAATGGGATAAATTTCTCATTAACTTGTGTGTCTTTTTGTAAGGATACTCATTCTACTGTAATACTTCTTGAGCTACATATGACTTTTTTTCATTTCATAATATTTCATGAAGAGTTTATAACACACAAAATGGATGAAAATTTATTTGATGATGTTCCTCTAACATCCACATATTCATGAAAGACTCATGGAAATAATCTAAAAAAGGGGAACCATTAATTAAATTCTAGAGCCTATCTATGACATTAAAAAATCTTATTTATCGTTAATGAATCTATTATGACTTCTTAGTCATTTCATATGACTTTGATCCACCACCCAAGGATCTTCACAAAGCCAAACTTTGATAATGTAGAATTATATATGACTTCATAGGTATTTCATATAAATTTTATTCTACCCTTTAATACATACCCAAAATTCATTTAGACATCACCATCCATTATATGAGTCATCAACGTACGATTCCTAGGAAAAAATGTATGATTCATAGTGGTAATAAATTGTTCATCTATAAAGGAGTGCATATAGGTAATCTTTGTGTGAGTCCGTAGAATATAACTGACTAGAATAAGTGTCATCTATAAACATCAAACAATTCACTCTTTTGATTTTATTATTCAATAGTGTTCATATCAGAAGTTTTGGAAAAAAAATATTCCGCAATATAAAATTCATTTTCAACCCTTAGGAATATAAAATTCAATAAAAATTTACCTAGATATTTCATGCGACATCCATCTATCAAGCTGAAGAAGTTGATGATATTGTAACTCACCTTCAAGGTTAGTAAGGTTCAAGAAGATCTTGTTAGAGTAATTTAGGTCTTCAACCAAGATATGTGGATTCCATTTGAGGAAATGAGAGTTATGAAATGGAATATATGAGGATTTCAGAAGAGATGAAATAATATAAGGAAAAATTAAAAGACCATGTTCTTCATGTGGGAGATACTAAAGACCATATAGAAATCATATCACTCTAATAATCATATAATGTTGATAAGACTCATTATTCAATGGGTTCCATATTTTTTCACTAATCATTATAAGGGATACTATTTTTGATATTTATTTTTAATTCTTTACCTTCACTTTAATTTCTTTATAGCGATGCAACCCTAGACACATAGTATTTTATCCAATAAAATTTAACCAACTACAATTAATTAATTCTTATCATAATTTATAATTATATTATTTTTTATTCTAGCAAAATTTATTTCTTTTGGTGGACTTTATGAGTTTCTAACTATTTTTGGATTTCAATATTTTGTATCATTCTTCATGGGTTACGCACATAGGACACTTAAATATCCTCTAATAACCATATTATGGTGGTTAGTGTGCTTATTTAAGAGTGATTATTGATTTTTTATCTCCAATTTTGTGAAAGAGTGGGGAATTTAGTTATTAATACTCTTCATTATTGAATATGAAATTGTATGGTGAGTGAGTTCCATTAAATTTTAATTCCATTAGATACATAAATTAGATGACTGAAATAAAATTATGATTTAATATTTATGTTAGAGGAATATCTAAGTGTACATAACTACTTGTAAAATGGATCTTAACAGTACCTTTATTTTTTCACAATCATTAATTTTTAGTTTTTTAAACATGCAATGAACCCACTAAACATGAGAAAAATTCAATAGAAACTACTCCACTCTAATGAAAATTAGTGTACCACTATTTTACTGTATTTTGGTAGGTTTATTTTTTTCCTATAAGGCCCACAACAGTTTTCACATCAGAAAAACATTATTGAAAATGAGGTGGGCTAGGTTTGTTGGGTTTTATTATTATGAAATATTGTGTGGTGTGGTTGATGCACAGTTGATTCACACTCTAATCACCTATTTGGTTCTAATCTAGATGTTCATTGTACATTAATGACTTGAGATATAAATCTAACAACCACTGAGCAAGTGGGGTATGAGCTCTTTATTATCCCATGAATAGACTCTCCACCATCTTCTTCTGATTTTAATAATGATTACATATTAAGTGATAAATTTGAAGATAATATGAATTAAATTTATTAAAATTTATTAGAGTTGTATAAACCAAAATTCAATTATAATAATAATAACAATAATAATCTATAAGAATATTAAAATAAATCTGATTGTTAACCAAAAACCAAAATAATCCAACCACTACTTATGTATCATAGAAGGGTGATAAATGACCCCAATTAAAATTAGAAGTAATATGGGGATTCATTCTATAATTCGAACCCTATAGGTGTTCCTAAAGAAAAAATTTGTATGAATTCCTTTCCATCCTCCCTATGAAAATCATCCATGGAGTGGCTGAAAATTTTATATCCTAGAGAATTCACCGCCAAGGATAAACTATAGAGATCCATCCTCTAGAAGTTATTTCATACGTGATGTATTCCCAAATTGTGAAAGAAAATAAATATAATTAAGAAATCTATTTTAAAAACTCAATATGAGTGCTCGGGATGATTAAAAATGTTTACATCAACATTCCAACATTAACTAATTAATTACCAGCATTTCACGATGTTCATTATATGAGGACAACTGGATAATAAGAGAAATCTATTTAATTTATCTTCTTAAGGATAACTAAGAGATGAATCATTGGATGAATCTAGAGAACTTATAGAAAGTATCACATAGAACACTTACCAATTTTGAACAGGGTCTACTATTAGTGGAGAACATGAGGTAAATAATTATAACTATCCATTTTATAATATTAATATTGATGAACATTCCACTATTTTGATATAGTAATCATTGAATAATTTTTAAAATGTATCTATATCCACACCCCTCATGTTTTCCAAATATTCCAATATTTTTATCATTTCACTGATGGTTGTCCTAATGTGAATGATTCTAATATTTGTGACACCATATACCAGAGGTAGTACCAACAAGTAATTAGAAATCAAGGATTGATGGAATATTCTACCATTAAGTATGATGATGGACAACAGCATCCTCCAAAGTCACCATTAAAATAATCTTTTTTAATAGACCAACTATCCACCACCCACCTAGAGAAATATATCTCATCCTTCTACAAATTTTCAAAAAGTAAATATTTTTGATCCTTCTAAGAAATATATGTTGAGATAGATAATGAGGTTAGTATGTACATATCATCTATATATTTAATATTTTTTAAACTAAGGCTCAATTAATCTATATTTCTAATCAATACAAAATCTAAGAGAATGTGAATTTTTTTCATTGGGATGTGATAGGGAAGTCAAAAACATTAAACAATATTCCATGAAAAATTGAATCTAGAAGTGGAAAACCCAAGCAGGAAGAACCCTCCCATTTGAATAAGCATAGAGTGAAATTTACTTTAGATAAAAAACCAGTAAATAATTAAATGGTAAACTATAATCATGAATATGTATCAGCTAATGATTTTATAATATATTTCTCTTTAAATAAATTTAATTTTGTTAATATATTATAATACACACAACATTTATTATAAACGAACCACGATATACTATTTAATTATTATTATTTAATGTAAATTTTAAAAATTATACATTATTCATGTCTAAAATGAAATAATGTTTTATCAATTTACTATAAAATAAAATAATTTTATTTAAAGTTATATATAGTTGTTTTTTGGAAAACTTCTTCTACACGCAAAATATTTTTCATATAAATAAATTAAATTAGTCTCTATATATGAATGATTTTAATTAAATGTTTTTTAAAAATAATTTATAAAATATTTTAACATTCATCAAATAGTTTTTCCATGGTAACGAATTATGGTTTCTTAATATTATTATTAAAAATTCATTTTGTTAAAAATTGTTTTGTTGTGTTTTGAATACTTAAGGTAAAATGTAATTTTTTAACATATATAAATTGAAAATTATAAAATGTATTAAATATTTTTAATCAGAATAGTTAATATTATTTAATAAGGTCAAATTAATTTTTAGTTATAACAAATAGTAACTTTGGTCAACTTTTGTCTCCTCAGAATGGGTAAATCATGTAATTAAGGTAAAAAATAGAGTGATGTGGGTTTAAAAAATATATTTGAAACCTAAATTATTTTTATTGGATGATTTTATATTAAACATCGAAAAACAATATTTTATGATAGAGCAACATGGTTTCTTTTTTCTTTAATAATGACATAAATATTATTTTATATATTGAAAAAATAAAACATTCCTCTTCCTTGTTTTGATATTTCTAATATTTAGTCATAGTGGAAAAAGGAGGTTTTATTTAGATAAAAAAGTATATATAAAATACTTATGAAATTTTTTTATAGTTTTAATTTTTTTAAAAAATTTGGGGATGAAATAATTACATTATATTATTACACAACATCGACATTGTAATTGATCAATTAATAGAAAAATCAATACATAATTTTAAAAATATTTAATGTAATAAAATTTGAATGAATTAATTTTTACATGAATCTTTATTATAAATATAATATATTAGAGAATTTATAAATATTTATTTTCAAATTCCATTTATATCATGATTTATTTAAAGTGTTACTACTTTAATAGTCTTGAAAATCACATTAGTGGAATCTTAATAATTTATTAAATGTTTTTAAATTTATAAAAATATTATATGTTAACTATTTAATGATATATTTCTTATAAAAACTTCTTTTTTACACTTATGTTTCATATTTCCATTTATAGATAATTTCTTCAACCCTAAATAGTAAAAAATACTGTAATATCATGGTAATCATGAAAATTGTTAATCGAGGTTTAAAAAATGAGATAAGAGTTAAATATCTCCTAGACATTTCCCAATTTTTTATTTTATGAGGGTATATAAAATAATTAATATCATATTTATTAAATATAAATTTTTTATCACTTTATCAGCAAAATTAATTTATATTAATGTAATACTTTAGGTAATTCAATGATGGATATGCTCTAACTTATCAAAGGTCATGACCCCTCTCTCTTATTCACAAATTTTAAGCAATATAGATATGAAAATCCATACCCTAATAAAAACCTATATTCCTTATAGACGTCCTATATCTTATTCTATTTCCAAAATACATTACTTTCAAGACTTAATTTGTACGAAAAAGAGGGTTTGCCAACGAAGATGTATAACTCTTAACTGATTACTTTAAATTTTATTTCTTCTTCTAACTCATTTAAATATATAATATCCATTATAAATAAGTAATTTGGTATATTCTATATAAATGATATTTATTTTTATTATGTAACAATAGTTAACTATTATAATTCATCTAATTGAAAAATGAAATCATCGCTCGTGTGTAAGTTTAGACTACCACCTCCATAAACTAATGTCTTTAGATTTTCATTAATACTTCATATTAATGGTTATAATGATGATTTTACTAAATATAAATTCTATATATCTTATTATTATGGTTCTATAATGTTTAATTATTATTTATCTGTTTATTTTTTATCCATAAAAAGGCAGAAACATCACTCATGTGTACATATAGACTATCATCACCACGAAGTGATGCAATTAATTTTTCATCAAATATTTATATGAATACTTATAAAAGTGTATATTATTATTAAATATAATAATAATGACATTATTAAAATTTTAATTATTATAAAACCAAGATTAATATACAACAATAGAGACTACCAAAATAATGTATGCATGAAAAAGAAGTAATTATCAACTAGAATATTGATTTTAATGAAAAATTGTTAGTAAATGATGGATAATATAGTATAAGAAAATAATACATTGTATAGAATATATGATTATGTTAATATAATATATTTATATTTCATTTAAATTTATTATAGATTATTTCCAAATGTGTATGATACAAGATGATACATGAGGTAAGAGGTTTATGTTACAATCTAATTTCATTTTGGGGTTGTCTATGGTAAATTTAAATTGAGGGAAATTTTATAGATATTACACGTTAAAAAAATATAATTTACTATCATCTAGTTTTTACAATAATTTTTTAATATTATTACTTTTCTACTTTCTCTGGTACATAAAATGACATTGAAATTGTTTTTGAAGAAAAGTGGACCATAATTCCTTTATAGTCGATGATCCTTTTCATACATGTCAATGCTCTTCAAAAAAAATATTGAATTTTCTATATTTGCAATAAATTTTTAAGAAGTAATTTTTCATGAATATTAATATTATTTACAAGGTTTTATAAGGAATATTTTTAAATAATTGTTTTTCAAACAAGTCATTTTTTTCATTCTATAAAATTATGAAATGAATGTTTTCTTTTAATGAATATAACATGAACCAATTTTTTTGTCCCCATGACCATTAATTTATTTAAATATTAAATTAAAATTTTCTATGGTTATTTAAAAATAAAATTATATTCTAAATATTTTGTGATTTGTTACGTAAAATATCACCAAATAAAAAATATTTTTTTTATATTTTAAATGAATTGTTCAAATAATCATTTAAATGAGTTTTTTATCTATATAATCATCCTTTAAGGATTTATAAACTCTGACGGGGATATGATATTTTGATACTAAACAATTTATTTCTCTATATGGATTATGATGATGATGATTTATATATTGTTCTATGAAACCCATTTCTTTTCCCTGGGTTTACTATATAATAATTAAATCATTATAAAAATAATTTCTTTTCCATGGGTTTTAATACAAAGAAATAATTTAATGAACCCAATTTTCATTCGATGGGTTGTGATATGATGAATTTGTGAATACTTGTATCATCTTTTGCAACATTTAAGGTTAAATTTATTGTGATATTTGGGTTTGTTATAGACCCCAATGAATTGGGAAATGATTGATAACTCATGAGATGACCATGATATGCATAAAGTTGATTTTATGTTCACATTTTTATGTATAAAACTAGTATCATGTCCATTAGTTGACTCATGAACTAATTTTCATGTCCATAAGTTTATTCCAGGACCTAATTCCATGTCCTTAACATAAAGAGTGAACCAGTTACTATTTATATATGTTTATAATGTTACAATATTATGTTTTTTTTCATATTCCTAGGTTTATTATATACTCTTAGGGATTTTGTGTGATTATTGGTTATTCTATAGTATTATTAATTTTTTCAATGTATATGATAAATAATTATGAAATGACTTATGATTAATGATATTAAATTGATTTGGTAAGAATTAATTATGTTATGACCATGTTTTCATACCTGTATGCTTACTTCTGATCATTGAATTATATCTACAATGTTTTACCTAAGTGGGAATCTGATATCACCCTTTATTATGTTTCTATTTTCTCTAAATTATGAAGAATGTTTTTAAGTAGGGTATTTCTAAATAAAAAACTATGGTAGAAGAAATTTAAATGAGATGTTGATGATCCTTTATATAATATTATTTCTAAGGATTTAGAATCAAAATGATCTAAAAATTTATGGAGATTAGGTCTGTATAATTATGTTATGAAATAAATATTCATATAAATTTTTTTAATATTTCTATTTTTTTCTTGAGTCACCACAATTGGTTTTAGAGTAGGGTTTAGTTATCGTTACAGACTTATATTAGAAAACATTTGTTAAAAACCTATAGATAAGTCTATGTATTAAATTATTTCCTAATGTTTTGGTAAATTAGATAATTTTTAGTTATATAAGAAAATACATCCATGTTTTTATACTAGTAAGTGGATGAAGTTATGGAATAGATGCACCTCTATGTAACAAAACTAAAAGGTGAATTTTATTTATTAACTTGATCATCATCAGTACAAATTTATTAGTCATAATGATCCACACCTAGATAAATACTCATAAATGATATTCTTTGGTTAATTTATATTCTTTTTTTAACCATTAAAAGTATTTTAACATATCATGATGATGTATGAATTATGTTAAAGCTAAAATCTCATTGGTTGACAAGAATATTTCAAAATTTATGACATCTTAAGAATTATTCATATGATTATAGGATTTTTTAATTTGGTTATTGTAGTTTTATTTGTACCTTATATTGATGGTTTTATTCAATGGTTGTGACTATAATTAATCATGTGAAAATCAAATATCTGTAATAATGAAACAAACATACATATGATAAATCAAATGGAATGGGATCTAAGATAAAATAACTTATGACTATTATCACTAAAATTTCTCATGATATGGGTTATAACATGGACCACGTTGATCATAGAAATTCATTATGGTGAGAGTAAAATTTAATTCAATCATTTATGAGAAAACATACACATTATTTCTATGGTAATTCTGATACACTATTTTTTGAGCAATAGATCAATGTCATGGAAATGATATTTCTTGTTCTACAGTTCATAAACCATGAGGAATTTTTCATTTTAGAAAATATATTATATGGTGAAATATATCAACCATGGACTATTATTATTTATAAAATGAATATGGAAGAAATAATCATACATGTACTGTAAGTAGTTTAAGAATGTATTTCTCAATAATTAATTTCCTCGAACTCTTTATACTAAAATAGAGAGGGACACTCTCTACTTGAATTAGTAGAAGGATGAATCCATCCAAGCCTATGAATATAACATTACATGACATTTGAGGCATTATTATAATTTTATCTTCATCATTGAACTAAATATTGATCTATTTTTTAGTGGGTTGGAACCAAATATTTGAAAGAAATTAGCCATAAGAGAATTCGGAAGCTATAAAGATTTTGTTCAATGAAAACTCAATGTGTGAATTGAATCTAAAACTCCTCATTTGATTTATTATATAGATAATAAATGAAATATAATGCTTAATGGTATCTATTTTGTTATTTCACATGTATGGAAGAGTATGTTTCAACCTCATACATGCACAAAATGTGGGGAAGAGAAAAAATGTAATTTACTAAATGAAATGAGGAAATATTTAAAGTATGGGAGTTATAAAAAATGAGCATAACAATATTGAATTGATTTAAACTATATAATGAATAAAATTAAAGGAGGAAAATATAAAAAAACTATCCATGCTTCTATGAATCATATTCAAGGAGTATAGAAATTATGAGAATAATTTACCTAATCCAAGGGATAATGTGGATAGTAATACTCACATACATTAGATGTCAATGGATAAAGATAAATCTTATATAATTAAAACAACTGAGGTGGTTCTATTTGATAAAGTGGTGAATGGTACAATAATCATAAATTCTAGAATTATATTTTTTTACTTGACTTATGTTTTATCCACTATTTTATATCTGATGAATTTATTGAGGTTGTCACATCTCCACGTGAATAATAAAAGGTTGAGTTAATATTCAAAACTCTTAATTGTATGATGATTTCATCTAAATATTATAACTCCTCTCTTATATAATTTTTTAGAATGATCTTACTAAAAATCTCATTATTCATCACATAGTTAAATTTGATGTTATTTTGCGCATGGATTAGATCTCTAAATATAGATTCCATCTTAATTGTTAAGTAAATAAATTTGGATTCAATATTCTAGATAAAAATACAATAATCTATTGGTACATGGATATACCTAAACACCCAATGGAAATCACTTTCATCATATTTCTTTACCACCTATTTTTCAGGTATATTTATCTTAAATGGTTGGGGAGAAACTCAATATTTAAATTTTTCCTATTGTTATAGAAAATGATGATGTATTTCATGAGTAATTTTCTAATCATCCCCTAAATTGTAATGTTTAGTTTTTAATAAAACTCGTGACTAGTGACACACCTGTTTCAATGTGTCTATATAGAATTTCTATGATAAAAGTTATATAATTAAATAAGGCACTCTATGAGAATATATATAAGGTATTTGTATGGCCTAGTGATTCACCGCATGGTGAACCTATTATTATTTTTAATAATAAATTTTGTTTAATTTGTCTTTTCATTGATTATCAGGATCTTAACAAGATTTCTATTGAAAATAACTACAATATACACCGTATCAATTATCTATTTGATAATTTATAACGATATAAATATTTTTCCAAGAATGACATTTGATCAGGATATCATTAGCTAAAAATCAAGAAAGAGAATATAAACATGATAGCCTTCTATACAAAGTATGTTCGATATGAATTTATAGTAATTCCATTTGGAATTACCAATGATCTTGTTATCTTTTTTCATATAATTAATAGAGTCATTAGATATTTCCATGATCATTTTGTGGTATTATTAATAGAATAAAATTTAATATATTAAAAGGTAATGGAAGACTATAAATAAAATTTAAGTATTCTGATGAAGACCTTGAGGAAGATGAATTTAGATTCCAAATTTAACAATTATAATTTTTATTATAAATAGTAACATTTTGGTCATATAATTTCATGTGGGGGTATATTTGTTGATCCTTCAAAGATAGATGTTATTTAAAAATAGCTGAGACTAAAAATAAAATTACCATGATCCATAGTTTTATTCGGACGGTAGGATAATAATCATTATTTACGAGAAATATATAATATCTATAGAATTAACTAACAATTTTGACATGGAAGGGATCTTATTTCATATAGAAAGATGGTTCTGAGGAAAATTTTAAGGAACATAATAGAAGGAAGGTAGTGAACCTATAGTCACACTACCCTATAGTGGATAAGGCCTTTTGAACATTAGTGATTCATTAAATAAGGGACTAAGATTTCTCTATATGAAAAATGATATGGTGGTAGATTATTCATTTCACTAATTAAAAATTCATGACCCAAATTACCTGAATCATTGTTTAAAGTAGGTTGCAGTAATTGTTTCTTGAAAAATATGGAGTAATTATATTTATAGTGAGTGTTTGAATATATATATATATATATATCAATTATAAAACCATTAAGTTTATATTCATATAGAAATATTGGAATATGTGGAAAAGTATATGGTTGGATTCGATTAAATAATATGACTTCTCAATACACTACCACCTTGGGATGGAAAACATTGATGATGATTCTATTATTTATATTAATAGATAATATTTCCATGATAAGGATTCAAAGTTATTAAATATTTATGTATTTTCTAAATATTGATATTGAAATAATGTGAAAAGGGAGAAGATAAAATCTATCTCATATGAATGTTAAACCCTCCATCTATGGGTGTATTATAGAGGCATAAAATGCATATTTTGAAATGTATAAGAATGTGTGAAATGTTATTTAGTTCAACCACAATTATGATTGAATGATGTGGTATAGAAACCAACTATGTGTTTGATCAATACCATACTTGAATTTGGAGCTATTTTATGCTTCTCACAGTTTATCATTATCTTTTCATCTTAGATATATGAGTATATATGGTGATATGAAGACATTTCTCTAATGGGATAACATGATAAGTGATATTTCAATCTAGGTATCTCAATTATTAGTATTTTATTATGTTAAGGATGAGAGGAAAAAATTTAAGGATATGCTACAATAATTACCCATACCCTAATGTAAATAGAAAAACCTTACCATGGATTTTTTCATTAGACATGAAAAAAAATAAAATGGCTACTACTATATTTGGGTTGCATTAAATTTTATTATGAGATTATAATAATTTATTTTCATTAGATAATATTTAAATATTTATCATATTTCTAGGATATATATTAAATATGTAGTAATAATTAATAGAGTACCTCCTTTTATTGTACCAGATCAGGGTTTGAGGTCTAGAGAAAAATTCTCTAAAAGTTGTTATAAATAACTTGATATTGACTATATTTTTAGTACTAATTATCATAATTAGATATATGGTCCTTCGTGGAGGACCATTCAAACTCTATAAAACATTTTGAGAGCTTCTTATGTGGAAGAAGATGGTGGTTGGGATAAACACCTTGTTTTGGTGGATATAGATTACAAAAATAGCTGTCAATTGAGAATTTAAATGGATAATTATGAGGCCCTTTATGGAAGGAAGTGACAAAATTAAATGTTTTGGGTTGAAATTGGTGAAATAATGTTATTATGAAAATATATATAAATGGAAATAAAAAATTCAATTAGATCCATTTAGAATTACATTAGGGATTCTAAAAGTAGACAAGAATTGTTATGTAGAAAATCAATGGGTAAATATGGGGTTTTAGTTGTTTATAAAGTGTTATTATAGATATATCATTAGATAAATGTAATTATACATTTAAATAAAGTAAATATGAATGTTAGAAATACCATCTCTTCTAAAAATTTTAATTGTATCAAGATGATAGATTATCGCTTAGAACTTTCACCTAATCTCTCTCAAAATCATAATGTGTTCTATGTAACTATACTAAGGAAGTATATAAAATATCCTTCACATTTAAATAACATAAATATCATACCACTAGAACAATATCCCTCTTATGTGTAACAACTGGTGGATATTCTAGACCAAATAGAGAAGGTGTGGTGGAAGAAGACCACTTACCTCGTAAGAGTTTTGTGGAGAAACCATAAATTCAATGAATTTATAGTGGTACCTATGAATGTGATGAAGCATTACTATCCATATTTTTTTATTAGAGAAATTAAATTTCGTAGATTAAAATATTATAGGAGGGAATAATTTAACACCCTGAGATTTTATGACATATTTCTCTTTATATAAATTTAATTTCATTGATAGATTTCCTTACATGAAATACCAGGTTTAAATAAACTCTGATAAACTATTGATATATTATTATTTAATTTGAATTATGAAAATTATTATTTACACATGTATAAAATGAATTCATTGTATTTCAATTTGTTAAAAATGAAAATAAAATCATTTGACGGTAAATATAGATGTTTTTTCTGAAAAAAAAAATTCTAGGTGCATAACGTGTTTTTATCATAATAAATTAATGTAATTTTTATTAATGAATTATATTAATTAAATTTGAAGATAATATTATTTGTGAGATATTTAAACATTCATCTAATAGTCTTTACAAGGAAAACAATAAAGTTAAACAAAATTTTATACTTAAAAATTCATTTAACTAAAAACGGTTTTTGTGTATTTTGATTACTTTTTGTAAATTTAATTTTTTACTCTTTATAGATATTGAATCAACTAAAATTGATGGTATATTTTGAGTCCGAAAAATTAATAATATTTAATAAATTCATATTATTTTTTACTCAAAATTAATTGTAACCAAGGTAAATATTTTTCACCACGGTTGGGGTAAATTATATAATTAAGCTTAAAAATAATGTGGACAGGCTTTATAAATTTACCTAAAACCAATCTTATTTATATTGGATTTGTTTAATTTTATCATTTGAATCCAATATTCAATGTTGTGGTGAATTTATGCATTTTTAATTGATAATTATAATAATATATTTTTTGAAGAATAAATATAAAAGGTCAGTCTCTTTATTTTAATCTATATAATATTTTTTCATTAGGATAAAAAGTGTTTGTGTTTAGTGATAAATTTTTATTGGAATTATTATTGAATTTTTTTAATCATGAGAATTTATTTTTATTCTTTAGTAATTTAATAATTATCATAAATGATTACACAATACTGATACCCTGTTTGTTAAACTAATGGAAAAATCTAATAAATAAACTTAAAAATAATAAATGTCAAACATTTTTTATGAATTAATATTTTAAATGGGATTTTTAGATAATTATAAAATTGAATTGATATTTTGAAGGTATTTATTTGAATTATATTTCTATCAGGATTTATTTAACATCAAACTATGTGAATATCCCCAGAAATGACATTAATGGTATCTATGTTAAATAATAATTTATTAAATGAACTAAATTCACAAAAATAATATATTTTGGGAAGTGAATTGGTTATAGTTGATCATATCTACCATTCTCATATTGGTTAAATTTTCCAAATATAGTAACATTCATAACCACTAAATATTAAAGGATAATGATATTAAAGTAATTGTGAAAAGGGTTAACATGCATTAGCACTATGAGATAAGGGTCAAAAACACCTAAACTTTTCTAAATTTTTTTGTATGATAGTATTTAGACTCTTTTTCATAACATATTCGATGTATATAATTATTTTCAATGTAAAAATGTAAATTGATTTATATAAATTTAATACTTTAGGTAATTCCAATGGTTCCCCTCCCCTCACGTATAAATGGGAACTTCATGTTCTACCTTATTCACAGAGTTTAATAATTTTATGTCAGTTAAACCATACCATAATACCAAATTATATTGCATAAAATTGTCCTATAGCTTCTGATATTTCAAAAATAATATCCTTCTATTGATTAAGGAGTAACCCAAAGGCGGTTTTTCCACCCATATGTATGACTATTAGATTATTACATTGAAATATATATATTCTTATACAACCTCTAAATATATTCTACCCATTAAAAATAATGAATTATTTATTTTAAAATTCATATTTTTTTTATGACAATGTAATAAGTATTATCTATTTCTTATCCATTATATAGTAAAAGATAACAATGCTTGTGCACACATGTGGACAACCCCCTCCACGAAGTGATGCATTTGATTTTCCATCACAACATTACATTAATGGATTTAATGATAGATTTACTAAATATATATCATATAGATGTTATTATTATAAATATAGTAAGGTGATATGTTTTTTAATTTTCTTTCTTTTCATCCACTATAAATTGAATACATTTGACTATGTGTACATATGGGCAACTTGTTAGGTCAGAATAATCCAATGATACAAAAAGGGTGTAAATTGAGTATTTTTTATAATATGGGTTGATTTTGACTTTTAATTTCTTTTCAAATTATGTAGATATTAAGTATTCTCTTTTATATATAGTTTGAGAAATGGATAAATAGTAAATAAGAGTACAAAAAATATAATAATGGTTTGGGGAATTAATATACCCTAGTCCAATCCACAAACACTCTTTTTACAAGCTTGGTTATTTTCCATAGAAAGGTCCTCTTGTCACAATAACATAACAACTAAGTTTAGGTAGTTTAATCCTTTACAATAATTATTTATAGATCCTTCTAGTTATTTTACAGGGAACTATATTATCCACATCTTCCTATGAGAAGTTGATACTCTAACATGACTAAGTCTATGCAGCCGAAAGTACAATAATTAAAAGGTGTTTGAATTGATTTATTAAACAAGTTCTTGATCACAGTTTTAGAAAAAAATGTTATAATATAGATCTTCTCTTAGACGATAAATGTATTTAATAAAAAATAGCTTCTATGATATCCTAGTATCAAAATATCCTTAATTAAAATATCAACAAACAAATTCCATCAGGTAAATAGTATGTGGTTGAAACATTCATATCTCCAAAGTGTAGCTTCTTCGGAATAATATAGTTGTTCAATATTTCATTTGTATATTTCAATTATGTATAAAAAATATTATTCACAAATGATATGATTATCCTAGTTTCAATTATGTATAAAAAACATGGAATTATTTCATTTGAGTAGATCCAAAATTATCTCTTGAAAAATATCAATAATTTGAATTTAAATAATTCCAGAGATTCATACCATCCTTTATAAATAAGAAATATTTAGTCCATTGTATGTGTTACATTGAACTAATCATAAAATATCTTTCAAGTGATATATAACTTTTTCCAAACTGTTTACTAATAACAGAAAATATCATTAAATTTAAACTTCATTATTGAATTGTAAAATATAGGGTTCTTTTATCTAACGAAAAAAATCCAAATGCAGGGTTGAAGAAATATGGTTCTTTAAAAACACAGTGTTAATAACGTACGATATTTTAAAAATGTAAGTTTGATAACATATGACTATTTACAGATGTATGGTGGATAAAAAAATTTCCTTTCCACAAATGTAGATTTTCTTCTAAATGTAGGATTTCATCCAAATATAGTGTTGATGATCTATAGTTTTCCATCAGGGTAGGGTACATGATCCATATGTTTTATTTTACACATAGTTTTTTTGAACCATACATTATGCATACAAACCTTTGGTATAAATAGTGTTTCCATAATACTTTTAAACACAACCATAATACAGAAAATTTATTTAAACTTATAAAAATGCTAAACTTCTCAGGAAATATATTCATGAAAAAATAAATTAATTTCATTATTAAAAACAAAAGGGAATTTGTGAGAGTCAAAATCGATAATATTTATAGAGTAATTATGAGACAATACGATCCCAACAATATCCCCTTTTTGATAATCATAGAACACAGATCATAACTTATATAAAATATAGTAAGTGTAAAAAAATTATATTATATCTTTTAAAAGATTTTATTTTAATACAAAATGTTAACATGTTAATGGATGTTGTGTTTCCTAATTTTCTCCCCTTTTGTGATTTCAAAATGAAAGTATACAAAAATGGATGAAAAAACATTCAATGTAGAACATAACTCTAAATAATAGTTATACTATCTAAAATACTAAGATGAAATGTGTTCTTCCAGTAAAAATTGATATAAATAATAATGAAAATATAAATAATAAATAGAATAATTTAAAAAAAATATTTTTATGATTACAAGAATATTTTGGATGAGAAATAATTAAAATAATAACTAGATGAGGGTGGAAATAAAGGCCTATAAGGGTTTTTAGAAGATGGGGAAGCTCGATCAACCTATATATTGTCCTTAAACTCGTATATTTCCTATTAAACTTTTATTAACATTTTCATCAAATAGTCACATTGAAATCCAAGAATCATGGAAATTTTTATGCTTTAAACAAAATTCACATTCATAATCTCGTATTCTAACTAAAAAAATTATTATAGCATCTCAACAAACCTATTATGAATATTCCTTATTTCGGGTTCTACTAAAGATATCTTCTTAATGAGAAATTATTGGTTGTATAATTAAAAATTTATTAGTTTAGTATCACATTGAAGTGTGTGAATATGATCATTGAATGAGTACATAATAGAAGAAATAGCTTCAAACCATCTAACTAAATTTAGATAGGTTTGAGGTGAAAACTTAGATTCTCTAGAATAATTGGAACAACATTTAATAGATTAAAACTGACTCCAAATATACCTTTTTAAATCTCCAAAATATTTTTTGAAAAATATTCTTTTTGGATTATTCCAATCTGATCTATCATTTCTATATGAAAAGAATCATGATCTCTTATTGAAACTAAAATTTCTCTGAGATTGTGTAGTTGGTTCTGGAAAATTCAAATTCCACTCTTGGAATATTTTTACTTCTCAAATCATCAAAATATTTCATATAAATATAATTGTAGTGGTTGATTCCCCTTATATGAAACTTTATTATCAACTAGTATAGGTTGTGTTTGGGAAAAAAGAGTAAGTTAATTGGTTTTAGTGGAATTGAGATATTTTATACCTTCAATTATTTGTATTATCATCCACACTTCTCTATTATGTGAGTAAGGTCCCACTTAGAGACACCAATTATGAGATATTTCATGACTAGATACTCTTAGGTGAAACACCCAATGGATCTTTGAAAGCTATTGTTTACATTATCCTCTAAAATGGTGTTAAGTTGTTCCAATTGAGATAGTTAGTGGGGTTTTGATGGACTTTTTCAATTCACCCTTAATAGTTTGTATAGGTATTATAAATATTTATTTGGATCTCTATCATCAGTACTGGTGACGATGCATGATGAGGGGCCTCATAGAGTTCATAACTCAATGTCTCAAATACTAATGGATGATGGTTTTCACTCAGTTCTATAAAAATTTATCCACTATTTTGACGTTCCAATATATATATATATAGAATGATAAATCAATCATATTCAACATGAGGCTTCTAAATTTAGTGGTATGTTATAATTATATTTTAGTAATCATAAAAATATTTACCATGCTAACCCACTCCCCCTATTTAAGCATAAGGATTGATAGATTGTATGAGACATCTATTCATATATTAGATCATGTGGCTTCATAGGGCACCCTCAATGGTCATTTATAATCATTATTCTCAATTAATGTCTTAGTTATAGATGATCATCCAAGTGATATTTTGGAACTAGTAGTGGTCGAGTACAACATCCCACCATCATATAGAATACTAGATTTATATAATAGTTCAGGATATATCTTATATTTTTTAGACTTTTAAACTCAATTTGAAAATGATTTTGTATGATCACATACCATTAATACATTTTTCTTACAATAATATTTTATATTCCTCAATCAGTATGACTCATATTGAGGTTGTGTATAAGAGAATTTCCAACACACACCATTTTTTGGATAGATATTGGTGAGTTACCTTTTATGGGTAATATGATGGTGAGGTTAATGATAGATAATGGTACAGTGATCTGGATACGAATGAGTATAGCTCATATTTAACAATAGTCTTATGTGAACCAAATATGGAGGCCTTCATAGTTCATGTAGGATGACCATGTGTTCCACAATTTATTAAACCAAAATTGTTTTAGGTGGTTTAGTAGGGAATAGAGACCACCATAAGGTTCATCGAGTCATTCTAAACCCTCTATAGTGTTTGCAAGGATATTTGTCTCCTATTATTACCCCCTTATTTGGACGTTGTGCATGTTGTCTTTCACAAATAATAGTTTAGGATACATTTATGTGACTCATTTCACATTATTGACTAGATTGTACTACCTCCAAGTAGTTCCCGAAGTTGATTTATCATATATAGAAGAAGACACATGTGTGGGTGATATCCTTAGTGTGTTTCTTATGGTAGTGTAGGAATCTATAGTAGAGTTCCCAAGATTATGAGAATCAGATGCAAGATATGTATACTCACCTATTTATGTGGGTTTTGATATTTTTGATAAAAATACATTATGATGTGCCTATTATAGTGACTTGGATTTTTCCAGTCCATTTTAAATAATTTTATTAATATTTAATATTATAGTTTTATAGTTGATTAATTTCATAGTGTTGTTAGAATATTATAATTTTTTTAATATTTAAAATATAATATTTTTATTTCATGCATCAATAAATAAGATGAAACATTGATATATTCTAATTATATCTTTATATAGAAAATCCATTTTCAAATTCTATCTTAAGATATGGGGTTTTACTATGCATAGGTATAATTGGTGTTGGGATTTCGCACAATAGGCCTTTCACCTTTAGGATCATTAAAAATTTACACCCATGAATTATCATTAGCCTTAAAAATATATACATGATATCTCTAATTAGGGTTAACTATGTTTTCACATAAACAATAATGATATTTTTATTTTTTATATATTATTTAAGGGGAATCATTTTACATTAGAAAGGTGGAAAATATCAAGAAAAATGGTAATCTTGGGTTGAGGTAAAACTCAATTTATTTTTTTGTGCTCTATTATTATTTCTATGAAAATTTTTATTCTTTATATTCATTGTTTCATTTATTTTAATATTTATTTTTTCATTTTTTATTTTTTAACCAATATTATTACCTGATAATTCATAAAAAAATTCAATTAATTGAAGTTGACTATGTGTCTAGTCAATTACTAGTAACTAGCTCCATCACCTCGTAATATTGCACACCCCTTGGCATGGAATGGTGTAACTATCTTGGTCTATTTATGTTTTATAGTGTAGAAGACAGACCCTATAGTGATTGTCTCTATTGATTTATCTTCCCACTCTCCTCTTAATTATAAGTACAATGAAACACCACTGGTCGTTGTGGAATTTGATAACAAGTGAAGGAAGAAATGGAGTAAGAGAAGTTCCCCTGTGTAGATATTGATGTGTTGTTCAATTCAAGTGGGAATGAGTAATTATAAATAAGATACCCCAAACAATGTATAGTCGGGTGGTGGGATTGGTTGGGGCTCTATATAAGAGGATTGGGCTGGAAATGACTTGCCTATTCAAACTGTGTAGTTTGGTACATGCCTATAGACCCAGAGCATTGATCCCCTATACCGAGTATAGGGTCAGGTACTACTTTAATCATGACTTCCATAATAAGTAACTTGTATATTATATGAATTTTAAGGTAAATAAATCCCTAATTACAATAGTCATTATCCCTATATCAATGGTGTAAATACTCTATCATTTATTATGTCTTCTTTAACAAGTCATGGGTCCTCTATAAAGGGTGAGTAATAATTTTTCACTCGATTACCAGAGTATAAAATGGGTCCACCACTATTTGTTTAAAGAGATAATTCGGTTTTGGTAAAATGAGTAGTTTAGATATTATGGGTCAATCAGTTTACTAAATACCTTAGGATTCTTATAATATAAGATCTTTTTGAAGCTAGATTGAAACATTGGGACTTACTTACTACTTATATTATTTAAATTATTAAATCAATTAGTAATCAGATGATATTTATCATTATTTTATTTTAAAAGAGTTAATTTTATGTATATCATGTTTTTTAGGAGTCCTAATAGTTATTTTTTAACTCAACCTTCCATTAGAATTCTATATGTATGAGTTGTGTCTTATTTAAAAAATTATTATTTAGAGGCGATCTTGAAGGATGCAGAGTTGGTAGAGATATTTTTCAATGAATCTCAATGGTCAATAATACTAGGAGTGTTCACTTCCAGATATTATAAAATAAGGAATATTGTTTTCATATTTTTTATTTCATGTTTTTTACTTTGGGATAATAATCTCTTATATATTCTTTTAATACTTGAGTTTTACCATATCATACTTCTATAGGTGTTTGAAATTTGTCACATTCTTTTTATATTATAGTTATGTTATTTCATTATGATAATTTGTAATTTTTTTGATATAAGGATATGTATTCTTATTATGGTTGTATTAGGATAAGTCCACCCATGTTCTATATGCCTTCTTTCCACTAGTCAGTAGTCGTTGTCCTACTAGAGTCAGGCTAGTTGTTGCACACTAAGACAAACCAATGGTCTATGTTTGGGCCTAGGTGTGGTATGTCAGGATAGATCAATGTTCTACATTGAGTATTATTCACTCCACATTCTTCACTAACTACTGAAAAAGAACTTCAAGAAGAAAACAATAAAGGTAGATATGGGAGAATGGTTTAATCATGAAAAAATACCATTTCCACCACTCTAATTTTTATTTTCAATCCACCTCCTCTATAATAAATTACAATAATTAATGTTTTTTAATTATAATAGAATTTAATTTCCTTTATAATTCCGAGTTTGTGGAAAAAATTAATAACCATAATTCATTTCAAATTAATAATAAAGAAATTTTTTCATTCATATAACAAACTATGGTAAAATAATAAAGAAAATATATTTCCTAATCTAATAATACATTAAATAAAATTATATATAATAACCGTGTATGTTTTATATATTAATTTTATAACAAACCCTATTAAGATCCCTCCCTAAATAAATAATAGGATAAATTTTGTCCCCCAAATAATACAATCATTTTGAGAACCCTCCTAGGATCAATGAATAGATCTAGTGTGATCCCAGACACCCACCTATAATAGGCTATAGGTTGGAAACTTATTTCAAATGTATAATCACATAAAAGGGTGTAATTGCACTCTAAATGAAATAACATTGTATTGTAAAATAAAATGAATACTCCCAGGACATTAACTATAAGGAATCTATGATGAAATGATATCATAAAAAATATCATGTTTTATATTTATAAATCATAACATATGAAATGTAAAAAGAACAACTATAGAAACATAATCACTAAATAGTAATATATAAAGAACCCAAAAAACCTTTATACATCATAATTACATGAAAAATTCACAAAAACTCAATGATTTTGTTATTAACGTTAGTCATAGAGAAAATAATATCTGGAAAATCCGCCAACAAAGTCCTTCAACAATATATATAAAAGTGATGGTGAGTATATATATATATATATATATTAGAGTTATGATTATTTATTATTAATAAAATACTAATTAGAAATAAAAGTATTAACAAAAATAAATAAACATTAATATATATATAACTGTTATAATTATATTTCATTTTTTGGGTGCCTGAATTCGATGAGTTAATAGGCATTCATTGAAAGTTTCCCTATAGATTGTGATGGTGATATTTTTGAGCCAATGAATATCATATTTTTGGAATTTTGATATTATAAAAAATTATACATTGATACTATTTATGTCACTCAACATGATAATTTTAAAAGTACACATTTTATTAATTTTTATGAGTATATTTTAATAATACCATTCATTAAATGATTTTGATCTCCTTAAAAGATAAAATTGATAAAAAAATAAGTCTACATGAAAGTGATAATTTACTATACAATGAATATCATGATGATCACAATGAATAAGGATATTTTATCAGATACTATTATCAATAGATAATTAAAATAACTTGTGTCTATTTGAAATTTAGTAACACATAGGGGTATGATAGTATTATTTTTTGTGATAATGAGAAATTCAGAATATTTATAGAGAACCATGAGATGAGAAATAATTTTACCAAATTAGAGGTAGTTAATGTGAAATGATGGGGAAATAAATGGGGTGACAGTTTTATGACCCCTATGTTTAAAATAAAAACTTCTCATGGAAACCACGTAGATGTAACAAAGTAAAAAAAAATATACGTTAATGTATTAATAGTCTAAAATTATTTTATGATACTAATTAACATAGACTATTTTATTTGGGGTTGTTCTATGATACGGTATTTTGTGTTATTATTTTATTTATTAAACTCAATATATATTAAAATATATAATTTTAATTGGTGTGTGACTCATTGTTAGGTGAGATCTTATATAATGATTAATAAATAACTGAGATATGATGATAATTTCTGATTGATAGAATATTGATGAGTTTCAACCTATAATTTTATTTATTATAGGGGATTAACCTAATGAATTATTTCTTTAAATTTATTTTATATAATGATATTTTTTGAAACATATATTTATAATGTGTGGAAAATTATAATATATGTGTTTTCATATGTGAAGGGTGGGGTTGTGATGGGATGTTCATATAGTCCCAGGGACCATTTAATGTGATGCATTATCGAGAGACCCTATTAGTAGATGTACATTGACCTTAATATCTCTTTGATGTTACATATTATAATAATAAAAATAGTTTAATGATATTGTTAATTGCATGAATAAATTCTTAAATGATGATGTTAACATAGATTTGATGAGGATGTAATATGTGAATAGCATTCTTATGGGTATTAATTTTTTAAAATTTGATTATGATGTTTTATTTAGTTGTTTTTTAAGAAAAGATTATAGATATGTATATAGTCATTAATTGTGGGTTATTTATTTTATGTTCTCCACCACATACTATATGTGCTTGAAATTTTGAAGGAAAACTAGTAGACTTAAACACCCCTACCAATGTGTGTACTGATGGTGAAAAATGTGGTTGAAATAATCATATGGATAGGATCATGAGTTTTATTTCCATTGTTATGATTCTAACTAGTTTATGTGGCCACGAGAAGAAGTTAATTAAGATATGGATATGTTGGATCAGATTGGATATTTAAATTTTGAGGAGGCGTGTCTCGTTAATAGTATGTGAGTATTAACCAAGAGTGGGTGTAAATTGAGGTTTTATAACCCTAGGTCCATGGTCTATGTCAGACCTATGGATGAAATCAGTATCTAAAGATGTTATATAAATGGTGCATGATATCTTACTAATAATAAAGTGACGATTTACATAATAAATTATATTTATGTAATGATAATGAATAGATATAGTCAATGATATGAGTGGCATTGTGATATTTTATGAAAAATGACGGGATCAATTTGGGTTTTTTGGATAAGAACGGGAAAATATAGATGATAATAAATATAATAATAATAATAGATATATAGATAGATAAATGGAAATTATAGTTAAATTTGGGAGAGGGAATTAAATAGTGGAGCATGTGAGAAACTACAAAGCATTACCATTTATTTATTATAAATAGAAATATTAATAATTTGAAATAATATATAAATTTTAAAATTAATATTGTTACATAATATAAAATATAAAATATTATTATTATTACTTAAGATGTAAATATTAAAAATAATGTTAATATTATTATTAATAATTAATATTTTTTGTGGCCAAGGACCCCTTATTAATAAAGGAAAATAAAATAATAATATAGGCCCCCACTTTTATGAATAAACAGAACCAACATAGTAAAAAATTTGGAAACACATCAATATTATGAAATATAGTGATTGGTTAGTAGTCTAAAATTTGATAAAAATTTAAATTTTTTGGAAGTTTTTACATTCATACAGTATTATTAAACAGTTATTAAAGACCATAGTCAGTTTAGATTTTACTAGGATTTGTAAGATAAGCCTTTTAATCATCCAACATGTAATCATGTTTATTACACGTACAATATTAGAACCACCAGAATCATAGTCCAATGTATCACTATTAGTTCCCAAATATGAATAGAACCTCTTAGGATTGACAACTTATGGTTGGTTATAACCATAATGATCTTAAATATTAATAAGATGATACCGTGAAGCATCCACCTGATTCCCGTATAAGTTACAAGAAATAATTTACTCTTTAAATTTTCATAATTCTTTAGAAAACACAAAAATTTAAATTCACCTATATTAGGAGAATTATTTTCCTTAACAATATTATTTATTGCATCAAAAAAATTTATAGGAGTATTTTTTTCATTATTTACCTATGATTTCTCAATGTATTTTTTCTTAATATCCGTATAAGAGTTGATATTATTTCTACTAAATTTGAAAATTGAACAATATTTTGAAACACCTTCATGCCTCACTAGAATAGAAAACCTTGTTCCTTCATTATCTATGATAACATTCTTTAGAAGCTTGCGCAAGAGGTAAACATTGACAAATTATTTTAAAATAACAAAATTCTCAATTGAGAGAATTTTTGTACATTATAATTGAAACTAAAATTGAATATAGATTATTTTAGAAAAAAAATATGTGCCAATAGAACCAATTAAGATCACATAGTGAAATATAAAGCATAAATTTTGTACATTTTTTATAGAAAGAAATTCTAAATGACTTTTCTTATATCTAAAAAAATGAGGTTCTAGATGAAGTTTACAAAAATGAAAAACATGATTTTGATAATTAAAAGAATATAATAAACTTCTGTAAATCCCAATACATAGGAGACAAATACCTGATCGTATAAATTCAAAATGACATTTAGTTAGGATTTTAATTAATCTAAATTCTAAAGAGTATCTACCTTTTTGAAAAAAAATAATTACAATCAAATTGAATTGGATTATATTTTTTACTCTCTTAAAATTAAAAATGGTAAATTAGAACCTGAAAACAGTACCCAATATGTCCAAAATAATAAATTTTACAAGTCACCAAAACTAAATAAATATTATGTAAGACTGAAAATTATGTGGGTTTATTATCATGATAGACTAATGTTTTTTTCATTATATTGATCATTAACCATCAATGGAGATCTTTCACGCATCTTAGAATACATAAAATATGAAATTTTGAAAAGGTAATCTTCTGTTATCATGAGGTATATAAATAATTACCCTATGAAAATATAATAAAAGAATCTAATCAGAGAGAATGAAAATAAAATATGTTCACTATAGCTTAACCATAAAAATACTAAATAGATAAGGAAAAAAATTATAATATAAAAACCTAGATATAATTTTAGTTGGAAATGGTAGAATAAAAATTTTCAATGCAACATAGATGAATTAATATAATTAGATTGAAAAAAATAGTCACTTGATTATGAAAGGTAATAAAATCAACCGAACAAGGAACATGACCATCATAGTTTGAAATAGTGCTTTGTCAAAACTAGTAAACACTTACAAAAAAACACATGAATAATACACTATATCAAACTTCATTAAATAGTTTTGATGATTAAAAATATCTCTATTGAGAAAAGTAATTAAAAAACAATAACTCACAACCAAAATATTCATGTCACAAATTTTATCTACTAAAGTAGTATAACAAAGTATTTGAAAAAACAAATAACAAATTATTAATTAAGAAAATTAATTTGTATTTGAGAAGAATATATGAAACAAATTATACAAAACCAATGAATAGGTTATCCCAATGAATAAAAAATATCATTGCATAAAACAAACACTATGAAAGCATATATATGAAAATCTATAATCGATATAGAAATCATTCTTCAATGAAATATAAGATGATCACCTACGTTGGTATAAGATGTCAATCTCTATTGTTTGTTTATAAAGACCACGATGGTGATAATTTGTAGGAAATAAATGTTTATTTGATGCTATTTTTGGTATTTTTTAACATTATTCATTAAGATTTTCTAAGACACTATTTATGAATATTTGGAATGTACTTTTTTCTTATTTTTAAGATTATTTCACAATGGTTCCCTTCATTGTGTTATTTAGATTTATTGAGAAGATGAAATTTTTTATTGAATATCTGGATACAAGTGTGAATTTGGGTGATTGGATCAAATATATTTTATTTTTTATTCATTTGTAGACTATAGTTAAACCCTACATTATGATTAACATTTCAAAAAACTCATTTTGATTAGTAAATCACCATGAAATAGGGAATTACAAATGTCATTTACGCTTATGAGAAACACTAAAAAATTATCAAGTAATATGATCCAGGTGATGATGATATAGAATATAAGATGGATAATGTGATCTAACATGAAAATTCATGGTATGATATATATATTGAAATTGTGAACATTCATTGGTATATTTTAATAATGACATGGTGATGAATTAAACTAAATTAATTGATTATGTGTGATTACTATATGATGAAAAGTTACTTTGACTCTACACATGGGTATTGTGCAATGATGTTGTGGATAATGATATAATATTCTTATCTCTCCATTTTTTATATATATGAATGATGGAAACATGGTGTATTAATCCTATATATGTGATGGTTTTTTTTAAATGTTGTAATTTAACCGTGTTTAAATAATTGACATGTGAGGGACACTAGTGTGACTTATGTTATTGCCCTGAATATTATTATTCTTTAAGAAATTTTTTGATGATGATACAAACTCATTGACCAAGTTATGATGTAGTCATTTGTAATAGTTATCATACATGATTGATTAGTCAAGAGTATGAGTTTTATTTAGATATTATCTAGCCACATAGACTAGTTAAATGGGATTTATTTTATATTATTAAGGACTATATATCCTAGAATATGTGGTAGTCATATTAATTTTTTGAAATGGAAGATTGAATAATCACAAAGAGAAGTCAACATAGTTTTTTGAAAAGTCATGAGGATTTATGTAATTTATGTTTTATTTGTTTTTTTATTTAAAATTATTGTTCAACTAATGTGATATTAATATGGAAATTAAATTTATTTATGATTAAAATCTTGATTTCTGAAAATTTAGTATTATATTGTAGGATTTTAATAAAAATATTGATGCAGTTGAAGCCATAATTTTTCACACTTAAATAATTCCCCCCTCTATCACATTGGTGTTATCCATTTATTTATAAAAATATATTAGTGTTAAAGAAATATTTTTATATAATGGTAATTAATCATGGTTGATATGGAAATATATTGAATTCCCATCATTTCTACTATTATAATTTTTCCATGATTTTTCATTTTTTATTAAATAGTTAAAACATGGTAATCTAGAATCTTATGTGTCAAACTAATATGTTTGAACACATTCTAAATTTATTTTTAAAATAAAAGTCATTTACTTAAATATTTATATTTTAATAAATTTTATACATCCCTAGTTGTATTAATGTTTTTTTGAAATATTATAGTTTCCAAAAGAGTAATTGAAATTTATCAGATAGAATTAATTTCAATAATCAGATATACATGATTTGAAACATTTGACTGATGATTACATATTTAATTAGATAGACTTTTTATGAATCATTGGAAGGATATTACATATTTAATTAGAGATAAATTTAATTAAACATTAGACTTTGGATTACATATTTTAATTATTTGAATATTTATAGAAGCCCATAATTCGAAGTACAATGAACTCTACCAAAGAAAATTATCGAGTCTATCAAAAAAACTATTTGGATGGAGGAAGATATTTTATCTGGATGAACAAACATTAAATACATCAGAAGGGGAAATATCATTTGTTTTAATGAACATGTTTTATTCCATCAAAATATAATTTTGATACTGTATAATGATGTAGAAACTTTGGATAATTTGAATAACATGATGAGAATAATTATTTTAATTAAAACATCAGTTTGGTTGGGGTGTTTGAAACAACCTCTATGATTTTAAAAGATTACTATTAGAAATTTCACTATAAATATGAGAAACATTCACGGTGGAGGATTCATTTTCAATATCGACTATCTAGAGTTTCTATAAATAGTTTGTAACATCCTGTTATGTTGATATTAATTTACTGTAACCTTTTTAGAGTCATTTTCATTATGAATCTAGGAGAGGATATTTTTCTAATACCTTCAGAAATTTTCTGATTTGTGAGTTTATATATGACTAGGTTAAATCACAAAATTATAGGCATATAAACACATATTTTTATATAATCTTCTTGACTGATGTCTTATGAGGATAAGAAGGTAGTGTTTTTCAGACCATCTTGATCTATGTATTTATAGTTTAAGAAAGATATAGCATTATTTTTAGGTTAAATTGTGGATACCATAATTAAGGGACTATGACTTCATTTACAATTAAGGTTTAAGCATAAAAAAATTAGAAAAAAATCAATATCTTTTTCTTAATTTTTTTAAAAAATTATGCGTTAATTTTATTTATATGATTATTTTTTCTACAGTGAAATTTGTAAGGAGGTTTTATATTTTCTATAAAATTTTCTTATACTTAGAAATTATAATGTATGATATTTTCTGATTGCTTATCTCAAAATCTGATAGAATTTGTTTCAATAACGTATTTTAATAGGTATAGTAAATTATAAGTTTTATTTTTCTTAACAACAGATCACCCCCCCCCCCCTCAATAAATGTATTAATCATACGATTCGATATTTGGTATCAAAGAAGGTTCTAATATTATTTCATGTTTATAATTTTTATAAATTAATATATTTATATAATATAATGTAGTTTCTTAAATGTTTTACACTATCTTTTATTTTTAGAAAAAATGCATTTTCTATTCGATATGACAGAAAACATAAAATTTTGATATTTTGAAAATCTATAACATAGGAGTCCAAAAATCATTGATGTTTTTGACTATGGGTACTAGAGAGATCGGATGAAGAATTTTTTTATAAATACTAGATTAAAATATTTTTTCATCTTTAATGGAGAATGCACAATTTCTTATAAGAATAAAACTAATTTCTAAAGAGTATAATTTATAAAATCAAATAAATTATATTTTATTCAGTATGAATAAAATATCTATATGCATATTTGATCTTATGATACTATTAAAATTTTCTAGATAAAACATGAAATTATAAACATTGTACCACTAAATGTTATTGAACCGATATGATCTATTTTGAGAGAAAATTATCAAAATTTTGATTTTCTACCTATATAATCAATCTAAAAGATTCATAATATATTTTTAAAAAATTGTAATTGGTTACCATCTTTGGGTGATTAGAAATTAATAAGTGAATATTTGATAGAGAAAATTAATGATATTATGTCTAGTTGATGATAATATAATAGAATGGCTCTTGAAGATAATAACTAAATAAAAAAGTTGAGCAAAAATTATCTTATCATATTTCTCATATAGATAAGTTTAGGCTGAAAAGATATTCTAAAAAGATGAAATAAAAAAATGGGGTAGTTTTTTTCTTCTACATAAAATATTGTCAATAATTAAAGGTCATATAAGAAAGTTACTAAATCATCCAATAATAAGAATGTTGATGATGAAATTGAAAGTATATCATATGGAAAAAAGGGAAAATAAACTATCTAATCAGGCAATGTGGATGAATAATATTGTTGAAAATAATTATATTCATAAAAAATATAATGAAAATTATATATAAATAAGTTATAAGAGAGATTCTTTTGAGATGATATGCTTTGAGTGTAAGAAATAAGATCATATCTGACAAGATTGTCTAATACATAAGAGGAAAGACAAGAAAAATATATGTTGAAATATTTTCTAAAAGAATAATGTAAACAATAGTCTAAAAGCTATAAACACATGGAGTTCCAATGGCGGACAATGTTCTTCAGATAATTCATCTAAGTATATTTCTGATAGTTTGAACATTGTGGGATTTTTTATTTGATTTTAAAGACTAATTAATGATTCATGTAAAAGGTATTAGTATAATATATAACAAATATAACTTTAAGTGAACACAATTTTGATTATAATGTTGATAAAGATTCTATTTATTCTTAGGAAAAAAATCTGGTTCATCTCATGAAGATGATTCTTTACCTATTATTGAAGAAGATTATGCATTTCCCAAAAAAATGGTAATAAATTGTATAATGTTTCTAAAAAAGGTTAATATTATAAGGTAGATATTTATAAAGAAAATTCTATGCTTTTGAAACTTTCTCTATAATTTAATAATCTTACTAAAAATAGAAAATAAATGTACAATATTTTTTATTGATGAGAATAAATATTTTGCTGTAAAACAAAACATTGAAATTTTTAGTGTTAATAAATTACTATACAAATTTAATTCTAGAATAAAAAAATATGAAAATATGTATAATAAAATTAGACCTCATAGAAGTATTTTTTGGATTTGTTTTATAAACCAAAAACCACATTTCTATAAAAAATATTTTGTTCCAATGATTATAAGGTTTGGTAAAAAAATTCAAAGCCGTGGACATTAGAAAAATAAGTGTTTTTAAATTAAATTAAAATATTTATTATTTCATAAATATTACATTTCTAATAAATTTTGAGCTATAAAATAAATAATAGTTTGTAAAATATAGATTATAAATGTTTTATTTTCTAACAATGATATACCCAATCATGTAGTGTTACAAAAATAAAACGTTTTTTAGAAAAGTCATAATAGAACCAATAGATTAAACATTTGGTAGATAAATAGATTATGTTCTCAAGATATTACTAGAAAGAATAATTTTTTATTGAATACTACAAATATAAAAGTTACCAAATTCTTTTTCGTGAAAATTCTCAAGGATAAATCAATATAATATGTGATATTTCTATTTTTTAAAAACCATTAATTTCAGTTTTTTCATTTTTCTATACGCCTTAATAACAACCTTATAAGCATAATAAAATTATTTTATGAAGTTTACCTTGAAAATTATAAAATTGAAAAATCTATTGGTAAATGTTTAGAATATAAATTTTTTCTTTCTCTTGATGGGAATGATAATATATACACACTTAACTAAGAAGACCTAAGAAGCCAGGATCTACTTTTTCTTAGTAAATTGGAAGATCAGTCTTGGTTGGGGAATAAAATTTTACGAAATTAGAGTGTTAGAACATTAGCCAAACTATCTATGAAAGGACTGGATAAATATTTTTATAAAATCATTGATTTAATTCATTTAATGATTTTTATCCTCTTTAATTTTAAAGGAAACAAAAGACAAGTTAAAAATATATTTATGAATTTTTAAAATAAGATTGCCTAGAGTTAGTGAACATATATTTATTTGGTCCTACAAAAATTGGAAGTATTGGTTGAAAATACTATGTATATGTTTTAGTTTATAAATACACTAGATATACATAGTTATATTTTATAACTAAAAATTAGGAAACCATTTTTGGATTAAATTTTTTTTATCCCATGTTAAAAATAAGAAAAATACACCTTTGGTAACTATACTTTTGGACCATAGTGGAGATTTTTTAAATTTTAAATTTTAAATTTAGAACTTTTTATATTAAAAACTTTATAATACATAAATTCTAATCCCCAATAGCACCTCAAAAAAATAGTGATGTTGAATGAAGAAATTTATTTCTTTATGAGATTACTAGAACCATTTTTATTTACTAATCAATTTCAAAATATTTTTTGGCTGAAAAATATAGTACTGCATACTATAGTAAAAAATAATTTTTAATTAGACCTTTTATTAATAATACTCTTTATGAGTGGTGGATATGAACAAAACCAAAAAACTATTACTTTAATGATATTGGATTGAATGTATTCATCATCAATGAAAATATAATTTAAATAAATTTTCTCTAAAATATGATAAAGGAATTATTTAATCTTATAAATGCGGTACGGTATTTAATATTTATAATAAAAAATAATGTTATTCTTGAATAAATAGTTCATGGTAATTTTCTCAAAATTGGTCTTTTAAAAAACTAAAACAACATCATTGGATATTTTTTTAAAAAAAATATTTTCTATAGATTTTATAAAATTATTCATAAGAGATAATAAATGAAAACTACTTTTCTAAATTTATACTACAAGAATAAATTAAAAAAAAATTGAATAATGTTTTTTTATAATCCAAATTAATGAAATAATAATTAAGAATAATCCAAGTGTAAATTTCATTAGTTATATAGATCAACTAGTTAGAACTAGAAGTTTCATTTGAAATAAATGTAAACATATTACATTTTTATCAAAAATTGTACCAAAGACTCTTGATGAGGCTTTAGGTCATAAATATTGGATAAAATAATACATGATAAACTTAATGATTTTGAGAGAAATAGAGTGTGGAATTTGGTTAAAAATTTAAATGTATTTGTGAAATTATTCAAAAATTGGGTTTTTATAATAATTATACATAAAAAGGAATAATATTTAGAAGTAGAGATAAGCTTTTAAAAATGGTTATAATAAAAAAGAAGTTAAATAATATGGATAATATTATTATCCAGTACAAATATTTTATGCTATTCATATACATCTTTTATATGAAGTATTTATAAATTTCACCCATTTTAAAATGGATATAAAATGAAATTTCCTTAATAGATATGTACAGGAAGAAGTTTATGTAGAACGAACAGCTTTTTTGAAGACAAAAAAATTTCATGTCATTTTTAAATAAATACTAATGAACTTAATGGACTTAAAAAATCCCCTAGATCCCAATGTGAATGATTAACCAATTTTTTGTTACAAAACAAATTAAAGGGAACTTAAGGTCCAATTATTTTTACAATAAAAATTTTCAAAGACGTCATAATTGTCAAAATTAATGTCAATGACATTATATTTGGCTCAAATAAAAAATATATATGAGATTACATTATAGATATTATGAAATCTGATTTTTATAAGAGAATGATAATAAAATTAACATTTTCCTAGGTTTTCAAATTTTTAAAAACCTAGAAGGAACTTTTATAGCTCAGCAAAAGCATATAAAAAATCATCCTCAAAATTTTTAATATGAAAATACTATGAGTATTATTACTTCTATTAGAACCTAAAATAATTTATATCTTGTTGAATATGGGAAACTGGTTGATCAAATTATTTTTAGGGAAATTATTGAATATTCATAATATCTAATAGTTATTCATCCAAATTCAATGTTTTATGTATTCTTATGTTCAAGATATATAGAAAAAGTTAAATAATCCCATATTAAATATATAAAATAAATTTTTTATTATACTAAATAAACTAGGGATATTGGTTTATATTATACAAATGGAAATGGATTTGAATAAATTTGTTTTAGATGATGACTTTTCATGTTGTAAAATGAATTGAAAAGGTGAATTTAAACCATTTCATTTATTAAGAGAAGATATATTTTCTTGGACTTGTAATAAGAAAAAATATGAAACAATATCCATTTATAAAGTAGAATATGAGGCATGTTGATGTTTTTGTTCTAAAGTGTTGTAAATGCATCACACACTCACTGATTTTGACATGATTTTTAGTGATACTCCATCTTTTGTGATTAATATTTTTACAAATATTGAATTAAAACCCCATAACATCACTCACGTGATAAGAACATGGATATAATATTTCCTTTAATTATTTATAGCATATAAAATTGAGATTTAATTTTATAATTCGTCCGAAAACCAGAACAACTTGCTAAAATTTTTACAAAGCCCCTAAATTATCATAGATTTTAATTTATTAAATAGACGATTGGAATGGTCAATATAAAATGATTATATATATCCACTTATTTTTGAGATCATATCATTGACATAATAAAATCGTTAAAAATTGGTAATATTTTTTTATATCCTCAAAAATGGTATTTTTTTTGAAATTTTTATTTATTATTTATTGGTTGAAATTTTTGCTATATTTTTTATAGAAATTTGGTTTTAAATTTTTTATATTAAATTTTTGTTAAAAAAATTTCTAATGGATTTTTTCAATAATTTTTTAGATTAACTAATTTTTAATAAAATTTTGAATTTTTTTTTTAAATTTCTTCAAAAACAATTCCATGTGGAAAAACGTTATAAAATTCAATAAAAAAATAATTGAGAATAATATTGGAAAAAAATTATAAATTTATCATGGATATTTTAATTTTAAATTTTATGTTTTCATCTAAATCTTTTTATTAAATTTATTCTTTTTATACTCCTTTTAAATATTTACAAAATTTCATGTTTTTTAGAATTAATATTTAACTAATAAAATGTACATGAAAACCAATAAAAAATAAATACTTTAAATTTTAAATTTTAATAACTTTATAATTCTAATGATTTGTTGATATGGATTATGATTTTTTTTTCAGAACTATTGGATCTAAGAAATGAGAAGAGACTATCTCTATAGGCTTCCTATATGAGTTTTATGAAAAATTTCATTACAACTATTCTTCTTCTAAAAATATTTCTTACCCTTATATTTTTCCTCGGTCTGATATTATGTAGTTTGATCAATAATCAACTTCATCCAATTTAATGGCTTCCTTAAGTGATTTCCCCATTAGAGTCATATTCGTGGAAATATTTATTAAAAACTCTAGTATGAAAGGTATGAAAATATTCTCAAGAAGGAAATGGTTTTTTAATGATGGTAATCAATCAATTTATAAAAGGATGAATTAAGAATACGTTAACCTAAGTTAGTATGATATTTCTACACATCTACATAATTTAGTGAAGAAGATAGTCTTAAATTTTCTTCATTTAAATTGTTTGGAAAATCATACTAGTTGAACATTAAGTTAGTGTATTAATGAGTGAAAAATTTTCATGAGTGAGAAACTAATTTAGTAACCAATAATTTACCTAACCAGATTTGATATTTTGACTACATGAATTCTGAAAAATCATTCTTTTCATCAGTTGAATTTTTTTTGAAGGTTTTTAATATGATCTATGAAAATTGAATTTTTTCCTTTGGGTAAATTTTCTTTCTCATTCCTTGAAATGGTGAAATATACAAATTACAGGAATGTTATGTTGATTTTCATAAATTTTTATGCAATAATAAAATGTTCAATATGGTGAATAATTCATTAATTTTATTGAGGGATTAATGGAATGAACTATCATTGTAAATATTATTCTCTACAATATTTTACTCAACATGTTATTAATAAATATTAATGGAGTTGAAAATATCATGAATGTAGATACGTCCATTAGATATAAAATATCTTAGATTGGAGAGGAGAATTTAAGAAATATGAAGTTGTTTTATGAATCTACTCAAAATAATTTTGTTGAAAATTAGACAGATATATCTCTAAAGAACGTATTGATAAGATTAAGAAAAAATTATAGAAGTGAAATTAAGTTGAGGAATCTCATAATTTTCAATAGAGGAAAAATATGTAGCCGTATAAAAATGTGTTTTCCACTTTCATGATGCAAAAGGAAGATAAAAATCTTAATAATCAACCTTTAGGATTGGATAAGTCTAAGACCTCATAGATTGTGGGATCCTTTTTCTATAATATTGAATGAAATACATGAATATGATATAAAATAAAAAAAATAAAAGATATATTTTTTTTAAATATTCCCTTAGACATAATATAGTGATTAGATCTTGAGTTGATGAATTAACCAAAGGAAACTGATCTATGTTCAGTCATCCATAAGAACCCCAACCTCAATAGTTGTAATAATAATATATTCTTATTTCTCTTGAAGCATTATATATAAAAATGGTATGAATGATTTTTTTATTGAAGAATTAAATGAAGATGAAAAGGTAGGTAATTCCCAATATTCAACAGTAAATGATTTATAAACTATAGTAGGAAAGATAAGTTTTATAAAGAAATATAAAATTAATGATGGGATGAAAGAAAATGTAGATCTTAAAGATTTATTATAAGCTTCTTCAACTTCTTCATTTGTAAAATCTATTAAAATTGTTTCATTAAATAACCCTGAAAAAGAAAATCACCATCAAAATAAAAAGAATAACATTATAAATAATTAACCTTCAACAAACATTATATTGGTGATAATGGTGATAATGGTGATGATTTTCATTGTATGTAAATTTAATATGATAATCTCATTTCTAAAAAGTATTTTTATTCTAGGACACTAGGGACTTTAGTTTAAAGTTCGTCTTCGAATTGTTCAAATACCACTACATGTAATTCTATCCAAAGAATAAAAATGAATATAAATTACCCCAGTGAGGTAATTCATCGGTTGGGTTCTATAATAGAGTTTTTCCAAGAAATTCAGGCTAGGAAAGTTTTTGTTGAAATTGAAATTTTAGTTTTTGTATAATTTAAATTCAGTGGAACATATTTCTAAAAATATTATTACGAATGAATAAAAACTAAAAATTTTCATTCTAGGGTGATAGAATAATAGTATAAATATGTAATAACGTGTTCATTGCATAAGAATCATTGAATGATATGTGAAATTTTATGATTAATAAGTAGAGGGAATTCTTGTTTCATATAAATAAACATCAAAGTTAGTAAAAAGTATGACTGATGAAGAATAAATGTTACAATAACATGGACTGAGGTCAGTTTCCCTCTTACCTTTAGTTAGAAACATGTTCTAATGGAATCAATGTGATTTTTGAAAATATTTATCCCATTATTTTATATTCAATATTAAATCTGACAAATACATGGAAATCTAACTATAAAAATAACTAAAAACATAAAAATAACATATAGTTTATAAATAAAATTATTCTATATTACCATTATAAAATAATTAATAATGATATAAACCTATAACTCCTTGAGCCATCTGACAAACCAACATGCCACATTCACACAAACTCCAGACCTAAGACATTTCCAAATTCCTCTCAGAATAAAGGTTTATATCTTTACCAACAAAAAATTAATGAAGAAAAACATGAATAAAATACAAATGGAATTTTATGTTGGGTGTCAAATAATAATCCATGTAATTTTATTCCCAGTTACCCATGTAAAATAAACCATTATAGGGAAGTTTCAACAAAAATTATTAGAGTAATAATTTATATTTATGTAAAAAATGATATGATAATGATATTTTATATGAAAAGGTAAATTTAAACATTATTCATGAATATATAAAATTTCACTTGAATTAACAAAAAGAAATATCTATCTGTTTAGGTTGATTTGGAAGCTAATAATATTCCATGGATAATTAATAGTTGTAAAGTTTGAGAAGATTATGATCCTCATACTATAATAATAACTATGTGCCTTATTTTTTTGGGGAGATACACAATGTAGAGTCTCATCATGCATAAGAATTCAACCACATAGGAAGTAATAATAATATCCCCTAGACATGATATTTCATATAAAAGTATTCATCCTTTTTTGTAGTACTATAATCATCTATTATCCATGATCAATTATATAATGGAATGAGTCTAGAGAGTAGTATAACCAACAACTATTTGGTTGGGAGGTCTGATAAGCCTAGTAATGTTCTATTTTGAGGTTCATAATTAAATAAAAAATTCTTCCCATGTGTATTTTTATTATGCTAATGTGATTTAAAAACTATATCAATTCTAATAGAGATAGTCTATAATAATAAAAATCTCATGATTCATTAAAACATATATTACAAAATCAAAATTTATATCAAGATATATTTTTCATTAGCATTATTAATTTTATAAATCCATGTAGTTAATAAAAACACCTCTTTAACTCTTATATTTATTTCAAAATACTTTCACTATTTCATTATATGTTTTCTCATACTTTCTATAAGAATTGATTTTGGGAAAATAGGTAAAATCATGATGTGATATTTTATCAATCACTTAGTGGGAAGTTTATAAAAATATTTTTATTTTAAAATATTTCAAATGAAACTCGAAGAAAATCATTTTAGAAATAATTTTAACGAATTAATATAATAATAATAACTCATCAAAGGCATTTAATAGAATAAATTTGAATTGAAAAATAATTTTAAAAAATTATGAACACATGGTTTTTGAATGAGGGTAAATACATGAAACAACCTACATTTTGGAGTTTCTTCAAAAAATTAAAGTGGGTATCCTCTATATAATATCACTCATTTATGACTAATATTTCAATAAAAAAATTAGAAACCTAAAATCAGAGTACTCAGACACTCTACCATAACCCGAAAAGTGTAGGCACATACTTACAAGCTACAGGTTGTGTTTTAACCCTCTAATAGGGCATGAATAACATTTAGAATATGGTTTTTAATCCTAGAGAAAATCATAATAATTTTTTATATTTTTCCCTTATCATGGAGAATCCTCATTTACACATAAACCCCATTTAAAGTCACGTGTTAAGAAAAAATTGAGATAAGAAAGAAAAATAAAGAGATAATTGAAGGGAGTAATCATAAATTTGGATTCCATGGAAGGTTGTGGGTAAAGACCAGGAAGGTGAAGAGATAAAAGCAAGTGGACCATCTCTCCCTGAGTGGTGTACAGGTATGAGAAGAAGAAGGGAAGGGGTACCCTCCTATTTTAATTGTACTTTAATAATATAATTATATAGTTATATTAAAAATGATAATAATATTTTTATAAAAAACTATAAACTAGAATATATTAATTTTACATCCCATATTTTACTTTTCTATTTAACCTCATTTATGTTTTGATTCCATGCTACTACAAATTAATATAATTGTTAATATAGTAATATTAATATATAAAAATTTAATTAAAACTTATTAGTATATTAATTTTATAAGAAAAAATATGTTAAATAATTTAGGAATTATTAATTAATTACCTAGTCATATTATACTCCTTAAACTAATAAAACATTCTTAAATATTTATTTCCAACACGCATTGGGAAGTTGGGTAACAATAAAAAATAACACATCAAATTGACATGCATGATCTCCTTGTATAGTCTCGTAAAAAATTCACTGAGGTAGTGAATCCCTATGATTTTTTTTATAATTTCAATTATTACAAATAAAAATCATTAAAATAATAGATGTAAAAAATCATAATATAAGTGATAAAAATCACTCCACCATAATTATTCTCATCACGATAAAAACGTTAATAATTTTTATTATTTATATCATAACTCAATTTGAGTTGTTAATAAATCATAATTTTACTAAATCATAATTCTCATAACATAATGATTTGATTTCCATTATTTAATACTTTTAATTCAAAAATTTATTTCCACTACTATGATTTTAATTATTCCCATTACTCGGTGATTTAAGATAATGTATTGTTGTGATTAGTAACTATTGTTTTGGTGGATACACTCCACCATAATAAGAAACATGAAATCCAATAAATTACCACTATGGATTCGTTATTTTTTTCTTTTTCAACTTATTAGTAAGAAATTTTCGAATTGTGACTTCATATTCTTGAAAAATATGCATGAAATTTGATATAAACAATTTTTTATTTAAAAAATACCTTTAATAACATCCTTTAAATTATAAATCCAAATTTGTATATAAAAGAACTAGTTTCAGAAAACCCCCATTTAACAAAAAAAATTATGATATTATATTAACATGGATAAATATTTACCCAAAAATAAAACACTATTCTTGAGAAAAATAAGGAAACATTTGAAAAAAACTAGTCATGTGGTACCTAAAAAAATAAACCTCATATAGAACATCATAATATTTTATTTTAGAGTATGTAGATCTCTAATGGAAACACAAATCTAAAGTTATCTTGGATGAAATTTGGTTTACCTTTTTATCCTATAACAGCATAGTTAAAGTGACTAATGTACATAAACAAATCTAAGAAGATTTTGTATTTAATTTTTTTATATTTTAATGACACATATTTTTAAATAATTTTATTTCTTTGATTTCTTCTCTTTCATGCAACAATAAGTTAAAATGAATATGAAATATGTTTAAAATGTTATAAATATGTTATAACATAACCATAAAATTGGAGGGAATTAATAATAATAAATACTTTATGAAATAAATATCCAAATCAAAATGAATATTTTTTTTATGTTCTTAGAAAATGATCCCATGATTTTTTTAGTAAAGTCATTTTATTCTTCAAAAAAATACATCAAGATTGAGTTTATTCTTTTTATGAGTAAGTATTAATTTATATAATTTCTATAAAATTTCATTGTAAATTTTAATTTCATTTTTAAATTTTTTTTTCTAAATTATCTCAAAATCATTTATTATTTTTTTTAAATAATTATTTTTCAAGGAATAGTGAAAATATAGATTTTTAATGAAACCTATATAATATTTTAATGTATTTGCAAGGTAAAATTATGTTTTGGATTATTTTTATATTTTATTAATTTTATTTTTATTTGAAATAACATAATTATTACTTTTAATTATATTTTATACTAGAATTTAGTATAAAAACATTTTATATTTAAGAATCCCTTTTATGACAAACAGTTTTTTTTCATTTTGCTGATTTAATTTTAAATTAAACAATATATCTAATTTTTTTGAATATATTGAAATTTATTCTGTATAAAGAATCATTATTTTGAAATTTGGTAATTAAACCCCCATTATTTTAGTCAGTGTGAATAGTAATAGTGGTAAACATTATTCCCTCAGTAAAGGATAAAACTGGTTAATATTGTTTAAAAATAAGTGATAAGGCCAAAAAAATTCATCCTATTTTTATTGGATAAATTTAATTCAACTATTATTACATAAGGTTATATATTGAGTGGTTTAATGGGAACATATCCCTGAAAATTTCTTATACATTATTTAAATCAATTATAGTGAGAAAATATCACTTTCTGTATCTTAAATATCTCTTATGTTTTGACATTGGGAAAAAATTAGTTTATCAATAAATCTAAGTATCCATTTTTATCTTAATAAAACTATATTATTGATATAAATTTATTTATAACTTTTTGGTGGAATATTGATGATATTATTAACTTTATAATATTTTATTTTAAGAAAAATCAAACTTCTCACATTCATGTTTTTAATAATTATAATATTTTTATAAGGGTTTACCCGGATGAAATGTTAAAATATAAATATTAGTTTGAATGAAAAGATATTTATCTTCAACTTTTTAATTTATTAATAGTATTTATGAATTAAATAATTACCCTAAATTCTTACATAATGTGAATGTTGTCATTATTAAATTAAAAAAAATAAATGATATTATAAATATTAATAGTAATATAGTTTCAGATATTTAAAGTGATTCACGAATTATCTATATGAATGTGACATTTTTGGGAAATAATATAATAGTTTCTTTATAATTTTACTTTTTTTTGATAATTTTGAAATTCAAAGTGCCGAAAAGTATAGAAATTGAAAACAATGATATTTTATGAGATTAATATTTTATTAAATTATTTTAAAAAATTTGAAATTTAAAAATTGATTATGATATAGACTAAAAAGAAATAAATATTCCTTTCTAGGTTCAATTTACCCATATAATTAATAAATTACAACATTCTAATATTAAAAAATTTGTTAAAAAAGTTAAAACCAAAATAGGCTGACTAAGGCTAAATCAAAAGGATATGGCTTAAAATATAACCACATAATTCTTAAAATATTTTTTATTATGATATTACAATCTTTTATTATCTTATCTTTGAATCCATTTTCCTTTTATGGTATTTTAATCAAAAAATAATTTATTATAATTAAATCTTTTCAGAAATTCAAAGTGTCCCTCGCCTCAATTATAAAAGGGAACCTCCTCCCTCAGTTCTTTACACAATTTGGTCTTTCTAGGTTAACCTTAACAAAAACATTTCCCTTATGAACATCCCTAGCCACATTATTAAGGTGATGGTCTTTTCAAAATACCAGCCTTATATCTCATAATATGAGATATAAAAGAGTCATTTTTAAAAATATTTTATTTATTTAACTAATCAGTTTATTTTTAAACTATTTATTGCCAACTATAAATATATGATGGTTATCCAAAAATTATAAATTTAGTATCATAAATATTATGAAATGATAATATGATAATCAAAACTCCATTATACACCATGTTTCCCATAAAACAAGATGTGAATGTATCGTTCATGCGTATGTATAGCCTGTCATCTCCACTTAGCAAAACAATTACTTTTTCATCACCATCTATTATGGAAGGGTAAAATTATGATTTTAATAAATATGTATGATATATATGATATAATAATTTTTATTTCTATATTAATTATTATGTTAATTTATTTTATTCCATCAATCTAAATAACAAAAAATGTGTTCACATGTACTTAAGGCCTACCGTCTGCATGAATGACGTCATTAATTTTTCTATTTCTAATCTCTATGAATGATTATATATATGTATATAATTATTATATATTATCTTTATTCCATATTTAATGTTCTATAAATTATTATACCAAGAACAAAGTATAAGGACCGAGACTTAGAAACTCAAACATGCTCGGAAAACGAAGGAGTAACCAAAAGAACATTGATTTTAATAAAAAAATTACTAATAAATGGGTGATAAGATGTTATAAAAAATTATTCTTGGTATTACAGAATTAATTGTATGGAATAAATTTATTATAAATCCATATATATTATAAAAGTGTTTTAAATGTGAATGAAGAATGGAGAGACTTGAGGCAAGAGTTTATTTCCCAATCCCATCATTATTTGATATTGTTTATATTCAAGTCTCTATTGGGATATTTTTATCTTCCATGTCTATTTTTTATAATATTGTTTTCAAAAAAAATTACTATTTTTTAAAAACATTTTTACCCATGGTTGAAATTTCAAAAAAAAATTCAAAGGAATATTTTTCTCATATTATAAACAGGTCACATTGACATTTACAGAAAAAAATATGGAAGGCTTTTTTTAGTTCAACATGTATAAAATTAGAGGATTTTCCTTCCATCATGATTAATTAAATATTTAAATCTTCATATACAAGAATATATGTTTATTTTCAAATAAAAAATTTTCCTTTGTAATTGTGCAACTTTTAAAAAAAAATATTTCAAAATTGAAAGGATATTTTCCTTAACAATTATTTCAAGTGATATTTAAAAATCATTTTATATCTAAGATTACACTATTTAAAGTTATTTATTATTTAGTAGGGATGTGATCCAAGGATACCATCCTTATAATTTAACTATATTTCTTATATTTATTATGTCATGATATTTATAAATATATTTTCTTTTCCATGAGTTATTCCAAGATGCAATGTTTATGCAACCCATTTCCTTTCCTAGTTTTTGATATGATGAATTATTTATGATAATACACTACACATAAGTTTTTTTTATTATGTGATGGCTAGTACCTATATCTCCCTTTAATTCATTAGTTAATGATTTATATCATATGAGATAAAAATGGGAATCAAGTGTGTCCTAATTTACTAGTGTGTCTTGTTTAACTATGGAAAATGGATGTTTCCTTATCAAATATTTTTATTGTCATGGTATTTAACCATGAAACATGAAATTTTGTCAATATTTATGATGGTTCCACACTTTTATAACATGATCTTATGGTTTATGATTGACTTGTGATGATTTGTTACTCTTATGATCCATGTTTTTAGAAATGATAATGTCTTATTCCATGAATCATATTTATGATCTAGGAAAGGTTAAGAATGAAATTCATATGTGTTGTTAATGATCACATGACCTTATCTTTTTCATGCACATTCATATGATCAAATATAGATATCTCTTATTTTTACCTTTATGGAGCATCTGAGCACACCCTTTATTGTGATTCCATACCGAGGTGATGTAGAAAGGATTAGGAAGGGTATTTTTAAGAGTAGTACTATGTGAAAATATATTTGTTGAGATGTTTAAGTTATTTCCTAAAATTAGAAAATATTATTTCTAATCTTGAAACCCTACAAACATATACAGTTCTATCATGGAGTGTGTTCTAATTTATATAATATTCATTTAAATATATGTAATATTTCAGTATGAAAATCTAGGGTTATTATAATTGCAATCAAAATAGGATTTATAAAATATTAAGATATTAGGGATAGAAAACTTTAATGAAAATCATGTGGATTGGACTAATTATAGGATAATGTAATAAAGTTTTTATAATTATCATGAATGACCATGGTAAAACCTAATGTGTAATTTATAAAAAAAGTAGGTGTCATGATTTAGACATCAACTCTCATGATTATGTGGTTTCCCACTATGTTTATTATTTATCACACTATGCTTTTTGGGTTTTATATAATGGATGGAACTAGGAGAGTTCATGTTAATGGGTAATTTGGAAAATGAAATGATCTTTCTCATGTGAAACCAAATGAAATGGGTGTCTTTATGTGAACCTTTTTTTTATACATAACATGAAATCTCATAATATGATGAATAATATCATGTTTGGTGATTTTCTTAGCCCATATAATAAGTAAGAGATAGAGTTACATGGTGATTTTCTTGGCCCATTTCATATATTAGTTTTTTTGATGCAAAGTTTTCTTTAGTTTTTGTTCATAGAAATATCTTATTGTTTTCAAAGAATGAAATTAATTTTTCTTTCCTCGAGTGTAATACATCTCTTCCCACTCCATGTATGTATTCCATTTTTATCTGGTAGTTTATTTATATGCTACAACTAACAAGATGCATGATCTCGATCACATCTAGGTACCTCATACCTCATACTGTAGTCTGTCATCAATTTAATTTTTTTCACAAAATACAAACAAAGTCATTAATATAACTAGTAGTACTATGTTTCAAAAATATGATTGTTAGAATAAAAGTTCAGTTTAAATGAAAAATGAAGATTTGACGGCGTCTCTAAAGGGATACTTGGAATAGTATCTTATATCGGTGTCCTGGAATATTATATCAGGATTGGTGACTCATAATGAATTATGTAATCAGGACTAGTGATTTAGGCATTTCTAACTCAGGATCGGTAGGTTACTCTGATGTTAGGTCCACGTAACAGTGAATCATGTCATTAGTAGCTCATACTTTGTGAAAATTAATAATATCGGCAAGTCACTATGTTGGTAGCTTGATGGAACAGTGTCTCATCCTTAATGAAAATTCTGTGTTGAGTTATTGATATGTTGACTTGATAGTGACTCATACTTATTGGTAACTCAAACTTACAGCGATCTTGTTGGTATCTTGATGTATTAGTGTCTCATATTTTTTCAGAATGCAGCATCTGTTCTAAGGGAGAGACAGTTAAATTTGAGACAATATAGAAGTAAGTCCATATAAACGGTAGCTCATACTTACCTGATTTTTTTCATGAGTGAGTTTTCCAATAGTGAGTCCAGCCTAATGGTGATAGTGAGTCCACCTTAATGGTGAATCATACATAGTTAAATTTTTTCAACCTATCTTATGATGTTAAAAAATAACAGAGTAGATTAAGATTTAATATACACATAAGTAAACATGATTAATCATAATTTATATTGATTTAAATATAATTTAATTTTGATGAAGCATGATTTTTGATAATTAAATATTGAGGAGTCCAAAACAACATTTTAATATAAAATAAGTTCTTTCTATAGTTAAAATTAAAATAAGTTTACTAATGATTAATCAAAATGAATATGTTTAAAATAACACGAAAACTTGCCTAAAATCTATTGGATATTGATATTAAAACCTTATAATTTATTATATTATAATACAGGGTCATATTTGGTTATTATAATAGACAATTAATTTACTATAATTCAATATTCTGAGAAATTCCATAAGTGGCCCTCACCACAATTATAAAAGGTAACCTCCTACCACATTTCTTTATGCCAATTTGAGCCCTCTATCTTTAAAGAACCCTAAATTTTTCCTTTTTAAAATTCCCTATTATCATTATATAGGTGGTGGTATTCTAAAAAGTATAACCCTAGATCCATTTAGTGGAGATCTCATAGAGACGTTTCAAAGAAGAGGTAATCACTCTAACTAATTACTTTATTTTTCTACTATCCTTTAACTATTCTAAATATATGATGATTTTCATAAAATAACTTCATTGTCCTTAATACTAAGAAATTTTATTATAATTATGAAAACTCTCATATACACAATCATTGCCATCAAACAAGAAGTGAATGTATCACCCATGCATACGTAAGGATTATGGTCTCCGTGTAGTTATTCATTTCATTTTTCATAAACAAATTTTATAAATGGGTATTAAGATTGGTTTAATAAATATGTATTATATATATATGATATAATAATTATTTTGGAAAGATTAATTCTTATACACCTTTAATTTACTCCATCAAACAATAAAATTAATACAATGTTCATGCATACAAACAACCTACTGTCTCCTAAAATGGTGTAATTAATTCCTCTATATATAATTTCTTTGAATGATTTTAAATATTGTATATAATTAATATATATTATGAATATAACATGGTTAGAATTTTGGAAATGATGCGACCAAGATCAATGTATAAGAACCAAGACAACAAAACCGATGAATGCATGGAAAATGAAGCTCTTACCACCCAGAACAGTTATTTTAAAAAAAATATTAATAAATTGATGATAAAATGATATAAATAAATAAGAAATTATAATATATAATTAATTTTATGTAATAAATATATAATAAATCTATATTTATTGTATATTAGTTATGAACATAAATGAATATAGGAAATACTTGAGGTAAGGTTTTATTTCAAAATCTCATCATTAATTGGGATTGTTTATGTTTTAGTCCATGTTGGGAAATATTTATCTTCCATGTTTATGTTTTCTAATAATGTTTTCAAAAAGGTTGTTTTTATTTATTTTTTAAAACATATTTACCAATGTTTTAATTTTTACAAAATGGATTGAAAGGATTATGTTTTACATTTTACAAACAAGGTACTTTTAGACTTTTCCGACAAAAATACGGAAGGAATGTTATATTCTAACTTATTTGACATGATCAGGTTTTCATATCATCGTGATTCCTTCAATATTTTAATCATCCTATATAATCTTAAAATTTTATTTTTATTCAAAAAAAATCATTTATATTTTAACTTATTTTAGAAAAATGATTTCAAAATGGAAATTATATTTTCTATAAGATTTAATTAAAGGGATTTTTCAAAATAATTTTTTATCAAACTTGACTTTATTTGATGTTAATTATTATTTAAAAGGGACATTTTACAAAGATACAATCCTTATTATTTATTTTTATGGTCAATGTTTTTTATGGAATTATTTTTATGAATCCCATTACTCTTCCCTGAGCTATGAAACGATAAAATGATTATAAAACCAAATTCATTTCATGGGTTTTAATATGATTATTGATTTATCTTCATGTAAAACACATAAATATGTTATTTTATTATGTGATGATTGGGAACTATATCTCCATAAAATTCATTGGGTAAATATTTATATCTCATGATATAAAAATGGTAATCAAATCAACAATCATGGTCCACTTTGGTAAATAGGTGTGTCCTCATCCACTATAGGAAATAGGTGTGTCCTAGTACACAATTGGAAATGGGATCATCATAATCCACTCTATTGAATTTATTTCTATTTAACCATGATATATTAATTGTATTTCTATATTTATGAAGGTTCCACACTTTTATTACATAATATTATGTTTTATGATTGATTTAGGAAGATTTATTACTCTTATGGAAAATTTTTTATGAAATGATAATTTTTTATGCCTTGACTCATGTGTATAATCTATGAAATGTTGGTTATGAACATATTATGTAATGTTCATGTTCACATAACCATATTTTTATCTTAAACTTTCATATTGTCATGGATTGATATTTCATGCATTTACCCTTACTAAGCATCTATGGTCATCCTTTCTTATATTTTCTTCATTGGGTAATGAAGAAAGGTTCAAGAAGGATATTCATAATAGGATTACTATGTGAGAAGATATTTGTTGTATATTTTTAAGATCTTTCATAATATAAGAAGATTGTATATATAATATCCAAGGACTCTAAACCTTTATGATTCTAGCATTGAGTGTGTTATTGTGTATTGAATATTCTTCTAAATAGTTGTAATATATGAATATAAAAATCTTGTGATGTTATACGATATTTTCAATATAGGGTATAAATAGTTTTTAGGTGTTTTTTATATTTCACGAGGAACATCCAATGTCCCCAAATCATGAATTATACCCATAAAACAACCTATACTAATACAAGGTGTTTTTTTAACTTGAATGGGTATCATGTGTGCATATGAAATTTACCCATGAAACTCACTTCCTTGTTAAGAATATATTCCATGTTATTTATTCAATATAATGGTTTCCATGAACCATGCCCATGTATCACCTGTTCATGTTCCAATGATTCTAGGTTTGAGACTACTTTTCAATTTTTCATTATGAAAAATTCTAGAGACATTAGATACACTAAAATAAAACCATTAGATATATATTCAAGCATTTTTAAATTATTTTCAATGAGTTTTAAATATTACATTATCTTTTTCAGTTGAAAACATATCAATTATTTCATTAGTTCTATTGTCATTCAAGATACCAACATATCAAAATCTAAATTTTCTTTCAAAAAATATAAAACTAAACCAAATATTTTTATTTGAAAAAATTCCCCATGGTTTTAATTTTAATTACCAATTTTAAATCCTTATATTTCAAATAAAAATCTCTAAAAACACATAAAACCAATATAAAAAATGAACTTTCATTTTGTACATTCATAATAACCACACTTTACATTGGTTTTCCAAAAAATAAAAACAAATTAAATTAAATCATCTTTAGTAAATTAAATCAGAAATTACCAAGGAAAAACCAATTAAAAATAAAAACTAAACCCCTTTTAGTTTTATAGCCATTTTCAACCGACCCATTCAAAATAATCATTTTTTAACCAAACTAACCTTCCTAAAAATTCCATTAAAAATAAATTCATGTATTAAGAAAGTCTTTAATCTCTTAATGAGTTTTAAATCACAAAAATATGAAAAATATTTAATATAAATACAGTTTATATATGAAAACTAATATTCTACAATTTACCAAATTCAAAACTAACCCTCATGTTATTCAAACAAATAAAAATTTATATATCTTTATAAATTAATTTTTATTGAAAAATTAAATTTCACAAAAACATGATTTTCTTAAAACTACACCATAAAAAATCATGGAATTATTCTTCTATAACCATTCCATTTCAAACAATTTATGCCCAACCAATTAAAAAACTACTTATATTTTAAAAAAATTCTCAAAATAAAAAATATATTTTGATTCAATAATACTATATAGATATTTTCTGTATCAGATAAAACCACACGAACATTAATAATGAATGATTTCAGTAATACTTATCTTTAATTTAGTATACCATGAACCATTTAGAGAATACTTGGGATAAAAACATGCCTATATATAAAATTATTCTAATTTATCAAATATAAAAAATATTGTAGACTAGAACAACAACTATATTTTCTCAAAATGATAAAAATTTTATTTTAAATATTATAAGTCATTCAACTAAAGAATATAAATTTCCACTCTATTTTAAATTTTCATTGTTTAGGTAAATAAATAGATTAAAATAATTAATTAAACATGAACTATCAATAGAAATGTCTATAATTATCAATTTAAACCTTATATTTTAAAAATAGAACTAATTAATAAAAATATTTGAAGATAACCTTCTGTTATATTAATTTTTAAATTATAAAAAATAAAATATTTTAATCATATAAAAATATTAAGACAATCATCAGCCCATCTATAACTTACAAAACTACACTCTAAAAATAGTTGAAAATTAATTTCCAACAAAACAATTATAAATTAATTGATATTTAGGTAAATGTATATTTAATGTTTCCATTTCAATTATAAAATTTATAAATTCCAATAAGATAAAATAAGCATGATTTTACTATATTAATAATTAATACAACTTTTATATCACACTAAAACATACAAAAAAATTATTTTTTAAAGGCCCCATTTTCTACACTAATGGTGGATTATTTTCAAATAAAAAATTCCCTCGGAAAATAAAGGTTACTTATTTATTTATTCTACTAAAATATATAAAGAATATTACATTGAATACAATTTTATCGAGACATAATTTAATCATGAAAACATTCTTACCTTTATTTTTTCAAAATACCATTAATCATTCCATGAGGAACAGAAAACAAAAAGGAAATCACAATAAATTCTACTAACCAATCATTAATAACATGATTTTATATCCTTATAAAATTTAGTAATATTACATATTATCATAGTAACCCATAAAATGAAATTTAAACTAATATATAATTAGGTTTATTTAGAAATAACTATTTAAACATTATTATATGATTTTCCTCATGACCATTAAATTGACATAAAACCAATCCATTTTTTAGAGTACTAATATTTTTTAAAACATGTGATTTCAAATACACATCAAAAGCCATATGTTTACAATTAAACTTACAAAAATCTGAATATTTTTAAAGGTATATAAGTTGGAATTAAAATTATTTTATCTAATATAAACCACACAACAACCTTATTAAATCAAAGTATAAAAAAAGATCAAAATAAGTTTAATTGCTTTAATTTTAAACCTATTCATTCTCAATAACTTTTAAACCTATCAACATAAACCTTTAGAATTATCAAATTTGAAATCCTAATAGAATATAAAATTTTATTTACTAATATTTTTTAGAAACATTGAATTTATTACATATCATTTATATTAAATCGAAATAAAATACTTTATAACCACAAAACAATGAAAACGTGGTTTAAAATTCATGAGTTTATGTCAAAAATATAACTTTTGTTTTGAATTATTTTATATAAAATTTCATGTATAATTTTAATATTTTGAAATTTTTCAAATTTCCAAGACAAATTTTACCTTTAGATTTATTATAAAAATTTTATTTATAATCAATTCATCATATATATATTAGTCGCAGTGTTAAAAAACTCATTAAAACAGTCCAAAATTTTTCAAATTATAATATTTTTCAGTCTATAATTAATAACCATTCATAGAACATTGAATAATTACTTGAGGAAACTAATAAATCAAAATATTTATTAAAATATAGAAATAAATAACAAATAACATTTCTACACTTAAATATTAATTTTCAAGACATGTATTCATAAAAGAATAAATGAATATTTATTCATCTAAACGGTTGAATGAAACCACTATTTCATAGACATCTATAGTAACTTTATATTCTTCCATAAAGAGGGTGAGTATCCTTTTTATGGTTTACTTGTTATGGTTTTCTGATTTTACTACCTCTTACCACTCATACGATTTCCCATTTTATCTTTAATTCCATTTATTCATGAACGGACCCACCTACTTAGCCACTAAACATGATATAATCTTCAACAAATCCCAAGGAACGTCCTCAATCACCTCAGACATAATACTAGTTCAATGTGTATCAATGTAACTAGTGGTAATGGTATAATTTTAATTACAAAATAAAAATAAATGTTATAATAATATGATAATTAGGTTAAACAAATAATCAATTGTATCATAACAACATATTATATTCAACACCAACATTTCTATATAACATATAATGAATACTCAATAATTAAATAGACATCTTACTATCATGTTGAAATGATAACCTAGATGACCCCTCTATTGAAACTATTGATTAGGGTTATGGTTCAATCCCAACAAAATAATGATTCATTAATCTTAAAAATTGATCAAAGAGGATAAAAAAGATCCACATATAAATTTTTTTGTATTTATGGTGGGATATAACAAACATGGTAGTTTTCCACCCCACATTCCTTGAGAAACGAATATAAAATAAATCATGATATTGTTTTCTAACAAGAACTATAAAATTATGTATTCTTATTTTAGATAAAATAAAACATGGAAGTGACATATTATTAGAAAAAATAGCACATTTAAACAACATTCAAAAATATAATAGTGTACATGAGTTAAAAATGAAAATAATATATCAGTTTATGTAGAATTAAAATCCAAAAACATTCCATGGGAAATTACATGGTGAATAGGTTTATAAGAATTGGATCCTTATAATAGAAGATTAACCATGTTTTTTATTTGTTATTAATGAATATCCACTATAAAGAGTCATATATTACAATATTTTTATCTATCATGGAAATGAAAAATAATATCCATTATGCCTGACTTATAATTAACTAGTTTGAAACCTTCTTGGATATAAAAGTAACATCTACAAGCCATGAACTATCTTGTACTAGAATGTTCCCAATGGAAAGTACAACCCATATCAATTATGTCAAGCAGTCCTATAATCCTAGTGGAGTACTAGTCTTGGGTTCCCACCTAGGTACCCAAGGATTATCATGTAGTTGTTTTTATGTTTCAGTGATTTATTATGTTTATCCATGATAATATGGATAATATTTAATAATAAAAATATTATGATTAACTAAATATTTCTTATGTAAAAAAATTTTTGATCTCAATCTATAATTTTTATTAGCATTATTGATTTGAACAATCCATAGACATAAGAAAAAACCGAATTAACTCTTAAATTACCTACCAAAATCATTTAATTAGTTCAATATTATTCAATATCATAATTTCAAAAATGATTCCATTATCTAAACATGAAAAATCATAAGAGGTAATTTTATCAAAAACATTATGATAGATTTACAAATCTTATGTTATTGTATAATTTTTTGAACAAATCATTCAAAAATTTATTAATAGAAAATTTCAGAAAAGTAATATAATTTTAAGTATGCATTTTTTGAATTTAATAACATTATTTTGAATTAAAAACAAATTTTTAAATATCATTCACACATGGTTTCTTTAAAATACAAAAACCATTTGAAACCTCAAACCCACAACTCTTGGTTCAACATATAAAAATGTTTTATAATTTTTAAAATGATAAAATAAAAATACATAGAAAATTTTACATAACATGACATTTTCTGGTCTAGGTTTTAGATAATTAGACCAATTATAATACAATTTAACAAAACTATACCAAAATTTAAACAAATGTCTTCATGTGCATTTCCCCCTTATATGATATACACATGAAACTGAAATTCAATTAAACCTATAAAAAATAAATTTAAAACATAGGATGAGCATTAATTTTCTCAATAACAAGTTCTTTATCAGGCTAGTGAAAAATACCTTCATAAAATACCTGAAGAAATATTATAATGTTTTCATAGTAATTATACTTTGAAAATTATTTAAATATATTACAGTGATTTATTGAAAGCATCAAACCAAATTTTGAAAATAAAACCATGACACCACTTAATGCATTAAAGGATATTTGGGTCTACCCATATTCTTGAGGTATGGGTTCAATCTCCACCCCCTCTCATGTTAATAATGTCCAAGTTAAAAGCATTATAAAAAATTCTTTCCTTATATATATATGTTTGTGTATGTGTTTTTTTTTCACTATATTTTTTTTATTTTAATACTTGATAACAAATTAAATACACATAACCAATTATAATTCTATATAAATATATAATTATGAACTACCTTTATAAATTACTTGTGAGATTTGGTACAACCAAAACTCATGTCAATTATCCTTTGGATATACTATTTATAATGAAGAAAAGTCGTATATTCAAACTGTCATTCCGTGATTCATGAAAAAAAAATTATATAAGTGCTAACATTTAACATTGAAAGCTCAATATTGAATCAAAATAAATATTTTAAGGGAATATTGTTTTAAATGATTCTATGGGTAAAATAATAGTTATATATTTTTAATTCTTATAATAATCATAATTAAATACTAATTATATTGCACATAAATTTATAAATGTTACAAAAATAAACACCCATAATTGCATACACACATATATATACACACACATATATATATACACATATATATATACGCACATATATATATATTCATGTACATAAAATTATGGTAACCATTATACATAAAACATTAAGGGGTTTAAGTGAAATCCATTATGTTACATAATTTCATTAAATGAAACTATGCATGCATGAATGTAATCTCCCTACATAATTATATTATTATAAATTCTTCCATAATAGATAATATTTCAATCTGAAAATACATGCACATAAGATTTGAAAAACATAAAAACATTTATGTATATATATACATATATATATATATATATAATTATAATATTAAAATTATAAGACAATGATCTTCAAATTGAATATATAAATATTTATGATTAAATAAAATAAACATAAAATCAGAATTCAATATATACATATATATGTTACATGGAATTTAAAATAAGAAAATTACCCTTATAGAAACATTAAAACACTCTCAATCATAATTAGGATATTTTTTTAAAAAAATAACATAAATATATAAACACATATATAAATAGTATGAAATTAAAATTAATTCATGCATACATAATAGATTTAAAAAGAAAATAGTTTCCTTGTATAAATAAAAAATATTTCAATCTTTTATAACTATAAGATAAACAAAATAATTAAAATTTGAAATTATGGTTTTAAAAAAGATAAATTAATCCTTTTACATGAATATAAAATTGAAAAGAAAATATTTAATACAAAAAAAGTGTTGTATTTTGAAAAACAATAGCCAAATTTTTTTTAATACACTAAAATAATTTGCCTTACATTAGAATAAATTCATATTTAAACAAAATTTTCATAATAATAAAAAAATCCCTTAAAACATGATATCAAAACATAATAAATTAAACAAAAACCACTTAAAATATATATTCAAACAAAAATAATCAAATATAAATAATGAGTAATACCTTACCTTAATTACATAACTTATCCACAAGGTTTGGACTCCCTATTAATCAATATTTATCTCATTGGAAACTGGCAGTAATTCTCTCTCACACTCTCTCTATGTCGAAGGGTTGGATCACAAATCATAGACCATCATCGGAGAGCATGCTACCTTATATACCTTGTCCCATATAATTTATATTCCCAATATATATATATATATAGTGAAACTACTTCATTTACAATACAAAATGAGTAATATATCTATAAATTAAAAATCAGAATTTGATTGACAAAAAAAATTCTAATTTATCTTCAAATAATGACTGATAGGAAAAGAAATAATCTTGTGGAACAAGCATCAGTTTAGATTCAGAATATAATTATATTTACATTACATAAAATAACATTAAATCATGAAAAACTAGAAAGAAATAATATTAATATACTCCAAATCAAAATTGACCATCATAAATCGATATGATATAAATTATATATAAATATATAATTAGAACAAAAATAATAAATGGGCTAAAACCTAAAGAGAACCCAGTATAAACGATGAGTCAATATAAAGCAAAATATAAAATTAATCTAAATCAAATAGAATGAATGATAATAATCAACCGATAATGATATAGGTAGAAAAAAACGTAGAAATAGATAAATATATAAATATAGTTTGAAGAGAAATTTAGACACCTAAAACTGAACAAAAAAACCTACCACAGCTCGGAATAATAGTTTTCCTTTCTTTCCATAAAATGAATCCTAAATTGCACTCAAATCTCTATCCCTGGTGCTCAGTACTCTTCCATGTATGTGGTCAAGACTTATCATGGGACTCCCATACCAATAGCCAATCTTCTTCTCACTCGACTCATGAAGCCATATTTATCAACAAAAACTTGACTAAGAACTTGTGGTTGTGCTCAGATTCATCTTGAATTCATTCTCCCTCGACTACACCTAATGACTCAATCCACTTTTCCCCCCACTACTTGATCAACCTCCCTGAGAATCAAAAATCCCCTATCTAAATCACAATTTTCTTTTTATTTTTTTAAATTTTATTTTCATTTTTTATTCATTCATATCAATAATATTGTTTTTAAATTAATTAATATATATTAAAAAACAATATATTATTTTAAAATAATTATGATTATATATATATATATAATTTAAAAAAATTACTAGTAATAGAATCATCATAATATTTTTATTATTTCAATTTAAAATATATTACATAAATTGTATAATTCTAAAATATTAATACTCATATTCTAAAAATTAATATATATATTAAATTATTTTTAATTCTTAGTAATTATTATAATTATTTAATATCATATATGAAGTAATATATTTCATTTAAAATTTTCTGTTTATCTCAAATATAAATTTTGTTTATTATGAAAATAATAAAATATTTTTATAATAAAATACAATATTAAATAAAATGATACCACATTTATAAAATCAGTTGTTAAGTTAAATTAAAATATTATTATAAAAAAATATTTGAAAAAAATATTTTTCATTAAATCATAATTTAATAATTTAATTTTTCCTAGTGTTTAAAAACTATGATATTTTTAAAAAAAATTATTAAAAATAAAAATGTTAAAATTATTGGGATTAAATAAAATCACGTAGTTTGATAATATATATTTCATAACCTAATACATTTAAATTATATTCTATTTATTAACCGCATATAATTTATTGGTATGTAACGATCTTCCCCCTTTAAATGAATTGCACACTCAAAATTCATTCATCAGACTCTAGAAAATTATGAATTTTCTTCTTCAAAATTAGAAAAACTAGAACTAGACAATTTTGATACTCTATCACTTAGATAAAATACAGTATCCAAAATTATCAAGACCTTTTCTATGATACTGACTGTGAGGCACTACACCCAAGCTTCTGGGTTCAGCACATAAAATTGTTGTGTATTTTAAAAAAAAGGAAAAAATAAAAATACACATGTCATTTTACATACAAGGACCTTTTCTGTTCTAGGTTTTGAAGAATATGACCAATTATAATAAAAATTAAAAAAATGCACAAGAAATTAAAAAAATGTCATCATTTTTTCTACATCCTTATATGATATACACATCAAAATAAAATTTATTATGTTTTTAAAATATAAATTTAAAAAGTACGGTGAGGATTAATTTTATTAGTAAAGAGTTTTTTTAAAAGCCCAGTGAAAACTAAATTTTTATAATAAATCTATGAAATATTATAATACATTAAATATAATTATAAGTTTAAAATTATTTAAAAAATAATCCAATGAGTTTTGGAAAACATTAAGAAAACAGTTGAAAAAAATATGAGACCACTTAAAACATTGAAGGATATCTGGGCCCACCCACTTTCTTAAGGGATGAGTTAACTCCCCATACCCTATCATGTTTACAATATCCAAGCTCCAACCTTTAGCAAAATATATTTATTTGGATTTACATATATATATATATATATATATATATTTCACATGAGTTTTTGATTTAAAAACATGACACTGCATTAAAAACAAACACACATTTATATTTTTATATTAATATAAAAATACTAACATCCTTAAGAAATTATTTATAATATTTTGTACAACTAGAAATCATGTTAATTAGAATTTTTATGGACTCTTATTAATCATTTACATCCTTTTATTCAACTTTTCATTTAGCAACTCATGAAATAAATTTTATATAAGTGATAAATTTTATCATTTAAAACTCAATCTTGAATAAAAATAAAAATATTAATGACCCAATTTCTTAATTTATTCTATGAAAAAAATAATAGATATATTTTTTTTATTAAAATAATCATAATAAATATACAATTATATCACACATAAAGTTATCAAAGTAACAAAAATAAACAATCAACCTTACACATGTGTATATGTAAACATGTACATCAAATTATGAGAACCCTTCAACATATAACATAAAGGGTTTTATGTTAAATCCATAATGATTCATAATTTATTATAATGAAACTATACATTCATGAATGGAATCTCCCTAAATAATTATAAAATGTTAAATACTTTCATAATATGTAATCATGGAATGGAAAAATATATGCACATAATTTTTGAAAAACATAAAATTTATGATGTACATATATATATATACACATAATTATAAGATTGAAAGTAGAAGACAACAATCGTGAAATTGAAAATAATATATATATATATATATATATATGATTTAATAAAATAAAAATAAAATATGAAAACTTTATATGCATATATATGAAACATGGAATTTGAAATAAAAAAAATTCCCATACAGAAACATTAAAACACTCTAAATCAAAATCAAAATATTTTAAAAATTAAACTTGAGTATATAAACATATAAATAAATATTATAAACTTCAAAACAATTCATGAAAACATAATAGTTTTAAAAATAAAAGTTTCCAGTTATATAAATAAAAATATTACTCTCTTTCATAATTAGAAGATAGAAAAATCAATTAAAATTTGAAATTATAGTTTTAACAAAATAATAAAATCCCCTTAAATAATTATAAACATGAGAAGACAATATTTAAACATAATAAACATGTTTTATTTAAAAAAAATAACAAAAAATGTTTGAAGATATTATGATAATTTTGCGTACATCAAAATTAATTAATATTTAGTTTTTTTATAAAACTAAATATAATCCCTTACAAGAAAATATCTACACCAAATAAAATAAACACACCCCATTAAAAATACATTTGAATACAAATAATAAAATATAAATAATTAGTTAATCACATACCTTTATTGTTGAAATTAACTTCAAGGTTCGGACTCCCTATTACTCTATCTTCATATTGATGGAAACTTGCAGCAATTTTATCTCACACACTCTCTATCTCTCAAGGGTGGGGAAAAATCATGAACCATTATCAGAGATCATCCCACCTTATATAGGTCCTCCACCATAATTTATATTCACAATATATATATGTGTGTGTGTGGTGCATCTACTTCATTTTCATGCAAAAAGGAAAAATATATATGTATAACAAAAAATACAAATTTGATTGAACAATATATATTTGAATTGATCTTATAATAAAGACTAATAGGAAGAGATAAAATATTTGGAAACAATAATTAATTTATATTTAGAATATATTTATATTTATATTTCTAAAACTTGATGAAGGACTTGAAAAAATATAAAGAAACAAAAATAAATATACTCCAAATCAAAATTTACCAGTAAGAAATATTATGGTCGACAATATATATATATATACATACATACAATTAGATTAAAAATCAATAGACCAAAACTAGTTGGTAAATTAGTATATACAAGGAGTCAACAACCTGTAAAATTATAATATAAATGTGAATCAAATCAAACAGACCACAATAGTATGCTGATAATGATAAGGGTAGAAAAAAACATGGAAGTAGTCATAAATGGAAATATATGTTGATGATAAATTTAGACACCTACAACAGTACACAAAAAAACCTACATCTGGTATGAATAATGGTTCGCCTTCCTTAACGTTAACTGAAACCCTAACTGTGCAAGGATCTCCATCTCTGGGGCTCAGTCCTCATCTTTATACAAGGTTGATACCTCATATTAGACTTCCATATGAGTTTTCTATCTTCTTCATGCTTAGCTCGTAAAGCCCTACTACTCGACTAGCACTCGATTGAGATTTTGCGGCGGTGCTCGGCTTCCACTCAAATGCACTCTGCCTCGACTACACCCAACGAAATGATCAACTTCCCCCCATGGATTACTCAGCCACCCCAAAAAATATGATAACCCCTCTCTAAATCCAGTTGTCTCATTAGAAAAAACCATTTTCAGTTTTTTATAAATTCATATTAGTACTTTTTTTTATATCAATTAATATATTTTATAAAAATAATATATTACATTAAGATAATTATGATAGTATATATATAAAATTTACAAATATTACCGATAATAGAATCATCATAATATATTAATAATTTCAATTTGAAATAAATTACATAAATTTTCTAATTAGAAAATAATACTACTCATAATAAAATAATTTGTATATATTAAATTATTTTTTAATCATAATAATTATTATCTTTATTTAATATCATATATGATGTAGCATATTTCATTTAAAATTGTTTTATATTCTCAAATATAAATTTTTTTATTAGTAAAATAATAAAATATATATTTTTATATTAGAATACACTTTTATATAAAATACTACCACATTTATAAAATAATATTTTAAGTTAAATTCAAATTTTATTATAACATAATTTTTGAAAAATGTATTTTTTATAAAATCATAATTTAATAATTTAATATTTCATAATGTATTAAAACTATAATGCACCCAAAATCTAAATTAGTAACATTATATTTGATAAAGTGCATGACACGCAACACTGAATGTGTAAGGGAATATATTATCCCATGAATTTATAATATATTTAAAAATTTTGTTTAATTCAATTTATTATATAGCTTTAACTCCATTTTATGCTAAGTTAGTGTTCTGTATTTGCAACAACAAGTTTCTTCGATAGCTTTGGTTACATGCAAAACCATGTTTTACTAAAAAATATTATTTTATTAAAATATTTAATATAATGAAGATTAAAATACCTTTATGAAAGGTATTAACATAATTATGAAAATATTTAGTTTACATAACTAATTCATTATTTAAAAACTAATTAGGAATGAATAAGACCAATTTAAAATAAAGGTAATATTTTGTAGAAAAGTATTTGTATGCTCACAAAGCTATTTTACCCAAATAAAATAAATAAAATATAATTAGTTAGTGATATTAATTTAATATATATATTATTTAATAAAACAATATTTATATTCATCTAATATGTTTTACATACATAAGATATGAACCAACCCAGTTTTACGCATAAAATACTATGTTATTATTAAGGCATTTTTACAACCTTTTAATGGTGAACCTTTTTAAAATAAATTTTTTGGAATATTTTTAATTATTATATGTAAAAATAAAATTAATAATTGAAATAGAAACATAAAAATTATTTTAGTGTTAATTTTGGTTATTTTTTATGTAAAGTCTTATTTTTTAATGAATAATGAAAAATACTGAATTTTAATTCGAAACCGCTTTTTCATATAATTTTTTTATGTGGTTAAATTATATTTTAAAATTATTTTAAAGTATAATTATATCAAATTATATCAATTATTCAAATTTATTTAATTTTAATATATTTAACTTTGAAATTTACTACAAAAACATATCAAACATTCGAACAATTTTACATTAAATACTCATATTGTTGTCCCACCTACGAGATTAAATTTAAATTAGATTCCACCAATTCTATGATTTGAATTTTAAAATTTGAATACATATTTGGAATCAGAATAATTTATAATTTATAATAAGGTCTAATTAGTTTTTTATGAAAAATATTAGTGAATGTAAATAAAATTAATTATATCAATTAATGAAAAAAATAAACTTAACAAGAGACTAAACCTTAATCTTAACGACACAAATGACCTCTAAACATGTTAAAAATATATTATATGTCTTTATTTCATTCAATCCACCTCTTTTGTTACAAAATTATACATTTTTATGCTTTAGAAATAACTAATACGAGGGGAGCACATATTTCTTTTCAAAAATACCAAGTGTATCATTTCCCTCCACTATAAAAATGCCTCCTCTCCTCCCACTTCCTCACACATTTCCAGACACATTGTCTAAAACAAGAACATCCAAAATATCTTCTAAACATCCCTGTAATCATCCTATAACCATACCCTTGGTCATAAATAAATCAAAGGATTCCCTTTGGTTCAAACCATAAAACGTTACCCACTAAAGTGGTAACATCTTCCCTTAAACTCGTTAGTTTTATTTCAAATATCAACCCATTAAACACTTCTTATTCTATTCTAATATAACAAAACCAGTATCCAAAATATTATAATATGTTATTATGTTATTTTTTCTTCCAAAAATTAGACATTATTTCATCTAATGGTTAATAAACATACTGTTTATATGAACAATGAACTACTTTAGCATGAAACGATGATTTTTTATTATACCTTTTCCACCTATCATGGTGGTAATTTTGATTAATACTCTATTTATATATGTTATATATGATATTTATAATGTATTTATACTTCATTAATTATTTTATAACACATATATTTATACACTGCATTTTGTGGTTATATGATATCATCGCTTGTGGAAGTGTGGACTACCACCCAACAAAGTGATGTAATTCATTCACATGATGCAAAGAATGTATAAAGGATTATTTTAATTAAACATATGTAACATATAAAAAATTTATATTATATTCATTAAATAATTACATTTCAGAAAATATAATATATAAAAATTTAATTATTATCATTTCACACACTTAAAAAAGTGATAACGTCATTCGTGGACGTGTGGACTACCACCTCCTCGACATGATGTGATTATTTTTACATCACAAGAATTATATATATAATTATATAATATTAATTAATATTTTATTAATGATATAAGTATAATTATATAAACATATAATTATACTTACCATTTTTCCATAACAATCATTGAAAAATGAAAATGTTAATCATTCATACGTATGACTGACCATCTCCATGATAGTTACATTGATTCATTTTTCATAAACATATTTAATGATTTGTTTTTAAATTATAATTAATTAATAAATACTATTATAATGTCATGATTATTTTTTAGATCTTATATGATGACCCATTTGGCCATATTTGACCTACCAAAGTTGTTTTTGTCATATAAACTAGATTTGGTCAAAAACACCCGATTTAAACGTAATTGTTAAAGTAGCTCTTTAAGACATAGTTACAAGTGAAATAAAAGTTATGATAAAAAATTAAAAAATTTCTCAATCAAGTAAATAAGTAAAAAAAGTTTTTTATTTACGAATATATAGACAAACGAGATAATTCATATGCAAAGTAATGTATTTCGTATAAATTTACATTCCATTGAGACTTATTTGTTTTCATGAACCTATTTTATTTTAAATGGTGTGTATACTTCAATTTTACATGATATATCATGAATATCCTGAGTCTTTTGATATTTTTTACATTCATTTAATTTTATTCCTTCATTAGGATTATGATTCAAAAAGATTCAATGTGGGGTGGGACAATTTGGAATGTTTAAATATTATTTTTCTCAATAATAATACTAATTATATTTACTTGGTATTTACAATCGAGTAAATTATATGACCATTGTTCAATAAACCCTTTAACTTTATTCTTCTATGGTTAATCATACCCTATTTAATGTTTTATTACCATTTTCCTACTCTATTTTACTCAAAATGTTTTAGAAATTTTTTTTTAAGAAAACCTGGTGTCTTTTAATTCTTTAGCTGGAGAACCTGTTTTCTTCTAAAATCAAGTTTTATTAATACAAATAAAAAAAATTCAAAGAATTTTTTTTAAATGTTTTTCAAAAAATATTTTTTCCATAATAATGTTTATAAAAAATATTTTTATAGTATTTATATTCATCAACAACAATGACCCTTTATTTTTACTCTACTTGGGATATGTTGTATTTATACCATCTTTAATAGTCTTATGGATGATTTATGATTTATTTTTATGATGATAGTATTCACAATGACTTACTTGATTCTTTTTAATCCCATTGAAATATTAAATTTTCTATGATCATTTGACACTAGATTTCCCATAAATATCCATATAATTTTTCATAGATATGATTATTTCCTGAATCGTATACCATTTTCCATAAGGTGTTAACTTTTATTGTTACTTTATTATTTGGGGAAATATTGATAAATATGTATCATTTATTCAATACATATATTTGATAAGGCGTATTGTCTTTTCGATATGAGGAATAATTTTGGTAGGTAAGACACGGTTAAGGACCATTTTAGGTAAGAACATTGGGTTGGGGACTAGTTAATGAAATCCCATAAGGGTATCTGTAGTCTCATGGGATGAAATTAGGTTGGAGAAACCCTTCACATTTCAACTAGTATATTATAAACTATCTTTTTAATGGTCTTCATAGAAGATAAAATGTTGGCCAAACCACTTAAGTTTGTAAAGAGTAAGTTATAAACTGTCTTATGAAATGATTGATGGTGCTGGTTCCAAATACCTAGGAAACATGGAATCAAATAATTAATAATTTCATTAGTTTTGAATCATTTATTATTTATCCATGACATTTTTCATATACATATCAATGAATTCATTTAATTTTCAGTTCATTGATAAAATGTCATGTGTTTTATCTTCTTACCTTTCCATATTTATTTTTCCTCATCTAGTTATATGAATGTAATATGTTCTTATTTATATTTATCTATTTATTATTCATTAACTTTTGGGATATTGGTTACTTAGAATGTGTGTTCAGTAAATTACCTTTCCATAATTATTATTTTCATTTATTAATTATTTATTCCACTATATTTTTCAATTATTCATTTGAGATCACCCTTATTATGTTTCTTTTCCCCAGGAATCTAAGAAGCATACTATGAATGATATGTAGGGATATATTATGTGGAATAATGTTTTCCTCAATGTTTTTTTCAAAAAAATTATGTGGTAATTAGTGTAATAATTTTTAATACAGGACTTATTTATGTATCTAGATTACCATGACTACTAAACTCTCATTCTTTCTGGATTTATTTGTAACACTCATATGTTTTTATGAAATGTTTTCTTTTAATATTTATAATTCTTAAATAACTTTTGTTTCATGTAATCATGAGTTCAAATGAACCATGATATCTCATTGGAATAAGAGGACAATTATAACCTAGTCGTTATATTGTCAGGAATAAATAAAAATAACTTATGAAAATACTGGGTGAATTCTTTGGCTTCGAATTGATTATGAGAAATATAAACCAATTAAATATAAAGTAAATATTTATATTTTTTATGAATAAATTATGTGAATTAAATTTTTTAAATTAAATTAATGAAACATAAATGTTATATATTTAATAAAATATTTTTGATATGAATCCAATATATATTTTATATATAGTGTATGAATAATCTATATTTTATATATAAAACCTATATTTTTTAAAAGGGTAATTATACCTCCATTTAATGGAGAACCCTTTTTAAATTAAAATTTTGAAACATTAATTATTTTAATATTGAAATATAAACTTCTTATTTGTAAGGGGGATATAAAAATTTACTTTTGATGAAATTTTTATATTTTTTTTGATAACATTAATGTCTTCATGAATAGATAAAATATACTACATTTGAATTGAAAATAAATTTTTCACAAAAATATTTTTTTATGGTTAAATTATATTATTGAAAGTTGTTACTGTATAAATAGAATATATTTTATCTATTCTGGTAATGTAGGTAATTGGCATAAATGTTTCATTGAAGTAAAATGTAGAAACTTTTCAATATTTTGTAATTTTTTAACTTTTAAAACTAGTTTTATCATTCTCATAATGAGATTAATTGTAAACTAATTACTTCAACTTACGTGTTTTGAATTTTTAAAAATAGTTGCCATATTTAGAATTAGTAGATCGAAAATATTTAAAAAGATTTATTTTATTTCGTAGCATTATGAATAGTAACTTTGATAATATTATTTAATATGGTAAATGGGTAAATTGGGTAATTAAGGGTTAAATTAATGTTATAAAATTACCCTAACACTTGTACTAATATAATTGAATGTATTTATTCGTCCTAAATAATCCTTTGGTTGACATGGTATCATTTGAAATCTACGTGTATGAGATTAGGAAATTTACTTTATTTTATTTAATGAAATGTTAAATATGTCATACACAAATTTAAAAAAACTCTATCATTTATAATATGATTTTATATAGAAGGAAAAGTTGATTCTAAATACTCATTTGAAATCCAAGATGTTTTTCTTTATCACTGTAATTTATTTATAACTTTTAAAACATAAATAACTACCTTCGTTGAGATACATTAATGATTTATAAATTATTTAGTCGATGATAAATGAATAAAATAATTTTTATCAAAATGATAATAACCAATAAAAGACAATAACAGTTGATGAAATCTGATTTTTAAAATATATATCGACTATATTCATGCAAGGTTTGAGTTATTGACCATTTTGATCCTTATGGGAAATATTATGACAATTATAATATTTTATTTAAAGCGATGTTAAAGTGGTCACATTAGTGTTTTAATAAATATAACATTTTTATATAGGATTTTTCAGAAGATATATTCGACTATAATTATTCTTATGAAATATTGAATATTTTCTATATTCATAGTATTTTTTTATTCAAAAAATATGTATGTTAAATAATTACACAAAAATTATTTTGTAATTATTTTATTAATGGAGATAATAGGTATATGTTATCAAAAATATTAAAATGAATATAATTTTGGATAATTAAAATATCCAATGTATTTTCTAGTTGAACATGACCTATTATTAATATAACCAAAACATTCGGTTTGAAGTTAACTTGTTATATTTATATTTTTAATAATAAATTAATTGTATAGTATTAAAATTGACACTATTTATTTTTTATCAAAATAATTTATTATTAAATTATTTCAAAATAATAAAATATTTTTTAATGATATATAATAATTATGAAATTGTTTAAAATTAATATTTAATTATTTTTTACCTTGGTTAAAATTAAACAGAATCACTAAGTGTTAAATGAAAATGATAAGGTTTAAATAGACATAAAAACATGTCTAAAAATTATTATTTGATGATTTTATAACCATATCTCATATCATATTCTAAAATAATAAATTTTTCAGTTTTTTTGATTTGGTTTCAATTTATTATAAATTAATATTTTTTAGAATTACAAATGTTCCCCCAACCACAACTATAAAAGGGATCCTCCTCTCCTAATTTTATTCATAACTCGTTGAGCCTTTAAGTTCATCTATCCCATGCACATTTCACTTGTAAACTTCCCTAGTCACATTCTATACGTTCTGGTATTTTCAAAAGTCCAAATTTTGTTCTTTTAGGAGGACATCTAGAGGGAGCTCGCTGAATAAGAGGTAATCTACTTTATCTACTATTGGAAGATCATTTCATCTTCTAATTCCTATTCCTTTGTTTTTCCCATTATTAAGTAATAACTATAGTATTAAATTTATAATGAGATGTTGTTATGGTTATTGAACAACCTTATTAGACCTTCTATTCGTCCTATGAAAAATGAAATTACCACACGTGCATACATTCGCCTTACCGTCTCTACGATGTGGTGTAATATGTTTTTCACCACCACATTACATGGATTGGTATAACGATGTAAATAATAAGTATATATTTTTATAACAAGATATTTATTTTTTTACAATATATATATCATTCACTTCCCTATCATTTTATAATTAATGTAATGATATTATCGCTCATGCGTACGTACGACCTACCATATCCACGATGCAGTGTGATTCATTCTACCTGATATCCCTTAAAGAATGATTATAAAAAAATAATTAATAAATATTATATATAATATATTAATGTAATTTTGGAAATGATATAACTATATCATATGAAGAGTAATTAGAAATTATTCAATAAAACATGCATAAGAAAATGTTTTCATTTATACACAAATAATGAAATATTATTAACAAAAAGACAATAACATGATCATATATGATATTATAAAAATTACTATGATTCATTAATAAGTCAATTACATTATTTAAGTAATTATAAATGTGTATCAGATACATACTATGTGTATTAGACGTAAAGTAAAGGATAATTTTGCAATCTAAATATTATTTGAGATTGTTTATATGTAAGTATTTACTAGTGTATATTTATCATCCACGTTCATATTTCCTAATTATGTAAAATTATTTTTATTCCTATTCAATTTTTAAAAGTTAATTTTACCCGTTGGTCAATTTTTAATAAATGGTATGAAATTAATCTTTTTTCATTTTTTGATATGTTGTACTTTTGGACATATCTGACAAAAGTATGAGAAGAAAGTTTTCTTTTAACTTATATGAAATGATGGGTTTTTATATTTTCATAACACTATATTTCCATGAATAATACTTTAAATTATTTATGGTTTATTTTAAATAAATTATTTTTTTTAAATTGGGTGCCATTTTGAGAAAAGAATTTGTTTTTAAATAAAAAATGATATTTTCCTCAAGAATTAATTTCAAGTGTTCTATAAAAATTAATTTCCATATAAGAAAGATTTATTTAATAGGGTTAAGTTTCATATAAGGCCCCAGCCTTAACCCTTACTTAATCATGAATTAAATGAATAATTCACATAGAGGATCTTTTCAGGTTTATAGTTTTAGAGAATTAGGTCATAACTATTACATCTAAAAATATTACATAGTAGACACTTTTACTAAGTTTCCATAAAATAAAATAAACTCTTAAAAAGAAACATGTCTAGTTCCATGTTTTAGATAGCATGTCTTTCCTTGAACCCATCCATGACCCTATTCATCTTTATGTCCTGTGGAAAACATTTCAAAAACTTGGGATAAGCATAAAATGCCTAGTAAAGGATACACAAAGAAGGAAAACTGTTAGTTTTTTCAAAAAAATAGGTAAACCATGAATACTTTACCAAAGTAATACTTTTCACCTTTATGAAGTAGTAAAAACTATTCATGGAATAAAAGACCATTACTTACCCTTTTGTAACCGAAAGATTGCCATAAAACCCATATAAAGAACACATAACATATAAAGGTAACTTTGGACATAGACATACTTAAATGGAATAACCATATGGTTGACTTCCACACATACTTAATGGAATAGCCATACGGCCAACTTCCATACCCAATGCATTGGAGGTTATAATGTAACCACCCATCCTGGTATTCATGGCACCACCCGTCATAGGGTTTATCATGTAACCACCCGTAAAATGTCCAAGTACAATCATTACACATAAAATATTGAAAATATAAACATTTTAATAACAACATTTCATTTTCAATCACAATAAGTAATTCCAAGATATTGAATTAATCAATCCATTTTCAAAAACCAGTTAAAAGGGATTTTTGAATCAAAGTGTCCCATACCACTTTGAATATTTTAATGGAATTATAATTTTAAAAAATTAATTTCCATATAAATAAATACTGAAAACCACTTTTAAATCATGGACATTAAAGATAATGATTTAGAATAATGAATCTTTAAAACATTTAAAACGATATTTTTGTTAAAGAGTTTTTAGCAAAATGAGAGACACTTGAATAAAAATTATTGCGGAATAACATTTAATCCGAGCATTAAAATATCATGAGAATAAAGGGATTCATGATATAATATATCAAAGGACAGTATACACACCATTCAATAGTGAATTGGTGCATAAAAACAATGAAGTCTCAATGGAAATGTAAATTGTGATGAAATCCATTATAAAGATGGTATCCTTAAATTAAGGCTAAATCTATCACATAATTATGTGTGAGAAATATAAATACTCCCAATATAAGTTTATATTAACTGTGAAACAATCATAGGTCATTCACACATAATCTAGGAAAAACAAAACCAATGACACAGGTATTTAACTCAATGAAATGAGATTGGGTTTTTATTTCCCATACAAGTTCGTAAGAATTTATCGATGAGATGATTATGTGTAGAAAAAGTATATCTACACAATGGTTTGTGGAAATTACAACATAGATATTCCACACATAATCTTGGCATAATAAAATCAAGAAGTAGAGGTTTAACCCAATGAATTGAAAGTGGGTTAAGAAGTTCCCTTATAGAAATCCGTCAGCCTAACAGTGTCACTTTAAAATTCAAAAAATGAGTTGATGAGAAAGATAATCGTATCTCATCACTTGGACATAAAATATACATACATAAGGATATATAGAAACATATTCCAACATAATATTTTGTGAATTAAAATACATAACAAAATAAGTCTTTTAAAAAGAGGAGGGTGAAAGGTCCCGTTACCGAGTTGGGTAACTTTCGAAACGTACACCCCATGGAAGAAGGGCCATACAATGAAGATTTAAATACCAAAAAATAAAATTATATTACACAAAGAGTATAATTATGTTCAGTACATAAACCACTCAAAGGAAATAGTGGAAAACATATCATAAATGTCACGAGAATAAAAGTGAGATGAAAAATCCCTTACGAAAACTCAGCAGCCTAACAACGCCACTTAAAACTTCCAAAAAATGAGTTTATGAGATCAAATAGGGTCTCTCATAATATTAACATAAAAATTAAAGTATGAGGAATATAAAATAACATCCCCAAACATAATAAAGATGAGCTTAAAAGAAATGACATAAAATAGAGTACTTAAAAAGAAAGAGAGTGGTTGGATCCCTTACCTCATGTCCGACATGACTCGATCGTTCTTTAATCTCCTGAATAATAAATTTTTTTAAATTTATAATTTCTTAAGGACCTAATTTAAATATTATTATTCAGTTCATATCATATATTATAATGTTATAATATTTGGTTAATAAAGTGAGTTCATATCAGACGTTTTTGTCGATGTTCGGTACATGAGTAAAAATTGAACTTGTTGGAAAAGAATTTTCCATGTAGTTATCGGTACATGATATCCAGAATAGTATTTATGTATTAAATATAATATATATCTATTATATATTCATTTTATACTATTACATAGGATTTGGAAAAAATTAAAAGCACCGTTCATGGAGACGGTAGGCCGTATGTACGCATGAACGCTACTTTCATTTTTTGTCATATTAATGGAATTAAAACAAAACGAGAGATCTATATATTATAATTAGAGAATTATATCTATCATTTAGATGTAATATATTACATATATATCCGTTATATATATGTACTTATAATATTACATAACATTTGGAGATAAGAAATGAAATGTAACATTCATGGAGACGGTAAGCCGTACGTACGCAAGAACGCTACTTTCATTTCTTTTTTTTTTGTATTCAATGGAATGAAATAATAATGATATAAATGTATATTATAATTCCAGTAGGATATCATATTTAATACCATTAATTCCATCCTTTATATGTCCCACATATGGCATTAACGAATCAAATCACTTTGAGGGGGCGGTAGTCCGCACTTCCTAAAATAAAGATATCACGTTTACCCATAATGGGAACCATAAAGGTATGCCATAAATGAAAAATACAGAAACATAAGGAAAACATAAAAATATTATATATTATATATAAATATAGTGACATCTTAATGGCCACCTTTGAAGGTGTTAAAAGAATATTAAACAATCATTGTTTCGTGAGGCAGTAATTTTCCATCCACAGAAACGATATGTTCTTTAACCATTAGACGAAGTTTTGTGAAAGTGTAGCTAAAATCCTTCTTATAAAAACATCCTAGTATATTTAATATACTGTATTTGTTACAAAAAAAAGTAATAAAAAGAGTTTAGGGGTTTGGATAAGCAAACTAAGACAAAAGAACACAAGGGAAGACTTTATATTTAAATCGGGTAACTCTCATTGATTTGAGTTCAAAGGCTTACTTGGAAATGATTCTGCCCAAAGTGGGGATTTAATGATGAAGAGAGGGATGTGGAGAGATTAAATTGGCAGGTTTTGGCCGAGAATAAGGCTTGAGAGGTGTGTGTAAGGTGGTAGAGGTGGGGGCATTTTATAAGAGGAGAGGAGAGGCACTCTTAGAAAGTTATAAAATATTACTTCATTATAAAATGTTTTTCGGATTTAAAAGGTCCCAAAAGGATATATTTCTAGGATAAGGTGATAAGGTTTCGAAATACACCCATACAATAGGTTTGTGACAAGTTTAAAACTTATATTTCACCATATATTCTCTTTTTATTTAAATCGTTCATTTATGAGGTAATCACTGCATCATCACGGTGTCATAAATAAATTAATTTATTTAATGTATAAAAATTATAAAAAAAATATCATGATATTCGAAATATTTTTATCTTTCTAATTAATATTTATAGTAAAAAATATTACTTGTATAACCACATTTAAAAATTGTTTTTGTAAAACAACTCATTTTTGTGACATTTTTATTTTGACTTTAAATAAAAAGTTATTTATGTCATTTTCCTACCAAAGTGGCTCCATGGGGTCCCCAAGTTGACCCATAGATTTTCGTGGTCGCCCATGACACATCCAATGAGGTTAGGACATGAGTCTAGGTCAATTCATAATATTAAAACATTATTTTTACCTTAAATTATACTAATTACCTTTAATCGTGATTAATAAAACTTAAAAGTTACTATTCACAAAAAAAATTATTTTAATCTCATTGAACCACATTTTACTTCTTAATTACAACCATTTATGTCAGATTTTTTAAAATAAAATCACAGAAGTGGAAAAGTTTCATTTAAATGAAAATCAGTTTCTTTAACTATCACTTAGTGGTTTCATTATTCATCTAAAATTAATGTTTTTCAGAAAAATACCAAATATTCCCCCTAAGCTATATTTGATATTCCGAATTCAAAAAAGATGTCTATTTTACAAAATTCAAAACATATAAGTTACATTAATTAATTTAATAATTAATTCTCGCTGTCAGAGAAAATAGCTTGTTTTTATGAAACAATACGTATCAAAAGATTGACACTAGTTTAAGTCCAGTTTTAAGATGAAATTAATTCCAAAAACCACTATTGTATTAAATAGTAAAAATATATTCTAATTTTAGTTTAAAAAAAATTCAAAAGATAATCTAATCATATAAATAAATTATATTAAAAAGAGGTTTTGAATTAAAATACAACATTTTCACTATTCATTAAAAAATGGACTTTATCGGAAAAATACCAAAAATTTAGACAAAGTAAATTTTGATGTCCTGAATCTAAAGAAGAATTTTATTTTGTATAATATAACCCATAAAATTTCCAAAAAGTGGATTTAAAAGAGGTTCGTCATCAAAAGGTGGTTAATCGAACTTTTAAAGAATATTAGAATGTTTACGCTTAAAATTGGATTCATTCGCATTTTTAATCCTCTAACATTTATTGTAAAAAGTAAAAATATTTTACAAACATATATAATAATTTTGTAGTTAGTTCTGTTCATTCCCGCCACTACAACGGCTAGGCGTTAAAATATTATTATTTTATTATTTGAGTGCAACGTAAGATTCCCAAGATACTTGTTGTTGCGTATTGGGTATGCCATTGAGCATAGCGTCCCCTTTAAATTTATATTAATATTTTATTCACAAATATGGATAAACGTGAAAATTTCATATTCTTTATTTACCTGGGGTGTTACATCCTTCCTCCCTTTTGGGAATTGCATCCTCGCAATTTTAAAATTGGGCTTGGAATCTTCATTGAAAATCCCACATCAGAACAATAATCAGTAAAACAATCGCATTAAAATGAAGAAAGAGAAGTAGAAAGGTCACCTAAGTTAACTCATACTAGGATTCCATGTAGGAAAACATGGATATGGAGGAAAAAACAAAGGTTCATGTTCTTAGGGAGAGTTATAATAAACATGTCTAGGAGAAAGTTAACCATAAGAAAATCACAAACTTGTGATGGGTTAAACGATATTCGATTCCCTAGTAGAAAAAGTTAACAGACAACATTTTTGTTTTAAGTTACTCTTCTTTGAGGAATTTATTTTTGAGTTTAACTAAATCATAATGAAACATACTTACTTGTCTCGTAGACCAAACTAAGATTGAAACCCAAATATTTGAAGGATTTAATGACATAGTATTCCAAGGTACAAATTAACATTTATCTCCAAATAACATCAGTTACTCTTAAAGTATCATATTGAAAAGTAATTAACCTAATCAAACATCCTCCATGATAGGTTAATAATTTCCATATATAACCCAAAATAAAATTACTCTTGATTCCTAAAATCATCTAACTAAAAATAATTAGTCAAACTAACTAGGGACTTCATGTTGTCCAGTGGTAGGCGATAAATACCAGTCGCACTTTGGTTGTGGGTTCGATTGTAATGACCCAAAATTTCATTAATGGAAAATCCCTCTTGATCCAGTTAAATGTTTCTTTATGAAAAAAAATGTTTTTATAAGATTTCATCTTCTTTAGATTAACGTTAAGATTTGTGACTGTTACTTTTATAGCCGTTGAACAGTGATCATCTGGGTAGTTTACATATAAGGCTTTACGAACCAATATTCTACTCAGACAAAGGAAGCGATGGCCTCATCCAGTAGAATTTCCCCTTACGAAGCCCATTTGTCGGATCTCGGAAAGAAGGTGGCGTCTTTGGGCTTTTCCCTTGACCAAGCCCAAGCTGAGCTTTATCAAGTCAAGCTCGAACGTGATCATCTACGGGAAAAATGGAAGTTGTTAGAGATTACCACTCGAGCGATGTTATCCGAGCAACCCCAAGAGTCTATCACCATCGCACACCTTACCCTTAGGTCTTATGCAGCTATTTTAAGGGGTTATGTAACAAATAAGTAGCACCATGTTCATGTACATTATTTTTGTATATAATAATGAATATAATTTCTAGTCATTTTTGATACATTGTAATTAGTTTTTAAAGTACAAACGGTGTATTTAGTTATTATTTAATTAAGAATTATATTTTATTAAATTAAAGGATTTTTGAATTAAATAATATTTTAATAAAATATTATTATTAATATTAAATTAATTTTTATTAAATATAAATTATCTTATAATTTTATGAATGCAATTAAAATTTTTATTAAGGTTTGAAAGCCATTTCTGTCAAAACCCGTGAATTTTTTATAAATGTTGGTTTTTATTGTAAAAGTGAAAATTCACATATTTAGAAAATTATTTAGATAAAATAAATATTATTTTTGGAATCAGGACGTCGAAATTATCCAACGGTGAATTTTTCATAATTTTCTGAGACAGTCAAATTTTTGGGTAAAAATTAAATACCATTTAAAATATATAATGTGTTTTATGACATCATAATGACCCAATGGTGATGTAATAAAATACCATAATCCTTATTTTCGGCCAATATGTGTTTTATCATTAAAATAATGAGGCTTTGGGTTTGTTTGACTCACTTTTCAAAGCATTAATGGAGCCCTCAAGACTTATTCAACACTTTTCCTTTTTAAATTAATTTCCATGGGAGTGTGACTCACTTCCACATAAGCAACCCTAATTTTTTAATAAGTTCGGACCTTGGCCTTGTAAAATATTGTTTTTCTCTTTCCTTTTCCATAAACCATGGGCAAATACCATGGGATGGTTTGTGGTTTGGATTATTTTAATATAAGGGGTCCCAAACCTAAATAATAAAGAATTCTCTCACCTTTCCTATATAAACCCACCCAAGCTCCCACTTCCTCCTCACCCAAAGCCCTTGAAGTTCGTCCAACCTCTGCCCTACTCTCTCTAGAATCCTCTCAAGGTGCCCCAAGCTCCCAAGAAGCCTCTCACAAGCCTCTCTCTAGCCTTTGGAAGCACACTTCCAAGTAAGGGTTTTTCTTCCTTTCTCATTTTTGTCAATTTTCTTTAAGTTGTATTGCCCTTTTAATTTCATTTATTAATGTTGGGGTATGGTTTCGCACCTCTCCCATACGGCCCTCTTATTGTTTGAATGATGGGAGACCCCTCTCTCTCTCATTAAATGCCTCCCATGTACACCCGTTACTATGCCGAAATTCCGAAAGGAACCTTTTTCTCCTCTTTTATATTCAAGCAATACTTTTGTATCATGAATCTAAATTCCTTTTCAATTTTTGGTAAATGTATCTATATGAACTTCTTACTGTCCATTACATGTAAATATTATGAGGAACCCCTTTCTCTCTCATCAAACTTTTTTATGAATTCTTATGTCACGCCGTTACGCTGCCGAAATCACACCGATTTTCTAAGCCAATATCATTGTGTAGTGAATACCATGCCCATTTCTCCATCAAGGGTATTCACCTTCATGCACATTTACTTATTGATTGTAAAGTTTCATGTATGAATTCCACATTCCTTTATCGTGGAATAAATGATTATTTTTTATGAATCCATGTTTTATGATCCATGTGGCACACTTATGCATGAAATGAAATGTTTAAGAAGGGTGCGCCCTGATAGCGCTCCAATGCATTGGGTAAAGTATAGTATCATGATACGTCATGTGCAATGAGTGTTGACTCATTCTAATTCAAGTGCAACGAGGGTTTACTCGTGCTTCAAGTGCAATGAGGGTTTACTCATGCTCCATGTGCAATGAGCCTTGGCTCATGCTAATTCAATGTTAAGTGTTGTTGCCACATTTCCATGTTATGATTATCATGCTTTATCATGCCTTTATGTTCATATCTCTCTTATGCTCTATTGATATTCCTATTGCCTAACATGTATTGTACTCCTCATGTTATTAATTGTGTACTCCCTTACTGGGCTTTATAGCTCACCCTTTTCTTATGCATGTCCTCAGGTTATCCCATGCAATGCTAAGTCCGAAAGAATGTAGTGGTCATGTAAAGGAAGTTTTCAATAAGGATGTTGTATTTCAAGTTTAATGTTTTTATGTAATGATCCTAAGCCCCAAATACACTAAACCTCTCGATCTTCTTTGTTGTATCAAGTGAAGTTTTATGTAATAAAGCATGTTTAAGTTGTAATAAAAAGCAGGGTTGTCATAGTTGGTATCAGAGGATAGGTTTAGTTATTTTTGGGATTAGGAAACCCTAGTAAAGCCTTAGATACAAGACTAATCATAATAAAAACATCCCTAAGTTTTGGTAAATACTAAGTAAGTGGTTTATCAAACAAATACATCTATGTCTGGATACGAGCAGGTAGAGGCGGCTCTGGCACAGATGTATCCTAGGGGAAAAACCCGAAAACACCGCTTTGAGCTAGACTCGAATGGGAACTGGTGCACGACAACGGGCCTTGATGCACTCTTGGTTACGACACTCCCGGGGGATATGTTTTGATAAATTCACAATCTTAGTATGAACCCTTATTAAGGGAAAAAATGCCCCTAAGAATATATGTTAGAAGGAAGATCATGAAAATCCTGGAATGAATCCTATAGACTCATGAGTTAAAGAGATTAAAGTTTATTTATAAGTCATCAACTTTTATCTTTGGATTACCCTTTATGTGTTACCCCTAACTTTCCTTTTATTCCAGCCAATGGCCGGTAATAGGAGAACTCAGGCTAACAACCGTTGTGAAGATCAGTGTGATGATTGTACTTATGAGATGCCCAATCCAATAGGAGCGGGAATCGCGAACTTTGTCACGCTTCTCTCTCAGCTAACTCAAGTTTTGAATAGAAACACTGGTCAAGAGGAACGTTCAACCCCCCCTAAGAAAGAACAAGTCGCTATTGAAAGCTTCATGAGACAAAGGCCTCCTACTTTTAGTGGATCATCCGATCCCACGATTGCTGAACAATGGATCAACTCAATTGAAAAGATATCATCCATCCTCCAATGCTCTGAAAAAGAGAAGGTTCTCCTGGTGGCTTATCGTATGGAGGGTGAAGCTGATCAATGGTGGACGTTGATCAAAAATACGAAGCCTGAGGAGGAGATCGAGGATTTGGAATGGAAGGTATTCCGGAAGATGTTTTTCGATAAATATTTTCCACGCACCCTCCGTCTTAAGATGGAAAGGGACTTCCTTTCCCTCAAGCAGAAAGATGAGGAATCTGTGGGAGCGTACGAGGAAAACTTCACAAGGCTTTCACGATATGCTTCCGGCTTTGTCGTTACCCCCGAATGCAAGGTTGACCGCTTCTTTGGTGGGCTGAAGCCTAGCTTGCGGAAAGCATTAGTGATCCGTGACTTCGACAGCTATGAGGAAATTGTCCGATGTGCCCTCAAGGTTGAAATGGAGATCGGAGAATCATAGGGGTATCATGGGGAAAAGAAGCGGAAGGTGGACTTCAATGCTGGTGGTCCGATGGATAAATCCAACGGCGCTAAGAAATTCCAGCACCCCACTTGCCAAAAGTGTGGAAAAAAACCCTGGAAATTGCCTTAGGGGGACAAGAAAATGCTTCAAGTGTTGAAGATAAGGGCACCTAGCTGTTAACTGTCAGCAAGAAGGACCCGCGGCTGCGACAGAGGGGAGGAACGCTCCGTTCGAACCTCAACGCGTTGTTCAATGCTTCAAATGCAAAGAATCGGGTCATTTTGCGAATCAGTTCCCTAATCCAAGGGTTATCGGAGGCAATCAACAACCTCCAAGACAGTAAGGAAGAGCTTTTGCCATCACTTCTGCCGAAGTGAACCCCGACAACAAAGTGGTGACAGGTACGCTAGTTATTCATTCAAGAATAGCGAACGTACTTTTTGATTCAGGTTCTATGCATTCTTTTATATCTCAAAAGTTTAGTAGAACAATCCCTGCACCACCACAAATCATGGAAGTAAAGATGTCGGTGAGTACAGAAAATGGGGCAATCATTGCATCCCATGAGTATAAGTCCTCCCCTGTTATAATCTGTGGATTGAATTTCCCGGCGAACCTCGTCATACTCCCTTTGGTGGAATTTGATGCAATTCTTGGCATGGATTGGCTTTCCTTATATAGAGCCAACATAAATTGTCGAGAGAGGGAAATCACACTCCATATGGAGAATCGACCCCCAATTCTTTACAAGTGTCAGGAGGAAGATGAATCTCATTTAGCTCCATCATCTCAAGCATGGATATTACTACCTTATGAGCACGCATATCTGGCTCAGATGATTGAGTCCAAGGAAGAAACCACCCTTGAAGAAATGCCTATTGTGAGGGAATTCGCTGAAGTATTTCCCAAGGAACTTCCTGGTCTTCCTCCAAGAAGAGTTGTTGAGTTCTCAATTGAACTTATACCTGGGGAGCTACCAATATCCAAGACTCCATATAGAATGGCTGTGGTTGAGCTTGAAGAACTGAAGAAACAACTACAAGAGAATCTGGATAAAGGGTTTGTACACCCAAGTGCATCACCATGGGGTGCACCAGTCCTCTTCGTCAAGAAGAAGGATGGGTCAATGCGGCTTTGCATCGATTATCGTGAACTTAACAAAATCACGATAAAGAACAAGTATCCTCTCCCAAAAATTGATGACTTGTTTGATCAGCTGCATGGAGCACAATACTTCTCCAAGGTCGACTTGCGGTCGGGATATTATCAAGTAAGGGTGAAGAAGGAAGATATCCCCAAGACTGCTTTTCGTACAAGGTACGGGCACTATGAATTCATAGTAATGCCTTTTGGACTCACCAATGCTCCAGCAATATTCATGGACTTGATGAATAGAGTCTTTAGAGATTACCTAGATAAATTTGTGGTAGTCTTTATAGATGATATTCTAATATACTCCAAAACCAAGGAGGACCATGAGGAGCATTTAAGAACTGTACTGGAGACTTTGCGCAAGGAGAAGCTCTATGCCAAGTACAGCAAGTGTGAGTTATGGTTGAAGGAGGTCTCATTCTTGGGCCATATCATCACAAGCAATGGGATATCTGTGGACCCCTCCAAAACAGATGCAATTGAGGGATGGCTGAGGCCAACATCGGTAACTGATATCCGTAGCTTCTTGGGGTTAGCTGGATATTATCGACGATTTGTGAGAAACTTCTCACGATTGTCCAACCCTCTTACCAAGCTTACTCGAAAGGGAGTAAAGTTTTATTGGAGTGATGAATGCGAAGAAAGCTTCATGGAGTTGAAAAGGAGGCTTATCACTTCACTTGTGCTCACTTTACCCACAAGTGGGGAGCTTTTTGTGGTATTCAGTGATGCTTCGAAGAAGGGCTTAGGATGTGTGCTGATGCAGAATGATAAAGTGATATCCTATGCCTCAAGACAGTTGAAAATCCATGAGCGAAACTATCCAACGCATGATCTGGAGTTGGTGGCGGTGATCTTTGCCTTGAAAATCTGGCGGCATTATCTCTATGGAGAGAAATGTGAGATATATACTGACCACAAGAGTCTTAAATATATATTCACACAGAAAGAGCTTAATATGTGCCAGAGAAGATGGATAGAGCTCATAAAGGATTATGACTGTTCAATACATTACCACCCTGGGAAGGAGAACAAGGTGGCGGATGCCCTAAGTAGAAAGGATCCAGCAATTCTATCAATGATGAGAATTGAGAAGGATCCAATCTTCTTAGACTTGATGAAGATGGATGTGGGAATCATAAAGAAGGGAACATCATCAATCCTTTCACAAATAATTGCTCAACCATCTCTTTTGGAAAGGTTAAAGGATGCTCAAAAGGATGATGCGAGAATCCAAGAAAAAGTGGAAGCGATCAAAAAGGGAAAATCCTCGGAGTTTAATGTTAATGATGAAGGAATTGTGCGGTTTGGGAAAAGACTATGTGTCCTATCAAGTTCGGAGCTGAAGAAGGAACTTTTGGATGATGCACATAGTTCAAATTTCTCTATTCACCCAGGGAGCACAAAGATGTATCGAGATCTCCGAGAAAACTTTTGGTGGGATAATATGAAGAAGGAGATCGCCGAATATACATCAAAGTGCCTGGTGTGTCAGCAAGTGAAGGCAGAGAGGCAGAAGTCTAAGGGGATGATGCAACCATTGCCCATACCAGAATGGAAATGGGAGAACATCACCATGGACTTCGTCACTGGACTTCCAAGGACATCCAAAAGCAACAATGCAATCTGGGTTATTGTGGATCGTCTTACAAAGACTGCACACTTCATTGCTATTCGAGAGGATTTCTCTTTGGATCAACTGGCATGGATATATATTAGGGAAGTGGTACGGTTGCATGGAGTACCACTATCTATTGTGTCTGACCGAGATCCAATATTTACCTCTATGTTTTGGAAGAGTCTTCAATATGCTCTGAATACTGAACTGAACTTCAGTACGGCCTATCATCCTCAAACTGATGGCCAATCCGAGCGGACTATCCAAACACTTGAGGATATGTTGATAGCATGCTCAATGGACTTTAAAGGAGGATGGGATCAACATCTTCCTCTTGTTGAGTTCTCTTATAATAATAGTTTCCACTCGAGCATCCAAATGGCACCATATTAAGCCCTGTATGGGAAAAGGTGTAGAACACCAGCATGTTGGGATGAGGTCGGTGAACGTAAGCTGCTTGGACCAGAAATGGTCGAAGAAATGGTGGAGAAGGTGAAAACCATTCAGCAGCATACCAAGGTAGCCCAAAGTCGACAGAAGAGTTATGCAGATAATCGTCGACGAGACCTTGAGTTTAAAGTCGGAGACATGGTGTTTTTATGCATATCTCCGTGGAAGAAGGTCATTAGGTTTGGAAAGAAAGGGAAGTTAAGTCCAAGGTACATCGGCCCCTTCGAGATTCTTGATCGTGTTGGGGCTATGGCCTATCGACTAGCACTTCCACCTACTATGGCCAAGGTGCATGATGTCTTCCATGTATCCCTCTTAAGGAAGTACATACCAGACCCTTCACATGTACTCTCTTCTGAGGTGGTACAATTAGAAGACGATCTTTCTTATGAGGAGGAACCAGTGAAGATCTTGGATCGTAGAGAAAAAGTTCTACGAAATAAGACAATGCCCCTCGTCAAGGTGTTGTGGAGAAACCACAAGTTTGAAGAAGCAACTTGGGAGTCGGAGGATATGATGAAGCTAAGTTACCCACATTTGTTTTAGTGTGGGAAAAGGAAAATTTCGAGGGAGAAATTTCTTAAGGGGGGAATGTTGTAACGACCCAAAATTTCATTAATCGAAAATCCCTCTTAATCAAGTTAAATGTTTCTTTATGAAAAAAAAAATGTTTTTATAAGATGTAAACTTCTTTAGTTTAACGTTAAGATTTGTGGCCGTTACTTTTATAGCCGTTGAACAGTGATCATCTGGGTAGTTTAAATATAAGGCTTTAACGAACCAATATTCTACTCAGACAAAGGAAGCGATGGCCTCATCCAGTAGAATTGCCCCTTACGAAGCCCATTTGTCGGATCTCGGAAAGGAGGTGGCGTCTTTGGGCTTTTCCCTTGACCAAGACCAAGCTGAGCTTCATCAATTCAAGCTCGAACGTGATCGTCTACGGGAAAAATGGAAGTTGATAGAGATTACCACTCGAGCAATGTTATCCAAGTAACCCCAAGAGTCTGTCACCATCGCACACCTTACCCTTAGGTCTTATGCGGCTATTTTAAGGGGTTATGTAACAAATAAGTAGCACCATGTTCATGTACATTTTTTTTGTATATAATAATGAATATAATTTCTAGTCATTTTTGATACATTGTAATTAGTTTTTAAAGTACAAACGGTGTTTGTAGTTATTATTTAATTAAGAATTATATTTTATTAAATTAAAGGATTTTTGAATTAAATAATATTTTAATAAAATATTATTATTAATATTAAATTAATTTTTATTAAATATAAATGATCTTATAATTTTATGAATGCAATTAAAAGTTTTATTAAGGTTTGAAAGCCATTTCTGTCAAAACCCGTGAATTTTTTATAAATGTCGGTTTTTATTGTAAAAGTGAAAATTCACATATTTAGAAAATTATTTAGATAAAATAAATATTATTTTTGGAATCAGGATGTCGAAATTATCCAACGGTGATTTTTTCATAATTTTCTGAGACAGTCAATTTTTTGGGTAAAAATTAAATACCATTTAAAATATATAATGTGTTTAATGACATCATAATGACCCAATGGTGATGTAATAAAATACCATAATCCTTATGTTCGGCCAATATGTGTTTTATCATTAAAATAATGAGGTTTTGGGTTTGTTTGACTCACTTTTCAAAGCATTAATGGAGCCCTCAAAACATATTCAACACTTTGCCTTTTTAAATTAATTTCCATGGGAGTGTGACTCACTTCCACATAAGCAACCCTAATTTTTTAATAAGTTCGGACCTTGGCCTTGTAAAATATTGTTTTCCTCTTTCCTTTTCCAGAAACCATGGGCAAATACCATGGGATGGTTTGTGGGTTGGATTATTTTAATATAAGGGGTCCCAAACCTAAATAATTAAGAATTCTCTCACCTTTCCTATATAAACCCACCCAAGCTCCCACTTCCTCCTCACCCAAAGCCCTTGAAGATCTTCCAACCTCTGCCATAATCTCTCTATAATCCTCTCAAGGTGCCCCAAGCTCCCAAGAAGCCTCTCACAAGCCTCTCTCTAGCCTTTGGAAGCACACTTCCAGGTAAGGGTTTTTCTTCCTTTCTCATTTTTGTCAATTTTCTTTAAGTTGTATTTCCCTTTTAATTTCATTTATGAATGTTGGGGTATGGTTTCGAACCTCTCCCATACTGCCCTATTATTGTTTTAATGATGGGAGACCCCTCTCTCTCTCATTAAATGCCTCCCATGTACACCCGTTACTATGCCGAAATTCTGAAAGGAACCTTTTTCTCCTCTTTTATATTCAAGCAATACTTTTGTATCATGAATCTAAATTCCTTTTCAATTGTTGGGACATGTATCTATATGACCTTCTTACTGTCCATTACATGTAAATATGATGAGGAACCCCTTTCTCTCTCATCAGACTTTTTTATGAATTCTTATGTCATGCCGTTACGCTGCCGAAATCACACCGATTTTCTAAGACAATATCATTGTGTAATGAATACCATGCCCATTTCTCCATCAAGGGTATTCACCTTCATGCACATTTACTTATTGATTTTAAAGTTTCATGTATGAATTCCACATTCCTTTATCGTGGAATAAATGATTATGTTTTATGAATCCATGTTTTATGATCCATGTGGCACACTTATGCATGAAATGAAATGTTTAAGAAGGGTGCGCCCTGATAGTGCTCCAATTCATTGGGTAAAGTATAGTATCATGATACGTCATGTGCAATGAGTGTTGACTCATGCTAATTCATGTGCAACGAGGGTTTACTCGTGCTTCAAGTGCAATGAGGGTTTACTCATGCTCCATGTGCAATGAGCTCTGGCTCATGCTAATTCAATGTTAAGTGTTGTTGCCACATTTCCATGTTATGATTATCATGCTTTATCATGCCTTTATGTTCATATCTCTCTTATGATCTATTGATATGCCTATTGAATAACATTTATTGTACTCCTCATGTTATTCATTGTGTTCTCCCTTACTGGGCTTTATAGCTCACCCTTTTCTTATGCATGTCCTTAGGTTATCCCATGCAATGCTAAGTCCGAAGGAATGTAGTGGTCATGTAAAGGAAGTTTTCAATAAGGATGTTGTATTTCATGTTTAAAGTTTTTATGTAATGATCCTATGCCCCAAAGACACTAAACCTCTCGATCTTCTTTGTTGTATCAAGTGATGTTTTATGTAATAAAGCATGTTTAAGTTGTAATAAAAAGCAGGGTTGTCATATCGATTTCCACAGCTTTGTCCGACGCGACGGGTTGTCACATGGTCTGTGTGTTTTCCTTTTTCCAAAACTACATAATTCTAAAAAATTCCCCAAAATGAGTTAAAATATTCAAAAATAATCATAACATATTTTAACCTCAAGTTTATCTCATGCCTTTAATTTTCCATAATAACATATAATAACCCATAATTACCTCAAAAGTAAGGATCATAAAACCCTAACGGTTACCTTTATAATTATTACCTGAACTTCCACATCGATTTCTCATCTCATACATGATGAATTACATAACATACCAAGGTACAAGTGGTTGATCCTGACTCCTTGATAGTTGGTTTAGAACAACCATGAGTTTCCTCATTGAATCCCCCATTTCATCCAGTCACTTAATCAGAGAACCACCACAGTTTCCTTCAAACCTATTGTCACTTTGGTGCCTCCTAGATCCATCCATTCACTAAAAATAGAAATGTCAGTGTGAGTATATCAGAAAAACCATCATGTACGAATGAGGAAGATAAACACTAATATATACTTACTCATTCACTTTATCAAAACCAGGACTCTTTCTAAAATCCTAACCATTATGGTAATGTCACTTATTCTTAGAGAATACCCTAACCTCTAAAGTTATCTAAACTGACCTATGATACCAACTATAAGTCCCCGGCCTTAAACCTTACTTAATCATGAATTAAATGATTAATTCACATAGAGTATCTTTTCAGGTTTAGAGTTTTAGATAATTAGGTCATAACTATTACATCTCAAAAGATTACATAGTATACACTACTACTATGTTTCCATAAAAAAATAAAAAAACTCTTAAAACGAAACATGTCTAGTTCCATGTTTTAGATAGCATGTCTTTCCTTGAACCAATCCTTGACCCTATTCATCTTAATGTCCTTCAGAAAACATTTCAAAAACTTGGGATGAGCATAAAAATCCCAGTAAAGGATACACAAAGAAGGAAAACTGTTAGTTTTTTACAAAAAATAGGTAAACCATAATTACTTTACCAAAGTAATACTTTTCACCTTTATGAAGTAGTAAAAACTATTCATGGAATAAAAGACCATTACTTACCCTTTTGTAACCAAAATATTACCATAAAACCCATATAAAGAACACATAAAATATAAAGGTAACTTGGGACATTAACATATGTAAATGGTATAACCACACGGTTGACTTCCACACATACTTAATGGAATAGCCATACGGACAACTTCCATACCCAATGCATTGGAGGTTTTAACGTAACCACCTGTCCTGGTATTCACGGAACCACCCATCATATGGTTTGTCACGTAACCACCCGTAAAATGTCCAAGTACCATAATTACACATAAAATATTGAAAATATAATCATTTTAATAACAACATATCATTTTCAATCACAATAAGTAATTCCAAGATATTGAATTAATCAATCCATTTTCAAAAACCATTTAAAATAGATTTTTGAATCAAAGTGTACCATACCACATTAAAGATTTTAATGGAATTATAATTTTAAAACATTAATGTCTATATAAATAAATACTAAAAACCATTTTTAAAACAAGGACATTAAAGATAAATATTTAGAATAATGAATCTTTAAAACATTTAAAACGATATTTTTGTTAAAGAGTTTTTAACAAAATGAGAGACACTTGAATAAAAATAATTGCAGAATAACATTTAATCCGAGCTTTGTAATATCATGAGAATAAATGGAGTCATGATATAATATGTGAAAGGACAGTATACACACCATATAAGAGTGAATTGGTGCATAACAACAATGAAGTCTCAATGGAAATGTAAATTGAGATAAAATCCATTATAAAGATGGTATCCTTAAATTAAGGATAAATCTATCACATAATTATGTATGAAAAATATAAATAAACCCAATATAAGTGGATATTATGTTTGAAACAATCAGAGTTCATTCACACATAATCTTGGAAAAACAAAACCAATGACATATGTATTTAACTCAATGAAAAGAGATTGGGTTATTATTTCCCATACAAGTTCGAAAGAATTTATCAATGAGATGATTATGTGTAGAAATAGTATATCCACACAAAGGTTTGTGGAAATTACAAAATAGAGATTCCACACATAATCTTGGAATAATAAAACCAAGAAGTAGAGGTTTAACCCAAAGAATTGAAAGTGGGATAAGAAGTACCCTTATAGAAATCCAACAGCCTAACGACGTCACATTAAAATTCATCAAATGAGTTGATGAGAGATAAAATGGTATCTCATCACTTGGACATAAAATTTACATAAATAAGGATATATAAGAACATATCCCAACATAATATTATGTTAATTAAAATACATAACAAATGAATTCTTTAAAAAAGAGGAGGGTGAAAGGTCCCCTAACCGAGTTGGGTAACTTTTGAAACGTACACCCCATGGAAGAAGGGTCATACAATGAAGATATAAATACCCATAAATGAAATTATATTACACAAAGAGTATAATAATGGGAATTACATACACCACTCAAAGGAAATAGTGGCAAACATAGCATAAATTTCATGGGATTAAAAGTGAGATGAAAAATCCCTTACGAAAACTCGGCAGCCTAACGGTGCCACATAAAACTTCGAAAAATGGGTTTATGAGATCAAATAGGGTCTCTAATAATATGAAAATAAAAAGTAAAGTATGAGGAATATAAAATAACATCCCCAAACATAAGAAATATGAGCTTAAAATAAATGACATAAAAGAGAGTACTTAAAAAGAAAGAGAGAGGTTGGATCCCTTACCTCGTGTCCGACATGACTCGATCATTCTTTAATCCCCAGAATTATAGAAATTGGTCAATTTATAATTTCATAAGGAACTCCTTTAAAAATTATTATTCAGTTCATATCACATATTATAATGTTATAATAATTGGTTAATAATTTGAGTTCATATCAGACATTTTTGTCGATGTTCGGTACATGAGTAAAAATTGAACTTGTTGGAAAAGAATGTTCCATGTAGTTATAGGTACATCTTATCCAAATTAGTATTGATGTTTTCAATATAATATATATCCTTTATATATTCATTTTATACTATTCCATAGCATTTTTAAAAAAAATTAAAAGCACTGTTCATGGAGACGGTAGGCCGTACGTATGCATGAACGCTACTTTCATTTTTTGTAATATTAATGGAATTAAAACAAAATGAGATATATATATATATATATTATAATTACAGAATTATATCAATCATTTAGATTTAATATATTACATATATATCCATTATATATATGTACTTATAATAGTACATAACATTTGGAGATAAGAAATGAAATGTACCGTTCATGGAGACGGTAAGCCATACGTACGCATGAATGCTACTTTCATTTCTTTTTTTTTTATTCAATGGAATGAAATAATAATGATATAAAGGTATATTTTAATTCCAGTAGGATATCATATATAATACCATTAATTCCATCCTTTATACATCCCACATATGGCTTTAACGAATCAAATCACTTTGAGGGGGAGGTAGTCCGCACTTCTTAAAATGAAGATATCGCGTTTACCCATAATGGAAACCATAAAAATATACCATAAATGAAAAATAAAGAAGATTAAGGAAAACATAAACATATTATATATCATATATAAATATAGTTACATCTTAATGGACAACTTTGAATGTGTTAAAATAACACTGAACAATCATCGTTTCGTGAGGTAGTAGTTCTCCATCCACAGAAATAGTATGTTCTTTAACCATTAGATGAAGGTGTGTGAAGTGTAGCTGGAATGCTTATTATAACAACATTCTAGTATATTTAATATACTGGTTTCGTTACAAAAAAAAGTAATAAAAAGAGTTTAGGGGTTTGGAGAAGCAATATAAGACAAAAGAACACAAGGGAATACATTACCTTTAAATCGGGTAACTCTCTTTGATTTGAGCTCAAAGGCTTCCTTGGAAATGATTCTGCCCAAAGTGAGGATTTAATGATTAAGAGAGGGATGTTGAGAGATGAAATGGGTAGGGTTTGTCTGAGACAAAGGCTTGAGAGGTGTGTGTAAGGTGGTAGATGTGGGGGCCTTTTATAAGAGGAGATGAGGGGCACTCTTGGAATATTATAAAATATTAATTTATTATAAAATGTTTTTCGGATTTAAAAGGTCCCAAAAGGATAAATTTCAAGGATAAGGAGATAAGGTTTCTAAATAAACCCATCCAATAGGTTTTTGACAAGTTTAAGACTTATATTTCACCCTATCTTCTCATTTTATTTAAATTGTTCATTTATGAGGTAATCACTGCATCATCACGGTGTCATAAATAAATTAATATATTTAATGTCTAAAAATTATAAAAAAACTATCATGATGTATTAAATCTTTTTAGTTTTCTAATGAATATTTATAGTAAAAAATATGACTTGTATAACCCCATTGAAAAATTGTTTTAGTAAAACAACTCATGTTTGTGACATTTTTTTTAACTTTAAATAAAAAGTTATTTATTTCATTTTCCAACCAAAGTGGCTCCATGGGGTCCCCAAGTTGACCCATGGATTTTCTTGGTCGGCCATGACACATCCAATGAGGTTAGGACATGTTTCTAGGTCATTTAATATTATTAAAAAAATATTTTTATCTTAAATTACACTAATTACCTTTAATTGTGATTAATAAAACTTAAAAGTTACTATTCACCAAAAAAATTATTTTAATCTGATTAAACCACATTTTACTTCTTAATGACAACCATGTATGTCGGATTTTTTAAAATCAAATCACAGAAGTGGCAAAGTTTCATTTAAACGAAAAATCAGTTTCTTTAACTACCACTTAGTGGTTTCACTATTCATCTAAAATTGATGTTTTTCAGAAAAATACCAAAAATTTCCCCTAAGATATATTTGATATTCCAAATTCAAAAATGATGCCTATTTTACAAAATTCAAAACATATAAGTTACATTAATTAATTTAATAATTAATTCACGTTGTCAGAGCAAATAGCATGGTTTTATGAAACAATAAGTATCAAAATATTGACATAAGTTTATGTCCAATTTCAAGATGAAATTAATTCCAACGACCACTATTGGATTAAATGGTAAAAATATATTATAATTTCACTTTAAAACCAATTAAAAAGATAATCTAATCATATATATAAAGTAGATTAAAAAGAGTTTTTGAATTAAAAAACAACATTTTTCACTATTCATTAAAAAATGAACTTTATCAGAAAAATACCAAAAATTTACACAAAGTAAATTTTGATGTCCCGATTCTAAAGAATAATTTTATTTTTTCAAATATAACACATAAAATTGTCAAAAAGTGGATTTAAAAGAGGTTCTTCATCAAAAGGCGGTTAATCGATCTTTTGAAGAATATTAGAATATTTACGCTTAAAATTGGATTCATTCACATTTTTAATCCTCTAAAATTTATTGTAAAAAGTAAAAATATTTGACAAAAATATATAATAATTTTGTAGTTAGTTCTGTTCATTCCCTCCATTACAATGGCTAGGCGTTAAAATAATATTATTTTATTATTAGAGTGAAACGTAAGATTCAAAAGAACCTTGTTGTTGCATATTGGGTACGCCATCAAGAATAGCGTCCCCTTTAAAGTTATACTAATATTTTATTCACAAATATGTATAAATATGAAAATTTCATATTCTTTATTTACCTAGGGTGTTACATTTCAAGTATACTATCCCTATTATTCTTATGTCTTATTATTTTTATAATAGAAATCTATTTATGAAATAATTTTTTATGTGGATTATGTTATGATGGAATGATACTTAAGAGACCCATTTTATTCTTTTTGTAATGCAATGATGAGTGACTTATGTTTTTTTGGATTGTGTAAGAGTGATTTAGTTTTGAGATGGGTGATACCTAAATCTCCCATTAATGCATTATGTAAAAATTTATATCTCATGAGATAAATAGAGCTGAAATGGGAAATGATCTCAGTTCAATAGTACAAGGATAGAATGGTATGTAAACCTGGTTCAGTGATGCACTTTGTCCGCTATGATGGTTTTAGTAATGATCCTTGAATAATATGAAATTATTTTCTATAGTTTTGTGTATAACACAGATTCCATGGATTCTGTTATGGATTCTGGGAATATGTTCATTGATTATTTTTGAACTTTTATGATTTATCCCATGACATGATTTCCTGATCTTTTATATGCATGATAATATTTTCAAATGTTTTGTTCTTATTTATTAAGAATATTATGTGACTGATATCTCCATTGTTTATCCTTAATGAGAATATGTTCCCATCATTTATTATATGTTTCTTTTCTTTAGGTTGTCAATAATAGTATTAGTAAGATATATCAAAAGGGGCTACGATATAAATAAATAAACAGGAGACAATTTATATGTCTTATAAACTAGTTGTTTATGTTTACCAGTTTCTAAGGTAACTAAACCTATATGTTTCTTGCATGGTTTTTTTTTATGTTTTTTAGTGAATATTATTAAATTTTGAATTAATATCTATTTATGTAATGTATGGGTCGTTATAGTTGGTATCAAAGAAAATGTATAGTTCTCCTTTGTAAACTAGGATGAGAAAATTATATTAAAACCCCTGAGGATATGTCAATGTATAGGTTACAATCCCAGTTTTTTAGAAATCATAATGAATAAACTAGAATAAAACATCAAGTGTCATAAATTGAAATCTTATTCTTGATTATGTGGTTTTCCAATTATTATTAGTGTTGTTCATATTATGATTTTTTGTTTTAGTCTATGGCTAGAACATAGAGGAACATCATTAATGTAGAATGTAATGGGGTTTTCAATGATTGTACTCATAAAAACATAATGTTATTAGAGTGGAAATGCACAACCTTGTTGTAATTCTCACATATCATTCTCAATATTTGAATAATGTAGAACTTCTAAACAAAAAAGATGAGGGAACAACATTCTTTTGAGTCCTTTATGAGGTAGCATACAATATATTTCTATGCATCTTATGATCCACTAATTTCTGAACAATGTATAAATACCACTGAAAAGATATTTCCGATTCTCTAATGTGAAGAACATGACAAAGTCATCTTGGAAGTCTATAATTTTGTAGGTGAATTTGATCAATGGTCCAATCTTACAAAGAATTTGAGGCAAATATATGAAATTGAATCCCTGGAATGGGAATCATTCATGAAATTATTTTTCAATAACTACTTTCCTCGTATTCTTCTAAAAAAGATGGAGAATGGGGTCCTTGAACTTACGAAAAAGAAGATGAATCTATTTTTACAGACGAAGAAAATTTTACAAGACTTGAAATGTATTATTCTGGAATTATAATATATCATGAGAGTAAAATTTATCGATTCTTTAGTGACTTAAAACCATGTTTCTGAAGGGAATTATCCCTAAAACACGTCAATAGTTATGAGGAAATATTTTGATGTGATCATAAGGTTGATATGGATATTTGAGTAACCCATAAGTCCTATTGGTTTGATAATAAGAGAAAAATGGAATTGAAGGGAAAATATAATTACATCACTAAAAACAAGACGATTTCCCCTTATGCTCAAAGTGTGGAAACAATCATTGAGTACATTGTCTTAAAGGGGCTAGAAAATGTTTTTGTGTGAGAGAGAAGGTCATCTGGTAGTTTAATGCTGAATTAATAATGAAAATGTCTAATGACCAACGATGATCTACATCTGAAAACTATTAAGGTCTAAGACAAAAGCAGGTCACATGTAACCACTATCTCTGATGTAGAGTATGATAATGAAGTGGTAAAAGGTATACTTACATCCACTATAAAGTATAAAATGATATTTTTTATTCTATATCCACCTAATCCTTTATTTATTCATATTATTTTAAGGGTTTAGATGTGTTACTACAACATTTAGATGTTGAGTATTATTTCACAACACCTAATGGCACAATAGTTGCATAAAAAGTTTATAATTCTTATCTAGTTGAAGTTTATGGGAAAGTGCTTCCCACAAATCTTGGGATCCTTTATTTAGTGCAATATTATGTGATTATTTGAATGGATTATATTTATCTAGATGAATCTCATATCAATTTCCAAGGAAGATAAGTCACAATTCATATTCCAGATGAATCTATGATCGTCTATTGATGAAAATACAAATATGAACTTTTGGTGGAAATTTATGCCATATTATCAGACTTCATTCCTATAAATTATGATTATCTAACAAAATGGTTTGGGAGAAACACAACATTAACACTAATACTATTTTTCATGAGTTTTTATCTATATTTATAGAAAAATTGATAGGACTTCCACCAGATCATGAAGTAGAGTTTTCAATTGAATTCATACCGGGTGTTATGCCTATTTAAAATACACCTTATAGAATAGACCCAATTGAGTTGTTTAAATTGAAGAAGTAATTCCAAGATAATTATAACAAGAGATTAATTAACCCTAGTTCATCACTGAGAGGTGAACATTTTATATTTGTTGAAAAAAATGATTAATCAATGAGACTTTTCTTTGATTATCGAGAACGTAACAAGATCGCTATCAAGAAAAAATATCACATTCCCTTCTGTGATGACTTATTCAACCAACTATGTAGATATCAATAATTTAACAAGGTTAATATTCATTCATTATGTCATTAATTAAGTGTTAATAAAGAGTATATACCAAATAGAACATTTCTTACAAGGTATGGACACTATGAATTTATAGTGATACATTTTGGTCTTACTAATACCCCTTATATCTTCATGGATCTAATGAATAAAGTCATTAGATACTATCTTGATCAGTTTGTGGTAGTATTTATATATGATGCTATTTTATATTAAATGATTAAGTAATAGTATTGATATCACATGAAAAATATACTAAGGACTCTGAGAAAAGATATGATTTATAAAAAAAATTACCAAATGTGAATTTTGGCTTCAGAATGATTCATTTTTGGGTCACATAATCTCATTATAGGGTATATATTTGGATCCATCAAAAATAGATGTTATAGAATGTTGTCCTAGACCAAAAACAGTAATTTAGATTCAATATTTTCTATGTTTGTCTAGATATTATCGATGTTTAGTGAAATATTTTTCATGACTATCTAATCATCTCACCCAGTTGACTTGAAAAAATAGTGAAGTTCTTGTGGACGGAGTAATGCGAAGATAATTTCAATTAAATAAAAATAAATTTAGCTAGTTATCCGAGTATCACACTACCTTCTATTGTAGAATGGTATGTGATCTATAGGGATGCATCCAATATTGGTTTGAGATGTTTTCTCATGAAAATTTCTATGGTGATAACTTATTCCTCACAGAAATTGGAAATACATGATCCAAATTAACCAACTCAGGATTTGGAATTAGATACCATAATATTTGAATTAAATACATAGAGGAATTATCTTTATGTATAGAGGTTTGGAATTTATACATATCATAAAATTTTAAATTATATTTTTACAAAAATGGATTTGAATATGTGAGAAAGTAGATATTTGGAGTTGATTATTGATTTTTATTGCTGAATACATTACCTCAATCGGAAAGCAAACAAGGTGGCAGATTATTTGAGTCAAAAGGACCATGCTAGGCTATCCATGAAGAGGATCACAAAAGAACCAATATTTATGGATTTGCAAAAGCTGGTTCATGAAATTTTATTGGAAAGGAAGAAATCCTATTTTTTCCAATGAATGTTCAACAATATATATGTAAAGATTAAGAAAGCGCATAAGGGAGACATAAAGATACAAAATAAGGTGAGAAATATTATTTAATTCATCCTATATTTTGATGGAATAATAATGTTCAAGAACAATGTTTGTATTCCAACCATACCAAAATTAAAGGAGTTATTGGGTGAGTCTCATAGTTCTTAATTATCTACAAATTCTCAATGTACAGAGATGTACAGGGACATGAAAGAGTATTTCTGGTGAGATGGAATGAAAAGTTATTTTTATGAATATGACTCTTATTGCATGGTTTTCTATCAATTTAAAGCTATGAGATGGAATTGTAAGGGGAAGTTACAACCATTACCCATACTATAATAGAAATGGGAAAACATCACTATAGCCATTGTCATTAAACTTCCCAAAACATATAAATTACATAATGATATATGTGATATAGTTTATCACCTTAAAAATTCATCACACATCATTTCTATTAGAGAGGAGTTATCCCTTGACCATCTTTTCAGGATATGTATGAAGGAAGTAGAAAGATTACAAGGAGTATCACATTCCATTATATATGGTCAGGATAGAAGGTTTGTGTCAAAGTTCTGGAAAATTCTTTTACATGCTCTAGATATAGAGTTGTGTTTTACCACTTCTTATCATCATTAGATAGATGGTCTGTCTGAGAGGAAAATTCAAAATCTATAAGGAATGTTTATAGCACTCTCTATAGACATCAATGGTGGTTAGGATCAACACCTACCATTGGTATAATTTTATTACAAAAATATCCATCACTCCAATTTTTAGATGGTACCTTATTAATACCTCTATGGAATGAATTTAAGAACTCCAACTTACTGGGATGAAGATGGGGAAAAACTATTAGAGCAAGATCTTATTGATGAATGACAGAGAAGGTCATATCTATTCCACGACACATAAGAGAAGCTCGTAGTCTGAAAAAAATTATGATGAAAACCAATGGAAAGACCTAGATTTTGAAGTGGCTGAGAAGTTGTTTCTACGAATATCTCCTTATAAGAGTGTAATTATATTTGGAAAAAATGGAAATATGAGCCCTAGGTATATCAGCCCTTTTGAAATTCAGGATCGTGTTGGGAAGGGAGCTTATTGATTGGTGTTTCAACCGAATCTCTCTCAAGTTCCTGATGTGTTCTATGTATCTCCCATGAGAAAGTACATACAAGATATTTCACATGTACTAAAATCAAAATTCATTTAACTTGAGATAGATCATTCCTATGAAGAACAACTAATAGAGATTTTGGATCATAGATAAAAGTTTCAATGAAACAAGACCACGTACTTTGTTAATGTTTTATGGTGGAACCACCAATTTGAGGAATCTATTTGGGAAATTGAGGATGTGATTAGGTATGGATATCCCCATATTTTGGAATCCATGTGAAGAATTTCAAGGGTAAAATTCAGTTTAAATGGGTTATAATTTAACTATTGGATGTTTTGTGAAATATTTTCTTTAAATAATTTTAATTATTCAATAGCATGCATTGCAGAAAATTTTGAGTTTAAAAAAACCATGATATAACATTAGTATAAAATAGAAATTATAACCTAGAAATTAATTTATAGGTAGTAAATATAACTTATGAAAATATAGGGTGAAGTATTTGGCTTTTAATTATTTATGAAAAATATATACCAAATAAACGTAACAGAAATATTTTTATTTTTGTATTAATAAATTAAGTGATATATTTCTAGTTACTGAAATAAATGAAATATATATGTTATATATTTAATAAAATATTTTTTTATAATTATTTAATATATATTTTAGTCTTAGGCTATGAATAATCCCTCTTTTACGTATAAAAACATGTATTTTTCAAAAGGGCAATTTTACCTCTTTTTAATGGACAACCCATTTTAAATTAAAATTTTGAAACATTAATAATTTTTTTATGATAGCATAAAAATTTTATTTGGATGTACAGTATAAAAATTTACATTGGTTGAATTTTTAATTTTATTCTCAGCACATTCATGTTTTAATGTATAGTTAAAATATACTAAATTTTAATTGAAAATAACTTTTTTTTTGAAATAATTTTTATGGTTAAGTTATATAATGTAATGGTTTTAAAGTATAAATAAAATATATATTTATCATTTAATATATTTTAGTTTATTGGCATTAATCTACATTTAATTCATATGTGAAATCATTTCGATCTTTTACAATGTTTTAAATTTTATAGAACTTTTTTCTCTTTCCAAAAATGAGATGAATTTTAAATTAATTACGGAAAATTTTATGTTTTGAATTTTGAAAAATGGATTCCATATTTGGAATCATAATATAAAAATTATTTAAATATATTTCTTTTATTTTTGGTCATTATCATTTGTAACTTGGAAACGTTTATTAATATGGTAAAAGGGTAAATTGAGTAATTAAGGGTAAAACTAATGTTATAAAATTACCCTAAAACTTATCCTAATATCATTGAATGGGTGTGTTTAGACCTAAATAATCCTTGGTTTTAAATACTTTTTATGTAAATTTTATGATATTAGGGAATTTATTTTATTTTATTTAAATAAAAATTAGATATGTCTCACTCAAATTTTGATAACAATATCATTTTTAATATAGGACTATATAGAATATAAATTTTAATATAAATACTCATTTGAAGTATAAGATGATTTTATTTATCATTTTAATTTATTTTTGATATTTAAGAAATAAATATTTACCTTAATAGATTATACATTAATGATACATAAATTATTTAATTGATGAGAAATCAATAAAATAATTTTTTATTAGAATGAAAATAACCATTAAAAGAAAAGAACACATGAAAAAATATTATTACACAAGTATATATCAACCATATTAATCTAAGGGTTGTGTTATTGACCATTAGGAGCCATATGGGAAAAAATTACACTTATAATATTTTATTTAAAGTGATGTTATAGTTGTAACATTCATGTTTTAATAAATATAATATTTTTAATGTTGGATTTTTTTGAATATATATTCGACTATAAGTATAACTATGAAATATATAATATTTATATCCATCTTAGTATTTAATTTTAATTTTTATTCAACAAATAAGGTTTATAAGTAATTACACAAAATCGATGTCGTGATTATTTTATTAATGGAGATAATAAATAACAATTAATAAAAATATAAAAATAAATATAATATGGGATAATTAATAAATAAAATAAATTTAATAGATGACCTTGTAATATTATTAATATAATAAAAAATTTGGATCTAAGATAATTTGTTATATATATATATATATTCAATAATCAATTAATTGTATACTATCAAAATTGACACTTGATTTTTTCTCTAAATAATATATTTTTAAATTATTGAAAAATATGAAAATAGTTTTAAAAATATTAAGATTAAATTTTAAATGGTTTAAAGTGTTCTAAATTAATCATTTCTGGTCTAATTTAAATCAAATAACTAAATATTTTACCTTTTTAATATTGAAATCTGTGTTACCTTAGTTAAAATTACATTGAATAAATAAGTGTTAAATGAAACTGATAAGGTTTAAATGGACACAAAACATGTATAAAAATTAAGGTATGATGATATTATTGCTTTATTATATATAATATTCTAAAATAATACATTTTTGAGGACTTTTTATGTGTTTTAAATTTATTATAAATTAATATTTTTGGAAATTCCAAAGGTTACCACAATCTCTACTATTAACGGCAACCTCCTCCACCATTTCTTAATAACTTATTGAGCCTTAAAGATAGTTCATATCCTTAAAATTTACCTTCTCAACATCCATAGTCACAATATATAGGTTTTGGTATTTTCAATAGACCAACGTTTGTGCCTTTAAGAGGAGATCCAGAGGGAGATCATCGAAGACGAGATAATCTACTTTACTGACTCTCTCAGGATCATTTCTTCTTCTACTTCCACTTACATTGTTGTTTTCATTATTAATTAATAAATCCATTATCACCTATATAATTAGATTTTATTATATTTATATAAACCTTTATTCCACCATCTATCCTTCCATCGAAAAACGAAATCACCACGTGTGTGTACGTAGGGCTTATCGTCTCCATGGCATAGTGTAATCTGTTTTTCACCACCAATTTACTTGGATGGGTATAATTATGGAAATAATAACTATATATTATTATTATAACAAGATATTTATTCTTTAAAAATATATATATCAACCACTTCTACACAATTTTATAATTAAAGGAATGATATCATTTCTTGTGTGTACGTATGGTCTACCATCTCCATGATGTGATAGGATTCATTCTACAGGATATATATTAAATCATGATTATAAAAATAATGAATAAATATGATATATATATTATTAATATAACTTTGTAAATGATACAACTGTAACCTATGAAGAATAATTTTAAATTATTCGGGAAAACATGTATATGAAAATGAAGTTGTTCATACCTGAATAATGATAAATAATGAAATGTTATTAACAAATTGATGATAATATGATCATATATGATATTATAGAAATTAATATGATATTATAATAATTCGATTACATTATTTAAATCAACGTACATGAGGTTTAGATATATACAAAGGACATCATGCCTAAAGTAAGGGATAATTTCACAATCTCATTATTATATGAGATTGTTTATACATAGGTATTTATTGGGTTATATTTATCTTGCACTTCCATGTTTCCTAAATGTTTAATAATATTTTTATTCTTAAACAATTTTTTAAGTTCAATTTTTCCCATTGTTTAATTTTTAGTAATTGATATGAATGGAATCCTATGTCACCTTTTGATATAAGGTTATTTTTTAATTATCTTACAATGTACAAGATGAATGTTTTATTTTAACTACAATATGTGTTTTTATGTTAGTATAAAACTATATTTCCATGAATCTTACTTTATAATATTTCATGTATATTTTTAAAGAAGTTATTTTCTTTTAAAATTGTGTGGCATTTTGAGAAAACAAAATTAAATAAGCAAATATATTTTCAGCAAGAATTAATTTCATGTGTTCTATTAAAAATATTTTCCATCTAATATGGAATTCTTAAATTGGGTTATGATTCAAGTATATCATCCGTATTATTATTATGTTCTTTTAGGTTAATAATGGAATGATATTTTTGAAATCATATTTTGTAATATGGATTTTGTTATGATGTAATGATGTTTAAGAAACCCATTTTATTCTTTGGATTATTCTATGATATAAGATATATGGTTTTTGTAGAGTATGTAAGAATGATTTCATTATGAGATTTGTAAGACTTGTATCTTCCTTCAATAAATTTGGTAAAAATTTATATCTCATGGGATAGACAGATATAGAATAAGAAATGATCTCGGATCAGTAATACAGTGATTCAACAGGAAGTAAACTTAGTTCAGTAATGGAATTTCTCCACTATGATGGCCATAGAAATTAGAATTGACTAATATGAAATGATTTTATATTCTTAGGTTTATATAAAAATCCATGGATTATGTTTTGACTATTGGTAATATGTTTATATATTCTTTATGAACTTTTATGATTTCTCCCAAGACATGACATCCTGATCCTTCATATGTAGGATAAGATTTTAAAATGTTATGTTCTTGTGTCTTATTATTATGATATGATTTATATCTCCATTATTTACCCTTGATGAGTATCTAATCTCACACTTTCTTATATTTATTTTCTCTAAGTTGTGAAGAAGTTTATTAGTACGATATGTCAAACAAGTGGTCTAAATATGAAGGAGTTAGTCGGAGGTAATGTAGATTTCTTATGAACCAATTATTTATGATTCCCAATTTATAAAGACACTAAACCTATATTGTCATTCTGGGTTTTTATTATTTTTTAATGAATATTATTCCAATTTTAATTTAATATCTATCTATGTAATGTATGGTTCGTTATATTTATTACTTGTAATTATTCAAATTTAATTGATAGCATACATTGGCTCCATGCCTTCTAGAGTAAGGTCTCTAGATTTTGTATCATATGAAGTTTAGTAGGAATATTGGGAACTATGTTTTGGAAAATATAGATTAAGAAAATATCCCTAAGTTATCATTTTATGATATGTATAAAATAACCCCCTATAATCTTGGTAATGTAGAGATTATGTGGGTCTTTCTAGCAATACATCAAATTCTGGATGCTGCAAATGGAAGTGGTTCTATAATAGATATACCTAGGAGTAAAAAAATCTAAAAAATTGCCTCAGGCCTAACTCTGTGTAACCTAGTATATGACAACATTCTTTACTAGAAACTTGTTTGGACTCTTTTGAGGGGTTTTCTTAGAAAAATTCACATTTTCATTACAAACAATTATAAAGGATTTGAATAGATAATGAAAATAAATAAAAAATCATAAACCTGTGGTTTTTAGATTAAAAATAATTGGTCGCGATTTAGATATCCAATAAAGGATATTATGGATAAACCCTATACCAAAAAAGGTCTTATGTGTAATAAATTAATGAAGTATTTATGTATTTCGGTTCTATTGAAAACCATAGTAAAAAAAGACTATTTAGAGATTAACATTATTTCAAGGATTTCAATAATATCATTGAAATTATATTAATATAATTATATATAAGGAAAACATGTATGTCTGGTGACAACCAATAAAATATATAAATTCTTCAGGACTTGAACCCTTGACCGAAGAATGATAAGGGTTTCATGCGAAAAACTCACCTACACAATGTCCTAGTTAATATATCATTGTTTTGACTAAAACAATTTGATGTATAAATATTAATGATAACCCAATAGTATTGATTTATATTTTTAGAGATTAATTTCTTTTTCATACTAGTTTTGGTAAAAATTTAGAGATAAATAGTTTGACTTGTAACTCTTTTGTGGGCCTTAAGATCTGTTAAATTCTCATTTTAGTGCTTCAAGCATCAAAATTAATTTTTGGATGAATTGGAAATATGATCAAACCACAATAAAATTTTAAAATATTTTTAATATAAATTTATCAAATAAACATATTTCTTTATATGCTTAGGTAGTAATTTAATTTCTCAACATAAGTAAAATGATATAAAAAAATGTTTCCCTAATGCCTTAATTTTTGTTAGACTGGTTGTCTTCTAAATCATCACAGATTTATAGTATTGTGGCCCTCAAATTTATAATGATAATTCAATTGTTTTTATTGATTTCCTCAATAACTCCTTTTAAATATTTATTATTTTCATCTAAGTACATGTCACTACATTCCACAAATGTTCTCCCACTTAGAGACCTAGTTAAATGTTAGTCCATGTGAATTTCGTAATTCTCATTATATCGTTTAAAGAGGTTTTTTTATGAACACTTATTACTATGTGGGACTTAAAACATAAGAAATATCGAACAATATATTACCAAGATTGATTATAAATTGTGAGGATGCTATTAAATTAAGGTGGGAGTACGTAACACCCCCAAAATCTAAAGATGGAACATTGTATTAGATGGTGTGTATGACATGCCACACAAAGCACGTAAGGGAATCTAATATCCAGAAAATTTATAATATATTTACTATTTTAATATATTCTATATATTCTATATCTTTTAATGGATGTGATGCTGATTTATTATGCTATATATGCAACAACAAGTTTCTTCGATAGCTTAGGTTACACACAAGACCAAGTTCTACCGAACTATATTATATTATTAAAAATTTTAATATAATAAGATATAAACTAGAAATTTTTAATATTATTAACTTATATATGAAAATATATGATCTACATAATGAATTAATTGTTTATTAATATATTATAAATTAATATAAGATCCAATTGAAAATAAAGGAAATATTTTATAGAAAACTATGTTTACGCTCACAAAGTCATTTTTCCCTAATAAAAAAATGCCTAAAATTTGTGAGTGATATTAATGTAATATATATATATATATATATATATATATATATTCAATAAATTAATTTTTTATAATCAAAAAATAGATTCTATAGATATAAGAATATAACAAACCCATTTTTTACCATAAAATTCTATATTTCTATTAATGTCCTTTTAACGCCATTTAATTGAGAACCTATTTTATATCTGATTTTTGGAATATTTATAATTACTTTATTTACAAATAATCTTAAAATTTTAAAAATAAGCATAAAAATTGGGTTAGGATTGTTTTTTTTATTTTTCTATGATGTTTCATTTTTTAATGAATAATGAAAAATAATGAATTTTAATTCAAAACAGTTTTTTCATATTATTTATCTATATGGAAAAATTATATTTTTAAGAGGTTTTATTATTTAATTAGATAATATTTTTATCCATTAATCCAATTTTGGTCACTGAAATCAATTTCATCTTGCAATTAACTTTAAAAACGTATCAAACATTCAAACGTCTTCACTTTAAAAACCTGCAATGTTCTATCATCTACAAGATTAATATTAAATTATTTTCTATAGCTTATGTTATTTGAATTTGGAAGAATGGATTAAATTTTTTGAATCATAATACTTTTTATTTTATAATAATTTTAACTTATTTTTTGACCAAAAATATTATTGAAATCAATTAAAATTAATTACAACAATTGATGTAAAATTAAGCTTAACAAGGGACTAAACCACAATCTTAAGCCAAAAAATGATCTATATACATGTAAAATACAAATTTTATGTAAAACATTCTTATACTACACATAAAAGATTCCATAATGATCCATTTTTATACTTTTGTAATAAGTAATACTTGGGGAACACACAATTCATTTCAAAAAAGATTAGTGTGGCCTTTCCCTCGACTATAAAAAGGTCTTTTATCCTCCCAATTCTTCACCAATCTCAATCCAAATTGGATAAACAAATGTCTTGAAAAATGACTATTAAAAATCCATCCCTCTTCTTATAATCCACCCTTTTGGAAGAAAGTGATCCAAGGAAGCCCTTTGTTTTGAACCAAAACGAGTTTCCCGATTAATAGGTATAATTTTTCTAAAAGATCTTTAGTTTCGTTTCTGTTATCCACCCCCTAAACTCTTTATATATCAATATTATATATAAAAACAAGTATAATAAATATACTATTATTTTTTTATGTTAATGTTTCTACCTACACTTACACAAACTCTCATATAATGTGTAATGACTACAATGTTTATGTGAAAAGTGAACTACTGCCTTAGAAGACGATGATTGTTTGCTCTTCCCTCACTACCCCTCATGTTGGTAATTATGATGGAAAATCATTATATATTATTTATATTTGATATTTTTAATTTCTTTATACTTATTTAATTATATTATAACATTTATCTTTTTGTACTCTATTTTGTGGGAATACAATAACATCATTTGTGGAAGTGTGGATTACCACCCACACCAAGCGATGTGATTTGTTCACACAATCCATGGAATGTATGAAAAATTATTTAAATTAATACTATGAGACATAGAAAACCTATATATGATATTAATTAAATAATTATCTTTCTGAGAATATAATATATATCATTTTCATCCTTACCCTTTCACACACATAAAAAGTTATAACATCATTCTTGGATGTGTGGACTACCACCTCCTCAACATGATGTGATTACATAGACATAAAAATAATTATATATATATAAGTGTATATGTTTAAATAATATGTTATTTATGATATAATGATCATTCTGAAAATATATAATGATAATTACCTTCTTTCCATAATGATCATTGAAAATTTAAAACATTACTCATGTGTACATATGGCTTACCGTATCAATGATTTTGAAGTTGATTAAGTTTTCATTACCATATATAATGATTGGTATTAAATGTATAATTGATGTATAAATATTATATTTATGTCAAAATTATTCTCTAGATTTTATATAATTAACTCTTTGACCATAGTTGACTTATGAAAGTTTTTTTCAACACATAAACCAGATTTGGTCAATACACTCGATGTAATCATAATTTTTTAAGTGCTTGTATAAAAAAAGTAATAAATTAAATAAAATATGTGATAAAAATAAAAATATTTTTCAATAAATTAATTATTTAACATAAGTTTGTTTTTCATGTATATAAATACATGCAAAACAATTCATATGCAATGTAAGTGATGTTGTCTAAAATCACATTCCATTCAGATTTATTTGTTATATTACACCAAGTTTGTTTTAATTTGTGTCTATAATACCCATTTTAATTATATATCATGAATCCTCTCACTATAATTATTATTTAATATTTATTTAATTATATTCCTTCACGAGGCTTATGATTTAAAATCTTTCAAAGTGGTATGGGACACTTTCGAATGTTTAAAGATTATTTTCCTTAAAAATAGTACTAATGATCTTAAAATGGTATCTAAATTCAAGGAAATTATATGTCCAATTTTCAAAAAACCCTTTTATTTTTTATTACATTAGTTATTCCTCACATCTTTCAAGTATTATTACAATTTTTACAATCTTTTTTACTCAAAAGTTTTTATAATTTTTTTATAAAAACTCAACTTCATTTCTGTCTTCAGTTGGAGAACCCATTTTTTTCATAAAAATCATGTTTTATAAAAAAAATCAATTTTTTTTTCAAAGATAATGTTTTTCAAATTGTTTTAAAAAAAAAGTATACCTTCTTCATGAATGTTTTTTAGATATCTTTTTATAGTATTTATATTCACTAATGACAGAGACATTTTAGTTTTACTCTGCTTTGGTTGTATAGTATTGATACCATACTAAATCATCATATTAATAGTTTATTATTTATTTGTCCAATGATAGTATTAACATTCACTTCCTTCATCAATTTTATTCCCCTTGAAATGTTAAATTTCTGATGATATTTTTATATTTAATTGCCCGTAAATATACATATCATTTTTCATGGATATGATTATTTCTTGAAGCATATACCATTTTTCATATGGTGTTAAATTTTATTTTTAATTGACTATTTGGTGAAATATCGATAAATCTGTATCCTTAATTAAATATAGATATTTGATAAGAAATATTGTCTAATCTATATGAGGGATTTTTTGGACATGTAAGGCACGGGTTTGGGACAATTTAATGTAATACCTATAGGTTGGGGATAGGTTAATGAATGCCCCTTCATACACTGGTAGTATCATTGGATGAAATTTGGTTGGAAAAAACCTTCGCAATTGTAACCAGAATGCTATAAAGTATCTTAGTAATGGTCTTGATGGTAGAGATAAGGTTGGCCCAAAAAATTATTTTGTACCCAATATGTTATAAAATATCTTTTAAAATTTCTTGATAGTACTGGTTCCATCTACCTAGAAAACATGGCATCCAATTATTATTAATTTCCCCCATTTAGATTCATTTATTATTTATCCATGAGATTTTTCATCAAAATAATGATTGATACAATTCATTGTCATTTCATTGACTAAATGTATTGTGTTTATACTTTCTACCTTTCTATATTTATTTTTCATTATCTAGTTATTTGAATGGAATATGTTTTAATATAACTTTCCTTATTGTTTATTCACTTCTGTTTCAGTCTATTTTTAACTTGACATGTTTATTCAATTAATTACCATTCCATAATTTTTAATCTCATTCGTTCATTATTTCTTCCACTACATTTTCCCATAATGAGTATTTGAACTCACCCTTATTATGTTTCCTTTACCCAGGAATCCAAGATGCGTACTATAAAATATACACAGGGGTTATACTATATGGAATAAAGAAACCCTTGAACTTGTTTAGAAACAAATATATCATTATTAGTGTAATAATTTATAGTATACGACTCTTTCATGTATCTCGTTTACCAATACTACAAAATTATTGATCTTTTAGGATTTCATTCTTTGTAATCATGCCAATGTAATTATTAGTGGACATCGTCTTAGGGCCTTCTGGGGTTAGATCATTACAAAAATTGTAATATTTTTGAAAAATAATATATATTAAAATAAAAAAATTATTTTGGTTAAATAAAATAATATAGTTTTATAAAATATATTTGATATCATAATTTATATAAATTATACTTCATTTATCAATCACATAGAAATTTTTGGGATGTTACACACTTACCATTCGGAGATGATTTATAAAATTATAACATGTATTATTCTTATAATACCACACTCATAGAACTAATATTTCAATAAAAATAACTTATAAACCCAAAATATGGGTAACTGGAAAATATACCAATACCCTAGAAATGTAATCAATTAATAGAGAGTTATAGGTTTAGCATGAATAGTCCAACCTGTTAAGTCAAACGTTCTATTTGGACTTTTATATCTTTCTTTGGAAATCAAAAATGTATTTTACCATGTTTATCGTGCTGACCATGCTTATAGTACTGACCATGCTGATCGTACTGACCATGATTATCATACTGATCATGCTGATCATACGGACCATACTTATCATACTGATCATGCTAATCGTACTGACCATGTTTATCGTACTAATCATGCTGATCGTAATGACCATGCTTATCATACTAACTCTAGCAATCGTATTGACTCTGTTATTCGTAATGAGTTTTATGAATCATACTCACTTTGTATCAAATCAAATACATTACACTAATACTTATAGTACTCATACTTTACTTTCATTACATACTTATTTTGGTCCTTTATCAAAAACACATATTTCATATTAATCGTACTCATGGTTATCATCTTCATATAACTTTTTTTTAACCAAAACAATGTCGTGGAGTTAGTTATAAACTAATCAAAACATTGTCGTGTTTTCTGTTTCAATATGACCGTTATAATTCCAGGTGTCCATGTCCCTCTGTGTTTTCCAGAGAAATATGACCGTTAGAGAAAATATGACCGTTGGAACCCGAGGCCTATAAATAAAAGGTCATTTGAAGCCAAGAAAAAAACGTTTTTGTTGAGACTTTGCTTATATCAAGTTCTAGAGAGAGATACTGTGACTTCTCTATTTCTTCATGTGAAATCCTTGAGATTAAAAAATGTGAACGGCTTGTTCTTAGTTTTTGTATTTCTATAAGTGATTTGTTTTACTTTGGGTGTCTGATCAGGTGATAATGATAGAGGGCTGCCGGGGATAGGCAGACAGTGTTATCGATCATCGTATCAAGGGATTTCAATTGATTGAAATACAGAGGTTCCAATTACCTACAAAATCTAGGGCTTACGGGGATAGCAAGACAGACGTATTGATCATCGTATCAAGGGCTTACCAAGGAGTTTGTAAGACAGGCCTATTATCCTAGGTGAAAGGATAACCCATCTCTTTGGGTCAAAATAATTGTAATACTTTTACTTTTCCGTTGCTGTTTGTTTAGAAAAGGAATTGTATTGTTTCCTTTATTCATTTCATATTCATTTGTAATTTTTTCAATTACAATCATACTGTTACATATTGTATCGATTGATTCTATACGCTTTATGGTAGAATTATTCACTTTTGTTTTACTCTGATTATTGTATTCATCTTGAATACAATTGTTTTACTTTTGTTATATTATTACATCATATCATACATTTATATTTAATACAATTGTTGTTGATTAGTTCTTGTTGTGAATTATATTAGTTTAAGATCATTTAAACTAATTTTGTAAGTGTTTAAGGAAATTTTTAAAGTGTACAATTCACCCCCCCCCCCTCTTGTGTTGTTCCATCTAATATACATATACATCTACATATTCGATCCAACAATTGGTATCAGAGAAGGTTTCCACTGATTTATACTACTAGCTCTTATTCTTTCATATTAGTATTTCAACCATTTTCTACAATAACGTGTGGAGTGGAAACAATTTTGTTTCATTAGATGTCAGGAATAAATATTGGGTCAATTGAAAATCTAAATCCTTCTAGACCACCTATCCTTGATGGGAATGGTTATGAGTACTGGAGAGATATAATAAAGACATTCATTATCAATACTGGTGTAGATAATTTTCTTATGCTTACTGGAGGTTACAAAATTCCTGACAAAGAAGTCACTACTTTCAATAATCAAAAGAAGCAAGAATATCAACTGAATTACAAGGTTCGTAATACTTTTCTATGTTCTATGACCAGGAATATATATAACCAAATATCTTCTTTTTAAGCAGCCAACTGTATTTGGATGAAATTGGAAGTCACAAATTTTGGTACATCCAAGGTTATAGAAATAAGAAGAGCAATGCTTTGAGCAGAGTATCAGGGATTTATTTTTCATTATGGAGAGCCAATATGTAAAGTGCAACAAATATTTATGACAAATTTCAATAGATTACAATCTATGGGAGAAAATGTCTTGATAATTAAGCTCTTGTTGACAAAATTTTTGAAATAATTCCAAATGAATGGGAGTCAAAAAGGACAGTTATTGATGAAAACAGAAAATTTTCCCATATTACCCTTGATGAACTCTTTGGAACTCTTCTACAGCACAAGACAAGAATGAAGAGAGATGCTGATTTCAACAAGAAGAAAAATGGAAATGGAAGTGTAGCTTTTAACACTACATCTAAAGCTAAAACACCTGAATGGATAACAAGATCCAAAGTTATAAAAGTTGTTATGTCTGATTCAAGTGATTGTGATCTTTCCGATAATTAGTTATCCAATCATGCTCGAAGGATAAACAAGATTGTGGGAAATAAAGACTTCCAATACAAATTCAAAAAGAAATATAGGAAGGATAAGAAAGATTCATAGGTAACTTGTTATGAATGTAAGAAATTAGGACATATAAGGCCTGATTTTTCTTTACTGGAGAGAAACGACAGAAAGGAGAAACATTCTGAAAGAAGTAGGAAAACGTATTACAAGACAAAGACAAAGACAGTCTTGAAGGAAAATGATACTTGGAGTGTACGTGGTGGAAATTCACCAGATAATTCTTCAGAATATGAATCCTCGGGATAGAGGAATATTTGACTTATAGCCAAATTACCAATTGAAGATCATTGTCTCATGTCTAAGGTACACAATGATGAATCTATTACAAATGTTTCCTTAAATAATAATTATACTGATAATAAATATTATGAATCTTCAGATGAGAATTCATCATCGGAAGATAATATGTTACCCTCATTTGAACAAGTATCTAGGTTTCCTAAATTACTTGACAACGAAAATTATAAACTCAAGAAAAAGCTTGATAAAGAAAATTCAAGAATTTCTATTTTAACTAAAGAAGTATCAGATCTTTCTAATGATCTTGATATGAAAACGTCTGATTTTGAATGTATTTTAAAAACCCTTTAGAAATTCAAATCTGATAAAGATAAACTTTCTAAGGATCTAGAAAATATAATTTCTAAGAAAAATGATTTTGAGCCTAACTCATGTTCAAAATCAACTATTTTGGAGGACAATAACATAGTTTTAAAACTAAAATCAGAATTTTTTTCCTTGAAAAAATGTTTTTCAAACATTACTTATGGAATGGAAAACATTGATAAAATGTATTCTCAATTAGACCTTTGAGGAATCATTTTGGTATTGGTTATACTTATTCTAAATCGGTGTTTAGTAATAACTATTTTCTTCCTCAAAATACCCCTTTTTGCTCTAAGTGTCAATGTGGAGGACACTGGAAATGAGATTGTTCCCTTAATAGAACCCGGTCTTTAGGATTTCATAAATCCCATTTTGAAAAACCAATGTGCTTTCCTAAAATTCATTTATCTAACAATTCTGGATCCAAAAAATTTTGGATTCTGAAAAACTAATTGTTTCTTTTTCGGGAAAACTAGAAGTGTAAAAAAAGAACATTTGGTACAGGGATAGTGGTTTTTCTCGACACATGACGGGAAAAAAGGATTTTTTTGAAAAGATCATTGAAACAAAAGGTGGAAAGGTTAACTTGGGAGATAATTCTCAAGGAAAAATTGTTGGAATAGGTAATATTGTTTTTCTTGGAAAAGTTATTATTTCAAATGTTTTTTTGTTAAAGGTATTAAGAACAATCTCATCAGCATAAGTCAATTATGTGATGAAGGTTACCTTGTGAATTTTAGAAATGATAAGTGTCTAGTTCACAATTCCAAGGATGAGTTCATTCTATCTTCCCATGGGCAAGAGAATATATACACTATTAATATAGAAGACCGTAGGATCCAAAATTTTCCCTGTTTAAATGCAATAGAAGACCAATCATGGATATGGCATAGAAGACTAGGACACTGCAACCTGAGACACCTTTGTAAACTCTCAAAGAAAAGACTTGTAAAGGGACTACCAGATCTCAGATATGATTTTTTCAAAATTCTGTGATCCTTGTCAATTTGGTAAGCAACATAAAACTTGATTTAAATCAATTAATGATGTCTCAACCTCTAATGAATTACAGCAAGTTCATGTGGGTATTTTGATCCTTCACAAACTAGAAGTAAGGAAGGAAAATACTATGTATTTGTTTTAGTGGATGACTTTACTAGATTTACAGGGGTCTATTTTCTATCGAATAAATCTGAAGCCTTTTCCTATTTCAAAACCTTTAGAGCCCAAGTTAAAAATGAAAAAACCTACCATTGATAACTATTCATAGTGATCATGGTGGTGAATTTCAAAATTCCGATTTTCAAACTTTTTGCAGTAAGAACGGTATTACTCACAATTTCTCAGCTCCAAAAACTCCTCAGAAAAATGGTGTTGTTGAGAGAAGAAATCGTATTCTTCAGGAAATGAAAAAAACCATGTTGAGTGAATACTCAATTGCTAATCACTTTTGGGATGAATCTGTGAGTACTGATTTTTATAATATAAATCGTGTTTTAACTAGACCCTTTCTTAATAAAACACCTTATGAATTATGGACTGGTTGAAAACCTAAAGTTTCATACTTCAATGTTTTTGGGTGCAATGTATTCATCTTAAATACTAAAGATAATCTACAAAAATTCGCACCAAAATCTGATGAAGGAATCTTTCTAGGCTATTCTAAAAATTCTAAGGCATATAGAGTTTTCAATAAAAACACTTGTACTTTTGAAGAAACAGTGCGTGTTAAATTTTATGAAACTAATCCTTTTTTTTCAACTAACCCAACCTACATCCTTGGATGTGTTTTCTAAAAATGTTCCTCAACCTCTATTAGAAGATTATTCTGATAAGGAAAATGTTCAAGAAAGTGTTCCTGAAACTTTTACCCCTGAATAATTTCTACTATATGTTAATGAACAGGTTTTACAAAACCCAAATCAATTGTTTCTTAGGTATCATCCCAGTGATAATATCATTGGTGATGTAAATCAACCTATAAGGACCAGAAATTCCTTAAGAAATTAAATAGAACATCTTTCCTTTCTTTCACATTCGAACCTAAAAGTCCAAGTGAGGCCTTAGGTGATGAAGATTGGATTAAAGCAATGCAAGATGAACTAAATGAATTTGAAAGGAATCAAGTCTGAACTTTAGTTGAAATACCTAAAGAAACAACTGTAATTGGTGTAAAATGGGTTTTCAGAAACAAATGTGATGAAAATGGAATCATTGTAAGAAATAAAGAAAGACTTGTTGTTAAGGGCTATAATCAACAAGAGGGAATAGACTATGAAGAAACATATGATCTGATAGATATACTTGAATCTATTCGTATTCTATTAACCTTTGGAGTATACTTTAATTTCAAATTATTTCAAATGTATGTTAAATGTGATTTTCTAAATGGTTTTGTTCAAGAAGAAGTGTTTGTCGAATAACCCCTAGTTTTCTAGACCCAAAACATCCTAATCATGTTTTTAAACATACCAAGGCCCTATATGGCCTTAAAAAATCCCCTAGAGCATGGTATGATAGACTTATATGATTTATTTTACAAAACAATTATTCAAAAGGTACAACAGATCCAACCCTATTTATAAAAATGGAAAATAAAAATATTTTGATTATTCAAATTTATGTTGATGACATAATATTTGGATCAACTCAACAATCATTAACTGATTCTTTTTCCAACTTAATGAAATATTAGTTTGAAATGAGTATGATAGGTGAGTTAACATTATTTATAGGTTTTCAAATTTCACAAAAACCAGAAGGAACATATATATCTCAACATAAGTATATAAAATATTTACTCAAAAAGTATGGTTATGACAAGACTAAAAGTATTAGCACTCCTATTGGTACCTCAAATACACTTGATCTTGATGAAATTGGGAAACCAGTAGATCAAACAATTTTTAGAGGTATGATAGGAAGTTTGTTATACATGACAGCCAGTTGACCAGACTTAATGTTTTCTGTATGCGTATGTGCAAGATACCAATCTAATCCAAAACTGTCTCATTTAAAAGTTGTAAAAAGAATTTTTCAGTACTTAAAAGGAACTGTGGATTTAGGTCTTTTTTACTCTTCTAGAAATGATTTTGTTTTACTTTTTTATTCATATGGTTACTTTGGTGGTTGTAGAATGGATTGAAAGAGTACATCTGGAACATGTCATTTCTTAGTAGATTCTCTAGTTTCCTAGTATTACAAGAAACAACGCTCATTAGCACTTTCCACTGTTGAAGCTGAATATGTAGCAGCTAGAAATTTTTGTGCTCAAGTGTTGTGGATGCAACACACACTCACTGATTATGGATTGAGTTTTTTCAAAACTCAAATTCTTTGTGATAATACTAGTGTTATAGCTCTTAGTAAGAACCCATCACATCACTCTTGTGAAAAACACATAGATATTATGCATCACTTTCTTAGGGATTATAAAAAAAAGGAGATATTGTTTTAGAATTCATCGGAACACAAGAACAACTTGCTGACATTTTTACAAAACCATTACCTTCCGATAGATTTGAGTTTATAAAACAGAAGCTAGGAATGATTGAATTAAAATAATCATTTATTTATACTTCATGTTTTCTAACTCTCCTTACATTAAGAAAACTCTTCTAAAAAAGGAGGAGGACATTTTTTTACTTGACATTATTTTTATCTGTTTATTTTCATAGTTTGTGTTTTTGTTTTACTATTTATCATATTGACTGTTTTCTTATCATTATCTACCTTTCTGTTTATTGTATTGATTGTTTAGTTACAATTTTAATCTTTTGTTTGCGTTTTTTATCTGCTTGATTACCATAACAACATTGTTTTCCAACGGAAAATAAGTTCAGGGTAACAAATTTTTTTTCCATCGGCATGTCAGTTCATGGAAACAACTTTGTTTTCCATCGGCACGTCAGTTCATGGTAATAACTTTGTTTTCCATCGACACGCCAGTTCATGGTAACAACTTTGTTTTCCATTGGCACGTCAGTTCATGGTAACAAATTTGTTTTCCATCAGCATGTCAGTTCATGGTAACAACTTAATATTCCATCGGCATGATAGTTTATGGTAACAAGTTTGTTTTCCATTGGCACATTCATTCATAGTAATGAATTTGTTTTCTATCAGCATGTCAGTATATGGTAACAAGTTTGTTTTCCATCGGCACGACAGTTCATGGTACCAAGTTTGTTTTCCATCGGTACGTTCATTCATGGTAATGGATTTGTTTTCCATCATCACATCAGTTAATGGTAACAAGTTTTTTTTCCATCGGCACGATAGTTCATGGTAAAGACATTGTTTTCCATCAGCACGTAAACCTATGGTAATAAATTTTTTTCCACTGTCATGACAATTGGTCGTATTCTTTCTCTTCATACGCTTGTGTTTTATCTCACTGATAATACTATTTAAACCAACAATTACCTTACGATATCCTGAAGTATATACTTTTATTTGTTTAAAAAAGATTGTTTTAATCGTATCTATTGATTTCTTTTCTTCTAATCTCAACCGTATAAGACCAACGGTCAATATTTTGTTGCCTATAAATAGAACCCCCCCCCCCCCCCTCCACAAACCCACACCAGTTTTTCAGATTTTGTGGTGACGCATGGTATCCCTATTTTAAGACTCCATACAATCTTCTATCGGCTTTACCTATATGCCTCAATCCTCTGCTAACACTCATGCCGATATGTATTTCAAGTATTTTTCAGAAAATAACTTTTTCAAAGAAATGTTAGTTTTTTGGGTCTTCTTTAATTTTTATGATTCTACAATCCAAATAATAATTTTGTTTCACGGCTGGGAGAATTTTTGTGTTGAAAAACCAATGTCTCAAAATCCAGTTCTTATTGATGAATTCAGTCAGTTCTAAAAAACTGCGTCTTTTGAAAAAAACATGACTATCAAATTTTCTGTATACGATAGAAAGATATCAATGTCTTTGAAACAAGATTCCCACATTCTAAATGTTCCTACTGAAGGTGATTCTTTTTTTCCATCTCATAAACTACCAGAGGATGTTGGTACGTTTAACAAAGAAAGTACTGAAAATTCATTGTTTCTTATAAATGAAGAAAAGAGGAAAGTGGCTCATCTTTCTCCAAATAATAGATTTGTGGTACTTTGGATGCAAGGTTTTCTTATCCTAAGGAAAGGGGATAGAGAAACTTTGAAAGTTTCTGATATATTTATGCTTGACTATGTTTTCAACATGATAAAAGTAAATCTCATGGGATACGTTTTTGAAACAATCAAGAATGTTAATTCAGGAGCGATTAAGTCTCATTTCATCATGTATCCATCTATTCTTACAAATTTCATTCTTGAGAGCATGAAGTTTTTTAATATTCCATTGAATGGAAAATTGAAAGAGCTAAAGCCTTCCTCGATAAGTAAGAGTACGTTTAAAAAGTTAAATGCTTGTTTTGAATAAAATTTAATGCTTTTTGTTAAGGATTCAAAAGCTGAATCGGTTCAGAATCAATCGGCACCAATGCCAGCCAAAGTCAATCCATCTGTTGGTGCTTCTCAAAATTCAGATCCACAAACAAGTTCAAAGCCAAATAATAAACCTAAGTATAGTAATGAGGTTGTGGAATGATGGAGAAAATAAAGAGAACAGAGAAATGAAGGTGATCCAAAGTTTGGTCTTGACCCGGCTAAAGATTTTGCTGAGTGGTTATGGGTTGAGGATACCATTCAGGCTGAAAAGAAAAAGAAGACTCTTTTGAAAATAAAATCTCAGGACATTGATGTTTCTAAAGTGATGAAAATGGTTGAGGATTCTAGTGCTCAAATAACAGAATAATTATATCAAGAGCCTATTATACATAGTCTCCCATAAAAAGAGAAAGGGAAACCAATTTTGGAATAAATACAGGATGTTGAAGAAGAGGAAGGAGATTTTATTTTGGAATTCATTCAGAACTCAAAGAAAAGTAGAGAAGAATCGGTTCAAAAAGAGAGTTAAGGTATTCAACAAGTTCCTCACACTGATTGAGCACCGGCTGAATCATTTGAAACTCTAGAAATATTTCTTTCCCAAGGGAATCAACGTCCTCAATCTTCGAAAAAAACAATCATTATCAGTGACAAAGTGGAAGAAGAAATAAAGGGGATTAAAAAATTATAAGGAAAACAGCCATTTGTAGACTCAAGATGATAAAATGAACTGGATTCTTACAATGAGGATACCGATTCAGAACAGACAATTTCTCTAAAGAAGTGTGATTAAATTGTTCATGTTTTAAAGATAATTGAGAAGACCATCCCTTATTTTTCCAGGCTTGAAGGAAAAATTGATTTCATTAGTGACAATCAGAAAAAGAAGTTTGGTTCTATAAGGGAATTAAGAAAGAGAGTTTCTTTAGTTGAAGATGATTTTAACGTTCTATCTAAAAGTTTGGATGCTCATAAGAAGTCTTGTAACAGAATGACTAAGTGGTCATACAAAACAGAGAGCTCAATGAATGATCATGAAGTGTCAATTGAAGACTTAAGGAGACTTTAAAATTATCTTGCTATTGCTTTTAATAAGCTTGACAAAGAAACTGTTGAAAAGCTGAATCAATTGTCAAATACCCATGGAGCCGATATTCCTTCAGTGAAAAAGTTGCAAGAGATAATGAATGATTTTCAGTCTGAGTTTTTGAAGGTTTCATCTTTCATAGATGAATTATTCTTATTGAAGAAACAAAATTCAGTATTATACAAATATAATAGGAATTTACAAGACAAAATTGATACCCTTGAAGAAGTAATCAGAGTACAGGAGGAGACCATCAAGAATCAAGATCATCTTTTTCCGACCAACAAGAGCTTCTCAGATCTCAGGGTGATTCTATATCTGAAGACAATAAGGAGATCAAAAAGATAAAAAAATTTCTTCATTATTTGATAATGAATGAAAAGGAAAGATAAAACAAATGACTGTTATATTTGTTTTATTTTCATTAACTCTATAAACTATTGTTATCGTAATGAGATTTTCGTTACCCTTTCCTTTTTCCTGCATTTCTTTTCTCTAACTCTTTCAGGAAACTCAAGATTACCCCATTCTTTTTGTAAATCACAAAGGAGGATAATATTTTATAAAGGGGGAGAATGTTTTATAAATGGGTAGAATGGTTTACAAAGGGAGAATATTTTAATCAATTACTTCTAAATCAAGTAAAATATACGAATACAATCCTTAGGAAAATACATACCTAAGGGGAGTTAGTTGTATTCAATTTCATATTCAGAAGAGGTTCCAATAAATCAGGGGGAGATAAGTATTTCTTTTTGTTTTTACTTTGTGTTTTTTTCTTTCCAAAAAGGGGTAGATTTTTGAGTCAAAAGTTCTCTTTTGAATTTTATATCTTGTTTTGGAAATCACAAATGTCTTTTACCATGTTTATCATACTGACCATTCCTATCATACTCACCATGCTGATCGTACTGGCCATGATTATCGTACTGATCATGCTGATCGTACTAACCATGCTTATCGTACTGATCATGCTAATCGTACTGACCATGTTTATCGTACTGATCATACTGATTGTACTGACCATGCTTATCGTACTGACTCTGGAAATCGTATTGACTCTGTTATTCGTACTGAGTTTTATGAATCATTACATTACACTAATACTTACAATACTCATAATTTACTTTCATTACTTACTTATTTTGGTCCTTTATCAAAAACACATGTTCCATATTAATCGTACGCATAGTTATCATCTTTATATATCTTTTGTTTTAACCAAAATGATGTCGTGGAGTTAGTTATAAACTAATCAAAATGATGTCGTATTTTATGTTTCAATATGACTGTTATAATAGCAGGTATCCAAGTCCCTCTGAGTTTTCCAGAGAAATATGACCGTTAGAGAAAATATGATCGTTGGAAGCTGAGTCCTATAAATATGAGGTCATTTGAAGCCATGAAAAAAATGTTTTTGTTGAGAATTTTCTTATATCATGTTTCTTGAGAGAGATACTATGACTTCTCTCTTTCTTCGTGTGAAATCCTTGAGATTAGAAAACGTGAATGACTTGTTCTTAGTTTTTGTATTTATATGAGTGCTTTGTTTTCCTTTGTGTGTCTGATCAGGTGATAATGATCTAGGGCTGCTGGGGATTGGAAGACGGTGCTATCGATCATTGTATCAAGGGATTTCAAGTGATTGAAAGATAAAGGTTCCAATTACCTACAAAATCGAGGGCTTGCGGGGATAGCAAGATAGACATACTGATCGTCGTATCAAGGGATTACCAAGGTGTTGGTAAGACAGACCTATTATCCTAGGTGAAAGGATAACCCTTCTCTTTGGGTAAAAAGAATTTTAATACTTTTACTTTTCTGCTGCTGTTTGTTTTAGAAAGGGAATTGTATTTTTTTTATTTTCTTCATTTCATATTCATTTTTAATTGTTTCAATTACAATCATACTGTTACATATTGTATCAATTGATTCTATATGCTTTATGGTAGAATTATTCACTTTTGTTTTACTCTAATTATTGTATTCATCTTGAATACAATTGTGTTAATTTTCTTATAGTATTAAATCATATCATACATTTATATTCAATATAATTGTGGTTGATTAGTTCTTGTTGTGAATTGTATTAGTTTAAGATCATTTAAACTAATTTCTTAAGTGTTTAAGGAAATTTTTAAAGTGTACAATTCACCCCCCCCCCCTCTTGTATTGTTCCATCTAATATACATATACATCTACATATTTGATCCAACACAACCAAGTGTATATAAAACATAGAAGGAAACTCTTACTTCCAAGAGAAAAATCCCTTGGATTTTTGGGTGTTTCTCCTTGACATTCTAAAATCCGATTCACATATGAACCCTAAAAGATGGAAGAAATTAAGATAAAGGATATGAAATAAATAAAAATAAGGATACGGTAGAAGAAATGAATCATACCTTTAAAATTTATGTGAGGTAATAGATAGAGACTTGGGAGGTGAAAAGAGAAAACCAAGGGGACCATCCTCCCTCCCTTAGCGGTGTATGTTTATTGGAGGATTATGGGCACTGGTTTACCCTGTCTTTCACATTTATTTTAATTAAATAATTTAATATGATAAAGAATTATGTTTCTAGAACACTATATGATACCTAATATTAATTGCATATCCCAAATCTGAATTTTGAAATTAACCTAATTTATGTTTGAATTCCATGAAAATAACGATTTAATATAATTATTTTTATAATATAATAATATAAAAAAACACTTCACACTCATTAGAATATTTTATTTATAAAAAATTAAGTTAAATATTTTTATCATTATTAATTAATTACATGATCACATTAAACTTTTTAAGAACTATTAAATTATCATTAATTGTAATATATAAAACACCTTGGGAAGTCTGGATAATAAAAACAAAATTCTAGGACATAAAAGTTTCCTGCACAATTTCCATGCATGATCTCATAGAACCTCCCCATTATTGTGATTTTTTTGAATTTCCAATAGTTTAAATTTAAAATAACATTAAAATGAATTATTTTAAAAAACAAATAATTATATTCTAACACTAGTCATCAATATTAAGTTTATTGGAGGTAGTATCGGGTTAGAAAGCTTATTTTTTTCATTATTCAGATGAGGTATATTATTGAGGATGGGTATTTTTAATGACCTTGTTTCCATAATCATGTAGCCAAATAAAACTCAAAATTTTATATTTTATCTCACCAAGAAATAAAACTTCCTATGATTTTAAATATTGGACATATTTAATATTACCAGCGTCCTTAATTTAAAATATAAAAAATATATAAATTTTTATAATCTTATATTATATATATAAGAAACTTTAATAACATTTGGATCACATGTAACGTGTTAATAATATATTTTACTAAGAATATGTCATTTTTATTTCATTAATTCCTTTAATATTACATTAATGACCATCAATACTACTATTTTTATTCATATTATTTATTTGATTATAATTACAATCTTTTTTATTATTTTATCATAAATAATAGACATTCAATAGATCACAAGACTGATATGAATCCATAAGTATGTGATGGATGTTAATCAGTGTTGGATAAATTTTTGTAATTCTCTTAAGTCATCCTTTAATTAGATGTTAAATTAATAAATGATATATAATTATTTAAATAGATAATTAATCATATGTGTAATGATAAACACAAACACTAGGTTCACACAATTTTATAATGTTCATATTTAATTTGCGTGACTAAGACCTTATTTTGTTGATATCCATCCAAATCACAAATTAATCCACTAGAATTAAAATATTAAATAAAATATTATTCGGTAATTTATTATCATTAATCCATAATAATTAATTCACAAAACTTCTAAAAATAATTTCCATATTATTTCATAAAATAACATACCCTTAATATACGAAAGTTGAGTATTGAATTCAGGATGAACACTACATCAGATCATTTGATCTTTCTCGGAAATAAAAAAATTTCAAAATATTTCTCTAAATGTTCTTCAATCCATTTGGTAAAAAAATATCCCCTCAATATTACATAATTTTATTCTAATTTTAAATATATTCACACACATTATAGGGTTCTCATTTTTTCTTCTATTCTCACTCTCAATCTATTCACATTCTTATATTTAAATAAGATTTTAAATTAAAGATAAAGCCTTATTAAATTTTTAAATCTAAAAGTGATTCTATTTTTTATATTTATATCCTATAGATATATAACTTGTTATAAAACAAATATATATTAAGGATATATATAAATTAATACCTCGTCATTCTGATCACCAAAATATTATATAATATCTTTAATTTTTATAGTATTTTAGTCACTATATAAGCCTTCAGGTAATATAAATCCCAATATTTTAATAATTGAAATGAGTCACAATTATACCTATGTGTTGAGTAACTATATATATATATAAATTGGGTTACATCATCTCAGATTAATTCAATCCCCACCTATAATATACAATATTGAGTATATTTCCAAATAGTGTTTTATGAATTTCCAAAATAACTTCATGTAATTTTATAAGTTCTTCATGAAACTAAACATATATGAAACTAATTTTGAATATCTATATAATATATTATTATTATTATTATATTATACACCATTAGTTATATTTTCGATATCTTTAGATTTATCAAATATATCTTCAACTCTATCTTACATAAATCATTTTCTATCTCATTATTTTCCAAATGTATTACATAAAAGATGTTAAATTTGGTATAATATCATCAAAAATTTGTACTTAATTGATCTTCATACTACTAAAATTTTTATGAATATTATTTATGAATGCATTATAGGAACTTGAATAACTTACAAGAACATTTAAAAATTAAAAATTATTATTTCTATATATTTTTTAAAATGTTGGATGGGGATTTTTTCAAACAAATTTATAAATATTGTAATTACATTATTTTTTCAATAGATATATTTAAATAAGTATTTTTATGTATTAAAATCTTAGAAAAAACTATACATTATTCTCCCATCATTTTTTATTTATAAAATATAATCATAAAACTTTATATCTCATTTAATACATTTATATTTTCATTATTTATTTTAATGTAAAATTTATTTATATGTTTAATATTATCTTAAAAATGCCCATTTTTTCTATTTGTATTATTTATATAATCTTCATATAATTAGCATAAAATTAATACCAAATAAATTATATCATTTTTTCTTGAAAATCAGTTGAAATAATAAATCAATGGAATCACAAATTGGAAACACCCTTTTCAATAATTTATTCCCTGTATATCCACATATTTTGGGAGGGGTTTATAATGAAATGCATGTTGGTCTGAGTAAATATGGAAATATGGGGAGAATTTCATTTTAAAAAATTTTCAAAAATTAATACAAAACATGAAAAAATTATAACAATTAAAGGGTTAAAAAATTATAAGAGGTTAGTGAAATGGAAATATAAAATTAAAAGATAAATCACAATATATTGATATAGGAGTTCGGCAATAACATGTATGGGGATCCACAGAGTTACTCCCCTTAAGGTCCTTGAGTGTTTTTTGTTTAAAACCATTGTTTTAAATCATTGTATCAGGAATCCCAATAGCCTTTTATTTTTAGGGTTCATAATGAAAAACACATTTCCAAGTGTAATAACGTTGATTTTTAGTGGTTGTAATAAGAAACTAACGAGCATTATAGTGTTTGTTTCTAGACAAAAAAATACATATCTATCCATTTTGTTTTTATAGATAGTGACCTAAATTAATGACTATAATTTTAGTGTTTATGGTTACAAACCCTAAAACCATTATTTTCTTTTAGTGGTTACACATAGAAACCCAATTCCCACTTAATTTCAATTTTTTAAGTACCTATCCTCCTCAAAATCTGTGGTAGTGAGAACCTAACAAGGGAAAAAATAGAAGACTTTCTTTATATAAGAGCTTTGAATAATAATCATGATCCTTCTAAAATAATTCCTTAAGAGAAAGGAGGGATAGAGTGAGACAAGAATGAAGAGAGATTCAAAATAAAGAAAATGTTCACAATAGATCTCTAAAATGATCTTGAAGGTAAACATAGACTTCCAATCACCCTTGGGGTGTTATTATTGCCTCCAATAACTTTATTAAAATTCTGGATCCTTATAGTATCATAAAGTTCTATTAGGAGTTAAATTAAGCCATATAGAGCTATCCAAAAATGATTAGTTTTTAGGTCTATATATTTTCCATAGTATAGCTAGTGGGGGTCACCAGTGAGATGGTGGCACCTGGAAAAAAACCTAGCTTTTTTCTAGTCACACCATCTCACTAGTGTAACCCACTAGGTAGTTTCTAGAACATATAGGTGGAGAACATTTAAAACATCATCCACATTCTTTTAAAGCCATCTATTTAGTCGGAAACAATGATGATGATATTTTTAAAATACAAACACAAAAATCCATGAAATAAAAATTTCAGAAACATATTTTGGTAGTTTTGATTTAAAAGCCACCTAAGATAGTGAGATGTAAAATATTCTCCCTTTCTTGATATTAATAAACTCGTAAGAAATTCAATATTATAACCATTATTTGGAGGAAATTTTAATAAATATTACTCAAATTAAATTTAGTATATCATAATAAAATTAAAAAAAAATCGGAAAACCCTCAATTATTAAGAGAAAAAAATATTTTATGTTTCGTAAAATATTATTTTATTACATTTAAAAAATATTATTCCCCATTTTAATAATAAATTCACCTTTAATTACTTTTACTAATATCATATAACCTTTGTTATTATCAAACTTTTCAATGTAATTTTAAAAAATTGGAAGAAGTTTTCAAGGAAAAATATATTAAAACACCTTAAGTTGAAAAAAAATTATTTATACCAATTTCCCTAAACATACCTTTAATATCATGAAAATACTCTCCAAATTTAAGATTATTAAGAATAATATAGATAAGGGATAGATAATCAAGGATAATTCATTCATGATAGGATATGAATATATGAGAAACAAATTATCTTTTGAGTTATTTTAAGACCATCAACAATATTCCTTTTACTGCGACAAAATAATTATTTATTTAGAAATATATGAAATTGAGATTTTTATAAAAGCATATTTTGATAAAAAAAATTAAAACTAAAAAGATTTCAACATTTCAAAATAGACTTTTAAAAATAATAAATATATACAAACCACATGTTATTTTGATTAAATATAGATATTTTAACTTAAAAATTCTAAAATCCAATTTCAAAACAAGTTACTATCTAAGGACGTTTTCTATTTTAAAGTTGTGTCTTCCCATAAATTGATGCATACATTAAAATTTATATGTTTCCACCAAAATCATGTAAATTAAGAGTTAAATAAAAAACATTAGAAATTAAAAGGGATGGACCATTCAATTCAATATTTAAATAAAGGATATAAATTCTCCAATGTCCTCAAAAATAAATTAATGGATCAATAAATTTTAATATTTATAATAAATAATATAATTCAATAAATCTCATGGTAATAAATGAAAGTAAATTAATTATTCTAAAAAAAATCAAAAGAAATAATTACAAGAGATCCATTCAAAACCCCAAAATTAAATGAAAATGATCTAATTCAATGGGTTTAGTGAAGATATAGGCTAATTTAAGATTAGTGAAATAAAAATATAGAGGTATATCAAATTTTTTGAAATTATTACTATGAAAATGTTTCCTAAGGAAATTTTATTTGTTTGATAGTAATTAATTAGATTTTTTGAAATGGAAATCACAATTTTCTTGTCACACATAATTAGAACATGATAACAATTTATATAGTAATCTAGAGGAGTAAATTTCATTAAACATTATTTGGAATAATCAAATAATCATGGAAATATATTATTCTTCATCATCTAAAGTGAAATATAATTTTTCTTTTTACTACTCCATGAGATAAGGTATTTTTAAAGATAGTGAAATTTCCCACTTGAACTTTTCCTATCTAGTTAGCACCCTCCAAAATCTACCTCAATAAAACTTATATATTCAAAATAGGTGTATTTAAATAAAAATTGGATTCATAGATACATTAAAATACAAAAAAAAAATTGGTAGATTTTAATTTTTCTTATTTTAAATTGTCTTAAAAATAAGAAAAATCTATAAACTTAACATTATGTCATTCTAGGTCATAGTATAATTGAGAAGACTCCTAGTCATACCTCTATAAATCATATTTTTCAATGATTTTTCAACATCATACAAAGTAATCATAAAATATGTACTCATTGTTGAACCAATCAAGTTAAATTTATCCATTCTAAATTTCATTAAAAGAACATTGGTGTATATATATTGTCTAAGAAAAGTGCCATAAATTTTTTGAGGAATTTAAAAACTAAGGTAAATTTTGAGTTATTCGATAATACTAATATAAAATTACTTTATCATTAAATATGAAATTTCATCGAAAATGGATTCTTTTGTTGAATAAGAAATTACATCATCCACATAATTTTGGACAGTCAAATAAATATTTGAAATATTCATTAAAAAAGGTGGAATTAGATTTACTCATCGTAAAATCATTTTCTGTTATAAATTCGGATAACCTCATATACTAACTTTTAGGTTGTTTTTTTAAATCCTTAATGTTATTTCTCAAACTTGAAAATCTGATCTATAAATTTTTTTTCTCTAAAAAGAAAAGTGGTTGTTCTACAAAAAAATGGAAATAAAACAATTTTAAAATGCACTTTTATCATCCATTAGAAAAAAAATATTTTAAATTAGATGTGAATGGAATAAGATTCTTATGAACTATATTCTAGGGACTAGGGAAAAGGTTTCTCCAAAATACATTTCTTACTCTTGGTTATGCATTTTAGCTATATGTTGGGCTTTGTTACATGTGATATTACTTTGCTCATTTAATTTATTTATAAAGACCCATTTAGTGCCAATAACAGGATAATTATTAAGCTTTTCAAAATAGTATAATTTATATTTTGGGAAATTCATTTAATTCCTATGGTATAATAAGAACCCAATTTTTAATATTAATAGAATAATCAATTACTTTGGGCTATAGGTGTGATACCAAACGGTGATATTATACTGTATTGAAAATGGATTTCCAAGTATGATTAACGTCTTGAAAATATATAATAAAATCTTTAGGACGATGATCTTTAGGCTTAAACCATTTCGTGGTTAAAGGGATCAGTTATTTTTCATCTTGAATCTCGTTGGGATTTTGAGGTAAATTTTAGGTTAATTTTTCAAGTTCTACCTCGACATCATCAAATTGAGGATATAATCTATGAAAATTATCATTAAAATTGATGTGACTTGTCTGTTCAATGGTCCTGGTACTTTTATTGAAAACATATTTATTCTTACTTGATCTTCAATACAAAATAATGACACCCTTGTCTGATTTAGGTTCAAATTTACCACGGTTAACTTTTTAATATCCCAGATTTTGGACTGAGTTCAAAATTCCCTGAGAAATTAAACTTTTCATTTTTTTTGGGGCATGAAAATTATTGAAATAAGACACATAAAGTAGTTATGAAAGTTTTAAAACATAATATTACTGTTTTTACATGGTGTAGAATTCCAAAGATATGTCTCTAGAGTTTCATTTATTTCAATGAGAAATAGAAATCAAAATCCTTGTTTTATGTAATGTAAAGGGAGGAATGCTATTAGCATAAGATTTGTTATAAACATGAGCCCCAAACTCTCTAAACATATCGGGGTGCCTCATAGTTACTTAAACTCTGAATGGAAGGATTCATTTTCATTCATGAATTTGAAAAAAAATTATATAGGTCATCGCATGAGCTGCGCACAGCTAGTCAAACTGTGTGCCTAATCTTTGGAGGGGAAAGTCCCACCAACAGTGGCACCACATGGTGGGTGCATGATTTTCCAAATCATGTGTATAAACCATGAATATCATTAAAGTGATGTAATTTACTATTTTTTTCCTACCACCTTTATCTCTTCTTCCCCTCTTTTATTCTCCTCTGCATGCACTAGCCTCTTATGGGTTCACCCTCTTGGATATCATCCTACGAATAGATGGATCTCATCTATCTAAGATCAGAATTATTAACTATTCATAAAGTTTTATATCAAATAGTGATTCTACAGCTCCTACTTTCTACTTTATAAATTTCTCTTATAGTATTCACTATTATTTCAATATAAGCTTATATGACCTATTTTTAGGCCATATGAATATTTCTTCAATTTCTATTTAACTGGATTGAATATATTCTTGATAATAGATTACTGAATCATATTAGGAATGATATTGGTATTGTATATTATTTCCCCTCAAGGTTATGCCATTTATAAAATTATTTCATTTTTTCATGTGCTAAACATTCTGGGTGTCGCACTTAATTTATGAAACATCTTATAATAAATTCTTATACCACAGATTTGAAGTTGTATCAACCCCCCTGACATTTTTGGAAGTCATAACCTCAATTTTAGAAACCCCTTTGGTCATTCAATATTATTTTATTTATTTTTCACTGTTTTTAATCAACCAAAACACTACATAGGTATGTTTGGTTTAAATCCAATGAAAATTTAAATGATTAAATGTCAAAAAACCATTTATTTTAGTTATAATAGAGCATGGATACTCATATGGAATTTCATAAATTTTTAGGGATAAAACTAATTAAATGGTTATTTTTTATAAATATGTGTGTAATTTATTTCCTCTTATTTGTGGAAGATGTAATAGAATTTAATAAATTGATAAATGGTTGAATGCCACTACCAGACAGTATTATCATTTAAAAATAAAATTCTAAATAGAATGAAGGAAATTTAATAGTGAATCAACATGGATGTTTTTTGTAGCCAATTATTATTTATTAAATGCATGGTACCATTTTCTCTTGGACATTTTTCTTTTTATAAAAGAGGTCAGATTTGATCTATTCGTCGATTCATGAGGGAATTCCTTAAGATCCCAAAGGATTCCACCCCAATTCATTGGTCTGATTGTTGAGTGAGATACTATAATAGGGTTTATTCAATGTCTTATCTATATAAGAATGCCTCAATATGTTACCAGAAAATAACATGTATATCCAAGAAATTAAAATGCCTTCAATTATCTCATGTGATTCATATTCATGTCCTCAGACATGTGATGCTAAGGATTACATCCTTAGTCTCCAATCATACTTCTCCAAGTATTACTTGGGACATGACTCCCCAAACTTAGTTAGAAAATTTTACATTGGAATCCAAGGATTTACCCTTTAGACTACACTCAGACCCCTATATCCATATTGTACGAGTTATTACTATGAGTTAGTGTTTCCCTATAAGGTTATGGATTCCTTGGATACACCTCTATCCTTCTTTATTATTATTATATTTATCATTATGTCCCTTCCTTAAATTATGAGATTTTTAATATTTCTATTCAGTATGTGTGTTCCTGGGATATAATCTTTGGGTACTTGATGGTACATGTATATATTTTCATATATATATATATATATATATATATATATCTACTTATATTGATGAAATTATACACATGGTAGAACAAGTTCAAAGGCACTCTGTCTTAGGTCAAATAATTTATAGTCATCCATGTATCCTTTTAGGAACTTGATCATGACATTGGTTTAGTATTTATTACACTACTTTACTTTTGATATGTCTTTTCACTAAATTATTTTATATTCAATAAATATATTTCTTAGATGACATTTGTGGAAGAATACTAAGTATATCTCACACCCTTCTTGAGATATCTGTATCTACTTAAATATATTATCTCATGACATCGTTTTAAGACCTTAGATTGTGCTCTATGTTTTCATTCAATTTTGGACTTGAACTGGACATGGGATCCTAGTTGTAGTGCTTGAGAATGTAATTAGAAATACTTTTAGATATAGTGTATTTAATTTTTTTATTATTTTTCATTTTAGAAATGTATATTATTCTACCAACTATATTTCTATTGCTCTTACACGGTAGAATGTTCATCCATGTTTATTTATTCATTTATTATTTAGTGTATGTTGTTACTATCTTTTTAGATTATCTTTTGTTCATAAACTTCTATTGTATATTTATTTTATATACCATTGTGATACTCTAATCATGAGGGTATATTCTCAGCATTATACCCCAATTATACCATCCCTGCTAGTCGGAAACCTCTAGTATTCATGGAGGCACACTTGAACCTAAGTGACTGACTGGATCGGGGCACCGCTTTAGTGGATCCCAAGTTGGGACATTAAAAAGTTTTATTAGACATATATTTTCCAATGAATTTTTTTTGCTGGTAGACATGTGACTAGTAATGTGTAAGTGTTTTTTAAATACCCATTTCTAGGAATAATCAACCCATACAAGGGGAAAATACTAAGGGGATAGGGATATGGAGATTTTTCATGTTGTTCATTATTATAATGGGTCATTATTTCACCTTGAGTTACTGAGGTACTATATACTACTAACTAATATATTGGATTTATTATATTTTAACACTATCCCCAAAGAGAATTTAGGTATTGTAATACATATAATTATAGGCACAAAGAGATAAACAGTATTTTCCATGTATGTTTAATTGCTTGATTTGATGATACATTTTGGATGTTCCTTGTAACATTTAGTAGAATTCTTTATTATATACCATGTTTAGGTGATTATTTTTCATCCATGGTTCTATAACATTTATCCATGAAAATTTATCATGGTTTCCATACATACCTTTCTTAAGTGGTTTCCTATTCCTATGTCTATTTTTATTACTAGTTTGTGATAGAACGCCTTGTTAAATGTATTATATATGATTAGTTATTAATGTTTCTACATCAACCTAAATGGTGTTTTCCCATATATCTTGAAGATGGAACATTAAATATCCAAAAATTACATGTTTCATCCATGGTCCATTCATTTTATGGGATGAAATATTTACAGTTGTAATTAAATGGGTGTCCATAATAATTTATAAAGTGTACAAGACTAATAAATTGGGAAGGGTAACCCATATAATAAAACCATAAAATGGGGACTTGTTATATTATAAAAATGAAGGTAAAATTATAGTTTTATTTACATGAATATAAATTGTAACTTATAAGGGCTGGTGACTTTATATATTGGTAATGACATATGCATCTAACTGAACCATGATCTATGAATAAATATTGAATTGTACTTCTAATAGAAAATGGTTATTGATAAATGATGACGTATACTTTTGATTGAAAATTATTGTACCCTTGTGTATTGGGAATGATGAACCGTGTGACAAAATTACTAAATGTACAACAGGACCCAAGTTGGTCAGTTGGGGAATGTTGCTTAAAATAAACCTAGTAGGGGTGTTTCAAATTATGATGTTTAAACTATTATGGTTTACACTAAAATGGTCGTAGGTTGGAATGATGGTACCCCAATAATTTACCTTTATCTTTTATTCCTTAGTTCTTAACCCCATGTGGGGACACTAATACTATATGGAATTGTTGTTTAATGTGTCAGTAGCCACTTATAGGGTGTTATATATAAATTTATATTGGAATATTACTAAACCAATTACTTCAAAATGACACAGAACATATTATCTTCTTAATAAATATATTATTATGAAGATTCCATAAATTAAAATGAAAATTACAACATAATATGAGTTTTACTCTATAAATTGGAATTAAAATTTTCTTTAACTAATCCTAATTGTGAGAAAATTTTGGCTCAATAAATGTATAAAATGAATTTATAAGATAAAATTTCTAATTTATGACTGGATGTTGGCTAAATAAATAATCCCTAAAATGCAGTTTGATATAGAATTTCTATGATTACCTATGGAATTAGCTAAATATAGTACCAATTATATATTTATTTTCTGATTGGTACATTTTATTTTTTAAACTGAGCCACCAAAATGTTTAAAATAAATTTTATTTGATTTAATGGTTTAAATGAAACATTAATGTGGTGTTCCTAGTTTTGTACCTAATGTAAGGGTATTTTAAATCGTTCCATGTGTTCTTCATTAGATGTGAATGGGTGTATTTCTCATAGGTCACTTCTAACATTTTTTTTTACAGTGGTCTTAGAGGTTAGTATGGTAATCCTAGTGAAATTTTTGTGGATACCAACTTGTAGGATGGACACTTCATATTTATGTAAGTGGAGGGCCTAATATTGGCAGCACCCTTAGAAATTAAAATCATGTAGAATGATAATGAATACTTTTAGGCATGCGGTGTTGGTTTGGTGTCATTTCCATGAGTATGACTCTTAGGGATGAGATGACAGACCCTAGATAAACAGGTGGTCATTTCATATGTTGAGGATTTTTTAGGGTGTGAGAATCATATAATTCTCGAGTTCAGAATGTTAGATATTCCTTGTTCATCATCAGCAACTTAGTAGGACATGTAACACTTATTTTTATTTACTGTTGGATGAATCAGAAAGTTATTAGCAATATTTATATTCATATGGGATAATAATTCTCCAGGATAAAACAATAGTATGGTCTATTAGATTCCGGGATGCATGGAGATGATAGTCCTATGGATGGTATCAAATAAAATTCGGTTGGGTTGATGAAATATCAGGGTAGTACGATTTGATACACATGATACTCATAGAGTTATTATAATGGTACAATGAACTCTATGAGTTTAGTGGAAATGATTTATGAAATGATCGGTTTCACTATTTTTTGCAGTCATCTACATAGTAGAGTGACCTTGGAATTAGAGGAAATTGGGTTATCCAAGCACTCAGGGTGACATTGAAAAATAATCGACTGTTATAGCACTACCAACTAGTTTGGTTTTAGTTTTTTTCTTGACACTAATGTTGTGTGTGAGCATAGCTCAGGAGCCTATCAAACATATTCCTATATCAAATATAATCTACCATGATTTCAAGTTATTGATTTTTCTGTATTTTAAAATTACTCTTGGAAAAATCATGTTGGTCACATATATAACCAAATTTTGGTGATGGAAAGAGTGTGTTCCATCAGATGAGTTTATAGTCCATTTAAATGATCAATAGGACACTCATATGGTGGTAAGTGTCATGTAGAATATACATTACTGTGTCCTTCCATGTAGAGGGAGTGAAACTAAAAAATGTTATTTGTACATGGTCAAAAAACGTTTTTAAATCCTTGATGCTGGTAAGTTAATTTTTATAGTCTCTAAAATGATACTTCATATAAATCTCATTTATGGTTTTGAATGGAGTCTAGAATATAGATTCAAGATCAGGGTGTGTGGGTAGACCAAAAGATGTAATAGTTTTACGGCATGATGGTGTATGTAAGGAAACATGATGATATAATAGTTTTTTTGTGTAAACAACCTTTGAGAACACTATGATCCACAGTTGGAATATGGTGGGAGGTTTTGAAACAATAATATAATTACTTGATAGTGATGGAATCATGATCATTTACTGATGAAACATCATTAGGAACAATTGATATTATTTAAAAAAAGTTGGCCACAGGTAGTTCAACTTTTCTCTCATATGCGTAATTAGATATGGGTGATTGGAAACCATGTTAGAAACATCATATTAGATATGATGAAAATTAATCTTATCTTATTAGAGATTTTTATATCCTCTTAGTTTACCCTTTTCATAGTGGTGATCATTCCCCTTATCTTGACATCATGCATGGTACACTAAGAGAGCTTCGGTAATATTTTAAGCTAAAGAGAGATGTTAAATACCTGGTTTCATCGAGAAATGGACTCTTTTAGAGTCACCCTCTAGTATCATGGACAAATTTAAGGTCCTTTACATTCCCAAGGGATACTAGTATTTCTACATATAAATCACTTGGATAGAATTATAGACACCGCCTGGTTATTCAACTTGACTTCTATGTGAGATACCAATATTGGGTTCAATCATTTTTCTTGATACATGGATGTATCAACTGTGTATCAACATCACACATGTAAACACCTTATTATATACTACCATGGAGGACCTACACAGACTCCAATAGTGGATTATAAGGTAACCGTGGAAGACAGTCAGGCTCGGATGATATGTCTTGAGTGTGTCGATCAAAGGATTATGGTTGAGATATACACTTAAATTAATATTGTGGAACAAGAAATAATCAGTTTTTTAATAGATTATATCATAAGCCAGTTACAGTTTTCAGAGATCATGCTTGAAATAAACACTATATTTTTTGGAATAAGGGAATCATAATCAGGTTTTTGATGCATCAGCTGTTACAACTTACTATTTTTGAAGATATTTATAAAAAATTGTATCGACTTACAATATATTCCTTAGATAAATTTTGTTAGGTAACGAACCATGTTTTACACATTGGGGGAGGATATGAGTGAAGTGAAAGAGTTATTAGGGTATTTTAATCAAAAAATAGGCTTAACCAATTAAAGTGTGGTTGATGGGGATTTGACTGTTTAAATAAAATCATGGATTAGGACCATATTCCTCATGTATAATTAGGTTTCTTGAGTTGATAATCCTTCTATAAGTGTCATTAGGTTTCTACGGCCATTCATTGAAAGGAAATTACAATGGTGAAAGTAAAATGGGTAGTAATTGTCCATTCTAGCTAGAATCTTTGATGGGTAGAGCCATATGATGGTTGGTAAAGGTGATAATTATTTGACCAAGCCTTGATTTAGACATTCTTATGTAAGCACCATAGTAATGTTTTATTTTTCTGATATGAGCACCAGTGTGTGTTTCAATGGAATATATACCATATGACTAAAGTGATTCTTAGAGGTACATTGGGAAATGGGAAACAAAATACATCCATTTGAAAAATAAATCATGACTCAAGTATGTAAAGTGTTGTTTTCGTTATTCCTTAAGTCTTCTCTAGGATGAGATGTTTATTTGTGGGGAGTTTGTATGATCTCGTGTTTTTTATCGAGTTGAAAATTCAAAGAGAAATTGAGATTTTGATGTGGAGGATGGGATAAATCTTCAATTATTCTTTGGAATATACTTTTGAGAGTTATAAGACTTAAAATTTTTGTTTTTAGATAGTATTTAAGACCCAAAATATTTTTTGGGTGTTAGGGTGAGTTTTATGAGCAATGGGCATCGAAATCCTGACATTTAGTAAGGTAATGGGTGGTTCATGTATACAACATGGATTTAACAACATCAGATTTTGTGAAATATTTTTTTCAAATAAATTAAATGATTTAAATATATTTTTTACACTCAATTCTAATTTTATCTTTTATTACATGCAACACTGGGTGGTATTTTTTGTTACACGTAACACATGGTTTAATAAAATGTGACTTGCTATTATGAAATTATTATTTAATATGATAGTTATCACATATACAATAGAATTCAGGATACAAATAAGATTAACTAAATTATGAAAATTTATGATTTAAATATATATATATATAATTAATTCTTAGGTGACTAATTAATTGAAAATAAATATAGAAACTATTTGAATGTAAAGGAAATCTTTTCCTGAAAAAACTATTTTTATGAAAACAAACATGTTTTACATAAATAAAATTAAAAAATCACTTTCTAGGATTGGAAACAATAAAAATTATATATTATATGTTATTAAAATTTGACATTTGTTTTTTTACATAAGTTACAATAACAAATCCAATCTGATGATTAAAAAATGTATTTTTTTAAAGGTGGATTTGTTGCCTTTTACCCACTGACACTAAAAATAATTTTTAACACCTTTAAATTTTTTTTTGATAAAATAAATTTCATTATTAAAATAAAAATTTCAAAATTATCTGATGGATAATTTATGATATTTTTTGAAAATATAATTTATTTGATGATTAGTGAAAAATAATGAATTTTAATTTAAAAGTTAATTTTTTAAGTTATTTATAAATTTAAATTATATTTTAAATTTTTATAATGTAAAATTAGACAAATTATATATATATATATATATATTATTATAATTTAGGCCATTGGAAATATTATCTTATTGAAATTTGATATAAATACATTGTAAACTTTTAAACATTTTCTCTATAAAAACTCCCTTTCTCGTCTCGTCTAGGGGATTCAATTAAAAAATATAATTTAGTGAATTTAATTTGAAAAAAATAGATTCTATATTTTTAATTAGAATATTTTATATTATATAATATGTTAAGATTAATTTTTGACCAAAATTAATAGTGCAAATAGTACAAATTAATTATCCCTTTTTAAGAAAAAATGGGTTTAGCGAGGGATAAAATAAATATAGAAGGCTTAAATTAACCTAAAAACGTCCATAAAATCTATTGGATATCCATATTTGGACCCTATAATGTCTATTTATCCATAATAACTTATTATTAGCCATTTTACTTGATAAAAACTTTGGTACGATTTTTTATTTTTAGAAAATTACAAGTGTGCCACTCACCTCACATAGAAGAGGTCGCCCCATATCCTCTCTTATTCACACCATAAAACCCTTTTTAATTAAACTACTAGACCTTATAACTTTAAAAAATCATCCTCTCATCCTAGAAGACATATTTTTGGGAAAAATAAAACCTAGGAAGGGTTTTTTGTCAAAACCTAAGGAGGTTGCTTAAAGAATAGGAAACATTTTTCAACAGGCGTTATTATTTTAATTATTCCACCACATCCTTAAATTATTATTTATCCATGATGATATAATAAAATAATTTTATTGCATATAATCAGATTTTTATATTAATTTAATTACCTAAAACCATCTCTACTTCTATCAAATGGGTTATAAAATCAAGGTTCTTGTGTACTGCGGACTACCACCTAGTGAACTAATGTCATTCTTTTTTCCATTAAAACATCTCACGGTTGGGTATGATGATGGATATAAAGTATATATATGATATTTATAACATAATTATACATCTTTATTCGTTATATCATATATATCATTTGTACTTTCCATTACATCATGGAGATGATAATGTCTCTCATGTGTACGGTGGACTACCGCCTTACAAAGCGATGTGATTCATTTTTCACTAACGCTTTACATGGAAGATAATAAGGATAATTTTAATGAATACATGTCATATAAATTAAATAATAATGATATTAATAAAATATTTTTTATTATTTAAATATAATATATTGTTTTATTTATTACCTTTACACTCATTAAAAGATGATAACGACATTCATGTACGGGTTGACTATCTCCTTCACAAAGCAATGTGACTTTATCTTTTCATCATGATACCACATGGATGACATTAATAAATATGTTTAATTGAATAATATTTTATTTTTTATATTACTGTCATTTTTTTTTGATAAAATATTATAATCCTCTTTTTTGTAATGATCATTGAAAAATGGAAACATTACTCATGTGTTTGTATAACCTACCTTCTATGTGATCGTAACGTAATTAATTTATCAAAATAATATTTTTTGATCAGTCAAAAATGTATAATTAATGTATAAATATTATAATTATTTCATTATTATTAATCTAGATATTTTGGATTTAGGATTAATGTAATATGACCCAAAATAATAAAACAAAACATTTACATAAAACAAAGTGGCTATTACTCGAAATGCCATTTTAATAAAGAATTATTAGTAAAGGAATAATAAATGGTCAAAATTTAAAAATATATTTTATTATAAATTTATTTCTTTATCTATAATGTGTTTATAATACACTTATATATTTTTACAAGTTTCTTTAATGTGTATGATGGAATTTGATATAAAAAGTAATGGATTTCTAGTCTCTTTTATTTCTTGGGGAGATACGCCAATTCACCACTCATTTATTTTTATGTGGTGTATATACTCTACCATTGGAATGTTATATCATGAATATCCTTATTTTAACTATATTAAATTTTTCATTTTATGTTATTATTTATTGGGGTTTATGATTGAGAATATTACTAAAGCAGTAAAGGATTTCCATCTCACATTTATTTTCTATAAGAAAAATTTCACATTCACTGCATGTTTCTTTTATATGGTCTATATAATACCCATCAAATTAGTTTATGATTATTATAATTAAAATTACTGTTATTTTAATATCCATATTATTATCACTCATTCATGGGGTTATGATTCAATGATTACCAAATAGATAAGGTACTTTTGCCTCAATTTTTCTTCTTTGAGACATATGATTATGTATTCAACATATCATCATATATTAGGTTTATATATAGCTACATTGACATTTAATATCATGAATTTATTTATCCTCATGATATTTTATGTTTCATTTATTATATTACTTCATGGTTCTTACATTTTACTGTTAAAAAGTGTCAATGATTGTTTGTTACAACCTTATCATTTATCAGGATTGTTTATGATTATATTTCTAATGGAAGAATTTTATGATCCATATATCAATAAACTCATGAATTTTGTTCTCCTATTTTAATTTCATGAGAATTAATGTGTTACCTTAATTTTCCTCACCTTATGTACTCAATATTTCTAAAATAATTTTTTAATAAAAATATTTTTTTTGGTCAAAAATACATTTTCTTCCAAAACCATGTTTTCTAAATGTGTTTTAAAAAATGTTTTGAAAATTTTTAAAATTATTTATTAAAGAAATATTTATCCATGTTTTACTTTTCACAAAGTGTTTTCAAAGGAATTTCCATGTTGTTTTCAACAAAATCATGTTTGTCATTTCCTAAAAATTTTAAAAGAAGATTTATTTTTAACATGAATGGAATGAATAGTAATTCCCACATTAATTACTACTAATAGAATCAAGATTCCCATAAAATATTAAAAAAAAAAATTTCAAATAAAATTTTTTCCTATATATTTTTAAAATTTAAGTATTTTCAAATAAAATTCAAAGTAAAAAATATATATTTTGAAAAGATTGTAATTTTTTTAAGTAGAAAGCATATTTTCCTCGTGAATTTTTTTAAAAAAAAATTAAGGCATACATTATATGTTTTAATGGTTGTTTTCAAAGATAAGTATTTTTCAAAATGTTCTTTGTTTTAGAATAAAAATTCAAATAAAATTTATTTTCCTAAATAAATGATTCAATAAATCTTTAAAAATAATTCTCTATCTATGATGACATCCTTTGATACCTTGTATGCCTTACCAGTTATATTATCCAATGATACCATTATTATTCTTTCTTTAAATGGATTATTTTTATATTGAAAATATGTTTACGAACCTCGTCTTTCTTCCCTTGGTTATAACATGATTAAATGATTATGAAACCCATTTTGTTTTATAGTTTATGTTAATATGAAATGATGAAATTATTATAAAATGTTTCTCTTTTCTACAGGTTATGAAGCCTTATCGAACGAATTCTAGTGAACTTTAACCTTGGTGTAAAAATGAAGTGTATGTTTATAATATATGATAAAAAACCTAGGAATGATATTATCATTGTATTACATCTAAATAAAATTAATAATATTTCTCTATATTTTATAACATGTGATTATTTGGAATCTATTTTTGTTGATCACAACGTACCCTCCTTAGGCATGAACCTGGTCATCTTACCCCATGGGTCCCTTATAATACCTTGGATTCCTTCACAGCATCCCATAGGTTATTGACCACTAAGGTCACCTAAAATATTTATGACTATATCCATATAAAAAAAGATGTTCATTCAGTGTGATTTTCCCCCACACACCCACACCTCAAGAGACATCTTGTAAGTACCTGGATCTTCACCCAGGTATGTTTTTCCTTTTTTTCTGGAGTTTTTAAGAAAAAGGTTTCTTCTGGAAATTTTCAAAGTACAAGCCATGTACTTTCTAAGTACATTCCATGTACTCTGATCCGGCTTGAAGCCGTGTGCTGGCCATGCCCGAGCCACACACGCGGTGTGTTGGGGTGACGTGGAGGCCTATTTTGGCTAAGTACAGAAAGGACCCAGTACACGATGTGTACTCTAAAAGTACATGTCGTGTACTTTTTTTCACTAAATGGACTAGGGTGACGCCTGACCCCAATTTTCATCTTCTTGTCCAGTTTTTGTCCACCCGAGAGTGACCGTACGATCGGATCTTCGACAAGATCTCGCCTCACGGTCTATTATCCGATTCGAGCACGGTCGACTGCGTTGGAAGCGCAGCGGTGAGTTCTTCCTTCTTCATGAGCCATGTTTCTTAATTCCTCCGTGTTTGTAAGATATCGTAGGTTGATCGTTTTGTGAGTTTTCTCAGATCTACTTCATTCTAAGGGGAATCTGTCATCATGGTTCACATATATCGATCTACTAAGATCGAGGTAGGTGGTTTGTGCCTTTCTGTAGAAATTTGATGAATATTTTGTATAAATTCCACCAATAACCTTGAACGGGGTATTGCATGTTCCTATTTTTCCCTTGTCGTATTGCCTGCCTTACTTGATTTCTAGAGTATATGTTTTGCCTGTGATTATTGTAGCTTTACTGTACCTTGAATGTTTGATAAGCTTGTTCTGCCTCTTTGGCATTTTTCCAGTTGCCATGCCTAGTTGTAGGATTGTGGACGGCTGCCTTGTTTTACTGCTGAGCCTTAGTTGATAGCCAAGTAGTTTTTTTGAGGTTACCTGGGCGATATACATGTGTGCTGAGCATGTTTAGTTTCACTCAGGACTGTGAGAACCTAGAGTAGTAGACCAAAGGGAGAATTGACAGAAGGGCTTCTTCAGAGTGTCTTTTAATTATGTTATGAGACCACATGTGGAATTGATGTTGAGTGCTTCCTCAGAGAGTCTATATTTCCTCTACATGGGCCACAAGGGGAATAAATATTGAGTGCTTCCCCAGAGATCCTTTAACACGATACGAGACTACAGGGGGAATTGACAGTGAGTGCTTCCCCAGATATTCTATTAATTTTAGAGTTGAACCATAGGGGTGAGACTGTGTGTGCCTCTTAGAGGGTTGCTGGTACTTATAGGTTGAAACATAGGGGTTTAGGCTGTGAGAGCTACCTAGAGGGTTACCTATTTTCTTCTGGTTGCCAGTTTCTTATTTGTGTACTTTATTTCATAGAACTATGTATTGTAGCTACTTATGCTTTCCTGTTTACTACTTCCTGTTTTATTACTTGCCTTGTATTCATTGACTGTTAGGCACAAAAAACTTGGGCGATTGCCTACTGGGATTGTATCTCACACCCTGTTTGGGCCATGCTTTTGGGCCCAAGAAGACTATGTTGATGTAGGTATAGATAAGGGCAATCACCCTTCTACTTCAGGATCTTGATTGCGCTGGAGTTAGAGATCATGGGACCGAGCCGGGGCTCGTGATGCTAGGGTGTTTATTTTGTTTTTCTTGTGAACTTTTTTCAGTTGTATTTCAGCACTTTGTTTTGTTTTCTGTTTTCCATAGTTACTTGTACTTGATGTATCATTTTCATAATTGCTATATATATTCATTGCATCCACTATTTGGTTTTTGTTGTTATGCGTGTTGTTGATGCTTCCTCTTTTGACTGTTGTTGTTCACTGTATACCTTACCAAATGAAGGGATAGTTTCCCCATCGACTCACCAAGGCCCTCACTGCTAGACAGCAGCCTCTGGCGTTTGGAGAAATGCGCTTGAGGTCATGTGGAAAACCGGGTATAGGGTACCAGTGGAGGGGCTCCGGATTTGGGTCATTACAAAGTGGTATCAGAGTAGTTATTTTCTCATTCTTTATTATTTGGAGACATTAGCCAGGGATAGGACGGATTTGGAACTTGTTATTAAGTTGTGCTCGGGAGTAGCTAAAACGTGTACAGGGAAAGGCCATACTACCTCATTAATTGTAGTTGCTGGTTTTGAGTATTTATGGTTGATATGTTTCACCTAGAGTGATTCACATGACTTATGTGGTTATTGTTTTGATATTTCTGTTCTATTTCTGTTGCAATCCGATTAGATGAGGGTATTCCATCTCATGCATCATGTAGGCACTTCTAGAAATCTCATTCCATGCATTATTACCAAGCCATCTAGGGTGCATTAGCGATTTCATGCTGTTGTGATAGGCTTTGTGTAGATTATGCATGATGTTGTGATAGATGCTTGATAGAATCCATGTTGTTATGATTAGAGAGCTATTTTTTTCCTTGTATGTGACTACAGGAGATGTTGATCTTTGATTCGCGGGGAGTATGGGCCCTCATGAATCGAAATTTGGCATCTCTTTCCCTTGTTTTTAGTGGTTCTGGGAGTCTGAGCAGTTTCATAGCTACTGCCTAGAAAAACCGAGAATACATGGCATGTACTTTTTGGATACAATCCATGTAGTGTTCAGCCTGTGTCACTGACCGTGTGAGAAGAACACGGTGTCGTGGGAGTAACTTTGGGAACATGTCGTGTACGATGGGTACACGCCGTGTATGTTTGGAGCCGTGTACCTGGTTGTGTCACTAGCAACACTGGTCAGGGAAGCTCGGGTTGAACACGTTGTGTCCATAGAGAACCCGTCGTGTAGTCTTGTCCAAGTACCCGGCCATGTCACGAACAACAGGGGTCGGTGTTACCTTTTTCCCACATGCCGTGTTTTTTTTAACACGCCATGTAGACTTGTCCAGGTACCCAGCCGTGTCACGAACAATAGGGGATGTGGTCACCGTGCCTATGCACGTCGTGTTTGTTTGGAGCACACCGTGTAAAGTTCATCCATGTAGATGAAAATGTGTTTCAAAAACATGGGCCGCCGAAGCTTTGTCTAGTACACACCGTGTGTGTTAAGAACACGTCATGTAGTCTCGGGTTATGTCAGACCGTGTTGGTTAGCCGTGTGAGGAGACTCGGGAAGGGGAACAGTTTTCAAGTACACGCCGTGTGCGGATGCAACACGCCATGTAGCTTGAAGTGTACACGACTTGTAGGGCAGAAGAAAACTCCCATGTCAGTGGGTTAAGAAGACATGTCGTGTAGTTTTATACACGTCGTGTAGTCATGTTTTGTAAACCTATGTGTTTGCTTCCCATGTTTCTGTTTTGTACTCTTGTGTTCTCTGTCCTTGTTTTTCTGATCTATGGTGTGCTTTTGATCTTTCATATCTATGCCTTCAAGATGTCCTCCAGTCATACGTCTATCTTCAGGAAGTGATCAGACGCCAGATAGGGCTGATCAAGGACTTCCTACCGATCCTCCAGTCGGGCCAGCCTTGACACCGGCTGTTATACCAGTTGCAGGTGTAGATGCGCAGTTCAGGGAAGGTTTCATGAGGATGATGCAGGCCTTCCAGGGAGCGCTGCCTCCTGCCACGTCTATGTAAGATTTGATGCGGGTTTTTTAGCAGCAGCATCATCCCACGTTCTCGGGGGAAGGAGGACCTTAGGCTGCAGAGTCATGGCTGGAAGCCATGATGACTTTCTTTGAGCATCTGAAGATGCCTCTAGAGAGGTGGGTCAATCTCACCACTTACATGCTCCGAGACTCCACCAAGAGGTGGTGGGACGTGATCTCACATGCAGGTCAGTAGTAGGTTATGGTTTGGGAGGAGTTCCAGCACATGTTCTATGACTACTTCTACTCGGAGACCCTGAGGGAAAACCGAGCCTGGGAGTTCATGAGCCAGAGAAAGGTACTCTTTCTGTCATGGAGTATTCCACTCATTTCACTGAGCTGTAGTGCTTCATGCCCCTCCGGGATGGGAGTGGGGTGTACTTAGCAAGGAATTTCGAGGATGGTCTCTGGCGGGAGATCATCTCACAGGTGAACATCTTCCAGCTGACATCCATTACTTCCTTCGTCAACCAGGCACTGATTGTAGAGCACAATCTGAGAGACTCTGGAGCTGCAAGCCAGGGCAGTTCTGCTTCCAGAGCTAGTCTTCCTCTAGATGACAACAAGAAGTTTCGTAGAGAGCCTACATGTGGTGATCCGAGGAAGAGAGATGCACCATCAGGCAGCCAGGTGATAAGCTACTAGTGTTTCCAGTCAGGGAACATGAGGCTGCAGTGCCAGAAGGACCCCATGGAGTGCCGATCTTGCAGCAAGATGGGGCACCTTTAGCATTTATGCTAGGTTTTCTCACCAGCAGCACCACCAGTCTCTCACCAATTGGGAAACTGAAGTTCTTTCAGCCATTCAGGTTGAGGTGGAGGTCGAGGTCGTGGCGGTTAGCCACCTGTTCCTCAGCACCAGCAGGGAGTTTCAGCTCAGAGTGGCCAGCCAGGGATGTAGGGATATGGTACAGGTCATTCTTTTTCCATAGAGAAAACTTATCAGGAGAAGGATCCCAGCCCTTCTACTGTTCGAGGTACGGTTTTAGTAGCCTCAGTTTTATCTTCATTACTTTTCGATACTGGTACTATGCATAGTTTTATCTCTGTTGCTGTTGTGGAGAGCCTTGGACTCTGTGTCTTTTCTTCTACCGACTCGTTGACACTAGACACACCTTTGGGGATGAGGACATCTAGTGTACGCCATTGTAGAGAGTTCCCTCTCGAGGTTGCAGGGTATCACTTCTTATGGGATCTCTATGTCCTAGAAATGACTGGCTATGATGTCATCCTTGGCATGGATTGGTTTATTCCCTTTTAGGAAGTCATCGACTGTTATGGCCTTGGAGTTAGTTTTGTTTCACCATAGGGTGAGTCTTTTCTTCATAAGGGAGAGTAGGACGTTCGGGCGAGTTGGTCTGGACTCCAACATCTTCGGCTAGGAGGGGTGACCGCCCAGATTTCTAGTCTTTATCTGGATGATCAGGGGACTCCACAGTTGGATTTTCCTCCAGTGGGGGGTCGCTTCAGGGACTTCTTTCCAGAGGAATTTTCAGGTTTTCCTCTGGAGCGTGAGGTATAATTCTCTATTGAGCTCGTTCCAGGGGCAGCACCGGTGTCCATTCCTCTCTATAGGATGGCCACACCTGAGTTTCAGGAAGTCAAGAAGCAGTTGGAGGAGCTACAAGCTAAGGGTTTCATCTGACCCAGTACTTCTCCTTGGGGTTCTCCTATCCTGTTTTCAAGGAAGGCAGATGGTACCCTTCGGATTTGTGTGGATTATCAGAAGCTGAACCAGTTGACGGTCAAGAACAGATATCCTTTGTCGAGAATTGATGACCTTTTCGATCAGCTCCGAGGAGCCCGTGTGTTCTCGAAGATCGACTTGAGGTCCAGTTATCATCAGTTGTGCGTTAGACTGTAACACCCCAAGATTTCATAGTGTGTTACTTCTTCAAAATAATTCAATAACTTTCACTACATGCAACACCAAGTTCAAGCACACCATGACTTACCAAACAAGCCGTTCAAAAGAGGTTATGAAGAGTATTAGATAAATTTTAATGTTTATATAATCCTTATAATTTTAGAATCCATATTATGAGTTTCTTAGATATAATGCAAGAACAAATTCATTTTCAGTATTGCACTTTTATCAACTTTAATAGTGAACCCTTTTTAAATACTATATGTTAAACTTTTTGACTAAATGGGGACATCAAAAATTTAAAATGAAACATCCCAAGCTTCTACGGTACGCTTCTCTTTGAATAATGTGATAGCGTGTGTTGTACGCAACACCGAGTTCTAACACACCATAACTAATCAAACTAGCCGTTATGAATAGTAATACCTACTTTTTGAAATTATATATCTTTTATATTTGAAAATGGAATTCATTTTTGGATTTGGAATATCGAATTTAGCCTAAGGTGAAATTTTGGTACATTTCGGATAACTTTCATATTTTGATGAATAGTGAAAATTACTAAATTTTAATTAAAAACAACTTTTTTAATCAAAATAATTAATATTGATAAATTATGAATTGGAGTGGTTTTAAAGTATATTTAGAATATATTTTTACCATTTAATTTAATGTTTTTCATTGGACATAATTTCACAATTAAACCAGACATAAACAAGTGTCAATCTTTTGATAGTTATTATCTCTTAAAAACACGCTTTTTGTTTTGACAGCGGGAATTAATTTTAAATTAATTTCTACCACTTCTGTGTTTTGAATTTAGGAAAATGGATTCCATATTTGGAATCAGGATGTTCAAATTGTTTAAATAGGTAACTTTTATTTTTAGATATTTTGAATAATTACTGCGGTAAATATTTTATTTACCATGGTTAAGGGTAAATCCGATAAATAAGGGTTAAAAAAATAATATTATAATAATAATAATTACCCTAAAACGTGTATTAACCCTATTGGTTGATACATGGTCGACCAAGTTCATCTTTGGGTCGATTTTGGGACCCCATGGATCCACATGTAAGTGATAATGACACTTTATTTTAATTAAGTTAAAATGAATACAAAAATGACACAAGCATATATCTTTTAGAAAAACAATTGTTACATAGGGTTATATATGTTGGATTTTAGATTATAAATATTAATTAGAAATATAAAAAGATTTCCTACATAATGATATTTTATTTATAATTTTTAGAAATTAAATAATTTATTTTATTTATGACACAATGATGATGCAGTAATTACTATAATAGTGAAAAATTAAAATAATTGATATTATAAATACCAAAATAAATGTAATATGAAACTTTTAATGAATTAAACTAATTTTATAGGATAATATGATATACTAGGATTTATTTAATTGACTTTTTTCGAAGTAATCAATCTGTTATGAGTTTCACAAAAATCAACTAGTGAATAGTGTCAAAATTGACATAAAAGAGTTCTTAAAACAAATATTATATTATTAATTGATATTAAATTCCTAAAAATCTAAGGTTCGGCCAAGAGACTTATATAATGATAGGTTCATCATTAATGGACCACTTGGGAGTCGCTTGGATGTATGTAGTAAGTTTATTAACCATATTATATAAAAATACAAAGAGACATTGTAAAAGTGAAACTAATTAACTTAAAGTTAATACTTAAAGATAAGGTTAATATAAGTACCCAAACCTGTCTAAATTCTATTGGTTGAGTTGTTTTCTACCCATACCCACCTTAACCTTTGAATAGTCAACTTTGGATCCATTGTAAACCGAATATGAATTTATTATAAATTAATATTTCTAGCTTTTCCAAAGGTGCCCCTCACCCCTCTTATAAAAGGGCACTCCTCCTTCTCATTTCTCCACACCTTCAAAGCCTTTTGGTTCGGCCAAACTCTGCCCAAATACTCTCCCAACATCCCTCACTACAACCTAGAGGCCTTAGTTTGATCAGAAAGCCAACCTAAGGGGCCCTTTTGATCAAATCAAAAGGAAGAACCCGAAGAAGAGGTAATGATTTCACCACCCTTCTCCAAGTTCATTTCTTCTTCCACTTCTTCTTCCTTTGTTCTTACCATTCTAAAATAATAACTCCAGTATCTTACATATACTGTGATGTTATTATAAATATGGTAAGACCATATTCAGTATTATATCCACCCTTTGAATAACATGTCACCATACGTGCGTACGTACGGCTTACCATCTCCACGTCGTGGTGTAATTGTTATTCAATATATTATTATTTGGATGGGTATAATAATGATGTGTAACTCATGTAAATAATAAATATAACATGTTAATGATTCTGTATATATGATATACCATCCATTTATATATTATTTTAATATCAAAAGAATGATATTGTCGCTCGTGCGTACGTACGGACTACCGTCTCCACGAACGCGATGAGATTCATTCTCCATCGTATCCATTCAAGTATAATTATCATTTGATGATTTAAAAATGATGTTTAGGGACTTGATATCATTCTGAATATGAATAATATAAAACCAATCCTTTACAAACATGTCTTACGTAAGAAAACATATAAAAGAAAACAACTAAGTTAACACCCGAAACAACGATAATACTAAGATATTATTATCAAACCAATATTAAAAGATCATATATGATATCATATTAATGTATATGATTATTGTATAATTTAATAACAATTATTTCACCATTATACAGGAGGTTAACCTACCCCAACCAAGGAAAAGTACAAGGTAAAGGTTATTTCACAATCTCTTCAATATCCGAGGTTGTTTATACGTAATAATCTACTGGGATCTCTTTATCATCCACATCCATGTTTCTTCAAAATGTATTTCAAAACATTGTTATTATTTACAAGAATATGGGTTAAAGTCATTTATACCCTTGTTTTACTTTTTATAAGAGGTTTATAAAGTAATCCTTCCGTCGTTTTCAAAACAAGGTCCTTTTTAACCATTTCGACAGAATTAAGGTAAGAATGTTTTTTTTAACTTATACGGCGGGTGCGGCTATTTTCCGCCGTTATAAAATCTTCAAAGCTTCCCTTACAAGCTTATAAGAATATTTTCAAAGAAAATGTTTTATTATATATGGATCTTAAATTATTTCAAAATAAAAGGAGATATTTCTTTAAAAAGAATTTTGATTTCATCTATGTCAACATCCTTTGATGGATTTTAAGATTATTTGAAGTTGATTTATTATGATACAAAACTTCTATATTGTATTGAAGGTTTTGTGATATGTTTTACTGTGGATGTGCTATTTTTATACCATTCATAGTTTATGGTGAAAGTATTGACATTTCATATGCTAGTTTTAATATGAATGTTTATGTTATGTTTAAACCTTTTCATATGGGAATGCATTGGACTTAATATGTGACGGGTGGAGCCCGCTATAGCTCCTCGATGCATCGGTAGGTCTCATGAGACAAACTAGTGTCTTGGCACAAGGCCTTGACAAAATCTTATTTATAGTCTTGGCACGAGGCCTTGGCTATGTGGTTATGATAGTCTGGCATTATGCATTCCAACATTATGAAAGCGGTTATTGATTTTTGCATGTGATTATTCGATTAGTAGAATATCCATGTGAATAAGTAAATGGAATTATTTCATTTTATTTATGCCATACCATGTTGAAAGTTCATATTTAAAAGGCTTTTGTTTTAGTTATACATTGCCTTAAATGTTTATTCTTATTTATGAAAGTTTCCGCTATATTGTTATCCTTACTGGGCATTTGAGCTCACCCCTTTTCTATGTTTTATTTTTCCCAGGATGTGAAGAAGTAAGTTATGAATGACCTGCAGGGATTTTATGAGGGGTTAATAGTGTGGATTGTGGAAACATTATGTTGTTGTAGTTGTTTTTCATTTTATGATGTAATGTAAAACTTATGAATATATCTAGTGTTTCCAAGGCTACTAAACCAATCGGTCTTTCGAGATTTGATCTTTCTTGTGATCATGCCAATGTTATGTAATAATGCACCGACTCTGGGTAACTGGGGTCGGGGCGTTACAGTTGGTATCAGAGGAAGTTTAGTACAAACCTTGGAAGCTAGATTTAGATAAACTCTGATTAGAGCACGTAGACCTAAGATGAACTTTGAGGATTAGTATAGAAGAACTTCCTAGAATTTTGGTATTGTAGAGATTTTGTGAGTTTTCTGAGCAATACATCCCTGTCTGGATACGAGCAGGTAGAGGCGGCTCTGGCACAGATGTACCTAGGGGTAAAACCCGAAAACACCGCTTTGAGCTAGACTCGAACGGGAACTGGTGCACGACGACGGGCCTTGCTGCACTCTTGGTTACGACACTCCCGGGGGATATGCTTAGGATAACTCTCATTTTCTTTACAAATCATTTTGAAGGGATTATGAGTATATACTTCCTCAAAGAAAACATTCTTATGATTATGGATTATATCCATAAATAGTTCAATTTATGTTAAGTGTTTTATAAGTATGGGATTATGTATTTTGATTCATAAACTGATCTAGTTTATGCCATTGTTTAGAAATGGCACCCAGTAGAAGGAATGAGAACTCCAGAAATGCACATGATTCAAAGAGAAGGAAGGATCATATCTTTCATGGTCTTAAGCTAGAATTTATAAGAGAAATAGTCTCCCATGTATTATCATCATATGAAGAAATAATATCATGTGTTGATAAGATAAGTAAAGAGTTTACTGAGTCCTATGGCTTTGAAGGGAAGCAAGAGAAGAAAAGGATAGAAGAGAGAAAGATAGATAAAGGGAAGAGGGAAAAGAAGAATTTTCCCATATGTGGTAACTGTGGAAAGAAACACCCTGGTACTTGCCTGAATGGAATGGGAGTTTGTTATAAGTGTGGAGGAAAAGGGCACAAAGTACATGACTGCAAGGGTAAGAAAATGGTTTCAAATGTACAATGCTTCATTTGCAAGGAGTTTGGACACTACGCGAACCTATGTCCCAGTCATCAGACTATGCCGCAAATGATGCTATTGGATAATAATCAAGTTATGATACTACCACAGATGAAGAGGAATGATTAGAGTTATTATGTTGATTATATCAATTGAGTGTTGTATCAACAATGTACTTGTTATAATAATTATGGAGTATATAAGGATTGTACTGCAGTACTATTTCATTAAGGACTTGAGATGGTGTGGAACAAAGAAAAGTGAATCAGTAGCAGGTTAAATGTTTGGAAAATATTTGGTTGAGAGAAAGATAAACCATAATATAGTTCAGATACCGAGGTGGTGATTTTAGAATAATACATGATTGATTTGGATAAATTATATTGGATATTATTGACTACCTTGAAGCTGATTAATGATTTGTATATTCCATCATTGTTGGGGTTTAAAACATTTTTGGATTAATGAAGTATATCCAGCATTCTATATGGTATAAGGGAACATGAATGTAATCAATAAGGAATATGGTAATACATGATGAAGGTATTCATATGCTATTACGGGGTAAAAAGGATCTATATTATGTTTACCTTCGTTATAAATGTTGGACTGTGAGTTTGGATAGAAGTATTTTGGATAGTTCTAGTTTGGATTATTTTGGATTTCAATAAAAGGACAACCCGGAGGTCGGGTGGCAACCCGTCGCGTCCGGCAAGGCTGCGAGACTTGAACCCGCAACCAAAGGGCGACAAGGGTGTATCACCTACCACTGGCCCACGAGATGTCCTGGATTAAATAATGTAGTTTTTATTAAAAGATCTTGTAGATGAATTATAAATTCCTTTATTTTGGAACCCTATACGAATAGTGTAAATAGAATTTTTTTACATTCTATTATCTTTTAGAGTGAAAGATGAGTTTGTGGTAGAAGTTTATTAATGGATAAAACACTAATTATAAAGTAAGTATATATCCTTATGATCTTAGCCAATCTCATAAATAAATTCCTCAATATTAAGAAAAGCAACTTAGAACAAAAATGTTTTCCTAGATGGTACCTTAAATCATCACTAATTTATGGATTTGGGATTGTTGGCCTTTTCATAGCCATGTTCTCTACCACTCTCCATCAGATAATTTATGGTTAGATTTTTCTTTCATATCCATATTTTCCTACATGGAACCCTAGTATGAGTTATTTTCGGTAATCTTCATACTTTCGACTCTTTATTTTAAATAGAGGCCTCATTAATTCATTTTTCGATGTGGGATTTCAACTAAGATATTTTGAAATGTCAAAAATGTGTTATCCTAATATCCTATGTTTTGTTGAACCGATGGTATTTCAAATCATCATAGATTGATGAATTTAAGGACCTCAATTTTATACTTGTTTGTGATTGATGACCTCAATCACTACCTATAAATATTTACGTTTTTCCTCCAATTATATGTCTCAAATTGCCACCAATGTTCTCCTAATCGAGATCATAATTTGGTGGTGACCCTTTCATTTCTCTTTTCCTCATATTAAGACTAAATTTTAGTAAACCAATTTCCGATGTGGGTTTTCCCACAAATATATTATCTATTTTCAAACTTTTATTTTCGAAGAACAATTTCAAATTGCGAGAACGCAATTTATTGAAGGAGGGGAGAATGTAACACCCCAAGATTTCATAGTGTGTTACTTCTTCAAAATAATTCAATAACTTTCACTACATGCAACACCAAGTTCAATCACACCATGACTTACCAAACAAGCCGTTCAAAAGAGTTTATGAATAGTACTAGATAAATTTTAATGTTTATATAATCCTTATAATTTTAGAATCCATATTATGAGTTTCTTAGATATAATGCAAGAACAAATTCATTTTCAGTATTGCACTTTTATCAACTTTAATAGTGAACCCCTTTTAAATACTATATTTTAAACTTTTTGACTAAATGGGGACATCAAAAATTTAAAATGAATCATCCCAAGCTTCTACGGTACGCTTCTCTTTGAATAATGTGATAGCGTTTGTTGTACGCAACACCGAGTTCTAACACACCATAACTAATCAAACTAGCCGTTATGAATAGTAATACCTATTTTTTGAAATTATATATCTTTTATATTTGAAAATGGACTTCATTTTTGGATTCAGAATATCGAATTTAGCCTAAGGTGAAATTTTGGTACATTTCGGATAACTTTCATATTTTGCTAAATAGTGAAAATTACTAAATTTTAATTAAAAACAACTTTTTTAATCAAAATAATTAAAATTGATAAATTATGAATTGGAGTGGTTTTAAAGTATATTTAGAATATATTTTTACCATTTAATTTAATGTTTTTCATTGGACATAATTAAACAATTAAACCAGACATAAACAAGTGTCAATCTTTTGATAGTTATTATCTCTTAAAAACACGCTTTTTGTTTTGACAACGGGAATTAATTTTAAATCAATTTCTGCCACTTCTGTGTTTTGAATTTAGGAAAATGGATTCCATATTTGGAATCAGGATGTTCAAATTGTTTAAATAGGTAACTTTTATTTTTAGATATTTTGAATAATTACTGCGGTAAATATTTTATTTACCATGGTTAAGGGTAAATCCGATAAATAAGGGTTAAAAAAATAATATTATAATAATATTAATTACCCTAAAACGTGTCTTAACCCTATTAGTTGATACATGGTCGACCAAGGGCATCTTTGGGTCGATTTTGGGACCCCATGGATCCACTTGTAAGTGATAATGACACATTATTTTAATTAAGTTAAAATGAATACAAAAATGACACAAGCATATATCTTTTAGCAAAACAATTGTTACATAGGGTTATATATGTTGGATTTTAGATTATAAATATTAATTAGAAATATAAAAATATTTCCTACATAATGATATTTTATTTATAATTTTTAGAAATTAAATAATTTATTTTATTTATGACACAATGATGATGCAGTAATTACTATAATAGTGAAAAATTAAAATAATTGATATTATAAATACCAAAATAAATGTAATATGAAACTTTTAATGAATTAAACTAATTTTATAGGATAATATGATATATTAGGATTGATTTAATTGACTTTTTTAGAAGTAATCAATCTGTTATGAGTTTCACAAAAATCAACTAGTGAATAGTATCAAAATTGACATAAAAGAGTTCTTAAAACAAATATTATATTATTAATTGATATTAAATTCCTAAAAATCTAAGGTTCGGCCAAGAGACTTATATAATGATAGGTTCATCATTAATGGACCACTTGGGGGTCTCTTGGATGTATGTAGTAAGTTTTTAACCATATTATATAAAAATACAAAGAGACATTGTAAAAGTGAAACTAATTAACTTAAAGTTAATACTTAATGATAAGGTTAATATAAGTACCCAAACCTGTCTAAATTCTATTGGTTGAGTTTTTTTAGACCCATCCCCACCTTAACTTTTGAATAGTCAACTTTGGAGCCATTGTAAACCGAATATGAATTTATTATAAATTAATATTTCTAGCTTTTCCAAAGGTGCCCCTCACCCCTCTTATAAAAGGGCACTCCTCCTTCTCATTTCTTCACACCTTCAAAGCCTTTTGGTTCGGCCAAACTCTGCCCAAATACTCTCCCAACATCCCTCACTACAGCCTAGAGGCCTTAGTTTGATCAGAAAGCCAACCTAAGGATCCCTTTTGATCAAATCAAAAGGAAGAACCCGAAGAAGAGGTAATGATTTCACCACCCTTCTCCAAGTTCATTTCTTCTTCCACTTCTTCTTCCTTTTTTCTTACCATTCTAAAATAATAACTCCAGTATCTTACATATACTGTGATGTTATTATAAATATGGTACAACCATATTCATTATTCTATCCACCCTTTGAATAACATGTCACCATACGTGCGTACGTACGGCTTACCGTCTCCACGTCGTGGTGTAATTGTTATTCAATATATTATTATTTGGATGGGTATAATAATGATGTGTAACTCATGTAAATAATAAATATAACATGTTAATGATTCTGTATATATGATATACCATCCATTTATATATTATTTTAATATCAAAAGAATGATATTGTCGCTCGTGCGTACGTACGGACTACCGTCTCCACGAACGCGATGAGATTCATTCTCCATCGTATCCATTCAAGTATAATTATCATTTGATGATTTAAAAATGATGTTTAAGGACTTTATATCATTCTGAATATGAATAATATAAAACCAATCCTTTACAAACATGTCTTACGTAACAAAACATATAAAAGAAAACAAGTAAGTTAACACCCGAAACAACGATAATACTAAGATATTATTATCAAACCAATATTAAAAGATCATATATGATATCATATTAATGTATATGATTATTGTATAATTTAATAACAATTATTTCACCATTATACAGGAGGTTAACCTACCCTAACCAAGGAAACATACAAGGTAAGGGTTATTTCACAATCTCTTCATTATCCGAGGTTGTTTATACGTAATAATCTACTGGGATCTCTTTATCATCCACATCCATGTTTCTTCAATATGTATTTCAAAACATTGTTATTATTTACAAGAATATGGGTTAAAGTCATTTATACCCTTGTTTTACTTTTTATAAGAGGTTTATAAAGGAATATTTCCGTCGTTTTCAAAACAAGGTCCTTTTTAACCATTTCGACAGAATTAAGGTAAGAATGTTTTTTTAACTTATACGGCGGGTGCGGCTATTTTCCGCCGTTATAAAATCTTCAAAGCTTACCTTACAAGCTTATAAGAATATTTTCAAAGAAAATGTTTTATTATATATGGATCTTAAATTATTTCAAAATAAAAGGAGATATTTCTTTAAAAAGAATTTTGATTTCATCTATGTCAACATCCTTTGATGGATTTTAAGATTATTTGAAGTTGATTTATTATGATACAAAACTTCTATATTGTATTGAAGGTTTTGTGATATGTTTGACTGTGGATGTGCTATTTTTATACCATTCATAGTTTATGGTGAAAGTATTGACATTTCATATGCTAGTTTTAATATGAATGTTTATGTTATGTTTAAACCTTTTCATATGGGAATGCATTGTACTTAATATGTGACGGGTGGAGCCCGCTATAGCTCCTCGATGCATCGGTATGTCTCATGAGACAAACTAGTGTCTTGGCACAAGGCCTTGACAAAATCTTATTTGTAGTCTTGGCACGAGGCCTTGGCTATGTGGTTATGATAGTCTGGCATTATGCATTCCAACATTATGAAAGTGGTTATTGATTTTTGCATGTGATTATTCGATTAGTAGAATATCCATGTGAATAAGTAAATGGCATTATTTCATTTTATTTATGCCATACCATGTTGAAGGTTCATATTTAAAAGGCTTTTGTTTTAGTTATACATTGCCTTAAATGTTTATTCTTATTTATGAAAGTTTCCGCTATATTGTTATCCTTACTGGGAATTTGAGCTCACCCCTTTTCTATGATTTATTTTTCCCAGGTTGTGAAGAAGTAAGTTATGAATGACCTGTAGGGATTTTATGAGGGGTTAATAGTGTGGATTGTGGAAACATTATGTTGTTGTAGTAGTTTTTCATTTTATGATGTAATGTAAAACTTATGAATATATCTAGTGTTTCCAAGGCTACTAAACCAATCGGTCTTTCGAGATTTGATCTTTCTTGTGATCATGCCAATGTTATGTAATAATGCACCGACTCTGGGTAATTGGGGTCGGGGCGTTACATAGACCCTCAGATATTCCTCTAACATCCTTCAGGAGCAGATATGGTCTATACGAGTATACAGTCATGCCGTTCGGTCTCACGAACACACCTATATTTTTCATGGCACTGATGAACCGAGTGTTCCATCATTACTTGGACTCCTTTGTCATGGTCTTCTCATGGATGATATCTTGGTGTACTCTCACACTCGACACGACCATGCCATACATCTTAAGATTGTTCTGAGTACACTGAGAGAGCATCAGATTTATGCTAAACTCCCAAAGTGCCACTTCTGGATGGATCATATTCACTTCTTGGGTCACGTCATCTCAGAGGCGGGATTATCAGTTGACCCAGAGAAAGTGAGAGTTGTAGTTTCCTAGGAGCATCTAAAGAAAATCTTTGAGGTACGGAGCTTCCTAGGGATGGTTGGATACTACATATGCTTCATTCATGACTTTTCTCGTCTAGCAGCACCGTGGATAGGTCTGGGCAAGAAGGGGGTGAAGTTCTTATGGTCAGATTCTTGTGAGTCCTCCTTTCAAGAGCTGAAAGGGAGGTCGACGTCAGCACCGATACTAGACTTTCCAGATCCAGGAAAGAAATAGACTGTTTACTATGATACTTTAGGTATCGGGCTGGGAGTTGTGCTTATGTAGGGGGGTTGAGTTGTTGCGTACAGGTCTCATCAGTTGACTCCACATGAGAGGAACTACCCTACGCACGATCTAGAGTTAGCAGCTATTATTCATTCCTTACGCTGTTGGAGACACTATCTACTGGGAGAGCACTTTGTGGTCTTAACTGACCACAAGAGTCTCAAGTATATTTTCACTCAGCGGGATCTGAACCTGATACAGCGTAGGTGGGTCGAGTACCTTCAGTCGTTTGATTTCGAGCTTCCCTATACGCCGGAGAAGGGTAATGTAGTGGCGGATGTGTTGAGTAGGAGAACTCATATTCAGGCAGTTCAGGAGGCCAGCAGTGAGTGGAGGTTGATGGATCTGTTCTCTAAGATGCATCTAGAGGTGCACGAAAGACAGGGATAGACCTTCCTATCTTCTATAACTGTTACATCTACACTTCTTGATCTGGTAGGGATGAGGCAGCTATCAGAATCTGAAGGCTTAGTCATGCGGGAGAGTGTACCAGAAGAGGACCCTCTTCCCGAATGGGAAGTGGGTGAGGATGAGATCTTGAATTTCCAGGGACGTGTATGGGTGCCAGTAGTCATATGTGAGGATCTAATGTGGGATTTTCATTCCTCAGTTTGGGCAGTTCATCCTGGCGTCACCAAGATGTATCAGGATCTTCATCACCAGTACTAGTGGCCAGGTATGAATAATTATGTTGTTGGTTTCATCATGAGATTTTCTACTTGTCCGCGGGTGAAGGTAGAGCATCAACGACCAGCAGGACTTTTACAGTAGTTACCCATTTCAGAGTGGAAGTGGAACGATGTTGCGATGGACTTCGTGACTGGGTTACCGAGGTCGCCTCGAGGGAACGTTGTTGTTTGGGTTGTCATTGACAGGCTTATGAAGGTTGTGCACTTCTTGCCGATTAAGGATACCTTTAGTGTTGATGATCTGGGATGACTTTACATTCGATAGATTGTTTGGCTACATGGACTTCCACACTCCATTGTTTCAGACAGGGATGCACACTTTATCTCTCAGTTCTGGCAGGGACTTCAGAAGGCCTTGGGTACACAGTTACTTTTGAGAACAAGATACATCCCCAGACTGATGTCCAGTCCGAGCACACGATCCAGGTGCTTGAGGATATTATATGAGTATATATCCTATACTTTGGTGGTTATTGGGAGAAGTATATCCCTCTGGTGGAGTTCTCCTACACCAACAGTTTCCAAGAGACCATTCAGATGGAACCATATGAGGATTTGTATGGTAGGCCATGCCGATCACCCTTATGCTGGTTGGAGGCAGGAGAGGCAGCTTTGCTGGGACCTTGTCTCGTTCAGGAGACCTCAGAGTAGATAGAGTTGATTCATAAGAGGATGGCTACATCACAATCTCGACAAAAGTCTTATTCTGATCAGCAGAGACTACCTTTGGAGTTTGAGGTTGGGGATCAGGTTTTCTTGCATGTCACACCGATGTTGGGACACAAGAGGATTCGGAGACAGGTTAATCTTTCACCGCAGTACGTCGGACCATTTGAGGTCCTGGAGAGAATGGGACCGGTCGCCTATTGGTTGTAGCTACCTCAGAGGTATTAGGCCATGCACGATGTCTTCCACATCTCTTAGCTCCGATGTTACTTTTCAGACCCATCTCATGCCTTTCAGCCTGAGGAAGTCGAGATTTAAGTGGATGCATTGTTAGAGGAGCATCCTATCCGGATTGTCGATCGCAGTACGAAGGTTCTCTGTGGGTGGTCTTTTCCTCTAGTACGAGTACTATGGAAGCACAGGTGAGTACAGAACGAGACCTGGGAGAGGGAGGCCGATGTACGATCATGGTGGCCAAAACTGTTCGGGGATTCTTATTCTACGCCCCGTTAGGAAAATTCGGGGACAAATTTCTTTAAAAGGGGAAGTTTTTAAGAACATGGATCTTCGCTCAGGTATGTTTTTCCTTTTTTGTGGAGTTTTTAGGAAAAAATTTTTTCTAGAAATTTTCAATATACACGCCGTGTACTTTCTAAGTACATTCCATGTACTCTGATCCGACTTGAAGTCGTGTGTTGGCCATGCCCGGGCCACACACGCGGTGTGTTGTGGTGACGTGGAGGCTAATTTTGGCGGAGTAAGGAAATGACCTAGTACACGCAGTTTTCTCTAAAAGTACACGATGTGTACTTTCTTTCTTTCACTAAATGGACTGAGGTCGCCCCTAACCCCAATTTTCATCTTATTCTCCTGTTTTTGTCTGCTCGAGGGCAACTGTACGGCTAGAGCATCGACGAGGTCCCGCCTTGCCGTCCGTTTTCTTATTTGAGCACGGTCGATTGCATTAAAGCGCAGCGGTGAGTTCTTCCTTCTTCTTGAGCATTGTTTCTTGATTCCTCCTTGTTTTTAAGATATCATAGGTTGAGTGTTTTGTCCATTTTCTCAGATCTACGTCATTCTAATGGGAATCTGTCATCGTGGTTCACATATGTCTATCTCCTAGGATCGAGGTAGGTGGTTTGTTCCTTTCTATAGAAAGTTGATGAATATTTTGCGCAAATTCCACCAATGCCCTTGAACGGGGTATTGTGTGTTCCTATTTTTCCCTTGTTTTATTGCCTGCCCTCCTTGATTGCTAGAGTAGATGTTTTTCCTATGATTATGGTAGATTTACAGTAACTTGAATGTTTACTATGATTGTTCTACCTGTTTTTCGTTTTTCCAGTTTCCATGCCTAGTTGTAGGATTGTGGACTATTCCCTTGTTTTTCTGCTGAGCCTTAGTTGATATCCAAGTAGTTTTTTTTACGTTACTTAGAGGATTTACATGCACGCTGAGCATATTTAGTTTCACTCGGGACTGTGAGAACCTAGAGTAGTAGACCAAAGGGAGAATTGACAGAAGGATTTCTCCAGAGTGTCTTTTAATTACGATACGATAACACGGGGTGAATTGATGTTGAGTGCTTCCTCAGAGAGTCTGTAGTTCCTCGACGTAGGTCACAGGGGGAATAGACGTTGAGTGCTTCCTCAGAAAGCCTTTAGCACGATACGAGACTATAGGAGGAATTGATGGTGAGTGCTTCCCCAAAGAGTCTATTAATTTCAGAGCCAAACCAGAGGGGTGAGACTGTGTCTACCTCATAGAGGGTTTTTGGTACTTATAGGTTGAACCATAAGGGTTTAGGCTGTGAGAGCTACCTAGAGGGTTACCTTTTTTCTTCTGGTTGCTGGTTTCTTATTTGTGTACTTTATTTCTTAGAACTATGTATTGTCGTTACTTGTGTTTTCCTGTTTACTGCTTCCTGTTTTATTACTTGCCTTGTATTCCTTGACTATTAGGCACAAATATTTGGGTGATTTCCTACTGGGATTGTATCTCACACCATGTTTGGGCCATGATTTTGGGCCCAAGAAGACTTTGTTGATGCAGGTATAGATAAGGTCAAGCGCCCTTCTACTTCAGGATCTTGATTGGGCTGGAGCTTGAGAGCATGGGACCGAGCCGGGGCTCGCGATGCAGAGGAGTTTATTTTGTTTTTCTTTTGCACTTGTTTTCAGTTGTATTTCAGCATGTTGTTGTGTTTTATGTTTTCCATAGATACTTGTACCTGATTTATCATTGTCGTCATTGCTATATATATTCATTGCTTCCGCTGTTTGGTTTCTGTTGTTATGCATATTGTTGCTGCTTCCATTGTTGACTGTTGTTTTCCATTGTATATCTTACCAAATAAGGGCATAGTTTCCCCACCGAATCACCAAGTCCCTTGCTGCTAGTCGGCAGCCTCTGGCATTCGAGGAAACATGATTGAGGTCATGTGGCGAACCTTGTAAAGGGTACCAGTAGAGGGGATCTGGATTTGGGTCGTTACACATCTTATAAAGTCACCTATTGATACACTACTCTTTAACAAGCATTCTTAACTATGGTTTTATAATCTGGTATTGTCATGAAAATAAAGATTCACCTTGTTGGAAAATGTGGTAACATTTATTCTATTAATTATCACTTTTAAATGGTTGTTAAACTCTCCCAAATTTAATGAATAATACCCTTGTTGGGGACCCCGAACATAAAACCTAGGTAGTTTTAATACACTTTAGGATGGAAATTGGTTTTGATACCATTTATCATGACTATACCTACTCTAGACATGATCCTAATAATCTAACCCCATGGGTCCCTTGTAATACCTTGGTTGCATTCCTAGTACACTATATGATGTTACCCATTAGGATCAACAATTAGAATAATGAATGTCCTCACTAGCCAATACATGTTCTTTAAATTTCATTTTTCGTTACACTCACACTCCCAAGATATTTCTTAAAAGGTCACCCATCCATATACTACTCCATTCTAATCATCCATAAGAGTGGAGTTATAATCAAGTAGACTTCTGAAAATAAATTTTCCCCTTATTGACATGGGTACTAATATTAATTCATTAAAGTATCATTTTTATAGGGGTGTTGCATATAATATTTGAAAATTAAAGTTTATAATATTATATAATTGAAGTCTGATAATTTATATATATTTTATGGAGAAAGAATCAATCAAATTAATGGATGAAAATTGGAGATTGTAAACAATGTTTTTGGAAATATAAATGAATATATGGAAATATAATAAAGTTGTAAAAGTATTGAGAGTTATACATAATACATAGGATTTTATATCTATTTCTATTAAAATGATCACACCTATAGGTGAACAGAAAAAAAAATCAAAATGAATCATTTATAACATATAGATCAAAAATAAAATCATTAAAAATAATAAGAGGTTAATTAAGAAAGAAATCTAGTCACCTAATTATAATACATTAATAGAATAAAATGAGGGGAATAAATATCATTTATTCATTTAATGATGGAAATTTATGTTTTTATAATTCTATAAATGATATTTCTGAATTTTTTATAGTATTTATTAAATTTTATAAGATAATAATGGGATTCAAAAGTCGATTTAACTTGTTCAATAAGAATTATGGAAGTTCAAAAAAGTTATGAGTGAGAGAAATGTCAGAATAACAAGCTTTGATTCCCTCAAATAAATTAAAATTATAAATATGAAAGGAAATATAAATTGAGATATTAATCTAAGGTTGGTTAATTAAACCAGTATTCAAACATCTATTTTATGGCCTGGGTTAAAAATTTATGTTGTTTTTTCTAAACTAATCTTGAATATGTTGATTTTTACATTAATGAGTTTTATTAATATTGTTTTATACTAAATTATTAATATTATTATTTAAAAAAAGAGAATAAATGTCAAATATTATATTGTGGTTAAATATTTATTCAGAAGTATTCATTGGTTAATAATCATACTAAATAAAAATATTTATTAGAAAATGATTAATTTTTATTTGTTTTGCATGATGAAGGAAATTATGAATTCCCGTATAATATTTCTATTTTAATGTTGCAATATAGTAAGGTTGCTTAATGGGGATTTATTTAATAAAATTATAAGTAGTTAAACATATCCTAATGTTAAATAAGTAATTAGAAGTAGTGGTCAAAACAATCTGATTTATTAATATTCTTTTTTTTCATTCAAATATTAAAAGTGCACATAATGGTTTTTATTTTCATTATATAATTTCTATAAATTATAATAAATATTTTAGTTTTAGATAACCTTCATTTCATGTTGTTAATAATACATAGATTTAGTAATATTTATCAACTATAATGGAAGGAAATTTACTAAATGAAAAGAAGAATTTATTGTATAATTATTTGGTTTCTTATAGTGTAGGATCCAAAATTATATAGGAACCAAAACATCTACTTGTTTGGAATTTTTATATGGAAGGATTCATAAATATGTAAATGGAAAGTGTTATATTTATAGTTTCAACCTAAGATACATTAGTATATATTTTTGAAATTTCAAATAATTATACTAAAATTAATGGTGTCCATATCACTTTTGAAGATATTTAAGAAGTAAAATTTATTATAGTTAGATCTATTGGAAATCTGAAATTTTTTCATATCCAAAAAATTATATGATGATGTACTATATAAAAATTCGATAATTATTTCTCAACTATGTGATGGTAGAAATTGTTTTTATTTCTATAGAAATAATTATTTATTTTTATTAAGATAATTAAACTAATTTTAAAATAAGTAGAATTACAATTTCTATAATTTTGATATGCATTCATTATCTCTCAAATAAATAAATAGTTTGAATATTGAAATTATTGAATAATTTATTTGGTATATAATACTTAAACACTGTATTGATTATTCATTGAGAATTATTTTTATGAATAAAGTGATTTATAATTTTCTATAACCAATTTTTAATGAAAATAAACAATAGGAATTATGCCATATGAATATGAACACAAATTTTACATTAAATAAATAAATTAGTTTGATAATTCTAAAGCATTTGAACATATCCAAAATCATTTTTTAGGTACAAATAATAGAATAAGACTTTATGGAATGTTGTCTTTATTTTGGATGATAATTTTTCTACATTTACATAGGTTTACATTTTCATGTTTAAAATTCAAGCTTATTCATTATTCATGAGTTTAGGTAAACTAATTGGAACTAAAAAAGATATTAAAATTGTTTCATTTAAAAGTTACCATGGAGGATAATATAAAATTAATGAGTTTAATACATTTTTTAAAATCATATTATTAATAAAAAGGTCACTTACATTACATCTCACTAATATAATAATATTATTTAATGGTCAAATAATAATATGAAATAAATTTATAGAAAAATGTATTGTGAATATACCTTACCTACTCATTTTTTGAAGAGACTATTATTAAAACATTCTACATCAGAAAAATGTTCTAATAAGTTCTATTCTAAATAAAACACCTTATGAGTTATATAACAGGATTAACCTAAAATTATATAATTTATATATTTTGGATACATGGTTTATATCTTGAATAATAAGAAAGATCAAGGTAAATTTGATATACTTTCTCATGAAATTTTTTTTTCATTCAATCACTTCTAAGTTCTATAGTGTTTTAATAAAAATTCAAGGATAGTGGATGAATAAATTCATGTGAATTTTGATGAAAGTGATCGTTTAATAGATAACAAAAATATCCATTTTGGATCTTGATACTTTTTTAATAATTTTGGAATTTATAATTTTACAAACACAAAAAGGTATGATGATAAATAATATATTCTCATACAATCTAATCTTGAGGAGTAATAAATTGAAAAACCTGAGAATTTACTACATAGAAAACATATATTCTTATCAAATTATCCTTTATATTATTCTGGTTGGGGTTTATATAAAGGTTTTAAATCATATCTTGAACCTAAAACAATTAATAAATTTTTAAGTGATAAAATTTCCGTTTTAACTATATAGGAATTGTTAAACTGGTCTTATTATCATATTATTGGAACTAAATAGGTTATGGGAATAAATAAAATGATAAAGGTGTAATAACTTGTTTTAGGTCTAGGTTAGTGGTCAAAGGCTATAATCAATAGAAAGAAATACATTATGAGGAAATTTTTTTACCTTTTCGGGTTTGAAATAATTCATATACTATTTCCATATGCTTCTCATATTAATTACATGATTTATAGATGGACATTAAATATAATTTTTAAATTGTTTTCTTACGGAGAAAGTTGATATTGAACAATATCTACTACTTCAAAATACATTTTTACAAAATTTATTATCAAATCTATAAAAATATTTATATGATTTTAAAAAAGATCCTAAAGCTTGGTATAATAGGGTTAGTTCCATTATTTTTTTCCAAAGGTTTTTTTGTTAGGGTGGAAGATCTATTTTTTTAAAAAAAAAACATTAAATATTTTTCTTCAATAAATATATACCAAGGATATCATTTTTAGTTTAACTAAAATAATTTTGTGTAATTAATTTTCATGAAACAAGAGTTTTAAATGAGAATAATATGTGAGTTAAACTTTTTTCTCATTTTAATTTTTTTTGAAGAACTATATAAATGATTTAAACCATATAAAATACACCCTATACAACGTAAAAATGTATAAATTTTAAAATATTAAAATATATAAAACTTATTTTAGTTCTAGTATTAAATTTGATACAGATGAAGCTATGAAACCAGTTTACAACATGTTATACAACAAATTAATTTGGATATTGTTGTCTCTTACAACCAATAGAACAATCAATCATGTTTCTTATGATTAAATTATAAATATATTAGTCTAATCCAAATAAATATCATATTAATACATCAAAAATGATTTTGAAATATAAAAGTGGATCTATTTTTTTAGTATTTCAATGATTTTATATTTAAATTTAGACATTAGAGGGTGTGTAAAAGATATGAAGTTAACCAATAAAACCATTCATTTCATATGAAAATATTTAGTGTCATAGTCTAGTAAAAAACAATACTATATTGAATTATCTATAACTAAAGTTTAATAGGGTAAATCTGGTAGTTATTATGCCCATTTTAAATTGATGTATGAAAGTTTGAAGTAATTATTATTTAATTTTTATCATGTACCTATCAAATGTGATAACACTAGTTCTATAAAAATTTCTAAAATCCTATAATCCATTATATAACTAAGAAAATTGATATTAAACAATATTTTTAGAGAAATAATACATAAATATGGGTGATTTTTCTTGATTTTATTGACATATAATATCATTTGGCTAATATTTTCACTATGACTCTATCTTTGGACCATTTTTATTTTATTAAGAGATTAATGGTTTTATTGGAAATTAATTTATTTTATTTTATTTTATATTATGGTTTATGAGTTTTTTATTTTTTTTATTTTTTTCTAGTAAACATTTATATATTATTTATTGTTTTTTAATTATTATTAATTATTACTAGTTTAGGTGATAATAATACCAAAACAATCTCACACACTTAAGAACCCCCATGTTCATGCCTCATCCCTCACTAATAGGATTGTAAAACACCGCTAATCCAATTTTATTACATTTTTGTAGCCCAAATTCCATATTAATTGAATCGCAACTAACTATACCAAAGACCCATTGATTAGTGGTGTATGTGACCCAAGGCCCGAAGGCCCCATATTTGAACTTATGGACCATGGCCTATAGGCCCTACATTTTCATTCTTTTCCATCAGAACAATATGGGATAATACCCATTTATTATTCTCCACACTAGGTCTTCCCTCCTCCCTCTACTAGAATTATCCTATTCCAACTTCACTCAAACTCACACATAGATCATCATTTCATCCATATCTTCTATCACAACCCATCCTGTTAGATTCATTCATGTGTCATGCATCATCAACCGATGCACTTCACCCATTGTTGAGTACCTAGACAATGTCACAATACATCTCTCATACTAAATTGTCCCTATAGTTATGGTGAGAAACAAAACCTCCTAGTAAATTTTCTATCCCTCCCATGTTTTTCATGGTTAAATAAAATCTCACTCACCCAATTTAATTGGGTGTAATAAGACGATGAGGTTTCGAATCATTGATCTTTATATGCAAATTTGGGTATTGAGCGAGTCAACTGTAATCCACATTGAAATTATTTTTTAAATATGTTTTAATATTACATTTTTAATTTTATCTTCATGTTAATACTATGTAACATTATTTTTAATATTATACTATCTTTATCGTTTCATTTTAATCATACCTAAGTAAATCTATATTTTTTTAGTTTTTTGTGTAATATTAATTTTTGTTTTATACTAACTCTAAAGTAATAAATATTTAGTTAATAAGATTAATTTATTTTATTAAAAGAATAATTTAATTTAATCTTTTTAATATAAATATGTTTCTATATTTTCAGTTCAATGGTGATTATAATCCTTCTATTTTAACTTTGGTATTTTAAATCATTTATCACTTGGACTATGTTTAAGAAATTTAAATCTTATAAAACCTAAACTATTATATTTTTATTTTAAAACCATATGATATATTTGTACCATGTATTATTTTTATAAAATTGGGATGGTAAAATTTTTGACTCCTATGCATCCCTAATTTATGTAATGAAATCCATGAATTATTCAAAGTGAAATATTCTACCTAGTAAGGCTATTAAGTTTGACTGATTGAATATGACTAATCATGTCATGAAAAATTCTTATAAAATTAAATAGTGGGAGGTTATTATTAATATAAATAATACATAAAATATCTATTAATCCAAAGATATTGATTTTTATGATAACATTAATTTTTTGAAGCATTTAATATTAGATTAATTCATTTCTAAATAGGATATAAATTATGTTTACTTCCATAGAGTGAAATAAACTTTCATATTGTTCTAAAGAAGGTATAGTTATATGTGATAGATCATTTTTAGATTGTGGTAAATTAAAATATATGGTTGTTTTTTTATTTATTTAGAACAATATGTATAATTAAGGAATAACATAAATTCCAAGATCATGAGAATAAAGTAGTCTCTATGTCTGTTCATGCTTTAATAACTTAAGGGCTAGAGAAATTTGATAATGTAATATTAAAGTATATATATTTCATGTATAATATTTTAAATGATAAAGATTCAGTCATACTAGATATTTTATGAGATTAATGTTACACTATAGTCAGGTGTAGATATAACCCAACAGCACACTTGTGGATTAATTTTAAAACTTATTTTTGAGAAAAAAGAAGTTCCATTGAAAGAGGATAAAACATTAATCATTCATCTCAATAAAAAATTATATAAATTATATAATAAAATTTTATTTACATTGGGTGTACATATATATAATTTTTATCTTTTTCGTTAGGGTAAATATTATTGACTTTAAAGTGTAAATATTTTCAATGATTGATGGGGAGTCTACCAGGACAAATAGAATATTCACCAGAGGTTCTACTATTTAGGTTGATGTTAAAATATAAAAAAATGATTAAATTGAAGTGGATATAACTAAAGAAACTAAATATTTAATGTTTAGTAAAATAATTTTGTGACTAAGGAATTTTATTTTTAGATAGATCCTTCTCATATAGTTGAGAAAGACATAGGTGGGGCCAAAGAAGATCAAACATTATAACAAAATTATATAAAATGTTGAAACCAAAATTTTTTCTATAATTATATGTTAAGGGAATTATATAGATATGTATTTTGATACTGTAATGGTTTTTAATCTTCTATATGAATCAATGACTTCCAAAAATTATGTTAAGAAATTGGCTAAAATAAGGGAGAATATTTGTCAAGGATTATAAATATATTTATGATATTGAATTTGAAACCATGAATTGTGAAAGAGGTCAACAAGGTTCCAATAAACCATTTAATATTAATGAAAAATAAATTAACGATGATTTTTAAGGGATAATTGTAATCAAGATAAATATTTGGAGACAATTATTTTGAAACTAATATAGAAGCTATATTCACAAGGTGATATGAAAGGGTATTGGATGAAGAAATTTTATTACCTACCAGAATAGAATAGTCACTACTTCACGAACACTTACATCAATTTTTTAATTGTATATTTTCTAATATTAATTAGTTAGAATAATGAAAAATAGTTTACAAGTGTCAATAATTATTCAAAAGATGATTTGAAAATATTTAAGGAGATCTCTATTTCAAATAATGACATTTAAGAATAAAAAACATCAACGTTTCCAAAATCTGATTATAATTATTTGAATGAGATTAAAATGAAAAAACTATAAATTTTTAAGGGAAAACAACTTTTTTATATAGGTGTTTCTAAAATTTTTATGTAATAGTTTCAAAAAATATTTATAGTAAAAAAATCACCAAATTCTCTACTACATATTTCTATATTTTTGAGAAACTATCAACACTACAGTGTAATGATACACCTATAGAGAATTTTTACGAATTTGGAAATCTATTAATTACCAAATTAAAATAACAGAAGTATAGAATGCTATTATAATGATACTATATTTTTTAAGGGAGATAATTTAGATTGTATGGTCTTTAAAAAAATTTAAACATGATTGGATTTTTGTTTCTACTAAGGATGTTGGAAGAAATTTATGAAAAAATTAATATATGTTTAAAAATATTATTTCATTATTAAATTTTATTGTTGAATCATTATAGAATATTTAATATTAAGTTTTTTCAAAAGATGAAACTAATGCATAATTTTCTGAGAGTGGATGTGTAGAAGCAACTGAAAAATCTATTATTCATATTCAAACTATTCCTTAAGATAGTGAGATAGAAATAGAGGTATTCAAAAATATTATTATTGAGATTCAAAATTATTATGATAATATAAATTAATGTATGAAAAAATTACTAAATTATGTGTAGGGAATTTTTAGAAAATTCATTTATCATTCAAGTGATCAGTTGAATGAATATATAGAGAAAAGTTCAAATATATGGGACATAAAAATTAATTATTTTTATACTAACTATGTTGGGAGGGACCAAATTAAAGTGATAAAAAATTATGGCTTTATTTTGATATAAGGATATGATATTTTTCTTGAGTTTAATAGGGATCCTATTATTTCAAGGATAGAAATGTGTGGAAAGTAATTCTATGAAATTAGTGGAATGTATATAATTTACACCATTCCCCCAAAAATCTACCAAGTTACTGAGATTAATTTTAGAAAATAAGTGACCTAGATATTTCATTCCATGAGAAAGGAAAGGATGATCCCTACTTTATATGAAGAATAAGTGTTTTAGTAGTAACATAACTTCTACCTACTTCATTTGATGACCTAGTGAATATGACACAATCCAAACTTCAATGAGAACCTTGTTCCACTCATCCATACAATATTCATAAAAATAAATTCTGAAAACCAAAGTATATAAAGGATAAAATGAATTAAGGTTCTAAAAACAATGGAGAGTGTTTCATCCATCATATACCATAATCTATTAGACCTAAAATTCTCGGATTTTAGGAAACATAATTTTCCCAAAACAATACATACATAAACAATAAACCAATTTAGGTTATTATTTAGTACATATCATAATTATAAATACCCTTCAATGGTAAAGCTTTAGTTTATTGAAAGACTATATAGAAAATAATATTATTAATTGATTGATATCCAATCTCACTAACACTGATCTTCTCACATAGTACACATCATATATGTACCCTACTTAAAACCTTTCTTCGTAACGTAGGGAAATGAAACATAATAAATGGTGATCTAAGTTTTTTTGTAAATGTAAAAATTGGAGATATTAATCAATTATTATATGTAAGAATATCTTGAGAATAAGGGTATGAGAACATGAAATTATCATTTGAAATTCATACCCAATAATTCATAGATCACAATCATTATATAAGGCCTTAGATGGTTATAATACATGACTCATAAAAGAATAAAATATCAAGATCCATAAAATCGAATCGTAAATACAAAAAAAATACATAGATAAGTGAATAAAATGTGTGGAATAATCATAATAATAGAATTATTATTTCAAGGACACCAACCAAGGAATTCATTAAATATTATGATTGGGATAACCACATGTTTACCTACTTCATTCTTGGGATAACCTCACATATACTCTCTTTCAAGATTTGGATAATCCCTTGTGTACCCACTTTTAAATTTTTTATAAGACCGTGTGTTCCCTTTTAGATCATAAACATTAATCATTACCTAGTGTATTTGAGGGATATAATGGACCCAAATGTCACATAATTCATTCATATGTATACCACATGATCATGAAAACATTCACCATTTCATTATAGCTTATTTTATGAAAAATAAAATATTTTCATCAATATCTCATCTCCATAATTATTTAATATCTATATAATAAATAAAGATAGTATCATTGGATCATATCCCTATGAAGAATAAGTGACATAAATTGATGTTTTCATGGATGAAAATACCTTTAAAAAACCACTTGATCATTTCTTGAGAAAAATAACATTTTCATTTTGATATCACTTCTTTAAATTATAAAAATAAAAAAAAATTAGGAAAATAATTTTATTTTAATATAACCCTAGAAATATTTAAAGGAATATTAAATGAAAATATTATTCATGAAGGGTAGATAAAAATAATTTGTAGGGTATTTTAAAATAATAATTTTTTTCACACCATTTATAAAAAGTTAATCGTTCAAAAAATGAAAATAATATTCCATTTAAAAATATTATAGAAATTCATTCATGGGTAAAAATGAAATTAATGACTCATTTTATAATATAAAAAACATTCTAAAAATATTATAATGAAAATATGGATATTAAAAAAACAACTCCCAACCAAAAGAGAAATAATGTCAGTTTTCCTTAATAATTTATTTTGAAATTTTGAGTACATGGTGAGAAAATTTTGAAAGTAAAACTTTTAATTAGTATAAATATCTAGGTTCTATAAAATATATAATACTTTTGAGATATAGATCATATAATTTCATCATCATAAATTTAAGAAAAAATAATTTCGATAAAAAGTGAGAATGTAACATAAACCCCTTATTGCTTTGGTATCCTATGAATCATAACCCCCATAAAATAAATAAAATCTAATGAAACATTAAATAACCTGAATAAATATATATTCATTATATAAAAAATAAAATTTTCAATTTATTATTCACATGAGAGAATCTGGTGGTTAATATGGCATAAGTCTCACAGAATAAAAAGTGATATGAGAAACTATTAACTAAAAGTATGAATTACTTCATAAGAACTATTAACCTCATATATGCTAAATTTGAACTTATTATAATTTTATAATAGAAACATATTCATACTTATAATACCATAAATTATTTACATATATCATTTTATCACTCCTTCATTAAATATATTTCATTATCATTGTCATTTTAGGTGTTAACTACTTTGTTTAACATGTATTTTTGGGTTTGGCGGTAATAGTCCATTCACATTGATCATGCATTAATTGTATAAATAATTTAAATAATGATATAATTATTATATATACTCATTATATACATATTTATAATAATTTATATAAATAGGTGACAATAAATTAATTAAATCACTTAGTAAGGATGGTAGTTCATACATACATGCACATGATGTTTCCACCTTTTGATAGATATAATGAAAAACATTGAAATAATAATTAACCATTAAAAACATAACTATATCCCAAATAGAATATATATTCTATAAATGGATCATTATAACCATCAATTTGAAGCATTTATGGAAAATTAATCGCATCTCTATGTAGAGGTGGTAGTCCACATGTACGTATGAGTGAAACATTCATTTCCCATTTGATTGAAATTAGGTGGAAAAGGATTTCCCTATAATAAAAGTAACATATTACTGTATTTATGATATTTTATTCACTATGTTTGGATATAATCAATATTTTTATAGGAAATAAACTTTGAAACATTCGAGTAATACGATTATCTATTCTATGAGATACCTTCTTTGGCATACACATTAATCCTTCATAGGTTGGTCATAGGGTGATACCAAAGTCTCAAAAGTTATGTGTGATCCTGAACTTTTTGGGAGTTGTCCCAATATTTTTCATAGGTAATATTTTTTTATTTTTGAGTAATTTTAATATGGGTTTTACCATGGGGTGTGTTTGGGTGAAATTTCAAAATTTTTAAAGGATATGGGAAAGTGAACGGTTTTCCCAAACCGTGTACACCAGCCTAGAAAACCATATATCCCTATATAGTGGATATTTTTACAATTGTTACATGGTTTGTCAAACTTTTCCCCCTAATAGAATAAAATTTTCCCCTCCCCTTGAGAATAGGTGCATGATTAGGTGCACAATTTGGTAAAACCATGAATACGAGATTTTAATCTCTAGAAATTTATTAAAAAATTCTTCAACACCCATCTTATACCTAAGAACAAACTAGATTGAACCATAACATATTTATATTAATTATAGAGCCTTTCATATGGATTCAAATTTTATTTTACCTCCATTCTTGGTGATTTAAAGCACGGTTGGTAGATATATATCTCTTTGTGTTATGGAACTAGTTCTCATTTTATGCCATCACTTAGATGATTTTTTGGTTTTTTTGTTTGGTGATTGTTCATCAATTAATCAAGCTTGGTGTTCTATAATTTATATCCCATAATTTTTATATCAATTATTTGTATGTGATTGTAGAATTTATATAGTTTATTTATAAATTGGATTTTATAAATTGGTTTAATTAATGTGATCAATTAATAAATTGAGGAATTGGGGATTTGATTGAATAATAGGATTTTGGAATTACGATAATTAATTGATGAATTAATTATTAGGGTATTAAATTTTCAATTGTGGTAATTAATTGACGAATTAACTATTAGTGTATTGAATTGTGAGATTAGGGAAAATTAATTGTTAGGTTAATTATCAAAATGTTGAATTGTGAATAAAGATTAATTAATTGGTTAATTAATATTGGATATCGATATTGAGAAATAATAATTAAATTTTGAATGAACTGAAGGTAATTTTTGTGTATAATTAATAGTTTAATTAATAAATGAAAGATCATGATGGTTAATTTTGAAAATAGGATTAATGTTGAATAATTTTGGTTGATGTGATAATGTTAAAACATGTGATGTTGAGATGCATGTGATGATGTGAGATATTTTCATATCTATATAAATTATTTTATAAACTTGTGTGGGACATCATATGATGATTATGAAGCCTATAGTAATAAATTGATTGATAAACATGTGTGGTACATTATATGCTACTTCTAATTACCATAGTAATAAGTTGTTTATTAAATGTATATAGGACATGATTTGTTGCTTCTAAAGCCTATAGTAATATATTTTTTGTTAGGGAATGGTAATATTCTCCCGAATCCCACAATTATGAATATTTTAATAGCCATTTATGGGACAAGTTCTACTACTTTCAAATCCCATGGGGTCCTAGGAGTGATAACCTAGACCTAAATTGTTGGCATTGGACAATGGTTCCAATTATCTATATTATAAATTGAAATAAAATGGATAATGAAATACCATTTATTTACTGAATTTTAAATCGATAATGTGAAATGATTTAGACTCTGGCACTAGCTGAAGTAGGTATTGGTGTGCGGGTGTCCTTGGGAACCCAGGGGGGGTTATGTGGTTAAATAAAGTATAAATTTTATTATTATATTTGTTTAATTAGGCATTGTACATATTTATTTATACAACTAAAAAAAATATTATTAACTAGATTTTGTTTTAGATGTCGTTATTGATGGCCTAGTAGGATGTAATCACACCCTACTCAGGCTTCCTAATTGATACCCAAAGAGACGGTGTTTTATGTATAGGAAAAGGTAAAAGGCCTTATGTCAGATGGCTGATATGGAATAGACCATGGATAAAGGAACCATACATGGTTTAGGTCCCACTTTTTAGATGTTACTATCATTATTTTGGTTTTTTGTTTTGACACATAGCGTGTACTTTAGAATGAAATATCTATGATTTAGTCTGATATTTTATTTATAATTTTGACCATCTTATGATACTATTATTTCTCTCATTATGGTTTTATTTTATTCAATTATTATTTTACTATTTTCTGGTAGTTTATTAAACATATAAAAGAGCATATAGTATCCCCATGATCGATATTAGACCCTCACTAATAGTTAGTAGCCTCTTACATATGGGAAGGCATTCCTGATGTCATATAGGGGTCCGTCTCATGGAACCGGTGCATGGAACCTAGGTCGAGAAGTTACAAAGTGGAATTGAAGGATTTTTTCTTTTCTTTTCTTTTTTCCTACTATTTGGGAGTGGATGAAAGAAGATTTTCGAGATTTGGGCCTTATACATAAGCTCATTGATGAATATTGAAAACCCGTGTATGTGGGAAAACCCAAGTACCATGGGTGGGATAGTTGTTATTGATGTGTGTCGTTATAATTGGATATTATTTCACCATGGTTGATGCAAGTGTTGTGTGATGTGATCATTTTTTTATAGATTTATTGTGATTTTATAATTTTTTAATAATTTCTTGGTAATTCATGAGAGTTGAGTATGCATGAATTACTCTAGGAACTAATGATTATTTTATAACAAGCATAATTTTAGGAAATCACAGGAAAACGAGTTTTGAGTATGTTTTTGAGCTCAAACTATATTTCCATTCTTGTGAAATTGAATTGAAAATAGTGCATAATATGAAATTGAAAATGGTAAAATGATGAAAAAATATGATTAAATTGGTGTATAATGGATTTTTAATAATGATAATGTGTTTACCATTGTTAACCATTACCTAGGTGTAGGATGGTTTAGGGTAGTGATATAACCTCAGTTTTGACTATGTGGTGAGGTTTGGGGAAAAGACTTGTTATGGCTTGTTGTGATATTACTATTATGTAAATATGATAAAGTTGTGTTATAATTCTCAATACGTGTGTTTAGAAATGTATTGATATGAAACCATGGAGATTCTTATTGAGAAGATGACATGGGGATATGACTTGATACACTCCACCAATAATTCAACATGAGACACTAATAGTTCTGGTTGAGTAATTAAGGGTTAGGTTCGGATATAGCTTCACTCACTTCATACAATTCGTGGAAATAGACCTAGGTTGGTTTCTGAAAATAATGTATGACTTGATGAGGTAGTTTTAGTTTTAGTACCCTCCTAATTTTACTAGAGAGGGTAGACCCGAGGGAGATAAGTTCTGGATTGAGTCTATCTATACTATACTTGACCATTTCAAGACTCCTATGGATAACATATTCTAATTGGATACATATATGTTACATGGTCAGGTGAAGTAATGGTGGTACATCCAAACATGGGATGGGCAACCAAAAGTTATTGAATGTAAGTAATTTCAAGAGAAGTTTTGGGATAAATTTTATCCAGACACACTACAATAGGAGAGAGAAGCTACGTTCATGATGTTGAATCAAGGGAGTATGTTAGTGATGGACTATGTCAGACACTTCATATATTTTCAACACTTTTTTCTATCATTCTTATGAGATGAGGCTCTTGCGTCAAAGCGGTATCATGATCGGTTTTAGTGTCAAATTAAGTCCCAGATAAATATCCTCATATTGAAGAAGTTTTCAAAAGTGGTGAATCAGGCAATTATATATGAGGGGAACCTGAATGAGAATTTTATTGGTGAGAATATTGTTTCTCTTGTGTGTTCAAGGGGTATAACTTCATAAAGAAGGAAACTTTTTTATGATAATTTCTTCCAGAGTAGTGGTAAGAAGAGTTTCCATGGGGAAGGTTTGGTTCTATAGGGCCTTACACTAGTGGTTTTCTACTACTTTAGTTGGCCAGGGTACTTCCAGAAACATTTTCTCTAACCACCAGTAGAGTTCCAATGATTTAGAAAGATTTTACATCTATAAAATTATTTCAAGAATATATTCAAGATATTTATTAATGGGGGATTTAGACTAGACCAGTGTGCAGGAAGTGGGTATTCTACACTACATCAGTTTAGAAGCTAGAGTTCTACTAGCTGAGGTGGTAGAGGTGGAGGATGTTGAACTTCTGGAAAAGATCTTGTGTATTGGTAGAGTGGTGTAGTTCAGGAGAGTTAGAATACATCACAAGGAGGAGGGGTAGCATAGTTACATGCCATTAAACCTACACTTGTGGATAACAAGGCTGGATCATCGATAGTGAGATGCACTATTCCTATAGCTTTTAAATTTGTTATTTCTTTATTTGCTACTTGTTCCTATTATTCCTTTATATCTACAAAATATGTTAATGGTTTGAGCCTAAAGGTAGAGTTTGAGAGTAGGGTTATGATTATAGGTACACTGTTTCAAGTACGGTAAAGAGATATTTTCTTGTGTAAGGGTGTCTTCTCAAGGTTAGATATTATTTATTTCTATGGAATCTTTGTATTCATGATACGTAAGAGTTGGACCTAATTTAGGTTATAGAAGAAATGGTGGAATATCAACCCCACATAGAATTTTACCATAGAAGAGTTATATTTATGTCTCCTGAGGGTGACAATTTCATTTACTGTGAAGAGTATAATATCCAAGAAGGAGAAGCAGGGCTAATTACTCAAAAACTACAAGAGATAATAGCATGGGATGAAAGTATATTTCTAGATGATTGAGGTGTGAAGAAATATGTCCTTCCTCCAATAGTGGATAGGTTCAGTATTTGTTTCAGTAAGACTTATTAGTGTTTCCACCTAAAAGAGACGTGGAATTCACTATTGAGTTCATGTTATGGGTTGTGGTAGTTTAATTTCCACCATATATAATAAAACCAATAGAGAATCAAGAGTTTAAGACTTAGTTAGACGATATAGAGGGAAAGGGATTTATCTATCTGGGTACGTTGCCTTGGGGTTCACATGTGTTTTTGGAAAATAAAGATGAAGATACTCTATGACTTTGTGTTGATTACTAAAATTTTAACCAGGTGACTGTAAAGAACTGGTATCCAATTCTGTGTATCGATGTTCTATTTGACGAGTTTAGGGGTGCTTGTGCTTTCTCTAAGACAGAATTGAGATAATGGTATCATCAGTTGAGAGTCCGTACTTCTAATATATTGAGGACTACCATCAAAACTATGAATTTAATTTATGAGTTCTTTATAATGTTGTTGGGTTAATGAATTCACCAATAGTATTTATGGACATGATTAAAGGAATCTCCCATGATTACCTAGATCATTTTGTGGTAAAGTTTTTGGATTGAATCTTGGTGTACTCCAAGACTCATGATGATCGTGACCAACACCTTGACATCATCTTGAGTACACTAATAGAGAATCGACTATACACCACGCTTTATAAGTGTCAGTTTTGGATTGAACAAGTACACTACATGGGTCACATCATCTTGGAGAAAGGTGTGTTAGTGGACCTAGAAAATGTTCAGGGAAGGGTTTATTGGTAGAATCCCAAGAACGTTTTTTATATTCATAGCATTCTGGCATAATATTTATACTATTGGAGGTTAATCCAGGTCATTTCCTGGTTGTCAGTGCCTCTTACAGGCTTGAACAAAAAGGGTATTACGTATTAATGGTCGGAAGTATGTGATAATTCCTTCTAAGAGTTGAACATTATTTTAAAATTGGTACCTATCTTAAGCCTACCCAAGCCTGCTGAGGAGTATATAGGGTATTCTTATGCTTTTGGGATTAAAATCGTAGTTTTCTTAATGAATGGAGATTTAGTTATTGTGTATGGGTCTTGGAAGTTGAGGTCACATGAACGGAATTACCCTATTCATGATCTAGAGTTGTCTATAGTGGTATATGATTTAAAGTGTTAATATAATTACCTATTGGGTGAATTTTTTACTATTTATACTGACCATAAGATAATAAAGTATATCTTTTCAAAGAGATATTTGAATATCCATTGGTGGTGATGGGTCGAGTATATGTATAAATTTGATTTCAAAATAGCATATATTCCTAGGAAATGAAACAGTGTGGTTGATGCTTTGAGTTGGAAAATTCAGACTCGGGATGTTCAAGAGTCTATTGTTGAGTGGAAAATGATAACTCTACTAACAGAGATGCATATGGTGGTTCGGGAGAGTCATGAGTAGATGACTCTCATATCAGTTTTAGTGGAGTCTACACTTTTTCTTTGGATTATAGGATGTTAGTATGAGGATATTGAATGTTTAATCTTGAGGGAAGGCATTGAAGGTGGAGAGTCACCTTTCGATTGAAGCATAAATGAGGATGAGATCATATATATCAGGAATTAGGTTTTTTTGCCTGTGAATGTATGAGAGGAGTTCATATGGGAATTTCATTCCTTAAAGTGGGTGGTACATCCATGTGTGGAAAAAATATACCATGACCTACAGTTACTGTTTTGGTGGTAAAGAATTAAAAAGGAAATAGTAGGTTTTGTGACACAATGATACATATATCAGTAGGTGAAGGTCAAGCATCAACAACCTAGAAGTTTACTATAGTCATTTCCAATTTCGGAATGGAAAAGGAATAATGTGACTATGGAATTTATGGTGGGTCTCCCAAGGACACCTTAGAATAATGAGAATATTTGTGTGATTGTGGAAAGACTATGAAAATTATCACATTTATTTCTTATACGATAAACATTCTTAGTAGAGAAGCAGAAAGATTTGTATTTTCAGAATATAGTTCATCTACAAGGGGTTCCATAGAAAATAGTCTTAGTACACATCTCATGTGTTACTTCACACTTCTGGAAGGGCTTATAGAAATATCTTTGTATGTAGGTTTTATTGAGTATAGCTTTCCACCCATGGGAAGATGGGAAATTAGAGCATATTATATTGGTGCTTGAGGATATTATGTGATCTTGTGTCCTAGAATTTTTAGGATCTTGGGATAAGAACTTGTATTTGGTGGATTTTTTCAATAATAATAGTTATTGATAAATAATATAGATGGAACCATATGAAGAAAATTATGGTAGGAAATGAAAATATCCTCTATTATGGATGGAGGTAGGTGAGATAGAATTGTTGGGATTGAGTCTCATCTAGGATACATCGGAACAAGTTCAGCTAATTTAGTAATGTATTGCTATGTCTAAGAGTTGATAGAATCCTGAAACTGATAGATGTCCAAAACCCCTACAGTTTATAGAGGGTGATCATTTATTCCTTATGGTGTCACCTAAATTGGGTAACTATAGGATATGAAGTCAGTGTAAGCTGGTACCCGGGATTGTTGTACAGTTTGAGGTTGTGGAGAGAATTAGGCTGGTGGGATGATAATTGGTTCTTCCATATAGATACAATATTATGCATGAAATTTTTCATGGGTCACAACTTTGGATAGAAAACCCCAACTGTTCTCATGTGATCGATGTGGATAATGTTGAGCTTGAGAAAGATGCATTTTTTAAGTAGAATATAATATATGCGTTGGATAACATTGAGAATGTATTATGGGGAAAGGCTATATAGGTCTTCTGTGTCTTGTGGAAACATGGGAGTTTGCAGGAGGAAACATGGGAAAGGGAAGCATATATGTAGGATCAATGGCCTGACCTTTTTGACTCGAAATCCTATATAGGATTGGAAGAGAATCTTGACGAAAAGATATTATAAGGTGGGGAGATTATATGATCCTGAATTTTTTTGGAGTTTCCTTAGTCTTGTTAGAATGTACTATTTTATTTAGTGATATTTTCTTCTCTATTAGATTTAACTTGGGGTGTGTTTTGGTGATATTGTGAAAATTTGGAAATAGATAGTAAAATGAATAGTGAGAACATGTTTTCCCAAAATATGTGCCCCAGCCTAGAAAACCATGAAACCCTAAATAGTAGGGATTTTCATGGTTGGTGCCTGGTTTCTCAAACCTTTCACCCTAATAATAGAATCTATGCAGCCCCTGAGATGAGACACACAGTTAGGCCCACGGTTAGAAGAAACTATGTGCCTCAAGCAGCAAACAATGCATGTGGGATTTTAATCCCCTAAAAATTAATAAACAAATTCCAAAACACCCTTCTTGTACACATAAATTCCATAGATCTACTCATAATAAAATTCTCTCAATTACAGAGCCTTTTTTATAGATGACAGGGTCATCTAACCTCAATTTTTTTATTAGGATCTTGGTTGGGTTATCTACATCTCTTCAGGTTATAGATCATGTTCACATTATACGCCATTACTCCACTGAATTTTTGGGATTTTAATTGGGTTATTTTTTATCGAGGAATCAAGTTAGGTGGTCTATTAATATAATCCCATAATCTTGATGTCAATTATTTATATGTTATTTTATAAATTCAAATCCTCTTTTAGTAATTGGAATTCAAAAATTTGTTTTATTACTGTGGTCACATAATAAAATGATGAATTTGGGATTTGGTTAAATAATGGGATTGTGGAATTTGGATAATCAATTGATGAATTAATTATCAGAGTTTTAAATTGTGAAGTGGGATAATTAATTAATGAATAATTATCATCATTTTAAATTTTGGGATTGGGGATAATTAATTATTGGGGTAATTATCAGGATGATGAATTGTGAATTATGAGTAATTAATTGGTGTATTAATTACTAGATCTTGAGATTGTGAAATGATTAATTAAATGATGAATTAATTAAAATAAATTTATGTGAATAACTAATAATTGAATTAACTAATGGACATGGATTAATTAATGTATGAATTATTTAATGAAATATTATAATGGTTAATTGTGATAAGAGGATTAATCTTGATTAATCTTGGTTGATGTGATAATGTGAAAAAAATGTTTCGTTGATATGAATGGGATGATGTGATATGTTTTGATACATATATATGTTGTTCGATAAACATTTGCGGGTCATGCTCTACTGCTTATGAATACTGTAGTAATAAATTGTTTGACAAATATATATGGGACATTGTCTACTGCTTCTAAAGCCCATAGTAATAAATTTTTTATTAAACATGTCTGGGCCATGGTCTGATATATCTGAATCCCATAAAAATAAATTTTTTGTTAAATATGTGTAGGAAGTATTCTTATAATTATGAATTCCATACTTGTAAATTGTTTGATAATCATGTGTTGAACATGGTATGATTCTTCCAATGCAAATGGGGTCCTAGGCAAGATAGCTAAGACACAAATTGTTGGAATTGGACTATGGATCTAATTACGCATATTATAAATTTAAATGAAAATGATAATGAAAGATCATTTGTTTAATTAATTTTGGATTGATAATAAGAAATGGATAAAACATTTCCACAGGACGAAGCAGGTATTAAGTTGTGAGAGTCCTATAGAACCCATGGGTTTTTATAGTTAAATAAAGTATAATTGATAATGTAATAATTTTTTAATTATTCATTTTACTTATTTATTTATACAACTTCATACACTATTATTGGTTGGATATTATTTTAGACACCATTGGTGGTGACCTACTGAGTTGTACTCACTCCCTACTTAGGCTACCTGATTGGTACCCAAATAGACTTTGTGGTTTTTTTATTGGAAAAGGGAAAGGGAATCATATTAGATGGATGATATGGGATGAGAATGGATGAAGGAACCATATGTGTATCAAGACCCTCATGGGAGGTTCCAATGTCTCTATTTTGGGTATTGATTTCAACACTTGGAATGTACTTTAGCATGGAATTTATATTGTTTAGTTTGATATTGTATTTCTAGTTATGGGAATCTTGTGATATTGGTTTCGTAATATTTATAGTTTTATGTTATTTAGTAAATATTATCATATTTTACCCTATTTTAATACTCTATTAAAGTATGGTATAGTCTCTCAATGTTCAATATTAGACCCCCCCCCACTGCTAGAGGGAAGCCTCTGTCGTATGGGGAGGCACACTTGAGGTCATGTGGAGTTATGGATTAGGAAACCGATGTGTGGAACCCAGGATGAGTTGTTACATTATGGGAAGGAAACAGATAAGGTATTAGAGTAGGTATTTTCTGATATATAAGGCTCAAAATTTTCAAATAAGTGTGTAGATGAGGTTTCATTTTTTAATTTTGGAGAGGAAACACATGGAATTACTTGAAATATTTAAATATAATTAACATATTTTACATGTATAATGCTTTAAAATGGCCATGGATTCGAATAAAAATAGTATAAGCTTTAGATATCATTATCAAATAAAATTTATAGTGGTTTTGTGTCATTTTAATCATTATCATTTGGTTTAACACTTTCACTAACCCTTTTTATCCTTAACTATTATGAAAAATTTTATGGACTTTATGCACCATTCATTACATATAAGGTGAAATGTGGCTCAAAAATTGACCATTGATTAAGTTAAGACCATTTACAATTTGTCTTGTCCCCTTAAATGTTTTTTAAATTTTTTAAATAATATAATAAAATATTATTGTTTATAAAATATCACTAGTCATTTTGGGATTATTCATTTAATTTGATACTAAAGCCATCAAGATAATAATGGATTTAGAATATAAATTATATATATATCTATGTTATAAATTATTATATACCATAAAATTAATGTAAAATAATAATTCATCAAAAAATATTTTTTTAATGTTTTTAAAATAATTTAATAATTTTTTTCTATTATTTACACAAACACTAAGTTAGTGGTGCGTATGAAATATAGTTAATTATAACATCCCCAAAAATTAAATATAAATTAAAATAATAAAAATTATTTATTTATGTTTGAAAATAAACTTTTACATTTATTCATAAATTATTTTAATCCATATGAAAACATATAAGATAAATTAAAATAAAGAGAGTGGCATTTTTCGTTTATCTTATTCTAAAAATAATTTAAATGATACAATCAAAGGAAAGTTTAAGAAAAATTAATATTTTAATATATATGAGGGACATGGTCAATAACCACTTGTCCAATAAGAAAAAACTAAGAGTTAGAGAGATTTTAAATACTTGTCCATAATTATAACCAATTGTTATCAGTTTTAACTTTATTAGTGTGAAAAAACATTACCATAGTAATTATTAATAAAAAAATACAAGGGTCCTATTCCAAAAATTAAATCTTATAATTGAAAATATTGAATCTAGTTTTCAATTTTAAATATCAATATTTTATTGAAATAAATTTGGTGTAAATTCAGAAAACACAACGAAAAACTATTTTAAAAAAATTGTTTTTAATCCCAAAATTGAGTTTATACCAAAATAAAGTATAATAATGATTCTTATACAGTTAATTATATTATTTATAATTAAATTAATCATTATTGACTTAATATAATATTCAAAAAATAATAATACTTTTAAATAACCTGATTTAATGAAAATAAATTATAGTTTTTTCAAAATTCATATTTTTTTATTATTGAATTTAAAATAAATATTTCATGAACAATTAAGAAAACCAACCACAAGATAATTGAAACATTAAGAATTAATATATTAAATTAATTTAATTATAATTTACACACACAAAATATAATTAAACCCATCTATGATGCATAAAATGACTAATAAAATTAGAGTGGATATTTATTATTCATTAATGAATACATTAAAATTAAGCAAAACAATTATATATATATATATTTATTAAAAAAAATTAATAATATTCATACCCATTAACATAATGGTTTTGTTATAAAAATTATAATATATCACGGTTTATTTAGAATCAGGGTTACATGTAAGGAAAGCTATTGAATACATAATGATTATTTCAAATAAGGACATATAAAATATCATGGTGTTTCATTATAACCCATTAGAATGAATTTAACACTATATATTACATCACTTTGATGAAAAAGGTAGGATACTTCTACGTTATCACATCCTAAGGTTTCCTCATATCTTCCTAAAATTTATGGTTCCACCACAAAACATTGACCATGTGAGTGATATTATTTAATCTCACTTTCTCTCTTTGATCTATAATATCCACCATTTATTCCTTATAAAATATACCATCTTCTAGTAGTATGACCTATGATTTCATTATATGTGAAAGATTATGATTTTGCTTCCTGAAAATAGATAAATGGAGCACATCATGAGCCTGATAGTGGTTCAATAGAAGTGACAAACAATAATCTACAACCACTTCTAAATCAATAATATTGAATGGGACAATATACATAGGGTTAAATTTTCCATTATTCATTCAATTTATTTAGTTGGTATTGGAACCAATATATTTTGTTCTCAAACATCATCCTAATATGTTGTAATTCTTCACTTATTTCTATAGAGGGATTTATAAGTATCCTTATTAATTATTATGTGAAGTATATTATTTTAAACAATTTTATAAGAGGAATTTTTTGATCCAAAATACATTTAAAATATAGAGAACATGATTTTGAAATATCATATATGGATTGAGTGGTCCTCTTAGACAATCCTTATTTCTAATGATGATAGATTCTATAGAATATCGAGGTAAATATAAAATCTTGATGACCTGCAATAGATTGTTTCACTCTATGAAACCATACCACTTCTTTAATGTATGTCCATGTAAGATGATATAGAATGGAATATTCTCTAATAGAATTGAAATATTTAGAATTCATAAAGAGATTGATGATAATCTAATTAAATTTTTACCTCTAGATGTTTTAAAGTGTCATATGATGAAACATATGATGAGATTTTTACATTTATATTTTGGTATGGATAATGGTTTTAACATTCCATAAGACTTTTAATACTCAGTATTAAATTTTTGGCACACAAATCACTGAGATACTTACTCTGAAATATATATCTCCATAGTATACCACTAAAATTGTTCCTTAAGGTTTCTATACATCTTCGTGCATTTTTTATGAATAACGAATGATGAGATATGATCTTAATAAAATAACTCCATAAATTCTAGAATAACAGAGTTATATACTTGATTTGTAAAGCATATAATTCTATTATAATAAAAGATTAACTCAAGAACACTTCTTGCCATATTTTTTATATTTAAATTTTATTTTTATTCTTTTCTAGTCATCACATGGATATATGGACAAAACATCATTTGATATTGAAAACAATTTCTCTTTTATTTAAATATATGAAGGTTCATCCTTAGTAAATATAAAAATATTGGATCTTTTTCGATCTTTGTCATAGAAAATCTTTCATGATCAGTTTGACACAAAGCATCAGCTGCCATATTCACATTCTTCAGGTTGTAATGTATTTAGAAGACGCAATATTTAATATACTGAAACCATATTCACTAGCACATATTCAATAAATATTTGGTGAATATATACATTAAACCTTTATGATAATTATATTTATCACACCTTTCAATATAAAAATAATGCCTCAATATCTTTAATGAAGAAATTACTCTTGCTAACTCCAAGGGATTAATTAGGTAGTTTTTCTCATGAATTTTTAATTCAAAAGTAGAATATATTATGAAAATATAATTTGGAATGATGATAAACCCTAGTACCTTATTTTATGTGTCAATATAGATCACACACACTTATCCTATGTAGGTTAATGTATGAACAAGTTAAATAAAGAACATTATTTTTTTCTCTGTGAAATTTTCATTACATTTACCTATATAAAATAACATTACATCATTTTATGTTAACATGGTAATTGGATTATAAAACCATGAAAATTAAACATAAATCATAAATAATACCAAAAAATCCAAGAAAACTATATATATATCTTCCATAGTGTTTGGTTAATCCTATTAGATAATAAATTACATCTTTAAATGACCCTATGATATACCCATTATTGAAATTATATAACCTAGTAAAAGAACAATCTCTAACCAAAAATCACATTTTCAAAAAATTTCATATTTTTTCTACTTTCTCAAGGTCTTAAACATAGTCCTCAAATGAGCTTCATTCTCTTAATTTAACTTTGATTAAATAATAATATCATTTATAAATACTAAAAAATTGATTTTGATAATATCTAAAGACTTTATTCATTAAATCCAAGAAGATAGCATGGAAATTAATTGGTAAAAATGGAATCACTTTAAATAAATATTGTTCATAGATCATACAGAGGGCTATATTTGGTATTTCATTACTATTAACCCTAAATTGGTAGTATCCATAATAATGTAACATCTTTTAAAAGTATTGACCTCCAAATAGTTGATAAAAAATCACCAAAATAAGGTAAATAATACTAATTCATGATCATGATCCTGTTAAGTCGCCAATAATCAATGAATAGTCAAATTGATACATATTTATTATTCAAAAAAATAAGAAGTGAACCTAATGGTTATGCACTTGGATGAACAAATACATTATAAATTTTCTTCTTAGAGTTGCTTCATCAATTTTGGTAACTCAATTGGGGCCATTCTACATGGAATCATTGAAATAGGTGTAGAAACATGTGTGTGTTAAATAAAAAATCCAACATAATGATTCAAATTATAACTCAATATCACTTCTGGAAAGACACCAAAAAACTTGTATAAAATATTATTATCTTTTATGGTTACTTTCTGCTGAAAAATATGAGATAAATACACCTTATGATTAGAAATCAAGATAGATAGAGTGGATGAAATTTTTATTGGTAGCTCGTATTCAACCTTGAATTAAAAAATGACCAAATGTTCATTCAAAATATGAAATGTAACTTCCATTCCTCAGAAACTATTATGATATATATATATATATATAAATGGAGCCAATTCATTCCATGAATCACAACATATTTAACTAGAGGGAGAACAATAAGTTTTTCAAGAAGCATATTCCCAAAAACTAAAATCGAAAAAAAATCATATACTTGATATTTGATCATCATATTGTTAGTAGTTGACATTTCTAATTCAATATCTAATCATTAAGGCAGTATTTTTATGTCTTGATAAAATTCATCATATATAAAAGAGTGGGTAGAACCAGAGTAAAATAATAATTTAAAATTTATAGTGTTTATGGAAAGGGTACCTTTCACTACATTATTCTTGTATCCAAAATAGTCGATAGTATTGCATGATATTTCCCTTTTCCATTGGGATTAATAGGTTCATTAATTCAATATCAATCATTAACCGTCATATTTGAGCAATGATTATCATAATTCAAATACTAATTGAATTTGAAAGAATGGAGTATGGGGGTTCATTTTGTTGTGTTAGCTATCTATTCGCATCATTATCAAACTTATTCCCATTACATTGACATTTTATTTCACGATGAAATTACTTTACACTCATAAAGAGTTTACTAGTACCCTGAAGTAAATTTCCTCCATGTCAATTTTCACACTTCTGTAAAAAATTTAAACTCATATTCGTCCCTACATGGGTTTTCTTATTAGAATTTCCTTTTTATTATTTCATTATTTTATTATAAAAACCATAATATTTGCTGGGAAACACCAATATCCATTTATACCTTGATGACACCTAAAATGATTTAATCATAGCTACCTAATTCTCATGTGGTTAGAATCCATTGGAGATGTTGTTTTAAGACACTGAATCTATCTCACTTTTAGGTTCAATGATAATACTAGAAGAGTACCTCCAGAGTGTTGTAAAATTTTCCTCATTAGTACTAATGGATTCATCATTATTTCAAATTATCTCATGGAACTCATTCTCTAAATTTTGTAAAAAATATTAGGAAATCCCTTATTGAAAATAACCTCCTAAAATCAGTCCACTACATAGTGTCATTTTTATAGTTGCCTCATGTTCATGACAAGATCAAACTATTGATATGCTTCACTTCTCAAATGATAAGCATCCAAAATAAATTATTTTTGATCTGAGATATAGATAATGAAAAATAAGTTTAAATTTTTATTGATCCATTGATAAAAAAATGATCAATGACCCTGCTAGAAGAAGGTGGATGCAACCTCATATAGGAATCAATATCATTTTCCCCCTCCTTTTCTCGTTTGGAGTCTCAATTTGATTCATATATAAATAAATATTCATATCAATAGAAATAATATTTTGTATTCCATGTCACATAAAATTTAGTTTATTAAGAGGATAACTATTTCATTTTTCATCACATTAATAATTAACCTGATTTCTCCTAGTTTTATCCATTGACTAAAACCAAAACACATACTATGAGAAAAAATAATTATTATGGTTAATCATGTAATCCTGAAAAATTATTCGTAGGATGTAAAAATCATGATATATCATTTTAATGTATGGCACTTTAGGTTTAACCTAGTTCATTCATGATAATCGTCTATTCAATTTATTATCCAATTTTTAGAATTATACCTAGGTTGTTCAATAATGTTATATAATCATAATCTCAAAAGTGAACTAAATTATTCCCTAATAAGAACCTTGGTGACCCAAATATTACATATATAATTATTACATAATTTTAGATTAATATTCAATGAACCACATAAAAATAAATTACCTATAACTGTAATGGTTTAGTGTTTTTGAATACTATATACAAAAATATCTTATATAGTGAATGATATTAATCATCTACTATAATTATATTCTCACATAGTACACTTCTTATACATAACCTACTTAAAAAATTTCCTTAAAGAGTTAGGAAAATAAATATAAGAAATGGTGGGATTATATGCTCTATATGGGTAAACATGAAAGATATCAATCAATTATCATATGTAGGAATATTATAGATATAAGGGTATGATAACATTAGTTGAAAATTTATATTAATAGATAAAAATTCATTGGAAATGATCATGTTATAATGATTTGGTATATCCTAATACATGAATAATAGAAAAAAATATCCAAATCCATGATATCATATCCTAAACATAAGAAAATATCATAGAGAGATTCAAAAAAATGTGTGTCATAATCATAATCATAGAAATATTATGTAAACAATACCCCCAATACATTCATCACCTGTCTGGATTGGTGTAACCACCCATGTAACTATTTTAGGCTCGGGATAGCCTTCTATATACCCTCTTTCAAGCTTGGTATATCCTCTTATATATACACATTAGAGAATAGAATTACCTCATGGATACCCACTTTTGAGACAAAGATGACCTATCATGTACACAATGAGATCATAAATATTAATCATTACCAAATTCATTAGATGTAAATAATTTTCTCACCTATCATATAATCCATTCATATATATGTCACATGATCATTAAGACATTTATCATTTAATCATAGCATAACCCATGGAAATGAAAATGGGTTTCATCAATATTGTATCATTATAATCACAAAACAAGCATAGAGTAAATAAATATGGTATTATTGGATCATATTCTCATTGAATATTAAGTAACATCAGTGCATTTTTTCATATATCAAAATACCATTAACTAATCACCCGAACTTTTCAGGTGGAAAATATAATTTTCGCATAAAATACTTATTTAAAATTAATAAATGACCAAAATATTAGAGAAAACATTTTTCTTCAAAATAAAAATGGAATATTTTAAATGAATCTTAAAAACAATGTGTTTTAATGATGAATTTAAAAAAACATTAATGGGGTGTAGGCTAAAACAATTATTTTGGTCACACACTTGGTAAAAAGTTAGTTGTTCATAACACATAAGAGTATTCATTTTAAAAAAAATAATAGAAAGTTAAAAATGAGTAAAATTTAATTTAATCATCAATTTTTAATTAATAATGAAATTATTGATAATTTTTCATGAAAATTTGGACATGGAATAAAAATATTTTTGGGAATAGATAGAAATAAATATGGTTTTCATTAAAAATATTATTTCACCATTTAGAGAACTTAGAGATAAGAAAATGAAATGAAAAGTGTAATGTAATGTTATAAATATATATTAATAAAATAAATATGATTTTTTCATATATATTATATAATTTCAATATTTTAAACATAAGCATAAACAATCTCGGAAGAAAGTGGTATTTTAATGTAAAACCCTAACAGATTTGTTATCTTTTGAATCATAAAACCAAGATATAAATAACATAAAATGAAACATTATATGAATTTAATATAAATATATTTGTGATAGAATAAATAAAATAGTAATTATATGTACCAAATGATAGAAACTAGTTTTGAATATGGAATATGTCTCATGAAAACTAATTTTAGATGAGAAACTCTTACCTCAGGTCATACTAATTTCATAAGAACTTTTAACATCATATATAATAAATTTAAATTTATTATCTTCATATACAGGAACCATATTCAAAATTATAATACCATAAATCATTCACATATAACAAATTATCACTCATTCATTGACTATCTTTCTATATCATCGTCATTTTGGGTTTTAACAACATCTTTTTCATGTATGTTTTTGTTTGACTATTATGGTCCTTGAACCTTTATCTTGGTTGAATCATATCCAGAATGATAATAATGATATAAATATAATATATATTCATCATATACATATTGATACCCATTCATAAAATTAGGAGATGAAAATTTATTTACATTACTTTGTGGATATAGTAATCTATAAATATGCATGACTGATGCTTCCACTTTTTGATGGATTAAACAAAGAAATATTAAATTTCAATTGAATATTTTAAAACAATAATTATTTAAAAATATAATACATATCATTTAATACTTCATTAAGACCATAATGTGAAGCAGTGAGGGAAAATGTTTCACATTAATCCATGGAGGTGGTGGTCCACACATACGCACAAGTGATACTTTCATTTCCCATTTGATAGAAGAGAGGTGGAAAATGTTTTTCACATTGTCATAGTAAAATATAAATTTTCTTGATGATTATATATTAATTATTTTTTAATGTATAAAATATAATTATAATAATTAAAATAAGAAAAACATTGTTAGGGATTCAAGTAAGACAATTACATCTACCTTGATCGACCTCCTTTGGCTTACAACATAAGACTTATTAGGATAGTCATAGGGTAAGACCATAATTTCAATAATGAAGGGATCAAGATAGAGAGTTATTAGAGATGTTATTTTCCAAGAGATGAGGATCAAATGATAATAATAAAGTCAAATATGAGGTTTCCTTTTATATGTGAGGAGTTGACACACTTGGAATAACATAGAACACTTAAATATAAATAATGTATTTCTCATGTATTATGATTAAAAATTGTCATTTATTTAAATAAAAATGTTATTATGTTTAAATTTAATCATAAAATAAAATTTATATAGGATTTATGTCATTTAAAATGTTATCATTTGGTTTAACCCCTATATTAACCCTTTTTAACCTTCCCTATGGTAACACATTTTTTAGCCTTTAAAGGTCATTAAATTAATTTTATGATGAAATGTGTCTCCAAACTGGTACATGGGTTAAATTTTCTACAATTTACCCTTCAAAATATTCTCTTTCAATATTTTCTTGATCTTTTAATCATTTAATAATATATTATTTAATATAAATATCCTTAATGTAATTTTTTAGACTATTCAACTAATTTGACTTCAAAGCCATCAAGATAATAATGGATTGAGAATATAAACTCTATTAAGAAAACTTATATAGTATTATTATCACTAAAACTCATCTAACACTATAATTCATCTAAAACATGACTCTTTTAAATTATTTAAAAATCCTTTACTAGATTTTATCTACTATTTTCATAGGGACAGAGTCTGCATTGTCTAATAATTTAAAGAAATTATGTCATCCAAAAACAGTAAAAAAAATTATAAAAATTATTTAATTATTTTCAAAATAACCTCTCATATTAATTTATAAAAAATTTTATCACTTTGATAACAAATAAAATTTATTAAAATCATTATAGTTTCCTTTCTATTTATCCATTTCTTAAAAAATTTAAATGTTCTAATAAAATGATAAGTGTCAATAGATTTATATTTTTCCCATATATTATTTCTTTGGTTAGTAATAACTCATTGAATTGGATAAAATAACGTTTTAATGATATTTTAGATCCTTTTACCATATTTTTAACCCAATTTTACTTATTTTAGCATCATAATGGTGACAAATCTTTACCATGTTTATTAATTGTAATGAAAAAAATGAAAATATGTTATTTACAAAATTTTAACATACTAGTTCTAAATAAGGAATCAAATTTTAAGTTTTAAATTTATTTAATTATAAGAAATAAATTTATAGTATCAATGCGTAAAATCCATCAAAAATAGTTTTTAAAAAAACCTTTTTAAGCCCAAAAATGATATTATAACAAAATCAAGTTTAATTATAACTCTTAGATAAATAATTAGATTTTTAATAATTATATAGGATATAATTTACATTAAGTTAAAATTCGAAACATAATGGGGCTTTTAAATTACTTTATTTCATAAAAATAAGTGACATTTTTTTAAAAATCGGTATTTTTCACTATTCACTTATAAATAATCCTTTTTAGAAAAACAACAAAAAAATCACACAAACATAATTTTTACATAATGATTTCAAAAATTAAATTCATTTCTTAAAATAAAACTCCTAAAAAATATAATAATTAATTATACTGTCTTTGTACAAAAATAAATAAAACCCATTTTTTGAAGAAAATATATTTTTGAAGCATAAAATTACCATAATAAAATATGAGTACTTATTTATTATAAATTAGTAAATTCTTTTTATGTTTTTATAACATTTTATAAATATTCTATAATTTTTTAATTCAATTCATACCGACAAATCCAATGACTAGGTTATAAATTTGAAAATATATCATCGTTTATTTTGACATGGGGTTGTGTGTAATGAAATATATCAAAAAATAATACTTATTTGAAAGGAATACATATAATACTTTAGTGTATTATAATAGCATTTAATATTGAAAAAATAACTATAAATGAGTTAAATTCATCCCTCAAAATGATTCCACATAAAGATAATCCACTAATCCTAAACCTAAAGATAAAAAACTCTAACTAAAGGAATATTGATCTAGAGGATAAAATATTTTATATTTGTTGTTTTTGAATAATAATTCTTATATTAATTTAATTTAAATTCATTTTTCATCTTTTTTATTCATAAAATTTAATTCTAGATTATAATGCATCTCACTGTTATTTTCTTATATAATTTATTTCTATGTCTAAAATGGAGTTTTTTAATTCTCTGAATTTTCATTATTTTTGACAAGAAAAAAGTGGTAAAGTTATATTAATAGAATAAAATTTTACATTCATGATTAAATTGGAATTAAATAATTATTTAATTGTAATTTATAATTTTCTTAATAAGAAAAAGTTTATTTTTTTGGTTTTTTGACCATTAAAATGGGGTATATTGTGGGAAAAGTTGTTGTAATCAAACATTCCATAGCATATCCAATGTTTTTAAGATCATAAAATCCATTATCTTATTTATTAATGATTCAATTTTAAGTGTGTTAAAAAAAATTATTTAATTTATTAAAGTTAATCTTAATGATTAGTTTTTATTCATTATGTTTTTGGAAGAAATTATATAGGTATATAACCTTGCATGATTGTTTTGTTATTTATAAATAAAAGGATATTTTAAATATTTACTCATATGTTAAGATTATTAGAGAGTACATTATTTTTACCTACCATGAGTTACTATTATGTTCACTTTATGATATTTTTTATTCTTACATATAGTAAAATAAAAAATTATAATATCTTATTGAGGATTGTTTTTATAATTAAATCAATTCAAATACCAGTCTATTCATATAAAGAAGAAATTTGAATAATTATAATTTATTACATAGTTAAAAATTGTACTTATGTAATATGTTTTATTCATGAGTTATTCATATTCTAGGGATTGTTTTTTCTTATATATTTTCATAGGACTATTTATTATTACAAAAAAATATGATATTTTGAATATACTATTATATAATTAATAGGTTTCATGATTTAACTTATATAAAGGCTCATAAATTTTATTACTATTTGATATTTCAAAACTAGCACTGTTTTCGTTTTATCTTTTTATTTTAGACTTATAAAATAATAAAATTTTACCTTGAAATGGAGTCTTTAAAGATTTGTGAACATTTGAGGGAATTTTTTCAAAGTTTCATTTGAAGCTATTATTTTTTAAAGGAAATATTTTTTATAATATGTATATATTTTATTATTTTTAGGGAAAATATTAAGAAAACTATTAACTGAATTAAATTTGGAATTTTTTATATAGTATCTTGATAGTGATTGAAAATATATAGATAACTATAAAAACATAAGTGACTAATTAATTAACACTTACGCACTTAGACTGTTCATTTTGATACACTACAATTCACTATTTATACTATTATTTTGTTATTTTTAAATAATTATATTTTTAATCAACATACTTCATGGATAAATATTTTAAATAAAAAATAATATAAAATTTTATAGTTATTATATGTTATTGAAGATCAATATATGATAAAGGATCAACTTTACAATTTTTACAGATTGGACAAATATTTTTCTAAGGGATATCTTGTAGTTATTTGTTGTATTTCTACACAATCATTATATAGGTATTATTAACCAAATTATACATATTTCTCTATTTCTTGGAGTGAAATATTCTAATAGTAAGTTCATGAGTGAGACTGAGAACATTCCATGTTAATTATTTAGTTTGTAAAAATATATTTTTATAATCTATAAAGACAATTTTTTTCTTCATACACTCAATTGTGAAGATATATGGGAAAAAGAACTAAATAAAATCACCAAGACCACATAGAGTGTTAGTGGAGTAAATTATAGAATTATTTTTGAGTCTCTGAACCACTATTAAAGTTTATATTTTACCTATATTTATTTTCATTACATTATTTGGTTTAAAATATAATATAATAAAAGGATATATATATATATGATTAATTTTAAGAGGTATGTTCTAATGTTTTTAAAAAAGGTAAAAATCAATAACTCAATTCCTTGCCCAATTGTATCTTTTTAATCAAAATTAATGGGAAACCACCCATAAAGTTGAGATTATCTCTTATGATCATTTATTAAATCACTTTCTATGATTAAGTTTTCATTATATTCCTAGAAAAGTTATTCCAAATAGTATAATTATCTAAACTCTATTTTATTATTTAATATTCCAATCTAAACCAATAACAATAACCTTAATATCTATTAATTGGCGATCAATCAGTTAAATCATTATAAACAAGATCATAAATTACATAATAAATATTTCAATTAACATGATCATCTCAGGGTAACTACATATATTTCTATATTAGGAGATTTTTTAGTTGATAAAGATCAAACTAATATGAAAATAAAGAGAATGAAAATATTCTTAATTTTTGTAATTCATCTTTTACCATCCTCTATCTAAAACTCCTTTGAATAGACTTATTATACATTTTTAATGAAACAATGATTCATTAATGATGAATAATCATCAATAAATTACATTTTCTCTCTATGTACATCTCTCAAACCTTCTTTTATTCCTTAATGAATTTATTTGTATTCTATTTGTTTACTAATCAATTAATAATCAAACACTTCTCATTTTTCACATTATTCCAGAAATCTAAAAAATTATTAGAACTATGAGTTGGAATATGTTTACATAAAAAACATCATTTTGATTCCCATATCATGGAAATATATTTCTACATGTATTCTCAATATAATATTCTTCAGTTTTGGAATGCATAACTTATACAATGATTCTTTCTCTATTTAGGTTATCTAAATTTTATATAGAGTACATCAATGATCTATATTTTTATTGAGTTTTTTCATAGAATTTTATAGGTTCACATGTCTAAGACTACTTATCTTGTATAGACTTATTTTTAATTGAATGGTATTTTTATTTCAATCACATTTTATAAATAAACCAAAATTAATGATATCATCTTTTTATCTATAATTACATATATTTTTTATGTTCAATGATTTTACACCATGGAGGATATATCCATTCATAGAAATACTTATTAATACAGAAATTAATTTCCTATGTATGTAAGGCCTCAAAATTACACAAATGAAATACCTTTATACTTTTTTATAGGTTATAGTTTCTTGAGTATGTTTTCCTATTTGTGGTGGCTTTTAAGGAGTTAGTACGATGACCTCTCATTTACAAGATAGGGGTTTATGGTACCATTGTTTTATTAAATATTATTTAGATCTAATTGTGTGTTTTTTGGATTTGTAATAATGAAATATAAGTGACTAAAAAAATCTCAAAAATGTTAAAAAATATGATCCAACAACTCCACTATCATTGAGGATATATGCATAAAAAATAAGAAAAATGAGAATTTATCTCCTCATTATAAATTTCATGGACATTACATAGTTGAAGATAAAAACTCAGTGGAGTTTTATTATTCAATCTTGGGTGATAATTCATCATCCTAGCCTAGTGACACCACATTACCTAATGGGAATCTCTACCTATTCCATAGGCTACCAACTAGTGGTGAGAGTCTATATCTAATAAGGGGAGACTATACTATCAATATCAAATCATACAATCATATGTAAAAAATAGAATAAATATAAGATTTAATTTGGAATGAGGAATTACATCTATGATCTGAAAATCTGTAATAATAAATATAAACATAGTTCATCAAAATGAAAACTATAATAAACATAGTTAGATACATGACAAAGATCACCCACCAGATTGATCAAATAAAACATAAGGAAGAGTCAAAATACCTATGTGTACATTTCTCAAAAACCTGAACCACTACCCTATTATTTCTCCTAACACCATTAATCTATAGCAACCTCATATATTATAATCCTTCTTAAAAACAAGAAAAAAGGAGTTTTGTATGCACTGATATGCTCAAGTAGGGTTTTGTAAATTGTATCGTAGTAAGGTACCACTAGAAGGGTCCCTTATAAACAGTTACATAATTTTATATGTATATATATAAATATATTAAAATATATATTTAATAAAATACACCATATAATCAATTACATTTGTTTTATTGTTTTTTAACCAATCCATTTCAATAACAAAACTAGCATACTTCATCATATGCTGATACACATTCATGTTGTCGCTATTTTATATAGTAAATGTATTAGGGAAAGTCAAAACATATCAAAACCCATGTATACCAATCTAACAAAAAAATTGAATTCTCATATGGGAATAACATAACATGGCCAGTCCTATATACATGAAACCCATCAAAGGACACTAGTGCAGAAAACATTTTTTACGTCAGTTATTTTTCATTATTTACGTCGGTTTTTAGGCGACGTTATTACGGACGACGTTATAAATAACGTTTTTTACGTCGGTTATTTAAAACCCGACGTAACATCCCTAACATCACGGTGTTTATCACGTCGGTTCATTAATAACCGACGTGAAAAATGATGGGGGATGGGGGTTTATCACGGCGGTTATTATATAACCGCCGTGATAAACCGCGGGTGGGGGGGTTTAGCACGTCGGTTATATAATAACCGACGTGATAAATATGCACGGGGGGGGGGGTTATCACGTCGGTTATTTCTAAACCAACGTGATAAAACGCCTGGGATATCATTTATCACGTCGGTTATGACATAACCGACGTGATTAACCCTTCCCCGGGCCTATTATCACGTCGGTTTCGTAAATAACCGACGTGATAAAAAGGCCTGGAAAACGTTTTAGCACGTCGGTTATCCAATAACCGACGTGGTAAATCGATTCCCAAGCCTTTTAGCACGTCGTTTATATTAAGAACCGACGTGATAAAAGGCTCGGGAACGGTTTATCACGTCGGTTCTCGAAAAAACCGACGTGATAAACCCCTACCGATTTATTTACCACGTCGGTTATAAAATAACCAACGTGAAAGCGATATATTTTTTTTTAAATAATTGCACTGCTCTCACCAAAAAGCAACCAGAAACCAAACAACAAAAATAACCATGCCAGCCCTCACCCAAGCCCCAACTGAACCCCACCCTCATCTATACCCACCTAACAACCTGGCCAGCCCTCCCCCACCACATTGGAGCCCCACCACAACCCTTGGACACCCCCCCACCCCTAGGACAGCCCCCCCACCCTCATTTACACCCCCACGACCCCTAGTACAGCCTCAAACACCCATTGGACACCCCTCCCATATCCCTTGGACACCCCCACCCCTTGGACACCCCCACCCCTTGGACAGCCCCCCAACCTCATTTACACCCCCAAGACCCCTAGTACAGCCTCAAACACCCATTGGACACCCCCCCACACCTTGACAGCCCTCCCAGACCCCTTGGACACCCCCCCCCCCCGACCCCTGGACACCCTCCCCCCCCCCCCCCCCCGAGCCCTTGGACAGCCCCAAACACCCCTTGGACACCCCTCCCATATCCCTTGGACACCCCCCCACCCCTTGGACACCCCCACCCCTTGGACAGCCCCCCCCACCCTCATTTACACCCAACCGGGCCCTTGGACAGAACTCCCAGACACCTTGGACACCACTCCCATATCCCTTGGACACCCCCCCACCCCTTGGACACCCCCCCCACCCCTTCGACAGCCCCCCCCCCCCCACCATCATTTACACCCCCCGAACACTAGGACAGCCACAAACACCCCTTGGACACCCCTCCCATATCCCTTGGACACCCCCCCCCCCCACCCCTTGGACACCCCCCACCCCTTGGACAGCACCCCCACCCCCTGGACACACCCCCGACCCCTTGGAACCCCCCCCCCCCCCCGACCCCTTGGAAACCCCCTCATCCCCTTGGACAGCCCCAAACACCCCTTGGACACCCCTCCTATATCCCTTGGACACCCCCCCACCACTTGGACACCCCCCACCCCTTGGACAGCCCCCCCCCCCCCCCCCACCCTCATTTACACCCAACCGACCCCTTGGACAGCCCCAAACACACCTTGGACACCCCTCCCATATCCCTTGGACACCCCCCACCCCTTGGACACCCCCACCCTCATTTAAACCCCCCGACCCCTAGGACAGCCCCAAACACACCTTGGAAACCCCTCCCATATCCCTTGGACACCCCCCAAACACCCACCCACCCCCTTGGAACCTCTCCCCCCATACCAAAATCCAGACCAGAAAAACCATCAATAGTAGACCAAAACAAGAAGTAGAGAAAAATTAAACATTCGCTTATATAACATTCAAAACATACACTGTCAACTTCAAAAAAAAACTGAATCCAACCTAAACGACTACGAAATACACAATTACATTGACAATATTCGAAATTACATTTTACATTACAAAAAACTAAAAGTCAATCAAACCTGTAAAATAATTTTACCACTCCACTTGTAAGTGTTTGATATCTTCAGTAGTAAAGGGTTGAGGGTCATCAAAAAGCTACAAAGGAAAAGGATAATAGTCAACGTGTATAATGAATAAATCAAATTGAAATATTATGAGAAAGAGGAAATCTTACCAGGTCAAAACTCAGAACTGTCCCAGTTGTTATTATTTCATACATAAATCATAACATGTAATATCCGCATTCGATGATGCCTTGTTTCTCATGACATTTCTGTTTGAATGAGTGTAAATTCAATATATTATTTTTATGTAATAAATCAAAATGTACAAATTATAAATGGATATTTACCTTCGCATGTACATATTTGATCTTGAAATTCCTTTTCATTGCGCTTTTTCGAAAGTGGACCCATGCCCTATTAGAAAATAATATGAATGGGGTAAATTTAAAATTCATTATAATATATAAAACTATTTTGAAATTGAAACTTACGTTTCCAATATATTCTTAAAACATTCTCGCACATCATCATGGAGAGAGCATATCCAATAAAGTGCTTTCTCCCTAGGGCAAAAAACCCCTAACATCCAATGATCCCTGATAAAAGGAAATTTAACGTTAGTGGTTTTTTATGTTAAAAGATAATTAACTCTTTGAGAGGGAGGTGTTTCATACCTCTCACAAAAAGGCATCATCCAACACTGTGTGATTACATTCTTTTCAAATCAATCAGCAATATAAATCATTCTTTGTTCCTCATCCAATGCACATGATTCAGGGGAAATCAATTGTGGTTCCACGAATCCATATACATTTGTCAGCTCATTCCTCTCACAAATTTTATACAGATACCTAATACAAAGCAGACATAAGTATACATTTTTAATAAATATAACGCAAGGAAAAGGTGTTAAGACTTACATGATAAAAATTTGCACCACGTTGATGCCCAACTTATATCCAGTGACAAACTCCATGATATCAGTTGTCATAATCCCCACACTTAGTTCACGTCCACAGACATGAGCTTCCATTGTAAAGTCATAATGATCCGCCAACAAATTTGAATATCTTGACAATTTTTCAAGACTGCTAGTATCTGCATCTGATGTCATAGCTATCTGTCTTTGTTGTTTTCTATACAGTATTTCTTTACCTTTGAAGTATTCCTATAAAAATAAATTGAAAAATATATTAGTTTTCAAATGATAAAACATTAATAAAAATATAAAATAAAAGATATACATCCATACCTCTATGGTAATGATTCGAAGAAGTCTGGATGGCCAAAGTAAAAAATGGCCGATACTATGTCCAACTGTCGTCACCTCATCTGTAGGTAATGGTATCCGAGCCGATCTATCTATAATATCCTGTACAGTGACCCTCTGATTCTCTACCTCTAACTGTTGATGATGAACTGTATCTCCTATACAATATACCATCCCATATGCAACTATATGATGTTGAGGATCATCAACATAAAACTCACAATAAGTAGGTAGCTGCGGCGGAGGAGGAGGATCAAAAATGGGGTCCGCAGGCTGAATTGGGGGAGTGGGAGCTACTGGGAGAGGTGGAGTGGGAGCTGCACCCTGAAATTGTCTTTGCAAGTCTGCAAACATAAACTGCACCGATGCTCTAATCTTGTCCTCCATTGTCGCATTAATGTTATGGACTTCAGCCTCCAAGGATTCTTTTTTTTTTTATAAACTCCCTCAATGTTAGAAGTTGAGGAACGTGGCAACACTTTTCTTACTGATACACCTGCCGGATATCCTCTTACACGGCCAGGATGTTCGGGCTTTCCCAATGCCACAGATAAAATATCTTCCCTCCCAGATGGTGTAAATGTCCCCTGTGAACTCTGCTCCTCAAGAGAGTCATGTAATAATTAATTGAACATTTCTATAATGATTGGAAATATATGACGAAAATAGTAAACTTAAATAAATAAAATAGATATCTTACAATCCTCTCAACTACGAGTCTCGATTCTTCCGAAAGATATTGTCCTTTTTTGCCCTTCCGAGCTCTTTTCCATTTCTCATGTCTAGATGGAGGGGAAGGAGGGGCCACCTCTCCAGAGATTGAAGACTCATCTCTTAGTTGTTGAAATTTTTCTGCCATCATTTGTTCTTCCAATAATGCAAACCCTCCCCGAGATAAACTATGAGGGTATACATTTTTAGATTGGATCTCTTGATGAGCTTTCCTTGTTTGCTGTAAATTAAGAATAAGTAATCATTAACAAAACAATAATAAGATCATTTATATAAGAAAGCTTATAAAAGTTTACATTTCCCTTACCAAAAATGATTCTTTTCTTCTACTTTCAAAAAGTTGTCTCCATGTGTCTTCATCTATAAAAGGATATATACGACATGGATTCTCACGACTCCTATGACCATAAATTAAATCAGATGAGAGGGTTGATTTGAAATCCCTCCATCTCCTAGCAGCCAACGATAAGCATTTCTTCCTGACTCCTCGAGTGTCAGGAATATCAAATGTCATCTGATAAAAAAGAGGTTAATAATATTATATATACTAGAAACATTTAAAGAACAGTCAAACAATAGCAAAAGATCTTACCAAAATGGTCTCCCACAGCTGAGAAATTATCACCTTATCCACACTTCTCCAATCATCATAGAGAATGCTTACTTTGCTCTTAGCCTGAGTTGCTACAAAACCCTTAAAATCTTTAGAATTTGGACCTCTAGGAAGATCATCATCATCAAACTCCACGACTATCCTCTCCTCCTTCGTACGGGCAAGTGATAATTTTGGTAAACATGTGCACCCACGCTTACAAACCTTTGAACTCTTTTTCGTAATAGGAGCATGTGAATGTTCCTCCCCAGATGTATGACCAATATGCTCCTCTCCAGAATCATGTGGCTGATCAACTGATTGATCTATCATTTTCCTTCAAATCAAAAAAACAAACATTAGTTCACAAATATACAAATTCAAATATTGTAATACTACTTAATCAGAAAATAGAAAAGTGTACTAAATTACATAATAGTAAACATTGGTAATATGGTAAGCATGTTAAACAATGATAAACATGGTAAACACAGTCTGTTGTACCCCTCTCTCTTGGATTTTAATGATCACAATCACTCTTATTATGTTTTAACTTGTTTTCAAGTGTTTTTGTTGATAGGAAAAAGGTTGCCAAGGAGTTGGCCCAAGAAAGCTGAAAAGTGGACTCACTGAGGCCACCGGTCCGCCGGTGTGAGCTCACCAGCCAGCCGGAGGACCCAGGCAGTAGACTTGCCCACTGCCTGGTGTCACCGGCCGGCCGGTGGCTCACCACCGACCGGCCGTTGGACCAAACAGAGAGCCTTCCTCTCTGTCTGGACCACTGGCCGGCCGCTGGATCACCACCGGCCGGCCGGTGGACCAGACAGAGAGCCTTCTTATCTGTCTGGACCACCGGCCGGCCGCTGGATCACCACCGGCCGGCCGGTGGACCAGACAGAGAGCCTTCCTCTCTGTCTGGACCATCGGCCGGCCGCTGGCTCATCACCGGCCGGCCGGTGGACCAGACAGAGCTTTGCTGTCTGGACCACCGGCCAACCAGTGATCCACCACCGGCCAGCCGGTGCGCCCAGGACTTCTCCTCTTTACGGTTTTTATTGATTTTTCATTTTGGTTTGATACATGTTTTAATAAGTAAAAAATTTACAATATCTAACATTATATGAAGAAACTAAATGTAAACAAGAAATAAACATGTGTTACCTGTAATTTTAGGAATGTACAGTTGGATTTTTTTCCCAAATTCCTTCGTCGTGATCGTTCCTTATGGCACAAACCATGTCTTCAACATACTCATCATTATGTTCTGTTAATCTTTCCATGGAAGTAGGGATCTCACATAAATCAGCATCTTCATCAAATTCATCCTCACCAACATATTGTTTTTTCCCTTGTAAAACAACATCCCACTGCATATCTGATTGATCTACTACATAGAAAATTTGTTTGGCATGTGTTGCCATTATAAAAGAATCAGCTGTGTCTTCCAATCTATTCAGATTAACAAGTGTCATTCCAAATTCATCGTGTCTGAAACTGTTGTTACCGATAAACCATTTACAGTTAAAAACAGGAACTTTAATTTTAAAGTAATCAGCCTCCCATATGTCTTCAATCACTCCATAATATGCACTTGATGCCGAAATTGGGTTTTCTGTCCTTAGCACTCGAAAAATGCATTGCTTCTGCAAACACCAATACACCACTATTCTGAACTGCACTTCTGTTGTCCTGAGATTTCGTATGAAATGTATAGCCATTAATGTCATAAGCGGACCATGTTATCACATTTAAAGATGGACCACCCACTATCCATTTTAATGTCTCTGATACATCTGATCTACCAATCAAGGTCTTTTTAAACCATGGCAAAAAAGTTTGTTGTGCTCATTCAAAATCCACATTTCTTTCTTCTTTGGATGACATTGTTTCAACTCATTAATATGCAATGTGATATACGGTTGAACATCAGTTATGTTTTTCAAGATGTATGATTCTAACTTCTTCATCTGTTCAGCTGACAGTGATTTGACTTTCAAGCCACGAATCCCCTTTCCCTCATTATTAACCCGTTCATGGCGAGATGGAGGCAAACCTATGTGTTGCGCCGTAGCCAAGTAGCTCGTACAAAACTCTGCTACCTCCTCAGAAATATACTTTTCAATAATGGAGGCTTCAGGTCGATATGGATTTTTAACATATCCCTTTAATATTTTCATATACCTTTCAAAAGGATACATCCAACGAAGATATACAGGTCCACAAAGCTTTATTTCTCGAACCAGATGAATCATTAAATGCACCATCATATCAAAAAAAGTTGGAGGAAAATACATTTCCAAATGACAAAGTATAAAAATTTCATCCTTTTCCAAAATGTTCAAAGCATTCACATCAATCGCCTTGTTACAAATTGAATTGAAAAAATAACACAACCTCATTATAGTATTTCTGACACGGATGGGAAATATTCCACGCAGTGAAACTGGTAGAATTTGTTGCATCATGACGTGACAATCATGTGATTTCATACCTATCAACTTCAGGTCTTTCAATGAGACAAAATTTTTTACATTTGAAGAATAACCTTGAGGCACTTTGATATCATGAAGACACTGACAGAAGCTACTTTTCTCCCTCTTCGATAATGTATGACAAGCCGGGGGAAGAAATGTTCATCTTCCTTTAGGAGTGGGAGCTAACTCCAAATGTATTCACATTGATAGTAGGTCTAACCTTGCATTCAACCCATCTTTTGTCTTTCCTTTAATATCTAGCAATGTTCCGATCAAATAATCACAGATATTCTTCTCCACGTGCATGACATCAATATTATATTTGACTTCATGATACCTCCAATATGGTAGCTCAAAAAATATTGACCTTTTCTTCCAAATATGTCTATCATTACCAGATTTCTGTGTCTTTCCCAATGTCACATCAAGGTTTTTCACCCTCTCAAAATACAAATCTGGGGATAAAGGTTTTGGAGAAGTATCAAATTCTTGTGAGCCATTGAATGCCTTTTTTAGTCTTCTATAAGGGTGATCCATAGGCAAAAAATTTCGATGACCCATGTACACTGTTTTCCTCCCACGATGAAATTGAAAATATGACGTCTGTTGTTCGCAAATTGGACATGCTTTATGCCCTTTAAAACTGTATCTAGATAAATTTCCATATGCTGGGAATTCATTTATAGTGAATAGAAGCACTACATGCAGTTGAAAATATTCCATTTTATAAGAATCATACACCCTAATACCATCAGCTCATAACAGTTTCAAATCATCAATCAGCGGTGACAAGTATACATCAATATCATTGCCGGGTTGCTTTGGACCAGAGATCAAGATACTCAACATGACATATTTGCGCTTCATACAAACCTTCAGGAGAGAGGTTGTAAATTACCAATAAAACAGGCCATGAACTATGTGTGCTACTGAGGGTTCGGTATGGATTCATTCCATCTGTGCACAAGCCTAGTCTCAGATTTCTAATTTCATTTCCAAATGTAGGGTACTGGGCATCAATTTTCTTCCATTGTGGACAATCAGCTGGATGACGTATTTTTCCATCACATACCCGCTCATCAGCATGCCATCTTAACCTTTTTGCATCATGTGAATTAGCAAATAAACGTTTGAAACGAGGAATTATAGAAAGATACCAAAATACCTTTGAAGGGAGCTTTGTAATCTCTACATAAGCTTGTGATTTTTCTTTCACCTTATACCGTGATGTCCCACATTTAGGACACTCTTTCAGAAATTCATATTCCTTCCTATATATAATGCAGTATTCGGACAGGCATGTATTTTCCTGTATCCCAATCCCATCGGGCATAATATTTTTTTGGCCTTATAATGTGAATCTGGAAGATCGTTATCTTTTTGAAGAATGTCTTTCATCAATTTTAGCAGCTCTGTAAAACTTCTGTCACTCCATCCATGTTTCGCCTTCAGGTTAATCAATCTTAACACCACCGAAAAAACCGTAAAATCTGTACAACCAGGATATAATGGTTTTTCGGCATCACCATATAGACGTGCAACTGTCGGTTCTATCTCAATTTGTCCTGCTACAATATCGCGAATCATTTCTTCAATTCCATCGGAGTTACCATCTTGCGATTCATTATCATCAGTGACATTCTGTCCAGTTTCGCCATGCCAAATCCAAGGGTTGTAACTCGGATTGAAACCATGACAAATAAGATGATCTTTTATCTCTTTACTTTTCAACTTCTTCATATTCAGACATTTCAGGCATGGACAGAAAAAAATGTCATTACTTGGAACATTTCGTTTAGCAAATTCCAAAAAGGCATCAATACCTTCCTCATATTCATTGCTCATTCGATGTGCCGTAATCCAACTTCGACTCATTATTACCTATAACAAATAGAAAAAATATATATATTTTTTAGATAAGACAAATATATGTTTATATGAAAAAAATCATAATTTGAATGTAAACAATTTTGAAATATAAAACAAATCGATGTGTATTTAAAAAAATATGCTTGAATATTATTTTTTAAACAAAATATAGTAAGATATAACACCCCCCCTGGACACCCCCCGACCCCTCTGGACAGCCCCTCGCCCCTCCTGGACACCACCCCCCACCGCCTACCCCCTTGGACACCCCCCTGGACATCCCCCAACCCTCTGGACAGCCCCCCCACCCACCCGGACAACCCCAAATACCCTCTGGAGAGGCCGCCACCCACTTGGACAGCCCCCCACACCCATCCACCCCCTTGGACACCCCCCTGGACACCCCACCGACCCCTCTGGACAGGCTGCCACCCCCTTGGACAGCCCCCCACACCCACCCATCCCCTTGGACACCACCCTGGACACCCCCCGACCCCTCTGGACACCCCCCCGACCCCTCTAGAAAGCACCCCCACCCCTCCTGGACACAACCCCCCACCCCCGACCTGCTTGGACACCCCCTAGACACCCCCCAACCCTCTGGACAGCCCCCCACCTCTCCTAAACACCACCCCCACCCCCTACCCCCTTGGACACCCCCTGGACACCCCCCAACACCCACCCACACCCTTGGACAGCCCCCCACACCCACCCACCCCCTTGTAAACCCCCCTGGACACCCCCCGACCCCTCTGGACAGCCCCCCACCCCTCCTGGACACCACCCCCCACCCCATACCCCCTTGGACACCCCCCTAGACATCCCCCAACCCTCTGGGCAGCCCCCCCACCCACCCGGACAACCCCAAATACCCTCTGGAGAGGCCGCCACCCACTTGGACAGCCCCCCACACCCATCCACCCCCTTGGACACCCCCCTGGACACCCCACCGACCCCTCTGGACAGGCCGCCACCCCCTTGGACAGCCCCCCACACCCACCCATCCCCTTGGACACCACCCTGGACACCCCCCGACCCCTCTGGACAGCCCTCGACCCCTCTAGAAAGCACCCCCACCCCTCCTGGACACAACCCCCCACCCCCGACCTGCTTGGACACCCCCCTAGACACGCCCAACCCTCTGGACAGCCCCCCCACCCCTCCTAAACACCACCCCCCCACCCCCTACCCCCTTGGACACCCCCCCTGGACACCCCCCAACACCCACCCACACCCTTGGACAGCCCCCCACACCCACCCACCCCCTTGTAAACCCCCCTGGACACCCCCCGACCCCTCTGGACAGCCCCCCGCCCCTCCTGGACACCACCCCCACCCCCTACCCCCTTGGACACCCCCCTGGACATCCCCCAACCCTCTGGACAGCCCCCCACCCACCCGGACAACCCCAAATACCCTCTGGAGAGGCCGCCACCCACTTGGACAGCCCTCCACACCCATCCAACCCCTTGGACACCCCCTGGACACCCCACCGACCCCTCTGGACAGGCCGCCACCCCCTTGGACAGCCCCCCACACCCACCCATCCCCTTAGACACCACCCTGGACACCCCCGACCCCTCTGGACAGCCCCCTACCCCTCTAGAAAGCACCCCCACCCCTCCTGGACACAACCCCCCACCCCCGACCTGCTTTGACACCCCCCTGGACACACCTCAACCCTCTGGACAGCCCCCCACCCCTCCTAAACACCACCCCCACCCCCTACCCCCTTGGACACCCCCCTGGACACCCCCAACACCCACCCACACCCTTGGACATCCCCCCCACACCCACCCACCCCCGTGTAAACCCCCCTGGACACCCCCCGACCCCTCTGGACAGCCCCCCGCCCCTCCTGGACACCACCCCCACCCCTACCCCCTTGGACACCCCCCTGGACATCCCCCAACCCTCTGGACAGCCCCCCCACCCACCCGGACAACCCCAAATACCCTCTGGAGAGGCCGCCACCCACTTGGACAGCCCCCCACACCCATCCAACCCCTTGGACACCCCCCTGGACACCCCACCGACCCCTCTGGACAGGCCGCCACCCCCTTGGACAGCCCCCCACACCCACCCATCCCCTTGGACACCACCCTGGACACCCCCCGACCCCTCTGGACAGCCCCCGACCCCTCTAGAAAGCACCCCCACCCCTCCTGGACACAACCCCCCACCCCCGACCTGCTTGGACACCCCCTGGACACCCCCCAACCCTCTGGACAGCCCCCCCACCCCTCCTAAACACCACCCCCACCCCCTACCCCCTTGGACACCCCCCAACACCCACCCACACCCTTGGACAGCCCCCCCACACCCACCCACCCCCTTGTAAACCCCCCTGGACACCCCCCGACCCCTCTGGACAGCCCCCCGCCCCTCCTGGACACCACCCCCCACCCCCTACCCCCTTGGACACCCCCCTGGACATCCCCCAACCCTCTGGACAACCCCCCCCCCCCCCCCACCCACCCGGACAACCCCAAATACCCTCTAGAGAGGCCGCCACCCACTTGGACAGCCCCCCACACCCATCCAACCCCTTGGACACCCCCCTGGACACCCCACCGACCCCTCTGGACAGGCCGCCACCCCCTTGGACAGCCCCCCACACCCACCCATCCCCTTGGACACCACCTTGGACACCCCTCGACCCCTCTGGACAGCCCCCGACCCCTATATAAAGCACCCCCACCCCTCCTGGACACAACCCCCACCCCCGACCTGCTTGGACACCCCCCTGGACACCCCCCAACCCTCTGGACAGCCCCCCACCCCTCCTAAACACCACCCCCACCCCCTACCCCCTTGGACACCCCACTGGACACCCCCCCAACACCCACCCACACCCTTGGACAGCCCCCCACACCCACCCACCCCCTTGTAAACCCCCCTGGACACCCCCTGACCCCTCTGGACAGCCCCCCGCCCCTCCTGGACACCACCCCCCACCCCCCTACCCCCTTGGACACCCCCCTGGACATCCCCCAACCCTCTGGACAGCCCCCCCACCCACCCGGACAACCCCAAATACCATCTGGAGAGGCCGCCACCCACTTGGACAGCCCCTCACACCCATCCAACCCCTTGGACACCCCCCTGGACACCCCACCGACCCCTCTGGACAGGCCGCCACCCCCCTTGGACAGCCCCCCACACCCACCCATCCCCTTGGACACCACCCTGGACACCCCCCCCCCCCCCCCGACCCCTCTGGACAGTCCCCGACCCCTCTAAAAAGCACCCCCACCCCTCTTGGACACAACCCCCCACCCCCGACCTGCTTGGACACCCCCTGGACACCCCCAACCCTCTGGACAGCCCCCCCACCCCTCCTAAACACCACCCCCACCCCCTACCCCTTTGGACACCCCCCTGGACACCCCCAACACCCACCCACACCCTTGGATAGCCCCCCACACCCACCCACCCCCTTGTAAACCCCCCTGGACACCCCCTGACCCCTCTGAACAGCCCCCCGCCCCTCCTGGACACCACCCCCTACCCCCTTGGACACCCCCCTGGACATCCCCCAACCCTCTGGACATCCCCGCCACCCACCCGGACAACCCCAAATACCCTCTGGAGAGGCCGCCACCCACTTGGACAGCCCCCCACACCCATCCAACCCCTTTGACACCCCCCTGGACACCCCACCGACCCCTCTGGACAGGCCGCCACCCCCTTGGACAGCCCCCCACACCCACCCATCCCCTTGGACACCACCCTGGACACCCCCCGACCCCTCTGGACAGCCCCTGACCCCTCTAGAAAGCACCCCCACCCCTCCTGGACACAACCCCCCACTCCCGACCTGCTTGGACACCCCCCTGGACACCCCCCAACCCTCTGGACAGCCCCCCACCCCTCCTAAACACCACCCCCACCCCATACCCCCTTGGACACCCCCTGGACACCCCCCAACACCCACCCACACCCTTGGACAGCCCCCCACACCCACCCACCCCCTTGTAAACCCCCCTGGACACCCCCCGACCCCTCTGGACAGGCCCCCACCCCTCCTGGACACCACCCCCACACCCTACCCCCTTGGACACCCCCCTGGACACCCCCCAACCCTCTTGATATCCCTCCCACCCCCCTGGAATCACTGAAAATTTACCATAACAAGAAGTTGGGCCATTCAAAGAATGTTTTTAGGTGTGGAGGAAGAACTGAGTTTCAATAGATAGAGAAGGAACTCGACATTAGGTTGTCTATTCCAGGTGTGGATTTGAAGGAGTTAATGTTTGTTCAGTGACCCAAGAGATTGAATCAGAAATTCAGATGTTTTGCCATTTTCTCATGATGAGGATGAATAATTGGTGGGGTTTGACTTTTAAATGGAGAGCTTAGCAGACCATCATATTTTCTATAGATCAGTAAAGGATGTTAGCATCGAACATAAGGCTTAAGGGATGCTTTCAGATCCAAATATGTATGTTTATGGATGCAATGGATCTAGTAGAGGTTCTAGAAAGAATGGTGGTTTTATTTGTTCAGGATAAGTAGTGAAGAAAAAACTAGTTAATTTTTTACTTGCTGAAAAGAGGGCATCTAAAATTTTTAACATGCCGAGGGGAAATCTGGTGAGTCCTCCTCGTGAAACTTTGTTTGCAGGGGGTGAAAATGGTGATGTGATCCCAAATCCATGCACCTATTCCATGGTTGTGTGTGAATAAAGTAGTAACAACTGTAAAAGGGAAACCCATCCAAATGGACACGCCCCAACCCTCTTGGGGATTTATAGAAAATGATGAAAAATTAGTGAAATCATAAAATTAGTCAATATTGCAAGTCGAACTAAAAGATCTAGGGGTGATAAATAAGATTATGGTTCCAAAACGAGTTAAAAGGGTTCACAATCGAAGAATCTTAGCTAGTTTCAACAAAAAAATCACAACACATATATATATACTATCCGTGAAAAAAAACGTACGAGTGGGAGGATTACCTGAGTGCTGCGAGTTTAAATGATTGATCTGAGGAGATTAAATATGAGAAACGATGATCGCAAAACGAATCTAAACCAACGAAATGGACGAGCTGATTCGGGTTTACGCGCGAGAGAGACGATTCGCGATTGTCGAAGGTAAACTCGCGAATGACAATCCACGGGTCTGGGTAAATTTTTAAATGAGTTATCACGTCGGTTATTCAATAACCGATGTTATAATTTTTTTAAAAACATTTATAACGTCGGTTATTCAATAACCGACGTAAAAACCTTCCTCCGATTCTTTTTTTACGTCGGTTATTTTATAACCGACGTTATAAAGGGCTCAAAATCCGTGTTTTTTTACGTCGGTTATTCCATAACCGACGTCAAAAACATCTGCGGATTCTTTTTTTACGTCGGTTATTTTATAACCGACGTAAAAAGGCCTTCAAAAACCGCGTTTTTTACGTCGGTTATTGAATAACCGACGTAATAACTCGTACATATGTCGATTTGTTACGTCGGTTATTCAATAACCGACGTAACAAACACCCCCCGCTTCTATTTTTTACGTTGGTTAATGTATAGCCGACGTAAAAAACGAAGCCGCGCGATTAATAACGTCGGTTATAAAAATAACCGACGTTAAAGGTGTACCGAACACAGGTTTTTACGTCGGTTATTAAATAACCGACGTAAAAAACCTCGTTTTACATATTATGACGTCGGTTATATAAAACCGACATAAAAAATGGTGACGTAAAAAACGTTTTCTGCACTAGTGGGAATGCATTACATAGCCAGACATAGGTACATGGTCATCTCAACCCATTATAAAAAAATGTGGTAAAATCATAACATAGTCATACCCACATATAATAAAACCATTAAAGAAAGTTGAAAGATATCAAAACTTGGTGTTTGATCATATCAACCCATCAAAAACTCATTTTGAAATGGCATAACATAACTAGACCTATTCACATGTAACCCATCAAATAAATTCCTAACATAATTAGACCCAAAATAAAAACACATAGGGGTAGTTTATTTTATACCTTCTTATATCAATCTTCTATGAAATCATCACATCAAACATGTTATCTATAAAATCATTACAATAAAAAATATTTAGGATGAGTAACTAAGATTGAAAACTACAATCTATAACCCATATTACAACTCGAAACCTATTTATGCCTAATTCTCCTCTAGGGTATAGGACCAATAAAATATAACCTAACTCATTCCATTAAATCCCAAAAACCATGAATAATTTTGACTATAGCCATTATATTTAACAATTTCCATGTCCTTATCCCATCACCAATCTATATCCCCCAATCATCCAATCACATTAGGTGAGTCCATCTATAATACTAGTTCTATTAGAGGGAATATATGATCAATAAATATAACCTATCCAACCTTAATTTTCTATTTGTATTCCAAATTACACCATCATGTTACGTGAATTTACTGCCTCTATACATGAACTGGTTTCCTAAAATAGTGATAGACACTTATCCTTTACCAAACTACTCATCATACGTTTAGGTAGAACATTCATCAATACCAAACAATCCACAAGAATATTCATTATAATGTAAATTCATAAAATTACCCAATTTTTCTCTCTGCTATATCAAAAAAAGGGAATACCTCTCCTATATTCTCTATTTAGTTACACATGAAACCCCCATGATAAAATGTCCCACCCGTGATCCACCCTAAGAAACCCAACCACATAGAAACACTATACCTAATAGACTAATCCTAATTCACGAAATCCATTCCCATTATTCAATCCCCTTACCAAAAGTTCCAAGATTCTAGTAACACACCTATAGACCCTTATACTTCACTACATTTTTTGGATACTAATAGGAACCACTACCCAAGGGCATTTCCACTTGTGATTACATCACGCAAGTGACTAGGGATATTACACAAAAACTCATTACTCGTTGTATAGTAACTAATCAAGAAAAACTAGTAATGATACCCCTTGGAAAATTATTCTATGGGTGCTTATCAGTGTCCCAATTCATACACTCATTACCCGCTCTATCTTTAATTGTATCTACCAAATAATTTTTATAATTATGAAGACCCTAGTATCTACATGGAAACCTCATGTAACCCCCTAAGAATGAACAATAAAAACATGCATAAAAAATTATTGTCAAGAATTAAAGGAATAACATAACTCTATAATGGATTAACTGTTTCAGTACATTGCTCAACCAATACAATCAAAGCCGAATCAATCCCATGTCAGGAATTTCTGAGCACCCAAGCCCATAAAAAATTCCACAAGAGTCACTCTATAAATTTTAAATTATTACAATTGAATATACAATTAAACTCAGAGGTATAATCATAAAAAACTCACCAAGTACTTTTGGGATACTAAAATAATTGTTAATAGTGAAAAGAAAGTAAAAAATATTTCTCCACAGTACTTCTAGAAAAATCCCCCTGACTTAATACTGTCATTTTAATTCATTTATAACCAATTTAGAAGAAATACTTCTAAAACTCACTAAGTGAAGAAATATAAATTGAAAATTATTTTCCTATATCAATTCCATCTATCTATCAAACTAATAAACACCATATTTTGAATAAAATTCTACCATACATTTATGGAATCAAATTCAAAATAATTAATAGAATTTAGTAGAGGATAAAGGGAAATAGATCATAGGAGAATAGAGAATAATACTGCTACTAATACATTTTATTTTATTTTTGAAAATATAAATTATGAGGGGTTGGAATTATTATGACCCAATAACCCCCATAATCTGAGTATACCACAAATATGAAAATAAGGAAAAGTTTTAATTTTAAAATTATAAATTTGTTGTTAATATAATTCCAATAAAAAATATAATGCACCGAAATAATGCCAATCATTATTCAGATCTTGTATCAAAGGATTCTAAAATCCTTTAGACTTGTGTCACATGAAAACTAAATCCACTAATCACCCAATGTTCATAATGAACCCATGCATATCATTATTATAATATTCATTACTAGATACATTATAACTATTGAGAAAACATCTAGAATATATGCATAAATGGAATAAAAAATATAGACACAAAAAACACGCTGAAACATCTATGGATCCATAAAAGAAAAGGTGGTAGGAGAGAAAACAAAGGAGCATCCCCCCTATATTCGTTCATCACCACTATAATACCTATGAAGGGGGGAGTATTTAAAAAGATCATATATAGAGAGAAATTATGAAATTAATGTGGGGGTCCGATCTTCCTACCATACTTACAATACTTCCCCACCAGTTGTATTTTAGTCTATCATAGGCCTCTCGATGATGGTCAGTGAGATGACCACATTTTAACGCCTAAAAACTTTCATTGGGATTTTAATGGATCTTTAGAGGGTACATGATATACTTCACTAGGTTTTTCCACTTATGGACCCCAATATATTTTCATTCAGGGATTCCTCATGTTTTTTATCTCCTATGAAACCTCTATACTGGAACCTAAAAATTCCAAAAATGATTCACCCACCAATCCAGTTCACAAAAAATCAAAATTAAACTAATCTTAATCCTTTAAAATTAACCCTTTTTGGATATACCTATTGATAATGATGTGAGTTGTTAGAAAATAACTGTCATAGGAATTCTTATTCCTGAATAAATTTCATGGAAAATTTTGATTTCAATAATTGTCTATTAATACATGACTTCATCACTCATTCTTGATACTAGGTTTAGTAGTGACTGACGCCTCATACACCCAACCTACTTGATAATATCTTTCCAAGAAATATAGCATTGATAGTCAATATACCTCAAGAGTTTTTGAACTACATACCAAATGAAACATCTAGTTAATTACAATAAATTGAGTATATAAATTATATATTAGTTATCTTATGCATTTATTTTACAAAAAATGATATTATATTGTCACATGATCAAACACCTTATCTAATCAAAATATCTGACTATAGGTGACATCATGAAAATACTTGAGCTTCATAAATCTATTCCACTATATCCTACTTCTTTTTATCTAATTAACATACTATCTACACTATCCTCTAATTCTTATTCTCAAAATTGGTATACTCTTTAAAACAAAAATGACTCATTTGGGCACCATTTTGAAATAGGGCACAAAGATCATGCCACTATAGACCTCAATCTTTATCTCAAAAAAAAGAAATATTTAGAGAAACCAATTGGATGATATCTACAATAGGATTTCTCATATCAATGCTTGAACAAAAACCCATGTCCCCCTATGAATGTTCCCAATATTAACAATTAAGATAAGTACAAATTTGATAATTTAGTAATTCTAGTCCCAAGACCCTACTCAGGGATTATAAAACAATTGGTTAACTTATAATCCTCTACCAACTCTAGATGATGATATTTCCAACCTTGATATACCCATTATTTTTAAAAACATGAAAAATTTACTCATCTGACAAGAAAACATATCCTAGTGACCCTTGACCATTATGCTTAACTTCCCATATATCTTTAGTGAAATATATTTCAAGTTTCCTAACTCACAATGAATAATACTTCCCCATTTATCTATCGTATCTCAATGACCCTTATCACATGATTGCCTAACATTTATTTTTTTCTAAACATATTTTTGAAATATCATTCCTATAACAAAACTAAACTTATCACCCATTGATTAGGTATACAAATCCATAAAAAAATATTGTAATCCTCTAAGGATTATTAAATATTACTCAAAATCACAACCAATTATAACCACTATATCACTCTCTCATTGTGAATATACTACTGAGATTTTTAATAATTTAAGCATTCCCTCTCTGATTATATCTCATTGAGGCACTACCTAATAGATATATTCCATTTATCAATACTTATCACTCCATAATAGGCCACCTATCTATATCTCTTATCAAAACCCAGAATCTCAAAATGTTTTCGTGTCTCGAACACCCAATCATATACTACCATTAACTACGACCATATGAGGCTTAAATTCTAATCATGTCAAATAATATCAATTATTGAACCCCCTGTGTCCCAAATGGTTTCACAAAACAAGCCATAACAATAGGATCCATCACTTTCAAAATCACTACTCTGGCTCTCTAGCTAGGACATAAAGCTAAAAAATACCATACTCATTCCCCAAGTTCCAATAAATTCCACATTATTCAAAAAAAATCATACATTTATAACAAATACAATCCAATGCCTAAAAAATGAATACATATTCTAATCATTCTATAGAACCATTTGAGTATGAAAGAAACCTACACATAATGTCTTATCTCGGGACACACCATCCTATACATATCGTTTGAGAGTAATACCCACTCAATTTTCTCTAGGATAATTTATAATGTACTAAATACACAAAATTAACAACTCATAAAAAAAATAAACATATAGGAACAACCAATAACATACCCTAATATCTCTCTCCCTTATCACTCTAGAGAGAGTCATACCAACTACCCAATGTGGTCTCTGACAATAATATTACCTATCTGGGGTCTCTCATCAACTATGGAATCCCATATAAATATTATCATTTATGGGATTCACATCTCCCACACTAGATCATAAAATTGAAACCTCATACCTAATCCTACCCACATTGGGTTCTTTCTAACACGATATTGATTAAAGTGGTCATAATATCAAATAAATAGCACTTGAAATCCATAAAAGTAATTTATATTAATTAAGGATCCAATAATAAGTTATTTGGGGAATCATTAATTAACATAATATGGATATTTAAATTAACAAAAACATTTGTTCCAATATCATCCAAAAACCATTCCTTTACCTTATATATAATTTCAAAAATGTTTTCTATTTTAAAATATTATTTCACACACACAACCACTCATGGACATGTCCAAGAATACCTATGTGTCAACCATTATGAATGAACACACACAATATTCCCACCTCGGTCCATGATTAAAAACATAAATTATATATTATTTCCAAAACATTATACTTATGTAAACATATCAACCATAATAGTGAAATGTAATGAAAAAAATCCCATTTCATAGTGACATTGATTCCCATCGTACCAGTGTTTGTTTTTTAACCAGTTTAGTATGCAATCCATGTTTTGAAACATCCTATATTCATGTACAATTTCATAAATATAAGACAAACAAAACAAGTCCATGATATCATTTTGTAATTATTGGCTTAGGTAACTAACCACTAACCCAAGTCTTTGGCACCACATGACCTCATGGTTATCTCCCTATATTCTAGGGACTACATTCTAGAGGTGTGATCCTATAACGAACATAGGTAGACTATACACTCAGCATCACAACATAAAATAGTATGTAATTAATAAATTCAACATAACATCATCGTACACATGTAGAATTATAAATATGAGCTAGCTATCCATAACCCAAAATATCATTATTCTATATCAAAATGTAACCCATGATAAACATACATAAATAAATAAAACAGATCATGCATCTGAACAATCGGTTTCTGAATATGGAAAGGGAAAAAATGATGGTTTCATATCCAAAAAAATAAAGTCTATCCTTGATCTCATATCCCAATAGCCATAAGATATTATTTTCATATCTATTTTACAACCTACTACCATAAAAATAGACAAATAATATGAATTAAAATACTTTTTGGTATCATAAAATATTTATCTCATTAGGGAATCATCAATTTTGTCTCATATATATTCCATGATATCATTTAATATATTTATAGGAAAACAATTAAGTAAAAAATATTCACCACACAAGTAATCATGTTGGTTCATTTTATGTTAACCGTTCCACCACAACACATTTCCTTGCCAAATTTGGCTTACTTTGATACTCACACATGTCACAACCATATAATATAGAACATTCATCTAGGTGAGTCATAACATAACCAAACTAACATAATAGAAATCCATTGATGAAATGAATAATATAGCCATCCCTAGGTATAAAATAAACTATAAATTTCATAAATGTACCTGGGAAGGGAATAATATTTCAAGACCCATATACAAGAAATACATTAGAGAAATTCATTACATAACCAATGTATATTGGAAGCATATATGGAAAAAATTTAACACACCTCAACCTACATCAAAGAAACCCATTAGGGAAATCAATAACATATCTAGACCTAGGTGTTCAATCATATTAGTGTTATATATGATAGTCCATATCTAAGGCCTCCTAAGAACCATCCCCTCAATCACACTATCAGCTAAAAATATACATAAAATTTGTTAGTATAAATAACCATGAATGGAAACCACATCTCATACCTTAGTTAATAGTTCAAATCCTATACCTACTAAATGAATCACTAAGGTATAACACCGGACATATTTTTCTAAACTTATTCCGTAGGAACCTAATAGATATTAGTAACCCATGACTATAACTATTCCATATAATGATTTCAAATCCATTAGGACATAAATAATGTATCTCTCTTGATCATACTACTACACAAGGATAAGTATATCTTCTATACAAGTCACATAGCTGGGAACATCATCTCAACCTAAGGAACTGATGTATCATTAAATTTATATGTTTTTCCACATAATTTATTAATTTTTTAATTAGTTATATAATTATTTGTGGTTTATTTATTAAATAATTACAATTTTGTAATATTATAGTTTAAATTATTAATTAATAATAATTTATAATATTTTTGAATTTTTAACTTTTAATTTTTCAAATTTTTCTTTTGTAATTTTTTGTTCTTTTCCTTTATTTAATTATTCATTTAAAATATTTATTTTCATTTAATTAACTTAAAATTTTATTTTATTTTTTTAATCTTTTAATTATGTATTCTTAATATAATTGAACTTTACCATTCAATTAAATTAATTAATTTGACTCAAATTCTTAATTTAACTATTTAATGCCTTAATTTTGTTTAATTCATGAGTCTCAAATAATTTGTTTGTTCTCCTTTTTATTTTAAATCAGTTTATTATTTTTTAAAATTATTCTTTCTTATTTTGTTTTTTAATTAATTCATTTGTTTTATGTTTTTTTAATTCAAATTTAAATTAGAAAGATACATAAATAATTAGTTATAATTTATTTTATTAAACTTTATATTTTATTTTATTTATTTCTTATTACTTTTAGTTAAATTTTTATTCAGAATTATGTTATATTTATTGGGATGCAGACAACTCACCGTCAGATTTGGGACTCGCCAATGAGAACCCAATGGTTACTCATTTTCCCTTTCCAAAATTTCATTCATTCTGGAAAACTAACAGTTAGTCACATGACTCACCATCATCTCTTAGTGGTGTCTCAAGGAGACACAGCTCTGGACTTTTCGTCGAACTTCCATCACATACACTGGCCATTCTACCTTTAATGCTGACTCGGATTCACCATTTTTTACTTCAACCATAGACATCGTCAGTCCTTCCCTGACTCACAATTTTCCCTCTCAGTCACCCTTGCATCTACAATGGGGACTCACCATTTATTATTCACTCTAAAACTATGTCTCAGCATCACCTCTTCTTTACAAACTGTCCTTTCTTTCCACTATACCAACCACCCACACCAATGGTGATGGGGGGTTACTATCCACACCTCTCCTCCTAAATAAGTGATTCGAGCCACTATTCCCCTGAACTGCTATATTAAAAATTCAATAGTGACTGCTTCTATTGACATATTTCCAGCCTTCAATTCTCACTGCTATTCGAGATCCTACAACTCTCGAAGTTGGAAAACCCTCACTCGCCTCCATGAAGCATATCTGAATCCTAAGTCCCCATTTTTTTCTCACTGTCACCAGACGAACCCAAGGATGCCATTGTGGTGAAGATTATTTCTTGGATCTAAAGAACCAAGGTTGAAGTATCACCTTCATGAATTAACTGACACCGCTCTTCCAAGATCCTAAATCTAGAGTTGCCACCACTCAAATCTGGAGCCAACATAGCAGTTCATTGAGGATCATCCATTTCTCTTGATGGAGAAAGATCTGGAGATGTCATCTGAAGCTCCACCCAAGCTGGTGAAGATAGTTGAATATGATCTGTGATGAGTTTCCTCTACCATAAATGAAGATACCCTCATCTACTGAGTCGGAGAAGGAGTTTTTTTGTTGAGCTACTACAGAGGAAGAAACTCGAAAATTTCTCTAGGAAGGAACCAAAACCCCCTTGCGGATCCAAAATGGATAGGGGGAATAAAAAATAATAATAATATATATAGATAAATTAATAAAATTAAAATTAAAATTAAAATTAAACCAAAACATAATAAAAAATAAAAAATATTTAAAAAAATAATTATTATTAATTATTAATAAAATAATTTAATAATTTAAATAAATATCAATCTTAATAAATTAATTTAACAATAATAAAATTTTATAAACTTAGTAAATAAATTAATAACTTTTACACTAGTAATTACTTTTAACTTAATTATCGCAATTACATTTAATAAATAATAATTTTAATAATAATATTTTATAAAGATATTAAAAGAATAACATTAATAATGTCAACTAAATAATTTAATAGATGATAATTAATAGTAGTTTGAAATAAATAAAAATAATTGAAACAATCTATTAAATTAATAATGAACAAATGAATATTAATTAAATTAAAAAATATTTATTAATAAATAATTTAACATTTACTTTAATCATAATTAATTAAATAAACTTTTATAAAGGTTAAATATTTTGCATGTTTAATAATGTAATCTTTTTTCTCTGTACAGATCCCCGTCAGAAGTGCATCTAGATTCATTCTAACTGACCGGTATCTGTTAGTTTGAGGGGTTTTGTTCGCCTGAGAAGGATACTAACATGCAAAGACACATATGTGGTGATACAGTTAAGGAAAAGTTTAAGTCGGTGATTAATGTTGTTGATAATATGAGTACAATAACAGAATTTTAAAAGATGAAAAAGGAAGAAGCAACAGTAGTGGGGATCATTCATTCACACATCACATTCGAGAAATAATTTGACACTTTATTAGAGATCTATGAGATTAATGAGCAAGGAATCCTACAGACCTTGTGGAGCATAAAACATAGCATCAATATGGGAGCAGTAGGGGAGTTCTATTTTCCCCTTGTGTTCATTTTCATAAACCTATAATTCAATGGTTTCAATTATTATTATCAATATGATTTTAGGGTAAACTTATTTTTGGGGATTGGTAATCTTCTAGGTTTTATATTTTTATAGTTTCACTTATTCTTTTTCAAATTTTAGAACATGATCAGCCATATCAAGTATAAAATAATTTTAATTGTTTTTCACCATTCCATTTAAAAACATTAGATACAGTCAGTGATAATGTTTCTAAAGATTTTTATTTTTTAATTTGATTTTAAAAACACCTGAAAAAATCGATGAGATTATTTCAAGATACTTTTTTATCAAATTATATTATAGATAATGTTTCTTGGAGTGGAGAACTCTAAGATTCATTTTTATGCTTGATTACTCTCTTGGTGAGGGGGAATGATCCAACCAATTTTTCAAGGTTTCCTTTACAATATTATTTAAGAGAGGAAGAAATATTAAAAAACCAAGTAGTGTCAACTTTTCCCCGAACACCTATCTTGACTGTAATTCATCACTCCCTTAGCTTGTACCATATTAATCTTTGGTTATATTTACATCTATTAAACAAATTACAAATTCAAAATTAATAGAAAATAACTATTTCATATTTTATCGTAATTATTTAAAAAAATAAAAAGAACAATTAACCCACTACTGACAACAGTGGGTTGGTTTTGAAAATTTGGTCACTCAACTCACTATTTAGCCTTACCTTGGGTTCGACCCTACTTTCCACTTTATAGTAGTTGTAGTAAAATATATTTAATTAAACTTTGACACAATTTGATGACAATCGGGTCATGTTTTTTTCCCCATTTTCTGGGAAGGCTCCAAGAGACCACTATTTTTCAAAACTAAAACATCATAAAAATATTGATTTTTGCAAATTTTTTAAAAAATAAAGAACCTACTTCCTAATATGATTTTTAAAATTCTGTTTTGTTTATGTGAGAGTGTGTGTTTAATTTTATTCAATAAAAACATGAATGAATTTTAGGGATTAGATCATAATAGTGGGTATTTCTTTGTGTGTTTTGGTTATTATGAAGATACTGCCTGGCTGTGTGTATATATCCAACAACAAAAAATAAAAAAATTTAAATAAAATGAACATCTCTTTGAGACCTGACTTGATTTCCTATAGAAATTTGATGAAATCCTATCCAAGATAGATTCAAAAATGAAAACTAGTCTAAACATCTTGTTCAACCAAAACGATGAACTTCAAATTAAAAAATATCAAGAAAAAAACCAAAAACTCAATATGTTGGATAAAATGATCTTAGAATTACATTAAATGTCTATGGAACAATAATAAACTGAATTAAATGAATAAGAATCTTATTTAGGATAATTTCATAAACAATGTGATGTAGATTATGATAACAAATCTAGGGAAAGAAAATACACTTTCTATTAAGAGTCTGAATTTGATGAAGAAAATATCTAGAAGTAATCAACTCTAGGAATGAATACTTCAATTATAATGATCCCATCAAGAATGTAATTGGATTTGAGTTAGAGAATTTTTAAAATAAATTAAAACTTATTGAAGAAGAATAACCTATTTTGTACATGGTCCCTAGTTTTTAAAAAATTCCCTATTTTTTGGATCTTTGAAAATGTAATCACTTGGGTAAAATTGAAACATGAAAATGCGAACTTGGATGTTAAAAAACATTCACTATACTTTTCTAAAACATTTAACAATTAATATGAACGTAAAATTGTGAATCTTTTTGGAGTGAACTACCAACAAGAAATCAAAAACTGTAACTATTTTGAAACTATTAATAAATGTGATCCACTTGAATTTGAATGTGTCAATCCAATTATTTCTGAAATTTTTTTTGATGAAGAAATTGTGGAAGTGTGTTTTGAAGAAATATTTATTGATGAACTTTCACTGCCTCATTTACATAGTAACCACTTTTCTGAAGTTTTGTGTAGTGATATAAAAAACTATGTTGACCAGCCTGGGGATAATTGTTTCAATTTTAAAATTCACGAATCCAAATATACTAATGGTAATTTGAAATATTATTCCCCTATAATTAAAATAGAAAATTCAATAATATTTTATCTTGACAGTTCACGTTTTCATTTTGAACATTTTGGTGAGTTTGAACACACACAATATGATTCAAGAGGACTTAATTCTCTAGAAGTAGTTGATGTTAATTTTTTATTTTCTAATGAGGAATTATTGAAGGAAATTTATAATATTATGAAACCAGAAATTTTTTATGAAGAAAAATTAAATCTACCACATTGATCTAAATCTACCTTAGTAGAGTTGGATGATGAATCTCTTTTTGAGACTAAGATTAGTTTAGAAGGGGAGTTCCACTTGATTTCCAATTATTATAAAATTTTTCACCATGTTATTGATCCATATTCTGAATATGTGAGTATAAAATCATCCACAAGAACCATTGAATTTGAATTTGATAATGTTGAGGTTGAGAGAGATAGTTGTGAGGACAACTCCTCACCTTTAGTTCATCCTAGTTCACTATTATCCCTAAATGAAAATTTAAATTTTATCAATTCTGGACATAATCTTGAAGTGAACAGGACTATTGCGAAGAATGAATTTGATGTTCCAGAGTATAAAATCATGTTTTATGATATTGATGGAGTTAATTCTTTTTCACTCGATTCTGAATTTCTTGTAACTATTAAGAAAGTGAGCTTGGGTGATGAATTTTATGCTCACCCTGAAGACTCCTTTGAGCAGTTTCATAATGATAAATGGTGTTTCATATAGAATTTTTTTGGATGATGGATATTTATTTTCTATTTTCTTATGGTTTGGATCCCAGATATTTCATTTTTATATTAAAAAAATTTTGGAAAAACAAATGTGGTGGTCCCTACTTTAGAAACAACACCAAACTAGTGACATGGGATACTTTCTAGGGGGTATGGATGGGCACTATATATCTGGTGTTATCTGGGAGGAAACCCATTATTTATTTTGTTTTTAATTAAAAAAATCAGTTTTTCTGTTTTTATAATTCTTAATAATGTCTAATTAATTACTTAAAACTCAGCGCTTCATGAGCGTCAACCCATGCATTTTCATTATCTTTACTTTTGTTTCTGTTTTGTTTTTTAAAAAAGAGTTTTTTTCTATTATCCTTTTATTATATGTATATTCTAGATATGTATTCTTCATCTTGTTGTTTCTTATTTTAAGGATAAAAATTATTCTACATTTGGTGTAAATGAGGAGCATAAAAATATTTTGTTCTTCAATTAATATGGATTTTAATGCTTTTGTATCATTGGAAAAAATTTAATTCAGGGTAGTACTTTATTTAAATTTCTTCTTTCATATTTATTCTCTTTTACATTTAAATAAAATTATTATCTTTTGAGTCACCATTCACAACTGGAAGTGATTCCTTTCAATAGTGACTCACTGTTAAGATAGTGGCGGTGAGTAAGTGATATTTTACTACTGCTAGAAAATTTTTCTACACATTCCTCTTTGATAGAAATTTTTATTGCATGTGCTGGTATGTTTGAAATTTTGTTGTGTATACTTATTTGTTGTAGAATTTAGTTTTGGTGATTTAAAATCCCTTCATTGTGTGAAATTAAGTGTGGGGAGTAAATTTAGGGTGGTTGTTGGCTCTTAATTCAATGTGCTTTATTTTTTTTGGGTGTTTAGCAATAATTTATCTTCTCTAATTAAAATCATTTTTAACAATATTTTTTGAAATTTCTACACTCTTTTCACAATGTGCTCAATGATTCAAATGCTACTATCTAAACTTAACTAAAAATATTGTCACTTCCTTAATGATAATGCAAGTAAAACTGCTGTATTTTATATCTTATTTTGAAAAACACATACCATTGAACTTCAAGGATACCCTTTTAAATTTTATTAATCTTCTTTAATGAAAATATATTTTTAACTTTCACGTAAAATTGGGTTCTCCATATTTAAATCCAAATTTGTGGACAATGTTGGGTTTTATGTGTGGGTAGGGGGTCAACTCATGTTGAAATAATATGTTCCTTAATGAAATATTATCAAATACCACTACTCTTTGAACTTTTTGTTAAAAAAATGGAAAGAAAATTCAAAATTATTTCACAATTTGAGTTTCTTAAGGCTTATTTCTACACTTAAAATGAGTCTTTCCTCAAGAAAATATCTTACTGGTCGTTAAGAGTTACCTTGAATTTTAAATTTTTTGGGATGAAAGATTCCTGAGTGAATATTTTTATTTATTTGTGAATATTTGGTTTAGGAATTATGTTTGGGAGTTATATAGGATAATTTTTTTGGGAGTTATGATCATAACATTTGGAACTGGATGTCTGAAATTTATCTTAGGGGACTCACTCTTTAATTATTATTTAAAAATAATAATCACTTTAGTGGGAAAAATTAATTTTTATTCATATAAATATTTTTAAACTGGGGTAAAATTGGTATTTGAGAACCCACGGTGAACATTTGAGACTCTAGAAAGTGGGTGGATATTGGTTAAATAAATGCATTTTCAATTTCAATAAGTGATATTCATAGTGCTTTTCACAAGAAATATGTCTATGAAAAATAAAAATAAAGTGTCTATTGGTAAAAAATGAGTTCATTATGGAGAGGAGAATAATGAATGTCAGACGAAGATTGGTAAAATTTATTTGTATGAACCCATTTAAGTTTTATCAATAAGGTGATTCAAAGAAATAATAATTTTTGACTTCAGAAACTAAGACAAAGTCAAAATGCAAGGTGCCTTTGGTTAAGTTCATAATTCCACTTATTTTTAACCTGTTATCACTATTGGATTTATCACTTAGATATGATTTGAAGTAATTCTTTAAGAAGATTCATATATGATGCATGACATTCTCATAGGTGGATGATTCATTACTTCCATGATAACTTAGAAAGTATTAAATATATGCAAGATTTCTTTTGACATTTTCAATTCAAAATGTTATTACTATATTTTTGGTCCTCTAATTCTAAAATGATTGACATTATTCAATTTGATATTTCTCATAAAAACTTGTTTTTATTACAAAATGACTAAAGCATGAAATTTATTGAACACAGTTAGTGATTGAGTGTGGGGGAATTTGATGTGGACTTAAATTTATATGATTTTCCACATCATTAATTAATTTTTTTAATTATTTACAAAATTATGTATGTTATATTTGTTAAATAATTACACATTATTAATATTGTACTTTATATCATTAATTAATCATTTTTATTATAATTACTATATTTTTTTATTTTAATCTATAATATTTTTCTTTCATTATTTTATGTGCTTTTTGTTTATTTAATTTTTCATCTAAGATATATATATATTCATTTAAATATTTTATCATTTTATTTATTTATTTTAATCATTTAATTTTGTTTTCATAATATAATTTAACTTTAATATTCAATTTAAGTAGTTAATTTGACACAAATTATTAATTTAAATCATCAATTCTTTACTTCGATTTGATTTTTGAGTCTCATATTGTTTTCTTCCTGATTTTTATTTTTAGTTATTTTATAATTTTATAAAATTAATTTTTTAGGTTTTTGTTTTTAATTAATTCGTTTTTTTTTAGTTTTTATTAATACATATTTAAATTAGAACACTATTTATATAATTTGTTATATTTTCTTTTATTAAAAATTATATTTTATTTTATTTATTTCCAATTAATTTTATTTATATTTTTATTTAACTATATGTTATATTTATTTGGATGTAGACAAGCCATCTTCAGATTTGGGACTCACTATTGGGAACCCAATTGTGACCCATATTCCATTTACCTTGTTTTATTCATTATGGAAAGTCAACGGTGAGTCACATGACTAATCATCATCACCCATCGGTGTCTCAATGAGACATCACTCTGGACTTTTCATCACTCTTCTTTCACAGTCATTGGCCTTTACTCCCTCAACAGTGACTCAGAGCCACCATTTCTCACATCAACTGTAGATACTACCAGGAATTCTGTGACTCATAGCTTTCCCTCCCTGTCAGCATTGTATATGCAATGGTGGATCACCATTCGTTATTCTCCCTCAAACTGTGACTCACTGTCACCTCTTCTCAACACACCACCACTTATTTCCCCTACACCAACCCCCCACGCAACCGGTGATTGGCAGTCACCATCCACACCTCTCCTCCTACAATGGTGAATCAAGCCACTATTTTCTTACACTGCTACCTTCATAGTCTTATGGCGACTACTTATATTGAAACACTATTGGTCTTTACATCTCACCACAATTATAGGTCCTTCCTCCATTAATGCTAGACAACCCTGATTCGCCACCATGCCACAGATCTGAACCCTGAGACATCATTTTTATCTCACTATCACTAGACAAACCCCATGATTCCGAGCAGATTTTTTCTCAAATATGAAGAACTGAGTCCAAAGTCACGCCTTCATGAAGTTTCCGACATCACTCTACCCAGATCATAAATCTGGAGCTGTTGCAGCTCGAATCCGGATCAGTCATAGACGCTGATTAGGCAGATTTCATGGCTCCTGGTGGCACCAAATCTGGAGACATCGTCTGAAACTCCACCCGATCTGGTGATGATGGTTGAAGTCGAGCCATGATGATATTTTGTTGCCGCATATGAAGAATACCTGATCTTCTAAGTCAGGGAAGGTTCCACTATGTGTCAAGCTACCGCGGAGGAAGAATCCTAAAGGCTTCTTTGGTAAGGAACCAGAACACCCCCGTGCAGATAGAAAATAGATAAATGGAGAATAATAATAATAATAATAATAATAAAATTTATATATAAAGAGATAAATTAGTAAAATTAAAATCAAAACATAATTTAACAATAAACAATAATAATAATAATTTAAAATAATAACAAATATTAACTAAAAAATTATTATTAATCAAATAATTTAATCAAATAAATAAATATTAATCTTAATAAGTTAATTTAGATATTATCATATTTTATAAAGATAATAAATAAATTAATAACATTTATAATAATAATTCATTGTAAATTAATTATCTTAATAAAATTTAATAAATTATAATTTTAATAATAATATTTTATAATTTTATTAAAATATTAACATTAATAATGCTAACTAAATAATTTTATAATTAATAGTTAATAATAGTTTTAAATAAAATAAAACAATTAAAATATTTAATTTAATTAATAAATAAAAAACTAATATTAATTAAATTGACATATATTAATTAATAAATAATTTAATATTTACTTTAATCAAAATTAATTAAATAAATTTTATAAAAGTAACATATTTTTAATTCTTAATAATGTAATGTTTGTTTTTATCTATATAGACCATGGTCAGAAGGGCATCGAAACTCATTCTAATTGGATAGTACCAGTTAGTTGGAGCGGTTTTGTTTACCTGAAAAAGATAATAGTAGGGGAATATGTGTGTGTAGTGATACAATGAAGGAAAATTTTAAATCGGTGATTAATGTTATTGATAAGAATATCACAACAGTAGACTTTTAAAAGAGGATAAGGTAGAAGTAGTGGTCGGGGGATTATTCATTCACACTTTACCTTCAAGACCTTATTTGACACTTTCAAGGATATCCATGAGATTATTGAGAAAAGAGATTTATAGAAAATGGGGGCATGAAATATAAAATTAGTATGAGAGCATTAGAGGAGTTCTATTTTCCCTTTGTGTTCATTTTCATAAAATTGCAATTGAATGATTTCAGTTTTTGTTATTAATGTGATTTTAGGGTAAACATTTTTTTTGGGGGGATTGGTAATCTGTTGGGTTTTATCTTTTTACTAATTCACTTGATTTTTTTTCGAATTTTAGAACTTGATCAGCGAGATAAAGTTAGAAATCATTTTATATTTTTTCACACCATTCTATTTCACAACATTTTGGATGTTTGGTGATATAGTTTCTAAACATATATTTTTACTTTGATTTCAAAAACACCAAAAAACAATCGGTGGAATTATTTCTGGTTACTTTTAAATCAAATAGTATTGATTTCCATGTTTCTTTGATTGGAAAACTCAAATATTAATTTTTATGTGTGATTATACTTCTATTTAGGGGGGATGATCCGACCCATTTTTCATGGTTTCATATTCATTAAGATTTATGTGAAGCATAAATATTAAACAACCCAGTAGTATCAACTTTTCCTTGAGAACCTATCTTTATTGTACTTCCTCACTCCAATGTCTTATTTCTTGTTCATATTTATTTACATTTACACCTATCCAACATATCACCATTTCACATTTTTTTAAAAAATCATAATTTCATATTTTCTAATTGCTTTTTAAAATAAATAATAAAATAAAATAAAAAGTAAACCCATTACTGACAACAGTGGGTTGGTTTAGAAAACTTGGTAACTCATCACACTATTTACTCTTCCCTTGAGTTCAACCCTACTTTCAATTTTAGAGTAGTATTAGAAAAATTTATAAATAATTAAACTTTGACATTGTTTGACGATGACTAGGTCAAGAACCTGCCCAAGTTATATTTGTTATTTACAATACCAACACAACCACTACATGATAGTTCTGATATTTAATTACACCTTTCCACTCAAAACTAACCTAATATAGTAAGATAAACCCATATATAAACAACTGATCGACATACCATTAGGTAACTCATTCATCCATACTATCCAATCACATTAGACTTTATAAAATCTCTTTCCGAACATAACCCAACACAAATATCTAGGAGAGAAAAAAACCAAGAGGAAAACACTTTTCAAATACTCTATTTAGTTTTTATCAATATAACCAAGAAGATTGGACACACCTATGTGACACCCTATGTAAACCAACCACATAGACACCCAAATACTAATAGAAAAATATTGAATCACTACAACCATTCCCCTTATTACTTTCCCTTCCTATGAGTTCCAATATTCCTTGTCAACACTTATAACCCCTTCTATATCACTTCTCATGTTAGATACTATATAATACCACTAATTGATTATAATACTAGATGGGATTCATTTATACAATCCAATAGTGATCTTTTAAAAACACTCACATCTCATTACATGAACCATTACCCTATACTGGATGGTCTTATATAACTAACAACAGTCTCCCTTGCCGATGTAGTGTTTAGGTTCCTCTTGAAGAGACAATCCATACATGGGATACTCACTTAGTGTCTAATGGAATTTTTCCAATCCCATATAAAATCAGGGAACAATTTTTCCCAACATGGTATACTAGTGTGAAAACCTTAGTTTTAACATGAAATAACAATTATAAAAACATACTGTTAAGTTTACAAGGGACCACTTACCTTAAAAAATGAAGTTACCATCCTTAAATTGCACTCAACAAACTCTATATCTACCTGAACAAGTTTTTTCTATGAATTGAAAATATACTTAGTGTATAACTCCACACATAAGCCTCACCCCATCAATTATAAATAGAAATAATTTATTTTAAAACTAGACTCAAATTGGTTGCGTTACTGTAAATCAATGATTGTCATTATGATGCCAAACCTGTGACCAATGGATTGTATAATATCTAAGGCATCCTCTAGAACCCCTAAAAGATAAATTCACATTATTTAATACCCAATAAACCACCGATTCAAAAAAAAATAAGTGAAAATCTAAGATTAACTCACCAAATTAATTACTTATATTAAAATTATGAGCAATAGAAGTTGTTTACCTCTTTTAATCTCCTGTATCCATTACACTAATGATCTTAATGTTTTTACTATGATTCTATTATAATATTCTGTAATTACATAGAAAAACATTAATTAAAGAAACTAATAATCAATAGAGAATAAAGAAAACAGTTTAAGAGGGTAATATGAGAGAATATAATCCTTATCCACTATTGAAAACCCTATCGAACCACTATCAATATTCAATGATGAAGGGAGGTGGAGAGAAAAATAGAAGTTAGTATCCCCTCTATTCATTTATATCCACATCATAACCCCAAAAAAATGTCTCCAATATATTCTAAAGAGTCTAATATTCCCCCATTATATGTGGGTTCAATTATTCCTACTTGACCATCAGTGTAGCAGCAAAGGTCGTATTGTCGATTTTTACTAGTCATCCAATGGTAGGGGTAGTGGGAATATTAAACTATCTATTCCACCAGACATCTGTTGAGTTTCCACAAAAACTCTAGTGGAAAATTTTATTAATCTATTCGTCCAAACCACTTTTTTACCCCACTATATTTTTATTTGGTCCTTTCACTTCTATTTTACCTCCTTTTAAATCTCAATATATGATCCAAAATAATCCTACAAGGATTATCCCTGCCAATACAATCCCAAAAATTAAAATTTAGCCAAATCATAATCCATAATGATATTGACAGTTTATTATTCCACCAAACTATAACTATGGAGGTTATTAAAGATTCTTATGGATTTATTTCTCTATTATGGTTACCCATTATCATTTTAAAGATCCCATCATAATATAAATATCCCCATTCCATATAGGCAATGAGGTGAATATATCTATTGATTTTTTTCTTTGACAACAATATATTCAAATTATAATCTTGATATATTTTTACCTCATGATATATATTTTGATATATATATTATATTTATTGAGATAAACTATTGAAAACTCTATATATAATAGATTATCATGCACTTTCCTTGATATGGTCATTTTCAATAGATGATAAATTCACCATCATTGAAACCATGAATCAGTAAAAATAATTCCTCTAATAATTTTATCTTTCAACACACATCATGGAAATATTTGTGCATCATAAATTATAGCATTACACATATATTAAAAACTATTTATTATTGGTTGTGTCTTTTACCTTCTTTTGTGTATGAGGAAATTTCATACTGTCTATTTATATTTCTATGATTACTAGGTTGCATTTCTTGTATGGTGAATATTAGGGAAATTTAAAGCCTTATATAAACTGATATTGGAATAAATTTATGGATTAGATAGGAAACGAATGGTGTGCTCCACTTGTATGCATGATCATTTGAAGATTTTAGTGACTCTTCATGGAATTTAAATGAATGTTTTTTTTTAGTTGGTGACAGTTTTAGTGGGCCAGATTGGGGTGTTTCTAAGATTTTTTGAGATCATATACATTGATATGAGATGATGTATGGTTCTTGTAAGTTTAGTTGTTTTAGAAATATTCATTCAAAACCAGTGGGTCAACTTATTGTTCAAAATGTAACGTAGTATATCATATGTTATGAAAATAATAAAATATTTGATCTAAGTTACTTCTTTTCCACTAGACACTATAAATAATCATTCAGAAATAAAATTATAGTAATTTGTTTTAGCTACCTCAAAATCCAATAACAATCTATTTTTTCCTTCCTTAAATTATATCCACTAATGAGTGTCATAAGTTTAATATCTCAACATATATGCATAAAAATGGATTTTTTGAATAATATTAGCTGTAGAATGACTAGAATGAATGATTTATTCAAATAATATCAAAAATATATATTTCATATACTATATTTCTTATTTTAAAAAACAAAATGAACCTAAAATACCATAATTAAAACGATATAATTTTTTTATCATATCTCTCCACCATTGACACGTGACCTATTACTTAACATCAAGTAATTAAAATCAATAATTATTTTCACTAAGAATTCAATTAATATAATATATAAGATCTATGATAGTGAATTTAAATCAAAAATGATTTATTTCAATCATAAATTGAACATTAAAATACATTTAATATTCCTCCCCCTTAAAATCTTCATCTCACTACCCAAATTTACCAAACTGGGATTCATTACCCTAAAATTAATATGATATTTTCAGTTTCCTCTAGAATAATCATGTCCAGTATTCCTCATCCATTCAATCTCCCGTAAAATCCAAATTCTCCTTGAAAATATATATATTTTATAATAAATTTGTTATTCATTATAATTACTTGTGTATTATGTATTTAATAATCGATAATTAAACCATTCTAATAAAAATAAATCCCTTATGGTAAATATAAATAACAAAGGCATGGAAGTAATATTCGATGAATGACTCATAGATTGACCTTTAATATTATTATTGGATTTCACTTTTTCATATACATAACCCATGGTAAGACATCTTAGGAAATTTATATCTTGGTTCCAAACTAAAATATGTATCATATTTCAAATAAAATTCTAAAATTGGATATTTTGAATGAATCCATGAAATATAAGTTTTATTGAAAAAAAATATCTCTCAAAATGAGTTTTTTAATCCATTAAATTCATGTAATATTATAATTTACCTAAATTGTATTTTATTAAACATAAATGATCCAGCACTAAAAATATGAGAATCATTATTTTCATAATGATTTTTTCACATAGAGTTCTATAAAAAAATCCCCCAAGTTATATTACTCACACACACAACACACTACACACTTCCCCAATAGTTTATTTAGATAATATATTTATTTATATATGAGTTGGGATATACAATAAAATATTTAATAATATATACATGAATGTTTAAATTTATATGTACGGGGCATTAGAATACTCCTCTTAATTTTTTGGTCTTTTCATGCATTGGTTATCTCTTCCAAGTTCCTTATGTATATTATCTTCTATAAATCCCTTGTAAAAACCAAGAAACCCACTCAGTGATAGAATTAATAATTATTTAAAAATAATAATTAATTTAAAACTATTTTTAATGTGTTTTCACCCTTGATCACTTTTTTCAAGCCTTTATGAGGATTTATTCTTTTATAAATTTAACCATATGCTCGGTTTTGTTAGAGTTACATTAATATAATATATTTGGTTCCTAAATAAATAATTTTTTTAATTTGAACTCTTAATTTCTCCAACACATACAAATAATTTTTCTAACTATTTTCTTTTAGAATTTCCCCATGTATGTAACCTTTTATCATGTCATTTTCACTTTTAACTTTAATAGCTTAACCTTAAATAAAATCTTTTAGAGAGCCCATACATCTATACAAATATTTTATTATTTTTCTATTCAGCCTTGATACTGTATTAGATTGAATTCGGTTGATAAAATTCCATAAAATATTATATCCACAAGGAATGGCATGGGATTTCTCTATTAATCTTGTTCCATATTCGTAAATATCAATTGATTCCAATTTATATTTTCATTACCCCATTATTTTTTATCTTCATATATTTCTCTTATTTTATAAGGTTGGTCATTTTTAAAGTTGAAGCCTCATATTTTTCATTCATTAAATTATTATATAATTTCATGTAATGTATTCCCTTAATAATATTTTAACTAATTATAGTGATTTTCATGGAAATTATTTTGTTATTTATTAGAATCGTTCCTTTATCCCTCACACTAGTTTATCTAGAAAAAACTATATTTTTAAATCTATACTATGGATGAATTATTGTATATTATATATTAATTTATGAATCCTTGAATAATTTATAGAGATTTTATCATTATTATTCTTTATTTGGGCTTAAGTTGTTTAGACAATGTTTTTAATTCTATCTTTATTTTAGGATAGGTTAGCTTGAATTTGTTGAAGTGGTACCAAAATCATTTTCATTGCCTAATATTTCTCAAAAGAAGTTTAATATTTATACACTTGAGTTCCTCATGGATTCAATAGTTCATATCTTAATAGACATGGTACATAAAAGTAATAAATTCCATCTTGATTTAAATTTCCTGTCTCTTTATAATATAAGTTATAATGATTCATCAAACCATGATTATATATATTATAAAATGAATCAATTATCTTAATTATTTTTCCATAAGTTTCCTTGTATTTAATCTTCTCTATAGGATATAATGAATTATATACTAATGAATCAAGGTTTATAAAATGATTTAAACTATTCTAAAAAATACCATAGTAACAACACTACTCTTTTTCCCTTGTGTATTTAACAATAAGCCTTGTAATTATTTTTTAAGATTAATAATTTTTAAAGGTACATAAACTATGTATTTGAATTTATTTAAAAGAAATATTTTTTCTCAAATATTTTTTTTATAAATTCTATGATAATATAGTGAAATATGTTTTGACTCTTTATCTTTATTTTCTCTATATTTTATATTGTCTACTTTTCTAACAATATTTTTTTACGGTAGATTAATTCCATAAAAAAATTATATAAAGATGGATTAATGTAATTGGTTATGTGGTAACTATTTTTTGTACTCAAAATACAATTTTAATTATTCTAAAAATATCATGTTATCCCTTTGAGAAAAAATCATTATATTTCTCAACTCTATTGTTCTCTGATTTAGATAAAATCTCATAATAAATGATTTATAAATTTCCTCATATGAATAAAACAAGTTTTATTCTTATTGAAGTGTGAAATTAATTCCTTTCCCCATTATATAAGAAAAAAATATCAATATTAATTTATCTTATATTATTCCATTGACAGTAACATATTGTAATTTTGTGATGAATTCGTCGATAAAATGTTTGTATCCTATGATAAAATGCCATTTTAGGATGTTAAATATGTTAATTGATAGTTATTATGCTCCTTATTTCTAGAATTGTATGATTATATGATATGGGATGTATCATTAATCATTTGATAATTGTTTAATTTTCTGAATAAAGGTGAAACTTGATCCACAATCATTATAGGTAAATCAAGAAACTATAGTACTCTATTTTCATGTTGCATAGAAAAATGTTTTTCTTCATTTATATTTTTAGAGGGAATATATTTTATCCTTTCAAAATATCATTTAATTTTTTGTATCATTTTTAAATTCTCTGCTGAAAAATATCATCTAATACATATATACTATACAGAAAATTCCAATTTAAATATTTTGTAAATAATATTTTTGAATATTTACATTCATTGAATTATAATTATAATAATATGTGTATTATAGTAATTTCAATAGTATAATGAAGGAAATATAAATAATGATGTACTCTTATCCCCTGTAATAGTTCCATAAATTTTATCATGTATTTGTATAGAATATTCAAAAAAAATCATATATGTGTATAAGATCCATATAGAACATTTTATACTGAGTACCTTTTTATATCCATAAGGATAATATAAATGGTTATTCTACATAATTACATAATAAAAAATAATGGAAACACAAATGGATAGTAGTGAGAGTGTTTAATGAAAAGAATATAACTATTATTGGTATTTTTTTACTATATAAGTGTGTGATTCCATTGTAAGTAGGACAAATTGAGTAAAGAGTTTTGAATCAGAATAAATTGAGTTGTGAAATATATGTGGTAGTTGACCTCATTCTTCATATCATTTGAATTTATAAAAAAATATGGTTTGAATCATCATGTTCTCCTTAAAAATTCCTCTTATTATAGTTAAGGACTTACAAATTAGACCATGGATCTACTAAATATTTTTTATTTCCCATTCAAGTTGTGATTAAACCATTTTTATTGATTAATTACTTGGTTAATTACATATAATGAAATGACCATTAATCTTTTGCATGGTTTAGGCCTCCACTCTAACTACATCACCCTTTCCTTAATATCTATTAACTAGTGATCAATCATTTAAAATAATATGAAAAGGAGTATGAATAACCTAATTTTAGTTTTAAAATAATATAAAACACTAAAATAATTATATCCCCTTCATTGTCATAAAAAGTTATATTAAATCTTAATTATAAATATATAATAATAGTGTAATAAAATATTTACAATAGTGATGGTCAGCCTTTTTTTATTCTACTTTTTAATCATCGTATTTTAATGATAGATGGTGAATGATGAATCAATATATGATTAATTAATGATAAATCTCCCTTTGTGAATGAACATTCTCTCCTATATATCTCCCCAAAATCTCTCTTGCTTCAATTATATCTCCAAGTTTATTATCATAATTTTCTGATTACTTCTATGAAAAACACATCCCTTGGACTACACACTATTCCATGAATTTTTTAAATTTCCAAAACATTGGGAGTGAAAAATTCAGATTCAAAACCTTCCTCTCCCTTCCACTCACTTACAAATATGATTCTAATGTTATAAAGAGACTTAAACAATTAAGAAATCTTCAAATCTATGAAGATATTCCCCCATTAATCAGATCCTTATCAGAAAAAGATAATATCCAGTGATCTTTTTTATCTTGAGTGTTTCCCCCTATAGTGTTTTGGATTCCCATTTTTCAATAATATCCCCCCTATATATACTTATATATGATTAAATTCAATAATTATTTCAATTTAATTTGATAACAAAATTATATTTGATGATATCTTCTTTTAAACTCTAATGAAATACATTTTTAAGATAAATGATGAGTTTCCATTAAGAGGTGTGGCCCGTGGTGTGTCGATTATGTGCTATTTATGGATTTTAAAGTTGGATTTTAGTGGTTTTTAAAATTTTAATTTGGTGGTACATGTGGATCTGGGTTAATTTTCTATTATGTTTTGTACCTGTTGGACTTGTCTTTGGTTCACACTTTCCCTTTAAATGTGTCATTAGAAAATAAAAAACAAAATTATGGATTTTGTTATAGAGTTTCCATTGAGAGTTTATTAAATTTTAGTATTAATTTATCCATACATACCCTTTTCCCTGTTATATGGAATTCCAGGTAATTCTATAAATGATATTCCTTAATTAATTTTCTATGAAATATTATAGATCTTTGATTAGGGTTTCTTGTTACAGATTTTAATTCAGGAACTAACGTAATGAACTCTTATTTACAAAAATAATTTCACTGGGGCTGTTAGGTAACCAAAAATTATTAATTCCTTCCTATATGATTTAGGGTTCTGTAATTTTTTAAGATAAACAACCATAGAAAACATATACATATGTTGAAAATTAATTATGACACCCTAGCCCTTGGCCACTAATCGGTTCACGATCCAAGGTACCCACATTACCTCAAGTGCCCTTACCTATATTTTATTGGCTATTGAATAGATATTAAGTCCCAATATATATATTGGGGAGACTACTCCCTTGAATAAAAATCATTAAACATCAATAAAATATCAAAACAATCCATTAAAAACATTAGAGTGTACATAAAGAAATAAACAATAGTGTTATAAAAATATGTACTGTTTTCATACAACACATATAACTGATCACCCACTAGGTCTATCCTCAAAACAATGTAGATAAAAAATATAAAACATTCATGTTATCCCAACTACCATTCACTGGCCTCATCTAAATCTCCAAAATTAGTTGAGATTCCAAGACTGATCCTCTCCATATCATGTTATTTGATCTAAAATTATACATAAGGCCTACACATTCCGCAAGGATACCATATAAGGTTTGATAAATACTTCTTAGTAGGGTCTCATAATGTAAAATATGAGACTCTAATGTGGTAGTTAAGCATCATATCTTGAAAAATCACACAATTCACGCTTTAATTTGACATTATTCATTAGTTTATAAACAATATTAATTTTAAAATTTTAAATTTATCAAACTAACTTAATATTTTAACTCATCATTTCAAAATTACCATAATATAAATTATTTATATCTTTTTCTAAACATCTTTATTTTTAGTAGAAAAATATGGTTTTCATGAATCTTGTAATTTGTATAATTTTTTTAATATAAAAGAATGAACTAGAAATTAATAAAACCTTTTATGTAATAAAATATGAATTTGGGGAAAAAATTATTCATTTCAAAATATTCATCAATCTTTGAAAACAAATGTAATACATTTTTATAACTAATTAAAATGTTACTTTAATATAAATGTTATTTTTAGTATTTTCATTAAATCAAGTATTTAAAATGGATATTTAGTTTTGGATTGCCTTGGAAGCATCTTATAATTTTTTTTTATAAAAAATAAATCCATTTTATTATAAACAAAAACCAAGATAATTTTACCATGGGTATATATATATATATAAGTCTTAATATATTATTTCTCTAAAAACGGTTTTATGTTGTAATGTTTTTTTATATTTAAAATTAAATTTCCTTTCCTGTAGAATTTTTTTTATAAAATGGTATTAAAATTTAAAATATTATGGTTCAATTTATTTAGTAATTCCAATTTTATGTTTAGTCATTAATATTAATTACTAAGGTTATAAATTAGTTTTCCCGATAAAAATTCAAAATGGTAAAAACAACTTTTACTAAGGGGCGGGGGAAAGGAATATCATGTTAAAAACATGTTTCCAAATTGATGAATAGTGTTTGGAAAACAAAAAAATAACTCACTTTTCTCATTTTCTCTTTTTTAATCCGTTTTCTATTTATTAGTAAAATTAAATTATTAAAATTCAATATGTATTCCCAAAACTACCCCTCTCTTCACTTGTAAAAGGGTAATATCTTTAAAAATTTAAGACTCATTTATCATTATAATTTGTCCATGAAGCTATAAAATATTAATCTCCCTGTAAACCTATCCCATTAACACAATCATTCGGTCACTCATATTTATCCTAATCCCATCAAATTCTTGGAGACGTCCATTAAAAATTTAAGCCCCCAACTTGAGTGTTATAAACTATTTAGTTTTTTTCTTAATTATCATCTTTGAAATTTGTTCTATACATAGTAATATAATTATTTTATTATAATTCATATACATTAATGTTATTATATTAAGTTTTTTATCATTATTTAGTCAAATACCCCATCCATTAAGATAAATAGTACCATTTTTGTGTGTTGTGTGGACTACTGTCTCCACGATGTGACTTGTATATTTTGAATTCCATTCATTATAGTTATGGATCTAAAAATGGTTTTAAATGAAAAATATTGTTTTTATGATATCATTAAGGTTATTAAATGAAAAAATATATAACCTATTAATGATATGATCGAAAAAAAAATCATTTTTAATTTAATCATTTAAAATAAGTGTACAAAGAGTATAACTATTTATTAAAATTGGGTAATAATTTTATATCAATTAATTATTATTCTATGTAATTTAAATTCGGATTTATAAAAACTATAAACACTAAATAAACTCATTATTATCATTTTATAATGGTTTTTTGACAAAAGCACCTCATAATCATTCCTCTAATTTTGGTATGTTCATGTTTGAATCGGTTTAACTACCAACATGAACAATACTATGAATTTGTATCAAAAATGGAAATCAGAACAAAATTAATATTATAATATTATATATATATATATATATATTTGTGTGTAAATATTGTTTTATTTGTTTTTTTTTGAGTTTATATCAATATTACATTAATTAATTGAGAAAACACACTCTAATTTTCAAGAATCACTAGAACATTCTTACTAACGATTTTGTCTTCATATATAAGGACCTAGGTAGTCAAGAAAGGGATTTTAAACATCCAAATAATTTATTATTTATCCATAAAATTAACTTTAATGACCTATTAAATATGAAATTTATAATAATAAATAATATGAATCTTGTTATTATGAAATAACTATAAACGATCAAAACAATTTACAGCTAATGTTCAAACATGTGAAAATTCATGTAGAAAATGACTATTTATGAATAGTGTAAATGAGAATGGATATGTTTAAGGTTATGAATTATGTGATTAAGATAACTATTATTATGAAATTTGATGTTAATGTACATTTGATAAAGTGAGGAAAATATGTAAGGTTTTTCTGTCACAAATTTCTCTATTAAGACATATTTTTTTATTATGCACCTAATTCTCTTTATGTTGTGTATATAATACCTAATTGAGTTTTTATATCATGAATTCATATTATTCATTGTATTTAAGGATCATGTTTAAGCCTAATAATTAAATAGGTTATGATTTAATTTCCACCCAATCCATAACTTGGGTTTTCCATCACAAATGTCATTCTTTGGGACTCATTTTATAACCACCCATATTTTCTATTTTGTGGTAATTATATTTTGAGGGAAAAAATTTTCCTATGATACATACGAAATTTACTAGATTTAATTTTATATATTTTTATCCTTATATTATAATATTTTCACTCAGTAATTACCTACACCATGGTGAAAACCCCATCTTATGTTTTGGTAAAGTAAAAGTGTGTGTAATTTTCTAGAAAATAAATATCTATCAAGATAATAGAAAATGGATGTGGTTGTGGATCAGATACACTTAGGTTTAATCATCCTAAAAAGTGTTTGTTTATTATTGACTCAATCATCTCCCAAATTAGTGTTTATTAGGTCTAGTACTTCATGCCCAGAGAGACAGTCCCAAGGGATATGCTTTCAAATATTCACATTCTCTTAGTAAACCAATATGAAAGAATGTTCCTATGATTTTTCTAGTCTCGTACCAATGAAATATATTTATCCTAAATATTATCTTCCATAGATATCCCATAACATTGAATGTACCATCTCCCCTATATTTCTTATATAATGGTAGTACATGTAACATTGTTGATAACTGAGGGATTCCATATTGATTAAGTGGTGTTCTCCTAGACATAAAAAAATATTCTATTGAATGAGGAAGTACTTGATACCTATATTTATCAATATTTAGATTGAAAAGTTTTATTACCCCATAGGATCCTTAGGTAAATGTATGAAAGGTCTTGATTACTGTGATGATGAATTCATTGGACAAAATTAAGCGATGGGATGGTCCTTGAATTAAATTTTACTTAGATCCATTGACATGTATCATGGGACAAAACAGGTTGTGTTTTCATGTATAAAACTTCCCATAATAAGATAAGTGTATTAGATCGATGATTCCTTATGAAAGCAAGGGAAATTCGGGGGAGTAGGACCTTGATCATGGAAACCTAGCCGGGACCTTGCTGTGGCGGTAATGACCACCACTACACCGGATCCTCCCCCTCTAATGGGTGGGGGGAGGGGATCTCATCTCCCAGAAAAGCGATTTCTTCTTCATTCACCCCCTTCACGAAGCACGATCCACTTCCCCCTTTTCCTCAAGTTCCTCATGGACCGAATATTCTGGAATTGCTCTATGGTCACCCTAATATCTAGTTATCAGCCACAGAGTTCTTATAAACCTCGTATCTTCTGAAGAACACCTTAATTTCTAGGTATTTACAATGGAGAACATCTATGGACATGTTCAATAGGCATGTCCTCGATGCTTGGGATTTGCAGGACAGGGTGACAGTGGGTCTGTTGGATAGTCGACACATTATGATATGCTTCTCCTCAAAGGCAGATCTCTTCAAGGCGTGGTCAATTGCATCTCGTAACTTCAACGGTTTACGATTTTTTCTATTTAAATGGTTCATTTATTGGCATATGAAGTGTGATCCTTCATCTATAGTGACATAGGTATGTTTCCCAAATCTTCCCCTGCCATTTCAAAATCCTTCGGTTATGCGTATGCTAGGGAATTTTCTCTATAGGTACATGTTCTCGGATATCCGAAGAGAAGCTATTTGTCACCCTATAAATCCACAAGTCTGTGTCGAAGTGTATGCTTCAAAGGTACCATTTGAATATGTATGGATCACTGTGGGTGAGGAATACCACTGCAAATAAAGGTTGGTCTATGAAAATTGGACTAATTTCTGTTCTGGATGCAATCGATATGGTCACTCGTTGGATGTTTGTCGTGGGGGGTCTCAGTGCACTTTGGGGAGGAGAAGTTATCACGGGATGGAATATGGGGGACAGGGAAAGGGAGAGACATTCAAATATATTTCTACTGTGGAGAAAGGAATTTTGGGTGGAGGATTTCCTTCTGGATGTTTTCATTTGGAGGAGGCAACACTTAATAGTTCAGAAACGTGCGAGGGGGCGTTTGTGGAAGGGTCTAGTTGGCCTTCTCATTCTTGGTCTCCTATGAAGAAGACATTGGTGCCTCAAAACAATCCATCGGTCGCTGATGTATTTAATAGGTTTAGGATGGACCTGGTTCATTCTTAAACTGCGCTTAAAGTGGAGGAGTGTAGTATGTTTCAGCATGACTTGGTTAGTGTATAAATTTAGGAGTCTGGAAGCCAGGAGGATGTGTTGCAGATGGCGGATAGGGGGAAGAATAATTTGGCCAAGCCAATGGGGCTGGTTAGTGGTTTTTTGCAGTATGGGTTGTAGGGTCCTTCTTTGTTGGAGGACTGGCGATCCAGTAAGGGTAATGTAGGGGGTCCTTCTTCTAGGACTCAGATCTCAATTCCCTTGAATAAAAAATATGAGAGGCTTGCTGAAGCATACTTGAGTGCTTCCCTCAGCTACTCACAGTTCGAGGATGAGAGAATGAGTGCAAGGAAGATGAGTATATCCATTCGACAGATGAAACACCAACCAAGAAGACCAAAAGGGGGAAGGGGAGGAAGGACTATTCTTCTCTACTTCCTCCTCTGAAGACTCGATCAACGAAGAGGATGAGTAACAAGAGGATGGATATGGAGTCTTTGAGCTACCTGAGGACAGGGGAGCAGAATTTTCAGTCCTTGGTTCTGCTTTTAATATCTGAAGAATATGTGATAGAACAGATCCTATTGATCAATGCTAATGAGTAAGAGGCTTATATAATGATGTGTAGGTCTCTATAGGTGTCCCTTAATGAGGAGAAATTTTCTTGGATCGATAAACAGGACTCAATTTTGGTAGGGGGTTTCAACCACGGAAAGATCAGTGTTAAGAAGTACATTCAGACCTGGGATCAACTTGTGTCTGTTTTTGAGAAGCGGATATTGGAAGATACAGGCTTAAACCTATCTTCCTTTACGTGGAAACTATTTAGGGAAGCATACTCGGGTAATATTATGTTTCTGGTTAGCGACATAGATTAAGCCGGTGGTTGTGGTTGGCTTGTGTGAGTTCTTGGGTTGTGTGAGCTAGAGTTGCTTCGGGTCACATATCTCTTATCTTTGAAGTTATGTTTATGCTTGTTATAGAATTCTACTTGGACCATCTATGGAATGGGTTTAGAGCATTAAGTCTTCATTAATTCAGGTCTTATGGAATTGGATGCTTGAGAGGGTATGGCATCGTCATCGGTTCCGTTCCTGTGATTCTGCACGGAACTGCTTGCCGATGGACCCTGTGTTGATGAAGGCTTGTTTTTTGTTTACTTGCTGGGATGGGGTGGTCCAATAGTTTTCTTTGGTTGTATTTGGTTTTTCACTTTTCCCTAAAAAAGTGTTTTATAATAAAAAAAAGTAATTTTCAGTCAAGATAAGTGTCTTAGATCTAGGCAATGATAATATGTTTTAATGTTTGAAATTATGAATTTCATTAGTATAAGATGAATGATTATTATTATTCATGTTTTCATTTATTATTAGGGATATATAATTCCCCCAATTTTAGTTTATTATGGTGTTTATCTTATGTAATAATTTTCTTCATGTTACTCCTTGCTGAGAATCTCAGCTCAACCTTATTTTTTACCTTTCCCACAAGAAACCAAGAGAATGATTATGTGCCATTTTATAGGGTATTATGGAAGGGATAATAATGCTCTCAAAATATATTCATGTTGTATCTTATGTTTTCAAATGTGATATATGTATGTATCTAATCTTCCAAGACTACTAAGATTCTCCATCCTTATAGATATCTTATACATTAAAAAATGTTTTGAAAAATAATCATTCCCATAAAGAGTTACATGGTGATCTACAACATGGTGTCACTATTTTTGACTAATTCATGTAAAAATAACCATCATCATTCAGTGGAACAACTAATACATTGATAGATGCACAATGGATCCAGTCCCTAGAGAAGATCTTTCTCTCTTTGAGAAGTACTGAAAATAAAAAAATCCATCATGATGGTCTATTTTCTGAAGGGTTATTTGGAAGAATAGTGGTCACTAATTCAAAACACTAAAGAAGAATATGTGATTAGGTGAAAGGAATTGGGAACATTTGATGATGAATTCTATGGAAAATAATTTTTACATTATAATATAAAAGAAATGAAAAGGAAACTCCAAAATCATAAACAAAATGAGGACAAATAATATTTATGAATATGAGGCTAAATTTACTAGGATATATAAATATAATGTGGACTATGTAAACAGACAGGAAAGTATGATTAGTCATTTATTTGATGGATTAAATCTGAGACTTTGAAGGGCGTTGTTCTATCACACCATTTCTTTATATGAGGATATATTCTCAACCATAATTAAGATAAAAATGTGTTTATCTAAGACATATTTAGTCAACTTATGTTAGGATAAGAAAATGTTTGTTTTGAATCATGGGAATAATTATATGGAAAACAATAAGAAATGAAGGGTGTGATTTCCCACATGTGATAACTATAGGAATAAACATCCTACAGATTATATCATTGGAACTATAATTTGTTACAAGTGTAGAGAAAATGGATATTAAGATCTCCAATTCTAGTAAAAGGTAAAATTTATTGATTTCCAAAGATTTAACAATGTGGATAAGAGAACTTATGAAAACTAATTCCCCAAAAATCAAAGAAATATACCTCATAAAATTCCAAGAGAGAAATTCCAAGCATATGAGATTTTCATAGTTGAATTAATAGTTCCTAATGAAGTAGTGGAATGTACATTTATCATTATCTCAATGTTTTATAATGTTTTATTTTATTCGGGATCTTTTCACATTTTATTGTTTTACTGGATTATGAAAAACATTAAATATTTCCCTATATTCCTAGTAAGGGAATTATCAATTAATGCACTAAGTGAATGTCTTATCCTAAAAATATGTTTTAGGAAGTTCCAATGATGATGCTTGGGAATACCCTATTTAAAAGATTATTATTATACATATAGTGAACTTTGATATTATCCTTAGTGTGGATTGGATTTCAATGTATAAGGAAAAAATGTATTACCAATAGTAGGTGTTTACGATTCGTAAAGGTGAGGTGGGATATTATGTCTTTATAATGGAAACATCATCATCTAAATCATATCTATATCCACCTCGAGTAGTTATTCTTAATAAATTTTTTAGTAGAGAGGAAGATCAATCATGATCTATAGATGAGGAATATATCCAAAGAATATAGGATGTTCATGTGGTATGAAAAATAATTAATGTTTTTCCGAACGAATTCCTATGACTTCCACTAGAGCATGAAGTTGAGTTCTCTGTTAAACCCATTCCTGATGTAAGTACAATATCTAAAACTCCTTATAGGGTATAACCAGTGGATTTGGTGGAGTTGAAGAAATAGTTATAATGGATTAGCGATAAGGGATTTATTTGATAATAAGATGAAACTGTATATGCATTTTAGGGATGTTTAATTAATGGTTATTCATGTTTTACTTTATAATTCACCATGTATGTGTTGATTATTACGAAGAATAGGTTTCCAAGATTCGAAAGGAAAAGATTTGAATAATTAAAAAAAGTGAACATTATATGTCTTGAATCACTTACACAGCTTTGATTAATCATTTATAGTAAGTCATAGGTCATGAAGAAAGTTTTGATGAATTTTTAAGCCAAGAAAAGATTACATTATGTGAATCCTTAATACACATCGTGTAAGATTCAAAGGAAACTTCCTACTTAAAGTTTAATTTGTGAGAAAAATAATGACTTTAATACCAGTTACATATTGGGAGATGATTCAAATCTCAAAATTCCAAATATTCAATCCGAGATTCATTCCAAAGAAACTATATTCATAGAAACCCATTGTTAGATATTACACAACATGATAAGTTTACAAGTCGTGTCATTTCTCAACTATTTACTTTCTAGAGCATGCATATCATTGTATAACTTTCCTTATTCTATATTTTCTCCCATTCTCTCTCAATTTTATCCCTTATTTTCCCTCCTAACTCAACTCTAAAAAATTATTATTACATTTTTATTAAATCCAAGTTGTTTTATTTTTATATACACGATATACATTTCTTTCATCATCCTTTACCATTTTGAAAAATGTATACCATTATTTATTCCATTCAGCTGTCACTTATCCATATATTATTTCTTTTATACTATTTTAATTAAGTGTTTGATTTGTTTATTCCTAAATTTGATTGAGAAATGTTTGATTATTGAGCCCTCACTTTCAAAATGTTTTATTTGAACTATTTTTTTAATCTGTCAAGCATGTCTATATTTTTATTTAACCTTTATTATTATTGTCATTAGTGGCTAAACCGCATAGGGTAAGGGTTGAGAGTAGGGGTGTTATGAACATGATTAATCTATAAATAGTAACTTGTTAACCCTATGGATATTAATCAGGTAACATAAAAATATTTTGTTAAATTATATTAGGAAGCCCTAACTATGGCACGTTTAAATGAATGAATCTGGCTTCATTAGAGTATTATAGGTTATAGACTTTAGCTTGTGACACTTTCTTCCATAGATTTTAGTCATAATGAATCTTGTTTGTTCTCTATATCTAAAACAAGGAATATTTTTCTTCTTAGATAAATATAGTTGGTTTGATAATGATCAACTAGTGCTCTATACACCGCTTTTCAACCTAAGTTGTAGGACTATTCCATGTTAAGATCAAGATTATCTTTTTTACCAGAACCTCAAAATGGACCATAATCCCTACCTTCTTCTTGAATATTAAACAAAAATAAAAAGAGTTAATAAAATCCCAAACCCAACCCAATTTTTTAGGACTCTTACACAATGGTCATGAAGTCCTAGTTCCTTTTCTTCCAAACATTCCCCATGGGATAGACCATGCACTATCACTATACTATTCCATTATAAAAAAGTGAAGTTTGAAATAAAAAGAAATTCCAATCTAACACCATCCTATAAAAATTACAAAAACACATGCGGGAAGATCAAATTTTTGTGTCGTTGTTGGGGTGCTCATTCATTATCCTAGGGCACAACAACCCTCAACATGAACCTCAAATTACCCAACTCCTCCCCTTTAAATTTTCATTCATTCCTTTTTCCATTGCACACCATTGTTTCCTTTTTATTTTTTTCCTCATGCATGGGTCAGGGCCCCCTAACTCATTTAGGAATCCTTCACACCCAATAACCACTTACCTTTGTTCTTGAAATCAAAAGGTACTTTTATTCACACCCCCATTTAAGTATAGTAGACCACAACAATCCCATAGGTACCAACCCACATAAAATGCACTATGTTTCACCATCACTTCATACAGATCAACCCTTCATGAAACTCGATATAACCATTATGAATTATAAATATAAATTAATCAATGGTTTCATACCATGTATCGTTCCCCCACTTTTCCAAGTATATATATTTGAAATCAAACATGGACTCATTAGTATGATCCAGAACCGTGGTCAGTTTAGCGAACATCAGGGTGAGGATCCTCATGAGCACAAATACAACTTCCTAGAAGTTGGTGATACCTTCGTTAAATATGAAGTATACTCTAATTCAATATTATTCTGATTCCTCCAATTATCCTTTCACGATAGAGGCAATAACTGGCTAAAAATTCAAGCTCCTGAGTTGATCACAACTTGTGAAAAATTAGAAAAGAAATTTTAGGCTAAATATTTTCCCCATATATTGGCTTGGAAACTTCATAATGAAATCCAAAAATTTTCTCAAATATATTGAGAATAATCTTGGGAGACCTGGGATCGATTTAAGTAACATACAATGAAATTCCCACATAATGGACTTCATGTGCGGTTCCAGTTGAAAACATTATACCAAGTTCTCCATCCATCTATTCTTATAGTTGTAGATGATACCGCTAATGAAGGATTAATGTTGAAAACACCTTTAGTAGGCCTAGAACATCTATAAATAGTCTCTCATAATGATATTATATGGAATAGATATCATGACCACATCATCATGGAATCCACTAAGTCAAAGAAATCACATGCCTAGATGCACATGTAGAGGCACATGATAAGTTGTTGGAATCCTTTTAGCTACTTATTGTACCACATCCCCCTCCTACTCATGTAATAGAGATTCAATCCTGTGAAATGTGTGGTCTCACACACAAATATCAAGACTTCATAGAATGATTTAATGAACCATAAAATCAAAGATTTTAATTACATTAATTATAATAAGAAAAACTGAAAATACTAGCAACCACAAAAATATTATCAATAGAGGTCAGCTCAATTGTAATAGAAAAACAATCAAGGGTTCTACCAGCATAGAAGTATCCAAGAACCACTTAACAACCACAATCCTATTATCTATATACCTATGAATCATGTTTCTTGGCCACCCCAACATGTACCCCAATATCCATTTCCTGATTGAGTCCAAATTTTTTTTTAAATGGTTTAGAAAATACAACCACAACCAGCCACACCTATTAAATAAAATGAAGAGATTCCTTTAATATCCCTCATTACAAAGGCAAATTAGAGGATTGAAATCCAAGAAACATAAATGAAAAATCAAAGGGATTCTCTCTAAAATCCGTAACATAAAATGTGTCAAATCTCAAAGAAATTGTTTGATAGATTTCGAGGTATGATTCCTTGTAATATTGATACATACCAAACGAAATTGGATAAAGAAGTGGTACTAAGGGGAGTAGAAGTGATGGATTTCTAGTAATTATGCATAGGATAATAGAGAAAGTATATAGAACCAAACAAACCAACAAAATTCATTAAATAGGATGACCACAAAATATGGAATAAAACTAATCACGAGAAAACTCTAGAATTACCACCTCTTGGAAAAGATATGATACTATAGTGACCTAAGTAGGATATCTATATTACACCACCACATTACAAACCACCCCTCCCCATAACAAAAATAATTATACAAGGAATGATCGAAGGTAAATATAAGAAATTTTGTGAGATTTTTAAGCAATTAAACATCAAAATATTATTTACTAAATCTATTACCAAAATTTATCAGGGAACTTCATTCATAAAAGAGTGAAATATAAGAGCTAGGATTAATTTAACAAAACTAAGAGTGATTTATTTTTTCTATTATAAAATTCCACAAAAAATGGGAGATCATCAGAGCTTATCATTTCTATAAACCATAAAAGAATTAATGTTTATAAGATCCTTGTGTGACTACTGGTCCTATATTAACCTTTTATTAAAGAGTATTTTTTGTAAGATGAGGCTTGAGGAAATCATTCTAACTACAGCAGAACTCTAATTAGCTAATCGGTCAGTTATGTATGGTCAAGGGATTCATGAGGATGTTCTAGTAAATGTAGGTAAATTAATTATTCTATAATACTTCCACATTTTGGACATTGAAGAATAAATTGGAATTCCCATTATCCTAGGAAAATCATTTATATCCACAAAAAAGTATTTGATTGATGTGAATCATGGGAGACTTATATTTAGAGTAGGTGATAAAAAAAATTGTTCAACCTATTTATATTTAAAAATATTGAGATAATTCTTTTGAATATCAATCTATCTTTCTCATCGAAGAGACAAATTACTATATAGACATAGAATATGATAGTGACGAATTTTATCCTACTAAATGGGAGTAGTATGACCATGAAGAATCAAACAATACATAACCAATTACAAGAGACACTCTCACACCTTTCATACCATCAGTCATCCTACCACCAATGATGGAACTGAAACCACCCCCATGAACACTCAATTATTCTTTTCCAGAGACTAAAACAACATTTCTAGTTATCATTAACTCAGAACTGTCACATCCAACAGAGAAAAGGTTTATTGAATCCCTACAATGACATAAAAATAAAATCACCTATGGGGTGGTTGTCATTAAAGGGATCAGCCCCACATCATGTACTCATAAAGTTTTATTATAAGACAATTTGAAACCCAAACTCCATCCCCAGAGGACTCACCCCACGAATGAAGGAGGTAGTTAATAAAGGAAGTACAAGAACTTTTGGATACTGGAATAATTTTTTCAATCTCTCATAGAGAGTGGGTGAGTCTACTACAAGTAGTCCAAAATAAAGGTGGTCTCACAATTGTAACGAATGGTGAAGATGAATTGATCTCGACTTGCACTATCACTTGATGGTGAGTATTCAAGAAATATATAATCATAAATAAAACAACTCAGAAATGACATTTCACTATTACATTCACATATGAATTGCTAGAGAGACTCACAAGACATGAATTATTATATTTCTTGGAGGGATCTTCATGATACAATCAGAATGTATTTGACCCAGATGATTACTCGAAAACAAAATTCACATTTATGTTTGGTAACTTTTGTTAAATATTTCTATCATTCGGTATGTATAATTCACTATTGACCTTCTTAAGGTGTATGACACATATTTCCCATGATATGGTGGAGGAATTATTGGAAATTTTTATGGATATTGTTTTGTTCATGGAAGATCCTTATATGTATGAATAATAAATCTTGAACTAGTTCTAAAACACTATGAAGATATGTGTTTGATTTTAAATTGGTAAAAAATTCCACTTTATTGTTCAACGAGGGATAGTCCTTAGACAGAAAAATATATAAGGATGGAATGAATGTTGATCACACAAAAATCAAGGTGATCAAATATTTACATGCTCCCCAAACTATTAAAGGAACAAAGATATTTTTAGGCCATATAAGAGTCTATCATCACTTCTTGAAGGATTTTGTGATATTTTTCCTTCATATGAAACACCTATTAGTAAAGGATAACCCTTTTGATATCACTAAAGAGTGTCGATGGGAATTCAACATTTTAATGAAATGAAAGGTGGTTATTCCTATTTTCATTCCACCTAATTGTGATGAAGACATCATGTTAATATGTGACACAAGGGACTTAATTGTAGGTGTTGTCTTCGGATAGTGAGTCAGCCATATTTTTTTTGTCTCATCTACTATGTTAGTCACAACTTGAATGATTCTCAAGTAAACTAAACAACCAATGATAAAATAAATTCTTGAAACTATCTTTTCTTTTGAAAGGTTTCACCCCAACATAATTTTTTAAAAGGTGATTTTGTACACCGATCATGCTTCTAAGAAATATTTGATGAGTAAAAATGATGTCATACCCAGACCCATATGGTTGATCCAATTATTGAAATAATTTTACATCGACATCAAGGACACTAATGGAGTGGTGAATAGTTTCTCTAATTATATGTCTTGACTCCCACTGAACCTCATTATGGAATAAGATAATATGGGCATCGAGGTCTAATTCCCTAATGAAACTCTTTTCATCTAAAATATGAAATAACAATAATTGTTATCTGACATTGAAAAATATCTCACCACATGATCCCTTTACCCAAAATTCTCTTACCAGGAAAGGGGATATTTTTAGTCGGTACATCACATTACTACTAGGATAAGTTTTTAATTTTTTAGAATTGTGTTGCTGTATTAATATGATTCAAAAACCCAAAAAATGATATCCAAAGTGTGTAAGACACATGCCACACATCGCCAACTGGAAGGAATCATGTACCATAACAAATAATATCAAAAATCCTACAATGTGGAATTCTTTGACACATAATTCACCATGTTGAAAGAAATTATTGTCAGAGTTGTCATTGGTGAAAAAAACTGGAACCATTGGGAAAATTAAAGAAATTCCCCAAAACACGGTCATGGAATTTAAAATATTTTATTTTGGGAGAATATATTTCACAAGGATTTTTCTCATTTCACATGGAAATATTAATATCCCTGTTGAAATTGACTACATCTTGAAATGGGTAGAGGCTGAAGACACCCATAAAGAAACCAAAATATTAGTTATGTATTTAATAAAGAGAAATGGGTTCTAAGATTTTTATTTCCTTGGATACTTATTAGTGATTGAGGGAAAAACATTATAAATGTTTTTGTTAAGGGACATATAGAAAATTATGGAATCTGATATAACATAGAAACTTCCTACCTCCCACAAACAAGAAGGAAAGATGAATTTTCAAATATATAAACCAAACTAATCCTTGAAATGAATGTAAAAAAAAATTTAATGGACTAGAGAATCAAGTCAAATAGTGTACTCTGGGTATAAAACAATGCATATAAAACACCCATCAACACCAACTCATTTTGGTTAGTGTGAAGAAAGCAATCACATTTTACCATAGAACTAGATAATCACTCATATTGGGAAATTAGGAAGTTGAATATGGATTATAAAAAAGATAGGTAATTTAGGATGCTATAATTGGATGAACTAGAGGAGATAAGAAAGGAAGAATACGAAAATTCCAAGATTTATAAATATAAAATAATGAAAAGGAATGATCAGTGCATCATGTGATGAATTTCTGTACCAGGGAATAAGCTATTATTATTCAAATATCAATTAAAATTGTTACCTGGTAAGCTCAAATCAAGACAGTTAAGACTCTTTATGGTCGTACAAGTATTCCCCTATGGGACCATCAAAATTAAAAAAAAGGAGGATAAACCCCATTCAATTAAAATGGTCCAAATTTGAAAATATATCAGGAACCATTCCATGAGGGGTGTTTCATCAATTTTAAATTCATTTAATCACCACTGGGGCAAGCTCTCAATGCTAAATGAAGTGCTGACTGGGAGGAAATCTAGAATATGTCCCCATAGGCTAGAATACGATAGAATAGGTATTAGGGTATCTTGGGAATTGCTTAGAAAAAAATACTAGAATCTCGTACAAAAAAGTGAAAAGTTTTCAAATTATATGTCATGTAAGAGATTAAATGATGTGTACGATTCATAACCCAAAAAGTTTTAAATTCTCAAATTACATGTTGTGTACTCAAATAAAAGTCAGGTAACTTTATGACTTATTTATGTTGTGAACCTAGGGTTAACAATGTTGAATCCCTCACCCCTCCCTCTCCCGCTGCTCACACCTGACCACCCCAACCCTTCGGTTGCACATCTCCATCACACCCCCTCACCACATCCTCCTTCTTCATCATTATAGAATACATCCCCCTCCTCTTCTTCCTATATTCCTATTAATTGCTCCCAAAATGGATACGTGAAGATATTTCACACTCCTCCTATCCATCCAATGCCTAATAATGATCATCCACATCTGGTCTAGTGTCTAAGGGTTAACATACCACCATCACCCCACACATCCTCCTCCTCCACCTCTTCTTTGGCCTCCACAACACTATCGGCAACCAAGGAATCTCACTTGACATCCTGCGGTTTGCAGGATGTAGCTCCCCCCCACCTACACCCTATCCTTAATTTTTCTATCCCATATAACCATGTAGCACTAATCCATTTGTAGGATAACCCTATATGGACAAAAACACTATGGATTTGGCTATACTTTCATTCCTGAATATCATCTTGAAGGTTCTATTCTTATTTAACCAACTAAAAATCTCTCATGTATTCATTGTTTGAGATGATACCTACATAGATATATTCCTGGTGTTCTTTTCCACCTTTGACGTGGTTGTTGATATCCTCCACTTCTGGTTAGGTAGACAACCACATGAGATCTCCTTCACAGGTTTTTTATTGGGATCAGTATTTATTATGTTGACTTCACGACTTAAGATGTATTACCTATATTTCAGATCTATCTATTATATTCAAATGAAAAAACTACTATATAGTATTATTTCCTGAGACACTCTCAGTGAAAATGATCCTCAAGTTATAAAATTTACACATATTAGAGGTGTGGTGCTCCAAATTCATCGTTAGGAATTGACTCATGTCTGTTTTTCTGGCACATAGTCTCATGGTAGCATCATCAAATTGGATTTCTTCATCCTTTTTACTTCCATGGGAGGCATTACAGTCAACATGGAATCACATTTCTCATTCTACATCAGGTCACATCCCCAAAATACATGAGGTACGATAATGGGTTAGACATTCATTACTCATTTGGACCATCATCTCTGCGTACTCGACACCACCCTTCCCATAACCTCTCTCATTTTGGTGATGTTGATTGACTTCTTCATGATTCACAAGATGAAGTTTCTTAAAAAGGATGGTCACATCTATAATTGGTCACTAGGATGCTTGGAGGGTGTTTTTGATTCAACTAGATATAATGTTCCTAACCCATTACTTTCCCCTGATACATCTGATCCAACCCCTATAAATACTTAAATTTCATCCCATACCTCCACTACCTCCATCCCAACTCATATACATGTCACTACTCACACCCACTTGACTTCTCTATCCACTGCTACCATACCCACCCCACCCACACCTGTGAACCTTTGACTATCTCACCAATATATTTTAGTGAATCATTATAAGATATGTTGTCACATATGCATTCCATTAATATCCCCACCAACATTTACCACCCCTTCATCCCCATCAGCCTCAGTGGCTACTCAGACTCAGCCTCCAGTAGGCCCTTCATCCTCCATCATTCAGGCCCCCACCCCCACCCCTTTCAACCTAACACCTGAGATAAATGATCATACAAACCAGAGGGAGTTTTTGGTCATGCAGGCTCAAAGAGGAAAGAGAACCGATCCTTCATCATCATCTAAGGTAACCATCATCCATCTAGCTCCAAAATCCATGGACTCAATCAAGATCAGTACATCAATATTTCCATCCATTAAGATATCTTCCACGACCATGACACCCACTCCAGTAGTTGATCTTCAATCCCATTCCACCATTTCATCTATTGATCTAGTAGTCCAGCTATAGAGACCCTATTTTTTGGATATGAATTTTGATGAGAACCTTGATGATTTTTATTACTCTTAGTATATCTCATTACCCTATAATGTTTTTGTACTCTGTATATGTAATTATATTATTTTATGATCTATATTCCATGTCAATAATGTATCATAGAAGTTATTATATACATGTGATACTACTTTTGTCACATTATTTCTTATCATACCTTTTCTTTAATTACTGTATTATATGAGCCATGCCTAGCTCTAATGCCTCTTCTATGGACATCAATGAACTTTTTCTTTAATAATATTCCCTCATAATATGGATGACTCTTCATTTAGATAATATAGAGTGCTATCATGAGGGGAATTTACTGGAGATCCATGCTCTACATTGGTCACCACCATGAAGAGAATATATTATATTCATTTCACACTATATTCATGATCAATACATTCCTAAGGTGGTTAATCCCACCAAGTATCCATGATAGCTCTATGATAATACCATCAATTCTTGTAGGTAGAAGAGGAATTCTGAGAAGATGGACCATACTTGATTGATTATTTTTTTCCATCAGTCTTCCTGATGATGTCTTTATTAGTGATGTATGGGAGGAAACCAATATTTCAATTGTTTTCTTAATTTTTAGTCTTGTACATTGAATTTTATGTTTATTATTTTGGTGGAATTTTTTTATTTCATCATAGGTTAATATAAAATTCATTGTACCCATATATATGTATGTATCTGACATGTATATAAATGTTATTCATTGTGTGAATCTTCTTATATTATTGATTCCAAAATATTTATACCCTATATACTAATGTTTTATCTATTGTATGATTTTTCTTTCTGACCCATTGTGTTGGTCCCCCAATTTAACATCAAGATTAAATAATTCTCCCGATGGTATGAAAGACATTATAGGTATCCCATGATTCCCTAACTTTCATTTTAAAATTTTCCATTTCTGTTTTTTAAACTATAACTATCATATGTCTCCCATAGTACATAATTGGATTGTGCAGACACTATCTCATTTTAATTTTGTGGGAGTCGTTCTTGAGATTCAGTATGGAAACACTTGTTTTTTTTCTTGTTTTCATTTGCCAACTAGACACTTTTTATTGTAAGCATTTCACCCATTTAAATAACATATAAACCTAAGTTGGAAATTTTAAAATCCATGTTTTATTCTAGTTCATATTTTTAAAATGATTTTTATGTTTAGTAATTTAATTCAAATTTAAAAAATATATATAATGATTTTGATTAAATTATTACTCGATTTTATACCCTAATTGATTGCCAATATTTGTTGTATACTACCATTATTGAGAGGATTCTGATCCTAATATTTGATTTTCATTACTGAGAATATTTCTTCATTGAAACCTGGGACATGTAAACATATCATGACATACACTGAGATATTATTAATGCTATGAATGGTAAAATAAAATTTTAATATAATTGAAGAAATATTTTTTGATCTAGGTTCTCTTGAGACCCACCATACTTTTTTCCATTTTTTTCCCACAGTTTCCATGAATGTCATATTTAGGATACAACTATTCCAAGTTAATTATCCATTCCTGTCGTGCTCTTGGTTTTATGCATGAGTATACTTTGATTAAGTGTGGTGGAATTTTCATCCAATGGACATAGGTTTTTTTTATTAAGAAGATGTATTGTGGTACATCACCAGACCAATTTTTTATCCATGTGTTATTTTTTTAATTTTATTCTTACCCTGTTCCTTTGAAAAATAAAAAAATGTGATGAAAACAATTTGGGATGTGTATTAAGAATGTAAAAAATCATCATTTACAGACTAATGAGTTCCCTAAAGAATTATATAGCGTTAGGGTATGGATTTCATATCTGTCCTAAAGATGGATTTTTAAAAATAAATAAAAAAGGAAAGGAAAGAAAAATGGTACATTTTTTATACATACTTGATACACTCATGGATCCAGTTTGAGAATCATGAAGGATTGAAACTATCTGGACTTTTAGGAGCCACATAACTGCACTTTTCCAACTTATCAGGCAATTAATCATTATATATTAAATTCATTTTTAGCCTGATTTTCACTTTTTTCCCACCTTCCCTCAGAATCAGAGTCATTTTCACCTTTTTTTAATCCCTCTTCATTAAGTTTTTATTTTTATTTTAAAGTTTAGATGATATAAATAATTCAATATTATGTTTATGAATAGGTATCCAAGTTATGATCATAACCCCAGTTACATTATACTCAGAGTTATGAGAGATAATTCATTGTGAGGTGCTTTGAAAAATGGGTATAGTATTTAAGAAGTAGTTTTAATATTGTAATGAAAAGATTTAGAATCCAAATAAAGAACTGAACAATTATGAATTACTAATTTCGCCTATAATATTGATCCTAGAGGACATAATTTCTATGCTTTCACTTAGATTTATTTTCATTATTGTAAAAAATGTGTATTGTTTTAAAAAAAAATCTTTTGAAATCCTTGTAGAGATTATTTTTTCTTTAGGACAATAAATTGTCCAAGAGTGGGAGAATTTGATAAGCTGAAACTGTATACATATTTTGGAGTAATTTAATTAATGATTATTTATGTTTTACTTGATAATTCACCATGTGTGTGTTTATTATTGTAGTGAATAGGTTTACATGATTCCAAAGTAAAATCCATGGAAACTATCCAAAAGTGAGAATTACATATCATGAATCACTTACATGACATGTAGTAATAATTAAAATCATGTAAAAAGTCATGAATAAAGTTGTGAAAAAATTATAATCCATGAAAACATTACATAATGTGAATCCCTAATACTTATTTTGAAAGATTAAAATTCCACTTCCCACTTAAAGTTCATGTTGTAAGAAGAAACTTTCCATGGATACCATTTTCACATCATGAGATGAGCCAAATATTTAAATCTCAAAGATTCAAGATGATATTCATGCCATATCCAAGATACATAGAGAAAACCATCGATCAAGATTACACGGCCTGAGAAGTTTACACATCGTGTAATTTATTGAGTATTTACATTCCAAAAAATGTGTAGTAGTGTATAACTTTCTTTATTCACAATTTTCTATCATTATCTCTCATTTTCTCCAATATTTTCTCTCCTAACTCAACTCTAAACAGTTCTTGTTATCGTTTTTATTTAGTACAAGTGATGCTGATTATTATACACACATTCTACATTTCTTCAATCATTGTTTACCGTTTCAATGTCTTTCTATCATTTTCTATTCCATTCAACAAGGTCTTCCCCATATGTTTTTTATGTATTGTTTCACGTAAGAGTATTATTGGATTATTTCTTAATATTTTTAAGAAATTATTAATTCTTGAACCCTCACTTAAAAACTATCATATTTCAACATTTTTCTTAATCTATCAAGTATTTTGATATTTGTTTCTTTAACCTTTATTATTATTATCATGATCATATAAAATGATTAGGGTAAGGGTTGAGAGTAGGGGTGTTATGGTCTTAATGAATCTCTAAATCATAACTTAGTTATCCTAATGCTATTAATCAGGTGACATAACAAATGTTTATTCAATTATTATAGAAAACCCTAACCATTGGATGTTTAAATGAATGACCCTAACCTGATTGGAGTATAGTAGGATTTAATCCTTAGTATGTGACACTTTCTACCATATAATATAGGATTAATGCATCTAGGTTGTAAACAATATCCAGAATAAATAATATTTGGATCTAGTTGTTTTGACCCAATCAATTTGTTCTCTTTGAACCACTTCAAAACCTATTCCCTAAGAAAATTTCAATTTAAGACTGATACTATCCTCTTTTATTTGAACCCCAAAATTTACTATGATCTCTACCTTATTCTTGAATCATAATCAAAACTCAATATTGTTAATAAAATATCAAGCTCAAACTAATTCATGAGGAATCCTACATAAATGGTTCGAATCCCTCATTCATTTTCTTCCAAACATTCCCCATGGGATCAACCTCCCACGATCACTATACTAAACCATTGTATCAAGTGTAGTTTTGGATAAAAAAATCTAATCTAACTAAATCCTATTCCTATTAAATGACTCATGTTGGTGTATCATATGTTCTAGATTATCACCATGGGGAGCCCCTATTTTATTCATGAAAATATGGAAGGGTCCATGATGTTTTACATCGGTTATAGAGATATCAATTCCATTCCTATAAATAATGAGTATCATTTTCCATGCATTGATGTAATATTTGATCAATACATGGATCCCAATTCTATTCAAAGATCAATCCTTGATCTAGTTAACGTCAACTATGGGTGAAGGAGGAGGATATACTAGAGATGATATTTCAAACAAGGTATGAACATTATGATTTTTAGGGTATGCTTTTATATTGACTAATGAACCTTATATATTTATCGATATAATGAATAGATTGTTCAAGTACAATATTGATAACATTTTAGTGGATCTCGTTGATGATATATTGATATATAATAAGAGATATAAGGATCATGATAATCATCTATAAATAATTATAAACAACCTTAGAAAAGAATATTTTTGTTGGACGTATATTAAGTATTAATTTTGGATCATTGAATATTCATTTCATGGAAAAATTATCTCCAACGGTGGGATATATTTGGACCATTAAATGAAAATGGTAATAAACTAATTTCCTACACCAATAATCATAACTAATATCCAATGCTTCCTAGTATTATCAGGTTACTATCTGCAATTATTTCAATGTTTAACATGGTTATCCAAGATTTTAAACAAGATGACACGTCAAGGGGTTAAATTTACATGGTCAAGGGAATGTGGGGAAAATTTTTAAGAGAGAAATAGGAGGCTGATTAACGAAACATTATTACCTATTACATTAGGTAAGTAAGGATTTTTAATTTATAATGATTCATCATAGAATATAATTTCTTGTGTCCTTATGAAGAGTGATATGGTGATCACCTATGCGTGAAAGAAATTGAAATTACATGATATAAAAAATCAAACTCATGACCTTGAGAAAGAATTTGTAATCCTTTCTGTTTAAATATAGAGGCACTACCTATTTGGTGAAATATTTTATATTTATATATATAGACCACAAGAGATTGAAGTGTGCCTTCTCTCATAAATAGATTTACATGAGTAATGGAAGATAGTTCATAAGAATCGTGGACTATGATTACATGATACACTACCATCATGAAAAGGTAAACTAGTGTCATGACACAACCCAATGAGGCTCTATCCACAATTATCATAAGCCCGCATCTATAGGATAAGGACCTGTGAGACGTTTTGAAATATATATCTAAAATGGGAGTTTATTACTTAATGTACCTGTACGCACACACCTGACTATATAAAATCATATGTATAATGAAAAATAAGAAAAATATGAAATATATAGTGAATTAACATGAATGTAAAAACCACTAGGGTGTGAAAGAATATAATAGTGTAAAGTAAAAAATTAAAGGTTGAAAATACATACCCAACTAGAAATATGTCCCAAACTGAAAAACTGTAAAAATAAATTTATTAGAGATCCCATCTTTTGATCTCCAATATATGACCACCATACGCATTCAAATTCACTTGTTATCACTAAGCTATTATATATTCCCAAATTACTTTTCTATCATCTTCATAAGACACGGAATGTGCGATAAAATCCCATGTAAGGATGGGTAAATACATACCTAGTAAAACTCACCAAATTCTAAAGTGGGAGAAGTAAGAGAAATGATTCGAATAGACAGTAGAAAACTCAACTCAATCAAAGATAGAAAACAAATCCAACAACAAAGATATATAAAGATATATATTCTCAAATAAAATAAAACCCAAATTATAGAGAAATAAGATCTCAATCTCATATCCCAGCCCAAGAAAGAGTGTCATCAATTCCAAGGGTCCATCCCAGATGCCCATTATCTCACACAAATGTATAAAGAGATATCCAGGTAAATCCAAACCTTTCCACAATGTCACATAGTCGCATGGCACAATATCTAATTATAAGACCCATACCCTAGTACAATAAGGGGGTGACACTCAGTAGATAACTGGATGACCCATTATTTGTCCCACTATGAGGGTGCCACTCAAGAAAATGGTAGAGGACCCATGTTAATCCCATATAATGGGTTTCACTCTACCTATCAGTAGAGGAACAATTCCAAGCTCATATATAGGGTGTCTCTCTTGTAGTTGAGGACCCATACCCTAATACCATAGGAGGGTTCCACTTGGATAGAAGATAGAGGACCCATACCCTTCCTTATAGAAGGGTGACACTTGTGTAGTCATGGACCCATATCCTTTCTTGGTAATAGGATTCCACTCGATTGATATTTATAAAACCTATCTCATATCCCAGTATGAGGGATACACTCTTATATTCGATTGAGGACACATGATCTACCTAGTAGGAGGGTTCTAATCAGAGAGTCTCTGATGATCCGTCTTGATAACTGTAATTGCAAATCATTGCCTAAAGAATCTTCACACATATAAAATCTCTTATCATGTCTCAAAAAAAATATTGAGGCCACCATCATGTTTTTTATGTAAAACACATAGGATAGGATACTCACATGCCAAAATAAGAGTCCAAACAAAGCAAATATAAGAGGGTGAATTTTTCTCAAAAGGAAATAAGGTGTAAATTGAATGTAATGGGACCCACATATTAAGTGGTCCCACTTCTCTACCTAAATGTTCCATTGATGTCACATGGATTCCAAAATGTATAGCACTACATAATGAGTAGAAGAACTACACAACATGCCTCTACCACTTGGGGTATTTCCTATGCTCCTTGGCCAGGATCATGTAACTTGTCATGTGTTTGTGTACTTTGATACACTATGTGTCTCTCCACCCAGGGTTTCGACTTTTTCCCTGGCCATGTATATGTATCTCGGTACATGGCATGTGACTAGCCATATCTTCACACATAGGGAGTTTCCAATTTGTTCTACCACATGGCTTTTCTTTTTAGAGACATATACATTGCGTGTGTCCTAGCCGCATGGTGTTTCATCCTTAACTTTCTCAAAACCCTAGTTCCATATCCAATGGGGCACTACATGTCTTGTGTTCTTAAAACTACATGGTATTTAGTTGGGTTTTCTAAAAATTAATAGATATTCATTGGTGTTATAGATCCTCCTCTACTATGTCAATAAACTCCTATTTCTCATAAAAAATGAATGTGGGCGCCTTTGAAAACCACTTTCATCTATATTTTGGGTGAAAAACACATTTCCAATTCACTTTTGGGTTCGCCGTACACCCCACACATGCCTCCCATTTCTTCTAACATTGATTTGGATATAATATCAAAAAATAATTCACTTGTAACCCATAAATCATCCCATATCTATCCCTAACCACGGATCAAGTCATTTCACATAAAACTGGCATGAATCATAAGGTCTGATCACGCTTGGCCTTGCCCAGTAATTTTGAATCATGACTATATGGCCCAATGATAACTATCACAAATAAATATTGGGAGACAATCACCAAAGAAAATGTGTAATATTCATTCCAAAAGTTTTCTTTGCCAAAAAACATAAATTGGGTTTCCCTCGGCAAGGAAACCAAATCATCAAATTAAAAATCGGTACACAGGTTTATAAAAATGATTAACTTGAATACAGATCAAGAAAACAAATGATTATTCTCATTCATTTAATAAATAGAGGAAGAATCCACAAATTTAGAAGTACTAACTTTAATTGGATCATTATTTTTCAAATAATATGCTCTCCATTGAATAAAGGGATTCAATGTGTTATTTCTGCATCAATCTTCCCAGATCCATAGTTTTGTCATAGTCGGATTCTGATTCACTAATGAATGGTTGAAGTAGAACCTCTCAATGATCCTAGGGTTATACATATAACCTTAGTGATCCCATCATAATGGTGTATTAATAGGAAAATATGTCTTGGTAAATTAAATTAATTTAATAAATTTAATTATTTTTTAAAATAAATGCACCCACCCATGATCGATTTATCTAAATGCCATATGAAAACCAATTTTAAATCATGACAAGGGTAAATAAAGCATTCCAGACTCAACTATGGTCTCACATTTCTGATCTGATATTCCTTTTAACAATTATCTAATTTTATTTAAGAAACCATGAGTACGTAATATAAAATATATTTAAAATATATATATAATTAGTTTTGTGCACAGTAGTCCTAAGAATCACATGTTTTCTCAGCACCTTGCTCCAAAAATATATAAATAAATATTTCAAAGTCTTACAAGGAAAAAATAGGGTCTCTAAATCATTCCCTCCTTCAATCAATTCATCCTCAAAAATCAAAATCTTTACAAAAAATACAAATTATCCTACATCATTGTCTCACACTTCCATGATAACTCCTTTATGCTCTTGTGTTTCCATAGTACATAAACCAAGGAGATGGTCCATCCACATAGGTTATGATCCTATCAACACTCAATCACTATAGGGTTCTCTGTAAAAGTTTATTCATCCTCAATATATAGCTCAGCCCAATCAATAATGTGTGTGGGGTCATTCATGTATCTTTTAATCTACGACATATGGAAGACATCATAAACCCACTCCAACTATGGTGTTATGGTAATGCAGTAACAAAACTCAACATCCCTTTACAAGATCTAAAATGTCCCAATAAACCTTATGACTAGAATGCCTCTGTAAATGAATCTTTGTAATCCTCATTATGGGAAGACTCTCATGAAAACATGGTATCCAAACTCAAACTCCAAGGGCATATGATTTCGATCTGTATAATATTTTTATATACTCTATTCTGTCCTCATCCATTTTCAGATGACCTGCACCTTCTCCATCATTGCCCACACCATCTCTAGACCCACAAGAGATGCCTCGTTGATCTGTATCTAGCATAAGGGTGGCCTAAAGGGTCTCTTTTACATGGCCTATAAACGTTCCATGAAAATAGTATAGTGGTATTTATTATTTTCTGTGAACAATACCAAGTTAAAGTGTTCTTCTTATCTCTATAAAAAGTTTAACATGTGACTCCTCATCGTATCCTCTAACACCTGGATAGTGGGCTCAGTATGCCCATCTATCTGGGGTGAAAGGCTATACTCATCCCCATATGGGTCCCAAATTCCACTTTCAGGCCTCTCCACAACTTTTAATGAACTATGAATCATGATTATATATAGTAGTCTAGGGAACCTCATGAAGAGTAAAAATCTCTCATTCATACATCTACCCCAAACTCTCCACCGAACTCTTTCCCTAAAAGAAAGGAAATGTTAAAACTTTCTAATTTGTTAAACTATAACCTAGGAGGTATCGTGGACCTTCACTATATGTAGAATACATATCATTAACTCTTTGGATATGTCGTATTATTTCCACCCATCGGTCTCATGAGGCTTCAAAAAACATATTGGAACCTTGTTCTCAACCTTCATGGGCTTACATGTGAGACACCATGAGACAAAATCATCAATGATTTGTCTCATCTAGACCCACCAAAACATATGTTTAATGTTATTATACATCCTATCCAAAATTGTATTTATATGCAAAGGATATGTGTGGAACTCTATCATCACCTCCAAACACATTTTGATTGAAACCATCATACATCCCTAGAAAAGGACGACATGATTAACTCCTTTAGAAAAATCATCAGGTGAATCTATGTAAGATATAAGGTAACACAAGACTACACAATCGATGTATCCAAACTAGGACACTCTCGCATGTTAAAGGAGTGGAGGAGTTAACACCATCAAATAATGAAAATTTTCATCCCTCTGTTTAACCATGGTTGGTTGTAGGGAAGCCAACTACACAAATTCCGCCTACACAAAATGATCTTCTGACTTTCTACTAAGGGAATCTTCCAGCACATTTCTTTTACCCTAAGTATAGACTATATTGATGTCATAGTACTATAGAAACTCTAACATGAACCACTATATCATGTTTATGTCTCTCTATGTGAATACATACCTAACACTATTATGGTACGAGTAAACCAATAAATTATCTACCAGAAGATATTCCCTCCATAACCTCATAGAAAAGACTACCATAGTTAGATCTAGGTCATGAGTCACATAATTATTCTCTTCGGGTTGAAAATTCCTCGAGACATAATTGATAATATTCTAACTATACATCAATACATATATAATCCAAATATATAGGGAATAATAATTAACTACATACTCCATGCCCTACTCTGGTAGTCTCAAAATAGAATCACTCGTTAGTCTCATCCTTAATTTCTCAATGGCCCTCTCAAACTACTTAGTCTTGGTATATGGTTTTTATTTCCATGTCAAGGTGTTCAAAGGGGATAAAATCCTATATAATTATTCCACAAAAATCTTATAGTACACCTCCATTCCATGGAAATTGTACACCTTTTACATGATCTTGGGTGGATCCCAAGAAAGCACCACATTGGTCTTCCCTGTGTCCATGACCAAACCATAATCATAAAAGACATACCCTGGTAAGTGAACCTTGTGAATCCGGAACTAAAAATTCACAATATAACAATAAATATGGTGTTCCCAAAGCAAATATAGGCCCATCATCATGTTCTTTCCATGATTATCCTCTGGTATAGAGTATATGATTATGTAATCAATGAATACAACGAAAAACTGGTTCATGTTCAGCTAGAATATCAGGTTCATCAAATCCATAAAAATGGAGGGGGAATTTTTCACACTAATGTGAATCACTAGGAACTAACAGTGATCGTTGATACATCTAAATTCCTTCTTTGGAAAATCATCTTCACCAACACTCAACTAGTTATAGTTGGACCTATGATCAATTTTTGAGTACCAACTCATGCCTCATAACTAGTCAAAGAGGTCATGAATCTTTTGAAATTATTACTTTTTCTTTGTCCTGGCTTGGTTCAAGTGACGATAATCCATGGAAAACTTCTAGATCTACTCCTCCTTTTTCATGAACAATACAGGAGCTTTCTAAGGGGACACATTGGGTCTACAATAACTTTTCAGTCAAAGGTCCCACAACTAAAACCACATCTCCCAGAGCTTGGTATGGGTCATTCGATATGCCTCGTAAGATATTTTAGTAGTATTGGGAAGAAATTCAATGAGACACTCTATATGATTCCATTAGGGTAGTCCTGGAACATCCTCAAGAATACGTCTATAAAATCCTCTATGAATGAATGAGTCCAGATACCTAAAAAGTCTAGTTCCCCAAGGTAAATACTCACTAACTAATGGATTATGGGATATAGACTACTATTTAAAAAATCCACTCATCTCACCATGATATCCCTTTTTCCACAAAGGATAATCTCTTCACATTAGTGTGGAGGCATCTAACTCCTTGGTGGTGACCTTAAATCTAGTCATGGACCATAGAAAATCAATTAATATCCCAGATGAAATCAGAGGCTTCCCTAATGAAAACCAAGAGGTCCCACAAGATCATCTCTCCACCATGGAGTATAAGGTTGAATTAAATGACTCTCACATATATAAAATAATACTAAGGAAAGGGTAGAATAAAAAAATATCATACCTTTAATCATATCGTGTACCTCTAGGTTATAAGCCTCTATAGCCTGCGACCCTCTGTAAACTCGACTACCAACTCCCTAAGCCCAACATGGGATTCCAAGTGGTGGTGGTTGAAGGATTTAATAGTTTCATCTAACAAAAATAAATAATACTCCATGAGATCCAATTACTCTTATACCATCTCTGTATCCCTAGGGGCAACCCTACCCTTTCCTGGGAGATCCCTAGTCATGGTTCCACCTCTATCATGGTTGTCTGTTAGCTCTTTTCCTATGATCCCTAGAATGTGTAGTCGATAAGTCACATTCCATGTGACCTCATCCATCACAAGAATAACACATCCCCTCTATAGGATTCTTGGGTCCTGTGTTTTGTCCCTGACCACATGCCCAAGCCAGATCTTAGGAATATCTCTTACACAAAGATCATATCAATTAACATCTGTTAGATTCAATAGATGACTCACAATATAATGCCCACTGCTAGCTTCATCTACCTAGAATCCTTTTGGAAGGAATATCTCCATCACCAGTTCATGATTCAACACCCTGTCTGAGGTGGTAATTAACAAGGTCACTACACTAATATAGATATATCTATGGAGAAACTACTCAAACTTTCATGCTTATAAGTATCCATTATAGATCATATCAATTGAGAACTACATTAGGTATGTGAACTATTTTGTTCGCTCATATACTATCATCTATTCCTATTATAGCTCCATAAGATCCTAAATCGGAACAGAGTACAGGATGGTAGTAATTATCAAGAAACAGCTACTGGATTTTGGGGTGTGAGAGTGTCGAATCATCATGAATCTGTGTAACAAGACTCCGCTAGGGACCAGTTTCTCCATGGATAAGGCTAGATACCAGCATAAACACCTAATATATCAGTGTCTGGATAAGCATGAAAACACATAACCATGAAAATCATGAGTCCTCCTCTACTTGGAGATCTGGAATTCTATAGAACCTCAGTAACATCTAGTGTTGGAACTTGTAGATTGTGATAAAACATCATGCATCCTCAGAATACTATGCTAGTATTATCTGTTTCTTAAAAGGTTGGGGTGATACTACCTATCCACATGAAGAAATATTCTCACATGATGAACCCTCAACTAATTAATAATCACTAATCAGATGTTAAACATGATACAGAATGGGTTACCTAGTCAGTTGTCATCGCAGAGGCATCATAAATATTTAATCAAGATGTACCAGGTTCAAATGTGCATATGAAATGAGGATATGACTCATGAACAAAATTAAAAAGACTGAATACAATATAATTCATGTACCATTGATATCTATAACCAATTTTTCGATATGACAAGTTGAAAAGTATGTAGTTAAGGTTTAGTCAATGGATATGTTGGTTATTGCACAAACACTAAACTCCTTGGCCTAAAAGCCACACTCAAATAACTTTGATACTATTTCCCTAAGTTATATCCAAATAATCATAAGGGGACTACTCCAAACACTATCCTAAGGATCAAACCACCTCGAATACCAATATTTCATTACCAATCCCAATAGGGCTCAAGCTAAAACTACCCCAAGACCACCTCTATAGGCTAGGGGTTAGAGAAAAGAACCAAAAAGATTATCTAACATGGGAGGCCTTTTCTTAATGTACCTATACACACACACCTCATTGTAGAAATGTTGAAGTGAAGATGAATAATTATAAAAAGATGCAATATCTAGATAATAACCATGAATGTAAAAACTTCTATGGTGTATAAGAGTATGATAATGTAAACGGAATAGTAAAAGAGAAAATAAATGTTCAATAGGAAAGATTTACCAACCTAACAGACTAGAAAAATAAAAATTTAAAGTTACTAGATTCTGATCTTTAAGCTCTAACCATCGTATATAGTCCAATGCACTATTTCTCCCTAATGTTCTCTATAGTCACCACTGACATGTATGTCATCTGAAAAAGATATAAAACATGCAGAAAAAGTCCATGTATGGGTGTGTATATACATAGATAGTAGGGAAAACCAAAATTTGAAGGGGGGACAATAAGATACATGGTAGTAATAGATAGTAGAAAGACCAAACAAAATAAATAGATTAAAAAAATATGACAAAATTGATACATAAATATATATGTGTGTGTGTGTGTGTGTGTGTTTAAACCAAAGAAAATAAAAATGAGATAGAAAGGGGATATCTATCACACATCCCAGCCTAGGAAGGAGTGCCATTATCTCAAAGGACTCATCAATGATTCCCAGTATCTCACATGTCTAACTAAAGATACATCTAAGTCAATCCAAAGCTCACCATTGTGCCACATAGTTGAGGGGGGAAATATCTAATTAGCGGACCCATTACCTTGTATAGACGAAGGGTTCCACTCAATAGATAGCTAGAAGACCCATTCTCTATCCTGATAGGAGGGTAAAACTCAATAAAATGATAAAGGTCCCATGCCCAGCCTTGTTGGAGTTGCCACACTAGCAGTTAGTAGACGACTCATTCCCAAACTAGCTGGTGGGTTCCACTCTAGTAGTTGAGGACCCATACCATGATACCACATGATCTTTCCACTCAGATAAAAGGTATAGGACTCATACCTTTCCCATCATGAGGGTTCCACTCTATTATTAACGAACTCATGCCCTACCTACATAGGAGGGTTCCACTCATAGCATAAGTAGAGGACTCATTCATGATCCTAGTAGGAGGATCTCACTCTAATAGTCAATCCAGTACCCATGCCTTTCTCAATAAAAGGGTGGGAGTTAGAGAGTTTTTAGTTATCCTGAATAATCCCTAATATCATGAAGATATACATTAAGAAGCATCAAACTTGGAAAATATTACATCTTGTCTCAGAAGAAGCTATAGAATCCACCATGACGTTCTATACCAAAAAAAACTTCGGATATGCTACTTGAGAACCAAAATATGAGTCCAAATAAAGTAAATACAATATATTTGTGTTTACTCAATAGTAAATAAGGGCTAAACATTGTTTAAATGGACCCACATGGTGTGTCGTTCTACTTTTTTGCATATCCATGTCCCTATCGGTACTCTTATCACTAATTGTGTTGTACTACATGATGTGTAGGTGTAATACACGGGGTTCCTCAAACACCTGGGGTCCTACCCTTGCTCTATATTCATTTTCATGTAAAACTTCACATGTTTTTGTACTTTTGTACATGGTGTTCATAAGATTCAGGGTTCCTCTCGTGTCCCAGGATATGTTTGTGTATCTTGGCACAAGACATGTTCCTATCCTTATCTTCCTACATGGGGACGTACCCATGTGTTCCTCTACATTAATTTTCTAATGGGATTGGTATACCCTATATGTGTCTTTTCTATAAGGTATGTCATCATAAACATTCTCAAAACCAAAAAAAACATATACAAATTTTCACCACACAACATGTGTTTTCAAACTAGAGACTATATAGTTGGATTTTTTTTTCATAATTTCTAGATCGTCTCTAGTGTTCCCCATACACCTCCTCTAGGTAAATATACACCAATTTCACACCCAAAATCAAAGTGGATCCCTTGACCACTTTTTATGGCCATAGGTTGGCTAGAAAGATGATTTAAAAATTATCTTCTGGTTTACCGTACGCCTTGTGCATGACTCATATTTCCACAAACTCTAATTTGGATCCTAGATCAACAAATATATTACTTAAAACCCATAAACCATACCAAATCCATCATTTATTGTTTATACAATCATAAAATGTTAAACCATCATGAATCTGGTGGTCCAATCATGCTCATCCCCACCCATAAATGTCAAATCATGACCCCATGGTCTAAAAATGATTATTGTGATAAAATATTGGGTGAAACAATAAAGAAAATGTGTAAGAGTGATTGGTAAAGTTTTATTATCCAATTAATTTGTATTGGATTGTATAGGGTGAGGAAACAAAATAATAAAATTAACAATCAATACCTAGGTTCATGCAAAGGCTTAACTTGAATGCAGATAAAGGAAACAAAATGATCATGATGAAACATTTAATCAATAGCACCAAAGTATACAAATTGATAAGTCCTTTCTATAATTGGATATTTCTTCATCTAAAATAATTCTCATAATTGAATAAAATGATACATTTCATTCATTGTGCATCGATATTTCTGGATCTGGAGTCTCATTATCAAGGGATTCTAATTTTCCAATGACTGGTAGAAGGAGAACCACTCAATGATCCAAGGGTTATGTAGCTAACCATAGAGATCCTTCAATAATGTTGTATTAAGAGGAAAATATTTCAAGGTTAATTAAATTAAATAACTAATTTTATTTATTTATTTTACTCCATGCACCCACCCATGGTTGCTTTTATCTAAACGGCATGTGTTGACCTATTTTAGGTCACGCCTAGGGTAAACATCGTGTTCTGGAATCAACCATGGTCTCAAATTTTTTATCCATGCTTATATTAAAGAGTAATTCCATTATATTTAGAAGAACCATTCATGAAAATTATAAAATATATCTAATATTTTTATAAAAATATTTTTGGGCACACTAGGCCTCATAATCACATGTCTTCTCAGTTCCTGGATCCAAAAATATATATATAAAAATATTAAAGTCTTGGAGGGGAAAAACTGGGTTCTACAATAAGATTTCATATGCATTGAGTATGAGGGATCATGGAATTATGGCCATGATGAGGAATAAAAAGGATCATATATTTAGATATCTAGAAAATTTGGATATGGGGATTTCTTATAAAGGAGAACCATAATTCCTTTTCAATGAAATTTATAAACTATCCTTATTTGAAATCATAGAGAATTTCTAGTATGATTATGATAACATTCAAAGGATGATTAATGTAGTGAATAATGAAATATTGTTATAATTCATCTATAGAGATTTAGTCTTGATGTTTTGATAGAGGTTGTTTGTTCCATCTATACTATAATTGAAGAGGTAAATACATAACAAAGAACATTACTTAAATTTATCTATACAACATGGGTGGTAAAAGATATATAGGGATTTAAAAGAATATTTTTGGTGAAAACGTATGATGAAAGAAATTGTTGACTATGTCTCTATATGGTTAGTAAGAAAACATGTTATGAAAAAATGCCACCATCTTAAGAGAGTCATAAAACCCATGTCTATACCTATATGTAAGTGGGATAATGTTACAATGGACTTTATTGTTGGACTCCCAAAGACTCCAAGGAAGAAAGATTCATTATGGGTCATCATTAATCATCTTACTAAGTATGCTCATTTCGATTTAGTAAGATACGAACTACCTCTTGAGTTCCTTGGATAGATCTATATAAATTAAATAATTAGGCTTCATGGGGAACCCCTATAGACTGTATCTGATCATGATCCTATTTTTACATTGAAATTATTGAATAGTCTTCGAATGTATTTCAACACTAAGATGAATTTAAGCACTACATATCATCCTGATAATGATGGATAGTCTGAAATAACTATAAATAATTTGGATAACTTGTTGAGATCATGTTGTCTTGAATTTCCTAGTATAAGGGGTCGGTATCTACCCTTAGTGTAATTTTCATTCAAATTAGCTTCTAATTTGGAAGTCGTATGAAGCCGTATAAATCATTTAATTAAACGAGATTTTATACTATATCCTTTGGAGAATAAGTTTCAGAAAGAAGGTTAGTTGGCCCAGATCTTATAGAGGATATGACCATGTATAGACTATTTAGGATCACATTAATGAAACCCAAAGCATAAAAAATAGTTAGGCAAATAATCAAAGAAAATACAGGGAATTTTAAAATTGGGATCATGTATCATTTATGGTTTCACCATGTAAGGTAGTTTTATGATATTTTATAAATGGGATTTTATTCCCTATATAAATTAGGCCTTCTGAAATATTAGAAATAATTGGATATATAGCTTACCAATTGGATATACAAACAAATGTTTCTAAATTACACTACATATCCCATGTTTCATTACTAAGGAAATAAATCCAAGATCAAAATCATGATCACACATATGAGGGAATATATTTATAGCACGAATTGTCTTATAATTTGGTTTTTTTTAAAAAAATAATCCTTGACTCAAAAAATCATTAATTAAGGAATCATAAAACTCATTTGTTGAATATACAATGGATAAATCACCAATTAGAGGAGGAAACATTGGGGAATAAAGAAGATTTATAGAATAAGTATCTATATTTTTGCATTATATGTTATATACCCCAATTTTGAGGGTGAGATTATTTAAGGGGATATAACGTAACACCCGAGATTATACTATAGTGGGTAAACATGGTATCATTAACTATCACATAATTTTCCCTTTAAGGATCCTTTATTCCTTAGTTTTTAAAAACTTTAATTATAATTATTCTATATTTACCAAATTAAATAAATTTTTACACTCATAAATTCAATATTATATTAGTGTGACTTTTATATATATTTTTGAAAAGAATTATTTTTTTCAAAGAAATATGTTTTTCATTAAACATTAAATTTGTATTACTGTATAAATATAAATGAGTGACCTATAAAATTAAAAATAACATTTTATAAAATAAAATATGAATTTTAGGTATAAAATTATTAACTTGAAAATATTATTTTATCTTAGAAAACATATGGTGAAATTTTTTTAACTAATTAAAATATTACTTAAATTAAAAAAAATGGTATCTATATTTTCATTAAATAAATTTTTTTCTTTTGGGGATTTAGTTTCGGATTTCCATAGAATCCTTTTATACTTATTTGTTTTATAATAATTCATTTTGGGTCATTATAATTAGTATTCAAGATAATTCTACATTATATATATATTTAAGGCTTACAAAAATTATTTCTCTAAAAAAGGTTTTACATGTTTAAGTGTTTATATTTTAAAATTAACATTTCATTATTGAAGAAATTTTATATGATAAAATGGTTTTGAATTTTGAAATTATAAGGTTAATGTTATTTAATCTGATAAATTTTGAATTTTTTCATTAAAATTAATTACTATGGTAAAAAATTTGTTTCCTTGGTAATAATAAAAAATAGAAAAAGGTAGTTTACTAAAGGGGAAAGGCCAATAAAAAGTTAAAAACATATTTACAGATGGATGTTTTAGGTTTTTTCTAAACAAAACTCTCCCCCTTTTCTCATTTTTTTGTTTTTTAATCCCATGAAACCTTAATAATTAAATGAAATTTCTAAATTTTTATGGGTGTTCCCAAAACTAACCTTCTCTTCACCTATAAAGGGGTAATATATTAACTACATCAAGAATAACTTATATTTATAATTTATCCTTGAAACGCTACCATATTTCTATCCCTAGAACTACTTCCTAAAAACGTAAGCCCATGTTTAGTCATTTTTAGCCTAATCCTTTCAAATTTAATGAGAATTAGAAAGAAAATTTAAGTCCTTGGTGTGAGTCTTATCAACTACTTATATTTATTCATAATTAACTTCATTCAATTTTATTCTATAAAAACTAATAAAATTATATTATTTCATATAAATACTTTAATTTTATTATGTTATGTTTATTATAATTATTTATTCATATACACCATCCATTATGAAAAGAAATTGTTGTCTATGGGTTGTGAAGACTACCACCTCCTCAACATAACATGTTTCATTATCCTTCACTTCCAAACAAGACTGGGTCTAAATATGAAATAAAATGATAAATAAAATTTGTAGGATATCATAAATTTTTTTATGATAAATTTGATAACCTATAAATAATAAGATCAAAAAAATATTATTGAAAATTTAATAATTTAAAATAAGCATACTTAGAAGATAAAAAATTTATTAATATTTTAAATATTATAGTATACATTTATTTTTATTTTAATTAAACTAATTGTTATTTATTATACTAATATACACTAAATGAGATAATAATTTTCGCTTATTTCCATCCTCAAGAACAAACAACACCCCCAATGATATGTGATTTTATATAATTCTTGGTCTGCACAACTACATTAACTTTAAACCTAATAGTAAACATATATATATATATATATATATGGTAATTATTCCATTTCATTGGTCAATATTATGGTTTCCAACAAAAAAAAATTCTACGAAGGTCATCTTTTATAATATTAACTGGATCATATCCTTTGTTTACTCTAAGTGAATTATGAGGGAGAGGGAGTATCTCTTGAAGGATCTAGGGAATTTTAACTTGGGTGATGAGGCATGGATGTTTGGGGGTTATTTCAACGCCAATACTAATATGATTTGTATGATAGGTGGAAGTACTTCCCAAAGAACAGATATACAGGAATTTTATTCTTTCACTTCTCAAAATAGCATCCTTGACATGTAATAATTTGTTGATAGACTTACCTAGTGTAATAAACAAAAGGTTAACCACCACATGTGGTGTCATCTAGATCACTGCATAGACAACCTCTGTTCTATATCCTAATTAAAACTTCAATGGTCAAACACTTGGTTCAATCAATTTCAGATCATTACCCCCTCCTCATCAGGTTAGGAAGCCCTATCATGGGAGCTAATAGGTTCTTATACACTAACCATTTGGTAGATGACACCAAATTTATCCATTGTGTAATACCATTCTATTCTAAGGATATGGACCGGTGATTAGGGGTGTTCTTTGATAATAAATTAACATTATTGAAATAATATTTGTAAGTGTCTGATTCCAACAGACCTTCTCTCTTCGCTGACATGGAAGATATTACAATGGACATTGAGAAAGTAGATTTGGGCCTAATAAATCAATGGGATGATGATATTTTCTGTGATTTGGTTATCATGAAATCTAGTATGGATGAACTCATTCTTTAAAATGAGTGGGATTTCAAAGAACGTTTGAGGGCCACCTAGCTGATGGAGGGTGACAAAAACACTTCTTATTTACAACACTGTATTAAAGAACGGAAAAGGTCCAGTATCCCTAACATCCCTCTAGATGAAGTATCCTTCAACAGTTACCCCATTGTGTTTGGATGTATAGATGGTTCTTTCATCTCCTTCCTTCTTATAGGTATTAATCATTACTAGAAAAATAGAACCCCAAGGGACCAAGATGATTTCTTTGAGATAATCCCATTGGCGATAGACTTAGAGATCAATCATTTCATTAAAACCATTCCTACAGAATATAAAATTTGGGAGGTAGTTATGTATATTATCCCTAGAAGTTCTCCCAGCATCGATGGTTGCCTGGGTTTTTTCTATATTACTTCATGGGACCACATCAACGACAATCTTGTGGAACTCATCTAATATTTCTTAAGAGGTGGAATTCTTCAAACAGTTTCATGTGCCACCACTTTAATTCTGATCCCTACGGTCAAAACTTACTCTTCCCTCAAACAATATAGACCCATTATTATGTACATTTTCCCATACAAAGTCTTTTCTAGTTATATTAATAGGAGTGTTTCCATACACATTCATGTGTGGGTTTCAAAGGAACAACATGGATTTATCCTGGGAAGTTCAACCTAGATGGCCATTAGCTTGGCCCAAGAAATGGTTATTGATATTGATAAAATGGTGGTGGGGTATAATATTTCCATTAAATTTGACATTTACAAGGCATATTATAGGATAGAGTGGAAGTTTATTATTAATTTTATGTAGTGCATGGGTTTCTCCTAGATAATTATTGACCTATTTTTTGGCACATGTGTTCTCCCTGGTTTTCAGTCACATTCATGGGAAAAGAGATACATATTTTTTAATTCAATTTGTGATATTCACAAAGGGTACCCATTATCCCCTAGTATCTCTATCTTGATCTAGGAATCTTTTAGAAAGTATCTGAATAAGTACATGGAGTAGGGATGCATACATCCTTATGGTTACAAATAGAAAAGTGATGGGATTAAACACCTATTATTTGTAGATGATCTGATCCTCTTAACCAATGGAAACTTATTTTCTATTCATTGGCTCAACTATATTCTTGAACCTTACAGAAAATGGAGCAGGAAGGTTATAAGTAAAGAGAAAAGTTGTGTTTTTAGTTCCAAGAACTACCCCGAAAAAACACGGAAAGGGATTAAGGATCAGTTGGGAATTCATAGAAGTCACTTTCACATGTATTATCTAGGGGATATTCTCACTCTATGTAGGACCCATATTCACCTTTTTTATGGCTTGGTGGATAAATATTTATCTTTTTTTCTCAACTATAAAACCCATTTGATTTATTTTGGTGGTTGTATAACCCTTGTTAACTGTGTTCAGAAAACGATACTAATGAATTTTTTATTATTTATAAACGCACCTAAGATAGTGATCTATAATATTGAAAACATTATTTTAGACATTATTTGGGACACACAAGGTGATGGAAGGTACAACTTGGCATAATTGGATTGAATTTCTAGGGAAGTGGTGGATGGGGTATTAAGCTTAGGAGTGTCCAGGAAACTATAAACTTTTTATGGGGTAAACTAGAATGGGTTTTCTTGGAAAACAATTACTTGTGGGAATTATTCATCCATTTAAAATATCGATTAGATTTTTCTGTCTTCAGTGGGAGAGGATTTAGAACATGGGATCCAATCAATTGGCACATTCCTGGTCTAAACAATCACTCTAGAAGGATTGTAGTGGAAGGCTTGGTTAAATTTTTTAGTGACAACTGGGTGAGAATCAAACTCAATTTCCCCAAATTTATAATTCCTGATATTTTCCTCTATCATGATAGCACTTTTTCGGCCTTAACAATACTTTTCTTTACCCATATCTACTGGAGATCATGTATGGTATTTTATTCAACTCTAATCCGAACAGACTTCTCTTTTCAGACTCTTCTTCGGGTCTGTTCTTGACAAAGGCATATCTCCATACCCATAATACTACCTCTGACCATGATACATTGGGGTTATCTCTTTATTTCAATGAAATTATTTCAAATCTAAACTATCATGTATGGAATTTGTGCAATCATGCTCCTCCAAATGACAATAAGGTGTGGTGCATGGGAATCTATATTGTCTTTAATTTTACATGTCATCGTGACCCATAGGAAGAATCTTCTTCTCACTTTTTTTTATAGGAGAGTCAATATTTGTGGTCTGGAAGTGTTTATGAATTTCAAATGGTGGGGATTTGTAGCATATTACCGTAGAATCCTTTCTCTACATATGTTTTAATAGAACATCGGGGAATACCCACTAATAGAGAGCTCATGCCTTATTTTTTGTAGTTAGTTGCTGTAAAATTTAGAATATTTGTAATAAGGTGTGGCATGAGGGTTCAAAAAGCTCATGTATTGCTATTGAAATCTATGCGAGGTCCATGGTGGTTGAGCTTTTCCAACTATTTAAATTTAAATGAACTCCTTCAATCCAAGCCTTTATTATGAATTACAAGATTCTCCAAAGACCATTTCTACAAGGTAACTGGGTGAGATGGAATCCCCTTGCTAGGGGTATGATGATCAATTCATATGGATCTTGTAAGAGTAGTCTTATGAGGGGTGCAGTGATTCATGACCAAATAGGTTATGTCATTCAATCTTTTAATGCTTTCTATGGACATGGAGACTCTCTCATGGCTGAGCTACAACCATGTTCAAGGGTCTTGAGATTTTCCACTCCCGCAGAATACCTCTAGATTGGGTGGTGAAAAACTCTATTACATTATAAACGGACATCATTATTGAAATATACATATAGTGGGTTATCACAGAGGTCATCCACAAATGAAAAAGACTTTTCTTTATCCACGCAGAAATTTTACATACCTGTTGTGAGGGAAACAAGGAGGTTGACTTCTTGGCATCCTAGAAAATCATTGATAGCTCTTGTTCTATTTTAACTTCCACTAGATCAATTACTCATGAGCGTGTTATACTTTAGAGGGAGAGTTTATTGGTATTCATTAATTTCTACTCCCTTTAACATTTAAGGCTCCTCCCATTGTTTTATTAAAAAAGTATTAATGTGGGATGGATTCATAGATTTCATCTTCATTGATTGATAATAAAAAAACTCATGAAAAGGATTTGAAACATGAAAAATTGTTATAATCCATACATGATTATAACTTTAATAATATAGTAATGATGAAATTTTAAATAATAATGAATATGAACACCACTATTATAAAACTAGTACAACCGATCAAAATAATAAACACACGGTGTAGAAAATCAGGGGAATTAGTGTTGATGATGACTATTTATGAAAAGTATGAATGATTTTGGATTTGAGTAAGGTTATTAATTTAGTTATTAGGATATATATTCTCATGAAATGGTATATTAAATTATATTAAAGGATTTTGGGATAATAGGTTAGGTTTTTCCATCTCAATTTAATCAATTGATATATATTTTGTATTATGCACCAAACGTCTTTATGTGGTGTATATAGTTCCTATTTGAGATTTTATATCATTAGAATTAATTTATTCATGGTGTTTTGAGATTAATTTTAAACCCTATATTTCAATATGTCATGATTTAATTATTACCCAACCCATAAAAGGTTTTTTTCCAACTCAATTTTTGTTCAATTGGATTCATTTAATAATTACCACCTATTTTGTTTTTTGTGGTGATCACTTTTCCATGGAATACAATTTGAAATTTTACTCATGAAATTTAAGGGATTTATAAGTCTATATTGTTATAACTATCTCATTTTACTTTGATTAAATAGTTACCTAATCTATAATGGATCCACCATCCTATGTTTTGGTAAAGTTAAAGTCTGTATAATTGACTAGAAAAATATATACCCATATATATATTAGAAAATGGATATGGATATGGATCTGATTCACCTTGGTGTAGTCACCTAGGAAAGGGTTAGTTGAGAATTGACCCAATCATCACCCTAATGCATGATGAGTTGGCCTAAGACTATGCACCTTACAAGACACTCCAAAGGGATATGATTTGGAATATTCACACACTCCTGATGAACCATAACGAAGTAAATTTACTACCATTACATTAGTCTCCTTCTAATTAAATCTATCGAACCCAAATATTATCCTCAATGGGAAACATACAACATAGTAGGTACCCTAACCTTTATATATCATTGATAAGTATACTACCTATTAATTTGATGATACCCCATGAACTTCTTATTAATTAATGGGTGTTATCCCAGACATAGAAATTATTCTATTGAATGGGGAAGTATTTGATGTTTGTATTTCAAAATATTCAGATAGCTATGTTTTAATCAAAAAAGGATCCCCAGGGAATTATATGAAATTTCTTGATGGCTCTTATGGTTACTTCATTAAAATTAATTATCTTATGAGTGGTTCCCAAAATTATATATTCCATTTAGTTATCTACAAGACTTGTTAGAAAAAAACATGTTGGTTTTTGGTGTTTACATCTTCCCATAATAGGATAAGTGTGTTGGATCTAGGCCTTGACAACATTTTTTTATATCCATCATTATGTATTACATCAGTACGAGATCAATTAATATTATTATCAATGTTTTAATTTAATATCATGGATATAAATTGCATTTAGTTTTAGTTTTTTATTGGTTTAAGTTTATTCATCTATTCTTACCAAATCACTTAGGATAGGTTTATACCATATAATATTATATTGTATACTAATACTTACTAAGAAGTTGAGGTCATTATAGATTTTCTTCCTTTCCCAATGAAACCTGGATGAGGATTACCTGTACTTTTTATGGATATGATATAAGGGATAATAAATTTCGCATAATTTTTTCATGTTGTATATTATGTTTTTGATTGTAATTTATTTATGTATCTATTCCTCCATGACTACTAAGGTGTTCAATCAATATCAATATCTTGTACTTTGTAAATATAATGTAAACTAATTACCAAATCTTAGTTTCTATAGTATAAAATGTTACAAAAAAAGTCCACATATATATTCCATCATATACGTGTATGAATAACTGAAGATACCCATGACACACAAGTGCCTTGGATGTCATGTTCTAGCAAGACCACCAAGACTCCCCGGGAATCTAGTTATTGCGTTCTAAACAGATCACTATGACACATTATCATACCTACTTAGGAACCATTCTAGAATCTAACTCATCTTCTCATCATCTTGGGTCATAAAATGGGTTTTCATCTCACACATGGAGTCTCATGATAGGGTGACATCCAAACCTCAAATCAATACCCACAGACATTGGGCACAATTATACATATATATCTCAAACCACTAATTATCCACTATAGGAAGGGTCCATCCATATCATCACATCCCTCCATGACCTAGACCTTAGGTTACTACTTTGTTAAATCATATACAAGGAATGTTCTAATTCATGGACATTTCCCAAGACGTGTCTGGAAAGGTCCTTGACCCATTTCCCTCAACAGATCATGATCATCACTCTGACATAATACCCTATAGATGAGGGAAAATTCATCACAATTCCCCATCCCTATAGTATCTAGGGAGGTTACATAACACTGACCCATCACCATTGACTTTGGGGAGGTCCAATCACACCAAAAAATCTACATCGACTTTGGGTAGGTCCACGCACACTAACCCATCTGCATAGTCTTTAGAGAGGTCCATAAATCACAAAGAAGCCCATATTTTCCACAACTCATCACGTAGATCTTTTACTAATCCTTTGCTAATATTTCATGGAGACTTATCCCCTCATCACAATAAACCTTTCTAAACCTAATGAGGTGACCATTGGGTCCTCCAAACCTATCATGGTCTCTTCCCATCAATACCAGCTCATGCATGTCACCCCTCAGTGATAACACTTCCCAAAGGCTCCTCCAACCTAGACCTAAATGTTCATTCTACCATATCAATGCCACTAAACACTCCTAGTCCTAATACCCAATGACTCTTTAAGTTACTGTGTATCTCAATTGCATGTCCCAGACAAAACCCAACACCTACTCCAAGGTCCTAAATCTTATCTTATAAGGTAGATCTCTTAGCCATCAACTTGGACGAAACCCCTCTTGAACACACATTTTCTAGCCCCTAATGAAAATTACTTCTCCCTACACTCACCAAGTTGTTGGTAGACCCTCAATAGGGTGTTACATATCATACACGAGAAGTACGACTATCTATTCCAATTTCCTTAGTCATAAACCCTATCTCGACATCTTAATTTCCTTAGGGGCATCAAATTATGTAACCATCATCTTGTATCACATATCAAGACCATAAAATCTCTTTCTATATCCCAAATATTTCTCAAACCACTTGTAAACCTAGTTATCAAGTGATCCTAACACCAAATATTCCATTTAGTACTTAACTCGAGCATAGGTTACCCAATATCGTTCTATCTATTTCATCACTCTTGATCTCTGTCTATTCCACCCAAACCCATGAAACATGCATGTATTAGGAAATCCTGAATTTTTAGTCATATCATGTTTTATTAAATGGACTACTAACCATTGTTAAAGAGATTCCACCCAAGAAAAGATTCATTCCACCTTGTCCATGCATGTCTATTCCATATCCAAGCTTGTACCAAATCCCAAGCTCCTGCCTCCGACCATACAACCTAATTTCCTAACAATAAAAATTTATAATTAAATATTTTAATTAAAAACATGGTGTAATAATGAATGAAAAACTCATCGAGCACCACCATCTCACCAAAACATTGACACAAACCCCATAAAATGTCTGTAGGGTACCCCTAATTTTATCTCACCAAAAATCCCTATCACGTAACACCAGGTTAACCAAAAAATTAATTTAATTTAACAAAAAAACATAAATTAAATAAGGAATAAGGTTTAAAGAATTGGAACTTCTTCTAGAGATATGAAATCAACCTCCTAAAACCTTTTTAAGCCATCGTGAATGAATGATCCTTTGATTTTGGGATGATTTACACCATGCTAGGGTGGAAATCATCAAAATCCAAACAAAAAATTAATTGGCATTATGGATATCATTCAGAAAGGAGAAAAAAGGTAATCTATGTGAGATTCTCATTCATAAATATTGTAAAAAATCACTGAAGACACCCCAAGAACATGGGAAGGAAGATAGGGGAGTGGTTCAACCAAATTATCCTCCCATTATATGTTTCGTTATTAAAAAAAGTAGGGGTGACACCATTTAAAAAAAATATGTCCATAAAACATTCATGGTGTGATCTCGTAGTCCATTCTATTAATAATTCGATACAGAGGGCCTCTCCCCCTCTCTCAAAATTTTATCGCATGAACTGGAGGATCATGTTGTTAATGAAATATTATAACAATTTTACAGTAGTCCAGCCACATGCCCCTCATTTAATAGTTTCTTTAACACCAACAACACCCATGAGGTATCAAACCTAACCCAGAAACATATATTATGGTAATTTGAACCATTAAAACCCAATTAAGAGTTTTAGTTCTAAAAATAACCCACACAGTGAATGGAAAATTCCAATTCCCACTTAAAACAATGATTCGTAAATCTAAAAAATATTACAGATGCCCCAATATAATGTTTCTGATCCTTGAGAATCCATGTTAGTACTCAAACCACATATCATGACCTACCTTGGTCTTCAATTCACCATGAACCCACTATGTTCTACTCCTAAATACCAAATGAACATTCATTGAACGACTCAAAACACCAAACACACTATTCACCAAAAGCCAAGCCACCCACTCACTGCCAACACGAACCCAGATATGACCCTCACTACACCAATCTCTATTGACACACCATGGTGTCTTGAACTAGTATATACTAAGGTTTATAGAACTCCCAAATAAAAGACTATACTCATTCAGAGTAGTTTTAAACCATGGTTCTCCTATATATATGAATCATCTATTGATATTATTTTATATTGGTCCTCTCAACCACCAACCATGTTCTGAACAATTATACCTATGTGTCTTCAAACTCGCCACATCCAAATATATGAAAAAACACAATTCATACCTCCTATAGCTGAATTTTCCCCAAAATGTTTAGTTACACCCATCAACACATTCTTAGAAGAGAACTTTCCAGTAACCTAGTACTTCTTCTAATGACCTTTATAGGCAGTGTTCTACTCATGCCACGAGCCATGATATCAACTTCCTTTTATTTTATAATAATTTTATCCTAATATAAAACCTTCTTTACCACTCATAACATGATTCACCCCTTGAATCATGTGATAGAACTAGTTCTCCCTCTAAACCATGGCACAAATAACTTGTTCACCCACTAAACCATGTGATTAAACTTGTTGAATCCCTAAACCATGAAATAACCCCCATTTTCTCCTACTGAAACATGAAATAAATAATGGATTACCTCATTAATCACCCTCTAATTTCTCTGAAATAAATCTAGTCCAGATTCCATACACCAACTCTAACCACCACTTCATTCAAACATAAAATTTGTTATTACACAAGGAACCACATATCAACATATCTTACTTTACACCGATATAATGTTTTCACCTTGACCATCCACCTACCTATCTCACCAACACTACAACCCATATAACATGAGTTTCATTTATATATGACTAAATTTATGCTCCATACCATCAGAGTATCTTCCTCATCGCTATGCCTAAATAAAAAAATCATAGTAACATCATGACCCATGCTCTGTCTATTACCCCATGTAATGATTGGGCATGATCATCCAATTATACTCAAGATTCAACATGAAATACAAGATACTTACCATACTTTTCTCACAAATAATATCATTATCCAATATCCAAAATAGTGCTCCCCGTGATATAGATTTCCTTACTCTTCTACTTGAGTGCTGACAACAAAGGGCCCCAAAATGGCACATACGTCCCTATTTTGAGCCACACTCACATCAATCATCTAAGCCCATGAAACCACACATCCCTGATAGTCCACAACAAGGAATCTACTTAGGTTGACCATACCATCATACACTAATCTAATTTTTATGTCACCTCCCACCATTGGGGGGCATATCCCATGCACCAAACATTACACCATCATACCCTTGATCATCTCACTAAATGCATAAGTCACCTCATGCCAAGAGTGATCCCAAACAAAACCCACCCTTGATCCACCATCATTACATTTTTCAAGTTCCTCCATAACTCAAAATATTCTCAAAATACCCGCACATGGCTTATTCACCGATTCAAACCCCAACTAGGTACCACACGTAACTGGTGCACACCTGCCCTCGCACACTAATATTGTCCCCAAAATGATTCATCAATGACCACTCTTCTACTCCAAGGAATAGTTATTTTCCATTAACCCATTAATAGTTTCTTATGGAGTACCTACCTCAACCTCTACCAAAACTAATATTTTCACACTTTGGTGAAACCCAGTACAAAAATCAGAATCGTACTCCCCCAATTCCTAGAAAAACAAAACTAGTCTCACTAGGATTTTCTTTTGAACATGCTTCACTCGTATGTTAGTCACAACCCATATACCAAGGCATAAAACTCATACCATGTCTAATTACATAAACCCCTCCTCATCGGTTTCATTCCAGAACAATGAGCTTGCACTAAGACACTCACCGTGTTGCATATAGGTGCATCATAAGAACCACATTACTATAAATACAACAAATATACCCTCAAAAATAAACCTAAATACAATAAATTCTTCAAGCAGTTTTCATCCCAACAATTAAGGCATTTACCATTTCCTTTCCCACAACCCCTCCAGGTTATTCACATAACCTATTATTGGGGATAAGTATAATCCCATTAAGAAGATATATAGGAAAACACCATATAGATTATTGTTGAAACATTAAGTAACAAAAATCCATCTTCAAGGTTACTCATTACAATCCATGGATCATCCCAAGGGAACTTCATTCATGTACTAAACCTATTAAGGTTCCATAAAAAAGGGATCCAATTCCTTCACTATCATACTAAGGCTCTCCACACATCCCTCAACAAAGGGACTCAATTTCGACCACTAGATAACATCATATAGAAGGATCGATACGAACTTCAATTATAGAAAGTAATTTGGTTTAGAATATTATCATTCCAAAAAGAATTTATATGGGAAACTCTATATAAGTTGTTGTTGACACTTTAAATAGTGAAACCCCCATCTGAAAATCCAATAAAAAATAGGAACATGCATGTCATGTGAGTCCTACATGCCTAATATGATGTATGTAAATGGATTATTTACAATGGGATAAAATCTTAAACCCTATATAACAACCTTTTTAATAAACATCACATTCAGTAAACATATCATCTATAATATTACAAAACAAGAAAAATATTTCCATTAACCTTGTAAAGAGGACTTCAAACACAAAATATACTAATGAATCCATAATATGAAGTCCACTAAAATTTTTAAAAGATTATTAAACAAAAAATATTCCATTTCCTAAAATATAATTACAAAATAAAATATCAAAATGGATTTTTAATGCCTATTCCTAGGTCAAATTAGTTGTTTTGTGACCATAGATGTCAAAGGACCTCAGGAGAACCTCTTTGTATGAAAATGGTTGTCGACTAGAGGAAATGGTGTAATTCATGTATTGGGGAGACTATAACTTTTAATTAGAGTCATAAAATAGTTTAAATATAACCACAAAATAAATAAAAACATAAACATATGCATAAATTTATATATAAGTTTGTTATATCAATATGGAATGGTTCCTTACAAAACACACAGCTGATCTTCAATTGGGACGCTCCAAATTAAAAATGAAACAAAAATAAAACACACACAAAATAATATTATCCTTACTATCCTCCCCAATACTCATCCAAATATCTAAAACTCATCAATATTCCCTATCTTGATCTTATATAAATCCTTTCCTCTAACATGAAATTGTAAATAAGGGTTTTTAGTGCACTAATCTACCCTTTTTGGTGTGAGAAAAAACATCTTGCTAAGTTATGACCAAGTTCCCATAGTATATACCAATATATTCATGTATTTATGATAGAAATAAACATGACTTATAAGAATAATGGATTTTTTATGTTATCCAGGCCACTATGACTCCTTATTTATTAGGTCACCATCTTCTAACTAGGCCACAATAACACCCAATCATACCAAATTCGATGACATGAAAGAATCCATCTCACCACCTCATCATATTATGCCATTGTACTAATTCAGAGACCATACATGAAGACTTAGGAAACTGTGATGTCCAAATATCAACCAAATACCCATAAACACTATCTAGGGCCATACATTTATATCTCAACCCACTACTAGACAACCCCAAGAAGTTTCCATTGGTCTCATCACACCACCGCAAGAACACTACCTAATGAAAGTCCTCAACCCAAGAATATTCATGGGAAGTTAAATTCATGCTAACCGACCTATGAAACATCTGGAAAGTCCCTCAACACAATACCATCATCAGTTCACGGTCGTCAAACTGGCCCAAGATAAATATGGAAATATCATCTACATATCACCTGATGGAACATGGAATAGTCCTCATACTAACCCATACTTATAGACTTTAGAGAATTCACATCACACTAACCCCATACACATAGACTCTAGGGACTCCAAATCACACTACACCATCCACGAATACTTTAGGAATACCTAAGAACACTAAAACATTACCACAAACTCTATGGAGTTCCATAAATCTCATCCAAGTACAAAAGGTCACAGATAGTTACCCCACTCTCCAGCTGGTCCCAGGGTTTTTGATGTTCGAGACCTATTCCCTTATCACAACACATCTCAAATCTCCAGTTATGGTGTCCAGTGGATCCTCTAGACCCATCCCATTTTTCACTCATCAATAAAATATCAAGCCCATCGCCCCCTAGTGATAACACTGATCGAAGGTTCATCTAACATAAACTTCAAGGTTTGATCCACCCCTTCCTATTCTCTCAACTCTCCCGGTCCCACTACTTATGGGAAGTCTCAAGCTACCATGTTATAATCCCCTTGGTATCTCGATGCCATGTCTTAAACAAATCCCAATACCTAAACCTGAATCTTGTCTCTTATCTCATAGGGGAGACCTCTCAACCCACCACATGAATGAAATCCCCCTCTGACATCCCATATATAGTCCTAAAGGACACATCAATCAATTAACACTCACCAAGAGCTTTATCCACCCTCAATAGGGTGTTCCCTTTCACAAAAAATATGTATGACTATCTCATCAATCATCCCATGGCCTAAACACTCCCTAGATATCATTATATCCCTTAGAGTATCCACCTAGGATACCCACATCTCATTTCACATCATGAGACCACCCATGTTCTTTCTTCATCCGAATTATCTTTGTATCCCCTTAGTAACAAATTTATCAATAAATTCCAACACCAAAGGAGCTAATGATCACTTAACGCAAACATAGAGTACCCAACATCATCCCACATATTTTTTACCACTCTTGATACCTATATTATTTAGTTGTACTCGTGAAATTTTCGTGTAGTATTAAATCTTGTATAATATGGAATATTATATTTTATCAAAGGGACCACCTACCTTTTTTAAGGACTTTCCAACCTAGAAAAGCTCTGCACCACCTTATACAAGACCATCAAAGCCTAATTAGAGGTCATTTCAAATACCTAGATCCCACCTCTATCCATACACCCAAAATAATTAAATATAAAAAATTATAATTAATTTTTTTAATTTAAACCATAGATGGACGACAAATGATGAACTCTGTGGGCACTAACATTTCAAAAAAACCTCAACCAATTGCCTATAAGAGCTCTGTAGTGTACCCTAGATGCTATCCTAGAATTATTATCTATCACACAACACATGATTAACTAAAAAAATAATTTAAGTTAACCAAATACCCTAAATGAAATATGGTAGAGACTTGCCTAAATTATAATGAATTCTAATGGATTGTTATCAAACTCTCAGAACCTCCTCTAGCCACTAAACATAAAATCCCATTTTATTTATGGATTATTTACAACAGAATCTAGTTTAAATAATCAAGAAACCGAAAAACAATGAAATATCATTAGGGGTATCCACTAGAAATTAAAAAAAAAAGTTAATAAATTACCCAGAAACATATGAAAAAATTTCTATCAACACCACAAAATAAGGGGGAGATGATAGGGGGAGTTCCAACTAAAAATACCTCCCCATGTGCACTATTTACAAAAATAAAAAAGGGTGGGAGAGGGGGTGAAATCTCCCCTTAGGAATAAAATAATGAAAACATTCCTTTTTGTGTTGAACCCTTGATTCATTCCATAATACAATTGGTGAAAATTTACTCTCCCTCAATCATGTAATTTCTAGGTGTAATCTAGAGGTTCATACTATTAATTTATTTTTGTTGTAATTATATAGTTTCCTAACCACCTGACCCTTCTCTAATGGTATCATGGACATCATAAATACCCATAGTGCCTCAAAAATCACCAATAATCATATATTATGTGCACTCAAACCCAAAAAATCTCAGTCCAAATTATTATTCTCGAAGTAAACCACCCAAAAAATAAGAAATTCAAATTTCTTCTCAAAAAAATGATCGAAATAATCTATGCTTTATTTAATTAATACAACCAATCCTCTATAATTGATGATAATTACATGTGAAATAAGAAAAAAAACTTAATGGATCTATTACTTATCTATTTCAGGGACATGTTATATGTGGAATTATTATAACAGTTGAGTCTTGTAGCATTTTTTCCCATTAGGATAGCCTATTATCATATTCCCTGATCCTACCGTAGTATAAATACCCTCATGTTGTACTATGAAAAATGTGAAAAAAAAATTAATGGATCAGTATCATTGATGATGAGATATTCATATCACAATTTCAATAAACTATTAACCCTAGATATATATTCAAATTTATTCATATCATAACTAATCATATGTTCTTTTCATAACACCTCAAAAAATAGGGCATCATGGACTTATAAAAAATATTATTCTATCTTAATTAGAAATAAAACCATATTTAGTGATATATTTAATCATAAATAATTATTCCTCTAGTCCAATTATATGTTTTATACCCAATGTTGATGTCAATGTATGATAAATAATGAAAACAAATTGAAGTAATAACTCTATATCATTGCCTACATATTTTTCCTTCTTCAACATAGGTGGAAATATTATATTGTTTTCGCATATATTTTTTTATGAATACCTTTCATGGTGATTATTTAGACCAATAAAAAACATAATTTAAATTATATCAGATTCAATTCTTAATCTCCAAATATTATATTGAATTAAAATTTCTTCTTGAATATAAAAACTAGATTTGGAGATGATTTTGGTGATTATACGTTTAATTAGAAAGAAACATTATATAAATTTTTATAAATATTGGATATGTAGAAGTTATACATTACAAGGATTTATAGATATCATCTTCTTATAAATGGTATGTATTCTAATGTTGGGAAGTGTTTTTATACAAGAATCATTACCTCAAAAGTGGGGGCTAACTTTTATTACAAAATATATCACGATATATAATCATTTATTACATTACTGAATTATTATAGATCCTTCTCAAACACCATTACCAAAAATCATATTTTATAAATATCATTGTTTAAATTCATTTCAAATTTAGCCCCAGCCAATAATAATGCATTTTTTTATTTTATAATAATAATCAGCCATGAGTGTCATAAATTAAATATCTCAATATATATGCATTAAAAATGATCTTTTTTAAATGTTTTATAAGGTAAAATGATAAAAATACATTTATTATTCACAAAATATTTCAAAAATTACACTTTATTAAATTATTTTAACATAAAAAATCAAAAAACATGCTAATAATATTATAACAAAAACTCTAAAAATTATGTGAATCTCTCATCTTAGTGTATGTTTAATGCCCATTAAATCCAAAGTCAAAGATATCTGATAAATACCAAAAGATCCAATTTAATTTCCCCATATCACAATAAAATTATTGCACATTTATTTTTTGATTTTATGGAATTAACCAGACTATCATGATTTGGGTTTCCTGGTAAAAACATCATCTAAAAACCATGACCTTCTCTTGATCCTCCTAAATTATTGTAAGTTATTTTCCTTATTTATATACACGATTTATATTGGAATCATGATCTGTTTATATTTATTCCACATCATGGTTTTTCTTTAGTATTATACCTTCTTCTCTAGAACACGGCCACATAAACCATAGTTATTTATCCATCATACCATAATGTAGTGTGTCAATATTTATTTTTATCTATATATAAAGGATTCTTACATCATAAAATATTCGTATGAATATGAATTTCCTAATCACGAGTGTTTCTATATTGGATCACGATGTAATGGATTAAACCACGAACATTTTTTTATTATTTATGAATTTGAAATATTTATCCAATTTCATTATAGAATAATGATGATAACCACTTTCATTTTTCTGGACAATGAAATTGTTAGTAAACAATTATCTTTTCACTCTTTATGGTTGTCAGTTTCTATACCTTCCAAGATCCAAATATGACCAATTTTATTTTTCTACATCACAATATATTTTATTAAGAATAATCTAAGACTTTGTTTTCAAAACAACACATCATAATTTCCACATATTTTTGTTTTTTTCTTTTCTATTTCATGAAAAATATCCATTTCTATTTTGATTCATAAAATTTAATTTTACATTAAAAAACAACATAAGTATTATGATCATGGTGTGGTTTTTTCAGCTATGAATGAATTATACATTCTCTCATTTTGAATGTATATACCTTATTAATAATATCTAAAATGCATAAGATATTTTAAACTCTATCATGATTCCACTAAATCACCTCAAGATCATTTACCAACTTCATGTCTCATACATTATCTTCATTCCTCATCATTTAAATAAAAAACTTGTGATATAAATATATTTATTTCAACAATTTAGATATCCTATCAAGAGTTTCTAAATGACACAACTACTAAAATATATATATATATATATATATATATATATATATAATGTCATATAATGTCATGAACACCTCAATATAGGTAGAATACATAGATAAATCCATTAAATGATTTATATAATCACAGCATTATTTTAGTGTCCTTGAGTGATCTATATCCCTGGATAAACAAGAAATCGTGAATTTAGTGTAAAAACCTATCATTCATGTTAGAAGATAACAATTTCTAGGATAATTTTTAATATAATTTCTGATCACTAATGATAACTTAAAAAATAATTCCATTCTCATCTCATATATGATACTAAAACAACATTGATCTTCTTCCAACAAGGATCTTTATCTTCATTATGTTTAATTGGTGAAATCATTCTTCTAAGTCAAAATCATCATCCATGGGAATTTAATCACCCTAGAGGACATACATTTCATCAATATATATCAAATATATCATGTTTTTATTTTTACAACAAACCCAACATTTTATGAATGGCCCTTGTATTCTTGAAATGTATGGGAATATAAAAAATTAAGGTTTTTATTAATATTTCTTTAGTAATAAGTAAATGATAAAAATTTAGTTTATACCAAATAATTTTAAATCATCTCTTTGAATAAAACTTTATAAAATTATTTTCAATTACTTTTACAATTGGAACATACTAAACTATCATAAAAAGGGAAATAATAATTAGTAATGGGTAATTTATGAAGGATGGTGAAATTAACATAAATAATGATTTAAATGATTTTTTTTTATGATTATAATAATTTTTATCAAAAATAAATGTAATTGAATAGTTTTTTAGATATAAACACATAATTAAATGTTAAAAATTCAAGTTTTATTTACATATTTCAATGCGGTTTATTTTTATAATATACAGTTCTATCTCTTCTAATTATGAGAGATAGTATAGTAATCCTTGAAAAATAAATCTCTTGTTTTATCACATTTAAAAAAAATTGATATTTTTCACAATTAAAAATAAATTATAACATTAATTTTTTAAAGATTTTATATCTGCCACAATTATCTTAAAATGGTGGTTTTCATTTATGATGGATTCAACAGTAACATATAAAATTATTAAAAATAATGCTATTTTTACAGGTGGTCTATTACTATGTTTATATTAATCATGGAAAATACAATGATCAAAAATAAAAGAGGTTTTTAAAAAAAAATTCCACTTCCATTTATATTATACTTTTTTACAATGGAATTTTATTTCATTACAACTATATGTCTCTTATACACAATGGAAATTTAAAAATTTTGAACATAATAACTACAAAACCATGTATCTATTAAAAATTTCCATAAAAAATGTATCTGGGTTGTGAGTAGTAAATTCAATGTATTATATATGACCAGATATCCATCAATCACTATTGTTCATTGGGAAAAAACCAATTATATGAACAGTTCATATGACTAGTTTTCTTCATTTCAATGATTAAATAATTTTAATTTTCTCTCATTTTCTATATTTTCCAAATATTTTTCTTATGTTTTTCAAGGGTTTGAGAGGGTGATTTTTAAAAAAAATGGTGGTATTAAAATTTTTTTATAAAAATATATGTAATTATGTAATTATTGTTTTTTATTGAATTATTTTAAAAAACTGTAATTTATTTTTATGAAAAATTAGTATCATTTATAATAAATCTATATTTAAATAATATTTAAGGAATTTTATTTTCTCGGTTTTATTTTTTTGAAATTAATTGGGAAATTATAAGACCATTTACTAAGATGGTAATTGATTCTGAGACCCGATGTGCCTGGAATGGTTTGTCAAAAAATGTAATGTTTTTAAAGAGTTTAAATGATAGGTTTTCTTGAAAAAGTGGAATAAATCTTAAATGGGGGTTTGGATAAATCATATGAGCGCACCATTACTTTCAGGGCAGTGATTTTACCCTAGGTACGACTTAAGTTTAGTCAGCGTAGGGATGCTGTGGAAAAACCCAAAAGGGATATAACCGTAAATAAAATAATAAAATAAATTTATTTTATTTCTCAAAATCCTTATACACATGAAAAGTAACTCAGATTAAAAATATGATACCACTATTGAGCTAATGAGGGTGTGATTTCCCTGGACAGGGCCTAACCTTTATCAGTGCAGGTCGAGGGTGAAAGTTAGATTTTGGACCTGAATTTCATTAAAATATTAAATAAAATGATTATAAATTGGACGTTAAGTGTTGACACAGTAATAGTTTATTTTTTTAAAAAACCTCATTAGAGATCCATGGTTATCGTCAAAACCTTGGAGTTTATCTAATGCAAGGGGAGGAGGCTCTCGTCAGTGATGATAGTTTGGAGACCAGAGCTTGAATCGAGCGACGAAGGATTAGAAAATTAGAATTCTGATCAAGCATTGATGAATGATGACGCAAAGATCATTATTCCTCAGTGATCAATCCATTCCTCAAGGTAGAGGGTTTTTTTCTTCATGATGTTTCCCCATTCTTATTTCCAAACTATGAACGCAGACCAACCCATGAACATGTTATTATATGGTTCAATCATGCATGAAGGATATGTAATCTTTAATATAGGATTCAAGGGAGATTAATCTGTGTGATTATTATTTCACTCTCTTTTTCTAATGGGAAGAACGAAGTTCTAAACTAATAAGACCAACAGTCATCCTTCGGGCATTCTTTGTGATTATAATACCCCTGTTCTTGGAATTCTTCACCGATGGACCCTCGTAGTCATGACACAATTTTCTGGGAGATTTTGAATTCAGTTGGACCCTCTAAGTGATGGAAAGAAGAAACATCTTCCAAGGTAGTGAAGAACACGATCCATGGATCACATAGATGGCCTTGGTTTGAAAAATGGAGCACCAGAGTGAAAACCACGATCCATGAAAGGAGGACTACCGATAGTGGAGCACGACAGTGGTGGAGCGCAGTGGCGGCGGAGCATGGGGGTGAATGGAAGAACCAGTGGTGGCGTGTGGCATCTTGGACACTAGGTAGTAGATGGTCTATGGCTCAATGTTCAATGACGGTGGACCCTATGGCTCGGTGGCCGTGGGTGGTGGAAAGGGCCACTGGAAGGCTTGATCTAACATAGCATGAATTCGTGTTTTAGAGAGACCACCACAAGGTGGTCGACCACATTAAACATGGCGTTCATCCATATTGACCAGAAAGGGGATGCGGCACACGCCATGTCCTGGTGGATGAATCGACCCATGTTTGAGTGGGTTGGGCTGATGTCAGCGGGACGTACCAATAGCAGGCTTGGCTGGTAGTGGTCCAGGCCCAACTCTGGTGGGCCAGACCTACCGGGTCAGATCAAGCGGGACCCTAGTCGGGTCAGGTGAGTTCAGACCAATCCTGGACCCAACCTACCCCTTTTTACTTAAATTCTCATAACTCTCAAAATATGTGTCCATTTGAAGAGTCATTTGTGGCATTGGGACCCTCACGATGAGGAGGTACTTTTGAAATACTCTAAGTGAGTTTCCATGGAAGTTAGTGTATAGACTATTGGCTTGTCGATTAGGTGCTTCAAAAAAAACATGCTAGGGATGGAATTCTATGACTTGCTACGACCAAACAGTTATATGATTACCTAGAATACATGTCATACCTAGATTGTTTTTCTTATCAAGACTTTGTGTCTTACCAAGACTAAGACGGTGGTCCTTTTTCCCACAATGGTGATGTTCCTCTAGTATTTGACTACACTCTATGTGTTACCTACACTCCATGTGTTACCAAAACATCTTGTGTTATCTACACTCTGTGAGTTACCCACATTCTATGTTTAACCAACAATCTATGTGTTACCAACACTTTGTGTGTTACCTACACTCTGTGAGTTACCAACACATTGCATGTTACTACTTGAGGGTACTTTGTATTCATATGAAAAACTTTTTAGCATACCATTGACTTATACATAGTGTGAGATGACTCTAGTGACTCTCTTGACTATACCTCTTAGAAGACACAATTTCTGTGCCTCTTTTGTTGTATATATGGTGTATTTTATAGTTCTCTTATTTTTGGTATACTTCATGTGATTCCTTGTGGTTTACTTCATGTAATTACAATGTGGTCTGGGGTCCCTAATGATTATTGTTTTATTCACCTCTATACGGGATTCGCCCACCCATGTCGTGCCTTTTGCACACTATCGGAAGCTTTTATAAAGTCCATGGTGGGTTGGAGATAATGGGTGCTTTAGGGTGACATTATGGACATGGTATGCTTCAACAACATTCAGAAATCTTACTATACCTACAATTCAGGTAGGATTTTCTACGGATGAGATCTGGAAGATTGTACTTTCCATTTTAGTTGGGATTTTTTTGGACTCTTATTTCTTTTAGTTTTGTACCTTACTCTGAGAGGGTTTTCCTAGTGGTTTCCATCCATGTTTACTTAGTGTTTTTAGTTTTATATTTTTCTTGGATATGGGTGTGTGCATACAGGTACATGGGAAAATTCTTCCTAGTTGTGGAACAATCCTATTCGGTGCTATTTTCCAGCCCCTAGCCTATGGGATGTCATCTTGGGGTAATTATGGAACATTCCCTAGGGTACGGATCGTGATAGAGTGGTATTAGAGGGAAGTCTGTTTTACTCTTGTTTTAGTGAAATAGTGTTAACTGTTTCAAGTTTAGATTTCATTCTAGAGAACCTAGTGTTGGTGTGATGGCCGATATATCCCCACAATAGGACCTTGAATTTGGATTTCTGAGTTAATGCATAAAAACACTAGTTTCATGGGAAATTAATAGATCATGCACCATATAGGAATTGAGTTTCTTCGCATGTCCTTCTTGAGTCAGAGTAATCTCACTAGGTGTACTCTATTGACCGCGGTACATCTTGTTCTATTTTAGGATGCTTCCACCCAGGCAGCCATCGAGGATTTCGGGGTGTGACCTTGAGGATGGTCTGATGAGCGATGAGGAATCGGTGGAGGGACTGCTACCATAGATATCACCTCTTGATGGTGTACCAACGATTCCACCACTCAAAGAGAAATAGTTCCTACCAATGTTATCGATATAGGATGCACACGGGCTTAATGCATTACATGAGTATGATAGGCTGAAACCTCCAAGGTTCCAAGGTCGGATGGATCCTCAGGTATTTGAGGACCGGTTGGAGGCAGTGACATGAGTTTTACACCTCGTAAGGATGCCTCTTGACCCGATTCCAGTCCTATCTGTGAGTATTATATAGGTCTCGGTGAGGTTATGGTAGATATTTGTGATCCAGATGCCCAAGTAGGTGACCCTCTCATAGAAAGACATTGTGTATCTCTTTAGGGAGGTGTTCTTTACATCCGTGTTATGCTATGTGCATATTCAGGATCTAATGCTTCTTCAGTAGGGAATCCAATCAGTAGAAGACTACTCGACGAGATTCAAAAATTTTTCTCACTACTCTACAAACATGGTGTGAGACCCATTCTTCAGAACACGTACCTTTGAGTAGGGAATACTCCTTGAAATCAGGGTTTCGATGATATCCCTTAGCATCTTTATGCATGATGGGGTGTTGGAGAAAGCTCTATTGGTAGAGATATTTCTTGAGGATCAGGCACCGGCAATGGGAGCTACCATCGGGTGATACGTAGAAGAGTCTTTGATAGAGGGTAGATGACAGATGACATCGGGACCCAAGTAGGTAAATCAATCTAGAGAAGACCCCAGCACACAAGGTCTGTGGTGAAATCCTACCAGGGTAGACCGAGTCAGCTAAAGGACAGAATATTCCACTCATGCGGTAGTTGGGGGAATCTAGCTAGAGATTGTCCGACCAGCTATAAGACTGACCAAGAGACTATCAAGGGACCACTAAGGCCACAGAGGTGGTAGGAATAGGGCAGTCTCTAGGAATATGATGATGTAGAGGAGTTTAAAGAGCAGTAGGAGGTGGATTGAGGTTCTAGGAACTACCACCGCCACCCCTAGGTGGTCCACCCCGAGCTTAGGGAGCTGGTGGACAGGGGTGAGGCTAGCTCCGAGCGATAAAAAATTACAATCCAGAGAATCCTATGATGATTATAGGTAAGATATGTGTATTTTCCACCCTATCTGCAATTTTGATAGACACGTGTGTGAGTCACTCTTTTCTAACTGCAATCTGTGTTCAAGACACAGAGATTCCAGTGGAACCATTGACATGATCCCTATGCTTATAGAATTTTATGGTAGGAGATTTTATGATCAAACACTGGTGCTGAAAGTGTCCCCTCACTCTTGGTGGCAGCATCGAGGCCTTATGATGTCATTATGGGTATGGACTAGTTATCCACAGTTTATTCTCAAATCAACTGTTTTAGGTTCGTGGTGTGTTGTGTCTACAGAGATAAGACTAGGTTTTCCTTTGTTAATGAAATAGAGACAATAGAAGTGCATGATAGAATCACACGTTAGAGGGTGCACCCGATCACACATTAGTTTTCTAGCATTACACTCAGTGCAGTGGAAGAGATGAGTCCTCAATTTCCTATAGTGGTGGATGAGTATGAGGACAACTTTCCAGAATATGTTCTAGAACTACCTCCTCACAGGGAGGTAGACTTCTGAATTTACATGTACCCTGAGATGACACTGATATCCAAACAAGAATATCAGATGGCTTCCGTATATCTTCATGAATTGAGGGTACAGTTAGAGGACTTCTATAGGAAGGGCTTTGTGAGACCTAGTGTTTCACTATGGGTAGCCCCGGTTTTGTTTTCCATGAATTCATACGGGAGCATGAGGTTATGTGTAAACTTATAATTCTTGAATAATGTTAATTTGTATAATAAGTATCCACTATCGAGGATTGATGACCTCTTCGATCAGTTGAAGAGAGAGAGATGGTTCTCCTTGATAGACCTCAAATCAGGAAATCACCAGCTTCGTGTATGGGATGAGGACATCCCAAAGATGGATTTCAGATGTTGCTATAGTGACTACGAGTACATGGTGATGTTTCTTGGTGTGAGGAACACCCTTTCAGTGTTCATGGGACTCATGAATAGGATCTTCTAGCCCTACCTATACTGGTTTATAGTGGTGTTTACTAATGACATCCAAGTGTACTCGGTGTCTGAGGAGAAGCATACAATACACTTAATGATGGTCCTGGACATGCTTTGAGAGAACCAATTTTATGGGAAGCTCTCAAAGTGTCTGTTTTGGATTTGAGATTTCCACTTTCTAGGATATGTCATGTAAAGACCCGCAAATTTCAAGGAAATTTTTTTCTTAATTTTCTTTGGAATTTTACAAGAGCGCAGCTTCAGACGGCACCTGATTCCGAGGCCCGGTGTGCCCGGAATCAATTTCCGAAGTTTGGCTCAGGTACGTTCAGTGAACGGACGAGCGGGTTTTTCTATCTTTTGAACCGGTGCCCGGAATCGAATTCTGAGGGCACCGATGAAATCGCAGGGCCGGTATTTGCTTAGAAACGCCTCTTCCGGAGTTGCGTTTGCTCAGACGTGGTTTTTAAATTTTGGGGCTTTAAGTCAGAAATAAAATAAAATTTGTGCGACAACTTTATTTTATTTCACTTAAGCTGCTTGGAAGCCGCTTGGAAGCCACTTGAACTAAGTTAAAGCGGATAGGGTGCTATCAGGAAATATTCTACCCCTTGTTAGGATATTCGTGCGGTGGGGCCCGCACGAGCCCCGCCGTTTCTTTCGCTAAGTAACGCACCCGCGAAAACCCGTCAAAGTAATTGAAAAGTCAACCGACGCGTTTTCTTTATTTCTTAACAGACCATTTAATTGGGCGGTTTATTTCGTGAATTAAATGGGATGTTTCGCTCGTTGAATTAATTCAACGAACTGATGGGTCGTTACTTACGCTTTTGCGTTTGTTGGCATGTTTATAAAATAAGACCAACCTAAAAATCCTTTGAAAGGATTTGAGAGGACCTTTGTTTCTTCATCTCCCCTCCTCGCGAAGAACGCGAAGAACGTGAAGAACGCCGGCGACCGGAATTCGACGACGCACACCGTGATCTGCGACGTCGACGAGCTCTACCCGCGACGTTCTTCGGCGACGCCTCTTCTTCCGCGGCTGATCCTCGTTCGGAAACAAAGGTGAGAATCGAACCTTCTAATTCTCCCCTTTTTATAATTCAATATCAACGGATTTAAATTAATCCGTTTGATCTTGATCCGGAGATTGGCGACGCGACGCCGGATACCGCGACGACGCGACGATCTCCTTCATCCGCGACGAGCGATTCCGCGACGACCTCTCGTCCGACGACGACGACAATGTAGGGGTTTATTTCCTTGATGATTCTTTCCCGTGTTTTTATCTCTTTTAAAATTAAAGAACCTGATCTCCGAATAATTTTAATTTATTTAAAATTTTTGTTGATCATTTTCTTTTCTCCCGTTGATTATGACTAACGCGGAGGGTGCGGATCTAACGAACAAGACCCGGCAACCCTCCGTCGATCTTTTGTTGTGCGGATTTGGCGGACGACGACGAACCGTGCGGCAAGGGCGATCCGTTGATTCCGCAGTGAAGATCGGCCCCCGGGAGGAGCAACGACGCAGACGGGAGGCAAAACGGGCCACCGGAGCAACTCCGGCGGCCCGCGGAAGGCGGCGGCGCCCGGCGCGCCGCCGTGGAGAAGATCCGCCGCGGATGAAGCCGCGGCGGCGGCGGCCGGTTCCGCGGCCGCGCGGAACCGGGGAGGGACGCGGCGGCCCGGCCGCGTCCGCGTGACAGGCGGCCCCCCGCGGGGCCGCGTTTCCTTCAAGCCGCGGGTCAAACCCGCGGCAGCTTCCTACGGCCGCTCGGCCGAAGCCGAGCCGGCCGGTCCGGTCGGCCGGGCCGCGCCCAGGCCGGACCGGACCCGGCCGAGCCGGGTCGGGCCGACCCGGTTGGGGTCGACCCGGTTCGGCCAGCCCAGGGGGGGTTCGGGCCGGGTCGCCCCGGGCCCAGAACCCCCGTTTTCGGGCCCTCTTCTGTCTTTTGCCCATATCTTGGGCCTGGGACCTCTGATTGACGAACCTTCAGTGGCTACGCGATCCTTGGATCGAGACGGTCGTTTCGGTATATTATACTCAAGGTTTCGGAAGACTTTGGGTTCGGCCGGGTTGGTTCGTACACGAAACCAACCGGGCCCTCGGAGCGGAAACGCTCATAACTTGAGCTACGGACGTCCGATCGACGTACCGTCAGCTGTGGTAGTTTCCTCTAAGTGAGACGGAACTTTTGGCATACTCCGCCCGAGGATTGGATACAGGCGGAGTACGATCGGGTTGGTTTTTCCCTAAAAACCAACCGGGCCCCTGGGACGAAAATGCCAATAACTCTCAGACCAGGCGTCCGATTGACGCGCCGTCTGTTGCGTTGAGATCCTGTTGTCGATACGGAACTTTTGGATACATAAACTTCGGACTAGGTGTCAGTTGATGTATCAGCCTCTCAGCTCGTGGAGCGGACCCTCCTAAACGAGCTCGCTGCGTGCGGGAACCCTAGCGCTGGCTGTGACTTCGACGACAGAGCAGAGATCCTCCGTGGACTGCGACGACGGCAGAGCAGAGATCCTCCGTGGACTGCGACGACGGCAGAGCAGAGATCCTCCGTGGACTGCGACGACGGCAGAGTAGAGATCCTTCGTGGACTGCGGCGACGACTGTGCAGAGATCCTCAGTGGACTGCATCGACTACTGCACTCAGCGATCCTACGTGGATCAGTGCTGCAGGTTCTGTGTTAGCCCGATCCTATGTGGGTCCTTACTACCGGTTCTGTGTGAGCCACTGCCTACAGGTTCTGTGTGAGCCCGATCCTATGTGGGTCTTTTGCGGGGGTTAGTACCTATCGATCCTTCGTGGGTCCGACGACTTAGATGGATCAGTGATCATCTTTGACGTCATCTGAAAAAGTATACCTGGTTGAGCTGAACCTTATGTTACTATCCTTTGTGGATTTACTGTTACTCTCCTTTGTGGATTGTGTTGAACTATCCTATGTGGATTTACTGTTTACTCTCCTTGTGGATTTGAGTCTTGCTTTCCTTTGTGGATTGAGTTGTTCTTGAGCTCGTGAGCAGAGCTAGAATTGGGGACTTAGGTATATGTATGGGCATATACCTAAGTCGAGTCAGATGTTACTTCGTGATTGCATCTTTCTTTTGTGCTATATCCTTTGTGGATTTCGGGAGACCATCGGGGGTCTCGGGGTCCTTACTGAGTAGCTTATACTCACCCCTGCACGGGCTATGCCCGCACCTTGTTGTGTTGGATGCAGACGACGGACAACGCTGATCTCGGTTGGGGCGTGGAGCAGGACGGTACCTGGAGGTGGACCACTGGGCGGGACGTGCTCGGAGCGGACGTGGGACCCGAGGAGCCTGGAGGCTATCTGTACCCACCCTTCAGGTGGGATTGCCAGTGGACGACACGAGGCCGCCGTCTTTTCTTCAGTTGCTGTTCTTTACTTTTTCAGTTGTACTTTACAGTTGGGCTTGTATTTCTGGCCCCCTTTACTTTTCTGCACTTGGTAGTTACTTTCCGCTTGCTGACTCTGTGGTGGTTGTTACTTATAAAGGCAATGCCTTCCCTGTTTACTGGGATTTTACGCCTTGGTGCTAGTCGCCAGCCCCTGGCCTATGGAAGGCGGGCTTGGGGTAGTCACGGCACGGGCCCCGAGGACGGGTCGTGACAAATTGGTATCAGAGGTGGTCGGTTCTACCGCAGACTCTGATCGTCTTTTCTTTCTATGTGAAGCAATAGTGTTTAGTGTATTGAGTGTGGTTATCAGTTCAGGGAGCCCAGTGTTGGTGCGGCGGCCGACGTATCCATACACCAGGACCCTGACTCCTGATTTCCGACTTAATGCATGAAAACATTGATTGCGTGTGTGTTCCATGTTTTCTTTGTGATTACTTGTGTCAGCTCACCGGGTATACTGATCTGCTTTATGAAAGTCTCAAGTTTTCCTTGTGATTACTTGTGCCAGCTCACCAGGTATACTGTTCTGACTGTGGTGCTCTTGTTCTCCTTTTCAGGATGGCCCCGCGACGACAGCCAGCTAGGGTTCCGAGTGTAGGGCGCGACGGCAGCCCACCGAGCGACGAGGCCTCGGTGCAGGGCCCTTTGCCAGCAGTGGCACCGGCGGTAGCTTTACCCGCCGAGCCACTGATGCTACCAGTACCAGACGCTGACGATGCACGTCGCCTCAGGGCACTGCATGAGTTTCAGAGCCAGCGACCTCCCAGGTTTCGCGGTGAGGCGGACCCCCAGGCCGCCGAGGACTGGCTAGAGGCGGTGGTACGGATATTTAGGCTAGTGAGGACACCAGCGGATCTCATGGTGATTCTCGCGGCGAGCCTCCTGCAGGCGGCGGCAGGACGATGGTGGAGCTTGATGCTCCAGGTTCACGATGAGGCATCCTTGCTCTGGGCGGACTTCGAGAGCCTCTTCCGCTCTGAGTTCGTCCCGGCCACCCTCCGAGCGGTGTGCATCCAGGAGCTTCTCCAGCTGCGCCAGGGCAGCATGACGGTCGCTCAGTACGCGGCGAGGTTCACTGACCTATCTCGCTACTCGACCGACATCGTACGGAACCCCTTCTTCCGGGCCCGGACCTTCGAGCAGGGCTTGCGGCAAGAGATTCGGGCGTCGCTGATCTCCCTCAGCATTCCGACCCAGGCAGGAGTGCTGGAGCGAGCCCTCCTGATCGAGAGCTTCCCGGAAAAGCCTTCTTCAGCGGCGAGACCTAGCGCAGGGCGGCAGGTAGCTGAGTCTTCGGCAGCAGGTAGCCGACGGATGACTCTCGGGTCCAGGCAGACCAGACCCCCACGCAGACGGCCTCAGGACACCGGCTCAGCAGTGCGAGGCACACAGCGGAGTGCCAGCCTTCCGAGAGGCAGGCTGTGCTACTCCTGCGGCGGGCAGGGTCACATGGCTCGTGACTGCCCGACTCGCCGACCAGAGGAGCAGCAGACGGTGGAGGGGCCACCCAGGCAGAGGCAGAGGGTCGACCGTGGCGGTCCGCAGGGAGGAGGCGGACGAGGCAGAGGAGCTGGCCGAGCAGCGGGTGGTGGGAGACGCTTCCAGGCTCTACCCCCACCACCACCAGGAGGGCCACCTCGACCACAGGGAGCTGGTGGGCAGGGACAGGCCCAGCTCCAGGCAGTGGAGGCCTACGACCCCGACATTCCAGAGATGATTCGAGGTACGATCTGTGTCTATTCCACCCTTGCTGCAGTACTTATAGACACAGGAGCGAGTCACTCTTTCATAGCCTCTGCCCTTGTTCGGAGCTCGGAGATTCCGACTGAGCCGTTGGCTCGATCCTTACGGCTAGAGACTCCTACGGGAGAAGACTCGACGATTACGCACTGGTGCCGGCAGTGTGAGCTTACTCTAGGAGGCGAGAGCTTCGGCTGGGATCTCCTTGTAGCGGCGTCGAGGCCTTACGACATCATCTTGGGCATGGATTGGCTATCCACGGTTCATGCCCAGATCGACTGTTTTAGGCGCAAGGTGCGATGTGTTCGCACCGACGGGAGAAGGTTTACCTTCACCGGCGAGAAGGGAACCTTTGCAGCACAGGATGGACTTCCGCGGAGGAGAGTGCAGCCCATCTCTCATCAGTTGGCTAGCCTCATCCTAGGAGCAGTGGACGTGCGGAGTCCAGCTTTTCCTGCAGTGGTGGACCAGTACGTGGACGTCTTTCCCGACGACGTTCCAGGGCTACCTCCTCGTAGAGAGGTAGACTTTTACATCGACTTGTACCCTGGGACAGCCCCGATATCTACTCCAGCATATCGGATGGCCCCCGCCGAGCTTCGGGAGCTGCGGGTACAGTTGGAGGACTTGCAGAGCAAGGGGTTTATCCGACCCAGTGTTTCACCCTGGGCTTCCCCGATTTTGTTCGCCAAGAAGGCGGACGGGAGCTTGCGACTGTGTGTCGACTATCGTCGCCTGAACCAGGTGACAGTGAGGAACAAGTATCCGCTGCCACGGATTGATGACCTCTTCGATCAGCTCAAGGGAGCGCGGTGGTTCTCGAAGATAGACCTCCGGTCAGGCTATCATCAGCTCAGAGTTCGAGACGAGGACGTGCAGAAGACGACCTTCAGGTGTCGGTATGGCCATTATGAGTTCTTGGTTATGCCGTTCGGCGTAACCAATGCTCCAGCAGTGTTCATGAGCCTCATGAACAGGATCTTCCAGCCATACCTCGACCGATTTTTCGTGGTCTTCATTGACGACATTTTGGTATACTCGACGACTGAGGAGGAGCATGCCTACCACCTGCGAGTTGTGCTAGACACGCTCCGAGAGCACCAGCTTTATGGCAAGCTCTCAAAGTGCCAGTTCTGGTTACGTGAGGTCCACTTCTTGGGGCACGTCATCTCTGAGGCGGGAGTTGCAGTGGATCCCGCGAAGATCGAGGCAGTACTAGCTTGGGAGCCACCCAGGAGCGTGACAGAGGTGCGGAGCTTCTTGGGCCTAGCCGGATACTATCAGAGATTTGTGCCAGACTTCTCCAGAGTTGCGGCACCACTCTCAGCCTTGACGAAGAAGGGTAAACCCTTTGTGTGGTCAGACAGATGTCAGCAGAGCTTCCAGGAGCTGAGACAGAGATTGACCAGCGCACCTATCTTGAGGTTGCCTGAGGAGGGAGTTGGATACGTAGTTTACTGCGATGCATCAGGGACTGGACTCGGGTGCGTCCTGATGCAGGAGCGGGCCGTGATCGCCTACGGATCACGTCAGTTGAGGCCGCATGAGCAGAACTACGCCACTCATGACCTAGAGTTAGCAGCAGTGGTCTTCGCTCTGAAGACTTGGCGGCACTATCTGATGGGCGAGCGCTTCACAGTCTTTTCTGACCACCAGAGTCTCAGGTATATCTTCTCTCAGAAGGACCTGAACCTGAGACAGCGGAGATGGCTTGAGTTCCTCCAGGACTATGACTTTGAGATAGTCTATACTCCTGGGAAGGGGAACGTGGTAGCCGATGCCCTCAGCAGGAGGACGGGCATTCAGCTACTTGAGGAGGCGACAGAGTAGCTAGCCTCCTTGCAGATATCCTTCGTGGATAGATACGGAGAAGCCTTTCTTCAGTCTCTCACAGTCTCTCCTCCACTTCTACGGTGGGTCAGAGAGGCTCAGCGTGGGGACGCTGACTGTGAGACCCGGCGTGCACTGATATCCTCAGGTCAGGCGCCTGATGGCTTCTCCTTTGGAGCAGAGCACGACATCCTTTTCAGAGGACGTACCTTCGTACCATTCGCTTTACGAGAGGAGGTGCTGAGATAGTTTCACACTTCTCCCTTGGCGGTGCATCCCGGAGTGGCGAAGATGTACCAGGATCTCAGGCGACAGCACTGGTGGCCGGGCATGAAGAAAGCTGTGGCAGAGTTCGTTTCACGATGCCTCACCTGCCAGCAGGTGAAGGCAGAGCATCAGGTACCAGTAGGCTTGGTACAGCCCTTGGAGGTCCCGGAGTGGAAGTGGGACGGTATATCTATGGACTTCGTGACTGGACTTCCACGCACTTCCAGAGGTCACGACTCCATTTGGGTGATTGTCGACCGACTCACCAAGTCGGCACACTTCTTACCCATCAGAGAGCAGGGCTCAGTGGAGAGCTTGGGACGTCTTTACGTCCAGGAGATCATACGGCTTCACGGTGTGCCATCGTCTATCGTCTCCGATCGAGATGCTCGTTTCACTTCCCGGTTTTGGAAGGGGTTGCAGGAGGCGTTCGGGACGCGGCTCCATCTGAGCACAGCCTTCCACCCTCAGACGGATGGTCAGACTGAGAGGACCATACAGACACTCGAGGACATGCTCCGTGCATGTATTCTCGACTTTGGTCGTAGCTGGGAGGACCACCTACCCTTGGTGGAGTTCGCGTACAACAACAGCTACCACTCCACCATCGGGATGGCACCATACGAGGCGTTGTACGACAGACCCTGCAGATCACCGTTGTGCTGGACAAACCCTGGGGAGTCAGCACTCGTGGGACCAGCGATGGTCCGAGCCACGACAGAGAAGGTCCAGATCATCCAGGAGAGGATGAGGACAGCTCAGAGCCGGCAGAAGTCATATGCTGACAGGAGGCGGAGGCCACTGGAGTTCGAGGATGGCGACCACGTCTTTTTGCGCGTCTCACCTCGACGTTGTTTACGGAGATTTGGCCGAGGCGGCAAGTTGTCTCCACGCTTCATCGAGCCTTTCCAGGTCCTCAGCAGGATAGGAGAGGTGGCTTATCGCCTGGCTCTACCACCTCAGTTGCACCGGGTGCACGACGTCTTCCACGTGTCTCAGCTGAGGAGTTACGTGCACGACCCGACGCACATCATCGACTTTGGGGAGCTGGACGTGGACGATGGGGCGACTTTTGCGGAGGTCCCAGTGGAGATCGAGGATCGACAGGAGCGGGTCCTACGTGGGCGGTCGATTCCTCTTGTGCGCGTCAGATGGCAGCACGGGAACCTCCAGGAGAGCCCTTGGGAGCGGGAGGCTCAGATGCGTGCTCAGTACCCCCATTTGATCCCCTAGTTTTTGATGTATCTTTACGGGGACGTAAAGCCCTGAGGTGGGAGTAATGTAAAGACCCGCAAATTTCAATGAAATTTTTTTCTTAATTTTCTTTGGAATTTTACAAGAGCGCAGCTTCAGACGGCACCTGATTCCGAGGCCCGGTGTGCCCGGAATCAATTTCCGAAGTTTGGCTCGGGTACGTTCAGTGAACGGACGAGCGGGTTTTTCTATCTTTTGAACTGGTGCCCGGAATCGAATTCTGAGGGCACCGATGAAATCGCAGCGCCGGTATTTGCTTAGAAACGCCTCTTCCGGAGTTGCGTTTTCTCAGACGTGGTTTTTAAATTTTGGGGCTTTAAGTCCGAAATAAAATAAAATTTGTGCGACAACTTTATTTTATTTCACTTAAGCTGCTTGGAAGCCGCTTGGAATCCACTTGAACTGAGTTAAAGCGGATAGGGTGCTATCCGGAAATATCCTACCCCTTGTTAGGATATTTGTGCGGTGGGGCCCGCACGAGCCCCGCCGTTTCTTTCGCTAAGTAACGCACCCGCGAAAACCCGTCAAAGTAACTGAAAAGTCAACCGACGCGTTTTCTTTATTTCTTAACAGACCATTTAATTGGGCGGTTTATTTCGTGAATTAAATGGGCTGTTTCGCTCGTTGAATTAATTCAACGAACTGATGGGTCGTTACTTACGCTTTTGCGTTTGTTGGCATGTTTATAAAATAAGACCAACCTAAAAATCCTTTGAAAGGATTTGAGAGGACCATTGTTTCTTCATCTCCCCTCCTCGCGAAGAACGCGAAGAACGCGAAGAACGCGAAGAACGCAAAGAACGCCGGCGACCGGAATTCGACGACGCACACCGTGATCTGCGACGTCGACGAGCTCTACCCGCGACGTTCTTCGGCGACGCCTCTTCTTCCGCGGCTGATCCTCGTTCGGCAACAAAGGTGAGAATCGAACCTTCTAATTCTCCCCTTTTTATAATTCAATATCAACAGATTTAAATTAATCCGTTTGATCTTGATCCGGAGATTGGTGACGCGACGCCGGATATCGCGACGACGCGACGATCTCCTTCATCCGCAACGAGCGATTCCGCGACGACCTCTCGTCCGACGACGACGACAATGTAGGGGTTTATTTCCTTGATGATTCTTTCCCGTGTTTTTATCTCTTTTAAAATTAAAGAACCTGATCTCTGAACAATTTTAATTTATTTAAAATTGTTGTTGATCATTTTCTTTTCTCCCGTTGATTATGACTAACGCGGAGGGTGCGGATCTAACAAACAAGACCCGGCAACCCTCCGCCGATCTTTTGTTGTGCGGATTTGGCGGACGATGACGAACCGTGCGGCAAGGGCGATCCGTTGATTCCGCAGTGAAGATCGGCCCCCGGGAGGAGCAACGACGCAGACGGGAGGCAAAACGGGCCACCAGAGCAACTCCGGCGGCCGGAGGCGGCGGCGCCCGGCGCGCCGCCGTGGAGAAGATCCGCCGCGGCTGAAGCCGCGGCGGCGGCGGCCGGTTCCGCGGCCGCGCGGAACCGGGGAGGGACGCGGCGGCCCGGCCGCGTCCGCGTGACAGGCGGCCCCCCGCGGGGCCGCGTTTCCTTCAAGCCGCGGGTCAAACCCGCGGCAGCTTCCTTCGGCCGCTCGGCCGAAGCCGAGCCGCACCCAGGCCGGACCGGACCCGGCCTAGCCGGGTCGGGCCGGCCCGGTTCGGCCAGCCCAGGGGGGGTTCGGGCCGGGTCGCCCCGGGCCCAGAACCCCCGTTTTCGGGCCCTCTTCGGTCTTTTGCCCATATCTTGGGCATGGGACCTCCGATTGACGAACCGTCAGCGGCTACGCGATCCTTGGATCGAGACGGTCGTTTCGGTATATTATACTCAAGGTTTCGGAAGACTTTGGGTTCGGCCGGGTTGGTTCGTACACGAAACCAACCGGGCCCTCGGAGCGGAAACACTCATAACTTGAGCTACGGACGTCTGATCGACGTACTGTCAGCTGTGGTTGTTTCCTCTAAGTGAGACAGAACTTTTGGCATACTCCGCATGAGGATCGGATACAGGCGGAGTACGGTCGGGTTGGTTTTGCCCTAAAAACCAACCGGGCCCCTGGGACGAAAATGCCAATAACTCTCAGACCGGGAGTCCGATTGACGTGCCGTCTGTTGCGTTGAGATCCTGTTGTCGATACGGAACTTTTGGATACATCAAATTCGGACTACGTGTCAGTTGATGTATCAGCCTCTCGGCTCGTGGAGCGGACCCTCCTAAACGAGCTCGCTGCGTGCGGGAACCCTAGCGCTGGCTGTGACTTCGACGACAGAGCAGAGATCCTCCGTGGACTGCGACGACGGCAGAGCAGAGATCCTTCGTGGACTGCGGCGACGACTGTGCAGAGATCCTCAGTGGACTGCGTCGACTACTGCACTCAGCGATCCTACGTGGATCAGTGCTGCAGGTTCTGTGTGAGCCCGATCCTATGTGGGTCCTTACTACCGGTTCTGTGTGAGTCACTGCCTACAGGTTCTGTGTGAGCCCGATCCTATGTGGGTCTTTTGCGGGGGTTAGTACCTATCGATCCTTCGTGGGTCCGACGACTTAGACGGATCAGGGATCATCTTTGACGTCATCTGAAAAAGTATACCTGGTTGAGCTGAACCTTATGTTACTATCCTTTGTGGATTTACTGTTACTCTCCTTTGTGGATTGTGTTGAACTATCCTATGTGGATTTACTGTTTACTCTCCTTGTGGATTTGAGTCTTTCTTTCCTTTGTGGATTGAGTTGTTCTTGAGCTCGTGAGCAGAGCTAGAATTGGGGACTTAGGTATATGTATGGGCATATACCTAAGTCGAGTCAGATGTTACTTCGTGATTGCATCTTTCTTTTGTGCTATATCCTTTGTGGATTTCGGGAGACCTTCGGGGGTCTCGGGGTCCTTACTGAGTAGCTTATACTCACCCCTGCACGGGCTATGCCCGCACCTTGTTGTGTTGGATGTAGACGACGGACAGCGCTGATCTCAGTTGGGGCGTGGAGCAGGACGGTACCTGGAGGTGGACCACTGGGCGGGACGTGCTCGGAGCGGACGTGGGACCCGAGGAGCCTGGAGGCTATCTGTACCCACCCTTCAGGTGGGATTTCCAGTGGACGACACGAGGCCGCCGTCTTTTCTTCAGTTGCTGTTCTTTACTTTTTCAGTTGTACTTTACAGTTGGGCTTGTATTTCCGGCCCCCTTTACTTTTCTGCACTTGGTAGTTACTTTCCGCTTGCTGACTCTGTGGTGGTTGTTACTTATAAAGGAAATGCCTTCCCTGTTTACTGGGATTTTACGCCTTGGTGCTAGTCGCCAGCCCCTGGCCTATGGAAGGCGGGCTTGGGGTAGTCACGGCACGGGCCCCGAGGACGGGTCGTGACATGTCAACTCAGAGGCTGGAGTTGTAGTGGATCCAGTGAAGATTGAGGTGGTGATTTCTTGGGAGCCACCCAAGAATGTTACTAAGTTGCATAGGTTCATTAGGTTGGTTGGGTAATATTGGAGGTTCATACATGAATTCTCCAGAGTAGCAGCACCCATGACCACTTTAAAGAAGTAAGAGAGTCCCTTCTTTTAGATATAAGGGTTTCAGTAGATATTTCAATATCTAAGATAGAGTTTGACGAGCGCTCCCATCTCAAGATTTTTAGAGGTTGTCAAGTATGTGGTGTTCTATGACACCTCAAGGACTAGGTTTGGTTGTATCTTAATGCAGGGGAAAGTAGTGATTGTCTATGGTTTATGGTAGTTGAGACCACATGATTTGAAATGTGTGACCCACGATCAAGAGTTGTTGGTGGTTGTCTTCGCATTTACGATGTGGTGAAACTCCCTTATGGGTGAGAGGTTTATCAGCTGCTCAGACCACAAAAGTCTCGGGTATATCTTTTCATCGATGGATCTAAACTAGAGATAGGGGATTTGGCTAGAGTTATTCAATGATTATGACTTATAGATAGTATATACACCTAGGAAGTGGAACATGGAGGATGATTTTCTCCATTACAGATTGATTTTGTAGTTACTGAATAAGGAAAAAAAGATTTTGGACTCATTATAGTTATCCTTCAGGGATAGAGATGATGCAGATTACCTCCAATCGGTTTTTGTAACCCATCCACTCTTATCGTGATTCAGGGAAGCACGAATCGATGACACTGACAGTGAATCTTTATATGCACATTTTTTATAGGGAATTCCCTTGATAGATATTCGAAAGGCGGGGATCACTTCATTTCTTTCAGAGGATGCATAGTAGTAGCATCAGATTCCTACAGTGGATAGATGCATCAAGATATTCATGTGGGTGTCAAGGCAGACACCAGGGATGAAAGAACAGGTAGAAGTTGGGCCTAACTATTGATGTAATAGATGAGCCCTTATTTGAATTAGTTTTGTGGTTTGTCAACACACCATGTCGAATCGTGGTTCTTGGAAGGGGTTTCGCTTTTATTCCTTGGGGTTACAAGAAGGGAGTGAGAAAATATTCTGATGTCCTTCGTGATAGTTATATCACGTACATCTAGGGGACGTGAGGCCATCTAGTTGATTTTTGATTGAATCACCATGTTGGAAACTCCTTAACTTTTCAATATCAGAGTTCAATAGATATCTTAAGATTCCTCTACGTGTAAGAAGATACCTCGACTCTCTGGATCCCTTAGGTGATAGCTTCTGATCAAGATCATTTCTTTTCATACTGGTCGTGTAGATTGAGGATAGACAGTGGAGGGCCCTCTTTGGGCAGTCAATTCCTTTAGTTCATGATTGGTGATAGCATGAGAATCTCTATAATAGAACATTGAAGTTCGGGGATTATGTTAATGCTTGTACCCTCATCAGTTTGGGTATCCCTTGGTTTGGATTTTAGGGATGTAAATCCTTAAGGAGCAGAGAATGTAATGACTTGAATTTTCTTGGTTTTATTTTTAGAAATTAATTGGAAACATTATAAGTCCGGGCGTAGAGAAGGCGTGGGATTCTAAGACCCGATGTGCCGAGAATGGTTCATAAAAAAATGTTATTTTTTTAAATAGATCATGTGAGTGGTTTCCCTGAAAAGGTTGAAAAACTATTAAAATGGTTACTGAATCATAAATATGATGGCACCATTGCATTCAAAGCAATGGTTTTACCCTAGGTGTGACTACCATTTAGTCAGTGTGAGGTTGTTGTGGAAAACCCTGAAAGGGACGTACCCATAACTAAAATAATTAAATAAATTTATTTTATTTTTCAAATCCTTATAAATCATGAAAATGAACTCAAATAAAAAGTCCGAGACCACTATTGGGATTTCGTGGGTGTTCTTTCCCTAGGCAGGTCCTAACCTCGATGGGCGCACATCGAGGGTGAAAGTTATTTTTTGGATGTTAAAGTCATTAAAATAATAAATAAAAATATTTTAAATTGGATGGTACATGTTGAAAAAATGATAGTTTCCTTTTTTAATAATCCTCATCAATGATCTAGGGTTATCATTATAACCCTAGAGTCTCTCTGATGTAAGGGGAGGAGGCACTCACCTGCAACTATAGTTTGGAGACCGTAGCTCGAATCTAGTGATGACAGATTGACGATCAGAATTCAGATCAAGATTCAACGAACGAAAATTCTAAGACCATTATTCAATATTGATTCATCCAATCCTAAATGTAGTGGGTTTATTTTTTTTAATGATTTCTTTCCCCATTCATATTTCCAAGGATGAATGTGGACCAACCCACTAATAGCTTGATCGTGGGATTGATTATACATGAGGGATGGGTAATATTTACTAAGGAATTGAATAGGAGATTAATCTGTGTGATTATTGTTTTAATATATTTATTTAATGGGATTAATGAAGGATGAAAATAACAATTATGACCTTAGTTTTTAGATAATTGTTTTCTTATTCTCCTATCTCTGTTTTGAGTGTTATTCGCCGACAGACCACCATGGTTGCGGTGCGATTTTTTGTGAGGTTCTGAATGCTGTAAGACCCCCAGTGGAATGATGAGAATAAAAGAAATCAAAGGTAGTGAATAACCTGATCCTAGTATGGTGTATATGGCCTCATTTCAAATATTGGATCACCAGAGTGAGACCGGCGACAAATAGAAGGAGGGACACTGGCGGTAAAGTGCAGCACCACCGGCGGTGGAGCGCAGCGGCGTGGCCGCCTAGAAGAAGATAGCCAATGGATCGATGTCGATGATCGAGGACCATGATGATCAAGGGTCACAGATATAAGATAGGGATGGAGGCTCAATTCCAGATGGTAGGCTCGACCGAAGGTGGCATGAAGTCACGTCACGCGACACAAGGTCGTGGTCCAGCGGTACCTTGACGGGACCCCATGACAACCGCCGCGGGGCGGTTCACAAAGCGGGTGACCGAATTTAACATGGAAGTTGAACATGTGGAATAGGCGGGGGATACAATTCTCACCTCGCCTGGGTGGATGAACCGGCCCCCATCCGAGGGGGCTGGGCAGAAGCTGGCAGTCCAGATCGGCAGTGGGAAGAGCCTATTGTGGGTCGAACCGAGGTGAGGACGGGCTGGACCCAGTGAGCCGAGTCATCCCAGCGGGTCGACTGGGACCCATCAGGGTGGGTTGGGTTAGGAATGACTAGATTCGAGTCGCATCAGGTGGGACTTGGGTCGGGATGGGTCTGGTTGAACCAGACCCGGACCCCACCAGTCCCTTTTTAATTAAATGCCCGATAACTCTCAAACTGTGTCCATTTGATGAGTTGTTTGCGGTGTTGATGCCCTTGATATGAGGTGGTATTTTTGAGGTACTCTAAGTGATTTTCCATGGAATTTAGCATCTAAAAAATTGGCTTGTCGAGTTGGTGCTCCCGGAATAAGCATGCTAAGGATAGAATCCTACGACTGGCTATGACCTAAAATCTTTGTTATTAACTATAGAATGTATCTTACCTAGATTGTGTGTCTTATTTAGACTTTTTATATTACCAAGACTAATTTGGAACTATCTTATCCCACCAGGGTGTGGGTGCTCTTGTCTTTGATAACACTCCATGAGTTACCTACACTCTTTGTGTTACTAACACTCTAGGTTTTATCTACACTCTGTGTGTAACCTACAAACTATGTGTTTCTGACACTCTATGTGTTACCTAAACTATGTGTGTTACCAATTCTCTACGTGTAACTACTTGAGGGTACTGTAGATTCTTATGATAATCATGTTTACATACAATAGACATATACTTGGTGTGATCTTACTCTAGTTACTCTATTGACTATACCTCTTAGAGGCCAAACATTGTGTGCCGCTTTGGTGTTCTAAATGGTGTATTTCATAGTACACTTCTTTTTGGTATACTTTATGTGATTCCTTATGGTATACTTTATTTTAATTCCTTTTTGTTTTGTGGTCCCTAGTGAGTATTGTTTCACTCACCCTTGCATGGGCTTCGCTTCTCCGTGTCATGTCTTGTGCAGACAATCGACAGCTTTGACAGATTCCTTTGTGGTCCAGAGACAGGGGTGATTCAAGGTGACCCAATGGTTGTGGTATGCTTTACAGACATTCAGACTGATAACTGTACATAGCCCTCAGGTAGGGTTTTCTGCGAATGGGATCCAAGATCTTGAAACATTCTTTTCAGTTGAGCTTGTATCTTGGCCCCTTATTTCGTTCAATTTTGTACATTACTCTTAATGGGTTTTCCTAGTGGTTTGCATACGTGTTTACTTAGTGTTTTATGTTTCATATTTTGCTTGGAGACAGGTGTGTGCGTACAAGTACTTGGGAAAATTCCTCCCACTGGTGGAACATGCCTAATCGACACTAGTCGCCAGTCCCTGGCCTATGAGAGGCAGGATTGGGGTTGACATAACATGGGCCCCAGGGGATGGGTCATGAAATAATAATATTTATTATGTTATATTATGTTGATAACTAGGAAAATCTAAAAAATTATTTAATGAAACTATTTTGATTAATATTAAAAATTGAATTTTTTTTAAAAATACTACATATTTAAATTTTAAATTTTTAAAAAATAATTTTGAAGTAATATATCATAATATATAACAAATAAATTAAATAGTAAGAAATATTATATATGTGCGTGTGAGTTATTATTTATGAAACTAAAATAAAGTTGATTATAATAAAATTAAAATTGGAGTATTTTAAAATTATAATGTGAATATATTAAAAAATAAAAAAATATTTACAATTATTCATTTTTAAGTATTAACAAAATATTTCTAAACTAAATAATAATAATAATGGTAATAAAAATTTAAAATATAGATATTTAAAAATTAATATGTTAATATTTAAAAATAAAAATTTGAATATAAAATAATCTAATATATGAACTTTTAATTAGTAATCCTATCAAAAAAATTAAAATTAAAACATTAAATAAATAACTAACGTCGAGAAATAAAAAGTTGAGTACTAAAATTTTAATATTTTTTTAAAATTAAAAGGTGGAAATTTAAAAATTAATCTAAAATTTAATAATTCATATCTAGTTCCAATAATTAATAAATAATACAAGTAGATTATTTATTAAAGAAACTAAATAATTAAAATTATTTTAATTTAAAAAATTAATTGGTTCTGTAGTAAAATAAGTGGGGTCTACATTAAACTCATGTTTATAATATGAATGATGTTTAATTGTTTAAAATTATATGATTAAAAATTTATGGAGATGTAATGATTTGAATAACATTTATATTTGATTAACAACTATTTTTAAAAATGCTACTCTAGATTAGTTATAAGAAAATAATTGTTATAATTAATAAAAAGCGTTTTATTTTTTTCAATTCTGGTGTCTAATATTTTAATTCCATGTGTTGGTAGATTGTGTAAATATATCTATATTGAATATTTACACACTATTTCATCACATGGAATTAAAATATTAAAATATTTATTTAATAATTGTGAAATAGTTATCGTTTAATATTTTTTTCTTTTCCAAATTATTAACTTTATGTTATTTTTCAAAAATTTGTTTTCACTACTTAAAATTCACTAGACTATTGATCATTAATTATATTTAAAATTTTAAATCATAAAATAAATAAAAAAATCCTATTATTAAAAAAATTATAAATAATTTTATGATTATTTTCCTTAATACCTATTTAATTTTCTCTATTTAAATATTTTTGAGAATTTAATTTACATGTGAGGCATGGATCAGTGATATATCATATAGAGAAGAGTTAAAAAGAAACTCCAAGTGGGGAGAATAATGGATAAATATTGGGGCAGTTATGCATTGATGAAAATGCATAGATCAAAGCACTAGTATCAAACAATGTTTTTCTGGCTTGTGTAGGTTCATGATTAACACTATCTAATTATTATAGTACTACATTGTTTCTATCATTGACTACCTCAAAATGAATTCACTAATTATTATCGTCTTTTTCTCTAGTATTGTGCAAGGAGAGCTGCAGTTCTCAAGATGAGATGATTCATAGGGTTTACATAGATTAAGAAGAGTATAACAAAAGTTAGTATCAATTGATTGATAGAATGTTTGAATATATATATAATGATTGGAATATTGTTTAAGGATAAAGTTACCCTAAAACTATTGAATAATTATATTACTTAAAATAATCTATATTCCTATCTAAATTCATTTATTTATGAATCATTATGATATAATAGAATATATATAATAAATATATCAATTTTTATTAATTTATTGTTATATTTATTATATTTTTTTAAAACAAAAATGATTTTAATAGGAAAATTATCAATGGATTTATACATTGTCAATTAATAAAGATGTTAAATATATGATATATTATTTCATCACATAAAATATATATGATAAATAATTTTATTATAATAGATGTCAGGAATAATAATTATTTGTCATGATTTTTTTAAGATGAAAATAATTGTTACTATAATGCAATTATGAAGTGTTTTACTAATGGCAATGGTCCTTACTAATAATGATACATTTCCACTTTATTCTGATGATTAATCAAAAATAATAATAATCATGTTGTGATTTCTTATAGAGGGTTATTTTCAATGAATGTATATCATAGATAACTAATAGTGAAAAGGAGACTTCTTTTGATGACTACATTCTATCGAAATTTCCTAAAAACTTGTTGTTACAACAACTTATACGTACTAAGTAATTACCCTTAAAATTTTGATGTTTCATGGACTAATATTTAGTGTTTCATATGAGGTAGTAAATAGTGGATGGGGGAACCCTATTTTCTAGGTTTCTTAGAAATACCACATGGGGAAAATGATGGATACATGTGTAAAGTTATACACATAGTTTTAGAGGCCAATAGACTAACCTTGGGACTTTGGTTTTGAGGTAGGGATGTTTTTGTGGTTAGTTTTATGAAATCTCATACCTTTAATAATAACCTTGTGTGTTATGAATGAGATGTGTGATTTTTCATCAAAATTCTTGGTTTACCATAGAAACCCTTATTAACATGATATTATTTTTTTATAGCCTAAGATCTCATTGTGAGTGATTTTGGGGCTTCTTCACAAATCAATTATGCATTTCTCTTTAGGTCTGATCATATCAAAATTGAATCAAAGTTTAAATCTGAGTAATCATATCAATTCTGAATTATTACTTTATATCACCTTATCCTTCTCTATTATTAGACATATCTTTGTGGATTATATTTAATGTGATAAAATTGAATATTTCAAATCATAAAAAGATGAATCATGAGCTTGTATCCTTGATTATAGGTTTTAATGGGTTGGATAATGATTATGGATAATAGATATTTGGATTTGTGTATCTTTGGGTATTTTTCTAGGGATATTGGATCTTATTCATTCCTTGGTAGATTTTGATTCCTTTTTCATGATTTATGTGTTTCAAGTCATTTTTATTATAAAATTTTACTAAATAATTTTCTAAAATTAATTTCATAAAATTTATGTTTCTTTGGATTTGGAAAACCATGATTTTGATATTTCTATGAAAATCATGGGATTTTTTTTAAATTAGACATATTTTTGAAAAAAAAGGTTTTTTATCGTTAATTGATTGAATTTATGATAATATATTTTTATGGATTTTTTGTGAAAATAATTTTTTGGAAAATAATATTTTTTGTAATTATTAAAATTTATGAATATGTAATGAAAAATATGTCTTAGGAATGTAATGATAGATTGATTAATTTTTATTGAAGAAAAGTTCCTTTCTTTGGGATATAGTTAGTTATATTAACAATTTTATGAAAATAATCAGGTCATTTATGATCTATAAAGTTTATATGTTATGATCATAGTAAAGTATTTGTGTTGAATGTTTTATATTTATCATGTCTCTATTAATTTTAAAACTTAAACTTCTTCTAAGATGTTTATGGTGAATAATAAAACGTTAATCATGGATTTTGGAAAACACTATCATGATTTTTTTCATGTACTCATCAAGATTTAACTATACATATATGTTAAATAAATTTTTTTTAAAAATACGTTGGACTATTTTAAATAAAATTTATTACATGATTGAGAATAATTTTTTCATTGAGATGTATGGATGTTATATAGGGAAATCCTATGAGTGATTTGGGTACTCATCCCTTTTCACACATATTGATGTGCAATAACTAGGCCTCTTACGCATGAGTTTTTCAGTTAACCCCCTCACACATCTAGTCCTCTCCCTAGGGACCACCCACATGCCTGAACGGGTCACTAGACTAATGAATTTCCCTATAATACAACACAATTTTCTTTCAAATTTATTTCCCCTCCATCACACACACCATGGGAAACTTTCTAGGAGTTCACACATCCTATTACTACTCATATCCAATCATGCTTAACTATGGATTTATAATCATGTACGCTCCTAAAAAGAATGGTTCGCACTATTTACATGGGTAGTAACATTTGTCCTTTTAACCTACTAAACATTATAGGTTGTTATATTAACCTATATTTAGATCATAATGTTATCATTTTTGACCTTACATCTCAACCCATGAAGTGCCACTACACTTCTGGTTGGTTTCCCATTTGATACCACTATAATAATTAGGCCCCACAACCACCCATGTTTACCTATAGACACATGTTTTCCCCTCCCTGGGGACAACTCACATTCCTGAATGGATCATCATACTATTAACTATACCCACAGGTCAACACATATTCTTTCCAATGGTATTTTTCCTCACTCACACACACCCTGGGAAACTTCCTAGGATGTCACCAAATTATGAACACTACTCCCAGACAATACTCTTTAACTATGGAGTTATAATCAAGTAAGATCCAAAAATTATAGGTACACCTTGTTAACATGGGTAGTAAAATTTATTCTTTTAACCCTTTAACATTATTGGGTTTTATATACACCACCACATTAGATCACAACTTCCTTTTTTTTGGACCCTACAACTCAACCCAAGCAGTGCCACACACTTTAATTGGGGTTCCTCCTTTTATACCAACATAACAACTAGACCCCAGAGGCACCCAATTTTCTCTTCAAACACTTGTTTTCCATCCATAGGGCCCACCCACATACTCAAATGATTCATTAATCTAATTAATAATTCTGTAGGCCTACACATGAGCTTTCATTGTGAATTGTCTTTATTCAAACACACCTTGGGAAACCTCTTAGTAGGTCACCCATTATAACACTACACAAATCCAAACATGCTTAACTATGGAGTTCTAATAAGTTTACATCCAAAAAATAAAGGTAATATTTGTTGAAAAAGGTACTTTATTTTTAAAATTTGTTAAATACCAACCCAACCACTAGGTTTTATTCAAAGAGTCACATGAAATCATGTGCACCACCCAGTATGCAAGAGGTTACCGACGAGAAGAAAATGGTCAATATTCATCTGTGGGAAGACTATAAACTCAGTATCATGTCATGGGACAATAAATAAAAATAATAATAAGTTACATAATTTTCATATTATCACATAGAAACTAAATAATCAAACGAGAATACATGTCATACAAGTAATAAATGACTCCTAATGTAGAAAACCAAAATGGAGTAATAAGTGCATATAAAAAAATAAATAAATAAAGGGTCCCTTTAGAGTCCATCCAAGTTTACTACCATCTTCATGCCCGTATTCTTTTCTATCCACCACATTGTCCTTTCCCTTTTCTGAATCCATAGTCTTGAAATTTACAAGCATATGAAAATTTCGAGTAGTATGTGAGTAAAAAACCCAGTAGGACACTATCAATACATCCTTATCCAAGTTTGATCAATTATAATTTTATTATTCCATGATAATAACAAGTTTTTAAATACATAATAACATACAATCCAAAACCAAGTGGTTGTGTGCTATCCAAGCCACCACATACCCTAAGTTGTACCTAATATGGATCCATGTTGGAAGGATAATAATAGTATGTCAGGAGTGTGAAAGAACAATCCAAAAATTTCATAATATTTCTCTTAGTGGTATCAATGCATTGAGTCATATTATTTCCCAAAATTATCATGTCCTATCTCCATCATGGGTTAGGCTTCCAGACCATCGCACCCCAACTATTCCATGAGTTAGGCCCCGGTCCATTATTCCCCTAACATGCTGCATTGAGTTAGTACCCTTGTCAGTGATTACTCTACCCCTATTCTCTACTCTATCATCATCATCTTCAAAAGTCATGCACACTCCCCCTCTACGGTATAAACATCACATGATGGTCCACCTATCTCGGGTACTAATAATAACCACTAAGGTATCATAACATATATAAATGGTAGAGCATATACGGAAAGTATAGTACATCATTGTGAGAAATATAGTAGTAGAACATAATAACATGTGATCATAATCTAACATGGAAACAAGATATTATAACAATACTCCTAGAATCAAATATCACAACAGGTCACACGGGCAACACACACACACACCCACATGCGATCATAATCATGCATGATTATTAGTATTGTTAACACAAAAAATATTAACCTAGATGCATCTGTACAAAAGAGACTAAAATGGTAAGGATCTTTCTACCTCATATTTTTCAATATCAATAATGATGATAACTACCTTATGTGTATCAAAAGATACGGTGGAAACCTATATGGCCATAAACAAATCCAAATAGTTATTATTATCATAGTTATTAAAAAATTAACTTTTAAGGTTCACCAAGTATCCAATTTAAGTGTTACTTGTATCTCTTCATGGTTGGATATTATCCTGGGGTCATGGGTTCGATCTATGAGGATGAAAATTAAAATTCCCATAAGGTAGAGGAAAGTAGATATGATATGTTGCATGTAGACAGGTCATGGATAATACTGATATGGGATCCTATGTTATTGGGACATATGTTGTTAAAATGTTAGCTAATTGAGGATTATTAAATAAAAAGGTTCCCTTCTATGTAATGATCCCTATTTAGCTAAATTTTCAACCACCAATATCCCCAGTCTATAGGATCTCATACTGGTATCATTCATGGCTCGTCGACATGTAATACATGGAAAGTACCATCCCATTCCCTAGGGGAATTTTAATTTTTGTCCCTAGAATCTAAAACGAGTGACCTCGGGAATAAGTGCCAACTATGAAGCACTATGAGTACTACTTTTCTTGGTGGTTCTCATAGATCTTCCCAGTTTGATGTTATGCTTTAGGTCATGGGTCTGAGCCCTGGAGGAGGTGAATTAAATATCCCACAAGGTAGGGGACAGTACCTCTCACATGTTGTGTGTAGGGTAGATAGGAATTATATCAGTATGTGCTCCTACATACTGGGGTTGTATATATTTAAAAATTTAGCTGATTAGGGATCATTACATAAGCTTATCTATGAATTTCTAATGAATTAAGATCCCAAAAAGAAATGTTATCCTTATTTACATAGGTCGTAACATTTTTTCTTTTAACCCTTTAACTTCTGGTGTGTTACATGATGTTTATAATTATGTGATACATTATAATATAGTAAAGGGAATGGATGTGATTATAATTGTAGATGGGTCACATGATCTGCAGTCAATGTGGATGTATCAATGTTTGGATGTTTTTTGTAGAAGGTGTTAAAGTATCCTTTATGGGAAGTTATAATCTATTAGTTAGGAGTTTCATATAATAATTGACAGAGATTATATCAGTTATAATATGTTTTATTTTTTTATTAATTTTAAAAGATATATTTTTAAAATATTTTTTTTAGATTTAAAACAAAAAAAATAAATTTTCATCACTTGTTTTTGGTTCTCTTTTTTAAAGGAAAATAATTCCTTAATGATTATATTTATCCATAAATACTAATTTATATAGTATAGAAAATTTAGAATATTATATAGTCCTTATAGAGATCTAATATCAAGTCTCGATATTTAGGCTTTAAGTCCAAGATCTTACCAAAGTGGTATTATATAAATTAATTAACCAATAAATCATGGTTTATTTGGTATGTACCATGATTGGAAAATTCTAAACTCAATAGGTACCTATAAAATTCCATATCTAACCTTTTTTGGGGGATATTTGAATTTCCATAGAGTTTGCGATGACAAATGATCTAATGATTACCTATTAAATATTGGTTAGTTGTTCTCTATAGTTTTTTGTAGACATTTTTTGTTGATAAAAATAGTGTGTTCATACATCATTTTTAAAACGTGTATATATGACATATATAAGAATTGGATTTTGTAAAATGAATAAAATACCATAAATGTCTTTGGAAAATTCTTATTCATTGTAAATAGTTCAGTTGAAACTAATTATGATTTATTATATGACAATTTTTTATGAAAGGAATAAATCAATGAATTATTAATTGTTTAACATTTTTTAAATCAATATATTTTATTTGAATTTTACGACCATTGGAACTAGGATACTGGGAGTTTCTATGTAATGACTCATTTAGCCCTTTTGGTTTATGTTGTTGTGGAGATTCCATCATGTGGGGATCCTTTTTGTGAGGAAGGAAACAAGGACATGTAATGTATTCATGCACTCTTGAGTTTATTGGTTCAAGTGATGTAATTTTATATTAATGGTGTAAATAAAGAGTGGTCTAAGTAAATGGACTAAGATTCGGAGTTATATAGAGAAAATCCTAATATATTTAGTGGTTATGGTATATTATAGGAAGCTAAACATTAGTATATGGGGGATGGATCAACTCATAGAGTTTCTTATTAGACATTAGAAATAAAATATAGTGTTTAATATATACATTATAAAACTATCAACTCATCAGTAGTGGGATATATCAATGCATGTGAAGTTTCATGAGTATATAATATGAATTGAGTTCTAAGAGATATTTAGTCAACACTTATACCCAATGAAATTAAATTCATGGAAAGAACAAGGGTTCATAGATTTGGAGTAAGGGAGAGTGAAAATTTGAGATTATACTATTTATTTTATATATATTGTTTGTTTCTCACATGATTTTATTACTAATAACAATATTAAGGCATAATGGTTCAATATGATTCTTTGAACTACGATTTGGTCGACATTTATTTTATTTTATTTACCTATATATATGGTGTTGTTGGGAAATAAATATACTATGGTGGAATTATATATGATTTATTTAAATAAAATTTGAACTTTTATTCATTGATTTTGTAGAATAAATTGTCTTTCTAGAAAATATAAGAAGAAGTGGGATGAGTCTAATATAGTAGGTTATGGAAAGAATTATTCAATCATTGGTTCATCTGAGAGTATGACAGAACTTGGGTGTTACCAGTATGGTACCACTACACACCTTAAGAAATAGTATGATAATAATCCTAGGTCATTTAATTAGCGTGACAAAAGTAGGCAGCTGATGATGTTTAAATGTTACTTATCTTGGAATTATAGTGTTTGATGTTCTAATAAACATAAGGATTAAGGATGTTCATTGAAAATTTTACGTAAAAAAATAGAGTTTTCTATTAGGAATCATAAAAATCCTTATAAAATTTTGGCTAAGAATAATTATGGATATTTATTAACTATAAATAATTCAATGGATGAGCCTAATGTAGAACCTACCATAATGAGAAGTACTCTTCTTATTTATTCTAAAATAAAATATGTTATGTTTGATATAGATTCCTTATATAAATTAATCTGAATATTAGTAGTAAGAAAGATTAATTTTCATGTGGATTGATGTCTTATTCCATCAAAATCAAGTATCCACTTAGAGAAAGAGTGGAACATAGACTTATATGGTCTAATTATTCCACTATGAATAGTGATGTGGAAATATCTAAGTCATAGAAATAAAAAAACAACCTCTTAATTTGAATATATTTTATGGTGATGATCATGGATTAATTTAAATTTTATAGATGTAGATAATCCTTCACTTATTCTAATGGGAGTGTTCAAATTTTTTTGGGAAAGTGGGATATTCATATGTTTTCAATATGATAACTAGTTAGAAAATATGGAACTATAACATGTTAATTTAAATATTTTTATATTGGATTAGTATAATCTAGAAGGAAACCATAATTACCTTAAGTTATAGGATATTTTTTAGACATTTTATCTAAATAATTATATTGAATACCTATAGAGAGAGATGTGAAGTTAACTATTGAATTATTGTTAGGAATGAGTATAATGTCATTTCCTTCATATCACATTGAACATTGGATGATGTGAGGATTGAATATTTGAGAGTAAAAGGACTTATCTAAGATAGTTTTTTCTCAATGGTGGAAACATTTTATGTGTTAATAAAGAATATGGTATCCTAAAGTTGTGTATTGACTTTGAGAAGAACAATTAGGTGGTTCAGAATAATAAACACCCTCTACCTCACATTAATGATTTATTTTATTGGTTAAAGTGTTCTAAGTAGTTTTTTGAGACTTATTTGAAATTAGGATATCATCTTGTAAGGATAATGGTGGTATACATTCAAAATACATCTTTCAAGATAAGGTCTAAATATTATGAGTTCTTTTCAAAACCATTAAGGATTACTTACACTATTTTTTATATATTTAATGAATATTATCTACCATAAATAAATTTGACTCATTTTTGTAGTGTTTTTGGATAAATCGTAATTTATTCTAAACCAAGTAATGATTATAATAGAAACTATTTTATTTTGTAGGAAATTTTGTCGAAGTATAGGTTATATCAAAATCCATCTAAATGATAATTTATTATTTGAGAAGTAAAGTTCCTAAGATATGTAATTTCTAATAATTGATTTTAATTATACCCATTTAAAGTTTAATTAGTGATGCATTTTGAATTACCTAAATGTTTTTTTCTATATTTATATTATTGTCACATTATAATGTTATTACCAATTTATATTTAATACTTTTAAAATCTAGTGTCACAAAGGATGATATTAACATCGAATGATTTAATGTTTTTGGGGTACAATACATTCCGTGAATCCTTTGATGAAATGAATAGATGGTTGAATTTGATAAAGTTTTTAATTTTAACTAAATTTAGTGAGGAATTTTAAGAATAATATGATGTATCCAGATATTGATTGAGATATGTTCTTATGATTGAAGATAATGAACTAGTATATGAATCTATATATTTCTAAACACATGATATAAACTATTCCAGACATGATTTTTATTCTATAGTGGTAATTCTAGAATTAAATATTTAGAGACATAATCATTTTGGTGTGAGGTACATGGTGTATTTGGAATATAAAAGGTTGAGATATATTTTTATTCAACATGAATTTAATTTATTGATACAAACTTTGGTGGAGTATATTCAAACATTAAATTTTGAGTTATGTTATACAATAGGTAAAGGTAATATTATAGTATATTCCTTGAGGATTAAGACTAAAGTGTTTAATCATTCAAAGAGTTATTGGTAGTTAATGATAATGATTGTAGATTTGTATATAGAGGCTCACGAGGAGAGGGAAAGTATGGTGTCACAGTAAATTAATTTCAAAGTTTTTCTTTTAGACCATGTAAATATGGTTTAAATAGAAAATGCCAAATGAAATTAGATTAGTGAAACCAAAAATATTGTTTATACCATTATGTGGTGGATAATTTTAGTATTTTCTTATCAATTTTCAAGATAGATTTATAGTTTCCTTAAGCTTGAAGGTGGTGGTAATGGATACGTTTCCTAAAACTAGTTAGGGTGTTCATCCTAGAGTGACTAATATGTATAATAATATTGAATGGTGATTTCGGTGTGAGTTTATGAAGACATAGATATATTATTTTGTCTCTAATTTCTTTACTTATCAATAATTTAATAAATAACATCAATAACCTAAAATATTTTACAACCTTTCACTGTACCAACCTATATGTTGTAGGATATCATGATGGATGTTTGGTCGATTTACCAGGATTTCTATAGAATAATGATGCTATCTGGGATATTCTAGATTGACTCATGAATTTAACTAACTTTGTAACCATTGAAAAAATGTTTCCAATAAAATATTTTTGTAATATATATGTAAAACTAGTGTTACAATTCTTGGATTTATTTTTCCTATCATTTTAGATAGAGATCCATATTTTACTTCACAATTTTGAAGAGGGTTGTATAAGATTATGTGTAATGAACTATAGATTAGTGGATCATTCTATCCATATATTTCCAAGAATTTAAAACAAAACATCATTACAGTAATTGAATTTTTTTTGTCATGGTGTTAGATTTTTAGAATGGATTAGACAATTAAGAAACATTTGAATAGTTTTTTATAATAATAGTTTTCATGATATACTTTAGATAGATTAATTTTAATTAATTTTTGTAATATTATTTGAATCACCTTTTAGTGTGGTAGAACTAAGTGAAATATATCTCTTGAGGAACTAATTTAGAATATGGTATGAATTATTAATTTTATCTAATTGAAATGTGATTAATGACTAATCATACTTAGTATAAGTCTTAAGTTTTCCAATAATAAATAACTTTCATTTTGTTGTTGTATATTGAGAATTTTTTAGTGTTTTCATGGATAGTATATTAATGAAAGAGGAACCAAAGTAAGTTGGAACCCTGTTATATGGATCCATTAGAGATTATTTATCTTATTTGAGACATGGATGGTACTTTTGATTTTTTATCAATGTGTGATATAAGATATGATATTCCCCATATTTCTATTTTAAAAAAATGATAATGGGATATGTATTATATTATTATCTATGATAAAATGAATTTATAAAATGATAAAAACTTTTTTTGAAAGACTGGTGAGGATTGTTGATGGGTTGGACAAGATATTGAGAGGATAGATTAATTCTTCACATAGAGAATTGTAACAATATTTGTTGATTAAAATTATGACTTGTGAATTATATGACCATTTATGAATACAATGTTTGATGTTTATTATATATTATGAATCCCACTAGATTCTTAGGGATAAAAGTTTTTATGGTGGGGTGGATTGTTACACCCAGTACTTAGAATCTACTTTCCCATTGCATTTTGATGTTTTTTATACAATGGTTTTATGTTTTATAGAGGTTGTAAAAACTTCGTGGTCGGCTTCATGATTTAAAACATCTTTCATCTAACCATTCAGAGAAAAAACTGAGATACATAAATCCATATTATTAGGTGAATTTCCAAGTGACCATGTAGACTAACTATATGACCTAGATTTACTAGAAAAGAGGTGGGCATAGTTAGGCACTTAGTCACTATGGAATTTAATAATACCATGTATGTTGGTAAAAAGTTGAAATATTTGTATTTTAATACTACTAATAACCATTAAACCCTTAATTTTACACTATTATGACTTTAAATAAACATATGAATCATTGTGAGTGATTATAGGGCTTCTCCACTGAATAGAAATTGTTTCCTTCAATGCTTTGTTGGATGAACATCAAATCAATGGTAAGGTTATGGTGATCTCATGGGTACTTTAACACACATTTTTCTCTCTCTTTTTCATTATATATTTATTAATATTTATCATAATATAGTATACATTGATTGGGATAATTTATAAATTAAAATAATGTATAAAACAATCATGAATTTTGTGTCCTTTATTCTAGGTTTCAATAGATTTTATCATAATCATTGATACCTAATGTAGGTTTTCATGATATTTAGGTATTATTAATCTATGTTAGGTAGGTCCTATTAGTTCCTTTTTATATTTTAATATAGATACATGATCATTTTTACAAAAATTATTTCATTATTCTTAACATAAATGCCTATTAATACAAAATAAGGATTGAAAGGTCTAAGTGTATTTGGAAGACTAGGTTCATAATACATAGAAGTAAACTAAAATAAGGATTCATTAATTTATTCTCCACAATTAGCTCATAAAATCTATTTTAGAAGCTAAAATGTCATAGAATGACATGGGGAATACATGATTGAATGGGGTGATCTAAAAATCCCAATAAGTGAATATACATGATAAGGAAGCATAACATGTGAGTTAAAGGTATAACATGATATCAAAAAATAGAAGGTACATTAGTAATAAAATGGAAGCACAACATAAAATATATTATATCATAAGATCATAGTATCTTAGGAAATTAGGAAATAATATAAAACATGACATAATCATAGGCCAATTCTAATCATTGAGACAACATCACAGGGTGTACGAAGTCCTCTAATGGATTAGGTTCACTCCCTAATATCATACCAGATGTATCATGAAGTTATAAAAATACCAAATGAATTAGAGGGATAAATAATTTTGGTCCAACCCATAAAATTCATATCATATAAATTAGTATGTTTTTCACATAAGTAAATCAATCATAAGTACAAGGACCTGACCTTATAACATTACATAATATTGAATTAAATGAATAATTTACATTGAGAATATTTTCAGGTTTAGAGTTTTAGATAATTAGGCTATAACTATTACATAAAAACTTGAATATTAAAATTAGACACTACTACTCAGTATCCATTTTTTCATAAAATAAAAACTCTTAAAAAGAAACATATCTAGTTCCATATTTTAGACATCATGAATTTTCCTTGATCCCATATTTGACCCTATTCATCTTTAAGTCATGTGGAAAAAATTTCAGAAACTTGGGATGAGCATAAAAAGATCCTTAAGGGTTATAAAATAAGGAAGGAAAAGATTATCCCATCAATAAATACAAATCAATGAATCTATATTTTTCAATCATAACATAACTTATAATATCATAAGATTTATGAATAACACACACAAATCCTAAATCATAAAGGTTACTTATAGAATCCATATCAAACTTACATTGTATCTATCATAGCTACATAGGGAGTTACACTTAGAATACCCATCATAGTATATTCCCTAAATCTCTTGAGAGAAACATCACGTTTACCTCCATCACGTTACTTAATACATTGGAGAGCTATCTCGGGCTCACCCTCCCTAGGTTGATCACGAAACCACCAATATAAATAAAATATTCCCTATAACCATAACATATTCATAAAACATAACAAAATAATAAAAAAAGATAACATTTCCACATTCCAATATATCAACTCAAGATATTGAAATCAACAATGATTTATCAAATCATTTTTAAACCCATTTAAAAAGAGATTTTTGAATCAAAGTGTCCCATACCAGTTTGAAGCTTTTAAATGAATTATCATTTGAAAACATTAATGTACATATAAATAAATCCTAAAACCCATTTTTAGAACATGTAAATTAATGATAAATATTTAGAAGAATAAATCTTTAAAACATTTAAAATGATATTTTGGTTAAAGGGTTTTTTTAATAAAAAGGGAGATGCTTGAATAAAAATAAATAAGGAATATAATTTAATAAGAACTTTGTAATATCATGAGAATAAATGTATTAATGATATAATATGTCAAAGGACAATATATACACCATATAAGAGTGAATTGGTGCATAAAACAATGAAGTCTCAGTGGAAATGTAAATTGAGATGAAATCCCTTCTAAAAATGGTATCCTTAAATTAAGGATAAATCAATCACATAATTATGTGTGAAAAATATAAATACACCCAATATAATTGTATATTATGTTTGTAACAATCATAGTCCATTCAGACATATTAAAAGGTTACATATTCAAGAAGTACAAGTTGAACCCAAAGAATTGAAATTGGGTTATGAAGTTCCCTTGTAAAAATTCGACAACCTAACGAGCGTCACTTTAAAATTAAAAAAAATGTGTTGATGAGATAAAAAGAGTATCTCATCACTTGGAAATAAAGTCTATATCAATAAGGCTATATAATAACATAACCCAACATAATAATATGTAAATTAAAAGACATAACAAAAAGAAGTCTTTTAAAAATAGGAGGGTGAAAGGTTCACTTACTGATTTGGTAACTTTCAAAACATACGCCACATGAAAGAAGGATCATAAAATGAAGATTTAAATACTCATAAATGAATGTATTTTTCTCAAATAGTAAAATCATGGTCATCACATACACCAAACAAAAGGAAATAGTGTCCAATATAGCATGAATCCTACAGGAATAAAAAGTGAGATGAAACCCTTTACCACATTGTAATCAACTGAGTCGTATGACAAAAAGTTAATAACAAACAAATTAATCATAGAATACCATGAATATAATGAGAATTATGAGAATATATATCAAATGGTGGTAGAAAATACACCACATGCAATGAATAAGTGGCGAACAATGGAAGTCTCACGAAATTAAAAGTGAGATAAGAAAATATCGTACCTTGTGTCCGACTTGACCCATTCGTTCATTAATATCCTTAATAATCAACTAATGTTAATTTCCACTTTCCTAATAACCTTTTTAAAGTTTATTATTCCTTTTATATTACTTATTACCATGTTATAAACATTATTTAATCATTTAAGTTAATAATGGTCATTTTGTCGATATTTGGTACTTGAGTAAAAAAAATGAACACCTTAAAATTACATGTTGTTCATGTGGTAAGATATCCATTATATTAAGAATGATATTAATGATTTAGATATAATATATATCAAATATATCCAGTATATACATTTATTTATAATAGTACATAGCATTTAGAGGTAAGAAATGAAATGCACCGTTCATTGAGACGGTAAGTCGTACGTACGCATGAACGCTGCTTCCATTTCTATTTATTATTTTAATGGAATTAAAAACATAATTATACATTATTATATTATAATACCATTAAAATAACTTATACAATATTATTATCTCCATCCTTTATATGTCTCACATAATGTATTAACGAGTCATATCACTTTGAGGGGGCGGTAGTCCGCACTTCCTCTAATGAGATTATCGTATTTACCCACTATGGAAACCATAAAGAACTTATATAAATGAAACAATAAATAAGTATAAAGAAAAAATAAACAAAATATATATCATATATAAATACAGTGCCATCATAATGGCCACCATGAGAGGCGGTTGGAGATATTTGAACAATCATCGTTTTGTGAGGCGTTAGTTTTCCATCCACAGAAACATTATGTTCTTCACCCATTAGATAGAGGTGTGTGTAAGTGTAGTTAGAATCCATCTCATAAAAACATACTAGTATATTGAGGATACTTTTTTTTGTTACAAAAGAAAGGAATAAAAAGAGTTTAGGGGTTGGAGAAGTAAAATAAAAGAAAACAATTTAAGAGAAACTGTTCCCTTTAATTTGGGTAACTCCCTTTGGTTTGAACCAAAAGGGTTTGTTGAAGTGACTTATGTCTAAGGTAAGGGTTCTAGGTGGAGGATAGAGATGTAGGGATCTTAATTGGTCAGATTTTGGATGATCCAAATGTCTTTAGAGGTGTGAGGAATTGTTTAGAAGTGGTCTCCTTTTATAAGGGGGAGGAGGGGCTCTTTAGGAAAGTGTGAAAACATTATTTCATTATAAACCTATCATTAGTTTCAAAAGGTCCCAAACACATTAATGTCTAATATAAGATGACTAATATTCTAAATAAAATCATCCAATAAGTATTGGATAGGTTTAGGATATTATTTTAGTCTCTATAATCTTATTTATTTAAATCATTTATTAATGAGGTAAACACTGCATCATTATTGTGTCATAAATAATTCAATTCATTTGATGTCTATAAATTTTAAAAAAATACCCTGATGTAGTAAATATTTTTATCTTTCCAATTAATATTTATAGTTCAAAATATAATTTAAATAACTCCATATAAATATTAATTTACTCAAAGCTTTTTGTTTATGTCATTTTTGCCTTTACATTAAATTAATTAAAGTGTAATTATCTTTAATAAGTGGCTCCATGGGGTCCCAAAATATACCCAAAGATGTCCATGGTCAGACATTACTCATCCAATAAGGTTAGGACATGTGTTAAGGTAATTTTTAATTATTATAATATTCTTTTTACCTTGAATTACCATATTTACCTTTAACTGCGGTAAATAAAAGTCAGAAATTACTATTCACAAAAAATTATTTCCATCTTATTGAACCACATTTTATTTCTTGATAACAACCACATATGTTGGATTTTCTAGATTAAACTCACAGAAGCAGTAAAATTTAATTTAAATGAAAAAGTCAGTTTTCTAACTACTACTAAGTGGTTTTACTATTCATCAAAAAATTGATGTTTTTCAAAAAAATACCAAAAATTCACCCAAAGCTAAATTTGATATTCCAAATTCAATTTTTTTTTATATTTTACCAAACTCAAAACATATAAGTTTCATTAATTAATTTGATAATTAATTCTTGCTGTCAAAACAAATAATGTGTTTTTAAGAAACAATATCTATCAAAAATTGACACTTGTTTATGTCTAATTTCAGTGTGAAATTCAATCCAATGACCACCATTGGATTAAATGTTAAAAATATATTCCTATAAAACTTTAAAACTAATTAAAAAGATAATATATTCATATAAATAATTTATATTAAAAGGCACTTTTGAATTAAAATACAGTATTTTTCACTATTCATCAAAAAATAAACTTTATCAAAAAAATATGAAAATTCTACCAAAAGTAAATTTTGATGTCCCCATTCTAAAGAAGGATTTCATTTGGTCAAATAGAATGTATTAAAGTGACCAAAACTATATTCAAAGATATTTCACCATTAAAAGGCGGTAAATCATCCTTTTAATGTAAATTATGCTTAATATTAGATTCATTCACATTTTAAGCCTCTAAATTTTATTGTTTAAATGTAAATACATTTAACAAACATGTATACTCATATTGTAGTTATTTTTCTTCATTCCTTCCAATATAATGGCTAGGAGTTAACTACCATTCAAAATAATAATATTATATTATTAGTGTGCAACGTAAGATTTCAAAGAAACATGTTGTTGCGTATCAGGTACACTATCAAACATGGCAATACCTTTAAAGTAAAATTAATATTTAATTCACAAATATTAATAAATATGAAAATTTTCATGTTCACTTTTTACCTGGGATGTGACATCCTTCCTCCCTTTTGGGAATTGCGTCCTCGCAATTTTAAAACTGGTCTTGGAAACTTCATTAAAAGTCCCACATCGGAAAAAAGTCAGTGAAACTATCACTTTAAAATAAAGAAAGAGAAGTTAAAAGGTCACATGAGATAACTCGTAATAATATTCCTTGTAGGAAAACATGGATATGGAAGAGAGGACAAATGTTCAAGTTCTGATGGAGAGTGATAGAAAACATGATTATGAGAATGTTAACCACCAGAAAATCACAAACTTATGATGTGTTAAACGGTATTTGATTACCCAGTAGGAAATGTAAACTAACAAAATTTTCGTTTTACATTAATTTTTATAATTTGGAGGAATTCATTTACTACATAGAATAAGAACATAATGAAATATACTTACTTTTCATATAGACTTTCATAATTTTCTAAATTTCTTCAACAAACACATCTTTTCTCCCAACAATGAGTATTCAAACTAACTTGGTCACATTAAAATCTCTATAATGAACTTCTAGAGAATCACATAATCCACAAAATATGAATTATATTTTTTTCCCATGTCTTTAGACATTAACAAAAACCAAAATGGTTTGTGTGAGATCAGATAATACCCAAAAAGGATATTATTTTATAAAAAACCACCCTTAATCTCCAAAAATGTTCAAACAAAACCCAAAGTTCAACAAATACCATCTGATAAACAATTGTCCATAAAATTCTTCAAATTAATCCAGACTAATATTAAAACCCAAATCTCAGAAGGATTTAATCACATAGTCTTCCAAGATAAATCTTAACATTTATGTCCAAATAACATCAGATACTCTTAAAGTTTTATATTGAAAAGTAATTAACTGAATCACATATTCTCCATGATAGGTTAATCAATTGCATATATAACCTAGAATCAACATATTCTTGATTCATAAAATAATCTAACTAAAAATAATTAGTCATACTAACTAGGAACTTTACGTAGTCCGATGGTATGGGTAAATCCCGATCGCACTTTGGTTGTGGGTTCGATTCCCGTATCTTTGTCTGATGCGACGAGTTGTCACGTGGTTTTCATGTCATCCTATTTCAAAAAATTAATAACATTCCCAAGAAAATTTAACCATTACATATTTTAACCACAAATTTTATCTAATAAATTTAATTTTGCATCCCAAAATGTATTAACCTATAATTGCCTCAAATTCAAAGATCATATAAACCCAAATGGTTCTTTATAACTGTATCCACAAAAGAGAAGATAATTATTACTTGAATAAAATATTCATATGTCAAACTTCAAGGTTAAACATACTACAAAAAGTATTCTAATGTAATCCCATCATCAAAAGAGACTTAATACTTTTTAGAATTTCACCATCCTAAAATCTGTCATAACACTTGAATCCCTTATATGTTGACTTCTTACTCATTCAACGTTATTCATGATCCATTAACCATTCTTTTCCAACTTATTCTAAAATAATTCATTCCTACAAAAAAATCACAAATCATATCCTAAGATTCAATAATTTAAAAACATATGTTAAGAAATAATCCATACCTTTCATTGGTCATTTTCAGTTTCTTCATCCTCAATTGGAATGGTATCAGGTATTGGTAAACATATATTTGTACCATCCTGGTGATCCCATTCCCGAAACAACTTTGTAGGACATCTATTTTTATAATGACCATGCACACCATATTTAAAACATTCAATTGATCCCTCAATAATAACTTCTTTCACTTTCCTAGAGTCAACTAGATGTTTCCTTTTTCCATGGAAGGTTCTTGATTTATGACCTTCATTTCCACATATATATAATCTTCTTGTCCCTTTGAATCATTTTCCTAGGTGTTTCTTTCCATATCCTTGACAAAAAGGCTTTTGAACATACTTACTATTATGATTATTACCTGAATATCCGTAGGGATTTGATTCTCGCATATACGATGCCTTATAAAAATCACCAAGGTTCAAGTTGTCAATCATGACTCGAGATAGTTGGTTGAGAATAACCATAAGAGTTATCATTGTAGATCTCATTTTATTCAGTTTCTCATTCATAAAACCATCACAATTTTCTTCACATCCAATGTTACTTTGATTCCTGCTAGATCCACCCATTTACTAAAACCAAAAAGGTCAGTGTGAGTATATTAGTAAAATCATCATATAATATATTATGAGGAGGGTAAATACTAATATATACTTATTCAAGTTATCTTAAACTCATTTACTTTATCAAAAGAACTACGAATCTTTCTAAAATCCTAACCATTATGGTTATTTCTCTTATGCTTAAAGAATACCCTAACCTCTAAAGTTATCTAAGCTGGCATGTGATACCAACTATAAGGACCCGACCTTATAACATTACATAATATTGAATTAAATGAATAATTAACATTGAGGATCTATTCAGTTTTATAGTTTTATAGAATTAGTCCATAACTATTACATAACAACTTGAATCTTACAAGTAGACACTACTACTCAGTATCCATTTTTTTCATAAAATAAAATCTCTTAAAAGGAAACATATCTAGTTTCATATTTTACACATCATGACTTTTCCTTGATCCCATCCTTGATCCTATTTATCTTTAAGTCTTGTGGAAAAAATTTCAAAAACATGGGATGAGCATAAAAAGCTCATTAAGGGTTATAAAATAAGGAAGGAAAAAATTATCCCATCAATAAATACAAATCAATGAATCTATATTTTTCAATCATAACATAACTTAAAAAATCATAAGATTTATGAATAACACACACAAATCATAAATCATAAAGGTTACTTGTGGAATCTATATCAAAATTACATTTTAGATATCACAAATACATAGAGAGTAACACTTGGAATACACATCACAATATATTCCCTAAATCTCATAGGAGAAACATCACGTTTACCTCCGTCACATTACCCATTGCATTAGAGATCTATCTCGGGCTCACCCGCCCTATGTTTATCACGGAACCACCCGTATATGTAAAAAATTCCCAATAACCATAACATATGCATAACAAATAACATAATAATAAAGGAAAGATAACATTTATACATTCCAATATATCAAATAAAGATATTTAAATCAATAATGCTTTATCAAATCATTTTCAAAACCATTTAAAAAGAGATTTTCGAATCAAAGAGTGCCATACCACTTTGAAGATTTTAAATAGATTATCATTTGAGAACATTAATGTCCATATAAGTTAATCCTAAAAACCATTTTTAAAACATGTAAATTAATGAGATATATTAAGAAGAATAAATCTTTAAAACAATTAAAACGATATTTGGGTTAAAGAGTTTTTGAAACAAAAAGAGAGATGCTTGAATACAAATAAATGAGGAATATAATTTAATCAAAACATTATAATATCATGAGAATAAAGGTATTCATGATATAATATGTCAAAGGATAGTATATACACCATATAATAGTTAATTGGTGCATAACAACAGTGAAGTCTCAGTGGAAATGTAAATTGAGATGAAATCTCTTGTAAAGATGGTATCCTTAAATTAAGGATAAATCAATCATGTAAATATGTGTAAAAAATATAAATACATAAAATATAAGTTTATATTAAGTGTAAAACAATCATATATCATTAACACATATTCATAGGATGACATATTCAAGAAGTACAAGTTGAACCCAAAGAATTCAAATTGGGTTAAGAAGTTCCCTTGTAAATATTTGACAGCATAACGACGTCACATTAAAATTAATAAAATGAGTTGATGAGATAAAATGGGTATATAATCACTTTTAAATAAAGTCTAAATCAATAAGGATTTCTAATAACATATCCCAACATAATAATATGTAAATTAAAAGACATAACAAAAAGAATTATTTTAAAAAGAGGAGGGTGAAAGGATCCCTTACCGATTTGGTAACTTTAAAAACATACACCACAAGAAAGAAGGATCATACAATGAATATGTAAATACTCATAAATGAAATTAATTTACTCCAAGATTAAAATCATGGTCAGTAAAAACACCAATAAAAATGAAATAGTGTCCATTATAGCATGAATCTCATGGGAATAAAAAGTGATATGAAACCCTTTACCACGTTGTAATCAACTGGGTCATATGACCAAAAGTTAACCAAAAAATGAATTACATAATACCATGAATATAATTAGAATAATGATAATATATATCAAATTGCAATATAAAATACACCACATGCAATGAATAAGTGGCAAACAATGGAAATCTCATGGAATTAAAAGCGAGATTAGAAAATCTTGTACCTTGTGTCCGACTTGACTAGTTCGTTCTTTAATCTCCCTAATAATAAAATAATGTTAATTTATACTTTCTTAATAACCTTTTTAAATTTTATTATTCCTTTTATATTACTTATTACCTTATTATAAACCTTATGTAATCATTTAAGTTAATAACTGTCATTTTGTCGATATTTGGTACTTGAGTAAAAAAAATGAACACCTTATAATTACAATTTGTTCATGTGGTAAGATATCCATTATCTTAAGAATTATATTAATGATTTAGATATCATATATATCAAATATATTCAGTATATAAATGTATTTATAATATTACATAACATTTATAGGTAAGAAATGAAATGCACCGTTCATGGAGATGGTAAGCCGTACATACGCATGAACGCTACTTCCATTTATATTTATAATTTTAATGGAATTAAAAAAATAATTATACATAGTTATATTATAATTCCATTAAAATATCATATACAATATTATTAACTCTATCCTTTATACATACCACATAAGGCATTAACGAGTTATATCACTTTGAGCGGGTGGTAGTCCGCACTTCCTCTTCTGAGAATATCGTATTTACCAACTATGTAAACCATAATGTATTTATATAAATGGAAAAATAAATAAGCATAAAGAAAACATAAACATAATTTATATCATATATAAATTTATTTCCATCATAATGGACTCTATGAGAGGTGGTTGGAGATATTTGAACAATCATCGTTTCGTTAGGTGTTAGTTTTCCATCCACAGAAACATTATGTTCTTCACCCATTAGATGGAGGTGTGTGTATGTGTAGTTAGAATCCTTCTCATAACAACATCCTAGTATATTTAGGATACTGGTGTTGTTACAAATGAAATGAATAAAATGATTTTATTGGTTGTAGAAGTAAAATAAAAGAAAACAATTTAAGAGAAACTGTTACCTTTAATTTGGGTAACTCCCTTTGGTTTGAACCAAAAGGGTTTGTTGAAGTGGATTCTACTTAAGGTAAGGCTTATAAGAGGAGTAGAGGGATGTAGGGATCTTAATTGGGCAGAGTTTGGACGATCCAAAAGTCATTATAGGTGTGAGGAATTTTTTAGAAGTTGTCTTCTTTTATAAGGGGGAGGAGGGGCTCTTTTGGAAAGTGTGAAAACATTATTTTATGATAAACTTATATTCAGTTTTAAAAAATCAAAAACACATTAAAGTCACAGATAAGATGACTAATATTCGAAATAAAATCATCCAATAGGAATTGGACAGGTTTTGGATATTATTTTAGTCGTTATAATCTTATTTATTTAAATGATTTATTAATATGGTAAAAATGGGTTCATTATTGTGTCATAAATAATTTAATTCATTTGATGTCTATAAATTATAAAAAAATACCATGATGTAGGAAATATTTTTATCTTTCCAATGAATATTAATATTCTAAAATATAATTTATATATCACCATATTAAAATTAATTTACTCAAAGATTTTTTTTATGTCATTTTTTCCTTTATATTAAATTAATTAATCTAAAGTGTCATTATCTTTCATAAGTGGCTCCATGGGATCCCAAAATAAACCCAAATATTCCAATGGTCGTCTATTACTCATCCAATAATGTTAATAAATTTTTTAAGTTAATTTTGAATTATTATAATATTCTTTTTACCTTGAATTACCCTATTTACCTTTAACCGCGGTAAATAAAAGTCAAAAGTTACTATTCACCAAAAAAAATTCATCTTATTGAACCAAATTTTACTTATTGATAACAACCATGTATGTCATATTTTAGAAATTAAACTCACAAAAGTGGTAAAATTTCATTTAAATGAAAAATGTCAGTTTTTTAACTACTACTAAGTGGTTTCACTATTCATCAAAAATTGAAGTTTTCCAGAAAAATACCAAAAATCTACCCAAAGAAAATTTTTATGTCCCCATTATAAAAAAAATATTTATTTGGTCAAATAGAATGTGTTAAAGTGACAAAAACTATATTCAAAGAGGTTTCTCCAGTAAAAGGCGGTAAATCGGCCTTTTAATGTAAATTATGCTTAAAATTAGATTCATTCACATTTTAAGCCTCTAACTTTTATTGGATAAATGTAAATACATTTAAAAAACATTTATAATCATATTGTAGTTAGTTTTTTTCATTCCCGCCAATACAACGACTAAGAGTTAACTACCATTTAAAATAACAATATTATATTATTAGTGTGCAACATAAGATTTCAAAGAAACCCATTGTTGCGTATCGGGTACACTATCGAACATAAAAACTCCTTTAAAGAAAAATTAATGTTTAATTCAAAAATATTAATAAATTTGAAAAATTTAATTTCCTCTAATTACCTGGGATTTTACAATAAGTCATAAATATAAAAATTTCCCATGGAAAAAAGTGGGTTTCATAATCTATCCTCATATCATAATAAAAAGAAATATTTTGAAGAATTCATTTGATAAATGATCATAAGGTATGTATTACCCCATAAATGTAAGGTAGAGTGGTCTAGGTATATATGTAATAGACATATATATAGAATTTAGAAGCATTAAAAATCATTAAAAAGAAAGATAAAGTGTGTTATAGAGAGTGTTCTCACAACCAAAAGAAAAGGATGGTTTAGAGAGTTCACATACATAAAATATAAAAATATAGAAAAAGGTAAATAATTATTTTTTTAAAATTATCTTGGAAACATGCAAATTAATCTTCAAAATTATGAGTGGTCATGATGGAAGAATTTTCCAATCATGACGAGTAAGTTAAAAAAATATTCCTTTCACATTTTTGTAAAAGAATTCAAAGATTACATTATTTGGATAATGAGAGAAGGTTTAATTTAAAATAATCTAATGATGAGTAAAAATTAAATTAAATAATCATATGATAATAATAAATTAATTATTTCAAAATATTTTTAGAAACCATAGATTTTTATAAAAAAGGATTTCCTACTGAAGAGATAAATAAAGTTATCTTTTCATAAAAGAAATATCTGTAATTTTTAATACCAAAGAGTATATAATTTTACCACTAATTTAAAATTTAATTAATAAATAGTGTATATAGAAATTATATTTTTTTGTTAAATAATTATTATTAATTTCTGTAAATTTAAATTCAATCATAAACAATTCAAATTAAAATGAGATTTGATACACAAACCCTTACCAATTAGGTAACATTTGATCATAGCCCCCATGAATAAATTAAATGAATTTTGAATAAAAATAAAATTAATATATATTTTTTCATGATATGTACCATAAATGGTTTTTATATACACTATATAAAATAAATTAGGTTCATAAAAGAACATGTGTCCTAATTAAAGATGTTTTGAGAAGAAAACACTTACCTCGAGCTCAGTTTGTCGGGTGAGTTCATTATATTCCTAAATAATAAAATTATGATAATTATTTACTTTATTAAGATAATTTTTCATTTTTATTATTTATTTTGTATTATTTATTATCATGTTATATTCAATTACTTAATTATTGAGGTTCTTGTTAGTCATTTTTTAATGATGTTCAGCTCGTATGTTCAAAATTAGATTGATAATTTGAATAAAGTAAATGAGATTATTATTTCAGAGAATAAAGAATAATAATAATGAAATAATTATCATCTTTATACATAAATTGTACTTTTAGAACTAAAAACAAATAATGGTTATGAAAATTTAACTATGTTACATTCATGGAGAGGGTAAGTTGTACGCACATATGAGTAATGTTTATATTTTCCAATGATTATGATAGAAAGGCGGTGAGTGTTATTTTATATTTCCATAATTATAATTACATCTTTAATACAATATTATTTATTTAAATATACTTATATATACTATCCATGTTATGCATTAATAAAAAACAAATAGTGTTTCTTTGTGAGGTGGTAGTCCAGCGTACACATGAATGACATTATAAATTTTCAATGGATGGTATATTAAGCAATTATATAATATATTTATTTATTATAATGATAAATATTTCATTAATGTTACATATAAAAATTAAATTCATCATCAAAAATATTCGTTAGAGTTGATTATTTAAAATGAATTACATCAGTTCATGAAGTGGTAGTCCATTGTACAGATGAACAATGGTTTAGTTTCCCATTTGATGGAAGAGGATATAGATAAATATTATTTCATAAAAATTATAATATCATAGTATATAAGAGATAATGGGTTTATTATATTTTAATTTTTATTACATAATTGATTGTATAAAAATAAGAAGTAAAAAAGGAGCTCGGTAAAGATGATTACCTTCTCTTAAAAGAACCTCCTCTAGATTTTTATTAAGGACCCTAATATTTGTATTTTAGGATTACTAGAAGCTATATAATTTGCATAAGGATGTTTTAGAAACTTCTTAGTAGTGTTTTATTAGTAAAAATGGATCTATATGTGTGAATATGTGATGGAAGATGGTGCCCTTTTATAATTGTTTAGGATTGGCGTTTTTCTAAATACCCAAAACAATTCATTAATGGGTAGTCACTCTCATGAAAATTGCATCAAAAAATTTATAATTAATGGATTCTTGGTTTTATATGAATTATATACACCTCAGAAATTGAAAAAGACATATTTTTTAATTAATTTCTTCAATTTACCTCTATGTTTACTAACATTGTACCACTTTAATTTTTCTCCGTGGTAACAAGTTTTTTTACTGTTTTACTATTAATTATGACTAAAAAAAAGTTTAACATAATATGTAGTATTAATTATTCTGATTAAAAATATTTAATCCATTTCTCGAATTAAATCAAAGAATTAGAAGAATTCAATTTAAAATTAAACCTGTAAAACATGTTGAAAAACAATTTTTAAAGAAATGCATTTCCCTTGTAATAGAGGATCTTATATTAAATCTAAGACTAGAGATCATAATTATATAAATTTAAATTAATATTTATAAATATAATAAGTAAATTTCATTTATATCATTTCTCATTCGGGGTTATTTAAATTAATTAATATTTGGGAACATTATTATCTTCAAAACATGTTTTAGAAAAATGTAATTTTAAGCCTAAAAATAAACTTATATGAGAATACATAATAAATGTGGTTTGAAAATAATTAATTGTATTATATCCAAATAAATAAATATTATTTTAACATTAAATCAATATAAAAGTTAAATTAGACTTTTAAATTTCTTAATTTAGTAAAAGAAATTATAGTTTTACAAAAATCAATATTTTTCACTATTCATTAAAAAATCAATATTTTCCAAAAAACTTAAATAAAAACCTTATGTTACAATTGATATTATCATATAAAAATTAATTTTATAAAATAAAATTTCAAAAGGATCTAAATATTAATTATAATATTTTCTCAAAAAATCTATTAAAATAATTTTTGAAGAAAATATTTTTTAAGAATAAATGTCTATTAAAAATTCAGTGTTTATTTACTAATAATTTATGAAAAAAAATTATACTAAGTAAGAAATCTATATATATTTTATAATTTATCTAATCATATTCATACAATCAAATTTAAGGGTTAGGTTATAATGGTCATATTTAAATAATAATATATTAACAATATGACACTTTGTTTAATTTTAGTGTTGTGTGTTGTATATGCTATCGAACATTGTTGTTTTAAAATCATGTGGTTTAATATTCTACCACCTTAAATAAATCTCATCCTCATATTTTTAATACTTTCCAATAATCAATGGTTTTAAATTTGAGAATTCATTTGTGGAAAACTCTCATGATAAAAATGGTTAATAAATATTCCTCTTAAAAGAGGGAAAGGGAAATACAAAGTTTTTCTGTAATAACACATTACTAGGTTTCCAAATATAATAAAATTGGTGGGAGTTTAAAATATTTACATGTATGAAATTGTTAAATAATTATGGAGAGTTATATAGATCATTGATCATAAGGAACTAAATTTTCAAGAAAAAGTTAGCAACCTCAAAACCATAAATATGTGATGAGTTAAAAAACATTTATTCAGTAGATATGAAGGAAACAAGATAACATTTTTTGTTTCAATATAATTTTCCTTGCATTGAGTTATTTTGTTACTATCAAGATAGAGAGCACCATAAAATATACTTTCTTGATATATTTGTATTTTACAAATATAGTTTCATCCTTTTTTATGCTTTGATCAATTTCCAAATCAGTGCATACTCTAAGAAATGAATATCCAATTTTAATTTTTTTATGCCTAATGCACTATAATGAACTTTTAACAGATCATAAGATTCATAAATAAGTATCAAGTTGTTCATATTATATTTATTAAAACTTAAATGTTTGCCACACTATAAGATAATTCCCCAAATTAATATGAATATATCAATCCTAAAATTCAATAATAAAACCAAATTTTTAACGTAGATCATTACTTAAATAAATAACTACATTTCCCCAAAAAACCTCTATAAACTCATTATGAAAAAAGTTTCTAACCTCAAATTTTATCTCATACCCTTAAACTTAAATATCCAAAAACATAAAACAACTATTCCTAAATAATTTTTTAAATTAAACCTAGAGGATATTTTTATCTCAACCTAATAGAATGTTCCCAAAAATGTCATTAATAAACTTAAAATCCTAAAAATTAAAAAATATTTGATCCTATAATGTGTATCCCATAACAAATTTAAAATGTATGCATTAAATTGTTTATAAAAAAATAAAGTCACAATACCTAGTAAATCATGTAGTTCAGTGGTGGGCACTACACCCTTATCACCATTTGGTTGTGGGTTTAAGCCCCACAGTTTTTCTGGATGTGATTAGTTGTCACCCTACATGATGGTTGTCCTTTTTCTAGAACAGTGAAAAAAAGTGATAATAATATTAATAATTCACCTTGATCCTATTACATTCTCAGAAATATGATGAAAAACATCAAAAATAACATTAGTTCTAAAAACACATTTTTTATCCTCTAAGTTTTTCTATCCAACTCATTATTTTCCACAAAATAAAATAATTTTAATTGAATATAACTACCCTAACGTCAACCACATGTAAAATATTATCTTTTCCTAAATCATGTGTTTTCTTATAAAATATCACCTTAAAATTTAATCACCTTTATAGGTCATTTATAAATTAAATATATTATTGAAAATCATTAAATAAAAACAAACATATAATAGTCCATATAAGTTTCATGACTCTTATAACCCCGATATCTTTAATAAAAAAAATTAGACAACATTATTCTTTAATTCCAACACATAAACACTTTAATAATTTTCAAAACATAGAACCTTAGGAATTAATCTTTGGGATAGGCCATTGACTCAAATAATGACCAATTCACCAACTTCCATGATAACAAACTATTAGTTTTTCATTAGGTTAAACATCATTTCCCTACATTTTGTTAACTGAAATCTTCATTTTTCTTCAAAAATTAGCTCTATTGTATCCTCATTTTCCACATATAAAGCATCTTCTAATTCCTTTAAGGCATTTTCCATGGTCTATCTTCCCACATTTTTTATGCGTACAAAATTGAAAATTATTTTCATTGTTATTTTAATAGTTGAACATCCATGAGACAACATCCTTCTCTTCATTAATATGTTATGAAATTCAATTATGTTTTAATTTTTAATCATAATTTGATATATATCATATCTAATGATGACAATATTTCTAACTATATTACACACTAATTTAGGAATCTCATTAACGAAATCAGTATATTACCCATCACACTGGTTGTTGGAATGATTTCTTATATTTCCCTCCATTAACTAGAACTAATAAATGAAACAGGATGAGAATGCATTAACTTATAAAATTGAAACATATAAATCTAGAAATAATTAATTAAAAATTATAATCATTTATCGACTTTTGGGTCACTTGGTTTCAATATAAGTTATCCATGTAGACTTTTCCAATTAATTTTTCTAGCCTAATGATTTTTTCAAGTCCTTCATAATGGTTCATAAAGAGTTTTTGAATTTAAAAAACATATCCCCCAAGAGTGTGAAACCAAGTGTATAGTAATCCATGTCATCATACTCTATATGATGATCATGTCCCTAACAATAAACTCCTTTTAGAGTAATTTCCATTAGGTATAATTATTCTATATCCATATCCAACTTTAGTAGCTAGACAAGGATGTAATTTCATGGAACCCACTCTCTCTATACTTCACCAAAATTCTATAATATTTTTCTATACTCTTTATTATACTTATAATTTTGCCTGGGGTTATCACTAAATTATTCTTGTACCAGCCCTAAAAAAACCATCCAATGATACCAAATATAGTGACCTAATTCTTTTTACTAATATTATTTCATGATTCATTATATAAATATCTATTAATAAAAAACAGGGATCGAAAGGGGATAGTTTCTGTGGAAGAATATGTTCCTAATAAATCAAATAAAACCAATAAATAGCATCCTTCTTTTTTTTCACTATAATGAGATCCGAAAATTCATTTTATCTCCTAAAACTTCATTGGATAACCTAGTAAATACATGAATGAAAGGAATGAGCTAAAAATCACAATAAGGGAATAAACATGATAAAGAACACTAACAAGTGAGTCAAAGGTACAACATGATATCATAAAATAGAAGGTACATTAGTAATAAAATAAAATCCTTATATAAAGAAATTGGTATCAAAAGATAAAAATATCCAAGTAAATATTGTATAAACATAAATCTTGATATAAACATAAGTCAATTCTAACTTCCGAGACAACAACACATGGCGGACAGAGTCCCATAATGGATTATGTTCACTCCTTAATCCCATACATGACATTTCATGCGACTATAACATTACCCAATACATTTAAGGGATATATAATTTCATTTCCACCCATTAAATTAATATCAGATACACGCATATGTGTTCCAGATAAGTAAATAAATCACAAGTCATAAATATAAGAATTTCCAATAGAAAGAATACATGTTTCATAATCTTTCCTCATATCATAATGAAATGAGATTTCTTAAAGAAGGGATTTGAGAAAATATCATAAGGAATAGGATGGGTTAGTGATATATGTATATGTCTAAGATTTATATATATACATATAAATAGAGATAAAGAATTTACAATTATTCTATAAATGTATAGAGATAGATAAAGTGGGTTAATGAAAGAGTAATTATAAACAAAACAAGAGGGTGGTTTAGAGAGATAACTTACTTAAAATCTATAAATTTATAAAATATTAAAGAAAATAAATATAAAATGTACCTTGGAAACTTTTAAAGTAATATTAAAAATAAATTATTGGTCATGATGGTGAAAAGTTTCATTCATGGTGTGTATGTTAAAACAGATACTCCTTTCTCATTTTTGTAAGAAAAGATAAAAGGTGTATTGTTTGAAAAATTACGGTAATATTAATTTTAAAAAAAATTAAAATTACAAAAATGGGTAAAAATTACTTTAAATATTCATAGGAAACTATTAAGAAAATTATTCAGGAATGTTTTTTAAAAACATAGATTTTGAAGAAATAGGATTTATGATCGAAGAGATAAATACAGTTCGCTTTTCTTAAAATATTTTCTTTAAATAATTTTAGGTACCAAAGAGTGTAAAATGGTATTATTGATATTAAATTAATGAATAAACAGATAATATTAAAATTTAATGGGTTTATTAAAAAAATATTAAATTATTTTCTTCGAGGTAAATTTAATAATATTCAATCTAAATTAAAATGAGATTGAAGAATAAAATCATACTGCCATGGTAAATTTTTAATCATGAACCCCTTTAATGATGTAAATGAATTTTAAATTAAAATATCATGAATTTTGACTGATTCATGATATAATATGTAATGGGGTAGTATATTCACCATATATGAGAAATTATGTAGATAAAAGAACGCATGTCTCACAGAAGTAAGTTTTGATACAAAAACCATTACCCTGAGCCCGACTTGTCAGGTGTGTTATTTATATTAAAAAATAATAAATATATTTTATTTATTTAATTTCTTTATAAACATATTCAAGTTTATTATTACCTTAATTTTATTTATTATAATGTTATATTCAATTACAAAATTATTTTGGTTCTTGTTGGACATTTTGATGATGTTCGAATTATATATCCAAAATCACAATGGTAAGTTGAATATGGTCTAATAAATTATTATTATATAATATAAAAAATAAAAAACATGAAATAATATTCATTTTTATATATAAATTATACATTTAAAACTGATAAAAATTATGGTTATGAAAAATAATATATGTTACAATCATGGAGACAATGGGTCATAGGTATGCATGAGTAACATTCCATTTTTCAACAATCATAATGGAAGTAAGGTGAGTGTTATTTTATATTTAAATAATTATAATTATTTCTCAAATATTTTATTATATATTTAAGTACACTTAATTATTATATCCATTTTATGTGATCATCAAAAATGAGTTGCATCGCATTGTGAGGCGGTAGTTTTCCATACACGTGAACGACATCATCATTTTTCAATGGATGATAAGGTAAGATAGTCTGTGATATATTAATTTTATATAATGATTAATATTTATTTAGTAAAATATATAAATATTAAATAAATCATCATAAACATCCTTGAGAAGCAGTTATGGAAAATGTATTGAATGTGTTTCTGAGGTCATAGTTCGTTATTCACACAAATGATGGTTTTGTTTCCCATTTGATGGAATAGGATAAGGATAAATATTATTACATAAACATAATAAAATATAATTAAATTAGAGATAATTGTGTTATTATATTTTAATTTTTAATAAATAATTGATTCTGTGAAAAAGACGTAAAAAAAGAGCTTGATGAAGATGATTACCTTTGCTAAGAAGAATATCCTTTGGATCAATTATTAAAGACCCAAATATTGGTATTTTGTGAAGAAAATATGATATATAATGTTTATCATGATGTTTTTAATATACTTTCATATTGTTTTAAATGAAAATTTCTTGATATGTTTGAATAAGTTTGGGAGGGTGTTCCTATTTATAATTTGGGATGAGTGGCATTTTCAAAAATACCCAGAACTATTAAATAATAGGAAGTCACTCTCATACCAAGTTCCCAAAAATATTATAAATAATATAGTATAGGGGTTATATAGATGATTAAATCCAAAAAAATCATAAATAATCATTTTTTAAACATTTTTTTCCATTTACCTTTATTGTTTCTCACTTTTTTCTATTTTAATTCTTCACCACGATAATTAGTTTTTTATTTTATTTACTATAAATTTGGACTAAAGTTTTGTTTGAATTACTAGATAATATTAATTATTTTTATTAAAAATTTGGAATCCATTTTATCAAATTTAAATCCCAATTTTTTTAGATTTAAATTCAAAATTATTCCCTTAAAACATGTTGAAAAACTATTTTTCAAGAAATGCATTTTTCAAGAAATATATAGTCTTATATTAAATATGTAACTAGAAATAATATTTATAGGAATTTAAAAAATTATTTATAGATTTATAATATATAAATATCATTTAAATCATTTATCACTATGGGTTAAATTAATTAATTAAATTAAAGTAACACTATTCACTTTAAAACTGTTTTCAGAAAAAAAACATGCCAAAAAAATAACTTATACTAAAATACATTATAAATATTATATAACTGTAACTAATTGGATTATATATAAATAAATAATATTTATTTTAATTTTAAAATAAACTAAAATAATAATGGTACTTTTAAATTACTTATTTTATTAAAATTAAGGATAGTTTTACCAAAATCAGTATTTTTCACTATTCACTGAAAAATCAATATCTTCCAAAAAAACCAAAATTTCACACTAAGTTACTATTGATAAGATTTTTTAAAAAATGATGTTAATTTTAAAAAATAAAATTTCTTAACATTTTATAAATTAATTATAATATTTTCTCACAAAAATCATTAATTATTTTTTTTTTGAAGAAAACTTATTTTTTAGAATAATAAATATCTTTACTTAGAATTAAGTGTTTATATCATTATAATTTATATAAAAATTTATTTTTATTATAAATATTATATATATATTTAATTATATATTTAATATTATTCATAGAAAACAATTTATAATCTAGTTTATAACATTCATATTAAAATAGTAATATTTTTATAATACATCATTGTTCATTTAATCTCAAAGTTTGGTGTTGTTTAGGTTGTCAAGCATAGTATTATTTTAGAATCATGGGGTGTTTCATAGAATTACGTATTTAATTATTTCTTTTCATTATAAAAGTTATCCTATTGTAAATTTTTATTGAATAATTTTAAAAAAAATATTTGATAAAAATTATGATTATCAATATTTTTAAAACCTAGATTGTAGGTTTCATGGAAAAATCACGGGATGTTGTTTTAAATTAGAAATATATGTTTAAATTTTTTTAATCTTTAATTGGTTGAAATTGATATTTTCTTATTATAGATTCATTTTGATAAACTATTATCATGATGGGAAATTGATTAAATTTTTGAATGGTCAATGACTTAGATGTTTCTATAATGGACGAAGAGTTGGATAATTGTTTTGAAAAAGAAGTAATTTTATATGTGATGAAAAAAACTAGAATATATGTTTACAAAAACACTTGGTTGGGTAGCCATCCAAATTTGTCTTATGGTATTATCATTGGTATGCTTTACTGTTAAATTTTTTATATTACTCATGGCTCTGAAAATATTTATGTCTAGCCTTTGGCTTGGATTTTCTTTTTGAATCATGAGGGGTAACTGTTACTTTCGGAAAATCAATACTTTGAGTTATTTTTATATTTTTATTTTTATATTTCTATAATTATTTTATAAACTATTTTTTCATAGATATTTTTTAAACTATTTTTATTTGTATTTGTTACAAATTTAGAAAGAGATATTCTTTCATGAACCAACGTAGGGAACCCTTGGATCAGGAGCCTAATGAATCCTACAACATTTCTCAAAGGTTATTCTCAATCTCCATAGGCTAATAAATAGTGTTAAGAAATCAAAATATACTTCATTATAAATTATTCACCAAATAAACTAGTAATTTACAAGGGAATTCTTTCCAAAATATCAGTGTGGCCATTCCAAATATTGTAAATACACACAAATAAATAATCAATTAAAAATGAAAAAAATAAAGTAATATGAAGATAAACCCCACTCAAAGTAATAAATAAAAACAAATATCACATCCAATATCTCCCATAAACATATAAAAACAAACAGAAATAAAAAACTATTGCAAACTAAAGTGGCTAAGTAAGAAAGAATAAAAACTAAATAGCTATAATATAGAAAAAAAAGAATACCATAATAAAATAAGAGAAAAAAATACCTAACTACATGTGTTATGAAAATGAGTCCCCTTTTTAGCACCACTATCATACTCAAACAAAAATATGAATAACATTTATATATAAAAGAAGAAATCATTCTAAACGAATAATGTGAGAGGAATGAAACAAATATTCCCAGTAGGTATTATTCCCACACCTCATTCATTAAAGTTTTTTATAAAATAAAACTATTTCATTCTAGTTTATAATTAAATTAGAAAATAAGATTTTAATTTTCCTTAAAATGAATTTTTGTTATTTTCATTTAAAAACATAATTTACTTTTAGAAAAATAGAACTTTTAATGTAAAAAAACTATTTATAAATTTTTAGAAAAAAAATTAATGAATAGTAAAATGGTTTCAAAAATAATTTTCAATATATCCATGTGAATAGTGATAAAATTTCTATATTCTCATGATACTGAATAAGAAAAGTGGAACCAACGGGTAACATAAAAAAATAATAAACATTCATACAATGAAATTATAAGGATCCTAGGAACCTATGACCCCTTGGTATGATTAGGATCATGTATAACATAATATATATATATATATATGTGAAATTAAAAGAATCATTTTGAAAACAACCTACACTAACACTTTGTTTCACCTTACTAATCATGGTCAAGGGAAAAACTACCTATGAATATAAAAGACCTAACATAGGGCCAATTGCTATATAATAATAATAAACTAGGTCAATATGTGTTCCTATATTCACTTCCTAAAAACCCGTAACATCCCATGACATAAAATTAGAGGTGATACAATGAAAATAAATACTTAAAAATATAATCAAAACTACTAGAATTCAATTCTCACCCTCACCTTTGAAAACTATTCATAAAAAACAACCCCTCCGATATAGAATAAAGAAATGATACATAAGTCCCCAAATATAGTAAAACATCAACTCACAAATTATTATTCAATCAATTTTTAATGTCACAAAAAGTTTCATGAATCATGGGATTATAATATTTAGAAAAAACATTTAAAAGGTTCCAAATAAGCCTTACAAATAATATTTAATTTTTTAAAAAAAATTCCTCGAATGAAATATGATATAACTATCATAACCTAATTTCATAGATCATTAATTTTGTTTTTATTAATTTTAGTTAGTCTAAATACACCCATAGTTATAGAATTAAACCTTTTAGTTTATTTATTAGGATAATAAACTATTCTTAATTTTGGGAGATAATTTTTAAATATAAAATGACGAGTTTTCATAAAAACTAGGTGTGAATGGATCTTTAAAAAAAATTAAACCATTTACCTAAAAATAAATTCTTTCATATTTCATGAAATCCAAACAAAAAAATAATGATATATAAAATTCTATTAGATATACTTTGTAATATTCATAAAAACATTCCAAACATATGTTCGATATCATAGGCATTCAGGGTTTTAAATTTAAGGAATCATTCATGGAAAACCTACTTTCATTCAATTTATTTAACTTGTCCTTATATCAATTCAGTATAATAATGAAATTTGATCCCAAAATTGCTAATAAAATTCCTAAAAAATAAAAAATAACTATGAAAATATGAATTGAAATGAACCATATTTCTTAATGATCTTCTTCAGTTTAAAAAAGTAGATGAATAAGAGAATAAAATGGGGAGGGGAATGTTTTGATGATTTTACCTTGAGAAATACACCTCAAAACTTGATTATATCAATATAAATATCCATATAGAAGGTAGATAATGGAATAGAATTGCCACATAGTAGAGAGAGGTGAATTATTGGAGGAAGATACCCCAAATGGATTATATTATGTTAGTTTCATAAAAAATCATAATTTTAATGTGATGAAATACCCAAAATATTTTTTCACAAACTTAATAAACCATACATTAACCATGAGAACCTCACTCGATTGACTTAAGGGATGCCACGTATTTTTTCTATATAGTTTACATAACTATGGGTCAATTGGGTAAGTTCTAATGAAAATTGTTATAGGTTCTACATAGTTAATCCACATGATTTTCACTAACTATAAAAATCCTATTCTATATACCCAGTAATCCCAAAAAAAAATTATTTCAAGTAAATTTATCACTAAATGATATTTTAACAATAATGAATACAAAAAAATAAAATAATAATGAGAAAAATTATGTATGAATATGGAAATTATCACAACCGTATCAATTCATTCCCATGGAAAGTCTCAAAATAATCATCTGATCTTAGAATAATCCTGAGGTCCAGTTCCCTCATTAAATATATTGTTCAATAGACTATGGATTATGATGAAAAATCAAAATCACCCCTAAAAACAATAAATTTCATGAATATGAAAATAAATTATATCATAAGAGATTAATGTCCTAATACATAATAAATTATAAAGGATCTAAAATAATGTCTTATTGTTATTTTCATATATAATGATCTCACAAACAAAGAAACACCCCATCATAATAACTAGTAATAAAAACTATTCACTATGTTTTATATGTAATCGTCAAATTATTCTTAAGAAAATATGTAATTCGGGTATTATAATTCCCCTTTAGGTAGTACCGAGTTGGGAAAAGTAAAGAACTGTCTTAGTAACCTAATACCACAACTCCATTAATAAATATAAAGAAGCACACACAAGTTCAAGGAAATAAAAATTCGACCCATGGTTTACCAAATTAATCTAATAAATATTGAGGAAATAGACATATAATCTTAAGACGTTTGTTTATGGTGTCCTCCCCATGATGTTAAACACTTCTATAAAATCTTAATCATAAAAATGTAATAGATGAAACTTGATACCGAAATTCACTCACAGGATTCATTTGTAACCTGAATGAAATCCATCAATGAAATTAAGGGGAAAATACCATCATTTAAATTTATAATTACCAATAATACAATGAAATCATTAACAACCAAGAAACATATGTATTCTCTATCACCCCAAAAATCATGTTATTAGTAGATATCAAACAAGAGGTATTAAAATATATTTAAACAACCCATAAATAATTTCCATTTTATCACTATATTTAGGAGTTAAACTAGATGATCTTATATAGGGATATATTTTTCTTCACCTCTCTTATAAGAAACCCCTATAAAAAACCCATATAGGTAAATCACATTACTAGAACTATGAAAATATTTAGAAGTTGTCTAAAAAGAAAGATTTTTATGCCCTGAATTTATATACTGCTAGAACGACATAATATCACTAAAGAAATAAGATAATCTGAAAAAACTAGATGAAATTTAAATATATTCAGTCATATGATGATACTTGATCTACTTATCTCTTATTTTATTATAAATCCATTCTCTATTCTTAGGAATTGGATAAAATCCAATCATTTCAAGAATTCCAACTATTCTAGCTTAATCTATGATGGGCTACTCTACCATAGATTTTTGGGAGTCGATGATAAGATAGGACACCCTCAATAAGATATATGAGAACAAACCACTTCAAAAATACTAAGCATTCAAATAATCATCCATAGAAATATTAGATAGATATAGAACTGACTCATAAAATCGATGAACATATTCCAACATCAATAGAATACTTTTCTAGAGGTAATTCAATTCCAATTCCATCAATAATTTAATATATTCATGGAATTAATAATAAATTAATAGTTCTTCAAGACATTACCATGATTGGAACTTATGTGTCTTCATCCTTGTAATGGACATCTTCCACTTGAAACTCCGTCCTTGGAAAATAAAAGTTGAGAGATTGATTTTAAAAGAATCATAGAGCTCCATTTGGATGAAGGTATTCATAATAAATCATAATCATTCTTCTATTTTATAGTGATATTATTTTCTAAGAAATTGTTGAGTTTTTTGTTTCTCTAACACTAAAATAAATTCCCCATACTAAACTAGAATAGGAAGTTAATTGTGCTCCATAACTAGAGTATTTTTATCAATCAACTTAGTTGGGCCTTGATAAATTCATTGTAATGTTTTTGGGGATCCACCAACATGTCCTTTATAAGAATCCATAGAACATGATGTGATCATACTCGAAAAATAAAAAAACATAAAAAATAATAAAAACCTACTTTAAAATCCAAAAATTCGTAAAAATCAAGTATTAATAAATAAATGAATCTCAAAAAATTAAAACAGCATCATTATTAAGCTAATAAATTTCATAAAAACTCCCTTGAAAGAATTTCCATCATCCTAATTAGTTATTTGAAAAACACTATGTTTTATATGAAAGATAATTTTAATTCTAAAACATTCAAAATCCACTTTGTAAATATTCACATTTAAATCCTCGGTTAGAATTTTTTTTTTCTGAAAACCCATTTCACTAACATCCACATAAAATATCCTCATAATTTAATTGTAATCATATTTTATTTACATAAATATTGTTTTATACAACAAAATATCATTAAAAACCCAAAATATTTTGCAACTCTTTCAGTTTTTATAAAATTCCATGTCATTCTTCAATAACTAAAAGCATCACATTAATAATACAAAATCATTCTAACCTCAAACAGTGTCAGTAGTTCTTAAAAAATCAAAAATCCATCATAAATCAATCCTAATAATTAATAAAAAATTTAAAATTTATAATGAACCAAAATTTAAAAATGATAGAAAATTTTCAATTGCATAGGGCTTATCCACACGGTTTGAAAATACTAATCGCTAACCATGATAATTCTACTAATAGCTTTTTATATTTTCCAACAAGGTATTTTCAAGGTGTTATAGAAAATTAATAATAATAATGTTACCTTATAACCTTTCTAAAATTACACTTTAAGACTATTTTTTGAAAAAAACTCAAAATTCTCAATAAAAAGAATCAATATCCCAACAAAGACAAAATATTTCAAAAAAAATGAAAAATTCCCAATTTAATGACACATATATCCTATAAACCCTAGTAACTAAATAATTAAGGAGAAAAGGTGTGGCCTAGAAACTACATCACATCTATAAATCAAGCTACAATAGTCCTTACTCCCATATTCAATGACTCTGAGAATAATAACTTGTAAAGACCCAAACATCCCATAGAAATATATTAAATATTTTTAGATGAATATTCATTAAATTTTAGAAAAATACACCTGATGATTTAAAATTTATATTACCTTTGTAAACTTGTATACATAAACAATTGATCCATAAGTGATCTACAACATCTCTAATTATGTTCTTAATAACTATAACCCTTCTTATAAATATTATACATTATACCTTTCATCATAACCTGGGGAAAGGAAACATAAGAAAGGGTAATATTATATTATCATTAAGGGTAAAAAAGGGAGGTATCAACATATCCTAATCATAGTGGTTTGAGAACATAAGAATAAAATTTTAAAACCATACCCTATATATCATAGATCATAAACTTGAGTCATGGCATAAATCTTTCCTATTTATAAGACATAAATCAAATTGGAATAAAATAGCATGAACCGTGCGAGCATAAAATTGGCATAAGTCATATATTAATGGAATACACATAAGCATACAAAATAATTTCCTTATTATTGAAAGTATCATTTAAAATACTATCATAGGGGAATGGTTCACTACCAAAACCATAATAGTAGTAAAGGTTCACTCCTGAGAATATCATAGTAGACAGAGTTCCTTATTGATATGGGTTTACACCACATTTTATTCCTATTTATCTCATGATATATCAATATTATATTAATGCGTTTGAGGGAGATATAGGTCCCACCCATCACATAAAAAAATAATATGAATTTATACCATAAGAATATAAAACATTCCTCATATCATTATCCATGAAAAGAAATGATTTTCACAAAAATTACACTATAATATAACCTATGGAAAATAAATAGGTTTTATAATCATTTCATCATTTCATCATAGTATAACTCGTGAAAAAAAATCCAGTTTCATTAGCATTTTATCATTTTATAACCCATGGAAGTGAAATGGGTTTCATAAATATTATATCATAAAAAATATAAAAAATTCATATAATGAATGAGAATGGTATTCTCGGATCATATCCCAAGTAATGTAAAAGTATGATCATTCTATTTCATCTTATATGGAAATTCATTTTGAAAGAAAAATCCCTTGGAATATTTTTGAGGAAAATAACTTATCATTGAAAATAACCATTTTAAAATTAAAATTAAATTAAATATTGTAGAAATTTTTTAATTAAAAAATAAACATGAAATATTTTAAAGGAATATTCACATAAAATAATGGTTATGATTTTGGAAAATTTACACTCATGTCATACATATTAAAATAAATATTCTTTTCACATTTTTTATAAAATATAAATGGGTGATGTTTGGAAAATGATAAGAAGATTTGTTTAAAAATATTTTAAAAAATTTAAAAAAATGGTAAAATTTTCTTTAATAAATTATTCTTATAAATATAAAAACATTTTTAGAAACCTGTTTTTGGATTAAAAAGGTTTTTTAGATGAAGAGAAGAACAACAACAATTTTTAATTAAAAAATCATTTTGAACTCCTAAGTACATAAATAGAATAAAATTATAGAAAAAATTATTATAAAAAATAACTATAGGATAATAAAATTCATGATGTTCTTGATATATATATATCATAATATTTTATCATTGGAAGTATAATCATGATAAATCTCGATAAATGATGATATTGTTACATAAAACCCTTACAATTTTGGTAGCATTGAATCATAAGCCCCATGAAAGAATAAAATTAAATGAAACATTTAATATAATGATAATAAATATATTAATGATATTAAATTTCATAGGATCTATATATACACCTCATAAAATAATATAGGATTGTAACAATACATATGTCTCAGAGAAGGAAAATTGAGACAAAAATATATTACCTTAAGTCTTGACTTCCTTCATACATGTTAAAACATATTTTCAAATAAATATAATTTTATTATAAATATATTAAATAACCATAAATATATATATTATATAATATATTATATACTTATAACCCTTTATTACCCATTTATTAACAATTCCATGTTAAAGTCAGGTTTCGGGAAATAACTACCTTGTTTTTTATGTATATTTTAATTTTTAATATTTATGGTCCTATTAAATTTATAATTTTTATATCATATAAAAATTTTATAAATTATATAAATATCATATTTATTCAGTATATGTGTATTAATGTGATCCATAAAATTTATAGAAAAAAATGAAATACATCGTTCATGGAGAGGTGGGTTATACGTACGCATGCATATTGTTTCTATTTCATAAATATATAGAAAATTGAATGTTTAATAATATATTACCATTAAATAATAATTTATATTTCATATATATATCACAAATTTTCATTAAAATTATCCCTATTACCTTCCATGTAAAGCATTAATGAATCACATCGCTTTACAAGGACGTTGTATGCCATACACACAAGCGATGTTATTGTATTCCCTTGGAATGGAATGTAAGATGTTTTATGTGATATAATTATTATATAACTATAATAATATCAAATTTATTATATATAAATATTTAATCCAAAATTATATCCATCTGTGAGAGGCTATGATGGAAAATGAATAACATCAGTTCGTGAGGCGGTTGTCCGCCTTACACGTAAATGATGATTATGTGTCTCATTTGATGGAAGTGTAGATGTTTTTATGTAATTTCATTAAAATAAAAAAAAATTATATTTAAGATAATATTTTTATTACCTAATCATTTATTAATAGGAATTTAAGGGGGTGTAATAATAAGTAGTATCAAAATTCTTGTTGAATAATGTTACCTCTTCTTTGGGTAACCTCTATATGTTTCAAACAAAATCATTACTAGATTGGATTTCTAAACAAAATAATGATTACTAGATGATATTAGGGAATTATGGATTGTATATGGGTAGTACTTGTCTAAAAAATGGTTTTTTAATTGTGAAGAGGATAGTATATTGAGTGGCCTTTTACGAGTGAGGGTAGTGACACACTCATAATTGTTTAAAAATTAAATGGTGTACCTATGTTTTTTATCATAAAAAAAGATATAAAATAGACCACTACTAATAATAGTACATGATACTGTCTACATATGGTCATCCAATGTTTTTTGGACCAGTTTTGGTTCATTTATAACCCTAACCATTTTAGTATAACCCTTAGTAAACCCATTTTCGCCTTAAACACAGTAAATACTTTTGAATGTTTTAAATATGTACAATGGTAAAAAAAACATTAAATTAGTATATAATATATATTATAATGAATAAAAATATTTAAATATTTTTTCAAAATTCTATTCACAAAGGATGAAATTTTTATCTTAGTATCTATCCCACATATGTGATGAGAACGAGGGTTTCAAAGGATAAACTTTTCATAAGAAAAAAAGTTTCAATGTAAAAATTAATTATAAAAAAGATTAAAATATCCTAAATTGGATTAATTAATTTATAATTTAACTAATGATACTTTTAAATACATTTTAAAACAAAAAATTTACCTTATAAATTCTTTGAATGAAAAGGCATTTTTCAATAAAAAACAGTATTTTCACTGTTCATCGAAAAATTAATCCTTTCCTAAAAATCCAAAAAATTCACCCTAAGATAATTTTAAGTTAATGATATCAAAAATTATGATTATATTACCAAATTAATTTTCTATAATATTCAAAAAAATAAGTTATAATTCAAAAAATGAAATAAAAAATATATATTTCTGAGGAAATAATATTTTGTAAACAAATAAAGACATTATCGAAAATTAATTATTTTTTATCAACATGTTTTATTTATATAAAACCATTATGGTTAATATTTAAAATTTTGTTATCCCTAATTATTCATCCATGTTTAACAACTTCTTAATAAGGGTATTTTTAAAATAGTAATATTTAGAGTTTTTTTGGTTCATTAAAACTTTATGTTCCATGTAATGAAAGCTATCGAAGAAATTAAATTTATTTGAAAAATTATATATCTCAAAAAATATTATGTTGTTACATTATAACCACCTTAAATTTAATTTCACCCATTAATTTGTTTTCACTCTGATAAAAATATATTAGGATGATTTTGCATAATCATATCCTCATGTTCCCACATAGATTCCTCAAATTGGTGGTATGCCCACAAAACTATGACAAGGTGAGTGGTATTGTTTAATAGAACATTTTCTATCAGGTCAGAATATCAAATGGTTATTACTTATAATAAGGATCTTTTTCCAGTGGTATTACCTCTAATTTTGGAACATGTGAAGGTTCTAGTATGTACCTCATTAGGAGAGATACATGGAACACGTCATGAACTTATGAGTGGTTCGGTGGAAGAATCAATCAATAGTCTAATGTATTGATATATACAAGAATTTAAAATTTATTTATACACCTAGGGATTAGTTTTCCATTATTTCTATATCTTATTTCCTTCATCAATGTATATATTCATAGAAATTCCTTTTCAGCAATTCTAAATTTCATATAACATTGATAATTATCATCAGAACATTTCTATAAACTTTGTGCCACCCTTAATTATTGTTGAATGGATCTAACCTTCTATATCATCTCTTCGGCTATTTCAGGACCCAATAGTTTCTTCCTTCAACTTAATTCCATCATGTTGGATATGTACAGTTATTTCCATATAGGTATTCATAAGTTTCCATCTTAATGTTTGAGTGAAGACTATTATTGTAAGAAAACTCAACTAGTGGAATGTGTTGATCCCAATGACCATTAAAATACAAAGAAAAAAATCTCAACATATCTTATATAATTTGTATTATTGTCGAAAACTGACCATCTATTTAAGGATAATATGTGGTGATGAAACTCAACTCTATATCAATATCAATATAAATACTTCTCCAAAACTTTGAGGTAATTCTAAAATCCCACTCAAACACAATTTTAATGTTGTTCTCCAGGAAACCTTACCATTTCCATAATATATATCCTAGAAAGATAATCAAAATATCAATATTCATTGATAATGATGAAGTGTTCTAACTTTTAAGGTGATCAAATACAACTCTTATAGCATTATAACTTTTTGATTTCCTGGGGAGTGAAATGATAAAATACATGGTGATATTTTTCTGTTTCCATTCTAGTACGGGTAATGGATATAACATCAACTTAGACTTTTTTCTCTCATCCTTTAAATTATAACATACCAAGAACTAAGATACAAACACTATGATATATCCCTTTATTCCAACCCACCATAAATACTCATACAAATCTCCATACATATTCATATTTCAAGGATAAATATAGAATAAAGAATTGTGATCTTCCACTAACAAATCCTTTAAATCTGGTATGGATGTAACACATACATGGTTTCTAAATGCTATTATTTCATCATGACCAAGGTTAAACTCAGGAATGATTTTAAACTTCTTTTTCATCTCTACATCTTCATTCTATACCACTTCAATCATTACATGGATATATGGTTAAACATTTAATTAAGCATGATAATATTTTTTCTTTTCATTTAATATTTCCAAATTCATCCTTTTAAAATCAAAAATATTATATCTTTTTTATCCACATAATTTATATTCTTGAATGATCCTTTCGAATTAATTCATTATCCACCTTATTCAATTTCTTGAGGTGGTAATGTATTGAGCATTTATAATCATTAATCATCCCTAACCATATTATCTAAAACATATTCGAGTCATTACTTTTGAACATATAGTTTAATATTTTTTGATCAATATATATATATATATATATCACACTTATATCTATAAAGATAATGCATCCATATCTTTAATGAAATAATTAATTAAACAAACACAAAATCTTGAGTTGGGTAATTTTGATCATGAAACATAATTTTTTTTCATCATAAGCTATAACCATGTAATTATTTATAATAACACATCCCAATACCTTCTTTTATGCATCGATATAGATTAAAATCCTTTCTACTCTATGGGGTAATGTGCGCACATGTTCTTTGACTAATCTTCTCTTTAGTTCCTTGAGATTTTCCTCACATTCATATGTCCAGTGTATCATGGCTCCCTTCTGAGATAACATGGTGAGTGTATTAAATAGTGAAGAGAAATTCTCCACAAATTATTATTAATAGCTAGATAAACTGAGAAAACAATGGATCTCAACCACTATTTTTGGTTTGGTAAAGCATTTAATAGCCTTCTTCTTTGATCGATCAATAGATATACCCTCTCTTGAGAATATATGACCCAAAAATTAAATCCTTTGGGAAGAAAATGAAGAAATTTTAAATTTTACATATATTTTCTCATATCTTAGGGTTTTAAGTATAATTCAAAAGTGATATTCAAGATCTTCACTTCTCTTTGAATAGATAAGAATATTTTTTGCAAAACTACCATAAACTGATCAAAGTAATCTATCACGACTTTATTCATTAAATCCATAGAGTTCAGAAAGCTATTATGACTGAATGGAATCACTATATACTCATAATTTCTATACCATTTATGGAATGTGATATTGTTTATAACCTCTTTCTTGACCCCCAATTGATGATTTCAATAATGAAGGTCAATCCTGGGAAATTATTGATCTTCATGTAGTTGATTAAATAGATCATCAACATGAGGTAGGGGATACTATTTATTATCATGATATTTTTTATCTTATAATAATCAATATAGAGTCACATAGATTCATATTTATTTTTAATAAAAAGAATATGCAACATCAAGGTGACACACTTGGTTGAATGAGTTTCATTTTCAAATCTTATAACGTAATAGGGGCCATTCTATAGGGAGTCTTTGAAATGTCCATGGAAAAAGATATGAGTTCTATTGAGAAATAATCTTTATATTTTGGTATAAGACTTGTAAACACTTATAAAAATATATAAAAAACCCCAAAACAATAGGTATATCATTGATAATGAGTTTCTCCCCCATCATCAAATATAAACACCCCTATTTAATATGAATCAAAACTCATACAATGGATGTGATTTCCATCAGAAGTTTATATTTATTGTCACATCTATAGATGATCATAGGTTTTTTGGAATATCCAATGGAAATTACCTTCACCAAAAAATAATTTGGTATTTATATAGATAAATCCAATCTATTCCTAACATAACATAAAATTCAACAAGAGGAATAATGAAAATACTTTCCAGAAGTACATTCAAAAAAAATTCAACTGGAGACAAATCATATACTTCAGATGTGATCATTATTAAATTTCTGATTTTCACTAATAATTCTATATCTAATTGTTTTGGTTGAATATTTATACACTTAAAAAATTAATCTAATATTAATAAATGAGTATATATATATCCAAATAAAACATTATCAGTTCTAGAGTGGATGGTATGTGCACCTTTCATCATGTCATTATTGCACCCCTAATCAGAAATAGTGATTGCATGATATTTCCCTTTGTCTCTTGACATAAGAGGTTGATAGAAACAATCATCATCGTTAACATTCATATTTGGTCACTGGTTAGCATATTTCCCATACTCCTTAAATTTAAAAAACTGTAGTGTGGTAGGAGCATTCTCTGAATATTTCGCTTTATTCACGTCATTAGATAACATCTTCCCATCAATTCAAAAATCAATTTATTGATGATCTTCCTTCCCATGCATAAAAAATTTTATAGTTCCATTAAGACAATTTCCTCCATGTTTCCTTCCATGCTTAGATCATGAAATAAAACACATCTTTTTCTCTCCATTTTTTTAGAGTTTCCTTTGAAATCCATATTCTTTTTCTTGTCAAAACCATTAGATTTATGGGTAACTCGCTTCTATATTTCCAAATTGATATCACATTGAATGATTTATTCATATATAATTAATTTTATTATGGATAATACCCATCATAGAATTGGTTTTAATCCACTAAATAATCGATTAACCTTATGTTCATGTTGGATGATAATATCTAAATTTTCCCTCATAGTTGTTCTAAAATTTTCTTCATAAGCACCAAAAGATTAATCATCGTTATTATTTAGCTCAAGGAATTCCTTCTCTATTTTTTTACAAAAGATATGATGGAATTAATTTTTGAAAAATAATTTATTAAACTCTTCCCACTCCATGGAATCAATTTCATCATGTTCTCTTGTATTCTTAATGAGTGTAAACCATTAATATACTTATCCTTCTAAATTATAAACAACAAAAATGAATTTTCATATTTCGAACATCGGATAACTAAAAATATATTTTTAGTTTCACTGATCCATTGTTTAGGAATTACCATCCCAGTGGAACTATTGATAGAAGGTGGATGTTGATTCATAAATTACCCAAAAGAATATTTTTCCCTTCTTTTCTCATTTGGAAGTTCGGAATGATTCATATATTGATAAAAAAATTTAATCATAGTGATGATTTTTATATTCTATCTCCTATAACATTTTTCTACTCATGATTAAAATCATTGCATCATATTACACACTTAACATTAACACAGTTCCTTCTAGTTCCATCCATTTACTAGAACACAAAATTATAGTGTTAGAAATAATAATCATATTAGGGAACCACATAGTCATGAAAAATGCTTATAAGATGTATAAATCATGGAACATTATTTTTAATCTATGACACATTAGGTTTATCCTAAGTCATTTATAGTCATCATCTATTTAAATCCTTCATGAAGGTTTGTAATGACTTTTTCAATTTCTAAAGAATATCCCATGGAGTAGAAAATAAGGTGTGAAATAAGGCTTGATATCATGCAGCAGTTAAAGATCATGTCTAGATCAATGCACCATTTTTGGATTTATTACTCTCAGGTACATCTATTCGAAATCCACATCCACCTATAGTATCCAGATAAGGATGTAATTTTTGTGAATCTAATCACTATCTCCTTTACCAAAATTTCAAGTCATTTTTCTATACTTTGACTCAATCTTATACTTGTCATTAGACACATCCTTAGTTAAATCATTAGAGTTATTACTACAGTTCTCAAATCCTAGTGTACAAGGTTAAACTAAACCCATATTTTGATACCAAATGTAACGGATCAAGATTATCATATAAAGATGTTATATCTTATTAGTTGAATATTCATTACATTACTCAAAACTTATATTTGGGATCCTAAAGGTATAGAGCCTTTGTAAATTTGGACCAAAAATAACTATTCTAACAGTGAGCTACATCATCTCCCACTATGTTCTTCATAACCATAACCCTTCTCAGACAAATCATACATAATACCATTCATCATAACCTGGGGAAAAGAAACATAAGAAATGGCAAGATCAGATTCTCAGTAAGGGTAAATAAGATAGATATTAGTATATCATGAGAATAGGGTTATTATAACATGAAAATGACATTTTAAAACTATACCCTATATATCAAAGATCATAAACTTGATTCATGGAAAAAAATATTGGTTGTTCATATGACATGAATCATAATGGAATCAAATTACATGAACCATGAATTCATAACAATGGAATTATATATATATATATACTTAATAATATAAAATCAATTCCACAGTAGTTAAAGGATTATTTAAAAGACTATGATAATAGAATATGTTCACTACCCAAACCATTATAATAGTTATGTTCACTCTCAAGACTATCATAGTTGGTAGAGTCACTTACTAAACTCGGTTAACTCCCCAATCCAGTTCTATTTATCTCATGAGATATCAATATTTACTCAATTAATTGTAGGGAGATATAGGTCCTAACTATCACATAATGAAAATCATAAAAATTTGTTCCATAATATCATAAAACATTTATAATATAAAAACCCATGAAAATAAATGGTTTTCATAAACATTCTGTAATAGAATAACCTATGGAAAAAAAAAAGATTCAATACAATTTCATTAATTCATCATATCGTAACCTATAGAAAAATAAGTGGGTTTCATAAGCATTTTATCGTGGTAAAACCCATAGAAGAGAAACTTGTTTCATAAAAATTACATCATCACAAATAGAATCCATAAATAAAATGAATAATAATGTTATCCTTGGATAATATCACTAGTAAATCCATAAGTAACTTCAAAGGATGAAATCTTAGATGGAAATTTGTTTTTAAAGATAAATCACATGGAATGTTTCTTGAAAAAAATATCCTTTATTTGAAATTCACATTTTTAAAAATTAAAAATTAAAAAAAAAATGTAAATAAATTTTTGGAAAATAAACTTGAAAGCTTATAAATGAAACTTTTAATAAAATAATGGTCTTGAAAATAATAAATTTTCATTCATTTCATTAATTTTATTATAGATATTCTTTTCCTATTTTTGAAAAAGACAAAATAGAATTGTTTAGAAGATGATAAGAATATTACTTGTAAAAAAAATTAAAATTTTAGACATGGGTAATCATTTCCTTAATAAATCACTTGGATATTTTATGAAATGAAAACTTTTTTAGAAAAATTTGTTTTTTAAAAATAAGGTTTTCGACTAAATAGAGAAACAAATACGCTTTTTCTTAAAAACATAATTTTGAACACTTGGGTACATATAGAGAGGAAAATTAATGGAAAAAATCATCATAAATAACCGTATGATTAGAAATTAAATCATTATATTAAGATATTAATCATAATATTTCATCATTGGAAGCATAATCATGTGCACTTCTAATAAATGATGAGATCGTTCCATAAAACCCTTACCGCTTTGGTAACCATTAGTCGTAATACCCATGAAATAAAAACATTAAATGAAACATATAATATAATGAGAATAAATAAATTCATGATATTAAATTTCAAAGGGGTTGTATATACACCTCATAAAATAAGACAGGTTCATAACATAACATATGTCTCAAAGAGGGAAAATAGAGACAAAAATCCCTTACATTAAGTCTCAACTTCCTTCATAAGCATTAAAACAGCCTATATAATAAAGATAATTATATTATAAATATATTAAATTACTATATATATATATGACCATATATTATTTACTAATGAAATTTTATTACCCATTTAATAACAATTTCATGTTAATGTCACGTTTCGGTTAAAAACTAATCTGTTTTTGTGTATGTTTTGACTTGTAATTTTTTTTCATATTACTTTTATCATGGTTAATTAGTCTATAAAATATTATCCAAGATATTAATGTCATATTTATTCACTATATATGTATTTATAGTGATTCATAAATTTAGATATTGAGAATAAAATACCCCATTTATAAAGATGGTAGGTTGAATGTACACAGGAATGCTGTTTCCATTTCCTAGATGGATTGAATGAAATAAAGTTAAATAATATATTAACATTTAATAATATTTTTAATGTAATCTAGGTTTCATATTTCATTAAAACAATCGTTATCACCTTCCATGTAAAGTGTGAATGAATCACATTGCTTCATGAGGCAGTATTCTACCATACACACAAGCCACATTATTGTATTCCCCTAAAATGGAATGTTGGAATTAATATGTGATATAATAATTCTGAAAGTATAATAATATAAATATATAATATATAAACAATTAATACATTATTATATCCCTAGGTGATAGGTGGTGATGGAAAACTAATAACATCGGTTCACGAGGTGGTAGTCCACTATACATACGAATGATGATTTTGTATACCATTTTATGAAATTGAAGATGGTTTCAAGTAATTAAATTTAAATAAAAACGTATTAGTATATGTAATATACTGATTTTATTATATAATTATGTTTTAATAATAATTTAAGAAGGTGGAGGAAAAAATAAAATAAAAATGCTCGTTGAATAATGTTACCTCTTTTTTGGGTAACCTTCTTAGGTTTGCACCAAAATCATTCCTAGGTTGGATTTATGACCAAAAAATAGACTATAGTATGAGAGTAGGTAAGAAATAAATTTATTTGGGTTGGTATTAGATGATACAAATTTTTTTTGAAGTGTTAAGAGGAGATTACATGGGTGTCCTTTTATAAGTAAGGTGAGTGGCATACTTATAATTTTTTTATAATGAAATTGTGTGCCCAATTTTTTATCATTAAAAAATGATCCAAAATTAATCATTAATCATACATAAACATGATTAGTTCTAAATATGTAAATATAATGGGTTTTGGACAATTTTTGGGTCATTCTAACCCTTATCTTTTTAGTTTAACCCCTCGTAAACCCATTTTCTCCTTAACAGTGGTTACTACATTTTATTATTTTCACTAATAATTATGGTAAAAAGTTATGTTGTAATTATTATATAACATGGATTATTATTATTAAATATATTAATTCAATTTTTTCAAATTCCATTCAAATAAGTAGAAATTTTTAATTTAAAATTAATCTCACAGTCGCGACTAGAATGCGGGTTTTCAAATAGAATGTTTTCATTAGTATATAATGTTTTAATTTCAAAATTCTATATGAAATTGATTCCAATTTCATAAATAAGATAACTTTACATATAATTGAATTATTTTTACTTTTAAACAGATGTTGAAACAAAATTTGACTTTAAATTATTTTTAAAGAGGTATTTTTCGATAAGAACCAGCATTTTTCAGTATTAATCAAAAAAATAATATTTTCAAAAAAATATAACAAAAATTCAACCTAAGATAATTTTTACATGATAAGTTAAAAAAAATTATTTAATCAAATTATTTTTCTAAAATTGTTAAAAAGTAATTTTGTTAGTGTTCAAAAAAATTTAAATTTTTTTTAAATGTTATTTTCAAAACACATAAATTCTTTAACAAAATTAAGTATTTTATATCAATATATTTTCTTTATATAATCTAAAATAATTAATATTTAAAATTTGTATATTTATATTCATTATTCCATTCTTAATGGAAAGTTATAACGAATTTTTTAATAATAATGTTAATAGTTTTTCATGGTTAGTTAAAACTCCGGGTTACATGTAACGTAAGCCATCCAAGAAATTAAATTCATTTAGAAAATATTATAAAATATCAAGATGGTACATAACTAGGGTTTGAAACCATTTTTTAGGAACTAACCTGATCCATTCATGGCCAAGGTACCTTATTGATACCGCAACATGGCCAAATGGGCATTCTGGATCTCCTCAAACTTAAAAATCATGTTGAGGAATCATAATATACTTCATTGGTAATGATTCACCTAATTAAAAAAATTTGAAAGTGACATCCAACAAAAAACATAAAATAATCATTTAAAAATAAAACATAAACAAAATAATGAATAAGAAGACAAACATCACTCATAAGAATAATCCAAAACCAATAACACTTCAAATATCTCTCATCAACATGTGATACCAAAATAAAATAAAAATAATAATACAAACCAAAATTTATAAGTATTAAAACAAGTTGAAGTGGTCGACTGTAATAAATAAACCAAATACCAAAATAAAAATATGATACATAGTATACCCATCTCTATGCGTCATGAAAATAACTCCTTATCCTGGCACCTCAATCATATTGAGAACAGAATTCAAAGAAAATATGATGTGTTGTTGTATAACCCATTATAAACTTGTAATATTATAATTGTGAGAAAAATATTCTAAGTACGTGTCCTCCCCTAAACCAATAGATAATATTTTTTTAAAAAAATCAATTTCATACTGTTTTTTGATACATGTGTCAAATTAGTTTTATTATTCATTTAAAATAATTACAATTTTATTTTCTCTCATAAAATTCCTAAATATATAAATACTTAGTTATTTTCAATTAAAAACAATATTTAGGCCTTCTTAGAAAATAAACATAGAAGGAAGAGGAATCCTATGTCATGTATGGTGTCCACCCCTACCATAATACGAACTTTCTTTGAAACTTAATCCAAAAATTTTAATAGAAGGAACTCGATATAAGAATTCCATGAATGGAATCCTAAGTCACCGATATGAAATACATCAATGACACGAAATAAAAACCCTAAATACCATCATCAAAATTTATAATTAACCACAATACAATGTTATCATTAACAATTTTGAAATATTTTTATTCTATATCAACAAAAATATCATGTCATTTGGAGAGATCATGAAAATAAAATTCAAATACATTGAAACAGGCATCAGATAGTTCTATATCTATACCAATTTTAATATGTTAAACTTGAGAGTCCTTTTCAGGGGTAGATATTGCTTCACCTAACTTATGAGAAACACATTTATAAAAATTAAATAGGTGTCCCAGATGACCAAAACCATGATAGGATTTCAAATCTTCCAGATATGAAGGATTCTTATTCCATCACTTTCTAAACTGATGGAATATTAGGGTCTTACTCCTAGAATAATCCTATATTTTGAAAAAATATATGATTTTATTGTTGTTACTCGTCTGATAAAACATGGTCTACTTCCCTCTTATTATTTTGGAACATCCTCTAACATTCTTATGGACTAGGTAAAATTCAATCATCTCAAGTATTCTAGACATGCCATCTTCAACTCGGATGGCCTTCTTAGATGACACTTTATAAGATTTCAGGTTGAGAGAAGACCCCCTCGGTAAGATATTTGAGCACAAACCTATTCCATATTACTAATTATTTATATAACTTTTCTTATAACAATTAAGGAGATATAGAACTTACTCAACAAATTTCTAGGAATTTTTAAACCCTATTATAATACATAACTCAAGGGGAAAAATAAATTTCCCTCGATACTTTCATGTCTTCATGGATGTATTACTTGATTAAAAGTGAATTAAAACCATATTGTGAGTGTTCAAAAATGGAAAATTGAAAATCAAAGGTTCTAACTTGAGTTTAAAATAGTCCAAAATATCATGTTGGGTGAAGGTTTTCATAATATCCCATAATAATGCTTCAACTTCTAAATAATATTATATCCTAAGAAATTGGAATGATTTTTGGTTTTAAAACTCTTGAATGAATTCCCTACACTAAACTAAAAGATTATGTTCACTATAATCCCAATTGGAGTAGATGGATAAATTGACTCAACTATGTATTGATCAACCTGACGGTGTATTTTTATAGAATTACCCATTTATCCCTCACAAGAATTCATAAAACCAGATGGGTTATTACATAAAAATAATAAAATACAAAACACCATCTAAACTTGCTTCAAAAACCCAAAATTATATGAAAACAAATATAAATAAATATATAAATCTAAAAAAATAAAAATATAATCACTCTTCAACTAAGAAATTTTATAAAAACAATGTTTAAATAATTATCATCATACCAATCACCTATTTAACACACTTTGCAATATATAGTAACATAAGTTTAATACTCAGACATTAAAAATAAACTTTTGAAAACATTTACCTTTAAAGATGTTATGTAATTTATTTAAAGAAAACCCTTTTTAACAGAATTTCATATAAAATCTCCTAAAAATTAAATTCAACTCCACTTTTTATGCATACACAATGTTTTCAAAAACAAAATCTCATTACAAACCCAACAATGTTTGAAAATGTTTCACCATTTATAAAATTCCATCACCTATTAAAATAGCTCCAAAGATCTCATTATAAATTAAAAATTAATTTAAGCTTAAATAGAATAAATAATCATTAAAAACATTTCAATCCCTCATATATAAAAATATAATGAAGAAAAATGACACTAAAATATTTCTTGTAACAAAAAATTCAAAATTCTATAAAATTTATAACTATGAACAATTTGGCTATAATATTTGGAAAACCATAAACCATCCTTATAAAGTCTACTAGATCTTTTTCAAATTGTTCTGCACGGTCTATAGACATTTCTCCAAACAATGAACAATAATATAGTAATCTTGTATCCCTTCATAAATTCAGATTTAAGGCGAAAAATCATTCAAAAATAACTCATAAATCCTAAATAAAAAAATTAATACCTTTGAAAAGATTAAACATTTGAAAAAAACCCAATAAAAAATATTAATTTCAAAAACACATATATCCCAAATACCCTTCATATCTAAATATTCACTAAGATAATTGTTTCCCAAAAACTGATTCACATCTTGACCTAGAGCCCTGTCTGTCGTAAATTTTGTCTACCATGACATCTAAAATAAAAATTGGGCCTTAATTCTATTTAATCAGAAACTAATCTTAGAAAACTCTACCCTTGGTACCCAAGATGTCATACAATATGATTTTAATACAGTTATGAATCCTTATGTGTGAGAAACTAGTGTTGAGGAATCAAAATATACACTAATGAATACTATTTTTCTAATTAACTAATAATTAATAAGGGACCTCTACCCAAAATCATGATGTTACCATTAAATATGTTGGATGGGCACCCAAATAAATTATGTTGTCACAAAAATAAAATCGGAACTAAAGATTTAATTACAATATAAGCTTTACTCATATAAATAAACAAAAACTAATAACATCAAATATCTCACGTCAATATATGAAACCAAACTCAAATAAAATAGTAATTAAAATTAAAGAAGATAATTATGAATGAATATGAAGTTGTTAACTACAAGAGGTAAATTGAATACCTTAATAAAAATAAGATATATGAAATACTTGTCTCCATTTGTTAAGAAAAATGAATCTCTTCCTTGGTGCCACTATTAGCCCCAAACAAGGCATATACCCTAAGATAGGGGTGAATTAGGAAATGTAAAGTTTTAAATTTACCTTTTTCAATGATCTTGTTCTATAGTTATTAGAAACACGACTCTATTCCCTATAATCCCTATAAAGTAATAAAGTAGTTAATTGAGGCATGTGATATTTTTTATTGGTTCCTCAAAATAGGTTAGTTCAAGGAGAATTCATGGAAATTTTATTATACTTATAAAACACTAAATCTCACTACCTTTTACTATATTATTTTATGTTTTCATAATAACCCACTTGGTTTGAAAAAATTAACAATGTAAATATCAATTATCTATGTACATAATTAAACACACTACACATTATGTAATTGTATTCTCCTCCATGAACTGATAATTTTATAACACTAATGTTGGTGTGTCAATATGATCCATTTTTCATCCATTTTAAGAACATTATAAAAATAATTCTAGGGAAAATTCTCCAAAATTACCTTCCTCTTCGTAACCTTATTTTCAATATAAGTCATGAAAAATAAACTAATTTTCTATAATTATTTTCCAATACACTTATCATTTAAACCATCCTCTCCCCTTCTTTATCATTTATTCTCTACAATTCCTTAATGTAATCTTCACACTTATTTTCATAGAATATATTATACATATTTTTAAGATATTTTTTTCATTATTTCAATAAAAAATTATTCTTTTTTAGTGAATGGTATTTTTAAAATAGGTTGGTCAAATCCCTATTTTCCATGCTAAAATTTAAAAAAGGAGAATCTAGAAAACTAATATTTCATCTTGTGAACTTAAGATAACATAGTATCCTCAAACATATTTCAACTCGTATAATTAGAAGCACACCCATATCATTGGTTTTTCACATTCCATGATGTTTCCTTCATTATCTATTATGTGTTGTTTATGGTCAAATTGAAATCCATAAAATCATCATTAATATTTCCTTTAAATATTGAAATATTATTGATTAATTATCCCCTTAATCTCAAATTTATCTCAGTAATCTATGTTAGTTGATTTATTAATAATATTTTATGATTTATAAAATACCTTATAACCTACTATTAAATTTCCTTCTAAAAATCCACCAAGTAATGATTCATATAATGTTCCCTATAAGACTATTATATAACATATAATTATTTATATAAATTCCAAAATCACTCATGCATTAATCTATAAAAATGAAAACATTTATGACTCATACAACAATTTTGATTACTCTTAAGTAGATGGTTATAACTAATACATAGAAGGATATGACTCATAAATAAAATGTGAAAACTCGTACATAACTAATATTCCTCATACACACTCCTAAAAACTCATATTCTGTCCATATGACTCATAAATCGGTTTTCGAATAACTCATTCACAATCTAGATGACTTGTAAGTAATCCCTGATGACCTGTATCTTGGATCCCTTCCTTTTGAAAATAACATTTTTCAAGGAAAAATTATTTATAAATAGACCTAATTAACTCATACATCACTATAAAAAAGGAATCATATACATAGCATGACTTTTATATATTTCAAATATTTCTCAAAAACATATTTTCCATAAATCTTCATAACCCCCTCCAAATATCTTTCAATATTCAATATTTGAACTCTATACATGTAAAAATAATTAATTTAATATTCCTTACACATTCTTACCAAAAAAACCCCCAAAAAACACACATTGTAGTTTTTTTGTTAATAATCACCCCCTTTGGTTTTTTTGGAATCCTCACGTAGATTTAAAACATAAACTCTTAAAAATGTTAGAAATAACAAGATCTATTCATAAACACAATTTTAACCTCCTGCCTACAATGATCGTATCAATGATTAAATAATCACTATCTATAATACAACTTAAGTCATGTTAATTTTGAGAAACAATAGTTGAATTAAAATATTCTCAGGAAAACACCTTATTGATCTTCATTAATTCTCCGTAACCTCCCCACAAAAACTAATCCTTATGATAAAACAATGAGATATTATCCCCTATTCAAAACACTAGTATAATATTACTCCCTCTTTTTCAATAAGCGTAACACTCCTAGATTACTTAATGTCAAAAAAAACTTTTCCTCCCTTTGAAATTAATGTAATTTGTATCCCCCTTTGTCATTGATCCCAAAGATCAGAACTTTGATAGTTCACAAATGAGGATTAAAAATCTAGGTATTTAATTTTATGACAAAAAATCCTTGATACTCATAGAAACATCTATGGGGGAGTGGGGGTCTCTTCTCTAACTCATATATTTAGTGGGAGTGGAATGGACTCTTAATTATAACCAATTCTTTTCAATATCATCCTTAGGACATGCCTTTATTAGAATATCATAAACTTGATTTTATGTCGACATGTACATTGACTTCACTAGCCCTTGTGCAACATTATTCTTGAAAATGTGATACTTTATATCAAAATGATTTTTTCTTGAGTAACAAATGAAATTTTTTGTAATACTAATAGAACTAAAGTTATACCACAAGATTGAAATACAATATTAAGTATCAACTAAATTTTCTTCATGTGGTTATTACATCCATTGTAATTGAGTAAAATATTGAGTATCCCCCATATATTCAACCTCTCTATTTCTCAAAGAAATGTAGTCATGGTTATTACTCATCCATGAGATGAGATAATGTCCAATATAGAAAGAATCACCTGATTTTGACTTTATTTCATTAGTTTAACATTCCCAATAATTATTTTTAAATCCCAGAAACTCTTTTTTATGATATTATATGATAAAATTATTGAAATACATTATATTAATAATGTACAAAATTATCCTATTTAATTATTGAATATGTATTTATTTGGTACATCATTGGTAATGTGAAAATTAAAATGTGTAAAAAACTATATTAGGATATGTGGCAGTTGGATATAATAAACTGATAATAATTTATTAATATTCAATTAAATAAATCCCTACTCTATAATCAAATTTTTCAAATTACTTTTGATTGTGAATTTAGGACCAAATTATCCTCATATATTCCATATCAAACCATTTTATCACTTATTTGTTGTATTTTGTGGTAAATAAATGTTCTATCCTTTCCTTGAGTTATCTATTCTCTAAGTAAAAAAATTATGTTCTCTAATCCTGGACATTTTGAATTCACACCTCATGTAATCTGAAAAAATATTTCATTGATCATCATATAAATATCCAAACATGATATCATTCATATAGAGAGGATCCAACATCTTTTAATTGTTTTCCTTTTTTTACAAGTTGGGATAAACCCCACCTCCTTAAAATCTAAGTCGTTTAAAATATTGGTCAAGCTATGAATACCAAGTATTCGGTGCTTATTTTGGTAAATAAAAACATTATTTAACTAAAAAACCTTTTTTACAACTTCATCCACTAGAAAAAACATCCATTTAATCAATGTAAAGTTATTATTCAAGGAATCCCTTCAATAATTCTGATTTAACATTGATTTGGTACACTTTGAACCCTATTTGCACTACCATAGAGAAAAATAGTTATATAATTTCCAACCTATCCATGAGTGAAAAAATTTCTTCAATATTGATGCCCTCAATTTGGGAATTCCCATTATCATAATGAACCAATCAGGTTCATCTCAAATCTAGACACCTGAGACGGAATATGGAATGGCTTGAAGGAATTTCCTGATCCCCACAGGCTGCAAATAAGAACCTGGGAATCACGAACAACCTTTGGGAATAGATTTTAGCATAAATATAATAATCAGGAGGAAAAAAGGGATACATATAAGAGGTTAAACAATTCAAAACAATGTCAAATGCTGGAAGAAAAATCCTAGAAGGGAAAAAAGTGAAAACTCAAAAAATTACAACCAAAGTACTCAAAATGAATGACAACTCATCTTCAAGTGATACAAAGATTTGCATCCCACTATTCCCTTAAGAAAATCCCAAATTACAATAACAAAAATACCCACTACCACCATGTGGAACCATACCTTTACCTATGTTTGATATAATTATATATAAAAACCCCAATGGTATGTATAGGGTGTGAAAAAAATACCCCATTAGGATCCCATTGTATATTTAATAAGTTGTCTTTACAAGGTAACCCAATTATTCTCATTTCCAAAAAATAAAGATATGAAATAAATTTTTATAATTTATATCAAAACATGGGAATTCATTCCTTCAAAAAGTTCACAAAATATTTCCAAATAAACCAACTTTATAAGACAAATTAATGAAACCAATTTTCTTCAATGTATTCAAATAATTTCAAACATTTCAAATTTACAAGATAATAATAAAATACTATTTCTAGAAGTGTGGAAACATGGAAACTAAATCCTACGATCTAATAGGTCTTGGATAGTTTGTCTAATCACACCATATCTATGATCAAATGCTACCTGGTGTTCACATTGCCCTATTAAAATAGGCTTAGGGTGTAAAATTACACTCCACTAAGTGTCTCCCTTGTTCAAACATTATTTAATCAGACTTTTCATCATGTATCTATGAAATAAAAAACAAACCATTTTTATTGTGTTGGTCCAAAAACTACCCCCTAGTACATACTCTAGGTTCCCATGTGCTCTACCTACACTAATTCTAATCAATTCATTATTTCAATGCCTATAATAGGAGTTATTACAATCTCACAATTAATACCAATTAATGATTTGAAATCATTTTTGTAACAAACCAAGGGTGATTTTATTCTAAACATTCATTTATAAAAAAATAGAGAAAATAAATTTTCATAACATTTCAAGAATTATCAATATTTCAATCAACAATTTAGAAACCAATTTAAAATAATCAATAATAAATTATTCAAAAAAATGTGTTTACTAAATAACCAAACTCAAACTCATGGTGTTGTCCAACGATCAAGGGATCCCTGAGGGATAGGGAGAAGGGATAGGGATATATATAGAGAGAGATATGTAGGGAGATAATAAATAGCAAAATATTAAGATACTAAAGTTTTGAATCTCCAATTCAGTGATCTCATGATTAACGAAGTGTAAGGAAACCCACATACCTATAAACTTATTACCCAAAAATAACTCTAATATAACAAAATCAAGTAATGATGATATAATCTAAGGAAAAAAGAATTATAAGGAATATTTCATCCAAAATGTGACCTGTAATTCATCTTAATTGAAAACCATATAGGGGAATTGAATAGAATGGGTTAAATTAAGTGAAAAATGAGTCAAGATTCTTTATCATCCTCTCCTAATGATCATAATCTCCCATATAAGTGGGTGTATCCCCCTCCATAAGAATAGGAATTTATTTTTTATATTTAAAAATATGAAACCGATTACACCACAACATGTTGAGTATTGACCATGCCAATGGTGGTATCAACCATTCCACTCTGAGGATCCCGACATCCTAAATAACCACAACTTGGTGTAGAAACATTGGCCTTTTTTTACCCACCACATCCTGAAAAATGGTTTGGTAGAGACTAAACTATCAATTGAAGCATAAGGGGACTTCTTAAACCCCATACCCAAGACCATTCCTTGTGCAAGGGTATACTACCCAGGTCTGCGCTACATAGGTGATCCTTGGTCTCAACACATATTTGACCATAGCATGGCATATCCCCTATTACCCAATGAAATGAAAAAAATAATTTTTATGACACCAATAATCAACAACCAAATCTTAAACACAAAAAAAAACCAAAGATTAAAAATATATTAAACATCAAGATGATATGTGACAATCTCTCCACCATTGAACTTTCAATCCCCATAAAGTCATGTTAAAAATGGTTATTCCAAAATTATATTCTTCTAATGTTCCCTCGTAATTTATTCTTGTTCCCATGTATTAAGAGAATTAATTTTCTTCAAACATAACATATAAATTAACATAATATACTTCCGAAGAAAGATCCTTTCTTGAGAATAAATAATCTAAACTGGTTTCTCAACCACTGAAATATACAGTTAAAAAATAGGATTTCGCCAACTCTAAACATGGGAGGGATTAGGATTATAATTCTTAATCTTAGATACATGGATTATACCATGGATAAGAGTCAACTGAGGTGGTAAATAAAACTGATATTTCAAATTTCCAACACTCCCATTGATCTCAAAAGGTCCATGTATCTCAAATACAATTTACCTTTCTTCCTAACTTTATTGTGACCCTACCAAGGTGAAACTTTTATGAACACTTATCCAGCTACATAAAATTTCTACCGAAAACACCAAAGAGCCATATAATATTTTTAATAGCTATCAGTGGTCACCATCCATTGTCAAAAAACCTAAGTCTTCACAAACATCCATTGGGAAAGTCTTCGTTCAACAAGTGAAGACTCTCCCACCATGAACCAACATAGAGGTGATTTTAAAGGGAGACTATAAAGATCCTAAAATAGATCCATTTTAATGGATTAATGATAACTAATTTTATAATAAATCTCAACCAATCTGATGTGGGTATCCCAAGAACCCGCAAAGTTGATAACCTATGAATGAAGCATATCCTCTAATATCTGAGTAAAACACTCTATATATAAGTCCATATGAGGATAGTAAGACATAAACATGTTTACTTTAGAACCCATAACCTCCTAAAACACTTTACAAAATGGAGTGTTAAATCGGGGGTACCTATATGAGATAATAGAATATGAAACTCAATGAAACCTCTTGATTTCTAGCATATAATGTTTCCAAATCCTTAACCATAGGGGTTTCTCAAATTAGAATGTTGTGAGATGACCCAGTCAACTGATGGATCATTAACCAAATTGAATTCTTTCCTTGGTGGGTCTATGGTCATCCAATAATGAAATATATGGGAAAATTTTCCCACCTCCACATTGGAATATAAATAAGATAATAAAAATTAGAAGGCGTTTGGATCTCATCACTGATTTTTTATGAAGTAAATCAAAAATACACAAAATTAGTTTTGTCATTCTTAGCCCTTGGATACAAAAATAGATGTTGAAATTCATAATAGATCTTAATTGTTCTGGGGTGAATCACTCATTGAGAACAATAACAATAATAAAAAATAACCATTCTCATCGATTCTGGGACAACATACGATCTTCTTAAGTATATAACATCTTCTAAAGATAGAGACAATTCATTAATGGTCTCCCCACCATATAAAGAATTATTGATACTCCTAGACTCATCATCTAATTTCTACTCTCATATAATTTACTCAATAAGTAATAATTACAACTACATGTTATCCATAATAAAACAAGTCACTTATTCAATTGAATTCAATTGAATCTACTCAAATATTCCCGAGTGTTATCACTCATTACTTTACTTCAACACTGCTTGAGGATTTAATTTCCTACTAAGAGTATCAGAAAAAACATTACCCTTTCATGGGGTGTAAGCAATGTCTAAGTTGAATGTCCTAAGGTACTCTACCCAACACCCCTTTCCGGAGGTTCTTGTCCTTCTGAGAAAAGATATAATTTAAATTATTATGATAGGAATAGACTATTAACGTTTATACAAAAATTTAATTTCTCCTTAACATAATATAATTATTAACTACAACATTTTCAAGTTCATAAATGGGGTAATCCTTTTAAGTAATATGAATCTAAATAGTTCTATATGCCATCATGTGATCTCTCATAATAAAAAAGAGATCTTAATCCTTCATTTAAGGCATAAAAATAAACTATATATCCCCATATAGATATATAAATATCAATGTATGATTTTAGGTCAGATTTGATTTCAATTTATCAAATCAAGTATGACACGAATAATCCACTAAGAATTTCACCTATTTCTAGGTACGGGTATTCAATAGTGATGCAATTTTTGATAACTCCATCATGGACTATATATAATATCTTTCCAAACCCATAAATATTTGAATATAAAATACATATTTTTTATATACCCATGATAAGAAAACATTAACCGTTTTAGGATCAATAGAAATTCCTTCTTCTAAAACAACATTTCCTAGGAACATAATTTTCAAAATCTAGGAGAGGAATTTAGAAAATTTAGTAAAAGGGTGTTGATACTTCATGATTCTTAAAAAACCAGGGGAATCTTATGATCTTCCTCAAATCTTGAAAAAATAAAAATTTCATCCATGAATACCATGAAAAAGGAATTAAGGTACTACTGGAATATCTGGTTCATCAAATATATTAATACTATAGATGTTTTAGTCATGTAAAAATACATCAAAAGATATTAAATATGGTCATACCTTTTCTTAAATGTGGTATTTAGAATATCTAACTCCTAAACATTGAGTTGGTAATATCGATATAGAAGTATCATTTTACAAAACAACTTTCCTTATTTAAATTGGTCAAAAAAGAAATTGTTATAGGGTAAATGTTATTTATTCTTAATCATTACTAAATTAATATCCTGATAATCAAAAAACTAATAAGATTATTATTATCCTTTATATAAAAAATCACAAGAGATGGATAAGGTGATACACTAATACAAATGAAACATTTCACCTTAAAATAATCCAATTTAATCTTTAACTCTTTCAATTCATATGGTTCCATACAATAATAATATATATTAGTTGACATCCAAACACCAAATTGGTATGGAATTCTATTTCCCTTACTAGAAAAAAACTAGAAAATTCATCAGGGAACACTTTAGAAAATTCCCTAACCATAAAAGTAATCTTGGAAACTGAGGGATCATCTATAAGATCGATATATAAAATCGATATCAATATTTTAATATCTAGTAGATTCGGTCCTAAATGACTAGTCTTCAAAACCCACTCTCCTAGAAATACCTAGGAGCTTAAGTGGAGTAAATAAAGCAAAATAAATGATGATATTAATCTGATTTATCTTTATTGTGGATCCACTAATCCATCCTAATAATAGAATCAAAGAGTTTTATGTTGATAATAAATAAATACCATCCCAAATCGTCCTTATACATCAAGAATTAATATGAGGGACATCAAAATGCATTCCCCCTCTACTTACTAGGAGGTGTACATTACTCCATCACATAAACCATGAGTTCCTTTGGATGTTTTAAATGAATCAAAAAGTTGGTTTTTATGAAAGAGTGGGAATAACTAATACCAAATAAAGTAGTATATGAATACTAAGAAATAAAGATAGTACCTCTCACTATAGAGATACATGAATCACTTTCCACCTAAGTATATCACATTTCATATAGGTGTTTTATTCTACCGTCCTATGGTTGGAACCCTATTGAATTCAAAGAATCAAACTACACTATATATCCTTAAGGAGATGAATAAACTATTCTATAACAAGGATTATAAATATCCTAAAAAAATTGTTTTAAGTGACCTCAGAACCCATGTGAATTGAATGTCTTCATAGGTGTGGGGAAAATTCATCTATTGTTCATAGACATTCAACAGTGGTACCATGTCCAAGGAACACTTCTATATATTAAAAAATATATGGAGTAAGTATACTATTAAGATAGATTACCACCTCTCTTGTGAGTCTCTCCCCACTTATTATTCATTCTATAGGATCTTCTAAAACTACCACTAAGTGTAAGTGGAAATCCAACCAACCCTGGCTTTCTTACCTAGTCAATCTCTTCCATCCATTCTCTATTAACCACACTTTCATATGATGTTTTATTCCGTATGCAAACATGATAATGGATATCTTCTTATAGGCCCATAAAAACCATAGAGACTTTAAATTAATATTAGATACCATTGCCTCATAAAAAAAGCATACCATCACAATGTATGGTGTAATAAATAAAATATTAATCACATATCACAATGGAGAAGAACTATATAGATTTTTCCATCATTATTGATTCAGGATATAACTATTGGAAATTTATGGTCTTGATTTCCTTCCACTCCAAACAATTATACTAAATTTCCTGAACCATTGTAACACGTAATATTTTCTAGGATCATCATGCTTAAATTCATAAAACATACCTTAAAATAATTTATAGTTTCTGCAAAGTAAAAAAAAATCAATTCAATATTCTCCAAATATTATTTATCTTCTTAAGGATAATTTTTTCCTTATAAGTATAGTGGTTTCTAGTGGATAAAATATTAGGCTTAATCCTTATCTCCTATAGTTCCTTGTTGTACCTCTCTACCATGATTCAGGGTAGGAAAAACCTTTTTGTCCATGGCATGAACTACTTACACTACCCTTTCATCATGATTTTGGTCATTTTTTGGGTTTCATTGTGAAAAATCATCCACATCACCCACCAATGTAACTATATTATTTATTATATAGGGAATGGTAAAAAATCAATGAGAGTAAAGAGACCATATGAAAAAAGAGTTATCTTAGTTTTAGTTAAGAGGACACAATCAAGTAACTAAGATAAGATCAAAAAAACAAAAGAGATAAACTTACCAATAACCCATGGTAACATAAGACTTATTATGATGAGATTTGGTGAATCGCTCGCTCATAAAATACCCCCTTAAGTACTGATAATTATATATTTTTTCAACCAAAATATCCTAAGAAAATAAGATCATGAATATAAAATCAAACCATCATTTGATACTAATTTTTCATAAATTGTTCAAGGTTATTCCTAAACCAAACAAATGTGATGACATGTGGTAATTCCCTAAGGTTATTCCATACCCCTATGTGATAAATAAAAACTATTGAGAATATATAATACCATTGTGAATGGTTTCACACACAAAAATAAAATATAGGGAGATCACAAATTCATACATATAATAGATTCATTAAAGTCAAAAAAGTTATGTAATGGATGAAATTTTTTTTAAGGAAAACCAAATATTAAAAAAATAGAAAAACCAAAGTACTCAAAATGAAATACAACCAAAATATATGTGATGAATGGGTCATAATCCCACCATGTTCCAAAAAAAACCCCACACCCCACTAACACAAATTCTGACTTCCATTCTACAGGAACCATACCTTTAACTGAGTTTGAGAAAACAATATCTACATGCACCCAAAGGTATTAGTAAGGTGTCATAAAACAAACACAACATAATCCCACCAAGTGTTTCATAAGTAGAATTTATATGGTAAACCAGTTATACTAATTTTCCACAAATGAAAGCATGAAAAACATTTTCACAATTTGTATAAAAAAAATGAAAATTTTAACTTTAAAAAGTTCGCAAAACCATTCCAAGTAAACCAATTTTAAAATTATGATTAATGAAACCATTTTACTTAAAATAATTCAAATAATTTCAAGTATTTAAAATATCAAAAATATGAATAAAAAACAATTTCCCAAAGAAAATAAACATGGAAACTAGATCCAAGGATTCAATATGTTCTGGTTAGATAAGATGGTCACAACATCTTAGTGATCAGAGGAAAACATGTGTGTATATTACCCTAAGAAAAGGAAACTAGAGAATAATAGTTTACTATTATAATTTTCTTCATAGCTCAATTTTTTTGGTTAGTATTGTAATCATGTTTCCATTCTAGAAAAAAAAACCATTCATATCCTTCTTTTCTAAAAACAACCCCCTAAGTACCCTAGGTTCCTATGTTCTTAGCCTATACTAAGGAAAACTAATTAATGATTTCACTACCTATAATGGGAGATATTATAATCTGTTGATTCATACCATTTCATGCATTGAATTCATTCTCATAACAAACCAAGGGATCTTTGAATCCAAATTGTTATATACAAATTAATGGGATAAATCAATTTTTAGGAGAGAGCCAAAATCCCCACATTTCATGAGTTATCAATCTTATCATTAATAATTTTGAAAAATAATTTAATGTGAGGAATAATGCATAGTTTTTAAAACAAGGTAATTTTGTGAAATTAACTACCTCACACACGTGGTATTATCTAACGATCAAGGTATCCACAAGATATAGAGGGGTAATAGAGGTATATAGTGATAAGAAATTTTGAAAGTTCAATAAATAGAATTCATGAATATCCACTTAAATAATCTTTAGATTAATATATGTTAAGAAAAACCACAAACCTCTAAACTGATCACATAATAAGAAATCCAAAACATGTAAATCAAGGGTGATATCATCTAAGAAAAGGGATTAATAGAAAAGAGGTTGTCCAAAATGTTCCCCATAATTCATCTGAATAACAGATACAAGAAGGTAAATGAATAGTATAGTTACCTGGTCCTTTTATACATATTATTACATTATTTTTAACAAAAATATCCATTAATTATAACCAATGGATAGAAAATTATAGTGTATTTTGAGGAATTAGTTCATAATACATTAAAATGAAACTAAAATAAATATAATATATTTTAATCTCTATTATGAGATCTGAAATATCTTTGATCTCCTAAAACTACATAGTATAAACTGGGGAATACATAAAATAAAGGGGTGTCATTTCATGTTTAATAAGAGAAAAAACATGGTAATGTAGAATAACATATGAGTTAAATGGAAATAAATTATATCATAAAAAATAAGTCTCATGAATATTCAAATGGGATAAAAACATAAATAAAATTGTATCATAATATCTTGGAAACATGGATAATTTTTGTAACCATATAACATGACCTAAACATAAGTCAAGTTTAACCACCGAGACAATGTCACATGGTGGACAGAGTCACATAATGGATTAGGATCACTCCCTAATCTCATTTATAACATCTCATGAGACAAAAACATTACATGATACATTCTATTTCTATCAAGGAACACCCATAATAACAGGTACATGATTATGTGCAACACAAAATGAAATCAATATTAAGGAATAAACTTAAAAAAATTAATTGGAAGGAAATGGGTTTCAGTTGAGAGAAAAAACTTGAGGAATGTATTACACAATCAAATAAATGTAGAATAATATAGTTATATATGTATTATATATATTTATATAATTTAAAATAATGAAATAAAATAAAATATAGATAAAATATTATTTAGAAAGAGAAACTTCATAAACCAAAGAAAAAGGTTGCTTGGAGAGATCCCTTACCTTATTTATGGATCTGTTCTAAACATTCACTTAACTTCATGGATAATGAAATTAAATTCAGTAATTACTTAATTTATAACCTTCTCCTTATATATTTTAATTATTATAATTTTATAATTTCTATTTATAATCATTTCAATGATATATAATTTTTAATTTTGTTGTTTTGGGAGTGCTTGTTTCAAGTTTCCAAGGATGGATCACTTTTGAATAATTATTCATGTTCTTGTAAAATGGTAATACAACTCTAGAAGTGAAATAAAATTGTATTCATTACCTTAAAGAAATTAAATTAGTCCCATGTATCCTTAAATGTTCCATCATTGGAAACAATCATTGACTAAAAACGTTAATGTTATGTGTTTAGTTCGTTTAAGCGATTCTATCGAACAAAATGAAGTGTATTAATTTTAATTAAAATTATGTGCATATATTTATTCAAAAAATTAAATAAGTTATAATATAATTTTTATAATACTATTTATCCTTAATGAAAATTTTATGACCAAACTTGAAGGTAGTGAAGGATAAAGAAGTGTGTTGTTCATAGTGGCAGTGAACAATCCATTTTGTATATAAAACTTTTAGAAACCAAAGAAGGAAGGATAAAAGGTGTATATTCCATCATCATAATAACATATAAATATATTTGGGATATTTATATTACTATTTTTAAGTGTATATGTATCATATGGGGGAAGTATATGAATAATAAAATTAAAAAATGTTAGCTTAGATTTTTACATATTTCTTTGGTCGCCTCCACTTAGGTTATCCCTTAAAGCTCTTTGAAATGTTATTTGGATGATACCATAATAACTAGGATGTGGGGGAGAGGTTTTTTAAGGTAATTTTTTTAAAAAAATTTCGATCTAAAATACTTATAAGGTGTGAGTTGATGGGGTGGTGAGGGGTGGTAATTATAAGTGGAGGAGAATAGTTTTTTTAACATTATAATCATTAGTTTATTATTTTGGATCAAAACTATCAATATTATTGATTATTATAAATATATGTAGTAAATGGTTCTTGTGAGTTCAAACTAATGGGTTCTTACATCATATATGACTCAAAAATTTATGTATTTATCTTATAGTGTTAAATACAATATTTTACTATATTTCATTGTTTACCAAAAATATAATTATTTTAAAAAAAATCATGCTAACTATTTTTTTGATGAGTAGATTCAAAAAAATGATTCTATTTTATGAAAATAAGTTAATAAATATTACAAATTTAATTTTTAAATAAGATCCTCATTTATTCGAAACAATTCAATATTAATATTATGATCAATTTTCTGACCATTTGAAAAATTATTTACGGTCCCATAAAATTATCTTATCATTATAATAAAACATAATGTTAATTTATAAATACGATTCATGAAAATAAAATTTATTTTAAAACATTATATCTAATATTATTTGTAATTAAAAAATCTATGTTTTATAAAAATATAGATACTTCATTTATCTTTTCTACAAAATTTATTGACTAGTACCTTGGTATAAATATATCATATTTTTGTTTTATAAGATACCTAAATATTATTTTACACTTACATAGGTGAATAAAATATTCTAAGATCCGTATTACTATTCCAAAAAATGATATTTATATTCTAATGTGTAGGTTACTATTTGAATGGAAAAGTTATTATTCCAATGGTAAGATTTGTAATGGTCACATGGGTTCCCTAAAACCTATAAATACCTCATATTTCATTAATTCTTAATTCACTTATACTTATTTCGGGGTTATATATATTTTCATTTTGAAAGTAGATATCAGATTACTAACATTCTGCTTTATTTTTATAGTGGTTTTCATGAGTGTGATTATTCTAGTGGATATATCACATCCAAATTTTCATATTTCAGTTATATTGTTTTCTATTTTTTGTTAAATTGTAATAATTTAAATTATTATGGAAATTTTTACTCTATAAATTTAATACTAAAATTATTATAATAAAATGTAGTTATTTTTATATTTTTGTGCTTGTACATTATTATAAATTACTAAATATGCCACAAATACATGATGGTAAACTCCATTAATAAATTTACAGGTGATTACATACTTCCCCCACAATAATGTTCACCCTAGAAATTTAATATTAAATACTAAGTCATATGTGTGTTAGTGTACTTATGCTTCATGTCTTCCTCTAGTTTCCATGTCACCTCCTTATACTTATAGTTTTCCCGTAATATTTTTACTAGATGAGTCTTGTTATTACATATAACATTATCTCTACAGTCTAAGATCATCGCCATTTTCACCTCATAATAGAGATCATATTCCATATCTACCACCTCTGAATTGACTACAGGTGAGGGATCTAGTATTTACTTTGTCAAAATTTATATTTTGAACACATCATGAACTTGAGAAATGGATGGCGGGAGTGATATTCAATATGCCAAAAATCCAACATGATTAAGAATTAGAAGGGGTTGATGTACCTAGTAATTAGCTTACCCTTCAACCAAAATCTATTTACTCTCTTCCATAGAGATATATATGTGAACACTTTATCTCTAACCTTAAACTACCTATCTTGTTGATGGTTGTTATGATAGTTCTTATGTTAACTTTTAGTAGCCTAGATGTGTTATTGAATGATCTTGAGATTTTTTACTATTTCCTCACCCATTTTAGGTCCCATCATCTTGAGTTCACCAACATCATCCAAACATGTTGGTGTTCTACTTATCATCCCTTAATGAAATTTTTATGGATTCATTTGGATTCTTGAGTGAAATATATTATTTTATGATTACTTGATCATAGAAAGATGTTGATAACATCCTATTTTAAAGTCCATAGAGAATTTTATCATCATATATTCCAATTTCTAGATAATATTCTTAGATTTTCCATCCATTTTGGAACTATAAACCATACAAAAGTTCAAATGAGTGTTTAGAAAATGTTTGTGAATCTTCTAGAATGTAAAGGTAAATCTTGGATATTTATCTAATAAAATTGATATTGGTGTCCCATACAACCTCACCACTTCTATGATGTATATTCTTATAATTTGATCAAGTGATAAGTCCTCAAAAATAGTGATGAAATGGTAATCCATTGTAAGACGATCCACTGCAACCAATATTGCATTATTTCATCAAAATGTATTCTGAATACTGGGGAAATTCTATGGGGATATTTTCCTATTCCCATGTAAGTATGGGTAATGGTCAAATCATCCTCTTATATTTTCTCCTTTCAGCCTTCACTTATTAATATACCGTTAACTTTGATATATATTTCACAATAAATTATTCATATTTTCCAAAAACATAAATATCAAAGAGCTTGATACATATTAATTCTCCCTAGGCGGATGCTGAATATTAAGATATGTACATCATTCAAAATATCTTTCTTTATCTTAGTATTTGATAGTACACATACTTGTGACCCAAATATTACATGTCATTCTTCTTGAATTTTAAACTCGATGAAATTCTATTTTCTTATATCTTTCAGATTCTTTTGTATTTCCACATCATCTCTTTGAGCATCTTTTATCACATCTAGATGATATGGTTGATCAATAATTTGATAAATGAATAATGATGTTAATTCCTCTATTATTACCATGTCCATCCTCTATAATTATAAGAATATTGTGTCCTTATCAATTCTCAGAATTGATATGGTCGTAAAATCTTATATATATTGAGAATCTTCAATTTTATTTTATTTCCCAAAAAGGAATTTAATTGATTTGTTGGAAAAACATCCCCCAAGGTAGCATTGATGTATTTTTGAGTAGATTGTGTTTGTTGACAAAGTGATCCTTGATGTTTTGTTTTCTTACAAGGTGGGTTTATATGTTATTTTTGTTTACAAAGGGGGCATCAATGGTGATTTTTCAGGTTCAAGAGATTATTTTTGAAAATACATTATTTATAGAAGAACCTTGATAAAAGAATGGATGATTATGAGGCAGTACAAAAAATAGTAGATACAAAGTGGCACCATTTTCCAGTATTTGCCAAATTTTTGGGACTGAAAATCAGAAAATGGAAAGATGTTTATTTTGGAAAAAAAAGTTCTGTGAAATAGAGGAAGTTTTATTTTCTCATAACAGGTTTCTCGATATCATAATCTAAAAAATTGGAAAAGGAATGAGGTGCGTGAAATATTGGAGTAGTGCGTGAAATATTGGAGCAGTGCGCGAAATACAGTGCTGCGTGAAAGATGTGTTTTTCGTGCTCGAAGAAGATTTTGCACTCAAAGTGGGTTTTTCATGTAGGGTTGAGTTTTCCTATAAATATGAGGTGACCCCATCATTTAAAATATATTAAGACTAAGAGAAGATCTAGGGTGTGATGTGCATAAAAATATGCAAAATCTGTTGTGTGAAAAATTTTGTGTTGCACATAAAAATTGGTGTTGTTCGTAAAACTTTATATTGCGCGTAAAAGTTAACATTGCATATAAAATGAAGGTTGTGAATTTTTTTTGATTTTCCATGAAAAGTGGAGTTGGTATTGCATGCATAAAGATATATTTTGCGTGTAAAGAAAGGGAATTACATGCACTGCACAGTAAGGGATGCGCGTAAAATTTGAGGTTGTCCCAGTTCAGTTATGTGGTAAAGCGTTATTCATATGTGTATAAAAGTATAACTTCAATATATAATCTTAATATAGTTCAGGATTCATGTATTCATTCAATTTAAGATACCTACAGGTCTATAAACTATGAGTGGATCTTCTGAAGAAATAGTGAGCGCACTTCACTTGAGAGAGTAGTGAGATTTTATATTCTGATTGGTTGTAAACCGGAAGAGAAAGTGATTCTACTTCAAAAATTGTAAACAATAGTGTGTTTATGGTGGATTTGGTACATCGGTACCTTGTCAGTGTATGCACCTTGGATGTATACCAGTGAGGGTGAACCAAGTAAAAAATTTTGTGTGTCGTGGATGATTTAATTTTTGTTTATACTTTTCTATGAGAAAGGGAGAGAAGAGATTTTTTATTAACAGCGAAACAAGATCCAAAGGGGTAGAGGTTTCCATATGTCATACCTTGATTCACCTCCCCCCCCCAGGGTATTTGGTCTTTTGAGAATAACAATTGGTATCAGAGGGAAGGGTTGATGTTAGTGTTTCTCTCTCAAATGGAGGTCACCAATCATAAAGGTATTCTGATCTTTAATATGAACAAATTTTTTGCTATGGAAAAATCAGATGCAACACTACTTCTATTCTTTAGTAATGGATGTGTTCACAGCAGCAATGCTTGGTATAATAGCCCATATTAACAGTGGTGCATTTTCAGAAGTTGAGCGAAGAAAATTGGATATTGATGCCAAGTGAATCAATGCATTAGGGGGAAACCTATCCAATGTGATCTATATGAAGGTGATGTCATGGAAAACATCACATTCCATTGGGGAAAACTTTTAAACATATATGAAGGATATTCTAAGGTCAGAGAAGCAAAGCTACATGTGTTGTGGAACAAGTATGGAGATCTTAGAATTAACTCAAATGAGTCTGTTGATGCATTATTAAAAAGGGTAAATGTTGTAGTAGAATACATGTGAGGCCTTGGTGAAGTCATTTAATACATAAATATTGTGAAGCGCATCTTGAGGAAACATCCACCTCGCTTCAATCCAAAGGTTTTAGTATTGGAAGATAAGGATCCGAAAGAGTTGACACTGGATAACTTGCATATTACCCTTGTAGAATATGAAATGAGAAATGATGATAATGATGATGTGGTAAAGGAGAAATCCAAAGAGGTGGAATTCAAAGCCATGAAGAATTTCACTATTTAAGATAATCAAGAAGAAGAAGAGATAGGTGAGGTGATTTCATTCCTTTCTTTAAATCTGCAAAGAGTAAAATGAAATTTTAATGGGAAACTTCCACTATCATTCTTTAGATGTTGAAAGGTTGGTCATCTTGCGTCAAGGTTCCCTAAAAAGTTTCATGATAGTTATATTGATGATGACGAAGTTAAAATTCCCAAGAAGGATTATTCGGCCTATGTGAAAGGGAAGAAATAGTTCAAGAGAAATTTATTTAAGAAGAAGAATCTTCTTTCACATGAATTTGATTGTTCAGATGAGTTTGAGGTCGAAAAGGATAAAGAGATTGAAAACTGAAAAGATCAGGGAGAAAATGATATGGTGTCTATTTTCAGTAGTGCTTATGAAAAGAAAGAAGACGACACTGATGAACAAGAATAAGTTGAAGGAAGAATTGATATGAAAGATAAGTTAGAAGCCGTTATTGAAGAAATATATGTTTAGAGAGCCAAAGAAAAAATCCAATAATGTTTTCCTAAACACCAGACTCTACGTGCACCAGCAATATGAATAAAAGTCTGAGCTAATGGAAGAAATTGAGAAACACAAGTCATCAGCACTAGAGAAATTATAATCGGTAAGAGAGTATAAAACCAAGGTTGAAGAGCATAAGAGGGAGATTTATTGCTTGAATAACAAAGTGAATGGTCACTTCAAGTATATCGAAGAGCTTGAAGAGGAAGTTATCGGTCTGCAAAAAAAATTAAGAACCAAGAAAAACATATGATTCCCAACATGTTATCAAGAAAAATATCATTAAAAATACTAAAAAGGTGAAAGAGTAGCCTAGTAGTTTATTAAGAAAGAAGCAGCAATCGAGCACAGATGATAAGGATGATTAGGGGATCAATCATAAATAGAAATCATTTAGGGTTTAAGTCAGTTTTCAAGCGCTCATTCTGAGAATGAAAATTTATGTGGGTATAAATTAGAATCCTAAAATTCAAAGAACCCAAGAAAGAGCTGAAAGTACATAAGTGACACACAGAAATGAACCTTTCATCAGGTGTTATTTCTATGGAAATATAGGACACTCACAAAATTTGTGTTATATTGCCCAAAGATACCGAAGGAAACAAGAACAAAGGGGGACTCCAAATAGAGAAATGTTCTCTAGAACATATCTCAAAGAACACTATTTTTGGTGTGGTGGATTTGGGCACAAGGATAGATATTTTACATTAACCAAACAAAGGAATATGCCAAAGTAGAATAAAAATGTTCATAAGCACTGGATCAGTTAACCAATGGGTGAGTTAAAAATATAAAATATATTTTCATCATTCCAAGATGAATTAAGTCCATCATATTCTAAGAAATATTAAAAGTCTCAATCCATGATGAGTGTGAAATAAAAAATATGGTCCAAGAAGAAGAGAGAAGAGAAGGCAGTGGTTGCTGGAATTTCCCTTAAAGCATCGAATCATTATTGTGTATGGATCCTTGACATCAGGTGCACATTCCACATGATAGGTAATAAAGAACTAATTATAGGAATAAAATATGACAATGAAGGAGTTTTCAAGTTTGGAAATAATGAAGGCCTGAAGATTATTGGCTCAAAAAAGGCAACATTTTGGGTCAAAGAAATGAGACGTGATGGTGTCTTAGTAGTATAAGGTCTCAGTCACAATTTATATAGCATCAATCAGCTATGTGACTTAAGGAATTATATAAGGTTTACAAAGAAAATGTGAGTCATAAAAGGAAGATATGGTATAGGGGTTTTTTAAGTAAAAATAACAAAGGGAAATCTCTACTTGGTAAGCGGAGAAGAATATATGTGCTTTCTGTCTAGAGAAGAATAAAACAAGCTATTGCATAAATTATTTGGTCATCTATGCCAACCATCCCTGGAAGATCTAGTAAAGTGTGATGCAGTAATAGAACTCCATATGCTATCATGTGATAATACATATACATGTGATTCCTTTCAACAAGGGAATATCATCAAAAAGATATACAAGGAAAAGGAAAAAATATCAACAAGAGTGATTGAATTGGTGCATGCTGATGTTTGTGGTCCTGTCACACCAAGATCAATTGAGAGAAAGAGGTACTACATTATTTTAATTGATGACTATAGCAGAATGGAATCTGATGTGTTTAAAAGCTTAAAGAAATACCGAATGGATTGTGAAAGGATTCTTGAATAGAGAATTCTAATGTTTTTTACAGATAATGGTACAAAATTTACAAATATTCAGGTGGAAGACTATCTCGAGAAACATTGTATAAGGAATCAATTTTCCTCAGTAAGAACACCCCAACAAAATGAAGTGGTTGAAAGGAAAAATCAGATCATAAACAAAATGACCATAATGATACTTATAGAAAAAAACCTACCAGAGAAGTTTTGGAAGGAAGTAGTATTGACATCAGTTTACATTTCTAACAGAGCTATGTTGTGTTCAAAGGAAGGAAAGACTATGTATGAGATGTGGTATGGAAATAAGACAACAGTGAAATACTTTTGAATCTTTAGAAGTAAGTGCTTTATTCTCAACAAGTAGAAACATAAGAAATTTGAGTCGCGTGGAGATGAGGGAATATTCCATGGATACTCATAAAAAATAAAAGCATACAAATTATTTTATGAGAGGCTGATAAAGGTAGTTAAGATCCATGATGTCACTATAGTGAAAAATAAAGATAATATTCAACAACACAGAGAACATTTTCTTGATGAAAGTGACGACGTGGAAAGAAACATAGGGGGGATGAAGTGGAGGATGATGATTCGTTAGAAGAAACTGATAATGAGAAAGAGGAAGCAAAATCTATATCGGTGAAGAATCCAAAGATTGGAGTTGAGATTGACAGGAAAAATATCATTGGCGATCAGAAAAATATAGTTTAGTCAATAAGGATAATGTCACAACAAAATACATCTATCCTCTCTCAGGTATATCCGAAATGTTTTTTTGATGAAATTTACTATGAAAACTGGGTTCAGGTGATAAATTACGAGCTAGACCAGATTGAGAAGAATCAGTCCTGGGAGATTTTTTTGAGGCCGGAAAATAAGAATGTCATCGGGAAGAAATGGTTCTTTCACAAAAAAAATAAATGAGGATGATGTTGTGATCTAAATAAAATAATGACTCGGGTGCAAAGGGTACTCCTAGATAGAGTTCATTGATGTTAATGAGACATTTTCAAATGTTGCAAGGCTGGAGTCCATTAGATTATTATTGTACATAGTAGTGTAAAGCAAATTCAAAGTTTTCGAGATGAATGTAAAGTCATCATTTATAAATGGTGTTCTAAATGAATAAGTATATATTGAACAATCAGATGGTTTTCACATTCATAAATATGAGAACAAATTTTTTCAGCTAAAAAAGGTGCTTTATGGGTTGAATCAAGCACTGAGAGCATGGTACTCAAGACTTGATTATTATTTTAATAAGCTTGGATTTCTGTGTGGAGGAGTTGATGAAAATTTATATTCCAACAATTATAGTAAAAAAAGGATGATGGTACTCATATATGTTGATGACATAATCTTCGGTGGATCAAATGATGCAAAATGCATATAGTTTTCATAGTTCATCAAAAATGAGTTTGAAATGTCTATGATTGGTGAGATGAAGTTTTAACTTGGTTTACAGGTGACACAAGGTAGGAAATAACAATTCATATCTCAATATAAATAGACCAAGGATATTATAAATAGATTTTTAATGGAAAATTCCAAGTAGATGAAGACTTCAATTGATACCTGGATGAAACTATCAAATGATGATGAAGGCAAGGTGGTTAATATCATAGAGTACAGGTAAATAATTGGAAGTATACTTTATGTAACAGCAACACGGTTTGATATTGTATTCACCACATTCCAAGAAGGGAGATATACTATTAATCCCAAAAAAATCCACATTCTCTTGGTGAAAAGAATACTTTGGTATATCAAGGGCATAGTGGATTTCATCTTACTGTATAATGACAAAACTTAGCTGTAGTTGTTGGGATATACATGTGCAGATTGTGCTAGACCATCAGATGATTGAAAATCAACGTCAGGAGGTGCATTCTATCTTGTAGGATTGTATATTTATTGTCTAAGCATAAAACAAGATTGCATTTCAATGAGCACCGCAGAATCAAAGTACATTTTAGCCACGCAATCATGCATGTAGCCATTATGGATGAAGCAATAGCTTGATGACATGGGTGTGGTTGTGCAGTCTCCGATTGGAAATTAGTGTGATAACTAAAGTGTTATAAATCTTAGAAAAAACCCCATCCATCATTTTAGGAGTAAGAATATTGAGATAAAATTTCATTTTATCAAGAAGAAAGTGGATAAAGGGTTGGTGATGTTGGAGTATATGACTTCAGAGAAACAGGTTGTTGATATTCTAACAATGGACTTACCCAAATTAGTGTTCTAGAGGCATTGAATAGATCTAGGAGTTTAGTTAACTTCCCGTACTTGAAAAGGTTTGGATGTCCCCTCCCCCTCCCCGAGTTATGATTTGTTTTCCCTAATGTACTGATATGTTTTTTTACCCTATTACAGACTTCAAAAGAGTGACCTTTGGTTTTTTGACAAAGGTGATAAAATAGTGATTGTTAAAGGGGGATACAATGTGGCTATTTGAGAAATCCTAAAAGATATGGGGAGAAGCTTATAGGTGGAGCAGCAAGACAGAGGGAGTTGAAAGCTGAAGAGGAGTTGAAACTATAAGTAGACAAGGGGTGTTTTAAATTTGATGATGCTATAAGTGATCAATAAAAGAATATATATCATGAAAATTGAGGATCTTGATTAAATCATAAGAGTCGTGTTGGAATAGTTTCATAAGGTTTCTAGCAATCAGCAATTGGTATCAGTTTGGTATCAACAATTGGTGTGGTAAATAAAGTTATTCATTAATGATTTTTTCATTTACTCTTGTTTTCCACGCCGGGCATTTATCATGTGGGATTAGAATATGTGTTTAGTGAAACCTTTATTTATATCAAAGTCTCAAGAGGCGAATGGTGGCTGAAGCATTAAGGTAGTATCATTTTATGGAAGATTTTTCAATAGACCCAATGGGGGATATTTTTGTGAAAATATCCTCTAATGCATCATTGAAGTATTTTTTAGTAGATTGTGTTTGTTGACAAAGTGATCCTTGATGTTTTGTTTACTACCAAGATGGTTTTATAAGTTTAATTTGATGAAAAAGTGGAATCAATGGTGATTTTTCAGGATTAAGATATGTTTTTGAAAATCCATGATTGATGGAAGAACCTCAAAAAAGGAATGGATGATCTGGAGATGGTACAAAAATAGCAGATACAAAGTGTATCCATTTTTCAGTGTGCCAAATTTTTGGGCCTAAAAATTGGAATGTTGAGAGATGTGTTTTTTTGAAAAAGAAGGTGTGTGAAATAGAGGAATGTATTTTTTTGTGCAAGAGGTATTTTGATATCAGAATATCTAAAATTGGAAAAGGCATGAGGTGCATGAAATATTGGAGCAGTGCGTGAAATACAGTGGTGCGTGGAAGATGTGTTTTTTTACTTGAAGAGTATTACACACTGAATCAGGGTTTTTTGCATAGGGCCAAGTTTGGATATAAATATAAGGTGACCTACTTATTCAAATGATCTCATTACTAAGATAAGATCCAAGTTTTGATGCGTGTAAAAATATTCAAAGGGTGTTGCGTGGAAAATTTGGTGTTGCGCATAAAAATTGGTGGTGCGCATAAAAATTGATATCACGCATAAAAGTTAAAATTGCGCGTAAACAGAAGGTTGTGTAGAATTTTTGAGGGTGCATGAAAAGTGGAGTTGGGATTTCATGAAAAATGATATATTTTGAATGCAAGGTAAAGGAATTACACGCAATGCGCAATAAGGGTTGTTTGTAAAATTTGAGGTTGCCTAGTTCAATTATGTAGTAAAGTGGTATTCATATATGGATTAAATTATAACATCAATAGAGAATCTAAATACAGTTGATTATGCATGTATTCATTCTATTGAATAGACCTACAGTTCTATAAACTATGAGTGGATCTTCTGAAAAAGCAGCGAAAGAAATTCAGTTGAGAGGGTTGTGAGATTTCATATTCTGATTGGTTTTAAACCACAAGGGATAGTGAGTTTACATCAAACATTGTAAACAATAGTATGTTTATAGTGGATTTGGTTCAACGTCACACCGTTGGGGTATGATTCTTGGATATAGCCTAGTGAATGTGAACCAAGTAAAAATTGTTGTGTACTGTACATGATTTAATTTTTGTTTACACTTTGCTATGAGAAAGAGAGAAAAGTTATCTTTTATTAACAGTTGAACAAGATACAAAGGGGAATAGGTTTCAATATGTCATACCCTGATTCACCCCCTAGGGTATTTAGAATTTTGGGACTAACAATTGGTATCATATGGAAGGGTTGATATTAGTGTTTCTCTCTCAAATGGAGGTCACTAATCATAACGGGATTCTAATCTTCAATGGGAACAATTTTCAATTATGGAAGAAGTGGATGCAAAACTACTTCTAATCATTTGGAATGGATGTGTTCATAGCAGCAATGCATGGTATAACAGCTGATATTAATAATGGTGCATTATTGGATGCATAGAGAAGATAATTGGATGCTTATGCCAAGGGAATCAATGATATATGGGGAACCCTATCCAATGTGATCTATACGAAGTTGATGTCATGAAAAATATTATATGCCTTATGGGAAAAACTTTTGAACATATATGAAAGATATTAAAAGGTCAGATAAGAAAAGATACAAGTGTTGTGGAACAAGAATAAAGATCTTAGAATGAACCCAAATGACTCTATTGATGTATTCTTTGATAGGTTAAATATTGTTATAAAAGACGTGTGTGGCCTTGGTGAATTCAATTAAGACATAAATATTTTGAAGCGCATCCTGAGGAAAATTCAACCCTGCTTCAATCCAAAGGTTTTCATATTGGAAAATAAGGATCTAAAACATCTAACACTGAACAACTTGCATAATACCCTTGTATCATATGAAATACGAAATGATGATAATAATGTTGAGGAAAAGGGGAAATTCAAAGAGGTGGCATTCAAATCCATGAAGAATATCACTATTGAAGATACTCAGGAAGAAGAAGAGATGGATGAGATGATGTCATTCTTTTCTTCAAATTTGTAATGAGGAAAAGGAAAGTTTAATGGGATAATTCCACTATCATGATTTATAAGTGGAAAGGCTGTTCATATTATGGAAAGGTTCCCTAAAAAGTTTCAAGATAATGATAATGATGATAATGAAGTTGAAATTTCCAAGAATAATTATTCATCCTACATGAAAGTGAAGAAACAGTTCAAGAGAAATTTCATCAAGAAGAAGAATCTTCTTTTACAAGAATTTGACAGTTCATATGAGTCTGAGATCGAAGAGGATAATGAGATTGAAAATGGAAAAGATCATGGAAAAAATTCTATGATGGTGGTTGTATTTAGTTATTAGGAAAAGGAAGAAGCTGACATTGATGAAGAAGAAGAAGTTGAAGGAAGAATTGATATGCAAGCTAAATTAGAATCCACTCTTGAAGAACTATATGTTTGGAGATCCAAAACAAAGTAATACAAAAAGTTTTTTTTGATGCCAGACTCCACATGCACTAGTAAGAAGAAGAAAAGTTTGAGCTAATGGACGAAATTGAGAAACTCAAGTCATTAGCACAAGAGAAATTATAATTTTTAAGCGAGTATAAAATCAAGGTTGAAGAGCAGAAGATGGAGATTGATGACTTGAATAACAAAGTGAAAGATCACATTAAGAATATCAAAGAGCATGAAGAGGAAGTTTTTGGTCTGTAAAAAAATGTTTAGAACCAAGAAAAACATAATATTCTCAGCATGTTATTTGGAAAGCAGATCCTTCAGAAGACTAAAAAGATGAAATAGGTGCCTAGTAGTTTTTTAAAAAAGAAGTAGCAATCGAGCACAAATGTTAAGGCTGATTTTAGGCTCAATCAGAAATATAAAGCAGTTAGGGTTGAATTCAGACTGCAAGTGCCTATTCTGAAAATAAACATTGATGTGGGTAAAAAGTAGAATCATAAAATTCAAAGAACCCAAGGGATAAATTACAGTACCAAAGTGACACACATAAATACACCTTTCATCAGGTGTTATTGTTTTGGAAATATGGGACATTCACAAAATGTGTGTTTTATAGCTAGAAGATATTGAAGGGAAAAAGAAAAGAGGTGGAATCCAAATAGGGAATGGTTCACTAGAACATATTTTGAAGGACACTATTTTTTATGCATAGGATTTGGGCACATGGATAGATATTGTACATCGACCCTATAGAGGAATATGATAAAGTAGAATCAAAATGTTCATAATAAGTAGATCAATGAACCAACAAGTGAGTTGAAAATGAGAAATAGATTTTTAGAATTGCAAGATGAATTCAGTCTATCATAATCTAAGAAATAACATAATTCTCAATCCATGAAGAGTGTGAAGTCAAAAATATGAAACAAGAAGAAGAGAGAAAAGAAGGGAGTGGTTGTAGAAATTTTCCTTAAAGCATCAAATCATTCTGGTGTGTGGATCCTTGACAATGGGTGCACATCCCACATGAAAGGTAATAATGATATTCTTATAGGAATAAAATATGAAAAATAACTACTTTTCAAGTTTTTAAATGATAAAGGCATGAAGATTATTTGATCAAGAAAGTCCATTTTTGGGGAAAAAGAAATGAGACATGCTGATATCTAAGTAGTTGAAGGTTTCAGTAACAATTTTCTAAGCTTTAGTCATCTATGTGACTCAAGAAATTCTATAATGTTTAATAATAAAATGTGTTTCATAAAATAAAGAGATAGTGAAGTGGTTCTTTAGGGAAAAAGGTCAAAGGTAAATCTCTACTTGGTAAGTGGAGAAGAAGATAAGTGATTTCTATCTCGAGAGGTAGAAAACAAGTTGTGGCATAAACAACTTTGTCATGAATTCCAACCATCCCTGGATGATCTGGTAAATTGTGATGTAGTAAGAGACCTCCCTAACCTATCACATGATTATACACATACATGTGATTCTAGTAAATAAGGGAAACTCATCAGAATTATGTAAAAAGTAAGGGAAAATAAATCAATAATAGTGATTTAATTAGTGCATGAGGATGTATGTGGGCCTATAATAGTAAGAGAGATTGATGGAAATAGGTACTATGTTATTTTCATTGATGAATATAGCAGAATGGAATGGGTACTTGTTATTTCCCATAAGTCTGATGTGTTTAGCTACTTAAAGCAGTATTGGAGGAAGTGCAAAAGGATTCTTGGACAGAAAATTAAAATGTTTCATACTGATAATGGTACATAATTCACAAAGAGTCAGTTGGAAGACTATCTCTAGAAACATGGGATAAGGTATCATATTTCCTCAGTAAGAACTCCACAATTGAATGGAGTGGATGAAATGAGAAATTGGATCATCAACAACATGACCATAATGATGCTTATAGAAAAAGACCTACCAAAAAAGTTTTGGAAGGAAGAAGTGTTGACATCGGTTTACTTTTCTAATAGAGAATGGTTGTGTCTGAAGGAAGGAAAGACTCCAATTGATTTGTGGTATGGAAATAATCCACTAGTGAAATAATTTTGAATCTTTGGAAGTAATTGATTTATTATAAACAAGAATAAACATAGGAAATTTGAGTCATGTGGAGATGAGAGAATATTATTTTTCTAATCAGGAAAAAGAAAAGCATTCAAATACCTAAACAAGAGGATGGGAAAGGTAGTTGAGAGAAATGATGTCACTATAGTGGAAAATGAAGAGAATATTAAACAATGTAGTAAAAGTTTTATTGATGAAAGAGATGATGAGGAAAGAAACATAGGGGGATAAGGAGTGGTGGATAATGATTTAGAGAAGAAACTCATAATGACAAAGAGGAAGCCAAATCTTTATCGGTGAAGAATCCAAATATTGGAGCTGAGATTAAAAGGTAGGATATAATTGGTGATCAGATTGGTCCAATTCATACATGAAGGATGAATCCACTACAACAGACATCCCTCCTATCTTAGGTAGAGACTAAATGTTTTTCTGATGTAGCTGAAGATGAAAAATGGGTTTAGGAAATGAATGACGAGCTAGACTCTATTGAGAAGAATCAAACATGGGATATAGTTTCGAGGCTAGCAAATAAGAATTTCATCAGGACAAAATAGGTCTTTCACAAAAAAATGAATGAGGATGGTGTTTTGATCCAAAACAAAGCACTACTGGTGTGCAAAGGGTACTCCAAGATATAGGTAATTGATGTAGATAAAGCATTTTCACCTGTCGTAAGGCTGGATACCATCAGATTATTCTTGGAAATAGTAGTGAAAATAAAATTCAATGTTTTCTAAATGGATGTAAAGTAATCATTTCTGAATGGGGTCTTATAAGAAGAAGTATAAATTAAGCAGTTTGATGGTTTTCTCATTCATAAAGATGGGAACAATGTTTTTTGGCTTAAAAAGGTGCTTTATGGGTTGAAGCAAGCACAAAGAGGATAGTTATCAAGACATGATCAGTATTTCAAGAGGCTTGGATTTTAGCGTGGAGGAGTTGATTACAATTATATTTTAATAATGATTGTAAGAAAATTATTATGGTACTCGTATATGTCTATGACAAAATATTTTTTGGATCAGATGAAGCACGGTGATGACAGTTTTTGGAGTTTATGAAAAATGAGTTCGAAATGTATATGATTGGTGAGATGACATTTTTCCATGTTTTACTGGTGACACAAGGTAGGAATGACACATTCATATCTCAATCTAAATATTCAAATGAACTTATAAAGATATTTGGAATGGAAAATTCCAAAGAGATGATGACTCTAGTTGCTACCCTGATGAAACTGTCAAAGGGTGATGAAGGAAAGGCAGTTGATACCAAAGAGTATAGGAAAATAATTGGAAGTTTACTATATCTAATAGTGACAGGGTGTGAAATTATATTCTCCATATGTCAAGTAGTGAGATATCAGAGTAATCCGATAGAAATCCACATGCTCACGGTGAAAGGAATACTTTGGTATATAAAGGGAATAGTGGATTGTGGCTTACTGTATAATGATAAAACTGAACCGTAGTTGTTTGGATATAAAATGCAGAATGGGATAGATCAGAAGATGATCAAAAATCAATGTTAGTAAGTCCATTATATCTTAGTGTATTTTTTATTTCTTGGATAAGAGAGAAACAATATTTCATTTCATTGAGCACCATAGAAACTGATTACATTTCAGCCACGCAGCTATTATAGATCAAGCAGCAACTTGATATCATGGGCCTGGTCGTGTAGTCTCCAATCATAATTCAATGTGATAACTCAGGTGCTATAAATCCTAGAAAAAACCTCATCCATCATTGTAGGGCCAATCATATTGAGATAAAATATCATTTTATCAAGGATATAGTAGAGTATGGTCAAGTTAAGTTGGAGTATGTGCCTGTAGAGCAACAATTTGCTGATATTCTGAAAAATTCCTTACCCAAATCAGTTTTCTAGAGGAATGAACTGGATTTGGGAGTTCATTCAACTTACAACACTTGAAAAAGTGTGGATCCCCCCCCCCTGAGGTATGATGTTTTTTTCCCTAATGCACTGATATGTGTTTTTACCCTATTACAGACCGAAAAATAGTGAACTTTGGGTTCATTGAAAAAGGGGTAAACAATGATTGTTCAAGGGGGAGACAATATGGATACTTGAGAAATCATGAATAATATGGGAAGAAGTTGGAAGGTGGAGCAGTGAGATAGGGGGGCTGAAAGATGAAGAGGAGTTGAATCTATAAGCAGATAGGGGGTGTTTTAAATCTGACAATGCTATAAGTGATCGATCAAAGAATAGATATGATGAAAGAAAAGAATCATGATAAAATCATAAGTTTCAATATTCCATACCCTGATTAACCCCCCCCCCCCAGCATATTTGGACTTTTGGGACTGAAATTGGTATCCGTGGGAAGGGTTGATATTAGTGTTTCTCTCTCAAATTGAGGCCACCAATCATAAAGGGATTCTGATCTTCGACGGGAACAATTTTCTGTTATGGAAGAATTAGATGCAACACTACTTCTATTATTTGGGAATGGATGTGTTCATAGCAGCAATGCATGGTATAACTGTTGATATTAATAGTGGTGCATTATTGGAAGCTCAGCAAAGATAATTGGATGTTGACACCAAGGGAATCAATGCTTTATGGGGAACATTATACAATGCAATAAATATGAAGTTGATTTCATGAAAAACATCACATGCCATGTGGGAAAAACTCTTAAACATGTATGAAAGAGATTCAAAGGTCAAAGAAGAAAAGATGCAAGTGTTGTGGAACAAGAATGAAGATCTTAGAATGAACCCGAATGAGTCTGTTGATCCATTCTTTGATAGGGTAAATATTGTAGTAAAAGACATGTGAGGTCATGGTGAATTCAATTAAGACATAAATATTGTGAAGCGCATCCTGAGTAAAATTCCACCCCGCTTCAATCCAATGGTTTTAGTATTAGAAGATAAGGATCCGAAAGATCTAACACTGAACAACTTGCATAGTACCCTTGTAGCATATGAAATGAGAAATGATGATAATGATGTTGGGGAAAGGGGGAAATACAAAGAGGTGTCATTCAAATCCATAAAGAATATCACTATTGAAGATACTCATGAAGAAGAAGAGATGGATGAGGTGATGTCATTCCTTTCTTCAAATCTGTAAAGAGGAAAATTAATATTTAAAAGTATACTTCCACTATCCTTCTTTAGAAGTGGAAAGGTTGGTCATCTTGTAGCTACGTTCCCTAAAACGTTTCAAGATAATGATACTAATGACAATAAAGTTTAACTTCCCTAGAAGAATTATTCATCCTATGTGAAAGGGAAAAAACAATTCAAGAGAAATTTCATCAAGAAGAAGAATCTTCTTTCACAAGAATTTGACAGTTCAGATGAGTCTGAGGTCAAAGAGGATAATGAGATTGAGAATGGAAAAGATCATAGAGAAAATTATATGGTGGCTATTATAGGTAGTTCTTAGGAAAAGTAAGATGCTGAAATTGATGAAGAAGAAGAAGTTGAAGGAAGAATTGATATGAAAGCTGAGTTAGAATCCACTCTTAAAGAAATAAATGTGTTGATATCCACAACAAAGTAATCCAAAAAAGTTTTTTGTGACACAAGACTCTACATCCACCAGCATGAAGAAGAAAAGACTGAGAAAAGGGAAGAAATTGATAAATTAAAGTAATCAGCACTAGAGAAATTATAATCGTTAAGTGAGTATAAAATCAAGGTTAAAGAGTATAATATAGAGATTGATTGCTTGAATAACAAAGTGAAAGATCACGTCAAGAATATCAAAGAGATTGAAGAGGACGTTTTCGGTCTATAAAAAAAGTTTATAACAAAGAAAAACATAAGATTCTCATCACATTATTTGGAAAGTAGATCCTTCAGAAGACTAAAATGATGAAATAGGTTCCTAGTAGTTCAGTTGGAAAGAAGAAGAAATCGAGAACATATGTTAAGGCTGATTTTGGGCTCGAATAGAAATAGAAAGAAGTTAGGGTTGAATTCATACTATAAGTGCCTATTTCAAGAATAAAAACTGATGTGGGTAAAATGCATAATCTGAAAATTCAAAGAACCCAAGGGATAAATGACAATACCGAAGTGACACAAAGAAATACACCTTTCATCAGGTGTTATTGTTGGGGAAATATGGGACATTTAAAAAATGTGTGTTTTATAACCAGAAGATACCGAAGGAAAAAAGAATAGATGTGGAAGCCAAAAAGGGATTGGTTCATTAGAACATATTTTGAAGGACATTGTTTTTGGTGCCGAGGATTTGGTCACATGGATAGATATTTTACATCGACCATACAGAGGAATGTGACAAAGTTGAATAAACTTTTTTATAAGAATTAGATCAATGAACCAATGTGTGAGATGAAAATCAAAAATAGATTTGCAGTATTTCAAGATGAATTCAGTCTATCATACTCTGAGAAATAATAGAAGTCTCAATCCATGAAGATTTTGAAGTCAAAAATATGAAACAAGAAGAAGAGAGAAGAGAAGGGAGTGGTTGTTGAAATTTCCCTTAAAGCATCAAATCTTTCTGGTGTATGGATCCTTGACAATGGGTGCACATCCCACATGAAAGGTAATAATGATATTCTTATAGGAATAAAATATGAAAAATAATTATTTTTCAAGTTTGTAAACGATGAAGGCCTAAAGATTATTTCTCAGGAAAGGCCAAATTTGGGGCAAAGAAATGAGACATGCTGATGTCTATGTAGTAGAAGGTCTCAGTAACAATTTGCTTAGAATCAGTCATTTATGTGACTCAAGAAATTCTATAAGGTTTAATAATAAAGTGAGTTTCTTAAAATGAAGAGATGGTGCAATAGTTCTTTAGGGAAAAAGAACAAGGGGAAATATTTACTTAGTAAGTGGAGAAAAGGATATGTGATTTCTATCTATAGAGGTAGAAAACAAGTTGTGGCATAAAAAACATGGTAATCTATTCTAAACATCCCTGGAATATCTGGTAAATTGTGATGTAGTAAGAGACCTCCCTAACCTATCATTTGATCATACACATACATGTGATTTTGTTCAACAAGGGAAAATCATCAGAATGATGTACAAGGTAAAGAAAAAGAAATCAACAAGAGTGATTGAATTAGTGCATGCTGATGTATGTGGGACTATAACACTAAGATCAATTAATGCAAATAGGTACTACATTATTTTCATTAATTAATATAGTCGAATGGAATGGGTACTTCTTAATTCCCATAAGTTTGACGTGTGTAGCTGCTTAAAGCAGTATCGGAGGGAGTGAAAAAGGATTCTTGGATAGAAAATTATAATGTTTCGTACAGATAATGGTACAGAATTCACAAATATTTAGGTGTAAGACTATCTCAATAAACATGGGATAAGTCATCAAGTTTACTCAGTAAGAACTCCCCAATTGAATGGATTGGTTGAAAGGATAAATTGGATCATCAACAATATGACCATAATGATATTGATATAAAAATACCTACCAAAGATGTTCTGGAAGGAAGAAGTGTTGACATCGGTTTACTTTTCTAACAGATAACTGTTGTGTCCAAAGGAAGGAAATACTTCATATGAGATGTGGTATGGAAAGAATACAATAGTGAAATAATTTTGAATCTTTGAAAGTAAGTGATTTATTCTAAACAAGGAGAAACATATAAAATTTGACTCGTATGGAGATGAGAGAATATTATTCGGCTAATCAGGAAAAATCAAAGCATAAAAATACTTGAACAACAGGATGGGAAAGTTAGTTGACAGAAATTAAGTCACTATAGTGGAAAATGAAGAGAATATTAAACAATGCAGTAAACATTTTCTTGATGAATGTGGCAAGGAAGAAAGAAAAATAGGGGGAGAAGAAGTGGTATATGCTAATTCAGACGAAGAAAGTGATGATGAAAAATAGGTATCCAAATCTATATTGGTGAAGAATCCAAATATTGGAGTTGAGATTAAAAGGCAGAATATCATTGGTGATCAGACTGCTCCAGTTCAGACATGAAGGATGGATCCACTGCAATAGAAATCCCTATTATATTAGGTAGAGCCTAAATGTTTTTCTGATGTAGTTGAAGATGAAAACTGGGTTCAGGCGATGAATGAAGATCTAAACTATATTGAGAAGAATTAGACATGGGAGATTGTTTCGAGGCCAGCAAATAAATATTTCATCAGGACAAAATGTGTATTTCACACCAAAATGAATGAGGATGGTGTTTTGATCCAAAACAAAGAACGACTAGCGTGCAAAGGGTACTTCAAGATAGAGGGAATTGATGTTGATAAGGAATTTTCACCAATCGCAAGGCTGGATACCATCATATTATTCTTGGCCATAGTAGTGAAAAGATAATACAAAGTTTTCTATATGGATGTAATGTCATAATTTCTAAATGGGGTCCTATAAGAAGAAGTATATATTAAGAATTCATATGGTTTTCTCATTAATGAAGATGAGAACAATGTTTGTTGGCTAAAAAATGTGCTTTATGGGTTGAAGCAAGCATAAAGAGCATAGTACTCAAGACATGATCAGTATTTGAAGAATATTGGCTTTCAACATATAGGAGTTAATTGAAATTTATATTTAAATAATTATAGTAACAAAAGTATTATAGTACTCTTATATTTCAATGACAAAATATTTGGTGGATCAGATGAAGCACAGTGCTGATATTTTTTTGAGTTTATAAAAAACGAGTTCTTAATGTCTATGATTGGTGAGATGAAAATTTTACTTGTTTTACAAGTGACACAAGGTAGGAATGACACATTTAACTCTCAATATAAATATTCCAAGGAAGTTATAAAGATATTTGGAATGGAAAATTCCAATTAGATGATGACTCTAGTTGCTTCCCAGATGAAACTATTAAAGGATGATGAAGGCAAGGTGGTTAATACCACAAATTATAGTAAAATCATTGGAAGTATAATATATTTGACAGTGATAGGGTGTGACATTATATTCTCCATATGTCAAGTAGTGAGATATCATAATAATATGATGGAAGTCCACATGCTCACGGTGAAAAGAATACTTTGGTATATCAAGGGAACAATGGATTTTGGATTACTGTATAATGATAAAACTGAGCCACAGTTGTTGGGATATAAATATGAAGAATGGGATAGATCAGAAGATGATCAAAAATCAATGTCAAGAGGTCCATTCTATCTTAGTGGATTTTTTATTTCATGGATAAGCAAGAAACCATATTTAATTTCATTGAGCACCACAAAAACTAAGTACATTACAGCCTCGCAAGCAGCCACACAGCTATTATAGATGAAGAAACATATTGATGTCATGGGAGTGGTCGTGCAGTTTCCAATCATAATTCAATGAGATAAGTCAAGTGCTATAAATCCTAGAAAAATCCTCATCCATCATTCTAGGACCGATCATATTGAGATAAAATATCATTTTATGAAGGAGAAAGTGGAGCAAGGTCAGGTGATGTTGGAGTATGTGACTGTAGAGAAACAAGTTGTTGATATTCTGACAAAGGCCTTACCCAAAGCAGTTTTCTAGAGGCATCAACTGGCTCTGGGAGTTCAGTCGACTTCCCAGACTTGAAAAAGTGTGGATGTCCCCCCCCCAAGGTATTATGTGTTTTCCCCAATGCATTGATATATGTTTTTACCCTATCACAGTCCGAAAAAGAGTGAAATTTGGGTTCATTGAAAACAGGGGGGAAACAGTGATTGTTCAGGGGGAGACAATGTGGCTATTTGAGAAATCATGAACGATATGGGAAGAAGATGGAAGGTGGAGCAGTGAGATAGTGGGTGCTGAAAGATGAAGAGGAGTTGAAGTTATAAGCAGATAGGGGGTGTTTTAAATCTGAAGATTCTATAAGTGATCGGTCAAAAAATAGATATCAAGGCAGCTAAGGATTGTGATAAAAGAATAAGAGTTGTGTTGGAATGGTGTTAGAAGGATTCCATGAATCAACAATTGGTATCAGTTTGGTATCAACAATTGGTTTCATAAATGATGTGATTCATTTATGAACTTTTCATTTACTCTTGTTTCTCAGGTTGAGTGTTGCTCATGTGGGCTTAGAGTATGTATTGAGTGAAACCTTGATCACTATCAGAATCGTAAGAGGCGAATGGTGGCTGAAGAATTAAGTTCGTATCATTTTATAGAAGATTTTTTATCAAACCCAAAGCAGGAGATTGTTGGAAAAAATAACCCAAGGCAGCATTGAAGTACTTATGAGGAGATTTTCTTTGTTGACAAGGCGAGCCTCGATGTTTTCTCTGCAGACAAGGTGGGTTTATAATTCAATTTGTTTGACAAAGGGGGAATCAATGGATATTTTTTGGGTTCAAGAGATGTTTTTGACAATCCATTATTGAAAGAAAAACCTTGACAAAGGAATGAATGATCTAGAGGTGGTACAAAAATAGTAGATACAAGGTGGAACCGTTTTCCATTGTTTTCCAAATTTTTGGGCCTAAAAATTGAAAAATGGATAGATGTGTTTTTGGAAAAGGAAGGTGCGTGAAATAGAAGAATTGATTTGTTTCCATACAATAGGTTTTCACGATCAGAATCTAGAAAATTGGCAAAGGCAGAGTGTGTGAAATATTGGAGGAGTGTGCGAAATACTGTGTTGCATGGAAGATGTGTTTTCCGTGCTTGAAGAGGATTATTCACTCAAGGAGGGTTTTATTCATAGGGTCAAGTTTTCTTATAAATATGATGTGACCCCCTCATTCGAAAGAGCTCAATATTAAGAAAATATCTAATAATTGATGCATGTAAAAATATGAAAAGGGTGTTGCGCTGAAAATTTGGCGTTCTGTGTAAAAATTGGTGTTGCACTTATAAATTTATGTTGCATTTAAAAGTTAATATTGAGTGTAAAATGAAGTTTTCAAGAAATTTTCAGTTTTCACAAAAAAAATGATGTTGGAATTTCATGAAAAAAAAGGATATTTTGTGCGCATTGCAAGGGAATTACACTCAAGGTGGGGTAAGGGTTGCAGGAAAAATTTGAGGCTGCCCAGATCAATTCTGTGGTAAAGCGGTATTCATATGTGGATGAAAGTAGAACTTCAATATTGAATCTACATAAAGTTGAGGATGAATGTATTCATTCAATTGAAGAGACCTACAACTCTATAAACTATGACTGGATCTTCTGAAGAAGAAGTGAGTGCACTTTAGTTGAGATAGTAGTGGTCTTTCATATTGTGATTGGTTGTAAACCAGAATGGACAGTAAGTCCGCTTCAAACATTGTTAATAGATGTGCGTTTATAGGGGATTTGGTACATCAGCATATCATCAGTGTATGTTCCTTGGATGTATCCCAGTGAGGGTGAACCAAGACAAATTGATGTGTCTTATGCATGATTTAATTTTTGTTTATACTTTTCTACTAGAAAGAGAGAGAATAGAGTCTTTCTTAATTGCAAAACAAGATCCAAAGTGGTAGACGTTTCAATCTGTCATACCCGGATTCACCCCCCACCCTCTCATGGTATTTGTCCTTTTGGGACTAACATGTGTATTCACGGTCCTTGATCATCTCTAACAAGCTTTTCATCATGAATATCACTAAAGATAACTTCAGAACATGTGTTTGATAGTTTTTCTCATGAATTTTCAACTACCTTGAGGCGTAGGCTATCAGATTGTCATTTTTCATCAATACACAAATTAAGACCTTATTTGAATAGTTTTTTATACCATGTAATGTTCCCCACTTGTGGGTAGCTTGAGGAATGTTTCAGTAATCAGACTCTTTTTCAATTCCTTGAATCTCTCAACACATTCATTAGTCAATAAGAACTTTACTCCATTCTAATCCATCTTGGTCAGTGGGTTTTCAATCATGATAATTTCATCACAAATCATCAGTAATACCCAATTATACCAAGGAAACTATGCATCTATATTTAAAATGATGGTTAGGGCCACTCCTCAATTGGATTTTTTATAAGGGTTCACATATATCTTTTTTTAGTGATAACATATCCCAAGAATGATACATCCTCTATCCAGAACACACATTTACTATAGTTTTTATATAGATTCTCCTTTTGAAAATTCTTTATTATAGTATTTGAATACCACTAATGATCCTCATTTCTCTTGGAGTATATCATAATATCATATATAAATAGTACGGAAAATTTTTTAAGGTTATCTATAAAGTCTCTAGTCATTTAATCTATAAATATTTTTGGAGCATTAGTAAGTCTAAAGGTCATAATAATGAACTCATAGTTTTCATACCTTGTTTGAAAGGTAGTTTAGGGGATATATTCCTTACTCACCTTTAATTGTTGATATTGCAACTAAAGTTACAAATTATAGAAATATTAAGCTCTACATATTTGGTCAAATAAGTCATATATCCATGATCTGGGATAATTTTTTTCTTTTGATTTTTTTCATCTCACAATAAGCAGTCAAGAAGTGAATTGACCCATCCTTTTTCTTGAATAAGAGGAGCGGTACACCCCATCATGAAGAACATGGGTTTATAAAACCATTTTATAGATTCTTTTGTAACTTCTACTTCAGTTCCTCTAACTCAATGGTGTTCATTCTATAAGGATACTGTGATATTAGAAGATATCTAGGTTTATATAAGATTGACAACTCAATCTATTAGTAAAGAAGAAGACCAAGGAAATCTTTCAAGAATACATAATTTTAAATAATGGTCATGTCTTCGAGGATGATTCTCTCATTGGCCTTAATCATTTGATATTGACATTCTTTCTCATAAAGAAATAATATTCATACCTGAGAAGAATATTCCAAGGAATATTCATTCTCCTCCATGAACTTTTACAAAATAGGATGATGAATTTAAATTTTAAGAGTGATTTACCAATCCTGATAGATGATGTTTTATTTATATAAATATATCCAATCTATTACAAACATAGCATAAAACCCCACTAAAGTAAGTATAAAGAGGTTTTTTGGGTGGTTTGGTCTACAAACATTAACTGTGGATGAGTTATATAAATAGGATACAATAATTTATATTTTTTGTTCCCATAAATGGCTCAACCCCCATGTTTTGAGGTGATTTTTGAAATGTTATACTAAACACGAAAGATATAAAAGAATTCATCAAACCAGAATCAAATAGTATGTTATCTATTATTGAATGAATAACTAGTGTACCTATCACCACATCATTTTCAGGATCCACCTCAGTTGTAGTGATAGTATAGGCCCTTCTTTTCTCTCTAGGCCTTAGATGATGTTTTTATTTGTTATCTCTAGAAAACCTTTGCTTAAAGAACTTGTTCACATAATTACTATCTTCCTTATATTTGAACCACTATATTATAGGATAAGTGTGGATATGAACTCTATTTTCTTCTATCACATTAGTTAGTTTCTTCATCTCTTATTTATATTGATTACCCTAATGCCCCTATTTTCTAAAATTGAGGAATCTCATTCTACCCTTAAAAAGGTTTCCAAGAATCTTTTTCACACAATTTTTACACATGGGATGTTGGGTTTTATTTCCTCTATGATAATTATCCATGATTCCTCCCAATGTAAATTCCATTTTGAAGATTTTATCTCTTGCCCCATGAGATCACTAAGATTCCTAGAAAATATCTTTATAGATAGCAATTTCTTAAATCAATAATTCTTTTTAGAGACATGTATTGAACCCAATAAAAATAATTACACTTTTATATTAGTACAAATTATAAAGTTGGAGGTGTACCATACAATAATTGTGATGTTCTTCTCACACGCCCCAATATACTCATCTTCCTTTTACTTCAGTCCAAGGAATTTTATCTCAATTTTATAATGAAATGTTTAGGTAAAAAATTAATTGATAAATGTTTTTCTTAAATCCTTCCCATTTTATGTAATCAATATTCTTTTTAGACTTCATGTTCTTGATCATTATCCACCACTGATAAGATTCCCCTTTCAAAAGATAGATATTTTGTATGAATTTCTATGGTTCTATTAATTAGAGAATATACACTATATGCTCAATGTATATAATCCATTTTTATACAATGAGATGATCAAAAGATCCCCTAAAGATAGTATTCCTTTTCCACATAAAGGTAATGACTGTAACTTTCTCTTTTTTAAGCCAATGAGGGAGTTCTACAATATCCATGTTATTATTCATAACATGTGTTAGGTGGGAATTTTTTTCCATGAATTTTCCATAATATTCTCCCATAAGGTTAGGAATGTCATTAGGGAAGTCATAAAATTTTCTAATATATTAGTTGTTTTCATGATTCCTCTTCTTTCCCACCATTAACAAAAAAAAGTAAAATATGATGTGAATACTTTAACTAATAAACATATAAAAAAGGGAAACAATGAGCTTAGAAGTATTAACTTGTGAATTAAAATTATATCTTAAATTATGAGTCTCTAAGTTTCAATATATGTTTTCAATGTTAATGTTTTCTATTATGTTTTATAACATAATAATCTATTCAAGTCCTTCATAATGGTTTGTAAATAATTTGTAAATTTGAAAAACAGTATCCCCAATGAGTGTCAAAATAGCTGTGCAGAAAGGCCTCTTTGTCATGAACCTATTGAAAATCAATTCAAATCCCAATGTTCCCATTTTAGGGTTATTAATATTATGTATAAATATTCTTGATCTATATCCACTGGTATTATCCAGAAAATGATTTAATTTCTTGGAAACCACTCTCTCTAAACTTCACCCAAATTCCAAAATATTTTCTAATAATAAAACATATACCTAGTGTTATACCTAAATTATTATATTCCTAATCCCAAAAAATAACTACAATATCCCCATATAATAAATATAGAGACCCAAGCCTTTTACATATATTATTACATTATTTTTAACATAAATATCCATTAAATACCACCAGAGGATCAAAAATCAGAGTATATTTAGAAAACTAGGTTCATATTACATCAAAGTGAAAGTGAAATAAAAAAAATTATTTTAAACTCAATTATGAGCTTCTAAATCCCAGGATCCCTTAAAACATCATAGGATAACCTATAGAATACATAAAGTAAAGTGTTGAGCTTTAAATAAAGACAAGGGAATAAAAGTTGTAGTGAGGCATACCAAGTGAGTCAAATGGAGTAACATGATATCATAAAAGATAAGGTCCATGAATAATCACATGGTGTAATAACATAAAGAACATGGTATTATAAGATCATATATACAAAGATAATTAGTATAAATATATAACAGACTTAAACACAAGTCATGGCTAACCACCAAGACAACATCGCGTGGTCGACAGAGTCCCCTAATATATTATGTTCACTACCTAATATATTGCATAAAATATCATGAGACAAAAAAAATTACCCAATGAACTAGATTTATATCTAGTTTCACCCATCATAACTGGTACATTATTATGTGTTCCACAAATGGAAATCAATCTTAAGTCATAAACATAAGAAAACCCATAGAAAGAAATGGGTTGCATTTGGGAAAAGAAATTATGGTATGTATTACCCCTTCAAGGAAACGGATAATAAGAATGGTATATATGGATGATACATATATATATATATATAATTTTGAATAATTTCATAACATAAAAGAGGGAGAAAAGTGAGTTATATATAGAAAGTTCATAACCCAAGGAAGAAAGGGTCGTTCAGAGAGATCTGTTACCTTATGTATGGATATTTTATGTTCCTTCAATTAATGTCATGGATAATAAAATTAGAATCATTAATTACTTAATTAAGAACATTTTACCTCTATATTTTAACTATTATAATTTATTATCTCCATTTGTGATCATTTTAATTTGATATAATGTATAATTTTATTGTTCTCGGAGTGTTCGATTCATGGTTCCAAGGTCGGATCACTTGTGGATAATTATTCATATTCTTATAAAATGGGACTACAACTCCAGAAGTGAAATGAAATAGTATTCATAGAAATATAAAAATTGAAATGTTCCCACATATTCATATATTTTCCATCATTGGTATAAATCATTGAGTAAAAAATGCTAATGTTATTTGGTTGGTTAATTTAAGAGGTTTTATTAACCAACGTTAACCAAATTTGTTTTAATTAATATTATGGAAATATATCTATTCTATAACATGAAATAAGTTATAATATAAATCTTATAATCTTATTTAAAAATACATATAATTTCATGACTAAACTTGATGGTGGTGTAGGATAACAAAGTGCATTATTCATGGAGGCGGTAAACCAACCATTTTGTAAATAATGATTTCATTTTAGAAACAAAATAAGGGAGGATAAAAGGTGGATATTTAATCATATTAATAACATATCAGTATATTTAGGATATTAATATAACTATTTTTAAGTATATTAGGATCATACGGGGGTAGTATAGAAATAATAAAATTAAAAGAGATTAGTCATGATTTTTACCTCTTTCTTTGGTTGCCTCCTCTTAGGATATCCCTTAAGGCTCTGTGAAATAGTATTTGGATGAGACTAAAAGCACTAGGATATGGTGGATTGGTATATAAAGGTAATTTTCTAGAGATTGGATAATCTACAAGGCTTATTATGTGTGAGGAGAAGGGTGGTATTTATAAGGGGACGAGATGGGAGTTTTGTAATATAATAATTATTTTGGCATAAGACTATGATTAGTATTAAATATTATCACTATATATAGTAAATGATTAATTTTATATCAAAATAATGGTTTCTTACATCATCTGAGACTCAAAAAATCATATTTTTAGCTTATAATGTTGAATAATGTATTTTACTATATATAAATATTCACCAAAATATAAACTATTTGAGCAAAATTACAAAAATTCACCATAACCATTTTTTACATGTATATTATAAAATGAAATCTATTTTACTAAAATAATTTTATAAATATGATGAATTAAATTTTTTAATAAAATCATCATTATTTGAAAAATATAAATTTTAATATATTAATGGATTTTCTGACCCTTTGAAAAGTTACTTCTCATATCATAATATTTTCTTATCCATTTAATACAAAATTATATTAATTTATAAAACCATTTTATGGGAAAAAAGTATTTAAAATAATGATATTTATTATAAAAGTTCAATTGAAACATTTATTTTATAAAAATACAGACACTTAATTTACCATTTATAAAACATTTATTAACATGTACCTTAGTATAAATATATAAAACTTTTATTTCATAAGACACCTAAATATTATTTTACACTTACATAGGTGAGTATTATATTCTAATAGTCATGTTACTATTCCTAACGATCAGATTACTAATCCAATGGTCATGTTACAATTTCAATGATCAGATAACTATTCCAATGATCAAATTATTAATGGCCAAATGGGTTCTCTACTTCCTATAAATACATAATATTTAATCCATTCTTAATTCACATATATTTCTCTCAAGGTTATATATATTTTCATTTTCAAAATTAATTTTGGATTACTAACATTGTTCTTCATTTCTATAATGTTGTTTATGAGTGCGATTATTCTGGTGGATAGGGAGAATCCATATTTTCCTATTTATTTTTCTTATTTTTTTATTTTTTATCATATTTTAATACTTTCAATTATTATGGCCATTTTTATTATCTAAATTTAATGTTCAAATTATTATAATAAGATATAGTTGGTTTTATCTTATGGTTCCATTGAATTATGCTACAATACTAAATATAACAGAAATATGAATAGAACAATTTCATTGATAAATTTATTATTTGTGAAAAACAATTAAAGGTTTAATAGATGGAAAAAATAGTCAAAACACATTAATGTTCCTCCCTTAATGATTTCATGTGCCCCCATAAATTGGTGTAACTTCGCCCATAAGACCAGGTGAATGATTTGGCTATTTAAGAATATAAAAGAATTGACACAATGATGTTTTGGGTGTTCACCATTCCCATGGTGGTCTTTTACATGCCACACCAATGATCCTCACACATTGAATAACCAAAAAATGGTACAAAAATATTTGATGTTTTTGACTCACTACACCCTGAACCACGATGTAGAGGAAACTAATCTATCCATAACACCCTGGGGGACTCCCCGCACCCCATGAAAGATATTACACCCAATTATGGGTAGGATGGTCTTTCCCATCATATACATAAAATCCACAAGCTCAAAATGGCTAAGACTATGTCATGGTCTAGACTGTGTTTCACTAAGAAATTCCAAAACCGATTTTAAGCTACCAAGAACCAACCTACACATCCTGATCCCAAAAAGAACCATCCAAAAGCTTAAAAATATAATGTAACTCAAGATATGACATGAAATTTACAAAACAAAAATTCTTTATTCCATGTCACCATTCAATCCTAATTTATTCTAATATGTAACACACACTTTGTTCTAATGACATTCTTGTCTTTCAGCCTCTGAACCAATAAACATGATTAGTTGTTCTATATTTTGTTAAGTTATTCATATATAATTTTGGTCTAATTAGCATCCTTAGTAGACTATTTAAAATTTATAGGCCTAAATTGTGAAAAAAATGGAGATTATTTTTTGATCATTAATCCTTCATGTTAGAATTAGATCTAACCTATCACCAATTAGACATCCAACATTGATTTCATACCTACTATTAGTTCAATTTAATGCTTCTTAACTAGCTGAATTATATCCACCCATATTGTTTTATTATAATTATTTTCTATCCCCATGACCACCTCCACATCCATTCACCTAAGAATCTTTTTCTTTTTTATTTTCTTCATTGTTTTTCTACAAAATATGCAAACCTATTTTCAAATTTTTTGCAATTTTAAAAACCGTTACATTTTAGTGATCAAACATTTTACTAAGGATTTTGGTGTATAATATATAGAACTTTATTTTGGATGAATATAAAATTAAAATACTTTTACCCCCATGATCTTTGAAGTTTCGATACTTCTCTTTGTTGATAATAATATATTTACTTTAAAAAATTAAAAATTAATTGAGTGTTAGATTCTTTAAATACCCATATCATATGGGAATTGTATTTATTTAGAAAAAATATATCTCTGTTAGAGATTTAAACTAATGTTATACCTAACTCATTTCTATATATCCTTTTTAGATTCTTTTTAGTGACAATTTCCCAAGACAAATGTTTTTGATAAATCGGTTCCACCACTCAATGACTCTATTTTGTTGAGGTTTACTTACCGCTAACACATTAGATTTTTGAGAGATGACCATCATCCAAGGAATCCCACTATAGTCATAAAAAAATAGGACATAATACCTTCTTCTATTCATGGATTTATGTTTAATTATCTCACATAAATACACATTCATTAGATCATGAAATATTATCAACTTTTTTTCTTTTGCATTGTACCTTTTTTAATGAGTATTCCCTTTTTGTATAAGTGTCACACATGTGAGTGAGATCTCATGACAGTAGAGGTGGGCCCTAATATCTATCATTTTTAACATATCCATCCATGTATTTTTTTCTCAAATGGTCATGTCATGTATGAAAAAATTAGTTTTCCTACACTTTGGGAAACAAACACATTTCTACCTTTACATCAATGAGAGATAGGTTCCCTTTGGTGAACCATCCGTGGAAAACCATCGTACCATCATTAAATTTATATTGAACATAATTTCATTGAACATCACCACATTTCTCATGTCACATTATTGATTCACACTAATTATATTGTGCTTAAGTACATACAATGAAAGTAATTTGTGAACCTCATGTTTGTTCCACCAATATTTGCCTTCCCTAAAGTCTATTATGTGTTGTTCCAGATTTCCTATGAAATTTTTTATGAATTTTTGTTCTTAAAATTATTTTGTGAATATTAAATACATTTAATACTTTTCTTAATTATATTTACCATGAATTTATGAAAATATTTATCATGTAGAATTTTTCATGATATATATTTTAAGTATAATTGATCATTATTCATTAAAATTGTTTTAAGATATAATATGTCCCCCGGTCTAGGAAAAAACCTATTGCATATGGTAAGGACATGGGGTTCGAACCCATAACTAAAGGGAAATAAGGGTTTATTGCCTACTAGAAGCCTATATGCAGCTCTACTTCCATCCTCCATCATTTATATATATATACTAATAGGTATTTTAATATATTCTCAATTTTTAAAATATGTAATTTAATTTGATAACTACCTTCCTTTCATTAATAGTTTTATATTTACATCCTCTTTTAAATTGAGTCATTGTAATTTAATGGTTAAAAAATTGTGATGTATGTTTTAATAATTATAAAATTATAACATATAACCATTATTAGTACTATAATATAACATTTTATGTGTCATGTATAATAAAATAAATGGTAAATTTTAATTTATACACTAAAATAAAACATTTTTTTACAATATAGATCATTTAATAACAAAATGTTTTTGAAATTAACCTTGTTATATGTTTTAATACTCCAAAATATTACTTTTAAAAGGTTATGTAACATGTTTCATAATAATAATTCAAAAAAATTATTTCTTTAATTAAGAATAGTACATTAAATAATTGATCATATCTAGTAAAATTCCAACTATTAAAATGGGTAGATAACTATAAATAAATTAAACAACTAGAATAAGAAAATTGGGATAATTGTTCTCTCCTAGGATTATCACACGCAAGAACGAAATTGTAAAAAAGAAAAAAAAACATCAGTAATCCAACCTAAATTTAATAAAATAATGAATATTGAACCCTGAGATGAATTGTATAAAATTATATGAGGTATTTTTATGACATATAGAATTAATGTGACCATTGGAATAATTAATTGATCATTGTAAAATAGATTGCATCATAAAAACTATCATTTTTTTTAAAAAAAATTAGATTTATTATATTTATAAAACTAACTTTATAAATTGAATATAATTTTTTTAATCAACACATAAGATTTCAATTATCATTAATTTCTTGTATTTTTATGATGGGGTATATTTTTTGGTGAAAATACCATTTTATAAAGCCAAAATATTTATGATATAATCATTATGTGATCATAAATTAAAACATCTAAAGGATTTTTATTGATCATAAAGGGATTTATGGATTAATATAATTCATTTAAATACATTAAGGTACATTTATATACCTATGTACAATGTTTTGAAAACTAAGCTTCATATTTTATAGAAACTTATTTTACGCATTTTACATTTATTATTTTAGAATTAATTTTTACCTAAATTAGAAAATTTATCATGTAAAATGGGTTTGATATTTATAATTAGATGTTTCAAATTAGGAATCAAGTTCAATATCATTTTTATGAAAAAAAATAATTTTCTAACATAAAAAGTGAGTTTCCATGGTAAATATGAAATAATGTAAAAGGTTAAATTAAAAGGTAATGACATAAAATACCTAAAAATCATACCATTAAATTAGGTATAAATTTTAATTAAATTATTTTTTTAACCCCGTGTTATTTTTTTAAGGGATACCTCTAATTTAGCTTCAAGATCAAATCATCCCTCCATTACTACACCTTCATCATTACTACCTTCCATGTACTACTTATCGATTACAACAATAATGAATTATTAACTAAGGTCTCTGTATTCCTTAACCACCTCCAATTTTTTTCCTTATAAGTTATCATGTTCAGTAGATAATAAGTTTTATCTTTTTGAATAATTTTCTCTGTATATTCCGCTTTACCTTATCATCTTTAAAAATTTTATTCAAGGTCTCTTCCTCTTCATATTAATCTTGTAACTTACTTGGGAATCAATCAGCAATTTTCCCAAAATTTCTACATTGAAAGAAATCAATTAGAATATTGACTTTGAATTGCATTTTCATCATTTTATATTAGAGAAAATTAAATACTTCACTTCATCAACACCTTCATCCTTGAGATCATATCTTGATAATAGTTATTTCATAGCCTTCAATGTTATATCCTTATTTTTTTCTTTAAGCATAAACACATTAAACTTGTTTCTCATTTCATATTCCAAAAGTGTGATATAGTGTTTATAAAATTTCATCTCTTATGGATCATTATCTTCAATCACTGAAAATTTTTCATTGAACCTTGGATGTAATCTTATCATGAAACATTTTACAACTATGTTATCAATGATAATATCTCAAAACTAAAAAATATATTCTAAAAGAATGTTCACCAAATCAATGAACACATCAATTTTTTATTTGGACCCATTATAAAATATTTGTACTTAGTACATAATAACTACAACATTACTTCTCATAATTTTGAATCCCTTTAAAATTTGTGGGAATATTCTCCAACATAGAATGAGTGGTTTTTTCTGACATTTTCTTTTTATATATAGGATTATCCAAAGATCCATCTAATTCATTTATAACCTTGGTATCAACATACAAATCCTTATGATCTCTATCTAATAAATCTACACTCTCTATCCTATTAATTATTCCAGGTATATATTCCATGTACATATACATCCCAAATGATCTAGTATAATGTTTCTCTCAGATTCTTCATAATTGGAATTTACTTCCTTAAAATATATTGATTAATTTATTGTTGAAAACTAATTTAATATTTTCATAAAGATAAAAATGGACTACCAACATTTTTCTTTGATACCACTTGTTAGTCCCAAACAAGTCTTATACATTTGTGGGGGTGAATTAAGGATTGTTAAATTTTAAATTTAATTTTTTCACAGAGCATGTTTCATAGTTATCTCGAACACCACTCTCTTCCCCCTTGGACTCTATAAAGAAATCAAAAAATAAAGGGTTATATGAGATATTTTTAGATGGGTGATTCAAACATGTAAATCCAAGAAGAAATAATAGAAATGTTCCTATAGACGTAAAAAATTAAATTCAAAACATTTGATTAGAAGGTTTTTAGTGGTCATAATGGCCATCCTATTTCACAATCCTTAATAAAGGAAGGCTCTATACTCCTCTAGAAGAATGGAATTCATTGATCCTTATTTCACTGTCTTCTCCTACATGAACTAAGAATGATGTTATTAAAAATTTGTTCTAACAATTTATTACACATTTTTCAATTCTAAAAGCTTCATATAAACCTTATAATGAGATGTCTCATGGATCACCTTCCACTTCTTATCCTTATTTATAGTTTGATTATAGGAAAATAAACTCACTATATATCTCTTTTTTCCACAACATTCATGTGTAAAATATTCCTCTACCTTTATCTCACATTCTTTATGTGCGCTACCATAAAGAAATCCTAAAATTCCTTTCAAACAATATCTTTGGGTTTTTTAGAATATTTCAATATTTATTTATATCAAAAACTATCACTTTATGTTTTAATGAAAATTATTTTTCAAATAGGTAGGTCAGCTCACTATTTTCCATAACAGAACAGTTGAAATACCAAATCTAGAAAAAAAACCTTTTATGATGTTAACTTCAACCAATAAAGTATCAACAAACATCTTCCAAATCATGTATTTTAAAATACACTCATCTCGTCATTATTTTACCCTCCACATATCCACCTTATTCTTCCATGATGTGTTCTATGCGATTAAATCCTAATGCACTAAATCATGATTGATCATTATTTTAAATATTAAAAATCATAGCTTTATTATCCCATTAATCATGTCTTGATTATATCAAAGATTGGATTACCTATTAATTTATCATATGTTATAATTAATAAAATACCAATGAATAGGATACTATTTTTCATTCAGAAAATAAAAAAGGGAATGACTCCTACAATGTTTCCCATATAACTCATATTCATCCCTTGACGACTCTATTCATTTAGTAATCAATCATACTGTAAGAACCCGGATCTTTGTTTTTAGGTGTTTATTTCCTTTTCTTGGAGTTTTTGAGAAAAGGGGAGTTTCTGGAAATTTTTTAAGTGCACACCGTGTACTTTATGAGTACACGCTGTGTACTCTTATGCTGCTCAAGGACGTGTGTTGGTCGTATCCAGGCCATACACATGGTGTGTAGGGGTGATGTGGAGGCCGCTTAAAGTGTAGTACAGAAAGGCCGAGTACATGTCATGTACCCCAGAAGTACACGCCGTGTATTTTCTTTTTTTCATTAAATGGGTCGGGGTCGCGCCTAATCGAAAGAACTGTCTTTTTCTCCAGATCCTTCGACCAAGAGTGTTCCGTATAGCTGCAGATCTTCTCTGGGCCCCCAAGCCTTTGTCTGATCTCCTAATCAACCACCATAAATTGTGTTGGAACTACAGCGGTGAGTTTTTTCTTCTCCTAGAGATTTGTTTTCCAATTCCTCCTCTTTATAATGGTATAGTGGGTTGAATGTTTTGTTCATTTTCATATATCTATGCCATTCTAAGGAGAATCAATCCTCATGGTCAAAGTATATCGATCTCCTAGGATCGAGGTAAGTGGTTTGTGCCTTACCGTTCGATGTCTTTGAGTTTTATGGTAAAATTCAACCAATACATGTGAACGGGGTATTGCGTGTTTACCTTTTTGCCCATGTTGTTTTCATTACTTTCTTGTATGCTCGTGTAGAGGTAATTTGATCATGTGTGAGGATAATTTGTTGTGCTTGTATGTTTTACCCATGCCTTATTTTGTTTATGACCCTTTGGGTCTTGTTTATCTTTTGGTCGTATACCTGTTTTCCATTCCTTGTGACCGTAGGATGGAATGATATTCTTGTCATGCTTTTTATGCTATAGACTGGTGAGACAAGTAGCTCTATAGATGTACTTTGAGTAGCCAAGTATCTCTATAGGTGTACTTTGGCCTTATAGCATTATTATGCACTGACTGGCACGAGACCGTGAGAACCTGGTGCTATAGACTATAAGGGATAGACCGGGTGAGATTCCCAGAGAGTCTCAGATATTATATACTATAAGAGGGTAGATCGAGTGAGCTTCCTCAGAGAGTCTTGTACATTATAGACTATAGGGGATAGACCGAGTGATCTTCCCAGAGAGTCTTGGATATTATAGACTACTGGAGGTTAGACCGAGTGAGCTTCCTCAGAGAGACTTTACTTGTTTTAATTTTCATTAAGACCTTTCTAGACTAGAGGAGGAATTTACTGAGTGTGCTTCCTTAGAGAGTCTGTGATAGACCTGAGACTATCGGAGTAATTGACCAAGCGAGCTTCCTCAGAGAGTTTCTAGACCTTGGGGTTATAAGAGGGTTAGACCGCGTGATATTCCATAGAGAGTCCCTGACTACCCTATACTATAAGGGGAATTGACCGAGCAAGCTTCCCCAATGAGTCTTATAAATTCATATGAACAATCCAGAGGGGTTAGGCTAAGTGCACTACCTAGAGGGTTGTGGGTACTTCTTGGATAGAACCAGAGGGTTGGCTGCGAGTACTTATCAGAGGGTTCCCTATTGTGGTTAGCTGTTTGCTTCACCGCTGCTTGTTGTTCTCTGTATTTATTACTGTTTTATAGCATCATGTTTTACTGCTTACTAGTTACTGCCTGCTATTTACTGTTTACTGTTACTGCTTACTGCACTTTTACCTGCCATATACTCACTGACTGTTCGGCACAGATCTTTGGGTGGTTGCCTACTGGGATTTAGTCTCACACCTTGTTTGGGTCATGATTTTGGGCCCAAACAGACTATGTTGTTGCACGTATAGACAAGGGAAAGTACCCTTCGATTTATGGTACTTGATTTCTTGGAGATGGAGAGAATGGGACCAAGCTTAGGCTTGTGATGCTGAGGAGCTGTTTACTTTTTCTTTTGTACTTGTTTTGGTACTTCTTGTATTCTAGCATTGTGACCTATTTGGCTATTTTCCTAGATATGTATCATGCATCTTTTCTTATATACATATGTGCTCCTTTTTTTTATCGATTTAGTATTCCACTGTTTGTTATTGTTGTTTATTTACTGCTTCCATAATTTCATGTTTATTTACTTCCGTTGTGTACTCTTCCAATGAGGTAATAGTTTCCCCACTATCACACCCAAGGCCCTGACTGCTAGTCGGCAGCCTCTGGTGTTTGGGGAAATGTGCTTGAGTTCATGTGACCAACCGGGTACGGGGTGACTCTGGGTGGCTCCCGGAACCGGGACGTTACAAAGTGGTATCCAAGGATTTCTTTTCTCTTGACTTAATGTTTGGAGCCTTTATCTAGGGATAGGATGGATTCGGTACTTGGTAATAAGTTATTTCTGGGAGTAGCTAACCCGTGTACAGGGAAAAGCCAACCTACCTCGTTATTGCAGCTTTCTGGTTTTGAGAATTTATGGTTGATATGATTTCACCTAGAGTAATTCACATGCCTTGTGTTGTTATTGTTGCTTGTGTTGTGGTTCTATTTCTATCTCAACCCGATGAGATGAGGTTATTCCATCTCATACATCATATAGGAACTGCTAGAAATCACATGCCATACATTTTTTCTATGCCATCTAGGGTGAATTAGTGATTGGATGATGTTGTGGTAGACATTGTGTAGATTATGCATGTTTTTGTGATAGATGCTATGATAGAATCCCTATTGTTTGGTAGAAAAATTGTATGTGTTTTACCTTGCTTAAAAGAACGCCAAATTTTGGTTCTTGAGGTGTTATGGGCCCTCTTGAGTCGTAAGTTGGTGGATTGTTGACCTATTTTTCCTTATATATGATTTTATTAGATTCCATGATTTGATTCATGGGGATTATGGGGCCTCACAGATTAGAATTTGGCACCTTGATGCCTTGTTTCCTGTGTTTTCTGGGCTTCATTGCAGTTTCTGAGCTACTGCCCGGAAAAACCCAGAATACACTGTGTGTACTTTGTGACTACACGCTGTGTAGTTTCAGACCGTGTCACTGACTGTGTGAGTAAGAACATGGTCTTGTGGAAATTTTTTTAGGAACACGCCGTGTATGGTAGGTGCACGCCGTGTAGTATAGAGCCGTGTACCCGGTCGTGTCACTAACAACATGGGTCGGAGAAGCTCGAGTAGAAAACACTGTGTAGTCTTGTTCCAGGTACCCAGTCGTGTCATGAACAACACGGGTTAGTTTCAACTTCTCCTATACATGCTGTGCTTGTTCAGAACACGCCGTGAAAGAGTCAGCCGTGTAGTCGGCTGTATAACTAACAACACGGGTCGTCAAAAATTTTCTAGTACACGCCATGTCCTTAGTGAACACACCGTGTAGTCTAGGGTTAAGAGGATCATGTGGGTTAGCCGTGTAAAGATACATGGGTAGGGGAGTAGAGTTCAAGTACACACAGTGTGTGGGGACCACACGCTGTGTAGTTTGGGGTGTTACACAACCAGAGGTGGCAGGAGTACATGCCCATGTGTGTGGTTTAAGTGAACACGCCGTGTAGTTTTTATACACGTTGTGTAGTCATGTTTCGTAAACTTGAGTGTTTCTTTATCATGTTCTCGTTTTGTGCTCTTTTGTTCTCAGTCTTTGTTGATCCTGATCTAAGGTGCGCTTTTGATCTTTCAGAGCTATGCCTCCGAGATGTCCTCCGGTTGTTCGTCAGGTGCCAAACGGTGATCAGACACTAGATATGGCCGATCAGGGATCTCTTACAGATCCTCCTGCAGATCCTCCTATTGTGCCAGCCTTGGCACTAGCAGTTATACCCGTTGCAGGCGCCAATTCACAGTTCAAGGAGGACTTCCTGAGGATGATGCAGACCTTTCAGGGAGCGTCTCCTCCTACCCCGTCGATGGTTGAGTTGACGTGGGTTTTCTAGCAGTATCATCCTCCTACATTCTCAGGGGATGGGGAACCTCAGGCTACATAGTCTTGGTTAGAATCCACGCTACAGATCTTTGAGCATCTGGAGATACCCCTAGAGAAGAGGGTAAAGCTGTCCACCTATATGCTCTGAGACACCACCAAGAGGTGGTGGGAGGTGATATCATAATCAAGATGCCATCAAAGTATGACTTGGGATGAGTTTTGGTTCACCTTCTATGATTACTTTTACCCAAATACCTTGAGGGTCGACCGAGCCCGGGAGTTTATGAGTCTATAGCAAGGTACTATTTCCATTATGGAGTACTCGTCCTGCTTTACCAAGCTGCAGTGTTTCACACCGATTCCAGCAGGCGATGAGTTGTTCCTTTCTAGGAAGTTCGAGGATGGTCTCAAAGCAGGAGATCCGTTCTCAGGTGAATATCTTCAGGTTGACTTCTATATCCTCTATCGTCAACCAGGTGCTGATCACCGAGCACAATCTGAGAGATTCTGAAGCTATGATCTAGGGTGGTTCAACATCCAGAGCTGGTGTTCCTTCTATGAATAGTAGGAAGTGTCGCAGAGAGTCTTCTCGAAGAGATCAGAGTAGGTGGGATGTATCTTCTGGTAGCCAGGTTGTATGCTAATAGTGTATTAGGAGTGGGCATACTAGGCCCCAGTGCCAGAGACACCCGATGGAGTGCCGATCTTGCGGCAAGATGGGCCATCTTCAGCGCTTTTGTCTGATCTTCTCACCTTCAGTTGGTGGTAGGGGTTCTTCTATGGCCTCACGTTCAAGAGATTCTTCACCAATTTCACACCAGTCTGGGAACTGGAGTTCTTTAGGCAGTTCGATCTGAGGTGGAGGTCGCGGCTGTGGTGGTCAGTCACCAGGTTATCAGCGAAAGTAGAGTGGATCAGCTCAGAGTGGTCAGCTAGGGGCGCAGGGCCACGGTGCCGGCCAGACTTTCGCCGTAGAGCAGACCTACCAAGATCAGGATCCCAATCCTTATATATTTTGAGGTACGAACTTAGTAGCCTCAGTTTTATCTTCAACTCTTTTAGATACTGGTGCTTCAAATAGATTTATCTCTATTCCTGTTTTGGAGAGCCTTGGGCTCTGTATCTTTTCATCTGCCGACATGTTGACACTTGACACACCGTTGGGAATTAGGAAATCTAGCGTACGTCAGTGCAAGGAGTTCTTTCTTGAGGTAACAGGGTGTCATTTCTTATGGGACCTCTATTTCCTAGAGATGACGGGTTATGACTTCATTCTTTGGATGGACTGGTTAGTTCCCTTCCAGGAAGTCGTTGATTTCTATCACTGTAGGGTGAGTATTTTATCACCAGAGGGTGGGTCTTTTCTTCACAGAGGTGAGTGGGATGTCCAGGCGGGTAGATATGGACCAGAGAATCATGGGCTAGGAGGAGTTACAACCCAAATTTCCAGTCATTATATGGATGTCCAGGGGACTTCACTGTTAGACTTTCTTCTAGTGGTGGATCGTTTTAGGGATGTATCTCTAGATTAATTTTTAGGATTGCCTCTAGAGCGGGAGGTAGACTTATTGATTGAGCTCGTGCCATGGGAGGCACCAGTGTCCATTCCTCTTTATAAGATGGCTACACCTGAGTTACAGGAGCTCAAGAAGTAGTTAGAGGAGTTACAGGAAAATGTTTTTATTTGACCCAGAACTTCTCCTTGGGGTTCGCTTGTCCTATTTGCAATGAAGGAAGATGGAACCCTTCGGCCATGTGTGGATTATCAGAAGCTGAACTAGTTGACGGTCAAGAACCGATATCCCTTACCGAGGATCGATGACCACTTTGATCGTCTTTGAAGATCCCAGGTGTTTCGAAGATCGATTTGAGATCCGGTTATCATCAGTTGTGCGTTAGACAATCAGATATACCTCTTACAGCCTTTAGGAGTAGGTATGGTCTATACGAGTATACAATCATGTCGTTTGGTCTCACGAACACGCCATCAGTTTTTATGGAACTGATGAACCAAGTGTTCATCCATACATAGATTCCTTTTTGGTGGTTTTCGTGGATGACATATTGGTGTACTCTCACACTTGACACGACCATGCCACACATCTTGAGATCATTCTGAGTACACTAAGAGAGCATCAGTTATATGCTAAGCTCTCGAAATGCAACTTTTGGATGGATTGGATTCACTTCTTGGGTCATGTCATCTCAGAGACAGGAGTATCAGTGGACCTATAGAAAGTGAGAGATGTAGTTTCCTGGGAGAATCCAAAGAATTTCTTTGAGGTACAGAGTTTTCTTGGGCTGGCTAGATACTACAGGCGTTTCATACATGAATTTTCATGCCTAGCAGCACCGCTGACTGGTCTGACCATGAAGGGGGTGAAGTTCTTATTGTCAGGTTCCTGTGAGTCAGCCTTTCAGAAGATGAAAGGGAGATTGACATCAGCACTAATACTAGTCTTGCCAGAGCTAGGCAAGAGATATATAGTCTACTGTGATGCTTCTGGTGTCGGATTCGGAGTTGTGATTATGCAGAGAGATGGAGTCATTGCGTACAGGTCTTAGCAGTTGAGGCCACACGAGAGGAACTACCCAACGCACAATCTGGAGTTGGCATATTTTGTTCATGACTTACACTATTAGAGACAGTACCTTATGAGAGAGAACTTTTTGGTTTTCACCGAACACAAGAGTCTCAATTATATCTTCACTCGGCGTGATTTGAATTTGAGACAGCGTAGGTGGGTCGAGTATCTCCAGTCATTCAACTTCGAGCTCGCCTATACGTCGGGAAATAGAAATGTAGTGGTTGATGCGTTGAGCATGAGAACTCAGATTCAAGGATTTCAAGAGGCCAGTAATGAGTGGCAGATTATGGCTCTGTTCTCTGAGATGCACTTGGAGGTGCATGATAGACAGGGACAGAATTTTCTTTCTTCTATGGCGATTACCTCTACTCTTCTTGATCGGGTGCAGATGAGGCAGCTATCAGATTCATAGGGCTTAGTCCTGAGGAAGAGTGTGTCCGGAGAGGACCCTATTCTTGGATGGATAGTGGGCGAGGATGAGATCATGCATTTCCAAGGACGTGTATGGGTGCCCGTAGACATACGCGAGGAGCTGATGCGGGATTTTCATTCCTCAGTTTGGGTAGTTCATCCTGGCATCACCAAGATGTATCGTGATGTACACCACCAGTACTGGTGGCCAGGTATAAAGAGAGATGTTGCCGGTTTTTTCATGAGATGTTCTACTTTTCAACAGGTGAAAGCAGACCATCAATGACCATTATTCCTTTTACAGTAGTTACCCATTCCCGAGTGGAAGTGGAACGATGTCACGATGGACTTCATGACTGGGTTGTCGAGGTCACCTCAAGGGAGTGATGTTGTTTGGGTTGTTGTCGACAGGCTTACAGAGGTTGCTCACTTCTTGTTGATCAAGGAGACCTTCAGTATTGATGAGCTGGGAAGGTTGTACATCTGAGAGATTTTACGTCTACATGGAGTTCTGCACTCCATTGTTTCATACAGGGATGCGCGCTTTACTTCTCGGTTTTGACAGGGACTTCGGAAGGCTTTGGCTACATAGATACATTTGAGTACAAAATACCATCAACAGACAGATGACCAGTCTGAGCATACGATCCCGATGCTTGAGGATATGATCCGAGCATTTATTCTAGACTTTGTCGGTTCTTGGGATAAGCATATAACTCTTGTAGAGTTTTCTTATAACAATATTTTTCAGGTGACTATTCAGATGGAACCTTACGAGTATTTGTACAGTAGGCCATGCTGATCACCTTTATGCTGGCTGGAAGCAGGAGACACAGCTTTGTTGGGACCTCGTCTTCTTGAGGAGACCTCTGAGCAGATAGAGTTGATTCAGAAGAGGATGGCTACAACACAGTCTCGGAAGAAGTCTTATGCTGATTAGCAGAGACAACCTCAGGAGTTTGGGGTCGGGGATTAGGTTCTCCTGCGTGTCGCACTAAGGTTGGGACACAAGAGGATTCAGAGACAGGTTAATCTTTCTCCTTGGTATGTCGGCCCATTTGAGGTGTTGGAGAGAGTTGGGCCGGCTACTTATCAGTTGCAGTTACCTCCGAGGTACCGGTCCATGCACGACGTCTTCCACATTTCTCAGCTCCGACATTACTTTTCAGACCTGTCTCATGTCTTTCAACAGGAGGAGGTTAAGCTCAAAGCAGATGCATCGTTTGAGGAGCATCCTATCTGGATTGTCGATCACAGTATGAAGGTTCTCTGAGGCCAGTCTATTCCTCTAGTATGGGTGTTGTGGAAGCACGGGTGAGTGCAGGATGAGACTTGGGAGAGGGAGGTTGTTGTACGATCGTAGTGGCCGGATCTATTCGGGGTTTCTTCTTCTATGCCTCACTAGGGAAATTCGGGGATGAATTTATTTAAGGGAAGAAGTTTGTAATAACCGAGATCTTCGTTTTCAGGTATGTATTTCCTTTTCCTGGATTTTTTGAGAAAAGTGGAGTTTCTGGAAATTTTTGATGTTCATGTCGTTTACTTTATGAGTACACGCCATGTACTCCTATGCCACTCGAGACCGTGTTCTGGCCATGTCCGGGCCACACACACGGCATGTAGGGGTGATGTGGAGGCCGCTTAAAGCAGAGTACGGAAAGGTCGAGTACACACCGTGTACCCCAAAAGTACACGCCATGTATTTTCTTTTTTTTCATTAAATGAATCAGGGTCACGTCTAATCGACAGAACTGTCTTTTTCTCCAGCGCCTTCGACCGAGAGTGACCCGTATGGCCAAGAATCTTCTCCGAGCCCCCAAGACTCTGTCTGCTCTCCAAATCAACCACTGTCAATTGCGTTGGAACGGCAGTGGTGAGTTCTTCCTTCTCCTAGAGCTTTTTTTCCAATTCCACCTCTTTTTCAAGTTATCATGGGTTGAAAATTTTGGGAGTTTTTGTAGATCTACCCCATTCTAAGGAGAATCGAGCCTCACTGTCAAATTATATCGCTCTCCTAGGATCAAGGTAGGTGTTTTGTGCCTTACTGTTCGAAGTCTTTGAGTTTTATGTGAAAATTCCACCAATACCCGTGAATGGGGTATTGCATGTTTACCTTTTTTCCCCTATTGTTTTCCTACCTTTCTTGTATGCTTGTGTAGAGGTAATTTGATCATGTGTGAGGATAATTTGTTTTTCTTGGATTTCATGCTCATGCCTTGTTCTGTTTAAGACCCTTTGGTTCTTGTTTAGCTTTTGGTCATATACCTGTTTTCCATGCCTTGTGACCGTAGGATGGAATGATATTCTTGTCATGCTTGTTATGCAATAGACTGGTTAGCCAAGTATCTCTATAGGTGTAATTTGGTTATCCAAGTAGCTCATAGGTTTACTTTGGCCTTATAGCATTATTATGCACTGGCCGGCATGGGACCAAGAGAACCTGGTGCTATAGACTATAAGGGATAGACCAAGTGAGCTTCAAAGAGAGTCTTGGATATTATATAATACAGGAGGGTAGACCGAGTGAGATTCATTAGAGATTCTTATACATTATAGACTACAGGAGATAGAACAAGTGAGCTTCCCAGAGAGTCTTCGATATTATCGACTACAGGAGGGTAGAATGGGTGAGCTTCCTCAGAGAGTCTTTACTTGTTTGAATTTTCTTTAAGACCTTTCCAGGCTAGAGAATGAATTGACTGAGTGAGCTTCATTAGAGAGTCTATGATAGACCTGAGGCTATAGGTGGAATTGACCGAGCGAGCTTCCTCAGAGAGTTTCTAGACCTTCGGGCTATAAGAGGGTTAGATCACGTGATCTTCCATAGAGAGTCCCTGACTACCCTGGACTATAAGGGGAATTGACCGAGCGAGCTTCCCCAGAGAGTCTTAGAAATTCATATGACCAAACCAGAGGGGTTAGGCTGAGTGCACTACCCAAAGGGTTTTCGGTACTTCTTTGATAGGACTAGAGGTGTTCGCTATGAGTACTTCCTAGAGGGTTCCCTGTTGTGGTTAGCTGTTTGCTTCACCGCTACTTGTTGTTCTATGTATTGATTATTGTTGTATATCATCCTTCTTTACTACTTACTAGTTACTGCCTACTGTTTACTGTTTACTGTTACTGCTTACTGCACTTTTACCTGCCATATACTCACTGACTGTTAGGCACTGATCTTCGGGTGGTTTCCTACTAGGATTTATTCTCACACCCTATTTGGGTCATGATTTTGGGCCCAAACAGACTATGTTGTTGCAGGTATAGACAAGGGAAAGCGCCCTTCGACTTATGGTACTTGATTTCTTAGAGTTGGAGAGAATGGGACCAAGCATAGGCTTGTGATGATGAGGAGATGTTTACTTTTTCTTTTCTACTTGTTTTGGTACTGCTTGTATTCCAGTATTGTGACCTGTTTGGCTGCCTTCCTAGATATGTATCATGCATCTTTTCTTATATACATATATGCTCCTGTTGTTTTTCGATTTATTCTTCCACTGTTTATTATTGTTGGTTATTTACTGCTTCTACTATTGTATGTTTATTTACTTCTGCTGTGTAATCTACCAATGAGGGCATAGTTTCCCCACTATCACACCCAAGGCCCTCGCTACTAGTCAAGAGCCTCTGGCATTTGGGGAAATTTTCATGAGTCCATGTGCCCAACCGGGTACGGGGTGCCTCTGGTTGGATTCCGGAACTGGGAAATTACACATACTTTATGACACTCATACATAAATAATTATGACTCATAGATGTTAAGGACTCATACGTAGTGGGTGATGTATTTTACACAAAGGGATATGACTCGTATGTAGTAGGGGAAGACTCATATGAAAATCAGATTACTTATACAGACTTTTATAATGACTCAAATTTTATCAAAATGACTCATACATAGGTTCCGAAATCAATTATACACAAGCTAGATGACCTGTATACAATCCCTAATGTGTCTTATGCAGGATCCCTACCTTTTACAAATCTTTATGTTCCAAAAATAATTACTCAAACCCTGATGCCTAATGAATCATATGCTTATCCAAAAAATGACTTGTTTGTACAACATGAACTTTTAAAATTTTAACTAATACTTAAAAATATATTTTCTAGAAATCATCTATATTACCTCAAAATATCTTATAGCCTTCATGAAAATAACTCCAAACACTTAAAAAGTCTACAATGAAGAGTTATTCTACATTATTGTCAAAAACACACAACTCAATAAACACAACTAAGTGATTTTTAATAAAAAAAACCCCATCATACCAAAACCATAATTTTAATAACATCTTACACATCTAAGAATAAACCATTCTAAGAAAATAATGTGATATGAATTTGTAGAATATTCGTAGTTTTTATCCTCTACACACACCATGAATAACTTTATAATAATAAAATAATTTTATGATTATTTGAAATATAGGTAGAAAATAAGATTTCTATTTTCATTTGAAAAAATTATCATTTTCTTTTCACTTGAAAATATCATTTACCTATAAAATAGATATTTTTTCCTGTAGAACAACTATTAAGGCCTTATAAAAAAATAAATAATTTAAGGTGATGAAAAATGGTTTAAAAAAAAATTAGAGATATCCATGTGAAATGAGATAAAAATACATAATTCTTATAATAGTGAATAAATAAAAGTGGAACCAATATATAACATCCTAAAAATAAACATACACACAACATAATCACTAGAGTCGTGAAATATTAGGATTTATGGGCGTAAAATGGAACAATTCTATCCTAAAATCCATATATATATATATATATATCATAACTATATGTATAATAGACTACCCTAACACTTAGTTTTAAAGTACCTGGCCTCACTAGGGGAAACAAATTGTATTCAGAGAAAATACCTATGATTTGGTCACTAAATATAGCATAATCATTAGCTTGCACAACATGTGCTCTGATACATCCCACCTAGAAACCCTAAACTTCCCATGAAATATATATGGAGGAGAGAAACTATAATTTATTAGATAACAATATAATGGAAAAATTGAAATCAAATCCCATCCTCACCTATAAAAACACAACATTGAAATAGTACCTCTCATTAAGAATAAAAAATGATACACAAGGTTCCAAATTGAGGAAAACATCCACTCACACATTACCATTATAACAAATTATCAATGCTAACAAAAAATATGTATTATTTAAGGCATTATAATCTTTCTAAAACCCACATAAAATAAGACAATTGGGAATTACGAATACCATTTTGAAAAACAATATTTTAAAATATCCTTGAAAACCAAATCACATAACTCTCAAATGATCATCTCAAAGATCATGAAACCTTTCGATACGTTTAAATTTGAATAAAAACTCCAATATTTTTAGAATTAATCCTTTTATTTAAATTTTGAAAAAAATATATTATGAAACTATGGGGTCAATTTTCAAAAAACAAATTGGGAATTTCAATAAACACTAGTTTTTCATGATCTATTAAAACATATTTTAACATTATATGCAAAAAGAAAACCTTTTAAATTTGATGAAATAAAAATAAAACCAAATTATTTTTGAAGATACTGTTATACATACTAATATTCATAACACATTCAAAAAAATATGTAATAATTCCCAACCATTAATGGTTTTAAATTTAAATAATTATCCATGGAACTACCAACCATAATTCATTACTTTAACTATTCATAGTGTCAACCCACCATATGATAGTAAAGAGATCCAAAAGAGATCAAGAGAAACCATAAAATAAGAAAAAAAGTAATTATAATATTTGAATATTAATGAACCCTAAGATGTTATATCCCTCTTAGAGATATAAAAATGGTTGGAAGAAGAGAAATAAAGGTGAAGGATAATATTTTAATGTTTTTACCATGAAAATTAAACCTCAATGCTTAATGAAATCCATCAAAATCCCAAAAAAGAATGTCTAGAATCAGAAGATGTATCTTGGTAGTTAAGAGAGCTGAGTGATGGGAGAAAATAGACCCAAAAGGTGTTAAATTTTATCAAGGAAAAAACGAAAACTTCAATTTTAATTACCTAGATAGCTCGTATGGTTTGAATTCATGATTTACCAAAATGTGTTCCAACTATGAGTCCCTCACTTAAAAGACTTGGGATATTCCACATAATTTGGATTCATTGTTTACCCAACCAGTCAATAATAATTAATTTTACTTTGAATAATGATATATCTTTTTCAAGTCTAAGATTCACTATTTACAATTTATCTTATATGTTTTCTAGACATGATATAAAAATAAATTCAATTTTTTGAATAAAAGAGGTGTTTTTCAAAAAAATGCAGTTTTGGCTCCTTTTAATGGATCACCAATTTTAAATATAGTTTATGAAACTTTTATATATTAAATTTTACAATATAATAATTTTATTTGTAATTGGGATATATAAATTTAATTTAGATCAATTTTTGATATTTTTTTGATAACATTTATGTTTTGATGAATAGTAAAAATATGCTAAATTTTAATTTAAAACAACCTTTTTCATAGAAATGATGTATATGGTTAAATTATATTATTGAATAATTTAAAAGTATGAATATATAATATTTATATCATTCAATATATTTTACTTCATTATCATAAATCTTAAATTGAAATCATATGTAAAAACATTTCTATCTTTTGCAATGTTTTGACTTTTAAAAACTAGTCCTCTTTTTCTGAAAATGGGAATAATTTTAAATTATTTACTATAACTTATGTTTTTTAAATTTTAAATAATGGACACCTTATTTTTAATCATTAGGTCTTAATTATATAAATATTTTTTTCTTGGAATTATGAATAGTAACTTTGGATATTTTTATTAAAATCGTAAAAGGTTAAAACGGGTAATTAAGGGTAAGAATACTATTATAAAACTACCCTAAAACTTTATCTAATCTTACTGGATGAAATATTTCCGACCAAGACAACCCTTATAAAGAAAATTTGGCTTTTTTAATCCACTTGGTTGTGATTATAACACTTATGACTTTTAATTTAAAGTAAAGGAAAATATGTTATAAACGTATATATTCTTAATAAAACAATTTTAATATGGGGCTATATAAGAGATATATTCTATTATAAATATTAATTAAAATTATAAAAATATTTATAACATCATGGTGTTTTATTTATAATTTTAGATATTAAATAATTAAATATAATTATGGCATAATGATGATGTAGGGATTTCTCTATTAATGAGGGAATCAAATAAATGATACTATAAATATTAAAATAAATATTATTTGACAAAATTTATGTTATAGATGATTTTTATAGGTTAATATGACATTTTATAATAATATTAAATGGTTTTATTCTAAGTTATTTCTCTATTTAGATTTTATTTAAATTCAATAAAATGAATAGTGTAAAATTGACATAATTGTTGTTTTTTTAAAATATTAAATTATTAAATTATTTAAAAATACTGAAAATATTTTAAAATAACAAAGTTACTCTTATAAGGTATCCAATTTCCTTAAGTGTCTAATTATATAAAATTTACCCCATATATATAAAACTTATATCCTTTTAATACTTAAAATTTTGTCACCACAACTAAAATTATAAGAAAATAATTGAGGTTATACCGAAAAGATAAGGTTTAAAATAAAATAAATTAATGTATGAAAAAATATTGTATGAGAGGGTTTTAAACTATACACATCTTATCTTTTATATATTTCATTTTGGAATCATTTGTATTAGAAAACTAATTTATATTAATTTAATATTTTAATAATTTCCATGGGTACCCCTCACCTCAATTATAAAAGGGCACCTCCTCCATCACCTCTTAACTCAAATTTGAGCCTTAAAGCTCATACAAACCCTTAATTTATCCATTATAGACTTCCCTAGTAAAATTATATAGGTTATGGTCTTCTTAAAAGACCAACTCTAATGATATATGAGGAGATTTAGAGGAATCACAATGAAGAAGAGTAATCACCTCTACCGATTCTATCAAATTATTTCTTCTTCTACTTCTTATTAATGAGTTGTTTCTATTATAAATTAATTATTCATGTATAAATTGTGTATTGAGATGTTATTAATATTAATGAACAACCATATTACACCTTCTATCCATCTTACAAAAAAACTAAATCATCATGCGTGTGTACGTATGGTTTACCGTCTCCACGCTGTGGTGTAAGTTGTTTTTCACCACCATTTGACTTGGATGGGAATAATGATGGAAATAATAACTATATATGATTATTATAACAAGTAATTTATTCTGTAAAAATATATATATAATCAAATTCGATGCCATCTCATAATTAAAGGAATGATATCATCGCTTGTGTGTAGTACAGTCTACCATCTCCATGATGTGATGCGATTCATTCTACATGATGTCCATTAAAAACGATTATATAAATGTAAAAAATGAATAAATATGGTATATATTATGTTCATATAATTTTTTAATGATATAACTATGACCTAATAAGGATAATTCTAACTTATTTGAAAAAACATGTTTAGGAACATAAATCAGTTAATACCCGAATAACTGGTAATAATTAAATGTTACAAACAAAAAAATGATAATATAATCATATATGATATCATAAAAATAAATATGATTATAGAATAAGTCTATGACACTATTTATGTAATTATATAGGAGGTTCATATAAATATAAATGATATCGGACCTAAGGTAAGGAATAAATTTTATATCTCATTATTATCTGAGACTGTTTATTCATAAGTATTTACTATGGTATATTTATCATCCACATCCATATTTCCAAAATATGAAAAACTATTTCAATTATTCTTCAATTTTTTTAATCCAATTTTACCCATTGTATAATTTTTAATAAATGATATGAAAGGAATATTTTTTCACCATTCGATAAGAGGTACTTCTTGACTTTTTTAGCAAAAGAACGAGGAGAATGTTTTTTTAACTTATATGACATGAACAAATTTTTACGTCTTCATAATTATGTATTTCCAGGAATCTTCCTCTACATGATTTCAAGTTTATTTTCAAATAAATTATTTTATTTTATAATTTTGTATCATTTTGAGAAAAGGAACCATTGTTTAAAATGAAGTGATATTTTCCTATAGAATTAATATCAAGTGTTTTATCAAAATTATTTTCCATCTATGATAACATTCTTTAAAAATGGTTTTGTGTTTATCCATATCATTCCTATGGTTTGATTGTGTTTATTATGGAATAATATTTATAAAATATATCTATTTTATAAGGATTATTATGAAATTATGTTTAAGAAATCAATTTTATTCCTTGGGATATGCAATGATTAATTATTTATGTTTTTGTGGAACATTTAATAATGAAATAATTATGAGATGGGTGGGACCTATATCTCAATCAAATTCATTGGGTAAATATGGATAACTCATGAGGTATGTATGTTATGAGTTAACATGATTTCATGTTCACAATTTTATGAGTGGACCTAGTTTTCATGTCCATATATTTATGCACGGTCCTGGTTTCATGTCCTTAATTTAATGACCGAACCTATTACTATTTATACATGTTCGAAATGTTATAAGTTTATGTTTTTGCCAAAATTTCATGTCTTATGTTACTGTTATGATCTTATGTATTATTAACTTTGATTTTCCTTATGATTCAAGTTTACCATTGATATGTAAGGAATGACCTTATAATGTTATGATCACATTCTCACAACTTTTATGCTCATGTTTATGTTTACATATCACCCTTTTTTTCTCTTACAGAGAATCTGAGCACACCCCTTTTTATGTTTCTTTTCCACAGTATTTGAATAAGGTTATTAAGTAAGATGTTTCAAAAAGGGGTTCTAGTTATGAAGGATAAAGTACAAGATGATGTAGATGTTTTATGAACCAATTGAATATATTTCCCAATTTCCAAAGACACTAAACTATAATATGGTCTTTGGGCATCTGTTTGATTAATGTATTAATTACTCTACAAAATTAATTTAATTTCCATGTACATCAAGATTGAGATGTTACATTTAATATCATAGTGATGTTTTAGTCAACCTTTGGAAACTAGGATGCGAAAACATTAGTGACATACCTATATATATTTTTAAGGATATATCTAGGGATGTCTTAAGGATAAATATAATTATAGGTTATAGTCTTATAATTATGGTAACGATCATGAATATCATAGGATTAATCCAAAGATGTTAGTGATTGAAAGTACTCCCTCATGATTATGTTTTTTCCTAGAGTAATTTTTTTCTTCTCACACTATTCTTTTTGGGTTTTAGACAATGGTTAGAACTTGAAGGAACTGGTTAATGATGAATGTAATGTGAAATTAAATTATTTTACATCTGATCTAACAAATGTTATGGCAGCGATAATGAAAAATCTTATAATTATACTCACACAACCTATAAATCATTTTTGACATCCAGATGAGCAGAGGAGTAAAAAACTTTCTATTGATTACTTCATGAGTGAATGTCCACATTCTTTTAATGGGTATTCTGATCCACTTGTTTCTAAATAATAGATCATTACCACTAAAAAGATCTTTTCCATCCATCATAGTTTTGAACATGAAAAATTTATTTTAGTCGTTTATCATATAGAAGGTGAAGCTGATCAGTGGTGGACTCTTATTAAGAACACAAGGGATAAAGAATAAATTGAATCTATGTAATAGGGAGAGTTTAAAGGGATGATTTTTCATTATGTACTTACCCCGTATTCTACGAACAAATATGGGGAAGGAATTCTTTGAGGTTAAGTAAAAGGATGATGAATCTTTTAATACCTATGAATATAATTTTACAAGACTTTCAAGGTGCGCTTTTGTGTTAATAATTATCCCTGAAAGAAAAAATGACTTATTATTTGGTGTCCTAAAATCAAGTCTCTGAAATGATTTATCCATAAGGGACTTTGGAATCTATGAAGAAGTTTTTCGTTGTGTACTAAAAGTGGAAATGGAAATTGGTAACTTTCAAGGTTCTAGAGATAAGAAAAGGAAGATAGAACATAATGGAAACACTAGCAGTTTTTCACAAAAAGAGAATAAAAAGTATCAAACTCTTAATTTCCAAAAATTTGGAAACGAGTACTCGGGAGAATGCTTGAAAGAAACAAGAAGATACTTCAAGTGTGGGAATCCTTTTCATAGAGCCAAATAGTGTCAGAGTGATGTTAAAAGGACATTCAATGGAGGGAAAGATTAATTAAAGGCACCACCCACACTTCATTGCTACAAGTCCAAGGAAATGTGGCATTATTTTAACCAATTATCTAATAAAAGGGTTATCTATGATGATCAACATCAGAAATCTCTTAAGGCTAAAGGCAAATTAAAATTTCATGCGATCACTATTGGCGTTGTAGAGTATGAAAATGAAGTGGTGGAATTATTGAGTGTTTATGTAATGGGATTATAGAATAATGTTCTAGAATAATTTTTATGGTATTGTGGAATAATGAAACATTTGTGTATTGGTCCGTTGTAGTTTTTTTATAAGTATTTAAGAGAATATACTGAATGGTGCTGGTGAACAAAAACAGTGATTGAGGTAATAAGTTGATTTTTTTGGAAAAGACGTGATTAAGAGAAGGATAACCCTTAATATGAGAATGATGATGAGATAATGATATTTGGATAATGATATGTTGGACATGAATAAGTAAATTAGATGGTAATGATTTCCTTATAACTGATTAAGTATTGTTGAAAAGTGTTTTATGATATTATTAATGAGGTTCATATATTTTTAGATTTAAGCATAATAAAACATGAATATTTTCAATAAGGATGTATGGTAAAGAGAATACATGATTAAGTTATTCACATGTTTGGAATGTTACTATCAGGATCTTCTTTGTGAGAAATGTTAAGATTATTTAGTTCACATCTTTCTAAAGTTTTAGATTTTTAGTTTTTTGAAGGATTGTAAGGTTATCCATTTATTGATAGTTTAATTTATACTCCAGTTTAAGTTTTTTGGATTAATTTATTATCACATGATTAGTAGACTTATGAATATTTGATAACTTGTCCTAACCTTTTTGTTGAGACAGAAGTAATTACCTATAATTCTTTTTATAGATCACAAGATTTACTAACACTTTAGGAATTAAATATTCATCTTTATTTCTTTGAATAAAATGTGAAGTGGAAATTCTTCAATGCACAACCAATGCTGAGATTATACTGAAATAAAGTAAGTATAACTTCTCATGTAAATTTTTAGACATTAGGAAAATGTATCATGATGTAAAAGGGTATCATATAATCATCATTTCTTATGATATTAATAATCTCATTCACGTTTCTTTAGTTTATGGTTTAGTGATTGTTAACTTTAAATAGATCATTAATTTACTTATGATAAGTGTTTTTTATCAATATATATGATTATTTATTCTTTTTCCTCCATTCTTATTCCACACCTATATTCTACTACGTAGAGACCTAGTTATGATTTACTTTGGGTAACTATTATTTTCTAACTATTTTTTTAAAATTATGTTTTAGTTTTTATGATGTGGGTTTCTATCCTTTTATATCCCCAATGAATTTCTAAGGAAAAATTAATTTTAAGGAGGGTAGAATTTAACACCCTATGATGTAATGAGATAAAATATTTTTAATTTCTTATATGTCTTGTGTTGTACACTACACTAAGATTAGATTACGCTATACGCAACACTGTCCTAGTTTGCAGTATACACAACACTATGTCTGGATTGTGTTACATAGAATATCAAGTTCTTTTGATAGAATCCATTTCCTGAAATAATAAGTTTAATTGAACTACTAAATATTATTATATTACCTTATAACCTAGTCATTGTATTGGAGGGTACGAATCATACTAACTTTCTTTAAAAAAAATATTTAAATGAAAATAAAATAAGTAAATCACTCTTGATGGATTTTATTAATGTAATATATATATGTAATATATTCAATTTAATATTTAAAATTTATCTTATATTTCCTCTATACATGATATAATAACCAATTGAATTTTTTGGATAAAAGAAGTACTTTTTTTAAATGTAGTTTTTCTTGCCTTTTGATGGAACACCCATTTAAATCTTGTTTATGAAAATTTAATGTATTATATTTAATAAAATTAACATTTTATTTATAATAGGGATATAAAAATTTACTTTGGATTATTTTCTGATATTTTTATGATAACTTTTATGTTTTGATAAATAGTAAAAATACGCAAAATTTAATCGAAAACAAATTTTTTCATCCAAATAATTTATATGGTTAATTATATTATTGAATAGTTTTAAAATATAAATATAATATATTTTTATCATTCAATATAATTTATGACATTATCATTAATTTTACATTGAAATCAGATGTAAAAATATTTCAATATTTTGCAATGTTTTAACTTTCAAAAATTGGTTATCTCTTTCTGACAACGAATATAATTTTAAATTAATTACTAAAACTTATATGTTTTGAATTTTAAAAAATAGACTCCATATTTGGAATTATAATTTCCAAATTATATAAAAATATTTATTTTGTTTTTGGGAATTATTAATAGAAGGTTCGGTATTTTTTATTAAAATGGTAAAAGGGTAAAACATGTAATTATGGATAAGAATACTATTATAAAACTACCCTAAAACATTTTCTAATCTTATTGGATGAGATATTTCCAACCAGTACAACCCTTTGGATGAAAATTAGTCCTTTGGAAGCCACTTGGGTGTGATTATGACACTCATAACTTTTAATTTAAAGTAAAGGAAAATATCTTATAAACATATATCTTCTTACTAAAATAATTTTAATATGAAGTTGTATAACTGATCTCGTAGATTATAAATATCAATTAGAAATATAATAATATTTTAAACATCATGGTATTTCATTTATAATTTTTATATATTAAATAATTAAATTTTATTATGACACAATGATGATATAGTGATTCCTTTATTAATAAAGGAATCAAATAAATGATATTATAAACATTAAAATAAATATTATTTGAAATAATTTATGTCAAAAATATTTTTATAGGTGAATATGACATGTTAAAAGACTATTAAATTTTTTTTAGAAGTTATATCTCTTTTTATATTTTATTTAAATTCAATAAAACGAATAGTGTAAAAATTGACTTAATTGACGTTTTATAGAAATAGTTAATTATTAAATTATTTAAAAATCCCAAAAATATTTTAAAATAAAAAAATGAAAATTATAAGGTCCAAAAAATATTAAGAGTCTAATTATATTAAATTTACTCCATATAAGAAAAATTTATAGCCTCTTAATACTTAAAATTTTGTTATCATAATTAAAATTTAAAGAGAATAATAAAGGGTAAACCAAAAATATATGGTTTAAAATAAAATAAACACATATATAAAAATTATTAGATGAAAGGATTTAAAAATACCATCATATTATCTTTTAAATATTTCAATTTTGAATAATTTTAATTAAAAAATAAATTTATATTAATTTAATATTTTAATAATTTACAAGGGTACCCCTCACTTCGATTATAAAAGGGAACCTCATCCATCACCTATTCACTCCAATTTGAGTCTTCACGCTCTGTAATACCATACTCGTTTCCCTTCTCAAATTTCTTATTTACATTATATAGGTTTTGTTCTTCTTAAATGACCAACTCTAGTTCTATAAGAGGAGATTTACAGGAAGCACATTGAAGAAAAGGTAATCTCTTCTACCGATTCTTTCAAACTATATCTTCTTCTTATTCATCTTCATGAGTTTTTTACATTATAAATTAATTTTTCTAGTGTAAATTGTGTACTAAGATGTTATTAAAATTATGAAAAAACCATATTTCACCTTCTATCCATCCTAAAAAAACAAAATCACCACAGGTGTGTACGTATGGCTTACCGTCTCCACACTATGGTGTAATCATCTTTTCACCACCACTTGACTTGGATGGGTATAATGATGGGTATAATAACTATATATGGTTATTATAAAAATTTATTTATTCTAGAATAGTATATATATAATACACTTCGATACCATCTCATAATTAAAGGAATGATATCATCTCTCGTGTGTACATATGACTTACTGTCGGCACGATGTGATGTGATTCATTATACATGATGTCCTTTAAAAACTATTATATAAATGTAGAAAATGAATAAATATAGTATATATTATGTTCATATCATTTTTTAATGATATAACTATGACATAATAAGATGAACCGGAACTTATTTGGCTAAACATGCTCAGGATCATAAAGAAGTTAATAATCGAATAACGAGTAATAATGAAATGTTACTAACAAACGAATGATAATATGATCATATATTATATCATAAAAAAGAATATGATTATATAATAATTTAATTAAATTATTTAAATCATTATACATGAGGTTCAGATACATACAAAGGATATTAGAACTAATGTAAGGAATAATTTTTCAATTTCATTATTATCCAAGATTGTTTATTAATAAGTATTTACTAGGTTATATTTATCATACACATCCATGTTACATTAATATGTAATACTATTTCTATTATTCTATAGTTTTTTAAAGCAAATTTTAAAAATTGGGGAATTTTTACTAAACGGTATGACAGAAATATTTTTGTCATTATTCAATACAAGGTACTTTTTGACTTTTCCAAAAAAAAGGACGACGAGAATGTTTTTTTAACTTATACAGCATAAAAAGATTTTTATGTATTCATATTTCATTTTTCCATCAATCTTCATCTACACTATTTCAAGATTATTTTCAAATAAATTATTTTCTTTTATAATTGTGTGTCATTTTGAGAAATGAAAAAAAAATTGAAGAATAAATGATATTTTCCTCAAGAATTAATATCAAGTGTTTTATCAAAGTTATTTTCCATCTATGGTGACATTATTTAAATAAGGTTATTATTATATCAATATTATTACTATGATTTGATTGTGTTTATTATGGAATAATATTTACGAAATCCATTTGTTTTATATGGATTGTGGTGGAATGATGTTCAAGAAATTTATTTTAGTCCTTGGGTTATGCTATGATGAATGATTTATATTTTTGTTGAACACATAAGAATGATTTTAGTATAAGATGGGTGGGACCTATATCTCTCTATAATGAATTGGGTAAAGATGGATTACTCATGAGGTATATATGTTATGCATGAACTAGATTTAATGTTCATAATTTTATGAGTAGGTCTAGTTTCTATGACCATATGTTAATGCATGGGCCTGGTTTCATGTCCTTAATTTAACGAGTGAACCTATTTATATTTATACATGTTCACAAATTTATAAGCTTAGGTGTATTCCAAAATCTCATGTCTTATGTTATAGTTATAATCTTTTGTATCATGATCTTTGATTTTAATTATGATTCATGTTTTTCATTGATATGCAGGGCATGATCTTCAAATGTTATGATCACGTTCTCATAACCCTTATGCTCATGTTTATTTTACAAATCACCATTTTTTACCCTTTTTGAACATCTGATCTCACCCCTTTTTATGTTTCTTTTCCATATAATATGAATAAGGGTGTTAAGTAAGATATTTTAAAAGGGGGTTATAGTTATGAAGGATAAAGTAAGATATGATGTAGATGTTTCATGAACCTGTTGATTATGTTTCCCAATTTCCAAATACACTAAACAGATATGGTTTTTGGGTGTCTCTTTGATTAATTTATTAATTATTATGCAAAATTAATTTAATTCCCATCTATGTCAAGCATGGTCTATTACATTTACATTTGAACCCTATGTGATTTCCCTCCTTATCCTACATCAATAATTGGGTTCTGGTGGATCCCCATTAACAATATATGGTGAGTTTTCATCTCTTCGCCATTGTTTTCCTTCAATTATTCTTTGAATATGTGCTACGATGGTTCATATTTTGTTTGGGGTGTGAGTTGGTCAATGTTTTTGATAACCCTTGATTGATGTGCTGGTTGGTCAGTGTGTTTTTTTGTGGTTTTGGTTTGTGGTCAATTCTTCTTTACCCTCTGGTGCACAGAAAATTGGGAAAGGTTATTTAAGGTATGGAATCCCTTTTTCCTTACTTTTTTATCATGTGAGAGGGTTTTTCTCTTGTTTATCCATGGGAAAATGGTTTTCACTAAATTAATATATATAATTAATCTGTTTAATTGAAATTAAACGATAAGTTGGTCTATTTCTCATGCATTTATAGTTATGATATTATTGTGATGTTGTGTTTGTATGGGTTGAATTCCTATCTAAAAATTATGGTCATTGTAGAAAAAAAATTACTAATTTTTCATGAGTTTTGGAACCTTTTCTTATTGTGATTTTTTTTATATTTCCCTAAAATGTAAATTGGTTAACCAATTATATTTGGATAATAGAATGGTTGCCCCTATATTATGTTTTGTATGAGAATTACCAAAATTAATAATTGGAATGTGATAAAAATTCACCTTTATAAATCTGTAAAATGTTCTATGATGTGTTGTGATTTGTGGTCATGCTATGGGGATGTGATGTGTGGTTGTGGGTAATGGGTCTAACCAGTTATCGAAGGTCTATTTGGGGGTCATAAATGTGATGTTGTGATATAGGGGATAATATGGTTAGTATATAGTTGTACTATATGGAAAAAATGTGTGGTTTCAATGTGGTATAGGGTGATTTTTGTTTGGTATGTGGTGTGTTGTGGGGTGGCGATGTGAAGTTTTGATGTAGGGGATAATAGGGGAAGTATGCAGATATACTATGTGGCAACAAGGTGTGGTTTAAATGTGGTATGGGGGATGTTTAGTTGATATGTGGTCATGTTCTCAGTCGGAAATGTGATTATGTGTTATTTTGTAGATGATATGAGAGGGTTTTTATTGTGCAAGATATCCAAGTAATGATTTAATAACTGGTTAATAATGTTTTAAATGAATTGGATTGGATGTTTTAATTGGATAAAATTAATAAAAAAAAATTAATAATGATTTATCTGGTGAAATTTAGTAATTGATAAATATTAATGGAGTGGTATATTTAAAGGAAATTGGCTCAACTTGTAATTAAATGTGGGAAGTGGCTTGTGGATTGATTTTGTTGTGTGGTTTTCTAGATTTTTAGGTTCTATTAAAATTCATGTATTTTTAATTGGTACATACTTGAAGTGGGACCATAGGTTGGGATTGTGTGTTTGGCTATATATACCTTGTACGTTCTTTGTAATTTCTATACGCACCCATACCATTTATATCATTATGTAATGGCACCCATACATTTATATAAGGGTATTTTTTCCAACATCTCAGTGATGTGGATGAATGACTAGATACCTAATCTTTATTGTTATCTCATCTAGATGAGTAGATATATATAGGATATTATGGATGGAGGTCTGACAGTGCAGTAGGTGATGGTACAATTTTATTCAGGTGAGATGAGATGTGATCGTGTTGTGGGGAGGTGTCCTAGGAGTCTTGAGGTGAGATGAGATGTGACCATGTTGTGGGGTTGCTTATGGTGGGTGACATTCAAGGGAGGAGGAAGGAATGAGGTTGATTTTCTTCAAGTTAACAATTCCCTAATACTCTGTTTATCATTTTTATGTGATGCCCGATGTTTTATTGTGAGAGATTTTATGTGACCATGTTGTGGGGTAGTGGCCCATGTGTTTGCAGGCACAATGTGATGTGGCCATGTTGTGGGGAGGTGGTACATGTCATACATAAGATATGGATGTTATAGGATATATGATGTTCATAAAAATACTATAAAATCCATAAAAATAAATTTTTAGTGTTTTTAAATATTAGATATGAAAAATTATTATTTCATGAAATAGCTTAAACATATCCCGCCAAGATATTCTCAGATAGTACCCCTCTTAGGCATTACCTACCCAAACCATTCTTCATCACTTGGGGAAGGAAACATAAGAAAGGGTGAGCTCATATGATCATTAAGGATAATCATAGGAGATATCAATCCTTTATCATTAAAAGAATAAGATAAGAATAAGTTTATATGATCATGATCATGATCATAAATTATGAGGTTCATACCAAACCTCTCATAGATCATAAACATGATTCACATAAATAACATTATCCATTTAGAAAATATAGACCATAAGAGTAATAAATCATCATAAATCAATCATAATACATAAGTTCATGTTATAAAAGTGTGTCACCGTAATTAATATAGAAAAACATTTCATATGTCAAGGTCTACTACCATGACCATCAATATAGTGGATCAGGACACACCTGTTTCCCATAGAGGATCAGAACGTACCTGTTTCCCATAGTGTATCAATCCCATCAACTTATTTACCAGTATTATCTTATTATATAAAAATCATTAAAAATTTAATTTTAGGGAGATATAGGTCTCACACATCACATTATTAAAATCATACATATGTGGTCCATGAGAACATAAATCATTCATTATATCAAAACCCATGAAAAGAAATGGGTTTCATAAATATTTCATCATAGAATACCCCATAGAAAAGAAATGGGTTTTTTAAATTTCATGCCAAAATAAATATAAACCAACCATAAATATAATAAGGATATAATACTTTAATAATATCCTCATTAAATCAAAGAGTTTTATCTAAGATGAATTTTTTTTCAAGGATTAGTTGAAATATTTTTTTAGGAAAAAAACATTTCCATTTTTAAATCATTTATTTTTAAAGAGTCATGAAATTATAAAGTTAAACATGTTATTTTTAAATAAGCCTTTAATATTTTAAATAAAATATCAAATCATTAAGCTTTCATGGCAGTGGGAAAAGTCACTCATGCTTTATAAGTTTAAAAAACATTCCTGCAATATTTTTATCAGAAAATTCACAAAGAACGTCATTTAGAAAAAGACAAAAATAATCCTTTGAAACCATTTTTTAAAGAGACAAACATGAGTAAAAATTAATTTAATAATTTATAATATAATAGGAAAAACATTTTCAATTTTTTTTAGAAAAATGGACATGGAAGAAAAAAAGATTCTTAAGGGAATCTTTATAAATTTATTTTTTAAAATAATGTCCCTCATAAATATCATATCATTGAATTGAGTATTAATAAAATGTAATGATTATGTGTATCTAATATAAATAAACATAAAAAATTGTAAATATAACATAATATAATCATAATTCATTTCACAAATAATCTTAGCATGATGTAATCAATTAGGTAGAAGTTTAACAGTTTTTTCATAATTTAACCTCATGTATACAGTTTTAAATAATGTTATTAATTAAATACGGAACTTTATTAATACTTATAATATTATATATTATTACTTTTTTAACACCTTACCACCCTTTCATTAATATTATTTCATTATTTTAACTGTTTCGAGTGTATTTGTTTCATGGTTTCATGGTCGGTTCACTTGTGTATAATTATATATTTTATTGTAAAATGGAAATGAAACTCAAAAATTTAAATAAAATTTTATTAATTCACTTAAATGAGTTTAAATATTCTCAAATATCATTTTTAATTCTGACATTATTATTATTCATTTGTTAAAATGTGACTGATAAATTTTTAGTTTAATTTTGCAGTTTTCATGGCCATCACGAACTAGTTACTTTTTATTTACTATTATGTCTATATATTCATTTCAAGAAATTAAATTGGTAACAATATACCTATTAACATATTATTTAACCATAATAATACTTTTATTACTATCCTTGAAAGTTGTAATGGAAAACAAAAAATATTATCCACAGAGACGGTTAACCACCACAATTTGAAAAATGGTTTCATTTATTTAAATAAGAGGAGATGTGAAAAGTGGTGTATATAAGATATTACATTAGAAATATAATATTTTGGTATATACATGATAATATATTTGTTATTATTTTATGGGTTAAGGAGGTAAATAGAAGGTATAAAAAAGATAAATTAAGATAGGTTTCTTGAGAATGTTTCCTCTTAAATATCACCTCCTTAAAAGATCCCTTGAGGAACATTGAATTGGTATTTGGGTGAGAACAGAAATACTTGAATGTGTGGAGAGTGGGGAGAAGAGGTTTTGGTAAATATTTTAATGTATTAATGTCTTGTGACGATAAATGGTGTTGTGAGGAGTGGTAATTATACTTGAAGAGTGGTGGTTTAAAGTGATTAAATAATGATTATTTTTTATTAAAAGATAATCACATTTGGGTGGAATTAATTTCAATAAATTTGGATGATAATAAATGTTTTAAAGGATTTATAAGGTCTATAAAAACATAAATCACCCATTTAATGTTATAGTTTTAGGTATTTTAATCTATTACCTTTTAATTTTTTCTTGCTACATTATTTTACCTATACTACAGTATATATTTTTTACCCTGGTAACTTATTTATTACTCAAAATAAAGATGGTATTATAAGTGAAATTGGACCTCATAATTAGATATATGAATTTTATTTTTAAAAATTCAAAAAACAAAAGGTTAAAAATTATATTAATAACTAAACCGTTAAAAGCAATAAAAAATAGTTTTTTTTTTGGAAAAATGTGTTTTTAAGACATAAAATACACTTATACCAAAAATAATATATAAATATTATTTCAAAATAACTAATTAGATTATATCTAACTAAAAATCACTTATGTTAATTTGATATCAATTTAAAATCATAAAATGAATTTTAAATTTATATAAAATGATAGTTTTATAGACATCAATATTTTTTATTATTCACTAAAAAATTAAACTTTTCCAGAAATTAAAAAAATTACTCATAAGATAATTTTAGAATTATGAATATAAAAATTATATTAATTTTATACGATAAATTTTCAAAAAGTTTCAAAAAATAATTATATTTATTTTCTCATATGAACCAAAAAAAATCTTTTTGAAGAAAAATTATATTTAAAGAAAACTTATGAATTTACTAAATATTATGTGTTTATTTAATAAGAATAAATTGATACATTAATGATGAGTTGAAAAATTATATATTTCATAACATGTTAAATACTATTAGTTCCCTCTAATTTCATGAGTATATTATAATGGTCGTGTTAAAATAATAGTATTTTGGTCTTCATTTAATCTTGATGTTTTGTTTAACAAACACTATCAAAGAAATTAAATTCATTAAAAAGAATAAATATCAAAAAAAATGAGGGTGTTACATTCTACCCCCCTTAAAACAAATTTTTGCTCAAAATTCATCAATCTGATAAAAACTGATGAAGATACCACTACCTCATCACATCCTCATGTTCCCATATAGCTTCCTCAAATTGATTTTTTTGCACAAAAGTTTAACTAGGTAAGTGGTCTGCTTTTTATAAATTTATCTCTATGGTCTATAATATCTATTGTTTATTCTTTATAATAATTATCAGGATTTAATGGTATGACATTTGAGTTTAGTACATGGGAATTTTTATGTATGTACATCATCGGGAGAGATACATGGAACACACATTAACTTGACATGGATTCAGTGGAAGTGCTAAATGATAATCTATTGTCCCAATATGATCATGTATTCCATAGGGAATGATATACCTATGGTCTATTTTTCCATTCTGTATTCCATAGATAAATTCATAGAAATACCTTCTCTCCATCAACATATTCTAGATCATATCTATGATTTTTATTATAACATTTCCTTCAACGTTATATTTCCCTTATGTTTTGTTGAATGAATCTAACCTTATCTACCATCCCATCAACCTACTCATGTCCTAATATCTTTATTTCTGCAAATTTTTCTAGAATGTTGGATTTATATACTTCTTTATATAAAGGGTTTCATAAGGATCCATATGAATTATTGAGTGAAAGCTATTGTTGTAAGAAAACATAACTAGAGGGAGGTGTGGATCATAATCACCTTTTATATCCAAAGAATAATATTTTAGTATGACCCCTAGAGTTTTAAATATTCTCTTAAACTAACCATATTCTTAATGATGATATATAGTGATGAAAATTAACTCTGTGTTAAGATATTGTTGAGGAATTCATCAAAAATCAAGGTAAACAATAGATCCCAATCAGATACATTTGAATATAGTAATCCATGAAACTTTTACACTTCCTTAATATATATTCTAGAAAGAGTATTTAGAGAGAAATATTCTCAAATAAAGTGTCGTAACTTCATAATGTGATTAACTAAAACCCATGATTTTATCAATATTAACAATAAGAAAAATCCTAAAGGGAACCAATACTTTTAATCATATGTTCAAAAATTGTAAAGGAGTTCATCCCTGAATAAGTTTGTCACATATAAAAATCTAAATACTTTGTATTTCAATAAATTTCACTTAATCTTCATAAAATCCACTCACATTAAAATCTTAAAAGGGATTTCAACACATAAACACATGATGGTATCCATAACTTTTATGTTAATCTTACATGGAGGCATATACACTTCCAAATGTTAATTAATCTTTTATTCATTATTCAAGATCTTATATTATACAAAATTAGTTTCATTGGAAGCATAGGTTCATCCTTTTGTTGATAAAATATCAAATTCGATTTCATTATTCCAAAATACCTGTAAAATTATATAATCATATTAAATTTATCTAAGGAATGAAAATAATAAATTCAAACAAAATGAAATAATAAACTCCCCTCTAAGGAGAGGATAATAATGGTGCCCAAATTATCATGATTCACTTTATCCATTTTGATTGCATAATATTTCCATTTTCCCTTTGTATCTATAGCTTGTTGTAGATTATAATCCATATTAGTCTTGGGATTGGGGCATTGATTCATATAATTCCAAAACTCTTTAAACTTGAAACACTAAAGTGTGGTTGGTGAATTAGTTATTATACTCTCCTCCTCTATTGAAATAACCATCCCATTAATAACATTTCGACATTCATGGGATTTATGACCCGACTTTTCATATTTAAATCACCTCCCAATTCGGTTGAAAAAACATCCCTTGATATTTCTTCCCATATTTCAAACAAGTAGATTACTATAATTTCCTTTCACCATGTGATTTATTCATGTTTTTATGACACTCGATCATTATTTTCTTTTCAAAACCATGGGAATAGTTGGAATATCCAATTTCTATTTCTACTTTAAGTGAATAATGAATGATTTCTTAATAGCTACGAATGTATATTATAGATAATTCCTTTCAGAGACTAGGTTTTAGGCCACCAAATAATCTATCAAATAAATATTAAATGCTGATAATTAAGCTAGAGAAATACCATGTAATCCTTTTAAATTTTCTTCATCAGTACCAATAGATTTATCATCCTTTTTTCCATGCTAAGAAATTCCTTATCCATATTTTTATATATAATATGTGGAAATTATATACTTAATAATATCCCAATAAAATCATCCCCTTCCATGGATTCAATCTCTTCCACTTGCCTCTCATTCTTGATAAGATTCCACCATTTATCTAATTCAAATTCCAAATGATAAAAAGTTAAAGAAATTTTTCATGTCTCAATCATTTAAGAATAGAAAATATTTTCTCAATGGTATTGATCCGTCACTCAAACACTAGTGGATTAGAAGACACACTAAAATAAGTTGGATGTTACCTTGTGAAATATTCAACAGTATGTTGTTCCCTCTTTTGATCATTTGGAAACTCATCATTATTCAAAGCTTGAGAAATTTTTGTGAGGACAACTGAAATATTCTGAGTTCTATATCTCATAATTTTTGGTTTCTCTAGAGGAAAATCATTTGATTTTCTCTCTCACTCAACAGTAACATGGTTCCTTCCGGTTCTATCCATTGACTAAAAATAAAAAATCAAAGAATGAGAAATAAAATCATATTGAATAAACACATAATTTAGAAAAAACATTTATGAAATGTCAAAATTGTAACTCCTTCTATGAAATATTAGGATTGTCCTAGATCATCCATGATATTTATCAAAACATTAGGATATTTTCATGTACTTAGTCTTATCCCCTGGGTTTTCATAAAAAATTTCAAACCCTAATCTCCAAATATTGTATAAACCCTACTCTAATACCAAATATAACAGCCCTAGATTTTTATACAGAAAGATTACATATATTTATATTAATATTCAATACATAAAAATAATATTCACTCTAGAACTATAAAATTTTAGAGTATTTTGATATTAGATATAAAATATTCATATTATATGAATGATCTTCAACATCTTCCATAAATATCTTCACATAAATTATCTATCTTAGGCTTACCCTACCTAAACCATTATTAATCACATGGGGAAGGAAACATAATAAATATTGAGCTTAGATGCTTAGAAAGGATAAACATAAGATATATGAATCCATGATTATATGAAATAATATAATAATAATAAAGTTGTGTGATCATTATCAGAAAAATATGAAGTTCATACCCATCCATTCATAGTTCATAAACATGATTCATAACATAAATATTATCATTTCAAAAAACATGTACCATAAGAGTGAAAATCATCATAAATCAATCATGATCCACAAGATCATGATATAAAAGTGTAGAAGCTTCATAAATAAAAAAAACCATTTCATATATCATGGTTAATTACCAATAAAATCAACATAATGGATCAGTAAACACATGTTTCCCATTGTGGATCAGGATGCACTTGTTTCTCTGAGTGGATCAAGATGCAACTTTTTCCCATAGTGGATCATTCTCATCCACTTGTTTCCCATTTTTATCTCATGATGTATAAAGATTTAACCAATATATTTTAGATAAATATAGGTCCCACCAACCACGTAATTAAAAATATACATATATGTTCCATAATAATATAAATCATTCATCATATTAGAACCCAAGAAAATAATTGGGCTTTATAAACATTTCATCATAGAATAACCTGTGGAAAAGAAATGGTTTTCATAAATATATTTTCATTATAAAAAAAACAACCATAAACAGAATAAAGATATTATCCTTTATTAATATCACCAATAAAACAAACAATGTTATATTAGTTGGAAAATAATCTTCAAATATCACCTGAAATAATTCTTGAGAAAAATAACATTTCAATTTTTAAATATTTTTTTATTAAAGATCCAAAAAATTATAAACGGAATAAATATTTTAAAAAAAAATTGTAATATTATAAGTAAAATATCAAATCATGAAGGCATCATGATCGCAGGAAAATTTTCTTATGCCTTATAAGTTAATAAAACATTCCTTCCATATTATTTTGGAAAATTCATACAAACCTTCATCTAGAAAACAACAAAAAGAATCTTTTTAAATAATTTTTAAATGTGTCAAACATGAGTAAAAATAATTTCAAGAAATCATAAGAGAATAAAAAATATATATAAAATAATTTTTGAAATCATGGACATGGATTAAAAAAGTGTGTTTTAAGTTAAACTTTAAAAATAATTTTATTAAAAGAAATTACCTCATAAATATAATATCATTGAAGTGAGAATTAATAAAATTAATAAATTATGTGTATCCACTATAAATATACATAAAATTTTTTAAATACAACATAATATAATAAAAAGTCATTTCACACATAATCTTACCCTGAAATAATCAACGAAGTATAAGTGTAAACCAATGAATGGAAATTGAGTTATGAAATCTCTTACCACTTTATAATCAATCCAATATTACTCCCCATAAAATAATAATTATAAAATCAGACATTTATTACCAATAATATAATTATATTAATGATATTATATATGAAAGGTAAGTATATAAAACACCAAAAAAACAAATAAGTGGTGAATAAGGAATGTATCTCATAGAAGTAAAAGGGAGATGAGAAAACCCTTACCTTGTGCATACCTTTTGTTTTTCAAACATTAACCTCATGTATAAAGGTTTAAATAATGTGATCAATTCATTACATAATTATATTCATTTTATTGTAACATCCCAGGTAAATAAAGAATATGACATTTTTATATTTATTAATATTTGTGAATTAAATATTAAATTTAATTTAAAATTGATTCTATGATCGATGGTGTACCTAAAATGCAATAATCAGTTTCTATGAAATCTTATATTAAACACAATGTTGAGTTATATTGAAAAAAATATAATATTATTATTTTAAATGGTAGTTAATGCCTAGTCATTGTATTGGAAGAAATGAACAGAACTAACAATATTATGACTAAAAATTTTTTTTAAATGTTTTTACATTTTTCCAATAATATTTAGATTATAAAAATTAGATTCTAAAAATTAGACGCTAAAAATTAGAATGAATCCAATTTTAAGCATAAATATGCTAATATTTTTAAAAGGTAGTTTTACAAAATTTTAATGGTGAACCCTTTTTAAATCTATTTTTCACTTTTATAAGTTTAATTTGACAAAATAAACTTCTTATTTAGAATAAGGACATAAAATTTTACTTTGGGTAAATTTTTGGTATTTTTCTGATAAGGTTTATTTTTTAATGAATAGTGAAAAATACTGCATTTTAAGTCAAGACTTTCTTTTCATCTAATTTATTTATATGATTGGATTATCCATTTAATTGGTTTTATAGTGTAATTATATTATATTTTTATCATTTAATCCAATTTTGGTTTCTATAATAATTCTCACTTGGAAATTGGACATAAACACGTGTCAATATTTTGGTAGTTTTTACTTCATAAAAACACACTTTTTGGTTTTGAAAATGGAAATTACTTTTAAATTAATTTCAGAAACTTCTGTGTTTTGAATATGGAAAAATTTATTTCATATTAGGAATCAGTATTTCCAAATTTTGTAAATAGGTACCTTTTATTTTTAGACATTATTAATAGTAACTTTAGTAAATATTTTATTTACCATGGTTAAAGGGTAAATCCGGTAAATATAGGTAAAAAATAATATTATAAAAATATTTAATTACCCTAACACATGTCCTAATCCTATTGGATAAGATATGTCCGACCATGGGCATCCTTGGGTATATTTTAGGACCCCATGGATCCACTTTTGTGTGAAAATGATATTTAATTACGTTTTATTTAAATTTAAGGAAAATATACCCTAAACATGTATCTTTTAATAAAACAATTTTTATATTTGTCTATATAAGTTATGTATTCAACTATAAATAGTAATTAAAAATATAAAAATATTTTTCTACATCATGTAATTTTATTTATAGTTTTTAGACTTCAATTAAATAAATATATTTATGACACAATGATGATGTAGTGATAACCTTATTAATGAATGATTTAAATAAATATGATTATAGATATTAAAATAAATTTATTTTTAAACTTTTTATGAGATTCATGAATTTTAGGGATTATTATGACTTTTTATATTTTAATTATTGAATATTTGTTGAATGAATCAAGTATTAATGGATTTTTAAAAAGTCATGATATGAATAGTATAAAAATTGACAAAAATGAGATTTTAAAAAAAATTATTAAATGATTTAACAGTCCTAAAAATATAATATTCGGACAAATGACTTAGATAAGGTTTATAATTTCATTAATGAACCACTTGAGGTTCTATTGAAATTTTATAGTAACTATATTAACCATATAGTATGAATACAAATAAAGACATAGTTGGAGTTAAATTAGTTAACTAAGGGTTAAACCTAAAAGATAGTGTTAAATTTTTGACCTAGAATTATATAAAACATATTTACTGAGATTATTTAGAAACATAATCAACTTATATTATAATTAAATTAGTTTTGGACCTTTATGAAAAGAAAATTATTTTATAATAAAATATTATTTCAATATCTTCTTAAAGTGTTCATCCTCCCTCTTATAAAAGGGCATCACCTCTAACCCTTAATAACACCACTCAAAACCCTTGGATCATCCAAAATCTACCCAAATAATCTCCCAATATCCCTCTATTCCTCCTACAAGCCTTAATTTAGGTAGAAGAAAATTCAACAAAAGCCTTTTATCTTAAATCAAAAGGAGTTACCTGATTTGAGGTAATGTCTTCTCTCAAGATTTTTTCATTAATTTTCCTTCTCTAACCCCATAAACTCTCTATATTACATTATTTTAAAACACAAAAAGTATATACAGTATAATAGTATTTTCTTATAAGAATTATTTTAACTAGACTTCTACACACCTTTATCTAATGGATACAAACATACTATTTCTGTGTACGGCGAACTGTTGCCTCACAAAATGATGATTGCTGGATTTTCCTCTACCACCTTTCATGGTGGACATTTTGATGGAACTGTATTTATATATTATATATATTATATTTATTTTGTCTCTATTTTTATGAAATTTTGTTTACAGTATACCTTTATTCTTTCTTTAATTATTTAATAAGATAATTTCATTTTAGGAAGTGCAGACTACCGCCCCCTCAAAGTGATATGACTCGTTTCTACTATACATGGAACATATAAAGGATGGAATTAATAAAATTATTTAAAATATATATTATACTGGAATTATAATATACCTATGTATCCTTTTTTCATTCCTTTAAATATGAAAAATAAATGAAAGTAGCATTCATGCGTACGTACAGCTTACCGTCTCCATGAATGGTGCAATTCATTTCTTATATCAAAATGTAGTGGAATATAATAAATAAATATATACTGGATATATATGATATATATAATATCTAAATCATGAATATCATTCTGGTGATAATGTAATTTTGACCACATGGACCATTTTTAATTATAAAAAGTTCATTTTTTACTCCAGTACCCAATATTGACAAAACAAAGGATATTAACTTATATAATTATGTAATTTTTATAAAGTGGTAAAAAGTGATATAAAAAGAATAATAAAATTGAAAAATGTTCTGAAGAAAGTATAAATTAACTTAAGTTTATTGTTCAGGAAATTAAAGAATGAACGAGTCAAGTTTGACACAAGGTAAGGGACTTTGTCTCAATCTCCTTTTATTGAAGCATATTTTGATAATATATGCCTCTTTATTTTATATAGTGTAAAATAAAATCCTTTGAATTTTACTTTCATTCAAATAGAATCTTTTTCTATGAAGAACTTTACTAAAAATCAAAAGTATGGTTTTTAACGTATGCGGTGAAAAATACCTTTCTGCCGCCGTGAGCATTATTTTATATATAGATTCCTTAACAAGCTGTAATGTTTTTAGAAGTAAAATAAATTCCATATACCATTTTTATGTATTTTGGTATTTAAAATGGTTTTTGAAATGGATTGAATATTTCAATATCCTGAAATTATTTTTTATGATTGAAAATGAAATGTTATTAGTGAAATGTTGATATTTGCAATATTTTATGATTATATAATCGTACTTGGACATTTGAAGAGTGGTTATGTGATAAACCAATGATGGGTGATTACGTTATAAACCAAATTATGGGTGGTTTCATGATAAACAAAGGATGTGTCATTATGTCATAACCTCCAATGCATTGGATATGGAAGTCGGTTGTATAGCTATTGCATTTAGTTATATGTGCCGAAGTCGACTGTATGGTTATTCCATTTAAGTATGTTTATGTCCCAAGTTACCTTATATTCTATATGTTTCTTTCTATGGGCTATATGGTAATCTTTTCGTTACAAAAAGGGTAAGCATTGAGCTTATATTCAGCAAAGTGTTTTTGATACTTCTTTATGGTGAAAGCTATTACTTTATGATGAAGTATTCATGGTTTACATGTTGTTTTGAAAAACTAAAATTTTTCCTTCCTTATGTATCCCTTACTGAGCATTTTATGATCATCCCACGTTTTTGAAATGTTTTTCACTGGACTTAAAGATGAATAGGGTCAAGGATGGGATCAAGGAAAAGGCATGTTTTCTAAAACATGTAACTAGACATGTTTCTTTTTTTAAGAGTTTTTGTTTTATGAAAAAAATGGATAGTGAGTAGAAGTGTCTACTTGTAATATTAAATTTGTTATGTATAAGTTATAACCTAATTCTCTAAATCTCTAAACCTAAAAAGATCCCCAGTGTCAATTATTAACATAATTCAATATTAAGTAATGTTTATGATCGGGGCCATATAGTTGGTATCATAGGTCGGTTTAGACAAAATTAAGAGTTGGGATATTGTTAAATTAATATACATAAATTAATTTTTCTTAATATTGAAATGATATAACATTTTAATATTTCCATTTTTCTTTCCCTAAGATATTTTTTGTGTTCGGAATGGTTTTCCATAGAGGAAACATGGCAACTATGATGGGACAATGTAACGACCCAAAGTTTCATTAATGGAAATCCCTCTTGATCTTATTAAATGTCTATTTATATAAAATGTTTTTATAAAATGTCAACTTCATTTGTTTTATGATAAGAATTGTGACCGTTACTTTTATAGCTATTGAACAGTGATCACATGATTAGTATAAATATAGGGCTTTAACAAATCCAATTTACTCAGACAAAGGAAGTGATGGCCTCATCCAGTAGAATTTCTCCATAAGAAGCCCATTTTTCAGAACTCGGAAAAGAGGTGGCATCTTTGGGCTTCTCCCTTGACTAATCCCAAGCTGAGCTTCATCATGTCAAGCTCAAACGTGACCGTCTACGAGAAAAGTGGAAGTTGATTGAAATTACCACTCGAGCGATGTTATCCGAGCCACCCCAAGAGTCTGTCACCATCGTACACCGTACCCTTAGGTCTTATGCAGCTATTTTAAGGGGTTATGTAACAAATAAGTAGTACTATGTTCATGTACATTATTTTTTTATATATTAATGAATATAATTTCTAGTCATTTTTGATACATTGTAAATATTTTTTAAAGTACAAATGGTGTTTTTAGTTATTATTTAATTTAGAAATATATTTTATTAAATTAAGGGATTTTTGATTTAAATAATGTTTTAATAAAATATTATTATTAAAAAATTTATTTTTATTAAATATAAATGATCTTATAATTTTATTAATGCAATTATAATTTTTATTAAGGTTTGAAATCCATTTCTGTCAAAACTCGTGAATTTTCGATAAATGTCGGTTTTTATTTTAAAAGTGAAAATTAACATATTTAGAAAATTATTTAGATAAAATAAATGTCATTTTTTTAATTCGGACGTCGAAATTATCCAATGGTTAATTTTTCATAATTTTCTAAGACAGTCAAATTTTTGGGTAAAAATTAAATACCGTTTAAATATATAATGTGTTTTATGACATCATAATGACCCAATAGTGATGTAATAAAATACTATAATCTTTATGTTGGGCCAATAAATGTTTTACAATAAAAATAATGTGATTTTGGGTTGGTTTGACTTACTTTGCAAAGCATTAATGGACCCCTCAAGACTTATTCAACACTTTGCCTTTTTAAATTAATTTCCATGGGAGTGTGACTCACCTCCACATAAGAAAACTTATTATTTTCATAAGTTCGGACTATGGCCTTATAAAATACTTTTTTTTTATTATTCCCTTTTCCAAAAACCATGGGAAAAAACCATGGGATGGTTTGTGGTTTGGATTAATTTAATATAAGGGTTCCCAAACCTAAATAATAAAGAATTCCCTCACCTTTCCTATATAAACCCACCCAAGCTCCCACTTTCTCCTCACTCAAAGACCTTGGAGTTCGTCCAACCTATTCCCTACTCTCTCTAGAATCCTCCTACAGTGCCCCAAGCTCCCAAGAAGCCTCTCACAAGCCTCTCTCTATCCTTTGGAAGCACACTTCCAAGTAAGGGTTTTTTCTTCCTTTCTCATTTTTGTCCAATTTTCTTTAAGTTGTTTTGCCCTTTTAATTTCAATTATAAATGTTGGGGTATGGTTTATCACCTCCCTCATACTTCCCTATTTATGTTTGAATGATGGGAGACCCTTTCTCTCTCCTTAAATTCCTCCCATGTACACCTGTTACTATGCCGAAATTCTGAAAGGAACTTCTCTCTCCTCTTTTACATTCAAGCAATACTTTTGTGTCATGAATCTAAATTCCATTAAAATTAATGGGAAATGTATCTATATGACCTCATTACATTCCATTACATGTAAATATTATGGGGAACCATTTTCTCTCTCATCAACCATTTTTATGAATTCTTATATCACGCCGTTACGCTGCCGAAATCGCACCGATTTTTCTAAGCCAATGCCATTGTGTAGTGGATACTATGCCCATTTATCCATTAAGGGTATTCACCTTTATGCACATTTACTTATTTATTATAAGGTTTAATTTATGAATTCCACATTCCTTTATCGTGGAATAAATTATTATGTTTTATGAATCCATGTTTTATGATCCATGTGGCACACTTATGCATGAAATGAAATGTTTAAGAAGGGTGTTCCCTTATAGCACTCCAATGCATTGGGTAAAGTATAGTATCATGATATGTCATGTGCAATGAGTGTTGACTCATGCTAATTCAAGTGCAATGAGGGTTTACTCGTGCTTTATGTGCAATGAGGATTTACTCATGCTCCATGTGCAATGAGCCTTGGCTCATGCTAATTCCATGTTAAGTATTGTTGCCACATTTCCATGTTATTATTATCATGATTTATCATGACTTTATGTTCATGTTTCTTTTATGATCTATTGATATGCCTATTGTATAAAATGTATTGTACTCCTCATGTTATTCCTTGTGTACTCCCTTACTGGGATTTATAGCTCACCCTTTTCTTATACATGTCCTCAGGTTATCCCATGCGATGCTAAGTACGAGGGAATGTAGTGGTCATGTAAAGGAAGTTTTCAATAAAGATGTTTTATTTCATGTTTCAAGTTTTTATGTAATGATCCTAAGCCCCAAAGACACTAAAACTCTCGATCTTATTATTGTATCAAGTGATGTTTTATGTAATAAATCATGTTTAAGTTTGTAATAAAAGCAGGGTTGTCATAGTTGGTATCAGAGGATAGGTTTAGTTATTTTTGAGATTAGGAAACCCTAGTAAATCCTTAGATACAAGACTAAGTATAAGAAAAACATACCTATGTTTTGTTAAGTACTAAGTAAGTGGTTTATCAAACAAATACATCCCTGTCTGGATACAAGCAGGTAGAAGCGGCTCTGGCACAGATGTATCCTAGGGGTAAAACCCGAAAACACAGCTTTGAGTTAGACTTGAATGAAAACTGGTGCACGACAACGGTCTTTGCTGCACTCTTTTTTACGACACTCCCAGGGGATATGTTTTGATAAATTCACAAGCTTATTATGAACCCTTATTATGGGAATTAAAAAAAATGCCCCTAAGAATATATGTTAGAAAGTAGATCATGAAAAGCCTAGATTAAAGCCTATAGACTCATGAGTTAAATAAATGAAAGTTTATTTATAATTCATCAACTTTTTTCTTTGGATTACCCTTTATGTGTTACCCCTAACTTTCCTTTTATTCCAGCCAATGGCTTGTAATAAGAGAACTCGGGCTAACATCCGTTGTGAATATCAGTGTGATGACTATACTAATGAGATGCCCAATCGAATGGGAGCGGGAATCACGAACTTTGCCATGATTCTCTCTCAGATAACTCAAGTTTTGAATAGAAACATGGGTCTAGGGGAACGTTCAACCCCCCTAAGAAAGAACAAGTCGCTATCAAGAGCTTCATGAGACAAAGGCCTCCTAATTTTAGTGGATCATCTGATCCCACAATCGCTGAACAATGGATCAACTCCATTGAAAAGATCTTCTCCATCCTCCAATGTTCTGAACAAGAGAAGGTTCTCCTGGCGGCTTATCGTATGGAGGGTGAAGCTGATCAATGGTGGGCGTTGATCAAAAATATGAAGCCTGGGGAGGAGATCAAGGCGTTGGAATGGAAGGATTTCCAGAAGATATTTTTCGTTAAATATTTTCTGCGCACCCTCCGGATTAAGATGGAAAGGGACTTCCTTTCCCTCAAGAAAAAATATGAAGAATCTGTTGGAGAATATGAGGAAAACTTCACAAGCCTTGCACGATATGCTTCCAGCTTTGTTGTTACCCCCGAATTTAAGGTTGACCACTTCTTTGGTGGGCTGAAGCCTAGCTTGCGGAATGCATTAGCGATCCGTGACTTTGACATCTATGAGGAAATTGTCCGATGTGCCCTCAAGGTAGAAATGGAGATCAGGGAATCACAGGGGTATCATGGGGACAAGAATCGTAAGGTGGACTTCAATGTTGGTGGTCTGATGGATAAATCCAATGGTGCTAAGACGATACAGCACCCCACTTTCCAAAATTGCGGAAAGAAGCACCCTGGAAATTTCCTTAAGGGGACGAGAAAATGCTTCAGGTGTGGAAGAGAAGGGCACCTAGCTGTTAACTATCGGCATGAAAGACCCACAGCTGTGATAGATGAGAGGAATTCTCCATTTGAAACTCAATGTTTTGTTCAATTCTACAAATGAAAAGAACCGGGTCATTTTGTAAATCAGTTCCCTAATCCAAGGGTTTTCGGAGACAACCAACAACCTCCATGGTAACAAGGAAGAGCTTTTGCCATCACTTCTACTGAAGTGAACCCCGAAAACGAAGTGGTGACAGGTAATCTAGTTATTCATTCAAGAATAGCGAACATACTTTTTTATTAAGGTTCTACGCATTCTTTTATATCTCGAAAGTTTAGTAGAAAAATACCAGCACCACCACAAATCATGGAAGTAAAGATGTCAGTGAGTACGGAAAATGGAGAAATCATTACATCCCATGAATATAAGCCCTACCATGTTATAGTCTATGGATTTAATTTCCTGGAAAACCTCATCATACTCCCTCTGGTGGAATTTGATTCCATTCTTGGCATGGATTGGATTTCCTTATATAGATCCAACATAAATTGTCGGGAGAGGGAAATTACACTCCATATGGAGAATCGACCCCTGATTCTTTACAAGTGTCAGGAGGAAGATGAATCTACTTTATCTCCATCATCTCAAGAATGGATATTACTGCCTTATGAGCATGTGTATCTGGCTCAGATGATTGAGTCTAAGGAAGAAACCATCCTTGAAGAAATGCCTATAGTGAGGGAATTTGCAGAAGTGTTTCCTGAGGAACTGCCTGGTCTTCCTCCTAGAAGATATGTTGAGTTCTCAATTGAACTTATACCCGGGGCATTACCAATATCCAAGACTCCATATAGAATGGATGGTGTTGATCTTGAAGAGCTAAAGTGACAACTACAGGAGAATCTGGATAAAGGGTTTATACGCCCAAGTGCTTCACTATGGGGTGCACCAGTCCTCTTCGTCAAGAATAAGGATGGGTCAATGCGGCTTTGCATCGATTATCATGAACATAACAAAATCATGATAAAGGACAAGTATCCTCTCCCAAGAATTGATTACTTTTTTGATCAGCTGCGTGGAGCACAATACTTCTCCAAGGTGGATTTGCGGTCGGGATATTATCAAGTAAGGGTGAAGAAGGAAGATGTCCCCAAGACTACTTTTCGCACAAGATATAGGCACTATGGATTCATAGTAATGCCTTTCGGACTCACCAATGTTCCAACAATCTTCATGGACTTGATGAATATAGTCTTTAGAGATTACCTAGACAAATTTTTGGTAGTCTTTATATATGATATTCTAATATAATCCAAAACCAAGGAGGATCATGAGGAGCATTTAAGAACTGTACTAGAGACTTTGCGCAAGGAGATGCTCTATGAAAAGTACAGAAAGTGTGAGTTCTGGTTTAAGGAGATCTCATTCTTGGGCCATATCATCACAAGCAATGGGATATCTGTGTACCCCTCTAAAACAGATGCAATTGAGGGATGTCTGAGGCCCACATCGGTAACGGATATCCGTAGCTTCTTGGGGTTAGCTGGATATTATCGACGATTTGTGAGGAATTTCTCATGATTGTCTAACCATCTTACCAAGCTAACTCGGAAGGGAGTACAGTTTTCTTGGAGTGATGAATGCGAAGAAAGATTCAAGGAGTTGAAAAGGAGGCTTATCACTGCGCCCGTGCTCACATTACCCACTAGTGGGGAACTTTTTGAGGTATTCAGTGATGCTTCAAAGAAGGGATTAGGTTGTGTGCTGATGCAGAATGACAAATTGATATCCTATGCCTCAATGCAGTTGAAAATCCGTGAGCGAAACTATCCAACGCATGATCTGGAGTTGGCGGTGGTGATCTTTGCCTTGAAAATCTGGCGACATTATCTCTATGGAGAGAAATGTGAGATATATACTAACCATAAGAGCCTTAAATATATATTCACACAGAAAGAGCTTAATATGCGCCAGAGAAGATGGATAGATCTCATCATGGATTATGACTGTTCAATACATTACCACCCTGGGAAAGCGAACAAGGTGGCAGATTCCCTAAGTAGAATGGATCCAGTGATTCTATCATCGATGAGAATTGATAAGGATCCAATCTTCTTAGGCTTGATGAAGATGGACATGGGAATCATAGAGAAGGGAACATCATCAATCCTTTCACAAATTATTACTCAACTGTCTCTTTTGGAAAGGTTAAAGGATGATCAAAAGGATGATGTGGGAATTCAAGAAAAAGTGGAAGCTATCAAAAAGGGTAAATCCTCAAAGTTTAATGTTAATGAAAAAGGAATTGTGCAGTTTGGGAAAAGACTGTGTGTTCCATCAAGTCCGGAGCTGAAGAAGGAACATTTAGATGATGCACATAGTTCGAATTTCTCTATTCACCCAGGGAGCACAAAGATGTATCGAGATCTCCAAGAAAAATTTTGTTGGGATAATATGAAGAAGGAGGTCGCTGAATATACATCAAAGTACCTGGTGTGTCAGCAAGTGAAGGCATAGAGGAAGAAGTCTAAGGGGATGATGCAACCATTTCCCATACCCAAATGGAAATGGGAAAACATCACCATGGACTTTGTCACCAGACTTCCAAGGACATCCAAAGGCAACAATGCAATATGGGTTGTTGTGGATCGTCTTACAAAGACTGCACACTTCATTGCTATTTGGGAGGATTTCTCTTTGAATCAACTGGCACAGATATATATCAGGGAAGTGGTAAGGCTGCCTGGAGTACCACTTTCTATTGTGTCTGACCGAGATCCAAGATTCACCTCTAAGTTTTGGAAGAGTCTTCAACATGCTCTGAATACTGAACTGAAATTCAGTATGGCCTATCATCCTCAAACTGATAGCCAATCTGAGCGAACTATCCAAACACTTGAGGAAATGTTGAGAGCATGCTCAATGGACATTAAAGGAGGATGGGATCAACATCTTCCTCTGGTTGAGTTATCTTATAACAATAGTTTCCACTCAAGAATCCAAATGACACCATATGAAGCCCTTAATGGGAAAAGTTGCAGAACACCGGCATGTTGGGATGAGGTCGGTGAACGTAAGATGCTTGGACTAGAAATGGTCGAGGAAATGGTGGAGAATGTGAAAACCATTCAGCAGGATATCAAGGTAGCCCAGAGTCGACAGAAGAGTTATATAGATAATAATCGACGAGACCTTAAGTTTAAAGTTGGAGACATGGTGATTCTATGCATATCTCCATGGAAAAAGTTCATGGGTTTTAGAAAGAAAGGGAAGTTAAGTCCAAGGTACATCGGCCCCTTCGAGATTATTGATCGTGTCAGGGTTGTGTCCTATTGACTAGCACTTCTACCTACTATGGCCAAAGTACATCATGTCTTTCATGTATCCCTATTAAGGAAGTATATACCGGACCCTTCACATGTACTCTCTTCTGAGGTGGTGAAATTTGAAGATGATCTTTCTTATGAGGAGCTACCAGTGAAGATCTTAGATTGTAGAGAAAAATTTCTATGAAATAAGACAATGCCCCTCATCAAGGTGTTGTGGAGAAACCACCAGTTTGAAGAAGCTACTTGGGAATCGGAGGATATGATGAAGCTGAGTTACCCACATTTGTTTTAGTGTGGGAAAAAGAAAATTTTGAGGGAGAAATTTCTTAAGGGGGGAATATTGTAACGACCCAAAATTTCATTAATGGAAATCCCTCTTGATCGTATTAAATGTCTCTTTATATAAAATGTTTTTATAAAATGTCAACTTCATTGGTTTTATGATAAGAATTGTGACCGTTACTTTTATAGCCATTGAACAGTGATCACATGATTGGTATAAATATAGTGCTTTAACAAATCCAATTTACTCTGGCAAAGGAAGCGATGGCCTCATCCAGTAGAATTTCTCCATACGAAGCCCATTTGTCAGAGCTCGGAAAAGAGGTGGCATCTTTGGCCTTCTCCCTTGACCAAGCCCAAGCTGAGATTCATCATGTCAAGCTCGAACGTGACCATCTACGGGAAAAGTGGAAGATGATTGAAATTACCACTCGAGCGATGTTTTCTGAGCCACCCCAAGAGTTTGTCGCCATCGCACACCTTACCCTTAGGTATTATGCGGCTGTTTTAAGGGGTTATGTAACAAATAAGTAGTACATGTTCATGTACATTATTTTTTTATATATTAATGAATATAATTTCTAGTCATTTTTGATACATTGTAAATAGTTTTTAAAGTACAAATGGTGTTTTTAGTTATTATTTAATTAAGAAATCTATTTTATTAAATTAAGTTATTTTTGAATTAAATAATGTTTTAATAAAATATTATTATTATTAAATTTATTTTTATTAAATATAAATTATCTTATAATTTTATGAATGCAATTATAATTTTTATTAAGGTTTGAAATCCATTTCTGTCAAAACCCATGAATTTTCGATAAATGTCAGTTTTTATTTTAAAAGTGAAAATTAAAATATTTAGAAAATTATTTAGATAAAATAAATGTCATTTTTGGAATCAAGACGTCTAAATTATCCCACGGTGAATTTTTCATAATTTTCTGAGACAGTTCAATTTTTTGGTAAAAATTAAATATCGTTTAAATATATAATGTGTTTTATGACATCATAATGACCAATAGTGTTGTAATAAAATACTATAATCTTTATGTTCGGCCAATATATGTATTACCATTAAAATAATGTGATTTTGGGTTTTTTTGACTTACTTTTTAAAACATTAATGGACCCCTCAAGACTTATTCAACACTTTGCCTTTTGAAAATAATTTCCATGGGAGTGTGACTCAACTCCACATAAGCAACCTTATTATTTTAAGAAGTTCAGAATTTGGCCTTATAAAATATTTTTTCCCTCTTCGCTTTTCCAAAAACCATGGGCAAAAACAATGAGATGGTTTGTGGTTTGGATTAATTTAATATAAGGGGTCCCAAACCTAAATAATAAAGAATTCCCTCACATTTCCTAAATAAACCCACCCAAGCTCCCACTTCCTCCACACTAAAATCCCTTGCAGTTCTTCCAACCACTGCCCTACTCTCTCTAGAATCCTCCCACGGTTCCCCAAGCTCCCAAGAAGCCTCTCACAAGCCTCTCTCTTGCCTTTGGAAGCACACTTCGAAGTAAGGGTTTTCTCTTCCTTTCTCATTTTTGTCCAATTTTATTTAAGTTGTTTTTCCCTTTTAATTTCAATTATAAATGATGGGTTATGGTTTCTCACCTCCCTCATACTTCCCTATTTATGTTTGAATGATGGGAGACCCTTTCTCTCTCATTAAATGCCTCCCATGTACACTTGTTACTATGCCGAAATTCTAAAAGAAACTTCTCTCTCCTCTTTTACATTCAAGCAATACTTTTGTATCATGAATATAAATTCCAATACAATTGTTGGGTCATGTATCTATATAAAATCCTTACTATCCATTACATTTAAATATGATGAGGAACCATTTTCTCTCTCATCAACCATTTTTATGAATACTTATGTCACGTTGTTACGCTGCCAAAATCGCACCGATTTTTCTAAGCCAATGCCACTGTGTAGTGGATACCATGACCATTTCTCCATCAAGGGTATTCACCTTTATGCACATTTACTTATTGATTATAAGGTTTCATGTATTAATTCCACATTCCTTTATCATGTAATAAATTATTATGTTTTATGAATCCATGTTTTAGGATCCATGTGGCACACTTATGCATGAAATGAAATGTTTGAGAAGGGTGCGCCCTTATAGCGCTCCAATGCATTGGGTGAAGTATAGTATCATGATAAGTCATGTGCAATTAGTGTTGACTCATGCTAATTCTAGTGCAACAAGGGTTTACTCATGCTATATTTTCAATGAGGATTTACTCATTCTCTATGTGCAATGAGCCTTGGATCATGCTAATTCCATGTTAAGTGTTGTTGCCACATTTCCATTTTATGATTATCATGCTTTATCATGCCTTTATGTTCATGTTTCTTTTATAATATATTGATATTCCTATTGTCTAACATGTATTTTACTCCTCATGTTATTCCATGTGTACTCCCTTACTGGGCTTTATAGCTCACCCTTTTCTTATGCATGTCCTCAGGTTATCCAATGCAATGCTAAGTACGAGGGAATGTAGTGGTCATGTAAAGGAAGTTTTCAATAAAGATGTTGTATTTCATGTTTCAAATTTTTATGTAATGATATTAAGCCCCAAAGACACTAAACCTCTCGACCTTCTTGTTATATCAAGTGAAGTTTTATGTAATAAATCATATTTAAGTTTGAAATAAAAGCAGGGTTGTCATAGACAACATCAAGAGGAAAACAACCTTCCAAATAAGCAACCTGAGATGGTTGGAATAGAAACTAAACAGTTTGTTGTATTGATGGAAATTTTGAATCAGTATATAAATGGTGCTGGTGTCCATGCATGAGATCAACCTAATCAACTGCAGAGGAACATGTCTGTAGTGGAGCATTTCATGAGGAAACATCCCCCATCATTCAGAGGATAATTTGACCCTCTGCAATCTAAAGAGTGGATCGTAGCATTGGAAAATATTTTAAATTTCATGGGTTGTATATACAATCAAAATTTTAGTCTTTATATATAAAATTTTGAAAGATATGTCGATCAGTGGTGGTCGATGGTTAAACATTTCAGGGAAAATGAGGATATTGATGCTCACTATTGGGAAGAATTCAAATCTATGTTTCTTGAGAAATGTATTCCTAAGGTGTTTCAAAGTAGGATGGAAAAAAATTCTTATAATTGAGGACAGGTGATGAATCAGTGTCTTTTTTTGAAAAAAATGTCACTCGACTGTCAAGGTATGCTCTAAATTTCATCCGAGATCTTGATAGTAAGATAAATCTGTTTTACTCAAGATTGAAGCCACAATATCAAAAGGAATTAGACTATCATGAATTCAAAAGTAATGAAAAACTTTTTAGATGTGATTTGAAAGTAGAAATGGAGTTTTCTGATGATTAGGTGTTCCATAAGGTAAATAAAAAAGAAGAGTTCCAGTTGTTAGTAAAAGTGAAATAATTCATCAAAGAATCCTGGAGGTAAGAAAATTAAATTTCCATCTTATGAGAAGCGTGGTAAAAAGAATCATGTATAATGTTTATCAAAGTCTTGGAAGTGATTTCGGTGTGGTAAGACCGATCATATTGCTCATAATTGTATGTAATATGATTAGGAAGGCAATGAAAAGCCAGTTGTAAGATGTTTTAGTTGTAAAGAGTTCGGGTATTATGCCAATCTGTATACAAAGTAGATTACCCAGGGTGGAAACTAGTGAGATCAAAAGCAGAAGGGTGTGGAGAAATATTTTTCAACTACTACGATTGATACGGGACCATCAAATTAATTGGAATCAGGTATGTTTTCTATTTTTCATGATTATTCCAATGTGTTGTTTGATTCAGGGTCTACACATTATTTCATTTCTAAGAAGGTTTTTGGTAAATTTGGAATTCCACCTCAAAAAATGAATCCATAAATTATAGTAAAAACAACTAGAGTAAATTTTGAGGAAAAAATAAATTATAATAATCTTACTATCATTATTTTTGGGAATAATTTACCAACAAACCTAGTTCTTTTCCCTCTAGTAGAGTTTGATGATATTTTGGGAATGCATTGGTTTTCTGTTTACCATTCTAAGATTGACTGTAGAACTAAAGAGGTTTCTTTTCAAAATTAATTTCAGTTTTTGTATGAACCCTTGTCTATGATAACATATATGGAAGCTAAGAAATTAGTAAAATATGGAAATGAATGTTACCTTGAACATATTTATGAAAATAAAGGAATTGTTCAGATTAATTATGTGCCAGTAGTAAATGAGTATCTTGATGTTTTTTCTAATGAGTTGTCTAGTATTATACCAGACCGAGAAGTTGAATTTAATATTGACTTAGTTCCTGATGGTAATCCAATTTCAAAACCCCCTTATCGAATGGCTCAAATTAAACTTTTAAAGTAACAGAAACAATTACAGTAGTTATTAAATAAAGGTTTCATTCGACCTAGAATGTCACTGTGGGGTGCTCTAGTATTGTTTTTTAAGAAGAAATATGGTTCAAAGATACTTTTCACTGATTATTTATCCTTTAATAATATCATTGTTATGATCAAGTATCATTTTCCTCATATCGATGATTTGTTTGATCATCTCCTGGAAGCTCGGTATTTTTTGAATATTTACTTGAGGTCGAGGTAACATCAATTGAAAGTAAAGGAATAAAACATTATGAAGACCATGTTTCATACTAGATATGGCCATTATGAATTTTTAGTTATGAATTTTGGGTTAACCAATGCACCTACTATATTCATGGATCTTATGAATATAATTTTCCATCAGTTATTGGATAAGTTTTTGGTTGTGTTTATTGATGACATTTTTGTATATTATAAAAGTAAATAGGAACATGAAAGTCATTTAATATAGTGACCCTATCCTTTTACATATTACATTACATGAATTTAAGCATAAATATACATCATAGTACAATACAAGGATCATGAAGACTAGTGTATTTGAAAACTAGGTACATGAAACATAAAACATGGGGCTAAAAAACACTTCTTTATTTACTCTCCCTAATGAGATCCTAACTTCCATTGTTCTCATACATCTGTATTGGATATCCTGGGGAAACACATGAACAAATGGGTGATCTAAAAATCCTAGTAAGGTAATGAACATAAAAATAAATATTAAGCACATGAGTTAGGAGGCAACACATATTGAGGTCAAAATCATGGAACATATGGAATCATAACATATAAAAATGTGATCATATAAACATGGAATCATATAAATGTGGAATAAACATTAAACATGACTTTAGTACGAGTCAAGGATAACTGCCAAGATCGTTTCACATAGTAGCTCAATCCAAGGATAACTACCAAGATCTTTGCACATAACATCTCATGAGACTTAACTTTACCCAATGCATTAGAGTTCTATATGGGTTCACCCATCTTAAAATTTTCATGCTTATTATTGCCCCCAAAAATAATCATACATAATCAACCACACATAAACATAAGGGTACCCATGGAAAGAAGGGGGTATCACAATCATGTCATAAAACATAATAAATAGTTGTATCATAAAAGTGTCCATGAAAGAAAGGAATTGAAATATACATGTAGATTCATAAGGTAAAGTAGGAATGTATCATGGTGAGTGATTTCAAGTAAAAGTGACAACATGTAAAAAATGTATTTATGAAACTTTAGAATTAAAATGTTTTTGAGCAGTTTTAAAGGAAAATTCTATTGATCCATTAAAATAGAAAAAGGAACAATCATTTATACAAAACCATAATTGAAACAAGAAGGTATTCACAATAAAAGGACTGATTTTATAAATACCATGTTTTCTTGAAACTGACGATATAGGGCACTTGAAATCGGGTAAAAATTCAGGATGTTCCCTTAAAATTGGTTTTCTTATCAGGAAGAATTAAGGAGGGGATCACTTCAAAACATGTATATCCCCAAAAGTGAATGAGGGATGGATCTTGAAACATGATTTTTGAGAATATAAACTTAATTTAAATTTTTTTCATAAAAATAAAAGACAACTTATTTTGGGTGAAAATAAAGATAGAGAAACCTGAAGGAATAAAGGTGGTTCGGGTAGAATCCCTTACATTAAGTCTGATGGTGTTCTCCAATTGATATTAATGACCTGAATAATAAAATTAGGTTCATGAGTTATTAATTCCAAAACCTGTTCTATAAGAAAATGATTTATTAACACGTTTTTGAGTTCATTCATAACATTTTTATTGGTTACGATGTTCAATTTCATTTTTCGAGTCTGTTTGTTTCCATGGATCTAATGATCGGTTCACTTATATTCATGGTCGAAGAATCATGTAAAATGAGAATTATTTTCTATAATACGAGCTATATGTTACTGGTGAAAATCCAGGAATTTACATGAATGAAAGTTCTACTTGGTTATTCGGTATTAATATGAATCATTATATAAATTATTTATTGATAACTGTTTGGGTTAATTGGCAGTTTTAAACCACAAAGAACATATTTAGTTTTAAAAATAAAAAAATAGTGTAAAAAAGGATTCAAAAATCATATATGATAAATAATACATATATTATTCTCTATTTAAACCTTGAAAATAGTTTTATGACCATAATTTAATACAGTAATGAAAATTGAAAACTCATCATCCTTGAATGCGGTAAATTAGCACATCTCGTATAGTGTTGTCAGTTTTAGTATAAAAGAAAGGGAAAGGAGAGATGATAAATAATTATTACATTATCATGAAAAAAGTCCAGTCAATGTAAGTTATTGTATTCATTGCAATATTTTTATGAAATTAGGCGAGTAAAAGAATAAATTAAATGATCTTGAAAATAAAAGAAAAGTTGAGAGATCTCATATGAAAATTCGGTAGCCTAACGACATCGCTTAAAATTTAATAAAATGAATTGATGAGAGAAAAATGGTATCTCATAATTTTTAATTTAAAATTAAATTAATATGGATACATAATATCGAGCCCCAACATATGAGAATGGAAATTCAAAGAAATAACATAAAAGAAGTGTTGACTAAAAGAGGAGGGTGAAATGTTCCATTACATTGTAAAGTAACTCCTAAAACATGAAGGTGGGGACTTTGGGGGTTTGAGAACACCTTTGTATTGATACTAGGGAGGTAAAACCACAATGTATTTGAGGGTGAGGGATTTTTAATGAATGAAAGTGAATGGAAGTGTGGGTATTTATAGTAAAAGAGAGAGAATTTTTTATTAAATTCAAAGGACTCCTCATTAGTGGTTTTTGCAATACAATCATCTTGCCCATGGTATTTTCCCATGCTATTAGCCGATTGGGACACCTAATATATTATTTTACTGTACAAAATTCGACCAGAATTTTTTATTAATTATTACATCATTATGATATCATCAAACATACTGAAAGCTCAAAACTATATTTTTACTATTCACAGAAAATTTATGTATTTTATAAAAATACAAAAAAATCACCCTAATCATTTTTCAATGTGTAGAATTAAAAAATATACTAAATTTTTAAAAAAGAAATCAAAAATATTTTTAATCTAATTTTTAGATAAAATAATAATTTATTGAAAAAAATCAGCATTAAAACAATAACTCGTTTTATAACACCTTGAAAAATTAATCAAGGTCCCATAAAATTATCTTACAACCATAAGACAATAAAATAAAAATTTATGATTAAATTTTATGAAAATACATTTCAATTTTAAATTATTTAATTAAACATAAAATTTTAAATAAAAAATTTTTAACATACAAAAATACTAATTCTTACACTATGATCATTTTTTCACTTTTAAGATATCTAAATTGTATTTTTATATTCATGGGGAAGTTTCTATTCTTTTTTCTGATTTTTTGTTCATTACTATTCATTAATATTCATAAAGGTATTCTACTATTCATATGGGTATGTTACTATTTATCAAAAATTATGTTTGTCTTATTAGACTCCAAATCACTTACTGATCACAATTGTAGATGACTGTATTCTGATATTAAAAATACACAAGTGACAAACTTATTTTTAAAGGTCACATGGTACTTAGTAGTTCATTGTATTGTGGCTCCATGTTATTATATGAAATAATTATAATACAAGATTACATTGAAAACTCTGGTTCTTTATACTCTTCCCCCCTTATGAAATTTCTCCCTCGAAATTTCAGTTTACATTCTAGGAAAAAAACAAGTGTGGGTAATTTTTCTTCATTGCATCCTCTAGTTCCCATGTTGCCTCTTCATACTTATGGTTCCACCATAATACCTTGACCTGGTGAGTAGTCTTGTTACGTAGAACTTTATCTCTATAATCCAAGATCTTCATTAGCTTCTCCTCATAATAAATATCATCCTCTAATTGTACCACCTCTAAAGAGAGTACATGTGAAGAGTAAAGTATTTACTTCCTTAAGAGGGATACATGAAAGACATCGTGTACATTGGACAAGGTAGGTTGAAGTGCTAATTGATAGGCCACAACTCTAACTCGGTCAAGGATATCCAAGGGGTCGATGTACCTGGGAATTAGCTTATCTTTCTTTCCAAACCTCATGAACTTCTTCCATGGAGATATTCATAGAAATACCATGACTCTAACTTTGAACTCAAGGTCTCATCAACAATTTTCTGCATAACTTTTCTGTCAACTTTGGGCTTCCTTGATATGTTGCTGAATGGTTTTCACCTTATCCACTATTTCTTCAACCATTTCAGGTCATAGAATCTTACGTCCACTGACTTCATCCCAACACAACAGTGTCATGCACCTTTTCCCATAAAGGTCTTTATATGGTGACATTTAGATGCTCGAGTGTAAAATTTTGTTGTAGGAGAATTCAACCAGTGGAATATATTGGTACCATCCTCGTTTAAATTCAATATAACATTCTCTAAAAATATATTTCAGTGTTGAATATTTTTCTCATATTGGCCATCGTTTTGAGGATGATAGGCTAGACTGAAGTTTAGTTCAGTGCTTAGAGCATGTTGAATACATTTCCAGAACATCGAGGTGGATCTCATATGACAATCGGATACAATAGATAGTGGTACTCCATGCATCCTAACTACTTCTTTGATATATATCTGTTCAAGTTGATCCATTGAGAAGTCCTCGTGAATCGTAATAAAGTGATATGTCTTTGTAAGACGATCCACAACGACCCATATAGCATTGTTTCCTCTGGGTGTCATTAAAAGTCCAGTGACAAAGTCCATGGTGATGGTCTCCCACTTCCATGTTGGTATGGGTAGTGGTTATATCATCCTCTAAGAATTATGTCTTTCATCCTTCACTTGTTGACATACCAGGCACTTTGATGTATATTCAATGATCTCCCTTTTCATATTTTCCAACCAAAAGTTCCCTCAAAGATCTCGATACATCTTTGTGATCCATGGGTGGATAGAAAAGGTTGAGCTATGTGAAATATTTAGAAGCACCTTATTTATCTTTGAATCGAATGGTATACATAATCGTGAGCCAAATATTACAACTCCTTCCTCATCAATTAGGAACTCAGAGGATTTTCCACTTCTAATATCTTCCACCCTTTTCAGAAGTTCTATATCAGTTTTTTGAGCATCCTTTATTTTCTTCGTGAGGGATGGTTAATAAATCATTTGAGAAAGGATTGATGATGTTCCTCCCTTAATGATTCCCATGTCTATCCTCTGCAAATATAATAAGATCGAATCCTTTTCAATTATCATCATTGATAAAGATGCATGATACTTTCTACTTAGAGCATATGCCACTTTATTTTCCTTAACAAGATGGTAGTGGATTGAGCAGTCATAATCACTGATGAGATCTATCCATCATCACTATAACATATTAATCTCTCTTTTTGTGAATATATATTTGAGACTCTAGTGGTCAGTATATATCTCACACTTTTCCCCATAGATATAATGCTTCCAGATTTTCAATGCAAACATCACAACTGCCAACTCTAGATAATGTGTGGTATAGTTTTGCTCATTTATTTTCAGCTTCCTTGAGGTGTAGGCTATCACTTTATCATTTTACATTAGAACACACCCTAAGCCCTACTTATAAGCATCACTATACCCCAAAAAATTTTCTCTACTTCATGGGAGTGTGAGTGATGGCACAGTGATTAGCCTCTTTTTCAACTCCTTAAAATAGTCTTCACAATATTGACTCCAGACAAACTTTACTCTATTCTATGTCAGATTGGTCATTGGGTTTGAAAATCGTGAAAAGTTCCTCACAAATCGTTGATAATACCCAGCTAGACCCAAAAAGTTGTGGATCTCAGTTATAGATGTTGGCCCAGGCCACTCTTCAATTTCCTTTTTCTTGGAAGGGTCCACATATATCCCATTATTGGTGATAACATTCCCCAATAATGATACTTCTTCTATATAGAACTCACATTTACTATACTTTGCATACATATTATCCCTTTGAAAAGTCTTTAACACATTAATCAAATTCTCATCATGTTCCTCCTTTCTCTTAGAGTATATTAGATTATCATCAATAAATACTGTCACAAAATTTTCATTGTAATCTCTAAATAATCTATTCATTAAATCCATGAAAATTTCTGGAGCATTAATGAGTCCTAAGGGCATGACTATGAACTCACTATGTCTATACCTCGTTCGAAAGGAAATCTTGGGAATATCTTACTTCTTCACCTTTAATTGGTGATATCCAGACCAAAGGTCCACCTTAGAGAAATAATAGGCCTCACGAAACTGATCGAACAAGTCATCTATCTGTTGAAGGGGATACTTGTTCTTTATCATGATTTTATTGAGCTCATGATAATAAATGAAGAGGTGTATTGATCCATTCTTCTTCTTGATGAATAGGACTGGGGCACCACATGGTTAAACACTAGGGCATATAAAACCCTTCTCAAGATTCACCTGTAACTGCTTCTTCAGCTCTTCCAGCTCTATGGTGTCCATTCTGTAAGGTGTCTTTGAGATAAAGAGATATCTAGGGATAAGTTCAATTGATAACTCAACCTATTAGTTTGGAGGAAGACCATTCAACTCTTTAGGGAATACATCAAGGTAATCTCTGAGGATGGGCATGTCTTCAAGAATGATTCTCTCTTTTTTCTCAACCATTTGATCTGGATTTTCTTACTCATAAGGAAACAATATCCACACTTGAGATGATGATTCTAAAGGATATCCATCTTTATCCTTACACTTGTACAGGATTAGAGGATACTTTAGGATGTGAAGAGTGATATCCCTTTCCCAATAGTTGATGTTAGCCTTGTATAAAGATAGCCAATCCATGCCCAAGAATACGCCGAACTCCACTAAAGGATGTATAATGAGATTTTTTGGGAAGTTCATTCCAAAATGTTAACTGAGGAGAAGTTATAAACCATGGACGCAATAATTTCCCCATTGGTTGTTATCATAGATAACTTTTCTTCCAAATTTTGAGGTGGTGGTTGAATAGTTCTACTAAACATGAAAGATATGAAAGAATGTGTAGAAACATTATCAAATAGTACATTCACTATTCTTGAATGAATAACTAGCATACATGTCACCACATCATTGTCCAACTCCATCTCAGCAGTAGTGATAGAATAATCCCTTCCCTATTTCCTTGGAGTTTGTTGTTGATTTCCTCTGAAAACCCTTGGCTTAGGGTAATTGATTTCATATTTTTCATGCTCTTTATAGTTGTAACACTACACCACTAGCTGAGAATTTATCTGAACCTTCCTTTCTTCTTCTACGTTAGCATGATTTTTCATATCCATTTGGTAGTTTTTATCCAGATGACCAAGATTTTCATATTTGAAGCAATTCTTTGTTTCTTTTAGACAGTTCCCAAGATACTTCTTCCCACAACATTTATAAGTGGGATATTTGGGCTTCTTTCCATCATGGGATTTGTTTTTTGAACCACCCATGTTATTCTCCATTTTTTTCTTCTTGTCATTGGGCCCACTAGACCACTAAGTGTCTCCAAACTCCATTTCAACCTTGAGGGCATGATGGAAAATCTCCTTATAACTGTCAAAGTCTCGGATCTCTAAAACCTTCTATTGACTCATCTTTAGCTGACTAAAGAAGCGATCCACCTTGCTTTCGGTGTTCATGACAATTCTAGAGGTGTACCTTTAAAGCCATTTAAATTTTTCTACATATGACCAGATGGAATCATCTTCCTTCTTCTTGAGTCCAAGGAACTCTCTTTCCATATTTAAATGGAGCTTTTGAGGAAAATATTCATTGAAAAACATCCTCTTAAGTTCCTCCCAATCCATGGAATCAATTTCCTCTTGGGTCATTGTATTCTTGATTGGTGTCCACCACTGATCAGCTTCCCCATCAAAATGATAGACCTCCAGTACAACTTTCTCTTCTTCTGAGCACTGGAGGATGAAGAATATGTTTTCAATGGAGTTAATAATTTGTTCCATGATGAGGGGATCATAATATATGCTAAATATGGGAGTAATTTTCCGCATGAATAATTCTACAGAAACATTCTCATTCTTTGGAGTAGGAGGGAGTTCCACTTGATTCAAGTTATTATTCAAAACTTGAGCCATCTGAGAAAGTACTGTCATGAAGTTTCAAGAACCTTTTCCAATTATATTAGGCATATCATTTGGTAATTCTTCAAATTCCCTTTCACATTGATTATTGGAACGTGTTCCTCTATTTCACACCGTTAGCTAAGAAAAATAACATACAATTATAGGGATTTAGTACTTAGATATTGAGAATAAAAAAAAACACTGAACATAAGTTGATAAAATTTTAAAGGAGAAGTATATCCTCACTTGTGATTCCCTGTGTTTCAATCTAGGTTATCCTTGATCTATTTCTTATCCTATATTATTATGGGTTTTGTTCCTTAATAACGGTTTTTAACAATCTCATGAATTACCTAGGCATATCCCTCAAGATTATCAATTCCAAGAGTGAATCAAGGCCCATTTTCATGTACCAGGATACCTCAGGTCAACCCGAAACTCCTTTTCAGAGTTTTCACTCCAAGGTACATCAATTCCAAAGCCGCATTTACCTATTCTTATCCATAAAGGGGTGTATTTTCTTGATAAAACACTTATTATATATATACCAAAAATGTAGGGATGTTTTATTATACTTTGTCTCATCCTTTAGTTCTTCACTAAGTTGATCTATTCCTAATATCCAAAATAATTAGACTATCATCTGATACCAACTATAGCGACCCTATCCTTTTATATATAACATTACTTGATTTTAAGCATAAATATACATCAGAGTACAAGCCAAGGATCATGAAGTCTAGTGTCTTTTAAAAAGAGGTACATAAAACATAAAACATGGGGCAAAAAACAATTATTTATTTAATCTTCATAATGAGATCCTAACTTCCATTATGCTTATGCATCTGCATAAGATATCCTGGGGAAACACATGAACAATGGATGAGTTAAAAAACCCAGTAAGGGAATGGACATAACAATAAATCTTAATGACATGAGTTAGGAGTCATGACATAATGATGTCAAAGAATAGAACATATGGAATCATAACATATAAAAATGGGATCATATAAACATGGAATCATATAAATGTGGCTTAAACATAAAACATAACTTTAGTATGAGTTAAGTCTAACTTCCAATATTGTTTCACATAGTAGCACAAGCCAAGGCTAACCGCCAAGTTCGTTGCGGATAACATCTCATGAGACTTAACATTACCCAATGCAATGGAGAACTATCTGGGTTCACCCATATTAACATTTTCATTAATATTATTACCAAATAAATAATCATACATAATCAACCATATATAAACATAAGGTTACCCGTGGAAAGAAGAGGGTATCACAATCAATCCATTAAACATAATAAATGGGTGTATTATAAAAGTGTCAATAAAATAAAGGAACTAAAATATATGTGTTAATTCATAAGGTAAAGTTGGAATGTATCATGGTGAGTGATTTTAAGTAAAAGTGACAACATGTAAGAAATGTATTTATGAAACTTTAGCATTAAAACATTTTTCAGTATTTTTAAAGGAAAATACTTTTGAGCCTTTAAAATAAAAAATGGAAAATCATTTATACAAAACCATAAGTGAACCAGGAAGGTTTTAAAAATAAAAGGAAAGATTTTATAAATACCATGTTGGATTAAAATAGAAGATAGAGTGCACCTGAAATCAGGTAAGAATTTGGGATGTTCCATAAAATAGGTTTTCATATCGGGGAAAATTAAAGATGGAATCACTTAAAACATGTATATCCTCAAAATATAATGATGTATGTATCTTGAAACATGAGTTTGGATCATATAAAAAGAATTTTTAATTTTTTCATAAAATGAAAATACCACTTATTTTGGGTTAAAATAAAGATAGATCAACCCAAAGGAATAAAGGTGGTTTGGGTAGAATCTCTTACCTTAAGTATAATGGTGTTCTCCACTTAAAATTAATGACCTTAATAATCAAATTAGGTTCATTAATTAATAATTTCAGATCCTATTATATATGAAAATGATTTATTAAAACCTTTTTGAGTTCATTTATAACCTTTTTATTGGTTACGGGGTTCAATTTCATTGTTTCGGTCTATTTGTTTCCTTGGTTCTAATGATCGGTTCACTTATATTAATGTTTGAAGAATCATGTAAAATGGGGATGATTTTCCAGAATTATAGTTATATTTTATTAGTAAAAATCTAGGAGGTTACATTATTGTAAATTCCATTTGGTTAAATTTCATGAAGATGAATCATTATATAAATTATTTAATGACAACTGTTTGGGTTAATTGTCAGATTTTGACCACAGGGAACATGATTTGTTTTATAAATAAAACCTATTGTAAAAACGATTCTAGAACCATATATGATATATAATACATATATTATGTACTATTTAAACCATTAAAAGTGTTTCATGACCATAATTGGAAGCTGTAATGGAAATTGAAAATCCATCATCCTTGAATGCGGTAAATTTGCACATCTCAGATGGTGTTTTCATTTTTAGTATAAAAGAAAGGGAAATGAGATATGATAAAGAATTATTACCTTATCATGAAAAAATTTATAGTAAATGTAATTTACTAGAGTCATCACAACATTTGGATGAAAGTAGGCGAGTAAAAGAAGAAATTAAATGATCTTGAAAATAAAAGAAAAGTTGAGAGATCCCTTATGAAAATTCGGCATCCTAACGGCATCGCTTAAAATTTCATAAAATGAATTGATGAGAGAAAATGGGTATATAATCATATTGAAATGAAAATTTTAGTAATATATATACATAATATCAAACCTCAAAATATTATAAAGGAAATTCAAAGAGATATCATAAAATAAGTGTTGACTAAAAGAGGAGGGTGAAAGGTTCCCTTACATTGTGAAGTAGCTCCTAAAACATGAAGGTTGGGAAATTGGGAGATTGATTACACCTTGTGATGGATACTAGGGAGGTAAAACCACTAGAAAGTCAAGTATGAGGGATTTGGAATGAAATAAAATGAAGTTAATAGTGGGTATTTATAGTAAAAGAGAGAGAATATTTTATTAATTTCAAAGGACACCTCATTAGTGGTTTTTTCAATACCATCATCTTTCCCATGGTATTTTCCCATGATATTAGCCAATTGTGACACCTAATATATTATTTTACTGTACATAATTCTTTCGTAATTTTTTATTAATTATTACACCATTATGATGTCATCAAACATACCAAAAACTCAAAATTGTATTTTCACTATTCACAAAAAAAACAAGTATTTTAGAAAAATCCAAAAAATTCACCCTAACCATTTTTCAATGTGTAGAATTCAAAAATGAACTCCATTTTTTTAAAATAATTTTCCAAGTAATTTTGATTTAATCTTTATATAAAATCATTCTTTATTCAATAAAATCAACATTATAATTATAACTCGTTTTATAACACCTTGAAAAATTAATCAAGGACCCATAAATTTATCTTATAACCATAAGACAATAAAGTAAAAATTTATGAATAAATTTTATGGAAATACATCTCCATTTTAAATTATTAAATTAAAAATAAAATTTTAAATAAAATATTTTTATCATACAAAAATACCATTTCTTATACTACAATAGTTTTTTCGCTTTTTAGATGCCTAAATTGTATTTGTACATTAATGGGTGAAGTATCTATTTTTTGTATTATTTTATATACATTACTATCCATTACTATTCATAAAGGTATGCTATTATTCATAAGGGTATGTTACTATTCATCAAAAATTATTTTTATTTTATCAGAATCCAAATCACATACTGATCACAATTGTAGATGAGCATGTATTGAGATTAAAACCACAAAAGTAACAAAACTATGTTTAAATGTCACATAATACATAGTAGTTCATTTTTTTGTGACTCCATGTTATTATATGACATAATTATAATAAGGTATTCTCTTGAAAAATTTGGGTTGTTATATTTAAGGTTTATCTTATAAACCATAAATGAAAATAAATTGTATGGTAAATTCAGAAAGTGTGAGTTTTAGTTACATCAAATTTTATTCCTTGGTCATATTGTTTCTAAAGATATCATAAATGTTTACCCTTCTAAAACAAAATTTGTTGAAGAGTGGTCAAGACCTACCAATATCACATAGATCCGTAGTTTTCTTGGTTTGGAAGGCTATTAACGAAGGTTTGTTGAAAATTTCACATGGTTATCCAACCCACTTAAAAAGATAACTCAAAAAGGTGTTATATTTATCTAGAAAAAATAATATGACGATTGCTTTCATGAATTGAAAAGAAGATTGGTGAATTCTCTAGTTTTGGCCTTGAATTTCAAAAATGGTAAAATTTTTATCTAATGTGACGCTTCATTGAAAGGAATTGGTTGTTTCCTAATGAAGAATGATCAGGTAATTAAATATTCTTCACGTCAGTTGAAACCTCATGAGTTAAATCACCCACACATGATTTGAAATTAGATGCTGTTGTTTTTTTTTAATTTGGAGGCATCATTTTTATGGAGTAAAATTTGAAATATATATTGACCAAAAAAGTTTTAAGTATATATTCACTCAGAAATAATTGAACCTGAGATAGATGATATGGATAGAATTAATCAAGGATTATAATTTCATGATTCATTACAATCTGGGAAAAGAAAATAAAGTGACCAATTCTTTCAGTCAAAAAATTAATGCTTCATTAACCATGTCACATTTGGAACAATATCCTTTTATTAAAGATTTGCTTAATTTTGGAATAGAAGTTGTTGGTGTAGAAAATTCCTCTATTTTGTTTCAGGTTTTAGTGAAATCATCTCTATCTGATGGAATTAAGAAACCCCCTAAAGAAGAAATTTAGTTTCAAAAAAATGTAGAATTGATTCAGAAGGGTAATTTACCTGAATTTAACATTGAAAAGGATTGTGACTTGAGGATTGAAAAGTGATTTTTCATGCCTTGTAATTCACAGTTAAAGAATGAGTTGTTATGTGAAGATAATAATTCTCTATTTTTTAGTACATCCTGGTAGTACTAAGATGTACACAGATCTTTGGGAGTATTACTGGTGGGATGGAATGAAAAGAGATATTGTTGACTTTAATGTGAAGTTTTTAACTTGTCAACAGGTTAAAGCATAATGGAAGTAACCAAAAGGGATGCTTCAGCCTTTTCCAACCCTATAGTAGAATTGGGAAAATATGTTTATGGATTTCATAGTGGCATTACCAAAGACTTCTCAAGATAATGATGCAATTTGGGTTATTGTTGATCAATTGATTAAATCTTCTCATTTTCATCCTATTCATGATAATCTATATCTAGATTAAATTTATCGATTGTATATTAAAGAGATAGTCAGGTTACATGGAGTTCCCATTTCCATTGTATCTGATCATGATCCCATGTTCACATCTAACTTTTGTAAAGGCCTTCAGAAGTTATTGGGTACTGAATTAAATTTTAATATATCTTTTCATCCTCAATTATACAGGCAGTCAGAATGAAAAATTCAGACATTGGAAGATATGCTACGTGCTTGTTCAATGGATTATCAAGGAAGTTGGGACCAATATCATTATTTGGTTTATTTTTCTTATAATAACAGATTTCATTCCAATATACAGATGGATTCATTGGAGGCATTATATAGAATGAAGTGTCAAACTCCAACTTTTTGGGATGATGTGAGTGAAAGAATGTTAATGGGGCCATAATTAATGGAAGAGATGTCATAGAAAATTCAGTTAATTCATAAGCACATGAGAATAGCTCTGAGTAGGTAGAGAAGATATGAGGACAACCAAATGAATTATCTTTCTTCAGAGGTAGGTGATCATTTATTTCTCAAAGTTTCTCCATGGAAAAGTTTGATGCATTTTGGTAAGAAGGGAAAGCTAAATCTGAGGTTCATTAGACCCTATGATATCATAGAGAAAGATGAATCAGTTTCCTACATAGTGGATTTACTTCCAATTTCATCCCAGGTACACAATGTTTCTCATGTTTCAATGTTGATAAAGTATATTCCAGATCCATCCCATGTTTTGAGTCCATAGGTAGTTCAGTTAGAAGATAATATTTCTTATAAGTAACAATCAATCCATATTCTTGACTAAAGAGAGCTAGTGTTGATGAATAAGGTAATTCATCAGGTAAATGTTTTGTATAAAAACCATGTGGTTGAAGAGGCAACATGGTAATTTGAAAATTATATGAGGGATAAATACCCCCCACTTATTTAATAAGTGACTAAAATTGTGAGGATGTGATTTCCAAAAGGGGGGGAAGGATGTAACATCCCATTTAAATAAGAATATAAAATTTTCAGATTTATAAATATTTGTGAATTAGATATTAATTTTATTTAAAAGTGGATGTTATGATCGATGGAATACCTAACACACAACAATTATTTCCTCTGAAATCTTATGTTGCGCACAATGCTAAGTCATACTGAAAAAATAATAATAATATAATATTATTATTTTAATTTGAAGTTAATACTTAGTTGTTGTATTGACGGGAATGAACATAACTGACTATATTATGATTAAACTTGTTTTTTAAATGTTTTTATATTTATCCAATAAAATTTATCGGCTTAAAATGATAATGAATCCAATTTTAAGCATAAATAGTCTAATATTTTTAAAAGGTATTTTTACTGCCTTTCGATGGAGAACCCTTTTTAAATCAAGGTTTTTTTATCTTTTATATGTTTAATTTGGAAAAATAAACTTCTTCTTTATAATTATAATATCAAAATTTACGTTGGGTAAATTTTTGGTATTTTTCTGATAAATGTCATTTTTTTAATGAATAGTGAACAATCCTGCATTTTAAGTCAAAACTGTCTTTTCATATAATTTATTTATATGATTAGATTGTCCTTTTATTTTTTAAAAAGTTAAATTATATTATATTTTTCTCATTTAATCCAATTTTGTTCATTGGAATTAATTTCACTTTGAAATTGGATATAAACAAGTGTCAATCTTTTGGTAGTTTTTACATCTTAAAAACACGCTTTTTGGTTTTAAAAATAGGAATTAATTTTACATTAATTTATGAAACTTATGTGTTTTGAATTTGGGAAAATGGATTGAATATTTTTAATCAGGAGGTACAAATTTTTTAAATATGTCCCTTTTATTTTTAGACATTATGAATATTAACTTCAGTAAATGATTTATTTACCATGGTTAAAGGGTAAATCCAGTAAATAAGGTTAAAAAATAATATTGTAATAATATTAAATTACCCTAAAACATGTCATAACCCTATTTGATGAGATATTTCTGACCATTTTCATCCTTGGGTCGATTTTAGGACCTCATGTAGCCACTTGTTTGTGAAAATGACATATAATTACTTTTAATTTAAAGTTAAGGAAAATATACCCTAAACATGTATCTTTTACTAAAACAATTTTTATGTAGGGTTATAAAAGTTATATATTTGACTATAAATAGTCATTAGAAAGATAAAAATATTTAATACATCATGTTTTTTTATTTACATTTTTTAGAAATCAAATAAATAAATATATTTATGACACGATGATGATGTAGTGATTACCTTATTAATGAATGATTTAATGAAATCAAATTATAGATATTAAAATAAAATTATTTTTAAAACTTTTTATGAAATCCACGAATTTTAGGGATGATTATTACTTTTTATATTTAAATTAATAAAGTTTTTTTGAAATAATAAAGTTTTTATGGATTTTTAAAAAGTCATGATATGAATAGTATAAAAATTGACATAAATGGGTTTTTACAACAAATAATTTTTTATTAAATGATTTAACAATCCAAAAAATATAATATTTGGCCAAATTACTTAGATAAGGTTTAAAATTTAATTAATGAACCACTTTCGGTTCTATTGGGATTTTATAGTAACTATATTAACCATATAGTATGAATATACATGAAGACATGGTAGGAGTTAAATTAGTTAACTAAGGGTTAAATATAAAAGATAAGGTTAAATTTGTGACCTGAACTTACCTAAAACCAATTTTTCTTACAAAATTAAAAACAATAATCAACTTATCTTCTAATTAAACGTGTTTTGGACATTTTAAAACCGAAAATAATTTTATAATAAAATAATATTTCAATACCTTCTTCAAGTGCCCCTCCCCCCTCTTATAAAAGGACATCAGCTCTAAACCTTACTCACACCTCTCAAGCCCATTGTATTGTCCAAAATCTTCCTAAATAAGATCCAAATATCCCTCTATTACTCCTAGAATCCTTACCTTAGGGAAAAGGAAATTCAATAAAGCCTTTTAGCTTAAATCAAAAGGAGTTACCCAATTAGAGGTAATATCTTCTCTGAAGCTTCTTTCATTTATTTTCCTTCTCCAACCCCATAAACACTCTTTATTCCATTATTTTATAACAACTCCATTATATCCAATATACTTATATGTTTTTATGAGAAGTATTATAACTAATTTTCCACACACCTCCATCTAATGGATACGAACATATTGTTTCTGTGTACGATGAACTACTACCTCACAAAACGATGATTGTTCAATTTTCCCTTACCATATCTCATGGTAGACATTATGATGGTACTATATTTATATATGATATATATTATATATTTTTTTATCTCTTTTTATGTAATTTTATTTACATCATACCTTTATGATTTCCATATTGTGTAAATACGATAATTTCATTTGAGGAAGTGCGGACTACCGCCCCCTCAAAGTGATATGACTTCTTGATTATATACATGAAATTTATAAGGGATGAAATTAATGAGATTATGTAACAAATATATTATATTATAATTATAATATATCTATATATCTTTTATTTTTCATTCCTTTAAATATGAAAAAGAAATGAAATTAGCATTCATGCATATGTACGGATTATGGTCTCCATGAACGGTGCCTTTAATTTATTATATCAAAATATTATGGACTATTATAGATAAAAATATACTATATATATATGATATATATGATATATAAATCATTAATATAATTCAGGATATAATGGACTTTTTTCCTCATGGAAAATTTGTTATTATAACATGTTCATTTTCGACTCAAGTACCCAATATCAACAAACTGATCAATATTAACTTAAATAATTATGTAATTTTTATGATGTGGTAAAAAGTGATATAAGAGGAATAATAATATTTAAAAAGTTTCTGAATCAATTACAAATTAACTTATGTTTATTATTCATGAAATTAAATAATGAATGAGTCAATTCAGACACGAGGTAAGGGACTTCGTCTCAATCTCCTTTCACGGAGCCATATTTCGATAATATATACCCCCTTCTATTATATGGTGTATAATAGAATCGTTTGACTTTTAATTTCATTCAAATGGGCTCTTTTTCTATGAATATTTTTTCTAAATTACAAAATTAATGTTTTAATGTATACAGTGACAATGACCTTTCTACTGACGCGAGCATTATTTGATATATGGATTCCTGAACAAGCTGTAATTTTTTTAGAAGTAAGATAAAAACCATATACCCTTTTCATGTATTTTGGTATAGAAAATGGTTTTTGAAAAGTATTGAGTATTTCAATATCCTAGAATGATTTCTTCTGATTTAAAATGAAATTTTATTAGTGAAATGTTGATATTTGAAATATTTTATGATTTTATAATGGTACTTGGAAATTTTATGGGTGGTTACGTGATAAACCAATGATGGGTGGTTACATGATAAACCAAATTATGGGTGGTTACATGATAACCAATGGATGGGTGGTTATGTTATAACCTCCAATGCATTGGGTTTGGAATTCGGTCATATAGATCTTCCATTTAGTGATATGTGTGGAAGTCGACCATATGGTTATTCCATTTAAGTATGTTTATGTCCCAAGTTACGTTATATGTTATATGTTGCTTTATATGGGATATATGGTATTATTTTGGTTAAAAAAAGGGTAAGAAATGAGATTATATTCAGTGAAGTGTTTTTTCTACTTCTTTAAGGTAAAATTTATAACTTTATGATGAAGTATTCATGGTTTACATATTTTTTGAAAAACTAACAGCTTTCCTTATTTATGTATCCCTTACTGATCTTTTTATGCTTATCCCAAGTTTTTAAAATGTTTTTCATGGGACTTAAAGATGGATAGGGTCAAGGATGGGATCAAGGAAAATACATGTTGTCTAAAACATGGAACTAGACATGTTTCTTTTTTTAAGAGTTTTTGTTTTATGAAAAAAATTGATAGTGAGTAGAAGTGTCTACTTGTAATATTCAAGTTGTTATATACAAGTTATGGCCTAATTCTCTAAAGCTATAAACCTGAAAAGATCCTAAAAGTGAATTGTTATCTTTATTCATGATTAATTAATGTTTATGTCTCATGCCTTAACTTTATAATACATTATATGATAATTTTATTAAATATTACCACCCATTCATTAATTTTTTTTTAATTATTTTTATTACTTTGGGTGTGTTAATTTCATGGTTTTATAGTCGGTTCACTTGTGTATAATTCTGTATTATTTTCAAGTTGAAACAAAGCTTTATATGTGAAATTAAATGGTATTAATAAACTTACATAAGTTTAAATGGTCCCATATATCAGTTTTTATGTATTAAATTAGGATTAATTATTTGATAAAATGTTAATGATAAATGATTAGTTTATTTTGGCGGTTTTTCCAACCATCACAAACTACATCCATTTTATTTAATATTATATATATGTATTAGTTCCAAAAAAAGAAAGATGATATAATAAATATATTTCAACCTGATTTAACTATAATAATACTTATATTAATATCCTTTAATGAGTTAAGGGAAAATGATAAATGATTATCCACATAGACAATTAATTTCCATAATTTGGAAATTGGTTGCGTTTCTTTGAATAAGAAAAGATGAGAAAGGGGTGGATATAATACATTCCATTAGAAATATAAAATTAAATTATATACCATAAAATGGATTTATTATTCTCTAATGGGTGAATGAGTTGAAGATAAAGTAGGAATATAAAATAAATTAAGAGAAAATGTTTGAGATAGTTACCTCTTGAATATCTCCTTCTTGAAGGACCCCTTAAGGAACATTGAATTATAATTTGGGTGAGACCTGAAGAAATTGTATGTGAGGATATTGGTTAGTATATTTTTTGATATATTTTTAATTATATTCAAGGATTGTGAGGGAAAATGGGTGTGGGGAGTGTTATTTATACTTGAGGATGGGTGGTTTTAAGTGATTAAATAAGGATTATTTTATATTTATATCCAACCACATATTAGTGCAAATAATTCCAAAGAACTTGGATGATAATTAATGTTTTAAAGGATTTTTATATTCTATAAACATATCAAAAACCCATTTAAGTTTTTATTTTCTATTTATTTTAATCTTTTACCTTTTCAAATTTACCTACTATATTATTTTACCTATACTACGAAAAATATTTTTTATTACCACAGTAAATTTTTCATTCCTTAAAATTAAAATGAGCATCTAACCTAATTTTTCCCCCTTATTTTAATTATTGAATCCATTTTTTTAAAAATCAAAACATTGAATATCAAATATTACATTTAAAATTAAACCATCAAAACACAAAAAAAACATTTTTTTAAATGTGTTTTTAAGGCAAAAAAATATTATACCAAAATATGGTATAAATATTGGCTAAATGTAATTACTAAGATTATATATAATAAAAAGTAATTCAGTAACTTTTAGATCAATTTATAATAATAAAATTACATTTAAATATAAATAAAATCAGAGTTTTATAAAAAATAATAGTTTTTAATAATCATTGAAAAAATTAACTTTTTAGAAAATTATAAAAAATTCATCCTAAGATAATTTTGACTAGATGAATCAAAAAATATGTTTATTTTATCAAATAAATTTTATAAAAGTGTTAAAAATTAATTATTTTTATTTTCTCATAAAAGTAGTAAAAATTTCTTTTTCAAGAAAACGTATATTTGAAGAACAAAATGAATTTATTAAAAATTATGAGTTTATTTACTAAGAATAAATTAATACATTAAAAATGAGTGGGAAAATTATATATTTTATAATGTAAAAAATATTATTCATTATCGTCAATTTAACGACTAGGATATAATGGTAGTGTTAATATAATAATACTTTGGTGTTCATTTAAGTTCGGTGTTTTATACAACATAGACTATCAAAGAAATTAAATTTATTGAAAAAGAGACATACCATAAAATATTGGTGTGTTACAATGTTGAAGTGTGAGAGCATAAAATTATTGGGAAAGTGGTTCGGGGTACCCTTTATCGATATGATTCATATTATTGTATTATATTTGGATTTTTTTTATTTGATGAGTGTGACATGGTGAGGATGGGCTTGGTTAGTTGACCTTTTTAGGTTCTCTTTGGTTATGTTTTTTGATCCTGAGTGCAATAGTATGCTTCTTTCACATCTGTGTGAGAGACTTTGGTTTTTATACTGAGTATACTTGTATGATCACCCTATGTATATAATAATGTTTTTAGGTTTCTTGGAGGATTACATGGATCATGAAAGACATTACTATCTCATACCTCAAGATAGATTCTATATTGTTTTTTTCCTTTTATTTTGGGTATTTACTTTAGAGACTTTTATTTATATCATTTTTATTTATAAATGCATCATTGGATGTCTTTGGTTTCCTTGTATAGTATTTCACTAATTTTCTTGTGGTTGATTCATTATATATCTAGATATTATATAATTTTAAAGGTTAATGACTAAAATTTCATGATATTTATAAATTCATAGTGCTAGTCTACAACTCGGGTCGTACTAGAGGCTGGACTTATGGGTCACTATCTTTGTCCCTTCATTGTAGTATCTTTATTAGTGGGGGACATGAAAGATTGGTATCCAAGATGATGGTTGAGATATTCAATGGAGTTTGGATTTGGGTGCCATGAGGAATTCATGGGTTTGTAGGGAAATAGTTCTAGTTAACCTTGGTGCATGACATAGGCCAAGGAGACCGGCTAGGTTACTAGATTTTACGCCCCCGTGATCCAGTGCATGGGTTGTGAACATATTGAATGGACAAGTGAGGTGTATATGTTTTTTGGGTAGATACCTCGGAGTGGTACATTTATCATGGTGACTTTTATTCTTGGATGAATTGGGATGTTCTTGGAAGTTAAAAATAAATTATGGTTAAGTAAAATGAATTAAATGAATCCTAATAAAATTTCATACCACTTGGGATTATAAAATATTTTTTACCACTTTCTGTTATGTCTCTTGTACTCATCCATGTGTGGTTTAGGTAGTGGAGGTTTAAAAGTATTATTCAGTTAATTTATGGAGGATTCATCTTGTTGAGGAGAATGATCAGTGAAATTTTACATTGTATTCTTTTTAATGGAAGGATTTGGGGAAGCATAAGGTTAACATATTTTATGTAGAAATAGAGAGCTAGTTAGAGGTGTTATAGGTCACCTTTAGTTTGATCTAGGTCCTGATGGATTATTGGGTCCCTTTTTTAGTTAGTTGAATGTGAGGATATATATTTAAATGGTGGACACTATTTATAGGTGGACAGAAGGAGTCATATGTTTCATGTGTCGACTTCCAAATAGTGTTTTAGGGAGAGTTTCTTTCAACGACAATTAAGTCAGTTAAGAGGAATGAGCTTCTTTATCCTCAGTAAGGTATTTTTTCAGTTAGTAATTTGGGAATCATGTTCAAATACCTTATTCTTTTTTTCAGATATTTTTCAAGATTATGAGTCTCATGTATGACACCTTGATGAGGCACTCTATCCTTCGATCAATAATGTTGTTTCTCCTTTTAAGATGCCTATGTATCTAGAGGTTCCGAAGCAGGAGGAGGTGATAGATCGGATGAACTCACAAGGAGGTTTACCGTGAGAGGCTATCTAGTAGGGTTCCTTGAGGAGGATAGATGCCAATGGAAGGTCTCAGGCACCAATACCTCTGAGTTTTCAACCATAAGAGAGTTGACCTCATAATATTCATTTTCATCCTTCTATGGCTAGTGGTTTTCATGATTTTCTTGGGGCTTGGGGGAAACATGATTTTTATGTGTGGTTTGGGAACATCACCAGAACCAGTTTCTAGTGGTTTTTTTGTCTCAGTTTGGTGGAGGTGTTCAGGTTCAATGCCAACCATAGCAACAGTTTCTAGTGAGGTTGTTTCAGTAACTGGGGTAGTACGCATATTCTCCTCTAAGGGGAGATAGAGCAGGTAAAGGATGACATCAATATGTTCCTTGAGTTAATGTACCTCAACCATATCATGTTCATGGAGGTGTCAATCAGAAGATAGGTAGAATAGATGGTTGTGTTCAGTTGCGTGTAGTGAAGGAAACAGTGAAAAATGGGTCATAGATCATTGAAGGTATGTTCAGTATGTCGTACAATCTAGTTTGTTCCTTTTTTGATTTAGTATATTCACACTCCATTTTTTCACCCACTCTAGTATGTACCTTGGGGCTATATGTAGAGAAGATTCTAGTTCCTCTAGTGTTGACTACACCAGTAAGAGGTCAGACATGTTTTTTTTGATGTTTGTTGGGGGTCTAAACTGATGATGGGAGAACATTCGTACCATGGGGATATGTTATTTCTTTATATGCAACTATAAATCATCCTTATTAGCATCCATTTTTTGTATTTTTTGACTATTGTTATAAAATTCCTCTATGTGAGAGCCGTGTTATTGAATTTGGATGGTCAATGTGTGGTTTTTGTTAGAGAGTGGCATTGTTAGGTGGTAAGTATGCATGTGGAACCCCTTCTTTCCCTGATGAAAGATTTATTTTTGGAAGTAGTGGATGCTGAAATAGTGGAGGTTCAAAATATTTTTTCAGATTTTTTGGATTTTTTTAGAGGTAGTAATGAACCTACCCCCTCGACACAATGTCATGTTCGTGATACAATTATAGTTGGGTGCGTCTTCTATTTCAATGGATCCTTGTCGAATGGATCCTACGAAGTTATGATAGTTGAGGTTAAAATTGGGAAAACTAATACAGAGGGGTTTTATCTAACCTAGTGTGTCATCATGGGGTTCTCTAGTTTTATTCATCAAGAAGGTGGATGGTAGTCTATGGTTATGTATAGAAAACTATTCGTTAAATCTAGTTAAGATCAAAAAAAAATTCCCTCTTCCATGGAAATATTCCTTTTCAACTAGCTAAGAGGGGAAAGTTGGTTTTCTAAGATTTATCTATGGTCTGGATATCACTATTTGAGGGTAAAGGAGGGTGAAATCATGATTATTGCATTCATATTCAAGTATGGAAACTTTGAGTTTATAGTCATGTTGTTCGGTGTCAGAAATGTACCATCTATGTTCATGGGGCTCACGAACTTCGTGTTCCACGAATTTCTGTATTGATTCATATACATGTTCATCAAAGACATATAAATCTACTTGAATTCTTAAGAGTACCATGTAAATAATCTCATATATTATTTATAGGTTCTTAGAAAAATCCATATCTATGGAAAGTTTCCAAGTGTAAGTTTTGGAAGTGGTAGGTGTGTTTAATCAGGCATGTGGTGTCTTAGAAAGGTGTGTAAGTAGACTTTTTGAAGGTTGAGGTAGTTATTTCTTGGGAATCACCCAATAACGTGGAAGAGTTTCATATTTTTCTTGGTCTTTTGGGTTATTATATGAGTTTTGTACCCAGTTTCTCTCGAGTTTCAAACTCAATAATAGATTTGACAAGAAAGTAGTAGACTTTTTTATGTAGTGATCATTTCCAATAATCATTTTTTTTACCCAAATAAAAATTTAGTTGGTGCTCCATTGATTCAGTTTCTAGAAGAAGGGGAAATGATTAATGTGTTTTATGATGATTTTTTATGGAATTGGGATGCATTTGGATGTAGATAAAGGAAGTAATATCTTGTGTATCTATGTAGTTATTTCCTAATGAGTGTAATAATTCCACAAATGATCTGGAGTTATTAGGGGTTATGTTTGCACTTAAATTATATCATAATTACCTAATTCAAGAGTTATTTGTGGGCTTCATGGATCACAAGATATTGAGGTATATCTTTTATCAGTGCAATATAAATTTGTGACAATAGAGGTGGGTGAAGTTTCTTTATTATTATTATTTTATAATCTTCTACACTTTATGGAAGGAAAATGGTGTGGTTCATGATTTGAATAGGAATTCTTAAAGGATGTTGTTCAGAAGTCCAAAGTTGATTGGAGAGAGATGGAGGAGTTGGATTCCCAAAAAATGGATACAAGGGTGGTATATGGAAGAGGATGTTTGTTTTGGATGACTGTGTAGCCATCTTTAATGTAGAAGGTGGAGAATTCTCATCGGGGAAACTTAGTGGCAGAGGTGATGCGTGATCATATTGACCATGGTGATAATATAAAGGGATGATCATAACTAAATGATGTTTAGGGGATAATGTTTATTCTAGAAGTTATATATGAGTGAGTATTTATTCATTTTTATATCTCACCTTTAGTGGTACACCTAAAAGTATCCTAGCTATATCTTAGCTTGAGGAAATATTTTTGTTGGCATAGGATGAAAAGAGAATTGGTGAATTTTGTGGAAAGGTTTCTATTTTCTAGCATCTAAAGGTTTAGCTTCATGTTCTTGGTGGTTTGTTACATCCTTTGGATGTTCTTGAGTATAAATGGGAGTAATTATCAATGGATTTCATCATAAGATCACCCTGATCATAGAGATTTTATGATTCTATTTAGGTAATCATGGATTACTTAACAAAATTGGCCCAATTCCTAGCAATAATGGAATCAGACATCATGGATGATTTGGCTCAGAGGTATGTAGATGGCGTGGTATGGTTTCATGGTGTTCTAAAGTCCATTGCCTTGGATCAGTACACAATTTTTACCTCATTATTCTAGAGGGGCTTGTATCATTTTTTGGAACTCAGTTATACCCCCTTACTTCTTTCCACCCTCATACAGATGGGTAAACAAAATGGAATATCCATAAATTGAAGGATATGTTGTAATAATTCATCTTATACATCATCATACTATGGTCATAGTATGTACCTTTGGTTTAGTTTTCTTATAATAAAATATATCATTCATTCTTTGGCATGGAAATGTTGGAGGACTTTTATGGGTGTTTGTTTCATTCTCTATTATTTTCAATGGTGATTGGGGAGGCAATTGTTCTTAGTCCTAATGCAGTGTAAAGAATGATGAAATATGTTCATTTCCCACCCCTACCTAACATTACCCTTTTATTTTATTTATTTTTGAACAACCTTTTTTTCTTTGGGTTTTCTTGGTAATTTTTGGTGAAATGGTGATCTTTATGCCAAGACGAGGGTGGAACATAGTTTTTAGATACCATGTTATATCCCTTTTAAAACCATGTGTCCTAGAAATTGGGTCTGTCAAGGATACACATCTATGATGATGTCTATGTAAAAACGTCCTTTCAACCTTTTAGGAAAGATAGAATAATTTTCTAGACCACATAATGTGTCGCACGATCGTAAAGCTTCCTCCAATGAATCATGTGGATCCCTCCTCCTTTGAATAGTAACACCACATAGTTGGAGCATGGTCTAAATGACTATGTGGATAAACCATTTATTCTTTCATGTATTTTTTAACAGGTTTAAGGTCCATCCCACTTTATTAAAAATAAATAAAAGAAAACCTATTCTGAGAATTGGAGAATTGAAGCCCATTATAAACATATAGGCCCAAATTACACAAATAAAAATGAACCAAATATCATAATATGGTTTTGATTTTTTTATAGGAACCAAATGTCAAGAGTATAAAAATAAAAATTATTATCAGCCCCTGATATACATTGCAATAGTGAAATCATACAATGATCATGTGGTCCCCATCCAAGAATTTGTTGAATGATGGTACAAAACAATATGATAGGGAACCCCTCCACCAGACACTAACTTTTGGAGGGAGGACCAAATGATAGGTTATAAAATACCTATCCCTCTTTTGATCCACCCACATGATAATTCTTATGAATAAATCACTAGATTATCAACCTGAAGCAACAAAGAACAATCCAAAAAACAAAGAAAAAATTAGGGTTCACATCTATACAGAGCAGATAGATTGATGAATTCTATGTGTTAGCACAACAATCCATATTTCAAGTCCACCCATCTCGAATTACTGAAAAAGCTACACCAATATCCAAATGTAACAAAATAGAATTTAGTGCACACAAATAAATCTATAAACCAGTCAAACATTCAATCCCAGTGAATATGATAGAATCCTGTTGAAGAACACCTATAACCACCACTGAAGCTCACTTACTTCCACCCAATCACTATCTAGAAGACCTCTGACATCACTTTCCTATACACAACCATCCATCGTTATTTTCGGGCATTCCCACAAACCACCACTGGTCACCATCAGTAATTCCTCTAGATGTCTCTAGTTGTAACCACTTTTCTTTTCCACCCAAATCTGATCCATCATCACCTCTTGAGGTCATTTGTGTTTCATTCACAATGCATGAATATATAGAGGTCATTAATTCCCCAATTTCCAAACTTCAAATCCTCCCATGCCACTACAATCAAGCAAATCAATACCATCACTACCTCCCAAGAATGGAGAAACCATCAACCCTGATTCCCTTTTGTTGAAAAATCTTGCTGATATCTTTACTACAGGAATCATCACTTCCTGCAAATAGTATCACCATAACATTGACACCGCCTTTTCATCGCAACATATCATGATGAAGGATTACCATCCTAAAGATAAAACATAACAAATATGGAATCGATATGATCAATGAAAAAAGACATGGAGGAACACAGATCAACCAAAAAGGTCTAAGTTGAGAGATAGAAAACACAATGAACTCAAGTTGGAAAAGTATCATGAGAATGAGGATCTAAGTTCTTATAAGTGGTTACCTCTACCATCGAGAGACATGAGAATCCTTCACTACTGATGAGATTTCATGTAGAAACCCTAACTTCCTGGGGAGTGTTGAGCCATCCTTCTTCAATTTTAAAATAAAAATTATTTCTAGGAAATTTAAAAAGTTTCAATTTACCACGTTTCCTTTATCAATTTTTAACAAAAATCTCCTCTTTTCCTCCCAAATTTTACCCCCTGTAGTTTTGGAGCTCCTCCCATACCTCTCCTTTGTTTTCTCTCCTCCTCCATGGTGAAATCTTGGGATTAATTCATGTTTTGATTTTAATATTCAAAGTTAACTCCTCCTTTCTTCTTATTCTCCCTCCTACTTCCATTTTCTCCCTGATTATTCTTTTTCCATAGGTTCTTTTATCCTATGGATAATTTTTACTTATTCTCAATTTTTTTTGTTTGATCTTTTAGGGTTCTCCTTGGTTTCTTTTATTATCTTGGTACTGTTAGAGGTGATTTTGGGTCGCCATCACAATGTGCACCATGAGTAGAGTTAGGTATCCCTATGTACATAATTTTAACTTGAATCCCATGATTTTGTGGTATTTACAATTTTTGTTATATTATTAAATGAAATTTCTATGCTATGTGACTATTTTGATCCTTGAAATTGGGTTCTCTTTTGTTTTATAAACTTTTCACTTAGCCTTTATCATGGATTTTATTGGTTTCAACCATGTTTTCAAGACTATTTTTAAAATTTTGGTTCCATAATTGTTAAATCGGTCTTTTTAATGGTTTTGGAACTCAAAATCTTTAGCAATTACTGTTTATATAAAGTTATAGTATTTCTTTTAAAATTATGAGGCCTGATTGTAACATTAAAAATGTATTATGGAATTGGAAAATACCTCTTGAGTCATACTCCATATATTAGAAATATTATTTATGTGTTAAATGTCTGATTTTTTATGTGTTCATCATGAGGGGGCTCGTACTTTGTTGTGTGACTTGGGAAGGGTATGTTCTTGCGATGCGAGATCAGGGGTGAGAAGGTGAATGGAATATTTTGTGAATAATGTGTTTCGTATGAATATACAAGCTTGAAAATATCACCAAAATTTTAATTTTTATGGGAATCCTTGGGTAGTTATATAGGAGCCTTAGGTAAACTTTATACACTAGTTGATATTTTTCATTGGCTAGTGGTCCTATGAAAATAACCTGATTAATTATGGGATGTGCCCTTCTATCAAGCCAATGAGGGTGTCACCAAGTGTTTGGGAAGTGATTATAGGAAACCAGTACCAGTCGAGATTGACTATGGGATAGTATTTATGGATTTTTTCTAGGATATCTTGACCATCACTTGATATCATAGGAGAATAGTTTTACTTGTACGTTACTTTTCTCTATTTTCCAATATCTTTATAAATTTACACCCATAATTTTCATTCCATAATAAAATACTTGTTCTTGCACTTTTTTTTATTTTAAATGAATTTATGGAAATGTATTTTTAGCTTTGGGAACTATTGTAATGCCCCAACCCCAGTTACCCAGAGTCGGTGCATTATTACATAACATTGGTATGATCATAAAATCTCAAATCTCAAAAGACCGATTAGTTTAGTAGCCTTGGAAACACTAGATACATTCATAAATTTTACATTACATTATAAAGTGAAAACTACAACAACATCTTGTCTCCACACTCATATCCCCTTATACTATCCCTACAGGTCATTCATAAAATACTTCTTCACATCCTAGGAAAAATAAAACCTAGAAAGGGGTGAGCTCAAATTCCCAGTAAGGACAACAATATAGCGGAAACTTTCATAAATAAGCATAAACATTTAAGGAAATGTATAACTAAAACAAAAGCCTTTTAAACTTGAACTTCAACATAATATGACAAAGATAAAATTAAATAATTCCATTTACTTATTCACATGGATATTCTACTAGTTGAATAATCACATACAATATCAATAACCACTTTCATAATGATGGAATGTATAATGCCAGACTATCATAACCACATAGTCAACGCCTTGTTCCAAGATTAAATATAATATTTTGTCAAGGCCTTGTTCCAAGACACTAGTTTGTCTCGTGAGACCTATCGATGCATCGAGGAGCTATAGTAGGCTCCACCCATCACTTATTAAGTCCAATGCATTCCTTATATGAACAGGTTTAAACATAACATAAGCATTCATATTAAAACTAGCATATGAAATGTCAATACTTTCTCCATAAATCATGAATGGTATAAAAATAACATATACACAGTCAAACATATCACAAAACCTTCAATACTATATGTAATTGTTGTATAATAAATCAACTTCAAATAAGCTTAAAATCCATCAAAGGATGTTGACATAGATGAAATCGAAACTATTTGAGAGAAATATCTCTTTTTTTGAAATCTTTTAAAAGTCACATAATTATAAAATAAAAAATTTACTTCGAAAATATTCTTATAATCTTGTAAGGGAAGGTTCGACAATTTTATAATGGCGGAAAATAGTCTCACCTGTCGTATAAGTTAAAAAAGACATTCTTACCTTAATTCTGTAAAAAAGGTTAAAAAGGACCTTGTTTAGAAAATGATAGAAATATTCCTTTATAAAAATCTTATAAATATTCAAAAAGGGTATAAATTACTTTAAAATATAGTTTTTAAAATATTAAGAATGATTTGAAATACATTTTTAAGAAACATGGATGTGGATGATAAAGAGGTCCCAATAGATAATTACGTATAAACAACCTCAGATAATGAAGAGATTGTGAAATAAACCCTTAACTTGTACTTTTCCTTGGTTGAGGGTAGGTTAACCTTCTCTATAATGGTGAAATAATTGTTATTAAATTATTCAATAATAATATACATTAATATGATATCATATATGATCTTTAAACATTGATTGTTAATAATATCTTAGTATTATCGTCGTTTCAGGTATTAACTTACTCATTTTATTTTATATGTTTTGTTACATAATCCTTGTTTTTTATGGATAGTTTTTATATTATTCATATCCAGAATGATATCAAGTCATTAAACATTATTTTTAATCATCAAATGATAACTATACTTGAATGGATATGATGGGGAATGAATCTCATCGCGTTCGTGGAGATAGTAGTCTATACATACGCACGAGCGACATTAACACTCTTTTGATATTAAAATAATATATAATTGGATATTATATAATATATAAAGAATAATTATCATGTTATATTTATTATTTACCAGAATTACACATCATTATTATACCCATCCAAATTAAAATGTTTTGAATAACAATTACACCACGACGTGCAGACGGTAAGCCGTACGTACGCACGTATGGTGACATGTCATTCAAAGGATGGATAGAATACTGAATATGATTGTACCATATTTAAAATAAAATCACATTATATATAATATACTTGAGTTATTATTTTATAACGGGAATAACAAAGAATGAAAAATTTGAAGAAGAAAGGAACTTGAAAGAGGGTGGTGAAAACATTACCTCTTCTTCGGGTTCTTCCTTTTGATTTGATCAAAAGGGCTCCTTAGGTTGGATTTATGATCAAAATAAGGACTCTAGATTGAAGTGAGGGAAGTTTAGAGGTTATTTTGGCAGGGTTTGGCCAATCCAAAAGGCTTTGAAGGTGTGAATTAGAGATAAGGGGGAGTTCCCTTTTATAAGAGGGGTGAGGGGCACCTTTGGAAAAGCTAGAAATATTATTTTATAATAAATTCATATTCAGTTTCTAATTGATCCAAAGTATATTATATAAATTTTAAGGTGGGTATAGGTCTAAATCCTTTCACCCAATAGATTTTAGACAGGTTTGGGTCACTATATTAACCTTATCATTTATATTTAACTCTTAGTTAAAGAGTTTGACATTTACCATGTCTCTTTGTATTTTCATATTATATAGTTAGTAAACTTACTATATACCTCTGAGAGACCCCAAGTGGTCCTTTAATGATACACCTATCATTATATAAGTACTTTGGCCGAACTTTAAATTTTTAGTAATAGAATATCAATTGATAATATAATATTTTTTTTAAAAACTGTTTTATGTCAGTTTTCACACTATTGGGTATTTTATTTTTGATAATTTTATAACAGCTTTATTACTTCCTAAATTATTTATATAACCAATAATAATATGTAATATTAACCTATAAAATTAATGGAATTCATAAAAAGTCTCAAATTACATTTATTTTGATATTTATAATATCAATTATTTTGATATTTCATTAATTAGGTAATTACTGTATCACCATTGTGTCATAAATAAATTAAAATATTTAATGTCTAAAAATTATAAATAAAATACCATTATGTAGGAAATATTTTTATCTTTCTATTTAATATTTATAATAGAATTTATCTTATGTATAACCCTATATTAAAAATGTTTTAGTAATTAAACTTTGATATTAACTCTTTTAACTCTTCTTTGAATTAAATAATAATAAATTTCCTAATCTAATCCAAGTGGACCTAAATGATAATATTTTATTCATAAGGTTGTTTTAGGTCGAGATAAACTTTTCCAATAGAATTAGTACATGTTTTAGGGTAATATTAATATCATTTTTACCCTTAATTACCCTATTTTATTTTAATCGTCGTAAATAATAGTTAAAAGTTACTATTCACTGAAAATTATTTTTTATCTCATTGAACAACATTTTACTCCTTGATATTAACCGTGTCTCTCAGATTTTCGAAATTCCACTCACAGAAGCGGTAAAATTAAGTTTTATGTGAATTTCCAAATTCTCCTAGGAGGTGGGTAAATGACGGTGAAAAATTCCATAAAATATTTATATACCTAAAATTATTCTAAAATATCTCTAATTGATTACATTTAAATTATACAGGTATTATGTATCTATTTTCTCATTAATTAAATTGAAATAAAATAAATAATTATTTAAATAAAAATTTGGTTTTAAACTATAACTCAGTGTTTTTCACTATTCATCAAAAATTGAATATTTCCAGAAAAATACCAAAAATTCACCCTAAGATAATTTAGATATTCTGAATCCAAAAATGAAGTCCATTTTGAAAGATAAAATTTTTAAAATTTCAAAAAGTGGGTATTACTATTCATGATGGCTAGTTTGATTGGTTGTGGTGTGTGTTAGAACTCGAAGTTCTATACAACACACGCTAATGTATTATTCAAAGAGAAGTGTATCGTGGAAGCTTGGGGTGTTACAAATCTTTTTGAAATTTTATGGAAAAGGTTTTTTCATAAAAAGGGAATATTGATACTTTAAAAAAAGAAACAGAACACCCTATCGTTATATATATTATTTTAAAATTATAAAGATCAAGTTTCACATTAAAGGTAAGGCATAATGTGTTTTCCATCCTTATAATATCTATTGAGAATATTAGTTCTAACACATATGTTCTTTATAATTTTATCATTATTTTCTTTCACTTTTGGATCGATCTCATATGCAAGCATGGTAATGTGATTAGTGGTGACCCATGAGGTCACATGGATGCATGTTCTGTATTCATTTTACTTCACAACCATTTGTTCTATTATTTTTTATTTTTTCCTAATATTTGGGCTAAATCCTTCCAAATTGACTGTTTGTGATGACCATAACTATTTCCTAGCCTGATAAGATGGAGAATTCCTCTCGGGCCTTATCGCTAGCTGGCTCGGGTGACCAGTTTGCGTTCGACCTGGGTTAGTTCCTAAATAGATGTTATCAGAGCAATTAGACCTTGTTATTTAGGGATTTACTATAGTTTAGATCTAGGATTATTGTAATTAAAGTGTTCAGTCATGATTAGGTTCTTGATCACCACCTATTATAAAGGAAATTTGAATTGCTAGGGTGGTTTGGGATAGTTTTACCTCAAAATTTGTGTTTTTATCTCAGATGTTTTTGAGGTTTTAGAGGTTTGTTTGAGCATTTATGGTTGGCCAATATGATTTTATTGTTATATTGGAAGAATTAAAATTAGAAATTATTGTTACAAATGGTATAGAAAACCATAATCATACCATGAAACTACCTCTGTTTACCTTTACTATTCTCATATGAATGGCACATGGTCCTCCAAACCATGTGGACAAGACGTGCATAGAATGTTTTTCTAAGTTATGTTATTTTTGACGTGTTGAGGGTCACTTTTATATTTTTTATTTATAGTGTGGGTTTGGGTTAGTTTTTAGGTGTTTATTTTTTATTCTAAAATGATTTTTGGTTTATTAAAATTGGTTTCTAAAATTAAAATCTTTTTTTTGGAAATGAGATGGTATTGTTTTGAAAATATAAAGGAAATAGTGTTGTGTCTTGAATGTTTCATAAAATAGATAATGGGATGTAGATTGGGAATATTTTATTTTTACCTTTGGTATTCTTATAAATAGTTTCATATATAGATGGGTGGTGGTGTGGTTGGATGGGAACCTAAGTTGGCATGGAAAGTTTTATGTGTAGGGAGTTGTAGGATACCATTTGTTGGGTTCCAACCCTTTTTAGGTTTGTTTTTTCTTACCAAAATATTCTTATTTTTTATTGTTTGAGGTTTATTTTGGGTACTTTTAGATTCAATTTTAGGACTCTTTGGTTTTTATACCAAATATGATGTTGAAATGTTGTTTGTTTTTTGTTTTTTTATTCATGAGTTAGATGTTGTGTTTTGATTTGTGTCATGTTTTGATTTAGTATTATGCTTATTGTTTTTTCAGGTATACGTCTCATATATTTCTATGGGATTATGAAAATAATTTTTTCTGGTTCTTGTATGGTGTGATTTTAGGTTTATCGTGTCTTTCTACAGTTATTTAGTTTTTTCTAAATATTGATCCGGGTGGTCCCCAATACCATAATTTTGTCTAAAAGTTCCTGGAGTTGAACCCTTATCATTTCTTTAATTATCAAATATTGGGAAAGAAGAAATATGGTTTTTAAATGATTGAGTATATTTTCATTCAAACTGAGATTTTTTAGCCTCTTAAACTCATGTTCGTGAATATAATACTAGAGGGCCCAGGATGGATGTGGTGGAAGTTTGTTCAATAGTCCAAACTACATAAGTTCCATTATTAGGAAATATTCAAGGCCTTTTTCATCTAGAAGTATTTCTCTAAATCCAAAAAGAAACTAAAGTAAGTGGGGTTTTACTATATTTGGCAAGGATATTCGATAGTTTTAGAGTATGTTAATAGTGTTTCTGATTTGGGGTTTTATATCACATAACATATCAAAGATGAAGCCCTAAATAATCGATTTTTGAAAAAGATTTCTCACTAGAACTGTTTAAAGTAGTATCATAAACTCCCAACACTTATTAAGAAGCAGTGAGGCCTGGTGTTTGGATTGAGGTTGGTTTATATAGAGAGCTAGAGATGGTTGATGTCTCACCTAATTCTATGTGTAGTGGTGGTGGATATAGCAAAGGTAATGGGAAGGGAGCTATGTCTAACATGTTGGGAAGTGATATAAAGTGGTTGTTGTGTTTCAAATCACCAGAATCATCCAAGATTAATCTCTAGGTGTGACATCAGTGTAGAAATATGGGACACAAGAATCTTTCATGTCCAGGACCACCAAATACTAGTCATACTTATGGATTCTTGTATCATCAACAACACATTTTTCTAGGGTGTTTTTAGGAAGCCTTATGGATCTAGATCTACCCCTTTGAAGGACCCCCTCCCCCCATCCTGATTAGATAATCATGGTGATGATAAGGACTTTATTTAGAATTTTTTTATAATTGTTTTCATTTACTAGGATTATGATCAGGATGGTGTGGTCTTTTGTTGTAATGGGTGAATATATTTTATATATTTTGTAAATTCTTATTCTTAATGGATATTTCCTTGGGAAATTATTATTCTTGTGGCTATGTAATAGAGATGTTTCTTATTTTATATCTTATCGCCCATATCTTTGTTTATTTTTTGAATTTTTTATCTTTTTATGATTTGAGGAACCAATGTTTAACTTGGGTTCTAAAATGTTGGGGATTATATCCTCGATGAGCTCATGGTGATCCTAGCTTTCTTGACCCAGTTCTTTTCTTCTTGGATGTTTCGAACTCATGTTATCGTGTTACTCTAGATTCTTCTCGGCCTGACTCTAACCATAGTAGTTTTACATATAAGGACCCAGCCTTATTACATAAATAATCTCGAATTTAGTCAAGAAAACACTTCTTTTTACATTGAGGATTTTTTCATGTTTATAGCTTTAGATATTTAGTACAATACATTCATATAATTACACATTATTACAGAGTGGATACCATAGAAACAGTTTCCATTTTTTTCAAATTATAAAACATTACAACTTAAAACAAGACTCCTTGACAATTATTCAACATTTCACATGGCTTCCTTACTTGTCTTAAACATCTATTAACCTGTAAAAAATCATTTAAAAACATGGGCTGAGCACAAAATCTTATTAAGTGATGAAAACGAAGGAAAGATCACATTAGTCCATGAATACTCATAACATATGAAATCATTTTCAAAAGACATTCTTATCACCCATATATAATTAATTTGTGTAACATGATAATTACAAAATATCCACACAAAACATGAGAACATAAATATAATCATAAAGGTATCTTGGGGAATTACATACATAATCTTGTAACCATTCTTGGCTACCTTATAATTTGTAACCCTCACGGCTACCGTACTTTGTGTAACCATCGCAGTTACACTTGGAGTAACCATACGGCCGACCTCCAACATACTCATACCCAATAAATTGGAGGGAGATATAGGTCCCACCCTTCATAATAAATAATTCCCAAGAACCAAAACATAATCATACAACATGAATAATTCCATAAAAACATTACTTTAGAATTTCGTAAAATCGAATTTAAAAAGAGGATTTTTAAAGAAAAGCCCCTTATAAATATCATACAATTGAAGAGAGACTTAATAGAGTGGATGGAGTATGTATATATGCTGTAAATACACGTAATAAAACTTAATATAAACAGAACCCATCATAAAAACAATTTATATAGAACATAAATAATGAATTAGAAGGTTAACCCAAAGAATAGAAATTGGGTTAAGAATTCACTTACCTCGGGTCTGTCTTACTTAAAACTTGTTTAAAATTCCGGTATAATGGTTAAAAGAGTGTTATTAGTATTTTAAATAAACATATTCATGTTTATAACATCTTATATTATCATTTCATAACATCATTTTACACTTTAATTGTTAGTATTTTTCTCCTTGCATTGTTTTTGGGTGAGTTCTTAACATGATTTCCATGATTGGTTCATGGTGGTTATTCTTGTCAATTGGAAGTGAAATTCTAGAACCATTGATGAGACATAATACATAAATTATAACCTATTTCAACCATAAAAATGGTTTCATGACCAGACTTGAAGGATTTAAAGAAAAATTAAATCACATCATCCACGATATAGGTAATTCGACACATCATGGACAACGTTTTTAATTCTTTGAAAAAGTGGGAGAGGAGAAGAAAAATAATGATTAATTTTCCATGAACATGATAAAATCCAGAATATAAATGATTATGGAGATTTCATGCCACTTGGGTAAGAATAGATGAAGAAATAATGGGAAAGGAACTCAAAATAAAAGAATAATTGAGAAATCCCTTAAAAAAAATCAGCAGCCTAACGGCTACACAACATGGTTTTAGAAAATATTTAAAATAGTGGGGACAAGGGTCACCAATCCAGAAATGAATCATAATATATATTAGATCAATAATAAGAAGGAAATAATAACATGGTATGGAAACTTGAAAGTTATACCACATAAAAGAGAACTTGAATGGGAAAAGAAAGAAATTGAGAATTTTACCTTGTAGAGTAACCCTTTGAACTTGAATGTTGGGACCTTGGGAGCTTGAAAAAACCTTAGGAGGACTAATATGAAGGTAAGGAGGATAGATATTAGTTTAGGAGGAATTGTAAAGTATGTTAATGAAGGAATGGGTTGGTATTTATAGTAAAAGTAAGGGAATATTTTAATAATTTTTAAGGGACACCTCATGAGTGGTATTTGCATAACCATGGGCTTGCCCATGGTATTTGACCATGGTATAAGCCACATGGGAAACCTAAAATCTTATTTAACTATAAAAAAGTAGAACAGATTTATGACATAATTATTATATCATTAATGATGTCATTAACACACCGAAACTAAAAAATGTATTTTTTACTATTCACTGAAAAATCAACTATTTCAGAAAAATTCCAAAAATTTTCCCAACCCATTTATCGACATGTAGATTTAAAAAATGAAGTCCATTTTATTAAAATAATTTTTTAAATATTTTTAATTTAATTTTTAAATAAAATCATACTTAATTCAAAAATTAAAAATTCTAATTTTGTAACTACTTCTATATCACAATGAAAAATTAACCAAGATGTTATTATCTTAAATCCTTAAGAAAATAAAATATTAATAAAATTTACTATCCATTAGGGTCTTATTACTATTCATATTACTATTCATAAGGGTATGTTACTATTCACCAAAAAAAGTTGTTTCCAATAGACTCCAAATAACATAATGAACACAATTATAGATGACAGTTTCTTGAAAATCAAAACATAGAAGTAGAAAAGTTATGTTTTAAAGGATATTTATAAATATCTACTTTAAAACAAACTTCCATGAATTTATATTTATTTCTAGAAAAACATGGGGTGTTACATTATCCCCACCTTCTTGAAATTTCATCCTCCCAATTTTACTTATTAAACAACTGAGGGTATTTTTTCCTCATAGCATTTTCAGACTATCATGTTGCTTCTTCAACCATGTGGTTTCTCCACAAAACCTTTAACTGGTGGATTACCTTATTCTGCAATACATGTTCCCTTAGATCAATAATCTGAACTGGTTTCTCTTCATAAGAAAGTTTCTCTTCCAGCTGAACTACTTTTGGGATCAAGACATGTGATGAATCTGGCACAAACTTTCTAAACATCGAGACATGAAAAACATTGTGTACCTGAAACAAACTCAGAAGAAAATCTTCGTGGTATGACACTTTTCCAAATTTCTCCATGATTTGAAAAGGACCGATGAACCATGGACTTAGCTTCCCTTTCTTACCGAAATGCATCACACTTTTCTAGGGATATATTTTAAGGAAAACATGGTCACCTACCTCGAATGAGAAGTCTTTACTTTTTTTATCTGCATAACTTTTCTACCTGCCCTGAGCTGTCCTCATGTGCTGCTAGATCATCCTAACTTTCTTAGCCACTTCTTCTACAAATTCCATCCCCATCAACTTTATTGCACTGACTTCATCCCAAAATGTTGGAGTTTTACACCGCTTCCCATACAAGGCCTCAAAAGGTGCCATATGAATAATGGAATGAAAACTGTTATTATAAGAAAACTCAACTAAAGAAATATGATGATCCCAACTTCCATGATAGTCCATTGAACAATCTAAAAGCATATCTTCCAAAGTTTGAATCGTTCATTCTGACTGCCCATCTGATTGAGGATGAAAAGTTGTACTGAAGTTTAACTATGTTCCCAACAATTTCTGAAGTCCCTTCCAAAAGTTATAAGTGAACCTGTGATCTCGGTTAGATACAATGGAAAGAAGAAATCCATGTAACCCGATAATCTCTTTGAGGTACAATCGAGAAAGCTGATCCAAAGTCATTGTATCTCGAATAGAAAGAAAATGTGCAGACTTTTTTAGTTGATGAACAATAACCTAAATCACATTGTTACCTAAATATATCTTTAGTAGTCCCACCACAAAGTCTATGGATACATTCTCCCATTTCCACTCTGGCACTGGAAAAGGCTAAAGCATCCCCTTTGGTAACTGCCGCTCTGGTTTAACATGTTGACACGTCAAACATTTCATGGTAAAATCAGCAATATCTCTTTTCATTCCATTCCACCAATAACACTCCCAAATTTCCCTATACATCTTAGTACTTCTAGGATGAATAGAAAATGGAGAACTATGAGCTTCACACAAAAAATATTTCTTCAAATAAGAATCATAAGGCACACACAACCATATTCCAAATCTTAAAACAAAATCTTTATCAAGGTTAAATTCTAGAAACATAACCATTTTAACCAATTCAACCTTTTTCTGTAGCTCACGGTCTTCCCTCTGTTCTTTCTTAATTCTTTCTGACAATGAAGACTTCACTAAAACATAAAACAAAATAGATTTATTCCTTACACCAACAACTTTTATGCCAAAATTCATCAAATCATTAATCAAGGGATCATGTTCCAAACGTAACATGGTTAATGATGCATGATTTTTCCGACTCAAGGCATCCGCCACTTTGTTTGCTTTCCCATGATAGTAATTGATCATGCAGTCATAATACTTTATTAGTTCAAGCCATCTTCTCTTCCTCATGTTTAATTCCTTCTGAGTGAATATATACTTCAAACATTTATGGTCAATATATATTTGGCATTTGGTTCCGTATAAATGATGCCTCCAAATTTTCAAAGTAAAAACCACAGCTTCTAATTCCAAATCACGTGTGGGATAATTTAGATCATGAGTTTTAAGTTATCTCAATGCATAGAAAATTATCTGATCATTCTGCATCCAAACGCAACCATGTCCCTTCAAAGAAGAATCATTGTAGATGAAAAACTCACCATTTCGAGAAGGTAAGGCCAAAACTGGAGTATTCACCAATCTCTTCTTCGGTTCCTGAAAACAAACATCATATTCCTCTTTCCAAACAAATTTAACCCCCTTCCATGTTAACTTAGTTATCAGTCTATATAATCATGTAAAGTTCTTAACAAACCGTTTGTAATAACCTACTAACCCAAGAAAACTAAGAATATCTATAACATTTGTGGGTCTTGGCCAATCATCAACTACTTTTGTTTTGGTAGGATCAACTGTTATTCCATCCTTATTAACAATGTACCCAAGAAAAGAAATATATTGTAACCAAAAATCACACTTGCTGAATTTTTCATACAGTTTCTTTTCTTTTAATGTTTGTAAAACAACCCTTAGATGTTTTTCATGGTCCTTTCTATTTTTAGAAAATAAAAAAATGTCATCAATAAATACAACCACAAACTTATCCAAGAACTCATTAAATACATTATTCATAAGATTCATGAATACAGAAGGTGCATTATTTAATCCAAACGGCATAAAAAAAATTCATAATGACCATATCTAGTACAAAAGGTTGTTTTCAGGATTTCATACTCCTTCACCTTAAAATGATGGTATCCGGATCTCTAGTCAATCTTGGAAAAGTATTGAGCTCCCTGGAGATGATCAAACAAGTCATCTATATAAGGCAAAGGATAATTGTTTTTAACAGTGGTGTTATTCAAATCTCTATAATCAATGAAAAGACTCATGGAGCCATCTTTCTTTTTAACAAACAAAACAGAGGCTCCCCATGGTGAAGTTCTAGGATGAATGAATCCTTTGTCAAGAAAATCCTGTAACTAATTTTTCAATTCAAGATGTCCTATTGGATCCATAGATAAGGGGGTTTTGAAATTTTCTTAGCATCAGGAACTAAGTCAATTGTGAATTTGAATTCTCAATCAGGTATGACACCAGGTAACTCATCAAGAAAAAACATCCGGGTATTCATTTACCACTGGCACATCATTAATTTGAATAGTTCCCTTGTTTTCAACAATATGAGAAAGATAACTTTAATTTCCATCTTTCAGTAGTTTCTCAGATTCTTGATATTTTATCAATTGTATGGGTTCATTCTTGTATACAAACTGAAACTGTTTCTGAAAAACAACTTATTTAGATCTACATTCAATTTTAGCATGATAATCAGAAAGCCAGTCCATTCCCCGAATAACATCAAAATCGACTAAGGGTAAAACAATAAGGTTTTCAAGTAAATTATTTCCACAGACCACAATAGAAAGATTCTTATAATTCCTCTTTGCTGTAACATTTCCCCCTGGTGTTTTGAAAACAAGTTCGGGTCTCATTTGTTGAGGTGATATTTCCAAATTACCATAAAATCTCTCAGAGATGAAGGAATGTGTATACCCCGTATCAAAAAAAACTTTAGAAAATTCTGAGTGAACAAACAATGTACCTGATACAACTTCATTGGATGGTCTGAAATCTGCTAATGTAGTCGCAAAGGATCTCACTACACTTTTCTGCTTGTAGTCTATCTTCTTTACGTCATTAATATCTCTCTTTGGGAAGGCATTTTCATAATGACCCATCTCACCACATTTAAAACACTTCATAGTCTACTTTTCAGGATTAGTCTTAGGATCATTTTAATTGCAATCTCGAGCCATATGTCCAAACTTACTACATTTAAAACACTTCCCAGTTTTTCTAAGACATTGCCCAGTATGTTTCTTGCCACACTTTTCACAAACTAGAAATTGTATTTTCTTACCATCAGGTTTATTTCGTTCATTCTTACCCATTTCTTGACAACCAGACCTATTCTTCTCTTTGTTTCCAAAATGAAAATGATCATCATAAAACTCCATCTCTACCCTCTCACCACATCAAACAAGTTTCTCATAACTTTTGAATTCACGGGAGGCCAACGCCCTTCGATTCCTGCGCTTCAATCCTGAGTAAAAGCGGTTGATTTTTCTATCAAGATCCAGAATAATATTTGGATCATACCTCGCCAGTCGGGAGAAGTTCGCTTCATAAACAGCCATTGAATCTTCCTCCTTCTATTTCAATTAAATAAATTGCTTCTCCATTCTAAGTAGAACCACCTTAGGAAAATATTTTTCAAGGAAAAGACTTTTAAATTCATCCCACTCTAAGGAATAAAAATATTCTCTACCCCTGATATTCCTTACCATTGACCACCATTGATCAACTTCCCCTTCAAAACGATAAATGTCAAGACTTAACTTTTGATTGTTTGAACATCCCATAACATTGAAAACCTTTTCAAGGGCTTTGATCCATCATTCATCTTCTACTAGGTTAGAAGATCCATTGAATTCTTGAGTATGTTGTCTCATAAAGTGTTCCACTATTGTTATGTTCCGTTGTTGTACCTCTGGTTTTTCTCTTGCATGGATTCCACCACCATTTATTTCCTGTGTTAGATGATCAATTACTATCACAAACTACTCGGTTACAATCCCTACCATTCCGGGCTATAGTTCCGGAAGGATGTCATTCTGTTGGTGCCTCTCCTCTTCAACATCGTTATTCCTTCTACGTACAACCATTCTGAAAAAAACATGTCTGATACCAACTATAAGGACCCTACCTTATTACATACATAATATTGAATTTAGTCAATAAAAAACATCTTCTTACATTAAGGATCTCTTCATGTTTATATCTTTATAGAATTAGGACAACACATTCATAACATTACACATTATTATAGAGTGGATATCATAAAAACAGTTTCCATTTTTTTCAAAATATAAAACATTAAAACTTAGAACAAGACTCCTTGAAAATTCTTCAAAATTTCACATGGATTCCTTATTTATCTTACTCATCTATTAACCTGTGAAAAATCATTTAAAAACTTGGTATTATCACAAAATCTCATTAAGGGATGGAAAAGAAGGAAATATCACATTAGTCCATGAATACTCATAACGTATGAAATCATTTTCAAAAGACATTCTTGTCACCCATATATAATTACTTTACGTAACATGAGAATTAATAAAGATCCACATAAAACATGAGATCATAAATATAATAATAAAGGTATCTTTTGGAATTACTTAAATAATCTTGTAACCATTCTTGTCTACCTTATAATTTGTAACCCTCATGACTACCTTACTTTGTGTAACCATCGCAGCTACACTTGGAGTAACTATACGGCCGAACTCTAACTTACTCATACCCAATGAATTGGAGGGAGATATAGTTCCCACCCTTCATCATAAATAATTCCAAAGAACCAAAAAATAATCATACAACATGAATAATTCCATAAAAACATTAATATGGAATTTCATAAAACCGAATTTAAAAAGAGGATTTTTCAAGAAAATCCCCTTATAGATATCATAAAATTGAAGAGAGACTTAATAGAGTGGTTGGAGTATGTATATATACTGTAAATAAACATAATAAAGCTTAATATAAACATAAAACTTCACAAAAACAATTTATATTGCACATAAATAATTAAGTAGAAGGTTAACCAAAAGAATGGAAATCGGGTTAAGAATTCCCTTAACTCGAGTGTGTCTTAATTAAAACTTGTTTAAACTTACTATATAATTGTTAAAAGAGTGTTATTAGTAGTTTACAGAAACATGTTCCTTTTTATAACATATTATATTATCATTTCATAACATCATTTTACCCTTTAATTGTTAGTATTTTTCTCCTTGCACTATTTTTGGGTGAGTTCTTAACCAGATTTCCATGATTGGTTCATGGTGGTTGTTCTTGTCGATTGGAGGTGAAATTACAGAACCATTTATAAGAAATAATACATAAATTATAACAAGGTTGAACCATAAAATTTTTTTCATGACCAGACTTGAAGGATTTAAAAAAATGAAATCACATCGTCCACGATGTCGGTAATTCGACACATCATGGACAATTTTTTTAATTCTTTGAAAAAGTGGGAGAGGAGAAGAACAATGATGATGAATTTTCCATGAACATGAGAAAATCCAGAATATACATGATTCTGGAGATTTCATTCCACTTGGGTAAGAATAGATGAGGAAATAATGAGAAAGGAACTCAAAATAAAAGAATAATTGAGAAATCCCTTACAAAAAATTCAGCAGCCTAACGGCTACACAATATGGTTTTAGAAAATATTAAAAATAGATGGGACAAGAGTCACCAATCCAGAAATGAATCATAATATAGATTAGATCAATAATAAGAAATAAATAAGAACATGGTATGGAAATATGAAAGTTATACCACATAAAAGAGAACATGAATGGGAAAAGAAAGAAATTGATAATTTCCTTACCTTGTAGAGTAACCCTTAGAACTTGAAGGTTGGGTCCTTGGGGGCTTGAGGAAACCTTGGGAGGACTAATATAAAGGTAAGGAGTCCAGAGATTTGTTGATGAGTAATTGTTAATGGAGTTAAATAAGGAATGGGTTGGTATTTATAGGAAAATTAAGGGAATATTTTAATAATTTTCAAGGGACAGCTCATGAGTGGTATTTGCAAAACCATGAGCTTGCCCATGGTATTTTCCCATAGTATAAGCCACTTGGGACACATGAAATCTTATTTAACTATACACAAGTCAACTATATTTATGAAATCATTATTATATCATTAATGATGTCATTAACCCACCGAAACTAACAAGTGTATTTTTTTACTATTCACAGAAAAATCAACTGTTTCGGAAAAATTCCTAAAATTCACCTTAACCATTTATCGACGTGTAGATTTTAAAACTGAAGTCCATTTTTTGAAAATAATTATTTAATTATTTTTAATTTAATTTTAAAATAAAATTATACTTAATTCAAAAATTAACAATTCTAATTTTGTAACTACTTTTATATCATAATGCAAAATTAACAAAGATGTTATTATCTTAAAGCCTTAAAAAATAAAATATTAATAAAATTTACAATTCATTAGGGTTATATTAATATTCATATTACTATTCATAAGGGTATGTAACTATTCACCAAAAAAATTTGGTTCCAATAGACTCCAAATAACATACTGAACATAATTCTAGATGAAAGTTTCTTGAAATTCAAAACATTGAAGTAGAAAAGTTATGTTTTAAAGGGTATTTATAAATATCTACTTTAAAACATAGTTCTATGCATTTATATTTATTTTTAGAAAAACTTGGGATGTTACATTACTAGCATGGATAATATGTCATGTGATGGATGATCATGAAGATCCAAAAAATTAACACAATTAGTTTTTTGGGTGATTTCTATGTTAGGGGTTGAGGTGTTCCATATTTTTAGATTATGTTTGGAGGTTTGAGTAACATTTTTTTGTTCAATTGTTGAATGGTTTGTGTTCTTTAGTCTATCTCCTTTTATCCCTTGATGTACGACCATTTCTTTTAATTTGACATCTTTAGTCTCTTTTGGGACTCAAAGTTGCATAAGAAGGGTGAGTGTTAACTCTTGGTCTTTAGGTTTTGGGGACCTTATCTCATGTAGTGTTTTACTTTCATATAATGTCATGACCAGCTAAATATTTGGGTCTTAATGGGAAATAAAGTATCATTGGTGGGGAGAATTGTCACACACCGACCCAACAAAACCCTATCATTTTATTTATTTTTGATATACCTTTATTTATTTGGGTTTTATTGGATGTTTTTAAAGAAAATGTGATTTTTTGTGTGGGAAAAGGGTGGCTCATGGTTTGTAGAAACCATGTACGATACATTTTAAAATCATGTGTCCCAGACAGTGGGTATGTCAAGACTGCATGATGAGGAACACAGTTGTGCACTAGCTCCCTTTCAACCATAATCCTAGATAGAATAACTATCATGCCCGCATGGTTAACTACATAACCGTGTGACTTCTTCTAGTGAACCATGCAGTTCCCTCCTCCATTGGAAAATACCACCCCATGATTGGTGCATGGTCTAGTTGATCATGAATCCAAACCATGCGATCTTCTAGGTTATTTAAAAATTAACAATTTACTACTTTTCTATTCCCAATTTTTAACCTGGATCTCCCCTTTTCTATCCCCATTCGACCACCATCTATCATGGAGTTTTTCCATTGCCTCTTCTTTGGTTCCTCTCCTCCTCCATGGTAAAATATTGTAATTTATTCAAGTTTTGAGGTGAATCTTCAAGGGTAAACTATAACACCACAAAAATTTACAAATAGATTTATTATAGAATGCATGGAACACCAAGTCTCTACAAACACAACTTTTTTATAACCAAGACAAACATAATTTTTCCACCTCTGTGATTTGAATTTCGAAAAACTGACAAACACAGTTGCGTTCAGTAAGATATTTTGAGTCTAATAAGAAAAACTTAATTTTTTGAAAATAGTAACATACCCTTATGAATAGTAACATACCCTAATGAATAGTAATGAATATTAAATTGGCCAAAATAATATAAACTTCACCCATGAATTTATAAATACAATTTAGACATCTTAAAAGTGAAAAAATGATCATAGTATAAGTATTGTTATTTTTGTATGTCATTAATATTTTACTTAAAATTTTATGATTAATTTAATAATTTAAAATTGAAATTTATTTTCATAAAATGTAATAATAAATATTTATTTTATTGTCTTATGGTTATAATTTAATTTTTTGGGACCTTGGTTAATATTTTAAAGTGTTATAAAACAAGTTATAGTATTAATGTTGTTTTTTCAAATAAATTATGATTTTATTTAAAAGTTAAATTAAAATTATTTAAAAAAATATTTTCAAAAAAATGGATTTTATTTTTGAATTATGCATGTCGAATAATGGTTAGGGGGAATTTTTGGTATTTTTCTGAAAAACTTGAATTTTTTATGAACAGTGAAAATGGTAAAATAATGTATATAAAAATTATCAGTTAAATACACTATTTATGACATCATGAGTGGTTTAAGGACACTTTTTTTGAACTCACATTAAATTATTACTATTAGGGGTCATGTGAAACAACACTGTTGGTTTTCTTGAGGGAATTAATAAAATATTCAAAATTTACTCCACTCCACTATAAAAACCTCCTAACACCCTCCTCTCCTCACACCTATAAACCTTGAATATCTTCAAAGTTCTACCCAAATAACCTTCCCTAGTAAATTCCAACGTCCAATAATCTCTTGTTATTTCAAAAAGACCAAAACCCCTTCCCTTAAAGATATTCTCACGGAGGTGGATTCAAGAGGTAAATTCACATTTTATTTCTTTCATTTTCATGTCAAGTTCATTTCTATTGTTATCTTCTCCTCACCTACTCTATCCAAATGTCCAAGATAACTATATTATCATCTATATACTGTAATTAAATCATGTTAATTGAAGAACTATCAACAATATTCTTACTCTCTCTCTCTTTTATTGTATAAACAAAACCATCATCTGTGAGGTTCCAATTTACAACCTTCATGGAAAACGAAGTTTCGATCTTCCATTTATCATTCATTAATGATCATGAAACCATTTTTATGGTTTAAAAATACTAAAATATTTTTAATATAACCTACTTAATATTTAGGAACCAGTATAAGTACATGTTATTAAATCATATGACCAAACTAGTACTTAATAATCAAAATACCGCTAAAATAATCTAAGTGAATGTCATTAATATTTCATCTAATGATTCATCCTAATTACATGTAAAAAAATGATATAAACGATCATTAAAAGAGATTTATTTTCATAAATAATGTTTAAATATAATTCTGTAGATTTATATCCATTCCATATGATCTTTATTACCGAAAAACAAATGAACTGATTATTGAAATCAATAAAACGAACACTCCATAACAACGAAATTGAAACTTGTAACTAATAAATAAGGACATAATGGGATTAAAAAAATAATTAACAACTAAATATATGTTTAATAGGTTCTTAATTATTTTATTAATAACTCTAACTTTATATTCTAAGACCTTAAGTTCAAGAGCGGAACACATTAGGACTTAAGGTAAGGGGTTTCTTCATCTCACTTAATTTTTTGTGAAATTTTATGTATTCACTACTAATACTAGTTTATGATGTATTTAAAATATAAATTGATGTAAAATATCATTAACATATTTATCTTCATGATATTAAATATATAATTTGAATATTATTAATTTTGGGTCATATGAATTGATTGATTACAAAGTGGCAAGGGTTTTCCACAGGAACTTCCATTTTCATTCGGGATACTCTTATTATCTAATTAACGCACTTAAATTATTATTCATTCATATTTACTTCTCATATTTTTTTTTTTAATGTTCTATATATGTTTTCCAAAGATATTCATATCTTAATTTAGTGGGAGTTATATTTTTTAAAAGGATCCTTCCAAAATTCTTCCCGAAATGCAATCCTGATTCAAAGAACTTCTAAAATTATTACCTATTTTTAAGTTCACTATTTAATCTATTTTATTCCATATTTATCTTTATCAAATAAAAAAAATTATCATGAAAAAGATATTTTGGTTCATTTCAAGTTTTTTGAAATCAAACACACCTTTGTGCTTTAAAATATTTTAATATTTTCCTTAAACCACACTAAAATGTTTTATTTCTAAAGCTTCCTTAAAAACTCTTTTTAAATGATTTCACCTAAATAAGACTTTATTTAATAATAAAATATAATATCAATGAAATTCCCTATTATTTAATTGTATTTACCTGTTTACAATATTATTTCATTACAAATAAAAATTATTTCCCAAAATTACTCTTCTTTCCAAAGTAAAAATGAATTTTCTCTTCTCACATTAACTTTATTGAGATATATGCCTTTATCCCCACTTATTTTTTTCTTGTAGTTTATGTAATTCCCTTTGGTATATAATATAAAGAGTATAATTATTCTCATGATATTCTAAGGGATTGTGATTTAAATATTTTAAGGTGGTATGGGACACTTTGGAATGTTTAAGGATTATTTCCTCTTGGATTTTTCAATGGTTTTATTTAAAATTATCTTCATATATGTCAATATACTTTGTTGAATATTGTAATTAATTGAGTTTTATCTCTTATTATATCATATACCATATTTAATTTAATGTTTTATGATTAGTTTAACTGTGGATGTACTATCTTAAAACCATTCACCCAATTACTCTGAATGGTTAGTGTTTATGCTTAATGTCTGGGGAAAGTTATTTAAATTTCATAGTTTTGTTTCAACATGAATGTGTATGTTTTTTATTTTTATCCCCATTCATATGTGGAATTAATTGGACTTAGTAAGTGTCATGTGGGGCCCGCTATATCCCCTCGGTGTATCGGTAGGTCTCATGAGACAAACTAGTTCATGACATGAAGCTTTGACAAAATGGTTATTTATGGTCTTGGAACGAGGCGTTGAAAGTGTGGTTATGATTTACATAATATGAATTTACCTCATTATAAAAATAGTATTGATAAATAATGTGTTTATTCGACTTATAGAATACCCGTTTTTATGTTTTATTATGGAATTATTAATTCATCTCTTATTCCTGCCATAATGTGTTCAAGTTTATTTTTAAAGGCATTTGTTTTAGTTATTCACCATACCTAATGTTTATGTTTATGTTATGATATATTCCATTGTATTTATTACCCTTTCTAAGTGTTTGATATCACCCCTTTCTTATGTTTCATTTTATCCGGGCATGAATAAGTTTATTATGAATGACTTTATAAAATAACCTAGGAGTTACAGATGTATTCAAAGAAATTATTATGTTGTATTTCTTTTCTAGTTGTAATGTTGAACCTATAAATGTATCTCGTTTTCCAAAACTAATAAAATACTCAGTCCTTAGATATTTTAATCCTTGTAATTATTCCAATGTATTAAAATAATGCACCGGATCTGAGCTTTTGGGGTCAGGGCGTTACAGTTTGTATCAAAGGAAGTTTAATAGAAAACTTGGAAACTAGATATAAAAAAAGTAGATTAGTGAAAAAAAACCCTAAGATAGACTTTGGGAATAAGAATACAAGGATATCCTAGAATTTTTGTAAGGAATAGATTATTTGGTTTATCAAGAAAATAAATCCTTGTCTGGATACGAACATGTAGAGGTGGCTCTAGAACAGATGTATCTTGGGGTAAAACCCGAAAACACCTCTTTGAGCTAGACTCGAATGGGAACTGGTGAATGATAATGGGACTTTATAAACACATTTTTTTTGACACTCTCGAGGGATATTATTTGTTAAATTAATATTCTTATTATAAACAAATATGAAGGATTTATTCCCCCAATGTAACCAAAGTATATGGTTCTAGGATTTATGATGAATAAATGTATGTTTTGTGTTATACCATGTTTATATATATAGAGAGTTAATAATTTTATAAGCTAATATATAATATGGAATTGATTAGAAATATAACCTAGCAGAAGGAATGATAACTTCACCAATTCACGGGATGTGAATAGTAAAAAGGATCACATCTCTAATGGTATTAAGCCATAATTTCAAAGTAATATTGTCTCACAAGTATCATCATCATATGAGGAAATAGTATCATGTGTTGACAATGTATGTAAAGACTTCTCTGAGTCATATGGATTTGAAGGGAATAAAAAAAAGAAGATGGAAGGGGAAAACATGTATAAAGGGAAGAAAGGAAATATGTATTTTCCCACATGTGATAATTGTGGAAGGAAACACCTTGGTATATGCTTGAGAGGAAAGGAAGTTTTATTCAAGTGTGAAAAAAAAAGGCCACCATGCTCATAATTTCAAGACAAGGAAAGACTTTTCCAATATTCAATGCTTCAACTACAAGGAGTTGAGACACTATGCAAACCAATGTCCCAAGCATCAAAGGAATGTTCCCCAAATGATATTATTAGATAATGATCAAGTTACAATACTATTGCAGATGAAGTTGAAGGATTAATATTCCTCGTTAAGAATCATGTAACTTGAATATTTTTTCAGCAATGTACTGGTTATAAGAATTATGAGATATATAAGGATTATACTGCAGTACTATTACATTAAGGATTTAAGGTTGTAGGATGAATGGTACAAATGAAAATTGATTCAATAGAAAGTTAAACTTTATAGAAAAAACATGATTTAGGGAATGAAAACCCTTAATATATATATGATGTTGAGATAATGATGAAGAAATGATTGTTTCAGATACGTATTGAATACCCTTGAACTAATTATTGACTTGTTGAGAAGTGGTCTGTGCTATTGTCGATAGAGTTTACAAAATTTTTGGATTTAAAGGACTATATCCAATAACATGTTTCTTACTTAAGTAATACAGAAGAATGCATGTTTACAATATGGTTTTTATGGTAATTAAAGTTTATACCATATTTTAAGAGGATAAATGATGAATTCTTTCACAAGTTTGGAATGTGAATTTTAGAGATGCTTCTTATTGATTAAGTGTTAATGATAAGTTAATCATGGAAATTTAGAGACCATCATTATAATGATTTGATTAATTATATTTTAGAATTTTTAACCATTTACAAAATGGTTTAAGTTGATCATTGTATGGGGTTTAGAGTTTAATGTCACTACATAATGTTTTGATTATTTTTCCATGACCATGTTTTCCAATTAGGATGCGTTGTTTCATAGTAACTGATACATTTCCCTTTCCTCTTATTAATATGATATTTTAACAATATTCTTGTTTTGGGTTTCCCCCAAGGGAATTTTCAATTATTAACCATTAACTTTTGAAGTTTAATTTCAAATTTCGAGGACAAAGGTTTTGTAAAGAGGGGATAATGTAACTCCCCAAGAATTGAAAAATAGATTTATTATAGAATGCATGGAACACTGAGTCTCTAAAAACACATTTTTTTTATAACCTATCCAATTAAACATAATTTTTCCACCTTTTTCATTTGAATTTTGAAAAACTGACATACACAGTTTCATTTAGTAAGATATTTAGAGTCTGATAAGAGAAACTTAATTTTTAGTGAATAGTAACATACTATTATGAATAGTAGCATACCCTAATGAATAGTAATGAATATTAAATTGGCCTAAAAAATAGAAACTTCACCCATGAATGTATAAATACAATTTAGACATCTTAAAATTTAAAAAATGATCATAGTATAAGTAATGTTATTTTGTATGTCATAAATATTATAATTAAAATTTTATGATTGATTTAATATTTTAAAATGGAAATTTATTTTCTTAAAATTTAATCATAAATTTATATTTTATTTTCTTATGGTTATAATATAATTTTATGTGACCTTGATTAATTTTTCAATGTGTTATAAAACGAGTTATAGTTTTAATGTTGTTTTTTTCAAATAAATTGTGATTTTATATAAAAATTAAATTAAAATTATTTAGAAAATTATTTTCAAAAAATGGAATTCATTTTTGAATTCTACACATCAAATAATTATTATGGTGAATTTTTGGTATTTTTCTGAAAAACATGAATTTTTTATGAATTGTGAAATACAGTAAAATACCGTATATACAAATTATCAGTTAAATACACTATTTATGACATGATGAGTAATTTAAGGCCAATTTTTTTTAAATCACTTTCACTTATTACTATTATGGGTCACATTAAACAAAACAATTGGTTTTCTTGAGGGAATTGATAAAATATTGAATAAAATATTCACAATTTACTCCTCTCCTCCACTATAAAACCCCCCTCACTCCCTCTTCTCGTCACTCCTCTAAGCCTTGAATATCCTCAATTTTCTTCCCAAATACACTTCCCTAGTCACTCACCACATCCAATAATCTCGTGTTATTTCCAAAAGACCAGAACCCATTACCTTAAAGAGATTCTCAAGGAGTTGGATTCAAGAGGTAAATTCACATTTTATTTCTTTCATTTTCATTTCAAGTTCATTTCTATTGTTATATTCTCCTCACATCCTATATATAACTAGCCATTATAACTCTATTATAATCTATATACTTTAATTATATGATTTTAATGTAATAACCATCATCAATATTTCTACTCTCTCCCTTTTATTGTATAAACGAAACCATCATCTGTGAGGATCCAATTTATAACCTTCATGGATGACGAAGTTTTTTTGTCAATTTCTCCTTAATTACTGAACATGAAACCATTTTTAAGGTTGAAAAAGATGAAAATATTTTTACTATAAACTAATTAATATTTATGAACTTGTATACATACATGTTATTAAATCAAATGTCCAAACTAGTTCCTAATAATAAAAATACCTCTAAAATAATCTAAGTGAATGTCGTTAATATTACATCTAATGATTCATCCTCATTACAAGTAACCAAATGATATAAATGAACATTAAAACCTATTTATGTTCATAAATCATTTTTTAATTCAATTCTGGATATTTACGTCCATTCCACATGTACATCATTACTTAAAAACAATTGAACCGATTATGGAAATCAAGAAAATGAACACTCTTGAATGAAAAAATTGAATCTTATAACCAACCAATAAGAACATAATGGGATTAATAAAATAATGATAAACTAGATAAATATTTAATAGTTTCCTAATTAAGTTATTAATAAGTCTAATGTCATATTTCTAGACCTTAAGTTCAAGAGCGAAACACATTCATACTTAAGGTAGGGATTTTTCCCTCTCACTTAATTTTTTGTGAGATTTTCTGTAATCACTAATAATAATTGTGTATTGTGTATTTATACTGCCCATTTAAATAAAATATCATTAATATATTTATTTTCTTGGTAGTAAATATCTCATTTTAATATTATTAATTTTGGGGCATACAAATCGATTGATTACAAAGTGGTAAGGGTTTTCCACCCGAACCTCCATTTTCATTCAGTTTACTCTTATTATCTACTTACCTTAATTAAATTATTATTCATTAATATTTACTCCTCATAATTTCTGTGTTAATTTTCTATATATTTTTTCCAACCAAAATCATACCTTCATTTATGGGTAGTTATATGTTTTAAAATTATCTTTCAAAAATTCTTCCTAAAATGCAAGCCTGATTCAATGAACTTCTCAAATTCTTACCTATTTTTAAGTTTACTATATAACATGGTTGATCAATATTTATCTTTATAAAATGAAACATTTTAAAATGAGAAAAATATTTTGGTTCATTTCTGGTTTTATGAAATCAAACATGCCTTTGTTCATTAAAATGCTTTAATATTTTCCTTAAACCACACTAAAATGATTAACTTATAAAGGTTCCTTAAAAACTATTTTTAAATGATTTTACCTCAATAAGATTTTATTTAAGCCTAAATTATATTTTAAATTACATTACATTTTATTTTTTGTGATGTACATGTTTACAATCTGATTTCATTACAAATAAAAATGATTGTCCAAACGAACTCTTCTTTCTAAAGTAAAAATGATTTTTCTCATCTCACTTTAACTTTATTGAGATATATGACTTTATCACCACTTATTTATTTATTTTGGTGTCTTTAATGCCTTTTGTTATATGATATAAATTTTATCTTTATTATCATTATATTCTAAGGGATTGTGATTTATATGTTTTAAGGTGGTATGGGACACTTTGGAATGTTTAAGGAATATTTTCTTAAGGATTTTTCAAAGGTCTCATTTAAAATTATCTTCATCTATGTCAATTTCCTTTGTTTAATCTTATAGTTCATTGAGTTTTATATCCTAGGATATCATCTACCATATTTAATTTAATGTTTTATGATTATTTTGACTGTGGATGTACTATCATAAAACCATTCACCAAAATTACTTTGAATTGTTAGTGTTTATGATTAATGTTCTAGGAAAGTTATTTAAATTTCATATGTTAGTTTAAATATGAATTTATATGTAGTTTATGTTTATCCAAATTCATATGAGGAATTAATTGGACTTAGTAACTATCATGTGGGGCCCTCTATAGCCCCTTGGGGTATCGGTAGGTATCATTAGACAAACTAGGTCGTGGCACAAGTCTTTGACAAAATGGTTATTTTTGGTATTGGCATGTGGCCTTGATAATATGGTTATGATTTCTTTCATATGCATTTCACTCATTTTGAAAATAGTGTTGATAGTTAATGTGGTAATTCTACTTGTATAATACCCATGTTTTTTTTTTTATATAATTATTTATTCAACTCTTATTCATGTCATAATGTGTTCGAGTCTATTTTTAAAGTAATGTTTTTTAGTTATTCACCATGCCTAATTTTTATATTTATGTTATGATATCTTATGTTTTATTTGTTACCCTTACTGAGTGTCTGAGATCACCCCTTTCTTATGTTTCATTTTATCAGTACATGAAGAAGTTTATTATGAATGACTTACTGAAATAACCTAGGAGTTATGGTTGTTGTCGAAGAAATTTATATGTTGTATTTCTTTTCAAGTTGTGATGTTGAACTTTTGTATGTATCTAGTTTTTCAAAACTACTAAACTAATTGGTCCTTAGGGATTTTATTCCTTTTAATTCTGCCAATGTATTAAAATAATTCATCGGGTCTACGCTTATGGGGTTAGGGAATTACATAAACCATATTTTATCCTTCTTCCTCCTTCTATTTTCTCCTTGTTTCTTTTTTATTCCTTGGGTTTTAATGTCCTGGGGATCATGTTTCCTTATTCTTAAATTTGTGATTTTGATATTTTATGGTCCTCATTGGTTCCTTTTACTCTCTTGGGCCTCTTAGAAGTGATTTTTGGTTTCCATTTCCATGCACACCATGATTCATTAGAGGTCTCCCTATGTAAAATATTTTAACTTGAATCTAATGATTTATCAGTGTTTTCAATGTTTTTTTTATTTTTATATGAAATGTATATTCTATGTAATTTTTATGATCCTTACATTTTCATCATCTTTTGTTTTATAAAATTTTCTTCTAGACCTTATCATGGATTAAATTGGTTTCAAACATGTTTTCACGTCTATTTCTATATTCATGGTTCCTTAATTGTTCAATTAGTCTTCTAAATTGTTTTAGAACATAAAACATTTGGTCATTAGTGTTTCTCTAATTTGAAAGTATTCTTTTTAAAATTATTAGTCCTGATTGTAATTTTGAAAATGTTTTATATAAGTGGAAAACACATCTTGAGGCATAACTATTGATTTAGAAATATAATGTATGTGTTAAATGTTTGATTTGTGATATGTTCCTAGTAAATGGGCATGAAATTTGTTGTGTGTCTTGGGAATGGGATATTCTTGAGATGGGATACTAGAGTGAGAAGGTGAATTTAATTTTTTGTAAATAATGTCTTACATATACATATGTTAGCTCAATAAAAACATACCTCTATTTTAATATTCATGGTACATATTGGTTAGTTAGGAGGGATCCTTAGGTACAATTGTTTCTCTAGTTGAAATTATGAATTGACTAGTTTCCCAATGTTGATATCCTAACATATTTTTGGATGTGTAGCTCGGTAAATCTATCGGGGTGTCACTTAGTGTTTTTTTAGTGATTATGGATAATAGGTACCTTTATGATTGGTTATAGGATAGTATATATAGTTTCTTCTTAGGCTATCATGACCAGCACCTAAGATCCCATGACACTGGTTTTACTCATACACTACATTTCTCTAATTTCTAATTTCACTATAAAGTGGCATCCCTTCTACGCATTCAATATAAAAATACATGTTCTATCCCTCGATATATTTTAAATTAATTTATTGAAATTTAATTTTTTTCTTTTGAAAGTATTTTTTAAAAGTAATGAAAAAATATTTTTCTTAAAAATGGAAGCTTAATACTTATTTTTGAAAGAAATAGAAAACCATATCTTTAAATATTTTATTTTTAAACTACCAAGATTAGGTTTCACTTTAAAGTTAATGAATAGGGTGTTTTTATCCTTGTAATCCCTACTGAGAATCTTAGTGATCACACCTACATTGTTTATAATTTTTTAGATTCAGTTTTTTCAGTTCTGGATCTCTCTCATTTGCGAGTGTGGTTCTATGATTAGTGGTGACCCATGAAGTCACATGGAGGTATTTTCAATTTTTATATCTCTTCTATAGTCATTTTTTACATTATTTTTTTATTTTTTTCTTATATACAATATAAATCATTCCAAATTGAGTATGCATAATGATCGAAACTATTTTCTAGCATGGCAGGATTGGGAACACCTCTTGAGTCTTGTAGTGGGCTGGCTTAGGTGAATAGTTCAAGGTCAACCAGGGTTGGTTCATGAAAAAATGGTATCATAGAAATTATCACTTGTTATTTGGTAATTTTTGGTAGTTTTGAGATGGTATTTTTGGAATCCAAGTTTTCAATATTATGTAGATTCTTGATCACCACCTATTTAGAATGACACTTTAATTCCCAAGGTAGTCTGAGATGTTTTTTCCTCTAAATATTTGGTTTTATATTTGTTTTTAGAGGGTTTTTATGTCTATTAGAGAATTTTTTGTTGGTATTGAAGAATTTAAGGTTGTACTTTTGGAATTAAAAAGGGTGAATGGTTGTTTTTGATGATCTATAAAACCTTTTTTCGACCATGAAACTACCTTTTTTTACCTCAAGTATGACCACATAAATATCACATGGTCCTCCAAACTATGATGCCAAGTTGTGTGTAGAATTTGTTTTCAAAATGTTTGTTATTTTTTATCTATTGAATGTATATTTTATATTTTTTATTTATGTTGTGGGTCTGGGTTGGTTTTTAGGTGTTTATTTTGGATTCTAAAATGGTGTTTGGTTTATTTAAATTAGTTTATAAAATGAAAATCTTGGTTTTTTAAATGAGAAGGAACTTCTTTGAAAACGGAAAGGAAATTATGTTGGGTCATGAAAGGTTTAATAAAATTGATAATGTGATGTAAATTGGGAATATCTTGTTTTGAGCTTTGGTATTATTATAAAAACACATTTATAAGTATGGGTGGTGGTATGGTTTAATGGGAACCGAAGTTGGAATGGAATGGTATATGTGTAGGGATGCATAGGATGCCCATGGTTAGATCCCAATTGTATTTGGGTTTTTCTTGGTTTAATAAAAGTTACTTATTTTTAGTTTTTAATCATTGCTTTTTGGAGATTAAAGATTCCATTTTTTGTCTCTTCATTTTTTATACCATACATGAGGTTGAAATGGTTTTCAATTTTTTGTTACAAATTCATGAATAAGATGTGGATTTTTTGTTTGTGTTTTGTTTTAATTTATTCTTATATTTCTGGTTTTCAGGGTATACCCCTATAGAGTATTATGGGGTTTTGAAAATAATTTTCAGTTGGTTCTCCCATTGTGTAATGTTTTGGTTTATTAAGTATTTCCATGGTTATTTAGTTTTTTCTAAATATGGAGCCTGATAGTCTCCAATACCAGGATTTCTTCTAGAAGCTCTAGGAGTTGAACCCTCCTCATTTATTTAAGAAACCAGAGACTGGGAAAGGTGAATAATGGTTAGGAATCATTGAGTATATTTTCATTCATCTTGATCTCCCCAAGACTCTTAAGCTCATTTTCATGACCTTTATGCTAGAAGGCCCATGCTAAAAGTGGTGTAAGTATTTTTTTCCATTCCAAACAATAGAAGCTTCATTTATGGGAAATCTTCATGGCCATGTTCATTTGGAAGTATTTCTATGAATTATTGAAGGTACCAAAATAGATGTATATATACCATATTAGGCAAGGATATTTGAAAGTTTTGGAGTACACTAAGAGTTTTATTGAGTTGGTGTTGTATCTCCTAGAACATGCTGAAGATGAATAATTGAAGGCTCGATTCTTGGAAAAGGGAATCCAACCAGAACTGTTTAAAGTAGTTTAATTATTTCTTAACACATATAAAGAACTAATGAGGCTGGTTGTTCAGACTGAGGATAGTTTATCCAGAGATCTAGATTTAGTTGATGTCTCACCGATCCCTGGGAGGAGTGGTGGTGGCTCTGGAAAACGGAAAGGGATGGGAGTTTTGTATGGAATTTTGGGATTTTATATGAAGTTCCTATCATGATTATTATTTCTAAAATCATCAAAGTGTAATCTCTAGGTGTGCCATTAGTGTGGAAAGATGGAGCACAATAAGTCATGTGTCCAAAAGAACAAAATTCTTATCGTACTTTTGGATGCTTGGGTCATCAGAAATGATTTTGATGGGGTGTTTCTAGGAAAAAACATGGAGCCAGATCTACCCCTTAGACCCCCCCCCCCCCCAAGCCCATTTGGGGAAGTATGGTGCGGATGTAGTCTCTATTTATAATTCATTTTTTTGTAGATGTTTTATTCTTTTGGGATGTTAATCTTGGTGGTGTGCTATTATGTTGGGAATGGCATAAATTATTGTATATATTTTGTAAATTCATATTCTTAAAGGATATTCCCTTGGGAAATTATGAATCTTGTGGTTATGGAATAGTAATGTTTCTTATTTTTTATATCATAACTCGTAGTATTGTTTGTCATTTTAATTTTTGATATTGTTACAATTTAAGGAATTGGTTTTTAACCATTTTTCTAAAATGGTGGGAATTCCATCCTTGGTGAGATCGTGGTGATCCTAGCTCTCTAGTCATTTTTCTTCTCCTCCTGGAAGTTTCAAACTCCAGTTTCCATGTGACACTTGATTCTTCCTTACCCGACCATAAACATAGTATTTCATCTGGATTGGAGAATGGTTCATGTAAATTATGCTTTTGGAGATCCAGAATAGAACACGATGGGTTTCCTTGGTGAATTTTATATTAGGGTTTGGGGTGTTCCATGTTTTGAGATTGTGTATGGAGGTTTGAGTCTCTTCTATTGGTTCCCTTTTTCAATGGTTCAAGTTATTTATTCTTTATCCTTTTATCCTCTATTATAGGTTCATTTCATTGAAGATAAAATCTTTAGTATTATTTGGGGATTGATGATTATCAAGAAGGGTGAGTGTAAACTCTTGGTCTTTAGGTTTCAGGAACATCATCTTGTGTGGTGGTTTACTTTCATCTATTGTCATAACCATATGAATATTTGGGACTTTATGGGGAAAATGTGTCATTTTTTAGGAGAATTGTTACACCCTGACCCAACACAACCCATTAATTTTATTTATTCTTGATATAATTTTTTTCTTTGGTTTTTCTTAGTAATTATTAGATAAATGCTGATTTCCATGCTAGGAAGAGGGTGGAAAACAGTTTGTAGAAATTGTGGTTCTACCCTTTTAAAACCTAGCAGCCCAAAAATTGGGTCTATCAAGGATGAAGGGCTCAATGTATGGTCTTGCTCCTACTCTATTTCAACCATGCAGCTTAGATAGAACCATTTTCCATCCCACACAATTAGCTTCATGTCCATAATAATTCCTCTAGTAAATCATGCAGATCTATCCTACTTGGTACGGGACTACCGCATGGTTGGTGTGAAATATGGAAGACAGTGTGGCAAAACTATCTAGTCTAGAAGTTCATTTAAAAAGTGGTAATTTTCCACTTTTATCTTCATGATTTTTAACCCAGATCTCTCATTTTCCTCCCCCATTCAGCCTCTTAACCTATAGAGACCTTCCCATGCCTTTCTCATGGTTAATCTCCTCCTTCATGGTGGAATCATGGTATTTCTATAGGTTTTTAGGTGAGTCTTCAAAGGAAAACCCTTCACGATCCATTCTCCCTCCTTGGGTTCCTATATCCTAGGGCTCATGTTTCATTATTCTTAAATAGGGGGTTTTGATCTTTTAGTGTTCTCCTTGGATCCTCTCTCTCTCTTAAGCCTATTAAAAGTGATTTTTGGTTTCTATCACCTTGTGAACCATGAGTCAAGGTAGGTCTCCCTATATACAATATTTTATCTTAAATCCCATGATTACTTAGTGTTTTCAATGTTTTCTTTATTGTTAGATGAAATGTATATGCTATTTAATTATTTAGATCCTTGTAATTGGGTTCTATTTTGTTTTATAAACTTTTCCTCTAGGCTTTATCATGGATTGAATTGGTTTCAAACAGGTGTTCAAGGCTTTTTTAAATGTGGGGTTCCTTAGTTGTTCAATTGGTATTTTAAATAGTTTTGGAACTCAAAATATTTGGGAATTAGTGTTTATCTAAAGTGAAATTATTCCCATTAAAATTATGAGGCCTAATTGGAACATTGAATATGTTATATGGAAGTGGAAAACCCCTCTTTAGAAATTACCCTTGATTTAGAACTATGACGTATGTGTTAAATGTGTTATTTTTGATATGTTCCTGGTGAAGGGGATCATGATTTGTTGTTTGACTTGGGAAGGGGTTGTGGTTGAGATGGGAGATTGAGGTGAGAAGGAGAATGAGATTTTTCTTAAATAATGTGTTATGTGTGCATATGCTAGATTGATAAAAACTCACCTCCATTTAAATTTTCATGTGAAGCCTTGGGTAGTTAGGTGGATCCTTATGTACACTTTCATCACTAGTTGAGATTATACACTGGATAGTGTCCCTGGGTATATAACCTAATTTCTTTTGGGATGTTCCCCTCATTCATGCCAGCGAGGGTGTCATCGAGTGTTTGGGAAAAGATTATGGATAATTGGTATCAGTATATATTGATTATGGGATAGTATTTATAAATCTTTCCTAGGATATATCGACCATCACATGAGATACCATGACACTAGTTTTACTCATATACTACATTTCTCTGTCTTTTAGTATATTTTCAAAGTGAAACCTTGGCTTTGAATTCAATATTAAAATACATGTTCTAGCACTCATTGTCATTTAAATGAATTTATTGATATGTATTTTCACACTTTAAAAACTAATTTGAAAATTTAATGGAAAAACGTTTATCTTAAAAGGGGAAGATTATAAATTTTTTTGAAAAAAACAAAAAAAATCTATCAGTATATATATTATTTTCAAACATTCAAGCTTGGGTTTCACATTAAAAGTAAATCGTATTACATTGTTTATCTAGGGAATCCCTACTAAAAATCTCATCACCCATTCCTATGTTATTTTTAATTTTTTTATAAATTTTTTCTTCTGGTTCTAGATATTTCTCAGATGCGATCATGTTTCTTTGATTATTGGTGAGCCATAATGTCACACAGAGGTATGATTTATTTTTATTTCTTTTACTCTACTAGTTTTTACTTTATTTTTATTTATTTTTTGTTGTATAAAGGAAAAAATTGTTACCAATTCATTATACATTATTCTCGACACTATTTTCTCACCTAGAAGGATTATGAACGCCTATAGGGTGTTGTTTCATGCCAACTCGGGTGACTAGTTTGTGGTCAACCCAGGTTGGTTCATGAAAAAATGATATAAGTGCAATTATCCCCTGTTATTTGGGGATGTCTAGTAGTTTGGATATAGGATTTTCTGAATTCAAGTGGTCATATATAGGTAGGGACTTGATCACCACCAATTCCTAAGGACACTTGAATTTATAGGGTGGTTCGGGTTGGTTTTTCCTCAAAATACATGTTTGGATCTCATATTTTTTTAGGTTTTTAATGTTTTTTGAGCATTTATAGTTGTTCTTGAGGATTTTATGGTTATCTTGGAGGCATTCAAAGGGGTTTATGGTTATTTTTCATGGTCTAGAAAACCATACACATACCATGTAACTACCATTGTTGAACTCTATTATGATCACATGAATGGAACACGTTCCACCAAACTATGTGGTTGAGCCTTGTGTGGAATTCATTTTTCTATGTTTTGGTATTTTTGACCTGTTGAGTGTTTATTTTCAATTTTTATTTATAGTTTGTGTTTGAGGTTGTTTTTAGGTGTTCTTTTAGAATCTAAAATAATTTTTGGTTTATTTAAATTGGTTTCTAAAATAAAAACCTAGGTTTTTTGGAAGTGAGATAGTATCGTATTGAAAATAGAATAGAAATTATAATGGGTTTTAAATGGATTCATAAAATGATTAATGGTATGTAAATTAATAATATCTTTTTTTGACCATTGGTATCCCTGTGAACACTCACATATATGGATGGTTGGTGGTATGGTTGGATGAGAACCTAAGTTGGCGTGGAAAGTTATATCTGTGGGGAATCATATGATACCATTAGTCAGGTCCCAACCATTTTTGGGCTTGCTTTGGTTTACCAAAATGTCCTTTTTGTGGGGTTTGGTATTTATTTTTAGTGACTTAAGATTCCATTTTTGGTCTCTTCATTTTTTTTATACCATATGTGGTATTGAAATGGTGTTTGATTTTGGGTGGTAGATTCATGGATAAGATGTGATTTTTTGGTTTGTGTTATGTTTGGATTTAGTCTTGCACTTCTTGATTTCAATTTACTCCCCCAAAAAGTTATATGAGATTATAAAAATAATTTGTGGTTAGTTATACCATTATGTGATTTTTTGTTGATCAAGTATTTCCTCGGTCATTTAGTTATTTCTGGATATGGAGCCTGGTGGTCCCTAATACAAGGATTTTATTTGGAAGTTCCAGGAGTTGAACCCTCCTAATTTATTTGGTAAACCAGAGGCTGGGAAATCTAAATAATAGTTTTGAACCATTGAGGATATTTTTGTTCATCTTGATCTCCCTAAGCCTCTAAAGCTCAATTTCGTAACCTTTATGTTAGATTCCTAGGCTAAAAGTGGTGGAAGTCCATTTACTAGTCCAAACCATAGAATATCAATTCATGGGAAAGTTTCAAGGCCTTTTTCATCTAGTAGTATTTCCACAAATCCATGAAGGTACCAAATTATATTGAGTTATACCATCTCAATAAAAAATATTCGATAGTTTTATAGTATGCTATGATTTTTACCAAGTTATTGTTGTATCTCCCAGAACCTGTCAAAGAAGAAGCCTTAAAGGTTTGATTCATTTAAAATGGCCTATGAAGAGAACTATTTAATATAGTTTCATAATTTTCTAACACTAATGAAGAAGTAGTTAGTTATTCAGTTTGTACTGAGTCCAGTTTAGCCAGAGAGCCAGTGATGGTTGATGGATCACCTATCCCTGGGAGTAGTGGTGGCGGATTTAGAAAAAGGAAAGGGAAGGGAGATGTGTATGTATTATTAGGAACTAATGTGAAGGGGTCTTCATTGTAGAGACTCAGGCTTGATTTACATGGAAATTACATTAATTTTTTGGAATACTTCATACATAATAAAAAAAGACACCAAATAACCGTAATAGTTTAGTGTCTTTGTAAACTTGGAACATAATCTTCTAATCTTGGTGAAAGATCTTCAACATCTCCCATAAAGATCTTATCTTCTTTTTCTTACCTAAAACCTTTCTTTATATCCTTGGGAAAAGAAAAGCTATAAAGGTTGAGCTAAAATTCTCAGTAAGGTTAAGCATGGAGAAAATAAAACAAACCATATACATTTGAACTTCAAAACATGAACATAAAGTTTACACATCAAAATCTTGAGCTGTTAAATAAATCTTGGCAGTACGTAAGGCATAGATCATAAAGGAACATCAATCATGATAAAATATCATGGGAATAAAACATTTAATTGTGAAAAACCATTAAGCACGTGATATTATTTCCATAGTATCCAAGGAATTGCTGCCAAGACCATCCTAGTGGACAAAGTCCCTTTCTGAATCGAGCTCACTCCTCGTTCTAGTCCTGTAACACTGAACTCGATTAACTTACCATTATAGACATGTCTATCTCATGATATATAAATCCTTAACCAATGCATTAGAGTGAGATATAGGTCCCACCCATCTCATAATTAAATCATTCTTACTTGTGCCACAAAATAAACATAAATCCTTCACCATAACCCACAGAATAAAATGGGTTTCATAAACATCATCCCATCATAACATAATCCATAAAAAACAAATGGATATCATTTAATAATAATAATTATAAAACCATTTAAATAATAGATACATTATACTTCAAACATAAACATACTGAATAATGTAATCTTAGATGGAAAATAGTTTTGATAAAACACTTGAAATGAATTCTTGAGGAGAATATCCTTTCTTCTTCAAAATCATTTTCTTTTCACAAAATGCCATGAAATTTTAAAAGAAAAGGATTGTGTTGAAAATATTCATGAAATCATGTATAGTAATCTTTATTAAAAAAAGAATTATAAAAATGTAAAAATTTGTTCATGTCGTATAAGTTAAAAAAACATTCTCCTTGTACTTTTGTCGGAAAAGTCAAAAAGTTCCTCGTGTGGTAAACAAAAGTAAGATTCCTTTCATAACATGTGGTAAATTTTAAAAATGGGTAAAAAGGACTTTAAACATACATGAAAATATTTTTAGAAAACATGGGAATGGATGATAACAATAACCCCAGCAAATACTTACGAATAAACAATCTCGGATAAAAATGAGATTGGAAAAGTTATCCCTTACCTTATGTCTGATATGCTTCTTACGTATCCGAACCTCCTGTATAATTATTTAAATAATTTCATTGACTTATTAAATAATCATATTAATTGTTATGATATCATATATGGTTCACTTATGACTTTATATTATCCATTCTTTTGTAAATTCCATGTTAAAGCAGCGTTTTGGGTAAAATCGTTTTATTTATCGTATGTGTTTGGACTTGTTGTTCTTGATATTATTATTACTTATATAATGATTTACTTACTTACATAATGTAAATAATTATTTATATATCATATATATTCAGTATATATAGATATATAATAGATATATAAATGAAATGAAATGCACCGTTCATGGAGACGGTAGGCTGTACGTACGCATGAACGCTGTTTTCCTTTCCTTATTGTCTTGAATGGAAGTAAGTAGATGTCATATATATATATATAAATAAATATAGTAGCTTTATCATGTAATATATTTCATTATTATTCATTATATATTCTTTATAATCATTCTTTAATGGTTAACACGGAGAATCAATCTCATCGCGTCGTGGAGACGGTAATCCGTACATACGCACGAGTGATGATATCGTTCCCATAACTATTAAATTGAATTTTAGTGGATGATATAATATCTAATAATCAGTATGATGTTATAATAACTATATATAGTAATTATTTACACCATTATACCCATCCATGTATGGTGGTGGTGGAAAAATAGATTACACCAAGGCGTGGAGACGGTATTTCGTACGTATGCACGCGCGTTGATTTCATTTTCTGTAGGATGGATAGAAGTTTAAATGGGTTTGTTTCATATTTATAATATCATATCAGTATATTATTGATACTTATTTTATTACTTTACAATGAAACAACTAAAGAACAGGAAGTTGAAGAAAAAAGAAACTTGAAAGAATCAGTACAAGAGATTAACTCTTTTTCGACGCACCTCTTTTAAGCTTCCTCTTAAGGCACTAGAGTTTCTCTTTTGAGGAGACCGGAACCTATATAATGTTTCTAGAAAAGTTGAGAATGTAAATTTTTATGGGTTTTCTGAGATTGAAGGCTCAAAATTGTGTAAAGAGGAGAGGGAGGAGGTTCCCTTTTATAAGGGAGGAGAGGGGTACCTTTGGAAAAACTTAAAATATTATTTTATAATAAAGTCATATTCGGTTTTTAATATCTCCAAATTTATTTATTTCAAAGCTAAAGTGGTTATGGGTCGAAATAATCTCAAAAAATAGGTTTTATACAAGTTTAGTTTACTATTTTAATGTTATCATTTAGATTTAACTCTAAGTTAAATAATTTAACTTTTACTTTGTCTTCTTATTTTCTTACAGTATATAATTAATAAACTTACTATAAAAAGCCAAACGAACCCCAAGTGGTTAATTATTAATATATATATCCTTACCTAAGTCATTTGGAAAAACTTTATATTTTTAAAAATAAAATAACAATGAATAATATAATATTTGTTTTAAAAACTATTTTATGTCAATTTTGACACTATTTGGTAATTGATTTTTGTGAAATTCATAACAGCCTGAATAGTTCGAAAAAAGTTAATTAAATCGATAATAACATGTCATATTAACCTATAAAATTAGTTTTATTCATAAAATGTCTCAAATTACATTTATTTGGGTATTTATAACATCAATTATGTTAATATTTCATTAATAAGGTAATTACTGCATCATCATAGTCGGAAAATAAATTAAATTATTTAATGTATAAAAATTATAAATAAAATACGATTATGTAGGAAATATTTTTATATTTCTAATGAATATTTATAGTCTAATTTATCTAATGTATAACCCTATATTAAAAATGTTTTTAGTTAAAAAACTTTGATTTTAACTCTTTTAAATCTTCTTTAAATAAAATAATAATAAGTGTCCTAATCTAATACAAGTGGACCTAAATGGTCATATTTTATTCCTAAGGTTGTTTTTGGTCGAATTAAACTTATCTAATAGAATTAGGACATGTGTTAGGGTAATAATAACATCATTTTTACCCTTAATTACCCTATTTACTTTTAACCGTGGTAAATAAAAGTAAAAAGTTACTATTCACCAAAAATTATTTTTATCTTATTGAACCACATTTTACTCATTGATATTAACCGTGTCTCTCGAATTTTTGAAATTCCACTCACAAAAGTGGTAAAATTATGTTTTATGTAAATTTTCAAATTCTCCTAGGAGGTGGGTAAAAGACGGTGAAAAGTTCAATAAAATTTTTATATATCTAAAATTATTATAAAATGACTCCAATTAATTACATTGAACTTATATAGGTATTATGTATCAATTTTTACCTAAAATAAATTTAAATAAAATAAATAATTATTTAAATAAAAAGTCGGTTTTTAAATAATAACCCAGTGTTTTCACTATTCAACAAAAATTGAATGTTTTCAGAAAAATACCTAGAATTCACCCTAGGCTAATTTTGATATTATTGAATCAAAAAATGAAGTCCATTTTGTATGATAAAATTTATAAAATTTCAAAAAGTGGGTATTACTATTCATAACGGCTAGTTCATAATAATATTATAATAATATCTCGTTTTGTGAAACTCAATATTGCGTACTACACATGCTATAAAAGAAGGTATTGATTGCATGTAATGCAAGCCAAGTCAGGGCTGCATGTAGTGAAAGCTCTGTTTGGTGTTGCGTATAACATATTCAAAACTTATTTCATTTATACATTAAACAAAATCTATACATAATGTTGCGTAGAATAATTTACACAAAACAAACTTGAAATTGTGTGTAACACGAGCCAAGAATAGTGTTTTTTATACTACAAGCTAATACGGTGTTGCGTATAGTGCAAGATAATATTGGTGTAGTGTACAATAGAAGACATAAAAGAAATTAAAAAGAATATATCTCATAAAATCTTGGGGTGTTACATTCATCTTTCTTCTCACCATAATCATCTAGGAGTAATCTTAGGTGTTTCATCAGTGTTGATAGACGGGGCATAAGAAGTTGTTATATCCATAAGCACTAAAGACTTACCGCACTTTTGAACATTTGGGTCATATTTAATGGTTTTTTAAGGTGTTTCTAGAAAGTTACATGGTGTTAGATCCACCCCTTTAGAGGAACCCCCCATCATATTTGGAGAATTGTGGTGTTGATTCAAACTCTTTTTAGAATTTCTTTTGTTATAAATGTTTTCTTGTTTATGGATGTTGAGCTCGGTGGTGTGGTATATTTTTGGGAATGGGGGAAGATGTTTTATAACTTTTAGAAAGTATTGTTCTTTATGTATATGTCCTTAGAAAATTATGGATCTTTTGGTTATGGATTGGGGGTGTTTATTATTTTGCATCTCGTCGCTTATATATTTGTTTGTTGTTTTAATTTGTGAGATTGTTCCGGTTTGAGTAACTAAAATTTAACCAGGGTTCTAAAGTGGTGGTGCAGCCAAACTCACTGTGCTTGTTGTTTGCCTATACCTCTATCCCTTGTTCTTTTCTTCTTGGACGTTTCTAACTCAAGTTACTATGTGACTCATGATTATTCCCTTCCTAACCCTGACTATAGTAGTTTAGCAAGATTGGATAATGGTTCATGTGACGAATGTTCTTGGAGATCCCAAACAGACCATGATGGGTTTCCATGGTGATTTCTCTGTTAGGGGTTGGGTGTTCCATTTATTATATTATTTTTGGAGGTCTGATTCTCTTCCATAAATTCCTTTATTGAATGGTTAAAGTTCTTTAGTATTATTCATTTTATCCCCTTATTTATGTTTGTTTCTTTAAATATGACCACTTTAGTCACTTTTAGGGATTGAAGTTTTGTAACAATGGTTTGTGCTAACTCTTAGTCTTTAGGTTTCAAGAAAATTATCTCATGTAGTGGTTTTCTTTCAACTAAGTCATGAATAACTAAATAAATTGGACTTTATGGGGGAATAAATGTTAGCAGTGGGGATAATTGTCACAAACCGACATGACACAACTATTTTTTTATTTATTTTTTATCTACGTTTGTTTCTTTGGGTTTTACTAGGAGTTTTTAGAGAAATGAATATTTTCAGTCTAGGAAGAGGGTGGTGCACGCTGAGCACACGATTAGTAGAAACTGTGTGCCATCTCTTTTAAAACCTTGAGGCTCAAACAGTGGGTATTTCAAGGTCGCACAGCTAGGCAGACAACTATGCGCCAACTCTCTTTCAACTGTGAGGCATATACAGAAGCACAATCCATACCATATAGTTAGTCTCACAATCGAGTAGCTTTATCCAGTAAACTTTGTGGTTATCTCCTTTATTGGATGGGACCACCGTAAATTTGTCTCATATTTTGGAAAATCATGTGGCCAAATTGTTCAGCCTTCTAGGTCATTTTGAAAGTTGTAATTTACCACTTTTACCTTCTTGATTTTTAAACTAAATCTCACATTTTCCTCTCCCATTTGACCCCCAACATCCTTAGAGATCCTCTCAATCCTCTTTTTTGGTTCCTGTCTTATTCAATTATTAAATCTTGGTATTTAATCAAGTTTTGAGGTTAATATCCAAAGTTAACCCCTCCTTTCTCATTCTTCCTCCTCCTCCTTCCATTTTCTCTTTGTTTCTTCTTCTTATTAAGATTTATATGGACTAGGTATCGTATTTCAATGTTCTTAAAATGGTATTTTTGATATTTTAGGGTTCTAATCCATTCTTATTACTCTCTTGGGCCTCTTAGAAGTGATTTTGGGTTTCTATCACCATGTGCACCACGATTCAAAGTAGGTCTCCCTTTTTCCAATATTTTAACTTTAATTCCATGATTACTTGGTTTTTTTAATGTGTAATTTATGGTTATATGAAATTTATATTCTATTTAATTGTTTATATCCTTGGAATTGGGTTCTCTTTTATTTTCTAATATTTTTTCTCTAGACTTTATCATGGATTTCATTGGTTTCAGACATGTTTTAAAGATTGTTTCTAAATTTGTGTTACATTAAATATTCATTTAGTCTTATTAATGATTTTGTAACTCAAAATTTTTGGGCATCACTATTTCTATAAATTAAAAGTATTCCTATTAAAATTATGAGGCCCATTTTTCACTTTTAAAATGTTTTTTGTAAGTATAACCCCCCCCCCCTTAAGGCATTCCCCATGATTTGAAAATATGATGTGTGTGTTACACGTGTGATTTTTTATATGTTCATAGTGAAGGGTATTTTACTTTGTTGTGTGACATGGGAAGGGGATGTACATGACATGGGAGATTGGGGATGATAAGGTGAATATAATTTTTTGTAAATAATGTGTTACACATGAATATTATAGCTTGATAAAAACTCACCAAATTTTTAATTGTCATGGGAAGCCTTGGGTAGTTAGGTGGGAGGCTTAGGTACACTTGTTTCCAATTTTTAGATTACACATTGGCTAGTGGCCCCAAGTAAATAACCTAACTACTTTTGGGATATTCCCCTCAGTCAAGCCATTGAGTGTTTCACTAAATGATTGGGTGGTGATAATGAAAAACTGGTATCTGTAGAGATTGATTACATGGTATTATTTATAGCTTTTTTAGTCTATCTTGACTAGTACCTAAGATCTGATGTCACAAGTTTTACTTGTACTCGAGATTTTTCTATTTTCAAATATCTTTATAAAGTGACACCCTTGATTTTTATTCCACATTAAAATACCTATTCTATAAATTGTTATCTTTTGAGGTTATTTAATAAAATTTATTTTCATTCTTTACAAACTATTTTGGAAATGTAATTGAAAATGGGTTTTCTTAAAAAAGAAATATTGCTACTTGTTTTTGAAAGAAACAAAAAACCCTATCTTTATATAACTTATTTTCAAACTAGATATATCAAATTTCACATTAAAGGTAATCCATATGGTATTTTTCATCCTTAGAATCGCAAATGATAATATCTCTTCTCACTCATATGTTCCTTATAATTTTTTAGCTTCAATTTCATTTAGTTTTGGATATCTTTTGGATGAGAGTGTGGTTCTATGATTGTTGGTGACCCATTAGGTCACATATAGTTATGTTCTATTTTTATTTCTTTTTTGCAGTTATATGTTCCTTTATTTTTGTTTATTTGTTTCTATATTACGGGATAAATCATTCCCAATTTATTATGAATGATGATTGGATCTAGTTTACATCCTGAGAGTATCGGGAAATCCTCTCATGTCTTTTACGGTCCATCTCAAGTGACCAGTTTAGGGTCAACCTGGGTTGGTTCATGACATTTTATATTGTTTGTGAGAGGATTAAAGTAGAGTTGGACCGGAAGAAGTCATCTTACAATCGTAAGATAATCCCCTTGGAGTTCATGGTTGGAGACAATGTGTTCTGGAGAATCTCCTCTTGATGTGGTGAGTGGAGGTTTTATAGGGAAAGTAAAATTTATCCTATTTTTTTGGGCCTTTGAGGTGTTGGGGTGAGTTGGAGAGTTGAAATATCGATTGGAATTGCCTCCGAGGAAAGATAGAATCCATGATGTCTTCCACATCTCTCAGTTCCGTAAATATCTTCATGATGGATCAATGTCATTGACTGGGGAGAGTTGTATATCAAGGATGAAACAACATTTTTGGAGAAGCTAGTGGAAATATAGGATAATTTAGTGAGGGTGTGGTGTGTATGAACCATACACTTTGTTCACGTGTTATGTAGGTATAGTGTCTTAGAGGAGAGTACATGGGAGAAAGAGATTAACATGTGTTTTTGGTACCCAAATTTGTTTGGATATTTATTTGTTTTGATCGGTTTTTCCTAGATTATTTGATGTTTAGATCTTGATGTTCTATAAGAGTTGTTTTTCCTTTGATGTTTTTTTCTTTATTCATGATGTGTGATAATGTTTTCACATATTAAAAAGGAAATACTTGATTCCTAATCAAGACACATTATACTAATATGTTATTAAACTCATAAAGGTGAGTTGGTTCCACCTAGAGCAGATAGTATCTTTTCATAGGGGATGTAATTCCCTAATTCGTATGTTTGGAGTAGTGAGGATTTTTTTAGAAGTTGTTGGTAAACATTATTTGAATTTTGGATGGTTGTGTAGATAGTAGTGTGTTTGTGTGAAAGGAGGTGGTTTGTGGCTGGTATTAGATGATGTAGTGTTGTTCCTGATAAGACTTTGGTGATGTGTCTAAATGGTGATGTGGTTTTTTTAGGTGTTTGTGGTTTCTTCGGTTGTAGGGTTTGGTTTGATGAAGTGTTTAAGGTTTGATGAGAACCACAATAGGTATGACATGGGGTGGTTGTTTGGACCCCTTTCTTTCCTCAAGTTTGGTTTTAATTCTTGAGGACAAAAATAGTCTTATACGTATCTGATGTAATGTCCATTCCTTCCTGGCCTGTTAGTTTTCCATTTATGTATTTGAAGGCATTCGGAGGAGGTCTAGAGGGCTCGGTAGATATAAATCTATAGAAGTTTAATAGGTGGTGGTTCACAACATGAATTGAATTCACATTGTGAGATGGTGATTTTTGACATGTGAGGCTAGAGAATTCATGAGTTTTATATAGGCTAAGGGGGAATTCATGAAAGAACCCCACATCCTAAATGTGACACAATTGGAATTATTAAATAAATATGAGGTAACTTTATTTTCAAATGAAATCAAAAATATGGAAAACCCATGGAATTCATAACATGAAAGGAATACACAAAGTGAAACCCGTGAGATCCAATTTATAAAAAGAGTTGATTGGATGATCATTATTTATTCATATATAACCCCACTCTCTCTCATTTCTAGGTTAACCCTCAATGATTTTGGGGGATCTTCCAACCCTCCTTTTCCTACTTTTATCATTAGATTCTGATGGATACTTGTTGCATATCTATAATTATTTCTCCTCTCTTACCCATGGTTTTCCTTCCATTCTTCTTCGTAGATCTACTATGGTGGGGTGATTTTGTTTTGGGGTTTGAATTAGAAAATGTTTTTTATAACCCTTGATGTGGTGTAGGATGATCTGTGGGTTTTTCCTACAGTACTGGTTTTCAAGCATTTCTTTTTCACCTTGCAATGTGCAATGAGTTTAAAAATCTTCATTGAGGTAGGTAATCCTTCATTTATCACTTTTTTGTATAATGAGAGAGGATTTTTCTCCTATTTATCATTGGGAAGATGGTTTTCATAGTATTAGTAAATAAAATTCACTATTTTAATTAAAAATTAAGATGAAATATGTTTTTTTTTTGCATGATTTTACAGATTTGATATTATTGTGATATTATGTTTGTATGGACTGAATACCCCACTTAAAATTATTGTTTTTGGGGATTTGTTTGCACTTATTTGACATGAGTTGTGGAACATTATATTTTATTTTATTTATATTTGTTTTATATCACCCTAAAATGGAAATTGGTTAACCACTTATATTTTTCTAATAAAATGGTTTCCTCTAGATTATGGATTGTGTGAAAGTACCCTAAATAAAAAAGTAGAATGTGATAAAAATTACCCTTTCCAAATATGGAAATTATTTTGTGATGTGTTCTGATATGTGGTTGTGTTGTGGGGTGGGGATGTGTTGTTTTGGTGCAAGGAGATTTTTATTTATCTGAGTTCGTGTTGTGGGTAGGTGATGTGAAGTTGTGTTATGGGGGATGATATGGTTGGTATGTTTCCATGTTGTAGGGAAGTGATGTGTGGTTTTGATGTAGTATGGGGTGATGTGTGGCTGGTATGAGGTCATTCTATTGGGTGGGTATATGTGTTTGGTATATTTTCTTATTATGGGGTGTTGATGTGAGGTTTTGTTATTTATAGGATGAGACTTGAGGGTTTTTGTTATGCTAGATGCTTGAGTAGTTATGGAATAAATGGTTAATAATGTTTTCAATGGCTTGTGTTGGTTGGGTTAATGGGGTGGAATTGGTAAATGAAAAATTTAATAATGGTTTATGTAGTTAAATACAGATTTTGAAAAATAATAAATTGAATGAAATTTTTATATTAAATTTTCTCAACTTGTAATGAAAAGTGGGAAGTGGCTTTTGGATTACATTTTTAGGTGGTTTCTACCAACAAAATTAGTGATTTTGTGATATGGTTAGTTATTTTTGTGGGACAATAGGTTTGGATTGTGGGTCTGAATATATATATACCATTTATGTTTGTTTTGATTTCTATACAAACCCCACCCATACCGAGAACTATGTGTCGATACCCACACATTTATACTGAGGGTGTTCTTTCCAACATCCTGATGATGAGGATAGATGGTTGGCTACCCATTATTTCCCTCTCTCCATTCCATGAGAGTAGATGCACATAATCTATAATGGTTGAAGGTCTGATAGTTCACTAGTTTATGGTCTAGGTATCTTCAGGCGATATGAGATGTGACTATGAAGTAGGGTGGTGGTGTCACGACATGTCCCCTTGGGCCCGTTCCGTGACTACCCCAAGCCCACCTTCCATAGGCCAGGGGATACGACTAGCACTGAAAGGCATATTCCCTAGAACTGGGAAGGAATTGCCTTTATAACCTGTAAACTCATGTAACCAAGCACACAGAAAGATATGAACACAAGAAAACTATATAACAAAAAGAGTGTTTAAAGTAAAAGGGGCCAGAATACAAGCCCAACTGTAAAGATACAAGTACAATTGAAATACTATACAACTGAAGAAAGAGAAAATATAGTTACTGGATCGTCCTCTGAGGTTCCTAATTTAAGGGTAGGTACAAATCGCCTCCTCATCACTCCACATCCTCCTGTATCCTCTACATACTGACACATCGTGTGGTCCACCTCCGGTTACCATCTAGTCCTAGTACTCTCATCCTCAGTCAGCATTGTCTGTCGTCTGCACCAAACACAATGAAGTGTAGGTGTACCTGTGTAGGGGTGAGTAGAACAATACTCAGTAGATACCCCGAGACCCTCAAGGTATCACATAACCCACCAAGGATAAACCACAAAGTATGAAAATAATAGATAACCCTATTTTGGTATATTCCCATACATATACCTAAGTTATCAAGTAATCTATCTCAAACATGAAGAAACACAAAGGTTATGACTCTGCTCACATCAGTTATAACTTAGGTATGGTATTAGAGATGATTAATTATATCTATTGAATCATATTACTATGTTAAGAGTCTCTTCTTCTGACCTACACAGAATCGATAGGAGCTGACCCACACAGGATCTCAAGGAGCTGACCCACACAGGATCTCTAGTCAGTCTTCTCGTCACAGCTAGCTACTGGCTTCCCGCACTAGGCTTGATTGTCTCCAAAAGAGTCAGCTCCCCAATCCATTGATCTATACTCCAAATAACATTAAGTCCCACAAAAAATTATCTCAAAGGACCACCACATCATAGAGGTATCAATGCAATAAACGGTGCGTCAATCAGATGCTCGGTCTGTGAGTTGTTAGCCTTTTAGTCCCGAGGGCCCAGTTGGATTCGTGCTCGATCCAACCCAACCGTACCCCATATCTATCTAAAACTCTAGTGGGGTATACCAAAGAGACCGTCTCGCTCTAAGGTTTCCAGCGCCACTGACGGTTCATCAAACGAACATCTTGTGCCAAAGTTATGGCCAAAAGAGCGTAAAATGGGTCGAAGTGGGTCTGGGTCCGGTCTGACCCGATCAGACCAACCTGACCCGACCTAGACTGGGTCAACTCGGCCCGACCCTCGGGGTCTGGCCCGGCCTGTTGGGTCTAGCCCGGCCAATTTTGGGCAGTCTGGTAGGCCGCGAGGGCCGCGAGGGGTAGTGGGGGGCCGCAGGGCAGCTTGGTCGTGGGGAGGCTCGGCCGTGGGGCGGCGGCTCGGCCGCGGGCGGTGGCTCGGCCGCGGACGGTGGCCCGGGTGCAGGGTGGTGGCTTGTCCGCGAGTGTTCAGACGCAGAGTAGCGGCCCATCCAGGGGACAGTGGTTCGGCCATGAGGGTTCAGCCACAGACAGCGGACCGGCAGCGGGGTGGCGGCTCGACGGCGGGGTGGTTCGGCCGCGGAGGCCGCGGGGTGGTGTCGTCGCCTTCGTCATGGATAGAGGAGGTGTCGGATGTCGTTCTCATGCCTCATCGGTGCCAAAAACCCACTCTAGTTTTCTTCTTCCTCTGTCATAAAGAACACCACATATCATCACATGAATTGCAGAGAGGATGGTCCATGTTTTTTTAGCCTGCACTCTTCGCATTAGAGCGGTAACAAGTTGCTCAACGTAATCATAAATCAAGAATGAGTATGGAAAATATTTAAAAACATCAATCCCCACAACCCTCGTCAATATCTATTTCCAATCCCGCAAAAGAATTAGAAGGGGAGTACATGGGAGGTGATAATCATATAGAAATAAACCCCTACCTCGTTCGCTAGATGACGTCGACGAGGTCATGAGGAAGAAGGTGAATCGTTGGGAAAATACAGAAGTCGGTGTCGTCGGTTTATTCATCGATTTTCATTTCGTGGGTCATCCACTTTCTTGATTCTGAGGAATGTTCTTCGATGGTGTTCTTTTTTCGGAGAATAAGTTCTTCGTTGGTGTTATTGAGTCGGAGAAAGTAATCCTCCAAGAGCTCTCTCCTTTTCCAACCCAAAGGAAAACCAGTTCCAATATAATTTAACTTAAGAAGAAATTAAGTTGGAAGAAACACACAAGTTGGAAAAATTAATATAGAGGAAGTTCAAGAGGCTCCTCCTCATTAAAGAGGTAGTCGATAGGTTTCTCCCCTATTAAGAGGGGGCAGGTGGTCCCCGCCTCTAGGAATTCAAATTGGGGGTTTATGCTCGGGTGGTCCCCACCACCATAACTCACACATGGGAGGTTTCAAGAATAAAAATAAAATGTTAAATATTTTTATTTTTATTTTCCCACGAAAATCACAAAAACTATCTATCACCCTCGACCTACTATGGTCGAGGTGAAGGTCTCCTTAAGCTAATATCGGCACTGTGAGTTCAACGGTGCCCTCAGATTTCAATTCCAAGCACCGGTTCCAAATTTAGAAAAACCCACTCGCAAATTTACCCAACATACTCTTAAAAAAGTTCTGAAATTCATTTCGGGCACTCTGGGCCTCAGAATCACGCGGCTCTAATTTTCACGGACTCATAAAATTCCCATTTAATTAAAAAAAATTACATGGAAATTCTAAGTCTTTACAAGTGGACTAGGTGTCGTTAGAAGAGATAAGATATGATAGTGCTATGGGATGACTTATTGAGGGGGTCATGTATGGTTGGGGGAGGTAATGAGGTTTATGTCCTTCATTTTCACGATACCATGATACTCTGGTTATGGTTTTGATGTAATTACCTAGGTACCTTTAGGATAGATGTGATGTGACAATGTTGTGGGGTAGTGTCACAGGTTTATATGAGTGTGATGTGATGTGATAGTGTTGCGGGGTGGTGGTATATGTTATATTGAATAGATCGAAGCACCAAGATATACAACATTAGGTGTAAGATTGGAAAATCAATGGGAATGTAGTGTAGTTTACCCTTTATCAATATGATTCATGTTATGTTATTATAATTGTCTTGAAATGTTTCATGAGCATGTCAAGGTGGGGGTGGTCTTTGTTAGTTGACCTATTTAGGTGTTGTTTGGTTCAGTTTTTTTACTCATAGGTGCATTAATATGTTTCTTTAACATGTACATGAGGTACTTTGGTTTTCCAAATAAGTACACCTATATGCACACCCTACATATATAAAACTATTTTCATGTTTCTAGGAGGATTATGTGGACCATGATAGAAATTACTATCCTAGACCTCAGAAAAATTATTGTGTCTCTACATTAGCTTTTTTTTGGTATTTACTTTGGATACTTTTATCTATAACAATTTTATTTCTACATTAATTGTGGGGTGGTTTTGGTTTCCTTTTATATTATGTTAAGGGTTGTCTTGTAGTATATTCATTCAATCTCCCAATCTTATAATATTATAGAGGGTAATGCCATCCATTTCATGAGATTTCTATACCCTCAGTGTTAGTTTCCAACTCGAATCCTACTAAAGTCAGGACTTGAGGGTTCATTATCTATTTCCCTTTATTATGGTATCTTTGGTCGGAGGGGGTCATGACTTAAGTCATATTTTTATTCAATTAAAACTCATAAATCCTCTTCCAATGAATAATGTAATCATGAATAAGTATTTCTATGATCCACATTGCCTACAAAGTCAGTATCAGTATAATTTAATAGTTCATTCCAACATTTTTATTTCATACAATCCACCATAATTTATTATTCCTTCAATATTTTTGAGAATTAATTTATCATAATTCATTTTTACATAGATTGGTTCACTCTGGAATCATGTAAAGAGTTCTAATTCATAAAAAATATCAATTTATAAAGGTGTTTAAAATTGGATTCCAGTCATCTTCTTATATTATCTTTTATATCCAATTTGAGTAGTCTCTTTTTAAATTTAACATGTACTGTAATAGGTATTAAAACATCCTTTGAATTATCCATGTTAAAATTTTATAGAAACTTCCTTTCATATTTCTGTAGGGATATAAATTTATTTCTTTTATTTTATATCACTTATAGTCGCAAACAAATTTTTATCTTACAAAAACTTTTTATCTCAAATTTATTTTTCATTTCTTCACAAAAATCTATACAAATATGGTCATTTATACCTATAAAAAATATTTCAGAAACATACATAAAAATATTTGATTGTTATTTCATTTCATTCATATATATATATTGATTGAAATTGATCTGTTTTCATAATTCATATTCTAGAAATTCATTCATCATGAATTACATATCTCATAAAGATTATTTGAAACTTTAACAGACCATTTTAATATTAAAAATTTGATATCATCCTTCCCAAAACACAAAAAAACACTATTTAAAAAAATGAAAACTTCTTCATATAGCTCACCATTTAGAATGGTATATTTAACATCCATATGAAAAAATTTATAATATATTCAGTGAAAAGGCCTAAGAAAATTCTAGTTGCCTCTCTTTTTTCAATAAGGGAATGGTTTTCATTAAAATGTACTCCTTGCACTTATTTTTAATTATCCCAAATGTCGCATTGTGGGGTTGTGTGGGAACTCAAAAAAATGAATGAGGAAATTAATCCTCAAATGAAAACACAATTTTATTACAAAAAAAATTCATGTGTCCATAGAATTCACAATTTTCAAACCCTAGAAAACATAGAATTCTAGGTTCCCAATACACCAAAATCAGTTATTAGCGGTTTTTTTGAGTAACTATTGAAAAATCCTTGACATTTTTTTAAAAGGTACACTTATTCCCCCGACACCCCCCCCCCCCACTCCGAACCCCCCCCCCCCCCCCCCAATTCCCTACCCCCTCTCCTCCTGATCCCCCCAAGCTTGATCCCTCACCGTCAGGATTCTCACCAGATCCATTGTCACGGGCCCCCTTCTCCCCATACTCCCATGAATCCCAACTATCTTCGATGGCCCCCCTTCTCCCCTGATCCCCCTAATCCCAAGCCAAAGCTACCAACCCCTCTCTCCCCAAAACCCTCACTGTCATTGCTCCCTCTCAATTTCTCCCTACCACTACTCCCCCTCATTGCTAACCCTTCCCCCTCACCACCACACTTTCCCCCTCAATCGTGGATCCTCAACCCATATCACTAAATTTTGTGTGATTTATGAGAGGGTTTTAGTGCTTATTCCATCATAGAATATTTTAATTGTAAGAAGTTGATGGGGATTTTGAAAGCGATGGATGAAGGAAATAACATGGTGAAGATCACACATCATTTCTCACCTTTTCATTGAAGTTATGTATCTTAGTGAATTTAATTATAGTTTTCTCTTAAATTTGATGAAATTTGGAATTGATCAGGTGAATAGTGACATTAAATTTTTCATTGGTGGTGATTAGGGTAACCCATGAAACTTCTAGTAGTTTTTTTTCATAGTTTTAGTGGAGTGACAGCCTAATTATTTTTTGGTGAGTATTATTATTTTTATTAAATTTAATAAAAAATATAAGTTATTTAAAAATATTATTTCTAAGTGTTTTTGTGATATACTAACTCTAAAGGTTGTATGATATTTGGAGAGGCCTAAAGGTATTTGTTGAGGGAAATCGTAACATTTCTTAAGTGGTAAATTATATTTTTAAGTAGGTGGACCATTTAATAAAAACTATATTCATTTTATACATGAGTATGCATGATTTTATGTTGTGGACATTTATTGTAGGTTGTTTTTGGATTTATTATTCTATTTTGGATCGATTTTAATTTGGGTTTTCTTAATTTTTAGGTCCCATATTTTTCTCTAGGATGTATTGGACCATATTGTGGTGGGATACTACCACCATTTTCAAAGACAATGAATTTTAGGTAAGTGAACATTTGTTTTGGGTCTTTAAATTTTAGAACATTTCATGATTGAATTTTTAATCCTTAATTTGGAAATAAAATTATCATAATAATTATGTTCAAAAGTTATTTTATTTGGAAAAGAAGTTTCACATGATTTTCACTTCAGTTCTAAGAATTTTATCTAATTTAAAGTTTGTTAAAATTATAATTTAACTATTTTCTCACACTGAATGTTTTGTAAACACACAAACAAACTTTAATTAATAAATTAAATGATGTAAGAGAGGTTTTGGTTTTACAAGTGCAGATATCTCTTGTTCTAAATTTTTTATTAAAGTTATATGTTTTTAAAATGTATTTTGATATATATATATATTTATTTATTTATTTATTTATTTATTTGTTCAACACATATACATATGTATACATATATGTGTCTAGGTTTACAAATTGACTTGAGAAAATGTGAATTAATGCAATGTGATATATGTATATACATAAATGTGAAAATTTATATGGGTATAATAAAAAAGTAATGACTTTTAACCTTTAGCTTTAGTCTTTCTCAGGTTTTCTAATTGACTATATTTATTTTAAATATGATTGTTAATTTAATGATATTCACATTGTGATATATATGGATAAAAGATGGAACACATTACTAATAAGTACGCCTCAGTATGCTAAGGGTTTTGATGAGTTTTTATATTTTTTGATTCCCAATCGTTCTATTGATGGGACAGTAATATTTCCATGTCCTAAATGTAAATATATAATATGGTTAAATATATATGAATTTTATGAACAATTGATATTGAATAAATTCCTAGCTCAATATTTGTGTTGGATTTGGTATGGTGAATTGAACATTACTGAAAGTATGAGTACTGATGTCAATCAACAGAATGAGATCCCAACTTCATCAATAGTGGACAGTGAAATGAAAAACATTATAAATGATGATTTCTCAATTACAAGACAACAACATAAACATCAAAACATATCATAACATCTAGTTGAGGGTGATACAAATACTAACTTGACAAGTGATTTTTTTGGGACTATAGGACAACCAGATGAATATTGTAACATATCATTGGATCCTCCTCTTGATTCTGGGGAGACTAATATAATAGAGAAATTCATTGAGAGGACTAGTTTGTTTCATGATCTATTTTATAATAGAAATCAAGAGTTGTATGGTGGATGTTTCAAATATTCAAAACATTCTTTTCTGCTAAAGTTGTATCATATCAAATACCTATACAGAATTATAAATAAGGCGACGTTCATGATATTAGAATTATTGTGTGATTTATTTTCCAAATCTAAGATCCATGATAATTTTTATGATATGAAAAAAAAAATTAACAATATCAGTCAGAAATATAAAAAAATACATGATTTCCCCAATGATTGTATGGTTTATTAGGGAGAGTATTCAAGAAGATAGGTTTGAAAAAAAAATATTCTACTTCTAGATGGAATTCAATGGGTGATATTAGAAGTCAAAATAAACATACTAATATGAAGAAGGATAAAAATAATACACCTACAAAGGTTTTTTGTTACTCCCCATTAAACCCTAGATTTTAAAGAATATTAATGTTATCAAAAACTATTGAGCTCGTTAAGTGAAATTCTATAGATAATAACAATTATGGGTTAATGATCCATCTAAGAGATTCACAATAATGGAATACATTTGATTCATTATATCCATATTTCTCATCTGTTCCTAGGAATGTGTGATTGGGATTGTCTATTGATGGATTCAATCCATTCAGGACTTTGACCACCGGTTATAGTAATGGATCGTAGTTTTTATACCATATAATATACCTTTGAGAATGTGTATGTAAAAAATGTAGTTTATCATTTTTATGATTAGTCCAAGAAAAAAAATACCTTTAAATGATATTTATGTATATTTTCAACCTCTAATTGAAGAATTATAGGAGTTAAGGAGTGATAGTGTTGAAACATAGGATGCATCTTCTATAAAAAAAATTAAAATGAACATTGCTCTAATGTGAACCATTAGTGACTTCCCGGGACTTGGTAACTTATCTGGTTTTAAAAAATTAATGGGTTTGGATTTTCCTATTTGTAACTTTGATTTTGATCTCAAATGACTACCTTAAACTGAAAAAAAAATCTTCTTATCTCATAAATGATTTCTTGATGCACCTCATAGATTTTTATTGATCAAGTAAAAATTAAATGGTTCTACTGATCATAGACCACCTCTAATGTTATTTATAGGTTCTGAAATATTGGAACAACATGAAAATGTTGGAATAGTATTTGGGAAGTTTAATCATTTGAATGATAGTGGGAAATGAGTTTGAATTGCATCATCAAGTAAATTTGGAATGAAAAAATGGAAGAAAAAATGTATCTTCTTTAAAATTTCATATTTGAAGTTTAATTTATTGTGTAATAATATTGTGTTATGCATATTAAAAAGAATATTTGTGGAAATTTGATCATAACATTTTGTAATGATAATGGAAAATTGAAGGACCATATCAATGCTCAAAAGTACTTATAAATAATTAACATAAAGCATGATCTATAGCGAAATGATAAATAATGGTATTCTACATAATTTTTTACAGTGAAAAATAGGGATAAAGATAAATTCCATCGAATTTTGAAACATGTTAAGGTATCTGATGAGTATTCAAGTAACATCTCAAGGTGGGTTGACTTAAATCATTATAGGTTACATGGATTGAAAATTCATGATTGAATATTTTGTTATAGTAGTTACTACTGTTAACATTGCATATATTATTACCTGAAAAGGTAACTTCAATTGTACTCCAATTTTGAAATTATTCAGAAAACTATATGATAAAAATATGAAACCATATGAGCTTGAAAACCTTCAGGATAGACTTTTATTGAAATATTTTTCAATGGAGATGATCTTTCCTCCATAATTTTTTACTATCATGATGCATTTAATTGTGAATTTGGCCAAGGAAACTGAATTAGGAGGGCCCGTACAATATCGATGGATGTAACCAATTAAGAGGTAATTTATTTATATATTTTTTATATTAAGTAAAAAAATTAAAACATTATTAAATACATAATTATGTTTTATTTATTTTATTTCATAGATATCTTGGTCATTTGAAATCCTATGTGAAAAATAAATCTCTATCGAGAGGCTGTATTTTTGTAGGATATTTGGAAGAGGAGTGTGTAACCTTTTATTATAGATACATGGATGATATTGAGACAATATGCAATTGAGTTTGACATGTTGATGAAACATCTACTCAATCTCAACTATATGGGAAATAAAAAATACTTCCTTCTATTGGTTGATCAGTTGGGAGTACCGTAAATTTTACACTGATAAAAATGGAATTATTACAGGCACATAGATATTTTTGTCTTAATATTGACACTATAGATCCTTTTATTGAAGTGATCAGGATACAAACAAATATATGAATGAGAGGTTGAACATGAAATGATAAATATAAAAAAATTGATAATAAAGATCTTATAGAATAGTTTTCATATCCTGTAAGTTCATAAATATTACAATCATTACTGATATTAGGTTGACACATATATCTTTTAAATATAATAATGTAAATTACTTTTTATAGATCATGAATACTGATACATAGGCTATTTTTTGAAGATTTGAAGTTTCTAGCTCAAGATCCTCTCAAACAGGCCAGATAGTTCAACACTTACAATATGAATTTATTTAAATTTCATATAGTCAATTAGGAAAAGTGTTCGAAATCACCTAATAATGGTATATTTATGGTCTCTGAATTGGGATACTTTGGAATGTTGACTGATATTATTGAATTAAACTTCCATGGTCATTTTTTAGTTGTTTTATTCAAATGAATGTGGGTTGATATTACTAGGGGTATTAAAATAGATTCATTAAAATTTACTTCCCTAAACTTCTCTCACTTGATGGATATTAGTGAAAATTAATTACATGATCTTTATATATTAACATTCCAAGAAAAACTTTTATATTATGTGACTGATGTCATGGATGAAGGGGCAGTGTAGTTGTTCACATAAAACAAAGATACTTGTATGATATGAGTGATGAAGTGTAATATTTGAAATTTGATATTGAATCCCATCAATAGAATAAAATGAAGATATTTTTTTTATCATGATATTGAAAATATTAGTCTTTCAATGGTTGATGAATTAGATGAAGTAAGGATGGAGCAGGACAATGACATGAATTAATGAAAATATAATTGTATTTGTTGTCATACATTAATTTATCAACCACTTATGTTATATATGTAGTTATTCATTATCATGTCTATGTTTTTTTTACTATGTAGCATTTATCATTTCTAATTTTTTCTGCATAAATTTTTTGAAATATATTTTTTTGTAGTTAATTTTATTTTATTAAATTATAGGAATTCCAAGGGGGAAGCATTTCACTAATCCCAATAAACTCTTAGAAGATATTCCTTTGGCCACACAATTATATTATGATTCATTTTTCTCCCTCCCTATAGTATCTGAGACACCCTTTTTCATCCCCCCTTCACTGTCTCTCAAAACCTCTATTCTGTTAGTGTCTGGCACACCCTTCATCAGCATCCCATAAATATATAACATAGTTCCTCCCCATTCAGAAGGTTCGGTAAGAAGGGATAAGGTTTTCACTCATATTTATTCATGATTATATTGGAGGGTGATAGTTATAGGTAAAATTTTTAATGTGAATATTGTTATTTCACTTTTTTATACTACTAATTTTTTTCATAAAAGATGAAAAAATGTTACTACGAAGAGAAGTATGAACATTTTAGATGTCTATAATCTGAACATATTGAAGATAGTTGTTTCATTTGACTATTATGGGTTCCCTATGGATGATTCCATATGGTTATTTCCTGGATTCAAGGCCAACTTTTGGTGGATCCAGTTTCCCTTATGATTACCTATGATAATTGGCGGCATGTGACTCAATCTTGGAAATATGAAGTCTTTAATTTATAGATAAAGGTAAAGTTAATACATTATGGTGTAATTGAATTCTATTATGTTATTAAATTCTAATATTTTAAAAAAGAATCCCTTTGTACATATGTTATTCCCATTTATCATTACTAATCTTATAGATTGAAAGTGGACATTGAAAATTTTTTATAAGACATAGAAGGATTTTAGATATAGATTTTGGAATCAATTGAATGATACATCATTGATCACTCATCATCTATATGATAATATACCTGAAAAGGTACCTAGAAAGAAGTTTAATGTTTTTATTAGTATCCATCATCATAAGAAGTACATGGTATTGAAATAAATATTATTATATTAATCTCATTATACATATATATATTCATATTATAAGGATATGACATTGTATACATTACTATAAAATTACATGTTTTTTCAGGATGTTTCAAAGAAAAAAGCATCAAGTCGAGCTAAAAATTTCATCAATAACACTATTAGGTCAAAACGTTTCTCCAGAAATAGATCGAATTTGGTAATATTTTCATTAGTTTAAATATTTATAAGATTAAATTATCTATTTCATATATTAAATTGTTAATTTATCTTTTTTTAATGTAGTAAAATAATTTAGGGCACTAAGTATCCCGAAAAAAAAATGTGGTTGGATGTTTACACAAAATCTAATGAAAGTTATGTTAATGATCCTACCAAAGAAGTTGGGGTATGAATTACTTTCCCATTGTAATAAATTATTTTCATTTATCACTATGTTAATATGTCTTTCTTCAAATATAATTGATATTTGATTTATATTTAAATATAAAATAACTGTGGTATTTCAAACCTGCATAGTCCTTCTCATTCTCCCAAGATGATCTATTTGGTCATGTCCTGGGGAAGGAGCATTCTGGTTGAGTGTGTGGGGTGGGCTTAGTACTATTACCATTTGAGGACTTTGGAAAACAATTGAGGATTACATCAGCATATACAGCTAGTTTTAGTTACTCCCTACCTCGATATTGTCATAGGTATTTTATTGCAATAAAAATCACAATTTAGGAATAGAGGATCATATAAATATGAAAGATGCAAAGTTTTTTGCTTCGAAAAAAGAGTTGATTGAATTATATTGAAAGATGACTAGATTTATCCCTGGTGATATTGCATTGATGGATGGTAGTGAGAAGATAAATTAAACAATAATAAAATAATTTAGTACACAAATTTTTTTGGTTTTAATTTTAAATTTAAATGTACAACACTATTTAATTTTCAAAATAATTTTCATGTAGGTTTCAATAGTAGGAAGTGGAGACAGAGATGGAGAGGGTTTAAATCAAAGTTCATCAGATAGTTATTAGGGTTCAGTTTAGATTCAGAGATGATGTTTAACTAAAATTATGATAGAATAACACTAATATGGTGTTTCAAAAATTATTTTGTGGTTTTTTGGTAGAGATATTGGTATTTCCCTTACATTGCATGAAAATCTATAGTCTTTGTTATTTGGGAGTATTTTTTTATGGGTAACTTCATTTTTTGTTTCTAGGGTATGTTTGATTACATGGTAATATCTCTTTATTTTTAAATGTTTAAATGGTTTTCTTAGAATGTTTTAATGGTATCCCTTCTAGAAAACTCAAGGAATCACGACATCTGTGCTTAGTGGGTTTTTTCTAGATCCATGTTATTATCATATCAGAAATAATATCAATAAAGAATTTTATGACTATTTATGATAGTTCATGATCAATTTAGTTGTGATGTATTTACTCAAATTTATCTAGGTGATAAGTTATTAAAATGAATAAACATCAATGATTCGAGGATTAAATAACTTATACGAAATTGGGTCATATAGGCTTACATGGTTTCATTTTTTTCTTGTGTGGATATCATTTTTGAATTGGTTTTCCAAGTCTAAGGAGGTATAGTGGTCAAATTATAGTATTCTTACCATCAATTTTAAACATAATAGTGAGGATCAATTGAAGGGTTGAAAAAATATCACTAATATCACTTGTTTTTTAGATCTAATTTTGGTTACCCCTTATGTCATGATAGTTTCAACTAGTTATTATGTTCTTCTATTGGGATGGTACATGGAGTAATAAATTTGGAACACCAATCAATTTTATTTTTGACTATTTCATATACATTTTTAGATTTGGGAGTGATTTCTTAGGTCAATTTGAACTAGATTGTATGAAATGATATACATACTTAATGTTATCAATGTGGTACATGAGAAACTCATCAAGTTTGTGTATTTAATTCAAATTTGAGAGGGGTAGGATGTATGTAGAAAATCTGGTGACTATTTCTATATTTATGTGTTATAATTTCCTAGTGTGCTTATTTCTAAAATATCTTATAGTGGAATTTTTTTCCATTGTATAATTTCCTCATGATGCATCATGTAGCTATATTTAGATCATTTTATGATCATCCATGTTAGGATTTAGTTTTCTAATTTAAATTTCCATTTTTTCAATATTCATTAATAAGAGAAATTATATATTATTTTGGTATTCTTTTTATAGGGGAACTATCACTAGAATAAGGTAGGTTAGTTACCTCCATAGTGTTATCTAGTCTCTATTGCATAATTGGTTTGGATCATGTTGATATTGAGTAAGATATCCCATTAGGTTCTCTATGTGTATAAAATCATGGGATGGTCATAATAAACTATTTCTATGTAATCATGTAACATAAGTTAGTCTATTATAGTATCAGTTTTTTGCCGATTTGAAAATTCATAATGGGACGCCATTATGCTACACTAGAAACCCTGGATTTTTTATACACACTTCAAACATCTAGAATTGTGATTAATAAATTCCTAATGAAAGGGATAATGTGACACCAATAGTATGTGTTTTTTATTATGAATATTGATGTTATTAGATTTCATTGACCAATTTTGTGATTTTTTGGGAAGGTTAGTGGTCATATGGGGATGTTTTTTTGTCTCACTAGGCTTCATTAAACCTTGGTAGATACCATTCTATAAATCATGGTTTGATTTGGGTTGTTGTTTTCAGTGTGGCATCTGACCATTGTGGTGATTGGTGTGCCAAGATGGTTTAAATGGTTGAGGATTCAATTTGGGATGATTTTTTAGTGTGAATTTTCTCTATTAAAAACCTATTGTACAGCCACACTATAGGATATTAGTATAGTATAATAGGGAGAAGAAGTGGTTTTTCCTTAGTTTGAGGAACACTACACCTAGGACTGTGGGTATCTTAATGGGTGGGGTTCATTTCAAGGGCACCCAAAATTAAATGGGTATTTTTAAATATTGAGGGGTGACCATGGTGTACTAGGATAAGTGAATATCGATATATTGTCAGCAAGTTGGTTTTTTAATTGTGGGTTCCTCTTTAGTTGGGTGACACATAACTTGGTGTTAGATCGTGGAGTGGGTGAATGAGTTGTGGTGTGGGTTATTTCCTAGAAATAATGGTTCTGAAGAGGAAATGTATATTTTGGTGTGATTTATTTACATTTTTTCTAAGTCTTATATGTTTTATTTTACTTATATTCTATTTCAAATAGATAAGAGCTAACATTTTTGTTGTTTAAGTGTTGTGTGTCGTAAGTATTGGTGGTTTCCATTTGGGTATATATACACTTCCCATGTATATTTTTTATGGTGTGTATGAAGTATTCAATTGATATAATATATGTAACATGGGACCTCTTACCCCTCTATATGAGTGCATTATTTATTTGGTGCTTATGGATGGAACTAAGTGTGTCAAGGTATCAGTCTTGTATAGCATGGGGCCATGCTGTATTGGAACTTTTTCACTCCAATTTTTATTAGTATTATAGTGTTATTTGTATATTATTTATGTGATAAGACTCTAACTATAGTTTTGATTTATATTATATATTGGACATGAATTCTTTGATTCAGTAATGACACACACACACACATATATTTGTTTTTATTTGGCTGTTCTGGGGCTGCAGATTCTGCAGTTGTATTTTTTTTAAAGAAATCTATAGCAGTTGTTTAAACCATCGCTATATATACCAAATTATTATTTATAGGTGGTTTAAACCACCACTATTTAATGTCTGTATTTGTTTATTTTTGGTTTTTTTGATTTTCGCAGTGGTTTCCCCTCCCAAAAAAATGTCAAGAGAATAGTGGTTGTTTAAACCGTCACTATAGCCTTGAAATTTTTTGGTATGGGAAATGCCCGCTAAATAAATGTTATCTGACAATTCCCATAAACTAACACTAAATGGATGGAAAATATTCGAGTTTAGTTCTGATGCCAACATTATAGGTTGTTTTTTAAATTAGTCGCAGAACCAAATTGCAGCTATTTTAACTGCATCCAAATAAGAAAATGGTCACTATCAGTCAATTTTGTTGAAGTGTCTCTAGCTCATCATTTATGAGATATTCAAATAAGTAGACCATATTTTCTTAATTTTTAGTATAATCATCTAATTTTATCTTAAATTAATTAAAAACATGTAATTTGGATGTTCCTTTTAATACTAAACCATGTGTCTTGTTCATCATTCACTTCATCTTGGATATCATTTTCATAAATTGTATCGACATCTTCTAGTGTAGCATTAGTTTAAAACATTTCTTCCATTTTATCCTCCTTTTAATGCATGATCCAATATAAAGAAATTATGAATTATACTTTTTCTTTTTTCTTCTTTTCTTCACCCCCTCTATCTTTACATGATGTATCATTTTCATTGCTTCCTATACCCACTTCTTTTCCAATTTGTTTCTTGTTCAAAGACTCATTAGACAAATAGTATCATTTTCTAGGAAAGTTTCCCTCACTGTTGGCCCAAAAACATTTCTTTTTGATCTAGTAATCATTGGTTTGGGTATCTTTGAATAGTCCTCATGTTTTCTACTTTTCTTTAGTATACCAACCACATAGTCCCCAAACACAAAACCCCCTTCTTTCCATTCTCCACACTTGATCATAAGAAATCATCATATTATTTTTTTAAGCACTTGAAATGGTATCCTATGACTCCAGATATCGTAGGAAACAAAAAAATAATTACCCAACCTATGATCTGTAAATATCATCTATGATGTATGATCTTAATATTTGGTTTCATTGCATTTTTGAATAAAGGTTTTCCATTTATTCTGACCACAAAAGAATGAGTTATATTTTTTCTCAAAAATATTTAAATCACTGATATAGGAATTTGTTGGATTACTTAAAATTGTTTGATTTTTACATTTCTTACACACCTATTAAGGTAAATTTCATTGTTGATTCATTGAGAAGAAAACTTATGACCCGGGCTATGAAAGAATCATTAGAAAACTGGAATATGATGGCTCTATTTGCTCAGTTAAATTTGGGAGTCTGAGAGGATGATTCTAATATGTTTTTGGATAGTGTGTAGTTAACCTCATATATTCTTTAAGTGATTATATAGGAGTATTATATTGTTGAACAATGTTGTGGACCTAGGGAGTCTCTTTATGGTAGGGAGACCATTGGAGAATGGCTGTTCTCTTTATAGGGTATTATATATTTTCAGAACTAGTTTATTGTGGCTTATCCCATGAGAAAGGTTATGTTGGTGGACTATCACATTTACTAGTAAAAAGTTCACCCTAGAACAACAAAGACGTTCTATGATGTATGGTGAATATTCTGGTGGCCAGGTATGAGATGAGACATTGCTAATTTTTTCACATTTTTATACATGCCAAAAGTTCAATATTGATCACCATAAACCGTTATGTTTTCTTAATCCACTCCTAGTTCCGACTTGAAAGTGGGATGATATATCTATGAACTTTTTTGTTAGGTTTTATTTTACCCCTATAAGAATAATGTGATATGATTTTTGATCAATCAGATAACAAAATCATCTCACTTATTTCCCATTATTGTTATAAATAATGTTAAGGATTTGGGGAATCCCTATGTGCCTAATATTATGAGATTTCATGGATTTACTTATGTTATAGGCTTTTATAGGGATCCACACTTCACTTACCACTTTTGGATAGGACTCTAGGTGTAACTGGGATCTCAAGTACATTTATCATGGAATATCATCCGTAAATAAATTTCTAGATAAAATAATCCATAAAAAATCTCAATGACATGTTATATGATTGTGTTCTAGACTTTAGTGGAGTTTGGAATATTTATTTGGGACTATTTGATTTCTATTACAATAATAGTTACTAGTATTTATCAGAATGGATCCTTTTAAGGCATCTTATGTTCAACCATCTAAATCTTTGTTGTGTTGGTCGGATATTGGTGAAAGTTATTTGGTTAGAGAGAGTTTGGTCCAGGATATAATGAAAAATATTTAGTTGATTCATAAAATAATTTTGATAGAATATATCTGGTAAAAATATTATACTGATCATCGTAGATTCCCTTTGGAGTTTTTAGTTAGTGAGTAGGTGTTTTTTAGAGTTTTTCCTAATTTGGGTCATCAGCGACATGGGAAATAGGTGAATCTTAAACCACTATTTGTGGAACCTTTTGAGGTTTTTTGAGAAAGTAGGGAAATTGGATTAATCTTTAGAACTTACAATATAGTTAATGTAGATACATAATTGGTTCCATGTATCATAGATTAAGAAGTATTTTTATGAACCTTATCATGTCTTGATTGGGGAAGACCTTGATGTAGATCTATATTTATTTATGAATGAGCATCCAGTTAGGATCATTGATTATAAGAAAAAGGTTATCTATATAAGCATAATACATTTTATCTGAGTGTTATAACATCCTGGATCTGATTCGAATGAGAATTGTGAGTGGTAGGTACTGATGAGGGAGTAGTGACCTCACCTCTTTGATATAGATCTTTCTTGATAGGCTTTGAGGGGACAAAAAAAATTTATGGTGGGGAGGTTATAACATCTTGTTACATTCTTTTAGTTATTTCTTGGATCTTGTTTTGACATCATTTTGGTTGGGTTTTTTCTTGGTCTTTTTGGATGAAATTTTTCAATTTTTGTAAGATCAAGGGTTTGTGTATGGTCGTTTCATGGTTAGGGAAATCCATGCAGTTATTTCAAAGAAATTGTGTTCCCTAGGATGAGCCTTTGGAAGAGTGTGTACGATTTGTCCAATCTTTGCAGACATACCCTCAAAACTATGTAGACTATTAACAGTGTACTTTTAATTATTGTTTCATGATTTGAAAAGTTTTTCTCCCATCTAGGAGAAACCATACACACCATATAGTAATGGAAAATTATTAGGGAAAATGGTTTGCCTAACGATAAATCCTTACCCAATACACCTTGAATGTGGGTTTTAATTCCCCAAATAAATTATTAAAATCACGAAATCCACCATTTTAACCTCTAATCACTCGATTTCAAATATTAATTGAATCCTTATCCTTTTAAGGCTCCCAATAGGTGATTTTGACTCCTCTAAACTTTTTTATTAGTGGATAAAAGATTGTATGATTATGTTTGATCTCCTATAGTAAGTGTATCTCCTCTTGTGTGTTTTATTTTGATCTCTCTTTATATCCTCCTTATATAGTGATGAATCATCATGTTATATATGTATATAATCTTTGTTTTGATAGATCTTGATTCTAGGATTTTTTCTTGAACCCTCTCTCCTTCATTTTCCATTGGAATTCCCTATTTTAGGTGTTGTGCATTATGATCCATTGATTTAATAGTAGACGCTTCCACAAGGTTTTTCCCTACAGTTAAAACCTTAAATTTCTTGGTTGAATTGAGATGAGTTTTTAATTGATTTAAAACCCAAAATTTGAATGAATTTGATGAGTGTTGGCACAAAAATATGTTCCTCGATACTTGTTTAGGAAGTCATGGATGGTTTGAAGAAAATTGAAGATCAAACAACCCCAAAAATCATTCAAAGGGCCAACCTTGTGAATCTCCTTCCGGGAGATCCCACACCACCATGAGTGTGTGAGGTGCTGACAGAACTCCTACAAGTATAACACCCTTCATGACCATGCTAATCCAGTTCAAAAATGGCTTCATGAGTCTGATTGAGCCAATGACTTTCATGGATCACCTTTATGATTTGAGGTGCATCTCCAATCATCATGACGGTCATGGCCTATAAATATCCTACTCACCCCACCCCAAAGGCATGACTACCCTAAACTTTCAACTTATGATCTCTGATTTTCTTGAACCGTCTATCCTTCATACCACCTCTCGTTGATGCATCTTTCCAAACATGGTCTCTTGGCCTACTGCTTCCTCTTATTTCTCACATCGAGGATGACTCACATGGAATTGGAGGTTATTAGTGGTTGTGGCATCTCTAACCCCAGTGGGAATCCTTCATGGAGTAATCCACAACTTCTTACTTCATGGGATGCTTCTATGCGTAACCCCCATGCTCTTTTGAACTACGTGGACTTTGATTCCCAACCAATTGGGATATGTAGGAAGCCTCCCAAAGGTTCAATCCCTTCATTAACATCCATCCTGATCTCTTACAAGTCATATCCCTAGTAATATGGTAGCCATAATTGAGAAACAATGTCTTTTTTAGGTACCTTGGGAATCCTCCTTAGGTTTAATCCTTAAATACTCCCATCCAAAACTACAAGGACTTTGATTCCCAATCAACTGGGATACGTGGGAAACCTCCCTGAGGTTCAATACCAACACACATAATAATCCATCTGCCCTATCCATTCCACCCCAACACCCCTAATAGTCCATCTTGATTTTACCTGGGCTACCACATCTTAGTAAAATCATTCTTTCCATTCAGGTTGTTACTAAACATAAACACTATCAACATCCTAAATTCTCCTAGTAGCACCTGGGAAGATAACCATGCATAAGTCCCACATCACCCATCATCCAATCTAGAGAAATTCTCTTGTGATGGGTAGATAACCAAGTGTAATCCCCATACCATTACCTTTAAAACTATGTTGGTTTTGATCCCTACCTTTTGAATATGGTATGTAGGACACCTCCCTGAGGTTCAATCCTAACCAATGGTAATCCTTGGTTACTACCTCATAGAGGTGTACCCTCCCTGATACACCTATAGTGGTTTCCAAATCAGTCTTCATGGTGTGACACCTAATATTTATGAGACACACCATCCAGGTTCCGTCTCCATAGGTATTTGGACCCATCCATCTGATAAACCTTCAAGGTGTTCTCAATTAGGGATGTACCTCATTAATCCACCTCCATGGGGCATTCTGATCATTCTCACTCCATCTTCACAATACATTAAACTCATGGCCTTCCTTGTGTTAAACATGGGATTCTTAAGGAAAACCTCAGAAGACATGCCTTTGGAATAAGATACCCCATGATTGATGATGATTCCTTGGTTTCTATTCTCTTGATAAGCTATCTAGTGAGGAATAATACAAGTGACCAATTTTCTAGCATCCAAACATGACAGTGATGCCCAACGTGACTACTCCCCTAATCAAATGTTGAATCCTTATAAAGACCCCTTGGAATGTCTAGAGAGAAGAAGCATAACTAATTAGTATCTAAAAAAATATGGAACTAGGAATGAGTTTCACGAACACATCATAATATATGAGAGATACTCGTACTAAGAGACGAGTTCCAAGAATAAATCCATGGAAGGAAGAACTGACATCCCATCATCCTATTTTGATCAAGTAGAAAACATCTTTGAGAAAGTGATGTCTGTCACCCTCCTTTGGAAAGAATAAATGTCGGGAAACAATGCGACATTAGTGAACAATAACATGTGAAGTGGGAATACCCCAACAGAAGTGTTAGAAACAATATATGATTTGAAATAGAATGAAAATGTGAAAAACCATAATTTTAATAGAATTGAAATTTGATGAATACTTTGGGGAAATTATGGCTTGATTATGAATTTTTTTATAAATTTTTTTGATGTTAAACCTTGGGAAAAATAGATAAAAGTGAAATATGATTTAAATTTTCATGAACTAATTAAATCTATGGATTTTATTTTGAAATAAAAAAAGGAATATCAGAAACTCAAATTAAGAAAATTGTAATTTGAATTGATTTAAAATATTTTATTTTTACATGTTTGATTGATTTCTTTTTTGAAGTACATGTTAGCGTGGGTAGTTATTGGTAACTTGGACAAGAAATATAGGACCTTGACTCCCTAGAAATAGATTTATGATGAAAATTATTACTAAAAAATTGTGGCATGAACACCTAAGAGGGTACCCCTTTGGGGTGTAGATGGCCCACGAGGTTTCCCTGATTGGGGTGTAGATTGTTTTGAGTGTGCACAACTATATTGATATGAAATAATTATTGAGTTTTGTGAGGATACTATTAATTAAACTAACATTACATGTTGATTTTTTACATGGTTCTATTATTTTTTTACTTCAGTATGCATGTCATTTATTATTGAACTTTTTTATTCATGCCAACTTCTTTATATACATGTTTTATTTCAAATATTTATTTAAGAAATTTTTGATATATTTTCCATATATTTTAATGTAAAATCAAGTTTTGGTTTAAAATATTTGAATGATATGCCATCCTATGTTTATTTAAAATAAATCATAATTAGTTTAATTATTATGAAATTGATTATGGAACACTTGGTGAGACCCTTCCAGGATTTATAGCTCAAAAACTACCTTTTCCTTCAGGTTTTTTTATACTTTATTATGAAAGGTTTTAGGATAGGTAGAATATCACTTGGAGGTGGTTTATGTTCTTCATCCTTGACACTATGCAGTGATGGTGGTGACTAATGGACCTATTTTCCACTCGTTACACATGGTCTTTTAAGATTTTTTTCTGGTAGGAATTTGTGTTTCCTTTGGTATGTTTATCTTTCTATTTGGGTTTTATTTTACCTATTCTTTTCTTGTAAATTCTCCCTTTAGAGTGTTTAAAATACTAACTTGTTTCTTTTATCTTCTGTTATTTTGTGGAAAATTCATTCCCTCTTGATTCTTGTCTGATTTTGGGTGCTTGTCGCCACCCCATGGGGATTGGAAATGTCCCTCGATAAGTGTCCAGGTCAGATCAGGTATCAAGAAACCAATGTATCTAGTCTAGGTCATGACATAATTGACCATTATCATTGAAATTGAAGGGTAAATGGGTTCATTTTACATTCTTTTACAACTTTTATATTATTGTGATGTTGTGTTTGTACGGGATGAATGTACCACTATAAATTGTGGCACTCGAGGGATTTTTTATGATGATTTGGCATGAGTTGTGGAAACTTTTATTCTTTTTATTTTTTTGGAATCACCCTAAAATCTAAATTGGTTAACCACTTGTTTTTTGATAATAAAATGGTTTCCCAAGGATTATGGATTCTGTGAGAATGTCTTAAAGAAAGAAGTGAATTATGATAAAAAATCCCCTTACTAAATCTATAAAATGGTATGTGATGTTTTATGATGTGTGGTCATGTTGTGGGGTGGTGATGGGTGATTTTGGTGTGTGAGGATAATGATTTTTCATAGTTCATGGTGTGGGTAGAAATGTGCAGTTGTGATGTGGGGGTTGATATGGTTGGTATGTGGTCATGCAATGGGCGGCAATGTTTGGTTACAATGTTGTGTGGGGTCATGCATAGTTTATATGAGACCATGGTGTGGGGAAGAGATGTTTGGTTGGTATGAGGTCATGTTTTGGGGTGGTGATGTGAGTTTTTGATATGTTGTAGTTAAAAATAGAGGGTTTTTGCTGTGCTAGATTCCCTAGTTGTGATGTAATAACTTGTTAATAATGTTTTAAATGGATTGGGTTGGTTGGGTTAATGGGACGGAATTGATAAATGAAAAAAATCATAATGGTCTATGCGGTAAAATATGGTTGTTGATATAAAATGAAAGGAATGTGATGTTTAAATGAAATTGGAATGACTTGTAATGAAAATTGGGAAGTTTATTATATCTTTCATTTGTTATGTGGTTTTATGAATTTAGTGGTGGTAGTTAAAGTAGATATTTTGTGAGTTGGTTAGTCTTGTTGTGTAACCATAGGTTGGGCTTGTGTGTGTTGATATATATATACCTTATATGTTCCTTATGATTTCTATATGCAGCACACACGCATTGATCACTATGTGTTGATAATATTAAATTTATTCAATGGTGTTTTACTTAACATATTGTTGATAAGGATGGATGGATGGTTACCTAATATTTCCCACTCACTCTTCTAGGTGAGTAAACATGAACAATCTGTGATGGTCAGAGTTTTGATAGTGCACTATGTGATGGCCCATGTTTCGTTAGATGATATGAGATATGAATGTCTTGTGGGGCGGTGGAAAAAAGTATATTAAGGTGAGATAATATATGACCATGGTGTGGTGTGGCTTATGATAGGGGTCCTTCTTGGTAATAGGAGGGAATGAAGTTGATGTAATTCATGTTCATTATACCCTACAACTCTGGTTATTGTTGGGATGTGATGGCCCATGTCTCTTTGGGCGAGATTTCATGTGACCATGATGTGGGGTGGTGGCCCTGGTGTCTATGGGAATGATGTGATGTGACCATGTTTTGGGTGTTTGTATATGTCATATATAAATATGGAAGTTTCCAGGACATACGATGTTGGGGTGCGAGAGAAGAAAATCAGTGGGAAAGCTGTGTGGGGTATCCTTTATCGATATGATTCATATAATTTTATTACACTTGGATTGTGTTATTTGGTGATTGTTTCATGGTGAGGATGGTATTGTTTAGTATACCTTTTTAGGTGTTTTTTGGTTCTATAGTTTACTCACAGGTTCATTAGTATGCTTCTTTCACAATTTCATGAGAGACTTTGGTTTTCTACTGAGACCACCTTTATACTCACCCTGCATGTATAAAAATGTTTTTAGGTTTACAAGAGGATAACATGGACCATGCTAAAAATTACAATCTAGGTCCTTAGTATAGTTATTTTGTCGCAACTTTAGCTTTTCTTTTGGGTTTATACTTTGGAGATATTTATTTGTATCAGTTTTATTTATACATGCATTGTGGGATGGTTTTAGTTTCTTATTATATTATGTCATAATGTTTCTTATAGTTGATTAATTATGTCTCCTAATATTATATTACTATAGTGGGTAATGTCTCCCATTTCATTATATTTCTGTACCCTCAGTTCTAGTCTCCAACTTGGGGCCTACTAGAGGTGGGACTCAAGGGTCATTATCTCTCTCCCTTCATTTTGGTATCTTTGGTGAGAAAAAGTCATGATAGAGTAGTATCAAAACTAATGGTTGAGATATATGATATATTTTGGGATTAGGTAGAGTTATTATTACATGTTTTGTTATATAAATAGTGAAATTTTACCTTGGTGTGTGACATAGGCTAGGGAGACCGGCTATGACACTATATTTTAGGGACCATCATGATCCATTTTACAGTCTCTAACCATAATAAGTGACCATTTTATGTGAACCTATTTTCATTTTTGAGAGCTATGAGAGATAGATGCATCATGATTACTTTTGTTCTTTTTTGAATTGGTTCATTCTAGGAAATTAAAATAAATTAAGGTAAATTAAAACAAATTAAAAGAATCTTGATAAAATTTCATACCACATAGGATTAGGAAATATTTGTTTACTCTTTCAGGCATGGATCCTTTTCAAATTCTACATGTGGTTCGGGTAGGGGAGGATCAGTAGTCTAATTCAACTGGTTGAAAGAGAGTTTATCTTGTATAGAAGTATGATCAGTGGAAGAGGATGTCTTGTTCTTTTCAGCAATGGGATTTGATGAAGTATAAGGGTATCATTTTTAATGAAGTGACAAAGACATAGTTGAACAATCTCAAGATCAAAAATAGTTTTATCTGGGCCTCAATAGAGTATTGGTTCCCTTTTGTTGTTAGTCAAATGAATGAGCTATGCATCAGTGGTGGAAGTTGTTTTTGGTTAAGTAGAAAGTGGAAGTTGTTTCATGGGTAAAATTTTAGAAAGAGTTTGGGCAGAGTTTCTTTCATCGACCATGAAGGAAGTGAAGAGGTGGGACCTTATTTTTGTTCAACAATGGATTTTGTCAGTGTGGGATTTTGGAATCATGTTCGAGGACCTTCTGAGTTTTTCCCTTGATCTTTTTCTAGATAAGGATTCTCATGTGAGAAATCTTGAGAAGGAACTCCATCCTTTGATCCAGTATGTAGTTACTTCTTTTACATTTCCAATGTATCTAGAAGTTCAGAAGAAGTTGAAGAAGATAGAGAGAATGATCTCATGAGTAGTTTTATCATGAGGGGGATCCAATAGGGTTCCTCTAAAAGAAGAGTTTTCAGTGGCAGTTATTAGGCATTGGGACCTTTGAGGTTTTAACCAGTAGGGAGTCGACCTCAGCAACTTCCTTTCTAGCCTTCTAGGACTAATGGTTTTTGTGTTTATCTTTGGAGATTAGGGGAAAAAATTTGGGTTTTAGGGAAATCTCTAGAACTAGTTATTAGTGGTTATTTGGGATAATTTTATTAGAGGATGTGAGGTTCAATTCTATCATCAGTAGAAATTACCAGTGAGTTCATTTCAGCATCATGATTAGTAGGATTATTCTTCACCAAGGGGGGACGGAGAATGTATGGGTTGACCTTAGTATGTTCCACAAGTTCAAGGACCTCAAATTGATCATGTTCGTGGAGGTGTTCTTTATCTGAGAGGTAGAGGATTTGGGTGTGTCTAGATGCACGAAGTAGAGGCAACAGTGCCCGAGGGTTCATAGATCATTTGAGGTATGCTCATCTTGTATTCTAATATTTCATTATGCCTTGTTTGATTATGTATATTCACACTCCTTTATTTAACACACTATATTATGTGCCTTATATTTATAAATAGAGATGTTTCTAGTGCCCCTGGTGTTGACTACACCAGTTTTAGTACATACCATCTTTTTTTATGTGTGTCGGGTGTGTAGACTGATGACGGGGTCACATCAGTCCCATATGGATATGTTATTTCTTCATATGAAACCATAAAATTTCATTCTTTGAATTTATTAGTTGTATTATGTGTGTTCTGTAATCAAATTCTTCTGATGTAGAGTTGTTTTATTATATTTGGATGGCCAGCGTTCGGTTTTCATTGGAAAGAAGAGTTGTTAGGTGGGTAGTAGGCATGTGGATCTCTTAATTTCTGTGATGGATAAGTTGGTTTTTGAATTAGAGGATGAAAAAATGGTGGATATTCCCATGTTTTTTTGGGTTTTGGATTTTTTTCATCGGAGGTTATGACCCTACCCCCTCAATATTATTTCTAGATAAGGATAGAGTTACATTTACGTGAGTCTTTGATTTCAAAGGCCCCTTATTTAATGTAACCTATGGAGTTACACAAGTTATGGTTTTAGGTGGATGATATGATATGGAGGAGTTTCATCCATCCTAGTGTGTCACTATGGGGTGATATAGTTTTATTCACCAAGAGGGAAGATGATAGATTCTATTTTTGTATAGACTACAGAAGGTTGAATTAGGTAACGATCAAGAATCATAAACCTCTTCTAATGATAGATGGTATTTTTGACCAGATGATAGGGGCGAGTTGGTTTTATTAGATCAATCTATGTTCTAGATATCACCAATTGAGGGTGACATAGGATGATATCTAAAATACTTACATTATATTTAGGTATGGTAATTCATGTTTATAGTGATGTTGTTTAGTGACATGAACACACTAGCTCTATTCACGAGGCTCATGAACTCTATGTTTTGAAAATTCTTATACTATTTTATAGTGGTGTTCATCGATTACATACTAATATAATCAAAGTCACAGGAGGAGCATGCCAATCAACTTAAATCTTCCTGGAAGGTTCTTCGACACCACCATCTCTATGGAAATTTATCCAAGTGTAAGTTCTAAATATAGGAGATGTGTTCCCAGGGGTATGTAGTTTCTTAGTAGGGTTTAGTGGTAGACCCATAAAATTTCAAGGTTTTTATTTCATTGGTAGAACCCAAGAACATGGCAGAAGTTCATAGTTTCCTTATTCTCAAAGGATATTATTGGAGTTTTATACCTATTTTCCCTTGAGTTGAATCCCTACTAATAGTTTTAACTATGAAGGACTAAGATTTTTTGCGGAGTGGTTAGTGATAGGTATCTTTCGGTTACCTGAATGATAAGTTGGTCAGTTCTTTAGTTTATCGATGAAGGGATGATGTTTGAGGTGTTTTGTAATGCTTCCCATCTAGGCATAGTATTTGTTTTGATCCAATAGAATTAAGTGATCTCTTATAGTTCTAGTCAGCTACATCAAAAAAATCATAATTATTCAACCCATGATTTGGAGGTAGCAGTGGTTGTGTTTTCATAGAAGTTTTGGAGGCATTACCTCATTGGGGAGTTCTCTGTATTCTTCATGGATCACAATATCTTGAGGTACGTTTTTCTTAGCCTAATTGTATTCATTTAAAGTGGTGGTTTCTTGAGAAAGATTATTATTATTAGATCTCATACACCTTAGTAAAGGGAAATTTTTTTCTTGTTTCTTTGATCAAAATGTTGTGAAAGGATGTTGTTCAAGAGTCTAGGGATGATTGGTGTGTGATAGGGGAGTTGGAATCCCTTCACTTGGATGAAATGATAGTATACATTAGAGTTTATTTTTTTTAGATAACAGTGATAACATATTTGATGTAACAGGTGGAGGAGTCTCATTGGGGAGACTTATAGGAATAGGTTATACACGATCGTGTTGTCCATGGTGATGTTACAGAAGGATGGTTAGAACGAAATGATAATTCAGGGGAGACTATTTGTTATAATAGTGATCCAGGAGGGATTCATTCATGAGTTTAATAGATCACCTTGGGTGGTACACTCAAATTTATCCAATATGTACAAAGGCTTGAGGACATAGTTTTTATGTCCCATGATGAAAAGGGAAATGGCGAAGTTTGTGGCAAGGTGTTTGGTTTTCTAGTAGTTAAAGGTTGATCATCATGTTCTGGTCAGTTTTTTTGCTGCCTTTTCATGTTCCCAAGTGGAAATGGGATGACATATCAATGTATTTATTCTTAGGGTTACCCTAATCACATAATGGTTGTGATTTTATCAGATTAATTATGGATCGGTTGATGAAATCAGCCCACTTCCTAATGATTAGGGAATCAAGTGTCATGGATTATTTGGATAAAAAGTATATGGATGAGTTGGTGTAGTTGTGTGGGATTTTGAGGTCTATTATCTCATATCAGGATGTACATTTTACCTCATGAGTCTAGAGGCAATTACAGCGTGCGTCTGGCACTTAGTTACACCTCAACACTATTTTATATCTTCAAATAGATGGGAAGATGGAACAGACTATCCAGAGATTGGAGGATATATTTAGAGAATGCATCTTATACTTTGGCGGATCATGGTCATGACAGTTACCTTTGGTTGAGTTTTATTATAATAACAAGTATCACTCTTACATTGGAATGGCTCTATTTGAGGCTCTGTATATGTGTCCATATCATTCATCATTGAGCTAGATGGAGGTTAGGGAGGAAGCAGTTCTTGATCCAGATTTAGTGTAGAGCATGATAGAATTGGTTTATCTCATTCATGTGTGGATGAAATAAGTGCATGAAAAAAATAAGTCTTATGTCGATTTTAGGAGGAGGTCCTTGGATTTTAAGGTTGGATACCATGTGTTCTTGATCTCTCATTGACATGAGTAGTGGAGGTTTGGTAGTGGAAGTAATACTTCTTCTAGTTTTTTTGGGGACCTTGAGGTGTTGGGGAGAGTTGGAAAGGTAGAATATCAGTTTTCATTACCACTGTAGCTGGAGAGAATCCACTATATTTTCCTTGTCTCTCAAATCCATTGGTATCTTCACTATGACTCTCAGTTCATTGATTGAGGAGAGTCATATATTTATGATGACACAATGTTCATGTAGAATCCAGTGGATATCCCGGATCATTAGGATATCATGTTTTATAGATGAATCATACCCTTGGTTTGCATGTTGTGTAGGCATGGTGGCTCAGAGGAGAGTACTTGGGAGTGAGAGAAATAGATATATTCCCAGTACCAAAATCTATTTTGAGTTTTCTTTAGGTTTTTTGGTTTTTCCTGGATGATATGATGTTTAGATCTTAATGTTTTATAAGAAATTTTGTTCCTTCGATGTGTTTTTATATTCATGTATCCTATGTGATAAAGTTTATACATTTTAAAATAAAAATAACCTAATTACTAATTAGGGTTTATTATACTATGATGTGATTAAACTCAAATGGGTGGTTCAATGTCATCCATAGAAGATGGTATCTTGACATGGAGGATGGAATTCCCCAATTTGTAAGTTCAGGGAAGTGTGGTTTGCTGGTTGTTGTGGTTTTGGGTTAGGGTTATATGGAGGTTGTATGGATGTCAGGATGGAGATGTGGTTATGTGAAAGGATGTGGTTCATGGATGGTGTAATAGGATGTGGTGTTATTCTTAGTGAGAGGGGGTGATGTGGCTACACCATGATGTGGTAGTGTGAGGTGTTTTTGGGTGTTTTGGTTGGAAATTTTTGATGGTGGTAGAATTTTTGGTATGATGAGAACCTTGAGATGTATCTCATAGGGTTTTTTTTCATACCCCTTTATTTTATTGAGTTTGGTTTTGATTATAGAGGATGATTATCATTTGAGAGGTATATGGTGTAATGTTTTATGCCTTACTGACCTTTTTATTTGTCATTTAGGAAATCAGAGGCTTTCAGATAAGTTCTAGAGGGATTAGTGGAGATGGATCTGCATAAGCACTATAGGTGGTGGTTCATAACATGAACTGGATTCACATCGTGAGATTATGATTTGAGGCATGTGAGGCTGGTGGATTCACAGATTTCATACAAGCTAAGGGGGATTCCATGAAATGAATTCATGTTGAGAAATTGATACACAATGTGTAACTGAATCAAGACGAGTTGACTTAATATTTAGTGGAAACTAAAAATATAGAAAACATGTGGAATTCTTGTCATGAAAGGAATACATTATGTGAAAACCATGAGATTTAGGTTTTAAAAAGGGTTTATTATCTTATCTTTATTCACTCTTTTATACCCTCATATCTCTTATTTTTGGGTGAACCATAGAATATTTTGGAGGATCTTCAATCCCTCCTTATTCTTCTTCAAACCTTGGGTTCCAATGTATGCTCATTAGAGATCCATAGTGAGTTCTCCTCCCATACCCATGGTTTTCCTTCCATTCTTCTTTGGATATCCACTACTCTTATGTAGTTTTTGTTTGGGGTTTGAGTTGGGCTATGTTTTTTATATCCCTTGACGTAGTGTAGGTTGATCCATGAGTTTTCTATACAGTTATGGTCTGTGGGCATTTCTTCTTCACCTGGTGGTGTAGAATTAGTTAGAAAAGATTATTCAAGGTAGGTAATCCCTCATTTCTCACTTTTTTGTATCAAGAAGAAGGTGTTTTTTCTTTTTTATCATTAGGATGATGGTTTTCACCATCTTAATAAAGATAATTAACTAGTTTAATTTATATTTAAGTGGAAAGAGGTTTGTTTTTCCTGATTTTACAAAATTAATATTATTATGATGTATTTTTTGTAAGGTTTGAATGCTTAACTAAAAATTGTGGTCATTTGGGGATTTTTTGCAATAATTTAGCATGCGTTGTGGAATATTTTCTTATTTTTATTTGTTTGACATCTCCATAAAATGGAAATTGGTTAACCACTATTATTTGGATAATAAAATGGGTTTCCCTAAATTATGGCTTGTGTGATGATGCCTTAAATAAAGAAGTAGAATGTGATAAAAGGCCCCTTGCTAAATCTGTAAAATGTTTTGTGATGTATGATTATGTTGTGTGGGGATGATGAGTTATTGAAGGTTGCACTGTGAGGATGTGATGTGAAGTTGTGTTATGTGGGATGATATGGTTGGTATTTGGTCGTACTATGGGGTGGTGATGCGTGGTTTTGATGTGGTATGGGATGATGTGTGGATGGTATGAGGTATTTTTGTGGGGAAGTGATGTGTGGTTGGTATGATGTCGTGTTGTGGGGCAGTGATGTGAGGTTGTATTATGTGGAAAATGAGATGAGAGGATTTTTTTATGCTAGATGTTTGGGTAGTGATTGAATAAATAGTTAAGAATTTTTTTTAAATGGGTTGGGTTGGTTGGGATAATGGGATGGAATTAGTAAAATGAAAAATTAAAAATGGGTTATGTGACTAAATGTGGTTGTTGATAAATAATGAATTTAATGAGTTGTTTAAATGAAATTGGCTCTTCTTATAATGAAATGTGGTAACTATATTGTGGCTTGGGTTTGTTATGTAGTTTTTTTTCATTTATAGGTGGCAGTGAAAGTACATATGTTGTAAGTTGGTTAGTTCATGGTGTGTACCCATAGGCTGGTCTTGTGTGTGTGCCTATATATATAGCTTGTATATTTCATTTTATTTCCATATGTACCACACCATCATTGAAAACTATGTGACAACACCCTTAAATTTATATAGGGGTGCTTTTCCCAACATCCCTATGATGTGGGTGGATGGATGGATACCCACTCTTTCCCACTCCCTCTTTTAGACGAGTAGAAATGCATAGACTGTGATGATTGGAGGTCTGATAGTGCACTAGGTGATGGACTAGGTGTCTTCAGGAAAGATTAGATGTGACCATTCTATGGGGAATATTATGTTGAGGATCGTGAATGGTAGGAGGAGGGTATGAGGTTGATTTCCTTCATGTTAATGATACCCAAATACTCTGTTTATGGTTTGATTTGATGGATTAGGTTTCTTTGGGAAAGATGTGATGTGATCATGTTTTGGGTCGGTGACCTAGGTGTCTATGGATATGATGTGATGTGACCATTCCATGGGTAGGTGGTATATATTATATGGATGAAATTTAAGCACTGGTACGTATGACGTTGGTGTGTGAGATTGTAAAAATAGTGTGAAAGCGGTGCAGGTTACTATTTATGTATACGAATCATATTATGTTATTATACTTGGCTTGAATTATTTGGTGAGCATGTCATGGTGACGATGATCTTGGTTAGTTTACATGTTTATATATTTTTTGGTTTTTTTCTCACGGGTGAATTAGTATGATTATTTCACATGTGCATGAGAGACATTGGTTTTCTTACTAACTATACATGTATTCTCACCCCATGTATAAATTTTTTTCAGGTTTCCAGTAGAATTACATGGACCATGATGGACAATAATAGCTTGGACTTCAAGACATTTATTGTTTCATTTATTTATCTTTTTTGGGGTATTTACTTTATAGACTTTTACCTGTATTAGTTTGATTTATATATGCATTATGGGATGGTTTTGGTTTCCATTTATATAATGTTACAGAGTTTCTTGTAGTTGATTCATTCTATCTCCCAATTATATATTAGAATTTTCATGAAACATCCCAAAGGGGCTCATCCCATGACTCCCCAATCCCACCTCCAACAGGCTGTGGGTGGTGACTAAAGTCGAGAAGGCATATCACTGACATGGGAGGCCTAAGCCTAAATACCTATACACACTCACACATCTCCAGGCCTATATAATTATGAAATGTAAAAACAACTGAACAACCATGTATTCATACATATAATCTCATAACAAGAGTATAAAAGGAAGTAAAATTAAGTAAATGGAACCAAATACCATCCCACCAAAAAGAGTCTGAAAACACAATTGCAACCAGAAAGTACGTACTAGGACTGTGTTCAGAAATTCATGGCAACACACCTCAATCTATCTAGTCTCACTAAGCACCATCTAGTTTTGGTATTCCTAGGATACTCTCAAAAGGTCAATCATCTACACAATACATGACATTTGTGGGAAAAGCTCGTGCAAGGGTGAGTATAACAATACTTCATAGGACACCATGAAACCACAAATCATACAACAAAGTAGAAAACAATCTTCTCTACACAGGTATATGTCCACAAAAATTACAACAAGAATATCTAGATATACTGAGTAGAGAAACACAGTATAGAGATAAGTCTCAAATATAGTATACCAGCCTGGGATTCCATCTTGAAGATCTCACAAAACAATCATCTAGGAGAACACACTCCTGAGTCTGATAGCACTGATAACGTCCGTTTGAGAGGTTCTTCTTGTTGGGTCTCATCATAAGAAATAACAATTTGTTAGTCCTAAAAGAATATGATACATAGTTATGGATCATTTCCAAGGCCATGGGGTGATACCAATAACTCAATTTTGATTAACATACTAAGTAGAGTATCGATGGTCATGTAATGTTGGTCACGATGTTTTTGAGAATTCCACCAAGGGCACAAAAATGAATAGAGGGTCTCACTCTAGGCCTCTCAAAGGGATTCCAATGACTCTATCTAATAAATCTTGTTGAATGGATTGTAGTCCTAGGAGTAAGATATAATTCTATACCAACCTTCAAGGAAAGGATAGGGGGAACAAACCCTAATGAAACTTTTCCACGATGAAGAGGTAATGGGATCCAATCCATGTATAAAAGATTACACGGTGTGTAGTAAGGTTCACATATCGTGTCCCTTGACCTCGAGTCATGCTTGTATAAATGTACCATGTCACCGAGTCATGTCCGAGTAGTAGTACGTTTTTTAGGCATCCAATGTACTCTACCCATGTGCTAGTACATTGATCCAACCCATGTATTTCTTCCCGTGTACCAATACATGGATTAATCTATGTACCTAGTCCAGGTCGTGTCTGTGTGGGGGAGTACATGTTGTGTAGGAAGTCCATATACTCAAACATGTTTCTATGTACTTCCCAAGGTACATGATTAGTTTACCTAGGAGGGACCACACATCGTGTGACATGGGTAACACACTATGTGATACCAAATTTCCTCTAGACACCCTAGCCACCACTCAGGGGGCCCACACATTGTGTAATCCTAGATTATACTCCGTATTGGTCAGGTTTTTTTAGAAACCCTCGTTCTTCCTTCCACACATGCACATGCGATTTCCACCTTGGATATTGGATCCAATCACATCGGTAATCAAATAACTTCTTTCCTGATCCTCGTTGTTTCTCGAACAACAGGTTCTAGCATCAAATACATTTGGAAAATGAATATATATAGGTTATTCTTCATTCCTCATGAAAAAACACAAAATTGGGTATATACCATTATCTGAATCACTCCATCTCCATTTTATAACTTTCTTCATTTTGTGTCGATCATAGATCTATGATTTCGGATCATTTCATCAAGAAATGGGTTCACAATGATTGAATGATTGGGATTAGTCGAGTTTCATGCCAAATGAAGAATACCCATGATGAATGATGAATGTGGGGATAAAAGCACAAGAACATATTGGAGGAATGAACCATGATTTATGTTTGTGTTGATATTGATCCTTCGCTATTAGAATTCCAATAAAAATGAGAAAATAATAAAGATATTCTCCTATTAAACCCTACTAAATAACCTATCTCACAGTATGCACGATCGGTGGATCAATACGTTGGTCAATTGATCTGTGTTCATCATAGGAAAATAAGAACTATGAAGAATCAAATCAAAACACAAACCATAACTTGATTTGTATCAATCATTTATGAATAACGATGTGGAATCATCGTCGTTGGGGAGATCCTTTAAATCTGATGTGCGTTGATCATCAATCCATGATCTCATTGTCATTTGCCTGAGAGAATTTTCCAACGGTCACTCCAAGGGTTCTTAAATGTCTCTAAAGCTTTTTTGGATAACTCTATAAATCTTAAATAATATAATTTTTAAATACTAACCAGTTATTGCATCAATAATTATAAATAAAATAATTTATTAAATGATTTTATTCATTTTCATGTCCGCGATGACTTTTCCACAAATGAACTACATCTAATAATTTTAAGACATGCCTAGGATAAACCTCATGTTCTAAAACCAATGGTTCCCTTCGATTTTGGATCCAAGAAATCATTTATAAGTTGCTCCATTTTTTTAGAAAACGACACACACTTTATTTTTAATATATTTAATATATTTTAAAAAACTAGTACAGCCACATCAAGCCTCAGAATCGCATTTTGTCTTAGATCCTAGTCTTGAAAATGATCTATATAATATCCAAAAATAATATATATAAAATCAGAAACATTAAATTCTCCCCACCTTGGGGCTTTATGTCCCCAATAATCCAAAATAAGGGCTACTCAAAAATATGTGGGTATTGAGCATGAATCTGAGGATCCCACTCTCATGTGCTCTTCTGGAGATTCCTATTTCACCACTGGATACACACTAAAGGAATTGATCACCCACAAAGGATCCTCTTCTACACATAGAGTCATTCCAAGCTCTCTTCTAAACTCTTCTCTCATATAGTTAGTAAGTGAGCCGACTTGGCGAGTCAGTCTACAATCGCCTAAATAGAATTTTATCCCCTAGAAATATGTGTTAATTCCATCATGAAGTATATATATACTCCATAACACTTCCACTATGAAACCTCAAGTGTCTAATGTAAACCTACTAGAACTTAGTGCTCAACATTCACTTGCTGATAAGTAAGGCATTGGGAGACAAACTCTGAAAATCCTTTCTTCATCCTTGGCTACCAAAACTAACATCATAGGTCATGGTACATCATCACCACACCAAATGTACCACCAAAGGAGATGTATGAAACTCTCATAGAAACTTATCTTGTAACATCATTGGTACCATCATGTATCCTCTGAAAATAACAATGTACACCCCACCTTTAGAAAATCTATCCAAATCATTCCCTGGGAATATTTTTGTATGTAGGGTCTTCTAGTCGGTATCCCTAAGTTGTGTCGCCTTGACTCATTGCAAGAGTGGAGGGTTAATAATCATCTACTAGAGGTAATATACTCTATCTCTATCGACAAATGATAATGGAAAGGATGCATATTTCTCTGATTCCTTATTCAGCAACTACAAACAAGATATCCTATTGAGATAATCTACTACCACATTCCCCTTCCCAAGAGTACATAAAATCTTGAAATTATAATCCTAGAGGAACTCTAGCCATCACCTATGTCTCAAGTTATGATCCTTCTAAGATAATATATACATGATACTCTTCTAATCATAGTAGATAATAAATCTCTCATCCATCAGGTAGTGTTGTCACATCCTCAAAGTGAATACTACCACTACTAGCTCAAGATCATGGGTCCTGTAGTTCTTATCATGTGGTCTCAACTATCGTGAACCATAGTAAATCACTGATTTACTCTATATCAAAACACAATTAATTCCATTTCTTGATTTATTGTATAACACTACTAACTCTACTCCCTCCTCTAGAAATCTCAAAATGGGTCACTCATGAAACTCTACCTAAACTACTGAAAAGCTTGCTGGAAAGTCTATGTACACATGAAAGGCTACCCCTTTCGAGTTAAGGTTTTCATGGGTGATGATATTATGAATAAATCATGTATGAATCGCTGATAAAAGCCTATCAACCCAAGGAATCTATTCACCTTTTTCGTGATCTTGGGCCAATCCAAAGCTAACATTGACTTGACCTTCACTGGGTCCACTGCCACTCCATCTGCTGATATAACATATCCCAAAAAGTGGACCACCTAAATCTAGAACTAGTAATTCAAGGGATTTTCATAAATATGGTTCTCTCCTAGTTCATTCACAACCATCCTCAAGTGTCTCGTGCAATCTCCCTTGTATGTTGAGAACACTAGGATATCGTATATGAAGAATACCACAAACTGGTCGAAGTAAGGATGAAATATATGATTCATGAGTCCCATGAAAACGGATGGATCATTTTTCACACCAAATGGAATCACAAAGTACTCATTTTGACTATAGTGACAACATAATATTATCTTCGGTATATCCTCTTTCTGTACTCACAATTGGTGATTACATGGCCTGATTATAACCTTTGAGAACTTTTTTTCTCCAATTAATTGATTAAATAGTTCATCAATCCTCATTAGTGGATACTTATTCTTCATGGTCACCTAGTTCAAGCACTGGTAGTCCACACACAACCTCAAGCTCTTGTCTACCTTCTTAGAAAATTGGGGTTTCCCGGAGTGAAATACTGGGTCTAAAAAATATCTTCCTCTTTAAGTACTCCAACCATACCCTCAGCTCATAGATCTCTACAGGTGTCATCCAATATGATTTCATAGATATTGATGTATTATAGAGGTGTAGAAAAATTTAGAAGTCTATCTCTCTATGGGGAGGTAAACTGAAAACATCTTCAAGGATGATGTCCCCATACTCTTCCACCACTAGAGGAAATTGGGAAATCCCAACATCCACTGGACCAAGGGTTATCCTAGCCAACTGATGAGTAATCTCATACACCCTCCTATGAATTATTCTATCCAGTACTACCTGGGTTTTCTTCTCATTAAAAAATTATAACCTAGTTCCATCCCTGTAGACACACCGCACCCTCTACCTAAAATAGTCAATTTGGGCCTAAACTGTAGATAACTAATTAATATCAATAATTAAAAAGTAAGGCCTTGGTGTTATTACCAATAGATTTTAACATAAACTCTCACCTCCAAGAGTCTGGTCAAACTGTCTACAAAAGTGTGTGATCACTAAGTCTTCCCCAATAGGATTCTCCAAGTACAAGGTTCAAGCCAAAAGTTCAACCAGGATATCTAAGTCCCATATAAGGTAAGTGGAATTAAACGAATGATTATCACCTATTTCTATTAGTACTAAAAATAATGTATAAAATGCGTATATCATACCTTGTATCATTCCCAGAGCCTCTAGGCCATAAGCTTTGATTGCCTATAGCTATCCCCGCCCATATCCTCCAGCTCCATGAACCTAGTGTAGACCACCTAGGGGTGGTGGTGGTAACAATTGAAAATTTTAACCAGCTTCTACTTCTCTACTATAACCCCATCCACATCTTCCATCCTAAAAAAATTCTTTCTCCTACCACTATCTCTCCCTCAGTAGCCCATGAATGGTCTCTATGTCTATTGTACGGCAGGTCGAACAATCTTGGGTGAGATGTACCCTTCCATTGCATGAGTAACACCACCTCTATTTGGGATGACTGGACCCATACTATTAGACCTAAATAGTATACCCTCTATCTTGGGACCTCCTATTGAAATATCTCACACATCTAATTCACTAAGACTGATGTCAGCTCCCTACTATTTAGGTTTCTTCTTCTTCTTTCCCACTGCTAATAACCACTGGTTATAACTGATTAGTCAAGAAACTCTTAACCACAGACTTGTTTCTATCATGGGGTGTGACAAAAAAAATATTTCCTATGATAAAATGTAGTAAATTGGGTAACATAGGATATCTTTATAGAGGATCCCACAACAATCAATTTTTCACCTTAAAATTTGAGAAATAATTTGAGATTTTTTTTGAAATTGTTTATTTTTGAAAAGAAAGAATGAAATTAAAATAAACTTTGACCACTAATAGATGAAGATAGTAATGGGGTCAGGGTAGGATCACCTTTTTCAATGTCATCGTAGTCATAAATATCATTCTCCCTCTCTTCTTATTGAATGATAAATTAAATACTCCTCGATCAGGTTATCAATCACCCTTGGTTGAAGAAAGCAATGGAACCCACTCTTATGTGCATGGATGTTTATAAATAATTCCCAAACAACTAAGGAAAATCCAAATCGAGAATTTTTTATCCTTATAAGGATAGAAATAATTCACTAGTTCCACACACTTTCCAATGATCTCTAGGAACTCACCACTTAACACAATTTGTTCGATCGAGACAAATTTCACTAGGTGGAGGGTGTTTAATGTTTTTCAACAAAATATATTAACAATAAATACACCCAAAAACCAAAACATGGTCAAATTATGAAAATTTGTAGCAACTAAAAATATAAATCATTCAACAGGAAAAAAAATATTTAAGCACAATAATCTGACATTACAAAAGTGAAACCCCCTTACCTAATCAAATAATGGATTTACCCCTCCATGTGAAGGGTAAGAGAGTTGAAAGGGGGAAAAGAGTACATAATGATACTAAGAAAAAAAGAAAATAGAAAATACATAGGAATTCAAGACATAAATACAATAGTATATCTCCTCTTGCACCTTCTTTAACAACCCTTAGATGGATGTGGACACACATATTTATAAGCTTGAGGGGTGGAAAATTTTCCATCCAGATTCAATCCCCAAAAAATTTGAGTATAATTCGAATAGTAAATTTTCAAATATCAGGAAGTTTTATAAATAAAATTTATTACCCAATCACTTGTTCATGAACCCACAAAATCTAATAAGACTTGAGAAAGTTTCCATTATGTTATGCTCGAATTACTAATGAATACATTTTCTACCTGAGGAGACTCCTCAACTATCTCTAATTTTATGCATTAAATGGATGTATTAATGACTAAATTTATTCTTGAAATTTACTTTGAACATGATTCTTAGAGTCTTATTTCAAATTCAGCAATAATCACTTCATTTGGAGTTATGTAGTCCGAGATATGCTTCAATAACGGATGTGGGGTCCATTCTAACATCCAGCAATCATTTTCAGATTGATTTATTTTTCTTGGACATTGTGCATAGAATTGCTTCTAGGTATAGAAGAAAACCATGAATACCCAAAACAAATGAATCATACAAGAGATGAATCATGGAATTTGGATCAAAATTTTAAAATATATTCCTGAAATACATAAGATGCATAAAAATGATAACTTTATAGAATTAAACAATTTTCAAAATTAATCCCAAAACCCACCAAAAATACTAAAATTGTAAAAATCATCTCAAATTTAATAATTATAAAGGATTAAATCATTTAAACACACATGAAAAATAATGAAAATTTTAAATCTATAAATTCCACCACACTTAATACTTGGACTCCTAGAAAATTCCGCATCAAAATCATATCAAATCAAATTCAAAACACATGCTCATAAGATCCACTAATTCCATACCAAGAAAAAAAAGATACCATGCCTCATAAAAAACATCATTTAAATTTCTCCATTCATATCATTCAATATTTTTTCCCTTCATTTTTCCTTCCATTCACACAAGACACCTAGCTCACATGAATTTTCTCTCATCTCGCAAAGGTCAATTTTTAACAAGTCTTTTCTTATCCAAAATCATACAAGGGTCACCATAGGCTTGATAAATTCTAACATATCTACTAGATGTGAGTCAAGGACTTGTTTTTATCATGAGGACTTTTCAAGTTCGTTCTGTGTCTTTTGGTAGATAGAATTTAGATGTTAAAAATTTTGAGGCTGAATAAGGAGGGCTTGTCTCTTTTTAAAGAAAAATTGAAATATTGTAATTTTTACTCAAGTATGGTCTCCTCCTCACTCCCCTTATAATAAAATCAGATTAATCATCATGAAAACTCAAGGAAAGCGCATACCATTCATCATTTTAGAAGTAAAAATTTTTAATCATCTCAAACATAATTTTTCTTGAAATATCCAGAAAAGGTTTGAATTTATTTCTCCATTAGCATCTCCAAAAGGAATAGCTTCTCTTATAAATGAAAGCACCAGAAAAAGAACAGCTTCCAAAAAAATGATTTCTTTAGAAGAAAAAAATATCTTCAGTATTTTATATCCCACCAATGGTTTCACCAAATGAGGTGTCATAATACAAGACATCTTCCCCTCACACTTAAGTTCAAATAGATAATGAAATTTCATTTCAATAGCAGGTTGGATATAGAAAATTGGCTTGTAATGTGCATAAACTAATAGGAAATTCATTACTTCTAAGGGCTATAAGGATTAAATATACAAGTAAGTCCATAATGAAATGGATTATATTGAAAAATGTGTCTTTAAAATTATATAATTTTCTCAATCATTTAAGAAAAAGTACCACAAACCCTCAAGTTTTGATATGAATAAATAAAATTTCATTAAAGAAAGCATGGTTTTTTTCTCTCAATAAATGAGGTTAATGTAAATAATATGAAAAAAAAATAGTTCAGAAGCCTCACAGAAATGTGATTTAAAAAATACATACAGTGAGATGTGGCATGGGATTCAAAAATCATAGTAATTTTCATGAATTTCTTAAATATTTGAACTTTAAATGATTCATTTTCATCATTAATTTAAGCTCAGTTTCATGGAATAAAATTTTTCACTCATTGAAATGGGTTTCAAAAAATAGAAATGATAATCATTTCATATCAAAACTTTCAAAAACACACAAAAAATGAAATAATAAACACAAATTTTTTTTAAAAACACACAAATAATTTTTTTAATAGAGAAAACTAACAAAAAATAAAAATCCTAAACTAAAAAGGTTCCCTCTCCCAAAATTAAATGTTGTAGTGTCCTAAATGCATTAAAATGGATTTAACATGTAAGAAAATTTAAAAATAAATCAAAACAATAAAGAAAGTTTAAAATTGAGGTATAACCTGATGACTTTTATTAATAGATGGGTTGGAGGAGTGTGATCTCCTCCACTAGATCGGATGGAATGGTCCCATGGAATTTCTTCAGCCTATGTCCATTAATAGTGAATGGATCTTACTCTCCACCCTTAACAATCTGCACAACATCAAATGGATATACATGAGTAACTATAAATGGACCCTCCCATCTGAAATAAAGTTTACCTAGAATCATCTTGATTCTTGAGTTGAATAATAGCACTTTGTCTCTATGATGTATGTCTTTTAGTTAGATTATCTTATCATGGGCCACTATTGTTCTCTCATTGTAAAACCTGTAATTTTTTAAAAAATCCCTTATGATTTCCTCTAACTCACAAAAATGAAATATTCTCTCTTTACCAGCCCTTTAAAGATCCAAATTCATCATCCTCACATACCAATACGCCTTATGCTTTAATTCCACAGGTAGGTGACAGCTTTACCCATAAATCAACTTATATGAACTCATTCCAATCAGGGTCTTGTAGTCTGTCCCATAATCCCATAATGTTCCTTCCAACCTTTGGCTCCAATCCTTCTGTTTTTGGTTTAATAATCTTCTCCAAAATTCCTTTTATTTACCTATTGGACACTTCAACTTAACCATTTGTCTGTGGGTGATAGGGATTTTATGTTTTATGATTCACCCCATACTAATTCACAAAATCCTTCATTATCCTATTTCAAAAGATATTCCATTGATCACTAATGTTATATATAGGCACTCCAGACATGAAAAATATGTTATCCTTGAAAAAATCACAAACCACATTAGCATCGTCAATCCTTTTGGATTTTGCTTCCACCCATTTGGAAACATAATCATCTATAAGAAAGATATAATAATTTCCAAATGACATTGGGAAATGTCCCATAAAATATATCCTCTAAACATCAAAAATATCAATAAAAATTATTGGTTGTTGGGTAATTTCTTGTATCTTTGAAATGTTTCTAGAAAACAGACATTTTTACACCTTTTGCAAAATTCATGAGCATATTTAAAAAGGAGGGTACAATAAAGTCCAAATTCGAAAACCTTCCTAGTTATTCATTGAGGTCCAAACTAGCCTTCACAAGATAAAGTGTAACAAAACTAAAAGAAATGGCCAATTTCACTTTTAGGAAAACATCTTCTTATCACTTGGTCATTGAAAATATTCTAAATAAATGGATCATCCCAAATTTATTATCTAGATTTAGCTTTCTGTTTTTGAATTTGGTGAGAATTGAAATGATATGGGACCTGAGAATTTACCAAATAATTAACCATGACATCATACTAGGGAACATATTCTTCAATAAAGTACCAATACTCTCCTGGAAGGTGACTATTCAATGGTTATTTTTCTAGAATTTCAACTTCAATGGTGTTGGTAAGTCTTCTTAAATGATCAGCCACTTAGTTCTCAGATCCATTATCTTCCTTGATTTCTATGTTGAAATCTAGGAGTAGTAAAACCCATATCAGTAGCCTTTGTTTAGCTTCAACCTTATTCATAATGTATCTAAGAGCTTCATTATCAGAAAACAATGTGACTTTAGATCCATGTAGATATAATCTAAATATTTCTAAATCAAATAAAACTGTTGAAATCTCATTTTTTATGGTTATGTAATGAATTCATCCATATTCAATGTTCTCGAGGCATATTAATTGACTTATGGTCTACCCTCAATTCATTGAGAAAGGATTGTACCAACTTATTAGTTAGAAGCCTCACAAAGTAGCTCGAATGGTTCTTCCATATTTTTTGTTACATTATAGGTGGTGTAATCAATATCCTCTTCAACTCATCAAAGGATTCCCTACATGCACCATTGAAATAAAAATTCAACATCTTTAAAAAGAAATCAAGATAGAGACAAATAAATCTTACTAAAATATTTGATAACCCTCATGTAGAATCATGCTTGTCCTAAAAACAGCCAAACATGCTTCACAAAAGTTGGGTTAGGCAATGCATTTATCACTTCAATTTTTGATTTATCAACTTCAATTCCTATTTTTGAAATGAAATTCCCAAGGAAAATTCCTCTCTCAACCATGAAATTACACTTTTCAAAATTTGAAACAATATTCTTTTCAATGTAGGTTTTCAAAAAAATTCCATATTTTTCAAACAATGGTCAAAATAATTTCTAATAATTATGAAATCATCCAAGAAAACCTCAAATAAATTATCAATGTGATCATAAAAAATACTTACCATGAACCTCTAAAATGTACATAGAGCATAAAATAATCCAAATGGAATCATTTTATATTAAAAATTACCAAAGGGATAAGTAAATTTTGTATTATCTTGATTATGATGAGCAATGGGTACATAAAAATCCATCCAAAAAACAATAATGAGTTTTCCTTTCCAATATGTATAACATCTGGTCAATGAAGGGGATGGGGTAATGATCTTTTTGAGTGACCTAATTAAAATTCCTAAAATTAGTGCACACTCTCTAACTATTCTAAATTCCCATAGGGATTAATTCATTATTTTTATTCCTCATAGTGGTTAGGCCAGTTTTCTTTAGAACTACATGAATTGGGATAACCCATTGTGGATATAAGATGGGATATATGATCATATCTTCCAAGATATTCTCAACCTCCTTCTTCACTACCTTAATCATGTTGTGATTCACCCTCCTTCGGGGATGCCTGATAGGTTTGGAATCTCCCTCAAGTAGAATTCTATGTGAGCCTATTTTTGGGTTTATTCCTAGGATATCACCTAATCTATAACCTATTTCTTGGAAATTCTATCTCATAAGCTCAATAAAATATTTTTTTGGGTTTCAGACAGATCATTTGTAATTATCACTTGTAATTTCTCTCCCTCCCAAAGGTACACATATTTCAAAATACAGGGGAGTGGTTTTAATTCTAGATAAGTGGGATGATCAAGAGATGAAACTAAACTGATGTTCCCCAGTTCCAAAGGTTGTACCTTCTGTATATGTGAAACAATATCGTCTTCCTCATCATTTAACAAATCATTAATGAAATCATATTTTACCTCTTCCTCCCACATGAAATTAGAATCTCCAATATTTTGGTCATCCACATATTTAATGATATTTTCATTGGAAGAAATCTCTTTTAAGGATAATAATTTATGTAACATAACTTATTATTCAATGGGTTTAGTACCAACATCGTGGGAGAGTGTAAAGAGTTAGTGATCATCTGATGGGTGCATCATGGATAAAAAAAATATTTAAGTGTATGGTGTTATCTCTAAACTTCATAGTGATTTTCCATTTATGGAAATTGACGATGGTTTTGGACATCTTCAAGAAATTTCTCCCCAAAATGATGGGTGAGTGTGACAGGATCCTATCTTATTCCATATTCAGTATATATAGGTCATCTGTGAATAATAGATCATTGATTTTCACCAATAAATCCTCTAGAACTCCTATTGGGAAGACTATAGATCTATTTTAATGTTGGACCACCAATATTATGGGATTCAAGTATAGAATAAGTAAATAACTGTATAATTAGTGAGTAAATACATTAATTGAAGCACCTAGATCACACAAAGCATTAGATAAATTTAGAGAACTAGTAGTTAATGGAATAGAAAATGTCCCTAGATCTTGATATTTGGTTGGAAATTGTGATCTGATAAGAGTTGAGACACTTCTTCTCAAGTAGATACCATAATTCCATTGAAGTATCCTCTTCGTGGTGCAAAGATTCTTAAATAATTTAGCATACTTTTTAATTTTTTTGAGTGCTTCAATAAGTGGGATATTTATTTCAACTTTTTGGAAGGTGTCCAGAATTTTCTTTTGAAGTGCTTCTTCCTGTAATCCCTTTGAATCAATTATACTTGATGGAAATTTTGGGGGTAAGTCTTTCTTCTCCCTTTGTGAATTTGAAATGTTTTTTCTTATCTCTCACTCCCCATCCTATCCCTATCCTCATATTTCTTCTCTTCTTCATGGTGTATTTTCACAGAATTTTAAGAATTTATAACTTTATTCTATCTTAACCGAGTTGGTATTGTTTTAGGTTCATGGGCTACTGGTGGTAATATTTATTTTACACTTCTTTTTTATCATTATGAGATCTCCTTTGGGTTTGGGATTGTTTGGGAAGGAAGGTTTCCTGGTTTTCTGGTCATGATTTAAACAAGAATTCCCAATGTGTTTGTTAGATTAGCAACCTTATTTTTTAGGCCCTCATACTTGGACTGTAGTTGTTACAAATAAGGTTTTGTTTTGGTGGATGGTTTCTCATAGGGTCTTGGGAATGTGGGTGGTTAGTGGTGTGAAGGATAGTTATAAGATTTATTTTATTGAAATGGTGGTGGGTTTTAGAACTGGTTTTGGTACGGGGATCTATCTTGATTCATTTAATTTCAAAACCCTTATTGAACATGGTTAGGCTATCTCCATCCTTTATTTTTCTAGAAATGTCTTAGTTGAAAGGAATCCATACAATTTTCCATTCCCAGTATTTTAGCACATTGGTCAGTGAAATGATCAGGTGATGAGCATAAACCACATACCTAAGATGGTGCTCGTTGCTCACTCACTTACTTCAGGTTCATCTATCTCACTATATTGGTTATCTCATAAATATTATTTTCCCATAAAGGTGATGCATAAGAAGTTTGTAACTCATGAATATCTCTTGTTCCAGTACCTCTTGTACCAAAATTTTGTGAGTTTTGGGGAATCTTCTCAATCAGGCCCTTGGATTCTTCTGGTGACTTTTCAATCAATGTGCCTCTAGATGATGCATCAAGAATGGTTCTTTCATTGTCTAGTAATCCTTGATATAAAAATACTAGAAATTGATTTTCTTCAATAGATAGATGTGGGAAACTAGAAAATATATTTTTAAATCTTTCTCAATACTTATAAAGGGGTTCTATATATGACTATATGATGGCATAGATCTCCTTTCTGATTTTTTTGCTTCTATAAGGGTAAAGAATCATTACGTGAATCATCTCACAAATTAATTCTAATCATTCACATCTCTGGGTTGTATACCATAAAATCATTCTTTGGAATCCCCTTCTAGTGAAAATTGTAACAAATTCCACTTTACATGTTCCTTAGATACTCTACGAGTCTGAAAGTAGTGAATACATGTGTGAACTCTTTAATATTTTTGTTTGGATATTCACCTTCCAAGTCATGAAACTTTAGAAGAAATTGAATCAAATTATTTTTCAACTCAAAATAATTTTGTAACACTTTCATGTAAAGTTTACTGTTTTGATTAAGTAATTATGGTAAATAAATCTCTCTATGGGTTAGGTTTTTATTTCAAACTATGATGACAGGCTAAGAGTGAACACTTAAAGCTTCACTCGAGTCTGCAAGAAATTTTTTCCCAAATTTAGAATGAAAATAAATGTTTATAAGTCTATTCAACAAGGTTGTTTAAATTTATAGATCTAGGGGAAAGGCTTAGTTTTTTTTGTTTAAGTCATACAATTTTTAAAATAAAAAAAAATAAAGGAAAAAGAAAGAGAGAGAGAAAATGTTTGAACTACCTCCCTGACAACGGTGCCATGTTTTAAAATGTTCTTTTCATGGTTTGTTTCAAAAGAAAATATTTCCTAATTTAAATTGTAGTAGAGTAGATAACCTAGGTTGTATCTAGAGATTATAGCATACAATCAAGTTGTCACCATGGAATTTGGGAAATAAGTGAGGTTGTTTTTGAAATTGTTTTTTTTAAGAAAGAAATAAATTAAAATAAAATTTGAACACTAATGGATGAAGACGGTGATGGGATTAGGGTAGTACCACCTTTTTCAATGTCATCATAGTCATAAATATCATTCCCCCTCTCTTTATATTGAATGATAAATGAAACACTCCTCGATTGAGTTATTAATCACCCTTGGTTGAAGAAATAAATAGAACCCACTCTTAAGTGCATTGAAGTTCATAAACAATTCCCAAAAAAATAAGGTAAGTATAAATTGGGAATTTTTTATCCTTATAATTCTATAAACGATTCAATAGTTACACATATGTGTCAACGATCTCTAGACACTCGCCACCTAACACAATTTTCTCAATCGAGGAAAATTTCACTAGGTGGAGGGAGTTTAAAGTCCTTCAACCATATATATTAACAATGAATACAAACAAAAACCCAAAAAAATATCACATTAAGAAAATTAGTAGCCACTAAAAATAGAAGTAATTCAATAGAAAAAGATATTTTTACATTTAAGAACAAGAATCTTTCATTACAAAAGTGAAACTCCTCCTTCCCCGATCACTCAAAAGGTATACCTCTCTATGTGAAGGGTTATAGAGTTTAAAGGGTTAGATGATAGAATAATGAAACTAAGAATAAAATAAAATAGAAAATAAATAGAATTTCAAGACACCAATACTCCAGAATATCCCCTCTTTCACCTTCTTCAACAACCCCTGAATGGATGTGGACACACATATTTATAGGCTTGAGGGGTGTAAAATATTTTCTCCAAATTCAATCCTCAAAAAAATTAGTTCAATTAGATTATTAAATGGCCAAATATTAAGAATTTTTATTCATAAATGTTTTCTCATTTATCATTTTCATTCACCCACAAAATTTCATCATATTTAGAAAAGTTTCCCAAAAGTTATGATCAAATTACTAATCAATACTTTTTCTACCTGAGGAGACTACTCAACTACATTAAATTTGGCATACTAAATGGATGTATTAATGACTGAATTTATTCTCAAAATTTACTTGAATATTATTCTAGGGGTAATATTTCTAATTCATCTATAATCACTTAAATTAGAGTTATATAGACTGATATATGATTCAATAATAGATGAGGGGTCCATTCTGTCAGCCAAATTTTTTTTCCAATTGATTTATTTTTCTAGGCCATTGTGTGTCGAATTTGGCCAAGGTTCAGAACACAAACTTTAATACCCAAAGAAAATGAATCCTAAAAAATTAACTCAATTTGCATCAAAATTTTAAAATATATGCTCTAAATATAGAATATCCATAAAATTACTAAATTTCCATAATTAACCAATTTTCACAATTAAGCCCAAAATCCACCAAAATTACTAAAATGTTTCAAATCATCTCAAATTTAATAATTGGAAGGGATTTAATCATTAAAACACACATGAAAAATAATAACAATATTAACTCTATCAACCACCAAAGAATGCTCTAGCATCCCAGCATAGGTGGGAATGAACATAGGGATAACACTAGCTTGAATGTCTCTACACATACCCTGATCAATGGTCTGAGCCCTAAAAACTGATCACAAACCATATCCATTGAGTACATAGAGAGTATGATAAACCTCAATGAATAATATGCTATGGTCATGCTATCTTATTGGAGCAGTAGAATCTCCTGAATACGTACAAACCTCAGTGTAGCTGGTGAGAACTCCTCTCTAAAATGGCACTTGAACTCTATCCATGAAAGAGTTACCTCATTGTAAGACTGTTTCAATAGACCACACCATCACCCTATTGATCCTTGAAGAAGTCTCACTGCTAGGACCACCATCTAATCTACTGGTGTCCTAACAAGATGAAAAACTTGGGTCACTCCCTGAATCCAATCATCAACAGCTTTTGGGATGGGATCACCTCAAAACTTGAGGGGTCTCTATCACTAAAACTCATAAAGAATTATTAGCATGTACAGCTCATCCTCAAGTACTGTGGGTACCACATGCTACTTTAAATGTGGTTTTATGGTTGGTGCACCACCTGGAAGTAACATCTCGAGAGCTAGTCCTTGTATGGATACCTCATCCCTAAGAGGATCATCCTCAGGTCATCGTGATAAATCCTAGATGACATATGTCATGGAGGCATCCTAAAACCAACAAGATGTACCACAGTTAATGAATATATCTAGAACTATAACTCATGAAGGAAATGGATACAACTACCCATTCCTATAAACCATTGTTCTCCCTACAACCAATTTCCTCATTTACCGAGTTGAAAATCAGGTGATCATAGTCCTGATGCATGGATACATTGGCCACCACACCAACATTAGATCCCTGGCCTAAAATATGAACTTAAAACACTTAACATTGTTTCCCCAAACCAATCTCATAGACTCCTGATCCCAAAGTATAACTAACCCCCTATGGTACCACTTTGTCACAACCCATCCCAAAGGGGCTCGTGTCATGAATTCCCAAGCCCGTCTTCAATAGGCTAGGGGCTGGAGACTAGCACCGAGAAGGAATATCACTAATATAAGAGGCCTTAGCCTAATTACCAATACACATTCACACATCTTCAAATTTATACAATTATAAAATGTAAAAATAACTAAACAACCATGCATGCATACATCTAATCTTGTAAGCAGAGTATGACATAAAGTAAAAGAAAGTAAATAAGGCCAAATACAATCCCACCACAAAGATTCAAAAAACATAGGTCCAACATGAAATCAATTACTGGGATTTCTATTATAAATCCGCAGGAACACACCTCGGTCTATTTGGTCTCACTAAGCACCATATGGTCCTAGTCCTTCTAGTACTATATCAAAAGTTTGATCTTATGCACAAGACATGACACGTACGAGCAATGACCATGCTGGGGTGAGTATAAATATACTCAGTAAGACACCCCCAAACCAAAAAAATACAAAATAGTATAAAATAGTCATACCTATATAGGTATATGTCTACAACACATATAATAATAATATCCATATATACTCAACAAAGACACATAGTCTAGAGGTAATTCACAACTATAGTATACCAGCCTAGGATTCCAGGTCAAAGATTTCACAAAACAATAATTATAGAGAAAACTCTCCTAATAATAATAGCATTTGTGACATATTTCAAATAGGTAATCCTCTTCAGGTCTCTTCATGAGAAAGAATACGATGTTATTTTGACGATAATATGATACACAGATGAGGATCGTTTCCATGGCCTTGGGGTGATACCACCAACTCAATCTAGATTAACCTGCTAATTAGAGGATCAAAACCCATATAATGTTGTTCATGATGATACCAAGAACTCTATATAGAGCATGAAGATGAATAGAGGATCTCACTCTGATCCTCTCCAATGACTCTATCCAAGAAGTCATGCTAAAGGGATCATATCTCTAGGAGTATAATATGATTCCATAACAACCTTCAGGGAAAGGATATGGGAACATGCCCTAATAAAACTTGTAAAAGATATGAGGTACATGGTATCCAAGCCATTTATAAAAGCGTACACGGTGTGTAGTAGGGTTCACACGCCATGTCCCTTGACCCCAGGTCTTGGTTGTGTAAATAACCCATGTCCTCAATCTGTGCATGTGTAGTAGTACGCCATATGTAGGAATATTATGTACTCAACCTATGTTCCAGTATATAGCTCCATACCGTGTACATCTGCCCCTATTCCAATACATGGATTAGTCTATGTACCTGGTCTCTGTCGTGTCTGTGTGGGGGGATACAAGCTGTGTTGGTAGTCTGTGTACTCCACCCCATGTTCGTGTACTACCCAAGGTACATTCCACGTTTAACCAGGAGGGACCACAAACTGTGTGATACTTAACATCCTCCAAAAACCCTAACCACCACTTAGGGGGGCCACATGCTGCATAATATCATATTACACAGCATGTTGATTATGTTTTTCCAGAAACCCTCATTATTCCTTCAATACGCACTTGTGCCACTATCGCCTCGAATCTCATGTCATCTCCAATCGCACTGTTAAGAAAATATCATCTCTCCTGATCCTCTTCATCACTCGAACAATATATTACGGTTTCATATCCATTCATAAAATGGATCTATAGATCGTTCTATGTTCTGCACTAATGAACATGAAATCAAGTATCCAACATCATCTGAATCAATCAACCTCCATCATTTCACCTCCATTGTGTCATTATGATCCCAAATATATTATTTTAGATTTTTTAGATAATAAATAGTTGCATAATAATCTATTTATTGGGATTAGTTGAGTAGTGGAAAAAATGATGAATGATCGTGATGAATATGAACAGGGGATAAAAGCACAAGAATAAATTGGAGGAACAAACCTCTATTGATCTTCAATTCTATCTCGATCCATCTCTATTAGAATGATAATTAAAATAATCAAAAATTAAATATATTATCTCATTAAACCCCACAATATAACCCATCCGGCAATACACACGATCTGTGTATCAATCAATTGGTCGATTGATCCAAGTTTATCATAGGAAAACAAAAAATGGGGAAGAATCAAATCAAAACACATACCCTACCTCGATTTGGATCAATCGTAGATGAAGAATAATGTGGTGGTGTTGTCATTGTTGAGATCCTTCAAATCTGATGCATGTCGATCATCGATCCACGATCTTGTCGTCGTTCACCTAAGAAAATTCTCCAATGATCTCTCCAAGGACTCTCTAACATATCTAGGTTTATGCGACTAACCCTAGAATTTTGAAATAATAATATTTTTAAAGACTTCCCAGTTGATGTTTCAAGAATTAGAAATAAAATAATTTATTAAATTACATTATTCATTTCCACACCCTTAATGACTTTTCCACAAACAACCTGTGTCAAATAATGTTAAGTCACACCTAGGGTAAACCTTTCATTCTGAACTCAACAGTACCCTCATATTTCTAATATAAAAACCCATTTAGAATTTATTTTACTTTTTTTTAAAAGATCATGGTATTTCTATTTAATATATTTCAAACATTTATTCTAGTAACATCGGGCCTCAAAATTGAACGTCGCCTTAACACATGGTCTCAAAAATAATCCATATAATATCCAAAAATAATACACCTAAAATCTGATACATTTCAAGTATAAAGATTAATGTCTCCTATTTCATGAGATTTATATACCATCGGTACTAGTCATTAACCTAGGGCTTACTAGAGGTGGGATTTGGGTGGTTATTTTCTCTCTTCTTCATTGAAGAATCTTGGGTGGGAGGGGTTCTTGAAATAAGTCTTATTTTTTCAATTAAAACTCATAAATATTATTCTAATAAATAATTTACACATGAAGAAGAAATTATATAAGACAAATTTCCTACACAATCAGCATTATTATAGTTTAATAGCACATTTCTGCATTTTTCTTTTGTAAAATCCTATGTAATTTATTATTCATTCAATATGTATGATAATTATTTTATCATAATTCAAGTTTACTTATATTGGATCACTTTGGAATCATGTAAAAATATAATTCATAAACAATATTAGTTCTTGATGGGGTTAAAAATAGGATTCCAATCATTTTACATTATCTCTTATATCCACTTAGATTAGTCTCATTTTTAAATTTAACACATAATGTAATAGGTATTGGAACTTCCTTTGAATTTTCCATGTTAAAAATTTATAGAAACTACCTTGTATATTTCTATAGGGATATAAATTTATTTCTTTTCTTCTGTATCACTTATAATTCCAAAAAAAGTTAAACCTACAAAAACTTTTATCTGAAATTTATGTTTCATTTATTTACCAAAATATATACCAATATAGTCCTTTTTCCTATAAAAATTATGTCATCAACATACATAAAAAATATTAGAGTTTCTTTAAATTTCATTCATATACAGATTTTTGTGCATTGATCTATTTTTGAAATTATTTATCTATAAGTATTTATTAATTATGAATTAAATAGCTCAAAAAATTTATTTAAAACTATAAGGGTCCTTTTTGATCTCAAAAAAATGGTATTATCATTCCAAAATACAAGAATCCTAATTAATAGAATGAAAAATTATTCATATAACTCTCCATTTGGAAAGGTATATTTAAATTTCATATGATAATATTTACAATATATTCAGTAAAAAGGTCGAAGAGAATTTTAATTGCCTCTATTTTTTTATTAAGGGAATGGTTTTCATCAAAATATACTCCTTTCACATATTTGTTATTTTTTAAAAAGTCACATTGTGGGGTTCACTGGGAATCCAAAAATATGAATGAATAAATTAAGCCTCTAAGGAAAGCATAATGTCATTCCAAATTTTTTTATTGTTTCCAAACCATTCACACTTTTCAAACTCTAATAAAAATAGAATTCCAGGTTCTTTGGCTCATCTTCAATGATATATTCAAAGTAGTATCCCTTATTTTCCTAATTTTTAATATCCAATTTGATCTTCCTTTTATTAAATCCATAAACTCAAACACTCCATTTAATGCTAAACCATGTATCATTTTCATCATCAATTTTAAGTTGGATATCTTTTTCATAAATTTTATCGACTTCTACTAGTACAACATTTATTTCTAACTTGCCTTCCATTTTCTCCTTCTTGGAATGCATGATCTAGCCCAAGGCAGGTGTGTATTCCTATTTTTCATCTTTCTCCTTTTCTTCACCCCCTCCATCTTTACATGATGTATCATTCTCATTCTATCCTATACCCACTTATTTTCTAATTTTTTTCTTTTCTAGAGACTCTTCATATAAAAAATCGCCAATTCTAGAAAATTTCTCCCTCACCATTAGCCCAAAAACTTTTCTAGTTGATCTGGTAATCATAGGTTTAGGTATCTTTGAATAGTCCTCCCACTTTTTATTTTTCTTTGGTATATTAACTTGATAGTCCTCGAAAACCAATCCCACCTTCTTTCCATTATTATATCTTGATCATAAGAAATAATAAAAAAAATTACCAATTTATAGTTAAGTAAAGAATAGTAAGTACTATCTTCCCCTTGATCATCATATTCAAGGGGTCTCTCTTTATGATCATGGTTTGCTAGAACACCAAGGATTGTAATGTTATTCCACAATAGAACCCTTGAAATAGATTATGTTACACTAACCTCACCACATGAGGGTAGATAATACTCCCCCATGTATTCATCATTCCCTTTTCCTATAATAATTGAGCCTTATATAAGACTTCATCAGTTATAATGGGACTAGTAGGCCCAGGAATCTCAACTCAAAAGATAGGGGAAGTCCTTGAACCTTTGGGGGATCAAAAAATTCTCATCATGTCTAAAAAGGATACTATAAGACTTAAAACACTATAATTTGAGAAACGATGAATGACACTCCCTCCCAATGTCACCCCGGTCAACACTGAATGAGTCTATCCTACAAATGAAACACTTGTTGAAAGATTAGAAGAAGGATTACAGACCCTATAACCTTTTTGGGAACAAACTATAACTATGGGGGGAACCTTCAAAATTATATTTCATCCTCACAATGAATAAATTATAGAACTGATGGAGATGTACCATTTCGGGGAAAGAGGGAAAAAACCAACCCAACCCTCTGGTAACAACATATCTTTTTTGCATACGCGATCCAAATTACTTCAATCGAAAACTCTGAAACATCAATATCAATAAAGATATTTAGAATAAAAGGGTGAAATGTAGACAAGGTTCTATTATCAAATATCCTAAAATGATCTATGTTTCTTATTAGAATTTTCAAAATGGATGTATTTTCAAAGTAATTCATCAATCCTATGAAGGAAATCCATATGGGCACTGAAGGAAGATCCATAATCATATGAAACTCGTAGGAACACCTAAACTGGATGAAACGAACTTCATCAATATGTTTATTAGCCATCAACCACACAAATGAAATTTACTCATCATCCTTGAAATGAATCACGATGTGTATAGGATCCCTAAACCCTATTGTTGAAGGGGACTTTAATCCCCAGGACCATAAACTAGTCTATTTAAGGTGTCCAATGATAGTCATTTATGACCTAAATAGGCCACCAATGAGAGATTTAGGAGTTTTAAATCTTTAGAGAACTTGAAAAATTGAAAGAAAAAACCTCATAACACAATTGATAAGAGAAGGTACCTTTGGGTCAAGTGAGATAGAAGGTAATTATAGGAGAGAGTACAAGGTGTGAAGAGGGAAAAAGGACATATGTTGTGTCGAAGATGAAGCAGCTGAGAGACCATCTCCTCCCTATGGTGTAATATAGCTAATAATGATTCAATTATTTAATAAATATTTTAAAAAATAATTTCATTTTAATTATTTTTCGTTATAAAATTTTAATATCTTGATATAGAGCCCTAAATAGTTTTAATTTATCATATTCATAAAAATTAAACTTCATGAAAATTATGGTTTTAAATCTTTTGAATTTATCCAAAAACATAGTGAAATAGTGATAACCATAATATGATTCATATATCATTAGAGCACAAAAACATATACAAATTAGTTTCAATTTCTTCCTTGATTGAATGTTCACTCTCTTGAAACATGAATGATCCATGTTATTATTCTTATTTATTTAAAAAATAATTCCCTTTTATGTTTCTAACCTTTGTTAGTAATCTTGACCATTCTTCTTTTTCTAATATGACCAAAACTTCTATATTAAAATCTATTCCCATCACCAGTACTGAAATAAAATTATTTTTATAAGTTTCCAATCTGAAATAATTTACTACATGTTCTATATCCATTAGTGATAACTCTCTTAAATTGTAATCACTTGATAATTAAAATGTTTCTTCTAAAAATTACTTAATTTTCATTATCAAAAATTTGGATCACACTTGATTGTCTATTTTTTAGCCAGTAAACATATGAAACTATTTATACATTAGTATTTGAGTCTCAATATTAGTATTTCTAATCCCTATAACCATTAAGGCACAAAAATTATCAAATATGATAGAATGGATCTAATTTTTTTTAATATTATTACAAATATCGGTGTCACCCATCATATAAGAACAATACCAAATATACATTAGCATTGGATTATTCATTTTTTGTTCATTAATGACAATTCAAATAGATATGAATTTTCATATCTCTTTCTATTACATGTATATAATGAACCATTTTCTTATTTCATATATACCTGAAGAATTTAAAACCAAACATCAAAATAATAAATAATTTAGTTACATATCCCACATTTAACATGCAGTTACTAAATATTTTTAAGAATATTATCTAAAATCATTTTGTTTCTTCACAACATATTTCATCTCTAAAAAATTATTCTTCTTTAAAGATTGAATCCAAATCATTTAATTCCTACTTTTTATTTTATAAATAGAAATAATTATAAAATTATATATAATCCTTATGTTCATTTACTCTAAAATACCACTAGTTTTTATTGGACATAGAATTTCACTTTTAAAAAATATTCATTCTAACTTTTACTGGTTACTATTTTGGAGAAAATAGAGTCATATATTCTTTTTGGTCTGAAGTTGTAGTTTTTTATGAGCATTTGGATTTCTCTAATATAGAGGTGGGTTTTTTATAATTTTTTCTCAAACTGTTTCCTATATTTTTCTATGAATTCAAAACTATTAGTATAAATAGTTTTTAGGAAATATCTTGAATGGACTTTACCTCCCATTAATTTTCATCTTTGGAAGAACTTCCTCTAGTAAATTATAACTCGTTCTTTCCCAAAGAACACATTATTTTAAATAAAATACTATCATCAATTATTTTTATAGAAAAAATATTTTTTTCAGTATATTTGGATGCATTAATTGTTTATTCAATAACTCAATAAAAATTCTCGTTCATCTTCCCTAAATTAGTTTCTATATATAGAAATTTATCCTACATATTTAAATATTATTTTTCTTTGACAAAAAATTTATAATAAATTTATTGTTTTATTTTATCATGGTTATCCACATATACATTAAGAATTCTAATTTATTCAAAATATTAAGATTTATTTTAAAAAATTCATATTCATTCTTTTTATATTTTGAAATATCTATTTTCATTTTCTTAAATTGTTATCTTTTATTCTTCATCAAATATTTAAGTAGATTTAAAGTATTTTTTTATTCATATTTAATATAGAATAAATCAACTTCTTTTCCCACACAAGCCATGAATATTTTATGTTTTATTGAATACACATCCTTAACTAAATTATTGTCCTTATAAGTGATATTATACTACATTAAATTGGATATAAAATTATTTTTATACTTGGATAACTTTTTTATGATTTGAGTATCAATTTATTATTAAATTTTCATATTATTGGGACATTTTTTACTTATTACTATTCATTAGATTCAAAAACCTCTTTTGGATAATCCCTATAAAAGTGATTTAATACTCCATTGTTGAATCATTTAAATGGATTTTTACCTTTATACTTTCCTTTTTATTTTAAAAACATTTTAATATTATTAACATAATCTTATTAAAATATTATTTATCATCATTAAAATTTAATGACTTATAATCTTCAATTTCTATTAAATTTTAATCTTTCATTACATTAAAATAAGTCTCCCTTTATTAATTGATCTTTTTTAAAAACATCAACCATTTTTATTCCATACAAAAATTATAATACTATCTATATAATATTGGGATAATTTAATGAGATCATTTTCTTGAAGTGATGTTACTTTGAAATCAAGAATTTTAGTAGATACTCTCAATATTTTTTTAACAATTGATGATTATTTTAGCCTCTAAACATATCCTATTATATAGATATTATTTCATTGTATATTTTAGTGTTTAATAAATTATTAATATAGGTTATTTTACCATGTTATTTTCTTTATAGGTATCTCATGTTTATCCAAAATATATTTTTATTCATTCATCCCAACCCCTTAGTAATTATATTATTTTAGAAGGAATATAAAATTATATTACTTATTATTATATCACTTTTAATATTCTTATTATTAATATTTGAAACCACTACATATTTCTTGATAGAAGTCAAACCAATGGTAATAATATCAAGCACATTGAATCCCTTAGCTAATAGACAGAGATATTTCCTCTCACTCTAATTATGGAAAGATTATTTTTCAAATATTAAACCCCTTTACTATTTATTGAGTTAATACTATCTATAATATTTTAGTAAAAAATTGAAACAAGTCAAAATAACCAATCCAAACAGAACATTCTAGTTGAAGTTCCCAATAATGGTGTGGATACACCATTAAGTATTGGTGGTACCAATGTTTGTAAAATTTTATGATTATATTACATAAACATATGATTACTAGTTTTAGTATTATTGGATCTCTATATATTTATATAAATCTAACTTTCCCACATAGAGAATGATAAACATAAACACCAAGCACATAGATATTTATAAGGTCCACCTCTAATGTGGGTTAAAATTATCTTACATTGTCTCATATCATAAAAATGTATATATATATATATATATATATTCAATTAATCTAATAATATAATCAATTAAATTAAAATTATCTATAAAAAGATTTCATCCTTAATCCATTGTAATGGAATCCTAATAATTCACAAACAAGAATCCCACTAATTTCATAGAATAATAAAAACATGTTATAAAAATCACTATTGTATCTCAAATGAACATTTTATCAGATAATATGATATTTAGTGGTATTATTGAGATTAAAAAACAAATCTTAAATATTTATTCAATGCACTTAAGAAATAACTCTATAATTAAGCTCATTTATCTTCTGGATCTGAATAGGTACACACATGTTCTCTCAAATTTCTAGAAGTAACTCTATATTTATCATCTATTCTCACTAGATTTTCATCAACTACTTATTGTCATTTTATATTTATATTGAAAGATAAAATCCTTTATAATAATTAAATATATAAATGAATAAACATAGTATTTACATGTCCTATATATATACCTATCATTTAAAACAAATTAACATAGAGATTCCATACATTAAAATATTATCATTTAAATCACTATAAATGTCACACAATATCACTAGTTTCATTATTAATTGAAATAATAGACAAAATTTTATTTATGTAAATTTATGTTTTTTAATAATTATATTGAGTAAAAAATATATTAAAATATTTATTATAATTTTAGTTATATTTAATGACATTAAATTATATCACAACATGTGAAAATTCTATCCCCAACTATGAAGAGTTATATCAAATAAATTTCTCAATATTGTCATACTCATCGATAAAACAACATTAAATAATTCTATAAATATTTCTCATAACTCATAACATGTCATATATATATATATATTTATATATTAATATCAAATATCTATAGTTCTATCTCATACATCCTCAATTATATATTGTTCATTTTCAGTCCCATCTCATGCATCTTTATTTATATCCAATGAAAGTTATTTTAAATTACATGAATGTATATAAGTATCTTCTATATGATATTTCATTGAGTATAATTTCTACAACTATTTCATGTAAGATTTTTTTATAAATTTTTACTTCACACATATTTATATTTTTCAAAATGTTAGGATGATTATTTTAGAATACAACAAAAAACATCCCAAAAAACAGAGAAACATATTTATAATTTAAAGATAATTCCAAATCCTAATTTCAGGATAAATTATACTAATTAAACATGTATCACTCTATATTTTCATTCTCAATTGATATTACTGAACATGGATTTATATAATGACTACCAACATTAAGAAACTATAGTGAATTATCTAATTTTAGAATATTAAAAACATTCATCAATTATTGAATCAAATTAAAACATTCCCAAATTTTCAATTCATAATAAACTTATAATTCATTATAAGTTGAATATTTTATCTGAATTTTCTATTCATTCAAGTCTATTTCTTCCTGAAGAATTGTTATAATTTTTAAATAATATATATATTTCATCTTTTCTAATAATGTATTAAAAACACACATAAAAATAATCTCATGGAAAATTAAACATCCTCCTAGTTTTAGTATTATTTTAAATACATGGGTTCTTCACATGTATTCTTAAATATAGTGATCATGCCAATACCAAGTCCAAAAATCCCCTTGAAGTAATTATAAATATTTTTTTTAGGATTCGTTTTTTTCTTTATTCATGGTTTTATATCCTTGAATTATTTAATTATATACCTTTTCAAATTTTATTATTATTAAAACATGATCTCTACTTATTTATAAAAGAATAAAAACAAAAAAATCCATTGATATTGAATTTTTTTATAATTTCCTAGTTAATATTGGAAATATATGATTTTATTTTTTGAATTTTTGATGTCTTTTTTATTCTTAATTTTATGGGATATATTTTTTAAATAGTATTATAACATTTCAATAAAATTTATTATATTTATATAATTTTTTTCAATCCATATTTCTCTATAGTTTAATTTGAAATATTTATTTCTAGAAAAAAAATTACCTTTTTAAGAATATTCAATAATAAATTATATATATATATATATATATTAGTTTTTATTTATTATTGATTAATATTAAAAAAAACCTAATATTTTCATTAAAAATGGCTATTTACCTTTTTATTTAATTACTCCTCATGACTCTTTTAATATTTATTACTTTTATCAACTAGATATGATGTTTGTGATTAATTTCAATGGATTTTTCAAAATTCATTATATATATTTTGTATAACATTATGAAATTTATAATTTTCATTGAATTAATAAATACTTATGGTAGTTAATAAATGTTTTATTTATAAATATTATTGTTTGTAACTTTTTTTGTTTAAAAAATATTGATCTCCTCAATTCACCTTCGATATTTTACTTATTTTTAAAATATATACCATCAAGTAATTTATTTTGATTATCATTTTTTCAAAATCTTGATCACTTTATCACTATTTATAATATTTTTGAGACTGGATTTAAATTATTCGATAAACTTTTGTATTATGAATGTAGAATCCATAATAATAATAAAAAATCCTAAAAATAAGTGTGAAGCAGGAAAAATATGTCTTATAAAGTGGGGGGATGTAATTGATCACACAAATTTTTGTGGTTTGGGATTTACATTTATGAATAGATAAAAATAAGAATTATTTAGAGTGATAAATAATTATAGAGATATATATGTACAAAAATCATATCTCAAGATAATATATATAACATATAAAAAATCGTTGAAATTAATAATATGTTTTTATGATATTTGGGAATAATTTATTTTATATTTAATTTTCTGATCTATTAATCTTGAGGGATCTTGGTGAGGTTTGGGTGGTATAACATTTTTAGGGTATCATAATGAGATGAACTAAGTAAAACATGCATATACTTTACATCATTTTCATAATTTAAACATTATATATAACAAATAATCTCACAATACAAGAACCCAAAGATTCATTTTATTTAGAGATTAGATACATAAACATTTTATTACACATTATTTCTTCATTATCTACAAAATATTCTACATAAAGATTCATTCTATAGTTATTCCTGTATATAATTTCAAGTGGATGCGGAAAAAAAAGAGTAAGCTCAAACACTAAGGAAATCCTTCTTAATGATTCATAAAATGGATTGATCATAAGAATGAAAATGGGGAAAATATCTTATTAAACAGACCATGGAATAATCAGGGATAATCATAAGTAATAATTGAACTTCATATATCATTTTATGAGATCATAGAATCATAAAAGGGCCATCATTGAAGTATAGAAAATATAACATGGATTAGAAACATGTGAAAATAATCAAAAATCATGGAATACAAACATTGGATTTTGTAATAACCTAGAAATGTGGAAAAAAGTATAAGAATATGAAATCATAACATTTTGGATATAGATAACCACAATCATGTCCGCTCATAAGATTTTGAGCATAGCTAACTATAATTATAAACAGACATAATGATGTGAACATAGGTAACCTCAATCATTTACATGTATAACATCATTATTTCATGAGATATAAATATTTAATAAATTAATTGGAGAGTTATAACAAACCTAACTATATAATAAAAATAAACCATACATATGTTTTCCAATTTAAAATAATCATACAACATATAATAAAAACCCATTTAAATAAAATTGGTTTCATACCATTTCAAAATGGTATCATATAAAATTAAATAATGAGAAGGCTAGTTTATACTGAAATTCAATCTCCAATAAGAAATATATAATTAAATCACTTAGAGAGTGATCATATAGAAACCCAGGCTTAACATACATGGATATTAAATCATTTAAGATGAATATTTAGTACATTTGAAAATACATGCCCAAGGACTATAATAGTTTAGTGACTTTGGAAACTTGGAAACAAAATCTTCTATCCTGGTGAAAGATCTTAGATATCTCCCATAAAGATATACACCATTATCACTTCTACCAAAAAAAATTATTTTAAACTTAGAGAAAGGAAACATAATAAAAGGGTGAGCTTATATGTTCAAAAAGGATAAATAAGGGATAAATGTAAGCATAAACATGAACATAGTAGTATGATAATGAGATTGTAACATTAGGATATCGTACCCTGCATATCAAAGGTCATAAACATGAGATGTAGGATAAATCTTGGCAGTTCATAAGACATTAATCATAAGTAAATAAACATCATGATCCGTGAAATCATAACTAAGGAATAAGACATAGGATTTGTGGCATACATATAACAATAGAATCTTTTATGTCAGGGCTACCTACCAATACCTTTATAACATTTTAGGCTTGGGCTAAGACTCGTGTACCTACTTTATACTTGTTCTACAAACCTTTGTCCCCACTTTATTTTATTATTGGTCTAAAACCCTTGTACTTTATTTTTTTTTGGTCTTGGGATACTACCAGTGTACCCTCTTTCATTTAGTCTTGGGCTACAACCCGTACACCCTCTTTCTTTTTGGGCTAGGGATACAACCCAAACACCCTCTTTCTTTTCAATCTTGGGCTACAACCCATGTAACCTTTGAGATCATATAAAATAAATCATTACCCAATGAATTGGAGGGAGATATAGGTCCCACCCATCTCATAGTAGAATCATTCACACATATGCCACAAGATAATAAAACATCCATCATATCATGAACCATAAAAAGATATAAGTCTTATAAACATCAAATAATGACCCATAAAATGAAATGGGTATCATAAACATTTCATCACATCATAAAATATGTAAAATAGATATGTTTCATAAAAATTTCATCAAATAATAACCCATTAAAGAGAAATCAATTTCATAAACATATAACTCATGAAAGAGAAATAGGATTCATAAAGATCGTGACATTAAGTGTGACCCATTCATAGAAAGGATATGAATGGAACCATTAGATAATTTCCAAAAAGAGGATGACTAACATCAAAGTATTTCATCATATATGGAAAATAATTTTGAAATATCTTTCAAAAATGTTTCTTGAGGAAAATATCCTTCATTCTTTGAAAAATTCTTGTTAACACATAAAACCATTTAAATTTGTTTTCAAAAAAAACCTTGAAAACATATAAAGAAGACTTGTAACCATTTTGAAAATATGTTTCCTTGAAAATTAATTTTAAAACAATTTATTAAATATTAAACTTTTAAAAAATGGAAATGAATCTTTAAAGGAATGACTGTGGGTAAATCCATACATGCCATATGAAGTAAAAAAGGAACATTCTTTTTACACGGTAAAAAGGATAGAAGGAATGACTTGTACAGAAAACAAAAATAATATTACCTTAAAGAGATTGGTAAAATAAAAAAAGGTTAAAATTTTATTTAACAGCTTATAGGATAATGGTATAATATTCTTGGAAACCCTTTCTAGAAAACATAGATTTCTGACTGAAGAAATTGTAAAGTCAGGCTTTCCTAAATACACTTTATTAACTATATTATGTACCAAAGATTAGAATATGGTACTAATACATGAGTATATCATTAAATAACATAGTATAATGAAACTAACAAATATTCTTGAGTTATGTATCATAATATTTCATCAAATAAATCAATAACATAAACAATCTTGGAAAGCGATGAGATTGTCTCAATAAACTCTTATAACTCGGTAACTTGGGATCATACTCTCCATGTAAAAAAGTAAATTACATGAAACTTAATATATAATTAAAATAATTATATTCATTTTATAACATGTAAAATGGAAGTATATACACCTATAATAAGATTTTAGGTTCATAACAAAACATGAATCTCAAAGAAGGTAAATTGAGACAAAAATGTTTTACTGATTTGGTGATTTTTGAAAACTAAACCCCATGGAAAAAGGATTATAAAATAGTAATGTGAATACCAAAAAAAATTAATTACAAGATACATATAATAAAATCATGGCCAGTACACATACCAAAAAAAATTAAAGAGTGGTGAAAATAGCTTGTATCTCACAGAAATTAAAAGTGAGATGAAATCACTTTACCTTGTGTCATGAATCTCTTCATGCTCATACAAAAGTCCTGTATAATAAATATAATTTTATTATAAATCTTGTAAATAATCATATTATTATATCTATTAACTATATTGTTTTATTATAACCTTATATTACCATCTTGTTAACGATCTTATGTTAAGGTTTCACTTTGGGTAATATTCACTTTTCTCTTCGCATATGTCTTAATTTGTTACATCTTTGGTCCTTATACTTATATCATGATTCCAGAATTTAGAAAATTATATAAATATAAGTTATATCAAGTATAATTATATTATAATAATATATATTATAATGAAGTAAGTAATGTAATACACTATTCATGGAGACGGTAAGTTGTACATATGCATGAACAATGTTTTCCTTTTTTATTGTTGTATTGAAAGAAAGTATGTAAATGAAATATGTATATATATATATATCATTATTAAATTATAATTAATATATCATATAATTTCATTAAACCCATCCTTAATACATTCTATGTGGTGTGTGAACAAATCCCATCACTTTGATGGGGCGGTAGTCTTCCTCAAACGAGATTATTGTATTAACACCAAATAGAAGGTAAAAATATGTGTGATTTAAAAGGAAGAAATAATATTAAATAAATAATAAATAAAATATATTACATATATAAATATATTTTCCATAATAATGTCCACTATGATTGGTGGTAAAGCCGAAATGAATAGTCATCATTTCGTGAGGCAGTAGTTCGCCGTACATAAAAATAGTATGTTCAACATCCATTAAATGGAGGTGTGTGTAAGTGTAAGTCAGAAAATTTTCATAAAAACATACTAGTATATTGAAGATAACTTTTTCACATAATAATTGAATAATTATATTTTAGGGATGGAGAAGGAAAATAAAGGACAAGAGCTTGAGAGAAGACGTTACCTCTTAATCAGGTAACTCCTCTTGGTTTGTTTCAAAAGGATTCCTTGAGAGGGTATATTCCCAAAGGGGGTTTTCAAGGTAGAAGGTAGGGTTTTTGGGAGGATACATGGGAATATATTGGATTAACTTAAAAGGTATTAGAGGTGTGAGTAATGGGTAGAGGTGGTGGAATTTTATAGGGATGGAAAATGACTCACATGAAATTTTTAGAAACAAATTAGGTGTGCGCATGTTATTACCTAAAAAGATCATAAAGAAAAAAACTCAATAATGTAAGGTTTATGGATGAAATATTGACATAAAATGGGTTTTGTAAAAGTTTATAGGTTATATGGGCCCTTAATTTTAAGGTTTATTCCCTAATTAAGCTTAATTTGGCCTTAACCGCTATGATTAATTTTAATAACTTTTACGAATCATTCTGGTAAAACATAAACATGGTCTTATTAGAATATAAATATTAGAATGAAAAAAATGGTTTATGTCATATTTTTTAAATTCCAATCACAGAATCAGAAAAATTAAGATTAGTGTTAATCCTGTAAATGAGATGAAATAGCAGGGTTTAAAAGTAGAAAAAAGTTCAAAAGTTTGTTAAGATTTTTTATACATTTTCAAAGTGAAGTTAGTCCTAATAAATTTCATTGTATTATTATATTTAATATTAATATAATGTGACCTTAAAAATATTTATAATATCATTTATCATAATAGTATAATTGACAAAAAGGCAATTTTTAACTAAAAAACAGTATTTTCACTATTCATCAAAAAATAATCTTTCTCAGAAAAATACCAAAAATTAACCTAAGGATAATTTTGAAATTATGAATTCAAAAATTAAGTTTATTTTATAAAATTAAATTTCCAAATGTGTTGAAAATTAATTTCATCAGAAGGGAATTTAAAGCAGCTTATTTGATAATACAGTATATTAAACATAGAAGGACTACCAATAATCATATCTTTTATTATCAATATGTTTTATTTATATAAAACAATTATAAAAATATTTAAAATTATTTATTACTATTAATATTATCTTATTAAAATATTTAAAATAATAAAAAGATATGTTTCATAGAAACTCAATGTTGTGTGTATTGTACACCAACTCAGAGTTATGTGCATCGTACGCTATTTCGATGTCATGTGTTGTGCAAGAAATATTGGTATTGAATGTAGCGAAAGACAAGTTGGTATTTATTGTTAAAGTAAAGTTTAAATTGGTGTCTTAATATATATATATGTAATTAATTATTTCTAGAGTCGTGTAAAATGAAAAATATTGAAAAGTTAAATTAATTCAAAAAAAATGTCAAAATATCGGGGTCTTACAATCTACCCCCATTAAAATGAATTTTTCCCTCAAAATTAATCTAGTTTATCAAAGGTTAAATACATGAAATTTTTATTCATAGAAACACACATCATAAAAATGGGTACTAACACTTCCCTTAAAAAGGAAAATTTGGAACCATAACGGTTACCCAAAGTAACATATAACTAGGTTTCCACATAAAAGAACATAAATAGAAGTGAAGATTGGACAAGGAGGGAAAACATAAAAATTTATAGGTCATGATTGAGGTCATAAATCATAAAAAAAATTAATGATCCAAGGAAATTCGAGGGCCTCAAATTCATAAATCATTAATGATTCCAGAATCCATTGGTTCATTAGAATTTAAGGTATTAGGATAACATTTTTTTCGACCACTTTCAGAATGTTGATTAATTATTTATAAATTTATATAAAAAATTCATTCTTGGGTTATTTTATAAAAAAATCTAATACATCCATTACCTTAGGAAATGAATGTCTAGAAATTAACTTTGTTGAATAAATCACTAAAATATGCATTTAACTGATCATAAGGCCCATAAAAGAATAAAAAGTATAATTATTTTTCTCTTAAAAAAAACATTCATTAGTCTATAAAAAGTAACATTAATAGTTAATAAAAAATATTTATTAATTTAAAATAAATACACATTAACTAGGACATCATATAGGCCAGTGTTTGGCATGAAACCTTTATCATCCTTCAGTCATGGGTTCAAGACCCACAGCTTTTCCGGACTTGATTGGTTGTCACCTAACATACATGATGTCTTTTTTTCAAAACCGCACTAATATAATATATAATATGGACATCCTTGAAATAATTTTAATCATTGATTATCCTTTTTAAGAAGTTTTTTAACACAAAATTCATGCACAAATACATCCTATGAAGTTTAACTTAAACTTTTCATGAACGGATAAACTTATAACCCTTCAGAAAGATGAAAATTCAAAACCTTAGAAAGAGAGTCACATAATCAGATTAACATTGATTCCCATGTATCACAAATTATCTCTTTGTTGTAACATTCCAAACATTTTAATACCATTCTTGTATATTCCCTTGAAACATGGTAATAACCTGAATTACCATAAATCCTTTTAGAAAAAATGCATATTTCTCATTCCAAAGTATATTGGATTTAATACTTAAATCCAAAAATGTTGTAAACATCATTAGTGGTAGCATAAACCACCTATAAATAGGTCTTTACTTAGTTCCAAGGTAATCAGTACTGTCAGATTTACTTATTCATATCCCTCATATCTTTATCCATACAACATTATCTTAACATAAATAACATGTTATGGGTTACCTACCCTTATTCAAAATGTTAAATTTCATGAGATAATATTTCTAGTTCATCATGATCATTCAATATATTCTTATAAATAATTATCAAAACATAAAATGAACAATCCATAAATAATTCACCATTCTTAATTATGGAATCCAAATAAATAAAAACTATGATTACTTCATCCTTAATCAATTAATGATGATACCTCTTTCCTTTCACATTTCATCCTCTATCTCATCATGATCCACAATGTAAACATTACTCGCACCAACTTGTTGATTCTCTTCAGGAACATTCGACTTGTGACATTGGGTTTCATAATTACCATTTTCTCGACATTTAAAACACTTAACCTTTGATGATGACTTAGGAAGGCCAAAATTCTCATCCATTTCGTTAACCAAACTCTTTATATTTCCCATGTAGTAACTTGCTTTGTGTCTTTATTTTCTATATTCAAAACACCTTATTGTTCCTATAATACATTCACGTAGGTGATTCTTTCCACATTATTGACACAAAGGAAACTGAATCTTCTTTCCTTTATGGTCTCTATTACCTGAAATCTCAGAAAACTCCTTATTTCTCTTCCTTGTTGAGTCTGAGAGTTGGTTAAGGTAAACATTATTAATCATATTCCATGAAAACTGATTAGGTGTGATCACAACATGTTCTACTCCAGTGATCATCCCACTTGACATCTCATCATAAAATCTTCCATCACAATCAAAATCAATCCAGTTCTTTTAGATTCCCTCCATTGACTAAAACCAGAATCATAGTGTGATAATTACTTATCATATAAGAAAATCATATAGTCATAAGAAGAAATACTTATATGATTTTTAAATCATGACAACTTCCATAATATATGAAACCTTGGGTTTATCCTAGGTTATTAATATATAACACATATATAAATCCTTTTTGATTATTTGTGAAGAGTTTGTGAATTCCCAAATCATATCCCATGGGAGTGTCATAACATGTGTGAAGAAAGGACCATTTTCATGTACTAGATTACCCTAATCCAAGCCTAGAACATCTTGTCAGAGATATTACCCCTAGTTACATATGTTCCAAATCCACATCAACTTGTAGTATCTAGAAAGGAATGTATTTCTAGGAAACCAATCACTTAATCCTTTACCAAAATTCCAAGACATTTTTCTAAATGTTAACTCATCCTTATACTTATCCTTATATACATACATAAACATTTCCTTAGAAATAAACCTATGGATCTCACTAAGGTTTTATCATACTATTTTTCAAAGGTTGACTAAAACTTTCCTTTGATACCAAATATAGCAACCTAGGCATAACATACAAGGATATTATATCATTTTAGATGAATTTTTAATACATTTCAAAAATACATTCCCAAGGACCATAATAGTTTACTGTCCTAGGAAACATGGAAACTAAATATTATATCCCGGTGAAAGATCTTCAACATCTCTTATAAATATATACAGAATTAGAACTTATACCTAAAACCTTTCTTTATAACCTGGACAAAGGAAACATAAGAAAGGGGTGATATCATATGGTTAATAAGGGTAAACAAGGGAGACATGTGAGTATAAACATGAATATAGTTGTATGATAACATGGTCGTAATATTAGGAGATCATACCCTATATATCAAAGGTTATAAACATGAGCTATGGTATAAATAATGGTAGTTTACAAGACATGAATCATTAGGAAATAAACATCATGAGCCATGAAATCCTAACTAATGAATAAGATATAGGATTTGTATCATACATATAAGAATAAAAACTTTTATGTCAGGGATACCTACCAAGACCTTTATAACATGATTGGATTGGGATATGAAATGTGTACCTACATTGGGCTTGGGATAGAAACCCATGTACCCACTTTATTTAAGTCTTGGGCTACAACCCATGTACCTTCTTGTTTTCAGGCTTGGGCTGCTACTAGTGTACCCTCATTCTTTTAGGCTTGGGCTATAACCCATACACCCTCTTTGTTTTTGTGATTGGTCTACAACCCAAACACCCTATTTGTTTTTGGACTTGGGATACAACCCACTTACCCTTTGATATCATAAAAAACATATCATTTCCCAATACATTGGAGGGAGATATAGGTCTCACCCATCTCATAGTAAAATTATTCACACATGTGGCACAATATAATAAAACATTCATCATATCACGACCCATAAAAATATATAGGTCTTATGAACATCAAATTATGACCCATAAAATGAAATGGGTATCTTTAACATTTAATCACATAATAACCAATGTAAATGAGATAGGTTTCATAACAATTTCATAGAATCAAAACCCACGAAAGAGATACTGATTTCATAAACATATAACATGTGAAAGAGAAACATGTTTCATAAAGACCATGACATTAATTGTGACCCATTCATAAATAGGATATAAATAAAACCATTAGAAAATTTCCAAAAAGAGGATGAGTAACATCAATGGATGTCATATTAGATGGAAAATAGTTTTGAAATAACTTTCAAAAAAAATTCTTGGGGAAAATATCATTTCTTCTTTTAAAAGGGATTGTAAATACATAAAACTATTTAAAAATCATTTTCTCAAAAAATAACTTGAAAAACAAATAAATAAGACTTGAAACCATTTTTGAAAATACTTTTCCTTGAAAATTAATTTTTTTTAAATCTTAAAGATTAACCTTTTAAAATTAAAATGAATCTTCAAATGAATGATGGTGGGTAAATCAATACATTTCATACGAAGTAAAAAAGGAACATTCATTTTTCATGGTAAAAAGGTTAGAAGGAATCCTTTATTCGTAATGCGAGAAGAATATTACCCTAAAGAGATTAGTAAAAGACAAAAATTATAAAAAATTATTTAAAATATTAAATGATAATGGTATAATATTCTTGTAAACCCATTTTAGAAAACATATATTTCTGATCGTGGGAAGGGTAAAGTTGGGCTTTCCTAAAAACAATTTCTTAACTATATTATGTAGAAAAGAGTAGAATATGGTGCTAATACCTGACTATATCATGAAATAACATATGATAATGAAACTCATGAATATTCTTGTCATATGGATCATAATATTTCATCAATGTAATCAATAATATAAATAATCTCGGAAAGCGATGAGATTATCTCAATAAACTATTATAACTTGGTAACTTGGGATCATACTCTCCATGTAAAAAGATAAATTACATGAAGATTAATATATCATTAAAAGAATTATATTCATGTTATAACATGTAAAACTAATGTATATTCACCTCAAATAAGAGTTTATGTTCTATAAAAAACATGAATCTCAAAGAAGGAAAATTGAGACAAAATGTTTTCACCGATTTGGTAACTTTTGAAAGTTGTACCCCATGGAATAAGGATCATCAAATGGGAATGTGAATACACAAAATTTTAATTAAAAGATAAATATAATACAATCATTGTAAGTACATATACCACACAAAAGTAAATAGTGGAAAACAAAACTTGTATCTCACAGAAATTAAAAGTGAGATGAAATCACCTTACCTTGTGTCTTGACTCTCTCTGTACTCATACAAGCTTGCTATATAATAAATATAACTTTATTATATATATTTTACATAATAATATTATTATATCTATTACCATATTTTTTTTATTATAACATTATATTACCCACTTGTTAACGATCTTAAGTTATGGTTTCACTTTGGGTAATATTCACTCTGTTCATCGCATGTATCTTAGATTGTCACATATTTGGTCCTTATACTTATATCATGATTAAATAATTAATAATATGATATAAATAAAAGTTATATAAATTATATTTATATTATAATAATATATATGATAATTAATCTCTTAATGGAATACACCATTCATGCAGACGGTAAGCCGTATGTACGCATGAACGATGTTTTCCATTTTTATTATCGTATTGAAGGAAAGTATGTAAATGAAATATGTATATATATATATATATATATATTTTTTATTAAAATGGTATTAATATATCATATAATTTTATTAAAATCATCCTTAATACATTCTATTTGGTGTGTGAATGAATCACATCACTTTGAGGGGGTGGTAGTCCACACTTCCTCAAATAAGATTATTGTATTAACACCAAATGGAAGGTAAAGAGATTTGGGTTATAAAAAGAATAAAAATAAATAAAGTAATAATAAATATAATATATTTCATATATAAATAGATTTTCCATCATAATGGACAGCATGATTGGTGGTAAATGAGAAATGAATAATCATCATTTCGTGAGGCACTAGTTCGCCTTTCACAGAAACAGTATGTTCAACATCCATTAGATGGAGGTGTGTTTAAGTTTAGGTTAGAAACATTTCATAAAAACATACCAGTAAATTAATTATACATTTTTTAAAACAATAATTTAATCAAGATAGTTTATGGGGTATATAAGGAAAATAAAGGAAAGGAGCTTGAGAGAATATGTTACCTCTTAATCGGGTAACTCCTTTTGGTTTGTGCCAAAAGACTTCCTTGAGAGGTTTTATGACCAAAGGGGGGATTAAAGTTAAAAGGGAGAATTTTTTAAAGGATAATTGCGCCAATATTGTAATAACTTAAAAAAATTTAGAGGTGTGAGTAATGGGTAGAGGTGGTGGCCTTTTATAGGGAAGAAAAAGGACTCACATGGAATTTTATGAAACAAATTAGATGTGCAGATGTTGTTACCTAAAAAACTTCAAACCAAACATAAAAAACAATAATAGAAGGTTTATGGAATAAATATGGACATAAAGTTGGTGTTTGAAAAGTTTCTAGTTTATTTGGGCCCTTAAATTTATATTTTAGTCCCTAATTAAACTTAATTTGGCCTTAACCGCTATGATTAATTTTAATCACTTTTACAAATCATTTTGGTAATAAATAAACATGTTATTAATAGAATATAAATATTATACTAAAAACAATGGTTTATGTCATATTTTTTAAATTCCAATCGCAAAAATCAGAAAAATTAATATTAGTGCTAATCCGGCAAATGAGACAAAATAATGAGGTTTAAAAGTAGGAAAAAGGTCAAAAGTTTGTTAAGATTTTTTATTCAATTTCAAAGTGAATTTTATCCTAATTAATTTTATTGTATTATTAGATTTAATATTCATATAATGTGAACTTGAAACCTGTTTATAATATCATTTTTCATTAATAGTTAATTAGACAAAAAGGCAGTTTTTAACTGAAAAGCAATATTTTTCACTATTCATCAAAAAATGAAGTTTCTTAGAAAAATTCCAAAAATTCACCATATAATAATTTATATTTTATGAATTAAAAAATTAGTTATATTTTATCAAATTATATTTCTAAATGTGTCTAAAATTACCTTCATTAGAAGGTAATTTAAAGTAGTTTATTTGAGAATACTGCATTTTTAAACATAGAAGGACTTTACCAAAAACCATATATTTTATTATTATTATGTTTATTTATATAAAAAAATTATAAAAATATTTTAAAACTATTTATTAATATTAATATTATCATATTTAAATATTTAAAACACTAAAACGAGATGTTTCATAGAAACTCAGTGTTGTGTGTATCGTACGCCAACTCAGAGTAGCGTGCATCGTACGCCAAGTCGGTGTTGTTTGTAGAGCAAGACAAGTTGGTATTTCATGTAGTGCAAGAAGAGTTTTTATTTCCTTTGAAATTAATGTTTGACTTAGTTTCTTAATATATATATATATATATATATAAACTATTTCCAGTGTCATGTGAAATGAAAAATATTGAAAAGTTAAATTAATTCGAAAAAAATCTCAATATCTCAGGGTGTTATAGATCAAGATATTTACTCCTTCAAAGATTTAAATTTCATATATAGATATTAAAATTTGAGTGAACTTATGTGTTTTTATAAAAAAAATTATTCTCATAAAAATTCAAAGTATAATTTCATAAAAAATCATTTTGGAAAAGGTGAAAATAATTTTTTTTAAACATACCTTAAATGAATCCCCAATAATAAATCTTTTAAAATAATTAAATTTTAAGAAAATAAATTTGGATTAGTTTATAATAACTTATTATCAAGAAATGAAATTCCTTTTTATGTTTTAAGAAGTCAAAAGAAAATATACATCAAAGAAAGAGTTGAAAACTTTAATTTTAAAAATAAATAAAGATAAATATAAGAAATAAAGAATATCACACATATTTGTATTTAATAATAATAAAAGAATAAATTTCTGGTAAAAAATAATTTCTACATGAAGTAGAAATACGCATTATAAAGGATGATAATTTTCCATAACAACTTCATATTTTTATAGAGAATGAAATTCATTAAAGAATAAGATTATGATATAAAGATGTAATTTACTATAAATAGAAATAGAAAATACAATATTGAATAGAGTAATTTAATAATAAATGAAAAATATAACAGAATAGTCAGGGAATAAATTTTATGACCCAAAAAAAGAAAATTTCTTTGAAAAAATCCTTATCTTTGATATCTGCATATTCAGACATGATATAACCACCTTACTTATTGGGATGACTCCTTTGCTAATTTAAATAAGAATTTAAAGGGTGATCAATTGATAATAAATAGAACATATAGGACATTTATATGAATTTTGGAAATGGTTTTGGTTGATCTTGGTTTACCTAAGAGGATTTATGTGTGAGGAGGTGTGGAGTGGTAAAGGGATCCTTTTATAAGTAAGGTGGAGGTTTTGTAAATATTAATATATTAATATTAAAAGGGTTTTATTATCCAATTAAGTTGGATAACAAATTGATAATTATTAATGATAAGATAATTTAAGGTCATACAGTCCATCATCCACCCATTTAGAGATGAGTTTTTTTTACTTTACTTATTGATTTAAAACTTTTTCCACATTTTAACCTTTACTATAGTGACTGATTTTTACCTTCGTAACTTGTTTTTATGACATAAAATATAATTGACCATATTATATAATATTTATTATGATTATTACATATATGAAATCAATTTTATTTCATTCAGTTTATAATATTTATAAAATTAAATTTTAATATAATTAGGTATAACACCAAAAAATAGAATAGTTCTTAGAAACCATATATTTTAATGTATAAAAATTAATTTATACTTATTTAGGAAAAATATTTGGAATATTATTTATTCTCAAAAAAATTATTGGTTTCTTATTAAATAAAGGAGGGTTATTTGATTTTAAACCAAGCCAAAACTGAATGGAATCATGTGATTACTTGTTAAATGAAAAGGACCAAGACTAATTTTTTATTAAAATAAAACAAAAATTAGGATCGAAGATGTCAAATATAGGTTATTAAATAAAATATATTATTTTTAAATGAATTATTTTATACCTTAAATACATATTTGTTTGAGAAACATATTTTATAAAATTTTAAGTCATTATCATAACTTTATGATGTTATAAAAGTTGTAGTTTTTTGTAAAAAACTATATTTTCACTTTTTTATAAAAAATAAACCATTTTAGAAAAATAAATAATAATGCACAATAATCTAATATTTGAATACTAAAACCAAAATTGAATATCATTTTATCAAATTAAAATTAAAATTCTTAGGATTCTAACTTCAAAATGAAAACATAAAAAATTATGGAAATTTTTGTTTTAAAAAAATGAATTTTTAATATTTAGGTGTTATTAATATTATTTAATAAAAATTTATAATAATATGTATGTTAATATATTTTTTATATAATAAAAATTTTATTCATAATGATATTTTAAAAAAATCAATTTATTTCATTAATATAAAATAAAATAATATATAAAAAATACAATTCTTCATAAAATATGCCTTTCTAACATTAATCAACGCATTTATATTAAAGATAACCTTTTGAATTTAATTTAAAACAACATTTTCTAAAAAATCCAAATAAAATAATTATTACATATATAAAATTTGTTACATAGTCATATCATCCTAACTTTTTATTACAAAAAACCCTTCCTAGACTCTATATAAGATCTTATGGTAAGATATGTAATTATTGCAGTCATTGGGGGTGATTCATATACCATGAATATCATAGTCATTTACATGAGCTTGAAATTTTCCTTTAGATGATTTCACTCAAATTTTAATAATTGAAGTTCAACTTGGTCTTGATCTAGGTCAAACCCTTATGACACTACCTCCTTTCTAATCATAGAAAAATAATCCTCAAAAGGAATACTTCTAAAAATTGATACCATTACTTCTAATTTATATAAATATCTTATAATGAATTTACTTCTACTTTTAGTATCCAATTCAATGATTTTGTTATAAAAGTCACATTTAATAATTTAATATTATTAATATATCATAGTTAATTTTAATTTAGTGATTCATGATTAACAACTTATAGAAAACACAAAATTTATTTGAAGAGAAATATATATTAATATTTTGGGATGTCACATTCTACCCTCATTAAATGAATTTATACATAGAAATTACATTACATGGATAAAAAGGTGAGGATGATTTTGTCTAATCAGATCTATAAGTTCTCATATAAATTCAAAAACAAATGATTTTTCCACATAACTTTGACCAAGAGAGTGGTATTATTCTATAAAAATTTATCTCATTGATCTAGGATTTCCACCAGTTTCTCCTTATAATAGATATCATGTTCCAATTTTATAGAATATAATATTTGGATATGTGATGGAACCAGTATGTACTTCCTCCAAAGAGATGTTTGGAACACATCATGTACCTGATATAGGTTTTTTGAAAGTGTTAAGAGATAAGATACAATCCCAACTCAATTAAGAATCTTGAGTGGTATGATATATCTGGGGTTCAAGTTCCCTATCTTCTTAATACTTATAAATTTATTTTATATATATTTTAAAAGGAACACAATTTCTCGCACTTCAAACTCTAAATTTCATTAATTATTACAATTATATATCTTTTATTCACTTTTTCACTTTTAAATGTCTTTGAATAGTATAAACCTTCTCTATAATTTCCTAGAAAATATCAAGTCCAAATATCTTCTTTTCTCTAACATCATCCCAATATATCATATTTAAATATCTTTTCCCATATGGAGCCTAAAATTGTTCCATTTGAATACTAGAGTGGAAATTGTTATTATATGAGGACTCGACTAGAGGAATGTATTCATCCAAAAATTCATTGAAATTCATCAATTAATATGTTAGTAATTATTCAAATGTATTAATGGTTATTTTAGATTGACCATCAGTTTGTGGATGATAGGCAATGAAAATGGTTATATCTATATCCAGTACTTGTTTAATAATTCTCTTGAATTTTAATTTGAACCATTGATTTCAATCAAATATAATTAAAAGTGGTACTCCATAAAACCTTATAACTTCCTTTTTGTATAACAAGAAAAGTTGATTGAGTTATAAATCCTCTTAAATATAAATGAAGTGTGTGAAATTTTTAAGTTGGTTGACTACTTCCCAGATGGATATTATTTTCTTTAGATGTATTAGGATGACTGATGGAAAACAATTATGGTGATGTTATCCCATTTCCATAATTTTATATGAAATGGTTTCTTCATCATCTTAGAATTTTGTGATTCACCTTAACTTGTTGATATACCAAGCATCAAGATACATACTCTACAATCTCCATATTCATGTTATCCAATTATAATTTTTTCTTTAGATATCTATACATGTTTGTGATTTTTGGATGAATAAATAAGGGTGACCTATGTGAATCATCTAATATATTCTTCAATTATGGTTTGTAAGGAACACATGTTCATTTTGAAAATCATATAATTTCCACATTGACATTAGTGAACTCCAGAATACTTCCAACTTTCGTTTGTAGCTCTATACATCTTTCTAGGACTCTTTGTTCTTCATATAGATATATGGTTGATATATCATTTAAGAAATGTTATATTTAATTCCTCCATTTTTTATTTCTATATCCATCCTTTGAATATCCATATATATTGGGTCCCTCTAAATCCTTATCAAGGATGGGGTAGCATGATTCTTTCTACTTAGTGCATATTCCACCTTTTTTTCTTCATAACATGGAAATGTATTGATCAATCATGGTCATTTATTAAATTTAACTATCTCCTTTAGAACATATTTAACTCCTTATATGTGAATATATACTTTAAGCTCTTGTGATTAGTATATATATCACACTCTTCACTATAGAGTTAGTGCAACAAAATCTTTAATTTAAAGATAAATGTCGCTGGCTCTAGATCATGTGTTGGGTAATTTTTCTAAAGGGTCATTAATTGACATGATGCATAAGAAATTAACTTTTCATTCTGCATCAAAACACATTTCAATCCCTACATTGAAGCATCGCTACATATAAAAAAACCTTATCCCCTATAGGGCAATGTGATTATAGGTGCAGTGACCAACATATTCATAATATCAAACAAGTTTTATTTATATTCATCCATCTTGGTGAACTTCAATACCATACATGTTAACTTAGTTAGTAGATATGAAAATCATGGGAAATTTATCACAAAGAATTGGTGACAATCAAAAAAACCCTAAGAAAAACATAGATTTTAGCCACTATGGTTAATTTGTTCCATTGGTCAATCACATATATCTATGATGGATCCATATATATAACCACTCATATGATTATATATAGATCCTAAAGATTTTGGAATATATTTTCCATTAAATAAACTCAATGTGTTTGATAGCTTGTAACACACACAACACCAAACCTTAGTGAATAATGGTTTACTATTAGCAAAATTGAATACATTATTAAATATTTAAATTAAATTAATAAAAAATTATTTTTAAAAAATAAAAGGGGTCAAATTCACTTAAGAAAATATAGTTGATTCTAAAGAGACTGCTTCAAACTATTTGGTTAAATTATCCATTTTTGTTAAATTTAATACTTTTTAGGAATGAAATAAATAAAAAATTTGATAAAAATAAAGTAATAATTAATAAAATAAATTAAATACATCAATGAAATGGTTATTTAATTATAAGGGTTAATATTATAATAATTATAGTTTAAACTAAAATGCTTTTTTACAAACATTGTTTTATTATATATGCCTTATTTAAAAGTAAATTCCTATTATTATAATATTCAAAATTTGAAAAATCATTGTATATACAAGTATAAAATTGAATTATCATTCACACATTAATTATAAATTTGTTATAAATAAAGATAAAATTATTTGGAGATAAAACAAGATATTTCAAGGAAACCATTTTTATCATGCCCAAAGTATTTTCTCATAATAGATTAAATTAATCACTAATATTTATTGATTTTTATGAAATTTTTATATAATATATTCAGTCAAATACAACAACATTCATCTAATGGAAGTTACTTATCTAGGAATAATAATAGATTATTATTTTTGCTTCAAAAATAATTTTTTCTAAAATTGTTTTTTTTAAATAAATCATGGATATTTATATAATATCTTCCACTTTTAGAAATTGAATTTGATAAAATAATTTCCATATTTTGAAGAAGAATATAAAAATTCGATTATACACTCAATTTCAATTTATTTATAAAAATAGTTACCTAGTTAAAAATATAGTCATCATGGTTAAGTTTAAATGTGGTAAATGGTTAAACTAAGAGACAAGGAACAAATATCACTAATCATGTATAATTTTGATTGGATTTGTGAATTTTGACCCTAATTTATCCTATATTTTAAAATATTGTTTGATTAAAGAGTTTATAATTGCTAAAAGAGGGTGGTGATTTGTAGTTTAAAAAAATAAATTAACTAAAAACCCAAACCTCTTTATTATAGTTTATTAGACTCAATTATAATCCAATAATCAGAATAACTATATTAAACTCCTAGAGTGATCATTAGATCAGAGTTTAGAAAATTTTAATAAGATAAAATTTCTATATCAATGCACAATGGAAATATAATTACTTGTAGGAAGAAGTAAAATAAAATCTTAAAAGTAAAATTAATAATTACATACAAAAGGATTTATAAAAGTGTTCCTACTATTTAAAATTAATATTTAAGGAAGTCACAAACCTTGACTTTAGGTATCCCCAATTTTCAACCTAACAATATGGCCTATCTTTCTTCAATAATAAATACCCCAATCTAAAATATCAGAACCAGCTCTGTCTTCATATCCCCAAAAACCCTTGACCGACCTTTTTCTTTCATAAAATCTTCCATAATTTATCATTCCTTCAATATATATGATAATTATTTTCTCATAATTCATGTTTATTTATATTGGATCACTTTTAAATCATGTGAAATGTTGTACTCCATAAACAATATTAGTTCTTGATGGGGTTGAAAATATGATTCCAATCATATTCTTATATTATCTCTTATATCCACTTAGTGTATCCTCATTTTTAAATTTAACAATTAATTTAATATGTATTGAAATTTATTTTGGATCACCCATGTTAAAATATATAAAAATTTTCTGGTATATTTATCTAGGGATATAAATTTATTTATTTTCTTTTGTATCACTTATAAGCACAAACAAAATTTAAACTTAAAAAAACTTTTCATCTCAAATTAATTTTTCATTTATTTACCAAAGTCTATAAAAATATGTTCATTATTACCTATAATAATTATGTCTTCAACATACATAAAAAATATTATATTTTTTCATTTCATTCAAATATATATTTATGTACATTGATCCATTTTTTGAAATTAATGTTCTATAAATAGTTATTCATATTGAATTACATAGCTCATAGAGATTATTTAAAACCATAATGGGTCTCTTTAATATTAAACATTTGGTAACATCATTACCAAAAATAGAAACTATATTTAAGAGAATAAAATCTTATTCATATAGATCACTATTTAGCCAAGAATATTTAACATCCATATGATAAACATTACAATATATTCAGTAAAAAAAATAATAAAATTCTAATTCCCTATATTTTTTCAATAAGTGAATGATTTTCATAAAAATATATTCCTTCACTTATTTTTAATTTTTAAAAAAGTCACATAGTTGGGTTGAGTGGGAACCCCAAAGATTATTCAATAAATTAAGCCTCAAAGGAAAACACAATGTCATTACAAAAAAAATTATTGTGTCCATACCATTAGAACTTTTAAAACTCTAATGGATATAGAATTCCATGTTATTTGGATCATACATTATGATATATTCAATTTAATAGACCATGTTTTACTAATATTTAAAATAATCATCCAATTTTGTCTTTTTTTCAATAAATTCATGAACTGGGATGTGCCCTTTAATTTTAAACCATGTATCTTATTCATCGTTAATTTCAGCTTGGTTTTCTTTTTCATAAAATTAATCAACTTATACTGGTGTATCATTAGTTTCAAATTTGTCTTCCATTTTATCCTCCTAGGAATTCATGAGCCTCCCAAGTCAGGTGTGGATTCCTCTTTCTCTACTTGCACCTTTTCTTCACCCCCACCATCTTTACATGATGTATCATTAGCATTACTTCCTATAACCACATCTTATCCAATTTTTTTCTTATCCAAATTCTCTTTAGATAAATAATCTCATTTTCTGGAATTTTTTTACTCACTATAGACCTAGAAACATTTCTATCTAGTCTGGTATTCATAGGTTTGGGTAGCTTTGAATAATCCTCTTTCTTTCTATTTTTCTTTATTATATTAATCAGATAGTCCCCAAACACCAATCCCCCCTTATTTCCATTCTTCCAACTTGATCATAAGAAATAATTATATTTTAAACCACTTTAATGTTAAGGAAAGACTAAGAATTTACATCTTCCCCTTGATCATAAAATTCAAGTAGTCCCTCTTTATGATCATAGTTTTCTAGCTCACTAAGGATCGTAATGTTATTGAACAATATAACCTTTGAATCAAATTCCTACACATTAGCTTCACAACTCAAGGGTGTAGAATACTCCTCTATGTATTCATCATTACCTTTTACTCCTATAATTGAGCCTTGGATAATACCTAATCAGTTCTAATTTGACTAGTACCCCAGGATGATGGATTTTTTTCCCAGCTGCATTATAGGTAGCTCATGCACCTACCTCACCATGACTTCCATCATGGATTCTGCACATTTTACATGTGTAATCCATATTTATTTGGGATCCACATTATAATTCCATGGTATATGGGGTATAGGTGGGAGATATGTACAACTTTACACCTCCCACCATTTATTTTTTAAGGAATCCATGGTGACATTCCTTAAATCATCAGATTCGACTCAAGAGAGCTCCTCTATTAGGTGAGAGATCCAAGAGAGCTCCATATGTGTAAAGATCTGGTGGGGGAGTTGTGTCAAAATCAACACCTCCTACCATGAATATATAAGGAGGGCCATGGGAGCTTCAAAAATAATTTTTTCTAAGCCAAATAGATCCATTGTTAGAGAGCCTTGAGAGCTCTATGTGAGAGATAAAAATAGGTGTAGAGAGGGATTTTTTTGTAATATTTATTCATATTGAAATAAAGTTTGGTTTCCCCCTATATTTTTTTTATTCATGATTATCGAATCAAAACAAGTGGTATCATAGGAGGTTTTGGTGAAATGGTGGCAAATAGTGAATATTTTCTAGTGATCAGAAAATTAAAATTACTTCTAATCATGTTTTTAATCTATATTTTAAAATTATGTGTTGAGGTGATTCCAACGGCACAAACAGCATCGAAAAATGAGCTAAAACAAGATCTCTATGATCAATCAAAGTTTGATCAAACTTTAGGTGCTATAGTACCCCTTTTCTAGAGAAGAAGGTACTATTACAACACTAGCGACTTTTCTAGTGAGATTCCAACAACTAATCCAGTGCTCCACATTAGCACCACATCAAAGAAACATCATCTATTGGTCTATGCCATTGACACATATTTGGTCATATCTTGATCAATCAGTGTCCTATTTCAATTATCCAATAGTCAATTACACCATTTTTTATCATTCCAAATGAAAAATGTGAACTGCATTTTTTCAGATTCTACAAAAACAATTACATAATTGAAATTAAATGGAGTGACCGTCTATAGGATGTGTTCAAGGGGTCAGAAACATTTTCCAAATCTAGAGAATATCTATAGATGGCAGGATACCATCATACAAATGATACCATTGTGGTATAGAGGGACACATAAAACAGAATTGTCAAAGGTCGCTATAATAAAAGGGTCAATATAGAAACTGACAAAGAGGAAATAGAGACGTACATGTGAAATTATCTAGAGAAGTCATTCTTTGCTCCAAAGAAAAAGAATAGATATTATTTCATACATCAGGCCAAGACATTGGATGGGTGGTCGATACTACAGCATCGTACCTTGTCACTTTTCATCTTGAGTATTTATTGACTTATAAAGCTGGTGACTTTGGTGTAGTCAATATGGGGAATACCTGTTCAATATAGATATTTGGCATGGGTGATATCCAATTCAAGAAGATTTTAAGATACACAATCACCCTGAAGGATTTTTGTGTGTTCTAATCCTTCAACTCAACCTGTTATCAGGAATATCCTTTGACTAATAGGGTTATGATAGCATCTTGAGTAATGGAGCATGGAATATGAAAAAAAGATCCATCATTATTTCCTAAGAACATATATGTGGTATATTGTACAAAAATCATATGAAGACATGTTAAAACAACCTCAACATAATATAAGGAGATATGTCATCCATTATGTGGAATAGGAGACTTGGCCAAATGAGTGAAAGGGGGATATCTATCCTAATGAATAAAAAGTACATCAGTATTAACAAGGATGCATTGCTTGATCATTGTAAATAATTCTTATATGGGAAGCATTATAAAGTCTCTTTCAATACTTTTTGATCAAGGAGATCAGAGTTCTTGTAACTGTTTCACTCTGATGTATGTGGACCTACAGAGGTGGATTCATTATGAGGTAACAAATATTTCCAATCCTTTATTGATGATGAATCTCAAAGGGTGTGGTTTTTCTTTTTTTAGATAAAATACAAATTACTAGAATAATTTAAGATGGTTTATGATATACAAGAGTATAAGATTGAAAATAAATAGTTGAATGATGAATTGCAGTCCTTGAAATCATTTTTTGAGGAGATGAGGAAGGACTTTCAAGCTAATCTTGCTCCAACTCTGGTTGCTAGTCTAAGTGAGGATGATTCTAACATGCTCTCAGGAAAGGTTGTATCTTAGATTCAACCTAATTTGATTTTAGTGGTTTTTCAATCACAACACAAAATTTTCAAATGGAATGTGTGGGATTGTTTATGTTATCAATTTATTGACAGATGAATATAATATATCTTTAGAGATAGTTATTTAAAAGCCTAATGCTTTCACCTTAGTTGTTCTAGCTCAATCAGCTTCTGCACGGACCTCTCAGTCTTCAAACAGTAAAATAATTAGATCTATGATTAGATAAGAGCTTCAAGATTGGATTGGTGCTTATGTTCATGAAATCCTTGGTAAGATTAAAAAGAATAATGATCATGTGTGTGACATGGTCATGTATTAATCAAAATCTTTTACTGATTCTCAAGAAAAAATTTCAAAGGAATTGGATTTATATTTTAAGAATATCTATACCAAGCACTAGTTGACCAGTCATTTCAAGTATTTAGTGAATAATTTGAGTATACCTTTAATGAATCAAGCTTTCAAAGAGTAAGTAAAGTAGTTGAAGTAGTATACCCCTACCCTTTATAAGTTCATGGAGAATAATGATGACTTTGAGAAAGTAATGGAATATGGTAGTGAGTTTATCATAGACTTCATCAATCTATTTAATCCTTACATACACCATTAAAAAATAGTAATTGTTGCTCTAGAAGCTACCCCTCGGAGACCTAGCCTGATTTTTTCGACCTCTATATCCTTTTCACCTATTACCATGACCCCTTCTTAGGCTCTAAGATAGATTATAAGAGTCATTTATGATCATCCTTTACCTTCTTATTTCTTCATATAAAGCCTTTCTCCTTCTATTATTGAGGGAGTTCCTCTAACTCCTCTCTGTATCCAATCTGAACTACCAACCACTACCACTTCTACACCTACTACTTCTACATCTAATGTCTCTTATAAGGGAAAAGTGGTAGTGGAGTCAGATCCAAACTGATTGGCTGTTTTTTAATCGGGATATGATGTACTTTTTGTGATTGTATTATATTAATGTCTTCAATGAAATTTGCTCACTCTTTTATTTTCTTATTGATTACCTTTTGTGCTTATTCTTAATTTTCATTACTCTATTTTATTTTTCATAATCCCAAAAAGGGGAGAACTCAAAGATAAAATTTAACTCACCAAAAATCATTATGGTATTCAGATACTCTACTATATGAAGTTATTATACTAATAATCTAATCTCTAATACTAATATATGACTATGATCTCTGATATTTCATATATATACTCTGGTACTATAATGGATTGCTTTGATATTATTCTTTCTATGCTAAATTTAATTGATATTTTTTTGTGTCTTGATTTAAAAAAATTTATCTGATATGTTAAGAAAAATACTTGTCCTTTACTATGATAATTATGTATGTCTTGTAAATGCCATGATTTGTGATCATGAAAAAGGGGGATATTGTTGGACTCCTCTAGTTTTAATGATCACAAATCATTATTAATCTGGTTTTATTATGTTTCATTATGTTTATTTATAATCTTAATCTTTTATGTTAAGTATTACTTCATAAGACAGGTTGAAAATATTTTACTGGGTATGAGTCTCGGTTAGAGAACTCACAGTCACCATTCAATCTGAAAAATCGATAAAGTATGAGTCACCATTGAAGTTACTTACCAGTTATGAATTTTCATAAAGGACTATACACCGTTGATATGGACCAGTCACCATTTCATCGATCTACCATTCCATAATTTTTTCAAATTCTTTGTTACCATTTTTAAGACACCATTCAAGAATTTCAGAATTTTCATAAAGTCTATGTCACCATTATTAAGACATCGTTACTAAATTCTGGATTTTTTGTAAAGTCTAAGACACCATTCTTAAGACGCCATTCTAGAATTATAGAATTATTTAAAATTATAAGACATTGTTCTGAAGACACTATTTAGAGAAAAAAGGATAAGCCATTGATCCTGTGTCACCAACCTTGTGGCACCGTTCCAGACTTTGTCATTTATTCTTTTACCATTTAAATTCAAAATTATTACTAACAGTCATATTTGAGTTATTTAATGATATTGATTTCATTAATGATCTTTCAAAGACAATATTAATGACTATGTCAGTAGGCTGTATGAGGTACAAGGTACCTGCATGTGATGAATATCATGATTCTTATCAACCAAAGAAAAACACCCAGAAATAAATAAGGTGGTTCTTGAGTAGGTCGATACACACATGAGGCCAAGCATTAAAAACACAAAATATAATAATCCTGATAGAAGTGAAAAAGGAATAAATTTCTGTAAAACAAAGTGAAAACATCTTTATAGAATCATATCCAAGTGAAGAGGATTTCTGAGTAGTTTTCTCACCTCACTAGAAACAAAAACACATAGCATCCACGACACTCTATTTTTTATGTCTATTTCCAGAAGTAGACTTGAGCTTCTCATCTAATACATCCAATAGGCCCAGAAGTATCAAGCACATCACACAGATATTTCTATACATTTCCTCATTATTTCTTCTATTTTGTGTACATTTCACTACTTATTGAGTATTGTGTGTGTCTATATCACAAACACACACGGTCTCCTGAGATAAGATGGAGGATATAAGATATCCCCACTTCATCTTTTTTCTACACCTTTTTACTCCCATATAGAACTATGAAAGAGGTCCATTCATGGCCTGGTTGTTTTTTGTTTCCATGTATAATTTTGGTAGAGGTATGGTTGACATGGACCGCTTGTATGATGTTATAAACCCCGATCTTGAGTGTGGATCAATTTTATATATATATAAACTACTTGGTGGTAGGTGATCACCAAGTGGAGAGGATTAATTCTATGCTTGAGACAGAATCTGTTTTTTTAAATCTATTGTGTTTTTAAGTTTAGTTTTCTTATCTTTTTCATTACTCAAACCAGAAAACTATACTTCACACTGATAGTTAATCTTAGATAGTGTTTTTATTTGAATTTGATTTATTAGACTGAATTCAAAAAGTTAGGATATTTATTCAAAGTGTTTTAACTGAGAACTAATCACTCTTTGAGAATTATTTCAAACAAATTCAATATTTTTTAAATATTCTACTTTGGTTAACTAGAATGAACCTTTCTTTTATTAGGGGATTTTTAAATCAATGTGTTAAAACATAAATTTATTATCAGAACTCAATTCACCCCCCCCCCCCATCTTGAGTGTCATACTCTGACCAACATGGATGTTGTACGATATATGTGGAATAGACTATCCATTGAGAGTATTTAGAAAATATATCATGGATATGATTGATTTGGAAGAGCTTAGTGTGCCAGTGTTGCGGTGTTCTCCCATGTAAGTAAATTGACGTCTTATTTTTTATTTCTTTAATTATAGATTATTTTAATTGATTTACTATATTACTTTTTTAATTAGGTATGTACACATGATTCTTATTCAAAATGAGACCAATCTCGTTTATGGTTTATTAGATCCATAATTTATTTGTTCATATATATGAAAATTCATGTCATGGAAAAAATTTAACAATGATCTCTTATCGATAAAGAACCCAAATACAATCAAATACGTGAAAGTAATGGTAATTATTTTTTATATTAGATATTATTATTATTTTATATATAAATATATATACATATATTTGTTTTTATAATCAAGTTAAGGTTTTATAACTGTGGTGTCATTGTGAACAAGGAAATGTGAAATGTGGTTATTATGTTCTATGATTCAGGTATGAGATAATCACAACTAGGTTAACAACTAAATTTGATAAGGTTGTTTATATTATTTATTTTATATTTTATGTCATAGTATTCTGTATTTTAATATTATAACATTCAGTGTTATTGTAGAAATTCAATGATGTTGATTCATATATGAATGATGAAATTACCCATCTTTGATCTTTCTTTGTGAACAATTTGTTAAGTATGATTGAGATTTAAATTATTAGGTATGTATATTTAAATTTTTATTATTAATATGAAATTTTACTAATAAAAAGTGTTCAAAAACTAATTATTTTGTATTAATGGGTGTTTGAACATTATGATATCAAAATAATGCTTCAACAGTAATCTTGAATGAATATTTTATAAATTATCAAGCATGTGTTTTTTATTTTAGTTTAAAATATAATTAAGTAGACAATGATGAAATTTGCTACTAAATGTTGCACATCCTCTCTCACTATTGATTTGATATTTTGAGGAGGATTTTTTCAAGAAAGTGCAGATTAAACATTTTTTTAGTGTTTCATTAAATATTTTTTATGAAACTTCATTTGGAGAATGATGATGAAATGTCTTGATTTTGTTTTTGTATTTTTTATTTTCTATTATAGGGTTTCTGGCTTTTTTGTGTGTGTTATATCGATTCTTCTCTAAAAAATCGTTTAAATTTCAGTGTTAGTTTTTTTAAAACCAATGAATAAATCATTAAAAAATTATGTTTTATCTTCAATATTAGGTTTTTTATAAATCGATGCCAAAGATCAATTTCAGCATTGATTTTTATTAGAAATCGACACTAAAAACATGAACAGAATTGATTTTTGGTGCTAGTTTTTGTTTAAAAGTGACGTCAAAAACCAAAATTAAGGGAACTTCGAAATTAGTTTTTCCTTAAAACTGATGCTAAAAACTAATTTTCAGTATCATTTTATAGTGGAATCGACACCAAAAACTTGACCAAAAAAATGTAAAAACCTATTTTAGGCATCAGTTTTTTAAAAATGATGTGGAAAATCTTGTTTATAATTTCCCCTTTATAAATTTTGGTTAAAAATTGATGTTAAAAATGAAAAAAAATTATGTTAAAATATGTTTTTTCAATAGTTCCAAATGTGTTTACTTTGTTTCTAGTATGCCACTTGTGTTTTATACTAAATTTTTATTTTAAAATGGAAATTTTCTTTGAGTTATATTGGTCACATCATGTGTCAGTTTGATGTGTGACTAATTCATACATGTCAAAAATTACTTATGAATCATTTTCCTAAATTATTAAGAAAATTTGAGCTTGTTATTCTGGTTTTTAGTGAGTGAATATTTTTGAACTAAAATTTAAATTTTAAATTTATAACGAATACTTTGAGTCATACCGTGCACACAATGCATCAGATTGAGATGTGGATGATTTCTACATGACACACATGACTTATTGATCATTTTCCTAAATTAATAAAACAATCTAAAGGATTTTTCTTGGTTTTGAGAATGTGAGTTGTCTTTTTTACTAAAATTAATGTCAATTTTAAATAAAAAGTCACACTTTGAGTCATATCGGTTTCACCATGCATTAGATTGAGATGAGTCTGATTCCTAAATGTCAATAATGAATTATGAATTATTTTATTAATGTTTGAAAATAATCCAAATGAATTTTCTCAATTTTGAGTATGACACTTACCTTTTTTACTAAAATATCATTTTAAATTGGAAACACATACTTTGAGTCATACCAATCACATCATGTGTCAGTTTGATGTGAGAATAATTCCTAAACATAAAAAATTAATTATGAATCGTTTTAGTAAATTAATAGTAAAATATGAGTGTGTTTTCTAGGTTTTTAATGAGTGATACATTTGAACTAAAATATCAATTTTAAACTGATAACGTACCCTTTGAGTCATACTAGGAACATCATGTATTGTATCGAGGTTCAGTAGATTCTTACAAATCAAAAATAATATATGGATCATTATCATAAAGTATCAAAATAATATGAAGGTGTATGCTCATTTTTGAGTATTTTAGTTGTCTTTTTTATTAAAATTAATGTCAGTTTTAAAATAAAATGAGACACTTTTATTCATACTGATCACACCATACATCAGATTGAGGTGATACTCATTCATACACATATAAATTTACTTATGGATCTCTTTATTAAAGTATCACACTAATCTGGATATGTTTTCATAGTTGTGAGTATGTCACTTGTGTTTTTTACAAAAATGTTATTTTAAACTAGAAACATTCACTTTGAGTCATATTGATCACATCATGCATTGATTTGATGTGAGACAGATTTCTATACATCACAAATGACTTATTAATCATTGTACTAAATTAATAAGACAATTTGATAATTTTCTCTTAGTTTTCAGTGAGTGGAACTTTTTGAAATAAAATGTCAATTTTATACTGACAACAGACACTTTGAGTCATAAAGGGAGCATCATGTATTAGATTGATGTGAGGATAATTCCTAAAAATCAAAAATAAATTGTGGACCTTTTTTATAAAGTATAAAAACAATAGTAATTTTTCTAATTTATTTTGATTATTTTGGTTGTCTTTTCACTAAAATTAATGTCAATTATAAATAAAAGACACACATATAGTCATACTGGTCACACACTTCATTATATTTAAGTGAGGATAATTCTTACACAACAAAAATGTATTATGGATAATTTTACTAAAGTATCAAAATAATAGTAATTCATTTTCATGGTTTTGAGTAAGTCCCTTTTTTACTAAAATGTCATTTGAAACTAGAAACATGTACTTTGAGTCATACTAATGACATCGTGTGAATGTTTGACATGAGACTTGTAACGCCCCAACCCCAGTTACCCAGAGTCAGTTCATTATTACATAATATTGGCATGATCACAAAAGGTCAAGTCTCAAAAGACCGATTAGTTTAGTAGCCTTAGAAGCACTAGATACATTCATAAGTCTTACATTACATCACAAAGTGAAAAACTACAACAACATAGTCTCCATAGTCCACAATCATATCCCCTCAGACTATCTCTATAGGTCAGTCATAAAATACTTCTTCACATCCTGGGAAAAATAAAACATAGAAAGGGGTGAGTTCAGATGCTCAGTAAGGATAACAATATTTATAAAACTTTCATAAATAAGCATAAACATTTAAGGCATTGTATAACTAAAACAAAATACTTTTAAACTTGAACTTCAGCATAATATGGAAAAGATAAAATGAAATGATGCCATTTACTTATTCACATGGATATTCTACTAGTCGAATAATCACATGCAATATCAATAACCACTTTCATAATGATGGAATGCATAATGCTAGACTATCATAACCACATAGTCAAGGCCTTGTGCCAAGACTACAAATAAGATTTTGTCAAGGCCTTGTTCCAAGACACTATTTTGTCTCATGATACCTACCGATGCATCTAGGAGTTATAGCGGGCTCCACTCGTCACTTATTAAGTCCAATGCATTCCTCATACGAATAGGTTTAAACATAACATAAACATTCGTATTAAAACTAGCATACAAAATGTCAATACTTTCTCTATAAACCATGAATGGTATAAAAATAACACATCCACAGTCAAAAATATCACTAAACCTTCAATACAACATGGAAGTTTTGTATCATAATAAATCAACTTCAAATAAGCTTAAAATCCATCAAAGGATGTTGACATAGATGAAATCGAAAATATTTGAGAGAAATATCTCTTTTTTTAAGTCATTTAAAAGTCACATAATTATAAAATAAAACATTTACTTTGAAAATATTATTATAAGATTGTAAGGGAAGCTTTGAATATTTTATAACGGCAGAAAATAGTCTCTCCCGCCGTATAAGTTAAAAAAACATTCTTACCTTAATTTTTCGAAAAGTTTAAAAAGGACCTTGTTTGGAAAATGATGAAAATATTCCTTTATAAACATATTATAAAAGTAAAACAAGGGTATAAATGACTTTAACCCATATTCTATAAAATAGTAATAATTTTTGAAATACATTTTAAAGAAACATGGATGTTGATGATAAAGAGGTCCCGGTAGATAATTACGTATAAACAACCTCAGATAATGAAGAGATTGTGAAATAAACCCTTACCTTGTACTTTCCCTTGGTATAGGGTGGGTTCACCTCCTTTATAATAGTTAAATAATTGTTATTAAATTATACAAGAATAATATACAAAAAATATTATATCATGTATGATCTTCTAATATTGTTTTGTTAATAATATTTTAGTATTTTTGTCGTTTCGGGTGTTCACTTGCTCATTTTCTTTAATATGTTTTGTTACATAAGTCATGTTTGTTATCCATAGGTTGTATCTTATTCATATACAAAATGATATCAAGTCCTTAAACATTATTTTTTATCATCAAATGAGAATTAGACTTTCATGGATGTGATGGGGAATGAATCTCATCATGTTCGTGGAGACGGTAGTCCATACGTACGCGCGAGCGACAATATCATTCTTTTGATATTAAAATAATATATAATTGGATGGTATATCATATATACAGAATAATTATCATGTTATATTTATTATTTATATCAATTACACATCATTATCATACTCATCCAAATAATAATGTTTTGAATAACAATTACACCATGACATGGAGATGGTAAGCCGTATGTACACACGTATGGTGAAATGTCATTAAAATGATAAATAGAATACTAAATATGGTTGAACCATATTTATAATAACATCACAATATATAGAATATACTGGTGTTATTATTTTAGAATGGAAATAACAGAGAAAGAAGAATTTGAAGAAGAAAGGAACTTGAAAGAGGGTGGTGAAAACATTACCTCTTCTTCAGGTTCTTCCTTTTGATTTGATCAAAAGGGCTCCTTAGGATGGCTTTTTGACTAAATTAAGGACTCTATGATGAATTTAGGGAATTTGAGAGAATATTTGGGCAGGGTTTGGCCGAGCCAAAAGGCTTTTAAGGTGTGAATTAGTGAGAAGGGGGAGTTCCCTTTTAAAAGAGGGGTGAGGGGCACCTTTGGAAAAGCTAGAAATATTATTTTATAATAAATTTATATTCAGTTTCCAATGGCTCAAAGGTATTTTATTTAACGTTTAAGGTAGGGATAAGTCAAAAATAACTCATACAATAGGTTTTAGATAGGTTTGGGTCACTATATTAACCTTATTGTTTAGTTTTAACTCTTAGTTAATTAGTTTGACATTTACCATGTCTCTTTGTATTTTTATATTATATAGTTAATAAACTTACTATATACATCCAAGAGACCCCCAAGTGGTCCATTAATAATACACCTATCATTATATAAGTCTTTTGGCCGAACCTTAGATATTTAGTAATAGAATATCAATTAATAATATAATATTTGTTTTAAAAACTCATTTATGTCAATTTTGACACTATTTAATAATTGATTTTTGTTAAAGTCTTAAAAACTTTATTAATTCGAAAAAAAATCATTTAATATATCCTGAAATGTTATATTAACCAATAAAAGTTTTTTATGTCATAGAAACTTTCAATTTATATTTATTTTAACTTTTATAATACTAATTCTTTGATTCTTTCTTTAATAAGGAAAATACTACATCATTATTGTGTCATAAATAAATTTAATTATTCAATGTCTAAAAAATATAAATAAAATACCATTATGTAGGAAAAAAATTTATATTTATAATTAATATTTATCGTTGAAAATATAAAATATATAACCCTATGTAAAAAAATTCTAAAAGATATTTGCTTGTGTCATTTTTGTATTTACTTTAACTTAATTAATATAAAGTGTCATTATCACTTATAATTGTATCCATGGGGTCCCAAAAATCGACCCAAAGATGACCATGGTCGGAAATGTATCAACCAATAGGGTGACGACACATTTTAGGGTAATTTATTATTATTATAATATTATTTTGTTACCCTTATTTACCGGATTTACCCTTTAACCATGGTAAATAAAATATTTACCGAAGTAATTATTCAAAATGTCTAAAAATAAAAGTTACCTATTTATAAAATTTGGACCTCCTGATTCTAAATATGGAATTAATTTTTCTAAATTCAAAACACAGAGGTGGCATAAATTAATTTAAAATTAATTCCCACTGTCAAAACAAAAAAGCGTGTTTTTAAGAAATAATAACTATCAAAAGATTGGCACTTTCTTATGTTTAGTTTAAATGTGAAATGACGTCCAATGAAAAACATTGTATTAAATGGTAAAAATATATTCTAAATATACTTTAAAATCACTCAAATTCATAATTTATCACTATTAATTATTTCTATTAAAAAAGTTGTTTTTAATTAAAATTTATTAATTTTCACTATTCATCAAAATATGAAAGTTATCCGAAAAGTACCAAAAATTAACCCTAAGCTAATTTCGAAATTCCGAACTCAAAAATGAAGTCAATTTTGAAAGATAAAATGTATAAAATTTCAAAAAGTGGGTATTACTATTCATAACGGCTAGTTTGATTGGTTGTGGTGTGTGTTAAAACTCGAAGTTGCGTACAACACACGCTACTATATTATTCAAAGAGAAGCGTACCGGGGAAGATTGGGGTGTTACATTCTCCCCTCCTTCAAATAATTTCATCCTCTAAATTTCTAGAATACTACTGCATGAAAAGACTCGGGTGGTTCTTCATCATAAGTTCCTTGGGTTACCACGTTGCCTCTTCCATCTTATGGTTTCTCCATAGAACTTTTTCCAGATGAGTCATCCGGTTTCTCATCCCCTATTCTCTTATATCAAGAATATTGATAGGCTCTTCACAATAATACAAATCGGTTTCCAGTTCTAATTCCTCATAGGTGAGTACATGCGTTGGGTCAGGCATATATTTTCTCAATAGTGATACATGGAACACATCGTGAACTTTGGAGAGACTTGGAGGCATTGCCAAATGGTAAGCTACAACCCCAATTTGTTCTAGAATTTCAAATGGTCTGATGTACCTGGGACTCAATTTTCCCTTCTTACCGAAACGTATAACACCCTTCCATGGAGATACCTTCAAGAAAACATGATCTCTTACCTGAAATTCCAAATCCTTCCTTTGGTTTTCAACATAGCTCTTCTGCCTACTTTGAGCTGCTTTGATGTGGTTTGGGATTACCTTCACATTTTCCATCATTTCCTCCACCAGTTCTGGGCCTTCTAGTTTTCTTTCACCAACATCATCCCAACAGGTTGGTGTGCAACATCTATTTCTGTATAATACTTAATATGGTGCCATCTGAATACTCGAATGGAAGCTATTGTTTTAGGAAAATTATACCAAAAGTAAATAATTATCCCGCATAACTTGAAAGTCAAGTAAGCACGGTCTCAACATTTCCTCTAAGGTTTGAATAGTCTGTTCTTATTGTCCATCAGTTTGGGGGTGGTAAGCAGTGCTCAAATGAAATTTATTATCTAGGGATTTCAGAAGATTTTTCCAGAATCTTGATGTAAAACGAGGATCAAGATCCGAAACAATTGATAGGGGTACTCCATGAAGTCTCACAACTTCATTAATATATATTCTTTCTAGACATTCAAGTGGTAAATCTTCCCTTATATCCAGAAAATGTGGTGACTTGGTATAATGATCAACAATGACCCATATTGCATCATTCCTTCTAGGTGTCTTTGGTAGTCCCATAACAAAGTCCATCATGATATTATCCCATTTCCACTCAGGTATAGGAAGAGGTTGCAATACTCCACTAGATTGTTGCCTTCCATCTTTCACTTGTTGAAAAGCCATACATCTTGACACAAAATCAGCAATCTCCCTCTTCATGTTGTCCCACCAAAAATGTTCCTTCAAATATCTATACATTTTGGTGCTCCTAAGGTGTATAGAGAAATTTGAACTATGACCATCGTCCAACAATTCTCTTTTTAGATCAGGTATATTGGGAACACAAAGTATCTTCCCAAATTTAAAAATTCCATCTTCATACACAAAGTCACTCAATCTCCCATCATTCATAGCTTTAATATTCTTTTTAAACTCTTCATCATCGGCCTGAGAACTCTTTATCCTTTCTAATAAAGATGGTTTGGCAACCATTTGTAAAATTATTGATATTTCACCTTCCATGGTGATTCCCATATCCATCTTTACTAAATCCATAAAAATAGGATCCCTTTCTACTCTCATCTTGTTCAAAACTCCATGATCCTTTCTACTCAAAGAATCTTCCACCTTATTTTCCTTCCCTGGGTGGCAGTGTATCGTGAAATCATAATCCTTGAGTAGTTCAAGCCACCATTTTTTCCTCATGTGGAGTTCTTTTTGTGAGAAATGTACTTCAAACTCTTGTGATCAGTATAAATCTCACATTTTTCACCATAGAGATAATGTCTCCATATCTTCAAAGAAAAAATTATAGTAGCTAACTCAAGATCATGAGTATGATAGTTTTTCTCATGATATTTCATCTATCGTGATGCATAGGCAATAACTCTATCATTCTACATAAGGACACAACCAAGTCATTTCTTCGATGCATCACTATAAATAAAAAACTCGTCATTTCCTGATGGTAGAGTCAAAATAGGAGCATTGACTAATCTTATCTTCAGTTCTTCAAAACATTCTTCACACTCTTTTGTCCAAAAATATTTGACTCCTTTAAGTTTGAGATTTGTTAATGGGTTAGCCAATTAGGCAAAATTCTGGACAAAACGTCGATAATAACCTGCTAAACCAATAAAACTATGTACCTCAGTTATACTCATTGGTTCTGGACATTCTTGGATTTCTCTTGTCTTAGAAGGATCAATAGAGATTCCATCTTTAGAGACAATATGGCCAAGAAAAGAAATCTCTTGAAGCCAGAATTCACACTTGCTAAAATTACCATATAATTCATGTCTTCTCAGAGTCTTTATGATAATGACCAAGTGAATTTCAGGATCTTCATATATTTTGGAATATACCAAGATATCATCAATAAATACCACCAAAAAATCATCAAGATATTCCTTGAAAACTCTATTCATTAGTTCCATGAATACATAGGGTGCATTAGTCAATCCAAAAGGCATTACTGTAAACTTGTAATGCCCGTACCTGGTTCGAAATGCTATCTTCAGAATGTCTTCCTTCTTCACACACAACTTATGGTATCCAGATCGAAGGTAAATCTTTGAAAAGTATTGAGCTTCATGCAGTTGGTCAAATAAATCATAAATGCGAGGTAGGGGATACTTTTTCTTTATTGTTATAGCATTAATTTCCTTATATTCAATACATAACCTCATATATCCATATTTCTTTTTAAAAAAAGGACAGGGGCTCCCCATGGAGAAACACTAGGGAGAATAAATCGCTTATTACTCAATTCCTCTAGTTGTTTCTTTAGTTCCACTAATTCCACAGTGGCCATTCTATAAGGGTTCTTCGATATAGGCCTTGAACCAGGAATTAAATCAATGGAAAACTCAATTTCTCGTTCTGGAGGATGTCCAGGTAAATATTCCAGAAACACATCTACATATTCTTTCACAATAGGTATGTCCACTATTTGAACATTATTTTTCTCACCCACAGACATTTCATTATCTTCCTCCCCAATAATTGAATTTAGTTGAGCTACTGGGGGTGGATCTAGATAAGAATTAGGTGGTGACGATCCTGCTCTAAAGATAAGGTGTTCCTTATCATCATCATCAAAAATCGTAACCTTATTCTTATTACAATAAATCTTCTCATCATGGTCTGAAAGCCAATCTATACCGAGGATTATATCAAATTCAATCATGGGTATGATGATGAGATCAGCAGATAAAGAACATTTATGTTTTCTAATGGGGACTGATTGACCAAACTTTGTTGCAATGATACTTCCCTTAGGAGTTTTTACTGACAACTCCCTTGTTAAATGAAATTGTAAATATCTAATTTTATTAGAAAAATGGGAAGATATGAAACAATGCGAGGATCCAGAATCAAATAAATCATTTTCTAAATTTGAGGAAACCATTAAATTACCTACCACCACGTCTTTCGGAGCTTCAACCTCAACAGTAGTGATAGCATAATCTTGGCCTTGATCCCTTGGCCTTTTCTGAGGTAAGTTTCTCTGACGCTTAGGAAATTCATTTGCATAATGTCCCATATCCTTGAAATTGTAGCATTGAACATCGGTAGCTTCTTTCTTCCCCTAGAAATCACGAGCTTGGTGGCCTTTTTCACCACACTTGTAGGAGACTCCCATTACTTTCAAGCAAGTACTGGGGTGTTTCTTCCAACATTTACTATAGAATGGATAATCAAATTTTCCCTTCTACCCCTTATTGTCATTTCCAGAGTGATCAGAAGATCTATTCTTCTCTTTCTTTTCTTTAAATTCATAAGATATATAGAATTATTTTTCTGTCTTAATAGCACATGAGACAATATCTTTGTACAACAAGAAGGTTTGTGAGACTAATTCTTGATGGAGAAATAGTTTTAACCCATCAAAGAAACAACCAATATTACTTCTTGGATTACGTATATAATCTACAGCATACCTCGCTAGCCTTGAAAGGTTAGTATCATACTTTGCGACATTCTCATCCTCTTTTTGCCTCAGACTCAGAAATTGCCTTCCCATATCTGCTCGATGGTCACGAGGAAAGTATTTTTCTAAGAACATATCTTTGAAATACCTCCATTCCATATTTGATAATTCATCATATTCCTTTGTGTTTTGAATCAATGACCACCAATGATCAGCATCTTCAGTGAGGCAGTAAACTGCCAAGATAACTTTTTCCCTTTCACTACTACCCAAGGCATGGAATATTTTCTCTAAGTAATTTATCCATTGCTCAGCTACTAAGGGATTTTTACTCCCATTGAATGTTGTTGGTTGTTGCCTCATGAAGCTATCTAACATTGATCCTCCACATTGTGGATCGGGGTGCTCCATACAGGTAAGGTTATTATTCATAACCTGAGTGAGTTGTCCCAGCATGGGGATTAGCTGATTAGCACCAGTTGCATCACCAGCTCCACTATAATTATCTTGCATAGGAGGGAAACCCCTACAAGGAGTGAGTGCATTGATACAGTTTCCATTTCTTCCACTAGGCACCATTTCTAAACAATGACATACACTAGATTATTTTATGAATTGCAATACATAAATCGAAACACTACTGGAAAACGGGCCTATACCCACAGTTTTTCAAAAAACCGTGGGTATAGGGATAATATTGGGACCTATACCCATGGTTTTGGACAAAACCGTGGGTATAGATTATTTTTGAAGACCAATACCCACAGTTCTACAAAACCGTGGGTATAGGTGATTTTTTTTGAAGACGTATACCCACGGTTTTGGCCAAACTGTGGGTATAGAGTTTTTTCAGAAGACCAATACCCACGGTTCTTCAAAACCGTGGGTATTGTGGTTTTTTTTTGGAAGACCTATACCCATGGTTTTAGAGAACTGTGGGTATAGATTTCCCTCCATAAGACGGGAACAAAAATTATGCGGGACAACGAAAAAAACATTTGCGGGAACACAGGTATGATTAATATATATAGATTTATACAAATAAAAATTCACAAAGTTTTTATAGATGAGTTGGTGAGCCGTCTGTTTGTGTACTGCATCGTCGCGGGATTGAATCCTGACGGCTTCTATTTTTCTAAAACCGTGAATAATATTAATATATGATTATAAATGTAGATACAAATTAAATTAATAAAGCTTGCTGGGTTGGTGAGGCAAGAGGAACTTGCTGCGTCAGACGCGGGATCGAAACCCGCTGCCTTCGCTTTTTCATAACGCGGTCATAAATTAATATATATTTAAAAATATAGATATATAATAATATAAATGGAGTAGCTAGAGTGGTCAAGTGTGATGCAATTATTGGCCAGGTTGTGGGACGTTGCGGGTTCAACCCCTACAGGCTGCAGGTTTTATATATTTTCACCCACAGTTTAAAAACCGTAAGTATAACACTTTGACAGTGTGGTAGCGTGGATGAGGCCTTGACACGGTGGAAAAAAAATACCCATGGTTTTTCAAACCATGGGTAAAGTTTAATACCCCTATACCGATTCCACTCATCCCCACAGTTCCCAAACCCATGGGTATAGCCTATACCCACAGTTTTGGGGGCTATACCCACGGTTTTGAACCGTGGGTATAGGTATTTTTTCCAGTAGTGAAACTTGTAAAACACTTGACATGAATTGAACAGTTTATGGATATAATATATAATCATAAAAAAATTATCTTTGAGGAAGTATATACTCATAAACCCTTCATAATGGTTGTAAAGAAAATGAGAATTATCCTAAGTATATCCCCCGGGAGTGTCGTAACCAAGAGTGCAGCAAGACCTGTTGTCATGCAGCAGTTCCCGTTCGATTCTTGCTCAAAGAAGTGTTTTTGGGTTTTACCCCTAGGTATATTTGTGCTAGAGACTCCTCTACCTACTCGTATCCAGACAGGGATGTATTGCTCGTAAAACTCACAAAATCTCGACAATACCAAAATTCTAAGAAGTTCTTCTACACTAATCTTCAAAGTCCATCTTAGGTCTATGTGCTCTAATCAGAGTTTATCTAAATCATGCTTCCAAGGTTTGTACTAAACTTCCTCTAATACCAATTGTAATGCCCCGACCCTAGTTACCTAGAGTCGGTGCATTATTACAAAATATTGGTATGATCCCAAAAGATCAATTCTCAAAAGAACGATTAATTTAGTATCCTTGGAAACACTAGATACAATCATAAGCCTTACATTACATCACAAAGTGAAAAACTACAACAACATAGTCTCCATATTTCACACAAATATCCCCTTAGAATATCCCTATAGGTTATTCATAAAATACTTCTTCACATCCTGGGAAAAATAAAACATATAAAGGGGTGAGCTCAGATGCTTAGTAAGGATAACAATATAGAGAAAACTTTGATAAATAAGTATAAACATTTAAGGTAATGTATAACTAAAACAAAAGCCTTTTAAAATTAAACTTCAGCATAATATGGAAAATATAAAATTAAATAATTCCATTTACTTATTCACATGGATATTCTACTAGTCGAATAATCATGTTCAATATCAATAACCACTTTCATAATGATGGAATGCATAATGTCAAACTATCTTAACCACATAGTCAAGGCCTTATGCTATAAATAAAAATAAGATTTTGTCAAGGCCTTGTGCCAAGACACTAGTTTGTCTCATGAGACCTACCAATGCATTGAGGATCTATAGAAGGCTCCACCTGTCACTCATTAAGTCCAATGCATTCCTCATATGAACAGGTTTAAATATAACATAAACATTCTTATATAAACTCTCCTACGAAATGTCAGTAATTTCTCCCTAAATCATGAATGATATAAAAATAACACATCCACAGTCAAAAATGTCACAAAAACTTCAATACAACATGGAAGTTTTGTATCATAATAAATCAACTTCAAATAAGCTTAAAATCCATCAAAGGATGTTGACCTAGATGAAATCAACACTATTTGAGTGAAATATCTCTTTTTTTAAATCATTTAAAAGTCACATAATTATAAAATAAAACATTTACTTTGAAAATATCCTTATAATCTTGTAAGAAAAGCTTTGATGCTTTTATAACGGTGGAAAATATCTGCACCCACCGTATAAGTTAAAAAATACATTCTTACCTTAATTTTGTCGAAAAGGTTAAAAAGGACATTGTTTGGAAAATGATAAAAAGATTCCTTTATAAACATATTAAAAAATTCAAACAAGGGTATAAATGAATTTAACCGAGAGTCTATAAAATAGTAAGAATGTTTTGAAATACATTTTTAAGAAACATGGATGTGGATGATAAAGAGATCCTAGTAAATAATTATGTATAAACAAACTCGGATAATGAAGAGATTGTGAAATAAACCCTTACCTTGTACTTTTCATTGTTCGAGGGTGGGTTAACCTCCTGTATAATATTTAAATCGTTGTTATTAAATTATAAAATAATCATATACATAAATATGATATCATATATGATCTTTTAATATTTGTTTGTTAATAATATTTTAGTATTTTCGTCGTTTTGGGTGTTCACTTAATCGTTTTCTTTTATATGTTTTGTTACATAAGTCATGTTTGTTATCCATAGGGTGTATATTATTCATATCCAAAATGATATCAAGTCCTTAAACATTATTTTTAATCATCAAATGAGAATTAGACTTGCATGGATATGATGGGGAATGAATCTCATCGCGTTCGTGGAGACGGTAGTCCGTACGTACGCACGAGCGGAAATATCATTCTTTTGATATTAAAATAATATATAATTGGATGGTATATAATATATACAGAATCATTATAATGTTAGATTTATTATTTACATCAATTACACATCATTATCAAACCCATCCAAATAATAATGTTTGGAATAACAATTACACCATGACGTGGAAACGGTAAGTCGTACGTACGCACGTATGGTGACATGTCATTCAAAAGATGGATAGAATACTGAATATGGTTTTGAAATATTTATAATAACATCATAGTATATATAATATACTGGAGTTTTTATTTTATAATGGAAATAATAGAGAAAGAAGAAGTTGAAGAAGAAAGGAACTTGAAAGAGGGTGGTGAAAACATTACCTCTTCTTCGGGTCATTCCTTTTGATTTGATCAAAAGGGCTCCTTAATTTGGCTTTATGAATAAAGGAAGGCCTCTAGGATGAAGTGAGGGAAGTTTAAAGAATATTTGGGCAGGTTTTGGCCGATCCAAAAGGCTTTGAATGTGTAAATTAGTGGGAAGGGGGAGTTCCCTTTTATAAGAGGGGTGAGGGGCACCTTAGGAAAAGCTAGAAATATTATTTTATAATAAATTCATATTCGGTTTCCAATGGCTAAAAAGTGTATTATTTAAAGGTTAAGGTGGGGATAGGTTAAAAACAACTCATCCAATAGGTTTTAGACAGGTTTGGGTCACTATATTAACCTTATCTTTTAGTTTTAACTCTTAGTTAATTTTTTTGACATTTACAATGTCTCTTTGTATTTTTATATTATATAGTTAATAAACACACTATATACATCCAAGATACCCCTAAGTGGTCCATTAATAATACTCCTATCATTATATAAGTCCTTTGTCCTAACCTTAGATTTTTAGGAATAGAATATCAATTTATAATATTATATTTGTTTTAAAAACTCCTTTATGTCAATTTTGACACTATTTAATAATTGATTTTTTTAAAGTCTTAACAACTTTTTTAATTCAAAAAATAATAATTTAAGAAATCCTTACATGTCATATTAACCAATAAAATTTTTTTATGTCATCAAAACGTTCAAATTATATTTATTTTAACTTTTATAATACTAATTATTTCATTCTTTCATTAATAAAGAAAATACTGCATCATTATTGTGTCATAAATAAATTTAATTATTCAATGTATAAAAATTATAAATAAAATTCTATTATGTAGGAAATCATTTTATATTTATAATTAAAATTTATAGTTGAAAATATAACATATATAACCCTATGTAAATTTTTTTTTCTAAAAGATATATGCTTATGTCATTTTTGTATTTACTTTAACTTAATTAATATAAAGTGTCATTATCACTTACAAGTGGATCCATGGAGTCCCAAAATCGACCCAAAGATGCCCATGGTCGGACATGTATCAACAAATAGGGTTAGGAAATGTTTTAGGGTAATTTATTATTATTATAATATTATTTTATTACCCTTATTTACTGGATTTACCATTTAACCATGGAAAATAAAATATCTACCGAAGTAATTATTCAAACTGTCTAAAAATAAAAGTTACCTATTTACAAAATTTGGACCTCCAGATTCTAAATATGGAATCCATTTTTCTAAATTCAAAACACAGAAGTGGCAGAAAGTAATTTAAAATCAATTCTCACTGTCAAAACAAAAAGCGTGTTTTTAAGAAATAATAACTATCAAAAGATTGGCACTTCCTTATGACTAGTTTAAAAGTGCAATTACGTCAAATGACCAAAATTGTACTAAATGGTAAAAATATATTCTAAATATACTTTAAAATCACTCAAATTCATAATTTATCACTATTAATTATTTCGATTAAAAAAGTGGTTTTTAATTAAAATTTATTAATTTTCACTATTCATCAAAATATGAAAGTTATCCAAAAAGTACCAAAAATTCACCCTAAGCTAATTTCGATATTCTGAATCCAAAAATGAAGTTAATTTTGAAGGATAAAATGTATAAAATTTCAAAACGTGGGTATTATTATTCATAATGGCTAGTTTGATTGGTTGTGGTGTGTGTTAGAACTCGAAGTTGCGTACAACACACGCTACTATATTATTCAAAGAGAAGTATACCATGGAAGCTTAGAGTGTTACAAGACTTATTCCTATATATCAAAAATTACTTATGAATAATTTTCCTAAATTATCACAACAATCTAAGCATATTTTCTTAGTTTTCAATGAGTGACGCTTTTTGAACTAAAATGTCAATTTTAAAGTGATAGCAAATAATTTGAGTCTTACCGAGCACATCATGTATCAAATTGATGTGTGGTTAATCCCTAAACATCAAAAATTACTTATTGATATTTTTTTAAGTATCATAAAAATATGAATTCCTTTTCTCAATTTTGAGTATATCAGTTGCTTTTTTACTAAAATTAAAGTCAATTTTAAATAAAAAGACACACTTGCAGTCATAACGGCCACATAGTGCATTGGATTGAGGTGTATATAATTATAACACATCAAAAATTATATATGTATTATTTTCCTAAATTATCAAATCAATCCAAATATGTCTGATCAGTTTTGAGTATGACACTTTTTTTAATAAATTGTCATTTTAAATGGGAAACAAACACTTTGAGTTATAACAATCACATTATTTATAGGTTTGAAATGAGACTAATTCAGACACATCATAAATAACTTATGAATCATTTTCCTAAATTATCAATACAAATCGAGCATGTTTTATTGGATTTCAATGAGTGACATTTTTGAACAAAAATGTCAATTTTAAACTGATAACAGGCACTTGGAGTCATATCAGGCATATCATGTATCATATTGAGGTTAGACTAATTCCTACATGTCAAAAAAAATTAGGGATCATTTTCCTAAAGTATCAAAACAATATAAATGGGTTTTTTTATTTTTAAGTATGTTTGTTGTCTTTTTTACTAAAATTAATGTCAATTTAAAATAAAAAGACACACTTTGAGTCATACCAATCACACCATGTGTCAGAATGAGGTGAGGATGATTCCTACACGTTGAAAATTAATTATTGATCATTTTCCTAAAGTATCGAAATAATATTAATGTTTTTTCTCAATTTTGAGTATTCCACTTTTGTTTTTTATTAAAATGTAATTTTAAATTAGAAACACATACTTTGAGTAATATTGTCACATTCTGTGTCAGTTTGACATGATACTAATTCTTACACATCAAAAATTACTTATTAATATTTTTCCTAAATTTTCAAGACTATCTGAGCATGTTTTCCCAATTTTCAATGAGTGGAACTTTTTGAACTAAAATATTAATTTTTAATAGATAATGGAAACTATGAGTCATACCGGGAACATGGTGTGTCAGATTAATAAGATTATAATTCATACAAAACAAAAATAAATTATGGATTGTTTTCCTAAATTATAAAAATAATCTTAATGTATTTTCTTAGTGTTGAGTACGCCAGTTTCCTTTTTTACTAAAATTAATGTCAATTTTAAATAAAAAGATACACTTAAATTCATACCAGTCACAATGTGCATCGGATTTAGGTGAGTATGATTTATACATGTCAAAAATGAACTATAGGTCATTTTACTAAAGTATCAAAACAATATTAATGCATTTTCTTAGTTTTGAGTATGTCACTTATGTTTTTTTTACTAAAATGTCATTTTAAACTAGAAACACACACTTTAAGTCATAATGGTCACATCATGTATCAGTTTAATGTGATACTGGTTACTGCATATCATAGATGAATTATAAATGATTTTCCCTTATTATCAGAACAATCTGATTATGTTTTCTTAATTTTTATTGAGTGACACTTTTGAACTAAAATGTCAATTTTGAAACAATAACGAACACTTTGATTCATATTGGGCACACCATGTATTAGATTGAGGTGAAGATAATTACTACACATAAAAAATGACTTATGGATCATTTTACTAAAGTATTAAAATAATAAAAATGTGGTTTATTAGTTTTGAGTATGTCAATTGCCTTTTATACTAAAATTAATGTCAATTTTAAATAAAAAAACACACTTGGATTCATATTGATCACACAGTGCATCAAATTGATTTTTCACTGATTCCAACATTTCAAAAATAACTTATTGATTTTTTTATAAAGTATCAAAAAATATTATTGTGTTTTATAAATTTTGAGTATGTGATGCATGTTTTGATCTAAAATATAAATTATAAACTAAAAACATATAGTCTAAGTCATACCGAGAACACTGTGTATCGGATTGAGGTATGGATGATTAAGTTTGTGATATTTTTTTCTTTCAAATATCTTTAAGAAAATATAAAATAGAGAAAATGTTTCATTTTTATGGATTAGGAAACCTCATGATGCCTCAAAAACTTCATGTTTCAGGCAGTATGGGGTTTCCTCTTCCATCAGAAAGGAACATGTTATTCCTTTTCTAGCTTGTTATAGATAGTTAAAAGAAAAATATGACTTCCAAAAAGATCTGTGAAAAAAATAAGTTTCGGATAAAAATGATAAGGAAATTAACTTAAAAGTAATAGAAAAAATGGTTAAAAAATAATTAAATAAGTAGTAGTAATTTATCTTTTCATGATAATTTTATATATTCTTGATACTTTTCCTTATATTAATTATCTCAGTTATAGCCTCGAAGTCCAATCTCTCAAGAGCATAGGAAGCTTTGAAAAAACCACCAAACCATGAGAAAATTAATCCACCTATATAAGAAAACAATTCTTACATTATTAATAATATAAATTAATAAATTAAACATAAATATGAAATAATAAATTAACAAAACGTCAATTTTAAACTGAAACCACACAATTTCAGTCATACCAGGTACATTGTGTATGTTTATCCAATAGTTTATTCAACATTCTAGTCCATCTAACAATATTGAAGTTTTATAACCCATAATATTGAATGCATTTGAGAATAAAATGAAAATTGCATCATTATGAGTCCAACATCCTTGTTAAGTGCATGATCATACTACATGAGTGAATCGTTCTTATTGATGAAGTCATATTTTCATGATATCTATGAAAATTAACAAAATAAGTATTAGTTAAAAATTATGAATAAATTAAATAAAAAAAAGTTGATAAAATTATGAGAAAATAAACTAAAATGAAATTTGTTCTAATTATATATCATTAAACTATAATATAATTATTCCTGATCTTATGAATCTAAAATACAAGAAATTTAATCAATCATACATGAACCTAAAAGAAAATATTTTAGAAGCTCAATACCTACAACATGATATATTTAACCACTTTACAATAACATAAGATTTATGTGTTACACAAAATTCCCATAAAAAATTATCATTTTGGGTTGGTGTAAAACTCATATATAAACTTTTTTTCTTATCTACTACAAAAACTAGGATAACATAATATATATTTCTGGATTATACTAAACATTAGGTTATCCCTTTATTTATTCCAAGAAAACATTAACCATTTGTGTAAACCTATTATCATTCATTTATTGAACTAAAATAAATATTTACATTTTAGTTTTTATAGAACATAATAAAATCTATCTTTCCCTTTCACCATCATAGAGAGTATAAACTCCATGATAAACCATTTACCTTCATTGATGGAAAAAACATCAATGTGACCCATTATGTATTTTCAAAAGTCACTAAAATACATTATAAATTATTTAACCCTTTTTGATAGTATTAAACATTTGTATAGTCCTTTGTAGAATCCAAATGACACTGAAATCTAGAACATCCATTAAGTCATCCTGGATTGTGTAATAGATTAGTATATCATTTTAAATATTCTATTTTATGATTAACTCTAACATAACATCATCATTATTTTTTCATCAAAATGGGAACATCCCTATTTTAATTTATTTTATTGATAATGATGATGATTTTTTTATTAATGATATTATGAACATGGATAATTTTACATAATTCATGTGAAAATGCATATTAGTGATGAAATAGTGGACACATTTTTTATGGTGAGCCAGTCAATAAGTATCTATATGCATACTAAGTATATGTAAAACACCTCTACTCATGTAATGATCGTGATATTCTATGTGATTTAATGGTTGGATGATTTAATTTGACATCATATGCATTCAAAAGAATCAGTTTTAGTCAATCAATTTCACTAATGTAAACATGATGTATTACTTGTATAGATTTCACATGAATTTGTGATATTATATCATGAATATGATTGATTATTGAATAGACAAAATAATTATACCACCCACCAAAGTGAAATAATTATATTATTATTTCATTATATCATTTATCACCACCCATGATGGAACCCAAGAGAGGGAATTAGTATAATTTTATTCTAAACATGATAAATAAATTAAGTAAAAAATTCATATAAAATGATTAGAAAATTAACTAAATAAGTAGTAGGTATTCACCTCATCATGATGTCTGTATACATTTTGACACCATGTTTTATTATCATTTCTAAATAAATTGATTTCCTCCATTATACTTCTCCCTGAGAAATAAATAAAAAATAATTTATAATCATTTTTATACTAATTCTTCACACCCTAAATATATTTATAAGTTCATAGACCATAATAGATCAAAAACATAGCAAGTAATCATTTAAATTTCTTGTTGAAAAAAAATTAGACACCGTGTACACTACCCACTCATCTCTAAATAAAATTTACTTCTTATTTTGAGTATGAAGGTTTTCATTAATCTTGGTCATACTGAGAAAATATAAAAAAAATATTTAGAAATAATTTTAATAAAATTTTAATTAACTTTGGAAACTACCTATTCAGGGATGTTGGTCTTTTCATGTTTTAAGATCACTCTCATAAATTTTCAAACATAATATCCACAATTTTTTCCATTATATTTCTTTAGAAACTACAGAAATATTGACCAAAATAAGAAAATTGTTTTGAAATAGTTTTTGATAGTTAAATTAGTCTATATATACCTTAATCTATTTACATTTGATGTAATCCAAAAGATTTTTATGGTCAGTCACAGACTTCATGCCATGAACTGACCTATATTTAGTGACTACCCTATCAAAAAAAATTCTTTTTAAAACCCAGACTAAAAAATATTATTGAAATTTTATCTATAAAATATTGATTGAAGTATTTTAAAAATTCACAATACACATCATGTTTGGTCTATTTGTTAGATATCCATGCATGATATCCCAAAAATAAATATTTAGGGTATCTATATTGAGGGGAATCAACATCCAATGATTCCTAGAAAAACATAAAAATTTAAGTAATTAAAAAAAATAAAAATGTATTTTATTTGATTATATTGTATAGTTTTACTTATGAAATATAGAAATCAAAAAGAGTCTATTATAAATTATTTTTTTTCTAAAACATGTTGTATATCTCATCTTTCTTATCAATTTCTTCTTTCTCCAAATAAGTTTTTTTCATATAAATTATATAGGAATTAATGAATCCAAATCATGTTTCATATGGTTTCCCCTCTATATAGTATAAATAGAACAAATTTATAAAAATATGAATAGTTATTAACTTTAATGAAGATTTTAGATCTCTATTTGGAAAGACATATTATTAAAATTTACCTTATGTATGTATTCACAACTAAGAATCCTAGCCATTAAAGCTTGATAATCTCATTTATACTCTCAAGACCAACTACATCTGTAATGAAATTTCCAAATATGTATTATTATTATGGAATTTAATACATATTTACATCATTAAATGTGGTCTCTACATAAAATTTTAATGGTAATAAATTTTGATGTGGAATGGACAGGGAGAAGGTACTCCTATAAGTCCTATTGATTTCTTGGTCGTTTCACAAGATTGTCTTGATCTTACCATCTATTTCCTCATTTATTTATCCATCTATAATACCATACCTCACTTTAGACCCTTTTTCATCAATAATTACATTTTTTCATAATAAATTTTTTTTAAATACATACCTCATGTATCTTTATAAGATTATATGTGCATGCAATGAAATTTATAAAAGAATCATTAACCATTGTAACATTTAGTTCCTCAAGTGGAACTAAAAACTCAGTGGTTGGATCTTGAGATACCTTAATCCATACTCTCATGTGATATTTTGGGAGTTAATTATAATATAACTTGTATCCTAGGATATTATACATCTTACCCCTCACAACAAGGTGGTTCATGGTGTAGACAGATAGAAATAACATACAACTTTATCATGTATAATTTTAGTAATATAAATTTATCAAAAAAAAAATTCACATTTAGGATAAAGATTAATGAAAAAATTGATTACCTGGAGTAAGGTATATAGTTTATGGGAATGACTAGACTCAAATCCAGAAGGGTCATTTGGTTCTTCATGTGCGGATCCTTGTTCCACCCCTGATTCGTTTTGATTCTTTCTCATATATTGGTATTCCAAAACAGACTTAAAAATAATATCTTGAAAAGAATCTATTTTTTCTTGAAATACTTTCATCATCATATATTTATCTTCTTGTGGTTTTATCTTATTGAAATATGTTCTAGGAGAAACTTAAAAACTTACTCTACTAAAGTGACCATATTATTTTGGTCGCTTAAAATCTAATGAAATTAGTTTTTCTTCAATTATGGACATTGTTAATTCTTGTGTCTAAAAAGTATAAAAACATATAAATAAAAATATATGTTTTAATGTAATACTATTATAAAGAATAAAAAATTACTATTATGTTATACTTACACATATTTCTTATACTGATTTTGTGTTTTCATTGATAATTTTACCCTACTTATTTACGTGAGCCTCCTTCCATAGCACATGATATCTAATAGAAGTTGATTCATATTTTGATTCATTAATCTACATATAAAAAAAGTAACATATGTTGTTTCATATCAAATAAAACTTTTATTTTTAATTTAAAATAAATTCCAATTTATTAAGGCCACCCTATCCTTGCTTTGTGAAAAGGGTACATTGGTTTTGATGTATATTATTTATTTTCATAAATCTTTCATTGTTTCAGAAATTAAAAATTTTGAATCAAATGGTATGAAATAAATAATGTGAAATAATATATTATCGATTATAATAAACCTAAAATTATTTCTCATCGTGAATACTGGTGAAAGAATTACATGTTTCCAGCATTATAATTTGTACATAACTAACTATTGGGTGGGGATTTAATTTCCCATCATAATCCCTAAGACATAACTCAATAACAAGATTCTAGAAGCCTTTGTGGTATTTTCTAGCAGCCATTAAGATAGATTTATTCTTAAAATATTCTAAAATAAATAAACTCTAAAATTAATAATGAAAATTAAATCAACATTTCATTATATTAATTTTTTTTAAATAAAGTATATTTTAAAATTACTTTTATACATTATAAAAGGGTTTCCTTCATTATAGGTTGAATGTGAATCCATGAATCTATATCAATAGGAAAATTCATCATTATTGTGACCCTAATATAACTAATGAACATTGACTTATTGGGGTCAAAATGTTGTCCATGTTGATTCCAACCAACCAAAAATTTTATACCCTTACTTCTTACCTTCACAATTTTATTCAACATTGTGATGCTATATCATTCTTTTTTTTTAATCAATAATTTTTTGACCCCATAATAATTATAAGGTTTCATCATTTATAGTATTTTCTTTCTTGGCATTAGTAACATCATCATGTGTCGAATACATTATCAGCATGAGTATTCAAACATTTAATTTATATTATGTTAATGTAGTAAAAAATAGATAATATTATGAGGAAAAGAATAATATATTATAACCTTCTCATTGAACTCTATTTATTTTTTTGAATGTTAAAGGGATTTAGATTTTCTATTGAGAATTAACATCTCTTCTTTATGGTCCCCTCTAACATATAATACATCATCTACATTAGGACCACCATGAAATGATTTTCATCTCACAACGAAACGGTCATCCTTAATTGAATTTTTGTCTGACCCTACAGTTGTTTTAGTCTTCAGTAGGATAATCAACCAATTCTTTTTTGTTGGATCTGAGTCATAAAATAATTGCACTACTTGTGATTCCATTATGAATGACTCTTCCTTTTTCCCTTATACACTGAAGTTCACCTTCATGAATCCCATTTCATAAAATTTCAATGAACTCCTATTGTAAAACCATTTGAAATGGAAAATTGGAACTTGATATGTTGTATAATCCAACTCATATGTCTTTTTGATAATTCTAAAATATTACATATTCACATAAATTTTATTTTTATCCTTGGATCTAGATATGTGCATTGCTTCTGCCACAAGAAAAAACTCAACTATTTTCCATCATACTGCAGTCATCGTATTATTTTTTATATAACTTATAACCATTTATTAAAAAACCAGTGTATGGTATACCATTTTCCTTTGGTCCTCTGGCTAGCCGTTGAAGTCATTTGGCAATTCAATTCGTATTTTAAGATAACTCCTAAAACATTGATCTTATAACCATCCTAAAAACTATTGATTATGTGTATTTGATATCCATCCTTCATCCCTTGATGTATTAAAATATCTAATAATTGTTTTATGGGATTCAAAGTATGGATCGACATCTTCACTATTATGTAAAATTTGAAGTTGAGCTTGCTACCACTCTATGATGGTAATTATAACAACATCTCTTTCAGAAATCCCTTTTCCCATAAGGCATCTGTTGTGACAAGACTTTGGGAGACCAATGTTGTCAACATCTGATAGATAATTGATACATAATTAAACATCTTATTCAAAAATATATAATTCTTCAATACAACCTTTTGGTCAAGTTTGATTCTTGATATACCCTTTAAAAATCTCCATATATAGTTCAATGGGTTGCATCCTTCTATAATGGACAAGACTACATAGTTGAACCTCTCTAACCAAGTGAACCATCAGGTGGACCATTATATCAAGGTATGGTGGTGGGAATAACATCTCTAATTCACATAATATGAATGAAAACTCTGTATTCATGAATGGAAACTTCACCGGGTCTATAAATTTACTGCATATGGCTTTGAAAAAAAGTAGAGTTTGGTTAATGTATGTTGTACATTTTTAGGTTGAATGCAACATAAAGAAATAAGCATCAAATCTTGTATCAAAGCATGAAATTTTTGTGATTTTAGTCCCTATAACTTCAAATTATTCATTTACATGACATTCTTGATATTTGATGAATACCCCTCTAAAAATTTTACACCATTAGCGAAAATAAAAAAATTCCAGTTTTCTTGTCTATATATAGTATAAGCTATTGGAGGAAGAAAAGTACACCCTTTACCCTTCACCAGTGCCAACTATTCCCTTATCCCCATTTCAATTATATCCAAACTAGATTTTATTATATATTTAATTTTTCCATGAATATTTAGTAATGTTCCAATAACACTATCAAATACATTTTTTTCTACATGTATAACATCAAGAAAATGTCTTGACTACAAAAAAAATCCAATACAGTAATTCAAAGAAAATTGGTCTCTTTTTCCAACCTGATTTCATAAGGTTTTTTGAAAATGGTTCACAGAAGAAAAAAGTCAATATCTATTACATTATCAAACAGTTGATCACATGTTAGTGGAGATGGTTTTGTATATTTTTTGGTATTCCCATTGAATGATGTCATCTAGGATTGATATTTATGTCATTGAGGAGAAAATTTAAGATGTACTAAAATCCATTATTTGAGGAATGTTTCAACCAAATTGAGTGTATGAATTATTCAAAAATGGTACACCCAAACATTCTTCTAATTCTATAGATAGAAAAATTTCCATAAGCATAAAATTCATTCATTTCCCTATACAAAATGAACCTCAATGTAAATGTTTTCACTTCTATGAGCATAATACATTGTAACACCTATATCTCACATCAATTTGAGATTTTCGATCAATAGAGCCAAATAGAAATAAATATCATTACCAGGTTGATTTGGTCAAGATATAAATAGAGAAAACATAACGTATTTTCTCTTCATGAATAACCATGGAGACAATCTATAATTTACCAACATGATAGGTCCAATACTATGAGTACTACTATGCACACCAAAAAATTTTATTACATTTGTAGATAATTCAAGATCAAAGTTTCTTGGATTATTTCCAAATTTAGGATACTCGTAATAAATTTTCTTCCAATGAGGAGAATTAGATATATGATGTAGGTTCTCATATTTAATTATTATATCTATATTCCATAAAAATTTTCTCATTGTTTTCTGAAGTCCATATAGTACTCTAAACTATGGAATGATCAGAAATAACCGTACAAATTTTTATGGAATTGATTCATTTTTCTTGTATCAATTTTCACCACACTTAGGTAATTTTATGAGTGATTCATTGTCTTTATGAAACAATATGAAATAATTTTGGAAAGCATGTATTTTTTTAGATATCATTCCCATTGAACATATAATTCATTTAGAATCATATGTTCGACATGGATGTTCATTTTCATCTAGTATCATAGCATTTAGGAGACCAAGTAGTTCTATAAAGTTAGTGTCACCCCATGTACTACCAAATTTAAAATTATATAACATCATTATAGCTGAAAATGTTCTATGTTTAGTACAACCAGTATACAATGATCTCTTAGCATAGCTATTTAACTTCTAAAACAACTTTGGAAAATCAAAAAAGTTATCTTCAATTTTCAATATCATTTCTTCCATGCAATATCCATCATAATTTATACCTCTATTCATATCAAATGATCTATAAACTACAATATCATCTCAATATTTGTGCACATTTAGTTTTACCAGTGCTCAGTAAAACATTTATAGCTCTAGTTTATTCTGTGAAAAATCAAATTTTCTTCCAACTCTTCCAGAATAATTTTTCTGGAATAACAACAATGTAAACATGGATAAAGAATTTTATATGGATCATATACATTCTCTATTGTATACTTGATGATATATTTAACTCTATCTTCATGATATTTTGTTATACTATTAGTTTGCATCCATTTTTTATCCATATACATCCTATTAGGTTCATAAAATATTCATTTTGTAAAAAAAATACACATAAGATATTCATAATCGAAGGTGAATGTTATAGATAATTATAATATAGGGAACCCAACATTTGATTATTCCAAATAAGTTTAGTATGATTTGAAGGAAATGGGTAATTGAATTTATGAAAAAAGATTCTCCACTATGGTAGGTGTTATCCTATAAATTCATCCAAAATGATCATCAATACCCATTATGGGATGACTATTACTCTGAGTAGATCAAGAAACATAGGTTCATATCTAGAAGATATAGGGGATGAGTATCAGCCAAAAAAATACAGTAATAACTATTTTGGAGATAAAGCTGATGTGGATGACATTTTCCTCCATAAATGTAAATGTTCTCTGGTTAGGAGTTGGCGAAGCACCAGAAAACATTTCTTAGTTTTTTTCCTAAAGCTAAAAGTTTCTCAGGCACAAAATGGTTTGATAGATAAGTTGATCATACAATACATGTTCTTAGTTCCCCTACCCTTTTATACCCCTTTCTTCATTCCAAAAAGGGTGAGATACATGATCAACTTAGATCAAGTATACAATTACCATTATCCCTTCAATAGAAAAAATTATTTCACTAAGACTGGAATATGCTCTCCTAGTGGAAAAATATGCTTTATTTCTTAGTCCTGTTTATTTCAGAAACTATTGTGAGGATCGTAGTTTGTATAAAAAGAATAAAATTTAGAAATCATCTTCCCTATAATAAAACAAATAATACGTGGATGATGTCCAAAAAAATTAGGTTTAGAGAAATATATTAATGAATAATACATTAATGATATTATGACTATAAAAATTTTCCAAATTCCATATTAAAACCAAATACATTACAAAACACTTTGAAAGAGACCAAATATTTAAAAATTTATACATATTAAATTAAAATTCCAAATCACATATTAAAACAATTTAAAAATTCAAAAGTCTATTTTTTTTAATTTTTAAAATACCTCTTGAAAACTTTTTTTATAAATTCCACATGAAAATCAACCAATTTTTTTAAAAACACTTAATAGGAACAAACCTCAGAGGAAAATTTACTAAAATAATTCACTATTTCAAAACATTTCCTTTATTTTAAATCCCCAACATTCAATAACATGTCTAAAAAATAATTTTCAAAAATTAATCATGCATTCAAAACATTTTAAAACATTTATAAAAAATTATAAAACCAACTTAACAACCATTTTATGAGTTTAAAACACATACCTCTTCACCATGTATTTAACAACATTTCTATAAAAAATCATTTTAAAACTCCTACTAGATTAAATTTTAAAAAATCAACACTTTTGAGACCACAAATTAGCGTAAAATTCATTTACAAAGAACCATAACACCTAGTTTAGAAATAGAAAAATTCCATAAAATTATTCTTTAAAATGTTTCAATAAAACTAATTTCAAACAAAAAATTTCTTAAAATTTAGTTTCGACTAAAAAAGTTTTTTTAAATCACTGTAATAAACAAAAATAGTGCATTAAACACTCTATTTTATCCATATACAAAAAAATCACATTATGAGATATTTGAAATCAAAAGAGGTTAAAATAGAAAAAACAGGAGGGATATAGAGTTGTGCATGATTTTCATGCAAGGTTTATAGAATCATGTACCAATCATGTAATATCCTCTGATGATTTCTCAATACCATACACATGGGTTATTAATTGTTTACAGACCATGAATGCAATGGTTTGACTCTAATTTTTCTTACAATATTAAGAAAAAACTCAAGAAACTACCAAAATATCCTATTTAACTCAATGGGGATAAAAATATTATCACCTCATGTAAAAATCCTTAAAAAATAATCAAATTAAAATCAAATTAAAGACTTAATCATTATTACTCATGGAAGCTCATTTATTATCATGAAATATATTGATCAATAACCTAAAAATATCATACCTCGTGATTTTTGAAGTCTTATATTCATACAAAAAGACTCATAAAATAAAAAGAGATTTTTGATACCATTTCATAATGATTATGCTAAGCTCAACCGATGAAATCACCTAAACTGTTCATCCACAAGACCAGAAGAGTGGTACCTATTTCCAAGAGCACAGGGAAAGGGCCATTGTATTAATATATATACAATTGGGATTAATTTAACTTTTTAATAACATTAAATAATCAGTATAAATGTTTCTAAGTATCCAGATTGGTGTGTCTATACATTAAACATCAATGGATATAAACTAAATAGTTAAAAATAAATAATCAGAAGAAAGTATTCATATGAAAAATAACTAAAAACTCACTTATTATATAAACTATAAGAGTAATACATAATTAGGTCTCTTTGTAAAGGAAAATAAAAATCTAATAGATACAATTTCCAAATTTTCCAATAAAGAAATATACCAAAATAAACCAACAACTAAGCCATAGATCGAACATCTCCAAGTGACCCATGGTCACTTAACTCTAAAAAATGTACATAAATGGATTATATAAACGATATAAAAATTTAGATAAAAACCTCAAAACATATATGAAAACATAAAATCTATATATACCAATATGGATTTGTATGTGTAGGGTGTGAGTTAAATTGGCCTAGTAAGATTTAAGAAAATAGTCAATAAAATTTCATATATAAACCATTTCAAAAAAATAGTTTGAGAACTATTTAAAAAAAATAAAAAAAGGAAGGTATAAAGGAATGAAATATCATAAATTTACTCTTTTCAAAATCCCAAGGTTACAGCCTTTTGGAAAATAAAATATAACCATGATTAAGATCAATACATTTTTACTCATGTTGATAAAAAATCATTTAAATTCATTCTCTAAAAATCCAATTTTTACCAACCAATGGATGGTATCATACATTTAAAAGTGAAAACACTTTAAAATATTAAAATTTTGGACTTTAGAGATTATTAAAATAAATAAAAATAAATTTTATTCATTAAAATCATTTCTTAAAACACATTTTATAATAAAAAAGTAAACTCAATCATAAATTAATGATGACATATAAATCAAATGAGATCTATTATAACTATGATTTATAATAATAGTAAATAAAAATAAATTTCCACAACATGTCCATGAAATATAAAAAGGGATGAAATCAAAGTGAGTATTGTGTATGTATAAGCTAATATCATCAAGTGAAAAAAACATCATGGGAATCTCACATTATCCTAGGGTGTGACAATACTAAACATATACCAGTAGAATCAAAATCCCAGAGGTTTCCATCTATATCAACACCATTAGAAAATAAATAAGGCTATCATATCACTAACACTATAGGTTAAGTAACATGGAGGAAGATATAAGAGATCTCTTATACATTATTCATGTGATATAGGGTGTAGAGGATATCCAAATTGAGTTAAATCAAGTGGAAGAAATCACCAAGCTGGTGTTGAAGAAGAAAGGAAAGCAGCGCACAAGAAAACAACAAGTGAGGAGGAGGATAAAATAACATACCTTGGGTTCAAGCCTTGATTAGTCCAAGAGAAGGTAGGGGAGGAGTGACAACATAAGGGAGTTTAATAAAATCTTGAGAATCACGACTAAATGAGTCGCAGTTAGGGTTCTTTTAAGCAGATTAGGGAGAGTTGTGTCGGTGCTTCCAAAAAAGCACTAATAAAGATACATTTTATCACCGATAAATTAATAAGCACTGATAAAATACATCTTTATTGGTGCTAAATTTTTATCTCTGATAAAGATACCTTTTATCAGCACTTGTTTAGCAGTGATAAAGCTCTATCATTATCAACGCTAAAGAAGCCCTGAAAAAAGACATTTTTATCAGTGATAAAACTTTAGCATTGATAAAATATTTATAATTATAATTATATATATAAAAATTTGTAAATATATTTATATAATTATTTAATTATTTATTATAATTTTATAATTATTTAAATAGGTAACTATTAATTTATAATTATATAAATAATTTTTAAAAAATATATTTTTATTTATAATTATAAATATACAATTTTATGAATACATTAAATATAAATTTATAAATAAATTTATAAATATATATATTTGTAAATATATATAAATTTATTTATTTATAATAATAAATAAATATTTTTCATTAAATATATTTATATATATATAATAAATGTAGGTAAATATAAATCTAAATATAGTAAATATATTAATTATATAAATATATTTATTAAAATTTTATAATTATTTAAATATATATAATTATTTATTTATAATTATAAAAATACTTATAAAAATAATATTTATTTATTTATATTTATAAATTTGTAAATTTATAAATATATTAAATATAAATTTATAAATATAATTATTTATAAATATTTATTTAAAAACATATGTTTAACATTATTAATGAATATATAATATTAAATTCTTGAATGTTAAAAATAAGTGAAATTGAATAACAAAAAATGAGTACACTTTAAAAATATTGAAAAACTAGAAAAGTTTAATTAATAAAATATAAATTATTAAAAATATATGTATATATATTGAAATAAAGATGAATACATATTAAAAATATTAAAACATAGTAAATAATTATATATAAATAAATATTAAAAAATGATTAAATTCTAAAAAAAATATAAATAATGAATAAATAACACCTAACTGTAATAATATTAAAAATAAATAAATAAAATATACTGATTATAAGCATAATATATTAAATGTACCATGTTATAATGGAATTCTGAAATGAATACTAAAATTTAAATAAATTATGTAAATATTAGGTGTATGCGTTTCTATATAAGATTTCATTAATTACGCAAATATTTGTGTGTGTGTTGTATATAAAAATGTTTAAATTATGTACAAGTATGTTTGTAATCAATGTAACACACGTTTGATATTTGTTAAATTAAAAAATCAAACAACATTAAATTATGTTACTCAGTGAAATTAGTTAGTATTTTTAATTAATATTAATTTTTAATTATAAATCATTCTTTACTAAATATATGACTTATTTAATGTAATAATTAATATTTTTTATTATATCAATCATATTTTAGAAAATATTATATACATTGATATATATATATATACATAAATTTATATGAATATATTTTTATATTAAATCTATAAATGAATAATTATGTATAAAACCAATTAAAATGGATAAGAAATTTTTTTAATTATAAAATTTTATTCATTTTTTATATTTAAATTTAATATATATTATTTATTACTATTTATAATTAATATATATATATATATTAAACTTACTCATTTTTATTGATAATTGTTTCATTAATAAATGTTTTCATAATTTTTTAGTTTATTCATTTTTAATTTTATGTTTAATTATTACAATTTATTCATTTTATATATCTATATTTAATATATGTTATTTATTAATATTTATAATCTATATATATTTATTAAATTTATTCATTTTTATCAGTAATTGTTTAATTAATAAAATTTTTAATATTTTTTTTAATCTACCCATTTTTAATTTTTATTTGTTTATTTATTTCGTTTTATTTTGGACCTTTATTTGCAATAAAAAGCACTGTTAAAGGAAACCCTTTATCATCACTATAAAAAACGATCATAAAGGATACCCTTTATAAGTGATAAAAATAAAGCGCTACTAAAGGGGACCTTTTTCAGCGCTTTTTTCTAGTGCTGATAAAGGCAAGTGCTATTAAACGCATGTTTTATAGTAGTGATTGAAGAAGAGATTGGTGAATGATTTGATATTGACTCTACTATTATGAAATGATGTATTTTTGATATATAGTTAAGTATCAAATAGGGGACATGGTTGTGTCCTTATGTTGAATGATAAAGTTATAGCCTGTACATCAAGGAAGTTAAAGACTCATGAACAAAACTATCTAGCTCAAGGTCTTAAGTTAGAAACCATAATATTTTCTTTGAATATTTGGAGACATTATCTTTGTGGTGAAATTTTTGAAATATAGATAGATCATAAGAGACTAAAATGCATATTTTTCACTGAAATAGCTCAATATGAGGAAAACAAAATGGCTCATGATACTTAAGGATTATGATTGCTCAATACACTACCTTCTATGAAAGGAAAATAAGGCATAAGATGCACTAAGCAGAAAATATCATAGATTTATAACCAAATTTAGGATTTAACGGTATCCTATGTTCATATATTTAATAAATATGGATATAGGAATTATTAAGGAAGGGTAGGAATCAATCATTTTTTAAATTATTCCTAAAACATTTTTATTAGAATTGTTAGAAGTACTCAGCCTGGTGATGAGAATTTTCAAAATAAAATTACAACCATGAATGATGTGAAATTTGTAAACTTTGTATATGAATATAGAATTATGAAATTTGGAAAGAGGTTATGTGTTCCATCTATACCTGATCTATAAAGGTAATTATTACACAATTCTAATAGCACAAATTTTTCTATACACCTTGGTATCACCATGATGTATATAGATTTTATGGAACATTTTTCATGAGGCAATATGAAGTTGGAAATTGATGATAATGTGTCAAGATGTTTTGTTTGTGAATAAGTGAAGAACGAAAAAAAATATCCTAGAGGATTCATGCAACCTATAACTATTTCTATGTATAAATGGGATGAAATTTCTATGGAATTTTTCATTGTATTAGCAAATAATCCTAGAAATAATGATGAAATATAGGTTATTATTGATCACCGTACTAAATCTGCACATTTCCTCACTATAAGATAATATTTAACTCTATAACTCCTTCCATGACACTATATTGATGAACTTTTCATAATTCATGGAACACCTATTTCAATTGTGTCTGATCATGATCCACTATTTACATCTAAATTCTAGAAAAGACTTTAGAAGGATCATGATACCAAGCTCCATTTCAGCACTTCTTATTATCCTCAAACTAATGGGTGGTCCTAAAGTAATATCCAAAATTTATTAGACATGTTTATGCCATGCTAATTTTAATTTCAAGGTATGTGGGATCATTTTTTTACCTTTCATAGAGTTATCCTATAACAATAGCTTCCATTAAAGTATTCAGATGGCGTCATTTGAAGCATTTTATGGAAAGAGATGTCATGCTCCAACTTCTTTGGATGAAGTTTATGGAAGGAAGCATGTAGTCCTAGAACATGTGGAGGATAAAATGACAAAGTTAAAGACTATTCAAACCCATATTAAAGCATATCAAATAAGGAGAAAAAGTTATGTTGATAACCAAAGGAATGATTTGGAATTTCAAATGGGCGATGATGTTTTCTTAAAAGTATCTCCATAAAAGAGTGTCATAATATTAAATAATAAAGTAATATTTATCCAAGTACATCAGAACATTTTAATTTCTATAATGAATTAAATCTATGGCTTGCCATTTTTAAATGCTACCCAACCACTCTAAAGTACATGATTAATCACATATCTCTTTATTAAGGAAGTACATACTAGATTCAACCCATTTTCTTAGATCTGAAGAAATAGAATTAGAGTCTAATTTATAAAACTATAAATATCCTATACAAGTTATGTACATGAGAGAGAAAGTGTTGAGTAATTATACCACTAGGCTAGAAAATTCTATTTTGAGAAATCATTAGATAAAAGAGGATATATGGGAACCTGAAGAAATTATGATGAAGAACTACCCAAATCTGTTCATAAGGTGACATTCGGAAAATTTCAAGGATGACATTTTTTAAAGGATGGAAGAATGTAACACCCTGAGACTTTATAATATATTTTTTTTAAATAAATTTAATCTCTTTGATAGCTTGCAATATACACAACCCCGATTTTAAATGAACCATCATATAATATACCATTATAACCTAGAATTTAAATTGGTAGAAATGAATAAGGCTAACCAAATTATGAATATTTTATGGTTTACAAATGTATAAAAAAAATTCATTAGTTATCAATTGATTATAAATAAAAATAAAAATCATTAGCAAGAAAAAGAAAAAAATTCCAAAAAATTATTTATTATGCACGCAATGTGTTTTTATGTTAATAAATTAAATTTATCACTATTAATGAGTTATTATAAATAAATTTATAAATTATATATTCAATCAATTTTATTATCATTCATCTAATATTTTTTATAGGCATGTGATAAGAATAAATCCATGTCTATGGTTAAAAACATTATTTTTCAAAAATGTGGTTTCGTCATTTTTTGTGCACTTATTTTAAAATTAATTTATTACACTTCAAGAAAAATTTTCTAAAAAATTTAAAATATTTTTTTTAAAAAAAAAATTAAATTTATATTAGAGTGAATTTTTGATAATTTTCTAAAAATATTAATTTTTTGATATATAGTAAAAAATACAGATTTTTATTAAGAAAATGTATTTTCATTTAGAGCTTTTAAAAATTTAATTTTTTTTAAATAGTTTTAAAAGTCACATTAGTTAAATTATATTATTATTAATACTATTTATTTTATTGGAATCAATTTTATGTGGAATTTTGTTATAAAACATTTTATACTTAAGAAAAAATTACTTTAGAAAACCGCTTTTCATTGCATTTACTGGTTTAATTTCAAATTAAATTATGGAACTTCTATGAATTGAATTTAATAAAATGTATTATATATATTTAATCATAATAATTAATATTATTTAATAATTTTAACTTTTTTTGTTCCTAATGAATTTTAAAAACAACAAAAATCTGTTACCATAGTTAGTTAAGGTTAAAAAAAAGTTTTTCAGGGGTTAAAATAAAGTGATAAGGGATAAAGTAACATTAAACTAATATTAATTATATTTTATAGTCATATTAACACTCTCTATCATCTAATATTTTGGAATGGTCCATTTTTTATCAATTTATTACCCATAAAATGTTGATATATTTTATTCTTTTCAAATATTCCCATTATACCCTCTCCCCCACTTATAAAAGGACACCCCTATCCTCTCCTCTCCAAACTTAAATATCCATTTTGTTTAAAAACATAACTACCCAAATACCTTAGTTACATCTCTCCCCATGACCTAGATTCCCTTTTTTGATCAAAAATTTAACTTAGGAATACTTTAGGTACAAACCTAAAGTGGTCATCCGAAGAAGAGGTATAGTTCTTTAACATGAATTTTTGTTTTATTTCATTTTCTACCTCATTAAAATATTATTTAATAATTAAAAAAATAATAACACCCTTATCTTACATATAATGAGATGTTGTTATGTTAATTTCATAACCTATAACCATATCATATTCATTAAATGGGAAACAAAATCGTTGATCTTTTGTATAGCGAACTACCACCTCACGAACCGATAGAAATTTTTTCTATCACCACCTCTCATAAATGAATATAATTATTGATTTAATATATATATATATATATATATATTTATGAAATAATTATACTTCTATAATTATAATATAACATTTACCTTCTTACATTCCAATCTGTGGGAAAACGTTAATGTCACTTGTGCGTATATATGGACTACCACCTCTAAGAAGCGATGTGATTAGTTTTTCATTTTAAAATAATATGGATGGTAATAAGGATTGATTTAATAAATATATATTATATAAATTATATAATTATAAATTTTTTGTTTTTTTATATTTCAACTAGAAATTGAATAAAATAGTTTGTAAAATGTTTATAAATCACATAAAAATGTATTTGAGGATATTTTTTGGATTTATAAGATATTTATAAATTAATTAATTATATATGGTTTATAATTAATTATTAATTTTTTTGAAACATTTAATAAATAAAATACTAATCAAATTAAATATTTATATTAAATACTTTTTAGAATTATATGTCATGACAAATAATTTAGATATAAAATGTTTATATTGAAATTATAAGTGTGATTTATAAAGTGTTTATAAATTAAAAAAATAAGGCTAAAATATAAAGGATTTTATTTTTAAATTATTAATTGTTCATAATATTTCATTTTAAAAGTTCAAATTAAAATCTTTATTTGAAAAATTATTAAAACCATATCAAAAGGTGTTTTGATAATTGATATAATCATGGTTTACATAATTTAAAATATGTGATATTTAGATAATATAAATTGTTTAAATAATATATTTAAATATTATATATAATTTAATATAATAAATTTAATTAAAATTTTATGTAAAGGATAATATAGAGAAGTTAATATTAGAATTGAATATAAATTTCTTAAATTTATTTAATTATGGACTTATCATAATTCATAGAAATAAATTATAAAGTGTTTATAATTACTTTATTTGTAAATTGTTCAAAAATGTATATATCATGCTTAAATATATAATTTTTTTCATTTATTTATTTATTATTTGATTTATTTATAAATATAAATTGTTATATTATGAATTGTGATTTATTTTTTAGTTTAAATTGATAAAATGCTTTTATAAATTTCAATACATTCATATAAGGAGTTACATGATAGGTATGATAATTGGTTTAGTTTTATTCTACCTTGAATTTGGCTTGTATTGGGTTGTGAAATTGAATTTAAAAGTTCATTATAATTTAAATATACTAGGTGTTAGAATTATGATGGAATTGAGGTCTCTCTTGAGTAAAGTATCATTGGATATAGGAACATTGGGTTGAACTACTCAATGTATATGAGGTGTATGCTGTGTATAGAAAAGTAGGGGTTGGTTAAATGTTTCACCAAGATTACTCTTGTGGGGATTTTATATTTCATAAGATCTTAGTACTATACATGAAAGGGATTCATGTACTTTATACATAGGATAAATTTGGAAATGTATGAATATAGTTGTCTTTTATTTCAAGTTAATAGAATAAGTTGTAAAGAGTTAAACATTTATATGGTTTGAACATATTAATTTGGTGGAAGGAATAAGATTTCAAACTAAATCACTATAAGCATGCATGTAGAAAGGTAATAACATGAGATAATATGGTGATAATAAATCTTATTTTTAAATACTAAGTGTAACATTCCTTCCAAAGAAAATATTTTTCAAGACCTTGACCACCCAACTAAATAGGTCACGAATATTTGGGTACCCATGGATTATCTTATGTATGGTACTCTAGTAAAGGGTGAACCTAATAGGATTAGGTTCCCTTATTGGTGTTTTATTTCGGTCATACTTAGTAGAGTGACCCAAATAGGATATGTTTATTGAAGGAATAATACTCAGTGAATACATATATTGAATTATGGGAAAGAGTTTTACACTTAACTATCTTAGAGTCATATGTGATATGATTGGAATTTTGGCATACCAAAATAACTAAGTAGTGAGAGAAATTCCAAAGAGGAATCATTACATAGTGAAATATGGATCTTTTCCCACTAATGGATATTATTAAATTTAAAAGGGGTTATCATTTTGTGGGAAAACATTTAGTAAAATCCCATATTAAATGTATGTAAAACATGATACTCATCTGATAAAAGATTAAGTTATAGATATAACGACATCATCATAATATTTGATATTAACTTTTTATCTATATTAGAGAAGGAAAAATTTAAGGGAAGTGGTTTCCTAGACTTCTAGTGAAACTTAATAATAGTTTTTAATCAAGAAGGAAAGATATATTTATTATAAAAAACTCATTAACAAAAAAATAAACTAGTGAAACTATTCAACTAACTGATATAGATACTTATAGTATTCATAGAAAAGATTCAGTAAAAGTATATAGTCTCATTCTTTTGACCATATATCCCATGTTTCAAAAGAAACATGAGAACATGGATGTATATAAGATGAAATATATCCTAAAAAGGATCTACTAGAAACAAGTTAGAAATGAGAGGCATGAGGTGTCAAAGGATATCTTTTAGTGAAAGATGGTAGAAGACACATTAGTCCTTATTCATATTCTCAATATTATTGGGTACATCAATGAATTATAGTGATCAAGATCACATCTCAATCTTGTTTTTCCATAGACTTTATTCTATAATCACTACTGGAAAGGTTCTAATAGTTCCTTGTTAATTATAATATGAATGAGTTCAAAAAAAAATTATATGATCTCCTCAGTATGTTGAGGAATATACAGAGAGACATGGGAGGTCCAATTTCAAGTTTCATGGTGATGTTATAGAAATAAAATAGTAAAAAATCCATAAGGATAAAAATATTGGTCATGAAGAGTATGTATCACTATTTATACTAAATAAAATGAAGTAATAGCAATGATTTCATTATTGAAAACCTATACATTGGATAAGGAACTATCCAGAATACTTTAAGGTTTGTAAGAAACTTCATGGAGGTCCAACATCAGGTATTAATTTTATAGAATTAAATTCTTATATTTTGAAGGTTATATAATACCAATTGTATCTTTCACTACTGGTATAAATATACATTAGTTTAGAATTGATAAAGTATTGAAGATAGAAGCTTAAAGTATACATTTAAAAATTGTATTAAGGGGTTTTTTTTATTAAGGTGTTGGATTTAATGTATTACTTAAAGCTCAATTGGATCAAAATAAATATTATGTTATTGGAATCACAAATACTTATTATGTGATAAGAAGTGTTGTTGTTAACAAAGTGTTGTTATCAATAAATGATAATACTATGTGATATATATTTTTGTGAATGATCCAAATTATGTAAAACTTATAAAAATAATAAATTATACTTTTATAAAAATGATCTAAATTCATAGAATACCATATATGTTATAGAAACAAAGTTTATTTGTTAATATTCCCACTAAAGGAAATAAGTGTTATTTCCTATACAGAAAGAGTTTGTGTTTCATAAAATGATATTTTAAAGATAATATAGTGTCTAAGGGGATATTAGGATAATTTTTGGACTTGGAGAATTTAAAAATTAATAAACAAAATATTTTAGCACTCAAAGTGAATATCACTTAATATCCTAAAGGTTGTATAGTATGCTGATAAAAGATTAGTTTAAATAGTTACATTAGTTACCAAAATATTTCATGGAAAAATTTTGACATCATATGTTTCAAGAATGATGATGATGATGAAATTTGAAAATATCTAAGTAAATAATAGAATTTATTAACATGTAAATCTATATTTTCTAAAGTAAAGAAGTTCAAATACCTTTTTTAAAGAGTTGAAAAATATGTGTAACACCCCAGGTAAATAAAGAATATGACATTTTCACATTTAACCATATTTGCGAATAAAATATTAATATTACTTTAAAGGGGACGCTATGCTCGATGGCGTACCCAATACGTAACAACGAGTTTCTTTGGAATCTTACGTTGCACTCTAATAATAAAATAATATTATTTTAAATGGTATTTAATGCCTAGCCGTTGTAATGGCAGGAATGAACAGAACTAACTACAAAATGATTATATATGTTTGTCAAATATTTTTACTTTTTACAATAAATGTTATAGGATTAAAAATGCGAATGAATCCAATTTTAAGCGTAAACATTCTAATATTCTTTAAAGGTCAATTAACCGCCTTTTGATGGCGAACCTCTTTTAAATACACTTTTTGACAATTTTATGTGTTATATTTGACAAAATAAAATTATTCTTTAGAATCGGGACATCAAAATTTACTTTGTGTAAATTTTTGGTATTTTTCTGATAATGTTCATTTTTTAATGAATAGTGAAAAATGTTTTATTTTAATTCAAAACCTCTTTTTAATATAATTTATTTATACGATTATATTATCTTTTGCATTTTTTTTAAAGTTAAATTAGAATATATTTTTACCATTTAATCCTATAGTGGTCATTGGAATTAATTTCACTTTGAAATTGGACTTAAACTAGTGTCAATCTTTTAATAGATATTGTTTCTTAAAAACACGCTATTTGTTTTGACAGTGGGAATTAATTATTAAATTAATTAACGCAACTTATATTTTTTGAATTTTTTAAAATAGACATCATTTTTGAATTCGGAATATCAAATATAAATTAGGGTGAATTTTTGGTATTTTTTTGAAAAACTTCAATTTTTGATGAATAGTGAAACCACTAAGTGGTAGTTTAAAAACTATTTTTTCGTTTAAATGAAACTTTACCACTTATTTGGTTTGAATTTCAAAAATCCAACATACATGGTTGTCATTAGGATGTAAAATTTGGTTCAATGGGATTAAAATAATTTTTTTGGTGAATAATAACTCTTAAGTTTTTAATCGCGATTAGAGGTAATTAGTGTAATTTAAGATAAAGGTAATGTTATAATAATATGAAATGACCTTAACGAATGTTCTCCCCTTATTTTATGAGTCATGGCCAACCAAGAAAATCCATGGGTCAAATTGGGGACCCCATGGATCCACTTTTGTTGGAAAATGACATTAATACCTTTTTTAAAGTTAAAATTAAAATGTCACAAACATGTGTTGTTTTACTAAAACAATTTTTACATGGGGTTATATAAGTCATATTTTTTACTATAAATATTAATTATAAATATAAAAATATTTTCTATATCATGATAGTTTTTTTATAATTTTTAGACATTAAATAAATTAATTTATTTATGACACCGTGATGATGCAGTGATTACCTCATAAATGAACGATTTAAATAAAATGAGAATATAGGGTGAAATATAAGTCTTACACTTTTCAAACACCTATTGGATGGGTTTATTTCGAAACCTAATCACCTTAGACTCTAAATATATCATTTTGGGACCTTTAAAATCAGGAAATCATTTTATAATAAAGTAATATTTTATAACATTCCAAGAGTGTCCATCCTCTCCTCTTATAAAAGGCCTCCACCTCTACCACCTTACACACACCTCTCAAGCCTTTATCTCGGCCAAACCCTACCCATTTCATCTCTCCACATCCCTCTCTTCATCATTGAAGCATCACTTTGGGCAGAATACTTTCCAAGGAATCCTTTGAGCACAAATCAAAGAGAGTTACCCGATTTAAAGGTAATGTCTTCCGTTGTGTTCTTTTGTTTTATTTTGCTTCTCCAAACCCCTAAACTCTTTTTATTACTTTTTTTTTGTAACAAAAACGGTATCTTAAATATAATAGTATGTTGTTATAATAATAATTCTAGCTACACTTTCACACACCTCCGTCTAATGGTTAAAGAACATACTATTTCTGTGGATGGCGAATTACTACCTCACGAAACGATGATTGTTCAATATTATTTTAACACCTTAAAAGGTATCCATTATGATGTAACTATATTTATATATGATATATAATATTTTTATGTTTTCCTTAAGCTTGTGTATTTTTTATTTATGGCATACCTTTATGGTTTCCATTATGGGTAAACGCGATATCTTCATTTTAGAAAGTGCGGACTACCGCCCACTCAAAGTGATTTGATTCGTTAATGACATATGGGGGACGTATAAAGGATGAAATTAAAGGTATTACATATGATATCCTACTGGAATTATAATATACCTTTATATAATTATTATTTCATTCCATTGAATACAAAAAATAAATAAATGAAAGTAGTGTTCATGCGTACGTACGGCTTACCGTCTCCATGAATGGTACATTTCATTTCTTATCTCCAAATGTTATGTACTATTATAAGTACATATTTATAATGGATATATATGTAATATATTACATCTAAATTATGTATATCATTCTGTAATTATAATATATATATCTCTCATTTTGTTTTAATTCTATTAATATGACAAAAAATGAAAGTAGCGTTCATGCGTACGTATGACCTACCGTCCTCATGAACGGTGCTTTTAATTTTTTATCTCTAAATTATATGGAATAGTATAAAATTAATATATACTGGATATATATGATATTTAAAACATCAATACTATTCTGGATATGATGTACCTATAACTACATGGAAAATTCTTTTCCAACAAGTTCAATTTTTACTCATGTACCGAACATCGACAAAAAAGTCTGACATGAACTCACTTTATTAACCAATTATTATAACATTATAATATGTGATATGAACTGAATAATAATCTTTAAATTAGGTCCTTAATAAATTATAAATTGACCAAATTTTATTATTCATGAGATTAAAGAACGATCGAGTCATGTCGGACACGAGGTAAGGGATTCTACCTATCTCTTTCTTTTTAAGTAATCCCTTTTATGACATTTCTTTTAAGATCATCTTTCGTGTGTTTGGGGATGTTATTTTATATTCATCATTCTGTAATTTTTATGTTCATATTATTAGAGACCCTATTTTATCTCATAAATCCATTTTTGGAAGTTTTAATTGGCGCTGTTAGGCTGCCGAAATTTTATAGGGGGCTTTTTATCTCACTTTGTGTTTTCGTGAGATTCATGCTACATTTGCCAATATTTCCTTTTGAGTGGTGTATATACTGTCCATTATTCTACTCTTTTTGTAACATAATTTCGTTTATTATTATTTACATTAATTTTTTATAGTCCTTCTTTCATGGGGTGTATGTTTCGAAAGTTACCCAAATCGGTAAGGGAACCTTTCACCCTCCTCTTTTTAAAAGACTTCTTTTGTTATGTCTTTTAATTTTCATATTATTATGTGGGGATATGTTCTTATATATCCTTATTGCCATAAATTTTATGTCCAAGTGATGAGATACCCTTTATCACTCTCATCAACTCTTTTTCTAAAATTTGATGTGACATCGTTAGGCTGTCAAGGAAACTTCTTAACCCAATTTCGATTTCTTTGGGTTCAACAAGTAGTTATTGAATATGTCATCCTTTGAATATGTGTGAATGACCTTTGATTATTTTACGATTAATATCAACTTATATTGGGTGTATTTATATTTGTCTCACATAATTATGAGATTGATTTATCCTTAATTTAAGGATACCATCTTTATAATGGATTTCATCTCAATTTACATTTCCATTGACACTTCATTGTTGTTATGCACCAATTCACTATTATATGGTGTATATACTATCATTTGGAATATTATATCATTAATCCCTTTATTCTCATGATATTATAAAGTTTTGATTAAATTTTATTCCTCAATTATTGTATTCAAGTGTCTCTCATTTTGTTAGAATCCCTTTAACTAAAATATCATTTTAAATGTTTTAATGATTTAATATTATAAATATTTCTCATTAATATCCATGTTTTCAAAATAGTTTTAAGGAATTATTTATATGGATATTAATGGTTTAAAATGTTAAAAGCTTCAATGTGTTATGGGACACTTTGATTTAAAAATATCTTTATTAAATGTTTTAAATGGTTTTGAAATTGGTTTTTAGAATGGATTCATTATTTCAATATCTTAAAATGTTATATTGTTATTGCAATGTGGGAATGTAATCTTTCCTTTATGCTTAGGTTATGTGATATGATTATGTTATGGTTCTTGGGCATTGTTATGAAGATGGGTGGTTCCGTGATAAACTAAGGGCGGGTGAGCCCGATATAGCTCTCCAATGCATTGGGTGACGAGAAGGAGTTAGTCGTTAAGGTTTCTCCGAAGAGATTTAGGGAATATACTGTGATGGGTATTCCAAACGTAACCAAGAGGGTTACTCCCTACGTAATAATGTTATGAATTCCTCAAGTTACCTTTATGACTTATGATTTCAATGATTTATTCATGATTTGATGAGGTATGTTAAAATGCTTATGTTTTATGAGTAAAGTATGATTTCATACATGGACTAATGTTTTCTTTTTGTAATTTTATATCCCTTACTGAGCTTTTTATGCTCATCACAAGTTTTTGAAAAAAAATTCATAGGTCAAGGGAAAGGTGCATGATATGATGATAGTGTCAAGGAAGTGTTAAGAAAGAATCTATGTTTTATTTTAAATATGTTTCCATTGATGGGAAAAAATGAATACTATCTTTTATGTAACCACTTTGTTTAAATGTGGAATGCAATTCATGATTTATGATCTAATTCTCTAAAACTCTAAACCTGAAAAGATCCTCAATGTTAATTATTCATTTAATTCAATATTAAGTAAGGTTTAAGGTCATGGCCTTATAGTTGGTATCAAAAGTCGGTTTAGATAACTTTAAAGGTTAGGGTATTCTCTAGGCATAAGTGACATTACCATAATGGTTAGGATTTCAGAAAGAGTCTTAGTTTTAGATAAAGTGAATGAGTAAGTATATCTTAGTGTTTATCTTCCTCATTATTACATGATGGTTTTGTTGATATACTCACACTGACATTTCTGTTTTTAGTGAATGGATGGATCTAGCAGGCACCAAAGTGACAATAGGTTTGAAGGAAACTGTGGTGGTTCTCTGATTAAGAGACTGGATGAAATGGGGGATTCAATGAGGAAACTCATGGTTGCTCTAAACCAACTATCAAGGAGTCATGATCAACCACATGAACCTTGGTCTGTTCTGTAATGCATCATGTACGATATGACCAATCGATGTGGAAGTTCATGTAATAATTATAAAGGTAACCATTAGGGTTTATATGATCCTTACTTTTGAGGTAATTATGGGTTATTATATGTTATGATGGAAAATGAAAGTCATGAGATAAACTTGAGGTCAAAATATGTTATGATTATTTTTGAAGATTTTATCTCACTTTGGGGAATGTTTTAAGAATTATATAGTTTTGGAAAAAGGACAACACACAGACCATGTGACAACCCGTTACGTCAGACAAAGTTGCGGGAATCAAACACACAACCAAAGTGTGACTGGTATTTATCGCCTACCACTGGACTACGTGAAGTCCCTGGTTAGTTTGACTAATTCTTTTTAGTTATATGATTTTAGGAATCAATAGTAAGTTTATTTTGGGTTATCTATGGAAATGATTAACCTATCATGGAGGATATGTGATTAGGTTAATTACTTTTCAATATGAGAATTTAAGAGCAACTGATGTTATTTGGAGATAAAAGTTAATTTGTACCTTGGAAGACTATGTGATTAAATCCTTCAAATATTTGGGTTTCATTCTTAGTTTGGTTTACTTTGAAGAATTTTATGGACAATTGTTTATCGAATGGTCTTTGTTGAACTTTGGGTTTTTTTGGACAAATTTTGTAGATTAAGAATATATTTTCTTTTTATAAAGGATTATACTTTTGTGGATTATCTGATCTCATACTAACAATTTTGGTTTTGGTTTTTGTCTAAAGAAATGAGAAATATATGGTTCTCTTTTGTGGATTAGGTGATTCTCAAGAAGTTGATTATAGTACTCTTAATGCGAACAAGTCTTCCTAAATACTCGTATTTTGGAGAAAATATGAGTTTGATTAAAGAATCTAGTAAAAGTTGAAAGTATACGTGACAAGTAAGTATGTTTCATTATGATTTAGTTAAGCTCAAAAATAAATTCCTCAATGAAGAGTAACTTAAAACTAAAATGTTGTCTGTTAACTTTTCATACTGGGGAATCGAATACTGTTTAACCCATCACAAGTTTGTGATTTTCTTATGGTTAACTTTCTCCTAGACATGTTTACTATCACTCTTCCTCAGAACATGACCCTTTTTTTCCTCCATATTCATGTTTTCCTACATGGAATCCTAGTATGGGTTATCTCTGGTGACCTTTGTACTTCTCTTTCTTTATTTTAAAGTGATTGTTTTACTGACTCTTGTTCCGATGTGGGATTTTCAATGAAGTTTCCAAGCCCAATTTTAAAATTACGAGGACGCAATTCCCAAAAGGGGGGAAGGATGTAACACCCCAGGTAAATAAATAATATAACATTTTCACATTTATCTATATTTGTGAATAAAATATTAATATTACTTTAAAGGGGACGCTATGCTCAATGGCGTACCCAATACGCAACAACGAGTTTCTTTGGAATCTTACGTTGCACTCTAATAATAAAATAATATTATTTTAAATGGTAGTTAATGCCTAGACGTTGTAATGGCGGGAATGAACAGAACAAACTACAAAATGATTATATATTTTTGTCAAATATTTTTACTTTTTACAATAAATGTTAGAGGATTAAAAATGCGAATGAATCCAATTGTAAGCGTAAACATTCTAATATTCTTTAAAAGGTCGATTAACCGCCTTTTGATGGAAAACCTCTTTTAAATCCACTTTTTGACAATTTTATGTGTTATATTTTACAAAATAAAATTCTTCTTTAGAATCAGGACATCAAAATTTACTTTGTGTAAATTTTTGGTATTTTTCTGATAAAGTTCATTTTTTAATGAATAGTGAAAAATGTTGTATTTTAATTCAAAACCTATTTTTAATATAATTTATTTATACGATTATATTATCTTTTTAATTGTTTTTAAAGTGAAATTAGAATATATTTTTCCCATTTAATCCAATAGTGTTCATTGGAATTAATTTCACTTTGAAATTGGACTTAAACTAGTGTCAATCTTTTAATAGATATTATTTCTTAAAAACAAGCTATTTGTTTTGACAGCGGGAATTAATTATTAAATTAATTAATGAAACTTATATGTTTTGAATTTTTTAAAATATATATCATTTTTGAATTCGGAATATCAAATATAGCTTAGGGTAAATTTTTGGTATTTTTCTGAAAAACTTCAATTTTTGATGAATAGTGAAACCACTAAGTGGTAGTTTAAAAGCTGTTTTTTCGTTTAAATGAAACTTTACCACTTATGTGGTTTGAATTTTAAAAATCCAACATAAATGGTTGTCATTAGGATGTAAAATTTGGTTCAATGGGATTAAAATAATTTTATTGGTGAATAGTAACTCTTAAGTTTTTAATCGTGATTAGAGGTAATTAGTGTACTTTAAGATAAATGTAATGTTATAATAATATTAAATCACCTTGACACATGTTCTCCCCTTATTGTATGAGTCATGTCCCACCAAGACAATCCATGGGTCAACTTGGGGACCCCATGGAGCCACATTGGTTGGAAAATGACATTAATACCTTTTTATTTAAAGTTAAAATTAAAATGTCACAAACAAGTGTTGTTTTACTAAAACAATTTTTACATGGGGTTATATAAGTCATATTTTTACTATAAATATTAATTAGAAATATAAAAATATTTCCTATATCATGATAGTTTTTTTATAATTTTTAGACATTAAATAAATTAATTTATTTATGACACCGTGATGATGTAGTGATTACCTCGTAAATGAACGATTTAAATAAAATGAGAAGATAGGGTGAAATATAAGTCTTACACTTGTCAAAAACCTATTGGATGTGTGTATTTAGTAACCTTATCACCTTATCCTCTAAATATATCCTTTTGGGACCTTTAAAATCCAGAAATCAATTTATAATAAAGTAATATTTTATAACATTCCAAGAGTGCTCCTCCTCTCCTCTTATAAAAGGCCCCCACCTCTACCACCTTATACACACCTCTAAAGCCTTTTTCTTGGACAAAACCTACCCATTTCATCTCTAAACATACCTCTATTAATCATTTAATCCTCACTTTGGGCATAATACTTTCCAAGGAAGCCTTTGAGCTCAAATCAAAGAGAGTTACCCGGTTTAAAGGTAATGTCTTCCCTTGTGATCTTTTGTTTTATTTTGCTTCTCCAAACCCCTAAACTCTTTTTATTACTTTTTTTGGTAACAACACCAGTATATTAAATATACTAGTATGTTGTTATAAGAATTATTCTAGCTACACTTTCACACACCTCCGTCTAATGCTTAAATAACATTCTGTTTCTATGGATGGCGAATTTCTGCCTCATGAAACGATGATTGTTCAATATTCTTTTAACACCTTCAAAGGTGGCCATTATGATGTCACTATATTTATATATAATATATAATATGTTTATTCTTTCTTTAATCTTCTGTATTTTTCATTTATGGCATACCTTTATGGTTTCCATTATGGGTAAACGTGATATCTTCATTTTAGGAAGTGCGGACTACCGTCCCCTCAAAGTGATTTGATTCGTTAATGCCATATGTGAGAAGTATAAAGGATGGAATTAATGGTATTACATATGATATCCTACTGGAATTATAATATACCTTTATATCATTATTATTTCATTCCATTTAATACAAAAAAAATGAAAGTAGCGTTCATGCGTACGTACGGCTTACCGTCTCCATGAACGGTACATTTCATTTCTTATCTCCAAGTGTTATGTACTATTATAAGTACATATATATAATGGATATATATTTAATATATTACATTTAAATGATGGATATCATTCTGGAATTAAAATATATATATCTCTCATTTTGTTTTAATTCTATTAATATGACAAAAAATGAAAGTAGCGTTCATGCGTACGTACGGCCTACCGTCCTCATGAACGGTGCTTTTAATTTTTTATCTCCAAATGATATTGAATAGTATAAAATGAATATATACTGGATATATATGATATTTAAAACATAAATACTATTCTGGATATGATTTACCTATAACTACATGGAAAATTATTTTCCAACAAGTTCAATTTTTACTCATGTACCGAACATCAACAAAAATGTCTGATATGAACTCACTTTATTAACCAATTATTATAAAATTATAATATGTGATATTAACTGAATAATAATATTTAAAGGAGGTCCTTAATAAATTATAAATTGACCAAATTTTATTATTCATGAGATTAAAGAATGATCGAGTCATGTCGGACACGATGTAAGGGATCCTACCTCTCTCTTTCTTTTTAAGTACTCCCTTTTATGTCATTTCTTTTAAGATCATATTTATTGTGTTTGGGGATGTTATTTTATATTCCTAATTATGTACTTTTTATGTTAATATTATGAGATACCCTATTTGATCTCATAAATCCATTTTTGGAGGTTTTAATTGGCGCTGTTAGGCTGCCGAAATTTCATAAGGGGCTTTTTATCTCACTTTTTGTTCTCGTGAGATTCATGCTACATTTGCCAATATTTAATTTTTAGTGGTGTATGTACTGTCCATTATTCTACTCTTTGTGTAACATAATTTTGTTTATCAGTATTTACATCAATGTTGTATAGTCCTTCTTTCATGGGGTGTACGTTTCGAAAGTTACCCAAATCGGTAAGGGAACCTTTCACCCTCCTCTTTTTAAAAGGATTATTTTGTTATGTCTTTTAATTTTCATCTTATTATGTGGGGATATGTTCTTATATATCCTTATTTCCATAAATTTTATGTCCAAGTTATGATATACCCTTTATCTCTCTCATCAACTCTTTTTCTAAAATTTTATGTGACGTCGTTAGGCTGTCAAGGGAACTTCTTAACCCAATTTCAATTTCTTTAGGTTCAACAAGTAGTTATTGAATATGTCATCATTTTAATATGTGTGAATGACCTTTGATTATTTTACACTTAATATCCACTTATATTTTGTGTATTTATATTTTTCACACATAATTGTGAGATTGATTTATCCTTTATTTAAGGATAACATCTTTATAATGGATTTCATCTCAATTTACATTTCCATTGAGAGTTCATTGTTGTTATGCACCAATTTACTCTTATATGGTGTATATAATATCATTTGGAATATTATATGATGAATCCCTTTATTCTCATGATATTATAAAGTTTTTATTAAATGTTATTCCTCAATTATTGTATTCAAGTGTCTCTCATTTTGTTAAAAACCCTTTAACTAAAATATCATTTTAAATGTTTTAATGATTTAATCTTATAAATATTTATCATTAATATCCATGTTTTAAAAATGGTTTTAAGTAATTATTTATATGCATATTAATCGTTTAAAATGTTAAAAGCTTCAATGTGGTATGGGACACTTTGATTTAAAATTCTCTTTATTAAATGTTTTAAATGGTTTTGAAAATGGTTTTTAGAATGGATTCATTATTTCAATATCTTAAAATGTTATATTGTTATTGCAATGTGGGAATGTTATCTTTACTTTATACTTAAGTTATGTGCTATGATTATGTTATGGTTATTGGACATTGTTATGAAGGCGTGTGGTTCCGTGATAAACTAAGGGTAGGTGAGCCCGATATAGCTCTCCAATGCATTGGGTAACACGAAGGAGTTAGTCGTTAAGGTTTCTTCAAAGAGATTTAGGGAATATACTATGATGGGTATTCCAAACATAACCAAGAGGGTTACTACCTACGTAAGAATGTTATAAATGCCTCAAGTTACCTTTATTCCTTATGATTTCTATGATTTATTCATGATTTAATGAGGTATGTTAAAATGCTTATGTTTTATGAGTAAAGTATGATTTCATACATGGACTAATGTTTTCTTTTCGTACTTTTATATCCCTTACTAAGATTTTTATGCTCATCACAAGTTTTTTAAATGTTTTTCACAGGTCAAGGGAAAGTTTCATGATATGATGATAGTGTCAAGGAAGTGTCAAAAAAGAATCCATGTTTTATTTTAAATATGTTTCCGTTGATGGGAAAAAACGAATACTATCTTTTATGTAACCACTTTGTTTAAATGTGGAATGTAATTCATGATTTATGATATGATTCTCTAAAACTCTAAACCTGAAAAGATCCTCAATGTGAATTATTCATTTAATTCAATATTAAGTAAGGTTTAAGGTCGGGGCCTTATAATATGAATATGATTTATAAGTCTCTCCATTATTCAATCTGAATTTATTAATATATTTTACTCACTAAATAATTTATTGGGATGGTTTTATCATACGGTCGCATAGACATATGTAAGGACTTACATAAAGACATAATGAGTTTAACAAACCCTTAAATGTGCAGCAAACATAAGGCTGATCTGACAATCTATCATATATGATATGATGAGATGGGCGCTTATGTATAGTTTTGTAAATATTATTAAAAAAGTTTATTAATATAAAATGAATCATGTTATACAAAATTTAGTCTATGCTTTATTGCTTTTTACATTAGTTTCATATATGTAAAACGAAATTATAATTAACCTCTCAAAGTATGAATTTAAGTTATCCCTAACCAATGTTTTTCATTAATTATTATAGGTTGTGATGAAATATTAAGGTTATAATGAGTAATATTCTTGTATTAGGATATGTAATATTTTCATGAAGCACAAAATATTTTTTGTGCATTTGATGATCCACAAATTATACCATATGGAGTGTGATACACTATGCCTTTGGTATAGTAGGGGTGCATGTATCATATGAAATCCCCATACATAAGGTCATTGAGATACCTAGAATGAGAAAATTCATACATTGTCACATTTATTATGTAATCCTTGAGTCTTAGATAATCAAGGGTGGTTAGGTATGTTGATAATCATGTCATCAGTTAGAGCTTAACAAAAATGGGATTTTTCATCTCATTTGACAAGTATGACATCTGGGCTCTCGATTGAGAGAGACTAAGGAAATTTATATCTATACTTGGAATTATTATATGATGTTCTTATCTAATTAGGTCAGGGGAATGTGATGTGATTATCCACATAAATAAGTAGTAAATGATCTATTCATTGACCTGGTCATCCTATACTTGAATAATCGAGAATGCATAAGGAGGCTATATGGGATTGACATATTCTATGTTATATGGTCACTCAATGTCTTGAAAAAAGTGATTATATGATAATTCATGATTGTATATGATGTATCTAGTGTGAATGGGTAAAAATATATATGTATTTGGTGGAGATCATGTTAGACTCATTTATAACATGAGTAGAATTAATGCTTTGATAAGGGATGATCTTTTCTTACATTTATGAATTTTGTAAATAATATATGTTTTCAATGCTATAGATTCATATGGGGACACATTTTTTGGTTCACTGAATGGGTATTGGGTTTTATAAAACTTAAGTAGGTTCTCTAAAAGTATTTTATAGCTTATCCAAAATAAGTTTTGGATGGATATTCATAAGTTGTTTCATATAATGTGATACGCAATGAAGTTGATAATATACTTCCAAATTTTTTTGGGAATATATACAAAAAAATGGATATGTTTTCAAAATTATTATATATGATACAATATAAAGTGAAATAGAACAAAATCTATAAGGATTTATTGAAAGTGGAAGATTTAAGGATATATAACCTAAAGCTTGTATGGATGTGATGAATAGAGGCTATATCTTATGGTATGATGTGTATATCATAGGGTATGAGATACATATTACATAGTTCATAATATTTACTTCTGGTTATATCTTTTCAAAAAATATATATATATCATATTGGTTTTTTCCTTAGCTAACTGTATTTTATGATAGGTGAAATCCTAAGACACTATGAATTATTTTGTGTGATTAATAATTGTTCTTGTGATTATTAATATAAAAAATCTACTATGTGGTGTGGAAAAACAATTTTTTATTACCTAAGTATAGTATAGGGGTTATAACCTTAGGTTATCTCTAAAGGAAGAGTCCACACAAAACATGTTTGTCAATTTTTTGTTGATTTTATGAAAAGTTGGTTTTAATTAATATTGATAAATTGAGAGTAGAAATAAATGTGATTTAATTAGTTTTAAAACAATTTATAAAGATAATGACCAAAGAAATTTTGGATAGACATAGTGTTTGGTTATCAAGGTTTCAAAAAATTTCCCCTTTTTCTTCCGCTAGCTTGTAAAAGAGAGATTTATTTACCGAGTCCTCTCTCTCCCTTGTCTAGATGGTTATGATGAGAGTATCCCTATATGAACCCTCATGTTGGTCTACCCTCATTTCTATGTGTGTGTAATTTTAGCAAGTTTTTTTTATTAATTAAGGAAATTCCTGACCATGAATTTTTGTTCCCTGATAAACCAATATTTCTAACTTATAGTTTTATACACGTGCTGATAATCATTGAGTACTCGCCACCCAACCCTAATCTATTCCATCTTATATAGAAAATAATTGGTTGGATGGATAAATGGATCATTGACCAAGGTAATTAAAATTAAAATAATCAAACCCTAATAAAACCACATTAAAATTTTAAAACTAAAATTTAGAATTTAAAGATGATACAAAAAAATGGATTTTATTTAATTAAAGCACACAAACTCAAACCAATCACATAGGACTAGCCTCCCCCTTTCCCAATCACTCACAAAAACTATCCCTATATTTATAGGTTAGAAAAGTTGATTTATGAGAGGGGATACATACCAAGAAAGAATGAAAATAATAGAAAAAAGAAAGTAGCAATTCAACATAGTAGCAGGTCATCACCCAGAGTTTCCCTTTTTGGTCCAACCCTATCAAACCCCCCTTGACTAAAATTTAATGGAATAGAAGAGATTTTAGGCCATTATAAATGGTTCATAATGGACCCTGGTCCATCCTATAGTCAAAAAAATGTGTTCCTCATTAATTTCTATAAAATATTTCAATTTTGAGTCTGTTATCCATTTTCAAGTTATGTAAGTGTTACACGACGTGTAAAGTTCGGGTCCAAAACATTTCATGTATTGTTTCATGGTGTGATTTTACATCCAATATTCCTTCATATTACACATTGTGAATCACTTTCATTTCATTTAATGTGAAAGGTCGTACTTATGATTTCTAAAATATTTCACATTATGAATAGTTGATTCACGATGTGAAATTTGTATTTTCAATATAATTCACCTAGTTTTATCCAAATTCTTCAATTTTGTGTTATGTTCTTAGGCCTTGACTTACACTTGAAACTACTTCGGCTTCAATATTTCTTCAAAAATATGGTTTCATACCACACCAGCTCATTATATTCATCTCTTTTTGTACATTTTTTATCAAACTTTATATCCTGACACAAAACATAAAAAAATTTAATACTGGAAAAATTAATTAATTGAATTGCATGAAAATTTGTTTTAAATTAAAATAAACATGAAAAATATGACTCTCCCAATTCCCCCACACTTAGAACTTGCTTTTCCTAAATTATGAAATCTCAACATAAATAAAAGAGAAACAACATGTTACCAACATTAAAATTCCATGTCAATTAAATTAAATGATTATCAATGGGGGTTAACCTTTCAATATTCACAAAAAACATCAATTCAACTTCACACTCATAAAACCCAAGTATTTTACTTTTTCCCATTGATAACCGGTGGGTATTATCCTCTCATTCATTCATATATCATAATCTATCATTATCTAACATTACGAGTCATGATTTACCTCATAATGGATTCTTTTCTCCTATCACTCATAATACATCTTCAAGTAGAGTTATGATCTTATCATAAGTACATGATAATTTTCTATAGTCTTACAAATCAATTACTTTATCCACTACATAAATATAAAATTCACATAAAATTATGAGGGACTTGTAATAAAATCTCTAATGAATATGAGGATTAAGGTAGGTAGGGATTTATTTTCAAGATATTAAGGCTCAAAATTGAAGCTATCTCCAAATAATATTGCATTATATCAAAATTAAAGGGTAATGAAAATATCCTCTATAAAATGGAAACTCTTTATCTCCAAAACTCATAGTAAGGTCATGATCACTGTAAGTATAATGAAATAGTTTCACCTTCATTATTTATTTTTTCTTTTTCCAAACTTATTCTTAGAAAAAATATAACATCCACCACCTAGCCACATACAATTGATATATCATTAGCATGGTAATGGTGATTTTTGATTTTCCCAAAACATAACCCTTTTTTAATAACAAATAATACATACAATGGATAAATCGTGATACTTTACCTGTAATATCCCTTGTTTTGAACTGGATAAAAAATTCCAGGGGATTTTAAAATTTTTTGTTTATTGCATGGGTTGTTTTTTAAACCAAATTTCAAAACGATTTTTTGAGATTTAGAACACTGCAATGTGTTTTTTTATAAATTAATTTCATTAAATTAAAGTTAAAATGTAAAATAAATTAAATGATAATTAAATGGGAAAAATAATAATAAAGAAATGTTTTAATAATAATATTACTATTTTTATTTTTATTTTTATTATTATCATTATCTTTATTTTATTTTATTTTATTAATTATGTTTTTAGAAAACCTAAGGGGGTATCCTCACCCTTCTGTATATAGCACGTGACACCCTTGGGTTTCCCCCTTCGATGCACCATTCCCCCTCCTCGAAACCTCCTATAGTTTCCGATATCCATAGGATCTTTCTTGTTTCTCCTTAGAATCTCCATGGTAAGGCCTTATACCCTAGTCTTCTTCCTCTTCTTAGCCAATTTTGGCTTCCCATCGGCCTACGAAATTCAACTGAACCCTAGGTATGGGTTAACCTGATTTTTCATTTTTTTTTTCCTTTTATAGGGTGTGTTAATAGACACTTGGGTCTTTTTATTTTGTGTTCTAGCAACTGTCACCGAAGGTGAGGTGGTTCAGGGTGTTTTGGTTCATTTCCAATGGTTTAAGATGATTTTTACCTTCATTTTTTTGATGTTACTTAGTTTATATTTGGGTGTTTTGTATTTTATGGGTCCATATTAATTAAATTGAGGTGATTTTTTCCTTTATGAATTAATTTTGAGTTGCTATTAATATGTGTAGTGGGTTTTGGTCAACTTTTAAGGCGTGTGCACGCATCTACTTAGGTATGTATATATAAATATATATATATATCCTCCATGTAGGTATTCTATCATGATTCAGGTAATATGTTTATTGGATTAAGGAATATATATATATAAAGGTATGTGTGTGCAAATGTGGAGCATTTTCAAGTGGTCTTCGCCAATTCAATCAAGTTCTAGGTATTAAATTAATTCCACCCTATGGTAGGATCCCATTCCCTTTCCCTTTAATATTATTAATTCATTAGTTTATTGACAATCATTATTAGTTTTTATTTAATTTTTCTTGGTTTAGATTAAATGTTTCCCTTGAATAATTCATTTAAATGCTTAAAGGTGATAAAATTATTGTTTGTAAAAGAGTCATGTTTTTATAATAAAACCCCTCCAACAAAGGTATGCCACCTTCAAGATAAAAATGTAGTGATAGACTATTATGATAGCTTGCCTTAATTACTTGGTGTCTCTTTAAGCTTGAGATTATAAATGTTAAATGGAATGTTTGTACATGGCCCTTAATGGTTATTTCTAAATTATTTTTCTTCATTTGAAAATTTATAGATGATCTAAGTAACCTCCTAAGTGTATGGACAAATTTGTTTAATTAGAATTACCAGTGTAGGTCATCTACCCCCCCCCCCCCATTTTCCTTCATCGCTTATTTCATGTCGCAACATTGTGTCACTTGCTGAAACCTTCTATTGATGACTTTTTATCACTTATTAAATTGTTTGGTTTGTTCTATCATGTATTTTGTAACCTTATCTTGTGGAGAAACCCATTTGGGGTGTTCACCATTCCTCTCGTCCACCCATTTGAGTGAGCCATCCTAAATGGCCTAAGTTTGCTTTATATAAAATGTGGGAAATTTAAATGGGTTGTGTGTGACACCTTAGTAAATCCTTAAATTGATTAATGAGAAATGAATTATGAATTGGGTTCCTCTTAATAATTCCTAAACTTGAACATGATATTTTATCCCATGTGTGGTTCCTCTTACCTATGGAATACTTGATATTTATTTGAATGCAATATGCCTTACATGAAAAATTACTCATTTCAAGTTAAATGAATACCTTGACTATTAATGAACTCATTATGTCTTATTTGATACTCTTTTCTTGTGCCTTTTTAAATGGTTTGGATGGATTTTGACACTTAGTTGATCTTGATAGCTTTAGATGATGAAATTTCTTTGATGATATATTGGTAAGAGGCACATTGATGTCGTTTGCCTTGTTTATAATTCTTTGATTATGAAATTCTATTTATTTATTATGCCCTTGTTGGTGGATTGAACCATAAGAAATTCCTTGTTTATGTTTTTAACTAGTAAAATTGATTTTCATGTGTTGATGTGAAATTGTTTAAGGATTATTCCATGAATATTAAGCCTCATACCTTGCTTTCTCTGTGATATTTTCCTTTCTTTTTGTTTTAAATGAAATCGGTATAGGGAGAGAATATGGGTACCATATTAGGAACCAATAATTGGACTCTTCATACATGATAGGTTACAACATGATGCACTAGGGAAGTGATGTTTTAGTCTCTCCATGCAAGGGTTACCCTGGTATTTTTACTATACTATTGGGTGATGTTGTTTCCCTAATGGGAAGCTAAGGATGGACCCATTAGAAAGATGGCTACACCAAGACTCAATTGATACTTGGTCGAGTACATGTGATACCTGAAAAAACTCATATTTACCATACCACGAGCGATACATGGACTTTCTAAAGGGTTTATTTAGAAGGGCTCGGTGGCATTGGATATTTTGAATAGATGTACCATAGAGATGCCTAAGGTATGGGATTGGACTCCACCTATAAAATTGATGGTTTTTAAATTAAATTCTTGATATGCATCTTTATTTATTGTTATTTATTGTGATTACACTTGAAATGTTTCTCTTACTTTACTAGCTTACTTGATGACATGAGATTTAAACCCCAAGTTAAAAAACAATCTTGGGTATCGACCTTACTTGGTTTTCCATGTTACTATTGGCCCTTGTTTATATATTATTTATTTCTATAATATACTTTTCATATTTTTAGCTTAGGTTAAAGAAGGTGTTATGTGATTGGTGTTTATTTAGGAACTCAAACCAAGTTGTTATTATTAATTGTTATCACTCTGTATTTATTTTATATGAAACACTTCTTAATTTATATTGCATTATCTGGATTGGGTCTGATGCTATGGGTACCATCCTACTGAGATTTATATCTCACACCCTTCATGGGTAACCTTGGTACCTGAGTAGACCTTATATATGTAGGATATATGTTTTTTGTTGTATATCTTGTACTTGGGAGTTAGAAGCAAAGGACCGAGCTGGAGCTCAGGATGCTCATGGAGATCGCCCGGGGGGATTTACTACCTTTTCTTTAGTATTATAAAATATTGTAAATCATGATGTATTGTTCACTATTTTCTGTCATGTATCATTACCATTTCATGCATTAATCTATTGTATAAACTGGTGTTGGCCACTTTTATTAAATTGTTAATTATTATCTTCCATTACTTTCTCAATTATTTATTACTGTTTCTGTTACTGTCTATTCTTATTATGATTAATATATCTATAATATATTGTTAATCATTGTGAATACTCTAATCTATGAGGGGTTAGTCTCCCCATGGACACACCCTAGGCCCTCTCTGCTAGTCGGCAGCCTCTGGCGTTCGGGAAGATGTTCTTGAGGTCATCTGACCCATCGGTCTGGCCACCATCTTAGAGGTGATCCAGTCTGGGACATTACAGAGTTGTATTAGAGGTGTTACTTTTTCCTTTGTCTTACTATTTTGGTTTTGTAGATAGGGGACTAGGAATGTGTTTTCACTTGGTTAAAATTCATGCCTGGGACTGATCACCCCACGTACGAGAAATGAACAAGTGTCTAGGGATGGGAATAGATGTTCATGATTTTTAATATTACAGTTGATATAATTTCACCTAGAGTGATTGGTGTAATTTTCGCTTCTTATGGATTTATGGAGTTTATGGAATTCTACCCTTGCCCTATTAAGGAAATGATGAAGCATTACATGCATCATATTAAGAACATAGAAATTTAACATGGCATGCATATGCCATGCCATGTAGTTATATTCATAGGTTTCCTACTAATATGATTGAGTGCCTTGAACTCCATGCCATATTTTTATGTTTATTAGCATTCATGTTTTTATAACCTTCTTAGGTGTTAATATACCATTCTTATGTGCCTATAGCATGTTTTCCCTATATTAGCTGCTTGTGATGACATACTAGTTTTGATTTGATGTCATTGATTGTATGGTATAAATGGATTGGTTGCAATTAAATGGGATCCAAATGCCACTTATAAAGTGTATGGGAGATTTATCAATTGGAATATATCCACCCTTATGACTGGATTGTTGATCATATGCATGTTGTATTATGAAATGGTTTTAAATGTAAAGGGCTTGTAAATGGAACCTGTAGGGGTGTCCTCTGTTTTAGGCCCTCTCGTAAGGGTAGATAAAGCTTCTTTGAGTTACCTTAGAATGGAAGCATGATCAATTTCCATAAGTGACATTTCCTTTATCAATGGATTAGATGATCGTTTTTTGATCCTAGTGACTTATTTCAGCATGAACTAGTGTTAGGGTCGATTCTTTTTCTCTATAAGGGGATAGCCCATGGTAGTTATCACCCTTTGAGTTTAAATACCATGCTAATGATGTGACTTTTCTGACGTTTGGTGTCATTTGGGTGTCATTGTACCTAGTAGAGATTTTACTTTCTAAATGATTACCTTTTTTGGATAGGTGTTCATGGAATCCTTGAATTTTGTTTCAGGCTTGAGCATCGGGTAATGCTCATTTTCAAAAGGTTAGACATGCCTCGAGCATGGTTAGATGCTTCGTAGGTTGTTCACCCCTCTCTTATCCACAGTGATGGACGACTGAGTACGTCGTCATCTGAGTTAAAATTCATCTTACTTCTCTATCATTTCGGGGTAGTATGCATTCATGTCCACGGTACCCATTGATTGATTAATGTTGTACTGAAGTGGATGATTTTAGTGTAATTGTTAAGCCTTGTGATGTTAAATGTATCTTGAGTCATCTCTATAGTGGAGTGAATTGCGCCTTAAAAGGAATAAAAAATCCCAATGACTGGGATGAATTCTTAGAGACTCGGGTGCCTTTACACACTAGTCTGTTTAGTTTTACTTTTATGTGTAATGATTGAGATTCATGATGATGGATCAGAAGAGAATCAGGTGCACGTTTAAGCTGAATTTGTCCTGGCATGCTTGGGAGTGGCTAGCTTGGATTTTCTTTTAATGACTCAGAACCTCATAAGGTGGGGAGTGTCATCCCAATTCTGGTAAGTGCATGTACATTAAGGTAGAAAGAATACAACCAAGGTGGACCACTTGGAAATGGTGGGGTTTTCTTAAATTTATTTGGGTCTTGTGAGTTTTAAAATGTGTCGGTGCTTTCTCAGCAGCATAAAGTTGGAATGTTTGGCTATGTATGTAACCATTGGAAGCATTTTTGGTCTTGGTGGACTTCAGTGGGATAAGATTGAATGATCACATGATTCCTTAGTTGGTAAAGGTTCGGTGATCATTTAATGACAGTGCATCGACAGGTGAAGCTGAGTTTCTTCTAAGGTATCGACCAGTAGTGGTTTGACCATTTTCTTTCTAGTAATATTTAAAAATTCTCATAGTGTGCTCTGGTTTATTGGTGAGCATTTCCCCTATCTTGAAATTATCCTTAATTCAAAAATAGATCATCGATCATACACTGTGCTAAATTTTAATATTTTTGGGGTAAACTCTATCTGGATGCATGTTGAACTCATTATTCTTATCAAAACTTGGTTAGTCTTAATTGAACCTTGGATTCCAGTGTAGGAATTCCTTTGATGAACTCTTGTACACCAGCTGATTATTTTGAATTGATTGTTAGTACGATGATACTCTGGGCTCATTCAATGCTCTGATGTGGATTTCTTGGCTTTCTATGAACATCTCACTCATAAACATAGAGTATAGACTACCTTAGGTTAGTTCCTTGTACTCCTGTATTTCCAATCCAAGGTTATCTCAGACTTTTTTTTGGGCTCAATGATTCTTAAATCAAGAAATGTCACCAGATGTCGGGTATAGACTTTGGTGGATATGTTCTTGGTGAATACAAGATACCTTGGAAGAAGACATCATAGTTCGGCTTGTAAAAACATTGGTTGTCTAATCCGAGCATCTTCTGGAATAGTCAATCGAGTGGATCAACTAGTTATTCCTCTTGTTCAATGGTGTGATTAGTGAAGGAAAATTTTTGGCATGTCATTAGATGTTATGAGTGTGGTTTTTTTCATCTATGTATTTTTATGAAGAGCTACCTCGAATTGGGCTTTGAGGTTGATGGGGAATCTACCGGTTTAACCATTTTAGAAATCATGAGAGATGAATCTTTAGAACTCTTAAGGGAATGTTTTGAAGGTAATTCCAATGGTCGAAGTTGTGGTGGATTATAATTTTTCCCTTTCTAAAGTTAAATTCTGAGGTGGGAAGTACCTTTGGATTGATGTTTAATGAGGCGATGATGTGATCATGTCTATAGCTAACAGGATCAGGTAAGTGTCATCTCAGTTTTTTGGTTGAAAAAGAAGAATTACCTTAGGATTTGAAAACTAAAGTGTTGTGTGTTTAATAATTCATGAAAGGTGTGTTCGGTTTTTGGAAACGCAACATGACTATTTGAATGAGACTTCATGACCCCTATAGGTTGGGTGATGTTTTCATTATTCACAAAGGATTCTCAGGGATGAGAAGTGATAAGGTGGGAAGGTTGTAACATCTTGTCTTTGAACTAGATGAAAAATTCTATGGGACTTTAAAAACTTTCATTTATCGCATGGGACGCTATTGAAACCGAGTTTTGAAATGATTTTTTGAGATGTGGAATACTACAATTTGTTTTTTTTAAGAAATTAATTTCATTAAATTAATTTTAAAATAGAAAATAAATTAAATGATAATTATATGGGAAAAATAATAATAAAGAAATTTTTTAATAATAATAATAATAATATTATTATTATTATTATTATTATCTTTTTATATTATTATTAATTTATTAGGTTTTTAGAGAACTTAAGGGGGTATCCTCCCCCTCCTTTACATAGCCCGTAACCCCCCTAGGGTTCTCCCTTCGACAAACCCCACCCCCTACTTGACACTACCTCTGGTTACTGATTTCCACTAGATCCTTCTAGTTTCTACTTTGAATCTCCATGGTAAGGCCTTCTGCCCTAGTCTTCATCCTCTTCTTGGACAATTTTAGCTTCCCTGTCAACCTATGAAATTCAGCCAAACCCTAGGTATGGGTTAACCCAATTTTTCATTATTTATTCCTTCAATAGGGTGTGTGAATACCCTCCCAGGTCTTGTTAGTTCATGTTCTGGAAACCTCTACTGAAGGTGAGGTGGTTCGGAGTGGTTTTGTTCAGCTCCAATGGTTTGAGGTGAGTTTATATTTTTTTTTCAATGTCACTTAGTTTATATTTGTGGGTTTTGTATTTTATGAGTCCCTGGTAATTAAATTGAGGTTTTTTGCCTTGCTTCATTAATTTTGAGTTTCTATTAATATGTGTAGTGGGTTTTGGCTAACTTTGAAGGAGAACACATGCATGTACTTGGGTATGTATATATATAAATATATATATCCACCATGTATGTATTCCCTCATGGAATGGGGAATATGTGTATTGGATTAAGGGATGTGTGTGTGTGTCTTAAGGTATGTGTGTGAAAATGTGGAGCAATTTTGAGTGGTCGTTTCCAATTCGACCAAGTATTGGGTATTAAATTAATTACTCCCAAAGTTAGGACCCATTTCTCTTTCCCTTTAATCTTATTAATGTATCAATTAATTGACTACCATTATTAGTTTTTAATTAATACATATTGGTTTATATTAAATGATTCCCTTGAATAAGTCATTGAAATGCTTAAAGTTGATAAATTATTGTTTATAAAACAAAGCTAGGTTTTTGTAGTAAAACCCCTCTAATGGAGGTGAACTACCTTCAAGATAAAAATGTAGTGATATTATTTTATGCTTTCTTTCCTTAATTCCTTGGTGTCTCTTTAATCGTAAGATTATAAATGTTAAATGTCATTTTTGTACATGGCCCTTCTTGGTTATGTCTAAATGACGCATCTTCCTTTGAAAAATGATAGATGATCCAATGAAGCTCCTAAGTGTGTGGCCCAATTTTTTTAATTAGAATTACCAGTGTAGGTCATCTACCTTCTCCCCCTTTTCCTTCATCGATTATTTCATGCCTCGCTATTATTCCACTCACCGAAACCTTTTGGAAATGCCTTGTTATTTCTTATTAAATTGTTTGGTATGTTCTATAGTATATGTTGTGACATTATCTTATAGGGAACCCCATTTGGGGTGTTCACCATGCCTCTCGACCACCCATTTGGGTGAGCCATCCTAAATGGCCTAAGTTACTGTTATATAAAATGTGGGAAATTTCCATGGGTTTTGTGTGACACCTTAGTAATGCCCTAAACTGATTAATGATAAATGAATTATGAATTAGGTCCCTCTTGATAATTCCTAATCTTGAACATGATCTTTTATCCCAATTTTCGTGCCTCCTACCTATGGATAATTGAGGTTTATTTGAATGAAATATTCCTTACATGAAAAATTACTCATTTCAAGTTACATGAGTACCTTACATATTAATGAAATCCTTATGCCTTATTTGGTGCTCCTTACTTAAGATTTTTTTAAATGGTTTGGATGTATTGTGACACTTGGTCAATCTTGATAGCTTGAGATGATGAAATGTCATTGATGACATATTGTTAAGAGGCACATTGATGCCACATGCCTTGTGTATAATTCCTTGATTATGCAAGTTTATTTATTGGTCATACCCTTATTAGTGGATTTAACCATATGAAATGACTTGTTAACTTTTATATCTTGTGAAATTGAGTTGCATGTGTTGACATTTAATTGTTTAAGGCTTATTCCATGTATCATAAGCCTCATACCTTGATTTATCTGTGATATTTACCTCTCTTGTTGTTTTAAATGAAATCGTGTCGGGGAGATAATTTGGGTCCCATATTAAGAACCCACAATTGGACTCTCCATACTTGATAGGTTACAGAACGATGTGTTGGGGAAGTGATGATTTATGCTCTCCATGAAAGGGCTCCCCAAGATTTTTACTATACTATTGAGTGATATTGGTTACCTAAGTGGAAGCTGAGGATGGAATTTTTTGCAATATTTCTATGTCATGCCTGAGTTGATACGCAGTCCCTTACATGTGATACCTGAGATGGACTCATAGTTCCCATAACATGAGTGATACTTGGACTTTTTAAAGGATTTCTTTGGATAGGCTTGGTGGCATTGGGTATTTTTAATGGATGTAATGTAGTGATTTTTTAGGGATGGGCTCGTAATACACCTCTAAAATTTATGGTTTTTAATGTAAATGCTTGAGATTCATCCTTCTTTACTATTATGTATTGTGATTTCAATTAATATTTTTCTCTTACTTTACTAGATTACTTATGTGATGACATGAGATTTAGACCCCAAGTTAAATAAAAATCTTTGGGATCGGCCTTCCTTGGTTTTCCATGTTACTATTGGACCTTTTTTATATGTTATTCCTTTCCCAACTATACTTTTCATATTTCAGGATTTGGATGAAGAAGGTGGTATAATATGGGTGTCCATTTAGGAAATCGTACCAAGTTGTTATTATTAATTGTTATCACTCTGCATTTATTTTATATGACACGCTTCTTAATTTATATTGCATTATTTGGATTGGGATAGACACCATGCATGCTGGACTATTAAGATTTATATCTCACACCCTACTCATATATCCTTGGTACCCGAGTAGACCTTATATTTGCAGGATCTAGGTTGTTTTTCTTATTTCTTATACTTGGGAGTTTGGATTAATGGATCAAGCTGAAGCTCAGGATTCTCATAGAGATCTCTTATGGGGATTTGATATATTTTATTTATTATTGTATCATATTTTCAAGCATGTTTTATTTTTTACTGTTCTCCAACATGTATAATTACCATTTCATACATTCATTTATTGTATAAACTGGTGTTTACCGCTTTTATTAAAATTTTAATTATTGTCTTCCACTGATTTATCAATTACTTATTACTATTTCTAGTACTTTCTGTTCTTGTTGTGATTTCGTTGTCTTATATATTGTTAATCATTTTGCATACTCTGATCTATGATGGAATAGTCTCCCCTTGGACACACTCTAGGCCCTCACTACTAGTCAGCAACCTCTAGCATTCGGGGAGATGTTCTTGATGTCATGTGACCCACCGGTCCAACCACTATCCTAGAGGTGAGCAGGGCTGGGATGTTACAAAGTGGTATCTTAGGGGTTACTTTTTCCTTTGTCTTTTTGTTTTGGGTTGGTAGACAGGAGACTAGGAATGTGTCAACACTTGGTTAATAGTCATGCTTGGGAATTATCACCCCATATACAGGAAATGACCGAGTTTCCAGGGCTGGTAATTGATGTCCATACTTTTCGTTATTACAGTTGATATAATTTCACCTCAAGTGATAGTGTAATTTCTGTTACTTATGGATTGATGGATTTTATGGTATTTTACCCTTGTCAGGTTAAGGCAAGGATGAATCATTACAATAATCATATTAGGAACATGGGAATTTAACATGTCATGCATATTCCATGCCATGTAGCTACATTCCATGTTGCTTTATGATATGATTGAGTGCCTTAAATTCCATGCTATATCGTTATGTTTATTAGCATGCCTATTTTTATAACCTGATTAGGTGTTAATATTCCATGCTTATGTGCCTATAGCATGTCTTCCCTATATTAACTGCTTGTGATGACATGCTATATTTGTTTTGATGTAATTGATTTCATGGGATAAATGGATTGGTTGAAATTAAATGGGAGCCAAATGTCACATGTAAAGTGTATGGGTGTTTTATGGATTGGGAGATAGCTTCCCATATGACTAGACTATTGATCATATGCATGTTGTATTATGAAATATTTTTAAATGTAAAGGGCTTGTAAATGGAACTTTTAGTGGTGTCCTATGTTTAATACCCTTGTGTAAGGGTAGATAAATCTTATTTGAGTTACCTTGGAATGAAAGCACAAGCATTTTATATAGGTGCTCTTTCCTTTAGTAATGCATTATATGATCAGCTTTTGAGCCTAATGACTTATTTCAGTGTAACATGGTGTTAGGTTCGATGTTTGTTCTTCTTAAGGGGATATCCCATGGTAGGTAGCACCCTTTGAGTTTAAATTCCTTGTTAATCATGTGATTTTTCTAACATTTGGTTTCATTCGGGTGTCATTGTACCAAATAGGGATTTTACTTTCAAAATGACCCCCTTGTTCTTATGGGTGTTCATGGTATCCTTGAAATTTGTTTTCAGATTGATCATCAGGTAATGCTCATTTTCAGCATGTTAAACATGCCTTAGGTCATGGTAAGCTGCTTCATAGTTCATCATCCCCTCTCTTCTCCACAGTGATGGATTAATCGGTACATCTCCATCCATGTTAAAATTCATTTTTCTTCTATACCTCCTTGAACTAGTATGAATTCACGTATGTGGTACCCGTCAAGTGCTTAATTTTTTTATGAAATGGATGAGTTCAATGTAATTTTTAAGCCTTATAATGTTAAATGTGTCTCAGATCATCTCTGCAGTATAGTGACTTTTGTGTTAAAAGGAATCAAAAAAATTCCAAATACTCATGATGAATTTTTAGAGACTCGGGTGTCTTGATACACCCGTCCATTTGGTTTTACTTTTATATGTAATGCTTGACATATGTGATCATGGCTCGGAGGAGCATCATGTGAACGTTTAAGCTAAATCTTTCCTGGTGCTCTTAGGAGCAACTTTCTTGGATTTTATTTTAATGAATTGGACACTCTTAAGGTGGGGAGAATTTTCTCAGTTTTGGTAAGTGTGTGTCCTTATGAGTAGAAGGAACACAACCCAGGTGGATCACTTAGAAATGGTCAGTTTTTCTTAAATGCCTTTGGGGCTTGAGAGTTTTAAAACATGTTGGTTATTTCTCGGCAGCACGAAGTTGGAATGGTTGGTTGTGTATGTAACATTTGGAAGAACAGTTGGTCTTGGTGGAATTCGGTGGGATAATCATGAACAATCATGTGATGCCTCGGGTGGTAAATCCTCGGTGATCGGTTAATGATGGTGTATCGGTTGGTGAAGATGAGTTTCTTCTAAGGTATCAACCATTTGTGGTTTGGTTATTTCCTTTTGGTAATATTTAAAAATACTCCTAGTGTACTCTAGTTTAGTGGCAAGAATGTCCCCTATCTTGACATCATCCTTGATGCACTAACATAGTGTTGGTCTTACATTGTCCTGAATTTTAAAAGTTGTTTGGTAAACTCTATCTGGATGCATGCTGAACTCATAGTTCTTATCAAAACTTGGTTATTCTTGAGTTACTCTTGGATTCCTATATAAGAATGCCTTTGATGTAATCTTGTACACCATCCATTTCATCTAAATTGATCTCTAGGTCGATGCCGATATGGGCTCAGTCAATGCTATGATGTGAATGTCTTAGATTTGTACAAATGTCTCACTCATAAAAATGGAGTATGGACTACCTTAGGTTAGTTCCTTTTACTCATGTCATGACAATCTGAGGTTATCTCAGACTTGTTGTCAGGTTCAGTGATGATTAAATAAAAGAATATCTTTAGAATTTAGGTATGGGCTTTAGCTGACTTGTTTGTGGTGAATGTGAGATACCTTAGAAGAATTCATCATAGTTTAGTTTGTAAAAATGTTGTACATATAAGTTGAGCATCTTCTTGAATAGTCGGCTGGAGTGGATCAATTGTTTATCTCTCTTGTTCAATGGATCAGTTAGTGAAGGACTGTTTGAGGCACATCATCTGATGTGATGAGTGTGGTTTGTTTCGGCTAGGTCTTTTCATGAAAAGCTGCCTTGACTTGGGATTTGAGGTCGATGGGGAATCGACCATTTTAACCATATTGTAAATCATGTGAGAATTGTCACCATAATTCTTGAGGGTGTGTTTTTTAGGAAATTATATTGGTGAGAGGTGTCATGGATCAGAATTTACCCCTTTAAAATGTTAAAGCCTAAGGTGTGAAGTACCTTTGTCCAAATATTTAATGATACGTTGAAGTGATCATGTCTCTAGATAACGGGCTCAGGTAAGTTTCATCTCGATGTTTCAGTTGGAAAACGAGCATTGCCTCGGTCTTTGACAACTTAGTGTGATTTTTTAAGAAGTGTTGAATGGTTTTTTTGGTTTTGGGAAATGAAACACGGCCATTTGAATGAGACTTCATGATCCCTATAGGATGGGTGATGTTTTCATTGTTCTCAAAGGCTTCTCGGGGATGAGAAGTTCTAAGGTGGGAAGGTTTTAATGTCTCACATTTTAAACCGGACAAAAAAAATCCATGGGTTTTAAAAAAATTGTTTATTGAATTGGTCGTTCTTCAAAACCATGTTTTGAAATTATTTTTCAAGACTTTTAACACTACAATGTTTTTTTAAAGAAAATAATTTCATTAGATTAAAGATAAAATGAAAAATAAATTAAATCGTAATTAAATGTGAAAAATAATAATAAATAATTTTTTTAATAATAATAATAATATTATTATTATTATTATTATTATTTGATTTTTATAAAACCGAAGGGGGTCTCCTACCCCTCATGTACATAGCGCACGACCCCCCTGTGCTTCCCCTTCGACGCACCACGCTCCCTCATCGACACCTCCTCTGGTTGCTGATTTCCACAAATCCTTCTCGTTTCTCCTTTGAATCTCTATGATAAGGCCTTATTCCCTAGTATTCTTCCTCTTCTTATATAATTTCGGATTCCCCATTGACCTATGAAATTCATCTGAATCCTAGGTATGGGTTAACCTAGTTTTTATTTGTTTCTTCCTTTAATATGGTGTGTGAATGGCCTCTTTTCTCTTGTTCATTCATGTTCTGGAAACTTCCATTCAAGGTGGGGCGGTTCGGGGTGTTTTAGTTCACTATCAACGGTTTGAGGTGAGCTTTACCTTCATTTTTCAATGTCTCTTAGTTTATATTTGTGGGTTTTGTATTTTATGATTCCCTGGTAATTAAATTGAGGTATTCTTGTCCTTTCACATTAATTTTGAGTTGCTATTAATATGTGTCATGGGTTTTGGAAAACTTTTAAGGCACGTGCACACATGTACTTAGGTATGTATATATATAAATATATATATCCTCTATGTACATATTCCCTCATAAAATGGGGAATATGTGCCTTGGATTATGGGATATATATATATATGTATATATGAAGGTATGTATGTGAAAATGTGGAGCAGTTTTGAGTGGTCGTTTCCAATTCTATCAAGTGTTTGGTATTAAATTAATTCCACCCTAAGGTAGGATAACTTTACATTTCCCTTTAATATTATTAATGAATTAATTAATATACCATCGTTCTTAGTTTTTAATTATTGAATATTGGTTTAGATTAAATTATTCCCTTGAATAAGTCATTGAAATGGATAAAGGTGATGGTGATTGTTTATAAAACAAAGTAATGTTTTTATAATAAAACCCCTCAAATGGAGGTGTTATACATTAAAGATAAAAATGTAGTGATAGACTTTTATGCTTTCCTGCCTTGGTGCCTCTTTAATCTTGAGATTATAAATGTTAAATGGCATGTTTTTTACATGGCCCTTCTTGGTTATTTCTAAATTATGTTGCTTCCTTTGAAAAATTATAGATGAGCCAAGGAACCTATGAAGTGTGTGGCCCAATTTTTTAATTAGAATTTCTAGTGTAGGTTGTCTACCCTCTACCCCTTTTCCTGTGTCACTTATTTCATGTCGTGTTTTTGTGCCACTCACTGAAACCTTCCTGTGATGCCTTGTAATCGTTTATTAAATTGTTTGGTTTGTTATATCATGTCTATTGTAAACATCCCTTATGGTTAAACCAATTTGGGGTGTTCACCTTGCCTCTCAGCCACCCCTTTGGGTGATCCATCCTAAATGGACTAATCTATTTTATATAAAATGTGGGAAAATTACATGGATTGTGTGTGACACCTTATTAATGCCTTAAATTGATTAATGAAAAATGAATTATGAATTTAGTCCCTCTTGATAATGTCGATCCTTGAACATATTCTTTTATCCCATGTATAGTGCCTCCTACCTGTGGCATACTTGAGGTTTATTTAAATGAAATATTCCTTACATGAAAAATTACTTGTTTCAATTTACATGAGTACCTTGCCTATTAATGAACTCTTTATGCCTTGTTTGGTGATCTTTGATTGAGCCTTTCTAAATGGTTTGGATGGATTGTGACACTTGGTCAAGCTTGATTTCTTGAGATGATGAAATTACACTGATGACCTATTTTTAGGAGGAATTTTGATGCCACATGCCTTGTTTATAATTCCTTTATTATGAAAGTTGATTTATTTTTTATGCCCTTATTAGTGGCTTGAACCATATAAAATGTTTTTTTAACGTTTCTAGCTTGTGAAATTGAGTTTCATGTGTTGACATGAAATTTTTTAAGGCTTATTCCATATAGCTTAAGCCTCATACCTTGCTTGCTCTATGATATTTTCCTCTCTTGTTGTTTTAAATGAAATTGGTTCAGGGAGAGAATGTGGGTCCTATATTAAGAACCCATAATTGGAATCTCTATACTCGATAGGTTACAACACGACACACCAGGGAAGCAATTTTTAGGCTCTCCAAGAAAGGGCTCCCCTAGGAATTTTACAATACTATTGGGTGGTACCGGTTCCCTAAGGGGTAGTTGAGGACAGATATGTTGGAAATATGGCTATCCAAGTCTCGGTTAACACTTGGTCTCTTACATATGATACCTATTATGGACTCATATTTACCATAACAAGAGAGATACTTGGAATTTAGAAAGGATCGTCTTGGACGGGATTGGTGGCATTGGATATTTTTAATGGATGTACCATAGTGATACCTCAGGGACAGGCTCAGACTCCACCTCTAAAATTGATTGTTTTTAATTTAAATGATTTAGATGCATCCTTATTTATTGTTGTGTATTGTGATTTTACTTTATTTGTTTCTCTTACTTTATTAGATTACTTATGTGATGAAAATATATTTAAATCTCAAGTTAAAGAAAAAGTTTAAGGATTATCCTTCCTTGGTTTTTCATTTTACTATTATCCCTTGTTTATATATTCTTCCTTGATTAACTATACTTTTTAGATTTCTGGCTTAGGCCGAAGTAGGTGGTATGGGACGAATTTCCATTTAGGAAGCTGGACCAAGATATTATTATTAATTTTTATCACTCCTCATTTATTTTATATGACACACTTATTAATTTATATTTTATTTTTTGGATTGGGCTAGACACCATGGGTGTAGAACTACTGAGATTTATATCTCACCCCCTTCTTGGTTATCCTTGTTACCCAAGTAGACCATATATTTTTAGGATCTAGGTTTTTTGTTTTACTTCTTGTACTTGGGAGATAAAAGAAAAATACCGAGCTGGAGCTCAGGATTCTCATTGAGATCTCCTATGGGGATTTTCTGTCTTTTCTTTATTATTATACTGTATTGTAAAGCATGTTGTATTATTTACTGTTTTCTATCATGTATCATTTACCATGTCATTCATTCATCTGTTATATAAACTAGCATTGTCCACTTTTATTAAATTGTTAATTATTGCCTTTTTTTGCTTTTTCAATTATTTATTATTGTTTCTACTATTATTTTTGTGTGTTATGCTTCTAATATCTATTATATAATGTTAATAAATATGAATAATCTTATCTATGAGGGCATAGTCTCCCCACGGACCCACCCTAGGCCCTCATTGCTAGTTGGAAAACTCTAACATTTGGAGAGATGTGCTTTAGGTCATTTGACCCACCAGTTCAGCCACCGTCTTAGAGTTGAGTCGGGATGGGACGTTACATTACCAATTCCCAAAAATAGAACCCCACACTTTTTTCATATAAAACATCCCTTCTACCAAAAATTCCTAAACCCCTACACTTAAACTTTAAAATATCATGAAATATAAATATAGTGGGTGGGAATAGATAAAATTGGATTATAATGTGGCTCATTCTTAATAAGGTCATCCATAGATTATACTTTCTAAACAATGATTAATTACATGGTGGGTCTAAGGATATGATCTTAAAAAAAAATTCTCAATCATTTTAAATGGGGCTTTTCACATTCATAGAATTGACAAGTTCCAATGCATGTCCTGGCAAGTGGCAAGCCCCAAGATCACTCAATAAATATTCTCAAGATATAAATAAGAAGTGTTTGGTCAAGAAATCCTCTCATAAATGGAACATGTAATTTGGTACAATCACTCATGCATATAATAACAATAACAAACCAATCCAAATAAATTAAAAAAAATCAAGTGTGAAAATTCTAGGGAAATTTCATTTACTTAAATCAACTAATTCCATGAAATCATGAGTAATTAATTTAATATCCATGATTCACTATAATTAGTAAATTATTCATTTTACTCATTTAATATCATTAAATTTAAAATATAAAACATGGAATCATGGGATTCCTAAGAAATTCATATCTTTTAGATCAATCAAGTAAAATAGGAAAGCTAATTGTGGGTATGAAATTTTCTTTTAAAGATAAAAAATAGATCTTAAAACAAAAATATAGGGATTTTTAATAGATATTGATTTTAAAAGAAAAATCCCTTTAGCAATTATGCTTTAGTTGAGTTTCATAGGTTTTATTCCTTCAGTTCTATTATGAATCACTTTCATGATGTGTATACATTTCACAATGTGTATTATTTTGAATTTATCCACTATTTAATCAAATTAATTTATGGAACTTAAAAATAAGAATAAACACAAATGATAGTTCAGGACTGTTCAATAATGTTAAAATAGGACTGAGGGGAAGATTTTACTAAGAGAAAAAATATTGGTTTCCTCCTAGAAGTGCTTTTGTTTAACGTCATTGGCTCGACTAAAAAAATGAAAACTTCTGAAAAATCCTTAATTATCTTCCCACACTAAATTGATGAAGTGTAATCAATAAATTTAAATTTATTTTTTATGTAAGTATATTAAAAATGGAATTACTTAATTTAATAAATTATAAAGTAAATATGAAATATGGTAGGTCTTTATTGGTAATTAGGGTGAATGAGTGTTATCTCTTCCACTAGTTCTTGATGTATAGTCCCATGGAACTTCTTAAACCTCTTCCCATTTATAGTGAACTGGTTGTATCCTATTTCATTTATAATCTTCATAGAACAAAATGGGTATACATTAATAATAGAAAAGGTACCTTCCCATTTGGAATGAAGTTTACCTGAAATCAGTTTAAGTGTAGATTTATAAAATAACACTTGACATCTAGGGTTAAATGTTATTTGTTTATTTATCTTTTCATGGGACATCCTTATTCTATCTTTGTAGATATTTGAATTTTAAAAATATTACCTCTTGATTTAATCTATCTCCTACAACTGAAATCTCTCCTCTTTGTCAACTTTATCAAGGTCCAAATTCATCTCACTTACTACATAAAGGATTTGTGTTCAAATTATATAGGGATGTGGCATCTCTTTCCATAAATAAATCTATAGGGGATCATCCCTATGTGTTTATTGTAAGATATCCTATAATCCCATGTGTTATAATATAAACTTTAGCTCCAATACTTCCTATTTTGTTTAATAGTATTTTCTATAATGCCTTTGATTTCTCTATTGGAGACTTCTACTTGACCATTTATTTGTGTATGGTATGGTGTTGACATTTTATGATTTATACCATATTTTTTTAGTAATTCCTCCATATTTATATTTCATAAATTAGTTCTTTGGTCACTGATGATTTATCATGTTACTCCAAACCTAAAAAATATGTTATTCATAAAAAATCACAAACAAATTTATCATCATCATTCCTAGTGGATTTTTCTTTCACCAATTTTAATACAAAATCTATAGCTAATATAATATAATAATTATTTAATGACATTGGTAATTTTCCCATGATTTCTACTCCCTGTAATTTAAAATTTTCACAAGAAGTAATTGGTTTTTGATGAATTCCCTATCATTTTGATATGCTACCATAAAAGTGAAATTTTTTACATATTTTTAAAAAATAATATGAATATTTAAATAATGTGGGATAATAAATCCAATATTATAAAACTTTTATGGTTTTAATATAAGGTAAAAAGTGGCCTACACAAGCTAATGTATGAAAAAATCTAAAAACTGATTCATTTTTGCTCGCTGGTAAGCATCTTTTTATGATTTGATCATTAAAAATCTTACATAAGAATGGGTCTTCCAAGATATAAAATCTCAATCCATATTTAAGATTATGTTTTTTTATTATAGTTTAGATGATATGGTACCTAATATGTGACTAAATAATTGATAATGTCTGCATACCATGGTATTTCACCTTCCATGATGTAAAGTTGTTTGCTTGGAAGTTGATCAAAGAGTGGATTTTGAGTTGTAATTTCTACTTCAACAATGTGGGGTAGTCAAATCAAATGTTCAGCCACTTGATTTTTGGATCTCTTTTTATCCTTGATCTCTATGTAGAACTCCTATAAGAGAAGCATCCATATCATCAGCCATGGATTAGCATCAACCTTATTCATTAGATACATGAGAGCTATATGATTGGATAAAACAACAACTTTAGATCCAAGTAGATAAGATCTGAATTTTTCTATAGAAAATATGAATGTAAGTAACTCCTTTTCTATAGTAGTGTAATTTACCTTCAAGGAATACAATGTACTTGAATCATATACTATGACTTGAGTATTTATATTATATTAATTATGAGATTGAGGCTCCCGCAACTTGATTTGATTCGTCACAAATTAGCTCGAAAGGATGGCCCTAGTTGAGTGGTTGCATTATTGGCAGTGTAATCAATCATTTTTTTAACTCATTTAACTATTTTTTACACTCATAATCAACATTAAACTCAAATTATTTAAATAGTAATTTTGATATAGGTAAATAAATTTTACTAAAATCTTTGATAAATATTTGATAGAAGCCTTCATGGCCTAAAAATGATTTAACATGATTAAGAAAATTTGTATATGGAAATTAGTTTATTACCTCAACCTTTGACTTATCTACCTAAATTACCTTCTCCAAAATTATGTGGCCTAATACTATTCCTTTCTCAGTAATAAAAGAAATTTTTAAAAGTTTAAAACAAGATTTTTATCAATACATGTATTCATAAATTTTTCCAAATTCCCTAAGAAATGATCGAATGAACTGTTGAAAATAATAAAATAATTAAGAAATACCTCTTGGAATTCTTCAATATGATCTGATAAAATACTTAATATACATCATTGAAATGTACCTGGGGAATTTCATATCCCAAAAGTAATCCTCTTATAGGTGAAATATCCAAAATTAAAGGTGAAGGTTGTCTTCTCCTAGTCATTTGGTGTAATAGGTACCTGGAAGTATCCTGAAAACCCATCTAAAAAGAAATAGTAAATTATTCTTATAAGCCTTTCCAAAATTTGATCAATTAATGGGATGTGAAAGTGGTATTTTAAGTAAATTGATTCAACTTCCTATAATATATACACACTCTCTAGTTGTTTTGTACTCTTATGAGGACCAATTCACTTTTCACATTCTTGAAAATTGTTAGACTAGTTTTCTTGGGTACCACATGAATGGGGATAACCCATTGAGAATATAAGATTAGGTAAATGATTTTGATAGCTAATATTTTTTCTATTTATTTATTAACATCCTCTATGATGGTGGGATTAATTCTTTATTGGGGTTTTCTAACTGGTTAGGAATTACCCTCTAAATAGATTCTATGGGGGATTACTTTGGGATTAATCCTCTGGATATCTCCCAAACTTCATCTTATGGCTTGGAATTTTATTTTGAGAAGGTCATTCAGAGTTTTTTATTGGGTATTAGATAGATTATTGGTAATGATCACTAGTAGTTTCTCTCCTTTTGTAGGGTAAACATATTATAAATCACTTAGTAGTGGCTTTAACTCCAGACATGGGGGTGGTTCAAGGGTTGATATTGATTCAAGGTTCCATACTTCTAAATTTTGGATTTATTGTATCATATGAGTTTATCTTAGTAAATTATCAAAAATAATAATACTTATCCTCTTCTTATAACTTAAAATTGGGATTTCCAGGTTTTTAGGTATTGGTATTTTTAAAATAAAATTCTCTCATAATGTTAATAATTCACGAAGCAAACCTAAATATTTAATCAAGTACATACCTTGTTCATGAGATATTTTATTGATTGAATGATTACTTGAAGGATTCTTCATTAATTATACTATGTTAAAGTGTATTGTACTATGTTCAAGTTTCATTGTAAGTGTACCTTCATGTATATTGATGATGGATTTTTCTATATTCAAGAATGTCCTCCCTATAATTATGGGTGACTGGCCTAGTGATCTTTCCAGTTAAGTGGTAAATACATAGAATTATACTAGAAAAATTAGTCATCTCACTCCATTGAGTACATATTCTATAACTCCAACTGGGAAAACAGTTGATCTATTTTCTAATTGGACCAATAATCATGTTTACTTTAGTTCTCTGATATATAGGGATGAAAATATCAAGTGAGGCGTAGCATTTCTCAAATAACCTGGACCACATAATTTATAAATAATATCTATAGAACCAACAGTAAAAGGAATAGAAACTTTACTTAGATATTGACAATTTTTGTGGTTTCGGCAATGTGATACGTTCTAAGACACTTCGTCCTAAGATGATTCTCTCATTTTCATCCAATCACCTTCTTTTAATACATAACTCTTTGATAAAATTCACATAATTTTTCATTTTTCATATTTCCTCTAGTAGTGTGATAATGATTTTAATTTTATAAAAGGTCTCCTGGATCTATTTTTGGATTCAAACTTCTTCTTATTTCTTCAACTCATTTAATTCATAAGAGAACGTTTACCAGATATCTTTATTTTCCCTTTTCTACTTCTATATGGTAGTTTCTAAACATTCTTCTCTAAACCTGGTATTCACATTTTTTGTTTATCCACTTATCTTGTTTGGATTGATGGATCTTCATCATTCTTCTCAGATTTTTCAGACTTACTTTGTTCGGATGTATGGAGATATTTCCCACTTTGTGTCGTGATAATTTTTACATTATCCTTGGGATTTTTTATTTTATGGGATGGTAACTTTCTTTATTTTTTGGTCATTAAGTCCAAAAATCTTTTTAACCAATCTATTTGTTTTTTCATATTTCCCTCTAGTCCTACAACTCTATAATGAAATCATTTATCTTCTTGTGATGGTGCATAGGTGGAAGGTAGATCGTAAGTTCTCTACTAAAAAGGTGGAGGTTGAAAGACTTTCTGTTAGTAGGGGGTCTTTTAGGTTTGTTGGAATGGTGTTTTTTCTGGTATTTTTGTCTCTAGAATGGATGTTGTTCTGTTTATTGATTTTTTAGAAGGATTTATCCTAAGTTTTTTGGAATTTACTTGGATGAATTATTTCCGCACAAATTTTGATATCCTACTCTTCAAGACATTTTTCAGTGTAATGATTGGCATAGGAACATAAACTATATTCATGGGGTGAGCCCTATTATCCACTTGATTGTTTCATAATAACTTGTCTCAATACACAATTCATTTCTTCAAGTGTTTATTTAAGTAAGGGTGATGAAGAATCATAAGTTATTACCACATGGATGCATCTAGTACCTGTACCTCTAGTATCGAATTTTTATGAGTTCTACAAAATATTTTCAATTAGACCTCTCGAATATGATAGTGACTTATCAATAAAGGATCCTCCAGAGGAGGCATTGAGTAGATTTCAATAATTATCAAGTAGTCCTTGGTTATTAAAACAGGTGGTGTTCCTCTGTATTATAATGTGGGAACCTAGTACAAATATTATTTAATTATTCTTAGTAATCTTAAAGAGTCTCTCATGTTTATTGGAGAATAGCGTAGATCTCCTTTCAGATAGTTTTACTCATGGATGTGGGGAAAATATTTACATGAAGAATATTAGGATATATTTATATTCATAGACTCCTCTTAGTTTCAGATAGTACAACCACTCATTTGTAGCTCCCTCAAGTGAGAAGGGAAATTCCCTCCACTTTACATGTTCTTCTGTGACTCCTCAAGGTATGAAAATGGAGAATATAGTTTTTAATTTTTGAATATTTATATTTGGGTCTTCTTCTAAAAGACTATATAATTTAGTAAGAATTTTAATCATGTTAATTCACAACTAAAAATCAGTATCTCGGTCAGGGTGAGCTAGTTTATTTTTTTAGTTAGTGAATTGTGGTGTGCATAGATCACACCGATTTTAGTTGGGATTGTCAACCATTATATCATACTCATATTAAACATTGAAAGTGTCACTTGAATCTAAGAGGATTATTTCTTCAAAATATATTTTAAATTTTTTTTTCTCAATTGGTTTAGTTTTCATTGAATTTCAAGATCAAATTTAATTAAATGGGAAGTTGAACTACGGGTCATTCAATTTTTTTTTTGTGTTTTTAGGAATTACATCCCTATAAATGGTGCCAAGTTTAAAACATACCTATCATGTGGAATGGAAAAAATATTTTTATTACCTGAGTATATTATAGGGTTTATCCCTTAGGTTTTATCTAAAGGAGGAGTTCACACAAAAAAAGATTGTCACTTTTTGTTAATTTTCTGAAAAGTTGGTTTTAATTAATTTTGTGAAATTGAGAGAATGAAGTAGTTTTATTTAATGTATTTTATAACAAGTGATAAAGAAAATGACTAGAGTGGGTTTGGATAGACCTACTATTATGCTATCATGGTTCCAAATTTTACCCCATTTTCTTCTATTGGCTGGTAAAATAGAGATTCATATACTGAATCATATCTCCCCCTTGGATAGATGGTTATTATGATAGTGTCCCTATATGAAACCTTAGGTTGGCCTACCCTTCTTCTTATGTATGTGGAATTTTAGTGATTTATCTTGACTAATTTGGGAAATCCCTAACTAAGAATTGTTGTTCCCTAATAAATCAATATTTACAACTTACAATTTTACACATGTAATGATGATCTTTGAGCACTCACCACTCAAACCTAATTTGTTCCACCATATACAAAAAAAAATTGGGTTTAGGGATAAATGGATAATTTACCAAGTCAATTAAAATTAAATGAATCAAAACCTAATGCAATCGCATTCAATATTTAAAAATGAAATGTATAATTGATATTGGATACAGAAAATAAGGATCTAATTTAATTAAAGAACACAGACTCAAACCAAGCACATAGGTCTAGCCTCCCCCTTTCCCAATCACTCAAAAAAATTAACCCTCCATGGATAGGCTAGATGAGCTGATTTGAGATAGGGGATACATCATAGTAAGGAAAGAAGATAATAGAGAAAATAAAGTAGTAGTGCAGCGTAGTAACGGGTTTTCATCCACGGTTTCTCTTATAGTTCCTCCCCTATTAAACCCCACCCCCCCCCCCACACACACACACAATTATTTATAGTCATGCAAGAGCCTTGAAGCCAACATAAATGGGTCATAATGAACCCTATTCCATCCTGGGATCAAATAAATTTTCTCCGCCTTAATTCCCATTGAATCTTCCAATGTTGAGTATGTAAACCATTTTCATTCCATGTAAGTGTTACATGATGTTTAAAGTGTGATTATGAAACATTTCAGGACTTGTTTCATGTAGTTCTTTCACATCCTATATTCCTTCATGTTACATGTCATGAATCACTTTCACCGCATGTAATGTGGGGATTAGGCCTCTAATTTCTGAAATATTTCACATCATGAATAGTGGATTCACGATGTGAAATTGGTGTTTCTGGTGGAATTCACCCAGTTTAATCACATTTATTGAGTTTTGAGCTATGGGATTGGGTCTAGACTTATACTTGAATTTACTGTAGCTTCATTATTTCTTTAAAAATCTGGTGTTACACCATGCCATCTCACTATATTCATCTCTTTTTGTACATTTTTTATCGAACTCTATATCCCACCACAAAACATAAAAATAATTTAATACTAAGAAAACTAATTAATTAAATTTCATAAACATTGTGTTTTAAAGTAAAATAAACAATAGAAATATGACTCTATCATAATGGTGGTTGAATTTTAAGATATTAATGTTCAAATCTCCCAAACTCATTTGTTATCATTGACTGAACATTTCATATGATGAAACACTTGAGATTTATATCAATTGAAGGTTACAAGAGTTATAACCAAAGTTATTTACTCATAAATTTATAAAACATATGATTAAATACATATCCACAGGGAATGTTCTTGAAGCCTATATAAAGGAGTATTGGCCATGATAATTGGTGTGTTCATTCCTCATGAATGTTTATAGTAAATACTCTCTCCCTATGAAATTTATCTTTCTCCTAATCTCTTTAATATCAAGGGTTATTAATGTACCTTGATATGCATGTAAGATCTTTCCCAAACTATTTGTATGACTAGGTTTATCCCATGGATACACCTTGAAGGGAAGACCCTCTTGATTTTTCCTTAATGATATTCAATAACCATTATGACTGAGGAAACAAGATTACATGATGATGGTGAAAGTTACGCATAGTTTCTTACATGGTGTTATTTGGATTTATAGTTTCTAAACATTTTTTATACGTTGATTATGTAACGTCTCAGATCCAGGTACCACTCCACAGGTGCCCAGAACCTGGTTGGTCACATGACCTCGAGCACATTTCCCCAAACGCCAGAGGCTGCCGACTAGCAGCGAGGGCCCAGGTCTGATGGTGGGGAAACTATGCCCTCATATGTCAAAGTGAAGTGCAACAGAATAAAATATACAACATAAAACAAAAGCGGAAGAAGTAAAACATACAAAACTGAATGAACAACTGAAGTAAAAAAGAACCAGCAGTCATATAGATAATGATGCAACATGTCTTAAGTTCTAAGAAAACAGTCAGAGCATGTTACACAGCAATACAACACGATACAATAAAAGGTAAAGGTACAACAGAACAAAACAAAACAGCCGGCAGCATCATGAGCCTAAGCTCAGTCCCATGCTCCCCTACTCCTCAGCAACAATCATGTACCTGTATAGGGACCCTTTCCCTTATCCACACCTATAGCAACATAGTCTGTTTGGGCCGAATACATGACCCAAATAGGGTGAGAAAAAGAAATCCCAGTAGGCACCCACCAAAGGCCCATGCCTAACTCTGTGAAAAGTATGCAAAAAAAGTGTGCAGTAGTAAAATGCAATAAAATAAGCATTACTCAAAAGTAACTAACTTTACCAATTATATTTCCATTTTATTATTAATTTTAACCATTTAATTTAATAAGATTATGTGCTCAACAAAACCAAGCCCTCAGGCCAATCAAAATCTTGCCCTCGGGCTAATATAGTAAAACCACGCCCTCAGGCTTTATAATAACCACACCCTCAGGCTTGCCCTCAGACTATATAATAACCACACCCTCAGGATTGCCCTCAGGATATATAATAACCACCCCCTAAGGCTTGACATCAGGTTTTATAATAACCACACCCTCAGGCTTACCCTCGGGCAAAACAGAAACAAGCAATCGGGCCGAGCCCAACACATAGAAAGCAATTTATATAAAAATCCTCTCAAGAAAAATGTAAGCAAAACATAATCATGGCATACCCTCAAGTATCTGGCCAAATGACTAAACAGAGTAACGCACCCCCAAGGTGGTCCTGGATCCAAGAATTTATCCCAAAAAATATTTTATTATCACATTTAATTACCTTCATAATTCTAGGTATTCAAAACAGCCAAGGCCTTAGCCACACGACACCCCAACATGGGTTCATAGAAAAATGGTACACAAAAATGCACAAAAGTTGGAATTTAAACCCCAAGACACCTACCTTAAACACCCCTAAACGGTATAAATGAACATCGCTTCTAGAAAAACCCAAAGACGATGTATATATGAGGTAAAAGAAATCACATTCAAATGTAAATAACTTTCCCTCGGGAAATAATTGGTAAGAACAACTTAAGGAGAAGGAGAGTCTTACCCGTACGATTCCAACGAGGTCGTCAGAGGAAAAAACTGATTCTCAGCGTGCGATCTGGAGCTCCTCAAAGGTTCAGCCCTCTCTCTCGACTCCTCCTCCGGTTCTAAGCCTTCCCTGTGAACAGGGGAGGCTACTGCCCATTTTAAGGAAAAAAACAGACAACACGGCGTGTACTATTGGGTACACGGTGTGTGTTTTCATTTTTTAATTGTTCCTTTGGCGGCTTCTCACCAGCGTGGCATTGTTCATCTATTGACATGAGTACACGGTGTGTAATACCTAAGTACACGGCGTGTACGGTTGCTCATCTAGCCACCGCCTTACTGTTTTCCTACCAACTGACTACATGGTGTGTAAATACCTATTACACGGCGTGTAGTCGATTTTTACACCCATCATCATCGACCGGCCTACACGCCTTGTGTACTCCTTCCACACGGCAAAAGTACACAGCGTTTGGAAAAGTAAATGGCGTGTAGTCACAAAATTTAGGATTTTCACCCATTTTCCTTATTTTCTCAAAAACACTTAATGAAAAGAGAAAAGAAGAAACGGGTACCTCAAGAATAAGAACTGGGTTCTTACAAACTTACCCCATTAAAGAAATTTGTCCCCAAATTTCCCTTCCAAGGGTGGTGAAGATAACGCTTAGAATAACTCTAGCCACTAAGCACGTATGTCGGTCTCCTGCTCCCAGGTTTCATCCTCCACTCGGCCACGCTGCCATAGCACCCGTATGAGAGGAACTGACCGGCCTCAGAGAACCTTCATGCTATTATCAACAATATGAATCATACACTCCTCAAAGGATGCATCTATCTAAAGCTCAACCTCCTCTTGCTGAAAGACGTGAGATGGGTTTGAATGATAGCGGCACAACTGAGATACATGGAAGACGTCGTGCATGGCTCGGTACCTCTGTGGCAACTTCAACCGATAGGCAACCGGCCCGACTCTCTCCAGAATCTCAAATGTCCCCACATACCTTGGTGAAAGTTTACCCTATCTCCTAATTTTCTTGTGTCCCAACCTCTTTGAAACACGCAAGAAAACCCGATCCCCGACCACGAACTCCAAGGGTCGTCTGCGGCGATCAGCATAAGATTTTTGACGAGACTGTGTTGTAGACATCCACTTCTCTATCAACTGTACCTACTCAGAAGTCTCTTGTACGAGACATGGTCCCAGTAAAGTTGTCTCACCTGCCTCCATCCAGCACAAAGGTGATCATCATGGCCTACCATATAAAGCCTCGTAAGGTGTCATCTCAATAGTTGCCTGAAAACTATTATTATAGGAAAACTCAACTATGGGTATATGCTTCTCCCAAGATACCCCAAAGTCTAGGATTCATGAATGCAGCATGTCCTCAAACACCAGTATCGTACGCTCTGACTGACCATCGGTCTGAGGGTGGTAAGATGTGCTCAGAAGCACCTGTGTACCCAGTACCCTCTGAAAACTCTACCAGAAATGGGATGTAAAACATGCATCCCTATCCGAAATGATAGAACGAGGGACCCCTTGAAGATGTAAAACCTCTCATATATATAGCTTTCTAAGCTCGTCAACACCGAAGGTCTCCTTGATCGGAAAAAAGTGATCTAACTTCGTGAGTCTGTCCAACACATCCCACACGGCATCATTGCCTTGAGGTGACCTCGGCAACCTAGTCACGAATTCCATCGCGACATCATCCCATTTCCACTCTAGAATGGGTAACTTCTGTAACAGTCCGTCTGGCCTCTGATGCTCCGCCTTCACCTACTGACAGGTGGAACATCTCATAACAAAACCAGCTATCTCCCGCTTCATACCCGGCCACCAATACTGACGTCTCATGTCACGGAACATTTTGGTAACTCTAGGATGCACAGCCCAGGATCAAGCATGAAACTCCCGCATCAACTCCCCACGTATATCCCCTGGGACCCACACTCGTCCATGGAACCATAGTACCTCATCATTGCCTATCGTCCATCCAGGATAAGGTTCCTCACTGGACACTGACTCCTATAGAACTAGGCCTTCTGAATCAAATAGAGGTCTCATCCTCACTCTATCCAGGAGGGTAGAAGTCACAGCTAAAGATGAAATATAGGTGTTCCCCTGACTGTCATGCACCTCCAAATGCATCTCAGAGAACAAAGCCATAAGCTTCCACTCACCACTGGCCTCATGAACTGTTTGTGTCTAAGTATTCTTGCTCAGTGCATCAGAAACTGAATTACCCTTACCATGTGTATAGGCAAGCTCAAAATCGAAGGATTGAAGGTATTCGACCCACCTTCACTGCCTCAAATTCAAGTCACGCTGAGTAAAGATATACTTGAGACTTTTGTAGTAAGTGAAAACCACAAAATGATATCCCAAGAGATAATGTCTCCAACAACGTAACGCATGAACAACTGCAGCCAACTCGAGGTCATGCGTCGGGTAATTCCTCTCATGTGTCCTCAACTGTCGAGAACTGTACACAAAAACTCAATCGCCCTACATCAACACTGCTCCCAGTCCAATACCTGATGCATCACAATAAACTGTATAGATCTTCCCTTGCTTTGGAATTATCTGGACCGGTGCTGATGTCAACCTTCCCTTAAGCTCCTAAAAGGCTGTCTCACAAGATTCTGACCAAACGAACTTCACACCCTTCTTAGTCAAACCCGTCAATGGTGATGCTAAGCGGGTGAAGTCCTGGATAAAGTGCCTGTAGTAACCAGCCAGCCCTAAGAAACTACGTATCTCAAACATGTTCTTAGGCTGCTCCCAGGAAACTACTTCTCTCACCTTCTCTAGGTCTACTGTAACTCCTACCTCTGAGATGATATGACCCAGGAAGTGAATCTGGTCCATTCAAAAGTAGAACTTTGAGAGCTTAGCATATAGTCGATGTTCCCTCAGTTTACTCAATACGATCTCAAGATGGGTGGCATGGTCGTGTCGAGTGTGAGAGTACATCAAGATATCGTCCATGAATACTACCACAAAAGAATCCAGATAAGGATGGAACACACGATTCATCAGATCCATGAAAACAACTGGTGAATTCGTGAGTCCGAACGGAATAACCAAGTACTCATATAGACCATACCTACTCCTGAAGGATGTGGGAGGTATATCAGATGGTCTAACGCGCAACTGATGATATCCGGATCTCAAGTCAATCTTCGAGAACACTCGTTCACCTCGAAGTTGATCAAAAAGATCATCAATCCTTGGTAAGGGATATCAGTTCTTGACCGTCAACTGGTTCAGCTTCCGATAATCCACACAAAGTCTGAAGGTGATGTCTGCCTTCTTAGCAAACAGGACAGGCGAACCCCAAGGAGAAGTATTGGGTCGGATAAAACCCTTTGCCTGTAACTCCTCTAACTGCCTCTTGAGCTCCTGAAACTCTGGTGTATCCATCCTATAAGGATGAATGGACACCATTTCTTCCCCTGGTACAAGATCAATAGATAAATCCACCTCACGCTCTGGAGGTAGACCCGAAAATTCGTTCGGGAAGACATCCCTGAAATGATCAACCACTGGAGGGAAATCCTGCGGACAAGTCCTCTGATCATCCAGATATATACTCGCAACCTGGGTTGTGACACCACCTCGCCCACAATTCTCTAGTCCATCTCGACTCGCCTGAACATCTCATTCACCTTTTTATAGAAACTCTCCGCCCTCTGGTGATGTGAAACTCACCCTGCGACGATAGAAATATACACAAGCTAGAAAGGAAACCAAACAGTCCATCCCGAGAATGAAATCATAGCTTGTCATCTCTAAGACATAGAGGTACCATAGGAAGTGACACCCACCAACCTCAAGGGGGAACTCCTTGAACTGACACACACCATCCATTCTAATTCCCAACGGAGTGTCTAGCGTCATAACAGAAGAAGAAGAAAAATAAGAAACATAGATCCCAAGGCTCTCTACAACAGGCACTGATATGAAACTATGTATAGCACCCGTATCGAAAAGTACTAAAGATAAGATAGAAGCTACTAGAATAGTAACTCTGACTGTAGAAGGTCCGGGATCCTGCTCCTGCTGGGTCTGTTGCACTGCATATGCCTACCCAGTGTCGTGGCCCTGCGACACAGCCCGGCTACCCTGAGTCGTCCCACCCTGTTGTCTCTGAGATCCTAGTGTTTGGATACCACGGCCATGACCACCATCCCTTCCTACACGCTTTGACGTATTCCAGTTCCCCGACTGGTAAGATGCTACTGGTCCTACTCCCGCACTCGGAGTTTTCACAGAACCACTCTCACTAGTCACTGGTACAAACACCCTGCAAAAGCATTGTAGATGACCCATCTTGCTGCAAGATCGGCACTCCACTGGGTCATGTGGACACTGTGGTCTTTTGTTCCCATCTTTACTACACTGGTAGCAAAAGACCGGGCCACCTGAAAAAACTGCCTGGATAGTACTTCCACCGTGAGAGAAACTCATCTGTTTCTTCCTCTTCCCAGTAGAAATAGTACCAGAAATTGGTGTCGAACCGCCCTGGCCCACACCACTAGCTTCCCATAGATTCCACTCGGTGATCAGTGTCCAGTTCACAATAGCATATATAGTAGGCAACCTGAAAACATTCACCATTGCATGGATTTCATATCGAAGACCATCCTCAAAGCGTTTATCCCTCAACGTCTCATCACCCACCAGAACGGGTGCAAAATGCTGAAGCTCGGTGAAACGAGCAGAATAATCTATCACCAATATAGCTCCCTGCTGCAGGTTCATGAACTCTCAAGCTTGATCTTCCCTTAGCGTCTCTAGGAAGAAGAAGTCATAGAAAGCTGTCTGAAATTCTTTCCATGCCATGTCTCTGTGATGCTCAGACTGAGTGGTAACATCCCACCACCTCTTGGAGGAATCACGCAGCATGTAAGTCGCGAGCATGACCCTCTTTCCTGGAGGTGTATCAAGATGCTCGAAAATAGTTTGCATAGAATCCAGCCAAGACTCCGCAGCCTGTGGTCTGCCATCCCTTGAAAACATAGGTGGTTTCTACTGCTAGAAGATACGAGTCAGATCGGCCATAGATGTGATAGCTGGAGGTGCTCCCCGAAAGGTCTTCATGAACCGTATAAAGCCTTCACGGAACTACGCATCAGCACCTATGTCCAGTATAACAGCTGGGGCCGCATCTGGCTCTGCTGGAGGATCCACTGGTAGCTCATGGCCCACCATCTCTGGAGTATAATATTTGTTGCTCTCTTGGTGAACAACGCGTGGTCGTCTCGGTGGCATGACTCTACAAGGTCAAATGCACACCATAGATCAAGATTATCAAAGACTGGAAACGAAGGGTCCAAAAGGGGAACAGCAGGAAGAAGGCATTCAAGATTTTTAAAACAAGACTACACAGCGTGTATACTGACTACACAGTGTGTACCTGACTTCTCTTCCCCTACCTAGGTCTTTCTACATGGCTAAGCCACATAGCTCCCATTGAACAAAACTAAACGGTGTGTATATAATCTACACGGCATGTATGGTGTAATTTTCCAACTGCCTGTGTCGTTTGTGACACGGCCAACTACTCGGCTAACACTACACAGCGTGTTACACCCACACACGGCGTGTACATCACCCTGTTTCCCCAGCCACATGGCTAAGTCCACACAGTCTGTCCTCAAACAGGACTACATGGTGTGTCCCTCAGGCACACGATGTATACTAGATGAGCTTCGCCGACCCGTTTTGTTAGTTACACGGCTAGATACATGGCTCACACTACACGGCGTGTTCCATAGTGGACACGACGTGTATGTCGTAAGGTATCCTACGTCCGTGTTTATTAGTTACATGGGTGGACTCCAGGTCAACACTACACGTCGTGTACATCCGGTACACGGTGTGTTTACCCCAAGCATTTCCCTTCCCCGTGTCCCCGCCCACACGGTCTATGACACGGAAAGAGACTACACGGAGTGTATTGAGGGTACACGGCGTGTACTTAAAAAGTTTTCTTTTCTTACCAAACAGAAGATCACACGGCTTGTGTCCAAGGAACTACACGGCGTGTATCCTGGGTTTTCCAGATAGTAAGGCTTAGATACTACTCCAGAACCCAGAAAATACTGAAAAACAACACCTAAGTGCCAAATTCTGATCCGTGAGTTCCCATACTCCCCGCGAATCAAAGTTTTACATCTTATACATGTTATACACAAGTGGAAAAGTCAATGATCCACCAAATTCCAGTTATTCAAGGCCCATGACCCATAGGTCAGAGGATCGAAACCTCCCTCTGATACCACTTTGTAACATCTCGGATCAGGGTACCACTCCACGGGTGCCACAAACCCAGTTGGTCACATGACCCAAGCGCATTTCCCCAAATGCCAAAGGCTGTCGACTAGCAGCGAGGGCTTAGGTCTGATGGTGGGGAAATTATGCCCTCGTTTTTTAAAGTGTAGCACAGCGGAATAAAATATACAACATATAACAACAATGGAAGAAGTAAAACATACATAACTGAATTAACAACTGAAGTAAAAAAGAACCAGCAGTCATATATATAATGATGCAACATGTCTTAAGTTCTAAGAAAACAGCCAGAACATGTTACATAGCAATACAACATGATACAATAGAAGGTAAAGGTACAATAGAACAAAACAAAACAGCTGGCAGCATCGCGAGCCTAAGCTCAGTCCCATGCTCCCCTACTCCTCAACAATAATAATGTACCTGTATAAGGACCCTTGCCCTTATCCACACCTGTAGCAACATAGTCTGTTTGGGCCGAAGACATGACCCAAAAAGGGTGTGAGAAAGAAATCCCAGTATGCACCCACCAAAGGCTCGTGCCTAAATGTGTGAAAAGTATGCAACAAAAGTGTGCAGTAGTAAAATGAAATAAAATAAGTAGTACTCAAAAGTAACAAACTTTACCAGTTATATTTCCATTTTATTATTCATTTTAACCATTTATTTTAACAATATTTTGTTCTCAACATAACCAAGCCCTCAGGACAATCAGAATCGTACCCTTAGGCTAAAATAGAAAAACCACGCCCTCGGGCTTTATAATAACCACGCCCTCAGGCTTTCCCTCCGGCTATATAATAACCATTCCCTCAAGATTTCCCTCAAGCTATATAATCAACACGCCCTCAGGCTTTCCCTCATGCGAAACAGAAACAAGCAACCGGGCCGAGCCCAACACATAGCAAGCAATTTATATTCAAATCCTCTCAAATCAAATGAAAGAACAACATAATCATGGCATACCCTCGGGTATCCAGCCAAATGGCTAAATAGAGGAACGCACCCCTGGGGTGGTCCTGGATCCAAGCAGTGATACCAAACAGTAGTTTATTATCACATTTAATTACCTTCATAATTCTAGGTATTTAAAACAGCCAAGGCCTCATCCATACGACACCCCAACATGGGTTCGTAGCAAAATGGTACACACAAACGCACAATAGTTGAAATTTAAACACCAAGCCACCTACCTTAAACGCCGCTGAATGGTATACGTGAACGTCGCTTCCAGAAATGCCCAAAGACGACGTAGATCTGAGGTAAAAGAAATCATGTTCAAATGTAAATAACTTTCCCTCAGGAAAGAATTGGTCAGAATGGATTAAGGAGAAGGAGAGGCTTACCCGTACGATTCCAACAAGATCATCAAAGGAAGAAACGGATTCCTGGTGTGCAATCTGAAGCTCCACAAAGGTTTGGCCCTCTCTCCCGACTCCTCCTCTGGTTCTAAGCCTTCCCTGTGAATAAGGGAGGCTACTACCCATTTTAAGTGAAAAAAACAGACTACACGGAGTGTACTATTGGGAACACAGCGTGTAGTTTTCATTTTTTAACTGTTCCTTCGGCAGCTTCTTGCCAGTGTGGCACTATTAATCTGTCGACAAGAGTACACGGCATGTAATAACTGAGTACACGGCATGTACGGTCACTCAGTTGGCCACCGCCTTACTGTTTTCCTGCCGACTGACTACACGGTGTGTAAATACCTATTACACAGTGTGTAATCGATTTTTACACACTACGCCAAAAACTGGAAAGGGAAGCGCTACCCCTTTATCAGCGCTCAAAAAAAGCACTAATAAAGGGGGCCTTTATCAATGCTCAAAAAAAGCGCTGATAAAGGGTGGCCTTTATCAGCATTCAAAAAAAGTGCTGATAAAGGGGACCCCTTTATCAACGCTTCTTTTAGTAGTGCTGATAAAGGGGGACTTTATCAGTGCTGAAAATTTTTATATTTCAAAAAAAATCTAGAAAAAAAAATTATTCTTATATAAATATATGTATTCTGATATAAATATAATATATATTTTTTAAATATGTTTTATATACGTATAAATAGACTATTACATTTAATATATAATAAATTTATTGAAAATGGCTTCAAAATATTTTAAAAAAAATATTATTAATTAATAATTTTCTAATTATTATTGATTAAAAATCATTTAATAACAATTTGAGGGCAAAAAAATCAAAACAATTAATAAAAGATCTAAAATATGTTGAAAATGTAACTCAAACTTCAAACGTCCATAACTTTTGATCCGGGTGTCCGTTTGATCTCTACAGCATATAAAATTGAAGCTTGCGATGATCTCTACCCGCTAATAATTGTGGAAAAGCCTTTGTCACATTTTTTGAGCCCAAAAAAGGCCCATAAGGTCTCCAAAACTAAGTTTTTAGTCGGCATACCCCGATTTGTTAACATTTAAACAAGTATAACTTCTGATCCGGATGTCCATTAGGCATGTACTACATATCATATCGAAGGTTGTTTCATTTTCTTCGATTTAACTGGTTGTAGAGTTAAAACGGGCTTCTGGATTATAATTTATGGTCATTTTAACATTCTATATCTTTTCAAATACACATATATATGTATTTATTCGTAAATATATATGTGTCTGTGTGTGTGTGGGTGTCTATGTGTGTGTATGTATGTTTTATATATGTATATATGCATGTATTTATTTATTTACTTATTTATAAACACACATCAAAAACATATTTTTTCATAAATGTATTTAAAACTAATCTTTATAAGTACATTCTATGGCTTTTCAAATACACATATATATGTATTTATTCGTAAATATATATGTGTTTGTGTGTGTCTCTCTCTCAGTGTGTGTCTGTGTGTTGTATATATATATGTATGTATGTATGTATGTATGTATTTATTTATTTATAAACACACATAAAAAACATATTTTTTCATAAATGTATTTAAAACTAATCTTATAAGTATATATTAATATACAAATAAATATACGTATAAAAAATTATAACTAAATATATATATATATATATTAATATATTAATATATGAATTAATATATATATATACTAATATATGAATAAATACATTTATATTAATATGAATCTATATCAATATATGAATAAATATAACTATATATATATATCATTAAATAGAGAAAAAAACAAAATTGAGTAGTGGTAAAGGTGCAGCCGCGAAAGGGGAGAGGTACTGGGTTCGAGTTCAGGTGGAAGCGAAAGGGGTGCGCACGTATGAGGATGCGCGGGAAGGGCAGTATGCGGGAGACCTCCTAGTGCTGATAAAGGGGGTGTGAAGTGTTGATAAAAGCACTCCCCTGTATTATTTTTAATTATTTTTATTTTTTAAAAAAAAATTGACCTTTATTAGCGCTTTTTAAAAGCGCTGATAAAGGCCCCTTTTATCAGCACTAAAAAAAGCGCTGATAAAGGGGTCTTTTATCAGCGCTTTTTTTACCGCTGATAAAAGCAGCCTTTATCATTGCTTTTCAGAGCGCTGATAAATCCCCCCCCCCTATATTAGTGCTGAGCTTTATAATTCCTTTTTAGCGCTATTAAAGACCTTTTTTAGCGCTGATATAGGCCGTTTTTGTAGTAGTGACACCCTTCATCGTCGACCAGCCTACACACCCTATGTACTCCTTCCACACGGCCAAAGTACACTGCATGTGGAAAAGTACATGGCGTGTAGTCACAAAATTTAGGATTTTCCCCCATTTTCCTTATTTTCTCAAAAACACTTAAGGAAAAGAGAAAATAAAAAACTCATACCTCAATAATAAGAATCGGGTTCTTACAGATTAACTATTAATTAAGCCTTAGAAGTCAAAAAACTACTCATTCTATAGTGATTTGTATTAATAAAATAATAAACATCAATTTTTGTTAAGTAAAATTTCACCAATAAGTTATTTATTAAAACACCAAATAAGTTATTAATTACAAGTTAAATAATAGAAACTCTTTTGTTTATAAAAACTAAAATCAAAATAAAATACAAGAATGAAAATTTCATTTGAACCTACATGCCTAATATTATGCATGAACTCGTTCTTTTTTCCACCCTAGACCAAGAGAAAAAATAATCAATAAATAAATCCCAAAACACAATCCTTGTATAAAAATATAATCAACTGTAACATTGAAATCCAAGAACAAAAATCCAAACTCCCTAGAAACTTGAACTTCATCGCAAACATGTGTTGATCATTTATAGGAAAAATATACAACCTGAGTTCTAACCATTAATATATTCATTTATCATATCCCAAATATTAATATAAAGAACATTACATTTGGATACCACTTTTTAACATCCTATATCAGACTACCTAAATAGTACTGAATTGGTGGTTCCACTTGACCACAAGTGTGCTCGAGGTTTCTGACTAGCACTGAGGGTTTGATAAACCCCGATAGGGAGATTACACCCTCTAGTATCATTATAGTGATAACAATAAATAATATAAATATCAAAAATAGTAATAATGTCATATTTTAAAAATGGATTTATTGAAAAAATCTAACCATAAAAAATACCATTACCATGATATAACATAATGTACACATGCTAGTTACGTAATCACTCATCAAACAAGATTTCCCAATGGGATGATCATGTACCATATAGGAGAAAAATAAGAAAATAAACAAATGAGACTCAAATTTATCCTTGTTATCACCTTATAATTGTCTTTGAATCCCCACTAAGAACCACTGACTTGTCTACTTATACAAGGTCTAATTCTTAGACAAACATATTTCATGTTCATTAAAGTACTTGCACAAGGTGTGAAAATGAAACTCAATTAGCCTTCCCCAATGATGTCATAATAAAAAATAATATATATGTGAAAATATATGCTAAATAAAAATTCATCTATATCCATTACATGCATACACTTGTCACAATGTAGTACTCAACAATCCACCCTAACAACTGACGCATACCTTCTTTGGATAGTTTTAGAAAGAGGGAATGCTACCATAGTCTGATCAGATCTTGAGAGTGAATGATCTATCACCACTCAAATCAATAGAAAATTTGATTTATTTATCACCATATCCTAACATAGAGGTGAACAATGCATCACTTATACTCTAGTCAAAGTGAATGATATATCATCAAGTCATATCTAAGTTGAATGATATATCTCCACACACATCAACAAGGGAAGAAGATGAAGAACTCGGTGAATGATGTATCACCATGAAAACTAACACAAGGTGAATAAAGGGTTTCTAGGTAAAAAATATATCTATAATGTCTCATTTTTTCCATGTAAATATTTTAAATATATCTAGTAATATTTTCAAAGCCAAGCGCTGAGACAAAGTGAGATTCTGAGGCCCGATGATCTTGAAATTGATATTTAATAATATTATATATATTAATGTCACATGTGTGTTATTTTACTGAAAAATTAGAATAACTCTTGAATGGAGTCTCAAATTAGAGATATGATACCATCATGGAGTTCAAAATGTGGGTTTTACCCTGTCCATGACATAACCTTTTTCGGTGTTGATCCTTTGAGAAAAATTTATTGCATTAATTCATAATAAATATATTTATTTATTTATTTATTTTATTATAGATAACTTAATGACCTATAAATTCCTATAAATACATGGTTATAAAAAGATCATAATTTTAGATATATAACCCTGAGATTATGAGAGGATATTGTAGAGATACATTGGAGGATGACAATGGTTCAAAAGATCGGATCAACACTGCATGGATTGTCTACACCAATGGAATTCATGGATTTTTCTAATGATGAAAACACATGGTCATTATTTATTATAAATTTATCCAAACTCCTGGTTGGACATTTTTATTCTATGTATTCATCCCATTTATTTATCTTGGGTCATACGTGGAGCAATTACATAAACAATAATTGATTCATACATTGACGGTTGATTTATTTTATGGTTGATTTATTTTTTCATTGTTTCTTATTTATCTTCATTTATATATTCTATGACAATGGATTGAGGATAAAACAAACAAAGGTAGAGGTTATTTTATTATTTTTATATTTTATGGTTTTCTCTCCCATTTCTTCATATGTTTATCATGGGAAAATTCATTGGCTCGCAGTTCAATGAATACCATGTATTTGATCATTGTGTGATAATTATTAGTCATAATTAATCATTATCATGGGTGTGGTTCATTATAAATGGTATGATTAGGGTGTGACAATGGAGTATGATCATAGGAAGTTCAATATTGCATCGATGATTTTCATTTTCCTGATTGATGTGTGACAATGGTATTGTGCAGTGACGGTATAGCTAGGCATGACATTTTCTAAGAGGTTTGAAGCCCAATTTTCAATGGGAGATGATAGAAAGAGTCAAAATACCCATGATCTATGTTTCCTAGAAAAATCTATGATGGATGAAGAATATTTGTTCAATGCATGAAGGAATCCATGGGTTTCTATAAAACCAATTTTACACAATATGTAGTCTGGAGATACATGCTATGTGGGGACCTCACTACGGTGCTAGGGTTTCCATGGTAGTGATAAGGATCACACACCATGTGGTACCTACCATATGTCATGTGACCCTGGTTGGTGGTTTGTCATGTATCATGGAGGATACACGGGCATAGGTTGAGTACACAGGATAATCCATGTACTTAGACATGACCAAAGTATATGGTTTGAGTCATGTACTCAGACACTGACAGGTGTACATGGACACAACCAGAGGTACATAGGTATGGGTAGAGGGAAATAGTCATAGACTTGTGTAGTTTTCAATTTGGTATTACATTCCATGTACCTGAAGTACCTTTCATGTAATTCCTCAGAGATGGATTGGATCCCCTCATTTCACCAGTATATAATAGGTTCAGTTGAGTACAATACCTTTGTCCTCTCCTTGAAGGGTTCACTATGGAATTACATCCTCATCATAGGATTTTGATCCCATCCAATTTTTCAGTATTTTATAAAGTTTAGTGAATACCCCTAAGATACTAGGGTGGGATTCTATATCATTCCTATATGTGATTTGTGGTATTGGTATGACCACTATATACAACTCAATGATCCCCTATCTAACAGGAAGATCCAATAGGGTTTTTGGCATCCCCCAATGGCTATGGGTATGATCCCCTACTAAGATGATGAGATATTTAGAGATCCATTGAGTACTTCTTGGGTAGGGCCTAATGATCGGACCTCTTGGATGAGTGTCACCAATGATAGCATAGCTCATGGAGTGAGTACTTCTGGAATGAGAATTACCTAGAAGCATCAAGAAGTATACTATAGTTGGTGGTATTTGTTGATACCACTTGATATTAATTGTATATTATGAGTATATATGGATTTTTATGTCTCTTTTATATTGATATATCTTTTGTTGAGATAACTACTCTTGATGATTTATGCTTAGTGATTTCGAGGTGTCCAAATGGGTATTTTTATACTCAACCTTGAATGGGATTTTCTTGTATGTGTCGTGTCTTATACGGACAATGGAACTTTTGATGGTTCCGTAGTAGGACCAGAAGTAGGCAAATCTTAGATTGGTTTAGATAGACTGAGGTGTATATTGGGTTTGTATTTGATAGTATTCCCCTACTTATGAGAAGGTTGGACTCCTTTTTATTTTTTGGTTGGGCATGTATTTGTCCCCTTTATCACTTTCATTACTTCATTTTCATACTCTAATTATGGTATTATATATTTCTTCATGAATAGGTATCAATTATTTTACATTTTATCATTGTATGGATTGTAGATATGTGTGTTTATTCCCATGTATATTAGCCTAATGCCTCCCATGTGTGGTATATTCCCACTCATTGCCAGTTTTCATCCCCTAGCCTATTAGAGGTGGGATTGGGGTAGTCACACTCATCTTATCACTGGCCAGAAAGGCCCCAATGGGTTGGGTCATGATAGAGTGTTATCAGTGTATAGTTGTACCTAATTACCATAGCATATATTTTTATCAAGTGGTAATATTGGTTTGGGATTTATGAAAATTGTGTTAAAGTGTTTCGAGTGTATATTTCAATTTAGAGACTCTAGTGTTGGCATGGAGGCCAATGTATCTATATAATAGGACTCTGATAACCTTCTTGTTCACTTGTCACATGTAGACTCTGGTTGCAGGGAAAACATTGGTACATGAATTATATAGGAATGGGTTGTGGTTTCCATGTACTTCTTGAGTCATCTCCCAAGATATACTCATTGATCATGGTTTGTCTTGTTTACTTCAGGATGCCTTCATTAAGACAATCAACTAATATTCCACTACATGATCATGAGGATGATATTATGAGTGACAAGGTTTCATTATAGGGTCATGTACAAGAGTTTGTACCTTCATGTGGTTTTCTAGTTATGCCACCACCCATAGAACAATAGTTAGCACTGAAAGTATCAATCAAGGATTCATATAGACTTAGTGTGCTACTTTAGTTTCAAAGACATAAACCTCCTAGGTTTTTGGGTGAGTTGGACCTTTGGGTAGCTGAGTACTATATAGAGGCATTCACTGGAGTTTTCTACCTTTTGAGGATGCATGAAGATTATATGGAGGTCATTGTATAAAGTCTTCTTCAGGTATCCACTGGGTGATGGTGGAGTTTGGTGATATAGTTTCAGGATGATGCATTTTTATCCTAGTCATAATTTGAGTGTCTGTTCAGGGATAAGTTCTATCCAACAATATTGTGATAGGTGTTAATTTAGGAGATTCTGTATTTACAATAGGGTAGTTTGATCATTGTGGAGTATCCAATGAGGATTATTAATCTCTCAGGATACTCCTTAGATATGGTGTGTGATCCATTCTTCAAATATCATACCTTCAAGTAGGTATTACACAAAGATATCAAGGATTTAGTGATATCTCTTTGCATTCTCAATTATGTTGGAGTGCTTGAAATATCCTTATATGTGGAGATCTTCCTCTAGGAGCAGACGTCGACAGTGGGTGCTGGTAGTAGGCACCTAGGAGCTAAGACCTATTATGCATGTACATAACGGAATTCACAAGGATAAGTGCATTCCAAATTCATTAGGATATGATCCTAAGATATATTATTGGTTTTTTAGGTATCTTGTTATGGCTCGAGTCAGTTGAGGGAGAGGCGGCGCTTCTCATGCGATGATTAGGGACATCTCAATCAGGATTTTCTAACCCAACATACAGCTAACAGGGATACGGTCGATGGACCACCTAGATAGAGATAGTTCTAGGAGAAGGTAGGTTTTAATGGTGGTGTACATGGTAGAGGAGTGGGTATATTAGTAGGATACGGTAGGTAGTTTGACTTATTACCACCACCACCCCCAGGTGGTCTACAACAAGCTCAGGGAGAAGATGGTCAAGGATATGGAAAGTTGTAAGCATTTGAGGCCTATAACCATGAGGCTATCAACATTATTAAGGAATAATTTTTGTCTACTCTACTTTATCTACATTCCTTTATTTCTACTTCTCTAGTGTGTGACTTATAGATTCTAGTTGATCCCTTAGATGGACCATTTCACTTAGAGACACCAACATGAGGTGACTCAGCCATCACACACTTCTACTAATAGTTTAATCTAACACTTATAGTTGAGTTATTTATATGGGATCTCTTTGTAGCAGTAATGATGCCTTACAATTTCATCTTAGGTGTAGACTGCCTATTTATAGTTCATTTCCATGTTGACTATTTTTGGTGGAGAATGTAGTGTATCCATAGAGATAGATCAGGGTTTTCCTTCATGGGTGAGAAGGAAACCCAAGAATAGTGGGACAAGCTCATATATATGAGTGTACATTCAATTAATCACAAATTGGATCACATGAATCTTGGATCAGTGGATGCTATGGATGACCAATTTTTTATGGTAGTGATAGATTATGAGGATGTCTTTCTTGAGTATGTGTTAGACTTACCTTATCATTAATAGATAGACTTTTTTATTGGATTACACCCTATGAAATACCTGATATATGTGATAGAATATTTTATGGCTCCCATATAGCTTCATGAGATGAGAGTGTTGCTAGAGGACTTACAAATAAAGGGCTACGTGAGACTCAGTGTTTCTTCCTAGGCAGCCCCAGTTTTGTTTACCAAGAAGGCATGTGGGAGCTTAAAGTTGTGTATGGATTATCAATTCCTAAACCAAGTGACCATAAAGAATATTTATCCACTATTGAGCATAAATAACCTCTTCAATCAGTTGAGAGTGGCACATTGGTTATTGAAAATTGACCTCAGGTCAGGCTATAACCAGTTGTGAGTACATAATGAGGATGTACTGAAGATGGAATTCCAATGTCACTATAGTCACTATGAGTACTTAGTGATGTATTTCAACATGAAAAAACACCCTAGTAGTGTTTATGGGACTCATGAACTAGATATTTTATCCTTTCTAAGACTGGTTTTTAGTGGTCTTTATCAATGAAATCTTGGTGTACTTAGTGTTTGAGGAGGAGCATGTGAGGCACTTAAGGATGGTTATAGACAAAATTTGAGAGCACCATATTTATGGGAAGCTCTAAAAGTGTTAGTTATGGATTTAAGAGGTCAATTTTCTAGGAAATTCCATCTCATTTGATGGAATAGTAGTAAACCTAGTAAAGTTTAAGGAAGTGTTATCTTGGGAGCCACCCAAGAGCATGATGGGGGTGTAGACCTTCCTTGGTTTGGAAGGCTACTGCATGATATTCATTCTTGATTTATCTAGGATATCAGAACCTTTGACTACTTTTTCTTAGAAGGGGAATCATTTCATTTGGACAAAGAGTTTTTATCACTTTTCAGGAGCTGAGTTATAGGTTGATGAGTGCCCCTATCTTGAGATTACCAGAGGAGGGTGTTAAGTACATAGTTTTCTATAATTCATCAAGAATCATACTTGGTTGTATTCTTATGTAGAGGAAGACCTTGATTTCCTATGGGTATCAATAGTTGGGACTGCATGAGTATAATAATAAAACCCATGATCTTGAGTTGGAAATGGTATTGTTCTCCCTAAAAATGTGGAGACACTACCTTATGGTGAGTGGTTTATCATCATCATCATCATTTATTTATTTATAAATAAAAATGGGGGGAGGATAAAAAAACTAACACCTCTAGAGGAAAATTAGAAATTGGAACAAGCCCAAGGAGGTATGAAGTAATGTAACCCAAGGTCACCCCCCTTATGAGATCCACACCCTCTAGTTTCAAGAGGTTCACATTTGAGACGTAGTAGATGTTGGAGTTGGGCTCATCCAAGGAGGAAAGGTGGTCCACCAATTTGTTCCCTTCACTCCATGTGTGAATCACTTTGATATTGTTATTGGAAATCATACCCATGAACTTTCTAATGGTGTAGGTTATTTACCATGGGATAGAACCAACACCATTGAGCAAACTATGCAGAATCAGGGAGTCTGTCTCCACCTACGAGAGAATTATATTGGCCTAATGGAAAATGGTGATGCTAGTAAGAGTGGCCTTTTCTTGTACCTATAGAGAAGACCCACTACCCAGATAAGCATAGAAGGCCATAATGACTTCACCTTTGGAGTCTTGAACAACCCCACCTCCACGAATGGTTCCCAAGCGGTAGGAACTATCGGTATTAAGATTCAAACTGCAAGTAGGAGGAATCCATCACACCTAGAGGTCTCTTGGTACATTACTGGGAATATAGGAGACTGGGGAATTGAGAAGAAGGCGTTGCAATATAGGAACCGCCTTACATTCATCAAAGAGCTTGACCATATCAAGAATCAGGTTCCAGATACGCATAATGATGGATATACCAGAGAATTGGACTCCCTCGAATTTCAGAATATTTTCAGTTATATCTTCTCTCAGAAGGATATTAAATTGAGACAGTGGTGATGGCTATAGTTCCTCTAGGATAAGGAAATTTGAGATAGTATATATCCCTGACAAGGGGGATATGGTAACACATTGTCTCAGTATGAGATCTTGTTCTTAGTTTTTTACCAAGGATCTAGAGCAGTTAGCCTCATTGTGGATGTCCTTAGTAGAAAAGGATGGTGTTTCATATCTATAGTTGATGGTTGTTACCCCCACCACTTCTACAACATATTGGGGGAAATCATCATGGATATACTGATATTGAAACCTTACATACTCAAATATACATTGTATGTTCACCTTATAGATTTTATAAAGATGGGAATCACATTATCATTTTCATAGGATGTATTATGGTACCAGTGTCATAGTGAGAGAAGGTGATGATAGATTTTCATACATCCCATTTGGAGGTACATCCCGATATTTTAAAAATATACTAGGACCTTTCACATCAGTTTTGGTGGCCAGACGTGAAGAAGTGTGTAACAGAGCTTGGCTCTCAATGCCTACTTTTCAAGAGGTGAAGGTTGAGCACTAGGTTCCATCAATTTTAGATCAAAACCTTGAGGTTATATAGTGAATGTGTGATGGTATATCTATGAACATTATAATGGGGTTACCACATATTCCCAGAGGGCATGGTTCCATATAGGTTATCATGGACTATCTAACCATGTAGGCCCACTTACAAGTTATGTGAGAGTAGATTTTAATAGAGACATTAGGCTACCTTTACATGCAAGAGATATTATGGCTCTATAGGGTTACCTTAATGATCATTTCATATTGTGATGTTCACTTCACATCACAATTATAGAGAGGATTGTAGGAGGCCTTTGGGCCTCTGTTGCATTTGATCATGACATTTCACCCCCAGAATGACATCCCGGCTAAGCAGACTATGCAAGTATTGGATGAAAAATTTTGGGCTTTCAAGTTTGACTTTTTCCATATTTGGAAGGATCACCTGCCCTTTGTGGAGTTTCCTTCAATAATAGCAACAATTTCAACATCTGTACGGCACCATTTGAGGCCTTGTATGAGCAGACTTATAGGTTACAACTATGTTGGATAGATCTAGGTGATTCGGTACTCATGGGCCCAATGTTGGTGTGAGCTATGATAGAGAAGGTTCAAACCATATAAGAGTATATGAGGACTAGACAGAGCTATCATGAGTCTTATGTGGAATGGTGACAGAGGCCTTTGGAAATTAAGGATGGAAACAATGTGTTCATAAAGATATCACCTCAATATGGATTATGGATATTTAGTCAGGGTGGAAAGTTATCTATGAGGTTTATTATCCCTTTTTAGATACTATCAAAAGTTTTTGAGGCATCATGAATCTTGGATCTACCATCGTAGTTAGACCAAGTACACAACATCTTCTAGTATCACAGTTGAGGAGGTATGTGTATGACCAACCACTTGTTATCAACTGGGGTGAGTTGTATATTAATGATGGATCTACCTTCACATATTACCTTGTGGAGATATAGGATTGACAAGAGAAGATCTTCCATGGGAGATCGATTCCTTTGGTGTTTGTTCAGTGTCAACATGGGAATCTTTAGGAGATAACCTGGGAGCGGGAGTCCCAAATACTAGCTTAGTACCAAAATATTTTTTAGTATACTTTTTTTCTTTTCAATAAAAAAATACCTAATGTTGGGAGAATTTAATTTATTAATTTTTCCATGTAAATATTTTAAATATATATAGTAATATTTTCGGATCCATACACTTAGACAATGCAATATTATGAGTCCAGGTGAGCCCAAAATAGATATTTTAAGAATATTAAATATATTAATGGAACACATGCATAGCTTTACTAAAAAATTTGAATAACTCATAAATGAAGTCTTTGATCAGAGATCCAAGGTCATCATTGAGTTTATAATATTATTTTTATCCTAGGAATGATATAAACTTTTTTAGCATTATACATTTGTGAAACAATTGTCACAAGCTCTAATAATAAATAAATATATTTATTTATTTATTTTATTATGGTTAATGTAGTGACCTAGAAATACCTATAAATAAATGGTTATAATGTAATCATATTGTTAGCTTCATAACCATAATATTGTTATAGGAGACCGTGGAGTGACGTTGGAGGATGAAAACAGATCAAAAGATTGGATCGATAATGTATGGATCATCTACTCCAATGGAGTTTGTGGATCTCACTAACAATGAAAACACATGAATATTAGTTTTCATTTATCAATCCAAACTCTAGGTAAGATTTTTTTATTTTTTGGATTCATCCCATTTATTTATACCATTTCAAACATGGATTAATTCCACGAACAAGACTTGATTCTCTCATTGAGGGTTGATTTATTTTACTGTTGATTTTTTTGTTCATTTCCACTTATTCCTCTTAATTTTTCTATTCTATGACAATGAATCAAGTGAAAATGAACAAAGTACAGGGTTCATTCCTCATGTTTATGGTTTATGGTTTTCTACCCCGTTTCTTCACATGTTCACCGTATGAAAAATTATTTAGACTGCAGTTCAATGAATATATAATATTTGATCATTGGTAAATAGTTATATGACATAACATATTCATACCATAGGTTTAGTTTTTGATTAAGGGTATGATCTAGGTGTAATAATAGAGGATGTTCATACGAGGGTTTGGATTAGATCGACAATTTCTACTTTCTGATTGATGTGTAACTTTAGCATGGTTTGGCGATAGTACAACTCGACATGGAATTTTTTGAGTGGATCAAAACTCGGTTTCCAATGTGTGGTAATGGAGGGGATCAGTTGACCCTATATCTAAATTTTCTAATTAAATCAATTGTGGTGGCAGTAGATTCAGTTGACGCATAAAGGAATCTTTGGGTTTCTAGAAAACCCATGTTACACAGTGTGTAATCCCATACATGTTATGTAAGGCCTTGGCTATAACACTTGGGTTTCCATGGAAGAGATAAGGATCACATTCCATGTGGTCCCTACCATATGTCATGTGACCCTAGCTAGTGGATTTCCATGTATCATGGAGGATACAAGGGATCAGGTCAATTACACAAGCTAAGTCATGTACTAGGACATGGTCAGAGTACACAAGCTAAGTTGTGTACTCAGAAGCAACTAGGTGTACACGGCCATGGCCTTAGGTACACAGGCACTGGTAGAGGAACATGATAATGAACATAGGTTGGTCCAGATTTAGCAGTACAAATCATATACCCTAAGTACACACCATGAACTTCTACAGAGATGTATTATATCCCTATATATCTTTAGTATAGACTAGGTTCAGTTGATTGTGATACCTTGGTCTTTCCCCTCAAGGGTATAGTGTTCCATTACATCCTCAACATAGGATTGTGATACCATCCAAGGGTTTAGTATTGTAAAGAGTTTGGTGAATCACCCTATGGGTCTAGGGTGAGATCCTCTATCATTCCTTGTTGGGTTTTATGGTATTAACATTACCACTATGCACATAGAATCAATACACTGTCTAGTGGGAAGATACAGTAGGGTTTGGGGTGTCCCCCAATGGCCCTAGGTGTGATCCACTACCCAGATGATGAGATCTTTAGAGATCTAATGAGTACTTCTTGAAGGATCCCAATGATTATGGCCTCTTGGATGAGCAACACCCGTGATAAGATTTCTCATGGAGTGAGTACTCCTGAAATGAGCATTACCTAGAATCCTCAAGCAGTATCTTGTGATTGACAGTGTTGGTTGAGACCACTTGAGACTAAGTTTTTGTTATGAGTATATCTAGATGTTTATGTATCTTATCCATTGACATACCTTATGTTGAGATAACTACTATTGATACTTTATGCTTAGTGATTTCGAGGTGCCCTACTAGGTATAGTTATACTCACCCCTATATGGGATTTTCCCACATGTGTCATATCTTATGCAGACAATTTCCCTTTTGAAGATTACCTTGGAGGACTGGGAGTAGGAGAATATTATATTGGGATAAACAGACCGAGGTGTATATCAGGGTTGTATTTGATATTTTTCCCCTCCTTCTAATTAGGTTGGACTCCTTTTTATATTTTGGTTTGGTTTTTATTTAGACCCTTTATCATTTTCAGTACTTCATTACCATGCTATGATTGTCGGATTATAGATGTATTTATTCATTGGTATCATACATTTTAGCATCATATGGGTTTGGAGGTGTGTGTGTGTTTGTGTAGGTACATTATCTAAATGCCTCCCATGTTTGGGATATGCCTACTTGATGTTATTCACCAGCCCCTGACCTATTTTAGGTAGCCTTGGGGTAGTCCAAATTGGCTTATCACTATCCAAGAGGTCCTTAATCTTTTGGGTTGTGATAGTATCACAATAATCATAGAAGCCGAGGTGAATGAAATATCACCAATATTGCTACCCAGGGTGTATGATCCACTATCATCAAACACATCGTTATGAATAATATATCTTTAGGTGAACATTTCATCATTTAATCACAATAGTGGGGGAGAATGACATATATCTAGGTGAATAATTTATCATAAAATCTTGTCTTCGTGGTGAATGAAACATCACCATTTATAATCTTTATAGTGAATGACGCATCTGTAAAATATAAAAAGGGTGAATGAGGTATGTATAGGTGAACGATGCATCACCATATGAATTTATAGGGTGAGAAATTTATCTCCATACATATTTATGATACGATAAATGAATATATAAATATCCAAAGTTAATGGTCTAACACCACCAAGGGTGAATGACATGTCACCATACTTACCAAAATGGTGAATGATGTATCACCAATATAAATAGGATGAATGATGTTTCATCAAAATACTTAAAAAAAATCATGGGAAAATAGTTATCACTAACATCACTACTCAAGTTTAATGGTATACTACCACCAATAAAATGTGGGTGAAAATCTTATCACCATACTCAATACACTAAATAGAGATGAATGAAAACTCATTGTAAGAATAAGCATAAATATAGAATAAACATAACTATGATGAATGATATATAACACTAAGCATCGATTTTTCCAAACCCTAAAGTAAACACTAGGATACCTACACCCATGAAATTGTACACCTAGAAAATATGCATCGATGTTGTCCTGACTCAGCATGGATTAGGGTCCCATACAATTACCCACCTAACAAGGGTCGTGTTGTCGTGAACCCTTATCCTAATAAGGTCCCTCCCTAAATGATAATATACTACTTATCTGAACCAACTCATGATTTTATACCATCAATGAACACTCGAGAATTTTGTACATCACAACTCAAGTTAGGTGAAAGGACACCTAGTGTGGTTCCATTCCATTAGTATCTCACCACTTTCCCAAGATGATATAGCCATTGGAGACTATGTGTTTGACCAACATGTCTTATATTCATGTCTTGGTATTGATAGTCCATACTCATCACTCAATAAAAAAGGGTACCACATTTGGTACCATTTTAGGTCATCCTCGCATGCCTGATCATAGTCTCATACCATACTGTTAACTTAATACAAAACCTAGGTTCACCTTTAGAAATCACTACAAGTGAGCATCACATGCCCAAAACAAGACCTATATATGTAATTAAATCTAAAATTCGAGGATGGAAACCCACTTAGGGTTCCAATTTTCACTTTTATTGAGACTCACTCATATGAAACCTATCCATTGATTTCTAGTTAATAAATTCATTACATTTAGGGAACTCGATAAGAGTCTCACCAACTCCATATCCTTTCCTCACAAAGGGAAAACCACCCATGGTCCCCATTCGAGTCAGACACACACTCACCCACACTTACCATCCACACAATATATTTAAATAGATATAATGGGATAATATTAGTCACTACCTACCACAAACATGGATTTATCCTCTTAAGATATGCTTACTACCATTTCCAAAGGTCTTCCAAGTAATAAATGGAAATCAAAATCATCTATAAGGCCTTATCTTCAATATATATTTACTTTAATTAATTATAAACACTTAAATTTAATTATTACATTTAATTAATATTAATTATATTAGTAATAATCAAATAATAACTCATTAGGAGAAGTATCCTTGTCAAAATAACAATAAATAGGGAAAGGATCACACCATACACACCCTTGAGACCACTATCATCAAAACCAATGTCACCCAACTTTAGTTAAATTACATGATCATTCAAATTTTGAAAAAAAGGAGGAATAATAAGGAAGGAATCTTACCTCCATCAAATATGCATGAAACCATGTGTGTACTAGATACTCCTCTAGCATCTGTACAAAAAAGGCATATACCTTAGATATAATTTCATTTTTCTTTTGTAAAATAATGATAAAATCCATAATTATGTTAAATATAAATTATAAAAAGAAAAGGTGGAAAGAAAGTATGGGAAAGAGAAAAGAAAACACAAAATTAATTACTAAATAAACAACCCTAGATCTACTCTATACCAAGGGGTGAGGAATGTAATTTAGAGGAGAAAGGGGTTCCCCATCATTATCTTGATTAGTTATAATAGGGAACCCCAAAGGGGGATTTAAAATAAACACCCTGAATAAAAAAACTTCCCCCTATTAGAAAAATGGATTTGGGAAGAATCAGATACGTGTTCTACCACCACCAGCCACCCAATAGCCCCATCCAAGGGTCACCTCCCTAGAAACCTCCACTAAGCACTTAGTTCCACCAACTAGGTACTCAATGGCTCATTATAGTCAGTGGGTTGAATTTTTCAATCTTTTGGACCCCCAAAACACAATATGGATCCCTTCCACCTGATCGACCACCTTAGAAACATACTTTTAAACATCTTAACTATGTATGAAAATGTAAATTCTCAATTGAAATCAAGATATTAAAAATGGTCAAAGCTACACCCCTATTAGAACTCGACTTGCCTCCAAGTCCCCCAACACAAACCCATGTGGGTAATTACAAATGAAACTGCTATAATGATCCATTTACTAGAATTATTTAATTAAATGTGGAATTGATATAAATTTGAGAAATTAAGTAATTAAAGTGAGTGATTTTTAATTTGTGTTTTTTGTATAATAGGTTTTTTTATTTTGGTTTAAGTCATTGAATTTGAAGTTTGATGATGGATTTTTGAGTGTTTTGGGATGTTTTTTAGGGTTTATTAAGAGGTTTTGGATCCCATATTACTGCTTGGGTATAGGGTCCCTACACTTTTACACATATTATTACATGATTTTAAGCATAATTAACCATAAAATTATAAGAAAATGATCATAAAATCTAGTATCTTTGGATTATTAGGTACATAAAATTGAAAACATGTAAATAGAATAAAACATATTTATTTTAATAATACATAAAGAGGTAATATCTTCAATTTATCCCATACATATTCATAGGATAACCTAGGGAATACATGAAAAAAATGATGATCTAAAAATCCTAGTAAGAGTATATACATAGTAATAAAGCAAAGCACATGGTTAGAAGTTATAACACGATGACATAAAAAGGCATGGATCGTGAATAAACAGAAGGAAGAATAACATGTAGATTATGGGTACATTTAATCATGGTGTCATAGGGATATGAAAAAACACACAATATGACATAATCATGAGTCAAGGATAACTTCAAAGACTATTTCACATGGCAAACAAAGTCCCATAAAAGAATTAGGTTCACTCACTATCCCAACATGGCATCTCATGAGACTAAATATTACCCAAATAATTTGATCACTATCTGGGTGCACCAATTATAACATTTCCATGCATATGTGTTCCACAAGAATAATAAAACATGAGGTATCAATATAAGGGTTATCCAAGGAAATAATTGGGCATCATAAACATGTCATAAGACATAACCAAAAGGCGTATCATAAAAGAGTTCATGAAAGAATGTAGTTGAATCATAAATGTAAATTAATAAAGGAAAATATTTATAGATAATGATAAATTATTTAAAATTATGTGAAAACATTTAAAAAGGGTGTTTAGGAAACTTTAGAAATGAACCACTTTAGTGCGGTTTAAGGGGAAACATTAAAGAGTATTTAAAAAGGAAAAGTCATAATTGTTTATCTAAAACTAGAAATGAACAAATATTTTATTTCATGATAAGATTAGTGATTTTATAAAAATATTGGTGGATTAAAATAGATTAATTATGGTACTTGAAAATGAGTAAGAATTTGAGAAGTTCCCTTTAATAAGGATTGCTTATTGGGAAGAAATGGGAAGGGAACCTTATAAAACATGTATTTTCCCATAAAATAAAGAATAATAGGGATAAAAAATATTTTTTCAACATGAAAACATAATTTTGGAGGATTATAGAATAATAATTAAAAACTAAAATGGGATAAAGAGAGATAAATCATAACCCGAAGGAAAAAATGGAGGTTCGGAAAGAATCCCTTACCTTATATCTGAAAGTGTTCTTCACTTGATCTTATTGTCCAGGATAATCAAATTAAATCCATTAATTAATTAAATAATAAACTTTTATACATGTATTTTATTTATTATAATTTTATTAAGTTCATTTATATTCTTTTTGATGAGTTATAAGATGCAATTTCATCGTTTGGGAGTGTTTCTTTCCTTGGTTTTCATGATTGGTTCACTTGTATAAATGTATAAAATATCATGTAAAATGGTAAAAAGATATCCAAAATTGAAGTTATATGTTATTAATGAAAATAAATAAGATTAAATGGTTATATAATTCATTTGTTTATTTGGTTTGAGGATGAATCATTAGATAAAACATTAGTGATAATTGTATAGATTATTTTGGTGGTTTTTTTATCATCAAAAACTAATTAGGTTTCATTATTCATTATTGTGTATAAAGGTTAGTTTTAGAACATAAAAAGGGTTATAAAATACATTTTAAAATATATAACAAAAATTTTAATGGTTTTATGTCCATCCTTAAAGGTGGTAAATGAAAATTAAAACTTGTCATCCTCGAAGGTGATAAATCAACACCTCACGAAAGATATTTTCATTTTTAGAATAAAAGGAAGAGGGGAAGAGAATTGATGGTGGGGTTTCTATTAACATAATATAATTATAGTATAAAAAATATATAGGATTAATCATGCATGTTTTTATGGATCAGGTGAGGATATTATAAGAAAATAAAATAAAGTGAAAAGAAAATAAAGAAAATGAAAGAGGATTTTACCTCTTGAATTCTTCTCCTTGAGAACCTCTTTAGGGAAATTATTTTTGGTATTTTTTTTAGAAAATAAACTTATAGAAATTGGTAAGATACTTTGGAAAATTATTGGGTAGATATTTGATAAGATTCGAGGCTTAAGAGGTGTGAGGAGAAGAGGTGGTTAGGGGGGGTATTTATAGTGGAGGAGAGGGGTGTTTTTTTATTATTTTATTCATTTTTTTTATTATTTTGGCTCAAGAATATGAATAATGTTGATTATTGTGACTATGTACAGTAAATATTACATGTGAGTTTGAAAAAATGGTGCTTACATCATCCAAACATCATCCATGACTCAATAATTCATGTATTTAGTTAATACCGTAAATTGTCATATTCCACTATTCACCAAAAATCCAATTATTTTAAAAAAATCAAAAAATAAATAAAAATAACTATTTTTTGATGTTTAGAATTTAAAAATGAACTCAATTTTATGAAAATAATTTTATAAATATGAGAAAATTAATTTTTAATTAAAATCATCATTTTTTTAAAAAAATACCAATTTTAAAATTATAATTGATTTTATAACACTTTGAAAAATTAATTAAGGTCTCATAAAATTGTCTTATAATCATAAGAAAAAAAATATTAATTTATTAATATATTTTTTGAATATAAATTTTTTTTAAATCATTATATTAATTACAAAATTGTAAATAAACATTTATGTTTCGGAAAAATACCAAAACCTAATTTATCATTTTTAAAACATTTATTTACTTATACTATGATATAATTATATCTTATTTTCATTTATAAGATACCAAAATTTTATTTATAATTTCATAAGTGAGTTTACTATTCTATTTTTAGGTTTAATATTCATAATGGTCATATTACTACTCTAAATGTCAAGTTACTATTCTATTGATATAGGTTCTTTAATTTTTTAAAAAGCCTCTTATTTAATTAATTGTTGATTTATATAGTTTTTCTTCTTATTTATGTGATTTTATGTGATTCATAATATATTACATGACAATAATAAGTTAAATTTTATTGATAGAATTCTGGGTTGTTACATTCTTCCCCCCTTATGAAATTTCTCCCTCAAAATTTCATTTAACAAACTATGGGGAAAACATGATAGGGTACTTCTCCTTCATTTCTATATCTAGTTCCCAAGTTTCATATTCATACTTATGGTTATACCATAGTATTTTGACTAAGTTAGTGGTCTTATTTCATAGAAATTTATCTCTCTAATCCAAGATCTTCACTGGTTGTTCCTCGTAAGAGAGATCATTTTCCAATTATACCGCCTCTGAATTAAGTACATGTGAGGGATTCAGTATGTACTTCCTCAAGAGGGATACATGGAATAAATCATGTACTTGAGACATTGATGGTGGAAGTGAAAGTTGATAGGCCAAATCTTCAATACGATCAATAAACTGGAAGTAGTCGATGTACTTGGGACTTAAATTTCCATTGTTCCCAAATCTCATCACCATATTCTATAGAGATATGAATAGGAATACCATGTCTCAAACCTTAAACCAAAAGCCTCAATGACTATGGTTTTTATAGCTCTTGTATCTAATTTGGGTTACCCGGATATGCTGCTTAATAGTTTTCACCTTTTCTACCATTTCTTCAAACATTTTAGGTCATAGTAGCTTACATTCACCAACTTCATCCAAACATGCTGGTGTTCTAAATATTTTCCCATAAATGGATTCATATGTACCCATTTGGATGCTTTAGTGGAAACTATTATTGTAAGAGAACTCATCCAGGGGAATATGTTGGTCTTAATCTCCTTTAAAGTCCATAGAACATGCTCACAACATGTCTTCCAATTTCTGAATAGTCCATTCAGATTGGCCATCAGTTTGAGGATGATAATAAGTACTAAAGTTTAGCTCAATGTTTATATCATGTTGTATACTTTTCTAAAACATAGAGGTAAATCTTAGATATCTATCAAATATAATCGATAGTGGTACTCTATGTAGCCATACCACTTCTCTAGTGTATATCTATGCAAGTTTCTCCGATGATAAGTCCTCTCGAATTGCGATAAAGTGAGATGATCCATAACAAACTATATAGAATTGTTTCCTATAGACGTATTTGGATGTTTGATGAAAAAGTACATGGTGATGTTTTCCCACTTCCATGTTGGTAAGGGTAATGGTTTCATCATCCCCTTAGATTTTTTCCTTTCAATATTCACTTGCTGACATATTGGTAATTTTGATATTTACTCAGTGATCTCTTTATTTATATCATTCCACAAATAGTTATATCAGATATATCAATACATCTTTGTAATCCTTTGGTTAATAGAGAAGGTCGAGCTATGTGCATCATTCATAAGTTCTTTCTTTATCTCTGGATTGGATGTTACATATAGTCATGACCTAAATCTGATGACTCCTTCCTCAACCATTTCGAACTCTGAGTATTTCCCATTTCTGATAGCTTTCACCTTTTTCTGAATTTCCTCAACATTTATTTGAACATCCTTTATTTTCTCCATAAGGTATGGTTGAGAAATCATTTGAGAAGGGATTGATGATGTTCCTTCCTTAATGATTCCCATGTCTATCCTTTTCAAGTATAAAAATATTGGATCCTTCTCATTTATCATCATTGATAAAGATGTGGGATCATTTCAACTTAGATAATCTTCCACCTTATTTTCTTAACCAAGATGGTAGTAGATTTATCAGTCATAATCCTTGATGAGATATAACCATTTTCACTGGTGAATATTAAGCTTCTTCTATGTAAATATATATTTTAGTCTCTTATGATCAGTATATATATTACAATTCTCCCCATAAATATAATTCCACCTGATTTTCAATGCAGAGATCACAGTTTCCAACTCTAGATCATTTGTGGGATAGTTTTACACATGAATTTTCAACTACCTTGAGGAGTAGGCTATCACTTTATCATTTTTCATCAGTAAATAGTATAATCCCTTCTTTTAAGCATTTTTGTACACCGCAATGAGTTCCCCACTTTTCGGTAGTGGGAGCACTGGTGTAGTGATAAGGCTCTTTTTAAAATCTTAGAAATGATATTCACATTCATTGCTCCATAAAATGTTCACTCCCTTATGAGTCATCTTGGTTATTGGATTTGAAAATCATGATAAGTTCTTCATAAATCATCATTAATACCTACCTAGACCAAGGAAATTATGGATCTCTATTACATATGTTGGCATGGGCCACTCCTCAATTACCTTTGTCTTGTTTGGGTCTACATATATTCTTTTATTGGTGATAAAATTTCCCAATAATGATATATTCCTCCATCCATAACACAAATTTATTGTACTTTTCATAAAGTTCATCCCTTCACAAAGTCTTTAACACAGTATTCAAATGCTCCTCATATTCCTCCTTGCTCTTGAATTATATCAAAATATCACTAATAAAGTCTACCAAAAGAATTCATGGTAATATCTGAAGACTATATTTATTAAATCCATCAAAATTGGTGCATAATTAGTGATTCTAAAGGGAATCACTATGAACTCAGAGTGTTCGTACTTCATTCAAAAGGTAGTCTTGGGAATATATTCCTTCCTCGCCTTTAATTGGTGATATCCTAACCATTGGTCCACCTTAGAGAAATACTTGTCCCCATGTAATTGAATAAAAAGGTCATCTATCCATGGAATGGGATACTTGTTATTTACTATGATTTTATTGATCTCATGATAATCAATTCATAGTCTCATTGATCCATCCTTCTTTTTGATGAAGAGGTCTGGTGTACCCCATGGTGAAGCACTTGAGAATATAAAACTCTTGTCCAAATACTATTGTAACTACTTATTTAGTTCTTCTAGATAAATGGTTTTATTATATAATGTGTATTTTATATATTCAAAGATATAGGAATAATTTCAATTGATAACTCAAACTCTTAGTCAAGAGGAAGACCAGGTAATTCTTCAGGGAACACATCAGTGTAGTCCCTCACAATGGACATGTCATTGATATTGATCCTCTCCATTTTCTCAATCATTTGAGCTAGAAATTATTTCTCATTAGTAAATAATATAAAAAATTGAGACAATGATTATGATGTAAATTCATCTTACTCCTTACACTTATACTAAATTAGAGGATACCTCAGGATGTGAAGAGTGATCTCTTGTTCCCAATAGTCAATGTTGGATTTGTATAAAGATAAGAAATCTGTGCACAATATAGCATCAAAATACACCAAATAAAGTAATACAATATTTTTTGGGAGGTTCACTCCACAAACATTAACCAGGTAGGAGTTATATATGTTGGATGCAATAATTTCCCCATTTTCTGTTCTCATAGATAACTTAACCTATATATTTTGAGGTGGTGTTTGAATAGTTATACTAAACTTGAAAGATATGAAAGAATGTGTAGAACACAAATGAAATATTATGTTCTCTATTCATGAATAAATTACCAGTATACATATCACCACGTAATTTTCAAGTTCCACTTCAACAGTAGTGATAGAATATTCCCTTACTTATTTCTTTGGAGGTTGTTGTTATTGACTGCCTCCAACAACCCTTGTCTTAGGAAAATGTATTTCATAATTCCCATGGTCCTTACAGTTGAAACACTATAATATAGATTGATTGTTGATATAAACCTTCCTTTTTTCTTCCGCATTAGTGGGATTCTTCATATCCATTTAGAATTTATTATACATAAGCCCATCTCTTCCACATTCGAAGCATCTCTTGGTTCCCTTTAAGTAGTTTCTAGGATGCTTCTTTCCACACTTTTAACATGTGGGATGTTGGTTTATCTTTCCATCATAGGATTTATCTGTTGATCCACCCATAATAAACTCCATTTTCCCCTTTTTATCTCTGGGCCCACAAGACCACTGAGAGTCTCTAGTATCCATTTCAACCTTATGGGAATAACTGTCAATATCCTCATAGCTATCAAAGTCTCAAATCACCAATGTTTTTCATATACTCGGTTTTAGTCCACTAAAGAATAGATCTACCTTGCTTTTAGTGTTCATAAAAAAGCTAAAGGTTTATCATTCAAGCCTTGTGAAGTTTGTCACATATTCCCCAATAGACTCATATTCCATCTACTTCAGTCTGAGTAATTCCCTTTCAATATTGAGATGGTGGGTTTGAGGGAAATATTTATTAAAAAATATTTTCTTAAATTATTCCCATTCCAAGGAATCAATTTCCTCTTTTGACTTCATGTTCTTGATCAGTGTTCACCACTGATCAGCTTCTCCATCAAAACGATAGACCACCAACACAATTTTATCTTCTTCTAAGCATTGGAGGACATATATATCTTCTCAATAGAGTTAATCCATTGTTTTCTGATGAGGGGATTGTAAGATCTGCTAAACATTGGAGGCCTTTGTCACATGAAGTATTTGACAACAACTCATTATTTATTAATAGAAGGAGGGTGTTCCATATGATTCAGGTTATTATTCATAACTTGATCCAATTGAGTAAGTATTTTCATGAAGTTTTGAGCACTCATTCCCATCATATTTTTCATATCATTAGGGATATCATCACATTACCTATCACATTGAATGTTTGAATGGGTTATTCTATTTCCATCCATTAACTAAGAAAAAGAAAGTACAATTAGGGGGGATATAATACTTTTCTAATAATTATATAAAAATAAAACATTCAACATAGAAGGATAATCTTATAAATGGAATGTATATCCTAACTTGTGATACCATAAGTTTCAATATAGGTTATACATGGTGATATAATCATCCTTAGGGTTCTTACTAAAGTTCTCTAGTCCTAATATCCAAAAATAATTAGACCTTGTTCTGATACCAACTATGGTGGACCTATCCTTTTATACATATTATTACATGATTTTAAGCATAATTAACTATCAAATTAAAATCCAAGGATCAAAAAGTTTAGTTTATTTGGATGATTAGGTACATAAAATACAAAATATGATAATATAATAAAACACATTTATTTTAATCATCCATAAAGAGATCATATCTTCCATTTACCTCCTAAATATGCATAATATAGCATGGGTAATACATGAACAAAAGTGGTGAGCTAAAAATCTCAGTAAGGGTATAAATATAGGAATAAATCAAATCACATGGGTTAGAAGGCTTAACATGATGACATAAAAAAGAATGGATTATGAATAAACATAAGAAAGCATAACATGTAGAGAATTGGGAAATATAATCATGGAATCATAGGAATGTGTAAAAAACACACAACATGACATGAGCATGAGTCAATGCTAACTACAATGACCATTACACATGACAAACAAAGTCCCATAAAGAAATTAGGTTCACTCTTTATCCCAAAATGACATCTCATGAAAATAAACATTACCCAATGCATTGGAGAACTATCTGGGTGCACCCATCATAACATTATCATGCATATGTGTTCTACAATAAGAATAAAATGTGAGGTATAAACATAATGGTTACCCCAAGGAAATAATTGGGTATCATAAACATGTCATAAGGCATAACCAAAAGGCATATCATAAAAGAGTTCATGAAATAATGGATTTAAATCATAAATATACATTTATAAAGTAAAATCAGAATAGATAATGATAAATGATGTCTAAATTGTGTGAAAACATTTAAAAATAGTGTTTAGGAAACTTTATAAATGATCCACTTTAGTGCAGTTTAAAGGAAAACATTAAAGAGTATTTAAAATGTAAAAGGAATAATTGTTTGTGTAAAACTAGAAATTAACCAAGATTTTATTTCATGATAATATGAGTGATTTTATAAAAATAATTGTGGATTAAAACAGATTAATGGTGGTACTTAAAAATGAGTAAGAATTAGAGAAGTTTCTTTTAATCGGGCTTGCTTATCGAGAAGAAATGGGAAGGGAAAATTATAAAACATGTATTTACCTATAAAATAAAGATAAATAATATGTTTGGAAAATACACACAGAATTTAGGAGGATAAAATAATGATAATTAAAATTAAATTGAGATAAGGAGATATAAATCATAACCCAAATGAAAAATGAAGGTTTAGAAAGAATCTCTTACCTTATGTCAGAAAGTGTTTTTCACATGATATTAATGTACTAGATAATAAAATTACATACATTAATTAATTAATTAAAAACCTTTTCTACATTTATTTTATTTATTAAAATTTTATTAAATTCATTTATTCTCTTTTATATTAGTTATAAGATACAATTTCATCATTCGGGAGTGTTCGTTTCCTTGGTTTTCATGATTTGTTCACTTGTATAAATGTATGAAAGATCGTGTAAAATGAGAATAGTTATCCATAATTTATGTTATATGTTATTAATGAACATACAGAAGACTAAATGGTTATATAAGTTTTTTTATTTTGGGTGATTATTAATAATTAGATAAGACATTAGTGATGATCGTTTAGATTATTTTGGCGATTTTTTGATCACCACAAACTAGTTTTGTTTCATTATTCATTATTGTGTATAAAAGTTAGTTTTAGAACAGGGTTATAACATAAAATTTAAAATATTTACCAAAAATTATAATGGTTTTATGTTCATTCTTGAATTTTTAAAAGTAAAAGGAAAACTTGTCATCCTTAAAGGCGATAAATCAACACCTTAGGGACAATATTTTCATTTTTATAATAAAAGGAAGAGGAGAAAAGGATTGATGGTGGAAATTACATTAACATAATAAAATTACAATATATAAAATATATTTCATTTATAATTCATGTTGATATATAGGAGTTGGGAAGATTATAATAAAAAAATAAAAGTGAAAAAAAATAAAGTGAATGATGATTTTACCTCATGAATTCTTCTCCTTGAGAACCTCTTTAGGGAAATTGGTTTTGGTATTTTATTGAGACCAGAACCTCCTAAAAATGGGAAATATAATTTGGAATAGTATTTTCAGATATTCTAAAATATTCAAGGATTAATAGTTGTGAGGAGAAGAGGTGGTGAGGGGTTATACTTATAGTGTAGGAGAGGGGTGTTTTTTGTTTATTTTATTCATTTGTTTATTATTTTGGATCAAGACTAAGAATACTATGGATTATTGTAACTAATTATAGTAACTAGTTTATATGAGTTCTAAAAAATGGTTCTTACATCATCCAAACATCATCCATAACCCAATAATTCTTGTATTTAGCTTATACCATAAATTATCGTATTTCACTATTCACCAAAAAATCAACTATTTTAGAAAAATCCCAAAAAATCACCCTAAACATTTTTTGAATTATATAATTTAAAAATGAACTAAATTTTTTGAAAATAATTTTATAAATATGATAAATTTAATTTTTAATAAAAATCCACATTTATTCAAAAAAATACCAATTTTAAAATTATAACTGATTTTATAACACTTTGAAAAATTAATTAAGGTATCATAAAATTATATTATAATAATAATACAACAAAATATTAATTAATGAATCTATTTTATAAAAATAAATTTTCTTTTAAATCATTATATTAATTATAAAATTGTAAATAAACATTTATATTTCACAAAAATACCAAAACTTGATTTATCATTTTCAAAAATATTTATTTACTTATATTGTGATATAATTATATCATATTTTCATTTATAATATACCAAAATTTTATTCATACTTTAATTGGTGAATTTAATATTCCATTGGCTGGTTTACTATTCGTAACGTTCATATAACTACTGTAAAGGTCAAGTTACTAATCCACTAGTATAGGTTCCTTAATTTCTAAAAAATCCTCTTATTTTATTCATTATTAATTTATTATGTTTTTTTAAAGACCCGGAAATTTCAAGGAAATTTTTTTCTTAATTTCTTTGGAATTTTAAAAGAACGTAGTTTCTGACGGCACCTGATTCTGAGGCCCGGTGTGCCCGGAATCAATTTCTGAAGTTTAGCTCGGGTACGTTCAGTGAACGAACCAGCGGGATTTCCTAACTTTTGAACCGGTGATCAAAATCGAAATCCGAGAGCACCGATGAAACCGAAGCGCCGGTAATTGTTTAGGAACACCTATTCCGGAGTTGCATTTGCTCGGGTGTGGTTATTAAAATAATGGGTGAAGTAATAAATAAAAATAAATTTGTGCAACCAATTTTATTTTTTATATCTAAGTAGTTATATCCTTTGTAAGGGAGTTGGGGTGGGACCCACTGGTTCCTAACTACCCACATGTGGATAAATGTGAGGTGGGCCCCGCACGAGTCCCACCCCTTTTAACTTCCACAAACCCCCCCATTAATTTTGTAACACACCCGCACCCCCCCCCCTAAATGAAAAGTCAACTCCCTTATTAATTAACTGTTTAAGTTGTTCAATATAATTAATTTGGGAATTCAATTTTGAATTTCGAATTGATTGGTGGCTTGTGTGAGTTAATTAAATAAGACAAGTATTATTTCATTAAGGGTGTTTTGGTTGTGCGAGAAGGATTGGAGAGGATTTCCTCAAGTCTTGAACTTCATCTTCCTCCTTGAAGAACGCGAAGAACGCACCGTCGCCGACGAAGAACGTCAGCCTCCGACGAAGGATGACGAAGAATGTCGAATCCTCGGAGATCGACGACGCGACGCCGTGTACCGTGACGCCGATGATTCTCTTCTCCGTGACACCGGCGACGCTTACGGAGCCTCCTTCCACGACGCCTTCTTCCGCGATGTTCTTTTCCCGCGACGAACCTTCGTTCGACGACACCTTGAGGTAGGGGTTAATTTCTTGTTCGTGAATATTTTCCTTTCCATTCACCGTTTTATTCTTGCACCGCCTGTTATCATTAACGGGAGGAGGTCAGACCGCATGAACACGGCCGAATCTGCTCCCCCTTCGATGTTGTGTTTGTCGCGGCATGAACAAAGGTGCGTGGTGCAACGGCACCGCGCGGAAACAAGAAGAATGTGGCGAAGAAGCGCGGCGCCGTCGCGCCACGCCGTTAAGCCAGAACGAAACCGTGGTCAGAGTCGGGGGCCGCAAAGGCGAATCTAAGACTCCGCAGTTTGTTTATTTTGACGTATGGATCAATGAGCGATGACGGAACGGGCCTCAGAGGCGATTTGAAGACTTCGCAGTGAAGAGCCGGTCCTGGGAAGACCGATGGCGAAGATGGTAGGCAAAACGGACCACCGGAGCGCGTCCGGTGGTCCGTGGAAGACCCTGCCGGTGCGCCACGCCGGCACGGCGGCACCAGCGGCCAGAGGCGGCTGTCAGAGGTGGCGGCTGGCACCGGCCGGCCGCCAGGAGGAACCGTCGCGGCTGAAGCCGCGGCGGCAGGCGACTGGGGACCCGTGACCGCGCGGGACCCGGGGGAGACGTGGCACCCAGCGCTGCGTCTGTTGGCAAGGGAGAGGCCCCCACATGGGGGGTCGCGGTTTCATTCAAGGGGGGCAGCCGCCCCCCTTTCCGCTCAGCTCGGCACTGGCCGAGCTGGCCACGCAGGTCGCGCGCGCGCACCAGGCCAACCGGCCCACCCAGGCCGGGCCGGGCCACGCCCTAATGGGACGGACCGGGACCCGAGTCGGGTCGACTCGGATCGGGCCGACCCAGGGGGGGTCTCGGGCCGGGTCGGTCAGGGCCCAAAACCCCCTAAAACAGGACAGGTTTGTTCTTTTGCCCATATCATGGGGTACGGACCTCCGATCGACGCACCGTCAGTTGCATAGAGATCCTCGGATCGAGGCAGTCGTTTCGGTATATTACACTCGAGGTTTCGGAGAACTTTGGTTTTGGCCGGGTTGGTTCGAACACAAAACCAACCGGGCCCTCGGAACGGAAACACTTATAACTTGAGCTTCGGATGTCCAATTGATGTGTCATCGACTTTTTTGGATTACCCTTAGTGAGATGGACCTTTTGGCTTACTCCTCTTGAGGTTTGGACGCAGTTGGAGTACGGTCGGGTTGGTTTTGACTTAAAGACCAACCGGGCCCCTGGAACGAAAAAGACAATAACTCTCAGACCGGGCGTCCGATTGACGCGTCATCTGTCACGTTGGGTTCCTCTTGTCCAGACAGAACTTTGGGATACATCAACTCCGGACTATGTGTCAGTTGATGTATCAACCCTCCTTGGCTCGTGGAGCGGACCCTCCCGGAAACGAGCATGCTGTGTGCGGGAACCCTAAAGCTGGTTGCGACGATGATGAAGACTTTAGTACTGGAATCATCCATGGGTTCTGATGTTATTAATATTTTCATGACTTATTATATACTCCCTTTACTGATTTTATATGAAATGTGCATAATTTTTGTGAAATATTAATGTTTTAATATTAAGTATAATTTTTGAGCATTTTTAGAAGTAGTCCAATTGAGTCAGTTTACTGTTTTAATAATAACTATCACTATACTGATCCAAATTGTGTGTTTCTTGTTTTGTAGGATTCTACTTTAAATATAAAACTTTTCATTATAAGGGTCATATGGTCCTCACAAACAAGACCAAAGAATCTGTGAAAAAACTAAACTATTCATGAAGATTTATTTACTGGGATACATTCAGAAGTCCAAATTATATTATTCTCCATCATAGTTCGGGGGACAATGGAAGGAGTCTTGTATAAAAATTTTAGGGCCCAAATCTAAGAACAAGGGGCCCAAATTATGCTTTAAAATCCATCCCACCATTCTGGACGAGAATTAAAATCAGTATAGTATTCATGAAATATTTCATGATTTAAGAATAAAATAGATCTGAGATTTTTCAGTGTGAAATAGGAGATATAGGCGGCCGACTTTGTTGAAGAAACCATTCAGATTTGAAGGCATCTTCATATTCAAAAACTCTTTCACATTCTGGACTTCAAAAAGACTGGATTGAAATGGACAGTTTTACTTTTTTTAATAAACCGGACATAACTTTTGATCCTTAAGTCTAAATGACTCCAAATTTTGAGAGTAGTCTGAAAGCTTTATTATCTACAACTTTGAAGAAGGATATTGCTCGAGATTCGACTTCTAAATAGCCAAATTGGCGATGAAAGTGGAGGGACATATTGGGAATTCAAATTGTCCACTCCTTGGGCTATAAATACTCTCCCCTTCTCTCTTTGAGAGGGGTTGGAATTTCAAAAGAGAGGAGATCATATTGGAATGACCAAAGCCTTTCCAAAGGCTTGGGAGGACCTTCAATACTCAATTTTTCACTTGAGAGACCTTTCCACCTCTCTTTGTTTTCACTTACTTTCGTGTTCTTCGTTTTTGTAATTTTGTAAGTCCTTTCTTTTGTAATTATGTTTTAATGCAAGTTTCTTCTTCAATATCTCTTATTTTCATCCATCTTCTGTAGTTTAATATTAATGTTCTTAAAATAGTTCATATACAGTTGAATATTCTTACCTTATTTTTCTTCCTCATTCAATCAAAAATATGTTTTTAATTATCATCATTGTTCGTGTGTGTGTGTTCGACGTACCACTCTTTTCTAATCCCTTTATTTTTCTTCTATTCTTAATTTATCATCATAATTATTATAACCAGAATATTAAACACCCAAATGTATGAGTAAATATCTCATTGGGGTGAGTCAAAATTTAAGGATGTTAAGTGATTGAGAGTATTTGCTCGATGAGTATTCGTTAATTTAACATTGTGTATGTTGGACTTAATATTTCATGGATTAATGAAATCTTTTGTTTAGCATGTGGTTTACATGGATTATTGGAACCATAAATACACTAACATAAACAATTACTGATTGATTTTAGAATCCTAGTTAAGTTAAGGATTGGATTAAAGCTTTAACACTTAGGAATTCTAATCGACATCAACTTGTGAAGTGGGTGTTAATTTAAATGCAATATAAAGTAAAGCTCGAGGATATCACAAGCTTAACTCCCTAATAATGAACTCACCCCAATATTTATAAATTTGTTAAATCAATTATAGTCAATCAATAATTTCGATTAAGATCTACAAACAAACCCCCCTAATCAAAATACAATCAACTAAAAACAAACGACTATTTAAATATATCATCTCCGAGGATTCGACCCAAGTGCTGCTATACACATTAGCAGAGCACCGGAACTTTGACCGGTCGATAGGCGAAAATCGGCCGTGCGTTTCAAATGGTGTCGTTTCCGGTGATGGTGATTTAATTATTCTTTAGTTTCTGTTTATTGTAAAAAAATACAAAAAAACAAATTAAAAAAAATTGAAAAAAAACACAAAGAAAAACCCATATTCTCATAAAAATCATAATGTGAAAAAATACAAAGAAAAACCCGTCTTATTCTTTCTTCCAAAATCTCTCTGAATGTTCTGTAGTCTTCCAAACAATCCCTCAGATTTGTTTGACCCTGAAATTGAGTGAACACTTCGCTAACTTAGGAGGAACATCAGAGATACTCAAATAATTCAAGAACCAGTCCTCATCCAACCAGTTGAATTTGAAATGGCCAATCCTAGGGAACAAACCCTTAAAGAACTCGATGCCCCTAATATGAATTACCAACCTCTTGGTATTCAATATCCAAACATAGAAGCTAACTTTGAACTCAAATCAGGTTTGATTCATCTTCTCCCTCATTTTCACGGGCTAGCCGGTGAGGATCCACATCTCCACCTTAAAGAGTTCCAAGTAGTGTGCTCTACCATGAAGCCTCAAGGGGTTTCTGAAGAACAAATAAAACTCTGAGCATTCCCTTTCTCCCTAGCTGAAACTGCTAAGTCATGGATCTACTACCTACCTCCTGGTTTCATAACCACATGGAATGACATGAAGCGACTTTTCTTAGAAAAATTCTTTCCTGCTTCTCGTACTGCTTCTATCTGAAAGGAAATAAGTGGTATACGTCAATTACCAAGTGAATCACTCCATGAATACTGGGAGAGGTTCAAAAAGATTGTTGCAACCTACCCACATCACCAAATCCCTGACCAACTCTTGATCCAATACTTCTATGAGGGGTTATTGGATATGGAGAGAACTCTCATTAATGTCGCAAGTGGTGGTGATCTTGTTGATAAAACTCCTGCAGCTGCAAGAGATCTCATAAGTAACATGGCTGCAAACACACAACAATTACATACTAGAGCACATGCTCAAGTCAAATAATCCCAAGATAATTATTCAATTGAGCCTAACAAAATGACTGAGTGGATGAGTGAACTTACAGGTCTTGTGTGACAACTAGTTTTGGCTACCAAATCCCCAACCTCATCTTCTCCGCAATCAATGTTTCTTGGACCTATCAAAAACTGTGGAATCTGCAACTCTCCATCTCATCCAACTGACACATGTCCACAAATTCAAGAGGATCAATCTGATTCATCTAGAACAATGGAGCTCAATGCAGCATATGCTCAGTGGAACACCAATCCTCAACTATCAGGTCAGTTTGTTAGAAACTTCAACCAACATCACTCTGAGCCCTTCTCCTCTAACTTTAACCACGGATTGAGGTATGGTAACCCCATGTATCACCCCCCTCAATTACCTCCTCAAAACCCAAACCAATTCCAATATGGTCAAGGTGGTGGTAACTTCCATCAACCATATCCTTTTGTTCCTCAACCTCAAAGGAACAATCCTCCTCCTGGATTCCATTATCCTAGTGAGCCTTCCCAATTCCAAAACCAATACAATCGATTTACCAAGAACCAAAATCAAGGCAATCCCAACCAAGTAAAGGCCTCTTATTCCAAGCAATCATGGGAAAGTTTAGTGGAATATCTTGCCTCCTTCACCCGTTCTAGCCTTAAAAACATTGAAACTCAAATAGGTCAACTTGCATCCCACCTGAGCCAGCAACAACAATCAAATTCCTCTCAACTCCCACCTCAACCATTACCCAAACCCAAGGGTAATGTAAGTGAAATTGCACTTAGATCAGGAAATCAACTTTCTATGCCTCAAGATAAATCCTCAAACCATCCTTTGAATGTTTACCTAAAAAACGAAAATAAAAAGAAACTTGAAAAGGAACCTAAATCCATTCCCTCACCTCCTTCTATTCCACATAGGAACCCAATTCCATTTCTTCAAGCTGTTTCTAAACCAAGGAAGTCCTTTGAACCTGATCTTGAAATGCTCGACATGTTTAGACGTGTGGAAGTCAACATTCCCCTCTTATATTCCATAAAACAAAATCCTAAGTATGCCAAGTTTCTCAATGAGTTGTGTACCCACAAGAGGCAACTTAAGACCTTTGAAAATGTTTCTGCCCAGCAGTCTATTCCCATAAAGTGAAAATATCCAAGGACCTTTTCGGTTCCATGCCAAATTGGATGTTTGAACTTTGATTATGCACTCATAGACCTAGGAGCCTCAATTAATGTCATGCCTAAATCCATATTCTCCAACCTTGGTCTAGGTTTTTTGCACCCAACGGGTGTTGTCATCCAGTTAGCCAATCGAAGCACAGCTAGTCCCAAGGGAATAATTGAGGATCCTATCCATGGAATTCGGTGACCAACTGGTCAAGTTTGACATTTTCCAATCCATGCGATACCCATCTGAGGACCACTCTTCATTCTCAATTCATGCTTATGAGGACACTTCTAAGAGTCAATCAAACCCCAATCCACCATGTTATTCGTGTTCTAATGACAAAGGATCTTGTGAAATCTGCACTATGATTAACCAAGTCATAAATGGTGATGTTGATGTGGACCTCTCATTCATAGAATCCATCAATCTAGAGGAACTTGAAAACTCTCTTGAATTCCACATCAATTTTGATCTCTACTGCTCCACCTTGGATAGTATTAAGGAAAATGAACCTGAAGCAACTGAAGTCCCTTCTTCCATTCCTGAGTTGTCTAGCCTAAAAGTAAAAGATGAGACTGATCTGAAACCTCTTCCTTCACACCTTAAATATGCATTCCTCTTCCATGATCACTCATATCATGTCATTATCTCTGTCACACTTACTGAAAATGAGGAGTCCAAACTTGTTCAAGTGTTAGAGGAAAACAAAAAGGCCTTAGGTTGGACCCTAGATGACATACCAGGAATCAACCCTGCCCTTTTCATGCATCACATCCATCTGGAGGAGACATCCAATCCAATTATACAACCACAAAGAAGACTTAATCCACTCATACTTGAGGTAGTTAGGGAAGAGATTACCAAGATTCTTCAAGCTGGTATTATCTACCCAATTTCTAATAGTGAATGGGTTAGTCCAATTCAAGTTATACCAAAAAAGGGTGGGATAACTGTTGTCACAAATGAACATGGAGAGGTAGTCACAACTCGAGTGAAAAACAAATGGCGTGTGTGCATCGACTATAGAAAATTGAATGCTGAAACACGAAAATATCACTACCCTCTTCCATTCCTTGATCAAATGCTAGAAATATTAGCTGGAAAGTCACACTATTGCTTTCTGGATGGATACACCGGCTATTTTCAAATCCCAATCTCACCTCAGGACCAAGAAAATACTACTTTCACATGCCCCTTTGGAACATATGCATATAGAAGAATGCCTTTTGGCATTTGTAATGCTCCTACAACATTCCAGAGGTGTATGATGAGTATCTTTTCAGAATTCATTGAACACTTCATTGAAGTCTTCATGGATGACTTCACCATTTATGGTGAGTCATTTGAATCTTGTTTGAATTCACTCTCTCTAGTCCTTCAAAAGTGTGTCAAGTGTAACCTTGTGTTAAATTTTGAAAAATGTCACTTCATGGTTGAAAATGGGATTATTCTAGGGCACATAGTTTCAAAAGATGGTATTGAAGTCGATCCTACCAAAATTGAAGTGATCCAATCACTTCTTGAACCCAACTTTGTTTGAGACATCCGTTCATTTCTCGGTCATGCTGGTTTCTATCGGTGATTAATCCATAACTTTAGTAAAATTTCCCTCCCACTCACTAGTTTGCTCCAAAATGATGTCACTTTCTATTTTGATGAGGTTTGCAAGAGAGCCTTCATCAAACTCAAAACTGCTCTAACATATGCCCCGATAATCCAACCCCCAGATTGGTCCTTACCATTTGAGTTAATGTGTGATGCTTCTGATAGAGCCGTTGGGGCTGTTCTTGGTCAAAGAAGAGAAACAATCCCTCATGTCATCTATTATTCCTCAAAAACATTGGATGAAACTCAATCTCACTACACTATGACTGAAAAGGAACTTCTAGCAGTGGTTTTTTCCTTAGATAAATTTCGGCCCTATATCTTAGGTTCCAAAATCATAATCTTCATAGACCATTTTTCTATAAAGTTATTACTCAAGAAAAGTGATTCCAAACCGAGGATAATAAGATGGATCATAATGCTCCAAGAGTTTGACCTTGAAATCAAAGATAGACCAAGAAAATAAAACCCTATTGCTGATCACTTGAGTAGAATTTCTAATTCTTCTCAATCTGAAATCATCGATCCTGAATTCCCCACTGAGCACCTTTCATCTCTCACTCCAAAAATACCATGGTATGCCCCAATTGTAAATTACTTGGTTTCTGGTGTTTTTCCTAAAAAAAATTCAAAAGAACAAAAAATGAAGTAGAAAAGTGATTCAAAATACTATTTTTGGGAATAAAATAAACTTTGGAAAACTGGGGCTGACATGGTAATAAAGAGATGTGTTGATGAAAATGAACATTCTTCCATATTAGAATTTTGTCACTCACTTCCTGGAGGTGGCAACTTTGGACCACAAAGGACCTCCCGAAAGGTCCTAGACTCTGGATTCTTCTGTCCTTCACTCTTCAAGGACTCACATGAGTTCTGTCAATCATGTCCCACTTTCCAAAAGTTTGTCACAATTTCAAATAGAAATGAAATTCCCCAAAAGCATTTAATTTTCTATGAGATATTCGATGTTTGGGTCATCGATTTCATGGGACCATTTCCCCCTTACAATGGATTCTCATGCATTCTTCTTACGGTCGATTATTTTTCAAGGTGGTTTGAGGCCAAACCCACTAGGAAGGATGATGCTCATACTGTTAGTGAGTTCCTAAAGACCCACATCTTCCAAATATTTGGCACACCACGTGCCTTGATCAGTGACTTAGGAACCCTTTTTTGTAATAGAACCATGTAATCTCTTCTAAAAAACAATGGGGTTATACATAAAACTTCAACTTCATATCACCCTCAAAAAAATGGCATGGTTGGACTCTCTAATAAAGAAGTGAAAAGGGTACTTGAGAGAATTGTTAAGCCCACCAGAAAAGACTGGCCTGAGAGACTTGGTGAAGCCCTTTGGGCTTATCGAACTGCCTATAAAACACCCATTGGGATGTCCAATTTTAGGCTAGTTTTTGGTAAAGTGTGTCACTTACCAGTTGAAATACAACATAAGTCTTTTTGGGCTGTGAAAACCTATAATTTTGATTTTGAAAATCTGGTGAAGAAAGATAGTTGCAATTGGCTGAACTGGAGGAGCTTCGACTTGAATCCTATGAGAATTCCAATCTGTACAAAGAGAAGGCTAAGGTACTCCATGACAGACACATCCTGAGAAAGGTATTTCATGAAGGTTAAAAGGTAATGCTCTTCAATTATCGATTTTGACTTCACCCAAGTAAGCTTAATTCTCGTTGGGAAGGTCCTTTTGTTATTACTAATGTTTACCCATTTAGTGCAGTGCAAGTCCAAGACCCCTCTTCCAAAAGGACATTCACGGTTAATGGACATCGGTTAAAGAATCACTATGAGAGGACACACAATCCAAGATCATCATCTACTTGCATTGGATACACAACTTCTCCAGTCAACCCACCACCGGATGGAGACGACGACCCACCAAATCTAAACCAGGGGGCACCACTTTCCCTTTAACTCTCTCTCTATCTCTTCCTCTCTCTACCTCTTTCTTCTTTTTCCTCTCTCTTTATTTTTTTTACCACTTTCATTATCAAAACCTTTATTTTTTACTTTCTATTTTGTGTGGGTGTATCTTCATAAAAAAACAAAAAAATATAAAAACCTAAAAAACTAAAAAAACCAAGAAAACAATCACTTAAAAAAAATACAAAAAATTAAAGAGTCATGCTTACTCACCATCGAGTTTTGAAATTTTGTCCAACCATTTTGGGGAGTTAAGAGACATGTTTTCATCTCAAAAATTTTGTATTTTCATCATGACTTTGGATAAAGAATTTTGTTTCAAAATTAACAAATTTTGAATGCTCAATTTTTTATTTGGAAAATTCTTTTCTCGAACCGTGAGGAACAACATTTGCTTTCATGCCAAGGCCATCTATGACCATCTTTTCAAAATGTGTGTTTTCACCCCCATTTGTGAGTCTTGAGTTTGTGGACCTTTGAGTTGAATTTCCTTCCTTAGTGTGAATTAATATGATAGAGGCATTTTCTGAACCACATGAGAATCACAATAGCCAAATATCCTCCCATTTCCCTTACATTAATCCTCCTCTTGAAAGCCCCTTAGAGCCTATGAAAACCTTTTCTTTGATAGCCACATTACAATCCCAATACCTTTTCCCAACCAATATCAACATGGATTTTCATTGAATATTTTTTTTTGAAATTTAAGTGTGGGGGAATGTATTTCATTTTTTGGGTACCCTATTATTGATTTTCAATGAGTTATTATCTGCTTGAGGGAAAGCATCCATTTCAGTGTGGGGGAGAGGTTGTCATTCAGCGTGTTTTGGGGAATGTAATGTACTTCCATTTATGTAATTTTGTAAATTTTTTTGACAAGTGTTCAAAACAAATGATGAAAAAAAATTGCAAAAATGGGTTGTGTCTTGGGTAGGTCAAAAATCACTCTTTCTCACCTTTGATATTGTTATAACTATTACAATTAGTGTCGTGAGGAGATCAAACATGGGTTGGGATATGAGTGTGAGATCTTTTTCAAGGTCAACTTTCGAAAAAACAAAGAAAAGAAGAAAAAAAATAACACTTGCATTATATTCTTATATCATATGGAGAAGTTTTGTGGTTTGTAAATATTTCATCTTCTCATCCCCTTCAAATTCTCATCCTCTATTGTTTCTTTCTTCACACAATCATTCCCTTTAAAATACGTGTTTTCATTCCCTTCCATGTTTTATTTCAAAAAAAATGTGCATTGTTTTTCTATGTTGGTGTTTTAACCCTCTTATTCTCTCTCTTGGACATTATATTCCTACCATCCCATAGCCACAGAAAAACCTCTTAAAAAGAACTCTTGATTCTTGTGCACTTTGGATAGGGATTGTAAGCTGAGAGCTCTTTCAAACTCTAATATTTTCACTTTTGGTTGGTGAAAGAGTGAACCTCCACAAATGAATTTTATCATCTTGAGAGGTGTGAGTTTTGAGTGTCCACATTTTCCATTTCTAAATTTAAGCCTGAAAAAATGAATTAGTTTTGGAACATTATTTCTGTAACAACTTGTGTTGGAATTCAAAATGGATGAGTGAAATAGTCTAAACCTACCCTGATTGGAGAAAACAAAATTTTAATATTTTTTAGTGAGTGAAAATGATTTTGTAATGTTTTAATATTTGTTGCACATGAGGACATTCACAAAACTAAGTGTGGGGGAGGTTTGACAATGAAGAATTTCTTACTGGAATCCTCAGTGGGTTTGACGATGAAGACTTTCATACTAGAATCCTCTGTGGGTTTGACGATGAAGACCTTTGTACTAGAATCCTCAGTGGGTTCGACGATGAAGACTTTCGTACTGGAATCCTCCATGGGTTCAACGATGAAGACTTTTATACTTGAATTCTCCGTGGGTTCGACGATGAAGACTTTCTTACTGGAATCCTCCGTGGGTTCGATGATGAATACCTTTGTACTGGAATCCTCAGTGGGTTCGACGATGATGAATGCACTTAAATCCTCCGTGGGTTCGGCAGTGAAGACAACCGTACTGGAATCCTCTGTGGGTTCGACGGTGAAGACCTTCGTACTGGAATCCTCTGTGGGTTCGATGATGATGACTACACTAAAATCCTCTGTGGGTTCGGCAGTGATGAAGACTACACTGAAATCCTATGTGGGTTCGACAGCGATGAAGACTGCACTGAAATCCTCCGTGGGTTCGGCAGTGATGAAGACTGCACTGAAATCCTATGTGGGTTCGGCAGCGATGAAGACCGTACTGAAATCCTATGTGGGTTTGGAAGTGATTAAGACCGTACTGAAATCCTCTGTGGGTTCGACGGTAATGACTACTGTTCTAGTATCCTACGTGGGTCCTAGATTAGATGAATCAGTGGATATATCTGATCATCTCTATCACCATACGAAGAAGTATGCCTATGTGAGCTGAGTCTTGACTTTCAATCATTATCTTCGATATGATTGACTTGCTTTCCTATGTGGATTGGGTTGTTTTATCCAGTGTGGATTGGGTTGTACTATCCTATGTGGACGTGGTCGAACTTGGGCTCAGATGTTGGATCCGAACTGGAATTGGTGACTTAGGTATATGTATGGGCATATACCTAAGTAGTGTTGGTTGTTACTTAGGGATTGTATCTTTCCTTTGTGTATTATCCTTTGTGGATTCTGGGAGACCTTCGGGGGTCTCGGGGTCCCTATTGAGTAGCGTATACTCACCCCTGCACGGGCTATGCCCTCACTTCGTTGTGTTGGATGCAGACGAAGAATAGCGATGATCAAGGTTGAGGCTTGTAGAGCTAGATTGTACCAAGAGGTAGACATGACGACGAGACGGTACCCGGAGGTGGACTTCATGACGAGACGGTACCCGGAGGTGGACATGACGACGAGAGGGTACCCGGAGGTGGACTCCACGATGAGATGGTACCCAGAGCTGACAGATGAACGTAGAGAGATGAGGTGGCCATCTGTACCTACCCTTCAGGTAGGGACTCTATAGGACGATCCAGGAGCATCTTGACACCATCCTGCTGTTTGTCTTTTTCTTGTACTTTAATGTTGGGCTTGTATTTCTAGACCCCTTTGTACTTTCAGCACTCTTGTTATATTTCTTTACTTAGTGTTTACTTCCGATTGTTCTCTTTTTGTGTGTGTGGTTACGTTTTTTAAAGGCAATGCCTTCCCAGTTATAGGGATTTACGCCTTCGGTGCTAGTCGCCAGCCCTTGGCCTATGGGAGGTGGGCTTGGGGTAGTCACGGCACGGGTCCCGAGGACGGGTCGTGACAAATTGGTATCAGAGGAGTTCGGTTCTACCGCAGAACTCAGGACTCTGATCTTTCTTCTTTGTGAAGCAGTAGTGTTAAGGGTATTGAGTGTGGTTATCAGTCCAGGGAGTCCAGTGTTGGTGCGGCGGCTGACGTATCCGTACACCAGGACCCTGACTTCTGATTTCCAAATCAATGCACGAAAACATTGATTTCATGTGTGTTTCAAAAGTTTTCTTTATGATTACTTTGTTTCAGCTCACCAAGTATACTATTTTCACCATGGCACACCTGTTTCTTTTTAGGATGGCCCCATGACGGCAGCCAGCTAGGGTTCCGAGCTTTGTGCGAGACGATAGCACACCAAGTGACAAGGCCTCAGTGCAGGCCCCTTTTTCAGCAGAGGCACCGGCAGTACCTTTACCCTCCGAGCCACCGATGCTACCAGCCCTAGCCACTGAGAGTGCATGTCGCCTAAGTGCACTGCACGAGTTTCAGCATCAGAGACCGCCTAGGTTCTGTGGAAAGACAGACCCTCAGGTATCTGAGGATTGTCTAGAAGCTGTGGTTTGAGTTTTCAGGTTAGTGGGGACACCAGCTGACCTCATGGTGATCCTTGCAGCGAGCCTCCTGCACGTGGCAGCAGGCAGATGGTGGATCTTGATGCTCCAGGTGCACGACGAGGCATCACTGCTTTGGAAGGACTTTGAGAGGCTCTTCTGCTCGGAGTTCGTCCCAGCCACCCTCCATGCGATGTGCATTCAGGAGTTACTAAAGATACGATAGGGGAGCATGATCGTGGCCCAGTACTCGGCGAGTTTTACTGATCTCTCGCGCTACTCCCCAGACATGGTACGGGACCCATTCTTTCGGGCCCGGACCTTCGAGTAGGGATTGAGGCATGAGATCAGGGCTTCGATGATCTCCCTCAACATTCTGACGCAGTAACGGGTGTTGGAGAGAGCCCTTCTGGTGGAGAGTTTTCTCGCCGAGCAGTCACCAGCGGTGGGACCCACCGTAGGACGACCCGTAGCGGAGTCTTCTGCAGCTGGCAGTAGATAGGTGACGCAGAGGTCCAAGCAGGCCAGGCCATCAGATGGGAAATCTCAGGATGCAGATTTGGTTGTGCGGGGCACGTGAAGGAGAGCCAGCTACATGAGGAGCAGGCAATGTTATGCATGCAGTGGGCAGGGTCACATGGCTCAAGACTGCCCGACTCGTCCTGCTGATGAGAAGCAGGCAGTAGAGGGACCTCCCAGGTAGAGGTTCGACCATGGCAGTCTGCAGAGAGCAGGCGAGCAAGGCAGAGGAGCTGGCCGAGCAACAGGTGGTGGGCAATGCTTTGAGGCCCTACCACTACCACCACCACCAGGGAGACCACCCCGACCGTAGGGAACGAGTGGACAGGGGAGAGCTCAGCTTCAGGCAGCTGAGGCCTATGATCATGGAGCCTCGGGAGAAGATGGACAGGAGTGGGACTAGCTCTAGACCTGGAGACTTTTGTTCATGTTGCTTCTAGCTTTGTTGATGTTTTTTTTGGGAATGATTTGTGTCTTTTTACTTTGAGTTACAGTAATAAAATACACATTTCTTTGTGGCATTTACTTTCCTGTCCTCTCTTTGTGTTGTTACTAAGAGGTTTCGGTTTAAACTGTTGACTTGACCCTCACTTTTGAGATTCCTGTTGGAGGAGACCCAGTGACCACACACTGATGCTGACAGTGTGACTCAAACCTTGGAGGCGAGAGTAACGGTTGGATCTCTTGGTAGTAGCGTCGAGGCCTTACGACGTCATCCTTGGTATGGATTAGTATCATCCATGTCGGGAATGACTGTATTAGGCAAAGAATGTGGTTCATCCAGGGGATGAGACCGGATTTCTCTTATCGGCAAAGAAGAAATCTTAGCAGCTCTTGTAGGACCAGATAAGGTCCAGGTCATCCAGGAGCGGATGAGGACAGCTCAGAGCCGGCAGAATTCTTATGTTGACAGGAGACGTAGGCCACTAGAGTTCTAGGATGGCGACCACGTTTTCTTGCGGGTCTTGCTTCAACGTGGATTACGGAGATTTGGCCGAGGCAGCAAGTTATCTTCGTGCTTCATCGGACCATTCCAGGTCCTCAGTAGGGTAGGCGAGGTGGCTTACCGCCTGGCTCTACCACCTCAGTTGCACCGGGTGCACGATGTCTTCCACGTACCTCAGATGAGGAGATACGTGCATGACCTGACGCATATCATCGACCATGGGGAGCTAGACCTTGGCGATGGGGTGGCTTTTGCGGGGTTCCAGTAGAGGTTGAGGATCGATAGAAGCGGGTCTTATAAGGACGGTTGATTCCTCATGTGCGCTTTAGTTGGTAGCATGGGAACCTCCAGGTGAGCACATGGGAGTGGAAGGCTCATATGTGTGTTCAGTACCACTTTTGTAACCCGAGTTAATGTTAAAGCTTTACGGGGGCGTAAATCCCTGAGTTGGGTGACACACGCCTGTCGTGGGGCGTGGCAAAACAATATTTTATTTACCTAAGTATAGTATAGCAGTTGATCCTATGTAGTCTCCCGAAGAGGAGTGCACACAAAACAAGGTTGTCACTTTTTGTTGGTTTTCGTAAAAAGATTGGTTTTAATTAATTTGAATGACTATGAGAGAAACAAACAACAGAAATTGATTGATTTTAACAAATGATAAAGGCAGTGATCGGATTGGGTTCGACTAGACTTAGTTTTGTGCCATCATGGTTTCCAATTTTTATCTCTTCTTCTTCCTTAAACTGCTAAGAGAGATATGATGAGAATTTTTCCTTTCTAAAACCTTAGATTGGTCTATCCTCCTTCCAATGTGTTTAGGGTTGTAGAAGGTCTCTTGATTAATTAGAGCAATCCCAGACCTGGAATTGATGTTCCCTAATAAACCAAGATTTCAACATACAATCATACACACGTGCTTGACAACCGTCGAGCAATCACCACCCAACCCTAATCATGTTCCACCGTATACAGATTAGAATTGGGTGGAGGGAGATGTGATCATCGACCAAAGAAATTTATAATTTCAGAATAAAAACCTTAACACAACTGCATTCAGAATTTAATACTGAATTATGAATTTAAACCAGAAGAAGAAAGAAGAACAAATTTTATTCATTTCAAGCACAAAAACTCAAGCACAACACATAGGTCCAGCCTCCCCTCTTTCCGATCACTCAAATGAAATTACCCCTCCATGGATGGGGTAAGCGAGATAATGCGGGAGAGGAGAGACATTTTAAAATAAAAGAAATAAAAGAAAAATCTGAGAAGTTCTTCTCCTTGGTGTCCCATAAGGAATGGGATGGAGAATGGGATGGATTGAGGGGGAGGAGCTCTCCTCCTTTTATAGGCAGAATTCGACCCCCTAAAGATAGAGAGTTTTAGACCCCATTAATGACATATTCACGCGTTCCACCCTTAATGAATGTTGTTCACAATTATCTTGGACGTCTCTCTCAAACATTTCAGCTCATTTGAAAACCGGATGAAGGAGTTATAAATTTTTCATTCTCGATTTCTGTTTCTGGATGAAGTTTCCAGGATAGTTCCTCCAAATGTACGTCGTTTAATGGACTCCTTAATGACCTCCAAACTTTCCCAAATTTCTTGTAGAGTCGGCCCTATATGTCCTAGTCATATCCCAGGTGGAAAAACATCATTTCGATATTTTTAGGCCGAGTTTGATGTCCTTTATGTTGGGTGGGTCCACGCTGTCCGCCCGGAAAAATTCCCAACTTCAATGAATTTTTAGACCCTTTAGATGGCCGAATCAGCTCCTGGTCTAGAAGACAAAAATGAAGGAAATAAAATAATTATTATAAAAAAAATTAATCAGAAAATTTGGAATTTTATTTTTCCATAAATTACCGAAATACCCCTGACTTAAAAATCTGTCAAAATCCAGAAATAGTCGTTTTTCACATTTGGGTTCAAAATAACACTAAAACCTAAAAACATGACAATTACCCATCCAATAACATTTTTTTGGGATTATAAAAAATGATATTCAATATAAATAAATTGAAAATATTTGCTCTATCAATTCCCCCACACTTAAACTATGCTTGTCCTCAAGCATAAAATCTCAACATGGAATTCAAAGGACACCATTGTCACCAATATTTAAATTTCAAATGGAATAAAATCAAATGATTATCAATATCCAATCAAATTTTCCAGTTCCACAAAAATAAAAATTTCATTTCCCATTTTTCAAAGAAACAATAAATTCATGCATTTTACTTTTCCCCTTTGAAAAATAATGAAGCTTCTCCTTTCATTCATTCAAGCTTCTCAATTTATTATTATTAAACATGCCAAATCATGATCTACCTCACTTATGAATCTTTTCTCTCATCACTCATGATACAATTAATAGTGGAGTTATGCTCATATCATGAGAACATTCTCCTTACCCATAGGCTTGTAAAGTAACTACTTTCTCCACTTTGTAAAGACAAAACACACATAAAATCATGAGGACTTGTAATAATGGTTCAAATGACTCTGTGGCTTAGGGTTGGTGGGTAAATGATTGAAATAATTTAAGTCCAGAAGTAGGAGGTTTTACTCTTAAGTACAATGCATGATTAATCAAGTGAAAACACAAGATGAACCTCACTCAAACCCCCTTGAAATGTGAATCACAGCACCACTCCCCTTTCAATGACATGGGTCATGAGTCAATAAATGATTACAAAGAATGATATCATCCAAGTTCTCCCGGTTTTTTTTGTAAAGATCCAGAAAGGCACAACTTTATTTTCTTTTTTCTTTTTTTTGTGTAAAGCTCCAGAAAGGCACAGCATTATTTTCTTTTTTTTTTATGGAGAACCAGATGAAATGAAAGAAGCATAATGAAATGATGACTCATGCCCAATTTTCTAATAATACATTGCCCAAAATGATGACGCACACATTACACCACCCAAAAATGATACATATCCCAAGGAACGCACACGAAAGGCCCTTCCCCCATACTCAAACTTGAAATAACCATGCAAAAATACTAAAAGTGCGGGTAGGTAAGGAAAAATTGGATTGTAATGTGGCTTAAAACTATAATGAAATTCATGGCATCTAAGGGCTTATGAAGGATAAATGTAAAGGTGGGTCTTAGGATAAAATGTGGCTAGCCAAAGATATGCCTCAATCATTTTAAATGTGGTTTTGTACAGTCATAGCTTTGACAAGTTTCAATACAATTTCTAGCAGGTGGCACGTCCCAATATCACTCAAGAAATATTCTCAAGATAATATAGGAAATATTTGGTCTAGAAATCCTCTCAGGAATGAGAATATGATATTGGACAATCACTCATGGCATGATTAATAATAACAAATTAATTCACATGAATTTCAGAAATTCAAAGAATGAAAAATGGAAGGGAAATTTCATTTACATGAATCAATTAATTCCCTCAAATCATGAGTCCTTATTTCAATATCCTTGCTTCAGTTTAATCATCCAATTATCCATTTTAATCATTTAATCTCATTAACATTGAAATCTAAAATAAAGAATCACTGGATTTCTATGAAACTCATGTCTCCTAGAGAAGTCAAGTAAAACATGAATTCAAGCGTGGGCATGCCTTTTCTCGATTAATTCTTTAAAATACTAAAAAATGTAGGGAATAAAGTCGGATAATATAGAATTGAAACTCATACTCCCCTGTCAAATGGATCCTTTTCTTCACGACGTATAATCCCACGACACCCTCTTCATTAATGGACCTGAAAAAAATGAAAACAATTGATAGTGTAGGCATGTTCAATCATGCTGGTAAATGACTAAGAAGACAAGTGGAAAATGGGGGAAAATGCGGGTTGCCTCCCGGTAGCGCCTTTGTTTAATGTCGTTGGCTCGACAAAACAAAACAAAACAATTTTTTTTATTTTTTTTGAAAAATCTCCTGGACTACAAGATTTCCTCCCCCACACTTAATTTATGCAGTGTCCTCAATGCATGTAAATGGAATTTTTGATGTATGTTTCAAAAAGATGGAGTTACTGCATTTAATAAAGTATAAAGGAATGATGCAACCTGGTAGGTTTTCATTTGTATTTAGGGTGAAGGAGTGTGATCTCCTCCACTGGTTCTTGAGGTACGGTCCCATGGAACTTCTTCAGCCTCTACCCATTTATAGTGAATGGGTTTCCTCCTCCTTCCTTTTGAATCTGCACAGCACCAAAGGGATATACATGAATAACAGTAAAGGGGCCTTTCCATCTGGAATGAAGTTTACCTGGCATAAGCTTAAGTCTGTATTTGAAGAGTAACACGTGATCTCTAGGGTTGAAGGTTCTTGGTTGAATTATCTTGTCATGGGCCATCCTTGTTCTCTCTTTATAGATCATTTAGTTTTCAAAAGATTCCCTTCTAATTTCCTCTAACTCCTGCAACTGCAATCTTCTTTCTTTCCCAGCTTTCTCAAGGTCCAGATTCATCTCTCTGACCGCCCAGTAGGCTCTATGCTCCAACTCCACAGGAAGGTGGAAACTCTTTCCATAGATCAATATATAGGGACTCATCCCTATCGGTGTTTTGTAGGTCGTCCTGTATGCCCATAATGTATCATCTAACTTTTGGCTCCAGTCCTTCCGGTTGGGTTTAACAGTCTTCTCTAGAATGGCTTTGATTTCTCTATTAGAGACTTCTGCTTGGCCATTTGTTTGGGGATGGTATGGGGTAGATGTTCTATGATGCACCCCATACTTCTTCAGCAATGCTTCCATTTTCCTATTGCAGAAATGAGTTCCCTGATCACTGATGATTGCTCATGGCACGCCAGACCTACAGAAAATGTTAGCCCTAACAAAATCACAAACAACTTTTGCATCACCAGTTCTGGTTGCTTTTGCTTCCACCCATTTTGAAACATAGTCTACAGCCAAAAGAATATATGAATTTCCAAATGACATTGGGAATGGTCCCATGAAATCTATGCCCCAAACTTCAAAAATTTCACAAAAGGTTATTGGTTTTTGTGTCATTTCATGTCGTTTGGATATGTTACCAGAAAATTGGCATTTTTCACATCTTTTACAAAATTCATATGCATCCTTGAATAAGGTGGGCCAGTAGAGTCCAGATTATAAAACTTTTTGGGCAGTCCTCTGAGGTCCAAAGTGGCCTCCACATGATAATTTATGACAAAATTCAAACACTGATTCAATTTCACTTCTTGGCAAGCATCTTCTTATGATTTGATCATTACAAATTTTCCACAGAAACGGATCTTCCCAAATGTAAAATCTTGATTCAGATTTAAGCATATGTTTTTGATGAGATCTTAGATAAGAGGGTACCTGAGATGTTACCAAATAGTTGACAATGTTGGCATACCATGGTAATTCACTGTTGATGATGTAGAGTTGTTCTCCAGGAAGCTCATCATTAAGTGGGTTCTGCTTTGGTATTTCTGTTTCAGCGGTGTGGGGTAGTCGACTCAGATGATCAGCCACTTGATTTTCAGTCCCCTTCTTATCTTTGATTTCCAAGTTGAACTCTTGTAAGATTAGCATCCATCTCACCAACCGTGGTTTAGCATCCGCCTTTTTCATTAAGTACCTAAGAGATGCATGATCAGAAAAAACAACAACTTTAGTGCCCAGAAGATATGATCAGAATTTATCTAGTGCAAAAACGACTGCAAGGAACTCCTTCTCTGTGGTTGTGTAATTTATTTGTGTTTCATCCAAGGTCCTTAATGTGTAGGAGATGACTTGAGGCTTGCTGTCAATTCTCTGTGATAGAGCGGCTCCCACCGCTTGGTTGGATGCATCACAAAGTATCTCGAAAGGGTAATCCCAATTGGGTGGCTGCATTATTGGTGGTGTTATCAGCCTTTACTTTAATTCATCAAATTATTCCCTACATGCACAATCAAAATTAAAGTTAGCATCCTTTAGAAGTAATCTTGAGAGAGGGAGAGAAATCTTACTGAAATCCTTGATGAATCTTCTATAAAATCCTGCATGCCCTAAAAAGGATCTAACATGTTTGACACAAGTTGGATATGGTAAGGAATTTATTACATCAACTTTTGATTTATCAACCTCAATACCATTTTGTGAAATTATGTGCCCCAACACTATCCCTTTTTCAACCATGAAATGACATTTTTCAAAATTTAAGACAAGGTTCTTTTCAATGCATGTTTTCAAAACTTTTTCCAAATTTCCCAAGAAATGGTCAAATAAATTTCCAAAAACTGTGAAATCATCAAGAAACACCTCCAAGAAATCCTCAATGTGGTCCGAGAAAATACTCACCATACACCGTTGAAATGTACCCGGGGCATTGCATAGCCCGAAAGGCATCCTTTTGTAGGCGAATGTTCCAAAAGGGCAGGTGAAGGTTGTCTTCTCCTGGTCTTCTGGTGCAATTGGTACCTAAAAATAACCTGAGAATCCATCTAAAAAACAGTAATGAGTATTTCCAGCTAACCTTTCAAGCATCTGATCAATGAATGGAATAGGAAATTGATCTTTTCTGGTAACTTGATTTAGCTTCCTGTAGTCTATACACACTCTCCAGCTGTTTTGTATTCTCATGGGGATCAGTTCATTTCTTTCATTTGTAACAGTGGTTAGGCCAGTTTTCTTGGGGACTACATGAATTGGGCTGACCCATTGAGAATCAGAGATTGGGTAAATGATATCAGCTGCTAACAATTTCTCAATCTCTTTCTTAACGACCTCCATGATTGTGGGATTGAGTCTTCTTTGAGGTTGTCTAACTGGCCGAGATTCACTTTCTAAAAATATCCTGTGAGAGCATGCCTTAGGGTTGATTCCAGTAATATCACCTAAACTCCATCCTACAGCTTTTACATTCCTTTTGAGAAGGTTAATCAATGTTTTTTCTTGTGAATGGGATAGGTTATTTGCAATGATTACTGGCAATTTCTCTCCTTCCATTAGGTAAGCATACTTCAAGTCACATGGCAAAGGCTTCATCTCTAAACATGGGGTTTGTTCAAGGGATGATATTGCATTTATGTTTCCTACTTCTAATGTTGAATTCTCTAGAATAATCTTACTTCCTCTTAACAAATCATCGAAAAAATCAGATTTTACCTCATCCTCCAACATGATATCAGAATTTTCAGGTTCGTGGGAGTTATAAAATTCAAATGAAGAGTGTTCTCCCAGAGATAACAAGTCATGAAGCATACCTGAGTCTTTAATTGGTTCTATACCTTCATCATGGGCGATTGCATAAAGTGAGTGATTGATGGACGGGTGTTTCATCATATCAAGAATATTGAAGTGTACCGTACTATCTCCGAGCTCCATGGTGAGGGTTCCTTCATGCACGTTGATGATTATTCTTGATGTTTTCAGGAATGCTCTCCCTAAGATGATGGGAGATTGGGATGGTGCTCGGTCTTCCTCCATGGTAAGAACATAAAAGTCTGCTGGAAAGATTAGTCCTCTCACTCCTACAAGTACATCTTCAACGACTCCAGCTGGGAAAACGGTGGATCTGTTTGCTAATTGTACCACCACCCGAGTTGATTTTAGTTCTCAGATCTGCAAAGATAAAAACACGGAGTGAGGCATCACATTTATCGAAGCTCCAAGATCACATAGTGCATCAGTAAAATTTAATGAACCGATAATGCAGGGAATAGAGAAAGTACCTAGATCTTGACATTTTTGCGGTATCGGTGGTGTGATCAATGCTGAGACGCTTCTTCCTAAGTTGATTCTTTCATTTCCATCCAGCCTCTTTCTTTTAGTACATAGATCCTTCAGAAATTTTGCATATTTAGGGATTTGCCTGATTGCATCCAGTAGTGGAATGTTAATCTCAACTTTTCGAAATGTTTCTTGAATTTCCTGTTGAATTCGTTCTTATTCTCCCTTCTTTGACTCAACCAATGCTGATGGGAATGGTGATGGAATATCCTTTTTCTCCCTTTGTTGTTTCTGTAGTGGTGTTTCTAGTCTTTCTTTCTTGAACCTTGTTCTTTCTACTTTTTTGTTGACTCCATCTTTTGGTTGGACAGGACGAGCTTCAGCAGGTTCCCTAGATTCATCCTCCTCATATTGTTCTGTTGGTTTGAGCTCCTTCCCGCTTCAGGATGTGATTTCACTAACATTCTCTTTTGGATTGGGAATTGTTTGTGCAGGAAGCTTACCTTGGTTCTTGGTGAGAGCATCCATAATGCTTGAAAATTGATCAGCTAGCTTGTCCATCTTATCTTCTATTCCCGCAACTCTTGTCTTCAGTTGTTGGTCTTCATTTTTCGGTGCACTTGTGGATGGTTGCTCATAATTCTTCCACTGGAAAGGTGGTGGTTGAAAAGTTTGTTGTTGTTGGAAGGGCTTCTGATAAGGTTGTTGGAATGCTATCGAGTTCTGATATTGCTGCTGAAAAGGTGCTCTGGCTTGGTTCTGTTGAAACCCATACCCTGGTTGGGTTTGCGGTTGGTATTTCCTTTGTTAATAGGCTGTAGCACAACTTTCTGTCCCCTACACTTCTGGACATTGATCAATGTAATGAGAATTAGAAGAGCATAAACCACATACCTGATTCGGTCCTTGTTGTTCCTTCACATGGTTCACAGCTATTTGTCGCACCAACCTGGTGAGTTCACCCATTTCATTCCTAATTAAATCCACTGAATCAGATGTTCTTACCTCATGGATTCCTCTGGTGATCGTACCTCGAGTTCCAAACTGCTGTGAATTTTGTGCAATCTTTTCAATCAGAATTCGTATATCTGCAGGTGATTTATCAATGAGGGCTCCTCCCGACGAGGCATCTAGTAGATTCATGTCATTGTCAAGCAATCCTTAGTAGAAGCACACAAGGAATTGGTCCTCTTCTATTTCTTGGTGTGGACAACTTGCACAAATCTTCTTGAAACGTTCCCAGTATTCGTAGAGTGTTTCTCCAGTTGATTGATGGATGACATAAATCTCCTTCTTTATTGCAGTGCTCCTAGATGTTGGGAAGAATCTTTGTAGAAATCATTTTTTTAGATCTTCCCAGTCACTGATCTCCCCCGGTTGTACATTGTACAACCATTCCTTTGCTTCTCCCTCTAGTGAGAAGGGGAAATCCCTCCACTTCACATGCTCTTCCGCGACTGCTCGAGGTTTGAAGCTGGAGCAGACATAGGTAAATTCTTGAATATGTCGGTTCGGGTCTTCACCTGCAAGACCACGAAATTTAGGAAGCACTTGGATCATGTTAATTCGTAATTCAAAATCATTTTCTAAGGCAGGAATTGCAAGTTGATAATTTTTATTGACAAATTGAGGTGCACAGATGTCACGTAGGGTTCGGTTGGGATTTACAGCCATTATTAAAAGTTCAAAGTCTTCACTCAAGGTATCACTTGAATCGGTGAGATTGATTTCTTCAAATTCTTTGGGAAGATTTTGATTTTTCAATTTGGTTATTGTGCGCTCAATTTCTGGATCGAATTCTAATAAATTTCTATTTGAACTTCGGGTCATTCAAAAGAGATTTTTTTTTAAAAAAAAAACAAAAACAAAAGCTTTGAGGCACTGCCTCCCCGGAAATGGCGCCAAGTTTGACGCACGCCTATCGTGGGGTGTGGCAAAACAATATTTTATTTACCTAAGTATAGTATATCAGTTGATCCTAGGTAGTCTCCCGAAGAGGAGTGGACACAAAACAAGGTTGTCACTTTTTGTTGGTTTTCATAAAAAGATTGGTTTTAATTAATTTGAATGACTATGAGAGAAACAAACAACAGAAATTGATTGATTTTAACAAATAATAAAGGCAGTGATCGGATTGGGTTCGGCTAGACTTAGTGTTGTGCCATCATGGTTTCCAATTTTTATCTCTTCTTCTTCCTTAAAATGGTAAGAGAGATGTGATGAGAATTTTCCTTTCTAAAACCTTATATTGGTCTATCCTCCTTCCAATGTGTTTAGGGTTGTAGAAGGTCTCTTGATTAATTAGAGCAATCCCAGACCTGGAATTTTTGTTCCCTAATAAACCAAGATTTCAACATACAATCCTACACATGTACTTGACAACCGTCGAGCAATCACCACCCAACCCTAATCATGTTCCACCGTATACATATTAGAATTGGGTGGAGGGAGATGTGATCATCGACCAAAGCAATTTATAATTTCAGGATAAAAACCTTAACACAACCGTATTCGGAATTTAATACTGAATTATGAATTGAAACCAGAAGAAGAAAGAAGAACAAATTTTATTCATTTCAAGCACAAAAACTCAAGAACAACACATAGGTCCAGCCTCCCCTCTTTCCGATCACTCAAATGAAATTACCCCTCCATGGATGGGGTAAGCGAGATAATGCGGGAGAGGAGAGATATTTTAAAATAAAATAAATAAAAGAAAAATCTGATAATTTCTTCTCCTTGGTGTCCCAGAAGGAATGGGATGGAGAATGGGATGGATTGAGGGGGAGGAGCTCTCCTCCTTTTATAGGCAGAATTCGACCCCCGAACATTGGAGCATTTTAGACCCCATTAATGACATCTTCACGCGTTCCACCCTTCATTAATGTTGTGCACAAATATCTTGGCCGTCTCTATCCAAAATTTCAGCTCATTTGAAAATTGGATGAAGGAGTTATGAATTTTTCATTCTCGATTTCTGTTTCTGGATGAAGTTTCCAGGATGGTTCCTCCAAATGTACGTCGTTTAATTGACTCCTTAATGACCTCCAAACTTCCCCAAATTCCTTGTAGAGTCGTCCCTATATGTCCTCGTCATATCCCAGGTGGAAACACATCATTTAGATATTTCTAGGCCGATTTTGATGTCCTTTATGTTGGGTGGGTCCACGCTGTCCGCCCAGAAAAATTCCCAACTTCAATGAATTTTTAGACCCTTTAGATGGCCGAATCAGCTCCTGGTCCAGAAGACAAAAATGAAGGAAATAAAATAAGGATTATAAAAAAAATTTAATCAGAAAATTTGGAATTTTATTGTTCCAGAAATGACCGAAATATCCCTGACTTAAAAATCTGTCAAAAATCCAAAAATAGTCGTTTTTCACATTTGGGTTCAAAATAACACTAAAACCTAAAAACATGACAATTACCCATCCAATAACATTTTTTTGGGATTATAAACAATGATATTCAATATAAATTAATTGAAAATATTTTCTCTAGCAATTCCCCCACACTTAAACTATACTTTTCCTCAAGCATAAAATCTCAACATGGAATTCAAAGGACACCAATGTCACCAATATTTAAATTTAAAATGGAATAAAATCAAATGATTATCAATGTCCAATCAAATTTTCCAGTTCCACAAAAATAAAAATTTAATTTCCCATTTTTCAAAGAAACAATCAATTCATGCATTTTACTTTTCCCCTTTGAAAAATAATGAAGCTTCTCCTTTCATTCATTCAAGCTTCTCAATTTATTATTATTAAACATGCCAAATCATGATCTACCTCACTTATGAATCTTTTCGCTCATCACTCATGATACAATTAATAGTGGAGTTATGCTCATATCATGAGAACATGCTCCTTACCCATAGTCTTGTAAAGTAACTACTTTCTCCACTTTGTAAAGACAAAACACACATAAAATCATAAGGACTTGCAATAAAGGTTCAAATGACTCTGTGGCTTAGGGTTGGTGGGTAAATGATTGAAATAATTTAAGGCCAGAAGTAGGAGGTTTTACTATTAAGTACAATGCATGATTAATCAAGTGAAAACACAAGATGAACCTCACTCAAATCCCCTTGAAATGTGAATCACAACACCACTCCCCTTTCAATGACATGGGTCATGAGTCAATAAATGATTACAAAGAATGATATCATCCAAGTTCTCCCTATTTTTTTTGTAAAGCTCCATAAAGGCACAACTTTATTTTCTTTTTTTTTATGGAGAACCGGATGAAATGAAATAAGAATAATGAAATGATGACTCATGCCCAATTTTCTAATAATACATTGCCCAAAATAATGACGCACACATTACACCACCCAAAAATGATACATATCCCAAGGAACGCACACGAAAGGCCCTTCCCCCACACTCAAACTTGAAATAACCATGCAAAAATACTAAAAGTGCGGGTAGGTAAGGAAAAATTGGATTGTAATGTGGCTTAAACCTATAAGGAAATTCATGGAATCTAAGGGCTTACGAAGGATAAATATAAAGGTGGGTATTAGGATAAAATGTGGCTAGCCAAAGATATGCCTCAATCATTTTAAATGTGGTTCTGTACAGTCATAGCTTTGACAAGTTTCAATACAAGTTCTAGCAGGTGGCACGTCCCAAGATCACTCAAGAAATATGCTCAAGATAATATAGGAAATATTTGGTCTAGAAATCCTCTCAGGAATGAGAATATGATATTGGAAAATCACTCATGGCATGATTAATAATAACAAATTAATTCACATGAATTTCAGAAATTCAAAGAATGAAAAATGGAAGGGAAATTTCATTTACATGAATCAATTAATTCCCTCAAATCATGAGTCCTTATTTCAATATCCTTGCTTCACTTTAATCATCCAATTATCCATTTTAATCATTCAATCTCATTAACATTGAAATCTAAAACAAAGAATCACTGGATTTCTATGAAACTCATGTCTCCTAGAGAAGTCAAGTAAAACATGAATTCAAGCGTGGGCATGCCTTTTCTTGATTAATTCTTTAAAATACTAAAAAATGTAGGTAATAAAGTCAGATAATATAGAATTGAAACTCATACTCCCCTGTCAAATGGATCCTTTTCTTCACGACGTATAATCCCACAACACCCTCTTCATTAATGGACCTGAAAAAAATGAAAACAATTGATAGTGTAGGCCCGTTCAATCATGCTGGTAAATGACTAAGAAGACAAGTGGAAAATGGGGGAAAATGAGGGTTGCCTCCCAGTAGTTCATTTGTTTAATGTCGTTGGCTCGACAAAACAAAACAAAATATTTTTTTTTTTTCAAAAATCTCCTGGACTACAAGATTTCCTCCCCCACACTTAATTTATGCAGTGTCCTCAATGCATGTAAATGGAATTTTTGATGTATGTTTCAAAAATATGGAGTTACTGCATTTAATCAAGTGTAAAGGAATGATGAAACCTGGTAGGTTTTCATTTGTATTTAGGGTGAAGGAGTGTGATCTCCTCCACTGGTTCTTGAGGTACGGTCCCATGGAACTTCTTCAGCCTCTGCCCATTTATAGTGAATGGGTTTCCTCCTACTTACTTTTGAATCTTCACAGCACCAAAGGGATATACATGAATAACAGTAAAGGGGCCTTCCCATCTGGAATGAAGTTTACCTGGAATAAGCTTAAGTATGGATTTGAAGAGTAACACATGATCTCCAGGGTTGAAGGTTCTTGGCTGAATTATCTTGTCATGGGCCATCAATGTTCTCTCTTTATAGATCATTGAGTTTTTCAAAAGATTCCCTTCTAATTTCCTCTAACTCCTGCAACTGCAATCTTCTTTCTTTCCCAGCTTTCTCAAGGTCCAGATTCATCTCTCTAACCGCCCAGTAGGCTCTATGCTCCAACTCCACAGGAAGGTGGAAACTCTTTCCATAGATCAATATATAGGGACTCATCCCTATCGGTGTTTTGTAGGCCGTCCGGTATGCCCATAATGTATCATCTAACTTTTGGCTCCAGTCCTTCCGGTTGGGTTTAACAGTCTTCTCTAGAATGGATTTGATTTCTCTATTAGAGACTTCTGCTTGGCCATTTGTTTGGGGATGGTATGGGGTAGATGTTCTATGATGCACCCCATACTTCTTCAGCAATGCTTCCATTTTCCTGTTGCAGAAATGAGTTCCCTGATCACTGATGATTTCTCATGGCACGCCAAACCTGCAAAAAATGTTAGCCCTAACAAAATCACAAACAACTTTTGCATCATCAGTTCTGGTTGCTTTTGCTTCCACCCATTTTTAAACATAGTCTACATCCGAAAGAATATATGAATTTCCAAATTACATTGGGAATGGTCCCATGAAATATATGCCCCAAACTTCAAAAATTTCACAAAAGGTTATTGGTTTTTGTGGCATTTCATGTCGTTTGGATATGTTACCAGAAAATTGGCATTTTTCACATCTTTTACAAAATTCATATGCATCCTTGAATAAGGTGGGCCAGTAGAGTCCAGATTCTAAAACTTTTCGGGCAGTCCTCTGAGTTCCAAAGTGGCCTCCACATGATAATTTATGACAAAATTCAAACACTGATTCAATTTCACTTCTTGGCAAGCATCTTCTTATGATTTGATCATTACAAATTTTCCACAGAAACGGATCTTCCCAAATGTAAAATCTTGATTCAGATTTAAGCATATGTTTTTGATGAGAGCTTAGATGAGAGGGTACCTGAGATGTTACCAAATATTTGACAATGTTGGCATACCATGGTACTTCACTGTTGATGATGTAGATTTGTTCTCCAGGAAGCTCATCATTAAGTGGGTTCTGCTTTGGTATTTCTGTTTCAGCGGTGTGGGGTAGTCAACTCAGATGATCAGCCACTTGATTTTCAGTCCCCTTCTTATCTTTGATTTCCAAGTTGAACTCTTGTAAGAGTAGCATCCATCTCACCAATCGTGGTTTAGCATCCGCCTTTTTCATTAAGTACCTAAGTGCTGCATGATTAGAATAAACAACAACTTTAGTCCCCAGAAGATATGATCGGAATTTATCTAGTGCAAAAACGACTGCAAGTAACTCCTTCTCTGTGGTTTTGTAATTTATTTGTGTTTCATCCAAGGTCCTTGATGCGTAGGAGATGACTTGAGGCTTGCTGTCAATTCTATGTGATAGAGCGGCTCCCACTGCTTGGTTGGATGCATCACAAAGTATCTTGAAAGGGTAATCCCAATTGGGTGGCTGCATTATTGGTGGTGTTATCAGCCTTTCCTTTAATTCATCAAATGATTCCCTACATGCATAATCAAAATTAAAGTTATCATCCTTTAGAAGTAATCTTGAGAGAGGGAGAGAAATCTTACTGAAATCCTTGATGAATCTTCTGTAAAATCCTGCATGCCCTAAAAAGGATCTAACATGTTTGACACAAGTTGGATATGGTAAGGAATTTATTACATCAACTTTTGATTTATCAACCTCAATCCCATTTTGTGAAATTATGTGCCCCAACACTATCCCTTTTTCAACCATGATATGACATTTTTCAAAATTTAAGACAAGGTTCTTTTCAATGCATGTTTTCAAAACTTTTTCCAAATTTCGCAAGCAATGGTCAAATGAATTTCCAAAAACTGTGAAATCATCAAGGAATACCTCCAAGCAATCCTCAATGTGGTTCGAGAAAATACTCACCATACACCGTTGAAATGTACCCGGGGCATTGCATAGCCCGAAAGGCATCCTTTTGTAGGCGAATGTTCCAAAAGGGCAGGTGAAGGTTGTTTTCTCCTGGTCTTCTGGTGCAATTGGTACCTGAAAATAACCTGAGAATCCATCTAAAAAACAGTAATGAGTATTTCCAGCTAACCTTTCAAGCATCTGATCAATGAATGGAATAGGAAAGTGATCTTTTTTGGTAACTTGATTTAGCTTCCTGTAATCTATACACACTCTCCAGCTGTTTTGTATTCTCATGGGGATCAGTTAATTTCTTTCATTTGTAACAGTGGTCAGGCCAGTTTTCTTGGGGACTACATGAATTGGGCTGACCCATTGAGAATCAGAGATTGGGTAAATGATATCAGCTGCTAAAAATTTCTCAATATCTTTCTTAACGACCTCCATGATTGTGGGATTGAGTCTTCTTTGAGGTTGTCTAACTGTCCGAGATTCACTTTCTAAAAATATCCTGTGAGAGCATACCTTAGGGTTGATTCCAGGAATATCACCTAAACTCCATCCTACAGCTTTTACATTCCTTTTGAGAAGGTCAATCAATGTTTGTTCTTGTGAATGGGATAGGTTATTTGCAATGATTAATGGAAATTTCTCTCCTTCTATTAGGTAAGAATACTTCAAGTCATATGGCAAAGGCTTCAGCTCTAAACATGGGGGTTGTTCAAGGGATGATATTGCATTTATGTTTCCTACTTATAATGTTGAATTCTCTGGAATAATCTTACTTCCTCTTAACAAATCATCGAAAAAATCAGATTTTACCTCATCCTCCAACATGATATCATAATTTTCAGGTTCATGGGAGTTATAAAATTCAAATTAAGAGTGTTATCCCACAGATAACAAGTCATGAAGCATACCTGAGTCTTTAATTGGTTCTATACCTTCATCATGGGCGATTGCATAAAGTGAGTGATTGATGGACGGGTGTTTCATCGTATCAAGAATATTGAAGTGTACCGTACTATCTCTGAGCTCCATGGTGAGGGTTCCTTCATGCACATTGATGATTGTTCTTTTTGTTTTCAGGAATGGTCTCCCTAAGATGATGGGAGATTGGGATGGTGCTCGGTCTTCCTCCATGGTAAGGACATAAAAGTCTGCTGGAAAGATTAATCCTCTCACTCCTACAAGTACATCTTCAACGACTCCATCTGGGAAAACGGTGGATCTGTTTTCTAATTATACCACCACCCGAGTTGATTTTAGTTCTCCAATCTGCAAAGATGAAAACACAGAGTGAGGCATCACATTTATCGAAGCTCCAAGATCACATAGTGCATCAGTAAAATTTAATGAACCGATAGTGCAGGGAATAGAGAAAGTCCCTGGATCTTGACATTTTTGCGGTATCGGTGGTGTGATCAATGCTGAGACGCTTCTTCCTAAGTTGATTCTTTCATTTCCATCCAGCCTCTTTCTTTTAGTACATAGCTCCTTCAGAAATTTTGCATATTTAGGGATTTGCCTGATTGCATCCAGTAGTGGAATGTTAATCTCAACTTTTCGAAATGTTTCTTGAATTTCCTGTTGAATTTATTCTTATTCTCCCTTATTTGACTCAACCAATGCTGATGGGAATGGTGCTGGAATATCCTTTTTCTCCCTTTGTTGTTTCTGTAGTGGTGTTTCTAGTCTTTCTTTCTTGAACCTTGTTCTTTCTACTTTTTTGTTGACTCCATCTTTTGGTTGGATAGGACGAGCTTCAGCAGGTTCCCTAGATTCATCCTCCTCATATTGTTTTGGTGGTTTGAGCTCCTTCCCGCTTCGGGTTTTGATTGCACTAACATTCTCTTTTGGATTGGGAATTGTTTGTGCAGGAATCTTACCTTGGTTCTTGGTGAGAGCATCCATAATGCTTGAAAATTGATCAGCTAGCTTGTCCATCTTATCTTCTATTCCCGCAACTCTTGTCTTCAGTTGTTGGTTTTCATTTGTCGGTGCACTTGTGGATAGTTTCTCATAATTCTTCCGCTGGAAAGGTGGTGGTTGAAAAGTTTTTTGTTGTTGGAAGGGCTTCTGATAAGGTTTTTGGAATGCTATCGGGTTCTGATATTGCTGCTGAAAAGGTGCTCTGGCTTGGTTCTGTTGAAACCCATACCCTGGTTGGGTTTGCGGTTGGTATTGCCTTTGTTGATAGGATGCAGCACAACTTTATGTCCCCTGCACTTCTGGACATTGATCAGTGTAATGAGAATTAGAAGAGTATAAACCACATACCTGATTCGGTCCTTGTTGTTCCTTCACATGGTTCACAGCTATTTGTCTCACCAACCTGGAGAGTTCACCCATTTCATTCCTAATTAAATCCACTGAATCAGATGTTCTTACCTCATGAATTCCTCTGGTGATCGTACCTCGAGTGTCAAACTGCTGTGAATTTTGTGCAATCTTTTTAATCAGAATTCGTATATCTGCAGGTGATTTATCAATGAGGGCTCCTCCCGACGAGGCATCTAGTAGATTCTTGTCATTTTCAAGCAATCCTTGGTAGAAGCACACAAGGAATTGATCCTCTTCTATTTCTTGGTGTGGGCAACTTGCACAAAGCTTCTTGAAACGTTCCCAGTATTCGTAGAGTGTTTCTCCAGTTGATTGATGGATGACATAAATCTCCTTCTTTATTGCAGTGCTTCTAGATGTTAGGAAGAATCTTTGTAGAAAGCATTTTTTTAGATCTTCCCAGTCACTGATCTCCCCCGGTTGTAGATTGTACAACCATTCCTTTGCTGCTCCCTCTAGTGAGAAGGGGAAAGCCCTCCACTTCACATGCTCTTCCGCGACTGCTCGAGGTTTGAAGCTGGAGCAGACATAGGTAAATTCTTGAATATGTCGGTTCGGGTCTTCACCTTCAAGACCATGAAATTTAGGAAGCACTTGGATCATGTTAATTCGTAATTCAAAATCATTTTCTAAGGCAGGAATTGCAAGTTGATAATTTTAATTGACAAATTGAGGTGCACAGATGTCACGTAGGGTTCGGTTGGGATTTACAGCCATTATTAAAAGTTCAAAGTCTTCACTCAAGGTATCACTTGAATCGGTGAGATTGATTTCTTCAAATTCTTTGGGAAGATTTTGATTTTTCAATTTTTTTATTGTGCGCTCAATTTTTGGATCGAATTCTAATAAATTTCTATTTGAACTTCGGGTCATTCAAAAGAGATTTTTTTTAAAAAAACAAAAACAAAAGCTTTGAGGCACTGCCTCCCCGGCAACGGCGCCAAGTTTGACGCACGCCTGTCGTGGGGCGTGGAAAAACAATATTTTATTTACCTAAGTATAGTATAGCAGTTGATCCTAGGTAGTCTCCTGAAGAGGAGTGCACACAAAACAAGGTTGTCACTTTTTGTTGGTTTTCGTAAAAAGATTGGTTTTAATTAATTTGAATGACTATGAGAGAAACAAACAATAGAAATTGATTGATTTTAACAAATGATAAAGGCAGTGATCGGATTGGGTTCGGCTAGACTTAGTGTTGTGCCATCATGGTTTCCAATTTTTATCTCTTCTTCTTCCTTAAACTGGTAAGAGAGATGTGATGAGAATTTTCCTTTCTAAAACCTTAGATTGGTCTATCCTCCTTCCAATGTGTTTAGGGTTGTAGAAGGTATCTTGATTAATTAGAGCAATCCCAGACCTGGAATTGTTGTTCCCTAATAAACCAAGATTTCAACATACAATCCTACACACGTGCTTGACAACCGTCGAGCAATCACCACCCAACCCTAATCATGTTCCACCGTATACAGATTAGAATTGGGTGGAGGGAGATGTGATCATCGACCAAAGAAATTTATAATTTCAGAATAAAAACCTTAACACAACCGCATTCGTAATTTAATACTGAATTATGAATTGAAACCAGAAGAAGAAAGAAAAACAAATTTTATTCATTTCAAGCACAAAAACTCAAGCACAACACATAGGTCTAGCCTCCCCTCTTTCCGATCACTCAAATGAAATTACCCCTCCATGGATGGGGTAAGCGAGATAATTTGGGAGAGTAGAGACATTTTAAAATAAAAGAAATAAAAGAAAAATCTGAGAAGATCTTCTCCTTGGTGTCCCAGAAGGAATGGGATGGAGAATGGGATGGATTGAGGGGGAGGAGCTCTCCTCCTTTTATAGGCAGAATTCGACCCCCGAAAGTTGGAGCGTTTTAGACCCTATTAATGACCTCTTCACGCATTCCACCCTTCATTAATGTTGTGCACAATTATCTTGGCCGTCTCTCTCCAAAATTTCAGCTCATTTGAAAACCGGATGAAGGAGTTATGAATTTTTCATTTTCGATTTCTGTTTCTGGATGAAGTTTCCAGGATGGTTCCTCCAAATGTACGTCGTTTAATGGACTCCTTAATGACCTCCAAACTTCCCCAAATTTCTTGTAGAGTCGGCACTATATGTCCTCGTCATATCCTAGGTCGAAACACATCATTTAGATAATTTTAGGCCGTGTTTGATGTCCTTTATGTTGGGTGGGTCCACGCTGTCCGCCCGGAAAAATTCCCAACTTCAATGAATTTTTAGACCCTTTAGATGGCCGAATCAGCTCTTGGTCCAGAAGACAAAAATGAAGGAAATAAAATAAGTATTATAAAAAAAATTTAATCAGAAAATTTGGAATTTTAGTTTTACAGAAATGACCGAAATACCCCTGACTTAAAAATCTGTCAAAAATCCAGAAATAGTCGTTTTTCACATTTGGGTTCAAAATAACACTAAAACCTAAAAACATGACAATTACCCATCCAATAACATTTTTTTGGGATTATAAACAATGATATTCAATATAAATTAATTGAAAATATTTTCTCTATCATTGGGAGTAATGTAAATACCTATAAATTTCAAGGAAATTTTTTTCTTAATTTCTTCGGAATTTTACAAGAACGCGGTTTCTGACGGAACTTGATTCCGAGGCTCGGTGTGCCCGGAATCAATTTCCGAAGTTTAGATCAGGTACGTTCAGTGAACGAACCAGTGGGATTTCCTAACTTTTGAACCGGTGCTCGGAATCAAAATTTGAGGGCACCAATGAAACCGCAGCGCCGGTAGTTGCTTAGGAACACCTATTTCGGAGTTGTGTTTGCTCAGGTGTGGTTATTAAAATAATGGGTAAAGTAATGAAAAAAAAAAATTGTGCAACCAATTTTATTTTTTATATCTAAGTAGTTATATCCTTTGTAAGGGAGTTGGGGTGGGACCCACTGGTTCCTAACTACCCACTTGTGGATAAATGTGAGGTGGGCCCTGCACGAGCCCCACCCCTTTAAAATTCCACAAACCCCCCATTAATTTTGAAACACACCCGCACCCCCCCTAAATGAAAAGTCAACTCCCTTATTAATTAACTATTTAATTTGTTCAATATAATTAATTCGGGAATTCAATTTTGAATTTCGAATTGATTGGTGGCTTGTGTGAGTTAATTAAATAAGACAAGTCTTATTTCGTTAAGGGTGTTTTGGTTGTGTGAGAAGGATTGGAGAGGATTTTCTCAAGTCTTGAACTTCATCTTCCTCCTTGAAGAAAGCGAAGAACGCACCGTCGCCGAAGAAGAACGCCGGCCTCCGACGAAGGCGACGAAGAATGCTGAATACTCGGAGATCGACGACTCGACGCCGTGTACCACGACGCCGACGATTCTCTTCTCCATGATACCGGCGACGCTTACGGAGCCTCCTTCTGCGATGCCTTCTTCCGCGACGTTCTTTTCCCGCGACGAACCTTCCTTCGACGATGCCTTGAGGTTGGGGTTAATTTCTTGTTCGTGAATATTTTCCTTGCCGTTCACTGTTTTATTCTTGAGCCGCCTGTTATCATTAACGGGAGGAGGTCGGACTGCACGAACACGGCTGCCTCTCCTCCCCCTTAGATGTTGTGTTTGTCACGGCATGAACAAAGGTGCGCGGTGCAACGGCACCGCGCGGAAACAAGAAGAATGCGGCGAAGAAGCGCGGCACCATCGCACCGCGCCGTTGAGGTCGAACGAAACCATGGTTGGAGTCGGGGGCCGCAAAGGCGAATCTAAGACTCCGCAGTTTGTTTATTTGATGTGTGGATCGACGGGCAATGTCGGAACGGGCTGCAGAGGCGATTTGAAGACTTCGTAGTGAAGAGCCTGTCCTTGGAGGACCGCTGGCGAAAACGGCTGGAAAAACGGACCACCGGAGCGCGTCCGGTGGTCCGCGGAAGACCCTGTCGTTGCGTCACGCCAGCACGGTGGCCGGAGGCGGTGGACGACACCGGCCGACCGCCAGGAGGTGGCGACACCCGGCGCGCCGCCAGGAGGGACCGCCACAACGGAAGGCGACCGGAGACCTGCGACCGTGCGGGATCCGGGGGAGACGCGGTGCCCAGTGCCGCGTCCATTGTCAATGTAGCGGCCCCCACGTGGGGGTCATGGTTTCATTCAAGTGGGGAAGCTGCCCCCCTTTCCGCTCACATCAACGCTCACCGAGCTGGCCACGCGGGTCGCGCGCGCGCGCCAGGCCAACCGGCCCGCCCAGGTCGGGCCGGGCCGGGCCGCACCGACCGGGCCGGGCTACGCCCACCAGGCCGGGCCACGCCCTAATGGTCCAGACCCAGACCCGGGTCGGGTCGATCCGGTTCGGGCCGACCCATGGGGGTCTCGGACCGGGTCGGTTCGGGCCCAAAACCCCCTAAAACCGGACAGGTTCGTTCTTTTGCCCATATCTTGGGCTACGGACCTCCGATCGACGCACCGTCAGTTGCGTGGAAATACTAGGATCGAGAAGGTTGTTTATTTATATTACACTCAAGGTTTCGTAGAACTTTGTGTATGGCCGGGTTGGTTTGAACACCAAACCAACCGGGCCCACGGAGCGGAAACGCTTATAACTTGAGCTCCGGATGTCTGATTGTCATGACGTCAACTTTGTTGGATTCCTCTTAGTGATACGGACCTTTTGGATTACTCTACTCGAGGTTTGGACGTAGTTGGAGTACAGTCAGGTTGGTTTTGACTTAAAAACCAACCGGGCCCCTGGAATGAGAAAGTCATAACTCTCAGACCCGGCGTCCGATTGACGTGTCGTCTGTCACGTTGGGTTACTCTTGTCAAGACTGAACTTTGGGATACATAAACTCTGGACTAAGTTCCATTTTATGTATCGACCCCACTTGGCTAGTGGAGCGGACCCTCCCGGAAATGAGCATGCTATGTACGAGAACCCTAGAGCTGGCTGCGACGACGATGAAGAGTTTCGTACAAAAATACTCGGTGGGTTCGACAATGAAAATTTTCATACTAGAATCATCAGTGGGTTCGACGATGAATACCTTTGTACTGGAATCCTTCGTGGGTTTGACAATGAAGACCTTCGTATTGGAATCCTCAGTGGGTTCGACGATGAAGACTTTCGTACTGGAATCCTCTGTGGGTTCGACGATGAAGACATTCGTACTGGAATACTATGTGGGTTCGATGATGAAGACCTTTGTATAGGAATCCTCAGTGGGTTCGACGATGAATACCTTCATACTATAATCCTCAGTGGGTTCGACGACGACGACTGCACTGAAATCCTCTGCGGGTTCGGCAGTGACGACAACTGTACTGGAATCCTCTGTGGGTTCGACAGTGAAGACCTTCGTAATGGAATCCTCTGTGGTTTTTACGACAACGACTGCACTGAAATCCTCCGTGGGTTCAGCAGCGATGAAGACTGCGCTGAAATCCTATGTGGGTTCGGCAGCGATGAAGACTGCACTGAAATCCTCAGTGGGTTCGGCAGCGATGAAGACTGCACTAAAATCCTATGTGGGTTCGGCAGCGATGAAGACCGTACTGAAATCCTATGTGGGTTCAACATCAATTAAGACCATACTGAAATCCTCCATGGGTTCGACGACAATGACTACTGTTCTAGTATTCTACGTGGGTCCTAGCTTAGATGAATCAGTGACTATATCTGATCCTCTCTATCACCTTACGAAGAATTATACCTGTGTGAGCTGAGTCTTGACTCTCAATCATTATCTTTGATATGATTTACTTTCTTTACTATGTGGATTGGGTTGTGTTATCCTGTGTGGATTGGGTTTTACTATCCTATGTGGATGTGTTTGAACATGGGCTCGGATGTTGGAGCCGAACTGGAATTGGTGACTTAGGTATATGTATGGGCATATACCTAAGTAGTGTTGGTTGTTACTTCGTGATTTTATCTTTCCTTTTTGGATTATCCTTTGTGGATTCTGGGAGACATTTAGGGGTCTCAGGGTCCCTATTGAGTAGCGTATACTCACCCCTGCACGGGCTATGCCATCACTTCTTTGTGTTGGATGCAGACGACGAACAACGCTGATTGAGGTTGAGGCTTGTAGAGCTAGACGGTACCCAGAGGTGGACATAACGACGAGATGGTACCCGGAGGTGGACTTCACGATGATACGGTACCTGGAGGTGGATGTGATGATGAGAGGGTACCTGGAGGTGTACTCCACGACGAGACGGTTCCCGGAGCTGATAGACGAACGTAGAGAGCTGTGGTGGCCATTTGTACCTACCCTTTAGGTAGGGACTCCGGAGGACAATCCAGGAGCAGCTTGACACCTTCCTGTTGTTTGTATTTTTCTTGTACTTTACTATTGGGCTTGTATTTCTGGCCCCCTTTGTACATTCAGCACTCTTGTTATATTGCTTTACATAGTGTTTGCTTCCACTTGTTCTCTTGTTGTGTGTGTGGTTACATTTCTTAAAGGCAATGTCTTCCCAGTTATAGGGATTTATGCCTTTGGTTCTAGTCTCCAGCCCCTGGCCTATGGGAGGCGGGCTTGGGGTAGTCACGACACGGGTCCCGAGGACAGGTCGTGACAAATTGGTATCAGAGGAGTTCGGTTCTACCGCAGAACTCAGGACTCTGATCTTTCTTCTTTGTGAATCAATAGTGTTAATGGTATTGAGTGTGGTTATCAGTCCAGGGAGTCCAGTGTTGGTGTGGCAGACGACGTATCCGTACACCAGGACCCTAACTTCTGATTTCTGACTCAATGCATGAAAACATTGATTGCTTGTGTGTTTCAAAAGTTTTCTTTGTGATTACTTTGTGTCAGCTCACCAGGTATACTGTTTTGACTGTGCCGCACCTATTTCTTTTTAGGATGGCCCCACGACGTCATCCAGCTAGGGTTACGAGCTTTGTGCGAGACAACAGCCCACCGAGCGATGAGGCCTCGGTGCAGGCCCCTTGTTCAGTGGAGGCATCGGCGGTACCTCTACCCACCGAGCCACCGATGCTACCAGCCCTAGACGCTGAGAGTGCACGTTGCCTTAGTGCACTGCACGAGTTTCAGCGTCAAATACCGCCCAGGTTCTGCAGGGAGATGGACCCTCAGGCAGTCGAGGATTGGATGGAGGTTGTGGTTTGAGTTTTTAGGTTAGTGGGGACACCAGTTGACCTCATGGTGATCCTTTCAGCGAGCCTCATACATGCGGCAACAGGTTGATGGTGGAGCTTGATGCTCCAGGTACACGAAGAGGCATCTCTCCTTTGGACGGACTTTGAGAGCCTCTTCCGCTTGGAGTTCGTCCCATCCACCCTCTGTGCGGTGTGCATTCAGGAGTTACTATAGCTACGACAGGGCAGCATGACCGTGGCCCAGTACTCGGCGAGGTTTACTGATCTCTTGCACTACTCCACAGACATGGTACGAGACCCATTCTTACGAGCCTGGACCTTCGAGCAGAGACTGAGGCATGAGATCCGGGCTTTGATGATCTCCCTCAACATTCCGACATAGGCAGGGGTGTTGGAGAGATCCCTTCTAGTGGAGAGTTTTCTCGCCGAGCAGTCACCAGCGGCGGGACCCTCCGCAGGATGACCCGTAGCGGAGTCTTCTGCAGCTGGCAGTAGACAGGTGACGCAGAGGTCTAAGAGGGCCAGACCATTAGATGGGAAATCTCAGGATGCAGATTTGGTTGTGTGGGGCACGCGAAGGAGAGCCAGCTACACGAGGAGCAGGCAATGCTACGCATGCGACGGGCAGGGTCACATGGCTCGAGACTTCCCGACTCGTCCTGCTGATGAGAATCAGGTGGTAGGGAGACATCCTAGGCATAGGTTCGAGCATGGCGGTCCGCAGGGAGCAGGCGGGCGAGGCATAGGAGCTGGCCGAGCATCGGGTGGTGGGAGACGCTTTGAGGCCCTACCACCACCACCACCACCAGGGAGATCACCCCGACCGCAGGGAACAGGTTGACAGGGGAGAGCTGAGATTCAGGCAATCGAGGCCTACGATCATGGAGATTTGGGAGCAGATGGACAGGAGTGGGACTAGCTCCAGACCCAGAGACTTTTGTTCATGTTGCTTCTAGCTTTGTTAATGTTTTCTTCTGGATGATTTTTGTCTTTGTACTTTGAGTTGCAGAAATAAAAGACACCTTTCTTTGTGGAATTTACTTTCTTGTCCTCTCTTTGTGTTGTTACTAAGAGGATCTGGTTTAAACTGTTGACTTGACCCTCACTTTTGAGATTCCTGCTGAAGGAGACCCAGTGACCACACACTGATGCCGACAGTGTGACTCAACCCTTGGAGGCGAGAGTAACGGTTGGATCTCTTGGTAGTAGCGTCGAGGCCTTACGACGTCATCCTTGGTATGGATTAGTATCTTCCATGTCGGGAGTGACTGTATTAGGCAAAGAACGTGGTTCATCTAGGGGATGAGACCAGATTTCTCTTATCGGAAAAAAAGAAATATTAGCAGCTCTTGTAGGACCAGAGAAGGTCCAGGTCATCAAGGAGAGGATGAGGACAGCTCAGAGATGGCATAAATCTTATGCTAATAGGAGACGGAGGCCACTAGAGTTCGAGGATGGCGACCACGTTTTCTTCTGGGTCTTTCCTCGACGTGGATTATGGAGATTTCCCTGAGGCGGCAAGTTATCTTCACGCTTCATCGAACCATTCTAGGTCCTCAGCAGGGTAGGCGAGGTGGCTTACCACCTGGCTCTACCACCTCAGTTGCACCGGGTGCACGACATCTTCCACGTATCTCAGCTGAGGAGATACGTGCACGACCCGACGCATATCATCGACCATGGGGAGCTATACCTTGGAGATGGGGTGGCTTTTGCGGGGTTCTAGTAGAGGTTGAGGATCGACAGGAGTGGGTCCTACAAGGACGGTTGATTCCTCTTGTGCGCTTTCGTTGGCAGCTCGGGAACCTCCAGGTGGGCACATGGGAGCGGAAGGCTCAGATGCGTGCTCAGTACCAATTTTGTAACCCTAGTTTGTGTTAAAGCTTTACGGGGACGTAAAGCCCTAAGGTGGGAGTAATTTAAAGACCTGGAAATTTCAAGGAAATTTTTTTCTTAATTCCTTTGGGATTTTACAAGAACGCAGTTTCTGACGGCACCTGATTCTAAGGCCCGGTGTGCCTGGAATTAATTTCTGAAGTTTAGCTCGGGTACATTTAGTGAACGAACCAGAGGGATTTCCTAACTTTTGAACCGGTGCTCAGAATTGAAATCTGAGGGCACCGATGAAACCGCATCGCCGGTAATTTCATAGGAACACCTATTCCGGAGTTGCGTTTCCTCGGTTCTGGTTATTAAAATAATAGGTAAAGTAATGAATAAAAATAAATTTGTGCAAACAATTTTATATTTTATATCTAAGTAGTTATATCCTTTGTAAGGGATTTGGGGTGGGACCCACTGGTTCCTAACTACCCACATGTGGATAAATGTTAGGTGGTCCCCACACGAGCCCCACCCCTTTCAACTTCTACAAACCCCCCCATTAATTTTGTAGCACACCTGCACCCCCCCTAAATGAAAAGTCAACTCCCTTATTAATTAACTATTTAAGTTGTTCAATATAATTAATTCAGGAATTCAATTTTGAATTTCGAATTGATTGGTGGATTGTGTGAGTTAATTAAATAAGACAAGTCTTACTTCATTAAGGGTGTTTTGGTTGTGCGAGAAGGATTGGAGAGGATTTTCTCAAGTCTTGAACTTCATCTTCCTCCTTGAAGAACGCGAAGAACGCACCGTCGCCGATGAAGAACGCCGGCCTCCGACAAAGGACGACGAAGTACGCCGAATCCTCGGAGATCGACGACGCGACGCCATGTACCCTGACGTTGACGATTCTCTTCTTCGTGATGTCGGCAACGCTTATGGATCCTCCTTCCGCGATGCCTTCTTCTGCGACGTTCTTTTCCCGAGACGAACCTTCGTTCGACGACACCTTGAGGTAGGGGTTAATTTCTTATTCGTGAATATTTTCCTTGTCATTCACCGTTTTATTCTTGCGCCGCCTTTTATCATTAATGGGAGGAGGTCGGACCGCACGAACACGGCCGACTCTCCTCCCCCTTCGATGTTGTGTTTGTCGCGGCATGAACAAAGGCGTGTGGTGAAACGGCACCAAACAGAAACAAGAAGAATGCGGCGAAGAAGCGCGGTGCCATCGCGCCGCGCCATTGAGGCCGAACGAAACCATGGTCGGAGTCGGGACCCGCAAAGGCGAATCTAAGACTCTGCAGTTTGTTTATTTGACATGCAGATCGACGGGCAATGTCGGAACGGACCACAGAGGTGATTTGAAGACTTCGCATTGAAGAGTCAGTCCCGGGAGGACCGCTGGCAAAGACGGCAGGCAAAAGGGACCACCGGAGCGCGTCTGATGGTCTGCGGAAGACCCTGCCGGTGCGCCACGCCGGCACGGCGGCGCCCGGCGCGCCGCCAGGAGGGACCGCCGCGGCTTCAGCCGCGGCGGCAGGCGATCGGGGACCCGCGACCGCGTGGGACCCGGGGGAGACGCGGCGCCTAGATCCACTTCCATTGGCAAGGGAGCGGCCCCCATGTGGGGGCCGTAGTTTCATTGAAGGGGGGCAGTCGTCCCCCTTTCCGCTCAGCTCGGCGCTGGCCAAGCTAGCCACGCGGGTTGCGCGCATGCACCAGGCCAACTGGACCACCCAGGCCAGGCCGGTCCATGCCCTAATGGTCCGAACATAGGTCGGGTCGACCCGGTTTGGGCCAACCCTGGGGGGTCTTGGGCAGGGTCGGTCTGCGCCCAAAACCCCCTAAAACCGGACAGGTTCGTTCTTTTGCCCATATCTTGGGCTACGGACCTCCGATCGATGCACCGCCAGTTGCGTGGAGATCCTCGGATCAAGGCGGTCATTTTTGTATATTACACTTGAGGTTTCGGAGAACTTTGGGTATGGCCGGGTTGGTTCGAACACGAAACCAACCGGGCCCTCGGAGCGGAAATGCTTATAACTTGAGCTCCAGACGTCCGATTGACGTGTCGTCGACTTTGTTGGATTCCTCTTAGTGAGAAGGACCTTTTGGATTACTCCGCTCGAGGTTTGGACGTAGTTGGAGTATGGTCAGGTTGGTTTTTACTTAAAAACCAACCGGGCCCCTGGAACGAAAAAGCCAATAACTCTCAGACCGGGCGTCCGATTGACGCGTCGTCTGTCACATTGGGTTCCTCTTGTCAAGACGGAACTTTGGGATAAATCAACTCCAGACTATGTGTTAGTTGATGTATTGACCCCCCTTGGCTCGTGGAGCGGACCCTCTTGGAAACGAGCATGCTGTGTGCAGGAACCCTAGAGCTGGCTGCGACGACGATGAAGACTTTCGTACTGGAATCCTCCGTGGGTTCGACGATGAAGACTTTCTTACTGGAATCCTCACTGGGTTCGATGATGAAGGCGTTCGTACTGGAATCCTCCATGGGTTCAATGATGAAGACCTTCATGATGGAATCCTCAATGGGTTTTATGATGAAGACTTTCGTACTAGAATCCTTTGTGGGTTCGACGATGAAGACTTTCGTACTGGAATCCTCGTGGGTTTGACGATGAAGACTTTCATACTGGAATCCCTTGTGGGTTCGACGATGAAGACCTTCATACTGGAATCCTCAGTGGGTTCGATGACGACGACTGCACTGAAATCCTCCATGGGTTCGGCAGTGACGACAACCGTACTAGAATCCTCTGTGGGTTCGACGGTGAAGACCTTTGTACTGGAATCCTCCGTGGGTTCGACAACGACAACTGAGCTGAAATCCTCCTTGGGTTCAGAAGCGATGAAGACTGTACTGAAATCCTATGTGGTTTCGACAGAGATGAAGACTGCACTGAAATCCTCCATGGGTTCGGTAGCGATGAAGACTGCACTGAAATCCTATGTGGGTTCGGCAGCGATGAAGACCGTACTAAAATTTTATGTGGGTTCGGCAGTGATGAAGACCGTACTGAAATCTTCCGTGGGTTCGATGGAAATGACTAATATTATAGTATCCTACGTGGGTCCTAGATTAGATGAATCAGTGACTATATCTGATCATCTCTATCACCTTACGAAGAAGTATACCTGTGTGAGATAAGTCTTGACTTTCAATCATTATATTCGATATGATTGACTTTCTTTCCTATGTGGATTGGGTTGTGTTATCCTGTGTGGATTGGGTTGTACTATCCTATGTGGATGTGATCTAACTTGGGCTCGGATATTGGAGCCAAACTGGAATTGGTGACTTAGTTATATGTATGGGAATATACCTAAGTAGTGTTGGTTGTTACTTCATGATTGTATCTTTCCTTTGTGGATTATCCTTTGTGGATTCTGGGAGACCTTCAGGGGTCTTGGGGTCCCTACTGAGTAGCGTATACTCACCCCTGCATGGGCTATTCCTGCACTTCATTGTGATGGATGCAGACGACGAACAACGCTGATCGAGGTTGAGTCTTGTAGAGCTAGACGGTACCCGGAGGTGGACGTGACGACGAGACGGTACCCCGAGGTGGACTGCACGACGAGACGGTACCCGGAGGTTGATGTGGTGACGAGATGGTACCCGGAGGTGGAATCCACGACGAGATGGTACCCAGAGATGACAGATGAACGTAGAGATCTGAGGTGGCCATCTGTACCTACCCTTCAGGTAGGGACTCCGGAGGATGATCCAGGAGCAGCTTGGCATCTTCTTGCTGTTTGTCTTTTTCTTGTAAATTACTGTTGGGCTTGTATTTCCATCCCCCTTTGTACTTTTAGCACTCTTGTTATATTTCTTTACTTAGTGTTTGCTTCCGCTTGTTCTCTTTTTGTGCATGTGGTTACGTTTCTTAAAGCCAATGCCTTCCTAGTTATAGGGATTTACGCCTTTGGTGCTAGTCGCCAGCCCCTGGCCTATGGGAGGTGGGCTTGGGGTAGTCACGGCACGGGTCCCAAGGACGGGTCGTGATAGTTTGTTTTTTTTATTTATGTGATTATATATGATTTTTACTATATTATATAATTATAAGAATAAATACTTCATTGATAGAATTTTGGGTAATTACATTAGGTGGGTTTGATAGAGGATATTCCTTATGGTGTAGGTAGTAGGAGGCCACTAGAGTTCTGTTGGATACTACTAGAAGTTGGGTGGAGCCTCAAGTAGAATACTTACCTACCAATGGAAATATAATATCTACCCACTATAGTTTTTATGGGTTCCATGTTTTTTATGGGAAAATAGTCAATTTGACCTAAAATCACTTAAAACCCCAAATGGGGACTCCTAACCCTCATTCCCCCTACCCATATGCATGCCAAATATCACTCCCTCTTACTCATATTCTTATCCTCCATCTTTTCCATGGATCAAGGGTTTTTAAGGGGGATTCTTCAACTAATTTTAAGTAGCTTTCATCCCCTCTCCTCTTCCCATCCCACTTCTCTCATTTACTTCCTTTTATTCTCCCTTGGTTGGGAGTTTTCTTTTCTGATTCCATTAATTCATAAATAAGTCACCTCTTGGCCTAGGCCTTATTATTTTATAGAATTAATGGTTCCCCTAATGTTTTTCTTCATATTTTTTTCATTGTTTCGCAATAATGTGAGTAGGTATCAGTTTATTTTATGGATTTCATAGTTTGGGAATAAAATCGAGTAATGTTTTGGTGTATTAAATTAAGGATTTAAGAAATATTGATCTTAGGTTTAGTTTTAGAGTATTATAACTAATGTTTTATTAGGTATTAGTTTTCCTTACTTTTACTGGTTGGTTTGTTAGATATTACTTCTTATATATTATTATTTAATAATTTTTAGGGGTTAGTTAAGGATTGTTTGATAATGGATAATTCTTTCTAATAGTTAAGAAAGGGGTACTCAAATAACTGATTGAATTTCTATCTATTCTTAGGAAATGACTAACTATTTTTTTCTAAATAAATTCTAAAGATAAAATATTTTTTTTTATAATTATTAATTGATGAAGTTCATAAATATTTTGGTATAATAGGTAAAACGTTTTTTAAATGATTTATATAAAAAAAATATATTCATTTTAATTTATAGTTCCCAAATTCTAAAAACATGTGGTATATAGACATGTATAAAATAAATTTTAGTAAAACATTTATATTCAAATTAATGATTAATTTTAAGTAATGTATTTTGGTTATATCATGTATTTTGATTTCATTTATTTTTTATCTATTCATGTATGTTTTTTATGTGAAATAAAAGTTGGTAAATCCTTGTTATTCTAAGTTTCATTTATTTAAATTGATTATCATGATTGGATTCCTTTATGAATTTATTAAAATTATTTAATTTATTTGGTTTGAATAGTTTCATGACTTGAAACCTTTTAATATTTTATTTAGTATGTGATAATATTCTTATACTATAGGTTCATGATTTTTCTCCTTCAATTCTTAAATATATATAAAGTGACTCTCTATTTTAAATCTTGAATTAGATGACTATGATTTATTAATTAATTCACCTTCAAATTTTTTTTCAAGTTTTTATATGCATATCACTTCTTTCTACTTAGCTTTAATGAGTTATAAGTCAATAATATATACTTAACATTGGTTAATAGTTTGAATCAATGGTGAGATAACTCATGGGTTAGTATAGGTGAAAAGAAATAATATATTTCATGAACCCATTCTGATTTATTAAACTAGGTTGTTATCCAAACCAATACATAAAGTTTTAAAACTCTAGATTATTTATTTTCCTCAAATTATTAAACTTATATTTGGTTTAAACTAGAATTCAAAATTATAAATTTTATTTCATGAAATTACCACTTCTTCAAAACTTAGTCATTTTTTGTTATAATCAATGTATGGATTTCAAATAAATGAAATGAATTTATATAAGTGTAAAACTTTAATTGACAATAAAATCTTTTAAAAAACTAATTTTTCCCTAAAATTGAGTTTTAAATATGAAAACCTATCTCAAAAGAGATATTTTATTTTTGTTTAGATTGGTTACTACCTATACCCTACCTAGTACCATGTTTGGTTTGTTCAAGGTTAGTTTGAATTGTTAATCATGTCTTTCTTTTGGCTGCATAAAATTTTTTATAACAATCCTTGTATTAGTTGTTATAACATTAAATGTTTTCTCTTAGATAGATAAAAAATGGAATAAAGGGGGTTAATAGTCCTTTGAAACTTTAAAAAAAATAATCAATCAGTGTTTATTATTGTATGAAGAAACACTATTAATGAAATGTTCAAAAAATAATTCATAAGAAATAAAATATGAACATGGTATTTTTATAGAATTTAAAATCACTGGGATCCTACACTACTTTTCAATATTCTCTACTCATCAGAAATATTGGTTCCCACTAATAAATATCACTTTTAAATGTGTGATAACATGTTTACAAAACCTGCCTTTTATAATACCCATAGGCACAACCAACCTTACTTTTTATAAGAGTCACAACCTACCCTAACCTAAATTTTGTTTGGGTGTCAAAAACCAAGTAACTTCTTTTTAGTTAGGTAGAATAACTGATACCATACTTCCTTTTTATTGGGAAAATCATAAACTAATTCTTAATAACAAATAGATGAATACAATATTTAATGAAAAAAATATAAATAAATTTGAAATAGAAAATGAGAAATGGATGTGTAAGTGAATGTAGCTCATGGAAATTTTATTACTTCATTACAAAAGTGTTGAATGTTGAAGTTTCTTTGTGATCACACCAATGTAATAATAGTCATAGAGGATCTTAGAACTTGAGTATCATGTATCATATAAGTAGTCATGTAATTTATATCTCTCATTTCATGCCTCAGTATTTATTTATAAAAAAATTAAAAATATCATATGATTACCTCCTTTTATTATCATTTTGTGAGAGTTTCCTAAAAGTAATTTTCACTAAGAAATGATAAAATAATAAAAGTAAACACATTAACATTACTTGTTTAAACTACATGTGTATTAAAAGAATAATTTTGGCCTACTTTAATTCATGCACTGAACTCATTAAAATAACTTTCAATGTTATTTTTAGTACATATGAGAGTCTTTCAAATAAATAAAATAATAAAAATTACTCGCACAAACTTTAAGTAAAAAATATATAAAAAATAGTGTATGAAAAAAATAAATTATAACTTATTAATTACAAAAAATATTTCTATGATGTTTTCTATCAAAAAACTTCCAATATAGTTATTAGAATATATATAAGTATATTATCATGTAATATAATGATTAAAATAAATTGAATAATCTTTTTATTTATTAAAATATAAAAACTCATTAAAATAGATATTTGTTACAGATATACTGCATGTGTGTTTTTTAATAAATAATTTATGAAAAAAATTAATCAAACATATAGTAATATTTTTTAATTAATATAATTAATTTAAAAATTAAAATATTTTTTATAAAGATTCAGTAATAAAAAAACTAAATAAAAAATTAAATCATGTTTTAAAAAAAATCATAGTCAGAAAATTTATAAATAACAGTATAAGTCATCTTCTACCACTACTTTGAGCCTAGTGAAGGTGATACTATGTGGAAATAGAAGGATTATAATACTACTTATCCTTTATAGGAAGCTTAAACTAACGTTACTATTTAAAGTTCATAGGAGGAGAGTTCTTCCATGAATTGGGGATATGATATCAATGTAATAGAGGATCTACTACCAATGTGTAGTCAAGGTACTACTATTAAGAAGTGATGTAAATGTTACTGGTAAAACAGAGGAGTTTCTACAATTAGTAAGGGAAATTAGAGTAAAGTTAGGAAGTTTCTTCTACTATCCTTATCATTGTGGTCACCTGAGGAGTGTTATCATTATTTTTATCTTCAAATGAAAAAATATGGTGCCAATACTAGAAGAATATGTTACTTCAATAAGAATATGTTTCTGGTGAAGAGTTGTTATTACCGTTACTATTGATGGATGCATGTATTACCATTAGTATATGGTGAACTAAAGTTTTCACTACTGCAAATCGGGCCTTAAACATTGCTAGTAAAAGGGTTTTATCAATTCTTCAAAAGTGATTATATTGAAAATGATGTTAAAATATGACATTTTTCAATGATAAAAAAATTACTAATAAATGGTGTCTTTATGAGATCTTTTTTAGGGCTATTAAAAAATTGAAAAAAAAAATATTATTTTCACTCACCCCCAACACCCCCCTTTCTCAGTGCTTACATCCACCCTTTCTTTGTGATTTCCACTCCCCAAACACAATCACGCACCCCCCCCCCACTTCTTCAGCACTAGAAGGCTTTCCCAAATACCTATGTGCGCCTGGATTTGATCACAGGACCTCCCTTATGCGGCTGGACGCTCTTTTCCACTCTATCATGCTTTTTTTGTTTAAGATTTTTTGACATTTCTATTTATTTGTATATATTTAGAAGTGTGTTATATATATATACAATTTTATTTATATAAATATATTGTATATTAATATTCATTTATATATATTAGAATATAAATATGTGTGTGTGTGTGTTTATTAATACACACGCATATGTATATATGTACATATTAATGCATTTTTATAATGTAAATAAAATGGATAGTTTTTTACTTAAAAAAATGAATAATAAATTGTTATTTCTATTTGGTTTATATATTTAAAAAAACTTTTTTATTTAAATAATGTTTAAATATGTATTTATTCAATTGTTTTATTATAAGTAAATATAAGAAAATATGTATATATTTAATTATAAATAAAACTACATTATAAAAAATGATAAAACTTTAAAACTATGATATTAATATGAATGTAATACCTGAGAATAAATTTAGTCTTCAGCAAAAAAAAAGACAATAAGAGCCCCTTAAACAAGTCTGAATTCCATCTAAGGTTAAAAACTTGGGATACCCCGACTAAAAACTCAGTTTTAGGGGCCAGTTTTTTCCTTAAAAAACTTGACTCTAGGTTACCCTGATCACTACGACATGGATCTCTTTACATGTTTCAAATTGATTCGTGGTAGAGCCCAAACGAACACCCAAATCAAAGTTTTGACCGATTGACATTCAAGTCATGTTTTCAACTTATCCTAGACCCTTCATTAATTAATTTAATTTTTATGTCATCAAATTGTTATTAAATGACTATTAATCAATAATAATGATCAAATTATTAATTAATATTATTTTTTAATTATTTTATAATCTATTTTTCAATAAATATCTTATATATTAAATGTAATTGTGTATTTATATTTATTTAAATAATATTTTAAAAAACATATTATATTTATATAAATGTAAATATAATTAAACATTAACATATATTTTTAATGAAATATATTTTTTATTAAATATACCTTTTATCAATGCTAGAAGAAAAGTGCTAATAAAGGGGTTTCTTTATCATTTCTAGTAAAAAAACACTAATAAATCCTCATATTTGTGCTTCTTTAATAGAAATGATAAAGTCTCCCATTTATCAGTTCTTTTTTATTAACACTGATAAAGGGCACCCCTTTATCTGTTATTTTTTATTAGCGCTGAAAAAGGGGTCCTTTATCAATGCTTTTATCATCACTGGTAAAAAACACCCTTTATCGGTGCTTTATTTTAGCACTGATAAAAGCTTTATCATCAATTCTTATAGAACTGATAAATGGGGACTTTATCAATACTTTTAGCTAGTGATGATAAAGCTTGTCCCTATTAAAGTATGAATTTGTAGTAGTGTGTTACCGCTAAACTAATTGAGCCTTTAGGAATCATACGGACCTGCACAGCTACCATGGTGCACTAAGGGAGATGTTGAAGATATCATAGTCCAGTGATGGTACCATGTGAGTCATAGTGTATCACTGTGAAAGATTACTTCCATTATCACAAATTATACACACACACACACACATACACACACATATATATATATATAGGGATTCAAAAACCAGTACACGACAAAAGTAGTGGTGAGGACAAGTACTTCCATGGTTGACCACACATGGTGTAAGAAGTGTCTTCCACGGTTGATCATGCATGGTCAAAACTTGAAGAATCTCATGGATTCATGTTGAGTTCATATGGACTGGTAATGCACTGATGAATCTATAACTCTCAAGGAAATTAAGGACTTATAATGGGTTCCCTATTTTCCTATTTTTTAAAAGGTTCTTTCATTTTTCTATTCAGTAAAGTTTTCTTGACCCTCAATCAGTTTTTTTAAAAAATAAATTTATTTATAAAATAATATATAAAATATGTATAACAAGAAATTTATATATATGATATAAAATTTTTATAAAAACTAATCATGTGAGATATTTTAAATTTAATAAAACATAAATTATTAAAACATTAACATAATCAAAATGCAGTCCTTATGAATACCACTATTTATAATACTGTTTTTTAAAGTTAATGCTTTGGTCAAGGACCAAATCAAAATTTATTGAAAAGAAAAGAACATTACAAGAGTCTGAAATAAGGGATTTTTTTACAATCTCTATCAAAAAGATCAAATAAATCAGTAGGAAGAGAGTCCATCCAAGTCATGTGCTGGTGAACTCCTTTTTTGGCAAGAGCATCAGCAATGGTATTCACTTCACGGTAGGTATGAGTAGCTATATAATCAATCCCATGAAGCGAGTTAATGCAGTTCATCTAACGAGTAGTATGCTTCCAGGCCATATGAATGCTGCCATTCCAGATGGCATGAATGATAGTGGTTGAATCACTTTCAATCCACAACTTTCTCCAACCTATATGAATTTAAAAGTCAACAGCATGGATGACCCCCAACATTTCCACTTCCAGCGATGACGAGTGACCACATCCAACGTAGAAGCAGCCCTGACACTGACCAGCAGAATCTCTGAAAATAGCCCCGCAGCTGGCAGGGCCTGGATTTCATTTGGAAGCACCATCAATATTGACTTTGATCCATCCTGGCATTGGTGATTTCCAGGAAACTTCGAAGGTGAGTTTGGGCTTTGGGTAAATGCCAGGAACCCCGATGTGGCGAAGGATCTCAAAGTCCCCAACCGAGTTGTTGTAACAGTCTTTTTGAATTAAAGCAGCTTCATGGATCGCGACAAGAATCTGAGATTTTCCTGCATTAAGACTAAAAGAGTGATTATTATGAATAAGGTCATTTCTAACGTACCAATTCTCATGTATGAGTTCCGCCACTGCCGCCAGAAAGATGTTTTTTATCTGCAAAGAAGATTCAAATCTAGTGCAGTTTTTAAGAAACACAGAAATAGAATCAGTAAAAGACCATCGGCAATTGAATAAATCAAAAATAAAATTCCATAAGGCAGAGGCTGTCGCACAAGACAGGAAAATATGATCTGCATCCTCCCTATGCGGGTTACACAGGCGACATTTAGAACAAAGTTGGATGCCAAAAACTTGAAGACCAGTATCCGTAGGCAATCTATTATGTGCAATACGCCATATGAGAGTGAGCCTAGAAGGTTTAATCCAGGGTTTATTAAACTGGCTCACCCAAAGAAAATTCGATTCAATATGGGAAAAATTATGCTTATAAAAGTTTTTAGAATCAAGGATGTCATTTGGGGCAGGTTCCCAAACAAAGAAGTCGCCATTAGGAGAAAAAGAATGACTATCAATGATCTGCATAATGTTATCAGGGAGATCATGTCGATGAAATTGAAGAACATATTTTATAGATTGGTTAGTGTCCTCAGGAATTTGACATGAAGGTAACAATGTTATCAAGGGGTTATCTTACCATTTTCCACACCAAAAATTAATGGAAGAATCAGCACCTACCATCCATCTAGATTTCTCCATGATCTTATGATATGAGTCCCTGATAGATGGCCAGATAGAAGAGTTAATGTAAGTAAGACTCCCTTTTAAAAGCTTAGAGATAAATCTGTGATACAAAAATTTAGTAGTTTTAGAAGATGGATTAATAATATGCCAAGTGAGACGGGCCTGGAGAGCATCATTGAACAGCTTTAAATTTTTTATGCCAATTCCACCTTTATCAACAGGTCTACAACAAGAGTTCCAAGGTATAGTGACAAGCTTCCTTTCAGAAATACTTCCTGTCCAAATGAAGTTTTTAATATAAGTGTTAATTTTCCTGAAGATTCCAACAGGCCATTTATAAACATGTCATTATCATAACCCATGTACAAATTTATAAATATAATGATAAACCTCATACTATTTAAACATGCTTAGACAATTATTTTTGTTATTAACATTAAATTCTGAATTATTAATAATACACTGAAATAGTTAAAATATAAATTTTTTATAAGTAGAAACTTACAAAAAAAGAAGAAAATAATTAATAACATATTAAATTAATTATCATTATTGAATTAAATGTGGGGTATTTTTAATTAAAAAATATAAAATCAAATAAATTAAATTTTAACAAACTCCCCAATACAAACAATATACCCCTTTAATAAATTACAAAACCAATAATTTAACTCAAATGGTAAAAATTCTCCCCCTTTCTGAAATTTATCAAAAAGTGAAAAATTAAATCTCTAAAAAACAACATTCTCTTATTTCTATGAATAAACCCCAAAAAAATATATAATTTAAAATATCATTAAAAATGAATATATTATTAAAAACTTTAATATGATTTAAAACATTAAATAAAAAACTCCCGATAAAATTTATAAAATAAAATATTATGCTTCTAACATAAGTTTCCCCTAATAAAATAAAAAAAGAAATTTTCTTCAACGGTTTAAAAACAAACCCCCATTTGTTAAGCATATAAAAAGGATAAAGAAAAGAATATTATTTACAACCATAATTTAAATAATAACTAAAATTATATTGTAAATAGAATTGAAAATTTTCTCCCCTTATATTAAAAATTGTAGTATAGGATATTCTAATGTGTATGTTATAATAAATCAAAATATATTTATAGTATAAAATAGATTGAAAATAAAAACTAAGATAAACTAAATTGTAATTCACAAAAGAAATATAAAAGTTGTAAAATAATTTCCTGAATCAGAAGTGTTAAAAATTATTATGGTATCTCAAGGAACCACTATAGTAAATAAATAGTTAAATCAGTATGTGGTTAACTAGTTTAATAATAAAAACTTCCCAACACAAATGTGTTAAATCAAGTTGTTATAAGATAATAAATAAAACATTATTTATTTCCCAAAAAATTAAATTAGTCATTGAAAAAAATTCAAATAGATTAATTAACACTAAAATATGCATATACTAACCATTTCAAATCTATTTTAAAACTTAAATACCAGCATATTAATTAATTTAACAAACAAGAAGTAACTCTTCCTAAATTCATGATTCTCTAAAGATAAATTTAAAAAATATTAAAATTGTCCTTATATGAAATATAAACACATAATTAGCATATATGAAACTAAAATTTTAAACTAAATAATCTCCAACGTGTTTACTTTACAGAACAAAAAACAAGAAAAATTTATTGTACATGCCTAATGATCAGAAATTAAAATAGCTATAATATGATAAAGTATGTTATATTTTATGCATTCCAGTATACTAGTTTATGAAATAGTACAGAATATTTATTTTGGTCAATAGAAAAATATACTTACCTAGTTATATTGACCCACTTAGGACCAATAAGATTAGAGTAGTATTCTTTTGGTGCTCAAGCTGTCTTGGATTCAGTTGAACTAATAGTAAAAATTTTGGAAACCCAAATCAATTTCAGACATCTATTTTTGGGTATTTATGAAAATAAATTCTTAGATATAAATGTTTTAGTATAACCAAATTATTGATTAAATATTAAATTTCATTTATTAGAATAATACCCGTTCATTCTATATTAAAATAATGTTACACTTGAAATACTCCCTTTTGAGATTTTAACAAAAGTAGCCTTATTTATCCTTGGTGAAAAGTCATTATAACCAAAACCATTATTCTTATAGATTGGTTTCATCATAGAAATAATTTTATCATATTTCTATTTTCCTTGAACAAAATTATATAAATATTTTTTTTATATTAGAAACTCACTTTTTCAAATCCACATTTTCTTTTTGAATAACTTATAAATCAGTAAAAACTTTTTTATTAGAACCAGAAGTTATAATTGTTAAATTTTATTTTCTTTCTTAAGATTCTTACACTCATTCTAAACTTTAATCATGTACTCTATGACTGAATTAAACCTTATTTCAAGATATTTATCATTTGCTACTAGAAAATATTTAATTCCACTATTTTATTCTTTTTGTTTCAATATCTCATTATCATAATTATTTTTATATTCCTCATTTGTGGAAACACTGATAATCATATTTTCATGTTACTTTTTAAGTTTCTAATTTTATTTGACCAATTTATTATTATTTTCCTTTTAAATATTTATATTTTTAAATCATTTTAATAATATAATTTTGTAATTCCTCATTTTCTTTCAGATATTTTTTAACTTTATAATTATCACAATCAGAATCCCAACTTGAATCAGAATCAACTTCTTTAACTTTATCAGTACTAGCATCATGATCAAAATTTATGGGTCTCATATTAAAAGGTTATTTTGGTTCCTTAGAATATTTATCTATTAAAAAAAATTAGAATATTTTTTTATTTATGTAAAGAATTAATTGGGCACATCACAATGTATATCCATTAAAGAATGGTTACATGTTTCCTCTTCACTTACTATGTCACTACTTGAATCTGAACTATCTGAAAAATACCATCCTGTATAAAAATATTTCTTTTACTTTCTCCATTTTTATTTTCCTTTATTTTCTTTTCTCCTTTTTTATTTTCCTTTATTTGAATGATTGGCCTTATGGAAATAAACCCTGATGTGTCCTTTCTTTCTGCACTCATAAAATGTTAGATCTAAAACATCATTATTCTTTCTTTTATTACCTTTATTATAATATTATTCATTCCTCCATTTGAAATATTTCTTAAAACATTTTTTATATATAGTTTAAAACCTTTCTTCTTATTTGATCCACTTCTATATCGCTTTCCTAAGACTTGTATTCATAATATTTAGACAATTCATTTATTTTTTACCTAAAAGAAATACCTTTATTTTTTATAGACATTATTTAGTAATGATTTTCAATTCATTTTTATACTATAGAAAAGAACTAATTAGTTCATCTAATTTATAATCCTAAAAATTCTTTCATTGATAATCACTTTCTTTTCATGCCATATTTTTTTTGATGCCCATGAAACCCATTCAACTAGATCTATATTGTCTAATGCTTCACCAAGTGAACTTATTCCATTTGTAATACTAGTAAACTGGTGAAAAATATAGTTCACTGACTCATCTTCTACCATATTTAAATCCTAGTATTTTTTATTTTTCATTCCCAAATTACTTTTTTAACCTTGTTCTTCCCATAATGAGTAACTTGTATAATTCTCTAAATATCTTGGGTTGTCTTACAAGCTGAAACTTAGATATGCATGCTTCTACTTATAGCATAATACCAAAAATTATTTTCATTATAATTTAAAATATATTTCCCATATCATTACCTACAAGTGTCTTTGGATCAGCTTCAAATACTTTATATGGGTTTTCTATGATTATCTAATGATCCACACTCAACTAATTCAAGTATGATTTTATTCATTCTTTCCAATACCCATAATCACTTCCATTGAAATTTATGGACTTTTGAGGTATACATCCATCATTTTCATTAATAAATTCCTTATTACAGAACATATCCTATTCTATAGACTATTATGTCTAGGATAAGGTTAATACATAATATATAAAAACAATATAACTTCTATTAATAGTAATATCCTCTGATACTAATTATTTGGTATCAAATTAAAAAAATCATAGAAAATAACAAATTTATCCTAACAAGGTTGATCCTTGATACCAATTGTTAGTCTCATATAGATGGAAACAATGGACTAGAGTGAGGGTGAATATTCCTTTGAATATTTTAAAACAAATAATCAATCATATTTTATTATTGTATGAAGCAATAAGGTTAGTACGGTGTTCAATAAATAATGAAGTGTAAATAAAATATGAACATGTTATTTTTATAGTATTTTAGGTCACAAGATCATACTCAACTCTTTAATCTTATCTACTTATCAAGAAGATAAATACCCACTAAGAAACCTAAATTTTAAAGGTTTAAAAGCCTATTTATAGAACCTTCCTTATACAATATCCAAAGGCACAACCGGTAAGAACCTAATTTTTCTTTGAGGTGTGGTACCTTTTATCTTCAGTTAAATTCCTTAATTTTATCCTTATGGAAGTTCTTAATGAGTTCATAGGATTTATGAGGGTGTCTGGGGCTTGTAAAGATCCTGGACCACTGACTTTTGATGAAAATAGCTAGTTCGAATGGTTAGTAGAAACTATGCCACCCAGGCCACATGGTTTGTTTAAATTATGCATGGTGTTTCAGTACATAGAAGATGGCCGCATGGTTTGGAATAACCATGAGAACCAAGACACATGGTTATTTGACTCCTCTCAGACTTTAGGCATATGTGTTTTTCATGGGCTACAAAAATTTAGTCAAACCATGTGCCTAGATTGTGTGAGGGGTGTCATGGGATAGTGTTGGGTGTATGATTTTCCCAAATGTGTGACCAAACCATGTAAGGGAGAAAAATATCATTTTTACATCTATTTCTTTAAAGATGATAACCCTATTTTCTTCTTTTTTTTCTCTAGAAGATAGAATATCCTACCTCTCATGTTGATAGTAATGTGAAACAGGCGGGGTGGGGCGGGGCGGGCCAAGCCCGCATGGGTTTGAGCCCACGTGGGTTTGTCCGCAAAAGCCCGAATATGATGTGAAAAAAAATCAAGCCTGCCCTGCCCCGCATAAACCCGCGGGTTTCTCGCAGGTTGCCCACAGGCTTACCCACCTTTACAAAAAAAATACTATTTATAATCATTTAAATATTGTATTTTTTATCATTATTAAAGGTATTTGTGGGGAGAAGTATAAATTAACAATAACTAGAGTTTTAAAGAATTTGATGGAACATTTTTTGTGGGTTAATGGTGGCATGCAGTAAAGCTAATGTGGTGGAAAACTGTTGCGATAGAAAGTCGGTGAGTGATCGGTGATGGGCGATGAATGATAATGTTGGTTGTGTGGTGATGTGAACAACAAAACCTGTGAATGAATGAAGTCTCTCCAGGTAACGATCAGTTTCAGAGGAAGCTATTAGTGTTTTCACGAGGTTCTATCCAATTCTCTTAATAACAAAATAAAATTAAATGATAACAAAATTAAATCAACCTAAAAAATATTATGATTATAATAAATCTTATAAAATTGAAACCATGCACAGGGGCGATGAGTTCCATTTTTTAAGAGATGGGTTGACACACTATGTGAATATGGTTAATAATTACTATATAAATAATATCATATCATATTAAAACAATAAATAAAGGCATATTTAAAATTAACATGTGAATAAATGGTGAATTAATATGACCATTACGGTGAGAAATCATATGTCACCGTTTAACCATGATTTTTTTATTTAAAAAACTAAAATGTTAAAGAAACATATATTTTAAAAATTATATATTTTTTAAAATCAGGTCTGCGGGAAAGCCCCCACCCACGCGGGCTCAACCCACATTGGCCCGCACCTGTGTGGGCTCAACTTTCATTGTCCCGCACTCTAAACGGTCAAAAATTTTAGGACCGCCCTGCCTCACATCCACCGCACACCCACTAAGCTCGTGGGCCACGAGCCCGCTTTACATCGCTACATGTTGATAGCTCTACTTTAAGCCTAAATCTAGGATTTATTGATTTATCTCCATCTAGACTCCGATTGATCAGCCATCAATATCGTTGGATAGCCAATGGTAAGCTCTCCATTCCTCTTGTGCCTTTTGTTATTTGTCTTCCTATCGAAAGAGTTATTTTGGTGCAAGCTCATATGCCCTATTTCTAGAGAGTTTGTCTATTTTCTCGATTTATTTCATTCTTACCTATATTAGAGGTTAAAATGGATGAGGAGTCAACTACCAAGATGATTTAGGCGGTATCATGATTTTCCCTCAAAGTCTTGGTGTTAAATATATGTTGTTGTGTTGTGCATTGGATTTTCTAAGAATGTATTATTAAATGGGTTGGTTATTAAATTAAATTGGTAGGCTTGACTTATATGACCCATGAGACTTGTTTATATATCATTATAGGTGAATGACCTTGAATTAAACCACCCCTTTGGGTGTGTTTCTAAAATAGACAAAACCAGCATGGGTGGCCTATGAATTTGATTAAACTTTTGAGGTAAGTTATTTATCCCTTTCTTTGGGTTGTTAAATGAAATGGTTATAATATAAATTGAATTGAATAAAATAGGGAATGGAATACTATGTCCCTATACCTTTGGTCACTATCCTTCTCTCTTATTTTTGATATTTTCTTTAAATCCAAATACCCAATTAAAATGAATGGGAGGATTCATGTGATGATACACCTCCTAAGACTATGCTTTGATGTGAGCCAACTTATAATTATATAAATGATATGGAAAATTAAATTAAAATGTGAACATAAATGGTATGGTTAGTTTTTAGGTCCCATGAACATTATTATTTCTACTTCAAGAGTGAGAGATGGGTCCTGACTCAGAATTCTATAAACAAACACTTTGGGCTTGTTTAATTAAACAAATTGTAAATGAATTTATCATGTGAATTGGGTGACACGTGGGTTCTTATATAAATTCCATGGAAAAAATCACTTGGCAGATGGTTCATATATTGCATGATTGATACTTGGAATCCCTATGTGGACAGATAAGGAATGACTTAGAGGGAAGACTGTTATTATGCCATAGGTTGGACTCCCTATGTGGACTTCCAAGGAAAAAGTCAAAGGGTAGATTATTATGTATTCCATGAGTGATACTTGGGCTCCCATTGTGGACCACCAAGGACGTGCTCAAAGGGTGGTGACTTTATACCACACCTAGAGTGATACCAGGGTTTCTATGAGGAATTCCTAGGATGATATTATAAGGTGATAGGTTAATGTTATTCCTAGAGCTATACTTGGGTTTCAAATTAGTAATTATAATGACGGGCTTAGGTTTCTTTCAAATTAAATATTAAATTGATTATATAAAGAATCTTCCAATCCAATACACAAGCATGGATTCGGTCAGAGACTTACTTTTATGGTGGATTTATTATACACGTCTTGATTAAATATGATTCACAGGGGATGTTTGTGTAATGAGTGAAGTCCCAATACTTTATTATAAATTAAATCATGACTGAATAATTAATCAGATATTTTTTAGCTTAGGTTGAAGTAGGAAGTAAAGGATGGGTGTTCCATGGGAACCTAAACCTATATGGGTTGTTTGTTAATGCACTTCATTTATAGCTTTATTTTTTATCTACACGCTTATTATTTTATATTCATGGAATCGATGGAATTAAACACCATTAATGGTGGCCTTCTGAGTTTATATCACACCCTACTTATTCTATCATTTGGTACTTAAACAGACTTTATGGATATAGGTAGGGATAAGTTCAAGCATCAATTTCCAATGCTTAATTTATAATAGCATGGTAGCATGGGGAATAGGATCAAGATATGGATCATGATTCTATCTAGAGATAGTCTTTTGGTCCTTTTTGTTCTTTTTGTTATACATGTATGTATCTATACATGCTACCATGTCTTCATGTTTTCTTTTATTATAGCATGTCATGATCATCATTGTGTATATGAAATTTATGGATGATATTACTAGGTTTTTTATATATATTATGGATATTTTCTATTCTACTATTAAATTATATTTTATTCTTCTGGTACTGATTGATATGATTATATCATTGTTCTACACTCTGATCAAGAGTTTATAGTCTCTCCATTATTCCACCATGGACCCTCGCTACTAGTCAGTGGCCTCTGATGTATGGAGAGGCACATTAACTATGTTCTATTACTATTAAATGAACTGGATTCAGGACACAACAAAGTGGTATCAGAGGAGTTTTTTATTTTATTTTATTTTATTTTCTTGCCTTACTAATTAGGATGGTTGAAAGGAGAAATAGAATGTGTAGGGATTTTTCCATGAGCCTGTTCCTGGTAGTAGCTAACCCACATACATTGAAAAGCCAAATTACCTAGTATAGGGCATGTCATTTTGGATTATTCTTATTATAGTTTCCTTTATTCCACTATTGTGTAATGCACTATATGTTTGATGTTACTTATGATATGGGTTTTTACCCTTGTATGACATGTCAATGACGTATTTCATCATGCATTATTCCATTCCACGTTTACTTACTACATACATTACCTGTAGCATACTATAGTGCCTTTATTTCTATGTCCATGAAATTGTGTTAACATTTCATGAAGGTACTTGATAAATAATTGGTTGTGATCAAATGGATTCTAGGATTCAATTTATAAAGTGTATGGGCCTTTATAAATTTGAATTGGTAACCTATATAATTCAACCATTTTAAAGGGATTTACTATATAAATGAGTATATAATTAAAATGAAACTAAATTCTGAAATTAATGGTCACCACTAAATGGGGATTCCAATTGAAATTTTAAGGGTGGTTTCCTCTATAACTTGCAAATGGAACTCTATATACCATGACATTGACTTATATTAGAGAACATGACCCTGAACCAACACCAGTAATGGGTATTATGCAATTTATCATGCTTTTATTATGATATATATATTGTCCATACCTAGATTTAGGAGTAGGAAGAGGGGTGTGACTCTTGTAGATGGAGACTTATTCCTATACTATTCATATATCTTCACTTTTAATGGTTATTAAATCTTGTATTGAGGCATGTGTTTTGCATTTATAGAGACATGCCTCTATGATGGCCTCGAGTTGTATGACAGGAGGGTGGTGATGATCATGCTCCAAAGGTGCTGGGTTTTAGGACACCAGTAAAACCTCCAGTAGTTCCACTTGAGGAACTTCCAGTTATACCTGATATGGGTGTCGATGCCTAGTTTAGAGAGTGTTTTCTAGGCTTTATGCAGACTGTTCAGAGATCCTCGCGACCTGTCTCAACTATTGTTGAGTTAATTCATGAGTTCTAACAACATCATCCACCCACATTTTCATGGGATGGCAGACCAAAGGTTGTGGATTCATAGATAGAGTCCATGCTATCAATTTTTTAGCTTCTTAAGACACCTCCTCAGAGGATAGTGAAGATAATTGCGTATATGCTTCGGGATTATTCCAAGAGATAGTGGGACATTATTACTTAGACTGGTCATCGTTTGAATAAGACTTAGAGGGATTTTTAAATGGCCTATTATGATTATTTTTATCTCTAGACGTTGAGGGTTGATAGATCTGGAGAGATTATGCACTTGGAGCAGGGCACCTTATCATTCATGGAAATTCTACTCGTTTCATAGAGATCTAATGTTTTCACCTATTCTATTAGATGATGAGTTATCTAAAGTGAGGTGATTTGAGGATAGTATTAGGTATGAAATCTAATTATAGATGAATTTCTTTTGACTTACTACCATATCTAAAATATTGAATAGGAACTTATCCCATATAATAACCTAAGAGAGGTTGGGGGTGCCATCTAGGGTGGTTCGGCACCTAGATCTAGAACTACATCAACCAATATTAGGAAGTGTTTTTTGTAACTTCTACATGGGGATATTACTAGACAGGGTGGATAATCAAGTAGTCGGGTGAGGTGCCACCAATGCAGTAGACTGGGAAATACAAAACCCCAGTGTACCAGGGACCTAATCATAGAAATATGGGTCATCTTCAGTACTTTTATAGATATTTTTCTCCATTATACAATGAGAGAGGGTTTTTACTGAATCTACATTTAGAAGAGGGTTCAAAAACATCTCTTTAGTGAGGAAGCTAGAGTATATCTAGACCCTAGACTTACAGTGCTAGAAGATAGGATCTTCTTAGGGTATCCAGGCTATATCATAGGTCTACAAATTAGACTAAATGTATGCAGTTCAATTGATACTTGAGGAGTTTAGTGTTGGACCTTCTATAGTGATAGGTACTATTATAGTAGTCTCTAATTTAGTATCTACTCTTTTTGATATAGGTTATTCACATTCCTTCATATATGTGCCTATTATGGATAGCCTTGGGCTCGATGTTCAGTTTTCCTATGGTGTGATGACACTCAATACTCCATTTGGAATTCAATCAGAAAGTGTATGCCAATGCAGGGATTTCCCCCTTGAGATAGGTGGGTGTCGCTTCATATGGTACCTCTTTTTCCTAGAGATGACAGAGTTTGATATCATTATTAGTATGGAATGGTTGGTTCCATATCATGCTTACATTGATTTTTATCATCAAAGGGTGACTTTTACATCACTAGAGGGAATATTTTTTATTCAAAAAGTTGAATGGGACTTCTCTGAGATTATAAATGGACCCAATAATCATGGGATTGATGTGATAATATCCTAAATTTCTAGCTTATATCTAGATGATCAGGGAACACGTCAGTTTGATTTTCCTCCAGTGGTAGATCATTTCAGGGATTTATTCTTGGATGAATTTTTAGGACGACCACCTGAGAGAGAGGTAGATTTTTCCATCAAGCTAGTTCAAGGATCTGCACCGGTATCAATTCCTCCTTATAGAATAGATACTACTGAGTTTCAAGAGCTCAAGAGGCGGTTGGAGGATTTATAAGAAAAGGTTATTATACAACCCAGTTCTTCATCATAGGGTTTATCAGTCCTTTTCACCAGGAAAGTTGATATTACCCTCAATATTTTTTTGAATTGCTATCAGTTAAACATGCATATGGTTAGGAACCAATATCCATTTCCTCATATAGATGATTTATTTGACTAGGTCCAAAGATCAAGGTTTTTCTCTAAGATTTATCTAAGATAATGTTATCATCATGTTCATGTTATACCATCAGATATACCACATACAAAATTTAATAGTATATATTTCTTGTATGAGTATTTGGTTATGTATTTAGATATCATGAACATCCCATAAATTTTCATAGAACCGATGAATTGGGTTTTCCATATATATCTAGATTCATTTATGGTGGTAATCATGAATGATATCTTGGTGTATTTTCATACTTGACAGGACCATTCCAAAAATCTTGAGATTGTATTGGATACACTGAGAGATCATCAATTATATTCTATTCTCACAAAGTGAATCTTTTGGATGGATAAAATCCACTTCATGTGTCATATTATCTTAGAGATAGGTGTATTAGTAAACCTAGATCAGGTGAGATTTGTAGTTTCTTGGGAGAATCCTAAGAATTTATTTGATGTACTAAGTTTCTTAGGGAAAACTGGTTATTACAAGTGCTTAATATAGTACTTTTCATGCCTAATAGCACTTCTTATAGTCTTGACTAAAAAGGGTGTGAAGTTCATATGGTCTGAATCATGTACAACATTCTTTCATGAGTTGAAAGGGAGATTAACTTTAGAACTGATCATGATTCCTCTAGATCCAGGAAGAATCTATAATGTTTATTATGATGCATTAGGCATCAATATTGGAGACGTTCTAATGCAGTGGATGGATTTTTGTTGTATGGGTCTCATCAGTTGAGGCCACATGATAGGAACTACCCTATATATGATCTTGAGTTGTCCGTTGTTGTTTGCGTCTTACACTGTTGGAGGCATTACTTACTGGGAGAGTTTTTTGTGGTGTATAAAAACCATAAAATCCTCAAGTATATCTTTAAACATCATGAATTTAATATTAGTAAATGAAGGAGGGTTTAATACCTATAGTCTTTTGACTTTGAGCTTGCCTATACTTCTGGAAAGGGAAATGTTGTTACTGATGCTCTATGTAGGAGAACTCAGAAACAGGCAGTTCAGGAGGCTAGTAGTGAGTGGCATCTTATGGAACTATTTTATAAGATGCATATAGAGGTTCAGGAATATCATGTATAGTATATACTTGTTGGTCAGAGTAGTTTACTCAAGAGGGGAGGGGTGAATTGAGTAACTATAAAAATTTCTATTAAAAGAATATTATTTTCAAAATAAATTGTTTCCCCAAAAATAGATACAGCCCAGTTAATCAAGGTTATAATGTTATAAGAGTTTTAATTTTTAAATTTCTTCTTAGAAGATTGATTAATTCTCAGTAATCTTAATTTGTATTATTAATATTACTTTTGAAGTTATCCTACTAAGACAAACCAGTTATAAATTCTTTCCAAGACTACCTATCAAAGTGAAATTAGTGATTTCTGGATTATGCAATAAAGCAGTAAAACAGATAAGACTAAATTTAAACAGCACAGCGAATATGAAACAAGTGGTTTAGTCTTAAGACGAGACCTAATCCACTCCACTTGGTGATCACCTGCCACCAAGCAGTTTATATAAATAAAATTTGATCCACACCCTGGATCGGGGTTAACAACAGTACACAGACTGTCCAAGTCACACAGGGATCTCTTTCATAGTTTTTGTGGGTAAATAAAATTAATAACCAGGCCACAAAGGGACCTCTTCCACAGTTTTCTTGGGTAAAAAAAATTAATAACCAGGCCACACAGGGACCTCTTACACAGTATTTGTGGGTAAAAAAAGTATAAAGAGTTTGGTGTAAGTATTTTAGTATCCTCCAGTTTAGCTCAAGAGTCAGTGTGTGTCAAAACAGACAGGGGCACACACTACTCATAATGTAAGTAAAATATGATCGCATTCAAGTAAGAATATAGAGACGATGTTAGAATGCTCTTGTGTGATGTCAATGCAACTCTGGACTTCTTTGGATTGAAGCAGATGAATCTTGGAGTCCTTCTATGGAAGTTGTGTGAAAAACAGAGTGTCGTGATTCAGCTTGTATTCTTCACGGGTTTTGATAATGCGAAGATGCTCTCTTGATTCTAGTGTACTTCGTATGTTCTTCAGCAGAGTCAAATTGCATGCATGTGAGAATTCTTCCTTTTAAAAATCTTGCAATATGTTCTACGCGGTCGTGATCACACATTTTTTTTGAATTTAGTATCGCTCTCTTTTGTTGTTGGGCACACTTCGCTCTTTATCTTCGAATGCATGAGTTTTAGCTGACAGGTTCCATGTGTTCTACACCTCGTACCTTGTACTATTTCTACAAAGAAACATTCATTATGTCAGTGGATTAAAGGAATCAAATATGACTAATAGAAATTAAATTGAAAGATGAAAAAATATTTTAAGAAATGGTGTCACAGTAAGTTATGAAAACGATGTCTCCTTCACATGGTGTCTGAGTGTCACGGTGTCTCATTTACGGTGTCTTGTTCACGATTTCTGGTTTACGATGTCTTGCTTCACGGTGTCTTGTTTACGGTGTCTGGTTTACAGTATCTTTCTTCACGGTGTCTTTCTTCACAGTGTCTTGCTTCACGGTGTCTTGCTTACGGTGTCTGGTTAACGGTGTCTTGCTTCACGATGTTTTTCTTCACGGTGTATTGTTTACGGTGTCTTTATTCATGGTGTCTTGCTTCATGGTGTCTTGCTTCACAGTGTCTTGCTTAAGGTGTTTGGTTTACGGTGTCTTGCTTCATGGTGTCTTGCATCATGGTGTCTTGTACTTAGGAAAATAACTGAATTCAAACTTAAACAGTTATATGCATGAAATGGATTGAGCTTAACCATTATAAATCATGATAGAACTTGAAACATAAATACACATGATTGGATATAATTTATAGGAGTTAACCAAGTTGAATAAGATTTGTGATCATTAAAACATGATTAATATATGAGGGGTCCAACAATCTCCCCCTTTTTGATGATCACAAATCATGTATAGTTAAAGTGTAAATTGGAGGCAACTCTAGAGAAAATAACATATAGAAACTTATCCCCCTTTTGGGGTTATCAAAAAGTTGAAAGAAGAGAGGTAAATAGTGCACATTCCATTAAGAGTAAACATAGTTGAATACAAAATAAAGGAGAAATGAAAAAACAATATCATTCCCATCAAAAAGGAGTAAGCACTGGTCGTATTTAGTGAATGGCCTTCTCTTTGCCTTTATCAGCAGCAGAAGAGGAAGGCATAGGGGAAGTGGTTGATGTACAAGAAGGCAGAGAAATGGTAGATAAAAAGGGTAAAGGGAAACCTTGAAAGACTAAGGGATCCAAGGTAGAAGTAGTAGAAGATCTAGACAGTTGTTGATCAAGAATCACTAGACTGATCTGACTGAGAGATTGGCCAACAGACATGGTAGTTGAGGATAAGGCAGAAGTGAAGGTAGGAAGCCTAGGTCTGAGAGGTGTAGCCACTGGAGCAAAAATTTCAGTACTATGGACATAAAGATAAGGTCTCTGGAGTTTGATGAAGTCTGCAATAATTTCTCCACCATACTGCATGGCTTTTTCAAAGTCATCTTTGTTTTCCATAAACTTGTCCAACAATCGGGTAAAATTGGTTAGCTTCTAGACTTGGGTTTTGAAGGCTTGAGTCACAGGAGGAATTCACAGATTATCTCCAAGATATTTTAAGTGTTTGGTCATATCAGTCTTGGAGAAAATTCGGTTGAAATAGAAATCTACTTTCTTAGAAATCTCCTGTTGGGCATCATTTGTAATCTTGGAGTGAATTTGTACAAGGTCAAGAACTCTATCACTGTTCTTGACAACTTCAGATAAATAAGCCACATTAAAGCCACTGAAAACATTATGAAGCTCTTCTTTGACTATATATCTGATAAAAGTACTTTCCAAGGAAGGCTTAGAGGATTGAATAGAGGTATTAGAAGCTTTGGAAACTGTTGTTAGAGATTTGATCTGATTTAGTACCTTTTGAAGACAACCAGTGTACTCATCAGTGATTTTATTAAGGTTCACCACAAGCTCTCTCATCTCCTTCAACATATTTTTGTGCCTTTCTGCAACCTTTTCATCAAAGGATGCTAGATAAGGCTGAATCTGATATACAACATCTCGAGGGATTTGAGAAACAGTGGGTGCTAGAGGAGCAGCAACAGGCTCTGACCTTGAATTCATCTCTTTCTACATGTATTCAACAATGATTCTCAGGGTTGTGACTTCATTACTGAGAATATTAATTTCAACTCGTACTTCTTGAATCTCATGGAGAATCTTAGGTTGTATTTTACAAATAATCTTTTCCAATAATAGTGATGCATATCTCTCACTTAAATGTGTCACAAGACGAGGTTGGGAGTTCATAAGTTTCTCAATGCTAGATAAGAGAGTATCTCTAAATTTCTTTAGATCATCCTTACTGACAAAGGATGGTTGTTCAGATAAAGGTTCAGGTGTAGGGATTGGTACAGGGTCAGGTTCAATTTTGGGTTCAGGTTCCTTCTCAGGTGAAAAGTTTGTGAATGATTTCAACTAAAATAGGGAAGAGAGATCAAGCCCGGTTGCAGTAACCTACTGAGACTCATTTACATCATAGAAACTAAGAAATTTGTACTGTGTGTCCACATGACTTGACTTAGTTGGATGTGAGGATTCATCAGACTCAAGATTTGGGGTTTTCTCTCCCTCAACAGGTGCTTCCTTCTCAGGACTGAGAGGCTTAGGAGCTTGGTCTAAATCCACAGACTCGGCTCTAAGTTCCTCATTCATTTCTTGTCCAGCCAGCTGAAAGGCCAGCTCCATCCTTTCTTCAGCATAGGGTATGATTTCAAGAACAGATTGTTCCATAGAGATTTCCTCCATATTCACTTCTTTCACAACAGGGATTTCTTCTACTGTAGGCTCTTTTATGGCTTGCTTCTTAGATTCTGTCACAACTGATTCTTTTTCAGCCTCGAGTTGGATTTCCAGATTGACATCATCTCTAGGGGCATGAACTTTTTCTTCAAGAACAGTATGATGAACAATAGTCCTTTCTTCCTCAACAATAAATTCTTCCCTATGTGGTACTTCAGCCTCTTATTCCTCTTCTTCTAAATACTCAACAAGTTCATCTGGTTCCAAACCAAGATCAGAAATGTCTTTCGGCCTTGATGGATAATGCACAGGATTAAACTTATCATAAATCTTATCATTGTCTTCCACCCATTATTTTTTCCATGGATTCCAGTTTATCTTCATTCTCTTGATGGTGGCTTTAGAGAGACAGTACTCACAGTCCATAATCACTTCTTCATTAGGTCTAACCATGCCTTTTGCAGAAATCATGGCTGATATCAGTCGGGAGTAGAACAAAGAAGTGGACTTGGATGTAACTTTGATCAACTCACACATATGGTGAATGATGCACTTTCACAGGTTGATCTTATGTCCATTTTTCATATGATGAATCAAAAACACATCTTGATATTTTAACACAGTAAAATCACATTTTCTTGGACTAACCAGATTTTGAAAAAACATAAACAGAAGCCTTGTTTCTCTATCTAGTTCAGTAGCGATGTCCCTTCTCTTGGTGCCATTTCCAGTTAGGGTTTTCAGAGCATCTTCTGGATCAAATAAATCAGTTGAAGGTGGAGGTCCTCTCTGATAATCCTCACATATACCTTCATGAGGTATCCTAAGGCATGAAGCCCATAAACTCGAAGAGAAGGACCAAATTTGGCCATTAACCCAGCTCCTCACATCATAACTTTCACTAGAATCAAAAGAGAACTGTATGTACTGGTAGAATTGAGCCACTAACCAAGGATATATGAGTCTATTCTCCCTTGAGAACCACTCTAATAAACCTTGTTCTCTTAACACATTCAAGACCAAATATTTTCTAGACAGAAGCCATTCGGGGAAGATTTCTTTCTCAGGTACAACACTACGATTTACTATATTTGGATTTAAGGGTCCTTCGCGTTTCAGCTTAGGTGCAATATTCTTCTTCTTCGGGCTACGCTTCTCAGGTGTGGATGATGACGGACGTTTCATTCTTGGAATCCACTAAAGGTTTGATAAAGAGAGAGAGAGAGGGATGCAAGTTTGAAAGGGTTTGAAATGATTGAACAAGATAAGGCCCGAGTGAAGAACCGAGTGAAACTTTTTGTTTTATCATTTTGGAATGCCAAACGTCACAAAAATAAAAAAAAACGCAAGAAAGTAAAAGAGGTGAAATAATAATTACCACAATATGGGTTTAAAGAAAAACATAAATAATTGTTTATGGTGAGACTGTGAGTGGTCGTTACGGTGAGACAGTGAGTGAACTTTTCAGTGCACGTTACGATGAGACAGTAAATGTCAGACTGTAAATACCAAGCGCTAATGGTGTGACCATAAACATAAGAGATAGTAACTGAGAAATCGTAATCATGAAACAGTAAATTATAACATAGTAAAATGACGAACAGTAAGACAAGTAAGATATCTATTTGATATTTATCATGCCAATATCATGTATGATGTAGTCTATTCTCTCAAAATTTAATGGTTTAGTGAATATATCAGCAAGTTGATATTCAGTACTAATGAATTCCAAGGTGATATCACCTTTTTTGATAATGATCTCTTAAAAAGTGATGTATTACATCAATATGTTTTGTCCTAGAATGTGAAGTATGATTTTTTTAAGATGTCAATAACACTTGTGTTGTCACAATTTATTAGCACATGTCTAAATTGATATCTATAATCTATTAATATGTGTTTCATCCACAAAATTTGTGCACAACAACTTCTAACAGCTATGTATTCAGCTTCGGTAGTAGATAATGCAACAAAAAAAAAATTTCTTACTACACCATGATACTAGTGACTTGCCTAAAAGGTGACATGTTCCAGAGGTTCTCTTTCTATCTAACTTACAGCCAATAAAGTCACCATCAGAATAACTAACTAGTTCAAATGATTGTCCTTTAGGATAGAACAGTTTTAGATTAGGTGTATGCTTGAGGTATTTGAAAATTCTCTTTACAGCATTTAAATGAGATTCTTTAGGATTTGATTGAAAACGAGCACACATACACACACTAAACATAATGTCCAGATGGATATCAGTTAAGTAGAGTAAACTTCCAATCATTCCTCTATAAGTGGTTTGATCAATAGATTTTCCATCTTCATCAAGATCCAACTTACAGGTGGTACTCATGGGAGTGTCACTACTTTTGGTTCTATCCAATCCAAAACGTTTTAGAATATCTCTAGTGTATTTACTTTGAGTTAAAACGATTCCATAATTATTTTGAAAGATTTGAAATCCAAGAAAGAATTTTAGTTCACCCATTAAACTCATTTCTAATTCGTTTTGCATCATTTTAGAAAAATCAATACATAATGAATTTTTGGAAGATCCAAAAATAATATCATCTATATAGATTTAAACAACTAAAACATCATTAGAAATTCATTTTATAAAGAGGGTAGGATCAGCTATTCCTTTTGTAAAACCTTTGGAAATGAGAAAAGTACTCAATTTGTCATACCAAGCTCTTGGAGCTTACTTTACACCGTATAAAGCTTTTGATAGTTTGAAAATATGATTCGGAAAATGTGGATTTGTAAATATAGGGGGTTGTTCAACAAATAAATCCTCAGCTATATACCCATTTAAGAATGCACTCTTAACATCCATTTAATATAGTTTGAAATTCATATGTGCAGCATAGGCAAGTAATATTCTGATGGCTTCAAGTATGGATACTGGAGCAAAGGTCTTCTCATAGTCAATTCCTTCTTATTGACTATAGCCTTGTGCAACTAATCTAGCCCTGTTCCTAACTATATTTCCAGCTTCATCTACCTTATTTCTAAACACCCATTTAGTTCCTATGATGAATGTGTCCTTGGGTCTTTCAACAAGTTTTCAAACTTTGTTTCTTTCAAACTGATTAAGTTCTTCTTGTATAGACATTACCCAAAATTCATCATTGATGGCATCATCAATGTTTTTAGGTTCAAGTTGTAACAAGAAGGCTTGATGTTCAACCTGATTTCTAAGAGAATCTCTAGTTTGTGTTCCATTATCTAAGTCTCCTACAACAGCATCTAAGGGACGGTTTTTAAGGGTTCCAACCTTTCTATAAAAAGAGGTACTAGTGATTTCAGGTTCATCAATGGATTCAGGTTCATTATGACTCGATTGTAGGGAATTTCCAGAATTGGAAGTTTTCACAAATTCTTTCACAGAGGATTTTGAGGATTTTGAGTTGATGTTCAGATTTGATACATCATCCTCCAGATTTTCTAGGATGGTTCTAGGCTCATGTGGATCTGTTTCGTCAAACTTGATATAAACAGATTCTTCCACACATTTAGTTATCTTATTAAATACTCTATAATATTTACTTAATATTGAGTAACCTAGGAAAATTCCTTCATCACTTTTTGATGCAAATTTGTCAAGATTATCTTTGGTGTCGAGAATAAAGACTTTGCAACCAAAAACTCTAAAGTAATTAACCTTAGGATTTCTACTGTTCCAGAGTTCATACGGGGTCTTTTTGAGAATTGGTCTAATCAAGACTCTATTAATTATGTATCATGTTGTATTAATAGATTCAGACCAAAAGTAAATAGGAAATTCATATTCACTAAGCATTGTTCTAGAAATTTCTTGTAGGGTTCTATTTCTTCATTCTATAAAACCATTCTTCTGAGGTGTTCTAGGGGTAGAGAAATTGTAACTATAGACATTTTGTGAGAAAAAATGATTCAAACTCTTGATTTTCAAACTCACAGCCATGATCACTTCTTAAAGATTAAATTTTAAGGCCACTAAGATTTTCTACAGACTTGGCATACTTAGTAAAATAAGAGCAGGCTTCACTTTTGTGAGCCATGAAGAAGGTCTAGGTATATCTAGAGAAATCATCTACCAAAACATAAACATAGTGCTTCCCATTTAAACTAGAAACTATAGGTGGTCCAAACAAATCCATGTGAACCAATTCGAGAGGTTGAGAAGTAAAAACTTCTTTCTTTGTTTTGAAAGAGATTTTGTGTTGTTTTCCCTTTTGACAAGGATTACATACTTTGTCATGTGGAAACTCAAGTTTGGGTAAGTCTTTAATGAGGCCTTTTCTAATTATCTTTCTAAGGGAGTGAACATTACAGTGTCCTAATCTCCTATTCTATATCCAATATTCTTTATGAAATACACTTAATCATGAAGCATTTTGAGAAGCTAAAGAATCTAAATTAACAGAATAAATGTTTTCATTCTTTGATGTAGAAAATACTAATTCATATTTAGAATTAAAGACATTACAGGAATCATTTTCAAATTTAACATGATATCCATCATCACATAATTGTGAGATACTAAGTAGATTATATTTTAATCCATTAACAAATAGTAATTTAGAAATTAAAATCGAATCAGTGTTACCAATCTGGCCTAATCCAATGATTTTTCCTTTTGCATTATCACCAAATGTGACAGTCCTCCATCTACCTTTATCAGGTTCTTGAAGCATGCATAGTCTTTTCTCATGTGCCTTGAATATCCACTGTCCAAGTACCATAGATTTTTGCAGGATCTCTTTAAGAATCTTTCCTATAACATGATCAAGCAAAGACAGATTTTGGTACCCAGACTCATTTGGGTCCAGTAACATTAGTAATAAGTGCTTTAGGAACCCATATTTGTCTCATAGGTTTCCTATATGCAATATGTAAAGTATTTGAAAAATAAACTATATTTGGTCCAAAAAAACTTGAAACAGTAGAATATGTATCATGACTTGAGCTAGTTGAGTTGTGTCCAGAACTGGGAACAAAACTATATGTCCTAGATTTTGAAACAAAATTTTTTCTACCAAGGTTTATTTTACCAGGTTGATAACCAATGCAAGTATTGTATTTAGGGGCAATTTGTTTTCCTAGCATTTGGGTAAGGGTATTTTTCCCATTATTAAACTTTTCTAGGTCACTTTTTAATTGATCATTAGTCATTTTTAATTCATTATTTTCTTTGAGCAGTTGAGCATTTTTCTCCTTTTTAGTAGTAAGTTTAGATTTAACATTTATAGTGAGAGCATGTTGTTTATTCAATGATTTATATTTATCTTTTAATTCATTTCATGTCTCTTCGAGCATGTTACAGTATACAAACATTTCTTTATTTTTCATATTTTCATAGTCACTTTCCTCTTATGAATAGTATGAATTATGTACAGAAGAGTTCAATGTTACCTCAGATGTGTTTTTCATAAAACACATATTGTCTTTGTTATCCTATTCATCATGTGATGTCTCTGAGTCGCTTGAACTATCCTTAGAGGCACTCCGGGTTGCTTTCATTGACTTTTTGTACTTATTGTCCTTGTCCTCATATTTCTTCTTATACTTGATCTTTGGACTGTCATCCTTTATATTTCCTTTGCGCTTACATTCATAGCATACAATTTCATCAGTTTTGTCACTTCTTTTCCAGTCCTTTTTCCAGTTTCCTTTTAGATCATACTTTCACTTAAAGTTAGGCTTTCTGAAAAAAGTTCTTCTTTTTGTAAAATTGTTTGAATCTTCTGGCCAGTTGAGCCATCTTCTTATCATTTTCATGTGATGATTGTTCAGTGGTGGAGCTTTCTACATAAGCTTCCAGTTTCCATTTCTCTTTGTGCTTTGAGGAGGTGGTCTTGAATGCTACAGATTTCCTCTTTGGTTCATCCTCACCTTATTTGTTGACATTGAGCTCTTCCTCATACATCATCAGTTTCCAAATGAGTTATTTTATAGGTATCTTATTAATGTCACATGATTCTCTAATAGAGACAGAGGTTCTCCTCCATCTGTCAGGTAGACATCTAAGGATTCTCATGATCTGTTCTTTGTCAGTGACTTCTCTTCCAAGAGAAATCATTTTGTTGACAATCTCATTGAACCTGAGATACATGTCAGAAATAGGATCATCAGGTTTCATTTTAAAATTATCATATTTTATAGTATAAGTATTAAGTCTCATTTCTTTTACACCAGATGTGCCTTCATGTGAGACAGAAAAGGTATCCCAAATTTCATGGGCAGTTTTACAAGCAGAAATCCTATTAAATTCTTCATCTCCTAAGGAACAGTACAACGCATTCATGAATTTTCAATTGTTTTTTTAGGAAAGTTTGTTTGGTTCATACCATGTAATTATATCAGTCATAGGAAGTTTGTATTCAACTATAATGGATGACCAAATTTCAAAACTCATACTCTCTAGATGCATTTTCATTTTAATTTTCCACTGAGCATAGTTGGTTCCATTAAAGAATGGTGGTCTGTTGGTTGCAGCACCTTCCAATCTTTTATCCATACTAACTTATTACTTTAAAAGATCTATAAATTTAGAATTAACAAAAATTTACAGATCTTTAAAGTACAAATATAATCACAGTTGAGTAAGATTACACAGATTCCTAATAAAGCACCCTCTGATACCAAATGTTGGTCAGAGTAGTTTACAAAATAGGGGAGGGGTGAATTGAGTAACTATAAAAATTTCTGTTAAAAGAATATTATTTTCAAAAGAAATAGTTTCCCTAAAAATAGATACAGCCCAGTTAAACAAGGTTATACTATTATAAGAGTTTGACTTTTTAAACAGCTTCTTAGAAGATTGATTAATTCTTAGTAATCTTAATTTGTATTATTAATATTACTTTTGAAGTTATCCTACTAAGACAAACCAGTTATAAATTCTTTCCAAGACTAACTATCAAAGTGAAATTAGTGATTTCTGGATTATGCAATAAAGTAGTAAAACAGAGAAGACTAAATTTAAACAGCACAGCGGATATGAAACAAGTGGTTCAGTCTCATGATGAGACTTAATCCACTCCACTTGGTGATCACATTCCACCAAGAAGTTTATATAAATAAAATTTGATCCACACCCTGTATCGGGGTTAACAACAGTACACAGACTGTCCAGGTCACACAGGGACCTCTTCCATAGTTTTCATGGGTAAAAAAAATTAATAACTAGGCCACACAGGGACCTCTTCCACAGTTTTTGTGGGTAAAAAAAATTAATAACCAGGCCACACATAGACCTCTTCCACAGTTTTTGTGGGTAAAAAAAAGTATAAAGAGTTTGGTGTAAGGATTTCAGTATCCTCCAGTTCAGCTCAGGAGTCAGCGTGTGTCAAAACAGACAAGGGAACACACTGATCATAATGTAAGTAAAAGATGATCACAGTTGATTAAGAATATAGATATGAGGTTAAAATGTTCTTGTGTGATGTTAATTCAACTCAGTACTTCTTTGGATTGAATCAGATGAAGCTTTGAGTCCTTCTTTGGAAGTTGTGTGAAAAACAGAGTGTCGCAATTCAGTTTTTGTTCTTCACAAGTTTTGATAATGTGAAGATGTTCTCTGGATTCGAGTGTACTTCGTATGTTCTTCAGCAGAGTCGGATTTCATGCATGTGATAATGCTTCCTTTTTAAAATCTTGAAATATGTTCTTTGTGGTCGTGCTCACACATTTTTTTTCGTTTAGTATCGCTCTCTTTTTTTGTTGGGAACACTTCGCTCTTTATCTTCGAATGCGTGAGTTTTAGTCGACAGGTTCCATGTGTTCTACACCTTGTACCTCGTACTATGTCTACAAAGAACCATTCATTATTTCAGTGTATTAAAGGCATCAAATATAACCATTAGAAATTAAATTTAAATATGAAAAAATAGTTTAAGAAATGGTTTCACAGTAAGTTATGAAAACGGTGTATCCTTTACATGGTGTCTGAGTGTCACGGTGTCTCATTTACGGTGTCTTGTTCACAGTGTCTGGTTTACGGTGTCTTGCTTCACGGTGTCTTGTTTACGATGTTTGTTTTACGGTTTCTTGCTTCATGGTGTCTTGATTCACGGTGGCTTGCTTACGGTGTCTGGTTTACGGTGTCTTGCTTCATGGTGTCTTGCTTCACGGTGTCTTTTTTACGGTGTCTTGCTTCATGGTGTCTTGCTTCACGGTGTCTTTCTTACGGTGTCTGGTTTACGGTGTCTTGCTTCACGGTGTCTTGCTTCATGGTGTCTTGCTTCACGGTGTCTTGTACTTAGGAAAATAACTGAATTCAGACTTAAATAGTGATATGCATGAAATGGATTCATCTTAACCATTATAAAGCATGAGAGAACTTGAAACATAAATACACATGATTGGATATAATTTATAGGAGTTAACCAGGTTGAATAAGATTTGTGATCATTAAAACACGATTAATATATGAGGGGTCCTACAATACTTACATCATTACCAGTTACCACTTCACTTCTAAAGAGAGTAAAGATGGGGTGGCTATCAGATTCTAAGGGATTGGTCCTATGGGAGAGTATCGTAGGGTATGACCTGCCTCCTGGTAGGTTTATTGATGATAATGAGATATTTCACATTCATGGATTCATTTGGGTTCTTCTGGAAATCCTAGAGAATATTATGTGAGTGTCATATGCCTCTATACTGGGTGGTGCATCCTGGTCTTACAAAGATTTATTGTGTCTTATGTTGTCAATACTAGTGATTTGGTATAAAAATAGAGATAACTAGGTTTGTTACTTGGTGTGTCACCTATCATAAGGTAAAGGCAGAGCACCATAAACTAGAAGGTCTTTTACATTTCTTACCTATTCTTGAGTGGAAATGAGATGAAATCACCATGGATTTTGTGTCAGGATTTCCTAGATCACTTTGGGGAAGTGACACCGTATGGGTGATCATTGCAACGACCCAAACTTTTTGAATGGTATTTTTATTTACTCTTGAATGATTTAATAGAGATGTAAATGGTTAATGCAGAAAGAAGAGTCGATGGATTCATCCAGTAGACTCGAACCTTATAAAGCTCACTTATCAGAGCTTGGGAAGGAGGTGGTATATTTGGGCTTCGCTTTGGACCAAGCCCAAGCCGAACTCCAGCGTGTCAATCTTGAACAGAACCGCCTACGATATAAGTTCAAGTTAGTGGATATTACTACTAGGGAAATGTTATCTGAGCCTCCCTCAGATTCTCTCACCATAGCACACCTTACACTTAGGTCATATGTTGGTGTTATAAGGGGCTATGTAACGAGACCATAACAGCCTTGTGTATTCCTTTGATTTATATAAAAATTGTGATTTCTTCTTATGATAAAGTTTGTGAATTTTCAAATGTCCAGATAAATATAGTATGCATATTTTTGATGAATTATAGAAAAAGGATATTTGAAAATATTTATGTAAACCTTAAATAATTAATTATGTGTAATGATTTTCAAAAAAATGGTCTTTACAATTATGTTCAGTACGAAATTTAGAGTCTAATAAGATCAACTTAATTTTTGATAAATAGTAAATTATGAATAGTGATTTTATGCTTAGGATTAGTAATGTGACCAAATGGATTAGTAATCTCACTTAAAGAAAGTATTAATATAATCTAGGCACCTTGATTATGTAACGTGATTCCATAAAATAGGTAAATAACTGTTTCAGAAATTATTATTCAAGTATTAGTTTTTTCGAGTGAATAGTGTTTTTTAATTAAAAATTAAATTAAAAATATTTATAAAAATATTTTTATAAAATGGATTTCATTTTTGAACTCAGTGCATCGATATTATGTTAAGGTAATTTTTGGGGATTTTTCTGAAAAAAATGAATTTTTGGTGAATAGTGTATTTATTTGAAAATTAAATTAAAAATATTTAGAAAATTATTTTTATAAAATGGAGTTCATTTTTGAAATTATAGCATTGATATTTGTTTAAGGTGAAATTTTTGGATTTTTCTGAGAAAGTTCAATTTTCAATGAATAGTAAAAATACAATTTTTAAGTTACGGGTGTTTAATGACATCATTAAATGATGTATTAAGTATGTAATAAATATGGTCGAATTATGAATAGTAAGATAAGGTATGAGGTGTCCCAAGTGACCAATACCATGGTCAAATACCATGGTCAAGCCCATGGTTTTTCCAATACCACCAATGAGGTGTCCCTTGGCCATTAATGCCCTGTCCCCTCACTTTCCCTATAAATAAACATCCTTTCCTCCTTTAGTTTTCACTCCCAACTCTCCCCCAACAAAGCTATGGTCTCATTACCTCCCAAAGGTTCCTCCCAAGGTGCCCCCAAGCCCTCAAGGTCCCAACCTTTGAGTTTTAAGAGTTACGTTTTAAGGTAAGGGATCCTACCTCTCTCTTTCTTTCCGAGTACTCTCTTTTATGTCATTTCTTTTATAATCCATGTTATTATGTTGGAGTATGTTATTTTATATTAATACTACTTTCATTTTCATGATAATATTATGAGAGACCCCATATTTCTCTCATCAATTCATTTTAAGAATGTTTAAGTGGCGTCGTTAGGATGCCGAATTTTTAAGGGATTCTTTCACCCTTCTCGTTTTCAAGTTCTATTTTCATTTCAAGTCTTTCAAGTTCCTTTTTATTATTTTGGGGTATTATCTCTATATCTATCATACTTATATTTTATGTTCATATGATTAGAGACCCTATTTTATATCTTCAATTCTCTTTTTGATGTTTTAAGTGACGCCGTTAGGCTGCCGAATTTTCATAAGAGAAATCTTATTTTTGTCTTCCTTCCATGTTTTTCATTTCATATGGTATGTATTTCAAATTTAATTAACATGTCCTTATATACTTTAAATTATATCCCTCTACTGTTTTATTGATCATTTATGAGTGGGTGACCCATTTCCCCTCTCTTTTTAATATTTTCTAAAACCCTGTAACATAGCAGTTATGCTGCAGAATTTTTGGTCTCAAAATGTCTCTCCCTTTTTCTCAAATTCTTTCATTTTATTAAGTGAATACTCAAAGCTATTTCTTCTATAGGGGTATTCACATATATATCAAAATTTTCTATTTTAATTCTGGGATTTACATACATTAAACCCACTTTCCTTTTCCGTGGGTTTAAAATGACATAAAGATCATGTCTTTAAAGTAGTTTTTAAAACGTTATGATTATGTAATAAAACCCATTTATTTTATACTATATGGGTTATTTATGAAATTTTTGATGATGATATATGTGTCTCACATTATAATAAAGGAAAATTTAAGGGTGCGCCCTGATATCTCTCCAATGCATTGGGTAAAGACTTAATCTCTAGAGATGATCATTTTTAACGACGCCTTGGTGAATAACCTTGGTAATTTTTAAAGACACCTTGGGGATGGACCTTGGTGAAACAGAAATGATTTTCTATGTTAAATTTTGTAGCCACATCTTCAAGTTATTAAATACCTTATTTTTATTGTGATATGCCTCATGATTTCTTTCTCATTCTTTAATGTTCTTTTTCATGACTTTATTGATCTATCTCAAGTTCACATGTTAAATGTTTCCCATTGTTTCCCTTACTGGGCCTTCTGCTCACCCTTTCTTTTGATGTATGTCCCCAGGTTATGAGATATAGTAATGAACCTAGGATGAACATAAGGATAAGCCTTTCAAATGTTTAAGAATAATGTTTTATGTTTTCATGTTTTAAGTTCCTGGTTTCCAAGACACTAAACCTTAAAGATACTTGATTTTGTAAAATGTAATGAAAAGTTATGTTATAAAAAGGCGGGATGCTATAATCATAGCCAGAAAGGTCACATATTTCTTTCCTATTCAAGGGTAATTTTTATTGGATGAGCTTAGGAGGCTCTACATTCGTGAGATCATATGCCTCCATATGATTTCATGTTATATCGTATCATACAAATAATTTCACTTCTTTTCATGGTTTTGGTAGGGGTTGTATAGGGAAGTGGGTTCACATGTACTGATAAGTATAGCCTATAACCCATAGACCGATATTCAATTTAAGAATATGATATAGGTTTTATAGTACATACTCTAAGTATGAATCCTTTATTTATAAGGTTCTTGGTAGAAACTCTTACCTCTCGCTGATTTTGTTTATAATTACAACTTACAGGTGACCATACAGATGGATCCTTATAATGACCTACATGGTAGGTTATACCATTCACCCCTGTGTTGGTTATAGGTAGGATAGGTAGTGATATTGGGTCCTCATATCCTTTAGTAGAATTCCTAGTAGGTTCATATTATTAGGAAGTGGATGTCTATAGTTTAGTCTTGGAATAAATTATATGTTGATCATCACTATCGACCACTAGAGTTAGAGGTGGGAAATTGGGTATTCTTACATTTTTCACCTATAATGGGGCATAGATAGATTAAAAAAAAGGAATATATCACCTCATTATGTTGGTCCCTTCAAGATTTTGGAGAGAGTAGGACCAGTATCCTATCGGTGGAAGTTACCCTAGAGGTACTGGGTCATGAAAAAAATCATCCATGTATATCATCTTTATCGATATCATTTTTTATCTATCACATATTCTTCATCCTGAGGAGGTTGATTTTGAGTTTTATACATCTATTTAGGAGCATCATATCCTCATTGTTGATCGAGTAATGAAGGTTCTCTAGGTCTAGTCAGTTCCTATAGTGTGGGTGCTATGGAAGCATGATTGTGTACAGGATGAGACTTGGGAGTGGGAGGCTGAAATATGTGCCCAATTCCTAGTGTTATTTATAAATTATTTTTTTCCTCCCATGAAAGAAAAATTTGGGGAGGGATTTATTTAAGGGTGAATATTATAGGAACCCAATTTTTATTTGAGGTGTGGAACCTTCTATCTTTAGTTAATTTTTTTAATTTTATCCTCATGGGAGTTAATAATGAAGTAATAGGAGTTATGAGGGTTTCTGGGGATTTTAAATATCCCAGAGACCCATATTTTTTGAGAAAACATTTGGACCACATGGTAATTAGAAATCATGCATCCCAGGTTTCACAGTTTGGTTAAATCGTGGGGGGTGTTTCAGTGCAAAATAGAGGGCCCATGGTTTGTTTTAAATGTGAAACCTAGGTTGCATGGCCATGCGAATCATCTTAGACTTGAGGTAGAGGATTTATATATGATCTATGCATGGTTAGTCAAACCAAGAACCTAACCCATGTGAGGAGTGTCATGGGACAGTGTTGGGTGTATGATTGGCGCATGGTTTGGCCAATCATGCATCCAAACCATGCGACCCTTTTAAAAGGGATAAAATGACTATTTTTTACTCCATTTATTTAAAGAGGATAACCCTATTTTTTCCTTATTTTCTCTATTATACATTATACCCTCCCTATCATGTTGAGATCTATCCTTTAAGACTAAAGCTATTTTTTTTTATTTTTCTCCATTCGAACACTGATCGATCTTTTGTTAGTCTCATGGGATAGCCACTAGTAATCTCTTTATTCCTCTTGTTCCTTTCATCATTTGTCTTCATATTGATGGAGTTATTTTAGTGTGATCTCGTATACCCTATTTCTATGTATATTTTCTATTTTATTGAATTATTCCATTCTATCCTAGATTATAATCCCACAATAGATGAGGAGTGGACTAACAAGCTGAGGTAAGTGATATCATGATTTTCCCTCAAGGTATTGGTGTTATATATTTTTTGTGCCTTGTTCTATATTTTCAAAGTGTCACTTATTAAATTATTTTATTCTAAAATTAAATGGGTATTCTTGACTTATATGACCCATGATACCCATTTTTATATCATTATTGCATAAGTACATTGAATTAAACCACCCCTTTAGGTGTATTTTTAAAATGGATCAAACCACCATGGGTGGAATATGAATTTGATTAACCAATTGAGGCATATTCTTTACCCCCTTTTGTAACGACCCAAATTTTTTCAATGGAAATTACCTTCTTATATTTATGTCATAAAATCACATGAAATCACAACATAATAAACTAATAATTGATAAGTGACCTTTAAACATAAGTTTGTCACTTCTGTGTTTGGAATTTCTAAAATCCGGAATATTCGGTTGTGTTCAAGATGTTTTTTGGAGTCTAATAAAACAAAAATAATTTTTAGTGAATAGTAATATACCCTTATGAATATTGATATACCCTAATTAATATTAACCTCACCTATGGTGGTATAAAAAAAATATTCAAGTTGTAAGTATGATATACCTATATTTTAGAATGAGTTAATGAATTTTTTAAAACTGGTTTTGATAATAAATTATTATTTTAATTAAATATTAAAATAATAATATTTAGAAAATTATTTTTTAAAAATGGACTTCATTTTTGGATTCTACACATCAAAAAATGGTTAGGGTGAATTTTTGGGATTTTTCTGAAATACTTGAAATTTTGATGAATAGTAGAATCTGATAATTCACAATAAATGCTAAATAATGGATTAATTGAGTCATCGATGATGTTCTCCTGATGTAATCCTACTTGTTTCGAATACACATAACCCATTTACTATTATTGGTCATGTAATACTTACTATTCCTTGTCTTGGGAAGAAATAATAAATTAATGATTATAATATCATGAAATCTGTCCTCTCCTCCAAAATAAAAACTCATCTTCACTCCCTCTTCTCTCCACTCCTCTAAAGCTCCAAGACTTCTCTAAATTATGCCACAACCTCTCCCCAAGGTCCTCCCCCATGTCCAAAATCTCTCAGCCTCCTCAAAATACCAAAACCTCTCCCCTTAAAAGGTTCTCAAAGGAGGAGTCTCAAGAGGTAAATTCCTCTTCCCAAATTTCTTCTTTTCTTTTAAGATCTTTTCTTTTTAATTTACTTCCTCACCTCCCTTAACCATAATAGTATGATAAATCTAGTAGCATAAATTTACTGTAATGTATTCATGTTATTGGTATATTTCATTATCTTCTCTCCTTTCCCCACCCTTTTATTTGAAAGAAATGAAAGCACGGTTTGAGATGTGCTAATTTAGCACATTCAAGGACAACAGTTTATCAATTTCTATTATTATCTTTAATTATGTTCATGAAACCATTTTTGTTATGGTTGAACCAGATTATTATATATGTAATATATATTATTTTTTGTTCTTTAATCCTTTGGTTCAAATGGAATTAAGTTATAAATCAAAACACATTCTTTGTAATCAAACCCACCGAATAACAAAAATGGTTATCACTAAGGTTATATATGTAATAATTCAACATCACTCTAAGTAAACTAATTAAAACTAAAACCATGTAATCTAATATATATGAACTAAATAATATAACTGTAAAGACCCGTAAAATTCAAGGGAAATTTTTTTTTTCTTAATTTTCTTTAGAATTTTACAAGAGCGCGGTTTCAGACGGCACCTGATTCCGAGGCCCGGAGTGCCCGGAATTAATTTCCGAAGTTTGGCTCGGGTACGTTCAGTGAACGAACGAGCGGGAATTCCTAACTTTTGATCCGGTGCTCGGAATTGAAATCCGAGGGAACCGATGAACTCGCAACGCCGATATTCGCTTAAAGAGACCTTTTCGGGAGTTGCGTTTGTTGCGGGTTGAAAGTTACGTTTTGGGGTTTTTAGTTTGAGTTAAATAAAATTGTGAAGAACAATTTTATTAAAACAAGTTAAAACCTATCAAATGAGGTTGGAAGTGGGACCCACACCCACTTAACCTCCCTTGGGAGGATTAAGTGTGGTGGGGCCCACACGAACCCCTAATCTTTTCAAATTCTCTCAACATACTTAACCCCTAATTAATTGGCTTAAGTTACTCTTATTTAATTATGGGAGTTAAGTCTTTTTGAATTTCAAACTTTGAAAATCTTTTGTGTTATGTGTTAATAAAATAAGAAGTAGTCTTATTTTATTTTGGGTTCTTTGTTTGTCCTTTGGAGAGCTCCTCTTCATCTTCAAGCTCTGACGAAGAACGAAGAACGCTCAAACTCCGACGAAGAACGACGCCCCTCTTCTTCGTCCTCGGTGTCAACAAGAGGGAACGCCGCACCCTCCTCGGACCTTCTTCGTCGGCAAACGAAGATCCGCCAACGTCGTGTCTCTTCGGGCATATCTCTTCGTCAACGGATTTGACGAACGACGACCGCGACGCCCGACCTCCGCGACGCCGTCTTCCGCGGAACGTAGACGAATCTTCGAATCTTAAACCCGAGGTAGGGGTTGTCGATTTCTTTTGGTTTCCTTATTTTATTCTTGATCGTGATTTTATCAAGACTAACGTGTGACTTGATTTTATTTTGAGTTGCGTTATTATTTTTAACGTGAGGGGGGCCGGACCGCACGAACACGGCCGAACCCCCCCTCCATTGTTCTTGTTTAATTCTTGCGGTGGAAGCAAAGTGGCGTGGTGCCGTCGCACCACGCGGATGATCGTACAAATAATTTACGCGGCGCCGTCGCGCTACGCCAAGGAAAAATCTTCAAGAACGCGACGCCGTCGCGCCGCGTTGAAAGGATTCATGGCACGGCAAAAGGGGCGCGGTGCCGTCGCACCGCGCCGGACGACGAACACCGCGGCCGGTTCCGGGCCGCGGCGGGACGAGAAGACCGCGGCCGGTTCCGGGCCGCGGCGGAAGAGGAGACCGGCGGCCGGGCCGCCGGCGTCGGAAGTCAAAGGCGGGACCGGAATTTCCGGTCCCGTTGGTAAAAACCGGCCGGCCAGCTGGCCGGCCGGATGACTTAAAACCGGGGAATTTAATTCCCCGGCCGGTTCTTTAAAACCCCCCTCATAATGAGGGGGGCGGTTCCATGGAAGGGGGGGGCAGCAGCCCCCCCGGTTTAATTTAAAACCGGCCCCCACGTGGGGGGCCGATTTGTTGCAAACGGCGCGGCAAAGCCGCGCCGCCCTTCTGAAGAAGCGGGGCTTAGCCCCCCGCGTGCGCCACGGCCCGCCACCGCCACCGCGGCCCGTCGCCGCCGCCACCGCGGCCCGCCGCCGCCGCCGCCACCGCGGCCCGCCGCCGCCGCCCGCCGCCGCCGCCCGCCGCCGCCGCCGCGCCGCGGCCCGCCGCCGCCGCCCGCCGCCGCCGGCCGCTGCCGCCGGCCCCCGCGCTGCCCCGGGGGGGGGGGGGGGTCGGGCCGGGTCGGCCTGGACCCGGACCCCCCCGTTTCGAGCCTGTTTTGGTTTTTGGCTCATAATTTGAGCCTCGGACCTCCGAATGACGAACCGTCTGCGGCAACGCGATCCTTGGATCGAGACGGTCGTTTCGGTATATCGCACTCAAGCCCGCCTTCCATAGGCCAGGGGATGGCGACTAGCACCAAGGCGTAAAATCCCAGTAAAAAGGGAAGGCATTGCCTTAAAAAAAGTAAACAAGCACCTCAGAGTAACAAGCGGAAGTAAAGCAGTACACAAAACTAGAACAACTGTGCTGAAGTAAAGGGGCCGGAAATACAAGCCCAACTGTAAAGTAAAGTACATCTCGAAAGGGAAAACAGCAACTGAAAGTACAAGCGGCTCCTGGGACGTCCTCCTCGATTCCTACCTGAAGGGTAGGTACAGATGGCTCAGCTCCTGGATCGTCCACCACGGATCCTACCTGAGGGGTAGGTACAGATAGCTCCACAACTCCTCAGGTCCAACCGTCCGCTCCGAGCACGTCCCGCTCAGTGGTCCTCCTCCGGGTACCGACCTACTCCGAAAGCCTAGACCGCAGTCAGCGCTGTCCGTCGTCTGCAACCAACACAACGAAGTGCGGGCATAGCCCGTGCATGGGTGAGTATAAGATACTCAGTAGGGACCCCGAGACCCTCGAAGGTCTCCCGAAATCCACAAAGGATAAACCACATGAAGGATACAATCACGAAGTAACATCCAAAGTTGATTAGGTATTTGCCCAAACATATACCTATGTCACCAATTTCCGTTCGGCTCCAACACCGAGCCCAAGAACAACCCAATCCACAAAGAAGAGTAAACAGTAAATCCACACAGGAAAACAGTACAAGTTCACACGGTTTATAACAAGTTTATGAAATCAACGGATAACCATTACCCAGGTATATGCCCATACATATACCTAAGTTATCAAGCGACCCATCTCAATCATGAGGAAACACAAAGATCATTGACTCAGCTCAAACCAGGATTTTTATTATCGAAACCGTAGCTGCTGAAGAGCCCCATCTCTGAAGTGTGCAGTAGTCCTATCACGACTCCGAGGTACTGCTCACTAACCTATGACTGCTGAGGTACTCCTCCTGTCGAGTACTGCGGGTCTGCTGCCAACTACTGGGCGCTCCGTCCGCTGAGGGTATGCTGCCAACTACTGGGCGCTCACCCAAATAGCCTACAGAGGTACTCCTCCTGTCGAGTACCGCGGGTCTGCGGCCAACTACTAGGCGCTCCGTCCGCCGTGGGTCTACTGCCAACTACTGGGCGCTCCGTCCACTGGGCTAGTCGACTCACTCCAAGTCGAGTTGGTCAAGCAGTCGTCAGGTCTCAGTCGGCTACACGGTCTCCGTACTCTGCACGCACGTCTCCACCGTCGCGGGTCTGTCGCTACAACCAAGCGCACACACCACTGTCAAGTACCACGGGTCCGCCGCTACACCCAAGCGCTCCCCCGCCCGCTCGTCTCCGGTAGGGTCCACTCCACGAGCTACTGGTCGATACTCCAAGTATCTCAAAGTCCAACGAAGAAGTGCCACATACGTTCGCTTCGTCAAAGGAGTCCCAACGCAACAGACGGCGCGTCAAACGGATGCCCGGTCTGTGAGTTTTTAGCCTTTTCGTTCCGAGGGCCCGGTTGGTTTCGTGAGCGAACCAAACCCGGCCATATCTCTACTGTACCATGAACTCTCATAGGGTATGCTCATAGGGACCGTTTCTCATCGTGGTCATCAACGCCGCTGATGGTTCGTCAAACGGACGTCCTGTCTGAAAGATGTCAGCTTTTCCGTTCCAGGGGCCGGTTGGACTTCAGATACGATCCAACCCGGCCATACTCCAACTGTATCCAAAACGCGGTCAAGGAGTGTGACCCAGGAGCTCTAAGAATGATTCAGGGTACGAATTATGTCTACTACGAGCTGCCATATCTATAGACATAAGAACCAATCATTCTACCCTTCCACGAATCATGTCCCAGACCTAGAGGTTCCGGGTAAGCCGTAGACTTGACCCTCACGTCTGGAGATACCTTTGGGAGGAGACTCGATAATCACACTTACGCCGACGGTGTGATTTGACCTCGAGGCGAGAGTTTCGGTTGGAATCTCTTGGTGGCAGCGTAGAGGCCTTACGACGTTGATCTGGGTATGGTTTTGATTCACAAATCATACCCCGGTTGACTGTTTTAGGCAAACGTCGGAATGGGTTTTCCTTGGTCGGCGAAAAGTAAACCCTGGGCAGCACATGTTAAACTCAGGCATAAGAGGGTGTGACCGATCACTCTTGAGTTGGTCAACCCTACCCTTGTGGCAGCAGGAGTTTTGAGTTTCAGTTCCGGAGTTGCGTTTGCTCGTACGAATATAATAAAAAAATTGTGGAAGTTAGAAATAAAAATTTAACAATTTTTATTTATTTTTCCTACATTGTAGTTTTATCCTAAGTAAGGGAGTTGGGGGTGGGACCCACTAGTGTTAACCAACCTTGAGAGGATAAGGTGGAGTGGGACCCACACGAACCCAACCCCTCACTTTCCTAACTCGTCATTAAACTCCACTTTATTTAATTTGACAACTTGTGTAATTTATTACATGAGTTAGTTTTATTTTCAAACTCTTGGAATTCAAGAGTCATGTGGAGTTAAGGTTGGAAACTCAGTAAACTTAAGTTATAACTTAAGATTTAAATGAGGAGAATTAAATGAAGTGGTTTGGATTTCAAACCTTTGAAATTCCAAACCCTTCTATTTAATTCATGGTTTAGTTTCCTTTGTTTTGGTTTTGGGTTTTGTTGTGCGGAGAGGAAAAGAGGGAGGCTTCTTGTGAGTTCTTCCTCCACGACGAAGAACGCGGCGACCTTCTTCCACGACGTCGGACTGCAACGCGTTGGATTTCCTCCACGACGCCGCAATGCATCCTTTCCGCGACGTGCTTTCCGCGGCGAACCTACGTCCGACGCCGCAACGCACTTTCCGCGACGTGCCTCTCGCGGCGAACCCACGTCCGTCTACCACGACGCCATAACCGCGATGCCGACGACGTCTTCTTCCGTGACTACCCCAAGCCCGCCTTCCATAGGCTAGGGGCTGGCGACTAGCACCAAGGCGTAAATCCCGGTAAAAAGGGAAGGCATTGCCTTTGAAAAGTAAACACACACCACAGGGTAAACAAGCGGAAAGTAAATGGGCCAGAATACAAACCCAAACTGAAAGTAAAGTACAACTCGAAAAGGGAAAAACAGCAACTGAAAAGTAAAAGCCGCTACTCCGAGCTGTCCACTGGAAATCCCACCTGAAGGGTGGGTACAGATAGCTCCTCTGCTCCACGGGTCCCGCCGTCCGCTCCGAGCACGTCCCGCCCAGTGGTCCACCTCCGGGTACCGTCCCGCTGTGCAAGCCTCAGCTAAGGTCAACGCTGTCCGTCGTCTGCAACCAACACAACGTAGTGCGGGCAAAGCCCGTGCAGGGGTGAGTATAAGCTACTCAGTAGGGACCCCGAGACCCCTGAAGGTCTCTCAAATCCACAAAGGATAAACCACGAAGAAAAGTACAATCACGAAGTAACAACCGACACTGCTTAGGTATATGCCCATACATATACCTAAGTCATCAATTCAGATACGCTCCAACCTCCGAGCCCAAGTACAACTCAGTCCACGCAGGAAAGTATACGTAATCCACATAGGGAAGCAAAACATAACCCACACAGGATTGTACAACACAATCCACACAGGAAAGCAACAGGATTCAGCTCACACAGGTATACTTCTTCAAGGACGATAAAGATGATCACTGATCCATCTAAGTCGTCGGACCCACGAAGGATCGATAGGTAACTAACCCCCGCAGAAGACCCACACAGGATCGGGCTCACACAGAACCTGCAGGCGCTGGCTCACACAGAACCGCTGAGCGCAAGGACCCACACAGGATCGGGCCCACACAGGACCTGTAGCACTGATCCACGTAGGATCGCTGAGTGCTGTAGTCGTCGTCGTCGAATCCACATAGGATCTATGTACTGTCATCGTCGAATCCACACAGGATCTCTGTACTGTCGTCGTCGAATCCACACAGGATCTCTGTACTGTCGTCGTCGCAGTCACAGTAGCAGTCGTAGCAGTAGAACAGTCGCAGCCAGCACTAGGGTTCCCGCACACAGCTAGCTTGTTCGGAGGGTCCGCTCCACGAGCCGAGAGGCTGATACATCAACTATCACGAAGACCAGAGTTGATGTATCCAAAAGTTCCGTATCAACAACAGGAACTTAACGCAACAGACGGCGCGTCGATCGGACGCCCGGTCTGAGAGTTATCGGCATTTTCGTCTCCGGGGCCCGGTTGGTTTTGAAGGCAAAACCAACCCGACCGTACTCCACCTGCGTCCAAACCTCGGGCGGAGTATGCCAAAAGATCCGTCTCACTAAGAGGAACACAACGCGACTGACGGCGCGTCAATCGGACGTCCGTAGCTCAAGATATGAGCGTTTCCGCTCCGAAGGCCCGGTTGGTTTCGTGAACGAACCAACCCGGCCGAACTCAAAGTTAACCGAAACCTTGAGTGAGATATATCAAAATGACCGTCTCGATCCAAGGATCGCGTTGCCGCAGACGGTTCGTCGATCGGAGGTCCGAGGCTCAAGTTATGGGCCAAAAACCAAAACTGGCTCGAAACGGGGGGGTCCGGGTCCAGGCCGACCCGGCCCGACCCCCCCCGGGGCGGCGCGGAGGCCGGCGGCGGCGGCCGGCGGGCGGCGGGCGGCGGCGGGCGGGCGGCGGCGGCGGGCCGCGGCGGCGGGCCGCGGCGCGGCGGCGGCGGCGGGCGGCGGCGGCGGGCCGCGGTGGCGGCGGCGGCGGCGGGCCGCGGTGGCGGCGGCGGCGGGCCGCGGTGGCGGCGGCGGCGGGCCGCGGTGGCGGCGGCGGCAGGCCGCGGTGGCGGCGGCGGGCTGCGGTGCACGCGGGGGGCTAAGCCCCGCTTCTTCAGAAGGGCGGCGCGGCTTTGCCGCGCCGTTTGCAACAAATCGGCCCCCCACGTGGGGGGCCGGTTTTAAATTAAACCGGGGGGGCTGCTGCCCCCCCTTCCATGGAACCGCCCCCCTCATTATGAGGGGGGTTTTAAAGAACCGGCCGGGGAATTAAATTTCCCCGGTTTTAAGTCATCCGGCCGGCCAGCTGGCCGGCCGGTTTTTTACCAACGGGACCGGAAATTCCGGTCCCGCCTTTGACTTCCGACGCCGGCGGCCCGGCCGCCGGTCTCCTCTTCCGCCGCGGCCCGGAACCGGCCGCGGTATTCTCGTCCCGCCGCGGCCCAGAACCGGCCGCGGTCTTCTCGTCCCGCCGCGGCCCAGAACCGGCCGCGGTCTTCTCATCCCGCCGCGGCCCGGAACCGGCCGCGGTGTTCGTCGTCCGGCGCGGTGCGACGGCACCGCGCCCCTTTCGCCGTGCCATGAATCCTTTCAACGCGGCGCGACGGCGTCGCGTTCTTGAAGATTTTTCCTTGGCGTAGCGCGACGGCGCCGCGTAAATTATTTGTACGATCATCCGCGTAGTGCGACGGCACCACGCCACTTTGCTTCCACCGCAAGAATTAAACAAGAACAATGGAGGGGGGTTCGGCCGTGTTCGTGCGGTCCGGCCCCCCTCACGTTAAAAATAATAACGCAACTCAAAATAAAATCAAGTCACACGTTAGTCTTGATAAAATCACGATCAAGAATAAAATAAGGAAACCAAAAGAAATCGACAACCCCTACCTTGGTTAAGGTTCGAAGATTCGTCTACGCTCCGCGGAAGACGACGTCGCGGAGGTCGGGTGTCGTGGTCGTCGTTCGTCAAATCCGTTGATGAGGAGTTATGCCCGAAGAGACACGTCGTTGGCGGATCTTCGTTTGCCGACGAAGAAGGTCCGAGGAGGGTGCGGTGTTCCCTCTTGTTGACACCGAGGACGAAGAAGAGGGGCGTCGTTCTTCGTCGGAGTTTGAGCGTTGTAACCAATGCTCCAGCAGTGTTCATGGCTCTCATGAACAGGATCTTTCAGCCATACCTCGATCGGTTTGTCGTAGTCTTCATCGACGACATTCTGATTTACTCTACGACAAAGGAGGAGCACGCCTATCACTTGAGAGTTGTCCTTGACACACTCCGAGAGCACCAACTTTATGGTAAGCTCTCAAAGTGCCAGTTCTGGATACGTGAGGTCCACTTTTTGGGACACGTTATCTCTGAGGCGGGAGTTGCAGTGGATCCCGCGAAGATTGAGGCTGTGTTAGCATGGGAGCCACCCAGGAGCGTGACTGAGGTTCGGAGTTTCTTGGGACTAGCTGGATACTATTGGAGATTTGTGCTGAACTTCTCCAGAGTTGCGGCATCACTCACAGCCTTGACGAAGAAGGGGAAACCCTTCGTATGGACAGACAGTTGTCAGCAGAGCTTCCAGGAGCTGAGACAGAGATTGACTAGCGCACCTATCTTGAGGTTGCCTGAGGAGGGAGTAGGGTACGTAGTCTACTGCGATGCATCAGGGACGGGACTCGGATGTGTTCTGATGCAGGAGCGGGCAGTGATCGCCTATGGATCACGACAGTTGAGGCCGCATGAGCAGAACTACGCTACCCATGACCTGGAGTTAGCAGCAGTGGTCTTCGCTCTGAAGACATGGCGACACTATCTGATGGGTGAGCGCTTTACAGTCTTTTCCGATCATCAGAGTCTCAGGTATATCTTCTCGCAGAAAGACCTGAACCTGAGATAGTGAAGATGGCTCGAGTTCCTCCAGGACTATGACTTTGAGATAGTCTATACTCCTGGGAAGGGGAACGTAGTAGCCGATGCCCTCAGCAGGAGGACGGGCATTCAGCTACTTGAGGAGGCGACGGAGCAGCTAGCCTCTTTGCAGATATCCTACGTGGATAGAGATGGAGCAGCTTTTCTTCAGTCTCTCACAGTCACTCCTCCACTACTGCAGCGAGTCAGGGAGGCACAGCGCGGGGACGCTGACTGTGAGACACGGCGTGCACAGATATCCTCGGGACAGGCACCTGATGGTTTCTCCCTTGGAGCAGTGCACGACATCCTTTTCAGAGGACGTACCATGGTACCAGTAGCTTTGCAAGAGGAAGTGCTGAGAGAGTTTCATACTTCTCCTTTGGCGGTACATCCTGGAGTGGCGAAGATGTACCAGGATCTCAGACGACAGCATTGGTGGCCGGGCATGAAAAAAGCTGTAGCAGAGTTCGTTTCTCGATGCCTCACCTGTCAGCAGGTGAAGGCAGAGCATCAGGTACCAGCAGGCTTGGTACAGCCCTTGGAGGTTCCGGAGTGGAAGTGGGACGGCATATCTATGGACTTCGTGACTGGACTTCCACGCACATCCAGAGGTCACGACTCCATTTGGGTGATTGTTGACCGACTCACCAAGTCGGCACACTTCTTACCCATCAGAGAGCAGGGCTCAGTAGAGAGCTTGGGACGTCTCTACGTTCAGGAGATTGTGCGGCTCCACGGCGTGCCATCATCTATCGTTTCCGATCGAGATGCCCGCTTTACTTCCCGGCTTTGGAAGGGGTTACAGGAGGCGTTCGGGACGCAGCTACGTCTTAGCACAGCTTTTCACCCTCAGACCGATGGTCAGATGGAGAGGACCATTCAGACTCTCGAGGATATGCTCCGCGCATGTGTCCTTGACTTTGGTCGTAGCTGGGAGGACCACCTACCTTTGGTGGAGTTCGCGTACAAAAAAAGCTACCACTCCACCATCGGGATGGCACCGTACGAGGCGTTGTACGGCCGACCATGTAGATCTCCTTTGTGCTGGACAGACCCTGGGGAGTCAGCACTGGTGGGACCGGAGATGGTCCAGGCCACGACAGAGAAGGTCCAGGTCATCCAGGAGCGGATGAGGACAGCTCAGAGCCGGCAGAAGTCATATGCTGACAGGAGGCGGAGGCCACTAGAGTTCGAGGATGGCGACCACGTCTTCTTGCGGGTCTCACCTCGACGTGGTATTCGGAGATTTGGCCGAGGCGGCAAGTTATCTCCGCGCTTCATCGGACCTTTCCAGATTCTCAGCAGGATTGGCGAGGTGGCTTATCGCCTGGCTCTACCACCTCAGTTGCACCGGGTGCACGACGTCTTCCATGTATCCCAGCTGAGGAGATACGTGCACGACCCGACGCACATCATTGACCATGGGGAGCTTGACGTTGACGATGGGGCGACTTTTACGGAGGTCCCGGTGGAGATAGAGGATCTACAGGAGCGAGTCCTGCGTGGGCGATCGATTCCTCTTGTGCGCATCAGATGGCAGCACGAGAATCTCCAGGAGAGCACATGGGAGCGGGAGGCTCAGATGCGTGCTCAGTACCCTCATTTGTTTCCCTAGTTTTTGTTGTATCTTTACGGGGACGTAAAGCCCTGAGGTGGGAGTAATGTAAAGACCCGTAAAATTCAAGGGAAATTTTTTTTTTCTTAATTTTCTTTAGAATTTTACAAGAGCGCGGTTTCAGACGGCACCTGATTCCGAGGCCCGGAGTGCCCGGAATTAATTTCCGAAGTTTGGCTCGGGTACGTTCAGTGAACGAACGAGCGGGAATTCCTAACTTTTGATCCGGTGCTCGGAATTGAAATCCGAGGGCACCGATGAACTCGCAACGCCGATATTCGCTTAAAGAGACCTTTTCGGGAGTTGCGTTTGTTGCGGGTTGAAAGTTACGTTTTGGGGTTTTTAGTTTGAGTTAAATAAAATTGTGAAGAACAATTTTATTACAACAAGTTAAAACCTATCAAAGGAGGTTGGAAGTGGGACCCACACCCACTTAACCTCCCTTGGGAGGATTAAGTGTGGTGGGGCCCACACGAACCCCTAATCTTTTCAAATTCTCTCAACATACTTAACCCCTAATTAATTGGCTTAAGTTACTCTTATTTAATTATGGGAGTTAAGTCTTTTTGAATTTCAAACTTTGAAAATCTTTTGTGTTATGTGTTAATAAAATAAGAAGTAGTCTTATTTTATTTTGGGTTCTTTGTTTGTCCTTTGGAGAGCTCCTCTTCATCTTCAAGCTCTGACGAAGAACGAAGAACGCTCAAACTCCGACGAAGAACGACGCCCCTCTTCTTCGTCCTCGGTGTCAACAAGAGGGAACGCCGCACCCTCCTCGGACCTTCTTCGTCGGCAAACGAAGATCCGCCAACGTCGTGTCTCTTCGGGCATATCTCTTCGTCAACGGATTTGACGAACGACGACCGCGACGCCCGACCTCCGCGACGCCGTCTTCCGCGGAACGTAGACGAATCTTTGAATCTTAAACCCGAGGTAGGGGTTGTCGATTTCTTTTGGTTTCCTTATTTTATTCTTGATCGTGATTTTATCAAGACTAACGTGTGACTTGATTTTATTTTGAGTTGCGTTATTATTTTTAACGTGAGGGGGGTCGGACCGCACGAACACGGCCGAACCCCCCCTCCATTGTTCTTGTTTAATTCTTGCGGTGGAAGCAAAGTGGCGTGGTGCCGTCGCACCATGCGGATGATCGTACAAATAATTTACGCGGCGCCGTCGCGCTACGCCAAGGAAAAATCTTCAAGAACGCGACGCCGTCGCGCCGCGTTGAAAGGATTCATGGCACGGCGAAAGGGGCGCGGTGCCGTCGCACCGCGCCGGACGACGAACACCGCGGCCGGTTCCGGGCCGCGGTGGGACGAGAAGACCGCGGCCGGTTCTGGGCCGCGGCGGGACGAGAAGACCGCGGCCGGTTCCGGGCCGCGGCGGGACGAGAAGACCGCAGCCGGTTCCGGGCCGCGGCGGAAGAGGAGACCGGAGGCCGGGCCGCCGGCGTCGGAAGTCAAAGGCGGGACCGGAATTTCTGGTCCCGTTGGTAAAAACCGGCCGGCCAGCTGGCCGGCCGGATGACTTAAAACCGGGGAATTTAATTCCCCGGCCGGTTCTTTAAAACCCCCCTCATAATGAGGGGGGCGGTTCCATGGAAGGGGGGGGGGGGGCAGCAGCCCCCCCGGTTTAATTTAAAACCGGCCCCCACGTGGGGGGCCGATTTGTTGCAAACGGCGCGGCAAAGCCGCGCCGCCCTTCTGAAGAAGCGGGGCTTAGCCCCCCGCGTGCGCCGCGGCCCGCCGCCGCCACCGCAGCCCGCCGCCGCCGCCGCCACCGCGGCCCGCCGCCGCCGCCCGCCGCCGCCGCCGCCCCGGGGGGGGGGGGGGGGGGGGTCGGGCCGGGTCGGCCTGGACCCGGACCCCCCCGTTTCGAGTCTGTTTTGGTTTTTGGCTCATAACTTGAGCCTCGGACCTCCGAATGACGAACCGTCTGCGGCAACGCGATCCTTGGATCGAGACGGTCGTTTCGGTATATCGCACTCAAGGTTTCGGTTTACTTTGAGTTCGTCCGGGTTGGTTCGTTCACGAAACCAACCGGGCCTTCGGAGCGGAAACGCTCATATCTTGAGCTACGGACGTCCGATTGACGTGCCGTCAGTCGCGTAGTGTTCCTCTTAGTGAGACGGATCTTTTGGCATACTCCGCCCGAGGTTTGGACGCAGGTGGAGTACGGTCGGGTTGGTTTTGCCTTAAAAACCAACCGGGCCCCGGAGACGAAAATGCCAATAACTCTCAGACCGGGCGTCCGATCGACGCGCCGTCTGTTGCGTTGAGTTCCTGTTGACGATACGGAACTTTTGGATACATCAACTTCGGTCTTCGTGACAGTTGATGTATCAGCCTCTCGGCTCGTGGAGCGGACCCTCCGAACGAGCATGCTTTGTGCGGGAACCCTAGTGCTGGCTGCGACTGTTCTACTGCTACGACTGCTACTGTGACTGCGACGACGACAGTACAGAGATCCTGTGTGGATTCGACGACGACAGTACAGAGATCCTGTGTGGATTCGACGACGACGACTACAGCACTCAGCAATCCTACGTGGATCAGTGCTACAGGTCCTGTGTGGGCCCGATCCTGTGTGGGTCCTTGAGCTCAGCGGTTCTGTGTGAGCCAGCGCCTACAGGTTCTGTGTGAGCCCGATCCTGTGTGGGTCTTCTGCGGGGGTTAGTTACCTATCGATCCTTCGTGGGTCCGACGACTTAGATGGATCAGTGATCATCTTTATCGTCCTTGAAGAAGTATACCTGTGTGAGCTGAATCCTGTTGTTTTCCTGTGTGGATTGTGTTGTGCAATCCTGTGTGGATTATGTTTTGCTTTCCTATGTGGAATACGTATACTTTCCTGCGTGGACTGAGTTGTACTTGAGCTCGGAGGTTGGAGCGTATTTGAATTGATGACTTAGGTATATGTATGGGCATATACCTAAGCAGTGTCGGTTGTTACTTCGTGATTGTACTTTTCTTCGTGGTTTATCCTTTGTGGATTTGAGAGACCTTCAGGGGTCTCGGGGTCCCTACTGAGTAGCTTATACTCACCCCTGCACGGGCTTTGCCCGCACTACGTTGTGTTGGTTGCAGACGACGGACAGCGTTGACCTTAGCCGAGGCTTGCAGAGCGGGACGGTACCCGGAGATGGACCACTGGGCGGGGCGTACACGGAGCGGACGACGGGACCCGTGGAGCAGAGGAACTATCTGTACCCACCCTTCCGGTGGGATTTCCAGTGGACAGCTCGGAGTAGCGGCTTTTACTTTTCTGTTGCTGTTTTTCCCTTTTTGAGTTGTACTTTACTTTCAGTTTGGGTTTGTATTCTGGCCCATTTACTTTTCCGCACTTTCAGTCGTACTCCGCTTGTTTAGTGTTTACTTCCGCTTGTTTACTCTGTGGTGTGTGTTTACTTTTCAAAGGCAATGCCTTCCCTTTTTACCGGGATTTACGCCTTAGTGCTAGTCGCCATCCCCTGGCCTATGGAAGGCGGGCTTGGGGTAGTCACGGCTCGGACCCCGAGGGCGGGTCGTGACAATAACTTCAATTCTGTAAAACCACTTTCATCTTGCATATAATACAAACTTGAATATAAGTGAACCGATCTTTTAAAGCCAAGTAAACAGACAAGCCCGAACAATGAAATTGAACCTTATAACTAATCAAAAAGTATTTTAATGAAATAAAAAGGGTTATAATAAATCAATTACATGTAGAAGAGGTTCTTTACTTATTAATTAATAAGCCTAATTTTTTTATTCAGGTCATTAATAACAAGTGGAGAACGCCACCAGATTCAAGGTAAGGGATCCTCTCATTTTCTCTCTTAATCAAGATTGTCCTCTACACTATGCCTTTATATGTGTACTAGAAAATGATGGGGTATGTTTAAGAAACTCCACCATACTTCCTTTTGGATTTAAAAGTGATGATAAACCCCATTTCTCTCTCATCAATCCCTCTTGGTCACACCTGACACCATGCCGATAAAATCATAACGAATTCTACCCGAACGTTCTTTGTTCTTTCGGGTTGCCTTATCTTTCTTTAAAAATGGTGTTATATTATATATATATATATGAGTCTTATGACATCTGTTTAGTTGTACAAGATTCTTATATCAATACCCTTTCATCGCATTCTTTTGGAGATATACATGATTTTGAAAAGGATTTTAATGAACTGAAAAGGGTTATAATAAATCAATTACATGTAGAAGAGGTTCTGTACTTATTAATTAATAAGCCTAATTTTTTTATTCAGGTCATTAATAACAAGTGCAGAACACCACCAGATTCAAGGTAAGGGATCCTCTCATTTTCTCTCTTAATCAAGATTTTCCTCTGCACTATACCTTTATATGTGTACTAGAAAATGATGGGGTATGTTTAATAACCTCTCCCATACTTAATTTTGGATTTATAAGTGATTAGAAACCCCATTTATCTCTCATCAATCCCTCTTGGTCACACACGACACCATGCCGATAAAATCGTAACGAATTCTACCCGAACCTTCTTTGTTCTTTCGGGTTGCCTTATATTTCATTCAAAATAGTGTTATATTATCTATATATGTGAGTCTTATGACTTCTGTTTAGTTGTAAAAAATTATTATATCAAGACCCTTTCATCACATTCTTTCAGGGATATACATGATTTTGAAAGATTCTCTCCTTAAAACTTTCCGACAAGACAACCTATTTTAAGGGGACTTCCCTAATTTTTACCCAAATTTCAAGTTCACTATATCCTCTGTTTTAAGACACCATTGTCTTTAAAAAATAAGTGTTTTTATTATGAAAACCTTATTGGTTCAATTATGGTTTTATATAAAATAATGTCCTCTTTTCTATTTGAAAATCTCTAGAGTGTTTTCCATAAAACCGCACAAAAATGTTTTAATGCTAATGTTTCTAAAATACATTTCTAATATGTTGTCACTTATATTTGACACCACTTAACATTTTATATTCCTATTTTACCCTATTAATGTCCATGTATGTTCTAATCCTTTCCTTTCATGGACACTTTCATGATACACCCATTGGATATGTTTTATGTCATGACTGAGGTACCCAATTCTTTCCATGGGTACCCTTATATTTGTGTATGGTTGATTATGTATGATTGTATATGTGGTAAGAATATTTATGTGGAAAGAATATTCATGAAAATTTTGAGATGGGTGCGCCCATATAGCGCTCCAATGCATTGGTTAAGGATAAGTCTCATGAGATGCGATGTGAAACGGGATTGGTGGTTAGCCTTGACCCGTACTGAAATGGGAAACCGGATTGGCGGTTAGACTTGACCCGTACTAAAGATATGATTTATGATTCTTCCACATTTATATTATTCCATGTTTATAAGATCCCATGCTTATATTAAATGGTTTTATAAGTTTCATGCTTTGGGTATCATTATGTCATGCCTTCTAACTCATGTGCTTTAGATGTATCCTTATGTTCATTTCATTACTGGGATTTTTAGCTCATCCCTTTATTCATGTGTTCCCCAGGGTACCCTATGCAGATGTAAGAGCTCAAAGGAATTTAGAATCTCTTTATAGAGATTAAATAAAGAAGTTTTTTTTGTCCCATGTTTTATGTTATATATACCTAGTCTTCCAAGACACTAGACTTAACGATCCTTGGCTTGTACTCTGATGATTAATTATGCTTAAAATCATGAAATGTTTTATGTAAAAGGCTTGTGTCGCTATAGTTGGTATCAGATTATGGTTTAGTTATTTTTGGAGATTAGGAATAGAGCACCTTAGTGATAACCTTAAGGATGAGACTAAGTATAAGAAAACAGTCCTAAATTTTGGTGAGTATAGAGTAAGTGGTTTATCAAGCAAATACATCCTTGTTTGGATACGAGCAGGTAGAGGCGGCTCTCGCACAGATGTATCTAGGGGTAAAACCTGAAAACACCACTTTGAGCTAGACTCGAATGGGAACCGGTGCACGATAACGGACCTTGCTGCACTCATTGTTACGACACTCCTGGGGGATATGATTTGGTAGATTCATGAGCTTATTAAAAACCATTATTAAGGGACAAAAAAAGCCCATAAGAATATAAGTTAAGAAATAGATCGAGGATAACCAAGATATAAACCTAAGGAATCACAAGTTAGGTTGTACTTATTCTTTATAATTTTATCCAGTAATGTTCAATGTTTCCTTTTTATGCTCAATAGCTAAGTATTCAGGACCTCTAATTATATGTTCTTTTTCTTAGTTAATGGAAAGAAATAGAAGAACACGTTCCAACAACCAATATGATAGGCAATGTGATGATTGCCCAAATGACATGCCTAATGTGACGGAAGCGGGTGCTCAAAAACTTTATGGCATAACTTTCTCAGCTAGCTCGAGTTATGAATAATAACTTGAATCAGGTGGAACGCCTTCCTCCTCCATAGAAAGAGAAAGTTGTCATGGAATCATTCATGCGGAAAAGGCCTCCCATGTTTAGTGGGTCTTCTGATCCCCTCCTCATAGAACAATGGATTAACTCCATTGAAAAGATTTTCTCTATCCTCTAGTGCTCGAAAGAAGAGAAAGTTGTATTGTCAGTCTATCATTTTGATGGGGAAGATGATCAGTGGTGGACACTGATCAAGAATACAAAGTCCAAAGTGGAAATTGATTCCATAGATTGGGAGGAATTCAAGAGGATGTTTTTTAACAAATATTTTCCTCGAACCCTCCGTCTCAAGATAGAAAGAGAGTTCCTTGGACTCAAGCAGAAGGAAGATGAGTCCATTAGGGCGTATAAAGTGAAATTTACAAGGTTTTAAAGGTATTCCTCGGGATTTGTCATGAACACCAAAAGAAAGGTGAATCGCTTCTTTAGTAGACTAAAGCCGAGTCTATGAAAAGTGTTGGAAATTCGAGACTTAGATAGCTATGAGGAGATTTTTCGTAGTGCCCTCAAGGTTGAAATGGAGATTGGAGACTCTTAGTGGTCTCATGGGCCCAGTTAAAAGAATCGGAATATGGAAAACAACATGGGTGGTCCGTCAAAAAAATCCCATGATGGAAAGAATCCCAACTTTCCCCTTTGAAAAAATTGTGTGAAGAAGTATCTTGGTAACTGTCTGAAGGGAACCAAGAATTGATTCAAATGCGGAAAGTTTGGTCATATGGCCAAGAACTGCCGAAGGGATATGAAAAATCCCGCTAATGTTGAAGAATAATGGAAGGTTCATATCAACACTCAGCATGTAGTGTAGTGTTTTAACTGCAAGGAGCTTGGTCATTATGCGAACAATTTCCCTAAGACGAGGGTTGTTGGAGGCAATTAGCAACAACCTCCAAGGCAACAAGGAAGGGCTTATGCTATCACTACTGCTAATGTGGATCCAGAAAATGATGTGGTGATAGGTACGCTTGTTATTCATTTAGGAATAGCAAATGTACTATTTGATTCTGGTTCTACGCATTCTTTCATATCTTGGAAGTTTAGTAGAACAATTCAAACACCACCTCAAAATTTGGAGGAAAAGTTATATGTGAGAACAAATAATGGGGCAATTATTTCATCCATGGTTTATAACTCCTCCCCGGTTAATGTTTGTGGACTGAACCTACCAACAAATCTTGTCATACTTCCTTTAGTGGAGTTTGACACTATCTTGGGCATGGATTGGCTATCTTTGTACAAGGACAACATCAATTTCCAGGAAAGGGAGATTACTCTTCACATCCCAAAGCATCCTATAATTCTTTACAAGTGAAAGGAGGAAGATGAGTCTCATTTAGAATCTTCGTCTCAAGTTTGGATATTGGTTTCTTATGAGCATTCATACCTAGCTCAAATGATTGAGACAAAGGAGAGAATCATGCGTGAAGACATGCCCATCGTGAGGGATTACACTGATGTATTCCCCAAAGAGTTTTCTAGTCTTCCCCCTGAACGAGAGGTTGAGTTCTCAACTTAACTTATCCCTGGATCTCTTCCAATATCAAAGACACCTTATAGAATGGCCACCATAGAGCTAGAAGAGCTAAAGAAGCAGTTACAGGAGAATATGGAGAAGGGTTTTATACGCCTGAGTGCTTCACCGTGGGGTGCTCTAGTCCTCTTCGTCAAGAAGAAGGATAGATCAATGCACCTATGCATTGATTATCATGAGCTCAATAAAATCACTATAAATAACAAGTATCTCCTTCCATGGATAGATGACTTGTTCGATCAGCTTTGTGGGGACAGTTATTTCTCTAAGGTGGACCTTCGGTTGGGATATCACCAACTAAAGGTGAGGAAGGAAGATATTCTCAAGAACGCCTTTCAAACGAGGTATGGACACTATGATTTCATAGTGATGACCTTCAGACTCACTAATGCTCCATCAATTTTCATGGATTTAATTAATAGAGTCTTTAGATATTACCTCGACAAATTTGTGGTGGTCTTTATTGATGATATTCTGATATAATCCAAGAGCAAGGAGTAACATGAGGAGCATTTTGAAACTGTGTTAAAGACTTTGAGAAGGGAGAAGTTGTATAAAAAGTACAGTAAATGTGAGTTCTGGATGGAGGAAGTATCATTCTTGGGGAATTTTATCACCAGGAAAGGGATATTTGTGGACCCTTCCAAGATGAAGGCAATTGAAGAGTGGTCGAGGCCAACTTCTGTAACGGAGATCCTCAGATTTTTAGGTCTAGCTGGGTATTATCGACGATTTGTGAAGAACTTTTCACGATTTTCAAACCTAATGACCAAGCTGACACGAAAGGGAGTAAAGTTCATTTGGACATAGGAATGTGAAGACTGTTTCAATGAGTTGAAAAAGAGGCTTATCATTGCGCCAGTACTCACACTCCCTTCAAGTGGAGAACTCTTTGTGGTGTATAGTGATGCTTCTAAGAAAGGCTTAGGATGTGTGATAATGAAAAATGATAAAGTGATAGCCTATGCCTTAAGGCAACTGAAAATACATGAGCAAAACTATCCCACGCATGATCTGGAGTTGGTGGATGTGATCTTTGTGTTGAAAATCTAGCGGCATTATCTCTATAGGGAAAAATGTGAGATATATACTGACCACAAGAGTATAAAATATATACTCACACATAAAGAGATTAATATGCACCAAGGAAGATGGATAGAGCTCATCAAGGATTAAGAATTCTCAATCCACTACCATCCCAGTAAGGCAAACAAGGTGGAGGATGCTCTAAGTAGAAAGGATCGTGCATCTTTATCAATGATGAGAATTGAAAAGGATCTGATCTTATTAGATTTTCAAAGGATGGAAATGGGAATTATTAAGGGAGGAACATCATCAATCCTTTCTCAAATGATTTCTCAACCATCCCTCATGGAGAAAATAAAGGTTTCTCAAAGAAAGGATGTGGAAATTTAGAAAAGGGTGGAAGCTGTTGAAAATGGGAAATCCTCCGATTTCAAAATTGACGAGGAAGGAGTTGTAAGATTTGGGACAAGATTATGTGTACCATCTGATCCATAGATAAAGAAGGATCTATTGAATGATGTACATAGCTCGACCTTCTCTATCCATCCTAGGAGTACCAAAATATACCGTGATCTCTGAGAATACTTCTAGTGGGATAACATGAAGAAGAAGATTGCGGAATATATATCATGGTGCTTGGTATGTTAGAAAGTTAAAGCTGAGTGATAAAAGTCCAAAGGTATGATGCATCCATTGCCTATACCCATGTGGAAATGGGAAAATGTTACTATGGACTTTGTCATGGGTCTCCCGAAGATGTTGAAGGGAAATAATGCGATATGGGTTGTGGTTGACCGACTCACCAATACATCCCATTTCATAGCTATTCGGGAAGATCTCTCACTTGAAAAACTTGCAAAGTTTTATGTGAAGGAAGTGGTGAGACTGCACGATGTTCCACTCTCAATTGTCTCTGACCATGATCCAAGGTTCACATCTAAATTCTGGAGGATCCTTCAACATTCTTTGAGTATTGAATTAAATTTCAGCACAGCCTATCACCCTCAAACTGATGGCCAATCTGAAAGAACTATTCATATGCTTGAAGATATTCTTAGAGCCTGCTCTCTAGAATTAAAAGGTGGATGGGATCATCATATCCCATTGATTGAGTTCTCATACAACAATAGCTTCCACTCGAGTATTCAGATGGCTCCATATGAAGCTCTGTATGTAAAGTGATGTAGAACTCCAACCTATTGGGATGAAGTTAGAGAAAGAAAGCTACTTGGACCTGATCTTGTTCAAGAGATAACAGAGAAGGTTCAAGTCATCCAGAAACACATCAAATATGCTCAAAGTCGGCAAAAGAGCTATGCTGACAACCGTCGAAGGGACTTGGAGTTCGACGTTGGAGATAAAGTCTTCCTTCGAATATCTCCATGGAAGAGAGTCATGCGATTCGGGAAGAAATGGAAGCTAATCCCAAGGTATATTGGCCCCTTTGAGATCCTTGACTGCATAGGATCCATGGCATATCGGCTTGCACTTCCACCAAATATGGCTCGAGTTCATGATGTTTTCCACGTATCACTCTTGAGGAAGTACATACATGATCCCTCACATGTACTATGCTCATAGGTGGTGTAGCTGGAAGATGATCTCTCCTATGAGGAGCAGCCAGTAAAGATTCTGGATCAGAGAGATAAGGTTCTACGCAACAAGACAACCCATCTTGTCAACATGTTGTGGAGGAACCATAAGTTTGAGGAAGCAACATGGGAACTGGAGGAAGCAATGAAGGAAAAGTACCCACACATGTTTTTGGATTAGTATGTAAAACAAAATTTCGAGGGCGAAATTTCATAAGGGGGGAAGAATATAACGACCCAAAGTTTTTCAATGGAAATTCCCTTCTTATATTTATGTCATAAAATCACATGAAAGAACAACATAATGAACTACTAAGTGATAAGTGACCTTTAAATATAATTATGTCACTTCTGTGTTTTGAATTTTGAAAATTCGGCATACATGGTTGTGTTCAAGATGTTTTTTGGAGTCTAATAAAACAAAAATAATTTTTGGTGAATAGTAACCTACCCTAATGAATAGTAACATACCCTTATGAATAGTGATATACCCTAATTAATAGTAACCTCACCTATGGTGGTATAAAAATAATATTCAAGTTGGAAGTACGATATACCTATATTTTAGAATGAGTTAATGAATGTTTTAAAATTGGTTTTGATAATAAATTATTATTTTAATTAAATATTAAAATAATAATATTTATAAAATTATTTTTAAAAAATTGAATTCATTTTTGGATTCTACACATTGAAAAATGGTTAGGGTGAATTTTTGGGATTTTTCTGAAATACTTGAAATTTTGATGAATAGTAGAATCTGATAATTCACAATAAATGCTAAATAATGGATTAATTGAGTCATCGATGATGTTCTACTGATTTAAGCCCACTTGGTTAGAATTAACATGACTCATTTACTATTCTTGTTCATATAATACTTACTATTCCTTGTCTTAGGAATAAATAATAAATTAATGATTATAATATCATGAAATCCCTCCTCTCCTCCACTATAAAAACCCTCCTTCACTCCCTCTCCTCTCCACTCCTCTCAAGCTCCAAGACTTCTCTAAATTATTTCCAAAACTCTCCCAAAGGTCCTCCCCCACGTACAAAAGCTCTCAGCCTCCTCAAAATACCAAAACCTCTCCCCTTAAGAGGTTCCCAAAGGAGGAAGTCTCAAGAGGTAAATTCATCTTCCCGAATTTCTTCTTTTCTTTTAAGTTCTTTTCTTTTTAATTTATTTCCACACCTCCCTTCACCATAATAGTATGATAAATACATTAGAATACATGTACTGTAATATCTTCATGATATTGGTATATTTCATTATCTTCTCTCCTTTCCCCACCCTTTTATTTGAAAAAAATAAAAGCACCGTTTGAGATGTGCAAATTTAGCACATTCAAGGACAACAGTTTATCAATTTCTATTATTATCTTTAATTCTGGTCAAGAAACCATTTGTGTTATGATTTAACCAGATTATTATATATTTAATATATCTTATTTTTGGTTCTGTAATCCTTTGGTTCAAATGGAATTAAGTTATAAATCAAAACACATTCTTTGTAATCAAACCCACCAAATAACAAAAATGGTTATCACTAAGGTTATATATGTAATAATTCAAAATCACTCTAAGTAACATAATTAAAACTAAAATCATGTAATCTCCTAGATATTAACTAAAGAATATAACTTCAATTTTGTACAACCACTTTCATCTTTCATATAATCCAAACTTGAATATAAGTGAACCGATCTTTTAAAGCCAAGTAAACAAACGAGCCCGAACAATGAAATTGAACCTTATAACTAATAAAAAAGGATTTTAATGAACTAAAAAGGGTTATAATAAATCAATTATATGTAGAATAGGTTATTTAATTATTAATTAATAATCCTAATTTGTTTATTCAGGTCATTAATAACAAGTGGAGAACACCACCGAATTCAAGGTAAGGGATCCTCTCATTTTCTCTCTTAATCAAGATTGTCCTCTGCACTATACCTTTATATGTGTACTAGAAAATGATGGGGTATGTTTAATAACCTCTCCCATACTTAATTTTGGATTTATAAGTGATTATAAACCCCATTTCTCTCTCATCAATCCCTCTTGGCCACACACAACACCATGCCGATAAAATCGTAACGAATTCTACCCGAACCTTCTTTGTTCTTTCGGGTTGCCTTATATTTCATTCAAAATAGTGTTATATTATCCATATATGTGAGTCTTATGACTTCTGTTTAGTTGTAAAAGATTATTATATCAAGACCCTTTCATCACATTCTTTTAGGGATATACATTATTTTGAAAGATTCTCTCCTTAAAACTTTCCGACAAGCCAACCTGTTTTAAGGGGACTTCCGGAATTTTTACCCAAATTTCAAGTTCACTATATCATATGTTTTAAGACACCATTGTATTTAAAAAATAAGTGTTTTTATTATGAAAACCTTATTGGTTCAATTATGGTTTTATATAAAATAATTTCCTCTTTTCTATTTGAAAATCTCAAGAGTGTTTTTCTTAAAACCGCATAAAAATGTTTTAATGTTAATGTTTCTAAAATACATTTCTAATATGTTGTCACTTATATTTGACACCAATTACCATGTTATATTCCTATTTTACCCTATGAATGTCCATGTATGTTCTAATCCTTTTCTTCATGGACACTTTCATAATACACCCATTGGATATGTTTTATGTCATGACTGAGGTACCCAATTCTTTCCATGGGTACCCTTATGTTTGTGTATGGTTGATTATGTATGATTGTATATGTGGTAAGAATATTTATGTGGAAGGAATATTCATGAAAATGTTGAGATGGATGCACCCAGATAGCGCTCTAATGCATTGGTTAAGGATAATTCTCATGAGATGCGATGTGAAACGGGATTGTCGGTTAGCCTTGACCCATACTGAAATGGGAAACCGGATTGGCGGTTAGCCTTGACCCATACTAAAGATATGATTTATGATTCTGACACATTTATATTATTCCATTTTTATAAGATACCATGCTTATATTAAATTATTTTATAAGTTTCATGCTTTGGATATCATTATGTCATGCCTCCTAACTCATGTGCTTGAGATGTATCCTTATGTTTATTCCTTTACTGGGCTTTTTAGCTCATCCCTTTGTTCATGTTTTCCCCAGGGTACCCTATGCAGATGTAAGAGCTCAAAGGAAGTTAGAAGCTCTTTATGGAGATTAAATAAAGAAGTTTTTTTAGTCCCATGTTTTATGTTATATGTACCTAGTCTTCCAAGACACTAGACTTAATGATCCTTGGCTTGTACTCTGATGATTAATTATTCTTAAAATCATGAAATGTTTTATGTAAAAGGATTGGGTCGCTATACCTTTCTTTGGAATTTTAAATGAAATGGTTAAAATGTAAATTGAATTGAATAAAAAATGGAATGGAAGACTATGTCCCTTTACCTTTGGTTGTTGTACTTATTTCTTAGGCATGAGATGTTATTTAAATCCAAAAGACCAATTAATATGAATGGGAGGATTCATGTGATGTTAGGCCTCCTAAGCCTATGATTGTATGTGATCCACCTTTTGAGGTAAGTAAATTTCATATATAAATGTTATGTCCAATTGAATTAAAATGTGAACTTAAATGTTATGGGTAGTCTTTAGGACCCATAACCATTCTTATTATCATGAAAAGAGGTGGTGATGGGTTCTAACTCAGAAATACATAAATAGAATCTTCGGGATTGTTTAATTAAATGGTTTTTAAATGAATTTATCATTCCCCTTGTATGACACATGGGTTATTATATGAATTTCATGGATGGACTCACTTGGAAGTTGGTTCATATATGTCATGAGTGATACTTGGACTCCCTGTGTGGACTATTAAGGATAGGATTAGAGGGAAGACTGTTATTATGAAATGGGTGATACTTGGACTCCCTATGTGGAATTCCATGTAAAAAATAAAATGGAATATTATTATGCATGCCACTAGTGACACTTGGGATCCCTTTGTGGACTACCAAGGATGGAATCAGAGGACGTTAACTTTATACCACAGCTATATCGGTACCAGGGTTCCTATAATGAATAAATAGGATGGGATTATAAGGTGATAGCTTCAAGTTATTCTAGGAGTAATACCTATTTTCCAAATTATTAATGTCAAGGATGAGCTTAGGTTTCTTTCAAATTAAATAATAAATTGATTGTATGAAGTGTCTAACAAGCCAAAGCATAAGCTTGGATTTGATCAGAGACTTACTTTTATGATGGAATTACTATAAAAATATTGACCAGATATGATTCATGGGGAACACTTGGGTTATGATCCAAGTCCCAATACTTTATTAAACATTAAATCACGATTGACTGATTACTCAGAGATATTCCGACTTAGGTTGAAGAAGGTAGCAGAGGAAGGGTGTTCCATGGGAACCTAAAACTATGTGGGTTATTTATTAATGCACTTAATTTCCATATTTATGTGTTATTTGAACACTGGTAATTATATATTCCTGGACTGGATGACATTAAACACCATTGGTGGTGGCCTACTGAGTTTATTTGACACCTTTCTTGGGCTACCATTTGGTACTCGGATAGACTTCATGGATGAAGGTAGGGATAGGGAAAATTTCCTAGTTTCCAATCCTTGATTTATTATAACATGGGAGTGGGAGATAATAGGCCAATTTATGGATTGGGTTTTTATTCGGTGATAGTATTTTGGTCCTTTTGGTTATTTTTATTATAGTTGTATGTACATGTACCTACTAACATGCCTTCATTTTTTATTTTATTATAGAATGTCATGATTATCATTTTTATATGATATTTATGGCTAAGATTTATTGTTTTTATTTATATATAGTGGATGTTTAATCTTTCCCTATTCATTTATATTTTATGCTTCCATTATTGACTGATATGATTATAACCTTGTGATACACTCTGATCCTGAGGGTATAGTCTCCTCGATATTCCTTAATAGAACTTCACTACTAGTCAGCAACACCTGGCCTATGGGGAGGTGTGCTTGAGGTTATGTGTCCAACCGGGTTTGATAACTATTGAGTAAACTAGGTTTGGGATGTCACACAACCAACCTGACTTTTTACAGGAATCACAACATATACTAACCTGACTTTTTTTTTGGGAGTCACAACCTAAGGAACTTCATTTTGGTTAGAAGAATAACCAATACCATACTTTGTTTTAATTGGAAAAACATAAACTAATGATTAATAATAAAAAATGAATAAAATATTTAACATAGAAAAATCAGAAAGAAGTTAGAAATAAAAAATGAGAAATGTATGTGGAAGTGGATGTAGATCTTAGTACTTTCATCACTTTAGTAGCAAAGAGTTTATTTTTGAATTTCCTTTATGATCGCATAAATTTAATAGTAGTCATAGAAGATCTAATCACTTAAGAATCATGTACCAAACAAGTATTCAACTAATTTATATCTCATATGGAATTATTCATTATTTATTTATAGTCAAATTACCACTAGTCATCTCCTTCCCTCATTTGATTATCATTATGCGGGAGTTTTCAAAAAACACTTCACACTAAGAAACGGTAAAATAATAAAATTAAACACATTATTATTACCTATTTAAACTTTATGTGTTTTTAAAAGATTAAATTTTGATTTTTCTAATTCCTACATTTAACACATTATAACAAATTATAATATGATCATTAGTATATATGAGATTATTTTAAATAAATTAAAAATTAAAAATTACTCTTAAAAACATGAGGTAAAAAATATATAAAAGACAGAATATAAAACAAATAAACATATACTGCATTTGTGTTTTTGAATAAATTATCTATGCACAAAAAAATAAATTAAACATATATTAATATTTTTAACAAATATAGATAATTTAAAAATTAAAATATCAATTAAAATTTATATTATAAAGTTATAGTAACAAAAAAATTATATAAAAACATAAAGCATGTTTAAAAAATAACTCACGGTCACAGAGTTTATAACTAACAGATGAAAGTATCTTATAACACTGCCCTAAAGTTGATAAAGGTGATACCATGTGATGGTCGAAGGAGTCTTCTACCAGTATTAGTTTGTAGGAAGCTTGTACTTCCACTACCATTCGAAGGTTTAAGGAGGTGAGTGCTTCCGTGAACAAGGGATATAATGATAGTGTAAGAGAGGATCTTTTACTGGTGTGTAGTTAATCCACCACCGTGAAGAGGTGATGTACATTATACCAATAAAACATAAGATTTTATACCATTAGTAGGGGGATTAGGGGAATAGTAAGAGGTTACTTCCGCTATTGTTAATTCTATTATCACTAAAGGATCTATACCACTTTTGTTCAAGTGCTATTGTTGTATGATAAAAACAGGATGCTACCTCTAGAATAATATTCTACCAATAGAATAAGATGATGTCGATGAAGATATGTTATCATCACTACAGTCTATGGATGCATGTGATATCATTAGTAGATGTTTCACTAAAGCTACTACTACTAAACCAATCAAGCAGCTAAGTAGTAGAAGGAACTACACTGTTGTCATGGCATGTCAAGGGACATGTTGAAGTTGTCAGAGGTCGGTGGTTGCACCATGCGAGTTGAGCTATTTAACTATGAAATAATTCTTCTATGATCATGAATGAGATATATGTACATATATATATATATATATATATTCAAATATTCAAAAACCATTACATGATGCAATCAGTGGTGAGGACAGGTACTATCATGGTTGATTGAGAATGGTGCAAGTAGTGTCTGTCATGGTTGATCACTTATGATCTAAAATTTAATAAACTCGTGGATTCATGTTGATTTTATATAGACTGGTAATACATGGATGAAGCAGAAACTCTCTTAGACTCACAAAATCAAAAAACACATGTTGCGTGCTATACCAGTTAAGGTAGAAGTATTTTCGTTACTTTTGGGCTTGTGTTCAAAGGTAATAGATATGAACCGTGAAGCTAGCATGAAGGTGTAGAGGAAATGAACCAAGCGAGTATGAAACTCTCTTATATATGTATGTATGTATGTATGTATGTATGTATGTATGTATGTATGTATGTATGTATGTATGTATGTATGTATGTATGTATGTATGTATGTATGTATGTATGTATGTATGTATGTATGTATGTATGTATGTATGTATGTATGTATGTATGTATGTATGTATGTATGTATGTATGTATGTATGTATGTATGTATGTATGTATGTATGTATGTATGTATGTATGTATGTATGTATGTATGTATGTATGTATGTATGTATGTATGTATGTATGTATGTATGTATGTATGTATGTATGTATGTATGTATGTATGTATGTATGTATGTATGTATGTATGTATGTATGTATGTATGTATGTATGTATGTATGTATGTATGTATGTATGTATGTATGTATGTATGTATGTATGTATGTATGTATGTATGTATGTATGTATGTATGTATGTATGTATGTATGTATGTATGTATGTATGTATGTATGTATGTATGTATGTATGTATGTATGTATGTATGTATGTATGTATGTATGTATGTATGTATGTATGTATGTATGTATGTATGTATGTATGTATGTATGTATGTATGTATGTATGTATGTATGTATGTATGTATGTATGTATGTATCGATATATTTATATATATATATATAATAAGAAATTTATATATATGATATAAAATTTTAATATAAAAAAACTAATCATGTGAGGTATTTAAAATTTAATAAAACAAAAATTATTAAAACATTAACATAAACAAAATACAGTCTTTATGAATACCACTATCAAAAATATTATATTTACATATAAAATATAGATCCTAATTGTGAGAAGTTCATTTTAGTAATTCATAATTCTCATAATTCAAGTAATTATATTTACAATTATTTATGAATTTAAACGTATCATTATCATAACCCAAATAAAAATTTATAAACATAATGATAAAACCTATTTTATTTAATTATGGTTAGACAATAAGTTTTGTAACTAACATTAAATGTTGAATTATTATCAATACACCGAAATAGTTAAAATATAAATGTGAGATAAGCAATAACTTACATAACATTAAAAAAATAATTAATAAAATATTAAATTAATTATCATTATTTAATTAAATGTGAAGTATTTTTAATTAATAATACATTAAAACAAATAAATTCCATTCTAAAAAACTATCCAACACTAACAAAAATATTTCATGTTAGACTTGATGTTGATATTGTATATTGTTATGTTCCAATGTTTCTTCATGGACTTATTATAGGTATTTCAAATTACATGTGGGCCTAATTAATATTATATTTAGTTCATTGTTAGGATCGTATATAAGAAAATGATTTCATTATTTTTACTCCAAGTATGTTATTTAAGGAAACTAGTAGTGTCTTTTAAGCATGATTGTTGTTTCAATAATTTTCAAGTAATCTAAAAGTGGAATATTGATATCATGTGAATTTAAAGAAATTGTATTACATGGGATGGGTTGTGAACTCTAACTGATTAAATCCACTTCCTATACTCTAATAGATAGATTGAAAATATCCTAACTTAGTATGAACCTTACTATTCCCATGTGATGGGATTTTTCCCTGACTCTAGTATAATTTTCCTTCTTTTGAGGATGGATCTAGTGCTTCATATCAAATTCCAAGTTAAGGCTCAAAGTAGGTATGTGGGTATAAATCCTTCTAGTATAGGGATTTAATTGTTTTTTATCTATTAATTACTTGTTTATTTACTATTTCTCTATATTGGATGATGACTTCTAATAAAATTTCACTGTTTTATATTTATTTAAATGATTATGAATGTTCATGAATACAACTTCTTATTCACTTTTGAGTAAAGTCACATTGGTGGTGCTCTACTGAGTATGTATATTCTGACACCCTGTATATATACTCTGACAAACATCTATCTCCACTCATTGCATTTTTTATGAAAGGTTCATATTTAGCTATTAGATGTTGTGATGGTTATTCAGAAGTCAGTGGATGTTTGTATATTCAAAATCCATGTGGTATTAGAGAAGGATACCTTGTTTACAAGACCAATTTAATCTCATCTACTTTTCATTAGTTATATTAAGATTTCCTTGGGGTGCATTATTCTTATCAGTGTGTCAACTTGTTGTATAGTGTTTTTTTCATTTAAATAGAAATATACTTGTTTCTTTTAAATTATTATTAGATTATGGAGGTGTGTCTTGTTTATTGGTTTAATTTCTATAATGTCCAACATGTGTATGATATAATCCAATACCTTGGGAGTATAAAATATGGATTATAACACTAATAAAAGTGGATAAATCGTTCCCCAAGGTTATCCTAAGACCCACAATGCTAGTTTCTATCCCCTGGGGATCATGGAACAACCTTGGGATCAGTGATGATCCTAATTTGGGAGCTACTCAGGTAATTCGGGTGAGGGTCATCACAAAGTGGTATCAGGTCACAATGTTTTATTATATTTCTAGGACTTTAACCTTTAAGATGGGAGATAGGATAATAGGAACTTAGGAATTAACCTATAAATATATCTATCTAGCATAACTATAGCAGAAGACTAAGTTACCAGAGGCAATTGGGTGTTCAGTTTAGGCACTATAGCTATGAGTAAGATATTATTCTCAATCTTGCATAATGGAATTTGGGAAAAATTGAGATAGAGGTTATACGGATCAATTAAAATCCACCCTTTGTATTAGTTAATGCATCACTGGTATAACAACACATCGGGATGTGTGCATTTAATTCATATTATTCTAATCATATATGCGAATGGCCTTAATTAATTAAATAATTTCTAATAAATTAAATGTTTTTCTCTTATATACCATAATAATTTCTATCTAATTAATTAATGTCATTCACATTCTATCCATTAATAAAATTGATTGGTTATTCTCTCTTAGAAATATATCACATAATTTTCATTTGAATTAAATTTTTGAGCATGAATTTTTTTCTAGATTTAGTTTTCAATAATACAACTTAATATCTATTTAGCGATGTGTCAGTAGAATAATTTTATGATTCATAAAATGAGCATGTTATATGTTAATTGAAAAGTTTTAAAAAATATATTTTTATTTTTTCTAGTGAATATATTATATACTATTTCCATCACATGTCTATTGAAATTCATTATTAGTTATACAAAACATATTAAAGTTTTATAAGTGATAAGAGGCAATTTTATACTCATGTGTTTCAAATAAAAAGGTGGGTTTTTGAAAATTCATGGTTATTTTGAAATTATTATGTCTTTGAAAATTAATAACTAAGAATGTGTTTTCTTAAATTTAATGAGTGAAATAAGTAATTTTTATAAAATTAAATGTTTTAAAAATGGATATGACGTTTTGTTTTGATATAGAATTTGATTTCTTCTAAAAAATGTTGTGGTAAGTGAATATTTTTAACAAACCATATCCAATTGGTGGGTAGGAATAGCTAAACCCTGGATAAGTTTTATGGGGGGATTTTTATATGACTGGGAGTAGTTTATTTGATGGGGTTGTTAAGGATCATAGGAATCTTGGTGGTCTTTTGATATTGGGATCTGGAGGTATTTAGTAGGCTATATTAATTTTAAAAATTTTACAATGGGATTTGGGTAAAAACCTAGAATAGGTATTGAAGCTTTATGGAAAGTTTTTATTTTAGTGTTAGAATAACATCATATTTTATGGTAATGTATTAGGATGTGTTTGGGATTTATATGCCTTGTGAACAATATAATTGTATGTATTTAGGGTTATTTGAGTTGAATTTGAATGTTTTGAATCATGAGTCTGATAAACACTCAGGTATGACTATTGGTGGATTTGATTTCGCTCGAGGACTTAGTGATGTTGTCATAATTTGGATAAATGTTAATTTCACATTTTTGAGGATGAAAAGTTTTATGGCGGAGTGTTTGTAAATACATGTTTCCTATTATTATTTAATTAAATGGAAAATTTGGGTAATTTTGAGAAATTAAGAGTGATTTATTATTGAATTTTTGTTTTTAGATTATTTTTTTCTCGTTTTAGGTTTTAGTCCTTGAATTTGAAGTTTGGGGTGGATTTTTTGTGTGCTTTGATGAGTTTTGGGGTTTGGTAAGAGGTTTGGGAGTACTAATTTCAGCTTGTGTGTGTTTGGTAGAGGATATTTCATTTGAGGGATGTATAAAGAGGACACCAGAGTTGTTATGGATGCCACTAGAGTTCTGATTGATACCATTGGAAGTCTAGTGGATCCTTCAGTATGCTAAAACCCTACAACTTGAAGTCCAATGGTTTTCCACTAAAGTTATAATGGGTTCTATAAGGTTTTCTCAAAAGGTATAAAATATTAATTTTATAAAAAATATCTTAAATTCCCAAATGGGGGTGAACCTCATTCTCCCTCTCTCATACGATCTCCTAGGAGATCTCCCACTCACACATCTCCTTCACCTCCCTCTTATACATGGATCAAGGGTTCTTTAAAGAATATTTTTCCACTAGTTTTTGGTAGGTTTTTCCCATCTTATCTTTTCTTCCCTATTATCTCTTCACCTTTATTTTCACCTCCCTTAGTTGGTAATTTACTACTATGGTTTCATTGATTCGTAGTGAAATCACCTCTTAGAATATGAATTATTCTTTCATTGTTTCAAGGAGGATCCTAAGGTTTGTTTTCCATCTATTTTTAATTGTTTTTTTATAATTAGAGTAGGTATTGACTTATTATAGGGTTTTCATAGTTTAGGGATAAAATTGAGTAATGGTTTAGGGGATTAAATCGGGGATTTAGGCTGCTTTGATCTTGCATTTATTTTTTAGTATTTAGAAATCGTTTTTAATGGGGATTAGATTGTAATGCTTATATAGGTTGTTTTTTGTATTTTCTTGTTTATGTATTCTTATCTAATGATTCTTAGGGGTTATTTTGGTATTTTTTGGGAATTTATAAAGCTCATAAATTGTTAAGGTAGGAGGTCTCAACCCACTAGTTTTCATTTTTCAATCTACTGAATCCCAAAAACTCAATTTGGGTCCCTTCCACCCTAGATAAAACCTCAAAAACATATTTTAAACATTTAACTATTTCTAAAAATGTAAACTCTAAATCAAAATCAATATATTAAAATGGTCACAATTACACCCCCATCAGAACCCAAATTTTCTCCAAGTCCACTATCACAAACCCATGTGATTAGTTACAACTAACTTTTTTATAAAAATCATTTTTTAGTAAGAGTTAATTAAATGGTGAATTCATATAACTTTTAGAAATTAAGTAATTAAAGTGAGAGATTTTTGAATTTGTTGTTCTTGTATGAGAGTTCATTTTTTTTTGGGTTTAAGTCATTAAATTTTAAGTTTGATGATGTATTTTTTGAGTGTTTTTTGATATTTTTTAGTGTTTGGTAAGAGATTTTGGATGACAGATTATAGTAAAGGTGTTTTTGATAGAGGATATTCCCTATGGGTATCCAAAGGCCACTGGAGTTCTAGTTGATACTACCGAAAGATGGGTGGAGCCTCGACTAGGCTACTTACCTACCACTAAAAGTCTAATGGCTACTCACCATAGTTTTTCTAGGTTCCATGTATTTTTTTAAGGTAAAAATGGTCAATTTAACTTAAAATCACTTATAACCCTAAATAGAGACCCTTGACCCTCATTATCCCCTACTAATTTACGTTCTTGGGAGTGCTCCACCTTACTCATCTTCTCCTCCTACATCTTTTCCATGGATCTAGTGTTATTTAAGGAGTATTCATATTCTAATTTTAGGTAGGTTTTATCCCCTATCCTCTTCTCATCCCACTTCTCTAATTCCTTTCTTTTATTCTCCCTTGATTGGGAGTTTTCCTTTGTGATTTCACCAAGTCATAAAGAAATCACCTCTTAGCCTAGGGTTTCTTCTTTTCTTGGATCAAGGATTCCCCTAGGGGTTATTAGATATATTTGTTTCATTGTTTCACAACAATGTGATTAAGGTCAGTTTATTATAGGGTTTTCACATTTTGTGAATAAAATCGAGTAATGTTTTGGTGTATTAAATTAATGATTTATGAAATATTGATCTAAGGTTTATTTTTAGAGTATTCCATCAAGTTTTTTGTTAGGGATTATTTTTCCTTCCTTAGGGTTGTTGGTTTATTTGAGCTAAATTATTATATATTCTTGTTTAATGATTTGTATAGGTTAGTCAAGGATTGTTTGAGAATGGATAATTTTTTTAATAGTTAAGGTAGGGGATCACAACTGACTGAGTGAATTTCTACACTATTCCTGAGACATGCCTACCTATTATTTTCTAAATAAATTATAAAATTAAAATAATATTTTAATAATTATGAATGGATGGAGGTCAAAAATATTTTGGTATAATAATTAAAAAGGGTTTTCGAAGGATTTATACAATAAATATATAGTAGTTTTAATTTATCCTTACTTGATTCCAAAAACACATGGCTTATGGACTTGTGTAAATTGAATTTTAGTGCAAAAATTCAATTCAAATTGATGATTAATTTTAAGTAAGATATGTTGGGTATTTCATGTATTTTATTTTCATTTGTTTTTTATCTATTAATTTATGTTTTTTTATGTGAAATAAAAGTTGGTAAAGTCTTGTTAGTCTAAGTTTCATTTTTTAAATAGATTATCATGCTTGGATTCCTTTCTAAATTTATTATACTTGTTTCACTGCTTTAGTTTGAATAGATTCATGACTTGAAACCTTTTCATGTTTTCTTTAGTATGTGATACTATTCTTATACTATAGGTTCATTATTTTTCTCCTTCAATATTTAAATGTATATACATTTCCTATCTATTTTAAATATTGAATTGGGTGACTATGTTTTGTTAAGTAATTGACCTTCATAATTTTTCCCATGTTTTTCTATGTATATCACTTCTTTTTACTTATCCTAAATGAGTTATAATTCAATAATATAAACATAAATTTGGTTAAGATTTTGAATCATTGGTGAGATGACTGATGGGTAAGTATAGGTGAAAATAAATCATATGTTTCATGAAATCATTTTGATTTATTAAACCACATTTCTATCTAAACCAAGAAATAATTTTTTGAAACTCTAAATTATTTATTTTTATCAAAGTATTAAACTTAGTTTTGTTTTAAAATAGACTTCTAAATTAAAAATTTTATTTCATTAAATTACCACTTCTTCAAAACTTAGTCATTGTTTTGTTATAATCAAAGTATGGATTTTGAATAAAATAAATGAATTTATTTAACTGTAAAAATTTAATTTAAAATAAAACATTTTAAAAAAACTAATTTTTCCTAAAATTCAGTTTAAAATATGAAAACCTATCCCATAAGATATCTTTTTCGACTGTTTATGTTACTACCTTTACCCAACCTAGTACCCCATTTGGTTTGGTCACGATTAGTATGAATTTTTAATCATTTCCTTATTTATTACTGCATATTAATTATTATTAGAATACCCTGGAGTAGTAGTTATAACATTAAATTTTTGGTCTCATATAGATGTAAAAAATTTACTAAAGGGGGGTGAATTTAACTTTGGAACTTTTAAAACAAAAAAAACAATAAGAGTTTATTATTGTACAAGGTAACACTATTAGTACAGTGTTCAAAAAATAATGCAGAAAAAATAAAATATGAACATGGTATTTTTATAGAAGTTCATATCACCAAGATACTACTTCACTCTTAAATATTTTCTACTCAATAAGAATATTAGTACCCACTAAGAAACCTCACTTCTAAAGGTGTGATAACCTGTTTACAAACCCTACCTTTTACAATCCCTAGAGACACATCCAACCTGACTTTTTATAGGAGGCACAACCTATACTAACCAAAAAAAATTTGAGAGTCAAAACCTATAAACCTTCCTTTTAGTTAGGTATAATAATTTATATCAAACTTTCTTTTGATTTAGAAAACCATAAATTTATGCTTAAGAAAAAACAGATTAAGAAAAGATTTAATAAAAAATATATAGAAATTACAAATAAAAAATGAGAAATGGATGTGAAAGTGGATGTAACTCATGGAAATTTTCTCGCTTCATCACAAAAGTGTTGAATTTTGAAGTTCCTTTGTGATTACCCTAATTTAATAATAGTCATATAAGATCTTAACACTTGAGCATCATGTATCATACCAGCATTCATGTAATTTCTAGCTCACACTGCATGCCTCATAATTTATTTATAGAAAAATTGTCAATGGTCATATCATTTCCTCATTTTATTCTCATTATGTGAGAGTTTCCTAAAATCACTTCACACCAAGAAATTCTAAAGTAAAAAAAGTAAACACATTATCGTTTCCTGTTTAAACTTCAAGTATATTCAAAGAATAATTTTGGCCTGCTTTAATTCTTTCATTCAACTCATTAAAATAAATTTTAATATTCTTGTTAGTATATATGAGAGTATTTAAAATAAATAAAATAATAAAAAATACTCACACAAACTTTTAGTAAAAATATATATAAAATTAGTGTATAAAAAAATAAAGTTAACTTATTAATTCTAAAAAAAATATTTCCATGATATTTTTCTATCAAACAACTTCCAATATAGTTGTTAAAAATATATGTATATTTTAATTTAATTGAAAAAAATAAAATAAAATGAATAATCTTTCAATTTATTAAAATATAAAAAATAATTAAAACAGATCATTGTTACACATATATTACATGTGTGTTTTTGAATAAATAATTTATGCACAAAAAAATTAATCAAACATCCACTAATATTTTTTAATGAATATAACTAATTTAAAAATTAAACTATCAATTAAAATATTTTCTATAAAGTTATAGTAATAAAAAAATTAAATAAAAAATTAAAGTATGTTTTAAAAAAATAACTCATGGTCATAGAGTTTATAATTAACTTTATAAGGAATCTGATGTTGCTACTGTGAGGCTGGTGAAGGTGATAATGTGCAGCAGTCAAAGGAGTATAATACTACTTCCTGTTTGGAGGAATCTTGGGATAATGTTACTATTTTAAGGTCATAGGAGGTGATTAATTCCATTAATTTGGGATCTATTATCATTTTAATAGATTATATGCTACTGATGTGTGTTCAAGCTACTACCGTGAAGAGGTTATGTACATGTTATCACAAATACATAGGAGTTTCTAGCATTAAAAGCCGAAATCAGAGGAAAGGTAGGAATTTGATTCTACTACCATTATTATTGTCATAACCAGTGGAGTTTTATCATTATTTTTGTAGTTCTACCATCAAATGAAAAAAGGGTTCCACCTCTAGAAGAAGATTCAACCACTAGAAGAAGATTATATCAGTGAAGAGTCGGTATTGTTGATGCTGTTGATGGATTCATGTGATACAATTAGTATATGGTGAATCAAAGCTAATACTATTAAACTGATCGAGGAAATAATAAGAATAAGTACCTTAACTACTACTTTGGTGCACTGAGGGATATGTTAAATCTACTAGAGGTTAGCAGTGGTACCATGCAAGTCACAGTGTAGCACCGTGAAAGATGACTTCCATTGTCACGAACTGAATCTAGTCTCCATCATTAATGGAAGAAAACCCAACCCATGGAAAGGCCTGAAGGGAATTCTCTATCCCTAAAGGCTGTAATAAGTGCTCAGGTATCATTTATTATGGTTTGGTAATGATTTACCTGAGTTTAGAATCATTTAACAACCAAAAACAATCAATAAACCAAATATAAAAATTTATGCCAAATATGCCTTAAATAAAATATAGAACTGAACACATAGGTTTAAACATGACAAAATAGGTCTAAATATACATAAAAGTATCATAAAAACAGCCCAAGGGACTCCACACGACAAGGGTTTATCACCCACAAGCTGTCTCCATAACACCGCACCAAGGGAAGAAACTAGATTCCTGAACCGCCATCACCCAAGGCCTTTCTTTTACCTACATCAAACATGATCAGGTATACTAACACCTAATAGGTGTAAGTAGAGTGTGAGACTAATCCCAATAGTATACCACCCAAATAATTCCATATATTAATCAATACAAGATAAAAAACATGCAACCTTTTGATAAACAAGAAATGGTGGAAATAAATTCTAAAGAATGAAACTTTTGAAGGTAAATACTTTTCAAAGGGAAATTTCAAAGAGTGAAAAAATTTAATTAAAAAATTTAATATACTGAATTTTTTCATACAAACAAACCCTAATTCAAGGATAAATACAAAATATCCAATGAGCACTAATCTCGAGAACACCCCTAGGCACTAGTTAGTTTCAGGCCCCATGTACCTCATATCCAAGTGTAAAGTAACCATAGTAATATCCATTATAGGGGATGAGCCACTAGTAGGGAACATACCCATAACCAATTGGTCCCCAAACATCATCAATATAGTTTTTTTAGTGTTTTCAATGTCCAAATTACTAAGTGAAAGAGGGACAAAACCACTCTGGGTCACTAGCGTGCAAGTACACGTTCACCCACCTAGATGCTCGGGTTTCCTCATTTATGATCAAACAAATTCCACATGTTACCAAAAAGCAATTTCACATAAAATCATAAGTTCTGGTCACCCAAATTCAAAACATTATCTACACATGCTTTGCACCACTTATATAACTCAATAAAACATTTGGAATTTCTATAAAACAACATTGCAAAATATAACAATGTTTTGCACATAAAATCCATTAAAAACCCCACTTTTAACACCATGTGCATACCCATATTTCACCAAAACAGAATTTAAAGCACTTAAACATTTTAATAAGACCATTTCATCAATTAGAAAACAACCTCAAATGATCCAACATGGGATATCCATGAAAAACACCCATTTTCACACAAAAGTTCCATTTTAGCACCATTCGCTTAACAAACGCCACCCAAAATAGTTTTCGAACCAACAACCAAGGAATATGAACATGAAAAAATTATAAATCTAGAAATAATAAATAATCCAAGAGTTCTTACACATGGAATCACCTACCATAAGTGTCAAAACATCAAATCCATGTGCGAAAGTTCACTCGCACCACCACCGCACCACAAGGGAGTTCAATCAAACCTAAAACCAAAAGATTAGACCAAGAAATCCATAATAAAACCCTAGTTTCGAATCCATACTTTCTGGAAAATAGGAACTTCAAGAATAAATGGAATAAACCCTAAGAAATGGATAAAACCCTAAGGAAATGGGAGGAGGAAGGAAGGAAACACACTTACTTCAGAGATCTAGAAGAAATCACCCCCAAATCCACCAAAAGTTGAATCTTTAAGAAACCAAAACTAATAGGGAGGATCTAATGAAGCTGATGAGGTCAAGTGGGGATTTAAATGGGGGAAAATAGTGAAAATTGAATGGTTTATGGATGAAAAAAATTACCTTTTCAAATATGGAAGATTTGAGAAACCCTGAGAAATTTCACCCTAATCCGCAATAAAAATGAGATCCAAAGAGGAAAAAACGATAATGGGGGTTAGACTAGGGTTTTTTTATTTGAGTGGGAGGTAGAAACACCAAAAAACATTAAAAATTGAATGAGATATTAAAGAATTAATTTTTTTTAAAGTAGGAAATGGGCTCAAGGGTTGGCCCAATTCCTAACTAAATTACCCAAATCCAAAATGATAATGAGTTATAAAGGGGTCAAAATATACATGGTGGATTGAATAGGTCAGGGGAGGTGAATTGGGAAGTATAATGGGTGAAATTTTTAAAAAAAATAGAGTTATAAAAGAAATAAATTTTGTTTTTAAATTTGGAAATGGGATCACGGTTTGGCCCAAATCATGATGAACCCCTCCACCCCCCCCCTTCTCCAAAAATACATGGGAAACCCCCAAAAACAAAGAAATAATATAAATTAAATGAAAAATACCTTTAAAAGAAGTCATGTATGTGACAGTTATCCCCACCATAAAAACTTTTTGCCTTCAAAAAGTCATCTTGAAGCGTGATCAGATAAGAGAAACAAAAACCGCTCTTCGACCCAAGACTTCCACTCCCATGTCTCATGCTCATCAGTCCCACGCTACCATAAGACTAAAACTATAGTAATAGTATTCCCTCAAAGAAATTTTTCTTGGGAATCAATAAATCGCACCAACCGTTCAAACACCAATAAATCGGGCTCTATCTCTTGTTCTTCCCAATTCAGCACATGGGACAGATCTGGGTTGTACTTTTTCTACTAGGAGGCATGGAAGACGTAATTAATGGAAGTCAAGTGAGAAGGAAAGGCCAACCTTTATTCCACCCTGCCAATACAATCGGTGACCTCAAAAGGACCGATATACTGTGGCATTAGTTTCCCTTGCTTTCCCAATCGACGATGGCCCGGACGAGGGGGAACTTTCAAGAATACCATGTCACCCATAGAAAAATATATGTCTTGAAACCTTTGGTCAACATAATATTTATGATGACTTTGAGATTTCAAGAAGCATTTACTAATCAACATGACCTTCTCATATGTCTCTTGCACAAGGCTCGACCCCAACAGTGAAGTCTCACCTACCTCAGCCCAACATAGGGGGGACAGACATGGCCGACCATAGAGAACCTCAAAAGGAGACATCAAAATTAAGGATTGGTAACTATTATTATAGTAAAATTCAACCAATCCCAAATGGATATCCCTTTAACCTCCAAAGTCCAAAACACATGCACGAAGCATGTCCTCCAGGATCTGATTTTCCCACTTTGTCTAACCATCCGTTTGAGGATGGTAAGTCATGATCATCTTAATCTGTGACCCCAAGGCCTTATTAAGTACTTCCCAAAACAAAGAAGTGAAACAGGGGTCTCTATATGATACAAGTACTAATAGAACACCATGAAGACTTACCACCTCTTGGATATACAAATGGAACAACTCATCTACTTTAGAGGTATCTTTGATTGGAATAAAGTGGGATGGTTTGGTCAGATGATCAATCACCTAAATAATAGAATTATTACCCTGAGGTGTATGAGGTAATCCAACAATGAAGTCCATGGAGACCTCGTCCCACTTCCAAGTAGTAATGGGTAAGGGATGGAGAAAATCAGAGGGCCTTTGGTGCTCTGTTTTCACCTACTGACATATGTAGCATCTCAACACGAAGTCAGCTATGTCTTGTATCATCCCTGGCCAATAGACCTATCTTCTCACATCATAATACATCTTATTGGAACCCGAATAGACATACCATTGATATTGGTGGATATCCTGCATCACCACATTCCGTAGAGATGACGACACTATTGAACGTCCCTTGAAGCCCAAGATGACCTCAGGAGATGATGACTAATCTGAATACGTCCCCCCATTATGAAGAAACAGACTCGACCACTGATAAATCTCATCACTAGGATTTTCTCACTGAATCAAATCCAAGAGAGAAGGATTCAACTGGATGCTCACCAGGAACACACCTCCAATGTGCTCCTTGGTCTCCACATGCATCTTAGCAAAGAGCCCCATCAGAGTCCACTCATCACTGGACTTCCTCAAGGCATGAACTGGTACTTTTCTACTCAAAGCATCTTCCGCCAAATTACCCTTTCCTGTGGTATAGACAATGTCAAAGTTGAACCCCTAAAAGTACTCTATCCAACAGTGATGCCTCAGATTGAGGTCCTTCTGCGAGAAGATGTAGGCCAAGTTTTTGTGATCATAATAAACTATAAACTTATCCCCAATGAGGTAGTGATGAAAAGTCTTCAAAGCATGCATCACAACTTCTAACTCTAATTTGTGGGTCGGATAATTCTTTTTGTGTGGTCGGAGTTGGCATGAACCATATACCACCATGTGATAACCCTACATAAGCACACACCAAAGACTCATACCTTAAGCATCATAATACACCACATAGCCCTTTCCAAACTCTGAAAAAATCAGCATGGGGAAGGTAGTACACCACCACTTCAGTTCCTCAAAGGATTCCTGAAACTCAGAGCCCCATACAAACTTCACCCCTTTCTGGGTGAGTGCGGTAATGGGTGAAGCAAGCCGAGATAAATCTCGAACAAACCGCCTATTATAACCGGCTAGGCTGAGGAAACTTCTGATCTTGAACACGTTATCTGGTTGATCCCATGAAATAACTACATTAATCTTCTTGGGGTCCACTGAAACCCCCTACTTCAAGATCACATGACCCATAAACTTCACCTCCCTAATCCAGAAAGTGCACTTGGACAACTTTTCATAGAGGTTGTGATCCCACAAAGTTCCCAACATGATCCATAGATGATTCTCGTGTTCTTCCTTAGATCCAGAGTAAACAAGGATGTTTTCTATGAACACCATGATGAAGTAATTGAGATAATGGTGGAACACCCTATTCATGATTTCTATAAATACCACTGGAGCATTGGTAAATCTTAAGGGAATGACCAAATACACAAAGTGGTCGTACCTACTTTAGAAGGCTGTCATTGGTATATCTTTTTCTTTCACCCTGAGTTTATGGTAACCAGAACACAAGTCTATTTTTGAGAACCACTTTTCCCCATTCAACTGGTCAAACAAATAATCTATTCAAGGAAAAGGAAATTTGTTCTTAATGGTAACTTTATTCAGCTTATGGTAGTCAATGGACAACCAGAGGGACCTGTCGTCCTTTTTTACAAAGAGAACAGGAGAGACCCAAGGAGAGATGCTCGGGTGAATGAATCCTATGGATTCTAATTCATCCAACTAAATATCTCATTCCCTTAATTCGGTGGTGTCCATACAATAAGAGGGAAGAGATATCGACTATGTTCCCGACACCAAATAAATTGAGAACTCCACATCCCGCTCTGGAGGAAAGCTTAAAAAATCATCTGGGAATACCTATGGAAAATCATCCACTACATGAGGTAGTACACCTTCGGAAGAACTTCCATCTTCCTCAAGAAAAATATATGATAACTGGAAGATAATATTCCCTAACTCTGGGATTGGAGGTCCTGCGCCACCCGAATGAGGATTCAATTCCCCAAGAAAAACCTGACGACTCCTATTAGGTGATATGAAACTCACCCTCTATCTATATCAATAAATGTGTGCTTGAAAGTGCACCATCCAATCCATGCCAAGTATCACATCAAAAAGTTTCATATCTAAAACTATGAGGTCCCACTCCATCTCAACCTTTGACACGGAAAGTGAACATGATGGGAACCTGAGACCTTGTTCCTTATTCTTTCCTAGTTGTGTCACCAACTCCATCACAAATGACAACAGCTCGGTTGGAAAATTTAGCATGTTCATAGTACAGGTATAGATGAATGAAACAGAAGCATCAATATCAAAAAGATCAACAGCTATAGAAAAGGAAATCAGAACGGTACCTCGAACAGTAGACGGTCCCACCTCTAATCCCGCTGGTGCCTAATCTACCACATGAAGATGCCTATTATCTCCCTGAGAACAGCCGATCTCTTGTGGCTTGGCCCTAAACTGGATCTTCCCAGAAGATTATCTGAACCTGCTGACATAACTGCCAAACAAAGATTCACTTATCCTTGACATCTCTGACTGAGATGGCACGCCCCTGGAATCCACTCATTCGGCCCCACTTTCGAGTGGACGTGTCATCCTACAAATCTACTACAAGTGTATCATACCACCACACTGATAAAAAGGTTTATAATTAAAAATTCATGTTTTTTGAATATGCCATGGCATCCCACACTAGTGGAACATGACGGACCTCACATCAGAAGCCACTGAAGAAAACTGCCTGGAAGGTTGGCCTAATCTTCCACCCCCCTTATTTCCCTGCTCCTCCATCTTCCTTTTATTCTCAGAAGATATACCACTGTCCAGATCTAATATCATCCTAGAAAAACTATCCCTACGCTTCTGTTCTATCTCCACTATACACTCCCTCTCACCCACCTCTACATAGGTTTTTAACTTGAATAGGAAGACCTAGAAATGGATCTATGGTCGTAGACCTCTATCAAACTTCTGGGCCTTCATCTACTCATTAGGGAGAATTTCCTGATCATATTGAACCAACTTAGAAAAATAGTTGGAATACTCCATCATATAAATATCCCCCTAAAAATCTCCATAAACTCTCAAGATTGAGCATATGCCAAAAATTCAGGGCAGTACTGGTCATTGAAGATAACCTTGAAGTCCTTCCAGCTCAGCTGCTCATGCTTCCCAGCTTGAAGCACTGATTCCTACCACCTACGGTTGGGACCCTCTAACAAGAAAGAGTCACACTTCACCCTGACCTCCTCAGGTGTGTCCAGGAACTCAAACATGTGCTCGATCTTTTTGATCCACTCCACCGCTTCCTGGGGTTCTGTGCTACCTCAGAAAGTAGGAGGCTTGTTTTTTAGAAACTCATGGGATTTTCCTCCCTAGGACAAGTCTCATATTCCCTAAATGGATATATAATAGGATTCGTTCCCTATCCCAGAGCTTAGACATCTCTAACACCAACCTCTACTAGCCTCTGATCAGGCGGTGAGGGAGAACTCTCTTTGGCTTCCTCCTGTGCGTGCATGAGATCTTTCTAGGGAGGCATGTTGCTACAAAAGACAACAGTCACAAGAAAAAAAATCTATAATACAATTCTGAAAACTTCATCAATAATATAAAATATAAATAATTGAAATACATTAAAAAATAAAATAAACAACTACTCCACCCCCACCTAATTTCCACGTGTAGTCTGCAGCCCACACGTCTCACCTGGAAGTAAAGTCGAACAAAAAATTATAATGACCCATGGTGACTCTAGGTATTACAAAATATTTGTGGTCTAGGAACCCTAATAATGACAAAAACTCCAAGCCCTGGTAGTTCTAGATCCTGTCTAGCCTAACTCATCCCAAAATAATAATACAACCCAAAAACATTAACCTGCCTCTGATACCATTTTTTCACGAACCGAATCTGGTCTCCATCATTACCAACACTAAAACTAGCCCAGGGAAAGTCCCTAAGGGAATTAAATATCCCTATAGGCTGGAATAAGTACCTTTATATCATGTATTATGGTTTGGGAATGATTTACCCGAGTTTAGAATCATTTAACAACCAAAAACAATCAATAAACCAAATCTGAAAATTACTGCCAAACATGCCTTAAATAAATTCTAGAACTGAACACATAGGTTTAAAAATGATAAAATAGGTCCCAATATATAAAAATGTATTATAAAAATAGCCCAAGTAACTCTGCGTGACAATGGTTTATCACCCATAAGTCGTCTTCACAACACCACACCAAGGGAAGAAACTAGCAACACGAACCGCCATCACCCAAGGCCTTGCCTTTACCTACGTCAAACATTTTCAAGTCTACTTACACCCAAGGGGTATAATTAGGGTGTGATCCTAATACCAATATGATACCACAAAAAGGATTTCATATAGTAATCAATACAAGGTGAAAAGCATGCAAGTTTCTGATAAACAAGAAATGGTGGCAATAAATTTTAAAGAATGAAACTTTTGAAGGTAAAAAATTTTCAAAGGAAAATTTAAAAGAGTGAACACATTTAATTAAAATATGTAAGCTAATTAATTTTTTCAGCCAAACACACCCTAAGTCAATGATAAATACAAAATATCCAATAATCACTAATCTTAGGAACACCCCTAGTAACTAGTTAGTTTTGGGCCCCCAGTACCTTGTATCTCGGTGAAAAGTAACCATAGTAATATCCATTCTCAAGAATGATCTACTAGTAAGTAACATACTCATAACCTAGTGGTCCCAAAACATCATCAATATAGTTTTTTAGTGTTTTCAATGTCTAACTTTCTAAGTGAAAGAGGCACAAACTCACTCCAGATCACTAGCGTACTAGTACACGTCCGCCCACCTAAATACTAAGGTTTCCCACTTTGTGATCAAATTAATTACACATGTTACCAAATCCACTTTCACATAAATCATCAGTTTTGGTCATATATATACAAAATAGTATCTACACATTCTTTTCACCACTTATATCAATCAATAAAACATTTAGAATTTCCATAAAACAACATCACAAAACATAACAATGTTTTGCACATAAAATCCATTGAAAATCCCACTTTGAACACCATGTGAATACCCATATTTCACCGAAACATAATTTAAATCACTAAAACATTTTAATAAAATCATTTCATCAATTATAAAAAAACCCCAAATGATCCAACATGGGATATCCATGAAAAACACCCATTTCCACACAAAAATTCCATTTTAGAACCATTCGCTTAACAAACGCCACAAAAAATATTTATCATGTCAATGAAAAAGGAATATTAACATGAAAAAATTATAAATCATGAAATTATAAATTATCCAAGAGTTCTTACACATGGAATCACCTACCACAAGTTTCAAAACACCAAATCTGTGTATGAAAGTTCACCCGCACCACCGCCGCACCACAAGGGAGTTCAATCAAACCTAAAACCACAATATTAGACCAATAAACCCATGATAAACCCCTATGTTTTAATCCCTAACTTCTATACAATAGTAAATTCAAGAAGAAATGGAAGAAAGCCTAATCAAATGGAATAAACCCAAAGGAAATGGGAGGAGGAAGGAAGGAAACCCACTTACTTGAGATATCTTGAAGAAATCACCCCAAATCCACCCAAAGTTTAATATGTAAGAAAACAAAATTAATATGGAGGATATATTGAGGGTGATGATTTCAAGTGGGGACTAAAATGGGGGAAAATAGTGAAAATTGAATGATTTATGTATGAAACAAATTACCATCTCAAATCTGGATGATTTGAGAAACCCTGAGAAATTTCTCCCTAATCTATGATGAAAATGAGCTCCAAAGAGGAAAAATAGATAATTTGGAGAGACTAGGGTTTTTTTCTTTGATTACGATCTATAATCACCGAAAAAAATTAAAAAAATAATGAGATATTAAATAATTAATTTTTTTAAGCAGAAATTGGGATCATGGGTTGGACTAATGCCTAAATAAATCACCCAAATCCAAAATGATAATGAGTTCCTAAGGGGTCTAAATAGACATGGTGGTTTGAATAGTCATGTTAGGAAAAGTGGGAAGTGGAATGGGTGAAAATGTTAAAAAATAAAGGAGTTATAAAGGAAACAAATTTTGTTTTTAAATCTGGAAATGAGCTCATGGTTTGGCCCAAATCATGATGAAACCCCCATTTCTCCAAAAATACATGGGAAACCCCCACAAACAAATAAAGAATAGAAATTAAATGAAAAATAAATTTAAAATAATTCTTGTATGTGACATCCATTCTCACGGATGATACATATGTGCATATATATATATATGGACTCAAAAACTAGTAAACGATACAAGTAGTGGTGAGGATAGGTACTACCATGGTTGATCACACATCGAGTAAGCAGTGGATTCCATGGTTGATTTTTCATGGTAAAAACTTGAAGAAACTCATTTATTTATGCATAGTTCATATGGACTGGTAATGAACTAATAAAATGGAAACTCTCATGGGCCTTATAGTCTTGTAATAGGTTCCTTATTTTCCCATTTATTAAAAGGGTTTTCATTTTTCTATTCAATAAAGGTGGATTTACCCTCAACTTGTTTAAAATATATAGATATGTATATATAATAATATATATAATATATATAATAATAAATTTAGATATATGATGTAAAATTTTAATACAAAAAACTAATCATGTGAGGTATTTGAAATTTAATAAAACACAAATTATTAAAACATTAACACAATAAAAATGTAGTCCTTGTGAATACCTTTATTTTGAATACTGTATTTCCATATAAAATACACATCTTGAATATGATAAGTTTATTTCAATAATTTACAATTCTCATAATGTGTGTTATTTGATTTACAATTATCAATTAATTTAAAAATGTCATTATCACAACCCATACACAAATTCATAAACATAATGATAAAACCTATACTATTTAAACTTGATTAGACAATAATTTTTTGTAATTAAAATTTAATTATAAATTATTAATAATACACAAAAAATAGTTAAAATATAAATATGAGATAAGTATTAACTTATAAAACATTAATAAAATAATTAATAACATATTAAATTAATTACCATTATTGAATTAAATGTGAGGGATTTTTAAAAAATATATATATAAACAAATAAATTCTATTTTAACAAACTCCCCAGTACTGAAAATATCCCCCTTTTATAAATTACAAAACCAATCATTTAATTTAAATGGTAAAAATTCTACCTCATTTTAAATTTATCAAAAAGTAAAAAAAAAATCTATAAAAAAAATCTCTTATTTTTATGAATAAAACCCAAAAATATATATACATTAAACTCCCCTTAAAAAATGTATACACTATTAAAAACATTAATATGATTTATAACATGAAATAAAAAACTTACATTAACATTTAAAAAATAAAATAGTATCCTTGTTTTTCCCCAAAAAATGATAAAGCAGTTTTCTTCAAGGGTTTAAAAACAAACTCCCTCTAAGTTAAGCATTTAAAAATTAAGATCAAAGAATATCATTTACAACCATAATTTAAAAAATAAATCAAAATATATTGTTAATAGAATTGAAACATTTATACCCTTATATTAAACATTAAATAATAAGAGATAACAATGTGTATGTTATATTAAATTAAAATATATTTAGAGTATAAAACATATTCTAAATAAAAACTATGATAAATTAAATTATAATGTATAAAAGAAATTTCAAATTTATAAAAGACTTCCCTGAATCATAATTGTTCAAAATTGTTTTGATATCTCAAGGAACCACTATAGTAAATAAATTTTTAAATAATTAGGTGGTTAACTAGTTTAATAATAAAAACTTCCCTACATAAATGTGTAAAATAAATTTGTTAGAAGATAATAAAGAAAACCTGATTTATTTCCCAAAAAATAAATCAATTATTGAAAAATATTTCAAAAATATTAATTAAAATAGAAATATATAAATACTAACCATTTTAAAAATATTTTAAAACTTCAATACCTTTATATTAATTAATTTTACAAATAAGATGTCACTCCACCTAAATTTATTCTTCTCTAAATATAAATATGAAAAATATTAAAAATCTACTTATATGAAATATAAGCACATATTCAGCATATATTAAACAAAAAAATTTAAACTAAATAATCTCCAGTATGTTTACTTTCAAGAATAAAAACAAGAAAAAGTTATGATACATTCTTAAAGACCATAAATTAAAATAGGTATAATTTGATAAAGGGTATTAGATTTTATGCAATCCCACATACCAGCTTATGAAAAAATAGATAATATTCATGTTAACCAATAGAAAAATATACTTACCTGAGAATATTGACCCACTTAGGTCCAATAAGATTATATTGTGATTATTTTAGTACCCAATCTATCTTGGATTCAGCTGAACTGATAGTAGAACTTTTGGGCACCGAAACAGATTTCAAACATCTATTTTTGTGTATTTTTTAAAATAAATTCTTGAATATAAATTTTTTAGTCTAAGAAAATGATTAACTAAATATTATTTATTATTTATTATAATAATTACATTTAATCATACATTTAAATCATGTTACACTTCAAATACTCCCTTTTGAACTTTTAACAAAATTTGTCTTATTTATCCTTGGTGAAAAGTTATTATAACCAAAACCATTATTGTTATAGATTGGATTCATTATAGACATAATTTTATTATATTTATATTTTTCTTGAACAAAATTATCTAATGATTCTTTTATATTAGAAACTTTCTTTTTCAAATCCACATTTTCTTTTGTAATAACTTCAAAATCATAATAAATTTTTTTATTAGAACTAGAAGTTAGATTTTTCAATTTTATATTTTCTTATTTTAGATTCTTACACTCATTATCAACGTTATTCGTGTCCTTGAATACTGAATTAAACCTTCATTCAGGATCTTTATCATTTACTACCAAAAAATATTTAAGTCTGACATTTTCTTCTTTTAGTTTTAATATCTCATTATCATAATTATTTCTATATTACTTATTTTTTGAAACATTGATAATTATATTTTCACTTTACTTTTTGTGTTTCTCATTTTATTTTAAAAATTTCCTACTTTTACCATTTAAATCTCTATATTTTTCAATCATTTTGATACTATAATTTCTTAATTCCTCATTTTATTTAACCAATTTTTTAACTTTAGAATTCTCATAATTAGAATCACAACTTGAATTAGAATCATCTTCATAATATTCATCAATACAAACATAATGATCAACATTTGAATGTATCATATTAAAATGTGATTTAGGTTATTTATAAAATTTATCCATTAAAAAATTATTGGCACATTTTTTGAATTATTAAAATAATTAATTGGGTACCTCACAAAGTAGAACCATCAAAGAATGGTTGTTTGTTTCATGTTCACTTCTTGTGTCACTACTTAAATTTTAAGTGTCTGAACATACCATCCTATAAACAATGATTTATTTTAATTTATCATTTTTTCTTTATCATTATTTGAATTTTTGATCTTAGGTAAATTATTCCATATGTGTCCTTTCTTCCTGCACTCATAACACATTAGATCTAAAACAAAATTATTCTTGCTATTATTATATTTCTTATATTATTTTTCATTCTTTCATTATGAACTATTTTGTGAAACATTTTTTCATATATGTAAAAACCCTTCATCTTATTTGAGTCACATATATATCAATTTCCTGGTAATAAGATTCATAAGAGTTAGATAATTTATTTATTTTTGACTTAAAAGCAATAAATTTATTCTTATAGACTCATCTTCAATAGTTTTTTTCAATTCAAGTTCATACTATAGAAAAGAAAAAATTAGTTTATCTAAATCATACTCTTTTAAATTATTACTTTTATCAATCACCACTTTATTTTCATGCCATATTTTTGGTAATGCCCATGCTACCCTTTCAACTAGGCCTATATTGTCCAATGCTTCACCAAGTGCACTCATTCCATTTGTAATTATTGAAAATTGTTGAAACATCTAGATCATTGACCCATATACTCCCATCTAGAAATCTTGGAATTTTTTTATGTAGTATTCCCATCCCATCTTGGTTATTTTAAGCTAATTCATCCTATAATGAGTAACTTATAGAATTATTCAAATGTTGTGGGTTGTCTTAAAAGTTGAAACATGGATTTACATGCTTCTACTTTTATCACAATAAAAAATATTATTTTCTTTATAATTTAAAACTTACATTTCTATATTGTTACCTATAAGTGTATTTGGATTAGTTTTAGGTGATTTATATAGTTTCTCCATGATTATCTAATGATCCACACTCAATTTCATCAATTATGCCTCCATTCAACCTTTCTAATACCCATAATAACTTCTATTGAAATATAGGAAATTTTGAGGTATCCATCCATTTTTTTCCTTAATACCTTTCATCTTATAGAACTGGTCTTATTCCTTAGACTATTAATTATAGGATAAGTTTAGAAAATAATATATAAAAACAACATAACTTATATCAAGAGAGATATCTTCTAATACTAATTGTTTTGTATAAAATTAAAAAAATCAATGTAATTAATAAATCTATCCTAACATGGTCAAGAATTGATACCAATTGTTGTTCCCTGATAAATTAAAATAGTGGACTATAGTGGGGGTGAATATTCCTTTGAAACTTTTAAAATAAATAATCAATCAGAGTTTATTATTATATGAAACAACATTATTAGTGAAGTGTTTATAAAATAATGTATTGGAAATAAAATATGAACATGTTATTTTTATTGTAGTTCAGATCACAAAGATCCTACTCTAATCTTTAATCTTATCTATTCAGAAATAATATCAATACCTACTAAGAAACCTCACTTTTAAAGGTGTTATTTCTTATTTATAGACCCTTCCTTTTATAATACCATGAGGCACAACCAACCTGAATTTTTACAATAGTTGCAACCTATACTAACCTAACTTTTTTTGGGGAGTTACAACCTAAGGAACTTCATATTGGTTAGTTATAATAACCAATACAAGACTTTTTTATTGTAAAAAGGTTAAACTAATTCTTAATAACAAACAGATAAAGAAAATATTTAACAAAGAAAAACTAGAAAGAAATTGGAAATATAAACTGAGTAACTGGTATGGAAGTGGATGTAGCTCGTGGAACTTTGATCACTTCATCACCAAAGAGTTGAACGTTGAAGTTTCTTTATGATCGTACTAATGGAAAAGTATTCATAGAAGATCTCATCACTTTAGTGTCATGTTTCAAAAAATTATTCATGTAATTTACATATTTCATGGCATGCCTCGATCTTTATTTATAGGAAAATCACCAACAGTCATCACATTCCCTCTTTTGATTATCATTGTGTGGAAGTTTCCAAAAAATAATTTTGTACCAATAAATGGTAAAATAATAAAAGTAAACACAATACTATTACCTATTTAAACTTTATGAATATTCGAATAATAATTTTGGATCGCTCTAATTCCAACATTATAACAACTTCTAATATTCTAGTTAGTATATATGAGAATATTTTAAATAAATAAAACAACAATAATTACTCTATTAAACTTACAATAAATAATATATAAAAAAAAGTGTATAAAAAAATAAACATATATTGCATGTGTGTTTTTGAATAAATTATTTATGTACAAAACAATTAATAAAACATCTATTAATATTTTTTAAAAAATATAACTAATTTAAAATTTTAAATAACAATTGAAATTTATCTTATAAATTTTAATTGATAAATAATATTAAATAAAAATTTAAAGAATGTTTTAAAAAATAACTCATGGTTATAGAGTTTATAACTAATGCTTGAAGGTGTCTGTTACCACTACCGTGAGAATGATGAAGGTGTTACCATGTGATAGTCTAAGGAGTCTATTACTGCTACCATTTTAGAGGTATCTCAAGTTACCTATATCGTTCGAAGGTTGAAGGAGGATAATACTTCAATGAACATGGTATTTTCTCTTGGTGTAAAAAATGATCTACTATTGGTGTGTGGTTGAGCCATTATTGTAAAGAGGTGATGTATATTATACCAATAAAATATAGTATTTTCTACCATTATAAGGGGAAATCAAGGGGACATTAGGAAGTTACTATCACTATCGCTAATGCTACAATCACCAAAGGGGTGATAGAATTTTTGTTGAAGTGTTATCATCGACTAAAAAAATAGGGTTCCACTGCTAGAAGAAGATTTTACCGCTAGAAGAATATGATACTGATGAAGATCTTGTGTTGTCTCTACCATCTATGGATGCATGTTCTACTATTAGTAGCTGGTTCACTGAATCTGTGACTTCTAAACCAATCAATCCACTAAGAAGTAGGACCCATGCTGCTACTGTGGTGTGTTGAGGGAGATGCTGAAGTTTCTAGAGGTTGGTGGTTGTACAGTGCGAGTCGAGGTGTGACACTGTGAAAGAAGGATTTTATGCTCACTAAGGATACATACATGCATACATTTGTGTGTGTGTGTGTTCACATATTCACAAACTAGTACATGGTGTAAGCAATGACTAGGATAGGTGCTATCATAGTTGATCGTGCATAGTACAAGTAGTGGATTTCATGGTTGATCACACGTGGTCAAAACTTTAAGAAACTCACACATTCATATTGAGTTCTTACTGACTAATAATACATGGATAAATTAGGAACACTCATGGAATCAAAGAAACATAAAACACATGTTGTAAGTTGGACCAGCTGAGGGAGAGGCACTATCACTACTTCTTTGTATGTGTGCAAATGGAATGAAGATGAACTGTGAAGCTAACATGGAGGTGGGGAGGAGATGAGCTATGTGATTTAGGAGGATAAATAAGAGTGTGCATATATATATCTATGTGTGTGTGTCAATATATATATATATAAATAAAGAAATTTATATATGTGATATTAAACTTTAATACAAAAAACTAATCATGTGAGGTATTTGAAGTTTAATAAAACACAAATTATTAAAACATTAAAATAATAAAAATGTAGTATTTATGAATACCCATGTTCAGAATATTATATTTCCATATGAAATACACATCTTGATTGTGAGAATCTCATTTAAGTAATTCATAATTATCTTAATTTATGTAAGTGGATTTACAATTCTCCGTGAATTTAAATGTGTCGTTATTATAACCCAAATAAAAATTTATATACATAATGATAAAACCTATATTATTTAAACATTTTTTTTCCAATAATTTTTATAATTAACATTAGATTTTTAATTATTAAAAATACACTAAAATAGTTAAAATATAAATGTGAGATAAGCAGTAACTTACAAAACATTAATAAAATAACTAATAAAATATTAAATTAATTATCATTATTGAATTACATGTGAGGTATTTTTAATTAAAAACATTAAAATTAATAAATTCCATTTTAAAAAAGTCTCAAACACTAAAAAAAATATGTCATTTTGGACTTGATGTTGATATTATAAGTTGTTACATGTCAATGTTTCTTCATGGACTTGTCATAGGTAGTTCATACTATATGTGACTCCAATTAACATTATGTTTAGTTAATCACTAGGGTCGTATATATGAAAATGATGTCATTATTGTTACTTAATTCATGTTATTTAATGTTGCTAGTAGAATATTTTAAGTATGATTATTGTTTCAATAAATTTCAAGTAATCTAGAAGTGATATATTTATATCATGTAAATTTCAAGTAAGTATATTACATGGGATAGGTTGTGAACACTAATTGAGTAAATCCACTTCCTCTACTCTACAAGACAGGTTGATGATGCCTCAAATTAGTATACACCTTACTCATCCCATTTGATGGGATCATCCTTGACTCTATTATAATTTTCCATCTTTTCAGGATGGCACTGGGGCTTTATATCAAATTACAAGTTAAGGCTCGAAGAACGTATATTATGTATGGATCCTCCTAGTACAGGGAGTTATTTTTTATATTTTTTTATTTAATTATTAATTACTTGTCTATTTAATGTTTATATACATTGTATGATGACTACCAATAAAATTGTATTGTTATATATTTATGTAATTGAGTATGCATGTTCATGCATACACCAGCTTATTCATTATTGAGTAGAGGAACATTGGTGGTTCCCTTCTGAGTATATATATTATCACACTATGTATATACACTGTGAAAAATATCTAGATCTAATCAATTAATTTATGGTATGTAAAGTTCATATTTAGCTATTAGACATTGTTTTGGTTAGCTAGAAGTCAGTGTGGGTTTGTATATTCAAACTCCATGTGGTAGTGGAATGGGAGACCTTGTTGACAAGACTAATTTCAGCTCATCAAACTTTCCTTAGTTATATCAGGTATTTATCAATGTATATTATTCTTATTAGTGTTTCATATTATTGTCTAGTGTTATATATTTTTCATTTATATAATTTTTCCTTGTTTATTTTAGATTTTTATTTGATTATGGAGATGTACACTAGTTAAAAAAAAGGCTTTTTCACATTAATTTTTTTCAACATCAGTTACTACGTAAAGTTATGATAGGTGATGTTGTAAATTAGTTTTTAAAATAAGTTAATAAAAATTGATGTTATAAATACATTTTTTTGGAAGTTTTCACATCATTTATGAAATAACCAACATAAAAAATATTTGACCAAGTCAGTTTTTTTAAAAAAAATGATGTGTAAAATACATTATCATGTTGGTTATTTCATAACCAAGGTGAAAGGTCAGTCATAATTGATTTTTAAAATTGGATATATTAAAACCAATGTCAAAAGTAATATTATTCATGACTTACTACATTGGTTATATAAAAACTGATATGAAAAATCTTTTACCACATTAGTTTTTTTAAAACCCAATATGGTAAATCTTATTTTAAAATTTTCACGTCTGTTATAAAATAACCAATTTAAAAAATATTGTTTTTAATAAATTTATATTAATTAATCCCCTCCAAATTGTACATAAAACTAGAATCCAAAAAATAGTATCATAAAAGAATATCAGTTGTAGCACAAATATTTACAATTTAAACTTTCAACTTTACAATGTATATTACAAATAAAATAAAACCCAATCAGACTTGTAAAATGATTCTCCCATTCAATTTTTAAGTGTCTTATATCTTATACGGTATAAGGATGAGGTTCATAAAAAAAGATACAAATTAAAAAGAAATAAATTAATATTTATTTGGAATAAAATGTAAAAAAAATAAAGGAAATGTTTATAAAAAAATATAACCTTCTGGAACTTTGTAACTATCCGAATTGAAATTATTTCAAATATAAATATTATAACATAGTATCCAAAAAATGTTTACTCTTTATGGTTTATGAAAATAATATTTAAAATAATTTTTTAATTAAAAAATAACATTTTAAGTAATTAAATCCAAAAATTTAGTAATTATAAATGAAAAGTTAAATTTTCTTTTTCATGTCTGGTCTTTGCGCTCTTATTTATTGTTATATGTCTAAAGTAATTCCATGAATTTTTTTAAGATAATATGTATAAAATAAATTTAAATATCATTATAATGTATAAAAGTATTAAAATTATTAAACTTATATGTTTAATATATTCATAAAATTTTATCTCACTTCACCATGGACAGAGCATAACTAGTAAAGGGTCTTCTACCTTGGAAAAAAACACCCAACATCAAATGGAAACTAATATATATTAAAATATAATGTGATTAGTTATTACATTAAGAGACATATAATAATTTATGAGATATATCTTTCACACTCTTAAAAATAATGAATTATTTAACACTGAATAATTTCATTCTTTTGAAGTCCTTCAACAATATAAACTATTTTTTCTAAATCAGTCATTGTCCATGCTATTGGTGAAATAAATTGTGGTTCAACAAATTCATATATTTCTATCATGTCATTATATGTAAAAATTGTATAAATATAACTAATATAAAACAAACATAAGTATAAATGTTCAATAAAATAAAATAAAGGAAATATATATTTTAATCAACTTACATAGAAAAAACTTGCACCGTGTTGATGCCCAACTCATATCTAGTTACATGCTTTATGATATATTTTTTCAAAAGCATCAAGTTCATTGGATTCCCACAATTATAACTTCTATTTTAATCTCATAAACATATAATAACAAATTTTAATATATTGAAAATCGATCAAGAGTAGTAGAATTTGTATTTAAATTCATAACAGTTTGTATTTGTTGTAGTCTATATAGTATGTCTTTACCTTTAAAGTATTCTTGTAAAAAAATAGATAAATATATAAAATTTAAAATTTTAAAACAAATTTAACAGGAAAATTAAATTAAGGATATAATATGAACATGACTCTATGGTAAGTTTTCAAAGAATTATATATGAAAAAACTAAAAAAGATTCAATACTTTTTCTAACTATACTAACCTCATCTATAGAAAATGGTATTCTTGTTAATATATCTATAATGTCTTGTATAGTGACCATATAATTCTCTATATCTATTTTTTGATGATGAATTATATCTCCAATATAATATATCATCCCATATGAAATAATATGATATTGGGGAACATTGATATATAACCCATAAGAAATAGGAATCTTTGGAGGATAAGGTGTGGGAGTAGGATAAGTAGGATGAGTGAGATCTATAGACGGAGGTGGAGGAGTGGGATCAGAAGCCTAAAATTTTTTATACATGTCTAAAAATAATGATTGTATTGAATCTCTAATAATATCCTTTATTGTCTCATGAATATCCTGAACTGTATCTTCTAAAGATTCTATTTTTCTTTTATAAACATCCCCCATTGAAGAATATTCAAAACATGGAAACACTTTTTTTACCGATGATCCTTCCAGGTAACCTCATACATGATTAGGGTGTTCATGATTTTCCAATGATGTAGCTAAAATATCTTTCTTAACCTCATCTATGAAGGACCCTTAAGTTCTCTTATCCCCAATATATTTCTGTATATAATATTTGAAAAAATATATAGTGAATCACAATATATAAAAAATTTATTTAACTTAAATAAATAAATAAAGTAAACATCTTACAAACCTCTTAGGTACAACCCTCAAATCTTCTATATGACATTGTCCTTTTTATCATCTGATCCTTCTTCCATTTTTCATGTCTAGCTGGGGGGAGGAGGGTCAACTATTGTGGAGCTTGAAGACACGACTCTTACTTTTTGAATTTCTTCATCTATCATTTGGTCTTACAATAAAATATACCCTCTATAAGATAAAGTATGAGGGTATAAATTTCTAGATTTTATATCTTTATGAGATCTCCTCATTCTCTATAAATTAAGAATAAATAAATAATTAATATTATCATTAATATAAAAAAACTTCTAAAAGGTAAAATTTCACTAACCAAATACGATTCTTGTGATAAAAATTAAATCAAATGATTTCATGTATCTTCATATATAAATCGATATATATCACATGGATTTTGATGTTTTCTACACCAAAAAAATGAAATCTAATGTGAGGTTTGATTTAATTTCCATCCATCTATTAGAATCCAATGCTAAAAATTTCCTCCTAGCTCTTCTAGTGTCATGTATATCATATTTTATCTGATAAAAAGTGAGAAACCCTATATTAGTATAAACATTTCAGGATAATTAAAATAATAAAAAAATATATTACTAAAAATTGTGTTCCATAATTGATTTGTTGTTATTTTTTCAACACTTATCCAATCATCAGTCAAAATACTAACTTCTATTTTAGCCTACATTGTAATAAAAATCTTGAATTGTTTTGAATTTATACCCCTTAGAATATCATTATCATCAAATTCAACTGATATCCTCTGGTCCTGGCTATGGTTAATTGATAATTTTGGTAAATGTGTGTTGGCACATTTACCAACCCTCAAACTCTTTTTCCCCTATGGAATTAGATGAATCTTGTGCAAAAGGATGAGGAGGATCATCAATAATAGTATATGTATGTTCCTACCCAAAGTAATGTGTGTGATCCTCCCCAGAAGTATGTGGTGGATAAGATGTTTGATATATTATTATCTTACAATTAAAAATAATAAACAATTAGTACATAAATATAAAAATCCAACTATTATATAAAAATGTAAATGAAAAATGAAAAATTATTAGATATAAACTAAACTAAACCAAATATGTATTTATTAATATTTTTTATATTTAACTAAAACCATAACAACATAGTTGAGAGATTAAATGACATAAACAAATGAAAAAAACCCAAAAATGGTTTGTGAATAGTGAAAATCCTCCAACTTATTACACTATTTTTTACATCAAAAATAATATTCTTTAAATATATGAAAAATGATTCAAGAAAAGGTAAAATAAACTGAACACAGTTTGATTCATATTTTGTAGAGTAGTTAACTAAAATGCTAACAACATTAATGGGTGATGAAAAGACATAAAAATGAAAAAAAACCAAAAAATGGTGTGTAAATAGTAAAATTATCTACCATATTAAATCATTTTTTACACTAAAATAACATTCTTTGAATATACTCTTTTATACAATTTTTTATTTTCATTTAACATATTAGATTGAAAATAATTTTTTTTCACAAAATCAACAAATAGATAAGTGAAGTATGTGTAAAAATGGTAAGCTAAAAAAACTAAACTAATATAAACAAATGATTTATCTTATTAGTTATAATATGTATTTTAATAGAAAAAATAAAACTAATATTTATAACATTTTATGAAATTTAAAAGATTAAACCATAAATAAACATATGTTACCTATAATATTCAGAATTTACTAAATGTCACAGGCAGACCCCAGAATACCCAGAGTCGGCGCCTTAAAACATGATGTGTAATTTTTAACAAAAACTTGAACTGATATTTTATACATCATGTCTCATACAGAGGATCGATTCTGTTCAAGTTCTGGGAAACCTACTACTTCTGACATGCTTCTTCAGCTAAAACTGATACCTGAAAAATTTTATTTAAAAATGTAGAGTGAGCATATGAATGCCCAGTAAGGGGTTTTAAAATAACATAATATACCAATATAACATTTAAAAACATTCCTTTTAAAAAATTTCCCATAAAACATTTTCTTAAGGAATACTGAAACATAAATAGCACAACATAGCATTTAGTCTAAGAATCATAAGGCCACATTTCACGAAATTCTGACAAAGTTATGAGGAATCATGATTCAATTATAAACATTTTCAATCAGAATAATAATTAAAAGACGCCCTAAATAAGTATGACATATGAAATTCAAGTGAAAATTTAATAATTAAGAGTAAGACATAATCATAGTTGCACATAAAGGTAATAACATCAATTTCATTCTCTACTAATGTGAAACATACACTGGATAATAAATCATTGAGTGAAAAATAAAAATCATGCCATAAGAATTTACTTCTTCTAATACTCATAAGTATTGGCTCTTAACCATGGATATTCTAATAGTCGAATATCTACTTGGTTAATTAATTATCATAAACATAATGAGGGAATTTATAATATCAGACCCTATTAAGACCTTGTGTCAAGACCTGAAATGTTTATGGCCTCATCCATGACCTGATTGTCTCATGAGAACTATCGATACATCAAGGGGCTTTCATTAACCGGTCCCAAACCCGTTATACTGAGTCTATAACACTCCTCATATTCCAAATAGGGTCATATATTCAAAGTGTCCCATACCACTTTGAATATTTAATTTCTCATTTCATATTATTCAAGGTGTCTCATACCAATTTGAATAATTAAACACTTAATCCATAAAAGATCTTAAGGATTTTAATTACATTCATTAGCTTTTATATATATATAGTAAATCAGGCATATAAGTATTAATTACAAAACTATCAAATGTATGGCTATGTCATTGAATGGTGAGTATGATAAGCAGATTATGGAATATGTGATGAAACTATTGAATTAAAAGAAATACAAGTTTTGTTACATAAAATGATAACCCTAAATGCTAAAATCTTAACTGATAAGTTACACGTTATAATTTCATCATGTATTGGGTGCTTAATTAATTAAAAGACAAACCAAGTATTTCAAAAGGGGTATTAAACACATAAATGCCCAAACTTTCATTTTTGGTATTCTTATGTTTAACATATCAAAAGGTACACATAATGATAATCGTGAAAAGCATGAAATTCAACCATAACTAATACCATTCAATATATGTTGAAAATAAGTGACTCCTACATATGTACCTAAGAGAAGCGAACCCCAAATATTATACTCATGAATTATCCATAATTACTAAACGTATCATAAGTATAATATTTGGAATATCCAAAATTAGGGTTTAGTGTTGTGTAAATATGTTTATACACAAGGGTGTATATAAAAAGTAGTATTTTTAAATAAAGACATTCATATTTCGAAAACACATGTTTTATTCTTTCTTAGCAACCCCTGGAAAATTCCAAATAAAATTGAGGGTCTAAGTTTATGTGTATACACATATATTCACAAAACCGAAAACAAATTTTGTATCAAAGGGTCTAGGCCAAAAAAATCTAACAACACCCATGTGATTAAAATATATTGGACACATCAATTAACAAGAGTCCCTAAATTTTAAATCATAAATGTGAATTTTATAAGATTTATTTGTTAAACAAAATTATATATATATGCTTATGTAAACATATATATCTTACACGTATAACCGAGTACACATAAGGGTTTTACACCAAAATTATTTGGCACTGATCTTCTTATCAAAAACTTAAATTAATCATGGAAGTCTTAAAACTAGTCCAGAGGGTGAGTTATATAAACTATATAATTATATGTCTGTGTATACTATTTATATAAAAGTTTTATACAAAATATAATTCCTTGAATTTTAAAGTCCTACATTAACTTTGAATCTCAAAGCTTAGAAGTCTTAAAACTGGACATAAGAAGTTTATATAAAACTGTATGGTTTTATATATATATATATATATATATAATCGAATATACTAAGGATGTAAACAAGTTTTTCATGAGAAAAGGAATTATCCTTCAGGTTTAATAATACCACATAAACTCGAAATCTCGAAGTCTTGAAATCAGGTATAAGAGGGTTTATGTTCAAACCACAAGGGTGTATATATATATAAGAGTATACATATATATATAAGTATGTAAACTTTGAACACAACAATCAAGGAAACATGAATTCCCTTACCTTGGTTTGAGGAGGAGGAGAGGCTCGGGAAAGGCTCAGAGGATGATTGAAGTGGGTGCTGGAGGAAGGAGAACCCATAGGGTTTAGTTAATAAAAGTGATATATTTATAAAATATAGATAATATATTTTTAAAGCTATTTTCATGGAAAAACCGATGCCTATTTGGTTTATAAAAAAATTGTGGGAGTTGGTCTTCTTGGAAAACGCCTGAGAGGAGGCTCGGATGGCGATGGGAGGAGTCAAGGGTGTGGATGGTTAAAGTAGGAAGAAGACCTACTGGTGCAGTGCACGCGGAGAAGAAGAAGATGATGTGGGATAGGAAATCCGGAAAAAGAATGGACGGCGGGGATTAATCACTGAGAAGATTTAATGGCTATGGTGCGACGTGGAGATTTAGAAAGGACAGACATCTCAGATTAAATCTTGTGAGATCTAATGGCTCAGGGCGATGCGGTGAAATAAAATAACTTAGACGGTCAATATTAGATCTATTATGGATCGAATAGCATAAAAAACGTGGAGAATACCGCGGATTCTAGGAATCGAGGCCCGAACCGAGATAGATGCCCAGATTGCACGCAATGTGATCCAACGACCTGGATCTTATTTCGCCTTAAAATTCTTGTCCCACAACAAAATGGAGGGACTCTTGTGGATTCTTTATAAGCTAGGAGCTCCGAGAAAAGGCTCAAAATTTTCCCTTCCCCCTCTCGGTACCGCCCCGTATCGGGTTCTGCGGACGCGCTCCTATGCCCACCCCCACCGATGTGCCGCCCCGCATGGTGGTGTGCTCTGATCCTCTTGTGTGTGGTCTTGTGCGCCCACTCACCCATAGGCCGGCCTGTTCTGAGGCTGAAGGCTAGGATCAACCACCTAGTGTGTACTGCCACCTTCATCCCGGATAGAGGGTTGGCACTTGTGGGTATATTTTTTTACAAACAAACGAACTCTCAAAATTAACCATAAAATCATAGAAAAATAAATATTTTTATTTTAACTATAAATAGAATATCTTACATTTTAAAAAACCTTATTTTCATTTTAAACTATAAAAGATTAAGGTACACAAATTAAATTATACTTTTCCTTGACTAAGATTATTACTAAAAGTATTTATAGACATGTTTTCAAATTTAGAGATAAAAATCATACCTCCCTTTAAAAACACAAGAGTTAGAATTTAAATCCTTAATAAATTTATCCTTTCAAAATTAATAGAAGAGTTTCAATTATAAACATGTTTAAAATTATGATTTCAATGCATTCTTTAATTATTTTATAAAACTAATTATCCCTAGGTACTTTAAATTAAACCACAAAAGAGAAACAGAAACGGTCACCCTAAGAGTAACGGTCAAATTGGGGACTTATAAAACCATGCATTAGGGTGTCCCAAACTCAAGATAATTGAAGAATATGGTGTACACCATTCCACTAATGCTCAGTGTGGTTTTTATGATTCTGGTTGTGATGTTCTTCATTGTGACTGACCCAAAGGATCTTCTTTATTTACTAGGTCTCGTCTTTGTGTTAGGTGGTCTCCCTATGGCTTTGATAAGAATTTTAGTAGGTGTTTTTGGTTATTATAGATTTCCTTTTATCTTACTATAATGTAAACACTTTGGCGTTTCATTAAATAAAATGCCTTTGTGTTTAATTTGTAAGTTTTTTTCGAATAACATGAAAATAAAACCATAATATTATTATTACATGAGAAATAAGTTTTGGGGAATCACATTATTCCCCCTATAAATAATTTCATCCTCATAATTCTAAAATGATCGTACACAACCACAGCAACACCAAACACGCGTCACTCCCGAGGTCCCCTTACCAAGAACACCACTGATGGTAGGGTGTTGACGACCTCATGTGGATTCCTAAGGTAGTATTCAGCTGCTCTATTTCCTTGGCCCAAACACATTGTGAACAGCTAGGGTCGAACCTGTGCCTAAAGCACTCGGCATTCTATAGAGAGGCATGAGAAGTGTGGAGGTTTTAGATTTCAGAGTGGACTAAATCCCTATAATTCCCTCGCACCACATCATGCTTGAAAATATTGATGTCGTAGAGTTCCTCGTACACACTAAAACTCAGGACCTGGAATAGGTAGGTCGATCGATGGTCACCATCTAAAGCATATTTTAGAAACTTACCAACCAATCAGTAGTTATCATCCAAAGTAAAACATAGAAAAAGAGCTTCATGATACTTTCCTCATTGCCTAAATGCTACAAATTGTGAAATTGTTATACGGTAATATACAAGATTGCTTCCTTGGTAAATATGGAGAATGTTTGGATGGTTCAACACCCGATGAAGTTTTTTATAAGTTAGACGTAAGTTGTCATGGGGCTAGTATTCTTCAGAGCATTACTTGACAATTATGATCTATAACAGTTCGGTAGGAAGTGATAGAAGATTGGTTGTAGAAACTCATGTCTTCTATCTAAAATTTCAAGAGGCATGTTTTATTCAACTGAGACATAACCATAACAAAAAAAGACTTTATTTGTAAAATCATGTTAAAGTAACAAAACACATAACATTATTCAGTTATAAAAAGTTCATAAACCCAAGGTATTACATAACTACTCGCTCAAAAACACAAGTACGGATTTCCTAACGTCCTCTAAGATGGAACTTCACTGGATTCACTGGTGTTGGTGATTTCCCCAATTTCCAATCAAATAGATTCCCAAAGTGGTTCCAAACTCTTCAATCTCCTGGGTCCAGATGCAGCATGGGCAGTCCGAACTAATTGGATGTGGGCATCAAAGTTCCAAAAAAGGAAAGCATGAAGGGTGTGGATTTGGGATATATCTTCTTGAACTTTTTGTCTATAATGTAAATAAGTAGATTCATCCTCAAGAATTTCGAAGTCCATGACCTGACCTCGAAGACCATAGGTTACGATTTTACAGAGATATGTTGCCCGGAGGTCACCCTCTTGTGCAGCTTCCTAGAAGTTCATTAGGGAAAAGAAGTTGTCAGCCAAGGTGAATTATCGAAATAGACCTTCATAATAGCTTCCCTTACGCGCATAAAAGGGAAGTTGGGCATGCATCATTAGAAAGTAATAAAAGCCAGATCCTCGGTGAATTTGGAGTACGCAAGGGGAATTGGGCACACGATAGAGATGTTGACATGATAAACGAAGGTTCTCAAAAGTTTTATATCCTTATAAACATGCCCCGGCCACTATGATTTCTAATATTTCTGTCATAAGGGACAAAAGGCGTGATTTGTAATCCATCTGAAAATTAAGAAAACATCATACTTAGTAATGCTTAAGTAAATTTTCTTTGTTCGTTTTTTGTTTTCTAGAGTTATCTAAACCAAATCCTTTGATACCAACTATCACATGCCCGACCCTAGAATAACTAGAATCGGTGCCATAAAACATGAATTTTAATTTTTAACAAAAACATGAAATGATATTTTACACATCATGTCTCATATAAAGGATCGATTCGGTTCAGGTTCTGGGAAACCAACTACTTCTGACATGCTTCTTCAGCTAAAACTTACACCTGAAAAAAATTTATTTAAAAACTTAGGGTGAGCATACAAATGCCTAGTAAGGGGTTTCAAAATTACATAATATACTAATATAACATTTGAAAACATTATTTTTAAAAAATTCCATAAAAAATTTTCTTAAGAAATACTGAAACATAAACATCACAACATAGCATTTAGTCTAAGAATCATAAGGGAACATTTCATGGAATTCTGACAGAGTTATGAGGAATCATGATTCAATAATAAGAATGTTCACTCATAATAATAAGTAAAAGACTTTCCAAATAAGTATGACATATGAAATGCAAGTAAAAATTTAATAACTAAGAGTAATACATAATCAAAGTTTCACATAAAGGTAATAACATCAATTTCATTTTCTACTACTGTGAAACATACACTGGCTAATAAATAACTGAGTGCAAAATAAACATCATGCCATCAGCATTTACTTCTTCTGATACTCATAAGTACTGGATCTTAACCATGGATATTCTACTAATCGAATATCCACTTGGTTAATTAATTATCATAAACATAATGAGGGAACGTATAATATCAGACCCTGCCAAGACCTCATGTCAAAACCTGAAATGTTAATGGCCTTATGCCATGACCTGGTTGTCTCATGAAAACTATTGATGCATAGAGTGGCTTTCATTAACCGGTCCCCAACCTATTATACCGAGTCTATTACATTCCTCATATGCCCAATAGGGTCATATATTCAAAGTGTCCCATACCACTTTGAATATTTAATTTCTCATTTTATATTATTCAAGGTTTTTTATACCACTTTGAATAATTAAACACTTAATCCATAAAAGTTCATAAGGATTTTAATTAAATTTATTATCTTTTACATATATATAGTGAATCGGGAATATAAGTATTAATTACAAAACTATCAACTGCATGGATATGTTATTGAATGGTGAGTATGATAAACAGAGTATGGAATATGGGATGAAAACTATTGCATTAAAAGAAATACAAGTTTTGTTACATAAAATGATAACCCTAAATGCTAAAATATTTACTGATAAATTACACATTGGAATTTCATCATGGATTGGGTGCTTAATTAATTAAAAGATAAACCAAGTATTTCAAAAGGGGTATTAAACACCTAAATTCCCAAACTTTCATTTATGGTATTCTTATGTTTAACATATCACAAGGTACACATAATTTTAAACATGAAAAGCATGAAATTAAACCATAACTAATACCATTCAATATATGTTGAAAATAATTGACTCATACATATGTACCTAAGAGTAGAGAACCCAAAATATTATACTCATGAATTCTCCATAATTACTAAACATATCAGAAGTATAATATTTGGAATATCCAAAATTAGGGTTTAGTGTTGTGTAAATCAGTTTATACACAAGGGTGTATATAAAAAGTAGTATTTTTAAATAAATACATTCATATTTCGAAAACACATGGTTTATTCTTTCTTAGAAACCCTTGTAAAATTCCAAATAAAATTGAGGGTCAAAGTTTATGTGTATACACATATATTCACAAAACTAAAAACACATTATGTATCAAAGGGTTTAAACCAAAAAAAATCTAACAACAACCATGTGATTAAAATATATTGGACACATCAATTACCAAGAGTCCCTAAATTTTAAATCATAAATGTCAAATTTAAAAGATTTATTTATTAAACAAACTTATATATATATATATATGATTATGCAAACATATATATATTACAGGTATAATCGAGTACACATAAGGGTTTTTCACCAAAATTATTTGGCACTCATCTGCTTATGAAAAGCTTAAATTAATCATGGAAGTCTTAAAACTAGTCCAGAGGGTGATTTATATAAACTATATAATTATATATGTACATGTATACTATTTATATAAAATTTTTATACAAAATATAATTCCTTTCATTTTAATGTTCTACATTAACTTTGAAGCTCAAAGCTTAGAAGTCTTAAAACCAGACATAAGAAGTTTATATAAAACTGTATGGTTGTATATATATATATATATAACTAAAAATTCTAGGAATGTAAACAAGTTTTTCATGAGAAAAATAATTATCCTTTAGGTTTAAGAATACCACATAAACCTGAAATCTCAAAGTCCTAGAATCAAGTATAAGAAGGTTTATGTCCAAACCACAAGGTTTTATATATATATATAAGAGTATAAATATATATATAAGTATGTAAACTTTCAACACAACAAGTAAGGAAACATAAATTCCCTTACCATGGTTTGAGGAGGAGGAGAGGCTTGGGAAAGGCACGAAGGTTGCTTGAAGGAGGTGCTAGAGGAAGGAGAACCTGTAGGGTTCGGGTAACAATAGTGATATATTTATAAAATATAGATAATATATTTTTAAATCTATTTTCATGGAAAAATCAAGGCCTATTTGGTTTATAAAAATACTAGGGGAGTCATTCTTCATGGAAAATGCGAGAGAGGAGGCTTGTATGGTGATGGGAGGAGTCATGGGTGTAGAAAAAATGGTGAAAATAGGAAGAAGACCTATCAGTGTGGTGCACGCAGAGAAGAATAAGATGTTGCAGGAGAGGAAATCTGGAAAAATAATGGACGGCAGGGATTAATCACGGAGAAGATCAGATGGCTATGGTGCGACGTGGAGATTTAAAAAGGACGGATGGCTAAGATTAAATCGTATAAGATCTAATGGCTTAGGGTGATATGGTGAAATAAAATAACTCGGGCGGTAAAGATTAGATCCTTGAGGGATCGAACGGCACACAAAAAAACATGAAGAATACCGCGGCTGGTAGGAATCGAGGCTTGGACCGAGATAGATGGCCCAGATCGCACGTGATGTGATCCAATGGCCTGGATCTCATTTCAACTTAAAATTCTTGTCCCACATCGAAATAGAGGGAATCCCACAGCTTCTTTATAAGCCAGGAGCTCCGAGAAATGGCTCATAATTCTACCTCCCCCCTCCCAGTACCGTCCCGTACCGGGTTCTTCAGGCGCGCTTCTGCACCCACCCCCGCTGTCGTGCCTCCCTTCATGGTGGTGTGATCTAATCCTCTTGTACGTGATCCTATGTGCCCACTTTCCCACATGTTGGCCTGTGCTGAGGCTGAAGTCTAGGCTCAGCCGCCTGGTGCGTGTTGCCTCCTTCGACCTAGCTAGAGGGCTGTCCCTTCTAAGTATATTTCTTTACAAACAAACCAACTCTCGAAATTAACCATAAAATCATAGAAAAATAAATATTTTCATTTTAACTATAAAGAGAATATCTTAGATTTTATAAAACCTGATTTTAATTTTAAACTTTAAAATATTAAGGTACAAAAATTAAATTATAATTTTCCTTGACTAAGAGTATTACTAAAAGTATTTATAGACATGTTTTCAAATTTAAAGATAAAAATCATACCTCCCTTTAAAAACACAAGATTTGAACTTTAAATTCTTAACACATTTATCCTTTCAAAAATCACAGAAGATTTTAAATTATAAACATGTTTAAAATTATAATTTCAATGCATTTTTTAATTATTTAATAAAACTAATTATCCCTAGGTACTTTAAATTAAACTACAAAAGAGCAACGACTATAATTATATCCGTTAAAAACCCAACGGTCACCCAAAGATTAACGGTCAAATTGGGGACTTATAAAACCATGAATTAGGGTGTCCCAAACTCAAGACAATTAAAGAAGATTGGGACACTATTCCACTAATGCTCAGTGTGGTTTTCATGATTCTAGTTGTGATGTTCTTTGTTGTGACTAGCCCGAAGGATCTTCTTTATTTACTCGGTCTCGCAGTTGTGTTAGGTGGTCTCCCTATGGCTTTGATAGGGCTTTTAGAAGGTTTTTTTAGTTATTATAGCTTTCCTTTGATCTTACTGTAATGTAACCACTTCAGTGTTTAATTAAATAAAACTCCTTTGTGTTTAATTTTCAAGTTTTGTTCGGATAACCTGAAAATAAAACCATAATATTATTATTACATGAGAAATAAGTTTTAGGGAATCACACTAAAGGATTTCTTTTTCAAATTAATTCATCTTGATCATTCTATGTGGAACAAACCATGTCTATGAAATGCTCATTGATATATTCTATTAAAATTTCCATGGAAGTAGGGATCTCACATAAATCAGTAACTTTTTCAATGTTTTCAACACCAACATACTATTTATTTTCCTTCTAAAATAATAGATCACTACATATCTTATTGATCAAGAACATATAAAATTTGTTTTGAATTTTTTTCATGATAAAATTATCAATTGTGTATTCCAATCTATTCAGGTTAACTTGTGTCATTACAAATTCATCATGTCTAACATTTTTGTTACTAATACCCCATTTGAAGTTAAACACTATAACTCAAAATTTAATGTAATTAACCTCCCATATTTCTTCAATGAATCCATAAAATTCACTTGATGTAGAGATTTGGTTTTTTACTTTTTCACTTGAAAAATTCATTGCTTCTGTCAACACCAATACACTACTATTCTAAATTTCACTTTTGTTGTCCTGATATTTCATATGAAATGTATATCCATTAATGTCATAATCAGAACATGTTATCAAATTTAAACTTGGACCTCTCACTAACCATCTCAATGTTTCTGATGCATCTGATTTACCAATCATAGTCTCTTTAAACCATAGAAATTTTTTTTGTTATACTCATTAAAAATCCACATATCATTCTTCTTTGGATAACATTTCTTTAAAAAATTAAAAGGAAAATGTTAAATATGTCTGATCATAATCAATTTTATTAAATATGTATAAATGTACATTCTTTATTTTTTCACCTTTAAACAATTTTACTTTCAAGCCATAAATCCCCTTTCCTCCATAATTGACTTGTTCATGGTGAGATGTAGGAAAATAAATGTGATATACTGTAGACAAGTAGCTTGTAAAAAACTCTAAAAACTTCTTAGAAATATACTTATCAACAATAGAGTATTCACGTTGATATGGATTATTAATATAACCCTTTTATATATTCATATAATTATCAAAAGGATACATCTAATGTAGATGTATAGGTCCACAAAGATTTATTTCTCACACCAAATGAACTATTAAACACACCATGATATCAAAAAAATAGATGAAAATGCATTTCTAATTGAAAAAGTATAGAAACTAATTTTTTATCCAAATTTTTAAAAACATTTAGATCAATCACCTTATTATAAATTGAATTGAAAAAATAACACACCTTCATGATAGTCATCCTGACATGGATGAACAATATTCCACACAATAAAACTGGTAGGATTCATTGAATCATGATGTGACAATCATGATATCTCATACCTCTCAACTAAAAATACTTTAATAACACAAGAATTTTTACATTTAAATAATAACACTATGACACTTTGATATCATCAATAAACTAACAAAATATAATTTTATTTATCTTGTATAATGTATGAAAAGATGGAGGCATGTATGTTCACTATCCATCAGGAGTGGGAGCTAACTCCAAAAATATTCCCATTAAGAGTAAGTCCAATATTACATTCAACCCATCTTTATTTTATCCTTTAATATCTAACAATGATCTAATCAAGCTGTCACAAATATTATTCTCTACATGCATGAAATAAATTTTATATTTGACCTTATGATATCTCCAATATGGTTGCTAAAAAATATTTATTTTTTATTACAAATATTTAAATCATTTCTAGATTCTTATGTCTTTTTAAATGTCACATCAATTTTTTCACCCCCTAAAATTACTAATCAGTGGACATAGGTTTTAGAGAAATATAAAATTATTTTGAGTCATCGGATTTCTTTTTTAATCTCTTATAAGATTGATCCATAGAAAAAAACCATCAATGAACTATGTATATTGTTTTTCTACCATGTTTCATTTGATAATATGAAGTCTTTTGTTCAAAAATTAGACAATATTTATTCCCCTTAACATTGTATCTAGAAAAAATTTCATATGATAAGAATTCATTTATAGTTAACATAATCATTGCATGTAGTTGAAAATATTCCATTTTATAAGAACCATATACCCTAATAGCTTCCACCCATAAAAGTTTCAAATCATTAATTAATGGTGACAAGAAAACATCAATGCCATTTCTAGACTATTTTGGTCCATAGATTATTAAACTCAACATGACATATTTTCTCTTCATAAAAAAATTATGAGATAAGTTGTATTTTACCAATAAAATGGTCCATGAACTATGTGTGATACTAAGTATTAAATATGGATTCATTCTATATATTAAAAGTCTAAGTATAATATTTTTAAATTTGTTTCTGAATATAAGAGACCATTGATCAATTTTATTCCACTATAGACAATCAGCTGGATGGCATTATTTCCCATCACATATCTTCTCATTTACATGCCATATTTACCTTTTTCATTATTTTAATTTTCAAGTAAATGTTTCAAATGAGGAATTATAGGAAGATACCAAATTTATGTGGCAGGAGTTTCTCTAAGTGCTGAATTAGCCTATGGGTTTTTTTCAACTTATACCATGATGTCCCATATTTAGGAAAATCTTATATAAATTTTTATTCCTATACAGCACACAATCATTTGGGTAGCAATATATTTTCTTTTACCCTAATCCCATTAATACTAATATTTTCTTCACTTTATAATGTGAATCTGGAATTTTGTTGTCTTTAGGAAGTATGTCTTTCATTATAGCAACTCAATTAAACTCCTACCACTCCATCAATTTTTCATCTTCAAGTTAATTAATCTTAACACCATTGATAAAACCATAAATTTCATACAAACTAGATATAATGTTATTTCATCCTCACCATATAGATTCTCATTTTTTGATCCCTTATTAATTACCTCTACTTCAATATCATGAATCATTTCTTTAATTTGATCTGAATTATCATCTTGAAAATCATCATCATCAATAGATCTGAAATACTTCCCAATTTCACCATGTAAAATACAAGGGTTGTAAATAATATTAAAACCATGAAAAATAAAATGATATTTAATCTCTCTCTTTTTAACTTCTTTATATTTAAATATTTTAGGCATGGATAGAAAAACATGTTGTTTTTTAGAATATTTTATTTAGAAAATTGCAAAAAATCATCAACATCTTCTTTGTATTCATCATTTATTTGAAGTGCATTAATCCAACTTAAAATTGTTATTATATATAACTAATATAAAAAATAAAAATAATTTATTATAATTAAAATTTTAATTAAAGATTTAATTTTATAAATAACAATAAAAAATATCACAACATATTTCATAAAAACAATATATTTGATAAACAAAAATATATCTTTGAACATATAAAGTTATGATTCATTAATAAAAAAACACAAACCTCAATGTAAAAACAATAATTCATAAATTAAATAATATCTAATATGTTTGAATAATCGAAACTTCGAATGTAAAATGTAAAGATAAAGTGACATCAATGGAAAATTGGAACTGTAAATAAAAATTCAAATAATATGGATGCACATAAAATAAAAATAATAAACACAAACCATAAATTGATATTTGAACCAAGAAAATTAAGAAGGCAATTCCAATAGTAAGAAGATACAAGCGACGACTGACAACAGGTAATAGTGGACAGTGGTGGTGAATGAAAACTGAAAGATAAAGAAATATCAATGGAAAATTAGAACCGTAAATACAAATTTAAATAACTTGGAGGAATGAAAAATCAAAAAAAATGCAAACTGTAAATTGATATCAGGTCTGGGATGACTGAGAAGTCGACACCAATGGGAAGAAGTCGTAAGTGGTTGATGACAGATGACGATGGAAGATACCAACTTAAAGATAAAACACATTAAATAAAAATTTAACCCATAAATATAAAAAAATAGAATTCATGGAAATGGAAACAATAAACACTAACTATAGATTTAAATTAGAACTAGGAGAAGATGATCCAATGATAAGAAGCATGAGTGGTGTTCGATGATGGGTGATGCTGTATGACGGTGGTGGATACCAAATAAAAGATATTCAAAGACAATGATCGAATAATGAATATATTTGAGTCCATGGATCAAAGAATAAATATATTATAGTCCCCTAATCAAAGATATTTATGGTTATGGTTAACCATGTGAGAGAAAAAAAAGATCTCTCACAGGAAATAATGAAACAAAAATGAATCCTCCAAATCCTGATTAAAATTATAAAGATTTTTCATGTCAATTATTCAATAACCAATGTGAAAAAATAGATTTTTCACTTTGGTTATCGAATAACGAATGTGAAAATATTTTTTTGTTTTATTTTTAACACCATTTATTCAATAACCAATGTAAAAAATCTTATTTTATGCATCATTTATTGAATAAATGATGTGAAAAATAATAAAAATCATTCTAGTTATTAAATAACCGACATGAAAAAAATGGTTTTCTATGTTAGTAATTGAACTAACATGAAAAAAAAATTGTTTTATGTTTCACGTCTATTATAGATAACCAACATGAAAAATATGTTAGGAAAAATTAATTTTGTACTAATAGTGTCTTGTTTACTAGTTTTCTTTCTAGAATGTCCAACATATAGATGAGTCATGCCAATAATTTGGGAGTATTAGGTATATATTATCACTATAATAAAAGTGGATAAATCATTCCCCAAGGTTATCCTAAGACCCACAATGCTAGTCTCCATCCCCTGGGGATTAGGGAGTAACATTGGGGTCAGTGATGATCCTGATTCGGGTGTCGCTCAGGTAATCCGAGTGAGGGTCATCAAAGTGTTATCAAATTATAATTTTTTATCATATTTCTGGGATTTTACACTTTTAGATAAGAGATAAGACTATAGTAACTCAGTAAGGAACCCATAAATACATATATCTAACATGATTATAGTAGAAGACTAAGTTACTATAGGTGACTGAGTGTTAAGTTTAGACACTGTATCTATGAGTAAGGTATTATTCTAAGTATCTCATAATGTAATTTGGGATAAAATTGAGATATAGGTTATAGGTCTCAATCATAATCCTCTATTTATATTATTTAATTCATCATTGGTCTAACAAAACATTGGTGTATGTGCATTTTATTCATATTATTCTAATCATATATGTGAATGGCCTTAATTAATTAAGCATTAGCTAATAGAGTAAATTTTGTTTTCCTGTATACTATAGTATTTTTTATCTAATTAATTAAAGTAATTAAAATTATATACCTTGATAAATTTTATTTATTGTTCTATATTAGTAATGTATCACAAAATTTTCATTTTAATTGATGTTTACAGAATGCAATTTAATTTTTTTATAGATGTTATTTTCAATCATACAGCTTAATATCTATTTACTGATATTTTGGTAGAATAATTATATGATTGATAAACTGATCACGTTACATGTTGGTTGAAAATTGGTGCAAAATCTATTTTTATTTGTTATACTAAACATATTATATACTATTTACATGACATGTTTATTACAATTCATTAGTAGTTATAAAAAAAATATTAATGTTTTAAAAGTGAGAAGAGGCTATTTTATAGTCTTTTGTTTCAAATAAAAAGGTGGGTTTTTTAAAATTCATGGTTATTTTGAAATTATTATGTCTTCAAAAAGTAAAAAACTAATAATGTGTTTTCTTAAATTTAACTAGTAAAATGAGTATTTTTTATAAAATTAAGTGTTTAAAAAATAAATACGACATTTGATTTTGATATGGAATTTGATTTTTACTAAAAAATATATTGGTAAGTGAATATTTCTAACTAACTGGATCCAATGGGTGGGAAAGTGTAGCTAAATACTGAATAAGTTTTATGATGGGGAGTGCTATAAGAATGACAATAGTTTATTTGATGGGGTTTTTGAGGATCATATGAATCTTGGTAGTATTTTGATATCAGGATCTTGAGGTATTTAGTAGGTTGTTTTGATTTTGAAAGATTTATAATGGAATTTTCGTAAATACCTAAAATACGTATTTAATATTTATGGAAATTTTTTCTTTAATTGATAAAACAAAATCATATTTTGTGGTAATTTCTCAATAAGTGTTAGAGATTTATATGCCTTGTGAATTATAGAATTGTGTTTATTTGGGGTTATTTGAGTTGAATTTGATATATGTGAATCATGAGTCTGATAAACACTTGGGTATGAATATTTGTGTATTTGACTCAACTTAGAGACTTAGTGATGTTATGGTAATTTGAATAAATGTCCAATTCAGATTTTAGAGGATGAAAATTTTTATGGTGGGGAGGTTTTGAATTCAAGTGTCCCATTAGTATTTAATTAATTTTGAGAAATTAGAAGCGTGATATTATTGAATTTTCTGGTTTTTAGATGAGTGTTTATTTTTCATTTTGGGTTTTAGTTCTTGAATTTGAAGTTTGGGGTTGATTTTTATGTTTTTTTATGATATTGGGGGTTTGGTAAGAGGTTTGGGAGTGAAATTTATGTCTTTTATGTGTTTGGTAGAGGATATTTCATATGGGGACTTAGCAGGAGTCCACTAGAGTTCTTATGGATGCCATCATAATTCTAATGGATACCACTGGAAGTCTGGTGTAGCCTTCAGTGGGATATAACCCTACCACTTAAAGTTCAATGGCTATCCACTAAAGTTCATATGGGTTCAAAATATTTTTTTCATAAGGGATAAAAAAATTAAATTTCACACAAAATATCTTAAAACCCTAAATGTGGGGGTGAACCTCATTATCCCTCTCTCATAAGTGTACCTAGGATAGCTACCTCTCACCAATATCATTAACATCCCTATTATTCATGGATCAATGGTACTTTAAGGAGTATTCTTACACTGGTTTTAGGTAGGTTTCTTCCCAAAACATATTTTCTTCCCTATTATATATTCACCTTTATTTTCACCTCCATTTATTGGGAATTCACTACTGTTATTTCACCAAGTCATAGTGAAATCAACTCTTGGACTTGGTATTCTTCATCTATTGGTTCAAGGAGGCCCCTAGGGGTTTTTTTTCATATATTTCTCATTTTTTCATTATTAGGATACTAGGTATTGGTTTATTCTAGGGTTTTCACTATTTGGAGATAAAATTAATAAATGATTTAGGGGATTAAAATTATGGCTTTAGGATATTTTGATCTTGCATTTATTTTTTGAATATTTAGAATAGTTTTTTAATGGGGATTAACTTTAATTTCTTAAGGAGGTTGGTTTGTTGGAGTTTCTTTCTTATGTATCCTTGTCTAATGATTATTAGGGGGGTTTGGGATAGTTTGAGAATGTATAAATCTCACCAATAGTTAAGGTAGGAGGTCTCAACCCACTGAGTGATTTTCTAGACTATGCCAAGGGAATACCTTCCAATTATTTTCTAAATAAATAATAAATCTAAAAAATTATTTTTTAGTATTGTAAATGGAAGTCATTTAATAATATTTTGGTATAAAAATAAAAATTATTTTCAAAGGATTGATACTTGAAGTATGTATCAGTTTTAATATTTCCTTCCCTTATTCTAAAAATCATGGTTTATATCCTTGTGTTAAATGAATTTTTGTAAAAAAAAAATACATTCAAATTGATGATTAATTTTATGTAATATATGATGGGTATATCATATAGTTTTTTTATATTGGTTGATTTATCTATTATTCTTTTTTTTCTATGTAAAATAAAAGTTAATGAATTATTGTTGGTCTAAGTTTAATTTCTTTTACATCAAATGACATACTTTAATTCCTTTTTAATGTTACTAGACTCATTTCATTGATTTAGTTCTAATAGATTCATGACTTGAAACATCTTCATGATTTATCTAGTATTTGGTACAATTATTATATTATAGGTTCATTCCTTGTATCCTTCACTCCTTAAAATTTAAAATAAATGCCTCTCTATTTTAAATATTAAATAGGGTGACTATTTTTTGTTAAGGCGTTCACCTTTGAAATCTTTTTTATGTTTTTATATGGATATTACTTCTTTCTACTTAACCTATGAGTTGTAAAATAGTGATCTAAACTTAACTCCAGTTAATATTTTTCATCATTGGTGATATAATAGCAGTTTTAGTGTAAGTGGGATGAAATGATTTGTTTCATGAACTCCTCATGATTTCCTAAAATTAGTTTTCATCTAAACTAAGACATAAAGTTTTGAAACTCCAAATTATTTATTTTCATTAAAGTTTGTCTTACTCTCATCTGGCGTGTGGCTCATAATAGGGTCCCTACTGATGTGTGTCTCCAATCTTTTGGGATTTCTCTTTGCTCTAGATGTCATCTGTGCAATCAACACCGGGAGGATTCTAATCATTTGTTCTTGTCTTGTGCTACATCTGCAGCTCTTTGGAATTACAATTATGACATTTTTTTGTTGCAGATGGTCTCTCCTTGCTTCTATCAGCTCTCAACTTCAGCACTGTGCGATCTGGGAATCTTCTAAGCAAATCAAGAATCTTTTCCTGGCTGCGGTGGCTGAGCTTCTACATGTGATCTGGTATGACAAAAATAATTTTATTCATAACAATGGCTTGCTCAATCTCAATGCAGGTAAAACACGTATTCTCATTGCCATTAAGGATGCTGAATCTATTTAGAAGGATCATTGTGAAAACTCTGTTGGATATTTTGTGATCCTCCGACGTCTTCGCATTGCGGGTTCTTATAGGCCTCCCAGATGTACCTTTGAGGTCTTCTGGAAAGCCTCGTTTCCATGATGGATTAAAGTGAATGTTGACGGTGCTTCTAGAGGTAACCCAGGTTCAGCAGGATGTGTTGCTATCTTCAGAGATTCTTCTGGCATATGCCTTGGCTGCTTCTTCGGTGGATGTGGCACGGCCTCGACTTTGGAAGCGGAAATGTTGGGAGTCATTCATGCGGTGGAATTCGCCATGCATAAGGGTTGGACCAACCTGTGGTTTGAATGTGATTCAACCACTGTCTTCCAAGCTATCTAGAAGGGAGTGGTACACCTTTCTTGGACGCTCACCTCTCGATGGATGAAATGTCTTGCTTTGCTCAGGAATCTCAGCTACATTTCCACTCATGTGTTCCGCGAAGCGAACATGGTTGTAGATAGTCTCGCCAATAAGGGAGTCAATCAGGACATTACCTGGTTAGATGACATTCCTGATGTCTCTCTCTCTTTCTTCAATAAGGACTGTAATAATATTTCGTCTTTTAGACTTTTGTAACTCCTATCTTTTATTTTATGAAATAAATTGTGCCTTGGTCTTTGACTGAGGCACCACCTATTTTAAAAAAAATATTTTCATTAAAGTATTAAACTTAGTTTGGGTTCAAACTAGACTTCCAAATTATAAATTTGATTAAATTAAATAACTACTTCTTGAAAATTTAGTCATTATTATGTTATAATCAATGTATAGATTTCAAAAAGAACAAATAAATTTATTTAATAGTGAAAATAATAATTTAAAAGGAACTCTTTTATTTAAAACTAATGTTTTCCTAAAATTGATTTATAAATATAAAAACTTATATTAAAATGAAACCTTTCCTTTTATTCATATTTCATACTACTTATACCTTAACTAATTCCCTTTTTGGTTTACTCACAGTTAGGATGAATTTTTAAACATGTCGTACTTTCGGATTCATGTGAATTATTAATAGAATGTCCTAGATTAGTGGTTGTAAAATAAAATATGTCATGTTTTACTTGATATTGATATGGTATATTGTTACATGTAAATTTTTATTCATGGAATTATTGACAATATTTCATATTACATGTGGTCCTAATTAACATTACATTTAGTTAATATATAGGGTCATACGTATGAAAATTATAATGTAATTTTTACCTCAATCATATTACTTAATACATATAATAGTTTGACTTAATCATGATTTCTATTTCAATAAATATCAAGTAATATATAAGTGATATATTTTTATCATGTGAATTTCAAGTTGGCACGTTTCATGGGAGGGGTTATAAACCCTAGATGAGTAAATCTGCTTCCCCTACTCTACAGGATAAGCATATAATGACCTAAATTAGTATACACCTTCTTATTCCTATAGGATAGATTTATTCCTTGAATCCAGTATACTTTTCGTCATTTTGAGGAAAATAAAAAAAAGATTTATCTCATATCCTAAAAAATTATTAAAGAAGGTATTCTAGGTATGGATCCTCCCAGTATATGGAGTTATTTGTTAAATTTTTTATTTATCTATTAATTACTTGTTTGTTTACAATTTATTTTCATTGTATGATGACTTCTTATAAAATGGTTTTGTTATATATTTGTGTAAATTATTTGGAATGTTGGTGAATACACCTGCTTAATCAATGTTTATTTAATTCCGTTTTGTGGTTCCCTACTAAGTATGTATATAGTCACACCCTTTATGGACACTCAGGTTGACATGTATCTCCACTCACTGTATTTCAAGTATGATGGGTTCATATTTAGCTATTGGATGTTGTTTTGGTTATCCAAAATTCATATTAGGTTCATTTATTCAAAATTTATGTGTTCGTGTTGTGGAAGACCATGCTGGAAAAATAAATTTCAACTCATCACATTTTCCTCGCCTATTTTGAGTCCAACTTGGTGTACATTATTTTTATTATTGTGTATACTAATTTCATAGTGTTATGTTTTTTTTCATTTAAAATGGATATTTAATTTTTTTTTAAATTTTTATTTGATTATGGTGGTGATTATTGTTTATTGATTTTCATTCTATAATGCCCAATATATGGATTATTCATTCAAGTACTTAGAAAGTACTTATTATGGTGTTTTAATCCAATCAATGTGGTTAAATCATTCCCTAATGTTATCCTAAAATTTATGGTATAATTCATCATCCATTAAGGATCAGAGAGCTTCATTGGGGTCAATGATGGTCCTGATTCAGGTGTCTCATGGATAATCTAGTTCAGGTTCATTACAAAGTTATAACAGAGTACAGTATTTTAGGATCTTTCTAGGATTTTACATTTTTAAATAAGAGATAAGACTATCAGGACTTATGAAGTAACATATAAATGTGTATGGTCAATATAACTATGGTGTAATCTTGAGTTACTAGTGGTTTTGGGTGTTAAATTTAGGCACTATAGGTATGGTTGAGGTATTATTCAAATTCTCTCATAGTTGAATTTGGGAAAAAAATGGGACAGAGATTATAAGGCTTAGTCATGAGCCACTCCTTATATCAGTCCATACAACATCGATATAGTGGAATATCTAAACATATGTATTTCATTCATATTATTATAACCATATATATGAATGGTCTTAATTAATTAAATATTATCTTTTAAGTTATTATTTTTTCTTATATACCTTATTAGTTTCTATCTAATTCATTAAATCCATTCACCTACTAGCCCTTGATAAAATTGATTGTTTTTTCTCTAAAATAAATGTGTTATATAATTTTTATTTTAATGGAATTTTAGATAAATAATTTTAACTCTTACATAGATGATATTTTCAAGTTTTAGCTATGTGTAGTTAGAATAGTTTTATGATTGATAAACAGATCATGTTACATATTGTTTGTCTAGAAAAGTATTGTATTATCGGTTTTGTTTGTTCTATTGGACATGAAATATAATATTTCCATGATATGTTTGTTACAATTCATTAGTATTTATATGGAACTTATTAATTATTTAAAAGTTAGAAGAGAATATTTTATATTATTTTTTTCAAATAAAAAGGTGGGTCTTATAAAATATGTGTTTTTTTAAATTATTATTTTATTAAAAAAGTAAAAAACTAAGAATGTGTTTTCTTAAAATTTTTCTAAAAAAATTAATAAGTTTTATAAAATTAAATGTTTTTAAAATGGATATGACATTTTATTTTTGGTTGGAATTTTATTTCTCATAAAAACTATTTGGGTAAGTGAATGTTTTAAACAAACTACATCCAAAATCAAGAATGGCGTAGGTAAACCCCATATAAGTTTTATGATAGGGAGAACCATAAGAGTGGGAGTAGTTTAATTGATGTTATTTTAAGGATTATAATAATATTTGTGGTTTTTAGATATTATTATTTTAAGTTATTTGATCGGATGTATTTATTTTTAATGTTCTACATCTAAATTTTCATAAATACCTAATATATGTATTGAAACTTTATGAATAATTTGTATTTGGGTCATAAAATATCATCATATTTCAAGGTTATGTATTAGTATGTGTGTGGACCTATTAGAGGGTGGTATGTCTTATAGGTAATAGAATTTTGTTTCTTTAGGGTGATTTTAGTTGAATTTGGAATTTTTGTATCATGAGTGTGATGAACACTTAGGTATAAATATTGATGGTTTTGCTTCAACTCAGGGTCTTAGTGACATTGTGGTAAATTGAATGGATGGTTAGTTCATCTTTTCAAGGACAAAACGTTTTGTTATGAGGAGGTTGTGAAGACACATGTACTTTTAGGATTTAATTAAATGGTAAATTAGGGTAATTTTGAGAAATTAGGTATTTAAAGAGTGTAACTGTTGTTTTTTTGGTTTTTGGGTAAGGATTTGTTTTTTATTTTGGGTTTTAATCATTGAATTTGAAGCTTAAGAATTGGTTTTTGAGTGTTTTTTAGGAGTTCTAGAGTTTAGTAAGAGGTTAAAAAGTATGGATTTTATCTTGGGTGTGTTTTTTAGAGGATATTATATAGGAGGAAAGAAATAATATGCCACCAAAGTTCCACTATATATCACTAGAAGTCTGGTGGATCCTATGGTAGGTTGATTCCTTGGCACCAAAATCCTGGTAGATATCCACCAGAGGATCAATACAATTCATGTAGTTTTCTTAAAGTTTAAAAATGGTTAATTTGAACTAAAATCTCTTAAAAACTCAAAGGTATAACCCCAACCCTCATTATCCCTAACTCCTACACACTCTTGGGAGATATCACACTCACCCTTCTCTTTATCCTCTCTCTTTTCCATGGATTAAGGGTGTTTTATGGATGATTCTTCCACCAATTTGAGGTTGGTTTCATACCCTATCCTAATCTCTACCATATTATATTTTATCCTTCATTTTCTCTATGATTCCCCAGACCCAAACTCCTAGATCTGGTGCTCATAGACATATACTTTACATTCTTACTTTGATAACAGCTATAAAAGTCTAGATATAACCATACTTAATTAAAAAATAAAAATGATTATTTCATCCCCTATATTCCAAATTATCTTTTTTTAAGATTAGTGCTTTGGATAATTAGAACACATCATAAACTAATAAATCTCATTTCTTTCTCAACTAATGGAAAAAAATCCATTATATATAAGAAACTACTTAATTCATGATAAGTCTTTATCAAATCCCATAAATTCTTCCATACATGTTTTCCATCTAAAAATTTCATGAAAAATACTTTTCTTCATAACCTATAGAATAAAAACATAATAAAGGGGTTAGATAAAATGATCAGTAAGGAAAACATATAACTAAATCAATCATGGCATAAACATGGCATAAATATTATTTCCAGAATAGGTAAACAACATGAAGTCATAATCAACTTGAAACCAGGAGCATAATATATCCATAATGATAGATGAAAACATGGATATAAATAATACTAATCTCATACTTATGGAATTCATATTGTTGGACATCAAAAAACTATTGTTAATTCCTTATACCAAGACACTTTACTTGTTGTCTAGACCAAAGTCAAGACATATTTCTAAATTGGGAAGGCATACACCAAATATCCAAACCTATTTTTATCTCATGATACATTTCTATACATTGAGGGCATATATAATTCCAAGCCCCACCCATCACCTGATTAATTCCAATGCATTCATCATAAGAGTCCCCAAGAATTTTCATACCATTCCCTAAGGAACCTCTTACTGAATAAATACATGAAAATATATATAATAAAAAATATATAATGTTAGGACATAATAAACATATCTTAATAGTCAATAATCATCAATAATGTTAATAATTTTCCCCATTATAATAAATGGGAAAACATTATCATCACCCATCTAGAAGAAGAAGGTGGATGGTCAATCAATGCATAGTCAACTTGCTAATAATCATTTTTATATAAATAACAATATATATAATGCCAATACATTTCCCCATGTCAATAGAATAACGTTATTTATAGGTGAACATAATTGAATCTAAATTATTTAAAATTTGATATTCACACCGTATAAATGAATGGTTGTATGACTAAGTCAATATTATAATAAAATTATTATTATCCATCCATAGGAATAAGATGGATAGTTCCAAAAAGAACATGATCCAAGAAGGGAGAAATATTTGTCAAATGTTTTTTGTGATAATAATTACTTTACTAAGAAAAAATTTATATAATACCACATAATAAAATAAAATGGTATAATCTACCCAACTTATATGAAATAATTTCAGGATAACAATCATAACTCAATGAATAAAATTTTAATTACCAAAAAACCTTACTACTGGGGAAAAAATTAAATCAATATCCACTTCAATAAGGTAATATGATTTGGCTAGTAAATCTAATGAAATAAAAATATTACAATAAAAATATATCCATCAGAATTGAATACACCATACAAAGAAAACAAGGTGCACAAAATGTATTATACCTCAAAGAATTAGAATTGAGACCAAGATAACACATACAACTTTAAAAACTTTCTAATCAAAATCCATTGAAAGATAGGACTTATAATTGAACTTAAAATAAAATAATTAAAAAATAATTCATGATGTTATATCTCAAATAAGCAGTATATACACTACATATATGAATTTAGGTTCATAATACATGTCTCAAAGAGAATAATTTGAGATAAAAACCCTTACCTATAGTCATGACTTCCACAAACATACTTTATAATCATATATTAGAAACATATTCATTATCATGACCCGTCCTAGTTGGGCCTATGCCACGACTCCCCAAGCCCGCCTCTAATAGGCCAGGGACTGGTGACTAGCACCGAGTAGCCATTTCACTAACATGGGAGGCATTTCCTATGTACCTGTATGAACGCACCAATATCCAAACCCACAAAATATTGAAATGTAAAAACCACTAAGATCAAAATGCATTCATACCACTATATCCCAACCAATAGAGTACAACAGGAAGTAAAGTGCAGTAAAGTAAAATGGGCCAAAATACAAGCCCACCAAAATAAAGAGTCTGTAAACTAAAAATTTCAACATGTAAACAAAATATGTACTATGATAGCTGCTTGAAGTTATAGAAACACATCATCCTACCTAAACTCAAAAATCTATCTCCGATCTTGGTCCGTCAAAAGGTCACTCATCTTCACAAGACACAACATGTGTGGGAAAATCCCGTGCAGGGGTGAGTATAACAATACTCATTAAGAAACCCCAAAACCATAAATAAATACACAAAGAAATTGGTGCAGTAAACTCTACATAGTATATGTCTACAGTATATATAATAATAATATCCAGATATACTTAAACCAAGACACGCAGTCTAGAGGTAACTCAAAGCCACTATATACCAACACTAGGAATTCAGTTCTAAGATTCCACAAAGTACTCATATGGGAGAACACACTCTGGAGTCTGATATCTCTGATGACGTCTGTCCGAGAATTACTGTTCATTAGAAACCATCATGAGATAGATATACTAATAAATCTAAAGAGAGATATATGATATAATATATGAGGATCGCATCCAGGTCCATGGGGTGATACCAACAACTCCATCTATATTAACCTTCTAAGTAGAGGACTGATTCCTGGTGAAGGTGGTCATGTCAATATAAAGGACTCTACCTAGGGCATGAAGAATGAATAGTGGATCCCACTCTGGGCCTCCTGGGGGGTATTCCAACAACTCTATCTAGAAATTTCTTCTAAAGGGATCATACTACTATGAGTAGGAAATGATACCAACTAACCTTCAGGGAAAGGATATGGAAATGAACCCTTAATGAAACATATCCAAGATACGGTGTACAAGTGTCTCAATCCAAGTATAATAGAGTACATGGAATGTAGTAGGGTTACACATCATTTCCTTTGACCCTGGGTACTTCCCATTTACAACGGACCATGTCATGTAGAATATGGGTACATTTCATATAAAAGGTTCACACATCGCGTCCTTCCATCTAGTTTCCACCAGTGTACTCTTGTCATGTGCTAGTATGCCTTGTCAACCCATATATCTTTTCCTGTGTACTAGTACACAGGGTAGTCCATGTACTTAGTCCAGGCCAAGTCATGTAGTGGGGTACACATCATGTAGGCAAACTGTGTACTCCACCCCATGTCCATGTATCACCATAGATACACACCGAGTCTCTGGGAAGTGCCTACATTTCGTGTGACAGGGTCACAAGCTGTGTGGAATTTAACTAACTCCCTAAAAACTAGCTTCCACTTAGTGGAGGCCACACACCGTGTAACCTTGGGTTACATGTCGTGTTAATCGTGATTTTATAGAAATATTTTTTCTTCTTCTTTATGCCTCATCCAATCCTTCGGTGTTTGATCCAATGCTCTATTTTCCTTGAAACTAGATATCCAAGGTCATCTCTCCATTGTAACACCAAATCAGTGGGTTTTGGGATTTTAATCGGCTCCAAAAACTGATTCTGATCACCCATACAAAAATCACTCAAATAATGATATCTCCTAAACTCCATCATCATCGCACCTCTGATGGGTCGTCATGAGGTTGTATCTTCAATTTCAAATAGTTGTGCCGAGAAATAAAGGTGCATCGATCAATCATTCATAATCCATGAAGAACAAAGAACACATAGAACATATGGGGGAAAATAAATATGCACAAGGAAACAAACCCAAGGAACATACCTCGACCATTTTTCGTTTTGGCCTTGATTCATTCCCATAAAAACCATCAACAATCAAGCAATAAATAAACCCCATAATCCCTCAGTTGAACCCCATCCCACGAGAATGATAAAACCGATGGTCAACATGTTTGTTGGTTGGTCCGCATTCTTCATTGAATATAAGAATGGGGAAATAAAAATCCAAATAGAAACATCCTACCTTGGTGTTAGATCGCTCACTAAAGAGGATCGATCGTCGCGTTTCCACTGTTGGCGAGATCCGTCAAAAACAGCATCTATTAATCTCTAATCCAAGACCTTTCTTTGTTTGTCATTGATAGAGTTCTCTAGGGTTCTCTATAGGGCCTTTAGAAAATTATAAGGTTATGAGACTAACCCTGTATCCCTACTTAAAAGGATAATTTGAAAGAAATTTTGTTGTGTCACTACGAAACATTAAAATAAAATAAATTCTTATTTTATTTTATTTATTAAAATTCTGAAAACTAATTTTCACAACTGAGCCACATTGGTCGATGTTAGGTTGAGCCTAGGGTAAACTTGTTGCCCTGAATGCAACGATGCCCTCAGATTTCTGATTCAGATTCTTGCTTATAATTTATTCCACTTTTTTAGGAAAACTGTGTGTGCGTGCTTTTTAATACTTTAATATTATTCAAACATTTATTTCGGACACACTGAACCTCAGAATTTCACGTCGTCTCAACACCTAGTCTCAAATTAATTCTATATAATATTTAAAAATAACACAAAAAAATCGAGTACATTAAATTCTCCCCACCTTGGGTATTTACATCCCTGAAAATCCAAAAACAAAGGCTATACAAAAATATGTGGGTACTATGCACGAATCTGATCCTCCCACTCCCATGGTCTCTCCTGGAGACTCACCTGCTTCCACTAGACACAAACTAATTTAATCGCTCACTCACATAGAATCCTCTCCTACTGATCCTTGATCTCCACTAGGTACTCAACAAAATTCGCTCCATCATCAATGTCCAGCACACCCCAATCGATGACGTGTGATGGGTCATGCATGTACCTCCTCAACTAAAACATGTGGAATACATCATGTACTCAGACTAATTGCAGGGGTAGATATAAGTGGTGTGTCACCTCGCTAACTCTATGAATTGTCTAAAAAGGGTTGATAAAATTTAGAGATAACTTGTCACCCTGGCTAAATCTCTATAATCCATGTCAAGGTAAGATATGAAAGAACATGTGGTCTCTTTACTAGAACTCAAAAGGCCTCATCCTACTATCAGTATAAGACTTATGTAAAATATGTACAGTCTTCATCTACTCCTGGATGATATACACATTCTCATTGGTAGCTCGCACCAACTTTGGGCCCATGAGTGGTGTCTCTCTTAGGTCAGTCTGGAAAAGTGGTTAATGCAAGGGTCGACCATACAAAACCTCAAATGGTTCCATACCAATGGTTGAATGGTAGTTGTTGTTGTTGTACGTGAACTCCACCAGAGTTAGGTGATTCTCCCAACTATGACCGAAGTCTAACATGCAAGACCACAACATGTCCTCCAAAACCTGAATGGTCTGCTCCGTCTGGTCGTCTATTAAGGGGTGAAATGTCATGCTCAAGCATAAATGAGTCCCAAATGCCTACTTAAATCCCTTACATAACAGAGATATAAAAAATCATCATTATTAGAAATTATCATCAATGGGACTCCGTGAAGTCGAACTTTCTCCTTCATGTAGAGGTGTCACAAGATATTTACTGAAATCTTCTCCCAGATATCTAGGAAGTGAGCCAACTTGGTGAGTCGGTCAATGATCACCTAGATAAAATTTTGTCCCTTATACTTTCATGGTAAACCTATTACAAATCCCATTAATATCGCATCCCACTTCTATTCTGGAACCTCAAGGGTTTGAGCTAAACGAATTGGAACATGGTGCTCATCCATCACCTTCTGGCACGTAAGGCATAAAAAAACAAACTCTACCACTTCCTTCTTCATCCCTATCCACCAAAACTGATGTCGAAGGTCCCGGTACATCTTCTATAATCCAGGATGTACCATCAAAGGGGGTGTATGAAACTCCTGAAAAACCTCCTCCCGCAACACCACTGATACAACTATGCATCCTCTGAAAACGACGATGTACTCCCCACCTTTCAAATATCCATTAGGAGAATTCCTTATGAATATCTGAGCATATAGAGTCTCACAGTTGGTATTCTAAATTTGTGCCTACCTGACTCTCTATAAGAGTGGAGGGGTAATAACCAATGATTAGAGGTAAGTTTCTCCATCTCCATCCACAAATGATAGTTGCAATGAGGCCAACTGTTCTGATGCCTCATTCAGCAACTTTGAACTAGATCTCCTGCTAAGAGCATCTTCCACCACGTTCCCCTTCCCAAGAGTATAGATAATCTCAAATTCATAGTCCAAGAGGAACTCTATCCATCAACTATATCTCAAGTTAAGATCATTTTGATAGAATATATATTTGAGACTCTTATGATCATAGTATATGATAAACCACTCAACCATCAGGTATTGTCGCCACATATTTAATGCGAATACTACCAATGCTAACTCAAGATTGTGGTTCATGTAGTTTTTATCATGTGGTCTTAAATGGTGAAAAACATAGGCAATTACTACTTTCCTCTACATCGAGACACAACCAATTCTATTCCCTAACACATTGAAGAACACTGCATACTCGACACCCTCATTTGGAAATCTTGAGATCATGGTTCTTGTCAAACTCTGCCTCAACTGCAGGAAATCCTACTAGAATTTCTCTATCCACATGAAAGGATACCCCTTTTGAGTCAAAGCTATCATCGGTGCTGAAATCCTGGATAAATAAAGTATGAATCTTCAGTAATAGCCTACTTTCCCAAAGAAGCTTCACACCTCAGTCACACTCCTAGGTGGCTTACATGTTAACACTACCTCAACCCTGGTCAGGTCCACTATAACTCCATCTGTTGAGATAACATGTCTCAGAAAGTGGACCAGCTGAATATAGAACTAGAACTTCGAGATTTCCCCATAAAGATAGTTCTCTCAGAGTATGTCCAGAACCATCCTTAGGTGTCTCACATGCTCCTACTCGAACACTGAGTACACAAGGATATCATCGATGAAGACCACCAAAAATTGGTCTAAATAAAGATGAAAGATCTGTTTCATGAGTTCCATGAACACTTCTAGGGAATTCTTCACACCGAAGGGAATCACCAAGTACTCATAGTGACTGTAGTGGCATATGAATGATGTCTTTAATATATCATCATTCTGTACTTGCAACTGGTGATAGCCAGGTCAAAGGTTAACCTTTGAGAACCAACATGCCCCTATCAACTGATCGAAGAGGTCATCAATCCTTGGTAGTGGATACTTGTTCTTCATGGTCACCTATTTCAAGAATCAGTAGTCCACACAAAACCTAAATCTCCCATATTCCTTTTTAGAAAACAAAACTGAGGCCACCTAGGGTTAAACTCTGGGTCTCACAAATTCTTTCCTCTGCAAGTCCTCCAACTACACCCTTAGCTCGCAAAGCTCTACAGGAGACGTCTGATATGCCAGTGCTTATATCAATTCCATCAAAGGGTGTAAGTAAATGAGTAATTATATATACCTATGGGGAGTTAAATCAAGAACATCATCTAGAAAGACATCCTCGTACACCGCCACTACTACTGGGAACTGAAAACTCATAACATCTGTTATTCTGAGGATCAGGCTAGCCAACTCATGAGTAATCAGCTTCACCCTCTTATGCATGAGTCCATCCTATGTTTCATGGGTTTCCCTTTCACTAAAAAAGGAAAAAATAATTCCATTGTTGTGGACACACCACACCCTTAATCTAAAACAATAAATCTAGTCGTGTAATGTGTATATCAAATCCATAAAAAGAATAACATCATAAGGCATCAATGCTACCACCAAGAGGTTCCAGCTAAAACTATCACCTCCAAGGTTTAGGTCACACTATCAGCATAGATGTGTGATCATTGAGTCTTCTCTAGTGGGTGTATCCAAGCATAAGGGTCGAGTCAATGGTTCAACCTAAATCTATAGGTCTCAAACAAGATATGTGGAGAGAAAGGAATGACTAGAACCTATGTCTATTATTACTATAGCTAAAGTAGAAAAGACACATATTGTACCTCAAATCATTCAAAAATCCCCTGGTTTATATTCCTTGACCACATGCAGATATCCCCACCCCTATCCTCCAGCTTCCTAAGCCTAGCGTGGACCTCCAAGGGTGGTGATGGTAATAAGTCAAAATGTTAATTGCCTTATTCTACTCTCTTAACTCCCCTACCACATCCACTACCCTATGAATCTACCTAATCATGTCATTGTCTCTACCTCAGTGGTCTATCCATGGTCTCCCTATTATTAGTATAGTGGGTTGGACACTCTCGAGAGAGATTTCCCCTACCATCACATGAATAGCACTGCCTCTCTCTTAGCTAACTAGATCCACCCTGTAAACCTTGAACTGCATATCCTCTATCTTGGGACCTCCTCCTGAAAAATCTCCCACATCTAGATCCCTGAGTCTAATGTCGGCTCTCTACTGTCGAGGTATCTGCACCTGCTTTTCCACTATTGACTACCATCGGTTGAATCTTCTCATCCAAGAAGCTTTCTACCACCAAAGATTTCTTGAGTACTCCACCATAAGTCATAATGCATATAATTATAACACTGGATCGGATTTCTCTATGCAGGCCTCATTTTAAGGTCTAATCCCTAAAGTAATGATCTCTGACCATATCCATCGAGTACCTATAAAGGTTAGTGAACCTAGATGAATATTCATCCACCATAAAGCTAACCTTATGAAGATAAATAAGCTCCTATATACACATTTCTTTCAGCTTAACTGGTGAGAACTCCTCTCTAAATAGATGCTCAAACTCCATCCTTGAAAAATTCACCTTGTTGTGAGTCTTTGCGGCCAAACTCCACCATTTCCCTATCGAGTCATGTTTAAGGTCCTCCACCATGACTAGCATCTAATTTTTTGGTGTCCTAAATAGATGTAAAACTTTGTCCAATACCTCAAGATAGTCCTCAGCTACCTGAGGTTTGATATATCCTTGGAACCTAAGGGGTCTCTGTCTCTAAAATTTATGGAGCATGATCATCCTGATCTACTCATCTTTTAGTGATGCGGGTACCACATTCTTCTCTACATGTGGTGGTATAACCGTTGCACCACCTAGAGGAAACACCTAGGGAAATGTTCCCTATATTGAAGGCTCATCACTAAGGTGGTCATCCTCATGATCGAGCAACTGAATCCTAGATGTTATGCGTATTAGGGGCATCTTGTAAGAAAAAAAGATGTACCGTGGTAAATGAGTATATCTATAGAGATGACTCAAGAAGGAAATGGAACCAAAACCAATTCCTATATGTTTTATGTACCATTATTTTCCCTGAAACTAGTGTTATCATGTACCTAGTTGAAAATTAGGTTATTAGAGTCATGGGGTATGGATACATCAGCTGCTCGCACCAACACTGGAGTCTCTGGCCTGAAAGATGAATCCAAAACACTTGACACTATTGCCCCAAACCAATCTCACAGACTCTTGGTCCTAAAGTAGAACTGACCACCTTAGATACCACTCTATCACAAACCATCCCAATGGGGCCCATGCCACAAATCCCCAATCTCGCCTTTAATAGGCCAGGGGCTGGTGACTAGCACGAAGTAGGCATATCACTAACATGGGAGGCATTTCCAATGTACTTGTATGCATGCACACATCTCCAAGACCTCAAAATACATAAATATAAAATTCAATAAGATCCAAATGCATTCATACCACTATATCCCAACCAACATAGTATGACAGGAAGTAAAGTGTAGTAAAGTAAATTGGTCCAGAATACAAGCCCACCAAAAGAAAGAGTTAGTAAACTACAAATTCCAACCTATAAAAAAAATAGGTACTGGGGCTGATTCTCGATGTCATAGGAACACCAAGGCCTTCCTAAACTCACAAATATTTGTCTGTTACTGGTCCTTCAAAAGGTCTCTCATATGCACAAGACATGACATGTGCAGGAAAATTCTGTGTAGGGGTGGGTATAACAATACTTAGTAGGACACCCTGAAACCAAAAATCAATACACAAAGAAATAGTTATAGTAATATCTTCATAGTATATTTATACAGTACATATAGCAATAATATCTATATATACTCTAATAAAGACATTAATTCAAGAGGTAAGTCATAACCACCACATACCAACACTAGGAATTCAGTTCAATTATTACACAAAGCACTCATCTGGGAGAACACACTCCTGAGTTCAATATCCCTAATGAAATCAATTTGAGAATTATTATTCATAAAAAACATTCATGATAGAGATAAATTGATATATATTAATAGAGAGATATGATATAACATATGAGGATCACAGCCAAGGCCATGGGGTGATACCAACAACTCCATCTAGATTAACCTGCTAAGTAGAGGATCGACGCCTGGTGAAGTTGGTCACATCAATTCCAAGGACTCTACCTAGGGCATGTATAATGAATAAAGGATCCTACTCTAGGCCTCTCAGAGTGGATTCCAACAACTATATCTAGAAAGTCTTGTTGAAGGGACCATACTTCTATGAGTAGGAAACAATACCAAATAACTTTCACAGGAAGGATACGTGAATGAACCCTTAAATAAACTTATCCAATATATGGTGTACAAGTGGATCAATCCATGTATAAGAGAGTACATAGCGTATAGTAGGGTCACACATTGTTTCCCTTGATCCCAGGTACTACTCGTGTACAACGGCCCATGTCGTTTAGAACATGTCTTGTAGAAGATGGGTACATGCTGTGTAGAAGGGTCACATGTTGTGTCCTTCCATCCGGGGTCCACCTGTGTACTCCGGTCGTGTTCCAGTACATGGTTTCAACCTTTGTAGCACTATTTATGTACCAGTACATGGGGTAGTTTGGGTACTTGCTCTAGGCCAAGTCGTGTGGTGGGGCATACACTGTGTAGGCAACTCGTGTACTCCACCTTGTGTTTTTGTATCTCCCGAGATATACGTTGAGTCTCCAGGAAGGGCCTACATGCCATGTGACATGATCACACACCATGTAGAATTTAACTAACTCCCAAAACCCTAGTTGCCGCTCAGTGGGGGCCACACTTAGTGTAACCCCAAGTTACACGCTGTATTGATCATGATTTTCTAGAAACCATTATTATTCCTCTATGTGTCACATCTAATCCTACAATGTTTGATCCAATGCTCTGTTCACCTTGAAAATGGATATCTAAGTTCATCTCACCATTGTAACACTAAATCAGTGGGTTTTGGGCTTTCAATAGTCTTTAAAAACTGATTTCGATCACCCGCATGAAAATCGCTCGAAGAACGATATCTCCAGAATCGTTTTGATCTGTCCATATCCATCATCTTAGCACCTCATCTAGGTCATCGTGAGGTTTTATCTTCAATTTCAAATCATTTAACTAATAAATGAAGGCACAATGATCAATCATTCATAATTCACTAAGAAAGAAGAACACGTAGAACATATAGGGGAAAAGAAATACACACAAGGAAAAAAATCCAAGGAATTTACCTCAACCTTTGTTCATTTTAGTCCCAATAAATTCCTGTAAGAATAATCAACAATCAAATAATAAATTAACCCCATAAATCCCATAGTTGAATCTTATCTCGCAAGAATGATCGAACTGTGGATCAACATGTTTGTTGGTTGGTCTTCATTCATCATTGAATCTAAGAACAGAGAAAGAAAAATCCAAATAAAAACATCCTACCACAGGGTTGTATTTTTCAATGAAGAGGATTGATCATCATGTTTCCATCATTGGCAATATTCATTGAAAATAGCGTCCTTCGATATCCGATCCAAGCTTCGTTATTATTTGTCATCAAGATAGTTCTCTAGGATTCTCTCTAGAGACTCTAGGAAATTCCATGGTTATGAGACTAACCCTGGATCCCTTATTAAAAGGATAATTTAAAATAAACATTGCTGCATCACTATGAAACATTAAAATAAAATAAATTGTTGTTTTATTTTATTTATTAAAATCCCAAAAACTACTTTTCACAGTTGACTCGTGTCGATCGATGTTAGGTCACGCTGAGGGTAAACTCGTTACTCTGAATACAACGGTTCCCTTGAGTTTTTGATACCAGAACCCATTTAGAAGTTATTCCACTTTTTCATGAAAATTTTGTTCATGTGCTTTTTAATATTTTAATATTATTCAAACATTTATTCTGGGCACACCGGACCTTGGAATCACACGTCGTCTCAGCGCATGGTCTCAAATTAATTCCATATAATATTTAAAAATAATATATGAAAACTTTAAGAACATTAAATCTATATTAATAAATTAATTTATAACCTTACTTTTATCTATTTTCATTCATACTTTACATAAATATTCATTTTCTATATGAATTCTTTTGATTTTCCACATCGGGAGTTTATAGTCCTGATCGTTTGTACTAGTTATATAATAGTGGTGTATGTGTTTATTATTATTTAAAATTTCACCATTAATAGATCAATAAATTTAATATTAGGGACTATTTATGATTATTTATTATGTTTTAAATTCCATTCATGGGCATTTTAGTTTTTATCCTTGAAGTTGAAATCGATAATAAGCATATTTTGGGGAATCTTGACAATATAAGGGTGTTTTCTTAATTAATTAATTAATTAATGAAAAAATATATCTAAAACCAAAATAAAATTATTATTTATAAATTTATATCATATTATAACATTAATTATGTTTCCATAGTCATTCATGATATAAATTCATTATATTGTTCAATTGGGTGGTTAAACTGACCCAAACATGAACATACCTTAATTTAATGAATGATTATGAGGTGGTTTTGTTGTAAAATAATTATAAAAAAATAATACTGATATTTTTTAGTGTTTATTATTTTCATATATCAAAAATTATGTAATTAAAATAATAAGTAATTTATATGAAAACATTACATAATTTGGATAAAAGATTATCCTCTTAGTGCGCTTATTTTAAACAATTAAATTAACGATGATTTTTTTATCATATCATTAATAGGTTCTTAAATTTATCATACTAGAACCTTAATGATATCATAAAAATAATATTTTCCCTTTAATACCATTCTTATATCCAACCTTTTAAGGTGGTGAATGAAAATGAAACATGTTACGTCGTGGAGGCGGTAGTCTGCACAACGCATGAAAGATGGTTTTGTTTTTATTAATGGATGGTTATATGAATAAAAAATGGTAATACCATTAATATAATAACATTAAATTATATAAATGATACTTATATCATTATATTATTGTATCTAGAATAAATTTTAAAGAATGTAATTAAGGGTAAAAACTAAGTAGTTGATAATACTCATGTCGGGGACTTGAATTTTCCTTAGAAATTTCTATGTAAATTAAGGATTTATGATAACTAATGGTGAACATAGAATTTTTAATATGGTATATGTTTCAAGGGTGAGAAAAATTCATATTTTCAACTAGAAATTCGAATGATAGTTGTGTCTTAGCGTGGTCCGGATGTTACCTTTTATAAGTGAAGGAAATGGTAGTTTTGGGAGTAACCCTTAAATTTTTAATAATATGAGTTTAATATTTAAGTTTTAAAGGAAAAAAATGGAGAAAATAGTATATTAAAATTATTTTTGGTAAAAATCACCTAAACTACTTCTTTTTATACAACTTTTTGTGTTTTATGGATTTTTTCTTAACATTTTTTCATCTACCAAAACTTACTTTTACCTTGGTGGTTAATTTTTAAACTTTATTAATTAATTTTAATGAAATAGATTCAGATTGGGTTTTTTATCTAATTTGATAATACAAATTCAAATTTTTAAAATAATTTTATTAAATAAAATTTATAAAGGTGTGAAAAATTAATTTTAAAATAAATTCACTAAATCGCATAAAAACACTTTTTAGATAAATAACATTTTTAAGAATAAAATTTATATATAAGAAACAAATATCTTAGAAACTAATTTTAATGAAATAAATTGTTTTATTATAAAAAATTAAAGTATAAGAGGATTTAAAGGCATGCCAAAATCAAATCTCCATTGAAAATAATTGATTCAAATAAAATACTGAAAGTAATTTTTTTATTAAAGCAACATTTTAATTAATTCTAAAAATGTTTCACATAGGATTTATAAGATCAAATAATAATTTAAAATTCATAATTTTATTTCATAGATTAATATTTTTTAACCTAAAATATTTTATAATCTTATATATCATTATTATATATGGATAGAGTCGTATAAATTACAAGTTTTGTGAAAATCATATTTTTCGACTAAAAACCAACCCTTTCATAAAAAGATCAAAAATTCACACTAAGTTAATTTTGATATAAGGAAATCAAAAATTAATTTCATTTTATTAATTTAAAATTAAAAAATTTATAAATTAAATTTTTAATAAAATCATAAAATAAAATTAAAAACTATTTTTTATTTGAAAATTGAATTTTCAAATATAAACTATTAATATTTTTATTTTATATCATTTACCAGCTAAATAAACATTAAAAAATTAGTAATATTAAACATCATTTATCATAGTTAATCATATGTTTCTTGAAAAAGAATTTCATATCACATAAAAAAGTAATTTTTTAGAATAATAATTCTCTAAACAATAAATGATCTTTTTAGTCATTTTAGGTAAACTAATTGAATTTAATTAATATTAATAGTAGAATTTATTTTCTTGATACATGTATTTCATAATGCAGTTAATCCTATTCATTCTTTATGATTCTATGGATAGATTTTAATGACCATACATAAATATTTATTTTTTATCTAAATATATCACAATTTTGTTTGATTTTGATGTTGCATGTGAAGCAAGATATCGAACACATTGAACTATTTAAATGTCATCATATATTACAATATTGGGGTGATACGTTCTCATCTCTTGGTTGGGAATTTTTTTTTGTACTTTCACCAATTCATAGTTGAATCACCTCTTAGCATGGTGTTTTTTATTCTCTTGGTTCAAAGAGGACCACTATGGTTGTTTACTATCTGTTTTTTATTTTTTTTATGCATAGAGGTTAGGGTTAGTTTCATTCTAATGTTTTCAAAGTTTAGGGATGAAAACAAGGAAGGTTTTAGTGGATTAAATTTGGTATTTGGGATGTTTTTATCTTGGGTTTATTTTTTAAGTATTCGGTATAGGTTTTCATTAGGGGTGATTGCTTATAGATTTTTATATAGTTATTTTAGGAGCTTCTTGAGGATTATTTTATAATGGATAAATCTCACTAATGGTTATTGTAGGGGGTCTCAACCCACTATGTAAATTTCCATTTTGTACCTTGGTTATTCCTTTATTTGTTTTCCAAATTAATAATAAAGATAAAAAACTTATTTTGAAAATTATGAATGGAATGTGTTAAACAATATTTTGGTATAACAAGTAAAAAGGGATTTTAAAAAATTTATACATGTGGTTTTAATTTATCCTTCCCTTATTATAAAAACTCAGGGTTTATGGTCATGTGTAAAATTCATTTTGGTAAAACTTTTATATTCAAATTTATGATTAATTTTACATGATATATTTTAGGTATATCATATTTTTTTACATTGGTTGATTTATATATTATTTTATGTTTTTAGATATGAAATAAAAGTTGTTAAGTCTTCTTAGTATATGTTTCATTTTTTTACATTGATTATCATATATGGATTTATTTATAAATTTATTTGACTTGTTTCATTACTTTAGTTTTAATAGCATCATCACATGAAACTTTTCTAGGTTTTATTTAGTCATCGATAAGATTATTATACTATATATCCATTCCTTGTCAACTTCAATCATTAAAAATGTATATGAAGTGACTCTCTATTTTAAATCATTAATAGGGTGACTTTGTTTTGTTAGGGCATTCACCTTTGCAATTTTGGTCATGTTTTTTGTGGATATCACTTATTTCTACTTATTATACGTGATTTATAATTCAAAAATCCAAACCTAACTTTGGTTGATATTCTTCATCATTGGTGAGATAACAGTTGGGTTAGTATGGGTGGAAAGAAATGATATTTTTCATGAACTCCTTTTGATTTCTTAAACTGGGTTTTTATCCAAAACAAGACATATTTTTTTTAACTCTAAATTATTTATTTTCCTTAAATTATTAAAAAATTAGTTTAAAATAAACATCTATATTATAAATTTTATTTCATGAAATTGAAACTTCTTTAAAACTTAGTCATTATTATGTTAAAATCAAATTATAAATTTCAAATAAAATTGATGAATTTATTTAATTGTATAAATTTAATGTATAATGACCTCTTTTATTTAAATATAATGTTTTCTTAAAAGTGGTTTTTATAAATGAAAACCAATCTTATATGAGAACCTTACCTTTTATTTATATTGGTTACTATATATACCCTACCTTGTGCCCTATGTAGTTCACTCACAGTTAGGTTGAATTATTAATCATGTATTGATTTAGTCTCTAGGTGAATTTTTATTAAAATGACATAAGATTATGGTTATGAAAATAAATATGTCATTTTTTACTTGATATTGATATGGTATAGTGTTACATGTAAATGTTTTTTCGTGGAAATATTATAGGTATGTCTTATTATGTGTGACACTGATTAACATTATGTTTAGTTAAATGTTAGGTTTACACCTATGAAAATGATGTCATTATTTTTACTTCAAAAATGTTAGTTAAGGAATCTATTAGTTCCACTTAAGTGTGACTATTTTTTTAATAAATTTTATGTAATCTAGAAGTGCTATATTTTTATCATGTGAATTTCAAGAAGGTATGTTACATGGGATGTGTTGTAAACCCATACTGATTAAATCATTTCCCCTACTCCATGGGATAGGTCGATGATGACCCAACTTAGTTTACACCTTACCCTTCCCATGTGATGGGATTATTCTCTAACTCTAATATAATTTGCCTCCTTTTAAGGATGAAATTGGAACTTTATCTTAGATATTAATATGAGGCTTAAATCTAGAATGTTAGGTATGGATACTCCCAGTATAAAGATATATTTATTAATTTTTTTTAACTATTAATTGCTTATCTATTTACTATTTCCCTCCATTGAATGATAGGCTCCTATAAAATGGTTTCATTATATATTTATATAAATGAATAGGAATTTTCATGTATACCCCTAATTAACTATTTATTTGAGGCATGTTGGTGTTGCCCTATTGAGTATATATATGCTCACAGCCTGTATGAACACTCTAGTGGACATGAAATTCAACTCATTTCATTTCAGATATGAAAGGTTCATATTTATCTATTGGATGTTTTTCTGATTAATTTAAAGTCGACTTGGGTTTTCATATTCAAACTCCATGTGGTAGAAAAATAGGAGACCTTCTTGGTAGGGGAAATATTGGCTCATCACCTTTTCCTGGTTATGTCAGGTCTACCTTGGTGTGAATTATTCCTATCATTGTGTCTATTTATTGTTTGGTGTCATGTTTTTTTCATTTATATCAATAATTTCTTGTTTCTTTTAAACTATTATTCAATTATTTAGGTGTGTCATGTTTATTGGTTTTCTTTATAAAATTTATAATATATATAAAATTCATTCCAGTACCTTGGAAGTAATGGTTATGGATTATCACTCTAATCAATGTTGGTAAATAATTCCACATTGTTGTTTTAAGACATGTAGTGATAGTCACCCTCCTCTGGGGATTAAGGGGCACACTTGGGGTCAATAATGGTCCTTATTATAGCATTGATTGGGTAATCATATTCAAGGTTATTACAAAGTTGTATCATATCATGATGTTTGAGGATCTTCCTAGGATTTTATATTTTTAAATAGGATATAGGATTGTCCAAACTCAAGAAGTAACCCATAAATTTGTTTGTCCAACACAATTATGGTGAAATCCTAAGTTACCAAGGGTGTTCAGGTGTTTGGTTTGGGTGTTATAAGTATAGGTGAGGTATTATTATAAATCTATCATAGTGTAATTTTGGATCCACTCCTAATATTAGTTCATGGATCATCAGTTAGGCGTCACATCCAGACATATACATTTCAATCATATTATTTCAACCACATATGTGAATGGAATTAATTAAGTAATTAATTTCTAATAAAATAAATGTTATTATATTTTATACCTTAGTAGTTCCTATCTAATTATTTAAAGTGATTCACATACTATCCGATTATTAAATTGATTGTCTTCTCTCTGGTAGAAATGTATAGTATAATTTTCATTTGAAATTAATTTTTTAGAATGAAATTTAATTATTGACAAGAAACTAATTCCAAGTATACTACTTATTCTTTGTTTAGTGATGTATTGGTAGAATAGTTTTATAACTTATAAACTTAGCATGTTACTTGTTGGTTGTTTAGAAAACTTATGTGTAGTATGTTTTTATTTATTGTATTGAACATGATATATATTATTTCCATCACATGTTTGTTACAAATCATTATCAGTTATATAGAACCTATTAATGGTTTAAAAATGAGATGATATTGTTTTATAATCTTTTATTTTAAATAAAAACTTAGTTTTTGAAAGTTTTGGTCATTTTGAAATGATTATGTTATTGAAAAGTAAAAACTAAGAATGTGTTTTCTTAAATATGACTTGAAAAATGAGTAATTTTTGTAAAATTTAATCTTTTTAAAATGTTTATCACATTCTATTTTGGTATGGAGTTCGATTTATATTAAAACCCATTTGGGTAACTGAATGTTCTTAATATGATAGATCCAATATGTGATCCCTAGATAAGTTTTATGGTGAGGATAACTATAAGAATGTGAGTAGTTTATTTAATAATTTTTTTAGGGTCATAGGAATATTCATGGTCTTTTGATATAGATATCTTGAGTTATTTAGTAGGTTGTATTTATTTTGAAAGTTCTACATCAAAATTTGGATAAATGACTAGAATATGTTTTGAAGATTTATGGAAAGTTTTCCTTTGGGTGTTAGAATATCATCATATTTCATGCTTATATATCAGGATGTGTATGGATGTGTTATAGGTTGGTATACCTTATATAAAATAAAATTATATGCCTTTGGGTTGATTTGAGTTGAGTTTGGAAATTTTTCATCATGAGTATGATAAATACTTAGGTATATATATTGGTGGTTTTTCTTTAGCATGACAACTTAGTGAAATTGTGGTAATTTCAATGAATGGTTGTTTTAGGTTTTTGAGGATGAAAAGTTTCATCATTGGGAGGTTGTAAATACTTGTGTCCTTGTAGGATTTAATTAAATTGTAAATTTAAGTAATTTTGAGAAATTTGGGGATTTATGTGAGGTATAGTTGAATTTTTGGTTTTTGGATGAGTGGTTATTTTTTTTTAGGTTTTAATCATTGAATTTTAATTTTGAGGATGTGTTTTTGTATGTTTTTAGATGAGTTATGGGGTTTATTAAGAGGTTTGTGAGCACTAATTAGGTATTGGGTGTGTTTGGTAGAATAGATTTTATAGTTGGAAGGTATTATAAGACCATTGAAGTTATGATGTATATCATTGAAAGTATATTTGAGCCTCTATAAGGCTATTACCCTACCAATTAAAGTTTAGTGGCTATCCACCAAAGTTCAAGTGGGTTCCAAGTACTTTTTTTATGTGAAAATGGTTAATTTGACCTAAAATCTATTAAAACACTAATAGGGACCCTATGATATCATTCTCCCCTCATCATATGTGTTTTTAAGATAGTTCCCTCTCACCCGTCTTTTTATTATCCTTCATTTTATCCACCCTTAGTTAGGAATTTTCTATTGTGATTTCACCATTTCTGGGTGAAATTTCTATTGGCCTAGGGATTTTTCTTCACTTTCTTTAAGTAGTCCCTTAGGGGTTTTTTTCATCTATTAATAGATATTTTACAATAATACAACTAGGTATCAATTTATTCTAGGGTTTTTTATGTTTTAGGGATTAAATTGAGTAATTTTTTGTCAAATTAAATTATAAATTTATAATGTTTTGACATTGGTTTTATTTTTGTATTATTTCACTTACGTTTTTATTAGGTATTAACTTTACTTGCTTAGGGTGGTTGGTTTATTTTATATCATTACTTATATATTCTTATCTAATTATTACTAGGGGATAATTGTATTTTTTTGGGAATTTATAAAGCTTTATAATGATTAAGGTAGGGGTTTCTTCCCACTGAGTGAATTTTCAAGCTATGTCTAGGACATTCCTGTCAATTATTTTCTAATTGAATAAGAAAGATAAACCCTATTTTTATAATTATGTACAGACTGTGTTTAAAAAAATTTCTATATAATAATTAAAAATGGTTTTCAAAGGATTTATACATTAAGTATGTAGTAGTTTTAATTTATCCTTTAATTATTCTAAAAACTCATGGTTTATGGACTTTTGTAAAATATTTTTTAGTAAAACTATTCCATTCAATTCGATGATTAATTTTAAGTAATATATGTTGGGTATATCATGTAGTTTTTTTTCATTGGTTGATTTATCTATTCTTTTATGTTTTTAAATGTGAAATAAAATTTGGTATACTATTATTAGTCTATGTTTCAATTGATTACATCATTTTCCATGGTTGTTTTCCTTTCTAAAGTTATTTGGATTGTTTCATTATTTTATTTGTAATCTCGTCATAACTTGAAACCTTTTCATGTTTTATCTAGTAATTTATAACATTCTTATACTATAGTAACATGTATTATATCATTTATTGTTTAAAATGTATATGAAGTGCCTCTCTATTTTAAAAATTTAATAGGGTGACTATGTTTTTTAGGTCATTCACCTTTGTAATTTTTTTCATGTTTTATATGGATGTCACTTATTTATAATTATCCTACATGAGTTATAATCAATCAATCCAAAATTAATTTTTTTTTAAGAGTTTACATTTTTTGTGGGATAATGGTTGGTCTAGTGTTGGTGGAAAGAAATGATTTGTTTTTTGAACTCTTTTTTATTTCTTAAACGAGGATTTTTTCCAAACCAAGATATACAGTTTTGAAAATATAAATTATTTATTTTCCTTAAAATAGTTGACTTAATTTTGGTTTAAACTACACTTCTAAATTATAAAATTAATTTCATGAAATTATCCCTTCTTCAAAACTTAGTCATTATTATGTTATAATCATAGTATAGATTTCAAATAAAATAATGAATTTATTTAAGTGGAAATTTTTAATTTACAATGAACTATTTTATTTAAAAATAATTATTTACTAAAAGTGGGTTTTTAATATGAAAACCTATCTTAGAAAAGTACCTTGACTTTTATTTAGATTGGTTATTAATTATACCCTGCCTAGTGCATTATTTGGTTTACTCATGGTGAGATTGAATTTTTAATCATGCCTTGCTTTAGGCTCCATGTTAATTATTACTTAAATACCCTAGAATAATGGTTATAACATGAAATATGTCATGTTTGACTTGATATTGATATGTTATGTTCTTTCATGTCAAAATTTCTTCATAAACTTGTTTTAGGTATGTCTTATTATATATGAACCTTACTAACATTATGTTTAGTTAATCTCTAGGATCATATATATGAAATTGATGTCATTATTTTTACTTCAAGTGTATTGGTTAATGCATTCATTATTATCGTTAAAGCATGATTATTGTTTCAATAAATTTCAACTAAACTAGAATTAGTATATTTCTATCTTGTGAATTTCAAGAAGGTACATTACATGGGATGGGTTGCGAGCCCTGCCTAAGTATATCCCCTACCCCTACTCTAAGGGATGGGCTGAAGATGTTGAATTAGTATACACCTTCCCCTTCCCATGGGATGAGATATCACTAGATCTTCATATTATATCCCAAGTTAAGGATCAAAGATGTAATTCTAGGTATATATCCTCCCAGTATAGGGAGTTATTCACTAAATTTGTATTGTTTATTAGATAATTATTTTTCTATTTATTATATCTCTACATTAGATTATGGATCACTTTAAAGTGGTTTTTTTATATATTTATTTAAATGGGTAGGCATGTTCATGCATATAACTACTTATTCACTGTTTAGTTGAGATATGTTGGAGATTCCCTATTTAGTATATAAATTCTCACACCCTACATGGATACTCTAATGGTCATGCATCTCCTGTAACATCCTGAACATTTATAAATTAAGTTTCCTTTTTGGTTAAATTAAATTTCCTATTATGTAATGTGGTTATATAAAACACATGCACTACTTTGGCTATTTTGAATAGTTATATGGTCTATAAAATTTAAAATAACATTAAAAATCATAATCATTAATAATATAGCTATTGTACAGTGATCGTATGATTAGTATATATTTAAGGGTTATGATAAAGTCCAATTGATACAAATGAAAGAAGCGATGGCCTAGACCAGTGGGATCATACACTATGAAGCCCATTTATCAAAGAATATAAGTGATATATCATTACTAGGATTTGACCTTGATCAATCTCAATATGAGATTCAATAACTATAGCATGAAAAAAACAAACCAACAGAATTCTTCTGCCAACGAGCTCATACCCGAGTGGTAAGGGCTCCTTCTTGGCATCCAAGAGACCCGGGTTCAAAACCAGGTGGAGGCAAATTTATGGGGGTACTGTAGCAGTATTGTAGCAGTCACTGTAGTAGTGCTGTAGCATTCACTATAGCAGTTACTATTCGGTACTGTAGCAGCCTGAACTATTCACCCGATTTGGGTCTTCGGGCCACCGGTTTGGGACTACGGGTCTCCAGGACCTTCGGGTCATCATAGGTCTTCGGGCCACAGGGCCTTTGGGTCACGTAGACTATGGAGTATCCCAGTTCACACAGAACAGGACCCAGAAGAGGATCATAGAAACAGGAGTAGCATCCACCAGATACAGAGCTAACCAGATTGGAAGAATGAGAGGGTATGGCAGCCGCCATCGGGACCAGGCACCGTGCAGCTTTGTACGGGGCAATGCTAGCCGATCAGCAATGAAATTTGGGGAGATAAGGAGATCAATGATGCAAGATGCTGGGGAGGTGCAGTTCTAGTGGGTTGGGCCTATGGTTCATGTAATGGGAATGGTATGCCTCTGGGCCTTTAGGTCATGTATTGTGGGTCATGTCGGGCCTTGTGCCTTGGGCCTACGGGTCATGTACGGGTTCCCATTCATCCCTTAAAAGAGGGATTATCATTAATAATAAAAAAGTCCTTCGGTCCATTCGGGTATAGCATGAAAAAAACCATTTATAGGATAATTTCAAGCTCATTGGGATCATGAACCAAACCATGTATGCCAAAACACCCCATTAAAATCTCACTATTGCACACCTTACTCTTAGGTCATTCACTGGTCAAATAAAGGGCTATGTGTCTATAAAATAATAGTATGAATTTGTATATTTTATTTCAATAAAATAATTTTTATATTTATTAATTTTTAATATTACTTTTTAAATGGTTAAATAATGAGTTTGATAAAAATTAGATTCTCATATAATGAAACACAAATTGTATTTTTTGGGAAATATACAGTTTCAATCAAGATAACATTTTTGATGAATTTAAGAATTCATGAAATAAATTATATTTTAATAAAATATTTTTACTAAAAAATATTTATTAAATATAAATGATAATATAATTTTATGAAGTTAAATATAATTTTTATAAGTGTTAGAAAACTATTATTGTCAAAAAACCAGTATTTTCATTTAACAGGGTTTTTTATTTAAAAGTGTAATTAATTATATTTATAGAATTATTTTTATAAAATATTATTATTTTTGGAATCAATACATTGAAATTATCCAATGGTAAATTTTTAATAATTTTTTGAGACAGTTTAATTTTCGAGTAAAAATAAAATACCTTATAATATATGGTATATATTATGACACCATAATGACCCAAAAGTAATGTAATATATTCCATAAAAGGTATAAAAACCCAAATAAATATTTTTCCTTTAAAATAATTTGTTTTTAAAGTTATTTTGTTAATTTTGTAAACCCTTAATGAGTCCTCTAAAACCTATATTATATTTTAAGGTTTTAAAATCGATTCTTTATAAACATGACTCACTTCCACATCACCAAGGTTATTATTTTAATTATACCAATTATTAAACATGTAAAATAATTAAAAATTATCCACTTTGGTAGAAACCATGGTTAAAAATCATTATATGTTTTTTTTAATTGCTTTATCATATAGAGTCCAAAACCTAAGTTTGGAAATTAATAAAGAACTCTCCTCCCTTTTTCTATATAAACCCACAAAAAATCCCATTTATATTCACTAAAAATTTATGTATTAAACATTACACTACTCTTACCTCTCTATATCCCTCCCAAGTTTTCCCCAATATCTTAATAATCTCCCCTTAAGCTTTTGGAAACACCCTCTCAAGGTAAGGGATCATATCATTCTCCTCTTTATTCAAGCACCTCCTTTATATTATGCACTTTGTTTTCCAATTTTTCATATTATGATATGATTTAAAACATCCATATTAATAAAATTATAAATTATAATTGATTATATACCCCTTTAACTATCATTAATCCCTCAAATGAACCTATACGTACCCCCATTATACTTCCAGAATTATCCTTCAATTTTTCCTTGCCAAACATTTTTGTTGTGAATACCTATCCTTATTTAAACTCAATAATATTCACCTAGATGTACCTATACTTCATTTATTAGGTAATTACATTTATATAACCCACACTCTTTGATTTTGGGATTAAAATTTATGAAATTTTCATTTATGTTGTATGATTCATGTGGCACACTAATGCATGTACATGATATGAAAATGATGGGTGCACCCAAATAGTGCTCTAATGCATTGGGTAATGTTTTAGTATCATGAGACATAATTTATGTGATTAGGGAATAAACCTAATCCATTATAGGATTTTTCCACTATTTTATGATGTCTTGGAGGTTATCCTTGACCTATGTTTATGATTTCATGTTTAATGTTGTCGCTGCATTCCCATATTGCCTTTATGTTATCATGTTATATCATGCCTTATTATTCAAAATTATGATTCTAAACCATATTATGTTACGTTTATAAGACTATTGGATCACATGTACTACTTTACCTTATGAAAAAAAATTATTCCCATACTGTTATTTATAGCTCACCCCTTTTCTTAGGTATGTACCTAGGTTATCTTATGCAGTTTTAAAAGAGCAATAGAATTTTAGGAGCATGTTAAGAAAATTTTCAATAATAAATTTATATCCATGTATCAAGTTGATGTGACATGTACCTAATTTTCCAAACTCACTAGTATTCATGATCATTTGGTATTGTATTATGTGTACCTTTATATAATAAATTCTGAACTAAGGTGTAATAAAGATATGGATTGTCATAGCCGATATCATAGAAAAGTCTGGTTATTTTTGGGATTAGGATTAGAAAACTATAGTGAAATACATATGGATAAAACTATATAATAAAATATCCCTAAATTTTGGTAAATTATTTAGTAAGTGGTTTCTAAAAAATACATCCATGTCGAGATACTACAAGTGGATGTGGCACTAGCACAGATATACATAGGGGTAATAACCCCAAAAAGGAAACATTGAGCTAGACTCAGTCATTACATGGTGCATGATAATGGACTTTTTTATGAACCTAGTTTGACACTCCCAAGGTATATTCTTAGGTAAATTTACAACCTACTTACAAACAATTATTAAGGAAATAAAAATTCCCATAATATTTTATAGTAGGAAATAGATCATGGAAATCATAAATTGAAACCCATAAATTCAGAGGTTAAAGAATATATATAATTTATGATTTATACCTTTAATTTTCATGGTTTTCCATTTATTTTTTTAATAGTTTAAAAATACCCATCCCTAATTTTCCATTTATCCTAGTCAAATGTTTGAAAATAGTAGAAATTGAATAAACAACCATTGTGATGAGAAATGTAATGGATACCCAAATGAGATTCCCAAACCAATGGGAGTAAGAGTCAGGAACTTCATGAAAATAATTTCTCAATTAACTCAAGTTTTGAACTAAAACCTAAACCAAGAGGAACACCTGAAAACCCCTAAGAAATAGAAAGTTTCAATTGAGACCTTTATGTGATAAAGGCCTCTTACATTCAATGGATATTTCAATCCCTTAATCACAAAGCAATGAATCAAATACATTGAAAATATCTTCTCTATCCTTAAATTATCTAAGTAAGAGAAGGTTGTACTGATTGTTTTTCATATGGAAGGATCATCTAATCAATGGTTGTAATTGGTCAAAAATATAAAGCCCAAGGAGGATATCAAAGTGATGGAGTGAAATAATTCTAGAAAATGTTTTTTGAAAAATATTTTCCTCACACTCTTTGGCTGAAAATGGAGAGGTACTTCCTTAAACACAAGTAAAATGATTATAAATCCATCAGGGAATATAAGGAAATTTTCACAATACTTGAATGATATGAATTAGGATTTTTCATTACCACTGAAAGTAAAGTTGATCGCTTATTTTTTGGACTAAAGCTAAGTCTATGAAAATCCTTATCCATTCAGGACTTTGATATCTATGAGGAAATTGTCCGATGTGCCCTCAAATTAAATATGGAGACCAATAAATATCAAGGTTTTCATGGGGATAAGAAGTGTAAAATGTAGTTTCATTCTGGTGGTATTATGGATAAATATAATGGTGGAAATAAATCCCAACACCCAACTTGTAAAAATTATGGGAAGAATCTTCCTGAAATTTTTCTAAGGGGGATAAAAAAATTATGTAAGTTTAGGAAGGAAGGGCATCTGTCTAGTGATTGTTGATGGAAAAAACCCACCAATTTGATGAAATAAAGGAATTATCCAATCAACCATCAACTATAATTATATTGTTTTGTTTTCAAGAAACATGGTAATTACGCAAGATAAATCCCTAATCTAAGGTTTATCAGAGACAATCAATGCCAACAACCTTTGAGGCAACAAGGGTGGTCTTATATCATCACAACTACTGAAGTAAATCCCAAAAATAAAGTGGTGATAGGTATGCTATTTATTAATTAAATAATATATAAGATACTTTTTTATTATATTTCTTTTCATTATTTTAAGTCACACAAGTTTAGTAGAACTATTTAAACACCATCTAAAAATATGGAATTTTAATAATCAGTGAAGATGGTGAATGGTTCAATTGTTAAATCCTAAGAATATAACTCATTCCTTATCCATATTTGTTGGATAAACTTCCTAGTGAACCTTATGATACTTAAATTAGTGTAATTTAATGCTATTATAGGCATGTATTTCCTTTCTTTATATGTATCCAATATAAATTACAGAGAGAATGTAAATCACCCCTTAATTTTATACAAGTGTAAGGAGGAGGATGATTCTTATTTGGTACCAACATCTCAAGCATGGATATTATTGACTTGCGAGCAATTGTATCTATATCAAATGATTAAGACTAAAAAAAGATCATCCTTGAAAACATGCCCATTGTGAGGGAATATGATGATATGTTTCCCAAATAATTTCTTGGTATTCCTCTTATCCAAGAGGTTGAATTTTCAATCAATTTTATACCCAAATATTTTCCAATATCCAAGACTCCATATAGAATGGATTATGTTGAAATTTGAGGATCTAAAAAAGCACCTACAAGAGATTTTGGATAAAGGGTTCATACGCCCAAGTTCTTTACCATAGGGTGAATTGGTCCTCTTCATCAAGTGGAAGGATGGGTCAATACACCTTATCATTTATTATTTTAAGCTCAATAAGATCACAATAAAGAAAAATTATCATATACCATGTATTGATGACTTGTTTGATTAGCTACATGGATCTTATTATCTCTCTAAGGTGGATCTTTGGTTGGGATACTATCAAGTAAAGGTAAAGAAGGGATACATCCCCAAGACTACTTTTTGTACAAGTTATGAACATGATAAGTTCATAGTGACTCTATTTAGACTCACTAATGCTCTAGAAATCTTCAGGGACTTGATTAATAGAGTCTTTAGATATTACCATGATAAATTTTTGGTAGTATTTATATATTATATTCTAATATAATCCAAAATTAAGGAGAAACATGAGGAAAATTTGAATTTTATACTGAATAATTTTAGAAGGGAAATTTTATTTGTGAAGTATTGTAAATGTGAGTTTTAGTTGGAGTTAGTAACTTTCTTGGGACATGTTATCACTTGAAAATGGATATCTATATATATTTCAAAAAATGGTGTAATTTAAGGATGTTCAAGGCCAATATATATGATAAAAATATGAAGTTTCATTAGATTAGCTAGGTAATTTTATCTATTTTTTGAGAAACTTCTCATGATTTTCAAGCCCACTAACCAAGCTTACTCAGAAGGGATCTAGGTTTTCCTAGAATGATTAATGTAAAAAAGTTATAAAGAGCATAATAATATTATAATCACTATACCTATGCTCACATTACCCACAAATGGGTAAGGATTCATGATTTATAGTGATGAATCTAAAAGGGCTTGGGTTTTGTACTCATGCAAGATAAAAAATTGATATCCTATGCCTCCCTCCAACTAAAGATCCATGAGAATAAATACACTACTCATGATCTATAAATGGCTATAGTGATATTCTCATTGAATATGTGGTTAAATTACCTCTATGGAGAAAATTGTGACATATATACAGATCATAAAAGACTCAAATATATATTAATACAAAAGGAGCTTAATATGTTCTAATGAAGGTGGTTAGATGTAATGTCTTGGCCTGGGTTCCACTAAAACAGTACCTCGATCCGATTCTCCACAAGGCCTCAAGCATGTCTTCCTATACACTAGAAGATTTAGACTAGAAATGAGGGCCTAAAGTGTAATAATGGGTAGACTATTTCCTCATATCAGAGTAAGTAACAATGGAAATAATCAAATATCATCCATAAAAGTAAATAAACTGGTTTTGGATGTAGTAAATAAAGTGAATATGAATCATGTTGTAATAATAAATATAATTCTATAAAATCCTAAACAACCATTTCATAAATACAACACTAGTCACCCAATGGTTTGACCATACATGTAAGAGTACATAAAGGAATATAAAATAAAAGTAAAAGGATCTACAACTAACTCTAATCTAGATCATATAACCAGTCTCTAAGACACTACCAAGTTTCTCTAGCCTGATCAAAAGAGTCCACACAAGTGGATCTACTAGATCATGCAACCTTGGACCTCGGCCCTATCCATCATTTAATATGTTCTCAACCTAAAAATTAGAAATAAGGTCTTCACACACATCAAGGTTCATGCACAGGGGTGATAAATAATCTTATTAGGACACCCTAATTATGAACCTATAAATCTTATTTCATAAGTGAATGATAATTCAATATGATTATACTAACCTAGAAACAACTAGAAATGATAAATAAAATAAATAAATTGAAACCATAGTCAATCCTTGGGTTTGTCATCTTGATCAACTGGGAAATGGTTATCATGTGTGTGTGTGTGTGTGTGTGTGTATTTATTTATTTATTTATATGTGTATATATATATTCTCATAAATAAATATATATATATATATACATAAATATGTATATACATGAGTAATGTAAAAAGGGAATTGATCTATATGTCATACCACTCAAGTTGTATATAATTATGTTGATCCCTAGGTCTATAATCTCGATAGATAATACCTACTTCGGCCAGTGTCAAGAATGTATATGAGTAATCCATGTCACCACAGCGGTATATATTTCATATCCCTAGGATCACTCATGATCATCTCTAATCATAATAATGAAGGATGTCATATACCGATGGGAAATCCTATAAAGATGGAACTGTATGAACTACAGCCTATGTTGTCTGTATCATGTATCAGACCTATGAGGGCTAGGACCCAGGTCCACTAACCAAGGAATCCTATTAGAGTTAATTAAGCTCATCTATAGAAAAATAAATATAATATAGGCCTATATGGTCTAGGACCCAAGTATATTGACCAAGGAATACTCTTTGAGTCTACATAGCACATCCATAGCAAACTTAGTACAATATAGACCTACTAGGGCTAGGACCCAACTCCATTGACCAAGGTATCCTCCTTGATTCCACATAGCACATCCATAGAAAACTTGGTAAATGGTGATATACCTTCATGCATTAGTGGTTTCATACCGTAATTCCCAAAATTTGTTTCACACTATGATTCCTATAATCCATCAAGTAGGATCAATAGTCAGGTCCTAGGAAGTACCTATGGGTATCTCTATCACATACTACACCACATCTATCCTCTCATCCAAATACTAGGAAGTACCTGTAGTAATCATAACTACATCAATAATAATCATGTGAATAAATAAATAAAAGAGTGAGGGTGGTCAAATTCCTAAACTCACCACTAATTCCACATCCACATAGGCTTACAAGTTTGGTATGAGTTCTAAGATGACACATGCTACCATCTCTTCCAAAATCCACATCTCACTAGCTCAGGGTCAGTCAAACATTGGGTCACCCACGGGTCCCCTAAGTAATAAAACTAGAGATTCATCTTACTCACGATCCTCTAGAGGAGAAAAAGTAAGCATAGGAATCCTACATAGGATCCTAAAGGTCTATATATAAGAAAAGTGATCCCTCTTGGGATCCTACTAGTCAACACATTAGAAGAGGTATCCTACATGGGACCCTCAGAAATGGTATACATAGGCAAAGGCATCCAACACAAGATCCTTATAAGGAATAAAAAAAATAGAGGGATCCTACAAGGGATTCTCTAGATTATCATGTAAGTGAATTAATCCCACATGGAACCCCTATAAAGAGCATTATGATAGAGTTATCCTACACAGAATCCTCTTGGTCAAAAGATAAGATGACCAATTAGCCTCAATGAAAAATTATTGGAACATCATACTAGAGAGATGGATCATATACCATATCAGATCAAGGGTCTCACTCTAGATTAGTTTGAACACCCAAAAAATATATCTCACTATTATGAGATATTTGGATTCAATTACTAGAGGAAGAACCTCTCCATTTAGTAAAAAAAGCCGAAACACCTCCTATGATCCCTCAAATCAGATCAAGGGTTTCAGTATTGCGATAGACATTTAAAGATACTAAAAATTAACTAATCATGTGTACAATTATGAATTCGGGGTGTAGTGATATTAAAATCCCTAAAAAGAGTATTGAGGGAGGATTAAACGGTGTGTATACCCTGGTACATGGATTTTACCCTCAAAGCCTCACCTAGCCATGTACTTCAGCCAGACATAGCTTGTAAAATCCCATGTACATGGCATAAAATATAGGTACACATCATTTTCCATACATAGGGTAACTACCAATGTACCTCACATGGAATTTCCATGTGTTTTTCCTGGTCATGTTCTTCTACATAGTGTGTGACCCACACAGGGTCTAACCATGTAGTCTACACAACCATGTGCCCTCACACAGGCTGTCTGGCCATGTACTCGACTACAAAACTGAGTAAAAATACACAGAATACATACCCTATACATGTCGTGTACTTATAAAAAGTTCATCTTCCTTAAAAGGGAAGAACACATGTCATGTGTTCCTAAACTATACGTCGTGTGATCAGGATTTTCAAATGGGAAACCCCTCAAATCATCCCAAAACCCCATTTTTATCCCCAAAAGCTATAGATCAACCCTCAAGGGGGACTAAGCAGTTATAATAGGGATCTAAAACTAGAAAATGGTAAATCTATTGGTATTTATGGTAAAAATTAAAAACGGAATACCTTTGGGCAGAATCTTCCAAAGCTTCACCTGTTTCCATGTTTCACGACTGCCACACGATGATCTGGCTCATCCCGAGATCTACAGCAGCACCTCCCTTACTCTATCCCTATTTCTATATCTTCATATCCCCATCCTATATCAATAATAGTAAAGTAATATAATGGGTAAGTATGTAAGAATCTAGGGTAGAAAAGGATAAAATAAAAATGAAATAAGAAAATGAAAGAAAATGAAAGAAAAAGAACAGGCCCAAGCCTGGCCTCAACACCCAACATAAGTTTATGCTCTGCCCAGGAAAAAATCATCATTATGGACTCAATGGTAGATAAATAATCTCAATATTATGCTCCATTAAAAATATATATCCAAATGAATATGTATGAATAAATTAATGTTTAATTAATTAAATATTAAACATTAATTATTCAATGAAAATTTGAACATCTCGAAATTCCAAAAAACTCCTATCCTAGGGTAAGAATCATATTCTGGGACTGATGAAGTAGTAAAAATAATTATCCAAGATCATATTCTATGTTAAAATGTTTATTTTACCCCTTATATGAATTTGAGAGAAAAAATTCAAATTTCTACTCAAATTCGCAGTCTGTAAAAACATGAATCCTTATAGTATCCCCACTATAAAACTTCTCGTCCCCAATAAGTCCTAGTGGTAAAACTAGTAACCATGATATCATCTTGAGAATATATGTAACTATGTTATCTAAACTATCCAATGACCATTCTCACAGCATCCACAACCCTCCTACATGAGAGATGTTTAACTGTGATCGATCTGGTACTCCCCACTATAGGAATACCCTTATTGTCATATCATAACCGAACTCCAAGCTCAATATCCCATGGAAAATGTCAAATTCAACTGAGAACAAGGTTCATCACCCTAAAATATTCAATAGAATACTCCCCACTTTATGACTTACCTTATGTTTCTCCTTAGGCATGACCTCAATAGGTTTTATCACCAAACAACAAAAGAACATTTAAAAAACTTGGTGTATAATCAATGCTCACCCAACATGCTCAAGATGGTGTTAATATATAAGGAATCAACTTCTTTTACTAGGAGTATTTTTAAGTTATCATCGATAGTAATTTATCTTTATCTCGATCTATGCTCACATAAAAATTGGTTATACTTTCCTTTAACCAAATCATAACACCACATCTCCTGAAAATGCATGTCCAGGCCCAACCACAGGTCAGCCATCCCGCAACACCCAATCCATTATCAATGTCTCCTCTACCATGGAGATAAATTTATCATTTTATCATAGCTTCTAGAAACTATTCCCACAAAATGTGTTCGAAACCATAAATCCTTGGATCGCACACATCCACTCATTGATTTAAGATTTAAACAGTACCATGCACAACCTACATGTACCTTTATCACCTAACTCATGATCCCACGAGTCATCTACCACTAAATATAAATTACCAAACTATATGTTATGTTAGTCTCATTAAGTCTAAATCTCCCATGGAAATACTCCTTAAAATCAGGCACCTCACCTGTGCTATGATATATCTCACAATCACCTGTCACACAATGTTGTTTTTCAGCCCAAGCATCTAAATGTGCTCTGACTATTTTTCTAACAATGGAAACACCGGGAAACCAAGAAAATCACCTGAAAAGTACTTCCTATTGAATCCAGTCTTGAAACATAAGAATCCTAGGAGATCTCTTAGAAACAGAAGGCATCATCATGCATGTATCGTAAAACCCAAGCACCTACCATGAATTAGTCTCAACAAGAGTGTAAAACCAATATCATTACCAAGAAGGAATATATAAACCTAGGACAATATCTCTAATATTTTTCCCTCAATCAAACTAAACATAGACCATCAAGGGTCTGAGTCAAAAATAAGGGTCTCTAGGTCTCCCACCTAGCCCTACTGATCAAGTCTCATAACTGGGTCATAAAGTCCTACCACTTAGCCTATAATTCAAACCAATCAAAAAGATCACATTTGATGGGGAATCATCCATGCACCCATCTCAACATAAGGCATATAACGTGTATGTCAACTATCTCTCTCTCTCTCTCTAGAAGAGGTAAAGAAAAAATTGACCTATAAGGGTAAAAAATAACAAGAATTGGCCTACTAGGGATATGATCCTCATTGAACATACTAATAAGGAAATTTCAATTCGATTATCATGATAAAACGTAGAAATAATGATGAACTGACACTCATCAAGCATCCGTATATGGTAATACCCTCTTGAGGTTCCAATTCACTATATATTTTTGGTTTTTATCAACATCGTACAAAGAAAACCGACTAGATCACCTAAAACAAAGGCATAAACTACCATGGTTGACCTACGAGGGCCAACAGTACTCACATAGTATTACCTCAATTATTATTTTTCATATCATAAGCATTTGGTTCAGTTAAGTATAATGTAATTTCAATCTATACAGGAAAACACTACATAGGTTGTTATTAACACTTTAAATAAGATAACCTAATTAAAAACACCCTATAATGGGTTCAAAACATGGGAATAATGTTCCATATCATACTTCTAGGGTCCATGCACCACCTATACATGAGTATTGAGTCATCAGCCTCACTGTCAAACTTCTCACCATAGATTCACATGGCCTATCATCAGAAAGAGATATATATAATTCTTCTCAATTGAGTATAAAACCACCAAGAATATATATGGTAAAACACCATTTAGGTTGTTTTTGACACTTTAAACATTTTTAATATATCATTAGTAATAATCATACACTAGTATTCCTATAACATGTGACTCTTACATGCCAAATATGATGCATGAGATGCCACTTACATCTGCCGACCAAGAGTCCAAATCAATAAATGGACTCTTTCCAATGGGTCAAGAGATATAAATCCATCAATGTACTCCCTAAAATGGACCAAGATCCATAAATCCATAATAATTAAAAAACTTTACACAACATGTGCATCACTCAAAGATAAAATCATATACAACTGTAACATCACAAATCAAGAACAGAAATCCCATATCCCTGGAAACTATGACTTCTTATTGAAACAAGTGTTCTCAATTCACCAGTCCGATATCCATCACAGGTTCTGACACATTTTTAATACATCTATGTACCATATCTCAAAATAGTAACACTACATGAAAGGAACACCTATAATACTAATTTGTAATGTTCTGGACCAAGTGCCACTAAACTGATACCCCTTCTGGTTCACCAAGAGGCCTCAATCATGACTCACTATATGCTAGAGGCTATCAACCGGAATTAAAGGCCTATGATGTGATAGTGGAGAGACTATTACCTCGTATCAGAGTAAAAAATAGTAGAAATAACCAAATATTATCCAGAACTGTAAATAAATAGAGTGTGGAAGTAGTAAATAAAATGATTATAAAACATGTTGTAATAATAAATGTAATTTTATAAAATCTTGAATATCCATGTCATATATACAAAACCAGTCACCCAATGGGCCAAATATACATGAAGTAGTATATAATGGAATCTAAAATAAAATCACAATGCTCTAATACTAACTCTGATCCAAACTGCATACCCTATCTCTAAGACACTTTCAAGCTGATCCAGCCTGATCAAAAGAATACACACGAATGTCTCCACTCTATCATGAAACCATGGGCCTTTGTCCTATCTATCATGAAATATGTGATCATCCTGAAAATCATACATAAGTTCTACATGCACACTGAGGTGCATGTACATGGGTGAGAAATAATCTCAGTAGGTCACCCCAACGGTGAAATTATAAATCTATTGTCATAAGTTCATGTTCATGAAACATTCTCATCCTAGCTGAGACACAATTGGAAATGATAAATAAAATAAATAAAGTGAAACCACAGTCGATATCTGGGTTTGTGATCCCAATCAATTGGGCAATGTTCTATTATGTATATATATGTGTGTGTGTGTGTGTAAATATATTCCCATAAATATATATATACATGAATATATATATATATATGAGTAGGATGAAAGGGTAATTTATATTGATGTCATACCACTAAGCCATATATAATTAAGTCGATCCCTAGGTCTGTAATCCCGATTAACAATACATGCTTCAGCTAGCACCGAGAATGTCTCTGAGCAAGGCATGTCACCACATGAGTGTATATTTTCTAGCCCTAGGATCACCCGTACTCACCTTCAATCACTATAATGAAAGATTTCATATACCATTAGAAAATACTATAAAGATGGAAATATATCAACTGCATATTATTCCATATGTATCAAGTATTAGCCCTATGAGGTCTAGGACATAGGTCCATTGACAAAGGAATCCTATTAGAGTTCATGGATCACATTCATAGAAAAATCAATATAATATAGACCTACATGGGACAGGACCTAGGTCCATTGACCAAGGTGTCATCCTCAAGTACATAGAGGGAATCCATAGAAATCTTGATATAATATAGACCTACTAGGGTCATTAATAAATTACATTGAACAAGGAATCCTCCTCAAGTCCACAAAACACATCTATAGAAAACTCAGTAAATGGTGTCATATTATCATGCATTTTTATGTAATATCACAATTCTTGTCATCAGTTTCATACCTTGATTCCCATAATCCATTAGGTAAGCTCAATAGTAGGGTCATAGAAAGTACCTTTGGGAATCCTAGTCATGTACTGCATCACATCAATCTCATCAACCAAATACCAGGAAGTGAATCTAGTAATCATAGATGTTCCAATAATAATCTCATTAATGAAGAAACAAAAGAGTGAGGTTGGATGAATGCCTAAACCCACAACTAATTCCATATTCTAATAGGCTTACAAGTTTGGTACAGGTTATAAGGTGAATCATTATACCATCTATACCTATACCCACATCACACAAGCTTAGGTTCAATCAAACACTAGGGAACCCACTGGGTACCCTTAGTCATAAGTCATAACACTAGAGATTCATCCTACTCATGATCCTTTGGAGGATAAAAAGTAAGCAGAGTCATCCTTCTCAAGATCCTCAAAAAGAGTAGGAGTTAATAGAGGCATCCTACATGGGATCCTATAGTTCTACATATAAGTAAAGTGATCCCTATTTATATTCTACTAGCCAGTATATAGGAAGAGGTGTCCTCTATGGGACCCTAAAAAACAAAATACATATAAAAAGGCATCCTATACAGGATCCTAGAAAGTAATAAACAAGTATAGGGATTATAAAAGGGATTCTATATTTTATAATGTAAGCAAAGGTGTCCAATATAATACCCATAGAAATAGAAGTATGGTATAGGCATCCTATATGGGATCCTATAGGTCAAAATATAAGATGAACCCTTATACTAAAAGGAATACTCTTTGAACATCATACTAGAGTAATGACTCATAGCCCATATTAGATCAAGGGTCTCACTCTAGGTTGGCCTGAACACCCAACCAATCTTTCTCACTCTCAAGAGACAGTTGGATTCAATTATTTAAGGAAGAACCTCTCTATTTAGTAAAAAAACTGAAACACCTCATAGGATTCCTCAAAACACCTCAAGGGTTTCACTATTGTGGTCTATGAAGAATGATACTAAAAATGGACTACTCATGTGTCCAATTCTGACTCTAGGGTGTGAAGATATGAAAAATACTCAAAAGGGTAGCAAGGGAGGAGTACACAGCATGTATACCCTAATACATGGAATATACCCTCAAAACCTCAGTTGGGCATGTACTTTAGCTAGACATGGTGTGTAAAATACAATGTACACAGAATGTAAGATAGGTACATAGTATGTACCCTACATGGGGTACTTACCTATGTAACTCACATGGAATGGCCATGTATTTTTCCTTATCTTGTTCTTCTACATGGGGTGTGACCCACACAGGGTCTGGTCGTGTACTCTACATGATCATGCGCCCTCACATGGGCTATCTATACATGTACTCAGCTACACAGTAGAGTATCAGTACATGGATTATATACCATATACACATAGTGTACTTCTAAAAAATTTATCTTTCTTGAAATATAAGAACACACTGTGTGTGTTCCTGAACTACACGATGTGTGATTGGGATTCCCAAGTGGAAATCCCCTCAAATCGGCCCGAAATACTGTTTTTGTCCCCAAAATATATAGATAGACCCTCAAGGATTACTAAGAAGTGATAATAGGTCTCTAAAATATAAAATGGTAAATATATTGGTATTTATTGAAAAATTTAAAAATGGTCTACCTTTGGGTGTAATCTACTTAAGCTTTTCCTATTTCTACGATTCGCAGTTGTCGCACGATGATCTACATCCTCCCAAGCTCTATGGAGGCACCTCCCTTACTATCTCACACTCTCTCTATCCCTCCCTATACCTATCCCTATCATATCTAAGTCATGGAATATGATTCCCATAGGGGTATTATCTGATAATCTAGGGGATAAAAGGATAAAATAAAAAAGAAAATAAGAAAAGGGAATAAAAAGAATGAAAAAGAAAAAAGGGTTCGGGCCTGGACTTGATGCCCAATATGAGTTTATGCACCACCTAGGAAAAACTATACATTATAGAATAAAAAAGGATATAGAATATCAATCCAATGAGTCTTTCAAAAGATATAACTGAATGAACATGTGTGAATGAATTTATATTTAATTAATTAATTATTAAAAAATTATTCCATGAAAATTTGAATGGATCAGAATTACACTAAAACTCTTTCACTAGGGTAAACACCCAATTATAGGACCAAATTAGTTATCATAATAATTATATGAGATCATATTCTAGGGGGAAATGATCATTTCACCCCTTACAATTATCTGAGAGCAAAAAATCAAATTTCTGTTCAAATTCACTATTTAAAAAAACAGTGTTCCTTGAATTAGAGGTAATCAAGGATTATGATTGTTCAATTCATTACCATCCTAGTAAAGTAAAAAAGTGGAAGATGTTGTGATTAGAAATGATCCAACAAATCTATCCATGATAAGGATTGAAAAAGATCCAATCTTCTTGGACATGAAATGGATGGATATGAGAATAATAAAAGGATATCCATCCTACCTTTCTCAAATCACTGCTCAATTGCCCATTATTAATAGGATCAAGGAGGCCTAGAAAGATGACAGGGTTCTACATAATAAGTTAGTGAATATTTTGGATTTCAACTTTGCTGAAGCTTTATTTATAAGGTTTGGCACTCAGATATGTGTCCTATCAAAACTATAACTGAAGAGGGGACCTCTGTATGTTTCACATAGATCATCATTATCTATTCATATAGGAATAACTAATATGTATAGAGATATAAAGTAACATTTCTAGTAGGATAACGTGAGGAGGGATATTTCATAGTTTGTATATTGATGCTTGGTATGCCAACAAGTCAAGGTTGAGTGAAAAAAGTATAAGGGTGTTATGTAACCATTACCCATACCATTCTGAAAATGGTAAAACATAACCATGTATTTCATCATAGGGGTCCCTGAGAAACCTAAAAATAATAATTCCATCTATGTGGTAGTCAATCACCTTACCAAGTCAGCGCATTTCATTTCTATCAAGGAAGATTTTTATCTTGACCAACTCACCAATATATAAAAAAGGGAAGTGGTAAGACTACATGGAGTTCCACTATCTATTGTATCTAATTGAGATCTAAAGTTTACCTAAAGGTTTTAATGGATCCTTATATAAGCATTAGATACAAAATCGATATTTATCACTGTTTATCACCCTCATATGAATGGTTGGTCTAAAAGTACCATTAAAATTTTAGAGTATATGTTGAGATCATGTTCGATGGTTTTTTAAGGGTGTTGGTACTAACAACTTCCTCTATTGCAGTTCTAATATAACAGCATTTTCTATTTTATAATTAAAATGGAACCTTATGAGGATTTTTATGGGAAGAGGTGTTTGACTCTAACATGTTGGGATGAAGTTGGAGAGTATAAGTTGATGGAACCTTCTCTTATCCAATAAATTATAGATAAGGTTCAAACCATTCAACGTAATATAAAATCTGCACAAAGCCAACATAAAATCTATACAGACAATCATCAATGTGATCTAGAGTTTGAGGTTAGTGATAAAGTGTTCCTTTTTATATCTTTATGGAATAAATTCATGAGGTTTTGGGAAAAGTTAAAGCTTAGTCTTAGACACATCATCCCTTTTGAGATCCTTGATCATATTATAGTGGTGTCTAATCAAATAAAACTCCATCCTAACTAATCTCAAACACATTATGTGTTCCATGTATCCCTCTTGAGTAAGTAAATACTAGACACCTCACATTTAATAAATCTAGAGGTGGTACCATTGGATAATTATCTTTCATATAAGGATTGGTCGGTGAATATCTTAAATCATATAGACAAAGTTCTATGAAACATGACAACACACCTGGTCAAAGTGTTGTGGCAGAACCACATGTATGAGGAACCAACTTGGGAACCAGAAGAAGCAATGAAATAAAAGTACCCACATCTATTTTAGTGTACAAAATGAAAATTTAAAGGGTGAAATTTATGAAGGGTGGAAACCCAAACTTTTATAAATGAAGTTCCTTTTGTGATAAAATTAAATACTCTATTATATAATGTGGTTATAGAAAACACATGCACTACTCTTGCTATTTTGAATGGTTATATAGACTATCAAATTTAAAAAACCATTAATCCTCATAATCATTGATAATATAGGAATTTTATAGTGATCATATTATTAGTATATATTTAAGGTATATGATAAAGTTCAATTTATATAGACAGAATAAGTGATGGCCTCAACGAGTAAGATCATACCCTATGAATCCAATTTATCATAGCTTCCAAGAGATATGAGATCATGGGGATTTTACCTTAATCAATCCCAAGTCAATATTCAATAACTAAAGCATGAATGAAACCATTTATGATAGAAGTTAAAGCTCATAAAAATCACGTCCCAAACCATGTACATGGAACCACCCCATGAAAATCTCACCATCACACGCCTTACCCTTAGGGAATTCACTGGTGTAATAAAGGGATATGTATCTTAACTATAATAGTATTAATTTTTATATATTTTTCAATAAAATAAAGATTATATTTATCCCTTTTTAATATTAATTTTTAAATTATTAAATAAAGAGTTTGATAAAAATTAGATTCTAATACGATGAAACACAAATGGAATTTTTTGGGAAATATATTATTTCAATAAAGACATTATTTTTAATGAATTTAAGAATTATTGAAATAAATTATATTTTAATAAAATATTATCATTAAATAATATTTAGTAAATATAAATGATAATATAATTTTATGAAGTCAAATATAATTTTTATAAGGGTCGTAAAATTATTATTGTCAAAAAACCCATTATTTTTCAATAAAATTGTATTTTTATTTAAAATTATAATTTATAATATTTATAGATTCATTTTTATAAAATAAATATAATTTTTGGAATCATAATGTTGAAATTATCAAATGGTGAATTTTTTATAATTTTCTGAGAAAGTCAATTTTTCAGGTAAAAATTAAATATGGTATATATTATGACATCATAATGATGAAAAAGTGATGTAATATATGAAATAAAAGGTATAAATGTCCAAATATATATTTTCCCTTTAAAATAATGTATTTTTAATTAATTTTATTAGTTTTATACACCCTTAATGAATCTTCCAAAACCTATATTATATTTTAAGGTTTTAAAATCAATTCTTTGTAAACATGACTCACCTCCACTTCACTAATGGGATTATTTTATTAATATTGGTTCTTACACATGTAAAATAATGAAAAAAACTCTAATTTGTCTAAATACATGGGAAAAACCAAGGTATGGTTTGTGTTTTTAATTACATTATCATATAGATTCCAAAACCTAAGTTTATGAATTAATAAAGAACTCTCCACCCTTTTGTTATATAAACCCACCCAAAATCTCATTTCTCTTTACTCAGAACCCTTGGATAATAAAATTAATATGCCATTACCTCTCTATAGACCTCACAATGTGTTCTTGGTATCTTAATAAGCTCCTACCAAGCTTTTAGAAACACTCTCTTAAGGTAAGGTATCCTCTCCTTCTCCTCTATATTCAAGTACCTCCTTTATATTATGCCCTTTTTTCCAATTTTTCATGTTGGGATATGATTTCACACTTCCATTTTACTTTTATTATGATTTCCAAGTGATTAGAGACCCATTTCACATTATATCATGATATACATCACTTTACCTAATGAATTAGAGGGATATATAATTCCAGGCCCACCCATCACATCATAACATTTACATATTCATGCATGCCACATAGAATGCATAACAATCATAGTCACAAAATAACCCATGGAAAGGAATGTGTTTAATAATAAATTCATAAATCATACATTCATGAATAAACTTTGGGGTTAAAAGATTAAAAATGGAAAAACATACTTGGTATAAGAATCATCAATCTTGAGTGAAGAAGAAACAATCTCAAGGGAGTCAGGATGTGTTCTGGAAAGAAGAGTTCTTTTGAAAAATATTTAAATTTGTCATAAAACCAGGTTGGAAACATGTATATCCTCAAAAATAAAATGGAATAATAATTAAATTATATTTAAATAAAATTAAATGAATATCAATACTGAAATTGTTGAGAAATAGAGAAAACCCAAGGAAATGGAGTTGGGTTCGAGAATCCCCTTACCATAATTCCCTCTTAATTTCATCGCTTTTGTGCCTCAAACATAATAAATTTTTGTTTATTAAAATAATTATCTAGAAGTTAATTATAGACAATTATATAAATATTTATCAATTATAATCATTGGATTATATTTATTAAGTTTTTTTATGAAATTGAAGTGTTTTGATATCATCTTTTTCTTAAAAAAATCTTGTTTTGCCTCGATTTCACTATTTTTTTAAATATAAATAATACATTGGTAAAATTTATTACAGAAGAATATAATAAATGTAATTAAATATTTATATATTTTATATAATTCATATTTTTCATACATGAAGGTGGTTATAATAATTATCTTGGAAATGTCGCTGGAGGTGGTTAACCGACCTTTAACGGGATGTTGTCAAAAGGGCAGGAAAGGGAATTTTGAGATTTATATTTTTTATAAATATGATAATTAAAATAGGTTAAAATCATTAATATAATTTTAAATTAATGTATAATCAATTTTTTAGTATATTGTTTTGAAAGGAATAGGGTAAAAATAAGAAATAGAATAAGAAAATAGGGAAGAGTTAATAAAGACTTGCTCCATCCTCAGTATAGCTTCTCTCATACGACATTAAAAATCCTTAGTGATTGGATTTGGATTGCTCCAGAACATCCCTATAGATTATAAGAGGTTTAATAGTGAGGATTTGGGTATATATTGGGCTTTTTAATGGGTGGTATGAGTGGTTTTCTAAGGTAATGGATAGGGGTTATTTATACTTGAGGAGTAGGGTATTTTTAGAATAAAATATTGAATAAAATAATATACCAAAGGTAAAACATATAATAGTGATTTTTTTGAAAATATAAATCATATATTAATATAATATAATTATTTTAAGACATTTAATTCCTTTTATAATTCTAATTCATTAATTTATTAAAAATTAAAGTGGAAAGAAAGAAAAATTATTATTTTAAGGAATCACTTTTGACTTTAGGTTTTGGAAAGTTTTTTTAGGTTTAGAAATTTATTTTAATGTATTTTACTAAACCTGTTTTGAAATTAAATATACCATGGATTAAACTAAAGTTCTAGAAATTATTATGTCACCATTACATCATGAATGATGTCATTTAACCCTAACTAATCCTCCTTACCCTCAGGCTCGACCATTCACTCCCTTCACTAACCCTAACTCCCTTCCTCATTTCCCAGCGACTTTCATCAGTCCGAAGGTCCTCGTCCTTCACAATGGATGGAATCAGCTCTCGCTTTAGATAAAGGAATTCACTGATGCTTCAGACCTTCACAAGGTGACACTAGAGGCTCGATTTAGAGGCTGTCGACCCTCAGTTGACTCTTTTGACAAGTTCATTTGCGATTCATGGGGTCTGAACAACCGAGCGGTGGTGGGTCTTCTCGATCGGAAACACATGATGATACGATTCTCCTCAGAGGAATATCTGATCATATCTTGGTCCATCACTCCTCGCTCTTTCCACGGTTGTGGTTTTCATCTTCTTTGCTGGTCCTTTGAGTTCAACCTGAAGCTGGATATGCCTTCGACAGCTGTTTAGGTAAGCTTTCCAGAACTTCCGCTTCCATTCCAGAATCCTTCGATTATTGGTATGCTGGGGAACCTGGTTGGCCGGTTCCTATGTTCTGATAGATGCACTTCTGCACTTTGTCATCTGATTAATCCTCGTGTCTGCGTTTAGGTGGATGTTTCTAAACCACCTACAGATTGGATTTGGATTTTGGTGGGAGAGGAGCTACGATGGAAACAGAGGGTGTTCTTTGAATCTTGGCCAGCGTTTTGTTCACACTGCCATCAGTTTGTCCACTCCTCTTCCAGATTCCATAGGGTGCTCAAACTTCACCAAGGTTTGAGGGATGTTGGGGCGAATGAGCAGATTGATTGCTATGTCCATGATCCAAAGGAGGGATACGGGTTTGCCTCAGGGATTTCTTCCCAGCAGGGTCCGCAGATGATTGAGCAGTGTTCAGAAATGGTGCACCAAGGTGGTGAGACCCTTCCAGTTGAAATGGAAAGGTCCATACCACAGGATTCAGGGCCACTGGTTTCATAATTTTTTGCTCAGTTGAAGAATGACCTGAACATTTGTTCCTTGAAGCAAGGGGACTCTGGGAAGGCAGTACCCGATCCTCTAGCAGGGTCTACAACAACAGATGTCAACCTGGATAAGCAGGTTCCGGGGGATACCTTTAGAGCTGGGGGGCCAATGTCCAGGGGTATTGTTCCAATCTCGGGTACTTATGCCCAGGTGGTGGGTGTAGGTGGTAGTGCCATCGCTGGAAGTAGTCAGCTTATGGATACCCAAGCACGGGTGTCAACATTAATTGATGCTGGTAACCATATCAACTCGAGGGGAACTTTGACTGGCCTCAAATTAAGTAACAGCTTTGACTATTTGAGCAATGAGGGGGATTCGGACTGTAACCAGTTCTATAACTCTGAAGACGAATATGGTGGAGATGGCCAACCCTCAGATGATATTGTTACATGAGGGGTTGTAAAGGGCCTACATAGACCAAGGATAAAGAAGAGGAATAAGGAAAACATAGACCCTGGAAGATGCATTGTGTCCAAGAAGCAGAAGATAAAGGGGCGCAAGGATTACTCCTACCTCCCTAGGCCAATGGAGACTCGGTCAGCAAAGAAAGTCAGAACTCCAAAGGAACACAAGTCCCAAATAGTGGAAGGTGAGGAGGTTCAGTAGGCTAGTTGCGAGGTTGTTGCCCCTACTAGACTTGAGGGTGAAAAGGGGCCTCTGGGCTCCATGCAGTAATGTCAGAATAACTCCAATGACTATATTTTTACTATTCACCTGAACATTGAAGTATTTCAAAAAAATTACCAAAAAAATCACCCTTGGATATTTTCGATGTTATGATTTAAAAAATGAAATTAATTTTATCAAAATAAATTTCTAAAATAGGTAATTTTAATTTTTAATATAAAAATAATTATTTTTACAAAATACTTTAAAATACAATTTATTAAAAATGTTCCTATATTTCCTTTGAATATATTAATCATGATATTTTTTTTGGAATTATAAAATTTTTATTTACATAAATTAATCATGATAAATATTATATTTATTAAAATTTATTATTTGAGGTAAAATTACTATTTCAACGGTCATATTACTATTCCCAATGGCTAGGTTACTATTACCAATGGTTACGCTATTCCCAACAGTCACATTACTTCCTATATATACTACTCTATTCTTTAAATCAATATTCAACTCAATTCATTTCAAGGTTCTATATTTCTATAATGTTTCTTGTTTTACTAATATTTTTTTCTATAGTGTTTATAGGGGTGATGATTCTAGTAGATTAGGGAAATCCATATTTTCACATTTTATCTTTTCTATTTTATATTTCTTATTCATTTGTAATGTTTGGAATTTTAATTGGTTTCATTTCTAATTAATGTAACAATATTTAGTAATGAAACAAAGTATTTTTTATTTTCTATATATTTTTTATTTTTATAATATAATACAACACACATTTATTCAGGAAACAAATTTTACTAAAAATACCAGGTTGTTACATCCTTCCCCGATTTAGAAATTTCATCCTTAAAATTTCAACTCGTATTCTCATATGAGAATAGGTGAGGGTACTTCCGTTTCATTATTTCCTTTGGTTCCCAAGTCACCTCTTCATACTTATGGTTCCTCCACAACACTTTGACAAGGTTAGTTTTCTTGTTGCGTAGAAATTTTTCTATAAGGTCCAATATTTTCACTGGATTCTCTTCATATGAGAGGTAATTATCTAGTTGTACCACCTCTAGGTTTAGTACATGTGAGGGATCAGGTATATACTTCCTCTAGAGTGATTCATGGAACAAATCATGACCTTGATCCATACTTGGTTGAAGCGTAAGATGATAGGCCACTGATCCTATGTGATCAAGGATATCGAAGAGGCCAATGTTCCTTGGGCTAAGATTCCCTTTCTTTTCAAACCACATGAATCTCTTTCATAGTGATATTTGAAAGAATTTTGTGTCTCCAACATCAAACTTCATGTCCCTTCGATGGTTGTTAGCATAGCTCTTTTTTTGACTTTGAGTAGATTTTATATGTTGATGTATGGCATGAAACTTCTCTATCATCTCTTTCACAAGATCAAGTCCAAGTAGAATTAACTCCCCTACTTCATCCCAACATGTTGGTGTTCTACATAACTTCCCATAAAGAGCTTCATATGGATACATTTGAATACTCATGTGGAATATATTATTATATGAGAACTCAAACAATGGGAGATGTTGATCACATCCTCCTTTGAATTCCATTGAGTAGGCTCTTAGATTGTTTTTAGGTGTTCGAATATTATTTTAAAATTATCTTTTAGTTTGGGGGTGCTAGGTAATGTTGAGATTCAATTCAGTAGTCAAATCATGTTGAAGACTTATCCAGAATTTAGAGGTGAGCCATGGATCTCGATTAGAGATGATCGAAAGTGGTACCCCATGTAGCCTCACCACTTCATTCACATATATCTTAAAAATATATTCAAATTATAAATATTTTTGAATAATGATAAATTGGGCAGTCTTGGTGATTTGATCTACTATAACCCATATCATATTGTTTCCATTGGATGTTTTTAGGAGACCAGTGACAAAGTCCATAGTGAAATTTATTGGAACCATGACCGTTCTATGTAGTAAATGGAATATGGTTTGTGTTTATTTTCAATCCTCATTGTAAGTTCAAAAAAAATTTCTAGGAAAGGGATCATACAGTTCAATTATGAAATAGTATTGAAAGTGGTGTCGTTTCCCAGTGTTTTCCAAATTTTTGAACCTGAAAATCAGAAAATGGAGAAAATGTGTGTTTGGAAAATGAAGTTTCATGCAATATTGGAGGGCGTTTGGAAACTTATGTGAAAGGATAATTTTTGGATCATTTAATCAAAATATTTCAAAGGAAAAAATTGCACTCAAGACATAAATACGCGCGAAAGATGGTGTTGCGCGAAAAAAATATTACACGCCCAATGCGATGTCAAAAGGGATTTTGCATTCTCAGAAATAAACTTATGTGCACCGATGAAAACGCATTGGGATTTTATGTGTAGGGTCACCAAGCACTTATAAATATGATTTTACCCTCAAGGAAGAGATAGATAGATAGAATTTTCCAAAAAAAATCTGATTGCTCAGTCGCGCGGAAGTTTTGTGCGTGAAATATTGGAAGAGAGTTAATCTTGCGCGCAAGGTGTTCCTTTAGTCTGAAAAGACCAAAAAAACCCTTCAATGAAGTTTATTGAAAGATAAGGGTTTTAGGTAAAGTAGGTGTTGCGTGAAAGTAATATTTTGTGACAATTCCCAAATCTTGCATGCAAGTTGGGGTATTGCGCGCAAGTGTTGTGTTATTCTTCTGACAAGCTTCTGAATATCCAGTTCAGTGGTTCAGTGCTTTCAAGTGAATCAATTTGGGACTTTGATGCAAGTAGTGTCTCATACGAAACAGAGACAAAGACTTTAATGCAAATCTATTGAATCAACCTACAAGTCAATAAACTGAGTTTGAATTCTCTCAAGGCAGTGAGCTAGGGGGAGTCAAGGGAACTGATCTGAGGGACACAGTGATCTATCCATGAACCTTTGTAAAGGCAGTGTATCTGGCACAGAGTGACTATGACCGAATCTTTTAATCCTAAAAATTTTAAATACTAGTTTATTTAGGTACAACTGACACACTGTCAGTGTATTCTCCTTAGACGTAGCCCTTTGCGGTGAACTAAGTAAAAGTATTGTGTCATCTACATTCTTTCTTTTGTTTGATAGATTTAACAAGTTCCTACAAACATGGGAACAAGATCCATAACTTTAAAAAGAAAAAGTTGACACCCTGATTCAACCCTCCACTCTCAGGGTGTTTTGGGGTCCTTCAAGTGGTATTAGAGCCAGGTTGTTGGTGTTTGATCTGTCTTATACCGTCATGGAGAATTCATCCAATGTTAGGGGATTCCCCCTCTTTGATGGAAGTAATTTTTAGATTTGGAAGAATGGAATGAGATATCATATAAGATCCCTTATAATGTAAGTCCTATTTTCCACTATGCAAGGTGTACAAGTTACTGATTCAATGGGGTTGGCTATGACTGATGCAGATAGGAAAATTCTTGATGTAGATGCTAAAGAATAGAATTCTCTCACCGTAGCCCTTTCTGATCAGATCTATCTAAAGGGGATGAGTTGCACCTCAGCAAAGTCCATGTGGGAAAAAATTTAAAATATTCATGAAGGAGATATCAAAGTGAAGGAGGAAAAACTACAAGTACTGCATAATAGGTTTTATGATCTGAAGATGCATCCTGATGAGAATTTAGACTCCTTTAATTGAATTACTGAAGTGGTTGGAGAAATTCAGGGTCTAGGAAAATAAATCAAAGACGTTGACATTGTAAAGAAAATATTGATAATCCTTCCACCCCTATACAATGAAAGTTTTTCATCCCTTGAGGAAAGAGATCTTTCCAAACTTTATATGGATGATCTATTGAGCAGCCTAGTGGCATATGAAATGAGATTCAAACCAAAAAATGTTACAACTCGAGTGATCAAAAAAATGGCATTCAAATCCATGGAGAAACTAAAAATTTAAAAAGATAGTAGTGGTAAAGATAATGAGGAAAAATATATTCATTCTCTCATTTTCAAGAAGTTTCATAAGGGAAAAGGGAAATTCAAAGGGAAGTTACCTCTAGCTTGCTTTCATTGTGGTATGGTTGGGCACATTGCCTATCAGTTCTTAATAAAGATCAATGATGAAGATAGCGAAGATGAAAACATTGAGAAGCCTCAGAAAAGGTTTTTCAAAATGGTATACTTAAAATCTATAAATAAAGTACTAAAGAAGAGTTTTTTATGTGAAGAGGAAGATGATGATAATGAATTATATGAAGAAGAACCAGAATTTAAAACTGGAAACCATGATTCCATGATTGCCACTGTTGAAAAATCATAAGATAATGGTGGAGACAATCAGTTGAAAACTAGTTCTAATACCAAGTTACAGCTTAAGGATGTTGTTATTAAGCTTAAGATTAAATGTAAGAGTTGAAATAAGTGTAAATCAATTGTCTAAGAATCATTTGAATATGTTGATCAGCTCGAAGCTGAAATTGAACGACCAGAAGAATTTGCGAAAGTACAATCTAAAATCCTTGAAAGTAATGATGATGTAGAGGATCTTAATCTAAGAATTGAATAAAAGTAAAACGTCATCAATGACCTCACCTCCAGACTAGAAGAAAATTCCAGTACTACTGAGGGTCTTGAGGAAGAAGTTGTTACTCTTAGGAGTAAATTTGAGAGTGAATCAATTTAAAAATAATCAAGGAAGAAAATACAGTTTAGAAGGTTCTCAGATGTTGATCTTTTGGAGAGAGAGAAATTTGGCCCTAATGGAGTTGAAAATATTTTGAATAATCAAAGACCCGCTTACATGGGAAATAGTGGAATCAGCTGTGAGGTTGAATCGTCAAATGTTTCAAATATAGGAGACAAAAATAAAGGAAAGATGAAAGTGGATCATGTGGAAAATTCCCCTAAAGTGCTGAAAAATAAACCCCCAATTCAATATAAAGGAAGAACATATGACTATCCTCGAGCCTCCATGAATAAGATTCACTCAAACTATTATCCCACGGAAAAATCAATGAGGATAAACAAAAGTGAGAAGGCATTTCCTCTCATGAAGTTTCGGTTCTGTGGATACATGGGCCATACCATGTCTTATTACAAAGAGGAAAGAATATATTTAAATGGAGAAGATATGGGAGTTCAACAAATGAGAACAAATTCATATCCTAGTTTTTTTAGAAGAAACAATTTCTATGGATATTATTTTCGTGATTCTAACTTTGGTCATAAGTTCGTTGATTGCAGGCAGAGAAGGGACATGAACACCTCATACCAGAGTCTAAGACAAGTAAAAGCTCATAAAAAATACTATATTTCTCTTTCAAATATATTTTCTACTCTGGAATAATATCTTAAATATACAGAACCCATGTACAAAGAAGAGATAGTTTCAAGGCCATCATTGTCCTACATTCAATATAATAAATCATGGAAACAAAAGAGGAAAATTGAAAAATCCAATCTTGCAGAAGTATCCCTCAAGGCTACAAAGAATAACAGCACTTGGATTTTGGACAGTGGTTGTTCATCCCACATGACAGGTAATGCAGACCTTCTAACTGATGTCAATAAAAAGGTTGATAGAATATTTAGGTTCGGTAACGATGGTGCTTTGAAGATAAAAGGTTGTGGAAGTAATGATTTAGATAATGGAGAGCTGAAGAAAATTGAAGTCCTTTATGTGGATGGTCTACAACATAATCTTCTGAGTGTGAGTCAGCTTTGTGACTCAGGTCTTATTATGACATTCAATTAGAATGGTTGTACTATAAGAGGAAAGTATGGGAATCATTTCATGAAAGGATATAGAACAGAGGGAAACTTATATAAGGTCGATAGTAAAGAGAACACTTGCTACATAACATTTGAAGAGGAAAACAATATGTGGAATAAAATATTGGGGAACATGAATCAAAAAAACATGGAAAAGATATCTAAGCTGAAGATAGTCATGGATATCCCTAATCTAAAGCATGAATGAGAAAAGACCTATGATGCCTGTATGCGAGGGAAGCTGGTCTGTAACTCCTACCGCCCAAAGAGGAAAAGAGCATTTAATATCATTAATCTAATTCATATAGATGTATCTGGGCCAATTAATGTTGTTAGGACACATAGAAAAAGGTAATTTTTTCTTTTCATATATGATTATAGTAGAATTTCATGTGTGGTCATTATACACAGGAAGCGACAAGTGCTTGATTACATGAAAACCTATCAACGAATTGATGATAATGATACTGGATGGAAGACAAAATTCCTCCAGTCTGACAATGGAGGGGAATACACATCTATTGAATTTGAAAATTATCTAGAGAGTAATGGGATACAATATGAGGTGGCTATAGTAAGAAATCCACAACAAAATGGAGTTGTTGAGCACAGGAATCGATAGGTAAACAACATGGCTAGAACTATGCTGATCGAGAGTCATATTCCTCGACATTATTTGAAAGAGGTTGTTCAATCTACAGTGTATATTTAAAATATAATTGGGCTATATATGGGTGAGAAAAAAACACCATATTAATTGTGTCATGGAAGGAATCCCACTTTGAAATATTTTCGTGTTTTTTGAAGAAAATGTTTCATCCGAAACAAAGAATAAAATCAAGGTAAGAATGGAGACAGTGCAGATGAAGGAATATTTCTTGGATACTCAATGAATAAAAATCATACAAGTGTTTCAATAAGTGCTTGGGAAGAATTCTAGAAATTAGTAATGTTAAGATCATTGAATAGAAAAACATGAATGCATCGAGGAATTCTTATGCTGATATGATCAAAAATGAGGAAGAATGTGAACATGGAACAAATGATAATATAGAAGAAGAGGAAGGTGTACAAAACTCTCAGGAGACACATCATGATGTTGACTTAGAAGAAGAATCTAAATTTTAAACCATAGCTGGAGAGAATTCAACAAAACCTCACAGGAGAAATCGAAGAGCTGAGATTGATCCATCTAACATAATTGGGGACAGGATTGCACCCACAAAAACAAGTAGAATGAATAATAATGCACAATATTCATTCTTATCTATGGTGGAACCATCCTCATTTGAATAATCTTCAAATGATGAATCATGGGTTAAATCCATGAATGAAGAGTTAGATCAGATTGATAAGAATCAGACATGGGAACTAGTCAAGAGACCCGAAGGTCACAATCTGATTGGTACAAAGTGGATTTTCAAGAACAATTTTGATGAGCATGGAAGTGTTATCAAAAACAAGGAACGACTAGTATGTAAAGTATATTCCTAGATTGAAGGTGTCGATGTTGAAGAAACCTTTGCTCTATTGTCTAGACTGGAGTCAATCAGGATTTTTCTTGCCATGAAAATCCAAAGGAGATATAAAGTATATCAAATGGATGTCAAGACATAATTATTGAATGGTGTTCTTGAAGAAGAAGTATACATTGAACAACTAGTGGGTTTTCTTCTTGGTATTGATGAAACAAAGGTTTGTAAACTAAAGAAGGCCCTCTATGGTTTGAAACAGGCACCACGGGCGTGTTACTCTCATTTGGATTCTTATTTAAGGAAGCTTGAATTCAAAATAGGAGGAGTGGATCACAACATCTATGTGAAGAATTCTAAAAAATATCATTTCAAGGTATTGGTATGTGTGGATGATATAATTTTCAATGGAATCAGGTAGGGATCAGTGGATGAATTCACCAATCACATGAAATTAGAATTTGAAATGTCCATGATTGGTGAACTCACATATTTCTTAGGGCTGCAAGTGATTCAAAATAAGAATTATACTTTCATTTCTCAGGAAAAGTATACAAGGGAGCTATTGAAGAAATTTAATATGCATGAGTCCAAACCAATGTTGACTCCAATTGTAGTTAGAACAAAACTTGGTAAGCATGAGGATGGGACATCTGTAGATCCCACAATGTACAGAAGGATCATTGGGAGATTATTGTACCTGATAGCCACACGACCAGATATTGTCTTTGTAACATTCTTAGTGGCTTGATTTAAGAGTAATCTGAAGGAAGAACATATGAAAGTAATAAAAAGAATCATGAGGTACATTCAAGGTACTCATAATTATGGGTTATACTTTTCTGCAGGAAGGGACAGTGAATTATCTACATTTTCTAATACTGACTGGGCTGGAGATGTAGTGGATAGAAATTACACCAATGGTGGAGCATTCTATATTGGGAAGAAATGTGTTGGATTGTTGAGCAAGAAAAAATAAAATACTTCTCTTAGTACTGTTGAAGCTGAGTATATCTCTGATACAAAGGCATGCACTCAACTACTATGGATGAAGCAACAACTGACAGGTATTGGGGATTAGGTGAAACAACCAATGGTGATTTACTATGATAACAAGAGTGCAATTGATCTTACAAATAATCTTGTTTATAATTCTCATAAAAAACATATTGAAATCAGATATCACTTTATCAAGTAAAAAGTTGATCAAGGTGTGATTAGAATGGATCATGTGGAAACTAATGAGTAAGTGGCTAATATCCTGACCAAGCCACTGTTAGCGGCTGTGTTTGAGAAACATTGGTTGAACCTCAATGTTCATCCACCTCCTAGTGCATAAGGAGGTTACAAAATTCCCCTCTCCCCAGTTGTTTTAACTATTTTAATCTGTGTTGTGGAAGTGTTTCAGGTTTATGGGGGAGACCCAATCCAGGGGGAGTATATTCTGAGCTCTACAATAGATGATTATCTGTCTTTGGGTTTATTTCCAATGGGGGAGAAATTGATAGAATGTGGTGTCTCTAGATGAGATAAGACAAGGATAGAGAGAATCATAGCTGTAGATGGAGATAATATAATGTGGTGTCTCTGGATGAGAGAAGACAAAGACAGAGAGAATCGTGGATGAAGATGGAGAGAATAGTGAAGGAAAGACCCTTTTCAGTGTTATAAAAAAATAGTTAGAGCTTTCATTTAAACACACAAGAATATAATTCATGTCTTCTCTCTTGTTTTTTATACTGATCATTGCTCATGTATATTTAGAGTGTTGGTTGAGTTGATTATTGTGTATTAGGTTTTAATAGTGGATTGTGCTATTTTAACTCTATCTGGAGATTTCCAACAAACCCAAAGGGGGATATTGTTGGAACCACGACCGTTCTCTGTAGGAAATAGAGTATGGTTTGTGTTTTTTGTCAATCCTCATTGGAAGTTCAGAATGTTTTCCATGAAAGGGATCATACAGTTCAAGAAAACAACGGTATTGAAAGTGGCGTTGTTTCCCAGTATTTGCCAAAATTTTGGGCCTGAAAATTGGAAAATGGAGAAATTTGTGTTTGGAAAAGGAAGTTTCGTGCAATATTGGAGGGTGTTTGGAAACTTTCTCGCAAGGATTATCTTGTTATCAGTTCATCAAAATATGAAAATGGAAAAAATTTCACGCAAGACATAAATGTGCATGAAAGATAGTGTTGCGCGAAAGAATATTATGCACCCAATGAAACATCAAAATGGGTTTTGCGTGCTCAGAAAGAAACTTATGCACACCAATGAAAACATGTCAGGATCTTCCGCACAGGGTCATAAAGGGCCTATAAATATGCGGCTACCCCCAAGGAAGAGAGAGAGATAGAATTTTCCAACAAAAATCTGGTTTCTTAGCCGCGTGAAAGTTTCGCACGTGAAAGATTGGAAGAGAGTTAATCTTTCACGCAAGGTGTTCCTTTAGTCTGAAAAGACTAAGATAAACATTTGGTGTAGTTACGTGAAAGATAAGGGTTTCTCAGAAAGTAGGTGTTTCTCGAAATTCATCTTTCCCGAAAATTTCCAAATCTTGCATGTAAGTTGGGGTATTGTATTCAAGTGTTGTGTTATTATTCTGAAAAGATTATGAATATCCAGTTCAGTGGTTTAGTGCTTTCAAATTAATCAATTTGGAACTTTAATGAAATCAGTGTTTCATACTAAATAGAGACAAAGACTTCAATAAAAATCTTTTGAAGTGACCTACAAGTCGATAAATTGAGTTTGACTTCTCTCAAGGCAGTGAGCTAGGGGAGGTCAAGGGAACTGATCTGAGGGACGCAGTGATCTATCCCTAAACCTTTTTAAAGGTAGTGTTCCTGGAATAGAGTGACTGTGACCGAATCTTGTAATCCTAAAACTTGTAAAGACTAGTGGATTTAGGTACGACTGACACATTTTCGGTGTATACTCCTTGGACGTAGCCCTTTGCGGTGAACCAAGTAAAAGTGTTGTGTCATCTACCTTATTTCTTTTGTTTGATAGATTTAACAAGTTCCTACCAATGTGGTAACAAGATCCAAAACTTTAAAAAGAAAAATTTGACACCTTGATTCACTCCTCCCCTTTTAGGGTGTTCTGGGGTCCTTCAATATTCTCTCATTTCCACATGGGTATAGGCAATGGTTGCATCATCCCTTTGTACTTTTTTCCTTCTTCTTTAAATTTCTGACATACCAAACAACTTGAGACAAAATTAGAAATCTCTTTATTCATGTTGTCCCACCATAAGTTTTCTCAACGATCATGATATATATTGATACTTATAGTATGGATGGATAAAGATAAGTTATGTGAATTATCTGATATCTTCTTTTTTATATCAAGTGATGAAGGCACACAATTCCTTGTTCCAAACCGAATCACACCATCATCATTGATGTGGAACTATTGTATCTTCATTTCCTTTACCTATTTCACCTTATTTTTTATCTCTAGATCATCCCTTTATGCCTCGTTGATCTTCTCTTGGATATATGGTTGGGAAATAATTTGGTAAATATAGGATGTATTCCTTGTCATTATGATTTCCAGATCTATCCTTTGCATATCCATAAAGATAGGGTCTTTCTCAATCGGCATCATGGATAGAGTAGTAGGTTATTTTCTAATAACAGAATCATCTACCTTTTTCGTCTTTCCTGGATTAAAGTGAATCGATTAATTGTAGTCCTTGATTAGCTCTAACCATATCCTTTGACACATGTTGATCTCCTTATATGTGAATATGTACTTTATAATTTTTTGATCAGTATATATATCACACTTTTCATTATAGAGATAGTGTCATCAAATATTTAAAGAAAAGATTATAGCTGCTAACTCCAAATCATGTGTCAAGTAGTTCTTCTCATGGATCTTCAACTGTCATGAGGCTTAGTCTATCACTTTATCATTTAGCATGAGTACACAACCCAAGCCTTTCTTTGAAGCATCATTGTATATCAAAAACCTTCTACACTTATTGTTAGTGTGATTATAAGTATATTCATTATCCTATTATTAATCTCCTTAAGCTTTCCTCACATTCTTCCATCCAGACACACTTTATCCCTTTCCATGTTAAATTTTTTAGTGAGCTAGACAATCATGATAAATTCATCACAAAACATCATTAATACCCATACAATCCAAGAAAAATACATATTTCCATTACACTAGTAAGTCTGGGCCATTCCTCAATTTTCTTTATTTTTAAAGGGTCCAAAAAAATTATCTCACTTATGATTACGTTCCCCAAGAATACAACTTATTGTATGTAAAAGTCACACTTGATAAACTTAGCATAAATTTTCTCCTTACTTAATTTCACCATCACAATCCTTATATTCTCTTCATGTTACTCCTTTAACTTGGAGTAAATAAGAATATTATTGATAAAAAATAACAAAAAAATTGTTGAGGTAGTCTCTAAAGACTCTATTCATCAAATCCATAAAAAAATTAGGGGAATTAGTAATCCCAAAGGGCATCACTATGAACTCACAGTTCCTATACATTGTATGAAAAAGAAATATTCTGAATATATTCTTTCTTCACCTTTAGTTTATGATATCTAGAATAACGATCTAGCTTTTAGAAGTATTGATCTCCTCAAAGTCAATCGAACAAGTCATAAATCCTTGTAAGTGGATACTTTTTCTTTATGGTAATCTTATTGAGATCTTAGTAATTGATACACATCTGCATTAATCTATCCTTCTTCTTGTCAAAGATAATCAAAGCACCCCGAGGTGATGTACTAGGGCATACCCTTTATCTAAATGATCTTATAGCTTATTATTTAACTCTTACAGTTCAATCGGGTCCATCCTGTAGGGTAATTTTTATATAGGAGTAGCTATGAGTATGAACACTATTGATAACTCTACCACATGATCTGGGGGAATTCCAGGTAACTCTTTAGGAAATACATCAATGTATTCTCTAACAATGGGAATTTGCTGCATGTTGTACCTTCCTTTAACTCAACCATTTAAGTGAGGTATCCATCTTCAAAGGGTATCAACACCCACACCATTGAGGGATTTTCCAAAGGAGTTTCATGATCTTCCTTGAATTTTTAGAGGAGTATTGGATGGTTCATAATATGAAAAGAGATTCCCTTTTCCCAGTAGTTGATGTGTTCTCTATATAATGAGATCCAATCTATAACCATGGTACCATTATCTTAATTTTATATCTACTTGAAATAAAATCAAACCACTTATTTATAACTCCCAAAGTCTCAAATTTCTAGAGCCTTTTAAAGGTATGGTTTTAAACCACTAAATAATCTATCTATTTGTTTATCATTATTGATAACAAAACTTGAGGCATATATTTCAAGCCTTATGAATTTTTACTTATAATTAGTGATAGATTCCCCTTCCTCTTTCTTCTGCTCTATGAATTATCTCTCTATCTTTATTTTAAGAGTTTGAGGGAAATAATTGGAAATAAATATTTTCTTAAATTCTTCCCACTCAATATCTTTCCTTCCATCCTTTTTCTTGGTGTTCTTAACCAACTATCACCATTGATCGTCTTATCCATCTAAACAATAAACCACAAGAGTCACTTTATCCATCTCAAAATAATGGATCATTAATAATATATTCTCTATTGGGTTAACAAACTGTTCTACAACAAGTGGATCAGAAGTTTCACTAAACATTGGTGGTCATTGCCATATAAAGGACTTAATGGATAGTTGATCTTTCTTGGGTAAAGGCAGACATTCCACATGACATAGGTTATTATTCATGGACTAATATATATGGTTAAACATTTTCATAAATTTTTTAAACTCCACATCCCATGGAATTGGGTATTTCATTTGGAAAATCGTTGCATTGTCCCTCACATGGGTTTTTGGCCTAGTTTCTCCTGGTTCCTGCCATTTTCTAAAATAGAAAAAGTTTGAACAAAACTTAGGTCAATAAATCATGAATAAATAATTTATTCTTTTGCACAATTAACTCTAAAGGAATATCTTATGGTATCCCTATGTTAATTATTTTTTAAAAACAAATATTCTTTGATGTTTACATATACTTAGTATTATCCTAAGGGTTTATACTAATGATTTATAATCCTAATTCCCAAAATAAATAAATTGTGTTTTGATACCAACTATAGATACCCTACTTTTTCTTACTTGACTATTACATCATTTTAAATATAAATAACATAATAGTGTTACAAATCCAATATCCAATGGTTTAGTGTCTTGGGAAAATTAGGCTTATGCATAAATTTTACATAATAAAACAAAAACATTATTTAATTCCTTCTTCTCTAGATTCTTAGTGGCCCTAGATTTCCCCTTAGTACAATTAATCATGTGAGGATATACATCAATGAAAGGGGTGATCTAAAAGACTATTAATAGAATAAATAAGAATATGAATCAATATAACATGGGTGAGTATAATCATCGTCATCATAACATAAGAATAGGATCATCATCATAATCATGATAAGCATAATTAGATAAAGTCATGGAATTTTAAAATTCATAAAAATGAAACATCATGTCATAGGGGTCAAATACCACACATAGTTGCAAATAAATCTAACATCATGTTCATGCATGAAATATGTGCATAATCATAACATCATCATTATGAAGAAAGCTGGAATCATGTTAATGCATGTTTTACATTATATCATGAGATACATCACACTACCCAATTCATTAGAGGTATATATAATTCTATGCCCACCTATCACATCATAACATTTACATATTCATGCATGCCACATAGAATCTATAATAATCGTAGTCATAAAATAACCCATGGAAAGGAATGAGTTTCATAATAATTTCATAAAGCATACATTCGTGAATAAAATTTGGGTTTCCTAAATGAAAAAGGAAAAAACATACCTTGTATAAGAATCATTAATCTTGAGTGAAGAAGAAACAATCTCAAGGGAGTTGAGATGTGTTTTGGAAAGAAGATTTCTTTTGGAAAATATTTATATTTGTCATAAAATCAGGTTGGAAACATGTATATCCTCAAAAATAAAAGGTAAGAATAATGAAATTATATTAAAGGAAAATTAAATGAATATCCATACTAAAATTTTTTAGAAAGAGGGAAACCCCAAGGAAATGTAGTTGGGTTTGAGAATCCCCTTACCTTAATTCTCACTTAATTTTTCTGCTTTTGCGCCTACTAAATAATAAACTTACATTTATTAAAACAATGATCTATAAGTTAATTTTAGTTATTTATACAACTATTTATCAATTATAATCATTGTATTATATTTCTTAATTTTGGTTGATGAAATTGAAGTGTTTTGATATCATTTTTTTCTTAAAAATTTCTCATTTTTCCTCGATTTTGCTACTTTATTAAATTTAAATAATAATTAATTATAGAAAAATAGAATACATGTAATTACATATTTATATATTATATATAATTCATACTATCCATACATGAAGGTGGTTATAATAATTATCTTGGAAATGTCTTTGTAGGTGGTTAACCAACCTTTAATGGGACGTTGTTGAAAGGAAGGGAAAGAGAAGTACGAAATTTATATTTATCATAAATATGATAATTTAAATAGGTTAACATCATTAATATAATTATAAATTACTATATAATTAATTTATTAGTATATGGTTTTAAATTAAGTGGGTAAAAATAAGAATGAGAATAATAAAATAGGGAAGAGTTAATAAAGACTTACTCTCTCCTCAGTGTATCTTCTTTTATACGACACTATAACTCCTTGGTGATTAGAGTTGTATTGATCTATAATGTCCATATGGATTCTAAGAGTCTTAATATGTATAATTTTGAAAGATATTTTTCTTTGGAATGGGTGTGATTAGTGAATTTTTAAGGGATGAGAGAGGGGTTATTTATAATTGAAGAGAGGGGTGTTTTTAGAATAAAATATTGAATAAAATAATATATCAAAGGTAAAACTTATAATAGTGATTTTTTTAACAATATAAATCATATATTAATATAATATAATGATTTAAAGACTTTAAATCCCCATCATAATTCGAATTAATTAATTTATTAAAAAGGAAAGTGGAAAGAAAGAAATATTTTTATTTTAAGGAATCACTTTTGACTAGGTTTTGGAAAGGTCATTTTAGATTTGTAAATTGATTTTGTTATGTTTTAATAAACCATTTATGAAAATAAATATACAATTTCCAAACATAAATTTATATAAAGGATTATTTCACCATTACATCATGAAATATGTAATTTAAGATACATCGGTTATGTGAAAAACTATATTTTTACTATTCACCTGAAACTTGAAGTATTTCAAAAAAATACCAAAAAATAACCCTTAGATAATTTTGGAATTATTACTTCATAAATGATATTAATTTTATCAAAATAGTTTTATAAAATAAGTAATTTCAATTTTTAATATAAAAATAATGATTTTTACAAAATACTTTAAAATACAGTTTATTAAAAATCTACTTATATTTTCATTGAATTTATTAATCATGATATTTTTTAAAATTATAAAATTTATATTTACATAAATTAATTTTTATAAATATTATTTTTATTAAAATTTATTATTTTAGGTAAAATTAATATTTCAATAGTCGGGTTACTATTCCCAACGGTCAGGTTACAATTCTCAACAGTCACATTACTATTCCCAATGGTCACATTACTTCCTATATATAATACTATATTATTTCACTCAATATTAAGCTAAATTACTCTCAAGGTTCTATATTTACATAACGTTTCTTGGTTTACTAATATTTTGT